>CM056743.1:47980304-52780304 GCA_029851415.1 Eretmocerus hayati
GGATGGATGGATGGATGGATGGATGGATGGATGGATGGATGGATGGATGGATGGATGGATGGATGGATGGATGGATGGATGGATGGATGGATGGATGGATGGATGGATGGATGGATGGATGGATGGATGGATGGATGGATGGATGGATGGATGGATGGATGGATGGATGGATGGATGGATGGATGGATGGATGGATGGATGGATGGATGGATGGATGGATGGATGGATGGATGGATGGATGGATGGATGGATGGATGGATGGATGGATGGATGGATGGATGGATGGATGGATGGATGGATCACCCATTTATCCATCCATCCACACGCTATCCAACACTCCATCCATCCACCCACCCACCCACCATCCATTCTTCGATCCATTCATCATCCATCCATCGACCATCGACCCATCATCCATTAGTCCACCCCTCCATCATCCTTATCGACCCATAAGACTATCCACCATATTCTACCCTCCACACGTAGGCAACCTGATATGCAGGAACCTCACGGACATATTGTGATAATCCACATTGGTTGAATTTTGCGTTCAACCAGTGGTTGAATGAGAACTTCCACAGCTGGTTGAAGTTTTTCTGAAAAATTTTTTACAGTGTAGAGATCTTCGAATATTTCAGAATCTGCTGACCAGGAGTGAAAATTTTTGACGTTCTGAGATTTTTGTTTTCGATCATTGATAAATTTCTCAAATCAAAGAGGAGGAGAGTGAGGAATTAAGTCTTCTCAAAGTCCTTTTATTCTTGAAAACATTCCAACTTCACGAGCTCTGCAAGCTGTTATGGAGATCAATTGTCTCAGTTGAGAGGTATGAGCTCCATGGAGTTCATATTAGTTGAAAAATACGGGCTATGTTTGGTTCGCTTTTGATCAGGTTGCAAGACAACCCTAACTCATTCAGAATAAGTATGGAAATAAGTAAGTGATCCTTATAACGGGATTTCGCGATAATCGAAGATTATTTCTTCCGCTTTACTGGTGATAATGGAAGGAATGATCGTATCCTAATGATTACTTATAATGTCGAGAGAAGCGGCTGACCTCGATTATAACTGAAATCAAGAGTCTGATCTCGCGACCTGAATCGCAATGCTTTCAGCAAAGTCATGGTCTTCCAATGCCCTAAGCAAAAATCTTAGTCATGCTCTCCAAGAGCGTATACCATGTAATAAGTTTGGAGCAGCTGTAGCTCCGGTATGGATCAATATTTTTCAAATGCCTTCATTGCATCGTATTCAAGCTTATTCCAAGTCTTCAAGAACGTTCGATCTTGAGTGAGTCAAATTGAATTGATTCTGTTTTCAAAATCGAGATAATTAAAAGTGCGAATAGACGGAATTCCTCACTGACAAAAGTTGAAGCTCCCAACCTGGCATATCTGAATCTGTCAAACGCTCATAGCTCATCCCAAATTTGACTTCAAGGTATTGGGACTAAACATGCGATAAGCGCTCTTATCTTTCGTCCGTGTCATTCTTATGGAAGACATCCTTAGCGCCGCCATATTGGCGCTGCAGTCCCATTTAAATTAACACAGAGGTTTACTCCCAATTGAAAATGAGCTGATGACTATCCATTAGATTCATGAAGAGCGTCAAAAAGACCACTCCTCATCACCTAGCCATACACTTCGCTAACTGATGATCACCTTGCAATCACGAGTATCATCTACAGGTGGACGTTCTTTCGAATGGATCACGAAGGAACTTTCTTATGCGTAGAGAGTACGTGTATCTGAAATGAATACTGTCTATTCTTAATCCAGAATGAGCAAGAGAATGAGACCTCACAGTACTTTTCATGTGCAAGTGCGTTGATTTAACAATGCCAATTTGTTTGTCACAGACAAAATTGCACCAGAGTACTGCTTGCTCAGTTGATTTGACTCGTCTCGACGCCAAATTCTCTGTCTAGCAAATGGGTATTGAGGCTTGCAGCAACGATATATACACGTGCAATCTTGATAAGAAACATATGAAGTGCGGATGGCTTACTCTTAATTTATAAAGTGGTACATGGTAGTGTGAGTCAATTGAAATTTCTCACATAAAAGATGAAGATGCTTCATAAAATAGTATGATTGCTATTGAACGATGTCAATGCAAGAGCACCCACTCTACACTAAATTTTTCAAATCCATTTGCAGACCAGACGAACACACTCACGGTTATAGAACATCGATCAGAGGCAATTTATTTACATTTTTCGGTATTCACATCATCTTCTATACCCACTGTCATTCAGAATATCAACATTTGCTCGGCATTATACGTTTAAAAAATGTTCTTATAAGTTATAGCGGACCGAGTGGCATACTATTCAGTGAAATAAATTTTCATCGTCGAAAAACTTTCTGAATAGTCTCGGATTTGGTACGCCCCAGGATTCTCTAAGCGATTCTAAATGAGAAATTCCAAGAGGTGTATGTGTACACACTAGGGTAGGCCAAAAAGAATTTCTTCGGTGATCGATACGGACTAGTGCGCAGAAGTTGGGTTTTTATATGCAGATATGAAAAAAAATTTTCAATACTCTAACCTAAAAATGCCGTGTTTAAATGGGAGGGTCTCGCAATGAAAAAATATATCTGCACTCCGCTTGCAGGCTCATTTTGCGCACTAGAGGACATGTCTGTCTCACTTCGCTCGACAGACAAACTGTCCTAGTGCCCAAATTGGGCTACCTCGCTCAGTACGGAAATATACTACTGCTGGACGCTGAGAAATCAAATTTTAGGTTCCGGCAAGAGCCATCGATCCAAGTTATTTAAAATGAGCTTGAGTACGTCTAATGTTGACCTAGCAGAGCCGAGCTTTCTTGATTCTACCCAAAAGTAATTTTTATCGACAATGCCGAATATGATTCTGTTGTCCGATTGCTTCAATGGAAAACTGATTACTTATATAGAAGAAACGTGAGATACTGTAAGACATCCTCCCTCCCTATTTAGAACCTCGCGTTATGATTTATGTTCCTTATCAATCCCATCAATAGTGGCTAAGAGGTGGCATTTGAGTTTCAACAAGTACCTTGAAGTTTTGCTAGTTCATCGCACTAATGCTCCTTCCTAGTTACAAGTTATTATCGATGCTCAAGCCTCTTCTGCGAGTCTTGGCGAGTCTTGGGCTTAGAAATATCCAATAAATATGGGCTCCCCTGAGTACTTGTACCATCACACCATTTCATGGAAAATTCAGTCTCAGTCCGTCATTTATCTTTCTACCGAAAGATCCAATGAAAATGTAATAAAAAGAATCAATATTGGACATGGTGAGTGAGCTGTCTCAATCATTCGGATTGTTATCAACATCAAAAATTCTATTTCCACTTGTAAAAATGCAACTTTGTGAGGGGCCAACGATCAGTCACCAGAAGTGTAGACAATACGGATCTACAAAGGCTTGCGTGGCCTACTTTCGGTGTTTTCGACAAAAATCACTTTTTGGAAGAATCAAGATAGCTCGGCTTTGCTTGGTCATAATTAGACGTACTTCCACTCATTTTGGAGAGCTGGAGACAAGCTTCAAAGTGGGATGAAGTGCGTTGGGAAGTATTGAGCCAGAAATACATGCAAAGTTAGTCAGAAAAAAGGGACGGAGGGAAATATTAGGCACATTCCCATTTGCTTCAATCCTGTGTTGATTTTGATCAAAACTTTATGGCTTTTGTCGGAACCTGAAATTTCATTACTCAGCGCCCAGTGAAAGTTTTTTCATATCTACATGTGGAAGCACAACGCACTAGCCTGTATACAGATATATCGACTCCCGAAAAGTAGTACATTTCGATACAATGGTGTAAAACTTTTTTTGATCATCTGTGCGCAAATGAGTCATTTGCACACTGTTTGTCTGTCACTCGAAGTGCGAAAACCATCGTTTGCGCCTTTGTATCGTAATATACTATTCTCGCACAGTGTGTCAAAAAGTTATTTTTCTGCCCACCCTAGTATACGCGCATCCCACTCGGATTTTGAAGTATCAATTAGTCACCATGGAGATAAATTCGTGATGGACGTGAGATTTTCAAATAACAGGAGCAATGGCTACTAGAAGTGCTTACCCCTCCTTCATCCAATGTATTGTGTTGGTATAAAAATCGTTTAGCTTCGTCAACAGCTTCAATAAATGCGACATAATTCACAGTGTAATTATCCTTGGCAAATTTTTTAAACAGGAGGTATGCTTCTTCGGAGCCTAGAATAACATCCAAGAAACGAAGTATTCTAGCAAAATGTGTGAACGTTACAACCCCACAATTCTGTGAAACCTGTAAAACAAAGAGCATCGTGACAATGAATATTTGCAAGTAGACTTGAGTGTACAGAAAACTGCCGAGCTTCCAGAACGGTATTTATACTACTCAAAGCAGATCGTTAACGTGAAAGTTTCGAAGGTTCGAAAAACTCCGTACTCGACTCCGTATCATCAAATATAAACTGGACTTCTCAGCTTGCGATAGGATACATCGAGATTAAAATTTCGGATTGGTTACCAATTCATAATCTTGGAAGTAAGGTTTTAAAACTATTTCCCGAGAATTGATGACTGAGGCAATCTTGGCTATGATGATTTTCACTCTCCTCTCCTCTGACGGACTGAGGCAATTGGTTTGCAAAGGATCTTCCCATTCTTCTCCACTCGTCCATGGAAGATTTTTTCCCAAACTGGAACCTGTATGAACAGTTTTAAAACAAAAATGAAGGAATCTCCAAATTTTTAAATGCTCATAACAGCTGCGAGAGTCATGTTCTAGATATTTGGATTTGTCAACTGCTACAGCGAAGCTGGTGTAAAAGTTGGATCTTACTTTCTTCGTGTATGATGGTACAAAATTGAGCGTAGTGTATCCTCCCGTCTTGGGCACGAAAATAGTCCGAAAGTTCGCATACTTCTTGATCTGAGAGGCCTATCGATTTTCCCGTCGGTCCAGTTAAAACTTTGATGAAATCCAACTCTGAAATATTCATGGCATTTGAGCACAGCACAATGTTAGATCACGTCATTAATTTACTGTCAGCAGTTTGCATTTTCCGTATGCCTTCATCAAAAGAAAGAGAACTTTTGCGTTTTCATTTGAGTGTGAAGATTCTATTACTCCACGATAAATTGTACCATTGTATCTCGAATTATATGTAACTCAAACGTGGCGTGTGACAAATTCCCAACTACCTTTGGGCAATCATCTCAATTTATCCGGGGTACCTAAATGCAAATGAGCGATGTCATGCACAACATCCAATAAATGTCAATGAATATTGAGAATCAGATTGAAACTTTGAAAGAATGAGCTCAGACAGGAAGTATTTGACCAACTTCTTCCACAAATCTGAAGCATTTCTGATATAAAATAGAAAAAATATTAATTTTCGTGTATGTTAAGAGACTTGCTCACAATTATTTTATGAGTAATCCAAAAAATTTTCGCAAAAGGTATTTATTCTCTGGATTCATATTGTGCTTATACTTGAAAATTTCCTGAATCTTTGTCATCGGATAAATCTGAACCGCCAGAGATGATAACTAAAAGCTATGGGATCTAAACGTTAAAAAAATGTAATTGATAAAAATATAACGATTATCCTCTCGAGCATCTCGATCGATACAGTAGTCCAACCATGATCTGATAAGTCTCACCTGATACCAAATTTTTTTTCTGTTTATCCAGGGGATTGAATTGATCCCACAAGTTGATGGGAATGCGAGTGACAGCCGATCGAATCTTGTTGCACGCTCTCCATACTCCATGTGTATTTAGTTCCTGTACGCATGGAAAGAGTTTGACGTTAAAGCTTAAAATTTTATTATTATATCTTATTCACTTTCAAAAGCTCAAGTTTGAAAGAGGAGAAAGAAACAAAATAAAATCATTCGATAAGTTTTTGTTACAAGCCAGCTACTGCAATAAGAACTCAAAAATGGTCATCGTGGAAAGTGAAAAAGGAAGCCGGCAAGAAGCTTCTACGAGATTGAAGTTTAATCCCACCACTGTCTATATTCGCTATTCGATCTTCCTGCATGAGTCTTGTGTATTCTCTTATTTTTACTATCGATTCCAAGTGCTAATGAGGTTAGAAAATCAACGCACGGTTGTAAGAGATGTTTTCTATAACAAAGTGATCGACAATGTTATTACTTACTCTCATTATTGGTGGTAGTATCGTACAATTTTACTTTTTTCCGTTCAATCTATATATTTATTGTTAGGTCGCTTAGTATACGAGGAACACTGAGAATTTTTGACGCGGTAACATTTACAAACAACTGCAAGCAATTTCTGCGTGATTATCATATTTGCTAGTATGATACTGTTTGTACTTTGCAGATTGTTGTGGCCATCATACTTCAGTAGTGAACTGTTTCTAAAATCGAGTGAAATAGTTATCTTTAATAAAAGAAAAAAAAAGAAATAGTTATCTTATGTACATTAGTAATTTATATTGGGCCATTTTCACATATGTCGCTCGGACGTTTGGCTGCATTTTTTGACATAACTATACATAACTTATCATTTTGTTATTGTACCTCTAGAAAAAATTTCAATATGAAAACAGATGACTGGTTGAGTCTATGGGAATTTTTCAGGATTTTAACAACTTTCCACCTCAATCTATGGAGCAACAATAGCATGTCGTACGGACGAAAATTCAAAGTCAAATTCATGCAGTGATATTCAACTGCAAAATTCAGCTGATTGATAATCGACAAAAATTTGTATCAAAATATATCGCGAATTACATGATCTCAGTGGTTTCAATAATATTATTTTAGCCATAATTCATACTTCAGGAAAATGAGAACTGAACAAATTGAACACGTCGCACGGACAAAGTTTCTGCTATTCTAAAGTCGATCGTTAACCGTCGTAGAGCTGATTCAAGTGATGGGAAAAATTATTCAATCGTCAACGGTTAATAGGTAAAACGTTCCAAAGTTATCGGTTTAGTTTTATAAACTATCGTGAGTTTATTGTAAGGTCAGTGTACCCAACGTGCCCCCATTGAGCCATTTTCTTAATAACTCTGGCCCATCTCAATATTTTCCAACGTACTTCGACTCATCTTAAAGCTTGTCTCAAGACCTTCAAAATGAGCTAACGTACAATTAATTCGAACCAACTGGTGCCAAACTGTTTCAATTCTCCCAAAAGGTGATTTTTGAGAGTTTACAAAAAAGTGTACCCAACTTGCCCCCATCATTTAAAATAATGTAAATCGGTGATAAAGGGCGTGAAATCGCTTTGATCCATTTTTATCACCGTGCAGCGATACTTGTAGCCTTTAGCTGGCCTAAAACTCTAATTCCGACTTATTTTGATGCAGTAAACACGTTCTGAGTGGTTGAAAAAGTGATATTGCACGCCTTTCCGAGAGAACCATAGGGGGTATGTTGGGTACACTCCGATATCGGCCTTCTTGTTTCTCAAATCATTTCCGTGTTATATACATAAAATCGCCCCAAATCAGAGTTTCGCAGCTCTGAAGAGCGGATTTTAAAAGCTTTGGGACAAGAAATCGAATGCGTTGAGGTGCGTTGAGATTGGTATGACCCAAAAAATTTGGCATCGACATTACTGAACGCAATTCTCTCGGTAATTCTTCAGCTGTGCAAACACGAAAAATGGAAAAATCACTTTAAGTTTTCTGGAGAACGCAGAAATGGTCCTGGGTCGGTGCAAACTATGTACTTTCTCACATTTTAACATAACAAACGTAAAAAAATACGCGGGGAAGTCCACGAGTGCCCATTTCTGAGATCGGCATATGGGGGCAAGTTGGGTACACTCACCTCACTTTAAATTTTCTGGAGAGCGCAGAAATGATTCAGGGTCGATGCGAACTACTTACTTTCTAATATTTTAACATAACAAACGTAAAAAAAATATGCGGGAAGGCCCATTTCTGAGATCGGCATATGGGGGCAAGTTGGGTATATACTCACCTTAGTTTTTGAAAACAAGTCAGATTTGCTAAGCATTACCCCCTCTCTGACCCGTCCCGTCTGGTATTGTCTTCTTGTATTGTTGAGGTAATACATAGAGCTTTGGTGAAAGGAAATAAATTAAATAAATGAAATGACGTGAGATGAAGATTTCGTATTTCGCTAAGCCATCACAAGCATCCTATACAATGCTCTCGGTGCGCTTCCGCCGCCGGACCGCCCGGTAAGACTCATCGGGGAGGGGGTAAGTGTCATTGAACAAATCTGACTTGTTTGCAAAAACGAGAACGGTTTTCGGCAAAAAAGACCTGAGCCATCAACTCTGTCCGAGTAGAAAAAGTTTTCTGCTGTACGGCAAACTTTGTGCGGCCGAACGCGGCAAATGTTCGGCAAGCGTCTGCCGAACATTTGCCACCTCGTCGCCGCAGACTCCGAATTATAGAGAGTAAATATAGAGACAAGAGAACCTCAAGTGATAACTGTGTGGTGACCATCCTTCAACGCCACAATCCTGCGATCCTGCGATCCTGTGAGTCGCAGGCGTGTTCATATTGGCATCGAATCTCATGTATTTTCTACGCACCGGTTCGCAAGAAAAATGCAAGAGATTCGCAGGCATGGCGCAAAAGTACTTAACGTAGGAGCTCAGAGTCTTGCGTTTTTCTTGCGAACCGGTGCGTAGAAAATATATGAGATTCGATGCCAATATGAACACGCCTGCTTGGTGTATTGAATATATTGAGTATAATATTTCATCAGGACGAGGCCCCAAAATTTTCGGGAGGATTTGGTAGCTTCTACGGAGGGCTACATTATTTGAGACCAGTTTCAAATGACATCGTGCTTGCAGTTCTTTTAGGCTGGAAAATCTTCAAAAATTCTATGATGGATTTTCAAAACTCACCGCGTTCTCATACTCTATATGGAGCACTTTGTGGCTGTGAGTTATCCTTCTAACTCACGATATGAAACGTACCACTTTGGATTGAGCTTGGAAAATCAATTTGATTCTGGTTTTCATTGAATCAATAGATTTCGGGAACATTTCAAGGAATTCTTCTATAAGTAACCTCGCTGCCACTCAATTGCACCTCATGAAATTGAAAAATTTCTGAATACCTTCTAGAAGATTCCAAAAATATTTCTAGGAATTATTTCACCTGTAATCTTTCAGAAACGTTGCACTGAAATATTGTTGAAATCTTTACGAAAGCTTTCTGGAAGATTTCAATGCGATATTCTTAGGAAGAATTTCCGCCAAATTTTTGTACGATATTGAGATCAATGAAATATTTCATTGCAATCTCCCAGGAATCTTGCAGGGATATTGCAGGTGATATTTCAAAATGTTTCGTGGCATTATTTCAGAGAAAGCTTTCCGGAAGCTCCCATAAATATTTCAAAGAATCTTACACGCAATCTTTCGGAAACCTTGCACTGAAATATTTCTGAAAGATTTACGAAAGCTCTCTGGAAGATTTCTTGGAACAATTTACTGAAGTATTCCTGGAAGATTTACAAGCCTCCGCTGTGATATAGGCTCATTGAATTCCTAACTTGTTTAAATCTCTTTTGAATTTAGGTTAATCACGAGTCGTCGCATATAAATAAAGCCATCATAATAATAGGTTTGTGGAAGCTCTCTGACTGATTCCGTACATATTTTTTGGGAACATTCCACAGGTAATCTCCCAGAAATCTTGCAGTGAGATATTGTTGATAGATTTTCACAAGCTTCTTAAAATCTTTCAGAGCAAAACCCTGTGACGGGGTACTGCATATTAATACCAAAAACCATTACAATCGAGGGAACAACATATTATGCTGTTAAAGTATTGCGAGGAGTAATTCTTAACGACTTGACTCTGTGGGATATGACACATAAATATTGCGGTGGAACATTCGGGGAATCCTTCAGTAACATTGCAGTGGAAGATTGTAGGAATCTTCCAGAAACATTGCAGTGAAAGATTGTAGGAATCTTCCAGGAACATTTCATTGGAAGATTCTGTTCCCGCTAGATGTCGCATAACACACTTTAGTTCTCAAATTTTGTTCTCATGAATTATATGATTTCTGGGAAACTATCTATCAGGAAATTTGATGGCAGCATCAAAAGATCCGTCATGTGTGATGGATTCATGTGTGATGGTGACACATAACCAGGACCAGCTATGCATAATAGCCTGTAAATGATACGTGAGGGTTATTTGAAGATGCGTGCAGGCTTTCTCGCAAGCGCTCACAATAGACGCTGGTTAGTATATAAGACAGGAGGACGGCTCATCGGTAAGGTGTCGCGTACATCGAAGAGTTCATAAAACCTGGATGAATCTAACGCGAAGCTTTGGATTCAACGTCACAATGGAGTTGAAGTACGAGTCAGAATGATGAAGTCATGCATTAGAATGATTAAGAAACTTATCAAGCAAAATATGGATTCCACAGACAGAACATTAACGCATATATTTTTGTGAGATTTCATGAAATCTTGCAGGAACATTTCACTGAAATATTTCAATGAAATGTTTCTGAAAGCTTCCCGAAATATTCCCGGCAATATTTCATGAAATATTGCAGAATGGTGTCTGAAGTGGGACATATCTTTTTGAGGGAAGCTTTCAGTGAAATCTTTCTGAAAGATTCCCGGGTTTTCCTGAAAGCTTGCAGGAAGGTTTCTGAGAGATTCTCATGCTGTGTGGGAACCCTCGACCCGGCCAAAACCGTTGAAAGACACGGGAACTGAGGTACTCAAATTTGTTGAAAGACGACACGGGAAAGTTTTGCCAGCCAAAACCGTACAAATACATGAGAAAACTGAGAATATGTATATTTCTGTCATACAAATAATCCGTCGAAACCTGCTGAAAACTAGTTGAAGAAGGTTCAAAGTCATTAAGTTAATATGTGAAACAAATTTTCCCTGTGAAAATGCGGTATCAAGTTAAGATGCCGATTTAGAATGACATATGTTTAGTAATAATTCGTTAAACTTAGGAGTGAATAATCAATTATCTGAAGTCAACTTTTTAATCAAGTGCAAAACCATTATAATCCGCAAACCTCGATGAGGTATTGAATTGTATATGCTGTAGTCAGTAACATAAGAGCTATATAACTAGAATCAGAGAAAAGTGCAAGGCACGACTGTATTTTTTATATAAGCCATGTTGTAACAAATACTATTCAGCGGGTCGCAAAACCGTTTTAATCGAGTATTCAACAGAAACTTCAAGTTATGTTGTTATAGAGTTTAAATCGTTCCCGAGAAGAAATATTCTAGTAGAAGCCTTATTCCCACGTTAACATAAAGCTCAAATCGTTCGTGGGGAAAAAAGGATTTCTATTTGAAAACTAAATCGATTTCACATTTAGATAAAGCTCAAATCGTTCATAATCTTGCGGAAAAATGAGAAAAATACACCACGCTACTATTCTGTTCGAATAGAGTAGAATTGCCAAAATTAAAAGTCGCGATCAGCTAACATGTAAAGTGATTTTGACTAAAAAGTCTTTTTCTAATGAAACGACTTTTTTCGCAATAAGGGAGGTGTAGCGTGGTGCATTTTCATGAACACTTGAAAGTTCAAATAGCGAGTTGAGCTTTTAAATCTTTCTTCAACTTGTAATTTCTTCCAAATCATTCATCAAGCATCAGCAATGATTCTTGAGTTATACTTGAGATGAGCAAGTGAAAACTTGATCGCGCAGGCATAAAACTAAATTCGATCTCGAGCAACCGAGTTCTAAGAAAGTATTTCATTTCTATCTGATAAAGCGATCAATGTAGTGGTTAAGACGACAAATATGAGAAGTCAACGATTAATCTGCATCGCCAACACTGAAGAGAAAAGAACCATGTACAAATGCAAGTGAGGAGATGTGCGTTATCACCCTCATCCCTTCCTATAAGAAATTCCTGTCCTCCCCTTCTCGACAAGAAGGAGCGAAAACTTCGTAATATCTCTATGGCGAAAACCCCTGTATAACGGCTGAGCGCAGACGGACTTTGGCTCGTGCACGATTCACAGCCAGCTTGTAACAAAGTCCAATAAAGTCTATTCTGAGTTGTATCATGAATCTTTCGAGTTATTTCTAAACTCTAATAAACCCAATTACACCTTCAAGTCTCCAGATCGCTATTTATTAGTCGATCCGCGATTCAGAACTCACAAGTAAATTCAAATCAGAATTCGGTAGTAGCGGGAAAATAACCTACTACAGCAGCAACGCAGATTGCAATTGCAGTCGTGAAAAAAAAGCAGCCTAAGTGGCGCGGGATCGCTGCGAGAGAGAGACAGTCGATCGGAGCCCTTCCAAAATTGCGCGGTGAGCATCTTCGCGTCGACACAAGCGGTGGCGCGCGGGCGGTACAAAATTTTTGTGAATCGCCGCCACTACTAAATGCCTGGATGAAATGATCTGGAAATTTTTATACTCATTCTCAAATAGCACTGCCTCCATGCAGTGAAGAGTTTGTGAATGGGAAGAAGATCTGGAAAAATTAGAAAAATCGTGGAAATCGATACATTTTTACGCATTTTTCAATGGCAAGCTATAGTTTTCAACATGCGAGGGAAATTTTCAGTTTTTAATTATATTAAAAGCCAAAGCGAGAAAGTTGTTTAGATTGATGTTATCTTCGAATTTCAGGTTGAATAAAGTAATAGAAAAAGAGTTACAGTAGTTTTTGTGTTTGAGTCTCGAGCGGCTGCCGAGTCCGAGTCTGAGTTCACCACGCCTCGCAAGGAATTGTCAATGTAATTCCTATAACTTCTCTGCTATCGCTTTATTCAACAGGGAATTTGAGAATAACATCAATGAGACCTTTCTGAACAACTTTTCCGCTTTGACTTTTAATATAATTAAAAACTGAAAATTTTTCTCGCATGTTGAAAAGTATACGCTTGTCATTGAAAAATGCGTAAAAATGTATCGATTTCCACGATTTTTCTATCCGTTTTTCTAATTTTCCAGTCCTTTTTCCCATCACAAACTCTTCACTACATGGAGGCAATGCTTTCCAAGAATGAGTATAAGAATCTCCAGATCATTTCATCCAGGCATTTAGTAGTGGCAGCGATTTACAAAAATTTTGTACCGGCCGCGCGCCACCGCTTGTATTGTCGAGTGTCCGGCAAAGGTACCCTGGCACCGAAATTGTGAGCTGTGGGAAATCCAAAAAGACAGATCGATGCACCGAAAATTCCACTTCCCGAATCCGCAGCCGGAAAAACTCTACCTTTTTTCATTTTCTTTAAATTATCAAAAAACTAGCTCATTTCACCCATTCTGGTGCGCCTTAACCCTTGATCGTAGCGACACACTCTTATTGGTCTCAAAAAATTCTACTCGGCCCAACAAAAATTCTACCACCTCGGTTTTTTACAATTTTCTATTGGATTTTCCGTGATCAGTTAAAATATTTTC
Source organism: Eretmocerus hayati (assembly GCA_029851415.1). Taxonomy (NCBI): domain Eukaryota; kingdom Metazoa; phylum Arthropoda; class Insecta; order Hymenoptera; family Aphelinidae; genus Eretmocerus; species Eretmocerus hayati. The sequence continues at coordinate 47,993,693 of CM056743.1, forward strand.
CAATCCCAAGCCCTTGTGTGAACATGCTACATTAGGCCACGTTCACACCAGCAAGATGCGCCACAACGCGGTAAATGTATCAGATGACCGCAGTTGACCACGAGTCAAAGCCTAATTACTGCTAATCACGGAAAACCCAATAGAAAATTTGGAAAAACCGAGGTGGTAGAATTTTTGTTGGGCCGAGTAGAATTTTTTGAGACCAAGAGTGTGTCGCTACGATCAAGGGTTAAGGCGCACCAGAACGGGTGAAATGAGCTAGTTTTTTGATAATTCAAAGAAAATGAAAAAAGGTAGAGTTTTTCCGGCTGCGGATTCGGGAAGTAGAATTTTCGGTGCATCGATCTGTCTTTTTGGATTTTCCACAGCTCACAATTTCGGTGCCGGGGTACCTACTGTGGACGCGAAGATGCTCGTCGCGCAACGAAAGGTCTCCTATCGTCTGTCTCACTCTAGGAGCGATCCCCCCAAAAGCCCCTCTCTATGATCCGCAGCGCTGCCAACGCGGCCACTTCTCTGGCTCTGCTCTGTCTGACCTTCTCTGGCCTTCTCCATTTGGCAGCCGGTGTGAACGGACGTGTCCCCTCCCCTGGCCTAGTCCTCGTTGCAGTATTTCGGAGCAATCCAGTCTCTAGTGTCAGTCTCACTCAGTCTCACTGACGAATTGTCTTCCCGTGTACCCAGGAGTCACTGATTCAGTTGAAAAATGGCAGAAGAAGGAAAGGACTTCAGCGAGGACGTGCAGGAGCAGAGCTTCGAGCAAAACGGCGAGTCGGAGAATGGCGGAGCCGGTGGTGGTGGTGATGCCACTGAAAATGGACAGCAGGAGTCCCAGGAGGACAGGTGAGCGCTGAATAACTTTATTTTTCTAGAATAAGGACAACACGACCAACGTGCACCTAGAACCTTCCGCTTTCCTGTTTCCTAGACAAACTATTGGAGTTTCCGATGCCGCTCCATTGCCCACACCCCGCATCAGAGCGTCCGCGTGACGCCCCGGCTACAGTGGCCTCATCTCACTATTTCTTCAAAAGTTTCAAAACAACTTGCTTGAATTGCGAATTTGCGAATTCAGTTTGATACCCTTCTCGATACAGGTAAGGACTTTTCGCGATTTCGTGATCGAATTTTACGGAACCCACGCGCTCGCGTGGTGTGCTTCGTTGCGGATAACAAAATGGCCGTCCCGGCGAATAGTTCCGGTAGCCCCTAATTTTCGCTGTTCATGCCTCGAATCCATCGGCATCGTCATCATTTCGTTTCCATGCTCATTTCACAATTTATGTTTCGTTCGATTAACAATGCATTCGATTGCAGCGATTCGCCGTTTTCGCTCAGCAGCGAGCTAATGTTCGTACATACTCGTCGAAAATCAGATCGGACGCGTGCCGGTGATGATGCTTATCTCGTTATTAGAATGTCTGTCTCCATTTTTACGCTAGGTACCCTGATTCAGAACGTACGATTCTTTCCAATAACGGCTGATGAAAATTTCGAGTTTGACAACATCGCTTGCGGAATGCTCACTCAATGTCGAGGTGTAGAAAGTTTCCGTGATTGATTTTTTTTTTGCGTCTTCCAAATGTTCCGGCGGCTTTATCGTGTTGTCGATTGTTTTCCTCTCACCTCACATTCTAAATTAAATTGTACTTATCCTCAACCACCTCGATATTTTGAGTTACTTGACCAGTCGACAGTAGGGATTTATTTAACACGATCAATTAGATTTCACCGAGATCTCTGTGTTTCTCTGAATTCCCCTTGAATACCATGAGTTTGGTTTGGGTGTATGCTCATACTTCACGATACATGCCAGTTGCATTTTAGTATTTAAACTACTCAACTTGGCCAAGTTCTTGATTCATTGATCCATTTGTTTCATCGTTGAATTGGAAATTTTGAGTAGAATTGCATCAAGTACATCTTCCCTGATCACCTGATTTTGTATTGCTTACAACTCAGTCATCATTTTGTATCAAACGGTAAGTTTTATCATAGATTGAGTCTCCACTTCAAAATGGCCCTCAATGTAGGGACCATAAATTTTCACAGTAAGTTTTCAGCTATCTTTCAATATGTTTTTCATCTTCTCATCTTCAATTTCCTTATCTCGAATTGATTGTAATAATTTTAGATTGATGTTTTATTCTTAGGGGTCATGTAAAGAAAATTAATCTTGAATCACAGTATAATTATGTGAGGACTGTATGAAATATGCCACAATGGTCTTTGAATTGCAAGAATTCCATCCAGTTTGTGATCAAATATTGTGATCAAAGTAAATCATTGTCAGATCCTGCTATTGATGTCTACATCCAGGGTGTTGGAGAAATAACTTTGAAGTCCTTGGATCATACTATTTCTATTCTTGTATTCGTGAGAGTGAAATCTTGATGTTATCTGTGGAAATGTAAGTCTCTTAGATGGAACTGTGTTTATCATACAATTGAAATACTGATACCAAATGAACTTTGATGTCAAAATATGTTCTTATTCACTCCTCATCAATTGTACTCCAAACCAGGTTACTTAGGATGCTAATGTTTATGTTTCGTGACAATTAGACCTTAATGGAATCCTATTCTTCTATGTGATAGCTATAGCTTTCAGCTACAAGGCCTTGTTGTTGCACACTCAATGGAACTTGTGCATATCTTGGTATTTTTTATCTGTAGGTCAGTGAGTTTTTAGTTCTACCTTCGAGGTATTCCTTGGGATTTCCATCATTCCCTGATCAATCCCCTATTGATGATTTCGCAAATTCAACTGTATTATGAGAAATAATCTCCGGCTCTTGAAAGTTTGATGTTCCATATTTTTATTTTTGGTGAGGTCGAATGAGATGGCACTCACCCCAGTAACTCTATTAGTTGGTGTAAAGAAATGGCAGAGCTCAGCTAACTTGATGATTGATTTTAGGTCCCAAATCTTTGGCTACTCATTCTAGAAATTTCATCAACTCCCTCTCATCAAATACCACACCTAAGATTTTATTGACTTGCAGATCCATACACAAAGTAAAACAGTGTCTCATTCCAGTCTACACAGTTCTCTCCCTCTAAATGACCCCATCAAATTGGGTTCATCTATCTTAATCCTGCAACACCCTTGAGTCTGATGTAATTGATGAATTACCTTGTACTGCATTGTGAAGATCTCTCTTTTATATTGAAAATTGGTGCTTGGAAGAATATAAAGCTTGCTGTCAGAGAAAAGTAAGAAGTATCTTTTGCAGCCTGTCATTGTTTCAGTCATAACTTGTGAAGTACTTGTTTTGAGTCTTGGATAAGGTTTTCTAGTCTTGAATTCTAACAAGCCTCAGTCAGTCTCATCGTTAACCAGTCTTCCAATTGATTCAAGTTTTGAGGTATCAAAAAAAACCCAAATTGTCCACACTGAATTTATTAGTGAACAATGAAAGATCCTTGGGTGCCATTAACCCAATTGATGTGGCTTGATCTGCAGGTGACGGGCGTACATGCCAGCTCATGGACCAAGTGAAGATACTGGAGTTCCTTGATGGATGTATGTGTGAGACATCACTACTGAGAGCAGCAGCATTTTCCAAGCAGCAGCTTTTGGAAGCTCTTGACTCGATGGTATTTATCTGCTGCGGGGCTATATCTTAGTATATTTACAGAGTCATCAGTAATTTGATTTTAATTCCCTTGTCACTGTGTGAGAGCAATTTTCTACTAAGAAAGCTGAAGTTGGAATTAATGAATACTTTTGGAATCCGCTGTGGATTATGATATTTTTCTGAGCAACATTGCGTAATAGGAAACACTTGATGATCCTCTTCCAAGCTATAATTTTGTAAAACGACCATTGTATTCTATGAATCTTGGGGGCTTTATGAAGGGACTTTTGCTCTCTATTGTCATTCACGCTCACCAACAAGATCTTGCTGTAACCCGTAATACCCCTTGAGTTGCTATCCAATGTATGAGTGAAAAGTCCTCTGTTAGAATTGTTGTATATTGCCTGTGCAGATGAAGAACATGAACATTTTAAACCATTGAAATTCCATCTTTCACGTGCGTGTGAATATCTGAAGCACTTGCTCACGAACTCCATAATTTAGAACTATTTGCTCCATTACATGGATAATGATTTGCCAACATCTCATGAAGTGTTCTGTCTGACTCTGTGGGTTTGGGAATAGATTGAGGAAGGCATAGGAATTATTTCAAATTAATCTGGGGTCACCGTAGATGAATCAACAGATGCATTTTGCCTTAATCACATTATCACTTATTTCTACAATTACAAACTGTGGCTGAAAATGAATTAATTCTGTGCTATTACAATGGATCTTGTTCAACTGGTTTTAAAACTTGACAATTGTACTCTTTTTCTTTTGGTGTAATGAATAAAAGTTGTGGCGTGCTGATAATTGATGGATGCTTCCCTCTGGCTCAAATTTCTTGTTCTATAAAATCCTTGATGGATCAAACAGTTTTTGCAGTCTCTTTGATTTGCAATGACCTCATTAAGATTAAAGTGACGACCCACTGAAATTTCCATTTAATCCGATTCATTTTTCTATTTGTGAACAAAAATTGCACTCCCAAAATTAAAGATAAATTTGTTTTCTTCTTTCATGGTCCAGAAAGCTGTTTGTGGGAGGCCTCAGCTGGGAAACATCAGAAAGTGAGTAGTGTTTCGTAGCCTCTCCTTGAACATCTCCCTTCAACTTATTCTTACCATTTTTGTGTGAGTAAACTCTTTCAATTCGCATTAAAATTTCAGCTATGATGTTTTTTATCTTAGGACACCTTCGGACAACAGAATGGCACTGTTGTATGAGACTACATAAGATTCTGAGCTTGAAATCGAATTTTTTTATTGTCATCGATTAGATATTCCGGTCTTTCTCTTTTTCTTAATCATTATGTGTATTTTATTTTTCAGAGGAGTTGAGGGAACATTTTAGCTCATTTGGTGACATCGAAAGTATAAATGTAAAGACAGATCCCACAACAGGCAGATCAAGAGGATTTGCTTTCATCGTTTTTGCCAAAGCGGAATCTTTAGATAAGGTGTGTGTAAAGAATATACCTCATTGAATTTCTTCTGTTAGAATAAATCTGTGTGATGAAATTGTTAAGTCAGTTCTGCTACTGAGTGATTGTGAAGAAAATATATATTCCTGAGCCATCACGTCAATCATCTTTTCGTCTTCGTGTCGATTTACAATATTTTAACAATTATTATTTTTTATAGGCAATGTCACATGGAGAACACACTATAAACAACAAAAAAGTTGACGCCAAAAAAGCAAAAGCACGCCATGGCAAGATCTTCATTGGTGGCTTGACTGCCGAACTATCTGATGATGACATCAAGAATTTCTTCGGACAATTTGGAAAGGTATACTATTACTGTTGCATCTCACTAATTTTCATAACTCGGAAACTTATTTTGGCTCTCGTTTGCAGATTGTCGAAGTTGAGTTACCGTTCGATAAAACGAAAAATCAAAGGAAAGCTTTTTGCTTCATCACATTCGAATCTGAGCAAGTTGCTAACGACCTCATCAAAACTTCAAAACAAACCATCAATGGTAAAGAAGTTGAAATCAAAAAAGCAACCCCAAGACCCGACATGGGAGGCATGCGTGGCATGGGCAGAGGAGGTCGCGGTGGCCGAGGTGGACGAGGCCGAGGATTCGGTGCTCAAGGTGGATGGGGTCAAGGATACGCTCAAGGAGGATATGGGGGTTACGGCGCCGGTGGTTATGGCGGTGGATATGATGGATACGGTGGAGGCTATGATTATTATGGAGGTGGCTACGGATACGGCGGTGGTTATGACTACAGTGGTTACGGTAATTGCAGTTTCCATTTCTCCATATATTGTTGGTCTGTTTTGGTTTCAGAATGTGTGTTTGAAATCGCGTGGAATTGGCCTGATCCTTTGAAGTCCACAGTTCACCTTCTCAGCGGTATCGCGCATTCGATCGCGAGTTCTTCCTTACCAAAGATCACTCGTTGAATCCGACATACTTTTTTCATGCCATCGATTCTCGAATCTGCTTAAGATCCGAGGAAGATGTAAGGTTAGTCTCTGAACCAAATTGACTTGCCTCAGGTTCAATGAACCTTAACTTACCAAACCCGTAACTAAAAGAAATACGTAGAGAGCAACTGATGAATTGAATCTATTGACCAAGATCATGTGTGAACTTTCTTTCGAATTCGAATATACCTTTTTTAGGAGGATTTGTAATTATTTTTGGAACCGGTCTGCGATCAACAGCAGGTGAAATCCCTCGATGTGCGCGTCCGAGGTACCAACCCACCTGCTGCCTTTTACTCCTGTTTGACAGCTTGAATTCTTGAACCAATACATTGTGAAATGTTCGGCCCCAATGACATCGACGTTTTGTCTCTTACCCGCTGCCCCCCCCCCCTCCCCTCGAACGGTTAGGTTCTCCATCCAGATTTTTTTTTAACATTTATCCTCGTAACTTTGACAACTTGCTGGTGAAAGCATCTCATCGTTAACTAATCGGTCGGGCAAAGCTTGATATTTTATTTTCAAAGCTCATGTATTTTAACTAACTAGAAATGAGCAAATTATTTCATGTTGACCGCCTCCCAACCTGTTGTGCTAGGTGATTCCAAAGGTAGAACATTTTCTTTCTAACATAAAAAGAGTTATTGAATTGAGTGAATGAGGGAAAAAGAAGAGAGAAATTTGGCCCTTTGGTATAATACTTCTGGTTCTAACATTGAATGCGCGGATTTCTCTAATTATTAATTAACCTTAGCCTGTAGCCTCTTTCAATTTTACGCGCCCTCTTTCAGACAGTGTTATAGACACTTTTTCGTTATTATGAATTTCACTTTGAATCAATTTTTTCTCAGTTCAGTGTAAAAAACATTGCACTTGAACATCCTCCAACTAGAGTTTTCTATTTATGTATGAATTCATTATTTATTGTTTGGAAGGAATGCACATGAGAACTGCCGCTGTCCCAAAAAAAATGGTCAATTCATTATGCAGATGTGGATGAACAATGTCTCTTACAACTTATAAGAAAGCTTTCTTTTTTTCTTTTAATTATTCAAACTACTGAAGACCATTTGAAACTTATATCATTAAGGTATCCTAAAATATCTTAGAAGTTGAGTGATATGTATAGTTTAGTCTTCTAGTGATACGATTTTTTAGTGAATCGTAAATAGATGTTTCTGAATAGATTTTCGTAAAATCTCGTCTGAAATACTCTACTGGTTGTTTTCCAGGAGGAGGCTCAGGCTTTGGCGGAAAACAGAGAGGCGGTGGCGGCCGTCCAAACCAGAGGCATCAGCCCTATTAAAGACTATTTTTCTCTCGACCGCGATGTTCTTAGCATCGTCACTATTGGTGAGTTTCTCTCTTGTTTTGACCATAGTCATTCGTGTTTAATTCTTCACTTGAGTTGCAACAAATTTTATATTTCCATTATTGGTCGCACTTTTTGCCAATGTCGAATCGTCTGTGACATTCGCTTTTGATGTTCGAGACCCCTTGTAAACTAGGGATATCCGTCTCGTCGATGGACCTATCTTACTGAGCCAATACATATTCTTTTGTTTCAGGTTATTCATCTATGACCCCTCGTAACTCGTCGACTCATCATTCCAGTACCAAGCCACGTAATTTTCAAGACGCTCAATCGCAACCGCGTAGGCAATATCAGTCACTGAATAAGTTTAATCGTGCATGATAGCCACCGAATCTGTTTTGAAGCTTTTCATTCTGAGACATGAAATTTTGTTTAGATGCCTTACTGTAGATGATAAGAATATCTATTTGCGTAAACTCTTCACATACGGAAACCCCATTCCGTTCCATTACATTACAGTAATTGATTTTCACTTGATTTTTACAAAGCTGTACCTACTTTTCTTTTTAATTCGAGAAAGCCGATAAGGCTCGTGCTAAGACTCGAATTGAGCTATCTTGCACAATCCATTCTTTCCAACTATCCCAACGATATTACACTCGAATACTTATCTCATTCTGTAAAGTTCCGTTTTGATGGTTGTTGTGAGCAAGAACCAAGAATAGTTGTACATACGGTATTCGAGTTCAGGATTTGATGGCGACAGGAACGAGTTTTGTACAAAAATTCTTTAAGTCATCACGTGTATGTAAAATCGTTACTGAGTAATGATCGGGACGATCATGAAAACTAGCGGCTTGAATTGCATCATTTGATACATGGAAAAGTCTGTTTTAATTTTTTTTCGTAACTCATTAACCGAGTTACATACGACATACCACAATTAGTTTTGTAGATTTAAGCAAACAATGTACTTTTTACTAGGAGACGTCTGAAGCTTAGGATTTAATACTTGTGAATTCAGGAGTTTGAATTTATCGAGATTGTGAATAAGTTTTCCACATTTCAAATGAAGTGATAATTTATAATGAAATAGACGCAGAAGTGCCGCCTATATATGATTATCCCCTCCATCGTGAATGAAAACTAAGACATAGATTTAACGAATAAAGCATTTTGTGTACATACCCGCAGTCATTATTTATTTATTAATTCAAAATAGTCCGAGAATTATGTTGATGACCTGTGACAATCAATTGGTGAAATTTGATTCATCTCGTATGCCCAACGATGAGCTCGAAATATCTAGCTTAACAATCGTATTGTTGGTGATTATGCAGCTTCTAATGAATGTAACAGCATTTCGTAATCGAATAGTCGCTTAGAAATTTTGATTTGTCTAATCTCCCGATAGCTCGTACTAATCGATGGAATTTCGCTCAAATGTATGAGCAGTCTCAAGCAAGGAACGGTCAACTATCTACGGAATAAGCACAATACGTTACGTCATCTTGATATTGGGTTTCGCGAATCTACATTAATAATTGCAGTGTAGTTCATTAACTACATAACGATTCTTTACACGAAAAATTTTTTAACGAGAATCACCATCACTGCACGGTCAATTTTCCAGAATACAGTGAATTTTTGGTGTCTTTGTGTAAGATTTTGACCTGATGCATTGTCATTGTTGGCTTGATACATTATTCCCACTTTGTCCTACATTCCCATACTTTATCGCGATTGTCCCATATTTGGCCATAAAATCTTACTTTGTTCCACATTTTCCATATTTTTGGTCAGAAACCAGGAAAATTTCTTAGATGCCATTAATTCTAAGACGAAAACCAATATTATTCAAGGACTATCTTGTATTTGAGGTTGAAAGAAATTACAAAAGAAAATACGTGAAAAGCTCGGACGTCGTCAGTCGTCACTCTGTTACCATTCATAGAGTGTTATGCCAGTTTGCACAAATATTTGTCAACTATCTGCTGTCAAAGCAAATGGAGAGTGACAGCATCAGATTATGGAGTTGTCATAATAAGTATTCTCCTCGTTGCCAGAATACTGTCTCCATATACGTACTATGAACATTAATAGGTCTGGTCACCCTCATTTAGGACGGCGCCCTGAAAATCCTCTAGAAATGCTAATAATTTACGTTCCATAAATTAAGGGAGGCTACGCCCTATCTCTGAAGTCTGACGTACAAATAAATGAAGATCTGTAATTCAATTGTATTTTTTCGATCTAAAAACGATGGCGTACTCGGTTTTTTTGAAAAACAATTTTTGTTACCGTACTCATTTTCTGGTTCGCGGCCCCCTACGTCAGATCGCCAAACCCATACGACATTTTTTTCAAAACCATGAAAAGTATCTCCAAAAATATTTACAGACCGATTCCTCAAATTCTGTGAGCTTAGATGCAGTTTTTCGGGTCTAAATTCTGAGTAATTTCGTTGAAATGCCCTAAAACTCAAAAGATATAAATTATTTCGAAAAATTACAAGAAACTCTCTTGTTTGGATAAAGAAATGAGATGAAAAAAATTGCAGCAGTTGAGAAGAAAAACCATCACTATTTCAAATAATTCAACTTCTGTAACTTTTTGATCACTATTTTGATGTCATTTTCTAACCCAAAGAAAAAATTATTCTTGTGATTTTCTGAAATCATCGGTACTTTCCAAGTTCTGAGGCATTTTAACAAAAAAACTCAGCAATTTGACCCAAAGATTGTATGGAGCAGTCTCAAGAAATTTGGTGAATCGGTCTCTAAATTTTTCTGGAGGTACATACTTTCCAAGATTTTGAAAAAAAATGTCGTATAGGTTCGGCCATCCGACTTAGACGGGGGGGGGGGGGGGGGGGCTGAACTAGAAAATGAATATGGACCGATGAATATGATGAAATAATGGTCAAATCCTGTTGGACTAGCGGATAACTGTGTCAAAAATTAATTTTTAGTTTTTCGGAATTTCTTTAGTGACCTAAATAAAAAGTTGTCAATATGAAAATATTTTCTCAGCAATTGCTATAGTTTCAAGAATATACAAAAAAGTTCAGATGCGTTAGCATGCAATTACACAATTGATGCAATTACACGTCGATTTTTAGAGTTTTAACGAGGAATTAGGGTGCCAAGGGTGACTCCTGACATAAGAAATACTTTTTCTCACATCATTTATGATGTTAGAAACTGTGAAAAAGTACTCCGGTGGCCATACCTAACAATGACCGATTCACCAGCTTACCCGCCTAGTACTTTTGATTTAGAGAGAATGAAAATCTCAGCGAGGAGGACATAGATTTAGATATTTCAATATGAAATGATTAGATTTAAATGGACTAATCGCAATTTCTTCGGATCGCCGATCATACCACTTGGATTTGTAGATATAAATCGTGAGTCATAGCATCTGCCTCGATAAAAGTTTTAGCTCGGGAAGTTGATTAATAATGAATGGTCCGCAAAGTTTCCAATTTTTGCAATTTTTGAGGAATTTGTCCTATTCAGATAGTCAGCCGAGTTGCCTGAAGCCTCACGATTATTCAATCATGTCTCATATTTTCCATGAAAATGTCCCATAATTGCCATAAAATTGTTGAAACATGGAGTGGGAACCCTGTTTTATAACATCATGGCGCGTAATAGACAAGAGCATAATAACATGGACAACAGTATTGGGATAGTGATGATATTACCTTCAAGCAAATCCAAATGAAAGAAGGTGTACGTAAACGTCAAAATTTATAAATTTTGAAAAACATGTATTTATATCGGATGGACTGGTAGTGTTCAGATGGTCAGATGAGAATGAAAATTCAGTTGAACACGATCCTCTAGCGATCACGACGAATTGCACTCAGAACATAAATTCCATTATTTTGATGATATACACGGGTAAATTGCAAATTTGGGTGATGATATTCATAAAGCAGTCTAGCGCTTATGAGGCTCTTCGCATCGAAATATGTAATGTATAGACAAAATATGCAACGCAAACGCCCAATTCACCAGAAATTTCGTAGGGTATGCCTATGTAAAGGTCACAAACGAAAAACACTTTGACTTATAGCTGTTCCTCAAGGACTGAACAACATACATGTATGTATGTACATCAGGACTCGTAGTTACTACGCTACTGGTCGAAAGTTTATAAATACCTATAGAGTTGGAGAGTAATTGAGACAACTTGATACCTCTGATGTAGAATGGTTCAAAATGACTATATTTTGTCTCGCTTTGTAGCTTTTCTACTCTTTCCAAGTGCTCGGAAGACACCCTGCAAGGTTTCTTCCTTGCGACACAACAGATTTTCGCCACTTGGATCAAGTCGCAATAGGAAAATTCATAAAAATTGGGTCTAATTTCGGATATCTGCAAGTCAGACATATAGGTTGTTAGAACTAAATGATTCAAAATGAGACTTTTAGATTTCATCTAAGAGGATACATCGAGAGCTTCAAATTCCAATCAGGAAATTATATTCTGGGTCGTTCCTGGTCCGAGATATATGACTTATTCTAAACGAAGGTTTCTCTAAAAAAAGTCCCATCATTCTCGCGTGGCGACACTCCCTCGATTTCTCTCAGTTTTCCTTCATGGCAGCAGTGCTCATACTCTTCTCCAAGTATGGATCCTTAATAATTTCTCAATGACAGACAATGCAAAAGAGATACACCACTTAGAATTTCTACTTTTGGATTAAGAGATCAATTCAAGTAAGATATGTACAGGTATACGTCTCTTATCTCATTTCGTAGAAAATCCTGCGGCAAAATTAAGTTTTGGGACAATTCAATCACTAAAGTAGTTTTTTGTAAGTAACACGTTCATAGCGAAGCTTGTTCTTTGCAATTTCATTTCAATGATAATAATCAGAACTCTAGTGTACTGTAGTTCGAAAACTTAACCATTTCCATGATAATGATCAGAACTCTCGTGTACTGTAGTTCGGAAACTTAACTTCGAAATTCGGTCACTAAGTGGTTAAATTCGGTACAACGAGAAAATTCAGGGCTCAAACAATAGTTGGTAAATCGAAAAACTGATGTTAACTAGCATTATTGTTCGAAAATGTCGCTTAAATAGACACAGAAATGTGCATACTTTACGTCTCTTATTTCGATTTTCCCGTCATGAGTTGGGAAATGTTGATTATACGAAATCGATAACTTAGAGGGAATTTGTAGATCTTCAAAAGATCTATCAAATGATCTTCACACTTAGTTCGCAAAATGCATCCGTTCGGAGTTATTATTCATCAAAGTTACAGTCGAATTTGTTGAAATAAATCATCTAAAATCGTTTGAATTGGGATTGAATTTTTTTTCTGATATACAGTTGGGCCAATTTTGAACAAGAAAAACCTTTCGGTATCTTTTCCTAAGTGATCGGTTTCGAGTTATGAAAAAACTCAAATTTGCGACCTTTCACTCTCCTACTGCTTATATTTACAACCGAATGGTTGATGGGAGCTATTATGGTATAACTCGAGAATTTTTTTTTTTTTTTTTTTTTTTTGAGAAATGAGAGAAACGTAGGAAACCATTTATTAGAAGGCTCTAGGAACTGTAATGAAAATTCACTCCCCAACTACTGAACCGTACACAACGGTTGCAAGTGCAAAACTGTGGATAAAATTATTCAACTAACCGTGAAAAAAGAAACAAATTCTCGAGCTATGCCATTCTTGCTTGGAATGATCAGAAAATTCGTCATTTTTCATCATATTCTCACAATGAAATTTCGGCCATTCATAATTGCTGTTGTCATAGAAACCTTTTACTGATTGTGAGAGCAAAACTGTGAAAAAAATTATTTACACCGTTTCTGCTTGGAACTGCACGCATTGAGATAGTACCAAGTTATGCCGCCATTGTTTGGAATAATCTCAAGTAAACAAATTCAACAACAAATTACTTTCAAAAAAATCTGAAAAAATTGCACGATGTGCCACGTGAGTTGATACTTTTATTTTATTTGACTAAAAAAACAATCTAAATCGAGCGATACCGTTCCCCAACACCTCGTGTCGCGAAACTCGCTATTTTTATTACTCGAAAGTGATCAGACTTGGGGAAAAACATCAGTAGACATTTTTTGTTTGAAATTGGCTCAACTAGTTAGATAATTTATTCAAACAAATTGGATTATCTAACTTCGATAAAGAATAACTCCGGAGGGGTGCATTTTGATAGAAAGAGTGAGTAGATCATTTTTGTGCATCTCCACATAGAGATCTACAAATTACTCCTGTGCAAATTTTCCCGAAAATACGATATTTCCTGACCTGCGACAGAACAGTCAGACGAGGTAGACGTGGAAACGCGCCTTTTTACGTGTTTATTTCTGTCACGCCAAAATTATTAAGCAATGATTCTTGCTTATTTCGATAATTGCAATCTGCCAGCTATCGTTTAGGCTCAAAATTGTCCTGTCGTGCCGAGTTTCGCCTCCTTAACCAGCAGCCTCTATCTCGTGATACCATTCCATGTGATGGGGCTGAATTCTTTATTTTCGTTCTTTATTAACTCATCATTCATGCTCTTGACAACGTGATTCACCATGATCGATCGTCATTGGGGGCATTTTCCAAGCTCACACTTATTCCCGTGTGAAAATCAAGGAGTCGTATATTTGAGTGGTTGAACGAGTCATTGAGCAAGTCAAATATTCGTTTCATTATATGGAGTCGTTGAAACGACTCGTTAAAATGAATCATTTTTTACATTTGGAAATTCAAGTTTTTTTTTCCATTGACACAACAATCTTCTTAGAAAAATAGGTAGTACCATTAAAAAACATAGACTGTAAAATTTTCGAAATGATTCGTTCTAACGAGTCAATTGGAATGACTCCACATAATGAAACAAATATTGGGCTAATTTAACGACTAGTTCATGAACGACTCATTTGTTTTCACGGGGGTTGGTAGAGATTGGGAAATGATCAATCATTTAAAAATCGTATAAAAATCGTATCTGCAATGGGGCCCACCGGTGGGCCCCATCGCAGTGAACGTGCTAATTCACGGGAGAATAATGATCAAAAACTTGAATAGTTTGCCCGGCCACTTGTCAACATTTCATCATTTTATCCATTGGTTGGCTTTAAAAGTAATTACTTTTTTTTAAATGGAAATAAAATTTTTATTGAAATGTCACCCATCCGTGCGGGGCAAAGCAAAGAAAAGAATACGCGGGAGAACTTTCCGGAACCGGACCGCAATCGCGGGCGTTTTCGTTGAGTCCCGCATCTCGCTTGCACCCGCAACAATTGGCACATCATTGATGGGTCATGATTGATCATCAATTTCATCGCTGTAACGACGTCAAAGATGCATCCTAGATCATGGTTTCGCGAATTTTTCAAGTCGACAGCGCGAGGACAAACAACCGAACAAATCTAGCACATAAGGAAGTCGGCCTAGGGAATACATATCAAGCTTGCCACACATGGAAATTGGCTGTTCCTGTAGCTCGCTGCGTATATATATATATATGTATAGTGACATAATTAATGGCATGGCGCAGGATCGTAGCTCTCGGATCGTGCTCGGATCTGATCTCTCCCTGATAAGTATATAGATATACAAATTGAAAGTGAAGCAACACACGCTGCATGCTCGTATTATAGCACGATCCAACTGCACAAAGCAAATACCCATCAGCAGATATCCCGCCGCCGCGCGAGACCCGGCATCCGGAGAAAAGACACCTAGCCTGCACTCAACCGCGAGCACTGCGGAAACCTCGGAGCAGTCGGAGTCGGAGCTCAGCTCAAATTTTGGAGATTCCCAGTCTCGGCCCAGGACTGCCACGAGTCGCTGAGCGCAGCTTGGGGCACAAAGTGATCTCGTCGACGTCGTCGGCACCAAGCCACAGCACTACCCGGTGAGCGAAACTACTTTCTCGTCCCCACGAACGGCTCTCGCTCTCTCTCTTTCCGCCATGCTGCCTCATCGTTACTCGCGAACGCGGCCACCCATGCACCCAGCTCGCGTATTTGTAGGAGAGTTCAAAATCGTCTCCTGGGACAGCCGAAGCTTCATCGTCGCTGAAGAGTCTTGAGTCTCGTGCAGCAAGACCGCGCGAGGCCCTTGCTCCGAGCACGCTGATCGCCCTTGACTCATCGCGCTAGGCTATTTATCTTTGTGTCCCTCTCGCTCATCGGAGGCCACCGGCCCCCGCCCCCGGCCGATGCACTCTCTTCGGAGCAAGTTCACGTTCGCGGACGTTCCTCTCGAAGCGGTAAGGTAAACGAGGTGCGAATTATTCGTGCTTCGTAACGAGTCTGCGATACCGCCGGCACTTTTTCTACAGGTAGCCGGGCTAGTCGGTTTTGCAGCCGAACACGCGGTCCTCGTGGTTGCTCGTGGTAGCGTAGCAGGCTGCTCACCGAACAGCTCGCCCCGCGTTCGTAGGTAATTTCGAGTGAAACTCGTCTTCGGGGACGGGTGTACCCTGCGATGTTGTGCTCCGATCGCGACACAACGCAACGTAACTTCCTTCTCTCTCCCTCTTCTGACCTCTCTGTTGCTCTCTGTATTTCATTCTCACTCTGCTTGTGTGCATCTCATCCTGTCCATTATCTATTCTCTCACCAGCGTGCACTTTCGCTATTTTTCTTCCATTTGAATTAGGCACTCTTGAGCAGTTGTTGTATGTTGAATTCAGACTGCTTCAATTGAACATGATGAGTCTTGTATCAGCTCGACTCAGCAGCATTCTTCCTTCCCTTCGGCACTAGATGGAGATCAACAAGCTACGCTTTGTGAATGCTTGAGTTTTTGACCTACTTTCATGTGGAACTTTGGTTTAAAAATCATCAATGTATAGTCGAATGATCAAAAAACTCATCTGGCTTCTCTTATAGATATTATTCAATTCCTCACCTTCCACCATCTTGATCATTTTTCTCCAAGACTCTGATGATTGAAACAGGACCAATCATGACTTGTATCATTTCCCATCCATCCCTGAATTTTCATGAGTTTGCATTGATTCAGATGGAGAAAGTCTTGTTAAAATCATAATGACACAATACAATTATTTTATTTGGTGATGATAAGAACTTCATCCATTAAGCCACAGTTGCCCCTAAATCATTTCAAACATTACATTGACTATTCTAGCAACAGTTGACTTCCTTGTATTGAATGATCATGATTATTGGCTCTTTTGAGTACTCTGAATATCATACCAAAAATGAGAAGTGTATTCTGGAATTTTCAAACTTGCAGATCACCAAATTCAATCAATCCATCTTGATTAGATTGGAGAGGAAGATCAGGAGTAAACCACATTAGTAGAGTTGAACAAAAAAAAGAATAGGAAATGGTCATGGAGGCATCTCCTTCACCCCAATGTGTGGGTCGTGAATTTGTACGACAATACTACACCCTTCTCAATAACGCACCATCACATTTACACAGGTGTGTAGCTCTTTGTTCAGTTTCTTTTCCACTGTAACCCCTCCCAGAATGAATCGTGAGTGTGAAATGTTGTCATCTTTTTTGTAGGTTTTATAACAATTACTCATCATTCATTCATGGAGGTTTGGAAACAAACAGAGAGTCAACTCCAGCCATTGGACAAAAACAAATTCATCAAAAAATCCAAGCTCTCAACTTTCAAGACTGCCATGCCAAGATCAACCAGGTGGACTCCCAGTTAACCTTGGGGAGTGGTGTTGTTGTGCAGGTAATTTGATTTCTGATAAGTTATTACTGTCTGAAACTTCACTGAATTGCTCTAGTTTTGGATGAAGAAGTACTCTATCCTGATATGGTGATATCTGTGTCATGAGTTTTTAAAACATTTTCAGGTTTCTGGAGAGCTATCTAATGCTGGTCATCCAATGCGCCGCTTCACTCAAACTTTTGTTCTAGCACCACAGGCACCCAAAAAGTATTATGTTCACAATGACATCTTCCGATACCAAGACTTTGGGTACACAGATGAAGATGAGGAAGAACTGGAAGGTGAAGGTCATACTGAAGCAACTGAGAGAGATGGTGAAGAAGAGCATGGTAGAGTGATTGAAGACTCTGTCCAACAAAACCAAGCCCAGCTGGTGACCAAGATGTCCAATGTTGATCATAATCAACCACAACAACAACCTCCAATGACTCAACAGCAAATTTACTATTCTATGCCTCCTCAGCAACAGGTACATCACGAGTATAGCTCTTTTTTATGTAAAATTTAAATTCAACTTGGGTGAAAGTTGTAGAATTACAAATACTGTTCTTCATGAAAATATTCACCACTTAGGTTGTTTTTAAACCCTTTCTCAAATGTCCAATTGATTATGTAGATTCATCCCGTGATGCAACAAGTGACTATCAACGGATCAGTGCACGAGGAATCTTCCATCATTTCTCAACAACCACTCCAGCAGCAAACTCTCCAGCAACAACAGCCTCAGCAGTACATCGCGGAGCCTACTAACCAGGAGCAGTTCCAACGAGAGAGTGAACAGAACTCCCAACAACAGCAACAACCATCTGTAAAGAACGAAACTCAATCTGTGTCTGAAACTCATGAACATCAAGAAACGGATAATACTTACGCTCCAGCGAATCAAGAAGCAGAACACGAACACCAGCATTCTATGCAAAATACCAGCAGTAGCGGCCCAAAAACGTACGCGAATTTGGTAAAATCTTTCCCCAGCGTTGGAACGACGAGCCCGCAAATACCTAAACCTTCCATAACTCCAGTTAGTATTCTCAAACTTTATTTTAAATTCTCGATTTTCACAATTTTTCCATAATTATCATGCTTCTACAGCCACCGATTCAAAACTTACGGATTGATGAACGTGCGTCGTCGCATCAACAATCCGCGGGATCTATGCCTACTTCCACGGGTGTGCCATCGAATCAACATCAAAGGATGGGAAATGCCTCTCAACAACAATCGCAACAGCAACAGTACCAACCGAGAATGCAAAGACCTGGTGGCCAAATCCAAAGAGGTACGTTTACTTCTTGGAAAATTTCTCATGGCGCACTACGAGTTTGATAACATACATTTGGCCGATATCCTTTTGACTCCAAAGCTTTTACAAATATTCATTTCTCTTTTAGATGGAGAACGTCGAACCGGTGGCTCACGGACGCTCACTGACGCGCACCAACTATTTCTAGGAAATCTTCCCCACAACGCGTCTGAAAACGATCTCAAACAATTGTTTGAGAAATTCGGCCGTGTGGCAGATATACGCGTGCACAGCAAGCAGAATGATCGAATTAAAGGTCCACCTGGCCAAGGCGCCGTTCGAGTCCCGAATTATGGCTTCATAACATTCGAAGATGTAACTGTGGTTCAAAAAGTTCTCGAATCTTGCGTAAGTTTCTATGTTGGGACCTGTGATGGTTTTAGAACCGAAAGTAACCTAATTCAAACCAATATAATTTCACAGCCAATCTACTTCCCTGATGATGCTACTGGAGCAAAATTGAATATTGAAGAGAAGAAAATCAGACCTCGTGAAGGTCCTGGTGGTAATCGACCAAACTCGGATGGTAACATGCGACCTATGGGTAATCAGCAATCTCAACAACAACGTGGACCAGGTGAGATCTTCAGAAGTTTAATCGGAAATTGCATCACATTTTGATCATAGGTTTGGTCGAAACCTTGGGGATAGACTCCATGCAGCACCAAAAATTAATATCCAAGTGTGCAGTACCTGACGCTCGCGCGTATCGAAGGCTCAACCCGTGACTTTTGTGTTACCCATGTATATTGTAAAATTCACCCGTCGAGTTGCGCGATCCCACCAACTCCCGAACAATATAAAATAGTGACATGAGCGCGGCCGCCAACACTTTTTTCCATACGATTGAAAATGAACGGTTTTCAAAATTCAGCACGCTATGGTTGTCAAGCGATAAGTCGAAGAAATTGAGTGCGATAGTTGGGAATGTGGAGTTTTCATCTGGGATTCGTGTATTCTCTTCTTTGGGGCCAGTTTGTTTTCGCGAACCAGTAGTGGGCGGTTTCTTTTTAAACGCTTTTTCCATATATTGAGCTCGAACTGCCATGAGCAAACATATTTTTAAACTGTGTATAATAGATACATTTGCGATGTGATTTTGTGCCCATTTTGAGCACTGATCGCTTTACAAAAAATTAGCAGTCTCTGTGTCCAAACAAGTATAAGCGACCACAAAAAATCGATCATTCATCCCTAAAAGCCCCGAATCGCCTCTATAATCATCGGTTTTCAACTGGAGAGAAAAAATTCATGATCCATGCCAAGTCAACGAGTGATTATTCGTAAAATTTACGGTCACATTTACACGAGACAAAAGGTCTTTTCCTATAGAGAGGAGAGTTTAATCCCAGTTGGTGAAGTGACTGCCCTAAATGCCTGCAAATGATCAACATCTTGTATGACCACCCACATGACTTCGGAAAGTATCGAGTCTCCCAACTTATTGTTAGTCATAGGTATATGAGAGCAACTCATACATGGTCGAAGGATGTTGTCACTGAAAGGACACAAGATTTTTCTCACATTTTGGCTTGAGGTGGTCTAGCAGTCAGATACACGAGCGCCCTTATTCCGATGCTTCGGTGAAGGAAACTTTTTAAGTCTAGATATGGAGTCCTTCTTTCCCAAGAACACCATTGATAAATTATGGAAACCTGTGACAACCTATGAGTTTAGCCTCGTGGTCATAGGTGGTCATATTATATGACCACAGTTGAGTCGGTAACGTGTTCATACATGGCGCTAACTTTTTACTAGGGCTGTCTTACTAAAAAAAAATCATATTAAATGTTATATCGACAAAAAGTTCAGTCTCGTTTGACGGGTCATAGGTCTTGAAACGCATCCCTATATTTTCCATAATAATTATGAGAGCAATGCCTCGTTGAACGCGGTGAGCTCCCGAAACGTAACTAACGTGTTGAATGAGGGACGCCTGTGCATAATTTCGCGTATGAGTACTTCGGCAAAATAAGTATCTGTTGTCCAACATCATCCAGCTTGATCGACGTTTCGCACTTTAATCATCAATTTAATACGAAAGCAGCCTTGATCTACAAGACAGTTCTCCGTCGAATCGAATTGTTATTAATGATGACATGTTTTTTCTACTCTTTGTTTTGATATTTGTGCGATGTTTTTGATCTCCACTTTATAACACCAGTTATTGTGCTATCAAAACTAGAGTAATTCAACTTCAAATGAAACATCCTCCTTTGAAGAATTTTATTTACTTTTTTTCTGCAATGACTCTGGTGTAGGCTTGGTCATGGGTGAGTTCGGTCATCATGGCATTTGTAAAGCTGACCATCAAATAATAAGCATTTTTATCAAGTATTGTCCCGTTCGGGCCCTAATATTTTATGCATCTTGAAATTGCACATTACAGGAGGACCTGGAGGGATGATGCGAGGTGGGCAGCATGGAACACGAGGACGTGGTAGTTTCAACCGTGGTGGAGGCGAAGGTGGCCGAGGAGGATTGCGACAATCATCTAGCAACCCAAATAACCAGAATTATCAAAATCGTCGCTAATACGAAGTTTGAGCCCTGTCTTTCTACAAGAATTTTCTACTTTCAAATGAATTTTTCAGTCAAGATGCAAAGGAATGAAGAACGGACTCGAGTTATGAGCTTTGCTCGAAAAATGAATATCCAAACACATATAAGTGAAAACATGCCAACTCAAAAAGATGACATTCCGACGATAGAGGAATTAAAACTTTCGCAAGATTCTTCTCATAGATGAAGATCAGTGCAACTTGAACTATGATACGCGAAATTCCAGAAAAAATGCACTCGGAAACACAAAACATAGGTATTATAAGGTGCAAGCAGAGACTTATGTCAATTGAATCGTTGACATCGACCTAAAACAATTTTGCATAACTTAATTAAGGATCGCTCTTAGGACTTTTATCACTGAAGCAAATTTGTGCTTAATCGAATTAGGACACAAATATCTGCAATTGAATGCTTCTACATTTCAATAGTTCTCGCTTTACCTCGAAGTCTTGTTTAAGTTGAACCGTCAGTTCATGCGTGTAAAAAGTAGGTCCTTGTTCAAGTGATGCATTTTAACTTAGATTGTGCTCAAGTTCATTATTTTGTGCCTTAGAGTAGCGTTACACTTATGTTGACAAAGTCACGTCCAATTTTTATTAGACATGGTTGGAAAGTTATGCAACAGAAATGAGATTTTTCATGCAAGACTACCCGCAGTTGTTCAATCTTTACGCGAGTTGAATGTACAAAGTTTTACATATTATTAATTAGATTGTGCGTAGCATTTTCTTGTATTTGTACGATTTTATTTTGTTTCGTTGTGTTTATAAAGGACTGCATTTTCGAGAGTCTTGCCTCATATGATGAATCTGTGCATAACTTTGAATTGAGCATAAACTAATGGATTTCAGCACGGCTACCATGCATTTGCATAACTTGGTCAACTTTTTCATAGCCTTTTAAAGTCATGTACGAACTACTTAAGGATTTCATGAGTTTTGGAATTGTGTATAAATGTTTCATCTTTCACACAACGATTTCATACCATCACTACTTGATTAGGTCTTGCATATCTTTGTCAATGCAATACGGAACTTGATTAAGTAAATCCTGATGATACTGAGGACCTCATTTTTCATGTCAAGGAAACTGGTTTTCCTTTTATCCCTTCCTTGATTCCTGTTGAGAAACAAATCGGGTTATGAATCAAAATTTGTTACTCTGTTTTTCTCTCAAAATGGCCAAAAACCTTGTATAAAAATCATCACTCTGCTGTTTCACCTAAAATAAGTAGCTAATTGAATGCGACATTCTGCGAATCATTGCCGTTTGACTCTTATAGAAAATGTGATTGAATTGAAGTTTTGTACGGATTATTGTACAGAATAAACTAAAGTCCAACTGTTTTTGGGATTTTGCCAGAAGATGAAGTAAATTTCACTGCACAGTAGTACACCTCCTGAAATATTATCCCTGTCATTCAAAACTTCCCATCATAGTAGAATATTTTCAAAGACAAATTTTCGTCCACAAAAAAGCGAGATTTGTCCGTCAAAAACGAGTACGTGTTTCAGAAATACTCCAAATTTCGTACATTCGTCCCAGGAAACTCCAGAATCCTGAAATGTTAGAAAAACTATGTGTTGGATGACTCATGCATCTCATTTTATAAGGGCAGTTGAATGGCGGAGCAATCAATCATTTGAACACCTTTCCATCCAGGCTTTCACGACAGGGAGTCTTGACTTTGAAATTTCACAAGATAGGTTTTCATGCAATGAATTAGAAAACTGTGAGCCTCCGAGTAAAGTCTGATTCATATTGATTTTCGTCCAAATAGCTCAAACAAGTTTCGCTTTCGAATGATGAGTAGCAAAACGTTGACCTCCGCCTAGCATTTTAGCCATCAACATTGTTTTTGAATAACGCTGAAGCTTGGAAAACTTTCGAAAAAAGCTATTCGTCTAGAGTGAGAAACGAGAGATATTTTAACATTCAAGTATCAATGAAGCAGGGCTGATGAAGGTATATTATGATCAAGTTCAGCTCTTTGAAAGGAGTAGTGTTAGTTGTCGAATTTGGGCGCAAGTGAAAGATATTGCTCTAGTTCTCTCAATGCTAGTGGTCCTTGAGAGGTACAGCAAACTACATTTTTTTGAGAATCGCAACGATATAGAGGGCTCGATCGCACATGATGAGAGAAATGACTGTAAACTTTATCCAGCCTGCGATAGTCATACCAAGAAAGTGCAAAGTTGAGCATTCTTCAACGAGTTGAATGAGTTAATCGATCCTTCGGTATTGGATTACAATCTATGCGCTTTTTGTGCCAACGATGCATTTTGGATCTTCAAATAGTGCCAAAATCATCGTCCGGTCGTGACAGCGCGCTATGAGCCATAAAAAACTAACGAAAAATGTGTTTGAAGAAAGCGAAACGAAGAAAAGTGCGCAGATGAGCTGTTGCTTTTGGAATCTGCAACAATGTCAAGATGGTATTCGCACATCCGTGGGAAGGAGCGTAGGCGGACATCACCATCATGCTGAAGCCGCTGAAGCTCGCCACGCCGCAAAGCTCCCACCACCCATAATGAAGAAGCTGTGGATGGGACGTATCAGACCGGCGAATTCGCAGGCCTCAGTCTTGGGAGAACATC
Organism: Eretmocerus hayati; assembly: GCA_029851415.1. Taxonomy (NCBI): domain Eukaryota; kingdom Metazoa; phylum Arthropoda; class Insecta; order Hymenoptera; family Aphelinidae; genus Eretmocerus; species Eretmocerus hayati. The sequence goes on from CM056743.1 coordinate 48,017,205, forward strand.
GGCAGCGCGATCACATTGCACCTCGAGATATTTATTGGACTTGGATCTTTGGTGTTTGCGAATCGCCACTGAAACTGAGCAGCTCAGGTCCTCAGGTACAATTTGTAGATCTCATAACTCAAGAATAGTATTTCTTTCAAGATCTTTATTCATTCGTAGCTCGTCGCTGCGATACGTTCGGTCATTAAGGCCAACGGGATAATACTTTGTAATCACTAATAGACTTGTTACTCGAAAAATTTGACTGATAGGACACGTAGAAAGACTTATGATTTGATGATTTGATCAAATCTCCAAGACAAGCAAGATTGATATTTCCCCGGAAAGCTGGTCTTTTTAGGTGAAAAATCATATAATTTTAGTCTTTCTCAGAGCTCGAAAATAAAATAACACGGCTTTTGCCGTCCCAGTCAAAGTTTTGACAATTCACCTTTGAATTCGGGGCCTTGTGAACTGAAGATGGGTTCTGAAGAGTAAACTGCGACTTGCACTTTTTTGAACAATTTTTTTGCGCTCTTCAAACGACGAAAAAATGATTCATCGTCTCGTGATGCATGAAGCTAACGCCATAAAACAGCCAATCGATCGAGTGTCTAGAAGCGCATCCGCGAAATGCTTTCAACAGTTGCCGGCCCCGTTAATTATGGCACTCGTGAAGATGAACATTGAGTATCCATTCCATTTAATTTTGATCAATGGATCGAGAGACTGTGCATGCATGGTTCGCCTTCAAATTGATTCGATACATCTCGATCTCTTTGATCATATGTTCCTCAAGATCACTCGTCTATCTATCGCTACAATTGAAATAGTCCACTGTGATCATTTGTAAAATTAAATTCATTGGTCTTTTTTCAATTCGATCTTTAAAATTTTTGATGCGGCATTTGAGTGCCTTCGTAAACCCCGGGAAGAAAAACTTGTTAGAAACCCTTCCATTCGAACGATTGAAATCTCTAACTAAGCTCCATATAAGAGTCTTCTATACTTCATTCGATAAGCATATACTACCTGAATATTTTTTCGTTTTAACACAAAATATTAATGTCCTATTACGAGAATTCAGTCTTGCCACGAAGCGCTTTATCTCGCAGTTTCTTGTTGGATACGCCGATTGATCGACACATTATCTAATGTCAGGATTGAAAGTACGTATTACTTTTTGTTCGTCAATTCTGATCCGGCTATTTTTCCTTTATATTCCAGTACTGACTACTGAGTCTAAATTTGTCTTATCAAAGAAATATCGGTGGCTATATGATACCGCATATTCAAGATGGTCAACAATTACCCATGCAGCCTATTTTATTACGTTTGTATTTTATCATATGCTAACGGATAAAAAAAAATCATCTCCCGTGATTGATGTGCATTCCCTTGTAAAATCAGCGAATCTACGAATGGATTCAGCTTGCTCAAGATTTCTTGATCAAGCTCTATAGCGTTCCAAACAGTCTATTTTCGATTGCGCTCTGTTATTAGAATCCCATAAGCTATTCTCAGAGATGTACTTTGTGAATACTTTATCTAAAATTGAGTTCGAATGATATGGACATTTTTAAGATGTTGAAGTGGTCAACTTTTTAGATTAATCACAGTTCTAATTCTTCATTTTCAGACACCTTTTTTCACTGTAAAATACCGATTATTTACTCAGCTTTCTACGCTCAAATCTTCATGACTGAATCTTTTTATGACAAAAAACGAAATTTGTGAATGAACCAACACAACAGTTGGGAGAATGAGCGTGAATAGAGTAGTGGAGTAATTTTCATTCGCCTTTGGTCTAAATAGACTTATGGAGCTTAATAAATGTAACTTGAAAAGTGAAAATGTAGAGAGTGAAAATTTAAGCCAATGAGTAAATTATCGTAAAGCACGGCAAATGCTTTTGATGAAATCAGAACAGTACATCGCATTGTAAGAGCGATTCAGCAGATCACAAAAACGCTCTCGTGGTTCTCATAATAAATATTATCATCGGCGCGTGCAGAGTGAGGGCGATCTTTCAAGAGCGCAATGCGTCGCAACAGCTTAAACCCAAGATTCATCTGATCGCCTCGAAATTATGAATCATGCAATGAATACTTGTCTCGTCATCAAAGCCGCGATGCGCCAATCGTCGGAAGTTTGGGACATTCGTCCTACCCGCGACTCAATCATCTCGACACCAGTGAGTATAATAATTTATTAAATGATGTGCGGCCGGTCGAAACGATCGGCAAGCTTTGGAGACATCATCTGTAGCATCGGCATCAGTTTGCAAAAAGATAAAAATAAAGAAGCGATAGTGGCAGGCTGAGAAGTTGAGTCGATGCAAGCGTTGACACATATCGGGGTCATCTGTGGAGGGCGCGGGGGCGATTCGTATACAGCGCGGCGGCGGCGCAAGTTGAAGTAGTGCGCGCGGACGCGTGTCGCCTCGCGGCGGTTCTTCGGCCCTATCGCTCGATTTGCGTGGGCGATTTTACTGCGTGAAAATGGATGGTATAAACATTCAGTGTCCGAGTCTGCAACGGCTGTGTCCTATCAACGGCATTACTCGCTTCTCGACACAAGGAGATTTGTGCTCGAGGCCGGAAATATGCAGATGTATAGCACGCACTTCCTGTCTAAAATTGATCTGCCTTATGATTGCGTTCAATGTAGTGCATTTGGATCGGCACTAGAGAATAGTAAATAAAAACTCACCCTTTCTCATCTTGCGAGACTCAAACTGTGTGAGCATCCAATGTTTGACGGGCAAAAGGTTCCCTCTCAGTTTTGAAGCTAACCCTGTGGCAGAAATAAGCTGAGAAAGCTCCTTTGAAGATGAGGAAGCCCGTTTCAAAATCCCTTACCGAGTAAATACTCATCTCTTAACTCATCTTGAAGAACGTTGAAATACTTGCAGTTTTCAAAAAGTTGATACCTGCCATAAAATGCTTTGCTTTTCATAAATTTTCTGACCTACGGGACCTACATATATTCAAACTCTTCGAGATGTGACTTTATCGTGCGGTATTTCTGAGACAGTGATGGAGTTTTTCAGAGTTTTTGAGATTGAAACATTTCATAGAATAGATTTTTCCATTCCCTGTAACTTTCAAAATACCCTCTGTGATCATTTATGAGACAGAATTCTTCTAATTCTCATAGCTAAGATGAGCCTCTTTGTCCTCAATGACGAGATGAATCTTTTTTATTCAATCAGTCATTGATGCTTAGCTAGAGTTATCAACCAATATCTCGAGGGTATATGGGCATGATCGCAAAAACTTACACATTTTGGACCTCAAAATTCAGAAGTTAAAAATCGAGCCTGAGCATGTCTATTTCGATTTTTTCTATCCCTTTTCGCATTTTGAGTGATAATGTGTTATAAAACATATGCAGAATTTTTTTAGGAACGAGTTAGAACGGTACATGTGGTTTTCGAAGAATAAGACACAGGGGAAGTAGTTCACCGATCTGACATTTTCTGGTTTTAGACATTTTATTGTCTAGCGAGAAATCCTGAAGCGATGGGACCAAACGACCCTAAAATTTGTGTTTGGATGATTGATTTGAGTCGGAAATATATGCTCTAGAGCAGATAATTTTATTTCCTCGTCTTTTTTGTACTATCGAGTATCCCAGGGAATGGATTTTGAGTACACAGACCTGACATACATGGACCTGACACTTTCCCCTTAAAGTCGCTCGCGAAAATAAAGGAGTTGACATGGGAACTTCCCCACGTAGATTTTATCTAATCCCATCACATTTTAGTGGAAAAAATTGGTCCCGCCCAGATAAATCGACTCTTACATGGGTAACATGGTGTACATTGATCTGACATAACTCAATTATATGGCTGATGATTTTCGGTTACAAATGTAGATGTGGCACTGGAAACTTTGTATCAGAGCCTTTCTCCAGATTCGATTGTTTGACATGTTTCCTTGAAATTTTGTCGGTGCTAAAGCAGTTCAGAAGGAATTTGAGATGCGCTGCTGTTACTCTGAAAAAATGTCTCATATTTAGTGAAAATCCCATTACAAGAAAGAGGCACATGGCTCGGGCTAAATTAAACATTCTGGCCGTCATACCTATGAAAAATAGTCGGTTCAATATTGTATTTTGAGAGAAAAATTTGGGCGAACCCCAAGGCGAACCCACTATATTGATCACCTTGACGCTAGCACTAGAAGTGCGCTTGGAACTTTCATTATAACCGTACACGGATCTGACATTTCGACTCTTAATCTCTACAAATAAAAAAAGGCGAGTTGACGGATCGATCTGAAAATTCATTCCCAACTGTATTTCAACAGAATATGGGCAGGAAAATTGGAATAGATTGATTCGCGGCTTACTCGTCGAAATGCAAGGTCATTACACGTTCCGGACGAGTTCTCGCGAAAGTGCCCATATATTTAAAAGAATCACTCCTTTCTTAATCTCAAATGCGTGTAAATTTCACCTTCTTCCGTTCCAAGAATCGAATAGAGCGTTCGTCCGATATGCTTGCATCGATACAATTCGCATAAAAAAGTTACCGGATTTATTGATGAACAGATCACAGAGAAGTCTGTGTCTGAGACGAGAAGCTGCGCACTCACAAACTCGTATCTAGATTCGTTCGCCTGCACATACAATGGCTTATATTGCCATAGTGCGTAGGCCGAACTTGCATCGACGGAGTTCATATTGTACCAAGCGGTTCTCGGCCCACTTTTACGACTTGCAATTCGACAACCATCTGCGAGCTTTTCTTAGGTTCCATTCTTTATGCCCCCAGCGTCTCAGAAATGTGCCAGCTTTTTATACTAGTGTAAGTCCATTTTCCTTCATAATGAACGAAACAGAGCGCTAAGCCGAGCTTGCAAGCTCATGGGTGTTACCATCGTTTTATGAGAAATCGTGCAGAATTAAATTTGGCACTGCTGCCTTGTTTTTTGTTTTTTCTTGCTTTATAATGCAAATCGACTATGCACACACTTCGAATGGGAATCTTTCTGCCGCATTTGATCATCGAACATCTTAGGGCAGGTTTTTTTTCCATTCAATCCGCATAAATTCGAAACGTGAGACTAGTAGTTTTAATTTTTCGATTTCTGAATCATTTCCGCTGCATCTGCTGATCCCACTCAATTGTACTCTAGTCTTTCTGAGATGAATCTGTACCAAATCAAGGACGGGATTCGAACAAGTAAATATCAATTAATTAATTTCTTTTCCAGGGACAATGATGGGGACGAAGCGGCTGTTCCTCGCCCTTTTCATCGTTGCACTTGTCCTGATCAGCGATGCGACAGCCGAGGTATCAAAAGTAAACTTCTCTGCAATATGAATTCATACGACTGCAGTCAATCATACATCTGGAAATTTGTGCAAAATGATCGAATTATTTGATCTCAAATTTTATCATGAAACACCAATCATAGTCTGATTGCAACGTGAAGATTTTTCGCTTATCTCACTCATTACAGTCCGTGAATAATTTATCGTTAAAATCATCACTTTTCTAAATGCTTTGTTTCAATTTTAGTATAAAGTTATTCTTTCTCGGCTAAACCTTAATAATTTAAAAGTCTCATTAGATACATGATTTTAAGTTAAGAGGCAATATGGGAAATTCATTGATCCTACTTGGAAAAAAATATTTCGTAGTAATACTATAGTATCTTGTACGATAGTAGAATATTGTTGATCTTTCGAAGAAATGACTGTCTAACACGAAAAACTACATCAACTGTCTCGAGTTCACGATCATTTTCATTAGACATCACAATCAATTGAAATTTGATTTTGCAACGCTCAATCGGAACACGAATTTACTCGTTACAAAAAGTAATGTGTATAAATATTGTAAGTGCCACCCCGAGGTTTCAACAATTAATAAGAAATGAAATTGTGGATGGATCTTTTCAGAAGAAAAGGAAACATCGAAAGAAAACCACGACAACAGAGGCAACAGCTCAAGATGATGTGATGAATTTGCTCGAGGCTGATGAGATTGCAGAAGAATTATCATCATCCTCTGCGGAGGCAAGCAAAGAAAAAAATGATGACGAGAATCCAAAAGCTGTACCTCTGATTCACGTTGATCCTTGCTTGCACAAGCATTGTGGAGCTGGCCGAGTCTGCAAGGTATACACGCCTCTCAAACTGAGAAAATTTTTCGTCGATTTTATCTTTATGGTTACAAAATTTCATTTTTTTTTGTGAAAGGCTTTCCTGGCTTCTGACAACATTTCAGATATAAAGCGAATATCGCTCGAACTAGACAGCGAACCTGTCCGATTCTCCACTTGTTTTTTTTTCTTAGTAATACACCATCTTGCGAGTCTGTCTTGTTGTATACAATCGGATGATCGATAGGATTTTTGTTCATGAGCATCATGCAGTGGTATCAAAGGCTGATGCTTTTGCAGCACTCACAGATCGTTATTCATACCGTGATTAAAAGCCTCTATAATGCAGGCAGCCATAGTTTTTACAAATATTCCGGCAAAAGTTGCCAGAAGGAATCATTCACATGATGTGTAAACGATTCGTATAATTTGTTCTGATGATGACTGGTGATTGATCACGTTGAGTTAAGGATCTTCGTGAGGAAGCAAATCAATTATTATTGATTCTTGCTCTTGTATAGGAACAACATAAACTTTGATCTGCGAAAACGGTTTTACTCGAGGACTTTATACTCGGTATAGTATAGAGCACGCGGTACCGCGGTATTTCAAAAATTTATTCTTTCGCCAAAATTGGTTGAAAGAATAAATTTTTGAAATACAAGATCGCGAGATATCACTTTGGAATTATCCGTCTTTTCAACTTTATTTCAACTGTCGAGAACACAATGTAGAATTTCGCTACCGCTGCTTGGTAAATACGTTTTGCTCAAGCTCACCGAGATTGGTTTTTTCCATGGTTTTTTTGACTTTGAACTCAATGGCAGTTGACGGAAGAGCACGAGCCCGAGTGCATCTGCATTGAAAAGTGCGAAGAGGAAGTTGATCCACGAAGAAGAGTTTGCACTAATTACAACGAAACTTTTGGGAGCGATTGCGAGGTGTATCAGGCACGCTGCTTCTGTGATACTGACGATTCGCGCTGCCGAGGGCCCGACTATCAGCACGTGCATATTGAGTACTACGGCGAGTGCAAACAGATGCCGGTGAGTTTGCCAATCTGAAAAACCCGAGGAAAAGTTATTTAATTGCATACACCCTTTTGAGCTTTGTGGGTCGTTGCCAATTCACAACGTTAATTTAGACTTCCATATATTCTCTGGAAGTAAAAAAAAGGATACGCTGTGATTTCTAAATGTACTTGAATTCAATTTCGAGTTAGTCATTTGATGAGTCCAAATTATGATAAAACCATCCACTTTGTAACAGCAGAGACTAATCACACCTCAAACATCCATTCATATCAGAAAAGGTCTGAAAGAAAATATACCAAAAGTGCTCACACTGGTGTGAAAGAGAAGAACGCTAGAATCTTCCAAAACTTCTTGATTGTGTTTGAGGAAGAATGTTGTCATAAAAATATGAAAAATGAATGAGAAAACATGATTGTGGTAGAATGAATAGACAAAAGTTTGTACACCATTCTCTATGAACACACTACTCATATCCAAAAAGTGTACGAACTTATGCGTACACATTAGACGAGCTTTCAGAGTTGCCCTAAAAGAGTACGAGATGAGAATATGCTTCTGGTGATATTCTGCCTTTATTGGAGAAATGGTTGAAAAATTCAGCTACTTTCTTACAATAGTTCTTATCATTCACGTGAAGTCCCAAAAATCTTTGTGTAATTAGCCAGCTGTAACAAGGAGCGAACTATCGCTAGTTTGTATTCGATGAAATTATGCAATTGTACGAAAATTTTAAAAATATTCCAAGTTTGATGTGGCCAATGTGATAGTCGACTAGACGTCGCAAAATGAACTAAAATTTAAGCGTTGAGTATGTTTTTCACTCATCAATCTATAAATTTACCGTAAAACTCAAAAACACACAAAAATTCGGTAATCATCATATTAGATTCAAAAGTCACACAACACTTCTTTGAAAATATAGGCTTGCAAGGAAGAAGACAGGATTGACTTCCCTCGACGCATGCGAGATTGGCTGTTCAACATAATGCGCGATCTGGCTGATCGTCGAGAGCTTCCCGAGCACTATTTGAAAATGCAGCGTGAGGCGGAATCCAACCACACGATGCGCTGGGTAAATGCGGCTGTTTGGAAGTGGTGTGATCTCGATGGACATCCTCACGACCGATTGGTTTCGAGACACGAGCTTTTCCCTATACGAGCACCCCTCATGGCTCTCGAGCACTGCATCGCTCCCTTCCTCGATTCGTGCGATGCCAACAGCGATCACAAGATCTCGCTTACCGAGTGGGGAAAGTGCCTCGAGCTAGACGAGGTGAACTACATGCTTATTTTCTTTATCGGTTTAGTTAAAAAAAGCTCAACATGTCTCGATCTTTTTTACTGTGGGGGGTGGGAAGCGTCGTTACGCGAAAGAATTTTTCGAAAATGCCATAATGAATGGTTAACTGTTGTAAAGTTACTGATAGTTGGATACGGATTGTCTGATAACTTGCTCGTTGAACAGTACAGTCATAAGAATCGCTTTAAAAAAGTGCAAATCTTTTTGTCATCAAACACTTCTCATCTCGCGATTTCAGAGCCATAAAGTTGAATTCATCCGTGTGAAGCAAATTTCGAAGTAACCATGAAAATTGAACTCCCTCAAGAACAGATCGTGAAAACTCCTCATTGTATTCCTCAAATAGGCTTTATGAGACAGCTTCAATAAGATTTAAATGAAAGATGATTCAGAATCTAAACAAATGCTCCGGCATTTTACGATTTAAAACGTTGAGTACTTGATTGATCTCGAATAATTGGAAAAGTAGTGAAATTTTCGATTCAAGGGTGGAAAGTTTGGTTTTGCTTTTCGAGTGATTGTTTTTGGCCCGAGCCCTGGCGAGGGTCGAAATAATCACGAGTAGTAAACTTCACGCCTGAGTTTAGAAATACGATTTTCGATCAATTGGGCGTAAAGTGAACGAAAAGTGCCATGTGTAAAGGAGTGCTTTGCGCAATCGATCGAAAATTTGGTTCTCTGTTGAAAATAACGCCGCGTATCAAATATCAAAACTTGGTCAGAAGCATTCTCTGTTGAGCTCTAGTTTCTTATAATGAGTAATTTACTGCAAAACCACGGAAAAGAACTTCATGGCGCGATTGGAAAATACTTATCTTTCAAGATGGATAAGAGTCTCCTCTGATCTTGGGTTATTAATTTCATGAGCTCGCGAACCATTCAAACAAGAACCATATCTTTTTTCCATGATCATTGGCTGATGATCTGCATCTGACTTACGGATCAGCTACAGAAAATAAACTCATACCATCACTAAGAAGAAATTCAAGGATCTTCCTGAATATTGAACTTTAATCTTTTTATGACTCGAACCTAAAATTCGATCATTTTTTGAGCTTGTTTTCGGTTCTCGTAACAAAAAATACATTGTGTGATTCGCGCGCAAACGTGTATTGAGGCACCATGCACATCTCGCTTCGCTCGTCGTGCAAACTATATCCTTGCACCCAAACTCACACTTGCACTGCTCATAGACAGTGTACAGTGGACGTGACCGATAATCAATTTTTCTGGTAACTTTAGATGGACAGACCCTAAAATTACGAAGGAATTCGGGAGAGTTTCTGACAACGCCAAATACACATTCCTCAAACAACTCTAATATTTTTGTATGTGGGATACATGTGGCAAAAACTAGGAATTTTCAACTCTGTAATTTTGCCATTTCCCGTCATTTTGCAACTGATTAATGACATATTTGGTGTCAAGAAAATATTTCGAAACCGGCAGCTATAATATTCATCTCTCTTTGTTCTTAACACGTTCGCTGCGACGGGGGGCTCACTTTTTATTGAGTTTCAGCTTTCATCCGGCAGTGGAGATATATCCAATGGCTTATGTCGTAGTTATTCCTCGTTGTTTATGTTGTAATAAACATGCGTATCCAGCAGTTTCGATACCGGACTTGTCTTTGAAGAGTTTTGCACGATGTCCGCTTTTTACGCAATTATTCATAAATCGAAAAGATCAATCGATAAGTTAGCAGATCGCTCCTATTGAGGTTGACGATTTTCAACGTATCTCAGCTCATTCAAAAGCTCATTTCAAGAACTATGAATTGAGTCAAAATATGTTGGAAATATCGAACCCCACTCGAGTCATCTTCGGTATCACGCGAGGAAAAAAGCTTAGGCTAGATCGAAAAACGTGAGCTCTTCCAAGCACAGCCTCTGCTCCGTCTCATCGTTGTACCATCATGCACGGGTAATACTCGGGATTGAAGCTAAGACAGAGATACCCCTATTTGAATCCTTGATTCCATACGCTGCAGAGATTTAAAGTGCGTCGATGAACCGCAGCCTAAGACCAGACTTAGCAATGCATGTGACATGTGGGTAGCAAGCGCGACAAAAACCTGGTCACAATTATTGTATTCCTCGAGCAGATATCAAAGCACAGGTCCTTTTAGAGGCTGATAACATTGGCTCTGACGATTTGGTTGACACTCCTTATCGCCCTGATGAATATTCGCAGCGTTATGGAAAAATTTTGTGCTGAAACGCACATTTGTACTCTCTTGCAATCTAGACCGGAATCGCGATTTTGCCTTTGCAGTGAACATATTAAAATATCAATCGCTCCAGACTATCCGGCGGCCTAATTTTTTTCCAGAGTATATTTGAGTTAAGACAGAATCTGTCTTATTGAGAATATCATATGCTGTTGTGAGTACTGTGCAAGGGTATGTCCTCAAATGGCTAAAATTTTGAATTTGTGCTTTTTCCACTGGGAACAAGTATCTTCTGAATCACTCGTCTTGGCCAAAGTATTTCTTATCGGAGATTTTCGAGATTCATCCATATTGAATTTTCCTAACATCTAAAATAACGCAGAGGTTTACTATCAATTCAATTTGTTGGCATAAGTATGATGCATTCAAGAAGAAATTATTACATATCTTTGAAACTCAACTTCTGAAATGAAAACAGTCACATAAGGGAATAATCTCAATTTGAAAAACTCAAGCTGTGTACAGAATCTGTGCGCCAAAGTACTCTTTGATCCTGCACACATACGCACCTGTCAATGCATTCGGAAAACAGCAGCCACCTGAGCAACCACCAAGTATTTATGTTGCCTTTTTTTACTTGTTGGGGATCTATTTGTTGAGGTTTTGAAGAATCGCGAGGAGATTTTTTATTGAAAATTTGAATCATTTTCAAAAGTTATGGATTTCGTTAGTAAATTACAAATGATCTCAATCGTATAAGTGTATCAAGTGATGGCTATTGAAAATTTTCATTTCTAGGAGGAGCTCCAAGATAGATGCGATACTCTGGCTGACGCTACCGAGGACCATGCATGAAACGACTGATGTGGCCTTCACCACGAGAACATGAAATCACTCATGGAGAATTTTTTTCATCATTTCTTCGTATGTAAACTCTGATTTATATGTAAAACTCCACAACCATTTACTGTGCCAAAAATTTTATAGTATAATATGAATTTGATTTCAATAAAACTACTTTGCGTGTTGAAATGTCAATGACTTATACATTGTATGTACGGTATAGAAACTTTCAACATACATGAAACATCTATAGGGCTACAGGAAACTTCGACATTCTTCACGAAACGATATTTGCTCTGCTCTGACCTGTCTTAATTAAAATTAGCTAAGAAATGAAACGCTATAAGCTAGGCCCTAATTGGTGTCATGCATTATCTTCTGCAGGATCGAAATAGAAATATCAAACCAAGACTAAAATAAAGAAATTGAGAGTTCGATCATTCACGATCGTCTGAAAGATCCGAGGATGAGGATACAGCTTGAATTTTGGTATCTCCTAATGAGCGAGTTATTTGGCTCTTAAGCTGAGTGATTCTCGGTGATTGTGTATTTACAATATTTGCGAAACGCGCGATGCTTGCTAATCAATAGTTTAGTCATACTTACCGAGTCATGCCCTCTAATGTAAACACAATAATTATTCTCATGAGGCTACAACTCGTTCACTCGGCAAAATGACCATTTACTACAAGCATTGTGTATATTATGAAGGTTTGACTTTTATTACAGTTTACAATGGACTATGTGAAAAGATAATTTCACTTGATTAATTGATTAATTCGCGCAAAAAACTCGTAGTATGTCGGTGAATTCTAGCGCGACTCCAAATTCGGATGGTCTCGATATCATCACGATGAAAAGTTAAAACTGCAGTTTTGACTGATATCGAGACAATTATTTTTGTTATTAGCTCGGATCAAAATGTAAGATATGAGTTAGCAAAAGGCGTGCGTCACAATTGAACGCGCTGCTGTAAATCCGTTGAGAAGCGCGCCAATCCGAGCAATCATAGGAAACGCGGGGAATTTTTTCGAATGGAATCATTCGCGCATAAATCGAGATTTGAACTTGGACATTCTCAAAACAAGCTTCGAAGAGGATGTGTATCTTCATCTTCCGCAATTAAATCCGTTGGCTGTAGAATGTGATGTTTCGAAGAATCAAGAAGCATCCCTTCGCGGTTAGTCGCTTCTGTGCTTCAGTAAAATTTATCCTCATATTGCATTATCTTCCACACTTTACAGAAAATACACTGTATGCATGCTTTTTCAACAGGCGGACCGGAGAAATCCGCGTGTGGTTCATACATGGACAAATGCTAGAGCAGAATTTCAATAGCTAGAGAAAAACGAGGAAAATCATGAAAATTTGATGGAGAATAGAATATTGATCGGGATTAGGACAAAAGAAGAAGAATTCAACGCGAGTCGAGCTCGAACAAGGGTCGATCCGGAACGTCTGCGGCCCTTCGCTCTCTTGCCCTCGCATCAGTGTACCATAATCGAATATGTGTTATCCATCTCATTCCACTGATTCCAGCATGCTCTGCTCCGTTTTGATCGAATCGTCCAAAGCACAAGAAGCTCAACATTTTAACACTGCACAGCTTGCGGGGCTGAACGGCAAACATGCGAAGGCAACGCGCGATGAGCAGGGGGGGCTGAGCGGGTCTTGGATCAGCATATATAGTGCGATTCGATGCTTTCTTGATGCTTCTGACAAAGATAGAGAAAGAAAGAAGCGCGGCAACAACGGCGGCGCTGGCGTGCACAGAAGCCATCACAGAAGTATTATTTGACCAGCGCGCGCAGCGAACAGTACAGAATCAGTTCAGCCAAAGTGAGCCCGAAAATTGCCGTTGGAGCAAGCGAGAACGAAATAGTGCCCCACGCTCCGTGAACACGACGTATATACCCTTGTGGCTGTCTCGGCCCAGCGCACACACACAGCGACACATTTGCCGCTACATCGCTCCCCAGGGTAGACCTAACCCCGACATTTCAATCAGCAGACTGATACCCGAAAATGGTGAGTAATCTCGCGGAAGGTGCCCGTAGTGTCCCATTGTGGTTGGTTACTTCCATCGAGTCAAGGCCGCCAAAAATCGCAGCTAACAGTGATCGTACCGTGAATTTTTCCAGGCTGGAGGCAAAGCAGGAAAGGACTCCGGCAAGGCCAAGGCGAAAGCAGTGTCGCGTTCGGCGAGGGCTGGTCTCCAGGTGAGTCTTTTCTTTTTCTACTCAATACGACTGCTTTCATTTGTCGGGCATTGCTTTCGACGATTACCTCGAGTCACCCGGTGCAAGCCGGCTCCCCGATGATGCCGCCGAAGTAGCCAAGCGACGCTCGCTCCGATCGTGGCGTGCCGTTGCCGCGCGCGCGCGCTTGCCCCGCTGCCGATATGCTGTCGCTTTGGTGTGACGAAGACGGAGCGTCACAAGAGGCGGGAAATGGCGCGAAGCTGCGAGATTTTCCACTCGAATCGTCCCGGAAAATTGTTACAACGATTCAAGTCCGTAGCCCGCGATCGGATCAACGAGCGCCGGTGGATACGACGGCGACTCCGACATCGCCGAGGAGCTGACGCAAGGTTCGCTAGCGTTGCCAATGGCTCTAACATGGGGAATGGTATGCGGCCCACGCGGCGGTGGTATTGGGCTCGTTTTTTTTCTATAATTTACGCGTTTTCAATAATCCGTAGTCCAGTGATAAGCTTTATTGAATCTTCTGCTCGAGCTTCAGCTGTTCATGAAGATATACTCCAGTCAGAATCGGCCTTCAATTGTTTGAATAGTGAACAAACACCGAGGCATCGGCTCTTGCCATTGAGAAATCCCAAGCACGATGCGAGACCACAGCGTGTGATCGTAGTGATTTTTCTTTGTGTATCAAACATCATCGATTCTGGATGGGATGTCAAATCTACCCCGTCTTGATGTCGCGAAAATCAATTCGAAAGCGCGTCACCGCGATGAATAGGTAGGATGAACTTCGGAACGATTTCACTCGAGTGTTGAGTTGGTAGTGGTAGTCTGATGTTTTCGTTTCGTATCGCGGCAGTCTGGTAACCAAGCAATCCGTCCTGAAAACATTGATCCACTCGAGTTTGAATTCGCGCTACTTGATGTGTTCAAATTCTCAACCTTTTTCACCTTTTCTCTAATACTTTGGGTCATATTTAATTACGTGAGTGTTATCTTGTCTCAAACAAGCGAAGGGGTTTCATTTTTTTCATTCAATATTTTTCTCAACCACATTCACCTGTCTCTCCGATGCCTTGCACCATCTCAAAGAATTCTAGTTTCATTCTCGAACCCACTTTCCATAATTGCGTTTTTATGTTTCTAGTTCCCTGTTGGAAGAATACATAGGCATTTGAAGAATCGAACAACAAGTCATGGTCGTGTTGGTGCTACAGCTGCAGTTTACAGCGCTGCTATCTTGGAATACTTAACTGCTGAGGTGAGAACTTTTCGCTGTTTGGTCCCTTTGAGATTTTCATGGATAAGCGGTTGAGCTATCAGCAGCTCTTGTTTAATTTTAATAGCTCATTCTTTCAAAATGTTGAGTTTGATGTTGCCAAGTGTAACCATATTGTTTGCCAGTCACTCATGATGTAGTATCAGCTGTAATTTATTTCTGAAGACTAGTTGAGCTCAATAAAATTTTATTTTTTTATTTTAGTATACATCTCACTGTCCTTAAGACATGGTCCATGAGTCCATTCAAAGTTCCACATTGTGAGCAGCATCACCCTGTTGTTGAGACCATGATTTCCATTATTTTCAATTTGTAGAGTGTCATATGTTTTCTCTTGCATATGAGCTCATATTTATCTTGACTGTGTGATTCAAGGTACTTGAGTTGGCTGGAAATGCATCCAAAGATTTGAAAGTCAAACGTATCACCCCAAGACATTTACAACTTGCCATCCGAGGAGATGAAGAACTCGACAGTCTTATCAAGGCTACCATTGCTGGTGGTGGTAAGTTTCCCAATTCTCAATTTATATCTCTGAAGGAACATCGTTCATTCCTCATTGAATTTTGAGATAAAAAGATCATGTAATTACCCATCGCTTTTTATCATACCAGAACTCGCGCTTTTTCCTGGGACCTTTTGTTTACATTTTCTATTGATTCTTGAATGAATGCTCAGCATTAAACTTTCACTCATTCCATTACAGGTGTCATCCCGCACATCCACAAATCCTTGATTGGCAAGAAAGGTTCTCAGAAGCCAGCATAAGAAGCTGATTAGCTGAATTTGAGATGTACTGTGTCTAAAAAAATGAGTGAGTGAAGAACAAAAACGTTGTAAGTTGAAGTGATAAAATGTAAAAAATATCTGAGGCAAGTGAAAAAGCAGATGTGAGGTAGTTGTTAAAAAGTATTTGAAGTTGCAAAACAGTATGAAATCAACTATGCATACCTACATGTGTAATGTATGTATGACACAAAATGAAAAAGACTTTCCACACTAGTTTGTCCTGTGTTACAAGGTTTCTATAGATGTCAGACTTCCATTGGAATAACTTTTGAATTCCAACTACCCATTATGTCTTCAGTTTATCGATCAACATTACTATCTCTCATGAGGTTGAGTGACAATAGGTGGAATATTGCTATCTGGACTTGTAAGAAGTATTTTCAAAGTGTGACTATTTATTTTTATATATGAATGATTGAAATCTCCTTGTAAACAAGTGTAATATTATAATGTTAGCACTCCTTCGAAAACTTCTAAAACTTTCAAGATGGAAGCATTCTCACAAATAGAGAATTTAGTGGAATTTGACGTGTTCTCAATTTATTTATTTATTTATTTATTTTTTTTTTTTGACAGAATTTCAAGTTGATTTCCTGTATTAACAACACATAGTGAATGGTTTTGACTCGTTTTAGAGTTTTGTACCTCCACATTACCTCTGCATTTACTCACAGGAAATATTGTTTCTAGAACATGCAACTTCAGTTTTTCACATTATAAATGACGAAACTTATGGAGAGGGGAAATAATATATTTTCCAAACTTTATGATTGAAGTTTCCCAACGCCCAAAATTGAATTGATTGTTTCTGTATTGTCTCAGATTTATCTTTTGAACTGCTAGATGACTGGAGAATTTGAATGTAGTTTTTTGTCATGAATTGTAAGGTTCTTGGACTACAAGAAATGTGTGTAACTAAAGTTATTTACTTTTAGATTGATGAGTGAGTAATGTTTTTGTTCGGTTCACCGTGAAACGTGTCAAATTTAATGACACGTAGAATGTAGAAATCATCAGTTCTCATAATTTTTTATTGTGAATAGAATCCCATCTGTTAATTCTAAAAGTAATCATAGGTTAAGAAGTATAATTGTCGAGTGCTCCACATTTCACGTGCTTGAGCACAAAATCATTTAAAGCATACATACCAGTAACATGTATAACGTTCACTATAATAATAAAGATCGATTTTATTACAAACTTGGTTTTTTTCAGTAATGTCCATATCCTCAAACTTCAACTTTTTTTTGAACGTGTGTATTATATTGTCATTGAGTGACACAATTGATACGATTTATAGCTGGGTTTGAATTATCCATTAAATGTGCAATACTAATTCTTAGTTCTGATCTCATTGACATAACATAGATGCCATGAATATTGTCAGCTAGGTATACACAACTTCATCATGTGACCGGTTTCAATCGGTATCGTGGTATTTATTTCTGCCTGGCAGACCACTATTCACTATTCACTTTTCATTCAGCTTTATTTCACCAAACTTGAGATATTAATGGTACATCAGAGATCACAAGTTTTAGAGAACACGATTTCCGAAGATTTATCTATAATTATTGCGATTTTTCATTGGATCAGCTGGCATTTGAAGAAGGATTGATATTATCAAAGGGTTTTGGCCAATCTACGACTCGAATAGCGTGTTGAAATGCGTTAGGTCAGTGATCGGGTTGATTTTAGTCCTGGGCTATTCCACAAGAAAGTGACCCAAGAAAAATACGCGACGTTTCAAACTTATGTGTGCGCTGACATTTGAACTCAACTCTATATCAGTGGTTCCGCCGAAAGTGGGATTTTCCGGGTTCCAAGTTTTTAAGGGTTGGAATGTGCTCTGTAATAGCAATTTCCTGGGGTGTACTCTGTTATTGGTGCGCAACTATGTTCATAGTTTTGGAGATGATTCTAACGTTCCTGTGTTTAAAATGATACTTATTTAAATGACAATCATAATCCACCACTTAGCGAATCCAAAGTAAATCCTCAGCTCGCGCACAGTTATCCGACATTTTGAAGACAATTGTACCGAAACTGCTTGCACAGCACTAATTAGCTCAGCAAAGTCCGCAATCGTCTATTGAGCCTTTCTAACCATTCAGGTTGATTTCTAGATACCCAAATACACCTAATCCGATTAATGAACGTGTGGTTTGTTAGATTCACAAAGATGACAAACCGAGGACAAACAGGTTATTGGCGCGGGTTTCGCCACCAAAAATCTTTTTCTGGAAAACCCGATGTTCTGAAGACCGTTTTGAAATACATGGAAGCCCTTTCTTGCAATACATCATTACGTTTTTAATTGAATCCTAGGTGAAAGTCGGCGGGAGTGCAGCGTGGGTCCCGGGCTTCCTTTTTTGTATGCAGTGGGACTCACCGGTGGGTCCCGTGTTCCATCAGGTTCTAGTGTGCACCAAGAGACGTGTAGACACATCCACTCGAGTGGCCTATTAGTCTGGACGCCCACGGAGGCTCCCGTGGCCACTTCAATCCCCCCGGAAAATCTTTACGTTAGTCTATGTATTTTGAAGCGCTGAATCGATTTTTCGAGGTCGCTTTCCCTTAATTCCGAATACTTCTTTTGTTATTAAAATTTTCGTGTGCAAAATTGCGCTCAAATGAGATCGTCAAAGTTGCGTTGTTAGATGCGCTGTCAATTTGACAGTTGTCATGAAATAGTACATTACGTAACAAGGGTGGAAAGTGCGTTTTCCGCACGAGTTTCGTGACCAGTGCGAAAAAGTTACTTGCGGAGAAGTACTTTTCCGCACGATGAAATATTAACCAGTGCGGAAAAGTTACTTTTCCGCACGCGTCACGGAACGAGTGCGGAACACTTCCACCCGTGTTGCGCATACTATTTTTTGTGCTGAGTGCGGAAAGCTGTCTCGTCTGATCAAAAATGAATTGAATGATCAGACGAAAGCCAATCTAAGCTCATTCGATGGACCCAGGACCAGCCGTAGGGTGGCCTTCGCGTAGATCTTTGGAGCTGAAAAGATCGAACATAATCGAGGGCAATCTGGTAGATCAGCGGAGAGTTCTAACTCGGAAGAGACTATCCGCACTCAGAATTCGTGTTTAGATGGTTGATTCAAGTCGAAATACATGCTTTGGAGCATTTTTTTCTTCCATTCCTTATTCCATTTCTTTCCTTTCTTTGTGCTATCGAGTATTTCACGGAACGGTTTTTGAGGCCCTGGATATGACATTCCGCCCTTATGATGGATCGCAAAAATAATGGAGGTGACTTAGAATTTTCGCCGCGTGGATTCAATCTATTCCCATCATGTCAAAATCGAAATAGTACATTTCGCACTGAGTTTTCGGGGTTGTAGCTCTCTTCTGAGTGATTGCTTTTCGGCCCGAGCCGCAGGTAAGGGTCGAAATAATCGCTCGGAAGCGGTAGACCTCGTGAGTGAGGTGCAAATACCAATTTTGCATTTTTTCAAGTACCCGAACATCAGAACATCGCAAAATAGTAGATTTCGATACAAGGGCGAGGATTTTGGTTTCCGCGTCCCGAGCGTTCCTCTACGCCACCTCCAATCCGAGCTACGACATTTTCTCTGAGGAGAGATTTTTCGCAAAAAGTAGCACCTCTATTCAAAAATGACGAGGAAATTCACTTTTTGGGGCATACTTCAAAAGTTTCTCGTTTTCTTGATCAAAATATAGATGACAGATAACAGAAATGATGATTATACTCGCTAAAAAATGCATCTCTGTATCTCTCGAATTGGAATGCTATTTTTTGCGAGAAGTCTCCCCTCAGAGAGAATGTCATAGCTCAGATTAGCAGTGGCGTGGAGGGACGTCCAAAAATGGATTTTGAAGCTCTAGACTTGTACTTTTGGGTCTCACAACTCCCATATTGAAACATTTATGTGGCTCAAATTGAAACGAGCCAAGAGATTCTCTCAAAAATCGTCAAAATTAGATAACACTTTCCCAAGCTCAACTTGGAAAGATCTTGATCTGTGCGGATAAAAATGAATAATGCCATCTTAAAGTACGTGGAAAAACCTGCAAAATGAGCTCCAGCAGAGTTCTCCACGGTCAAATGGAGCCGAGTAGTTCAACTCACAAAATTGGAAAAAAAATTTTTGGTCGAGCTCAAACTTTTGACCGGTAGTGTACGTTTTGTGCCATTTTGAAGGAAATTCCACCCTCTTCAAAATACACTTAGTCGCTTTGCCAAAAAATGATAACTGTCAAATTGGCAGTGCATATGAGGGTTTCCATGGAACTTTTAACTATTGGCCCTCTGGAATAAAAATAAAATTTTCTCATCGCACACGTTTGAAATGGGTTTCATGTGATTCTTAGACCTTGAAAACATGTGAAAAAAAGGGGTGCCACTCTCTTCCAAGCCGAGGTATCAGGTTCAGAACGACATGTACGGAATTGCACACTTGAAACATTCGTGAATCAACTTCAATCGAATAGATTCGATTCAAAACATTGTCTAGACGATCGATATGGATTATATTTTGCCTGACTTGAATTTAAGATGAATTTCATCATCGATTTCTCCGAAATTCGATGTAAATTTCCAAAATCGAGTCAAAAGCTATGAGTCTCATCTCAATTTCTAGAATACATTGTGGTGTTATTTTGTTCATATTTCAGCCGTATACTATGTAAAAATCAAGAAAATCGCGATACCATCACATTTAGAGGCTTATTTAGCTTACCATCCGGATTCAAATATTTCTCCTCAGCTTCTCACAGAAATACCGATCGACAATTGCAACTCAAAACAGTGCGGTTATATCTTTTTTGTGATGAAGAAAAAAGAGCACAACGTCCCAACCCTGTGCTTCGCGTCTCCTGAGTATGACATCAAAAAATGACCATTGTCAAAGCCAGTAGCGCGATAACTTTATGAGCTTTGAAGCTTTATAAAATTTGTCCGGATCAACGCACACTCACAAACCAAACGGGATTCGATTCGTCTTCTTTTTAACTTCGGAAACTCATTGCTAAATTCCCCGTTTCGCACGAGGTATTTCATCATTTTCGTAAACAATAGCCAGAGAAAGTTTCCCTACAAAACTCGGTTACATCGATAAATGAGAGCTGATATCATAGCCAAATCAGCGCACACCTCTGAATCAAAGATTTTCTCAAATTATGAGATTAGTAGATGGATGTATCATTCCACCGAAGTAGTTGAGGCATAGGTATTTTAGTTACAGCCTTATCAATTCAAAAAATCGCGTTGGTACGTTTGTAAACTACCCAAAAATCATCTTTTGCGGTCTGCTATTGACAAATCAGGATGCGTTTCAACAAAAAAGAATGTGGTCCATATTGAATGACGCCAAATATTATAAAATGCCACTCCTGCGCACTCCGAATAGTTCAAAGTACTCCTGGAACACTGTAGTAACACAAAAGTTAAAAGTCCCGTGGAAACCCTCTTATAACAACGCGACGTTGACGGTCTCATTTGAGCGCTTTTCGCGCACTTACCGACTCGAGATTTTCATTTCCCAGGAAACTTGCGCAGACCTCTTCTGTGGAATATTCGGGGATCGAGTGGACACCCTGATTGCAGCTCACCTTGTTCCCGCCGACTGTATATTATGACTTTCCAGTAGGTTTGGCTGTTTTAAGTGCAGAAATGCACTTTTGAGCGCTCTCGCAACATGTGGTGCATGGGGCGGAATCTAGCTTTCACCTTCTCGCAGCGACACATTTTGATGTCCGGAGCATGTTTTTTCCCCTTTCGAAAACCATAAACATAATTGTGCAGCCAAATTGAGTAATTTTCGTACGATTTCGGTACTTTTTATCTTGTTTGGCTCGGTATTTCAGCATGTATTGACAAACTCAATCGGTGATCAATGGAAGGCTTGCAGTCCTCTCTTCTAATTGACGGTCAGCAAAGTTGAATTTAATCCGGTCGCTGCGAAGGCGAAAATCGCGAGTCCACCCCATATTGCGAGAGCGCTCAAGAGAGCCTGACTTTTTTTTGTGCTACGGGACCCACGGGTGTATCCTAAAAAAATTTCTCCAGTGTATAAGGAAATAATATGGATAATCAACACATCAAATTCGGTAGCCGTACAGTAAAATATTGAGCTCTCTATTGGTACAACTCAACTTACAGTCCGTACTGGATACTACCAGTGAAATCCGTACTTATTGCACACGTGTAGAGATACTGTACTGTATATTATATATATATTGTGTATATATATATACTACTATGCACTGTATATAAGTATATATGTCGCAGGCTCTTGGTGAAATCAGCCTTTTCATGAAAATCCTAGGCTCTTCATGAAGAGCCGGCCAATCGTGTCAGCGCTCATCCCTTTCACTTCCTTACACCATCGGCCTAGCCTTTTCGTGAAAAGGCTGACTCGTCCAGCCTTTTCGTGAAAAGGCCAAGTCGGGTTAGGCTCTTGGTGTACAGCTGAGTGGAACCGCTATTGCCGTCGAGCAAAGTCAACGTCGCGGTCCAAGCTGTCGTATCAACTTATCTTTTGGAATTATATGCAGTTGATGATAAGTCGATATTGGTGATATGTTTACAATTATATTCAATAATTGAGAAATCGATGATATATTCAATTGAACATTGATTTTCATATTAATATCCCCTATCTTGAACTTGGGCAATTTTTGTTTAGGAAACAAAATTATTCATGAAAATTGAAAAAATCAGGAACAAATAGAAGAGCAGGCGCGGCGTTGTTGAGAGCCTGCTCTTCTATTTGTTCCTGATTTTTTCAATTTTCATGAATAATTTTGTTTCCTAAACAAAAATTGCCCAAGTTCAATCGTCACCGTTCAATGTGCAAATTAAGGCGGTGAGTCCCCATGAGTGTTCCACGGGGATTTTTCTGGGTCCAAATCCCGCGAGGAAACCCACAGGGGTGTCCCCGCGGGTATGGGACCGGGTGGTATAACCGGTAATTATTTCCTCGTAAGGGCATGTGAAACAAAAATTTATTCATGTACAGTCGAAGAATATTATTTATTCCTCAGTTAATTAATTCATATCAAAGTATTCATCATAGATAGGGGATATTAATATGAAAATCAATGATCAATTGAATATATCATCGATTTCTCAATTATTGAATATAATTGTAAACATATCACCAATATCGACTTATCATCAACTGCATATAATTCCAAAAGATAAGTTGATACTACAGCTTGGACCGCGACGTTGACTTTGCTCGACGGCAATAGCGGTTCCGCCCAGCTGTACACCAAGAGCCTAACCCGACTTGGCCTTTTCACGAAAAGGCTGGACGAGTCAGCCTTTTCACGAAAAGGCTAGGCCGATCGTGTAACAAAGTGAAAGGGATCAGCGCTGACACGATCGGCCGGCTCTTCATGAAGAGCCTAGGATTTTCATGAAAAGGCTGATTTCACCAAGAGCCTGCGACATATATATATATTGTGGCAATCGTATATTACTGCCTAGTGCTCATGTTTTATTGTACGTTTTAAATGATTCTTAGAGCTTTGGAAATTATATTTTAACTCTTTAATATATTGTATAAACCGCTTCACACCTTGTCTGATTGAGTCTTGCGGTTTCTCTCGGGCCCTGAAGATCCGGATTACTGTGGCTGAAAATGGAGAATATCATCTTGAATTAAGTGAAAAAATCTTCAATATGTAAAATCTCTTAGTCAGTCATTGTTAGAGCCGTTGCCGATATCAATCATGAACGTTTTTACTAAGTTATTGGATGCTCATATAGCTGATATTCTGAATGCTCACTTTAATCTATGATTAATGATGCACAACATGGATTTGTCAAAAATAGGTCTATTGTTACTAACTTATTGTCTTATTTTGATTACATTAACAGTGATAATTCACAATTCCAACAAACCGATGCAGTTTACCTTGACTTTTCTAAAACTTTCGACTCTCTTGATGATGCAATACTAATTGAAGAATTGATAAATCTTGGTGAGGGAGGCCAAAGGCTTCGTTGGATCTTGTCTTATTTAAGAGATAGGTTTTAAATGTTTCGTTTTGAAAAGTCATTTTCAAATCCATTCTAAGTTACGTCTGGTTTACCACAAGGATCCCATTTGGGACCTTTGTAATTCATTTTATTTATCAATGATCTCCCTAACGCTGTACAGCATTCTCATGTATTGATTTATGCCGATGATGTGAAAATTTATAAGGAGATTAGGTCTCCTAAGGATGCATCCAAGTTGCAAAGGGATCCTGATGAAATCTTCAATAGGTCTCAAACGAATAGATTGTTTTTAATATAAAAAAGTGTTGCTATATTAGTCATGCGAGAAAGTATGACAAAGGAGCCCGCTCCGAGAGATAGAATTTTGGGTTTAGGTGAATTTTGTCGGAGGAAAAATATGTTGTAGAGCAAACGATTCTGAACGAAAAGTTCAATGGGCTCGGAGACGGAAAATGGCTAGTTTTTTAGGATTGATTGAATGAATACCGATGAATGGGAGCTTGTGAGGTTATATCCAGAACAACAACAAAAGCTTGTCTGCGGCGTTCGAATTTGGATAATTGGAGATGTACAATTTAAATTTGATGTAGCTCAAGAGTCTTTTTTTTTTGTAATAGAAACATTTTATCTCAAACCTCCGATAAAATAGCAAATGCACGCATGCAAAAGAAGTGATAATACGCGATTGTCAGAGAAATCATAACGCCTCATATTCTTGAGGATTACTTTTTATGTCAATCAGTGTAGCAGCTAACGCTGGAGCTGGGCTATAAGGCTGTGCTGACTCGATGCAACGAATACATGATCTTGAGAGTCCAGATATGGTGCGGGAGCGGCCTTTTTACCAGCATAATCGCATCACGCGAGTCTCGCGCTTTGAATAGTTTATAGAAAGTACCCGATAATGCATGTCTGCTATCGAGTTATACAAAATTAATCAAAATCAATCTTGAATTGCGTGAGACTGGTGTCTGCCAAATATTTCGAGGATATGGAGATCGAATTGCCGTATCTCGAGATCATGTCACGTAGGAGGCTGCGGGGTCGAGACCAAGCGGCTATCAAGATCGAGCTCGAAAAGTCGAGTAGAGGGTCTTTTTGAGGTATTTCGATGTCGCTGAACACGAAAATTACATTGCCCTGCCATCAAATCGTATTGCGTGGGTGGTTGCGGGGGTGAAGGCGCGAATTGATCGCGATCGAAGTTCGGGAGTCAAGTAGCGGTGTGTATGGGGTATTTTGGAATCGCTAAGTACGAATTTAGAATCGCCCAGCTTCGAAATCG
The DNA here is from genome assembly GCA_029851415.1 of Eretmocerus hayati. Classification (NCBI taxonomy): domain Eukaryota; kingdom Metazoa; phylum Arthropoda; class Insecta; order Hymenoptera; family Aphelinidae; genus Eretmocerus; species Eretmocerus hayati. The sequence goes on from CM056743.1 coordinate 48,042,185, forward strand.
TCTTTCGTGGACGGTTGCGGGGGCGGTGGCGCGAATTGACCAAGATCGAAGTTCGAGACTTGAGTAAGGGTGTTTCTGGGGAATTTCGGAGTCGCTGAACACAAATTCGAGATCACCCAGGCTCCAAATCGTGTTTCGTGGGCAGCTACGGGGGTGGAGGCGTGAATAGGCCGAGATCGAATCTCGAGAGCTGAGTGGAAAGAGGGTGTATTTTGGATATTTTGCAGTCGCTGAGAACATTTTTGAGATTATCTAGCTTCCAAATCGTAGTGCAGGGACAAAAGCGCGGATTGACCGAGATCGAAGTTCGCGAATTGAACAAAGGTGTTCATCGGGTATTTTGGAGTCGCTAAGGGTCTCGACAGGAAAAGCGTGATGTTCTTTTCTCCATTTTCCCCCGTGTACGAGCATAGGCGCTATAGTTGCAGTGGCCGCCACAGGCGCGCAATAGCGCTATTTCCACGGGGAAAGAAGCAAGCGCCTATGCTCATACACGGGGAAGAAGTGGATAAAAGAACATCGCACACTTTCTGTCGAGGCCCTAAGCACGAATTTGAGATCACTCTACTCCCGAATCGTGTTGTATGGGTGGCTGCAAGAGCGAGGACGCATGTTGAACTAGATCGAGCTGGAAAAGTCACGGAGGGTCTTTCATATTCCGAAATCGCTGAACGCAAATCTCACATCACCCAACCTCAGAATCGCGTTGGGTGGACAAATGTGATGGTGTGTCCAATATATAGTTTCCTGATAATGATCATTTCCTGAGATAGAATCTGATCAGGAGTTGTAGGCCGAATTATGGCATCAAAAGCCATACCACAAGCATACGCCAAGTTGCTTCATTGACCAGGGGATCGAGCAATATCATACTGATCGAAATTCCGATTCGCTAGCGCTGTAATCACAATTCTCGATGACGGAATGGACCACACATCTTTTCGGACGTGAATCTAAGAGAGGGTGGTGACTGCCAAGAGATTCGACAGCTGAATCTCTATTCTGGCTAACTCTACAGGCAGAATCTCATCTCACCCTGGGAGAATCATGACTACCATACGACGATCATGACACTAGCGTGATTTGATAGCAGCGGGATCTGGCGATGACTTAGCGAGTAGGATCTTAAGATCTCAGCTCTGTGATCAGAAATCTTGAGAAGCAGTCGATTCTCATAGATTGACGGGCGTAAATCTAGATCTCAATAATAGCAAGGAGGAGATTTGAGTGTCCTCACGGCGAACCTGAACATCTACACGGATGGACGCTGATCTCGAGTTGTAGAGAGACTTACGTTATATGGTTCGCATACCACGAGCCTAACCCCACTGTGTTTATTGGATGGAACATCGAGCAAGATCTTAGTGATTGAAACTCTGATCTTCTAGCTGTGTGATCACAATTCTCAATGACGGAATGGACTACAAATTGTTTAGGGCAAGAATCTACCAAAGAGTGGTGGATGCAAGGAGATTCGAGCGTTGAATCTTTATTCTGACTGTTTCCACAAGCTAAATCTGATCTCATGTACCGAGAAGTATGGTGACCATACAACCGCCCTGAACGAACACGTAATCCAATAGCCTAGGGATCGAGAGATATCCTACGACGTGCCTCTCTCAAATCTTAGCTCTGTGATCAGAAATCTCGAGAAGTCGTATATTCTCATCGATTCACAGCCGTGAATCTACTACTCGACAGTGACGGGTAGGAGATTTGAGTGTTCCCTTGCTGAACCTGGCCATCCCCACTGGTTAAAGCTGATCCCTAGCAGTGGGATGACTTACATGACTCGGTCACCATGCCACGAACCTAAACCAAGTGTGTTTAGTGGTCGAAAGTTCGAGCAATATTCTAGGCCTGGGAACTACGATCCTCCAGCTATGTGATCACAATCCTCGATAACGGAATAGACTACAGGTCTCTTCGGGCGTGAATCTAGGGAAGGGTGATGACTGCAAGGAAATTCAAGCTTTGAATCTCCATTCTGGCCATTTTCACAAGCAGAACCTGATCTCATGTATCGAGAAGATTGGTGACCATAAAACGGCCCAGAATAAACACGAGATCCAATAGCCTAGGGACCGGGAGATATCCCAGGTCGTTTGATTCTGAGATCTCAGCTCTGTGATCAAAAGTCTCGAGATGGAGTCGATTCACATGGATTGACGAGCGTGAATATACCACTCTATAGTGGCGGGTAGGAGATTCGATTGTTCCTTTGCTGAATCTGGGCATCCCCACGGATGACATCTGATCCCAAGTCGTGGAATGACCCATATGAGATTTATCCGATTATGTTAGTTCGGAGCACCCCGACCAGCATATTCGAATAGACCTGTTATCTGTCACCATACCTCGAGATTAAGCCAAGTGCGTGTTTGGGGGTAGAAAGATCAAGCAATATTCTAGGGATTGAAACTACGATCCTCCAGCTACGTGATCACGATTCTTGATATTGGAATAGACTACAAATTATTTCGGGCGTGAATCTATGAGAGGGCGGGGATTGCAAGGAGATTTGAAAGCTGAATCTCCATTCTGGCCGATTTTACTGGGAGAATTTCATCTCATCCTGCGAGAAGCACGACTACCAAACAACGACCGAGGCTAGAGCATGATTTCATAGCAGCGGGATTGGGTGATGTTTTAGGGAGTATGATCCTGAATTCTCAGTTCTGTGATCAAAAATCTTGAGAAGGAGTCGGGGAGATTCTCGAATTTTTTTATCACAGAGCTAAGGAACCAGAATCTCACGTCCTGGGATATCTCCGAATTCCTGGGCTATTGGATCACGTGTTGATTCTGGGTCGTTGTATGGTCATCATGCTTCTTGGTGGGTTATGGGTTATGGGTTAATATGAGATCAGATTCTGCTAGTGATAATGCCTAGAATAGAGATTTAACGCTCAAATCCCCTTGCAATCACCGCCCTTTCGTGGATTCATGTCCGAAAAGATTTGTAGTCCACTCTGTTATCGAGCATTGTGATTGCATAGATGGAGGATCGTTGTTTCTATCCCTAGGATATTGCTGAATTTTCGACCACCAAACACACTTCGCTTAGTCTCGTGGTATGGTGACCGGATAATTTGAGTCTTTCTACGACTCGGGATCAGATTCCATTCGTAGGGATGCCCATAATCAGCAAGGAGCCACTCGAATCTCCTACCCGTCACCATCGAGTAACAGATTCACGCCCCTAAATCGATGAGGATCAACTCCTTCTCGAGATTTCCCATCATGGAGCTGACATTTTAGGATTGTACTCCCAAAGACATCACCCGGTCCCGCTAGTATCGAATCACGCTCTGGTCATGGCCGTCGTATGGTAGTCAAGCTTCTCGCAAGATGAGATGAGATTCTGCGTGTAAAATTGGCGATGATAGAGATTCAGCACTCGAATCTCCTTGTAGTCTTTGCCCTCTCTCAGATTCACGCCCGGAAAGATTTGTGGTCTATTTCATCATCGAGAATTGTGATTACATTGCAAGCGAATCGGAATTCCGATCAGTAGGATATTGCTCGGTCCCTCGGTCAATTAAGACACTAGACGCATGCTCGTGGTATGGTTTTTGATGCCATAATTCGGCCTACAACTCCTGATCAGATTCTATCTCAGGAAATGATCATTATCAGGAAGTTATATATTGGATACACCATCACACCCAACGTGGTTCTGAGGTTGGGTGATGTGAGATTTGCATCCAGCGATTTCGAAATATCAAAGACCCTCCGTGACTTTTCCAGCTCGATCAGGTTCATCATGCGTCCTCGCTCTTGCAGCCACCGATTCAACACGATTCGGGAGCTGTGTAATCTCAAATTCGTACTTAGCGATACCAAAACAATCAAAAAACAACCTTGCTCAACTCGCGGAGTGCGCTCTCTATCAATCTGCGCTCCCGCACCACAACACAATTTGGAGACTGGTCGATCCCAAATTCGTGCCCAGCGATTCCAAAGTATCCCAAAGACACCCATACTCAACTCTCGAACTCCGATCTCGGTCAATTCGTGCCTCCGCCCCCGCAACCGTCCACGCGACACGAAACACGATTTCGAAGCAGGGCGATTTCAAATTCGTACTTAGCGATTCCAAAATACCCCATACACACCGCTACTTGACTCCCGAACTTCGATCTCGATCAATTCACGCCTTCACCCCGCAACCACCCACGCAATACGATTTGAAGGCAGGGCGATGTGATTTTCGTGTTCAGCGACCTCGAAATATCTCAAAAACACCCTTTACTCGACTTTTCGAGCTCGATCTTGATAGTCGCTTGCTCTCGACCCCGCAGCCTTCTACGCGACATGATCTCGAGATACGGCAATTCGATCTCCATATCCTCGAAATATTTGGCAGACACCAGTCTCACGCAATTCAAGATTGATTTTGATTAATTTTGTATAACTCGATAGCAGACATGCATTATCGGGTACTTTCTATAAACTATTCAAAGCGCGAGACTCGCGTGATGCGATTATGCTGGTCAAAAGGCCGCTCCCGCACCTCGTCTGGACTCTCAAGATCATGCATTCGTTGCATCGAGTCAGCACAGCCTTATAGCCGAGCTCCAGCGTTAGCTGCTACACTGATTGACATAAAAAGTAATCCTCAAGAATATGAGGCGTTATCATTTCTCTGACAATCGCGTATAATCACTTCTTTCGCATGCGTGCATTTGCTATTTTATCGGAGGTTTGAGATAAAATATTTCTATTACAAAAAAAAGACTCTTGAGCTACATCAAATTCAAATTGTACATCTCCAATTATCCAAATTCGAACGCCGCAGACAAGCTTTCGTTGTTGCTCTGGATATAACCTCATAAGCTCCCATTTATCGGCATTCATTCAATCAATCCTAAAGAAACTAGCCATTTTCCGTCTCCGAGCCCATTGAACTTTTTGTTCAGAATTTCTCGCTCTACAACATATTTTTTCCCTGATAAAATTCACCTAAACCCAAAATCCTATCTCTCGGAGCGGGGTCCTTTCAATTCAATTATAAGTTGAATGATCACTTTTTGGATTTAGTATTTTCTGTCAAAAATTTGATTAACAGCTCAAATTTGATCTTTATGTTGATAACTCGGAGTTGACGTCTGGCCATGAGAGAGTACGGACACATAACCTACTACAGAGTTTCAACTCGCAAAACTCCTCCCAAGCAGTCCCGGCGCGGGCGCTGCCCTTTCTCGCCACACCTGGAAGAGTAGATATAATCTATTTCTAATTCTATAACTATTTCTAACTTCTTCATTCTTCTCTATATTTCCCCTAGTTCCCGTTTCCCCTTTTTCTCAAAATATCCATCCTCCGACAGCCATCATGTTCCCCCAAAGCCAAGATTCAAACAAATCTAGTATTATTAATAGAGCGATTCCCAAAGAACTTTCAGATCACAATTATAATTATAATTTGAAACTCCCAAAAAGACCAATAGATTCTTTATTTGAAGACAATTCTGGAAACATCGAGAGTCAAAGTTTGGTTAAACAAAAGGAGCCCACCACCCTGAAGAAATCTCGACATTTGCTTGGTTACCATCGCAATCTTAACCGACTAATTCTCATTCTGTTCAAGAAGACATGATGATCGATGGAATTTCTAACATGAACAATACTCCTCTTCCATCTCCACCTAACCCCATTTCTTTACCAGAATTGTCACAGGATATATGTATCCCAGGAATAACTTTTTTCCAACTATTTTCCAAATCTCTCATTCCTCCTTACAGCATCCATGTCAAACACGTGGAAAAAATTCTTTGAAGCATCATTTGTTGGGAAACTGTTGGTTGGCAGGTACAACAATATTTCCGAATTGTACAACATCTCCAAGTTCAAAGTTACTATTCAAACACTCAACCTCAATACTGCCAATGTTCCTTCTACTACAATCCTTGCCACATTTGGAGGTAACCATCTCCCTGAACACATTCGCTCCAATCTCATCCGCTATCCCGGCACTGAAAAATACAAGACCGGTCCTAAACAATGTCGATTCGGTCTTATTAAAAAGGGGTGCTATTCTAAATCAAAATGTGATCATTGAGGAGAGACTGATCATAAATCCATCATCTTCTGCCCAACAATGAAAAAATCCCATGCTGTGCTAACTGTAAAATGGATCACATAGTCACTGATTCAACTTGCCCAGCAAAAATGAATCAGGTCAAAATTGATGACTTAACCTTTGAAGAAAACATTTCACTGGATGAAGCAAGACAGATCTATTTCGCCAAACGTAAACAAAGTCACCTGAATCCTCTTGCTTCCAATTCAACTTTTGCTAGGTCATTCAGTCAAACTGTCATTTCTTTTCAATCCCCCTTACATCCTCGCCTATCTCACTCAGATGCTCTCAACATGCTGATAAATTTTGCCAACACCATATCCGAAGCTGTCAATAATCTAAACCTGGATGTCCCTCGCAAACCCAGAGTCACTATACAAGAGCCCACCACTTCAGGCACCTCTGCTAGGCATTCCAACGATTCCTCTCCTAATAACTCTCTCACTAATTCTTACTAATTCTCCCATCAATTTCTTGTTTATTATTGTTATAATCTATTTTATCAATTATGAGTCCTAACAATTTGAGAATCTTTCAGTGGAATGCTCAAGACGTTTCTCCAAAGGAACATGAGATCTCCAATCTATCACACAATTTCAACATCTCAGTCCTTCTAGAAATCTTCTCAAGGGGGTTCGATAGCTACTGATTTCTTCGGCCAGGAAGTTGGGACTGATAGAATTTATAGATTAAGAGCCTCCGGAACGAGAGCCGTTGAGAAAAATGTGGGTTGACGATGCTACTTTCGAGATTAACTCATTTGAAAATTTGATGATTAACCTCCGTCTTACGGGCGTATCAAATTTTCTGTCAGGAAGTGACGGGGTACCTTTTTGTATTAATCGGTGACAATAATGAAAAACTAGGTGTAGGAAACTGAAATTCTGTACTTCTTGGTGGATCAATAAAAAACAGGGGTTGACGGACGATTTTAAGAGAACTTTTGAATACAAACTGATGACGAGGAGATTATACACGTGATTCCCGTGTTTGTTGCGACGAGGTTACGTTAGTCAAGCGATGCACAAAAAATTATATTATAATTCACAATTACACAGATTCTACCATTGTGAAAATGATTTCTGGCCTCATCTAAATTCATACTTTGAACTAGCAATATCGTCTCTCGCTAGCGCTCACTGCGTTCTGTGTTATGTGAATACGCTGCAATCAACTGCCCAAAGATTTCATAGGGAATAGTCATTGTCGTATTTTGAAAACGAGAAATATTAGCGTTCAATAATAACGTATGTAAGATTTTGAAAAAGAAATGAAAAAGAGGACACACTTCGCCTCAAGCTGCGATAGGACTCAAAAAAATGCCGGCAAAATCCGACCACAGTGTGCTCTTTGGAAGCTCTTACATATTACGGCCAGTCCGTAGTGCCTACACTTGCTCACTACTTCATAGATGGCGCCACGGTGATTTGCATAGCGATATTCCAACAGAATTCAATTTTTAAATAGTTGTAAACAACTTTAGCACGCTTCCCAATAAAATTTCCAATCATTGGAGCTGTGTTGCGTCTCAAAATTAGCGATATATTTTGCAGGATTTGGAATATGGCAAGCGTGGTTCCTACGATGAGGCAGCCCAGCTCAAGATTGCAGATTTACAAATCCTGCAAAATATATCGCGAATTTTGAGACGCAACAACGCTCAAATGATTGGAAATTTCATTGGGAAGAGCGCTGACTCAATGATTTGATCCGAATAGTGTTTGCAATTATTTAAAGATTAGATATTGTTTGCGAACCTGCATGTACTCCGGTGCGTGTCTGGTTGCGGTATTGCGGGGACCACGGACTGGCCATAAGAATCCGTTTTCCTCTAAACCGTATCGGTTCATATTTTCAAACGGCGAACAAATTGATTTTTCTCCATATAATCAACACGAAATGAAAAGTATCAGTTGGGCTATGAAGCAACGTATTTGATTTATAACTCGTAAAAAACCAGTAATTATATCAGGTAGGGTTAGTCAATTCAAAAACAATATATTGTACTTATTCAGACAAAAGTAGTCTATCTTCTAGGGAATCTAACAATCTAGAGCTTTCTCAGATAAGATTAGTCAATCGTAGGGAAAAATCAAGTGAATCCGGACGATGAATGGTCACGCAGATTAAAATTAAGGAATCTGTACATCTGTACACGAAACAATTGAATTTGTATGCTTAAGAATATGATATATTATATAGAAATTTTTTTAACATTTTGATTAGATGAAATTTCTCCATGAAATTCTCTTAATCGGGGCTATACATTGGGAGGTCAGAGGTATGTTATAACATGGTACTTATTCAGTTTGAAAAACACAATAATTAATACACTCATAATCCAATCGGTTATTCATCAATTCTCCCACGGATCACATTACACATTCAACCATCAAGCACATCTCATCAATATACGTTCTCATCATCTCTTGACTCTTCATTTTTATCATTCATTACTCATCATCTATTCACCGCATTCACCAATAAACATACAACTATCACACAATCTCATCTCATCTCTCTACATTTTTATCATCTCATCACTCATCATTCATTCATCGCATTAGCGAACACACACTCAAACACAAGATAATCTCTCACAAGACAATCTCATCCCATCACTCTACATTTGTATCATCCAACCACCAACATTCATTCATCGCATTCGCCAACACCTCACAGCCATCAACACATCACTTCATAAGCCAATGATCGCCTATTTGAAGACGAGTTTTCTGCGCAGAGTCTGCGTACAAATTTGTTTCCAAGTCGGAGGGTAAGGCGATCATTTCTTTTATTCCATCTACCCTCGTAATCCCATAGTTAACTCATCGCATCCACCACGCATCACACCACACTTTCAACAATCAAACACATCTCACCAATTACGTTATCATCTTCTCATAACTCTTTACTTTCATCATTCCATCCCTCTTCATTCATTGATCACATCACCAATACACATATAACCGTCAGACAATCTCATCTCATCTCCCTACATTTCCATCATCTCTTCACTCATCATTAATTAATCGCATTCACCATAACACATTCAAATACGAAACGATACCATCCCATCACACTACATTTCCGTCATCTCTCCAATTACACCCATCCATTACATTCACCAACCTCACATCCATCAACACATCACATCATAAACCAATGATCGCCTAATTGGAGACGAGTTTTCCGCGCAGAGTCTGCGTACAAATTTGTCTCTAAGTAGGATTGCGAGGCAATTATTCCTTTCATTCAATCTTCCATCGTAATCCCATCGTTCATTCATCACATCGACCACGCATCACACCACACTTCCAACAATCAAGCACACATCATCAATTTACGTCCTTCATTTTTATCATTCCATCACTCATCATTCATTCACCTTATTCACCAATATACATACAACCAACAGACAACCTCATCTCACCACTCTACATCCTTATCATCCCACCACTTACATTCGTTCATCGAATTCACCAACCTCACAGCCATCAACACATCACTTCATAAGCCAATGGTCGCCTACTTGAAGACGAGTTTTCCGCGCAGAGTCTGCGTACGAATTCTTCTCCAAGTAGGAGGGCGGGGCAGTCATTTCTCTCACACTTTCAACCATCAAGCACATTATGTTATCATGTTAACCATCGTGCATATTATTCAAACACATACAATCTACGTTATCATCATCTCATAACTCTTCATTTTCAACGTTCCATCACTTTTCATTCATTACTCGGATTCATCGATACATAAACTGAACTGACTCACAAGGGGAGGTCAGGGTCTGCGGGAGCTGAAACTCCATGGAAATTTTTTCACATACTGTAAGGGGCAAAAAAAAATATACGTATTTTTCAGTTTACTCGAATAGCCCTCTAGAGCTTCAGGAGAAATATATCAAACCTGCAAATATACTAATGACTGTCCATATATGATCATACATGATCATGCATGGTCATGGACGGTGGACTAACAGACACAGAGAACATACTAACTTGGTCAGATAGTTGGTGATTTGATCTAATGTGGAGCTCAAAAATGTTACTTGACGCACACAAGGTCCTCACATTGAGTTATAAGCCTCATCCGAAAAAATGGCAGTGAATCAATCATTCTCAAGCAAAGTACCGTCTCTTATCCCTCCACTGACAGTGTATGTACATTCTTGCACCTGTAGGTCGATTTAAATCCACAGAGTTACTGTGTATTGCTATCATCATTTCAGAATAATATCTACAATCCTCTGCAAGAAACACTTTTTAATGTGCAGGGAGGCTTGGTGTGTTGAAATCAGCTTGTGCACTCGCCGGACAAAATATCTGTACAAGCCATTTAGTGATTTCTACTTTTTGGGTTGGCATGGCCTATTTCATTCCGTGCTAAGGGAACGCGGAAAATGGAACGAATGCATGGCGATACCAACCCAAAAAGTGAAAATCACTAAATGGCTTGGACAGATATTTTGTCCGGCGAGTGTACAACTCTTTCAATCTCGTAACTGTGGCTCATCGTTGTCCGTATAATTATGTAGGAAATTTAAAAGTATTTCTCACAGAGGATTGTAGATATTATTCTGAATATGATGATAGCAATACACACTATTCGTGGCAGGATAAGAGACGATACGTTGCTTGAGACTTTGAGAATGATTGAATCACTGCCATCTTTTGGATGAGGTTTATAACTCAATGTGAGGACCATGTGTGCTTCAAGTAAAATTTTTGAGTTCCACATTGTATCAACACCAACACGTCACCAACTATCTCACCAAGTTAGTATGTTCTCAGTGTCTGTGAGCCCACCATTCATGACCATGCATGATAATGTATGATCATATATGGACAGTCATTAGTATATTTGCAGGTTTGATATATTTCTCCTTAAGCTCCAGAGATCTATTCAAGTGAACTGAGGAATACGTATATTTTTTTGCCCCAAATTGTACGTAAAAATTTTTTCAGAGAGTTTCAGCTCCCGCAGACCCTGACCTCCCCTTGTCAGACTGAACAGACTCACGACCGGATCAGGTGATGAAGCCACTCCCCTGCGCCTGTTTGACATACATGTAAAGTCCACGGACTAAATCTATGTACGATACGCAGGTGCTCAAGGGGATTTGGTGAATTCTAATGCAAAGGAAGGAGTCTAACGCACTGACGAACTCTAGACGGTAGACTTGAAACTGTGAGTAAGAGTTTAGTGATTTTCCAGAATAATATCAGTCAATAGTGGGAGAATCCAGTTTTTCTCAAGTCAATTCATTCGTGATAACAAGAGTTCTAGTGTTTTTCAAATAGGGCCAGGGAAAATCTAGTGACTTATCAGGTAGGGTAAGTCAATCCAGACAAGATATAGTAATTTTCCAAATAAACTTAGTCCGTCTAGAAGAAAATATTGTTATGTGCTCTGCACGAGCCGTAGCAACTAAAGGATAAGCGTTCATCGCGGGAGCTACGCGAGGAATATTTGGGAAGGCCAATCTCACATGTGTAGTCAGATTCGCACGCGCGAATATCCAAATTTCTGCAACCTCCTTGTGTATAAAATTTTCAGAACCAACAAGCTCGACACAACGGGTCACTGATTGATTGGAAAATGGACTAATCCGGAACCATCGTCGACCCTCGCGGGTGACTGGAGCGACAGACTAACTCAATTTTCTCGCTGATTAGATGTCTCTCGTATGATAAAGCTGGAGTTGAAAGTTAATCGAATTATTTGTAACTAGACTTTTGATCAGATTCAGAAATTATTTCCGACTCATTTGATCTGGTACGATGATTAGATCTTATATATTTTAAGGGGATGTCGGAGTCTCGCGCGGAACGAGAAAACACTTTATGCAATCATTTTTACACCGATTGAGATGGGGGTGGTCGCAAAAGATTCGGAATTACTTCAGAAATCGGTCTCTGGTGCGAATGATGAGAACGATCGTTTCCATCTGTCATAAAAATCGATCTAAGGTGCAAAGTCGCGATCTCTGAGAATCATACTCGCAATATCGCGCATTTCCTGGCTCACTCCAAGAGCGAGGGAGACTTTTATTTCCATAGGTTGTACCAGAGGCCCATTCTTGAAGAAATTCCGAATCATTTGCGACCACTCTCGTCTTAATTGATGTAGAAACCATTGCGTAAAGTGTTTTTTCGTTGATGCCGTGAGACTCCGACATCCCCTTAATTCGATTTTTAATTGAAAACTTGTTTACATCAGTATTTTAATTCGATTTTTAAATTGGAAACTTGTTCACATCAAAAGGGTTAATCGAATTTTACTATTGGAACTTGTTTACGTAAAGCAGATAATTGGATTCTTAATTGAACTATTGTCGGTAATCGGAATTCTTATTAGGATTTCGAAGTAGAGTTAATTGAATTTTCAATTCAATTAACTCTCCCACCAGGTTTCTTTCTTATATAAGCAGCAGCAACTACCATTGAAGAGCATTCTAGATCTGACTCTCGACTCAGTCACATCGAGATTTTCACACCGTCTATAATTTGTAGAAGTCAGAATAAATCCACCAGCTGAACTCTGAATTTCACTAAGTTCAACTCCACTCCGAGTGCTTTAGCACTCTAAGTTCGAAGTGACCCGACGAATAAACCGCAGCCGCGGCAAGGTAGGTCCCTACTCAAAACGAACGAGCAAGAAGAGAGTACGAGACGAGAACCAGCAGAGTTGCAGCCCGAGCTTTAGCTCACACCAATTCTCAATACAACCTCACTCTCGCTCCCACTAGCGAGTAGGGACGTAACATAATTTGGTGTCAGGAGTGGGATCACTTCGGAGGAGTGTGCGTGTGTCAACATTCAACGTATAAGAAGTAAATTGGCACAACTCTTGTGCCGATCTGGTCATCCGCACCACCGATGACTCTGGAAGGATCCAGCCACCCAAAGCGTCTTGAAGAGATCCGACGGCAAATAGAAGAGGCATCCCGAGAGGAGATTGAGGCGATTCCAGCTACCGACGCCTTGATCCGTGAACGAATCCGAGAGTTGAACAAAACTCTTGAAAAATTGCCAAATAACAACGAGCGTCTTCCATTGTTGGAAGCTATAGAAGATTGGCACTAATCGGCGCTTTGGAATTTCATCGAGACAACCTCCAGTACGCAATATCGCCATCACCACTGGAGATCGAAGCAGCAGAATCCAATAAACTATCGCGCACATCAGGAGTACACAATCTCGACACTTATGGAGTTGATTCAGAGGAGGAATTTGGGCCACTGTCACCAGCTCTCAGCAACGCCTCATTGGAACCAACCGCATCGGCTATTCAACAAGCACCCCTAACGCCGCTATCCGAACCAGAGACAACTACCAATCGAGCAGGAGCAACATCGGAAGCAGCAACTCAGGCGGACGCGACGCAAACCACCGCAACTGCGACGGAACCGACGAAACTTACTTCAACTACGGACGTTTCAACGGCGGCAACTTCGACTGAATAAAGCTGAGTACCCTGTGATGACTGACGATATTTCACAGCGATTGATTGAATTAGAACATGAATTGAGAAATCACGAAGGTTCGATTTCACGGCTCCGAAGACAAGTTTCTGATTCTGACAGCCTCTTGGAAGAGCAATATCACATCAACGGTAGGACTGAAGAGATTGATTATAACTTCGGGAAGCACTTAGGACGGCTTGATAGGAAGTGCAAATTACTCTTGAATATTTTGAAAGAAATTTTCGAATTCACAAATTTACAAGATCAGTGGTTGCAAAAGAAAATTTCCGAAATCGAAAAAGCTTTAGAGGCACAGACTGTAAAATTGGATGCCTTGAAGCCGAATTAACGTCATTATGTCCGAAACAATTGATATATCCGAAGACACACATGTGAGATTGACCAGGGTTGAGGCTCCGAACGTTCCTAATCGTGATCAAACCCCAGATACTGATTCGGCCCATAGTGAGATAATTCCCTCTCAAGATAGAACCACCACCTCGAATATTCCAACCACATCTCGAGTAACGATGGATGCCAGTAGTTTCTCCTTTTTGAACAGCCTTGAACAATGAACGGCCGCTTTGGCAAATAGTGACAGAGTTCTTCGGAACCATGTACGAAAGGCAACTGACGTTGTCAAAATTTTACCTGATTTCAACGGACAGGATATGTCAGTAGAGCAGTTCATTAGAGAATATAAAAAAGCTGAGAGATTTGTAGACCCTTCCGATAAGGATTTTTTCTTGGAATTGATTAAAGCGAAGGTCGTGGGAAATGCTAGGGCACATATCCGCGGAAGGATTTTTGAGAATTTCGATGAGTTTGTGAAGTTTTTGAATCGTGCATTTTCATCAGCACAGAATTTGCCACATTTACAATTAGATCTTGCTAGGCTCATGCAGAAGAATGACGAGAAGGTGTCTGACTATGGATTGCGCGTGAGCAATTTACTGCAGCGTGGAATTGAGCTTATAAACGGGAATTTTGATTCAACCACCGCTGCGGGAATGGTTGAGGGAATGGTACGCATAGCAGTAGAATGTTTTGTTCTCGGATTACATAAGGATCTTGCGGCTCTCATGATGGGGGTGACTCCCAGTTCCCTAGAAGCAGCTATCAGCGTTGCTTCAGATTTTGAGAAACGATTTGACCAGCGTCGAAATTTGCATGCAGCTTTTGAAATTCCTGCGCAATCTCGCAGAGTTTATTGTCACGCTGTGGATAATGAACCTGCAATTATGCCGGGTAGACCTCCGGGAAATCCAAACCAACGGCGCCTTGATCGTGACTTGAAGAATATTCGCTGCTACGAGTGCAAGCAGATGGGTCATTATGCGCGTGAATGCCGGTCGCGAACTAACCATCCTTATGGGAATCGGCGTTTTTGCACTTATTGCGAGAAACCGGGGCATTCGGTCGTCAATTGCATGATCTTGGAACGTTCTATAGAAAGGAAAGGCTACTGTAATTTTTGCAAAGCTCCCGGACATACATTTGAAGATTGTAGGAGCCGTCGCCGCCCCGGTGCATTGATAAATGCTGGGAATTTAAACTCCAACCGCGAACACCAGACCGGCACGATGGTGGGTTCGCAATCCAAGGAACATCCATCATCCAGAATCGTGCCCTCATCGAAACCCGAGTAAATTATGCTCACTGTCCCACTGTCCGCCTCCGTAGCCCAGATTTAGCGGCCGGCTATTTTACATTTTTGATCGACACGGGTTCAGAACTGAGCCTTATTAAATTGCGGACCTTGAAGTCTCAGACCCCCATCGACGTGAACACGTTTTATGGATTATCCGGCATTAGCCACGAGCTTCAATCAACTCTGGGTGAATGCACTCTGCGAATCGGAAATGTTCAATGTAATGTTCATGTAATAAGAGATGACTTTCCATTACCTCACGATGGCATTCTGGGAGTGCAATTCTTGAAACAGCACGGTGCCTTACTTTCTTTTAAACACGATTTTATGATTTTGGAGAATTGCGACAACGTGCCAATTCCATTTTTTCCTCACAATTACATCGTTCTAACAGCTCGAACCAAGTCCCTGTGTCATGTGAGGGTGAGAAATTTGGATTTGAAAATGGGGTATGTCGAACGGTTTAAGGCTGGGCCGGATATATTTGCAGGACAGTGTATTGTCCAGAACCGGGACGGATGGGCTTATTTATACGTCATAAATTCAACCAACGACACAGTACATCTGACCTTTCCACCTATCGAGCTTATTGAATTTAATGAAGTTGTAAAACCAGTACAATCCATCAGGAAAATTGCCAGGGAAGATCGAGATGAGATCGTCCAAAATCGGGTTAAGCAAATATTAGAGAAATTGAACTTAGACGACCTTAATGCAGAAGAAAGAAAGAGTATTGAGAAATTAGTTAAACAATTTCCTTACCAATATTATTTACCAGATGATAAATTACAGATGACAGATACATTTTTTCATAAGATACCAACTATCGATAACGTTCCCATCAATATAAAACAGTATCGACATCCGATTCATTTGCGCGAGGAAATTCAGAAACAGGTAGACGAGTTGTTGCGAAACGACATCATAGAACCCTCCGATTCACCTTATAATTCGCCCCTTTGGATAGTCCCCAAGAAGGAAGACTCTCAAGGCAACAAAAGATACAGACTTGTAGTAGACTTTCGGGCTCTTAATGAGAAAACGATTGCTACAGCTTACCCGTTACCTAATATTGTAGAAATTCTTGAACAATTGAGCAATAGTCAATATTTTTCGACACTTGACATGGCTATGGGCTACTATCAGCTGCCTATTGACCCTTCAGATAAGGTTAAGACGGCCTTCTCTTTTTCGTCTGCTAATCAACAAGGAAGCCGCCATTCTCATTTCAGAAGAGTTGCCATGGGTCTCAAAGGTGCTCCAGGGTCCTTTATGAGCTATATAGACAAAATCTTCACTGGATTGACTGGTATAGATCTGGTCATATTTATGGATGACCTTTTGATCTTTTCAAGGTCACTTGCTGAACATACTGCGAAGATGAAGCGCGTATTTGGACGTCTACAAACGGCTAAACTGACGTTACAGCCAGATAAATGCATATTCTTACGAAAAGAGGTCGTGTATCTCGGCCATATCATATCCGCCGATGGTGTTCGAACAGATCCCAAGAAAATCAAAGCAGTTTCGGAATTCCTTCGCCCCAGAACCAAGAAAAACGTGAAGCAATTTTTAGGCCTCGCCGGCTACTATAGACGGTTTATACACAATTTTGCTAAAATCGCAAAACCACTAACTGAACTACTGAAACAGAATAACTCCTTCGAATGGAACGACAATCAAAAACAAGCTTTTTCACATCTCAGGACACTTCTCTGCTCAGAGCCGATCTTACAGTATCCAAACCCAGCCGAGGGGAATTTTATTTGTACCGTGGACGCGAGCGAAATCGCGATATCCGCCATTTTGAGCCAAGGTGTTATCGGCAATGACCTACCCATTGCATACGCTTCACGTGTACTTTCGGCCGCAGAATCAAATCATAGCTGTACAGAGCGCGAATTACTAGCTATGATTTTTGGATGTGAATACTTCAGACCTTACTTCTATGGCCGTAAATTTACGTTGGTGACAGATCACAGACCACTGGTTTGGTTGCACAACCTCAAGGACCCAATGTCTAGATTGGCACGCTGGAGAATGAAGCTCCGAGACCTAGAGTTCGCCATAGTGCATACGGCTGGAGTCAGGAACACCAACGCCGATAGCTTGTCCCGCAATCCAATACTAACCTTTCCTCCGGACGACTTCCTCACCACACAAACACCTCAACACGACACTGCATCTATCAAAAACGTCAATCATCATACATCACAAGATACATTCAGTGACATCACAGCAACTCCGATCACTCAGCTCACGTCATCTAATGACGCACACACACGATACAAGAGGAAATCACAGGACACATTCACCGAGAATACACACACGAAACGACAACAAGTTGAGCCAGACAAGGCCGAGACGGATCGGACAGACAAAGAGTCGATTTGCATGTCAATTGTGAATTATCAAAGACAAAACAATTCAAATCCGAGCTTCACGGTCACGGAGAATCGGCTGCCAGAGTAAGTGCCGGCTGCTCAGACGATCTGGTCATCGCTTGATTGTGGAGACTCCGGAGGGATACGAAAGAGAGGGTTGGAAGATACTGGACACATGCCTCAGAAGGGTGAAACAAATGAAACTCAATGATGGAAACGAACCTATGGTTAACGAAGAGAACATGAGCTATCACGAGTCAGAAGGTGGCATCACAATAACTGAAGTGAACGATAATGAGCCAACCAGTGGCATGGAAATAGGTGAAGGAGAAACAGGAAAAAGCACGATAACGAGAAAACGAATCACCACACACAACATAGCACAAATCCTAACTATCATTCCCTTGCGATATTCCCCAGATCCATTACTATCTAAAAATGATAACATTGTCCACTTTATAGCAGAAACATGCGTTATAAATATGGAGGTTGGACGACAGCTCATCGAGCTAGAGCTTATCCAAGGAGAATGGATAAGATCACAGAATCCTAAAGTGGGAACAATAATTCAAACGATTAGGAATGAAACTGTAATTTTTCCAGTGTGCATTAAGGTTCATCATAGAGATATACCATCAGTGGCCTGTGTATGTCAATGTTTGGAGTGGTTACGTGACTATCTTACAAACGAGGGAGTAAGGTCCATAAGCTTGGCGAAAATAGGAGACGGATTAGATAACTTGTACTGGCCACCGGTGGAAACAGTGTTGTATTCGTTCGTAGCACTTGGGGATTTTAACGTGACCGTCTGCACAGGCGATATCATTTCGCTCGAAGCGGACAAGCAAGAATTGGCTCTGAAAGAAGCTCATGATTCAACAACGGGTGGTCATCATGGCATGGACAAAACATATCGGCTTTTGAGGGGAAGATTTTATTGGCCGGGTATGAAACAAGAGGTAGAACAGTACGTGAAAACATGTGAGATTTGTCAACGTAATAAATTGTGTAGAGTCAAAACTCGCATGCCCATGAAAATAACAACAACTCCTACAGAAGCTTTCGAAGTCTCAGGAATGGATATAGTCGGGAAACTGCCTCTAACAGGTGCCGGAAATCAATATTTATTGACAATTCAATGCAATTTAACGAAATATTCTTTCGCCATTTCGTTAGCCGACGCAAAGGCAGAAACAATAGCTATTGCTTTTGTGAACGAGTTTATTTGTAAACACGGTTGCCCACAAGTTATCAAAACAGATCAGGGTCAAAACTTCATGAGTAAATTTATGGCAACGGTTGCTAAAATCTTTAAAATCGATCAGTGCAGATCGAGTGCCTGGCATCCTCAAACCATGGGTAGTTTAGAAAGAAGTCATCATGTTCTCACGGAATATTTGGGAATTTACGCAACAAGGAAAGACTGGGACATCTGGGCAAGATTCGCAATTTATTCATACAACGTCTCAACCCATTCCGGGACAGGATTCACCCCCCATGAGCTTATTTATGGAAAAAAAGCTCGGCTACCTTCAAACTTTGAATACAAGAATGTCGAGAAAACTTACTCGTCATTCTTCAATGATCTGGTCGTGAAACTTCAGGAAACCCAAGCTACAGCTAGAAGCAATTTAATCAAGGCCAAGGAAAAGTCTAAAGCCATATTTGACAGAAAAGTCAATGTAAAAAGATTCGAGGTGGGGGACCAAGTGTATTTATTGAAAGATGTAAGATCAGATAAATTAGAAAAACAATACAGTGGCATTTTTTCGATAACGGAATTGATTGGCGACAGGAACGTTCGAATAGAACGAAACGGAAAAACGAAAATCGTTCACTTCGACAAATTAAAGCATGCATTTACACGATTAGATTGAGGGCGAAAGGAGATGGTATTACTCGTGACTAATAAAGAATTCAAGGGACTCGGTTAGATTTTGACTTCTGGATTGTGCAAACCAGAATATTTGACGTATTTAATGGATCATAATATTTTGATGTATTTATTGAATCATGGTGTATTGATGTATTTATTGGAACAAGTAATCAATTGTATTTTAAGATGAATAAAGGGTGAACCTGAGAGAGATGAGGATCTAGTAGGGTGGATAATACGTCACCCTCTAGCCGAGTTCGGGCTCTCAAGTGGGAGTGTGATATCGAGCTAAAGCGGGACAACTTGCGGTAGATCCACATACGGCAAGGAGCGTAGGAAGGAGCTCTGCCCTCCTCATTTCTCTCATTACCAACCCTTCGCTCTATCTAAACATTTCGGGGTATCATCTATTGCTCTAAATCCCTATCACTCGGTTGAATGCTGTAAAATCAGGAAATCACGGTTGCGGGACACCACTGTGCTGATCCGACTTGTATGCCATAGTGTGACTGCATACTAAAGTAATCTGGCCCTCTCTGTGACCGCGGGGTTCAGATTCAATTCATCGATTGTCAGGCCGACATACGGCCGGCAACCCACTTTTTACCCTATTTTGGTGATTGATGATGATTCGATTAAGGTTATTGGTGGAGGTGGCGCTGCTTGGAGTGATAATGATCATTTTTTTGTGATATTTTGATACTATTAGCCAACCCCGTTGATTCGAACCAGAACATCGGCGTGTGTGGTTCCCTTCTACCTTCCATAAAACGTTCGAGAATCATCTTAATTTATAAAACGGGCTCAAAAACTCTCTTCTCTTCGGCTAAATCCGCCATCCGAAGGAGAATACATTTTTGGAGAAGGATTATAAGGGAAATGGATGATGGTGCTCTATATGTGGATGCTCGATCACAGGATTCGCCAGCATCCATTTCCGTCTGATATTTTCTGATTCTAACACATCTTCATAGCGTGCGAATAAGCATTCAGCGTGCAGAGGAAAAAGCAGTATATCGGTCGTAACTATCTTCTGTAATCAGTGGTAGATTGAGAAAATCACCACTACCCCACGCTTGTACCCATTGGGTTCGTATCCATTAAAATGGCTTTACTCGTTTTAGCTTCAAATTTTGTTTTTCAGATCATATTATGAATGTAAAGAGTACATGACCACTGGTAACCACTCAATGCCCTTAACTCTAAATCACATGTTTCAATTACCTTCATGCGGTTACACTCTCATTACCAAACCTTTTTCGACGCGGGACCCCTTTTTTTTACACGATCTCCTGCTTGCAATTCTACCGTTCAGTAGGATACTTTGTGAAAATTCAACAAATCACATATACGGGACGCCGCTATGCTGGTCTAGTTTATATATCATGGGTATCAAGTCTAAAGCACAATAGTCCTTGATATAATTATTTTTGAGAAGCTTCCTCCTTAGAAGATTTTTTCCAAGTTAAAATGCATCACACGGGAATCTCGCGAATGGACTGCAAAATGGAGAGGAGTGAGCCTTGATCTATGATATCTTGCCTAAGGAATCAGATATTGAAGCCATAGCACACATAGAATCTTTAGTATCTTTTGAACTCTTTGCATCGTCTCCTGGGTAGGATTATATGATCTCCAAAATCCGCAGTTCCACAGGTTAGCCAGGAACCACACAGTGTTAATTATAACACGTGAGTCTCTACTGTACCCGAATTGAAAATAAAACTCCGGAACTCAAGGACTGCATTTACGTGCGAATACGCGAAGAAAACTTTTCCGATGCAAGCAGCTTGTAGTTGTTCCAACATAAAGGTAGCATGTGCTCTCCCTTTAGGAAGCATATCGTTCCTACCTAGCCTTCCACATGATCTGTTCTGCTTGTAATCTGGATCACTCTCGGAAAATTTCTGTCTAAAAATCTGGATTGATTTTTTTTTTGCATCAGCACTGATATTAAAGCTCGATAATAAAGTATTTCTCAAGCAAAATTATGGTAAATGAGATCAATTCGTCCTAGATGATTCGAAAATTCGAAATTCCCACACATTAAACGCGGAACCTAATATTGTGAATAGGTTAAACCAAATATGGAAAATGTTTTCTTCCCTCCCGAAAGCCGATGGATACTCCATGATCACGCTGAGGTCATGCAGCCAGAAGAGTCGTGTATTATTGTGGCAGGTTTTGAGATACAGTCATTCAAGGTTTATGGAAAAATATGCAGAGTTAGGAAAAATTCACCTTATTTTTCAGAGGGTACACCGATGAGCACTCGGGTCAGGATTAGAATAGAGCTGAAAAACGGCGCGTGTCGGCCACCTTCTTATATACACCAATGATCTAAGAGAGAAACCGATCGATGTATGCCGCCGAAACTTTTGACCATCAAGCTTACTCGGATTACATTGAGAAATTGTTTTGATCCAAAAATTCAATTGGCTCGCGACCGAACGGGAATTCAATCGAGAATCCAATTATAAAAAAAAAAAAAAAATCAAAAATCTGGATTAGCTCTCAGAGATCAAGGGATCTCACATAATCTATTCGCCGACAGGGACTCGACAACCCACCGACTGTGGTGGTCTTCATAATAACCTATGCAAGATTAAAATTCAATGGTAAAATCTATTCCTCGGCACTATTTTTAAATGAAATTACAGAAGAACTACTGGTTGCGCCTGCTCTGACATTATACGCCAATTGCAGAAGTGGATATCGCCATAATATTAGAAATTCCATAAAATGGACTCCATCGATTTCAAGGAGACTCTATAGAACTACTTCATTTTTTTTCTTGTCGCAACTCTTACGATCCAAGTTGAGACATCCACACAACGAAACTTAAGCGTAAAATGACGTCGTTGCAAAAGCCAGATTCCATATGGAAAATTGTGAAAGCGTAGCTATACTGGTAATTTATACTAAATACTCAAGTATTCATTCATATTCTAATAAAGATAAGAAAAGTTGTTGATAGTAAAAATGTTGAGATTTCATGGTCCTTCTGTATAATTGTGCAGAATATCACACAACATGAGCTTTAATACTTTTGTTTCGTTATTCACACAGATATCCAAGAAATTATCTGAGGATGGTGTGAAAAAAATTTATCAGAAAGAATGCATTTGTGTGCATTCTTTTGAGAGGAAGGGGAGGAAATATAGTATACAAATAATAATAGGCAAATCTTGGGTAAAAATTGTTTAATTACAATGGAAATTCCGAACACTCTCTGTTCAATCTAAATTTTTCCATTCTTCCGACATCACAGTCCAAAAGGGGGCCGATCTCAACGTGTGGAAGTTCATTGTAGTCCTTTTTCTTTTCCACGTAATTCATCAAGATATACATCGAACTAAAGTGAAATCATTTTCGGATTATGTGCGTGTAATTCTATTTAAACAAAAATGCTCGCACGGATCAACGCTCCAAGAACCAGAATCTGAGCTATAATTCAGATTTATAATACAGAATAACGAGAAGGTGAGAGACACGATAATGCTTCACTTGTTAGAAACATCAGGCTTCAACACGATATGCAACGCCTGCAGCGCCGCACCGTCTGGAGAAGGAGGGGGGGGGGGGGTTAACAACAAGCGGCATCATCGCTGCAGCTAATGCGGCAGTAAGCATCAGCACTCTGAGAAAACCAATAACACAATAATCAACAGGTTACTCAATATCGTACATCTCGGTCGCACTTGCATATAACGCGTAACAAGGGTGTAGAGTGACAAATTGGGAATAATCAACAGGTTACTCGATATCGTACATCTCGGTCGCACTTGCATAAAACGCGTAACAAGTGGTGTAACGTGACAAATTGCGAAAGTGTAAATATTCGCAAGTGTGATCACGCTGTGACATGAACAAACCATTGAGTGAATGCTGTGACTGTGGATAACGTCAACATCTCCAACTCATCATTATTGTGATAGCAGGACAAACGACTCACAAGGGGAGTTCCAACCTTGCGGATCACGGATCTTGATGAAACTTTGGGAATCATCTTGTTTTGGTGAAAAGGTATCTCCAATGGTTTAATCCCATGGGCCTCCTATTCTCAGATACAGTTATGGAGATTAGCATTGCCAATATAGGCCCATGTTGAAAAGTCGTCTATATGGATATACTAAGAATACTAATCTCTATAGCTGTATCTCAGTATAGGAGGTCCATGGGATTAGACCCTTTGAGATACCTCCATTTCTCACCAAGACAAGATGATTCCCAGAGTTTCATCAAGATCCGTGTTTCGCAAGGTTGGACCTCTCCTTGTTAGCATCATTGTGCAGTGGCTGTGGTAGTATCAAGACGATCGATTCATCGAGGGCGCTACCAGATCGTGATAACCAGTCAGCAGTTATAAGCGCAACATCATCATAGCGCATCACCGAATATTGCCGTCTCATTGTCACAAGAGTGACCAAGCACTGGTTGTAGAAATTGTGACGTGTTAGCAGAATCGAATACTGTTCTAGAAGACATAGCTAAGTGAGTTGATCGGTGTAGTATCAGTTCACGAAGTAAAAGACAGACAAGAAGGGAATAACCTCTGCGCCAGCAACACAGCAGCTTCAAAGGTCAACTATCGCTTATCCGCGAACTGTATCAACAAGTATTGTCGGTAAAATCTCTGACGGCGTTATTCGGGCCGCGATAAGTACGTCAAGATGAGCTCAACCGAGGAAGAAATCGATGTCGTCAACATCAAACCCAAGGAGACGAGCTCAGCACGAGCATCATCAGGCATATCATCGCCACCACGCATAAACCCTTTTGGGGCTGTAGGAGAGCGGAATTTCCGACCGTCAACGCCAACGAGTCGTAACGCGATCGCAATGGTCGAAGAACACGCCGAGCGTGTAATACGCAGCATGCAAGCCGAATCCGTTGCAAGCGGAACGAATACAGCTGCAAGTCATAAAACCTTTGAGCCGCATCCGGGAGCTATAAGCAGCACATATGTAAGTACTCCCATACCCATAGACTTTAGCTTGGATACAGCCGATCAGATGCACTCAAGACCAGCCAAGACTTACGCTATAGCTGCCATGGCCTTGCAGGATGTAAAAAACTTAGTCATCAGACCATACCACGTTCATAATCCTCAAAACTTCATGCAGTTAAATACGGTAACTACGACCGCCATGCGAGAACGTAATTTGATCATCCGTGCAGATTCAAGTTTGAGAAAAGAACATGGTGGCGATTTTTCTTTAACAACTGAGAGACAAAATTTACCATCGGCATTCAAAACCGCAGAGCACACTATTACATCCGGGTTACAAGACATAACTCTTCGCACTCGTCAACTTCACAATGAACCTGTTCCTTCGACATCCAGGGCGGAAGATAGTGCAAAAGATGATCATGAAAAACCGTTGGATTTATCAACAAAACCAACCATCTTACCAGCCCGTAAGAGGCAACAAAAACGTGTAAAGACTAACCAACCATCGGAAAAAGACCGGAGAACTAATGAAGAACTGCAACCGGCAGGCTTATCATCAAATGCTGAGCATATCATTGTGCCAATGAAGTCAGGTAAGCAACAGGGTAGCTACTAAGATGTGTACAAAAAAAATTTCGAATCGCTTGTTATAGAATTTCTCGACCGCGAGCTTTATGAGGATATCTTCTAGCGATTCATTTTTCGCGCGATTAGGCCACATTTCACTCGTTGAATGATTGCTGTATTGATTTTAATGAACCTCGGAAGTTGAAAGGAGATGATTTCGGAGAGTAGGAAAAATTTCAACTTGAGCACCGACCGAGTAACGAAGAGAGGTTTTGACTCAATGTTGCCACTAGTCAGAATATGAATCATGGCCTGCGATCAAGCCCTAGGGTTTTATTAAAAACTATGAAAATAGGCCTTGCCATGAAGAAATCATAACTCATCGTCGAGGTCACAGAGATCGTGTGAAACATTTATCTTTCAATTCGAGAACGATTTTCGGAAACTCAAATTTTCCTCAATCGACGTCCCGAACACACGTCTTCTACTCATCAAGAACAAGCAATTCTAGATTGAAGAAACTTATGGTCAATTTCACCCTCTTTCCGAGAGAATCAAAATTGAGAGATGAACTACAGAACTACATACAGATGAATCCTTTGTAGTGTACATCGTATTGTACATTCTTTCTTATCGAAGCAAGTGTCTGACCATCGCGCTCGTTCTCCCTCGACCAACGATTCATGAGTCGGTATTTTCAGGAATTAGGGGAATTCATGAGGGAAAATACTTCCAATTACCTGTCTGTTCCCCCGCACCCGGAGTCTTCATGGGGTTCAGACCTTGGAGACAGGTTCATGCCCCGAGGAGTGAGACTCAAAGACGAACTTTTGAGGCTGTTAGATCTGGGAATTTTTCATCAGAAAATTTCATCACCAACGATGGCGCTCGGTTGATGCATCGCATCGGGGACTTGTGGATTGCGCCAAATAAGATGATATGGCACTGCGATCTTTGTAATAAAATTCGGCCGATGTTGTACAATCATTGGGACGGCTGGACCCTGCATGTGGTCCACCAGGTAGGCCGGCAAGAAATCTTGGAGCAAATCGCTGCCGGTATGACATGCCCACTGTGCAACACGCGAGCCACAATTGTACAATTGTAGTGCCATTTGACAATTGCCATTCCTATGGCAATGTCTCACTCAGCCACCCACTGGAACTGGATCAGAACCATCTGATATTGGAATCCGAGGAAGACAAGGGTGCTTGCATTTGTGGTAAGCCCTACATGGCACCTGCTCTCAAATAACACGGTAGACAACGGCATGCTAGAAGTAAACCTTCTCTCACATTGATTCTATGCATAAGTTATACATGTATCATTTAATCATGACCATAAATACATACCTTCATATATATTTCAAATACAAAGTTGTTCTTCATTTTCACGCATTCCAATTACGGAACAAATGTAGCTCATTGAGCAACATTTTTTTCCAAAGGGGGGAGCTGTTATGTGCTCTGCACGAGCCGTAGCAACTAAAGGATAAGCGTTCATTGCGGGAGCTACGCGAGGAATATTTGGGAAGGCCAATCTCACACGTGTAGTCAGATTCGCACGCGCGAATATTCAAATTTCTGCAACCTCCTTGTGTATAAAATTTTCAGAACCAACAAGCTCGACACAACGGATCACTGATTGATTGGAAAATGGACTAATCCGGAACCATCGTCGACCCTCGCGGGTGACTGGAGCGACAGACTAACTCAATTTTCTCGCTGATTGGATGTCTCTCGTATGATAAAGCTGGAGTTGAAAGTTAATCGAATTCTTTGTAACTAGACTTTTGATCAGATTCAGAAATTATTTCCGACTTATTTGATCTGGTACGATAATTAGATCTTATATATTTTAATTCGTTTTTTGATTGAAAACTTGTTTACATCAGTATTTTAATTCGATTTTTAAATTGGAAACTTGTTTACATCAAAACGGTTAATCGAATTTTACTATTGGAACTTGTTTACGTAAAGCAGATAATTGAATTCTTAATTGAACTATTGTCGGTAATCGGAATTCTTATTAGAATTTCGAAGTAGAGTTAATTGAATCTTCAATTCAATTAACTCTCCCACCAGGTTTCTTTCTTATATAAGCAGCAGCAACTACCATTGAAGAGCATTCTAGATCTGACTCTCGACTCAGTCACATCGAGATTTTCACACCGTCTGTAATTTGTAGAAGTCAGAATAAATTCACCAGTTGAACTCTGAATTTCACTAACAAGGGGAGGTCATGATCTGTGGGCCGGGGATTCGGCTGAAACTCTGGGAATCATCTCTTTTTGGCACCAAAAGATAATATCCAAAACCGCTTACTTGAATGCTGAAGCGTTTTGGAGCTACAACCCATGACATTAGCATTGCCCGTATAGGCCCATGTTAAAAAGTCGCATATATAGATATACTGACAATGATAATCTCTATAGCTGTAGCTCTAAAACGCTTTAGTATTCGAGTAAGCCGTTTTGGATATCATCTTTTGGTGCCAAAAGGAGATGATTCCCAGAGTTTCAGCCAAATCCACGACCCACAGACCATGACCTCTCCTTGTAAGTTCAACACCACTCCGAGTGCTTTAGCACTCTAAGTTCGAAGTGACCCGACGAATAAACCACAGCCGCGGCAAGGTAGGTCCCTACTCAAAACGAACGAGCAAGAAGAGAGTACGAGACGAGAACCAGCAGAGTTGCAGCCCGAGCTTTAGCTCATACCAACTCTCAATACAACCTCACTCTCGCTCCCACTAACGAGTAGGGACGTAACAATATAATGCTCTTTCAGGTAAGGTTAGTCGATCTAAAGAAAAATCTATCACTTTTTAAGGTGAGGTTAGTCAATCCAAGGTAGAATTTAGTCACTTTCGGTAAGGTCAGTCAATCTCTGGAAAAATCCAGCACTTTTCGAGGTAAGGTGAGTCAATCTAGCGGAAAATCCAGTCCTTTTTGAGGGAAGGTTATTCAATCTACGGGAAAATCTATCAATTATCAAGGTGAGGTTAGTCAATCTAGGGGAAAATCTAGTATTTTTAAGAATAAGGTTAGTCAATCTGGGGGGAAATCTAGCACTTTTTGAGGTAAAGTTAATCAATCATGGGGGAAATAGAGTAATTTTTCAGGTAAGGTTATTCAATCTAGGAGGAAATCTAGTGATTCCTGATGATAAACGGTCACGCAGATCAATATTGAGGAATTTTTCAACACCTTGCGTTTGACCATCTCATAACTTTACTGATTACTCAACAGTCATCCATCGCATTCACCAACACGAAACGATAGCATGAAAAGTAAAAAGTCATATTAAGGAAGAAACATTATGGAAGTAATGTGACGTTAACATAAAAAATGATCAGATGAAAAGTAAAAGTGTAAAATCAAAAGAAATTTTCACAAATAACTGCAGCAGGAACCGAAGACGACAGATCCCGCACAGTCTTCATTAGGCAGTTGACCACATCAAAGGGGATCAGTGGGGATAAGAAGTAAACCAAGGACAACCATGGAAGCCGAACGTCGAGGAATCAACCAATTGAGAGAGTGATCTCAAGAAGAAATCTGCATCGTGAAAAGTGAATCGTGACAAGTGAGAGTGAAACGTAAAAAATGAAAATAACGTGAAAAATGTGACGCGAATAACTAAGACAATTAGGTGAAAAGTGAAGAGTCCAATTTGAGAAAATTCAACAAGAGTGATGTGATGCGAACATCAAAAACGGCCTGCGCAGAAGCACCCGGAGAAGAAGACGAAGGGACAGCGGAACAAAGGCGCAACTTTATTATAAAACGTATAAAAGACTTGGTATGTGCTATATATAAGTAATTTACATAAAAACTGCAAAATCGATACATAATGATTTGTGCTTGGTGTGTAGTTGGTAAATACTGGTGAAGTGTGAGAATTAATGCGGAACGTTGAATGGAAGTTCGTGTAGTATGTTTTGCATGAAGTGTGATGGAATGAATGTAAAGAAATTCAGATGATTGATTACGTAAAATTAAATTTTCCCCCGGTAAATAAAATGATGATCAAAATTTCCTCAACCCCACCAACTCCCTATCCTCCCTAATCCCGCTATCTATTGACAAAGACAGAACTAACTCGGACTGAACAGACTCACGACCAGATCAGGTGATGAAGCCACTTTCCTGCGCCTGTTTGACATACATAGTAATGTCCACGGACGAAATCTATGTACGATACGCAAGTGTTTGAGGGCTTTGGTGAATTTTAATGCGAAGGAAGGAGTCTGACGCACTGATGACTTCTAGACAGTAGACTTAAACAGTGAATACGAATCTATATCAATTTTCTGAGAATAGAATCAAAATGTAGTTTTTCTTCAATTTTAATAATTTTCTAGTTAAGGGCTATCAACCTTCAAGGAAATCAAGTAATTCTCACTCAAAAAGAATCTTGGTCAGAAAAAATACAATGCCTTTTTCCAATAGAATCATAGTTTTTGTTCGAATAAAAAAAATCGAGTGATTTCTCAGGTAAAATTAATCGCTAAAAAGCTTTTTCAGATGAGGTTAGCCCTTTTAGGCAAAAGTTATAGTATTTTTTTCAGTCAAGGTCAGTCAATCTACGGGAGAATCTAGTGATTACGGACGATAAATGGCCACGCAGATTAATATTGAGGAATTCACAGGAAGAAATCAAAGCAGTCAAGAACGCGAATATAGATTTTTGGCTTCATTGCTACTATCGGTTCTCACCTTGACTCGCGAGTCGCTGTCGAACGCCCTTAAACTTCTCAATAGTAAGAAATAAAAGAACTGTTAACAAAGGAGGTGGAATATGTATTTGCATCCATAAATATCTCATTTTTTCAAGATTGCCACCCTTCATAGACATTCCCAATAGAAATTCTGAATGTTATACTTTATCCCAATTCAGATAACCCTATCTCACCGTGTTCTCTTTGCAGACCTCCAAAAGCTCATTTTAACGACAATTTATGGAACACTCTATTCATAACAAAATCACCACTTTCACAAAAGCTCACAATTGTAGTTCAACCATCTTAGGGGACTTCAACTGTCATCACCCCAGTTGGGATTCTGTCAACTATCAGGACCACATTGGTAATCACCTTCACGACCTCGTTATTGATTCCAGCTTATTAATCCTCAATGATGACCATCGCACTTATCTCAAAAGTAATCAAGATTCTATTTCCGCTGTAAAGTTTTCCATAATCTCTGCTGATTTACTTGCTTCAACTTCTTGGAACAGCTACTATAACACTATAGGAAGTGACCACTCCCCTATATTTATCCATACTACTTTAAAATTTGCTACGACTCGATCTTGTCCTTCACCCAACGAAATCTCACTGGAAAATGATGATTGGCCCAAAGTTTCAAACTTTCTCTCTGAAGAAGTACCTTATTTTTCTACTCGGGATTTCTTGGAAAAATCAGTAGATGAAAAATACAATCTAATAATTGACTTCATTCTAAATTCAATTCAACGCAGCAAACGTGCCGAAAATAGTCATCCTAGCCTTTTTCATCACCAAAATTTCATTTCTCCTTCTGCAAGATTAAAAAAGAAACAATACAAGAATTCTCCTTGGTGGGATGACCGATGCAATCAACTACTCATTGAAACGAAATCCGCTCTTATTCACTTCCTTCAACATCCCAATCTAGAGAACTGGATTAGCTCCAAAAAACCCCGAGCTAAAATGGAAAGAGATTTTCAAAAAATCAAGATAAAGAAATTTGGAGAATTCACAGAGACCCTTGACTGCAAATCACGTGTACCTCATGTCTGGAAAGTATATCAAGAAGATCAAACACTCTGCTCTCAACGAAGAGTTCCAACTTTGCAACGGTCAGTCTTTCATTAATGCCTCCAACAACCCTGGTAGAAATTTACTCCGATGTAACACATTAATAGACATAAAATGGCTATTTTTGGCCAATTTTCGCTGAAAATGGCCATTTCATGGCTAATAATGTGTTACATTAGGATGAATTTCTACCAGGGAAGTTCATCGAAGAATTTTGCCGCCCAATACCTCTTACGTATTCCCCTTTCTCTATAAGAACAACAATGCCCCAACCCAGCTTTTCAGGCTAGTCCGTAGAAAATCCGGATATTTCGGCCGATAGATGGCGCTTTGATCGTACTGCATAGGCGATGGGAGAATACGAACCACTTTTTTGCCTCATAGTATTTCAACCTCACATTTCCGACCCAAACGAGATATGGCAACTGAAACACCATGATATTTCCCATCGAATGAGTTGTTTTACCCCCGGGGTTCATTCTATATCTCCAGAAAATCGTAGTTCTTTGGCTCGCTGAGCAAGTTATAGTGCTCGATGCTCACACTAGTTCAAGCTTTCCGCGAGCTAAATTCAAAATTTTCGGGCGTGGGAGGGCTTATTTGACAGGAAATTCCAATCCTCAGATGGCCTAGTATCTGATTTCGGCAAAAACTGCTTTGTTATTGAGGAATAAATCGAAATAGTCACGGACGCACTCTGTCCCACCAAAAAATTTCCTTCAAGCTTTTCTCGATTCCTAATGAATGAAATGCCATGAATCTTTGCATGGTATCGTGTTATAAGATTTTACAGGTGGCCTAGTATCTGAGTAACACATTTAGTACCAATGAAAGCGTATAAACAATAACACCGCTCTCAGAATTATTGGATACAGCTGCAACCTCAAAGTACGCCGGTGCGTGTCTGGTTGCGGTTTTGCGGGGACTCCGGACTAGCCTTCAAGTACTTGACAACTCTTCCCTTGTAACTCCATTTACTATGGGCGACCTCCGCTATGCTACTGCCTCCCTATAGACCAATGGTGCCCCAGGTCTTGATAAAATTTCCAACTTCGTTATCAAAAAATGCCTGATAGCTTCCTTCAAATTATTCTAAAATTTCCAACGGAATTCTCACCAGTTATCCAACCCTGATATTTTTATGCAAGATATTTCAAACATAAGTATTCCTCTCGGTTTCAGAATGTTCATTTTCAACATTCTCGAGGAAAGACTTCTCAATTTTTGAAATCTAATGACAACCTGAAAGGCCCTTATCTAGGTTTACTTGGGCTTTCACAAGGCTGCGTTGGGAGTCCAATAGGATACAACATCTACACTAGAGAGGCTCACGAATATATTGAACTCAATTGCAACTTCCTACAGTTTGCAGATGATCAGATTATTTACCGTGCTGATCTAGATCTAAACGTTGCTATCAACTCTGTCCAAAAAAGCATACACCGTCTGTCTGTTCATTAACCAAGTTATTCCTGCTGGAAAAACTGTGCTGACCATCTTTTCCAAACACCCCAACATTGATCTTAGTGACTCTAAGATCAAAACTAACAACACTGACATATCTCCCACTGATCAATTTAAATACTTGGGTGTGTTTTTTGATAACAACCTCACTTGGATCCCTTATTTTGATTAGCTCAGCAACAAATTCTCAAAAGTTTCTAATATTATTAAATTCTTGAGAGGTGCATGGTGCGGTGGCCATCCTCAAACACTCCTAAATATTCATAGGGCTGTGGTCAGAGGTGTCTCTGACTATGCCTCTTTCATGTGCTCCCTCAGCTCCAAGAAATTCCAGGAAAAGTTCGACAAAATTCAATACAGATGTTTGAGAATGGCTCTTAAATGCAGAATTTCTACCCCCATTAGAATACTCCGTGCTGAATCTTGTGAACCCCCTTTTTCCATCCGATCATTCAACCTGGCTTGTCGTTATCTGCTTCAATCGTTTTCAGGCTCTTGTCACCCCCTACACGATGAACTCATCGATCTCAATTACTTAACTGGAACAAGAAACACTCTGAAAATCATTTCCAAATTCACCCTTCTTTCTGCTTCCAGATGTGCTACTCGATTCAAAGACAATATCTACTCCTCCTATGCTCCAGTCCCATATAATTCCACTTTCGACTCTGCATCTTCAATTCCACGCTACACTTTCAGAGAAATTTTTCAAAATGATCTGATCTCTAGTCACAATCTTTACACAGACACTCCAAAAACTTCCTCCAATAGCTTTACAGGTTTTGCAGTTTTTTCTTCTTTTTGATCTTATCATCCAAAGAAAACTCTCCCATCACTGTTCGATATCCACTGCTGAAGCATTGGTCTTGAACATGCAATGAAATTCATTCTGCATAATAAAATCTCTCCCTCAGTCATCTATACAGATTCCAGAAGTGTCCTTGATTCCTTATTATCTAATCCTTTCAGCAAAAACTCAATCTTCATCTCTCAAGAACTGAAAAGGCTTCTACACCTAGCTTCCCAAGAAAACATATCACAACTAGTCTGGATACCTTCTCATGTTGGAATAGAGGGGAATGAAATGGCAGATCACTTTGCTAAACATGCCTGCAAACCTTCTACCTCAGAGAACTCACCTATCCCCTTCACAGATCTATTCCAAACCATCAACGAATCTACTAAAAGCAAATTTCACTCTTTTCTTCTTAGTTTTCACCCACACACTAAAATCCATTACTTTGAAGTACTCAGTCGCGGAATTTCACAAAATGATGGAAGTGCACATCAGGGCCCTGATGTGCACTTCCATCATTTTGTGAAATTCCGCGACTGAGTACTGCGTGACTTCGCAGCATAAAAGGCGGAATAGACCGGGAGCTAGCTGACATTTTTTGGTAGTTATTCCTACCAGGACAGGTCATTAACTAATAAGTCATTTGTGGTGCGGAGAGGACGACTGTGCAGTGACAGACGGGTGAGCCGTTCCGTTTTTGTGCGATTAATAAACAAACATGTCGGATAATTCGATATTTCAGAATCATTTTCTACAGAGTAATCCAACAATATTCCGTTGATTCAGTTGAAAAAAAGTCATCGCTGACTAGTTGGCATACTCATTTGACGATTCCTAGTGCCTGCCATACTCGATCGAAAATGTGAAAATTTTCAAATATTTATAATCTATTTCTACAGTATGGCACTTTGATATTCGGATAGATTATCGGAAAAAAATCCATCGAAAAAGCATCGCCATACTGATAGAGCGATTCTGAATCAATCAAAATCGCGATCAAAGTTGCGTAAAATGCATTGAATTTTCACGTCGCCAAGCGACTCAAGTGTTGATCAAGAGATGGCGCAGCGGAGCAGTAGAATTTGATGCATTTTACGCAACTTTGATCGCAATTTTGATTGATTCAGAATCGCTCTATCAGTATGGCGATGCTTTTTCGATGGATTTTTTTCCGATAATCTATCCGAATATCAAAGTGCCATACTGTAGAAATAGATTATAAATATTTGAAAATTTTGACATTTTCGATCGAGTATGGCAGGCACTAGGAATCGTCAAATGAGTATGCCAACTAGTCAGCGATGACTTTTTTTCAACTGAATCAACGGAATATTGTTGGATTACTCTGTAGAAAATGATTCTGAAATATCGAATTATCCGACATGTTTGTTTATTAATCGCACAAAAACGGAACGGCTCACCCGTCTGTCACTGCATAGTCGTCCTCTCCGCGCCACAAATGACTTATTAGTTAATGACCTGTCCTGGTAGGAATAACTACCAAAAAATGTCAGCTAGCTCCCGGTCTAGAAGTAACCGAGACCAAAGCGTATGTAAGGACACTCACTAACTCGTAATTAGATTTATCTATATGTCTACACAAGTTTATGGATGATGAACTGGCTTATGCATATGTAAAGAATCAATCAAAAATTGTGGAACCATGGCTAATCAGGCTTGTGAAGGGCGTAGAAAAACAGAAAAACCTCATCACCAGGCTCATCTTCGTCTGAGCTATTTTGATTGAAATAAGATGCCTGAGGGCTATGGAAGGTGCATTTAGTTTTATTGAGATGTACCTAGGGGCTAACGTGTACCGATCTAAGAATTGAAATATAGCAGAAGTTACTCTGCGTTATATGAAGTGCATTGAAGTGCCCTTATCACCGCAAAACAGCCTTGATTCAGCTGATGCCCGAAGGAATAAATACGCAAACAGCCTTTCTCACTGCTTCAGGGAACATGAACTTTTCTTGAAATTAATTCAGATGACTCATTCTCTCAAGTTTGTACACAAGAAATTCGCAGGGGGCTTAAAATTAGTCTGCGAATTTCCAAGATCCGTCTTTGTAAATCTGGTGGAATGGAAATGAATCATTTGATCAGTGGCCTGTGACTCGATTGGAGGAGCTAGAGGGGGTTTTTGTGTACCGCGTTGTCACTCGCCAGGAGAGGTCATTACATCCGGATCACCGATTTGACTGAAACTCTGCATGGGAATAGTCTTCCCTTAGCACAAAAAACGACACCCAAAATTATAGACCCTATCGCTCAAGTGTTTCCGAGCTGCAGCCTTAAACCTATGCATTACAGCGTACCTATATGTATATGTTACGGGCAATGTCCGATTTTGGGCAATGTTGACAATGTCTAAAAGAGATGGGCATGGTCGACAATACCCAGGGGGTTCCGGGCACCATAAAATGGCTCAGATTAAGCTTAGAAACCGGAAATTAGCTCTCGAGTCTAACTAAATATTTATCCTGCTGACCACGAATCCTGAAAGATTGAATGAATCCCGATTGCTGATCTTTCATGATCGGGTGTGAATGGTAATCAGCCGCTTGACATGAGAGCATCTCTTGAAAGCTCATAAATACAGACGGAGTTTGAAAAATGAGGAATACATTTCCGATCCATGCATCGAAATAATAAGAGAATACATCATACGATAAAATCATTATCACTCATAAGTACAGTAAAGAAACACAGTTCAAGTACATCAGATTCTATATCAAAGTAGAATAAATTTTTTGGATTATTACGATTCGGTACCGACGCGCGACTACATTTCTGCAAGCGTGTACACCGTGAAAAATTTTTTCGAAAAACTTCAACCAAGTGGTTAAATCATCAATGCGATCAGCCGGCCCAATGAACATTTTACCACGTGGTTGAAAATTCAACCAGCTGTATGAAAGACTAAGTTGAGTTTTCAACCAAAATATTGAAGTTTTCCGTTAATCAGCTAGTTAAATTTTTCAAAATTTGTTTGGATTTTCTCGGAAAGATTGTCCATATTTTACTCATTACGCTTTGGATTGACTCGTGCAAGCATTGCAGTATTCTGAATAGGGTTAGTCGCTAATTTATTCATTTCAAATTTGCGCATTTTCTACCTGTTTTTGAAGTTATCAAGCAGGACCCACAGCCTTAGATGGGTTCCCAACCACCAAAGCTACCGGAAAGCACCTATGAAAAATCAGACTGGTACCGGTTGAGATTCGAACCGCTTATCAGTGACACAAAGGGATGAACCTTATGATTGAATGCATGTGGGTGATACTGACACGAAATCGTCCTTATTTGATGCCAGCAAAATATCACGGTACTCGAGTAATGATTGACCGTGCCCGCAAAGCCTTGGGCACTGTCGACAATGCCCGGGCAATGTCCGAAATACACAAGAACGCGGGCATTGCCCAATATATCCGGCATTGTTGACAATGCCCGCAAATCGGACATTGCCCGTAACATATACATTCTAATATGGGCCTATATGGACAATGCTAATGTCTAAAGGTGCAGCTCGAAAACACTTGAGCGTTAGAGTTTATAGTTCTGGGTCTTTTCGCACGAGTATAGAAGATTATTTCCAAAGTTTCAGCCAAATCCGTGATCCGGATGTGATGAGCTCTCCTAGTAAGCTCGAGTGAGATTCTAATCAAAACGTTTGGAATGTTATGTGGTGGCCGAGGTGGTAGGAAATCGGTCACATTCATTTTCGTTTACTCCAAGGATAAAATCTATGAGGACTGACATACTGATTAACTTCTTGGAACTTCCGTAAGCTCAGTTACTTTTGCCTCAGCAAAAGCTTGCTTTGCCGTACTCTCAACTTTGAAAAATGATAAACAATTTAATTAATTAAAATGAGTTTAAATCACTCCCGCAAGTAAGACAAAAAGTGAGAGCTCACATGCATGGGTGCGGGTGTATGCTGGCGAAGTGAGCCGAAGAGGGCCGAGGCCGGGGGCTCGCGATGGGGAAAGGTAAGGTGATCGCGCCAGAGCGGAGATGAGGTGAGGTGAGTGACGCTGTGAGCAGTGCGGCCTCGCGGTTCGCGGCAAGTGGCGGCGCGGCGAGCGCGAGATAAGTACTTGAAAAAACCCTCGTGAGCGGGCCGGGTACCCAGGTATACTTGAACTAGCAGTTGAAGCAAGTAGTGAGGGTCAGGACATCATTGTCATTGTATCCCGTCCTTCCTAGGACTCGCAAATTTGGCAGTAAGAGTCAGCGCTGTTGGAGGACTCAAAAAGGAGTACTCAGATTCCAGGCTACGGTTCACAGAGTCGAATCTCATCTCGCGCGCTTAGCTGATGGTACAGCGTGCGCGTGCTCTCCGCGCAGCCTCCCAGTATAAACCGGGTCTTCATCTATACCTGTATGTATCAAATATAGCATGTAGCTATATAGGACGCAAGTGAGCCGGGTTGGAAGGAAAGGAGCAAGGACCCGGCCGCGCAAAGGACCAAGCTGGTGCGCGCGTTAGAGCAGTAGCTGGTTGTCGACTGCACCGAGTGCATCGGCCCCGTCAACCTCGTCTTGCCTCTGGATGCGTCGGGGCACGCGATGCATCGGTGTGCTGTCGGGGTCAGCGCGTGTACACTAGTATATCCTGATTCCCCAGGACTCGCTGTGTAAATTTTTGAGGGCACGGAACGCTCGTGGTGATGTGATGTCTGAAAGATTCCGTTGAGAGCCCGGTCGTGGCGGAAGTTAAGCCCCAGGTAGAAGAGCCGAATAAAATGACTCGCAGCCGCTCGAAGTGAAGGTGCGCCAGCGCGAATACCTGTAACGCGCAATCCTGAGGCAATCCTGCGATGCTCTGCTTTGAGAAGAGTTGCTGAATTTTTTGTGCAAGAGAACTTGGAAAATTTACCGCAGCCGAGTCATGGCGAGTCAACCGCAACGGTAAGTGTCAACAGCTGTGTCAACTCGAGTACGGGTATAGTGCATGTGCAATCTCACTGAGCGCGGCCGTTGCTCCCTACTGTACTTTGATATTATTCCTCCCACGCGTGGCACGTCAGAGCGGACAATGTCATGCTTTGCCGCTCACTCTATCTGGTCCTTAGATAAGTAAAGGTTAAAAAGAATTTTTAAAAAACGCTTTTATTCACTGATCCAAACGGCGTGGTGGAGCTCGGCGTAGTGTATTAGAGATAGAATTTGAGAAACCGATAAAAAAGAATCGCGCAGAAAGGAATTGCACGGTACATAAGAAACTATGCGTATAACACTGGACAACCTATATAAGCCCTATAGAATGTCACACACTCATCATTACGTGCAGCAGATACTGTAGTCAAGGACAACCTCCCCCCCCCCGCCCCCACCGCGTGCGACCGCTGACGCTCAATTGTCTACCCTCCCTACTCAATTGATTGAAGTCGTCAATCATGGGGTCCCTAAGCGAACGAGAAACAGGAAGCCAAAATCTTGTTCCAGAAATGGGGAAAAAATACCAGTGTCAGAACTATGGCCAAGGCGAAGTAGAATAAAAGCGTTTAAAAAGCTCTGCTATGATAGCGGGATATTTTCGAAAACGAATCGAGGTAACCACTTGTGAGAATCTATCAACGATGATCGAACTGGCAAATTTAAATCTTTTAGCGGTTACATTTTGTGGTATGGTTGAAAAGTTTTTATCATTTGTCTCTTCCAAAAACCGAATACTGCCAAATGCTAATTTATTTTTCATACCAAGATATGATGAGTTACAAGCCTTTAATTTACAGGTGGTGTAAAACAGCCATATTCGAGGCCATATTAGACTTCATTATGATCGCGCACGTGTCCAAACGAGTTTCCAAAAAAAACTTTTGCAGTTTTTCAACTCTTCCTTTCGAACGACCAAAGATTTAGCGTAGGATTCGTCGGTGTAAGGTTTTTGCTTCGTTATGGAAATTCGGTCCCGATCTGGATGTCGAAAACTGACTGTCATACGCCCTCGCATCAAAGATACAGATTAAGCATCTTTCATATTTGACAGTTTGACTCTAATGCTCGCTCTAATGATAGTTAACTAATTTCTATTCTCTATAAACTATTCTCAACTGTCGCAGATGGTTTGTGGGCTTGTTCCTCAATTACTTAAGATGGGAAATAGTATTCATGAACAAAGTCAGCTCACTTTGGCAGTCAATTTCCAAAGACGTCCAAGCGAAATATTGAATTGAACATTACAGATTGCCATCAGATGAATTGATATGCTGAAAACCTTTGAATCATTTTTTCCAACAAAACGTTTACTAAATTCCAGTCATACGTTTTTTATCAATTGGGTGTAGTATTTTACCATGATTAAGTTGCAATATATTTGGCGCGAATGTCAGAGGAAGAATGCTTTGGAAGTTGAAACTAGCTAACGCAAAAAAGGCGTAGTATGAGCTTTGAATACTGATGGTTCCAGCTCGCTCTGATGGAATAAAATTGATGGGGGCAGAGTTTACCCGAGTGAGTGAACTCCGAGCGAAGTCTCGAGAAATATCGAGCTCCACCGTCTGCAATTTATCTTTTTGTAGCGAAAATTCCGATCCTCTTTTTGGAATGAATTGCTTGTTAAAAGCACAAACGTGTGAGGTGAATATCTCAAAATATGAGATCGACGCATTACATAACTCACTAACTTTTGGATGATGATTTTGCATTCCTTAAGTATCTTGACTCTGTCATTGACTATTTAGTCCTGATATGACATTTCGCTCCGATTTCGTCAAAATATATTTCTGAAAGGGAATATCAATGTCAATGCGAATATCATGATTTTAAAAGCTTTCCATCCCCTACTTTTATTTTTCACGCGCAGCTTAACATTTGTTCCTTGAATTGGCACAGATTTTCAGAATTTCTCAAATCGATTTATGCATCTCAAGAGAGTAAATATTCCCCGGCCATCTAATATTTCCACATTTCGAATGGAGTATCGCGAGGAGTATCCTATTGTTAGCACCTAACGATACGTATATTATCTCACTGTAGAAAATTTGTGGAGAAACTACAACCACTGGTTGCCTGCCGAAATCAACCACCGGTTGACTTTTTCCCTCAGCAAATATGGAGATGAATACGGAGCCCCCGAGATTGGTCAATGGGGTTCCCAAGTGACACTTGGGTCACCCATAATAAAAGAAACAACAGCAGCGGCCGCACGAGATTTTATAAATTCGCCCATTCTTTTATTATGGGTATTATACGGAACCCATGAGATTGGTCAATGGTGGTCCCCGGCTGATACTTTTGGGTCAAAAAGTCAAGTTTCAACACGTTTTTTCATAAACAAATCGAAATAAACAACAGCGCTGGCCACACGAGATTTTTAAGAAAAAAATTTCAGGCTAAGCATGTTTTCGCGATTCAGTATCCAGATTGGTGACCGCTCGGCTGAGGCGGCCGGATGGGTATCGATTATAAGCTTTCTCGGATAATCCGGCAGCCCCAACCGAGCGGTCACCAATCCGGATTCTGAATCGCGAAAACGTGCTTGACCTGAAATTTTGTTTCGAAAAATCACGCGCGGCCGGCGCTGTTGTTTATTTCGATTTGTTTATGAAAAACTTGTTGAAATTTGTTTCTCTAAACCAAAAGTGTCACCTCAGGATCACCATTGACCAATCTCGGAGGCCACGTATTCATTTCCATATTTGCTGGGGGCAACAAGTCAACCAGTGGTTGGATTCGTTCGACAACCAGTGGTTGGTTTTCGGCCCCAACCACTGGTTGCTGATTTGGTGGAAAGTCAACTGATTTTTTACAGTGTAGTTTGTGTTATATTCTGTGGAAGAGTTGACGACTTTGTAATCAATTTGGTGAAGGTAGTTCAATGCGAGAAAAGCTTCAGAACTATTTAATCACAAAAACATGACTAGATTTGAAAAATAACAATTACTCTGTCTCTCTATCCTTGCTTGGACCAACGGCGAGTCGGAAAGCC
The DNA here is from genome assembly GCA_029851415.1 of Eretmocerus hayati. NCBI lineage: Eukaryota > Metazoa > Arthropoda > Insecta > Hymenoptera > Aphelinidae > Eretmocerus > Eretmocerus hayati. The sequence continues at coordinate 48,083,167 of CM056743.1, forward strand.
AAAAAAGTGGAAAATGCATGAACCTGGGGAATTCTCGTGGGGATATTCTCAACATTATTTTCCAACGAGGATTAAGATCCGCTGAGGGGGTTGTAAAATAAAGTCAATTTTCATATTTTCTCCTCATTCTACAGTAAAATCAATTTTCTCCATTTCTCACTGTGTCTCAAAGCTTTGAAATTTCGAAAAAATTAAAAAATGAAGGCTCCGTCTTATCATCGCCGAGATCGGCCGAAACATTCTCTCATAGATGGAAAAACAAACTCCCCTACTCGGTAGAGAATTTTTCATCAAAGTCAAAAAAGATGAGCGAAATCCTTTTTTCTTGATTCGTCTTTTCATTAACAAAATAGGATGTTCTCCCTCTTGCAGATGGCAACGAATAGGTCTAGTGATATGACATGGCTCTTCAATAATAAATTCCTCTTACTGAAATCCGTTCTTTACTCTGGTCAGGACAAATATTGCTTCACTTACATTTCCACGAATTTAACACGCGCTATCCCTGTCAGAATTATCATACTCCTTCCACAAATATAATTGTTACATCAATCTAGGTCAACAATTGCAAAAACATAGAGTTCTTCCAAAAGTATATCGTGCTGAGGGATCTGTCTATCGCATGAATCGCAACGAATGGCCTAACATGGCAAGACTGATGATTATGTTAAGTCATGAAGACTTCTTTCCACTATTTTACCGCTTACAAGACGGAATCTTCTATTTTTTAATGTTATCATAGTCAAAAAGGCATTACTCTGCTGTCAAATGGAAATAACCTCTGAGACTGCATCTGGTGTGGATTTTCATTCCAGTTTCCGAAAGGATCAGGTTTTTTCACATTCAATATGCATGTTTCGATAACCTTTCAGAACCAAATTATCGTTGTGGGACAGGGTGATAGATGAAAAAAAAAAAAAAAAAAAAAAACGATTTCACCGGGAATTAGGGCAAAAAGTATGAATATCAACTTCATTTTGAAATACCCAAGCGGATTTTTCGTTCTTGTTTCATCCCAACATTTACTCCACAAGAATTTGCCACGTTCATGCATCTTTCGTTTTTCGGTTCTTCGACCCGCTGCCCTAGATCCTGAGTATATTATGAGGAATGGTTCGTTGAATCAATAATAACTATCATGAAAGTATGATAATAGATTCTCGTACTCTTTTTCGTAACATTGAAATTCGTGATGATTCAGCGTTGTGGGCCAAAAGATTATACAAGCTCACATACAGTGCTGTTAGCCATACCCATGTATATATCATCCAATAACTTCACGCTTTGAAAAACTAATTTGAGTCTGAAAACGAAAGACAAAGGTTCGTATTCCCTAGAGAAAATCGCGTAATCCCATCTTCTCTTACCTCAACTCGTCTCAAATACAGTATTGCGATTAAAGCGCGCCGCCTAAAGAAAGAGCAAGTTCTCATATGTATAGCTATGCTATTCTGAAGAAGGTTAGGCTTCTTAAAGTTTTGCTTGATCTCCCTCCCAAATGAATTTGTTACCCGTGAGAGAGTTTTTCCTCTGAAGCTTCAGTTTTGTTACATCTTCTCATCATAATTCTTATTTAATCTTCTTGAATAGAGGCAGGCTGGATTGGAAGTTTCCGAACTCGTCAGATTTTCTCATAGATTTTCCCATTCCGATTTCCAAATGATATTCACGGTGGAATATTATTTGAAAGTCTTGATGAGATCTCACCGCGAAAGGAGTTTGAAGGCAAGTAATACATAGATCCAGATCTGAAGGGAGGTTGATTCTTAAATCATCAAGTAAGAATCTCGATTTCTTGTAAAAATTTACGCTCTAGAATGAAGAAAGAAAATAGAGCCGAGTTTTACCTGGTTTGCGTAAATACAAAATATGTATCACGACTATGTCACAAGCCTCGATACTTTTTTCAAACGAAACCAGAAGCGAGGCTTGGAACTATCGCTAACAAGAGGGGTACGAACTAACCTGAGAGAGTGTCAAAATTATAGTTCATAAATTTGCGAGGCAAGAGTCGAAAAATGATTCGTTCACTGTTTGCACAAGGGATCAAAAGTCTGTGAAGAAAAGAATGAGTCTTTTCGAAGCATTTCCCAGAGCGACCGACAGGGGGTTAGTAGAAAACCGAAATTCTTTTGGATTTTTTCGAGATATTTGATGAGCCCTAGGCCACTTCTTTGCTCACTTGAAAATATCATATCTTCGACTTGACCCTACTTTTTCATATATATATATATATATATATATATATATATATATATATATATATATATATATATATATATAAATGAAAAAGTAGGGTTGCCATGCACTTGAAAGTGATTCATCATATTTATTATGCATTCATCCCAATGAAATTCTGCCCAATTACTGTGCTCGGGCAGACAATCATTTGTATTGATATGATCTCTAGTTGTAGAGATAACCCGCTTCATGTAAACTTTCAAGTTTTTTCCGCGTATTCGTACCATTTTTGCACACCAATGTGAACCATCAATACTCTGACGCGATACTAACACCAGTAGTTACACAAATTTCGGCACAAATAGCCATGGCTATAGGTTCTCGTCGTGATGTTTTTCACGTGAGCTCAAAACACGGAAATAATCAGTGGAAGAGTTTGAGGAGAAAGTTTCAAACTCTTCCGAAGAAATTTGACGACCACTATGTGGCTGAATGTTTGCAAAGAATCATTAGAAATTACTCATACCTAAGACTGATTCCCGCTCCATTCTCTATTCCAAAACAATACTACTTACTCAATGAGTATTACATATTACTTACTTCAGTAAAGATATGTCATGATATGACATATGCTTACTGAAGTTCATAATCAATGAAACCTTAAGGAAGTGGAGTTTCTCAGCTGTAATCAAGAAAATGGATATTCACAAGATAGAGGTTGGATAATCTCCAATGGATATATTTATACTACCAACAACACGTTTCTCAACACGTGACTACTGTGAGGAACGTAATTGTGGGAACGGATTCCCACAGTTGATTTAGATGAAAAATCTAAGGATGATGAAACTGATCTCTCTGAATAGCATCAACACAGATAGATTGCGAAATTCTAAGACACTCTCAGGTGCCCAGTTCTGCTCTTAAGGTTCATCTTTGAGCACTTTTGAGCCATGAGATTTTAAAAACTGCAATACCTGCAGATATCTTTTTTTTTCGGAGACTGAGTATTTCTACAGCATAGCACAGTGTATCATTTCCTCTTCCATCTATCGCGTGAAGATCTGCTCCATAACCTAAAAGCATCTGTATTACTTTTTGATAACTACTTGTTACAGCGTCCTGTTGAGACAATAATGAGTTTGGAATTTAAGTATTTGATGTTTGGGTTTGCAATGTTTTCGAGGGATAACTCCATTGGAAAGGAATTAGGCAGCAACGAATATGCAGTTGGACTATATCATACCTTGTACTATCTCGAGTCAAGAAACTCAATGGTTCATTTTTGAAATCAGCTTTGGATATAGATAGACTCAAAAAGTCAACAATAGTAAGGCTGTGGCTGACCGACTGAAGGAATCGGGAAGGCTGCGTAATCTTGTAACACTCGACCAGCGATCCTTGGAGAACCAACCAAAATCATAAGTATTTCAATTGTGACAGAAAAATTGAATTACATGTGAATATGAAAAATGAGAAAATCATCAAAAAAATTTGAACAAAATGACAATTAAAGATGTACACTGCCGGTCAAAAGTTTCAGGACACCCAAAATTTTTTTTCCAATATTGTAAGTGGGAGTACTAGGCTCTACTTGACCGACAAGGACTTCATCAGGGCTCTTTTTGAAGACCCTTTTACGTACTTCAAGATGGCATTATTCACTTTTATCATCACGGATCTGGATTTCCCCGATTTGAGCCTAAAAAAGTAACAATTTTGATGATTTCTGAAAGAATCTTTTGGCTCCGATAGCTCAAAGATACAAGTGTATCCTGGAATGAATTTTAACAAAACTTGAAAGTACAAGTCTAGAACTCTGAGATCCGCTTTCTGACATTCTTCTGCGTTGCTTCTACTCCGAGCTGTGATATCTTCTCGGAGGAGAGTTTTTCCGAAAATTGTAGCCCTTATTAGAGGGTGACGAAGGAATTCACTTTGTGGGGCATAATTCAGAGGTTTCTCGTTCTTTTGATCATAATATAAAAGACAGGTACCAGGATCAGAAATTGCATTACCTTTAAATCGCATTTCTCTATGTTTTTCGAATTTAGGTGTTAGTTTTTGCGAAAAAACTATCTTTTTGAAAATATCACAGCTCGGAGTAGAAGTATTGTAGAGCGAGCGTTAGAAAACGGATTTTGAAGCTCTAGACTTGGGCATCCACGTCTTTAAAGTTTCATACCAAATCATCAAAGTATGTACAATTGTACATCTGATGTGTAGGAGCCAGAAAATTTTCTCAATAATCGTCGAAATCGATCCTTATCAAGCTGATATTGGAAAGATTCCAATCCGTGCAGATGAAATTAAATAACGTCATCTCAAAGTACCTAGAGAGAGCTTCGAAATGAGCTCTGATGAAGTTTTTTTCAGTCAAGTAGAGCCTAGTGGTTCAACTCACAAAATTGGAAAAAAAAAATTTCGGGTGTCCTGAAACTTTTGACCGGCAGTGTATCAAGGTATGCAAAATATCTATGATGTAAAAGAGGCTGCGTATTACCTACGCCTATGTATACGTCGTTCGTTCTGGGTAAAGTGGAAAAAGTTTCGGAAACTTCATTTCGATCAATTTAATTTCGTCGCAGACCTCTACCCTTATTATCTCTAACACATTGATACATCGATTCCAAAGTCACACAAACGTCTAAGTGAATGAATATAAGTGGATCGACACAGATATTAATGATAACATGGGATGTATTCTAACGCTGAGAGGAAATGGGTATGTAGCAAAGTGATTGTTGAATTTCTCAGAGAACCGTTATCGTTCGAACGTAACTGCCCGTTTTAGCATCAAGACATGTACCTTTTGTTTTTCTGATTTCCTCCCGATTTCATCAAATTCTCACATGTCTTCCCCACATCGATACCATTTTCATCAAAGATTCACGCAACATATAGCATACCCCATGGACGCCGGTGAACCTCGCCAATTATTTTTGAGGCTCCACCCCGTTATGTCCGCGGCGTCAGCTCCCAGATAAGAGTACTGTGATCGAACTTCTACCACTGGTCACATTGCAGGCTTTTCCAAAACCTTTGGAAAATCACCAGTAAAAGTCGATTATCACTTTTCTAGTAAAAACTATATCACTTTGAACAAGACCCAAAAATTCCTAAAATTTGCTCTGAGCGATTAACACCTCGTTCGCTGCGGTGTTAATTGCGGCAGATTTTCATCTTATGGGATTGAACGTTGCGCGGGACCCACTCGTGAGTCCCGCCGCACACAGGGAAGGAACTGTGATTTTCGCCGTCGCAGCGAACGTTTTAAAATGGCTCCTAAAAGTTGCTAGGCTTGATTATCGTAAAAAAAGGTTGAGTCTAGTCGGAGCGATGAATTTTCGAATATAAGCACAATGGAAGCCTCGAATGGACCTTTTTGGGTTGTAGGGTCCATAGAGCGTTTCACAAAAGCCCCATGGTGGATCATGCATCAAAGTGCGTAATGCGCTGTGTTAAAGAAGAGCCGACGCCTCGACGACGCTGCGATAACACAGTACATGGAGCACTAGGTGCATACGCTATTTTATACCACGAGCGCTCATAAATGCGTCCATCATCGGTACCAACGGTCTTTTTTTATTCTATTATTAGCATTGAAGGTCTTTTTTCTTACTATTCTATTTTCTTATTCTCTATCTAAATCTCATGAAATATTCACGAATGTCACTTTCTAAAGCGTCGTAATGAGATTTCTCACAATTTTGGATACTTGTGAATGTTCTGATGGGGGTATATTCTTGGTTACAAAGAATCATCCTCACCAGTAAAAAAATTTGTATTGAACTTGATTAAAATCACAGAAAATGGAAATTATAGTGTTCGTGCAGTGACGAGTTATTTTTTACAATTTGTAAATTTGACCATACGTTGTTTTGAAAGTATCCTGGAAACTCAGAGATCGTGTGGAATAGTCAGGCAAGACCCAAAACAAGATGTTGGATCCGTGAAAATCATGATTTATTCACTTAAGGTGTGCGAGATTTAACAGATTGTTAATGAGTCTTGCAGGAGCCACCAGACACTTATGGGTTAATCTACAAATCACAACTTCCAACATGATTCTTGGATTCTCGTGCTACAAAATATCGTATGAGATTGTGTGCAAATGGGTAGTTTTGTTACGAACGGTTTGTAGCACTCGCTTCGCTCGTGTCATATACAGTCCTTCGTAAAAAAAACCACCCACCTACGTGCAGTGTCAGTGTCGCTATTTTGTACTATACTTCGACATAGTGCCTATGGGAGAAAGTTCTTTGAGATTTCTTTCAGACCTCCCTGTGGGAGTCCATAATCAGTCTATTATATTGAACGGCAACCATTTGATATTTTGTCTACTGCCGACTTAATTTTTCTAAAATTAATATCTCCGACTACCCCAATCAATCGATTTTGTTCACAAACTTTCCAATTCATGGTTTGTACACGAAAATATCCCAACTATGATCTACGGGATTGAATACATTTTTAACTGAATATTCGCAATTCTATGGCGGGTTCACTTTACACGAGAAATATGAGCAGGTGCACCCATCTTCGGCTTGATACTTATTGCATGAGAAAACCGCCACGAAATTACGACAGCTTGGTTCAACATGTACTAAAAGAGGTGGCACTTTGCATGACAAAGACTGTATTTTTGACCAGTAGGTAATGTGTGCGAGTTCCTGAGACGAGGTGTGCTTGCAGAACTTGGAAGTTTGTAAGATTTTATCCAGTCATGTGTTTCCTAATTACCACATGTAGAGGGTTTTTGATTTTGTGACAAGGACATTTACTATGATCTAAGTTGCAGTGACCGACTATTTTCGACAATATTTGTTTATTACTTATTTTAACCCCTCCACTCTTTTAAATCACTCGTGTCGTATTCGATATATTGCCTGACGCTCATGATGAGATTCGAACAGGTTTGGCAAGATAGACTTAGAATCCTTTGAAGAGATGATAACTAGTCTTCTAGAGGTAGAGACAATATAATTTATTCGCAGAAAATGTTGGTCACTTCCCACGTTCATTATGAGTTTAATGAATGGAATGGGGTAATTGGATAGTGATATGGATCATATACTAAGAATTTCAGTATCACTCTGATTGTTACAGAGTTGACTTGGTTTAAGCACTTCTTCGCAATTTTGGCAAATAACACATTCATGCGTTTGAGATAATTTGGGGCTTGATTGTCAAAACCAAACTCAGCTTATTCGTTCTAACAAAAACCTTTGACGAAAAAGAATAAGATAGAACCACTAAAAAAGATAAATGTTATGCAGAGAATTCGAGTTGGAATTAACTTCAGATATTTTGTTAGAAACAAGTTGGAATAATAAGAATCTTGTCGAATATGTCAGTATATGGGAATTCAATAATCAGATCACAACCTACGGCTTTGCATAACGAATTCTCATATTACTTTTTCTTGACTTTTTGTGAGAGTCACAAAGAGATCCGAGGACTCGATGGTGCGATATCTCTCAATCGAACACCGATTGGAATGAACGCAATTTTCAGGCCCATAGTAAAAATTGTGAATGTAGATGGGCTTATCGGTTTTAATCCGAACGCAGTGCGGGTGCTGGGCGTTTTAGCCAAGGACAAAGTCGATATCGGGAACGGTGCATAGTCGGCGCTTCCGAACCGAGCGTAAAGTTTCCGCTCTTGGTGGAACGCCGGCATCAAAAAAGCGTAATCTCTCCGCGGCGCGTGGCGTGAGTTTCATCCTCTTTCGGTCGCGGTGGTGGTGGTGGTGAGACGGTGACAGCCCGCTCGCAAAGCTCCGCGCTCGCCCGGGCAAGTTTTAATGAAAATGTATCGCGCCCGCGAGCAAACGGTGGGCTCTCGCCCGTTTGCAACTTTTGTAGGGAAACTCGCTGCAAGAACCAGAGTCCAATCCAAAGGGACGTGCACTATGACCAAACTGAGCGTTCTACCTTTGCGCAAGAAGTTGCCGAAGAGAGGAAGCCCCGAGAAGCCCTGTACGTTGATGGCTTTACTCGTCTCAAGCAAAAAAGAGCTTGCGACGCGCTTTTAGGGGTATGGATGTCAATGGATCGCCCATCATTAGCGAGTCTCAAATGCAAGTAAGCGCGAAGAGTTAGGAAGAGCGATACGTATCCCGTGAGCATGGTTTATAAGTAAGAGCTCGAGTACTTATAAGCGTTTCTCTTGTACAAAGGTGTGTGAGCAAGCGGTGTGTATGAAGAAAATATACGTGTCCGTACGACTGTATCGCAAAGCGCAAGGAGCGAGCGAGGAAGGAATCGGCGCGGACCGTTATGTACCGGCGAGTCGCGCTATTTTTCGTCTCGCCACTGTGAGAAAGGCTCAATCCTCTTTCTCGAATGTGCCGCTGTTACTTGTATGGGCTCTGCTGTTATATTACAGGTGAGCGTAACGTGCTCACACGCTCATACATACATTTTTTACTATCGTTATAAAGATAGCCAGAGCCAGGAGACAAGTCATATTATGACCAGGTCGCTGGTCCTCACTCTGATCTCGGATTTGCATGCCGCTCACGTAACGTAAGCGATATCCGCGTTCTACTGACAACGCCGCCGAGTCCGAGTTCCACGTGCGACACGGCGTCCTGATGTGTATACCCGACCCACCCATCCCCTCGACGACGTCGTGGCTCCGTTTGCAGGTGGAATGCATGATGATACAGAGGTACAGCATTATCTACACTCGCGAAACGAGAACACGCGCAAAGCGAGAGGCGACCTGCTCCGCGATTTCGTTTCAGAGGCTGATTCTACATTAATTTTCCGAGCGTCCTTTGCGTGACGTGCTGAGATTTTGGGATTCTAGGCTTGAAATTTGAGGTCTTATGAGCCTGTCCAACGCATGTTTCACTTACTCTCCCGAGTACTCTCCTCAAAATTCGACAACATGAGAGCATCATTATCACCTGCCCCAATAAAATTAGAAAATGAACGAGAATGAAGATCTCGGAATTATTCTGCAACATTCATTTTCGTTCATTTCTCAGTTTATTTTGGAGAAAAAATAAGTATGCGGTACTCACGGCTGAGATTTTTATGCACATGGATTGATTCTGCTCTGATAACTTTTTCAGACCACTCCGGGCACTAGATCGACTTTGCATGTGAAAATGGCGAGATATTGTATTTTCTTGTCTCGGCTGTTTTTTTCAATAATCATGTTTTTTGGGCATACGCCTATTCTCTGTGCCTACGCACGTGGCATATTCAGTCGATGACACCAAGACTGATGATTAGTGAATCATGACGTAGTGTATAGCAGGAATTTGTTTCCTAATCAATAGCCCTACTGACAGTTCAGCACAAAATCGATATCTTCTATGGTAATCTCGATGGCAATCCCACCAGATAAGCTCAAGTTGTAGGAAACGGAAATTGATGTCAATTGGATCACGGATGTGACTCTTTTCAAATTTCCCGAACCTCTCGTATCGGAGACAATTTATATATTAGGGGTTGGCAATATCCATTAGAGTCTCTCACGGTGGCTTCTGGGACTCACCTACTGCAGGAGCTGTGATAAATTTACGAGTAGATCTCACAAAATTATCTCTGAACGAGCTGATAGAGATCGTGACAATAAAAAAAATGTCTTCCATAGTCAGTGAAAGTGCAGGCACTGTCTATGACTCCAGAAGTACGTGAGAAATGCTTCCATTTTTGGCCTACAATAAACTTATTGCCGTCATCAGACTCGAATGAGTAATGAGCTCTGCTCATGGAAAATAAGTAATATCAAAACGAAAATATTCTCACGGCTTTCCCATTTGTCTGTTCAAGGGCTCCACCGCGTACGCTGAATTGCATCCATACAAAAAATTTTCTTACAATTTCTCATTTAATTCAATCTAATACATACTCTCAAAACCTGTTGGAGTCAATTTTGACTCTATTGGAGTCAAATGCGTGCGACTCCAAGCCGTGGGTCGCACAAATCTGACTCTAAATAAGTCTTTGACTCTTATGGAGTGGAGTGTGAAGTCGACTCCAACGATTTCTTCATATCGATAGCTTATCCGAGAAGAAAAAATCGTCAAAGTTAGCCAAGTTCACAACTGAGGGATTACCGATGCTGCATGTCTCAAAATGCCTGAAAATTGAAAATTCTTCAAATAGAAGTTTTAGAACGATATAACCTTGAAAACTGTTGTAAATTGGTGATGTAAGCAGCTTACATTTGACAGAACAGGGATTATTAATCATCGCGAAAAACATAAATTTTTCGCCCACAAGCTGAAAGTTATTGTTTGAGTCTTATCTGCGTGTGCCACGGCTGGTCGTGAGAAGGAAAGGTCGTTAATCAGACGCGACGCTGCCACCGGCGTTTGAGTGGAAGCCGCCGAGGTAGCTATGCTAGTATTAGAGCAAGACAAGGGAAGCAAGAGTGCACGCTCGTGATAAAAATCTATTCGTCTTTTTCGTTCAAGTCTCCCGCATACTCGGTTGCAAGAAGCGAGGAAGGAAGGCAAGAAGTGAGATGGAATATGAGAGAAAAGAAGCCTTGCCATGGGATCGTTTGATGCTGTGTACGCGGAGCGTCTCAGAGCCGTGGAGGGCTGGCAAGCCTCTCAGAAGAATCAGCTTGACTTCAAGCAGTTTGCAGACACGGTTTAGCCTTCATTCACGATTATTGACAAGTTTGCAAAGTCATCCATTTACTTTTTTTTACCAGATTAAGGGGTTCAGAAATTCCATCGCGGTTATCATGAATACGCCAACGGTTAGTTCTTCCTCAACTTTGTTTTTGTTGTAGACTAGGGTAATTCTGAGCTTTTTTGGCAAAGGAGCTCGACTTGCACGGTGCATCGGGAAGATTCTCGTTACGTTTAATGGGTTCTAGAAAGGATACACTTTCTGATGTATCGGTAAAAGTATTTTTTTGGCAGAGTAATTCCTTGATTGGTTATTCGGAATTTGTGAGGCCAATAGAAAAAAATTAAAACAATAGTGAAAAAACTGCTTTCTCATCAATTGTACACATCCAAATGAGGATGAGTTAGGTATCAAAATGTTTTCAAAATGGTCACCTTCAAATTTAGGAAGATTTTATCTTCCCTCCTCTTTATACTTCACTTTTCCCAAAAGTCTAAGTTGGCGAAAATGGTCATCCTTCCCCTCTGAAATTTTATCTGGGATCAAAATATGAATTTCAATCCTTTCAATCATGAGATCAGGGGAAACATGTCGAGTAACTATTTAGCAAAATCTAAACGTGAAACGAATGAAAAGAGAACGAGAAATATTAATTTCAACTCTTGAGAGTCGTGATATCAAGAAAAGTATATTGAGTGATTGTTTTAAGGATAAGGATTGATAGCATTACAGTTTGATTTTTTCGGTAATTTTGACTGGATTTGAGTTAATCCCCATCTCTATTAAAACCAGAGGATTCGATCCAGCACTGGTCGCTTGAGTTCAAAAACCAGTCGAGATGGTGAACTCAAGTTGAGTCAAAATGACCGAGGAAATCAAATTGTACTGCTAATGAATGTTCTGGAAGAGGGGGGGGGTATTATTGGTCACAAATGTCTTATTTACATTACCGACCAACACCTGTACACTAGAACCTGGTCAAAATCTCAGGTCATTTTTTACAACTTGGAAATTTGGTTGAATGATGTTTTGAAAGTAGCCTGGAAAATCAGAGACCAGTATTAGACCGCAAGAAATATGGAATAGCCAGTCAGGATGCAAAACAAGATGTTACATCGCCAAAGAGATTGACATGTGTATGACAATTGAGAAATTTCTAATAAGTCCCACGGAGCCTATTAGGCTAATGTAAGTTTGAGATCGAAAGAAAAAATATTATGTGATTCAGCCGACCGAGTTTAGCGAAAGAACCCTGGATATCTCAATACGACTGTACCCATTTAACGATTTGAAGATGAAAGTTGGAAATGAGAGCTTTCCAAAGTGAACTCACGTGAAATGAACATGAGACTCAGGATTAAATTGCGGTATAGTAGAGTTGGACCGAAGAAAACGACAGATATCACGGTGGATTGTGGGTTGTTGGTTGCAATTATTGTTAGCCTCAAAGCTTTCCGGACGGGTGTATTCTTCTTTCGAAATCTCATAGCCACGACTGCCGAAGCCGCTCCATTAGTCTTTTATAAAGAAACTCGAGGAAGACATAGCCGCGGCAAGCTCTCAAATCGGATGCTCCGTACCGCAGACACGGAAACTCGTAGGAGATTGCTCTTGGTCGGGTGGAGCAGGAGTGTATGGTGTATGTACTGGTATGGTGCGGGTGAAGGAGGAGAGTGAGCTGGAGCAACATGCTCGCCCATCAAATGTACAGGTAGGGGAGAGTGGGGCGAAATTGGACGGGGGCAAAATTGGATAAGTGAGATAGCTCGGTCGGAGGCGAGTCTAGGCTTTCGCCGCGTAAATTCTCTTTTAATACCATCACAGACAATGGTTTTTATCGCGGTTAGACCTCCCAAAACGATACTGGGAGGCCACGCTGACATAGGGGTGCTCTTCAAGGGCCTCACGCGGTTTATTTTCCAAATGCAAAAATTCACGCCACTTCTGCAAAAGTGGACGAGCTTAATCGCCGTTTGGGGGTCAAAAACTACATTACAAAACGAAGATTTTGAGCCGTCGTGGGCCAAAATCGGTTCACTTGGGCCCAAATGATCGCAATTCTGCGAAAAAAACGCCTGGGGGCATTTTTGGACGAATTGGTGGGGGCGAAATTGGACAATGCTAAATCCCATTTAAAACCGGTCGACCGATCGCGAGCCCGTGTTTTTCGATGTTAATTGCCCGTATCGAGGCGCGTATACGTTTGGGCAAATTTTTCGAAGCGCGAGAGGTTGAGGGTGAGTTAGGGGATTGAAAATGGGTGAAAAAATGAAGTTACGATGTCCAATGATGGTTTTAGGAGTCAGTTTAGAGGTCAGAAGTCGCTTTCTACGTGTTCGAAAATAGCGCTCGATTTAAGCATTTTCGGCGACATTGCCTCGAATGTTACACACTATCAGCGGGATCGTTTATGTAGAGGCGAGTATGAGCAGGTATGAGTACCTCCAATATGAAGAAAAACGAGAAAAAGTCAACTCTTAGAAGCCACGAGTCGATTACTGATTTGCTGAAGACGGTAGTGCACCAATGAAGCGCCTATTTCAATAATGCTGAAGAATGACACAAAAATGAATCGCTTGCTCGGGCTATGGGAGGATGTAAAAGTCTCATGCGGGTTTCCCTCTTGGTTCTGAGTTATTACCACGTGTTTTGATGAGCAAATGCGACTGTAATAGGTAAGAAATATTGCGGTATACCTCAGTTTTGAAAGGCTGTCCAAATTTGCCCCCAAAACTTGTCAAAAGTGCCCCCAAGCTCGGGGCGAATTTGGACAGATTTTTGTTTTTCAACTTCAAGAAAAAGTACGAACGCTGAGACCTAGGGGTATGGAAATTTTTTGGCAATCTATTCAATAGTTGAACTTCAAAGTCCCATAGCGCGCCTAGCCCCAAGTATCGTCAGATAGCCCCACTGCAAAATCCGTCCAATTTCGCCCCACTCTCCCCTATATCTAACATGTTGGGGCTTTCGGAAGAGAGAGAGAGAGAGAGAGAGAGGGAGAGAGAGAGAGAGAGAAGAAATTGTATTGTATGTTACCGAGCGTGGTTTCCCCATTGAGCTTGGGCTGCATGACGTGCTCGCCCAGAATTACACAATCCTGCTCGCAATCCTGCACTCATTTTGCCCGCAACGGAGAATGTTCTATACAATGCAGAACGGACTTATCTTTTTCTACAATCCATGGGTGTCTCTAGATATCTCCTTTGAATTGAGTCATGCACATACACACGCGCCAGAAGCAAATGCCCGTGGAAATCGAAAGCTGGAGAAACCCGATGAAAGAGAATTTCATTTGCTGGAAATTTCACTCAATTGTTGCATAAGCAAGTTCGTTACACTAAAAACTTGGCCTTATTTATTGAGTTCTAACAACGTTGTATGACTCGGATGAGAATCTGTTCAGTGCACAATTGATGTGGTGCTCTAATTGAGAGAATGAGCTCGAGAGTTACGTTGTCCCAGCTCAGATGAATAGATAACCGAATGCGTGTCAAATATTTCGAGGAGACTCTCATCATTCTAAACTTAATCGCCCATCCCATCCTTACATGGATTAGTAATTGAAGGGATTGAAGAAATTGAGAAGAGCTAGCAGAGTTCCGTCAATTGTATCCCATCACCGCCTACCTTTCTCCTAATTTTCTTTTAAATGGGTATAATCGCGATAACTTACACATTTTTTTTCTTTATTTATTTAAAGACGCTTTTCAGCACACGAGGCGCTATTTAACGTCAAAACTTACACATTTTGTGACCAAAAATTCAGAAATTGAATATTGAGTCTGCGTCTGTCTGAGTCGACTTTTTCCATTTCTTTTCCCATATTGAGTAATAATTATATGTGATAAAACGTATGCAGGAAGTTTTTTGGAACGTTTTAGGATGGTATATGTGATATTCATGTGTATAAGGTATAGGGAAAATAGTGCACAAAACTAACATTTGCGGTTTTTGACGTTTTGTTGTCAAGCGAGGATTCCTGACGCGATGGGACTATATGACCTGGAAATTCGTGTTTAGATGGTTGATTTGAGTCGGGAATACTTGCTCTGGACCAGTTAATTTCACTTCTCCGTCTTTCGCGTGCTATTGAGTATCCCAGGGAACAGCTTTTGAATGCACGGAACTGACATGGACGGGACCGACATTTCGCCTCAAAATCGCTCGCAAAATTAACAGAAACGACACAGAAACTTCTCCTTGTTTTAATGGAAAAATTTGTTTGTGCACAGATGAAGTGACTTTTAGTTGGGTGACGTGGTATGCACGGAACTGACAAAGTTAATTACATGACCGATTTTCGGCCATCAATGTTAATGCAGTGCTCGAAATTTCGATTCTGGACCTTTACTCACGCTGGGATCTGATTATTTGAACAATTTCCTTGGAGTTTCGTCCGCTACAAAGTGACATAGTGTGAATTTAGGATACACTGTGAGCATTTGAAAAACATTTCTCATTTTAAGTGAAAATCCCATAACAAGATTGAGGCATACAGCTTGGGGATTAAACAACGAGTTCTGGACATAAAACCTATTCAAAATGGTTGGTTTAACATTTTACTTCAAGAAAAATTTTTGAGCATAGCCTTAGCGACTCTTACTCCGACGCTGGCGCTGGAGGTATACGTCGATCTCCAAAAGTAACAATATGCACGGAACTGACATTTCGACCCTTAATCTTTAAAAATAAAGAAGTGGAGTGAACGGATCGATCTGGACATTTATTCCCAAATGTGTTTCAACAGAATACATGTAGGAAAATTTGAATGGAGTGATTTGGAGCTTGCTCGTCAAAATGCAAGGTCATAACCTGTTCCGGGTAAGTTATCGCGATAATACTCATATCTGCAGGATACTGGATGCGTGACATTGAAAATCCATGTAAAGAGAGTCTTTTCTCTTCAAATTATGCCACGTTAAAAAGACCGTCGATGATTTACCCAAAATATCTTTGTCAATGCAAATTGGCATCTGCATCATTTTGGGCCAGTACTAAAATCCATTACCATTACAGATAAAAGAATTGCGATCAATTTTTTCCCCCCCTTTTTTTCAATTCTAAGTACGTAATTTTAATTGATGCGATCTCAGCATCGCCGTAGGGAGTTGGTGGCTTACAACTGTAACTTAAAGGAGTTTCTTTAAGTTATTGTGTGGGACACCACCGTAGTCACCGGAATAGGTATACTCACGAAAAATCACATTGGTGTTATCAAGATTCGAGCCCAGACCTTCTGCGTTGAAGACAAGGCCCTCACCCAAGAGGCCACGTTGGTTTCACATAGTACGTCCGAATACTTTATTTAAGAGTAAGCACCTCATATAAGACATAAGAATCCATGAACATGTATGATCATGAATTCCATAGATTCTATAATATGGTGATATACGATC
The DNA here is from genome assembly GCA_029851415.1 of Eretmocerus hayati. Lineage (NCBI taxonomy): Eukaryota > Metazoa > Arthropoda > Insecta > Hymenoptera > Aphelinidae > Eretmocerus > Eretmocerus hayati. The sequence goes on from CM056743.1 coordinate 48,099,347, forward strand.
GTTTATAAAATCGGTTCCGAGTCAAAAATTTTTTATCTTTAGTCCGAAGATACGTGGTTTACTCATTTACAGCTGGTGGAACATCAATACTTCACGGTATTGATCAAACATCACCCAAAACATCATTCCCGGATCCATTTTCAGGTTTTGAGCATTTGGAGCAGTAAAGAGAAAAAATCCACATTGAGACCGACTCCCGGGAAGCTTCTTTCTCAGCAGTATATGATTGGTATCGTGTTGTATCGGTGTTACAACCGAGGTTAGAACAGATTTACATCAATATATCACAACTTTTCGGAATAAAAAAAAATGTTTGAAGCGGTTTCATGTATATGACCATGTATGACCGTGGAATCCTCGAATTATTTTCGAGGATATTATGGGAATAATATATGTTCATGGAATCGTATGTTTTATACATGGGACAATAAACAACCTTCGCTTTTACCATATAAATCCCACCTGAAGAAGTTGAATTGATCATAAATTTGGTCCAATGCAGTGCACTTTTCTTGTCAAGCGTTATTCCACATCCTTCAAGGAAATTTAGTAATACAATTTGGGAGAGTAGTTGCGGAGTAATTTACCTTTTGTAATTGGTGAGCCTAGACCGGTTGTAGTCGGTACCGTACAAAGTTACACGTTTCTCTATTCGGATGAAGCTTCTACAAGCCAGAAGGACGGTACGTTGCGCTCATGCGTGGTCGCCGCAAAAGATAGTCACTCGCTCGCTCGTTTCGTTTTTTTCTTTCCACGTTCCGCACATTCAAGGTGTCTTCCGGTCGCTTGTCGATAGGTATACAGACCGCAAAACCTTGCGAGCAGAGAAAGTATTCATTGTGGATCCTTGCAAAGATACCTTTTTGTCGTTCCCGATTGCTATTTTTACGTTACATTTCATGGGCTCCCTTGAGGCTTTACAATTTGTGAGCGTTATCCTCCCACGGGAAAGGGACAAGACAGGAAGATTCGCCAACTCAATTCGCAAGATTTACGAGCAGGAGCCTCAATTGCGACTCGCCAACAAGCATCCGTGAGAGAAACTTTACGATCCCAATGCAGGTCTTTTTCACAAGGTATTCACGAGAAAATGTTATCTTTCAAGTTTCAGGGAAGATGAGTGAAATCTCAGTATAGTCATTCATTCTCACCTGTGATAGAATAATATCAGATCATAGAAAAATTCGGGGCAATCAGAAAACAGGAAATGGAAAAGAATCATGCATTTGAGTACAATAGCGGGCGATTTTCTGGCAAATTTGTAAGCTAAGCCAGCAAATTGAGAACCCTCGTGGTATCTCATTGAGTGTAATTATGAATTCTTCAAAGTTTGCTACTTCAAACTCATCTTCATTATTACTATCTCATCGATAACCTCGTTCATCCAAATCCTCAAAATCACTCGATCAAGACTAATTAAAGTCCCCCTCCAACCCAAAATTCCAGGATTAATGAGCAGCGATCCTCTCAAAACGGATTAAATTAAATCGAGCTCGTGCCAAAGCGAGTAAAACAATGCATCACAATTTAGCGAGGCCAGGGGGGCTGGGCGCGTCCGCGTCGGGGCTTGTAGAAATTTCTGATTAATTCCAGAGAGTGGGTACCTACATACACGCGGGGACCAGCCTCATACAATCTCTAGAGCGCGTGCACCATGTGTACTCGGATCGTGATCCCCATAGCATCAGAGTTGAGTTAAGATGGCCTCAAATGTGGAATATTGCAACAAGCTCCTCTAAGCTCCGCGCGCAGTCCGGCACACCTCGCCTCCACTATCACCACCGTGCACCTAATAGTGTATGAGCTCTCGTGTATGTATGGATGCTGAAGGCTGATATATGCTCGCTTGAGAGTACAGAGATGTATGTGAGTAGTTCCGTGGAAACTTTGAAAATACCGTGTGCCACCTTGTACAAAGAGAGCGATAGAGGGGGGAGGGGGGAATGACAAAAGTCATTTTTGATGTATTTTTTGTGCTCTTCCTGGCGCTCTGGCTATTTTTCCGCTCCAGGGTTACTCTGATAAACTATCATCAACAAAAGGGTCAAAATATCAGATTCTGGCCGCGTTTCCTTTTCTGATTTTTGTGAGTATGAAGCGTTGCAGTGAAGATCATTTGGGATTCGAGCGGGCAAACAAATCAAATATAATGGTATTGAGCATCAAATCTTACAGTTACAAGGACCAAAATACCCCTTTTTGGGTGCTCGGCGAGCACGTACGTTTTGTGGCGCAATTATGCCTAAAATGTTACAGCTAGCTCAGTTTTCCTCAATGAAAGTGAATTTGCCTCATTCCAGGCGTTCCTGCACTAATTTTCACTTACAATTAATATCCAGGCGCGACTAAAATTTATTTTCGGACTTTGAGAAGTACTTTCCCGTGAAAATCTACTTTTGCTAAATTTTTTCGTCAGGTCCGTGCTGTACTGGTGCGACCTTCAAACGCCAGAATACAGAGGTCTCAGTCGGCTTTTCTCGAAGTATTTGGTGACCAAATGAAGACCCTGAAATCTCAATACTATAGCTCGAACCTTTTGGCCGTGAGATCAATTTCAGTGACCAAGTGTCAGGTCCGTGCCCTTCAACCGCGTCTCTCTATGTTGTTCTTATATATCACCGTTTAGTGAAAATATTTATTGTCGAGCGTGAGTTAATTCGCACTTAATATGTTCAAGACAGTTGAAATAGTACATTTCGGTACATAGAGCGTAAACACTTATTTTTGCGTCCGAGCGATCGATTTCCGTCCCGAGCCGTAGACGAAGGTCGGAATCAACACGAAGATGCGAAAAATAGGTTTCACACCCGTGTATCGAACTGTGTTTTCCGATAAACTGTGTGAAAAACGATACTTTCTCGCACGGCGTGTCATAATAGGAAATTTCACACCGAGATTATGAGATTATAGCTCGCTTCTGAGCGATTGGTTTTTGCGGCTCGGGTCGATTTAATCGCTCGGAAGCGGGGAATCTCATGATCGAGGCGCGAATGCTATTTTATGCGATTTTGTGAGCACTTAAACATCGGAAAATCGCATATAATATACATTTTTCGTATCTTCGTGTTGATGCCGACCTTCGCCTACGGCTCAGGCCGGAAACCCATTACTCGGACGCGAAAAAAATTTTTTTTTGGAACTGTGTGCGCAAAGTTGTAAAAAAATGAGACTTCTCTTCATTATTCACAGTGCGAGAAGTAATGCGTGAATGACTTCTCGCACAGTTTTACATTTACGCACTGGTGAAGTGTGCGTGAATGTATTTTCTCGCTCTAATGCATTTCCATTCACGCACAGTTCCAAAATATGATGTCACGTCATCCCTCTGAATTTGGCCTTTCTTGAAAACTTCGTTCCCAAGATAATCTTGCTCGGACAGTGGTGCATTTAATTACAACTTCGCGCACAGTTGCAAAAAATAGTATACGCAACACGTGCGAGAAGTTTCCGCACTCGTTTGGCAACTTGTGCGGAAATTGACCTTCTCGAACTTGTTGCGTAATGTACTATTTCACCCTTGTATCGAAATGTACTAATTAGGACGTTCGGAAGTAAGATTTGGAATTCTCGACCCCTAAATAACGAAGTTTCCGCAGAACTGCTCATGTATGTATGTAGAGACGTGTGGAATGGAGTTGTGTACATCAGAGAGCCCGCAGCTACATTAATGCACTCGGTCGATTTACGTGAGCCACGGTGACCGCACTATTGTGTCCCACAGCCCCATCGATGCCGTTATATTGCATTCCACGCATCTATACCTCTCACCGTAATCAATATATGGCGTCTAGCAGATATCGACGCGAGCCAGTCCGAGAGCCAGTCTATTATGCCGCATAGTATTACTGACCTTTCATAACGTACATATCCATGAGCATGACACAAAATTTCCTGGGATCAAGCGATAGGACTTTTGCGTTTTATCATCTCGTCTGTTGAGACTCGCTTATTCGTATATTCAAGATTATAGAGAGCTTGCGATGACAAGTTGAATGATTAAAAGTTTTTGCAATTTTTCGATGTTTGGGTGCATACAAAATTGCATGAAATAGTATTCGTAACTCGTTCGTGAGGTTCCCCGCTCCTGAGCGATTATTTCGACCCTCGCCTGCGGCCCAGGCCGGAAACCAATCGCTCATAAGCGAGCTAAAACCTCATAAGCTCGGTGCTAAACGTGCTATTATCGACTTTGAACGATGGAACATTTCGATGAAAATAATTAACCCGTTTGTGAATAACGGTTTGGAGTAAAACGTGTTTATAGGGCAAATTCATGAAAACGTCAACCGCGTTTTGACTAATCCGAATTCAAACGGAAAATTCCATTATTTCAATTTAAATTTATTGAATATGCAAGATACGTCTAAATAAATGACATTTCGTGCAAGTGATACCCGTTACATTCAGTTTTTGTGGATTTTCCAATTAACTCGCCAATTATAGTGTAAAAAGATGAAACTTGTGGGGTAGGGATAGTATCATCCCATGCTATGAAACCGGTTTTCCCTCAGTCATAAGTTTTTCTTCGACCGAACTATCTTTTCACCAAGTTTTGAATGTGTAACGGGTGTCACAACCCCCAGCCCAAATGGATTTTCCCTCATAGCAAGGTTATTTTATTCATGGCTGCGACGAATGTTTGGTTTCGAACCAATATAACTATATTTACTGTGTTACAGTGTCTGCTTCGTAAACAAATCTTGTTTGATTGACATCCCAAAGGCTTGCATTGCATAATTGCTTTCGAAATGAATGAGATGAGCAATCATGGATGTATGTTTCACTGGAATAGCGTGTAATTTCTTAACTCTTTCATTCAATAGTTACAACAACTTCTAATTCTGAATGATAGAACTATAACTTTTGAATAATAAGAAGAGCCACAAAACTGCACGAGTGATCTAGCCATCCAAATAACTTCTGACTCCGCTGAAAGTCAAACAGAGCACTTTCATTAAAAATATGGAAATTTCACCAAGGTTTGTGATTTACCTTTCCGTATTCCATCAGCTTAGCACCAGAAGCTGCATTTGTACTTCACTACCAATTAAATTGAAAACCTATGCGCAACAATGCTTTTTTTTCATCGTTGCACGCAAGCTACAACACACACGAGCGCAAAGCGCGCACTGGCGATAATAATTGTTAATCCTCATTTCATAGTACCTTCTAATGACCCTATACGTTTGGAAAGGGGGTAGATAATTGCAGTTGTAATTCATGCTTCATAATCATCTTACCTCTTGATATACTTATTAGTATTATCGTCTGTTCCAACTGATCGTACACACAAAAGTATAAAATGTAGTTAAGAGTGCGAAGCATAAAGCAGATATCTCATTCCGAACGATTTTTCTACGATTTTTGTTATGAATCGTGACGTAAAGTACGTACCATTGTCTTGTTGACATCGAGCCAATTCTTCCTACTGTTGAGGACTCGTAATGGAAAGAGAATCGTGAGATAATAGGGTAGGATATTCAGATCATCTCAATTTCGCTCGATGGCTTGACACAGACGCAGATAAAAAAAGAAAGAAGTTGAACCGACAGCGCACAGTACCGTGAGTTTTGCACGGATCAACGCTCAGACATAGGATGGCGTGAAAGCCATTGCGAGAGTACAAATGTCCGGGAAGCATGCAAAGAGATGGAAAAGAGTGAGAGAAAACCCTTTAAAAAAACAATGTGGAAGGCGTAGGAAAATCGATTCGCGCTCTATTGGGCGTTTAGATTGCGCTTAAAACAACAACAAGGCCCCGAATGAATGTGTGGTCGAGTCTCTGGACATTATTGACATGGCGTGAGAAAATACTTGGACTATTTGGTTGTCTCGTATCTTTTTGGCTCTGAATTCCTTTGACCAACGAAAGCATGTTTGGTTTTTTTATGTGAATAGATATAAAAGGCGTAATATTGGAATTAGTTCTCAATCACGATGTAGTTCATTATACAGATACCAATTACACACGTTTTAAAGCAATAACGTGGGGCAAAACAAACCCCAAGTTCATTTCCTTTAATATTTCAGTGATATCATGATTTTACAAATGGAACTTGATTCGTGTACTCTCGCAAATTATCAATTGGGCAGATTCCCCTGCGAGTTTTATCTCTCCCAGTGAATCAGTTGCTCAATGTGCGTCCACTAGTTGAATTTTTGCCACTTTTAGCGCACAAACGACATGGCACAGCTATACTCAAACAGTTTTCTATCTGATTATCAGGGCAGCTTTTTTGTCCAAGGCTCATTATAAGGCCATTCCGAACTAATGAATCACTTCTTCAGCGTCAGAAACTCGATCCTAGAAGAGCTCGAGCATGATCCAACTACCGTGGAAAAGAAAATCTTACAAGCTGTTGACATCGATAGTTACGGAAGCTGTCGTTTTTCTAATAAAAAAAGTAGTTACCCCCCACACAGTGCCTCTCACTTCAATCCTTCTACTCGAAGCTGGTTGGAAAAACTGAGGAAACCCTTGACTTTAAACGCTCATTATATTAGTCTGATAATATGCATCGATTATTTTAAATGCAGTCCTCACTTTCCCTTAGGAAAATATTGAAGTATAGACAATTTCGGAGCGCTGTCATGCGCTCTCGCTCTAACAACAACTACATGGTTGTATAAAATCATATCTCGGAATTCTATACACTTTGCAGAGAACGGTATGATCTCTTCGATCAGGGTCTGGAGATCCTTTATGGATAAATAATGTTCAATTGTCTCATTTCCCAAGATCCCAGATCACCGGATATGAACACCAGTCTCAAACAGTAGAATTTGGACCGAGTTTGGACAGACCGCCGCGTCGGGGTCGAAATCTCTGCCAGAGCGCGTATGAAGTTCGTCTGCCACTGATATTGTGCGAAATAATGTGGTGCGGCAATTAATAGACATTATTTATCATTGAAGGGTTTTCAGAATTTTCCCAAAAAACACATCTCGTTCGATGAGCAGTGTATAAAATTTCGGTAATTGTATATAACCAGCTGGTTGCCGTTAGAGCGTGTGACAGCGTTCCGAAATCGGCTAGCATTTCTCGAAAATTTTTCCAGAAAAAGTGAAAACTGTATTGAAAATAAATCATGCACATTTTTTATGTATTTGATTAGACCAACACAATAAAATTTAAAGAAATACGCAAGGGGTTTTCCAGCTTTTTCCGCCAACTTCGAGTAAACCTTGAATGGCGAAAGGCTTTCATAAACCCAACGTAGAACGTCAACATCTTGCCCTACCTCGAGCAAGCTCGATGCCTTGTGCCATCATAAGTACTTACCTTGTGTCGGGCGCGTCAGGAGTGCTGGCATCAGGGACCGACTCGAGGCGCGTCAACTTGTCACTGGGTTTGATAACGCCTGCGAAGGTGAAGGACTACTACCTCATTGCTGCAGCGTCAGAAAGTCCGTGGCCCAGCGGTGCTAATGGATGCAATTAAAAGCATAATAGCCTATAAGAGCAGGCTGGCTCTGAACGCAGCCTTCCTTATCACGCCTCGCGCGCTTTCCTTTCAGCTCGCTTTGCGAGCGCGAGTTTTCCCCATATATAATAGTACGACAGCTACTTGCCAATGCGCGTCTCGCGGGGCTCGCAGAAGAGAGCCTCGAGCCCAGCTATACATAGGCTGAATATTATTAGGGGTAGGAGTGAAAGAAGACTCTTTCTCAGATCGAGTTGACGCAAAGGGAATTCTAGGATTCTGCGGTGACAATATGAGCTTGGATTAGGGGGGGTTCAGAGGGCGGGCAAACGACGACGCTGAGCTGCTGAGATGCGAGCTGGCGACGCTTATACGGAGTTTGGCCCCGGAACGACTCTGCGGCGGATATAGTTATGATGTAGATATAACGGATGCCAAAGGAGAGAAAGGGAAACTTGGTTGTAGTAACTCGAGAATACCGTATCCATCGATTTTGCGCTCCGAACATGGATTCTGACAAGGTAGTGAAGGGGGAGGGGGGTGGTTGAGAAGGAGGAAGACCAGATGCGTCATATCCCACGGGATCATGTTAACGATGGCTTAATTAAATTAGTGCACGGGAGGCCAAGGAAGATAATCTCGTTGGCAAGAATTAGGCGCGCATCAGTTTGTTAGCTTATCGATCGATTCGATGTTGAATGGGAGTAAATTTACAAAATCCACTCTGATACACTTGATTCCATGCTTGCTCCAACTTTGATTTTGCCAGCTTTATTGACCCGCCTGGCAATCCAAGGCTAAATCTGTAAGCTACTTTGGGAGGATTGACTTGACTTGAGGCTCTCTGTGAGTGACGTCTCTATGTCGACTCTTTCATGCAAACCTCTTCTAAAAATACGGTAGCAAATTCTCGATCAGGACCGATTTTGCAATCCTCGTACCAAGTTGATAATGCGTTTTAAAAATGAACCTAATCAAAATAAGAACAATGCAAATAGCTTTTCTTGATCCAGAGTTCTTACAGAAAAGAAATGAGCTTACGCAGATGTCATAGTTATAGTAATTCCTTCAAACCTATTGAAGACCAATGCCACAAAAAAACGAATCAAAAACATTTTACTCGACCAACCTTATCGTTGCGAAATTTTTGGCCCAAATTGATCTTCAGTCGTATTCTCGAAATGTATCCTCAACTATCATTAAACATTTCATCACTCCGACCTGCATTTAGATCGTTTAATTTGAAATTTTTGAAATTCTAATTTTGAAACTGGAATGTGTGCTCTGTCTGCTTACAGGTACACGATAAAACTTTGGAGGGCTTTGTGGAGTGCAATGCTGTTGGCAACATGCATCGGTGAGTGTTGGATGTTCACATATTCCGGAACTTATTTCAACTTTTCACATTTTGCTCCCAGGATGCGGTTTCCATTTGTCAGAACACGCTTCTGTTCGTGGTTTTGGAGGGTATTTGTTCTTGAATGAGAGGGTTTTGTATTAAAGACAGTTGTGTAATACTTGCGTACTTTGAGCTTGAACTGGCGACCTGACTACAAATGTAAATTTGCATTCTGAAACAATCACGAGAGCTTAAATTCCTTGTTAATCGTGAGTACAATTTAATCTTGCAGGGATACCAAATTTTGTTAATTTGGAACATTTCCCCGTAAACTCTATGCAATCCATGGGGAATTCGATTCGTTCCGAAAAATTGTCGTGAAATCTCTGGTTTCTGATGAAAGATCACGTAAAACAGATGGCAGAGTAAAGTCTGTTCAACGAATTGTCATCACATGCAAATACTTTCTCTTTAGATATTACTCCGGAAATCTTAATCTAGACAAAAGCAGACTTATGATAATTCTGGAGACGTTATGAAATAGTTTGTGTATGATTTCCATCAAGTGGAAAGCATATTTATTTGTGTCGAACACCTTAATACGTTCACTGCGATGGGCCCCACCGGTGGGGCCCACGATTTTCCACAATCTAATTTCAATCAACTCATTTTTGCTCAAAAAATATCTTTGGTGGCAATTTCTTTTGGCGGTTTAGTTTGCTACGGCCCAAACTAATGAGTCAGAAAAAAATTTATTACCAACAAGTTGCACCAGTTAGAGATTGAGGGTCGAAATCATAAACATTCGAAAACTGCAGAAAATTGCCTTCGCAGTGAACGTGTTAATTAATCTTCTTGTGCTGCAAGTATGTAAGACGAGTCTCTGTCATGGCCTGTATGAAAACAATTTCCTCATCTGAACTAACTTCTCTCGATATTCATCATAATGAGAATACTTATTCTAGATTGTAAAATCATAACAGCTAAGATATGTGAGAATTTATTCTAATCACTCTCCAATATTTGATTTCATTTGGTCCATTCAATTTACCTCGTTATAATAATGAACTTGCGCCATCTGAATTCTCATCAGCACTGATCAGGCACTCAATAGTGACGAATTGAGTCTTACCAATGTGAGAGATGATCAGGTACGAAAAATCACCGGTATCCGCAGTTAATCCGTTTCAAGAAAAGTTTTTTTTCTTCTGAAGCCTTTGTAGGCCTTTTCTTGGAGTCCTATTATTGGCTGGCGGTGTAGAGTACATTATTAGTTGTATGTATATGTTTGTGTGATGTAGTAACCCGTAGCGTAAAAACGTGCACAGTCACAGCGAGCTGATTAGGACTCGTTGTGTTCCAATTTAGAAGCCCAATTCCTTTCCCGAAAATTTTTGCAAATACAAAAATGGCAGTTGTCAGGCTTTAGATTCTCAGTTATACATCAAATGTTCTACAGAAGCCAAAATCTCACAATTCCGAATCAAATGACAGCTTTTGGTATTGTATACGATTTTTGTGGAGAGATAATTTTTATAGTTAAATAGTTGGAGGATGATTTATTAGAGATCCAGTGACTTCTCGATGATCAGAAAATACACAACAAGGCGATACTTCTACAGATCTCCGTGTGCGATTTCTGGATGACTCCGTGAAATATTGAAGATGCTTTGAGAGAAAGCTTGAAACTGATTCCATCAGATCAGAGTTGAGACCAGGTCTTGGGCCAGCATATTTGCATCCCAAAATGTTAAATTGTCTGACCACAATTCATCAACACGTTCACTGCGAAGGCAATTTTTTGAATTTCATTTGGTCATGATCTCAACCTCTCACTTCGATTGATGTACCTGTAACAGGGTAAACTCTTTTCTAATTCATTTTTCATGACGTCAGTAAACGAAACCAACAAAGACTTATCTCCATTAAGGATAATCATAGTCATCGAGCAAATAAGAGTCAGTTAGAAATTGAATTTTTATCCTAGCGGGACTAAAGTACGCACTTTGGCCCTTCATTTTTGGGCGTAATGTGATTCATTTCCACCCGGGTATCAAACTTTACTCCCTGAACGGACTTGTCGTTGAAAAAAATCGGAAGTAAATTTTGCCCCGAGCGGGATTCGAACCCACGCCCAAGAGAGTGGTGTGATCCTAAGGCTAGCGGTCTATCGACCCCTCCACGGAGGATCACACTTGAGGCGGCACTAATCGTCTACATAACTCACGCATAGGCATACAACCTCTCATTAGGTCGTATTTTGTTGTTTTTGGATAAATAATGATTCGAGCGTTATACAAACGTATTCTGGAGAGATCATATTATTGAAAGGATCTCAAAAAAGTATCAGTGAATATTAATTTTCAAAAGCATTTTTCAAATACTATTCGAATATTGAGCTGTGTAACGTTGAATGGAAGAATATCAAGAGATCGATTCTGGTTGGAAATTCAGAAGAGTTGATATGATATCACAAAATGAGGAATTTTTAGAACATTTCGAAATCTTTTTTCAGTCGGGGGGCTCCGCCCCCCGAACCCCCCGGCGGGGGCTCCGCCCCCTGCACCCCCGCCGGGGCTCCGCCCCGGACCCCGTCCCCGCCACCCGCAACAGTTGGCTTCGGTATTTCCAAGACGGCAATGTTAACATTGACACAGTCGTTGTGGCCCACTGCGCCAAAGAATGCATGCCCGGATGCGCGCGGGGTAGGGGGGGGCGTACTTTAGTCCCGTAGGATAAAAAATAGCATACGCAACTCGGGAGTAATGTGGGCCTCAAACTCCCGGGTATTTATCGCTCTCGGCTTCGCCTCGAGCGATAATCCACACCCGGGAGTAAAAGGCCCACTTTACTCCCTAGTTGCGTAATATACTATTTTTCACGATTCTAATACAGATAGCAAATGCTACGGTCCCGGCGGATATTGGAGTTTTCCGTTGCCCTGTATGCAATGAGATCACCAAGTATTTACCAATTTGATCTCTTCGAGTTTCAGTATGTTCCAGAGACCATAGTACATTCATCCCAAATTCAATTTAATACTTCGGTCTTATTTCTGGGATTTTCATTAAATATGATGTGTTATACAATTATTAGATTGTAGCTAATGCTAACAGGGTCGCTAGAAGTATTCACGTGAAATGAAAATTCTATGAATAGCCGACAAACAATATTGTACTGTCCATCAACTCACCGGCCATTTGCTCTGATTGGATATCAATCGAATTTCGGTATCGTTGCTCGAACATTAATCTTGCACATACTACCCCTATTGTTCCTGTCATGGGAGCTAATTTAGTTGTAGGACCCAAAAACAAAAGTAGTAAATCAACTTTATCTAGAATGGATCGCGCGTTCATTTAATTTCGCCTCATCTACGAATGAATCAAGTCAATAACATTCTGAAAATTGCCTTGGTGAAGAATCGTTGGATTATTTATGTTGCAGTGGGCAGTGATGTAAACAAGCCACCACAATTTGAAGCAGGTGGATATCCCATCGGGTTAACGCTTTATGAGACCACTCCAGTGGGTTCCAAAGTGTTTACATTGAAGGGACACGATCCAGAAGGCTCACCGGTCAAGTACAGCATACAGCTCACCGATAAATTTGTAGTTGATCCACGGACTGGTGCTATGACTCTGGCAAAACCGATCGATCGAGAGGTAAGATACTCGGATCAGCCGACAGGTTTATAAGATTCCATCCGCCCAATTGATTTGAATGACTTGAGATTATTACGGAAATCATCAAGTTGAACTTTGGTCAAATAACCATAGGTATCTCAGGAGTTAACCTGGGATGAGTTTTGAGAGAAATAAGTTTCCGTTTAGCGGTTATCGACGAAGAAATCTTATTACGGTCTGCAGTTATTCATAGTCAAAGAAAGAGGCACAAGACAGAAGTTTTAGTGAGACATTTCCAGAAACAGTTCCGCCCTTCATCAATTTTTCAAACTAATACCTTGGTAATGCCTATCGATTCCATAGAATGTTCTGCAGCAGGTCTTTTTTCATATTTCAAAACGCTCAAGTGAAACGATCGGAGAAAAAGTGTACAGCATACCGCATAGCCAAGTTTATTGACCCACGAACTGTCTGCATATAACGGCAAAATAGCCGTGTAAAGCAAGTTAAACGCTTATTCCGTGTACGACCATGCATCCGCCTTTGTCATAGACAATATGCGAGATAAGAATATCGATTTCCCTCTCGCCTCCACGAGACTTTCAATGGATCCAATATGTACGCAGCTTCCTCCATGAATATAAACGAATTTGAAAATTTTGTGCACAAAATGTATGTACGCCGCGCCTGGGCTCGACATCTGTATCTGGTTTCGGCACACGAAATTCACAACACGAGGTATAACGACTGCCAGCCAGGTTAACGCTTCACCGCACACGTTGCAACTTTGCTCACTATATAATAGAAATGTGTACAATCGAATGTATGCAACCACCTCGCTGAAGGTACTTTCGCGATTTTCTTTTCTCTATTGGTGTACCTGAGCGGATTTTCCTTTTACAGAGTTATCTTATCGTATATTCTTTCTTATGATCCGCTTAGAATGAATTGATAGATAGACAGACAGATAGACGGGAGCACAGACGCAGACGTTGGAAAGATGAAGGTAAAGAGAGCAAAGCGAAACCGATTCTCTCCCGAGACGAAGTATTTCTCACCAAATCCATCTTTCTGAATTGAAAGAGGCGCGCGTTGAGCCTGACGGGAAATCAAAGGACCGATTGAGGAAGTATCCCGAAACTTAACCGTCAGACGACTTTCCCGATCCGAGACCAGACAAATTTTCATGCATATATTTGTAAACCGATGTTGACATTCATGAATTCTCACGCGCCTGAGAATATTCGAGACCTTATCTCAATGATTGATATTTGGCTCCAACAGGAAACGGATACCATTAGGTTCCGAGTCACGCTCGAGGATTCGGTACCTCTCGGTCAGCAGCCAAATATCGTTGGGGTTGAGGCGTATGTGATAGTCCTCGACGAAAATGATAATCCGCCACAATTTATTGGCGTGCCATACGAAGCTGTTGTCAGCGAAGATGCGGCCAAGGGAACGACGGTTCTACCCACCATACGAGTCTCGGATCCAGATTTGCTTGGAGAAAATATTCAAGTCACCTGTACAGTTCAGCCTCAGGTGAGATTTTTTCTTTGGTTTTGATAGTATTCATCTTGGGCTCAGTTGAGACTCCTTGATCTGGTAACTGATATCTGATTATTCAGTGTCCGGTATTTCTTTGTTGGGCCAGATGGTCTTTTTTATATTATGATTCTCGATTTCATTGATTACCAAGTACTAGACTTACAACAAGACTTCGAAGACTTTCATCTAAAATTTTATAAAATCCTTCTGAATCTCTCATTTTGTTGTATGTGCACTGTACCGCGAATCTGAATTCGGAACCAAAAAACGGATTGATTTGTATGCTGCAGCGAATCATTGAATCGGTTCATTCCACTTTGACCTTCATTTTATCGAAACATCTCTGATGGTCCTATAAGATATTTCCTTCACGAATCTTTTGTTTGTATGTGTAAGTAATCTTGTTTCTTTACAGTTTCCCGATGCTTGCAACAAATTCCGGATTGTTGACGTTGAAAGAAGTCAAGATACTTACATAGGGGCCCTCATTCTTGAACAGCCACTAGACTACAAAGAGCGACCTTTCTATCAACTTTTACTCAAAGCCACGGTAAGGTGGACGTTTGGTTACGAAAATCTGTTATTTAATACACGACGATTGACTGGTATTTAGTGACACACTATTATTAAGAAAAATATGACCTCGTAATATTTAAATGATAAGGAATCCACGGTAGAAACTTTTAATTGATAACTCATTACTCATCATAAAGTACGTTTGATCTGTTGTGTTTTTCTCTTCAATAAACTACCCATTATTCTGTCCATCTTTAGGAAAACTGTCACCCATAGTTGAAATTTTTTACGTTCGTTGAAATGAATGAAAAGGTGGAAACACGATTGATTGGGCTCTATTGCTAACAGTCGACAAGTGTTGATTACATCGACAAGCAAGCTTTTGTAGTTATTCAAGTTTTTTTTTGGAATTGTTGAACGCTGTAAAGCGTGTAGTAAGAGACTAGAACGGGAATAAAGTGTTTCTTCTTTCTTTGCAGGATGGTACGAACAGCAATTCGACTGGGGTCGAGATTAAAGTGACCGACATTCAAAATAGCCCGCCCGAGTTCTTGGATTCGCTGACCGGCGTTGTAAAAGAGGACGATCCGATTGGAACTCTGGTCATGACTGTGAAGGCACGAGATGGAGACCGTGGAATGCCGAGGAAAGTCGTTTACGAGCTAGTCACAAGTAAGAATAGAGATCTTTCTCATGAAATTGAATGGATTACAATTATTCTGCTCATAAGATGAATTCGGCACAAACTGAAATTCTGCCACTAGAAGGAATACGATACTGACACATGAAACACGTAGCGCATTCGTGAGAATTTTGACTATCATTTCTTCTCTTCTGATGTAGCTACTTTTGATTATGCGCTCAGCACAGTTCTAATTTCATGGAAGTGTTATGTCACGTACGACTTTCTCCACAATAGTCGAACTTGTCCAAGTGGCACCTGCCTAAGTGGAAAACTCCTCTTATTGGGAAAAAATCTCGGTCCCTTGGGGAGAATCTCCTGAGTGAGACAAAAAACCTGCTCCAACTGGGACAACTTGCGAGCCATCGGCACTCTATACCTTGGACCAAATATGAGGGGAACTCCCCAGCTGCATGGGACGCGGTTTTCATAAATATTTGCACCAATCGAAGTCGAGGATCAGTCGTTGAGCAAATGCTCGTTACCGCAAGTAGAGAAGTGATATATCTGTCAGCTTTTTCTACAGTCGAAAATGACCGCAAAGTTCTCCTTATAATAAATGATATAATTGTCCAGCTCACAATAATTTTCCTACCTTCAGTGACATTGAGATAGGGTTCATTACACCTAATTTCTCATCAATCTTGCAATCACTCGATCCGGGCATTATTCGAATCTTCAAAAGTTTTTATGGCGTAGATATGGATGATATATTCATGAGGTGATGGTGATGTGAGGTGATTTGTGGGATACACGAAAAGCCTTCGTAAATGGAACTTCAGTCATCTTGACCTTCTGTATCTGGGAAACTGGATAACTCAGAAACCTCTCAAACTGGGACAAAAATATTGTTCCCTTCAGGTTCCACTTAGACAACTTCGACTGGACTTATGTTCGACAATTTTTGATTCATCGACTGAATTCAGTGATTACTTTCTGTGCGACGAATCCCCAATATATTCTGAATTTCTTGCAATCGGCTAACTGAGGAACGCACTCATAAATTCGCAGATCCCTTTGATTATTTCTTGCTGGATATGATGACCGGTGAGCTGCGAACGGCCAAACCTCTGGACCGCGAAGCGCTGGACAATTCGACGGGGGTGTTGAGCTTCAGGGTTCGAGCGCGGGAAGTGGTCGACGGCCAGCCGGGCAACGACAAGTCCACCGTAACCGAGGCCGAGGCAACAGTCACTATAAAGGACGTTAACGATGAGCCACCCACTTTTAATCGCAAGGAGTACAGCATCTCCATACCCGAGAACATCGCCGATGGCACGCCCTTGCCCCACCTCGATATGGTCGTCCGCGATCCCGACGTTGTAAGTTATTTTTCTATGATTGTAGCCCTGGAATTTGGCTTCTGTTGGGAGGATCAAATTCGATATTTGCGGATTCATCATAGCGCAAGGAGAATTTCACTACCTACATAATTTTTCCTTGTACCTGCCAATATTTTTTCCCCATAAGCAATTCTGAAATTTCCATCATTTCATTTTTATGATCAAAGTAAACCTTGTGAAGTTGCATCTGATGACGATCGAATCTGGTTTAAAGACCTCTGTTGTGGGGTAAAATAAGTCAATCTGTGTGGAACATATCTTTTGAAAGGACAACCGTTATTGGTGGTTTTCCAGGGTTTGAATTCAGCCTTTTCTCTGCGATTGGAGGATATCACGGGGGCGTTTGCGATAGAGCCAAGCCAAGCCATCGGCAGTACATCAGTAAACATTCGAGTGACCAACGGCTCGTTAGACTACGAAAATCCCAATCAAAGAAAGTTCATCATACTGGTACGTATACATGATGAATTTCAATTCCAACCTGAATGCTTTTGTCGAAGAATATTTGCTTCTGGAATATTGTGCATAGAGCAGTCACTCACTCGCGGCGTCTGCTTTATCAAAGTTGATTTAGTTTGAATTCAAACAACCCGAGTTTTCGACGTATGTTATGAACTCGAGCAGATCGCAATCGGCGAGCTACAGGTATAGTTTTCCCGCACGCAAGCTGTCGAACTACTCTGTAATCTCGTTTGAATGTGCAATTGCGGATGAGAGAAAGACTAACCGAGCGCGCTCTATATAGTTTACATACATAGCTGATCCAATGTTATCTCGTTTCGCAGGTGGTAGCCGAGGAACTGCACACAAACCCGAAACTTTCGTCGACGGCAACTGTCACGGTTGGCATCACGGACGTGAACGACAACGCTCCCTCATTCTCCAACCCCTCGTACACGGCAATAGTCTCGGAGACCGCAGGCCCGAATACCCCCGTGACAACTATTACGGCTCGAGACCGGGACAGTGGACGGTGAGCGTGCAAACATTTCAGACCCTTGACAGAGCAGAATTAATTCCGCAACCCCTCATCTCACGGTGATCTGCTTTTGATTCACAGATTTGGAGCTTCCGGTGTCGTGTATCAGCTGATTGGGAAAGGGTCGGAGCACTTTGTGGTGAACGAAAAAACTGGCGCCATTTCGGTAGCACCCTGCCCCTCGCCCGGTACGTCACCCTGCCTCGACTTTGAAGAGCAGAGCGAGTACTTTTTGAATTACAAGGTAAGAATCTGAACCGGAAGATTAAATTGGCTCATCTCATGAAAATTCACAATATCTCTTCACAGAACTGTTTGACCCTTCGAAATTTACTTAGTGAAGTTTAGTCTACTGCTGTTTCAATAGACTCATCTTGCATTTGATAAATAGCAGTCAATCTTACAAGAGTTGTGAATACTGATTGCTGTCATTTTTTCGTTCAGGCGACGGACGACAATGGCAAGGGTCAAACTACGAGCGTGTCTTTGCGCATCAGCCTGGCCGATGCGAACGATAATCCTCCGAGGTTCCAGCACAACAGTTACCGAGCGGTCATGGATGAGGGCGCGGATCGGTTGGAACCAGGACTGCGGGTGCAAGCTCGAGATCGCGACAAGACCTCTAGGATCACGTATTCGCTGCTTCCTGCAGGCAATGAGCTCGGTTTATTCGAGATAGAGCCCGACAGTGGAGATATAAGCCTGAGCGCACCGGCCGTGGCTCGCGCCAGGGGTGGCCCTGGACCCGGCTCGATCCTGCTTCGAGTGCGAGCCAGCGACGGTAGTTTCGCTGACGAGGCTCTTGTCAACCTCACTGTGCGCGACGTCAACAACAACGCGCCAGCCTTCGCCCACGACTTGTACACCGCCAGCGTATCCGAGATCGCTGCACCAGGTTGGTGACCCGCGCACTTCGTCTTATTGACGGATTCTGCCGGGAGACCCTGATTAGTGATCAGAATGTGTGATGAAACTTGAAACTCGTATGATTAAAGGTACAGTCGTCGAGGACCTGGTAGCGTCTGACGCGGACAGCGGTGTTAACGCAGAGCTGGTGTACAGGATTCAGAAGGGAGCTTTCAACGACTTCGCGGTCAACGAGATGAGTGGCGAGGTATTTGTGTCGCGGAAGCTCGACTACGATCGGCGAAACACGTACCACGTCGAAGTGATTGCCTTCGACAAGGGTAATTGTCAATCTTGTCCCTATAGTATCCACAAGTCAACGGATGAGTTTATGATCTTTCGTTGTCATATTCTCATCTCTTGGGACTTTTTCTGCTTATTTCGACGCAGGTTCACCCAGTCTGACGGGTACGACGACGTTGATGATCAAAGTGGAGAACAGCAACGACAAGCCACCGCGCTTCGAACCCGAGACCCAGCGCGCCGAGGTGAGCGAGGACACGGCATTGGGCAGCGTTTTCGCAACGCTGCAGGCGAGCGATCCCGACAGCAGCGGTCCAGAGGCTTTGAGATTTGCAATCGCCGAACCTGTCACCGCGATCGACAGAAACGGTCAGCCGGTCAACGACAGTCTCGCAAGCGCCCTTGCTGGATACTTTGCCGTCGATAGCAAAAGCGGACGGGTGTCCGTCGTCAAGCGTCTGAACCGGGATGTTGCCGCAACCGTGAGGCTGGCCGTCCTCGTTACTGACACCTCCGCGCCAACGCTTCAACAAGCGAAAGGTTGGTGCGACCCTCTCCTTCGCGGCCTTTTCATGTTTTTTGAAAACTATCCGATTCGAGGCTTTAGATGGAAATTGATTGGAGCGTTGACGCGGCTCCATCTCGACTCGTTTTCGATTACAACATGACGATAGTTTACCCGTTGAGAGAGTTTTGATACCACGAATCGCTGAATATCATGCGAAATCGAACATCTGAACGGGGCGCGTGTTTGTCGAAAGAAAATTGATGAACAACAATCGCAATAACGTGTCAAGGATATCTTGTCAGGTGTCTATCCTTGATGCTAATAATGGATGCTTATAGACTTTGTTATTATCGTGAATGGGTCCCAATTTATCTCACAACATTTTTTCATGAAACAAGCTCGCCTGTTTGAATTTTGAGGGGATTATATATTTAACAAAGGCAATCCATCAGAGAATTTGTATTGGTATCAATTGTAGAAGTCATAAATATAACCCATAGACGAGGCGTAGATCCCAAACACCCCATTTTCTTTGAATATTTGTCAATGTGGTCAACTGTTTAGTGTTATCATATCCGAGTTTCTCTATTTCTCTATACAGTGATACATTTTCTGAAAACTGCCTCTACTCTTCATAACAGGATTCTTGATCGTGACGATTATCGATGTGAATCACTTCGCTCCAGAATTTGCCCGACCATGGACTCGTAGTGATCCGAGGTACTCGATAGAGATGCAAGAAGAACAGCCAACTGGAGCTATTGTGGGAGCATTCACGGCTACAGATACGGATAACAGCATTGCAAACTATGCTATTGAACCACCGAGTCCGTACTTTAACGTGAACAACGTCACTGGTCAGTAATCGAGCACATCTGCATAATGAACAGTTCCTATAATGGCAATGAGTACATTTTTGATAGCGTACACTTTCAATCCAACAGGCATCGTTCGCACGAGTCAAGTGATCGATTTTGAGGAAACCAAACAGTTGGAGTTCACTATTGTCGCTTACGATACTGGAGTTCCTCAACTCTCTGCCACTGCAAAGGTCACTGTGACTATCATTAATGTCAACGACGAAGACCCCAAATTCCAGAAAGAGGCATATTTTGCCACTGTGAAAGAAAATTCACCTCCGGGAACGCATGTTACAATCGTGAAAGCTGTGGATGCCGACGAAGGTCCTTTTGGCGATGTCACATACAGTTTGATAGGCGAACACGCATCAGACTTCAACATAGGTAAATCTCACTCTCACTAGTTTATGACTTTGAATGATGAAACGAAAATACATAAAGATAGAAGTTTTTCATCCCATGCTGTGTCAGATGAATATCGCTTAATTCAACATTTTCCTATTTCGAAATTCCCAGGTCACGAGACCGGTGAAATCACAGTGGGCGCAGCAACCGTCTTGGACCGTGAATCTGTACCAGAGATAACGATATCGGTTTTGGCAAGCGACAATGCCCCACCAAACTCTCGACGAACAACATCGGTCCCGGTTGTTATCAAACTGGAAGATGTCAACGACAACCATCCACTCTTTTCTCAACACAGCTACCGAGCTTCGGTGGCGGAAAATTTATCTGTCAATCCACCTGCCCCGATTTTGCAGGTAAGAAGTCTGGAATTGTTGGCTAACCGATGTATCACAAGGAAATTGGATTTCCACTACATTCATGTTTACTTTTTTCCCCTATAGTCTGAAGATCCATGCAAACTATCACATTTGTTGCTAATAATCGATTTGCTAACAATTGATTTCAGGTCCAGGCTCTCGACCACGATGAAGGCCTGAACGGAGAAGTTCGATATAAAATAATCAAAGGCAACGAGAATGGCTCCTTTGCTTTGAATCCAGAGACCGGAATTTTGTATCCTGCCGTGTCGCTGTTGGGCCGAGCTCAGTTTTATAAGCTCAAAGTTGAGGCGAGAGATATGGCCGGGAAAGGCCCGCACTCCGATGCGTGCAGTATTTATGTCCGAGTGATTCCAGTAAATCAACACAAACCCGAATTTATAATGCCTGAGTTACCTAATGCTACTGTTGAAGTTCCAGAGGTGAGCAAAGTCGGCTCTTGCAATGATTCCATTGGTTTTTAAAAATGCTTTCCGATCGAACGTCTGAGCGTAAAGTACTGCTTTATAAAGCACGCTCGATCGATCGAAAAACGCACTTCGACACTCAGGCGCGAAGTATCGAATAATACTATCTGGTATTTTTGATAAGCATTGAAAAATGTTCATGTTTCAGAACGGTGGAGAGCCAAACTATCTTGTCATGACAGTCAAAGCGATAGACAGGGATTCAGGTGATAATGGAAAAGTTAGTTATCACATGAAAGTGGGAAACAGAAACGCCCAAGAGACTGAAGAATTTTCCATAAATCAAGAGACCGGAGAGTTGCGATCGAAAATAATACTTGATCGCGAGACCAAGAACAAGTTTGAGGTTTGTAATATTCGAATTAGCTCTCTAGATGTCAGAAATTCAAGTTACTTGCATTGAGGGATTCTTTTCAACATTGATTGAATCATATCATTATCGTGTGTTAACCATAAAATATGATGTATTTTTATAACATTCATTTTCTAGCTTGTTCTTGTTGCCGCTGACCATGGTAGTCCCACAGCGTACGAATCACTTCGACTCTTGACTGTCCTTCTTATCGATGCAAATGATAACGTACCCGAATTTTTCGAGGAATACAATTTCAATGTCCCGGAAAATCGACCAAAGGACTTTTATGTTGGCAAAGTAACTGCCGAAGATAAGGATGAAGGAAGACATGCAAAAATCTACTACTATATAAAATCTGGTGAATGCAGCTCAAAGCAACTTCATTCGATTGAATCAGAATCGTATGAAAAATACTTACTCGGTTTTTTAAAATTTTAGGAAACGTGGATCAAGCGTTCTACATCGACAAATCCGATGGCAGCTTGTACGCCAACTGCTCCTTTGATCGTGAAAAACGTGACAATTATCAATTAACCGTTCTCGGAGCCAACGACCCCGATGTTTACATCGACCCCAAAGAAGGTGATTCGTCTCGCAGAAATCCTGACTACGGATATGTCAACGTAACTATACGAATCCTGGATGAAAATGATAATGCTCCAACTTTTGAGCGAACCACATACTTTGCTGGAATCAGTTTGATGGCTAATTTGAACGACCTTGTGACCAAAGTTACGGCATCTGATTCAGATTTAGGTGATAACGGTACCCTGTACTATGACGTGTACAGTTCAAGCCTGTATAAGTACGGCTCGAACGAATCGAGAGGTTCGATCTCGCCGAGTCCATTCAACGTCACCCAGGATGGGAAACTCATTACTAGTGGCTACATGGCAGAGTACAACCAAGATCGTTTCGTTGTAGAGATATTAGCCAGAGAAATTGCTTCCCCAGAGCGATCTGCTATCGCCAGAGTTCACGTAAGTTTTAACAGTCAAGTGAACTTCCAATATTGACAAATTAGTGTCATCGTGAAATCCTAGAAATAACTATAGGTTTCTAAGGTGCGAATTTATGCATTGAGATGGCTCCCTCGTGGAATCCGATGACCATCATACTCTAGCGCTTGAAAGGAACTAGAATATAAATAGTACCCATCGATTTCTAGAAGACTTTCAAATTTAAGTCTTGTTTGGCTATCTAAGCTTTGGTTGAAGTCGAGTTACGTCACAATCAAATATCTAACTGATGGGTTTCGGTTCTATCTTCCACTCTTTCTTATCGTTTTGACATTTTTTCTTCACATTTGAATACAGTACCCGCCAAAATGAATGGAACACGGATTCCTTTACTAAAAAAATCACATTACTGAAAAAATTACAAATATACATTTCCTTTACTAAAACAGCGATTACTCGGACGTTCTTGGGTCTACGGCAATTTTACAGAAAGCATTCGAAAGATGAGGGAAAAGCGATCAGTTTATGTCTTCCAAAAATTTCTCAACCCAAAACTCATGTTTTTGATTGGCTCCGAAAAGTGAAAAATTCTTCATTTCAATCAATCATCGACCATTTATCGGGAAATTATGATAGCGCAAAAATCTTTGTAGCTCTTTTCAAAACCTTCAAAATCTTTTTTTTATACATTACTCTACGGTTCTGTTTACCCGAGTCACGAGTGGTCTGGCAAAGAGAAGTTGGTGCGGGTCGAGGGTACTGGTGATCGGGAGGTATCAGTTTTTTTTTCTTCAAGCTGTCTGAGGTCGTTTCGAGTCAGTTCTGAAACATAACTGATTCATACTTTATGCATTTTGAGAGATTTTACGTCGAAATCGTGGATTATGCACCTTTTTATATCTCCGCAACCCTCTACGCGTGTGAATTTGCTTTCACTCAATCGCTGGTAACTCAAGTGCAAAAAACCGTATGTATACAAAAACAAATTTTGACGGTCTTGAAAAGAGCCACAAGATCACGCAAGGATTTTTACGCTATCGCCATTTCCTGATAAATGATCCATGATTGATTGAATTGAAAATTTTTTCACTCTTCCGAGCCAATTGGAACCATGAATTCTACGGCAAAAAATATTTTAGAGGACATGAATTGATAGATTTTTTTTTCATCTTCCGAATGCTTTTTTTAAAATTATCGTAGACCCAAGGAGGTCCGAGTAATTGCTGTTTTAGTAAAGGAACCCGTGTTCCATTCATTTTGGCGGGTGCTGTGTTATAGAGATCGGCTCAATCAAACTATTTTCGAAGTGATTTGAGACCATGAAATTCTTGATCGTCGAATCGTCAGAGTAAGTTTTATCACTTTAACGACGTAAACGAAATCGGCTTTCGCGAGAACAGATCTGTGGAACATTTCTTGCGATCGCATTGATGAGAAAAATTGTATCTGGCTTACAGGTTTGGGTTTTCGAACCAAGTCAACTCATAAGAGTCATACTGTCGAGACCACCAGAAGAAGTAAATCGAGAGAAGGATGAGATAATACGTGAATTGTCCAATGCTACCCAAAGTCTAGTCGTCGTAGATGATATCCGTTACCACGTTGATTCTACTGGTTACATACGCCGGGATTGGTAAGTGTGGCAACCTGAAATGAAAAATGTATTGCGTATTTTGGTTATTTTCTCTAGTTGGTCGTTCAGAATTTCGAGACAGCTCTATAAATATATCGAGATTCAACTCATATGAGTTAGACCGTAAATCTTATGATAACACCGCGTTGGAGTTTGAAGAAAATCGATCATAAAGAAGGATTCGTTTTTTTCCTTAGATTCTTTTCACTACACGAGAGACTGAATACCTAATCCACTGATTGTCGCGTTTATTTAGAATTGTCGAGCACAATTTTCCGAAAGGATCTTGTTTTGGCGCTGTTGTGTGTGCCTGATGCACGCACAGGGTTCATGATATCCCATTCATACTCCTTCGATTCATCCAAATTTTACCTTATCATCATTCCATTTACATTCCCCCAAATCGTTGATCGATCACTATAAGCACTAGCTCACGTGTACATACCGTCGAGATAAAATTCATACTGAAACACGATATTAACCGGTTTTGCAAATTTTCTGTTTTACAGGTGCGATATGTATTTGCACGTGGTGGATCCCAAAACTCAAACGATCTCACCGATACCCCAAGTACTAAAGATTATTGATTCTAAGTACGATTTCTTAAAAGATTGTTACACTGGTTTTGCAATTGAAAACATCGTGCCTGCTTACGTTGACGCCCCGGAAGAGTCTTTTGACATCGCCCTGGCTGCTCTAATTGCTCTGGTGGTGGTTCTTTTTGTTGGTGCTGTTACTGTCGCTGTTGTTTGCTGCTGTCTTAAACACTGGGTCATAAGTGTACCGAGTGACATTCGCAAAAAAGATGGTCTTATTAAGAAGCAAATCATAGACGAGCTCAACACAACGGAGAATCCTCTTTGGATCGAGCAGTAAGTTTTACTCCAACAATTTTACAGACCGCATTACGAACATGTAAAACGATGACTTGAGAGATTGTAAGCCCTTTTATGCACGTGTTTAATAATTTTTGAGATTGGAAACCCAAAGCGATCCCGAATCTGCAGGGGATCTTATGATTATAAGAAAGGGTGAAAGGAGACACATGATTGGTGGTTGTGCTGCTTTTACTTGCTAACTTCTTACATGCGAAACTTTTCGGTGAATAACGTACATTTGGAATAGTCTCGTTGCATTGGCCGAGCTGTCTCTGAGTAAAATGTCAATTTTGCGGAGTAGAAATCGTATCAGAGGCTCGAAATGCTCCAGTGTCGCTTGAACCGTAACTCGCCACAGAATTGAATCTGATGCTGATCGAACACAATGCCGGTCGATTCGTTCGAGAACGCCATCAAACGGACGACACTCATCCTCCTTGAGTTTCCTAGGTCGCTCTTTTTCCGTTTTTCCGTGTATCGATGTTGAAAAAATATTTTCAGCATCTCAACAACAGGCAACTCGAACATACTGGCAGTATTCTCCAAGTAGCATTTTCAAAATTTTTTCCTCGATTTTTCCAGTAAATTTGAGGTATCCTGTACTCAGATAGATTTCAAAAATCGTCATATCTCACGCACCGATGAAACTATGAAGTTGATCCCTCCTTCTAATTTTCTAGTCTCAGAGCCTAAGACCGTGAGAATTTTTGAGTTTTTATAGCTTTCTCCATCAAGTCCCTATTACATGAATAATTTGCGGATCTAATAGATGATTTGAATTACCTCCATTATTACTATGATATTATCAATTTGCTGTTGAGTAAAAAATCTGAAAATTCCTTCGTGTTTTCCTCTACATTTCAAATTAATTTCATTTTCATCTGATAGCACCACTATTAAAAATTTACCGATGAAACTGTTGAAAGTCATCTGACAAATGCACAAACAGCAAATTCGACAACGTTGTTTACATTGAAGAAAGCGTAGGCGGCGCGGACGGTTCATATCATTCAAATGTCAGGCACAAGGGAGAAATGTTCTGACGCGTATCTTGCTTTCTTGTAGAAAATTGAAACTATACGAGGAGCAAGAGCTGACGATGCAAGTATTCAGCGAGCCGGAAGCCGGTTTGGGCCCAGACAGACGGGGAAGTAACATGAGCCTCGCAATCGGTGATACCTCTCAAGACAACACTTATGCGACGATACAACATCCGTTACCATCCAACAGGCATCGTTCATCAACGCCGGACTACACAACCCTTCCTGGAAATCGCAGTGTAAGTACAACATTGCCTCTTGCATCGATGTCAGGACTTTTTTTATGCTCATTAACAAATGGAGAACATAGCAGTTTCATGGAGGTTTCGCGTGTTTTCCTCAATTCTGTTTCATTCTCTAACATTTTTGTATGGGCCGAGCCAGCGCCATCGTTGGGAAAATTATTCAGACGAGGTTTTCTTGTAGGACCCCATTCAGAAGACCCTCCTGATCATAGAAATCTATGTTGCCAGACCGAAATTTGGTCTGGTAACATAGAAATATGAATTTTATTGGAGAAAAGACCCAATTTTTTTGTTGGAGGTGATTGAAAGGGATAAATTAAAGTGTGCCTCAGATACCTGAAAAATTTTTATGGGGTCCCATGGCCAGTGAAAAGTTCACATTTTGTACCATAGAATCGAATGGAAAAGTTAAGAAAGTCTGTTTGCGTGTGGACTACTCATGGGTGAACCGTATGGACTGCTTAGGGTCGTTTCAAATAAATGATTCGGTCGTTGGAACGTTACGAGTATGAAATTTATCTCATTTCAGCGAAGAGTTCACAAACGCGCTTTATTCCCACAAAGGATTTATGGAAAAATAAACTAAATCTCATTCTGATGATCATTCATTCATCAGAAATGACACTCATTCATTCAACACCGATCAATATTTCAGATGTACGAGTCCGCGATGGGTTTTCAAGGTTCGACGTTTCAACCAGTGACGTTATCGCAGCTTACTTTGGACGACGATGGGCAGCCTCAATTTGTTTCTGGACTAGTTTAACTCTTCGGCGTTGTTCGGTTTTAATGTTGTGTTGAGAAAGCCACGATGGCGAAAGAGTAAGAATCAATTCCAAGATTATGAGCAACTGTTCGATTATAGAGTATACTCATTATGTATTAAGAGAGAATTGCTAGCGGAGAAAATCGTAATCTTGGAGAGGTGCCACTGAATGCGAAGCGAACAAAAATGCAATGCTATAAAGAATTGTCGTTATGTGGCACTGTTACAAAAGATTAGTAACTGTTTTTGGAAAATGTATGGAGTTGCAAAATGATTCCAACTCCAGGGAAACCCTTTTCTTGCATCAGCAATCTCTCAAAACTTTGACAATAAGACAGGAAAGGCGTGGTTCATCTTCAAAAGCAATTCCTGATACTTTCTGCCATGACTTATTTATATGTTTTATATGTTTTATGGTCCAATCTCAATTGAGTGCGATTCCCATGTGGGAGAGTCTGATCAATCTCTCTCTCACATTATGGTGGATCTCGAATTTAGTCAAATGTCGACGAAAATCGATAGCCCGATAAACTTGACGGACATTTTCTGAGAGCATTAAACGAAAATGGGTTGAATTTTCTTTTGATTCAGAAAACATCAAGATATCTTATGATGTAGACGAGATGTTGGACCACTCTTACGCTATCCCAGTTTCGTCCGAAGGACTTGAAACATGTTATACCTATTGCCTATTGGTTTTTTAGCTCATTACTCAAATGCGTGCCAATGAGAAACCAACAAAAACTGGAAAAAAAATATGCCCGCGGAAATTTCAAGAAGCTCGGAAGAATCTAATGCCAACGAAAATGAAATTCATAGACTCCGTCTCCAAATTTTCAAAGAAAATGCGTGATGTGGGTTGCTCACAACTATTACTGTATTTTGTATGTGTAATATATCGATTCTCCCTTCATGTGGTGCCACAGTAGTGAGCTAAGTCGATAGATTGGATCTTGAGAAGTATGAGTGTTACAATGAATGGATCTCTCCTTTCCTCATACGTTTTTAGTATAGCCCTGGGTCTAAGACCCATCAGAATTATAAGTAGAGATAGGATCGTTAAGTTGACTGCGTTGAATAAATTGAATAGATAACTCTCGAGGTACTGTTAGACTCAATCTGAGATAATAAGTTAATTGTACGTTTAAATAGGCGACTATACCGGTCTTCCACAACTGCCAAATTTTACAAGGGAGAATTTTGATAACTTCTATTACGACCGAATGGTCTATCATGGCAAATTATTGAAATTTCGAATGTTTTATGAATTTGATTCAATATGAATAATTGATCAGAATGTTAGTGATTCATATAAGTTTTTGGTATAAGCTGTTACATTACATGTTTGAATTTAAAATGTATAAATTATCTACATTGTGAATTGTTATTATCGATTAATGATACAAAGTATCAACCGAGCAACGTCTGATTAGCCGGCAAGGTTGTTATTCGAATTATGATGAATAATTGAATCATGAGTATCTCAAAGATACAGGAATATTTCGCAAATGGACACATGTTCAGTTGTTATTAAAATATCAACATTTCCATGAAAATCTAAATTAATTTGAGTGGTGTGCTCATAACTGAACAACAGAAGTAGTTTAATCTCTAAAAAAACATAGTAAGATAATACGAATGAGAAAAACGATGGTTCAATACAAAATCCATTACTCGAATGAATACTTATGAACATCTTCTTGTAACTCACTGAACTGTATATATAATATTTCTGTAAGCATAATCAAACGTTCGTGTCATGTAGAATCTGTCACCTATCCCTATCAGCTGTTTTTCAAAACTTTTATACTAATGGATCTACTTACGATACGTTTCTATCAATGAAACTGGTTACATTTGAAAAGCCAAAAGCAAATCATGTGAAATTAGCCGGGTAATTGACAGAATTCAAAATTCACACTAATATGCTCAAAGAAAGACAGTAGCTCCTCCTTGTTTTTACGTTACAAGTGATGGTATATCGTTAGCCCAACTAATAAAATATTCAACGAACAATGAAGACGTATAATCAAACAAACGACTACCTGTAAAAATCCAATTTCTTGTTCATCATTCACCGTCATCAGTTTGATAACCTAAAAGCAACTTTCAGCCAATTAAATCAACATCAATATGAATAGAAACATTTACAAAGATGAGCTCCGGAACATGTTATTTCTGAATAACAACTACTATATCTGATATGATTGGAGAAGAAATAAAAAACAGCTACTTTTATATAATGTATGGTGATCATATGATTACATGTTATTATAAAAGAATGTAAGGATTGTGATACAATGAGTACTTATAAACATGTCGTTTGATGCATACAACTACTTATCAATTTGCAGTGAATTTGACACCCTCAATTATTCCTGATCATGAAATTTACCATTGGTTACTTCAATGTGTATGGCCCACATAATTGTCAAAACCTCTTGACGACAGACAGAATATTTTGTTTTATCGAATCTAAAGTCTTCCGCTCAACGATACTCGATAAGAAGCATCGCACGGAGGAATAGGGGAGAGTGGGGCGAATTAGGATAGGTTTTGCAGTGGGGCTATCTGGCGATACGCGGCGCGCTACGGGACTTGGAAGTTCAACTATTGAATATATTGTAAAAAAATTTTCAGACCCCAAGATCAGGTTTTTCATACTTTTTTTGGAAGTTTGAGGAAAAAAATCTGTACTAATTCGCCCCGCGTTTGGGGGCACTTTAGGACAGTTTTGGGGGCAAATTTGGATGGACTATTATACTCAAGTCATACGGCAATATTCCTCGTCTAATTGCGTTGCATATGCTCACCAAAACACGTGGTAATAATCCAGAACCAAGAGGGAAAACCACCTGAGACTTTTACTTCCTCCCATAGCCCGAGCAAGCGAGCCATTCTTGTGTCATTCTTCAGCATTATTGAAATAGGCGCTTCATTGGTGCACTACCTTTCTTCAGCAATCAGCAATCGACTCGTGGCTTTTAAGAGTTAGCTTTTTCTCGTTTTTTTCAAATTACAGGTACCCGTTCTCACCTCAAGTCAACGATCCCGCTGGTAGTGTGTAATATTCAAGACAATGTCAACGAATGCGACAGTGAAAATGCGAAAATCGAGCACTATGTTAGAACACGTAAAAAGCGACTTCTGACCTCTAAATTGACTCCTAAGACGGCCATTGGACATCGCAACTTCATTTTCTCACCCATTTTTAATCACCTAACTAACCCTCAACCTCCCGCGCTTCGAAAAATTTGCCCAAACGCATACGCGCCTCGATACGCACAATTATCCTCGGAAAACACGGACAGGCGATCGGTCGACCGATTTTAGATGGAATTTAGCATTGTCCAAATTCGCCCCCACCAATCCGTCTAAAAATGTCTCCAAGCGTTTTTTTCGCAAAATTGCGATAACTTGGGTTCAACTGAGCCGATTTTGACCCACGACGGCTCAAAATCTTCGTTTTGTGATGTACTTTTCGGCCCTCAAACGACGATTAAGCTCGTCCACTTTTGCAGATGTAGCGTGGATTTTCGCATTTGGAAAATGAACCGCGTGAGGCCCTCGAAAAGCACCCCTATGTCAGCGTAGACTCCCAGTATCGTTTTGGGAGGTCCAACCGCGATAAAAACCATTGTCTGAGATGATATTGAAAGAGAACTTACGCGGCGAAAGTCTAGACTCGCCTCCGACCGAGCTATCTCACTTGTCCAATTCTGCCCCCGTCCAATTTTGCCCCACTCTTCCCTAGAATCTACTTTGCATCAGAACTTTATCAAAAGTGTGCAAATAGTACTAAGCCTGCGAAGCCTTGGACTCGCGTCGGTGAACCTATAAAATTTCCATTCACAAATTTCAAATTGGTAATCCTAAATTATGCCCTGAAAATTGCTGAATTTTTGTGCTCAGAGTGGTTTTGGACTCTGTGCGTGACATTCATTATGACATCCACGGAATCTTCTCAAATCCTGTCCTGAGCAAGGCTTTGAAGGTTCATTACTGCGGAGGAAGAATTATTTTGTTTTCTGCTACAAGTGTTCTGCACTGACTACATCATTGTCGAGTTGAACCTTATCCTATCGTCCTTAGATGCCGTGAATAGAAGTAATTTCGGATTTGAGATTCCTCACAAGGGAGACCATAGAATTCAAGGCTCCAATCCTGATCAAATATTTTTCGCAGCTTTTTGTATCAAGTAGATAATAAAAAGTCCAGAATCACTTTGTAGATCGGGCTTCCTACTCGAGTACCCATCAGACATGAATTACAGACATTTTAGCCCAAATTTTAGCCTTACCCATTCGAACCGTGCGGAAAAGTCATTGGTATACAGACGTAATTTCAATCCCAACATTGGTAACCATGCTAATGGTAACTCGAAAATTGTGCGCTCTCTTATTGTCTTTCCAAATTTAGCAATGCAGCGAGCCAAATTTTAACATGTAATGCCTTTGCATCTGGACTGGAATAAATCGAGAAGTTTTTTCTTGACATTTTCTTGCAACAATTACACCATATATAGGAGCAACACCCAGCACACAGGTAGTATACCACGGACCTTGATTTATGGGTCCAAATTGAGCTATTTTACGACGAGACAATAATGACTTCCATGTCCGGATTGACTTTGGAATAGCTTTTATTTGGAAATTTGAAATGTTTGTGAATGGTCCTATTCTTTAGAAGGTACCATGCAACCGTGCAATTTGATCAGGTATCCGACTTCTGTCGTTTCTGTTGTTAATGTCATTTCTCGTAAATTTTGTCCTTGACCCATGGAAATGAGATATCATTTGAGCCAAGAAGAAAAAAATGGCCCTCATTCGTCTGCGACACGGACCGAAAGTAAGTTCCAATACTGCGTGGAATTTATTGTATAATAACTGCTTTGAGTGATTTTAAGGGCTTTGGACCAGAACGGTATAAGTCCATTTTGTAATAGAAAATTCGAATCATCATGTTGAATCTCAATTCTTTTTTTATCATATAGTAGGCAAGTTTTCACGATAATTGTTGTATGGGGGTTAATGGTTTTCAATTATCCACTTTAATTATTCATTACTTCACAATAAAAATAGTACATTACGCGTAGAGTGCTGGAAACAATTTTTCCTTTGGGAAACCGGGCTGGACGTGGGCGAAGGCAAAGTCCAGCTTGGTTTTCCCGAAGGAAAAATGTTTCCGCACGAGACGCGTATAAATGGACTTATACCGTTCTGGCCCGGAAGACTTTTCGACTTTTTTCCGTCCCAGAACGGTATAAAAACATTATTTCTGCTCGAGTAGACTCATACCGTTTCGAACCAAACCGGATAGAGAAACGAATCGACTTTTACTATCTTAGATCGAAAAGTGTGGAGATGTTGTGAATTTACACCGTTTAGGATAAAAAACGCCGGCTTTTGGGTAGAAATAAAAGTTGGAAAATTTTCCCAACCAGAACGGTATAAGTCCACGTTTTTTTTCGAATTGTCGACTAGGAGTATGTCCATTAGGTGTCGATGAAGACATTTGCTAATGTTCATGAATCATCATCAAGTTACATCGACAGATTTTACCGAACAGGTTCTATTTAAAGTACCACGACTGTAATAGATTATACTTTTGATATCGCAGGTCCACGGGTGCACATTAGAGGGTTTCATCGACAATTATTCATTCGATCAGCTTGATCTATAATTTATAATGTTTGGTTGGTCGCAAAGCACGAAACTTCTACTTAGAGATTCAAATTCAGACAGCTCGTACTGGAAAGCTCAGCATTTAAATACTTCTATTTGAATATGGAATAGGAATAGATAATCAGAATTTCTTCAATTCATCAGTCTGGCAACACTGATATTGATAAACCATTTAATGTAAATCGAATCAGTTGCAAGGGGCTCAATTGGAGAACACGATATTTTTTACAGTGAGATTCACTTGGAACTAATGGAGGAGTTGAGCTGACAGTCGAGTGACTACTAATATTGAAAAAGCGAGGAAATAATTTTCAAAATTGTTTTTTGGATGATGACATAGGTAGTCGCCAACATTGACATTTTCCCTTAGAAGGAGCTATATGGATGATTTGAACTTGCCTGTATCTTAGGTTTAATGATCCGGTCTTTTGAAAAGATCTCTGAGGAAACGATGGAAAACGAGAACTATAGCGAGTTCATAAATCGGTCTATCGACTAATTGTCAGTTTTTTTCGAGTGGTCTTGGCTCGGGACACTGTCATTCTGGTCTCATTACTGACGATGTGAGATGGCAAAAGTTCAATTCCAAGCCCCTGAGAAGGCCAAAATATTCTTGCGGGCTCTCGCGGAATGCTGTTACGCGATTTTCCTCCACGATAGGGCTCTTCTGTATGCAAGATCGTGAAGAGGGGAGCGACGAACTTCGGCTAGCAAACATCTTAATGACTGAATGCAGCCAGCCAAGGAACTATGTTCTGCGGTCTACCACCACTTTGCGAAACCTAAA
Organism: Eretmocerus hayati; assembly: GCA_029851415.1. NCBI lineage: Eukaryota > Metazoa > Arthropoda > Insecta > Hymenoptera > Aphelinidae > Eretmocerus > Eretmocerus hayati. The sequence goes on from CM056743.1 coordinate 48,132,919, forward strand.
CAAGTGCAATGGTTGAAGATGGAAGGCGTGAGAGCAGTGATTTAGTGTTCGAGCGTGGACTTATACCGTTCTGGTCCGGAAAAAAAGTCGAAACTTTTTTCGGGCCAAAAATGGTCGAAGCGCTTGTGACGCGCGAAAACACAATCTCACTTCCGGAGTTGTACGTACATGTTTTCACATGTGCAGTCTTCTCAGCCCATATTTTGGGAATTTTAGGGTCAATAGGGGACTTTTGGGCGGAAAATAAGGGACAAATAAAGGACAAGATAAAATTTGTTTGGGGGGAAAATGTGATTTTTCGGGACTGAGTTTTATCAGGCACCAATGAACATTTGTATACTCAGCTCATAATAGGAGGTGAAAAGCGCCGAGACATGTTTTTGGGTCGGGGGTCAGAGATTTTTTTCCAACCCTTAGTAGAATTAGATACATATTATGGAAAAGTGCGAGGTGCACATGAGTTCCAAAGCCCCGAAAGTAGTCCGTGCTATTTTTGTTTCTGAATTTTGCAAGACAATCGATATTTTCATTTCCTGATTGATTACTCATCCATACAGGACCCGATAAAAAAGATATTTCCATACTTTGACTCAGGAAGAGCTGTTCTACGAAATATATATTCAAGTTCAGCAAACGTCGATATAACTTGAAAAGAAAACTTTTTCTCGAGGAAAACTGGAATTTCCAGGCATTTTTAAGCTCTACTTGATTTCACATTGGACATTTTCAATTTTCATCAGACAACAAGTTTTCCAACTGACTCATCATTTTTCGCATCATATTGATGTCCACTTTATATTTTTATTGCTTCCAACGGACAAAATGCCATTTTTGAGCCGCTGCGCGAGAACGGCTCAAAAACGCATTTCTACCTTTCCGAGCTATAGAATACCATGTTCCTCGTTTGTGGAAATTGACGCTTTTCCACAACAAGATACAAAATATCAAGCATAACATACTATTTCATCATATCTGACAACGCGGTTTGTATCTGATCTCGGTGTTTGTCAAATCTCTCTGCTTCCTCAATCGCAGTCGGAAGAATAAATGGAACTATATTCATAGGGACGAAGCGATAATATTTGTGTCATCTTGTTAGAAAAAAGAACAGGCGCAAAATAAATCTGTCCACTCTCTCAAATTTCACACTGACGCCTTCAACTCAAAGACTTCAATGTGACATTTGAAACCTACAAATGCAATCTGATTCAAGATCACGCCTTATCCACATACTCCTTGATCAAGAAAGTGCGAAGGCCTAACTCAGCCGGCCTGTTGGATTCTGACTTTTAAATTTCCACTTCTCGGGCGAGCTCAAAAACAAGGGAAATTGGGGAAATAATCGGATTTTAGGGTAAAATAAGGGACGAGCTTGAAAAAAAGGGAAATAGGGGAATAAGGGACATGGCTGAGAAGACTGCATGTGTTTTCTACCATTTTCTGTCAAAAACTCAATTTTCACCAAAATGGACTTATACCGTTCTGGTCCGGAGTCCTTCATTTATTGGAATGAAAATTAATTAGCTCAGTGTGCTAGTGTCGATTTCGATGGTGATGTTTTGTCGACCATTGTCATAAAATTCCACGAATCGTAAGGGAAAGTTCTAAGTTTCTTGAATGGGGTTCCAATCAGCGATTGTTTTGTATCTCAAAACTATAGGAAGGAAAATATCTAATAAGTGTTACTTGTTCCGTCCCGCAGTACTGGTGCAAGAGCAATCTGAATCGCAGAAATACTGCAGAAATCTACATTCAGGTCACGCTGTGATCTTATGAGTTAGATAGTTTATAAACAGAAGTCTCAAGAGCCAGTGCTCAAGTATTCTAGTCCGCGGGAATTAAATTTTCTGCGAAATTGTCTGTTTTCAAATTGTAAGTGAATGTCTTATAGCATTCATGAAAGACGAAGAACAGCTTGTTGCAACTGTTCGAATAGAGCAGATACATCATCTTCGGAAAGCTCACTCAATGATTATAACAAATTCATTTCGTGACGTACTTAAATTCAATTTTGATAGTTACGAGATAATTTTTTCCTGAGCGCAAAATGATTAGACGAAATCTCAACCGTGCGGGCAACATGATTTAGTCTTTAATAAGAAACACACGCGTTTCAGTTAATACATCTTATCGGAGAGGAAGCGGCAAAATAAGCGGGTCACGGAAAAGTAAGATATACTTCATGGTTATACGAGTGCAGGATGAATTAGGAAATGCTTCATTGCAGAAAGGCGAAGCGCCACGATTACAATGGCGGGTGCGTTTCATTTTCCTTCCCTCGCTCTGTCTTGCGCTCGCCCGTCTCGCAGATTTCGCAATGTAGAGCGGAAATCCTGCGCACGAAGCTACATATTAGAAGCGGTGGCCCAGACTTGGGCGTTGCAATAATGTGTCTATCATGGGCAATGGTTAAAAGAAGCTTCTAATGTTGTATACGCAATATAGACATCGCGATCGCTCATCAAGTCGTGCAGGTCGAGCTTGCCGATGCCGGGCGCGCATTTTGCGGACATTGTATTGCACTATGCGCTTCATTGACATTTCGAAATTCGATTTGGTATCCTTGGGACGGCGAGAATATGTCTCATATCAAACCTGGGCTATTTCAGCCATTTTGAGCTCGAAATGGATGGCCTGGGTAGTGTTATTGCTTTTGATCACTCATGGGTTTTTTTTTTTTTTATAAACTACATCTCCTACGTATTTGGACCTGATAAATGACTGCGCTCTCACGTAAGTCAATAGCAGAAACAAGGCATCAAAAGCTTCTAGAGCTACGACTTCTCATTCGTTCTGATATGTACTTTTGAAAAAATAAAGTGGAATATGTATAAAAATGTCCATCACGAAGTATTATTTTGAAGAAGACGTTCGGCGCAGGGCTTTTGTTCTAGATAGATAAGGATTTTTGCTAACCAAGAGTAGCTCAGGTTTTTAGATCTAACGTACGAATCTAGAGGGTTTGGCAGAGAAATATTGATGATTGATGAGACTTGTAAGTGATGATCTCGAAATTTGTCGTAAAGAAGTAATTTTCCTGACAAAATCATGTGAACTCTCAGCAGAGCTCTAACAGAGCCAATCATGTTAAATGGATCAATTTAAAAAAAAAAAGATAGATGAAAAATGAATAAATTGAATAAATAAATCCTTGTCTATGAAACCTTTAGACGTACGGTTCAACTTGCGATTGGAAAGGCAAACCTATGATTGAGAGGGGCAGAACATTTTTTGCATATATAGAGAGACATCGTCGATTGTACTGAGAGACTAGTAAATTTATTTACAATTGTTGCGTTCACTATAAGACTAGTTATTTCAACTCAACTACTGAAAAATTCATTGAGGAAAATTGCGACGAACGCGTTAGCCCATCAGAACTGAGTTGTGTATAACAATAACTCAGTTCTGGTCGAAAGCGTTGGTGGCAATTTTTTCAAAAATGATTCTTGGATAGATATCTCACGTAATTTGAGCTATGAGTTTGTCAATACGTTTTTCGATTCTCAATAGAAGGAAGATTGATACTAATACACTAGTAACGCTTACAATGAAACTAATACCTTCAAAGATGAGTTTTGGAGCAAAAATCGCCCAAACCATGAGATGCCGACAATGCACCAACGTAGCGAGCATGCAGATGAACACCTGGGAATTAATAAGACATGGGATATCACATAGTTATTTTCAGACAAGGAACTGAGGAAAAATGTTTCAATGACTCACTCTAAACGCATGAAAGAGAATGTATCTTCCAGCAACTGAGAAAACTTCCAAGTGAAATGTCGTATCGTTTTGAAAAAGAAGAAGTTCTCCTCGTTTGAAATCATTCCACTGAATTTTCATTGATTTAGTCAGGGTTGGATAAACAAGCATCAATGTGAAGGGTGCTATCACTAAGAGAGGAAGAGTCACTCCCAGGACGATATGGGAACCAAAAGTATTCATTCCTGTAAAAGGGAAATGTGTCATTTGGGTACAAGAATCTACACGGATTATGGGTCGATCAATATTTTACCGATGAGTATTGCGCGAAGGAAGTTAACGTTGTATGAACCATCAACACCGACGAAGCCTGCATCCCAATGTATTGTGGAGAAAGTTGCTTGATGACCAGTTGCGTAGAAAAAATATTCCGCAATCAGAAACCAACATAGGATCGGTAGATTAGGAACATGCAAGAGTCTCTCTAAAATGAAAAATATGTTCCATAGTTAATCACAGTGCATCAACATTTGAATTTGGATGATCAATATACTTACCCATGCTGGAGGCAGTGTTAATTCGATCTAAAGCACTAAAGTACAAAAGACCCAAACAAACTAAATTCATCAGTATGACGCTCGGGGTAATTACAAATCCAAGTAATAATATGTACACAAGACATAAGAACACACTTAATAAAATGAAACACGCACTATATACAGTCCCAAGTCCAAATACTATTGGCATCTCATTAACATCTTCATTCTTCTTTTTATACAAGACGTTCTTCATTTTTTCGAAAATTTTCGGCACAGAACTTTCTTCCTTGTGAATACTGATGCTTTCTTTTTCTTTGGGAAGGATAAAGACTGTCAGAGGCCGATAAAATATCAAGATGATCCCATTCACAATCAAAGAATAGATAATTATCGGTAGGGAGTTGATTCGTTGAGAGAATATTGAGCTGAATTTGGAATTTTTTTGTAGCTTTAGAATCCAATAGCAGGATATGCAGACAACAATTAATCCTGGGAAGAATCTCGGAATTAATTCACTTACAGAATATCCGGACAAGTTTCCACAATTACGTAGCCACATTTTCACAACAGAGATGTAAGTTGCTATTAGAGCAATTGCTGTTAATACAAAAATTATCTCTATATCATTTGAAACGACTGAACCAGTTTTTCCAATCACAAAACTCATAAAAGTCTCTTCATTCATATTTTTCGCTTTTTGCTCTTCTCTTTGTCTCCAGAAGAAATTCGAAGTTCTGATGAATGAGCATACAATAAGAACAATTACAGGTACAATCAAAAGACTAAATACTCTTCCGACGAATTTTTCCGAATTTAGTTTTTTCTTATCAGAATTTTCTGCTGAATTCTTACTCTTAAGCGAGTAGACCAAAGAGCAAATTAACGTTACAAGGAAAAAGGATAGAATTTTGTTCTCTTCAATAATATAACTATTAGAAAATGCACCAAAAGCTACTGTGACCAAAACAATTCTTGAAAAAAAATTCATAATGGTCTTTTTGCGACGAGATTCCTCATACCATGTTTCTGAAACATGATCCCAGTTTTGAATAAGTAATATTCCAAAACATAGAATGGGGACCAAACCACACATGAATAATGAAATGTTCTCAAAGTCATCAATTAATTCCAATTGGTCAAGTATGAAAATTGCCACAAATACTATTGAGGTTGCAGAAACTACAAAAGTTAAAAATGACGACTCTAAGATTGAACACATTCGGTTTCCTATGAGTCCAGTTACAACTATGAAAAATGAAAACATGGAGCAGAAAAAAATTATTAATCCTCTAGACATTAGGATAGGCTCAAACTGGACCCATTCTTTGTAGAAGATTTTTCGAACCGTGAGGAAAAATTCTTCGGCCATCATGACAAAATGTTCAAAATCTACATCATTTTTCAACAGTTTCACTTTTTCTGAGAGTTCAGAGAACATGTTCTTCAAATCTTTTACTTCTTGTTCACTAGAAATAGAGTTCTGAGACAGGTACGTCTTCACAAAATGGTGCACTTGGTAGATGTTTCTCCATAATGAGTGAGTGATGAATCTGATGTTGTTCATTTTAGAATTTTCAGAAAGCTCTCTGAGTGGTACTGCCTCTATGATCAACTGTCCAAGATTCGAGAACGGAATTGGTATACCCAAAATGGTGGATATTGTGGGTACAATATCTATTTGATTCACAATTGATTTTTCCTCAATTTGCGTAAAAGAGTTCATATTCATGAGAGGCAGTGTTGAATAAACAAACATTGCTGCTTCAATCTCATCCAAGCTATCTCCACCGTGATCTCCACTTTCAGTCATCCCATGATCTCCAACAACAAAAAGTATTGTATCTTGTGTACTTTTATCAATCTGTGAAATTATACCTTGGATCAAGTTGTTGGTCTCATTTAGTTTCCTCAGCATTTCTGGATGATGCATGCCATGTTTGTGTCCACAGTGGTCAACTCCCAGGATATGTGCTATCAAAAGTGACCAATCTTGTTTACTCATTTCATCAAAAATTTTAGCCCTAACTTCATTGTCGACTGTATCAAGGTCTGAAACATCAAATGATGGTGCACCATATTTTCTCATGAACTTCTGTGGATAAAGTTTGATCCATGTATCATCACCCATGAAAATATTCCCATTTTCTTGATTTAAAGCGATAAAATTATCTTCAACAATATAGTCAGCTGCAAAATTATTACTGATATCAATAAATGTTGGTAATGTCCCAGTGGTTATACCCTTCAGTCTTTGCATGGTAGTCGTAGGAGGATCAGCAATGAACTTGAACAATCTTGCATTTTCTGGATGGTTCTTCAGTGCATCTTTGATCACTGTTAACTTATTTCTATGGAAGGTTGGTGCTGCAATTGCATCATCAAATTCATCTGCAAATTCATACTTCAGAGCATCTACAATAAGTAGGATTACACGAGCACTTGGTTTTAAACACTCTGCAGCAGCAGCGATTGGTTCTTTAAAGTTAACCGAATCAGTTTGAGATTGAATACAGGAGCTTTCTTGATCGATCACATTCTTGCGGAGAAAGAATCCATTTGTGAACAGGAAAAGGCCACAAATCATGGAAAATGCTCCCCATGATAATATCCATGCATAACTGAGAAGTCTTGCCATGGCAGTGGATAAATAATTCACTGTCCATAAAAGAGTACCAAACTTCTTTTCTCGTCTAGGACATCTATTAATTGAATGATGGGTCACGCAGTGTATTAAGAGTTGCTAACAGTTTACTTTCTTGTGAGTAAAATTACAAAAAAATTTTGAAATTGAACCATGCTTTCGAATACCTGTCAAAGTATTTGTATTTTGACGAATGGGATGAGTGATATTTTCATATCACTTCAAGCTGCTCTCAAACTTTTAATCATCACTGCCTCAAAAACAGTCTTCCCAACGATTCAGCTAGACCATTAATCTATCATTTTTCAACTGAACTTTCGATTCTGAAGTGTCAAAATACACGAGGTTAGAACCGGGCACCTTCGATATTTCCTCGGGGAATCGACAGCTGATGACCTGTTCTCTTTGATTCTCGATCCGTTAGATTGAATACTTTTTTCCCTCATGTCTTTGACTATATTGTGTAGGGACTCAATACAAAGATAGAATTTTCATGCCTTATTTTCGAGCTTTCCGCTCTTCGATAAGAATAGTCTTCTGCTACACACGCGTCCGCATGCATGGCGATGAAGAACATCATATATGGCGTAAAGATAACGTGACGTCAAAAAACATAAATAAGAGTCTTGTGACCAGAATTGAGACATCAACTCCATCTCCATGATCTATTTTTACGCCATGCCATGATCAATGCCATATGAACAATTAGCTAGTTTTTTTATTCCATCGGAATAGTTTATTCGCCCTTGAACAAAAAACATGAGTATATTATTCAGGAATTCTGTAAAACTTAGATACTGACTTGCTACAAATTTCTTGGCTATTGATGATGACAATGTCTTTCTTGGAGTTCCGAGCGTGCTTCCTGCTGATGGATAATTTTCAATCTTCGGAGATAGTGTTAGTATACATTTCTATTCCCGAGCAACCAATCATAAAAATCACATTCGAGTACACCTCTAATTATTGACCTTGCTTGTAATCCTATGAGCAATCAAGATAAAATTATCAAGGTAAGAAAATGCTGAAAAACACGTATCTTTGAATCACGTTGTGTGAACAAATGGAGATGGTTAATCAGCCCTCTCTCCTCCCAGGTGAAAATGGTTTATATTTTAAATATATTTCGTGGGATTCGGCATGTAGTTTCAAGCTTTAAAAAGGCTTTTAAAAGCTTAGAAGAAGTTTTGAAAAAATTTTGACAAAATCAACTCTAAACTTCAAAAACGCGCAAAAAAAGTTTTCATGAGATTTGAATTTACTCATTTCTAAGTGACATCGTGTTGAGATCAACTCTTTCTACATAATAGTCCATTTTCGTTTGGAATCTGCGATGCTGATAATAAATCTTAGATGAGTTAGGTACGCTAGGTAGAACATCCATTGATTAGAGAGACTACAAATTCCAAATATTATTGTGATTTTCAATGATTCTGACTTCTATGATTCTCATGTGAAAAACAGGAGCTCACGGTAATCGTCAGCGTGAAATTTCTATTGAGATGCCTTTCTGGCCTCCTATTAAAATTCTGTTGTGATGCCTCGCATCAAGGTTCCGAAAGGAAGTCGCACAGCTTTGATGCAAGCTCATTCTGAGCCGAGCGATGAGATGAGGTGTAGAAAACGGCGAAAGTAGAGTCACATCTGACGGAATTTCCTCACTGTTCTGACGCGCGAGCGGCGGGAGAAGGCAAACCCTCTATGACTTCAGAGAATTTGAGTAATCAATATGTGCCGATTGAGCGCAGTCTAAAATTTGCTATATCTGAGATCCATCAGCGTCGTCGATTCCAAACGAAAATGCACAGTTATGTAGAAAGAATTAAGCTCGTCACGATGTCACGCTCGGAATATGAGTTGCTTGAAATCTCATGAAAATTTTTATTTACGCATTTTTGAAGTTTAGAGTTGATTTCGTCAAGATTTTTCAAAAGCTTTTCTAGAGCTTTTTCAAGCTTTTTTAAAGCCGTTTTTCAGCTTAAACTTTTTCAAAAGCTTCTTTAGGCATGAAAATACATGCCGAATCTCATCATCTTTTACACCGCTAAGGAAAAAATTTAAATGTATATTTGAAAAACCAAATGTGGGAACTCTAAAAGAGTAAGACGGCTCTTTTTAATGTTTTTAGTGCCAAGAAAAATTTTTATTGAAAGAATCCTCCTAGGAAAGATAACTCACTAGATATTGAATTTCGCAAAATCATTACGCCCCACCAGTGACAGGGCCCCATGACAATGAGCGTCATGAATTTTGGGAATCTCGGATCAGGAACGGTTTCATGGGCAAAATTCACGCACCAATTCCCCTCCGTCTCTGCATTATGATAAATTTTATATCTCGAAACGTCTTTAGGAAAACGAAATACTTCAGAAACAGGGTCCCGAACCGCCGAAAATGTTCTATCATTAATTCCTGAACAATGATTTCGTGCATTTTATCGCCGAAATTCTATTAATGTGGAAAAGTTAGGTTTAGCTACCCTTCGCTCCCCACGAACCCTCGAAAAACTATTATCTTGTGAATCTGCGGAAAATTAGCTGGAAAGGGGGTGAGTTACTTTTGAGTTACAAATTGTCGGTGTCCCCCACTGTGAAACGAATGAAACTGGTCGCGCACTGACAATGTCTATAATATGCTCCTATATTGTTGTAATTCCATTGCCAAACAACTTTTGATACCGTCTCTTTCTATGATGCCTAGGGAATGTCATGGCTCATTGTGAGCCTGAGACGAAGACATTTTGTCTTCAAAAAATATTTCATTGTTTATCGAATGATCAGTGGCCTGTGAGTCAAATTGGTGAATTTGATGGAATCCCTCGTATTCAGAAAATTGCAAGAGAATAATAAAATTCCGAGACTGAATTACAATCCTTTTCCATAAAGACGCAATATCTAAAAGTTATAGTGCTTTGTGAGTGGTTCGTAGAGAATTAGACTCCTCGACCAGTTAAATCACTCACGTCATGTTTTTTGTACATTTACTTTTTCGTACCGTTATTTCGTACCAGGGAAATAAATATCGTATTGATAAAATCGATGGCCTGCAGAGTCTCTCTTCATCTCATGAAACCATGACAAGTATATATACAACTATGAAGAAATTAATCACCACGGTTTTGGAGGCCCCTCGTGATTATTCCTCATTAACCCTCAAAGAGATTGCTGTTGACAATTAGAGGTGGATTAATTAGAGAGCAAGGAATTTGACATTTCAAATCTCTTGAAGGAGAAGAGCAGGAAGAAAGATCAAATTATTCTACATCCTTACACTTTCAGTAGTTGATGCAGTCGTCCAATTAACCATGTTCACAGCATCGGAGGTGCATTTATACATGAAAATAGCATTCAGGGGTTGTCGAACATCTATTTAGTTGAGATTCCGAGAATAGTCTTCTTTTACGACCCACCGGTGATTTCCCGAGTGAAATCCAGAGTCGCGATCGCGAATGTCCAACTGTTTTCGAGCTACATCTGGAATCATTAATAATGTATTTTTGCAAGAACGGTCCCCGAACTTCGGACAAATCAGCGTTCCTCATTAATAAGGTCTTGGAGACTATTTATGCAGTACGGATCAAAGTGTTTCATTTTGAATAGATTTCCAGCAAGAGACCAAATTTAACTATTTCTTGGGCCCAAAAAGGGGAACTGTGCCCTTCGATTCTTTCGAGGGCCAATAAAATACGATGAAAGTACTAGAAAATTGTTTGAGAAGGCCCAAAACCGTGTTTATGCTCGTGTGGACATTTTCAAAATCCAAAGAAAGTTTCGACCAGAGTCCTCCAAGGTTTCAAATAAATGACGCAAGAATATTTTTGAGCGGGATCAACTCTACACAGGAATCATCTCGTGGTAAAGCAACCCCCTCGCGTTTTGCACCGAGCCACCCTCTGCTGCGGTCGAAGATCCGCGCAAACTCCCTGCGTGCAGTTTTCTCTTTGCCAGTTTACCAGTGCCACCCCACTAGGCGCCAACCTTTACGGCGTGCTTACGTTCTACTTCGGCTTACTCGCTGATTCAAGTCTAGGTTATGTTTATATTTTCCGATATCGTAGGGGATGAAAAAAATGGCGAGTGGGAATTTGCTGTTGAACGACGATCCAGAGTCAGCGTCGGTTGATCAAGAAAGCGTCGTTGAAGTGTTTTAGTTTTGCCGAACGATACGTTTATGGAAACGCATAACACTGGAACGCTGTCCCAGCTCTATACGAAGTAATCGATTTTGTCACTTGTGCAAGTGCAGAATACTCGTCGGCCTCAATTTTGACCGAACGCATTATCGCTTGTCTTGGGGCCATATAGGTATTCGTCACTGTGCAGAAACGCAAGAATTTCAATTACGGCTTTGCACTCGTCTTTTCACAGCATATTTTGATCATCATTTGTCATTATACCGTGGTCAGCATGTGCATTAATTTATCTAATTTTCAGACTTCTGTGTTTGTGATTATTATGGCTCTTGTGAATGCCAGAATTTGTTGTTGTTTTCCTTGATTCATCCTTTTTGGCTGCAAACATTGTGAATGTGCACGTCTATCCTTATTGATTCAATGAATCATCACGATTTCATTTCTGTGAAGTCAAGTTTTTGAGTTTTTGCTACTACCCGAGTTTCTTGAAATAGTGTATAGCTGTCTAAATTTTACAGATTTTGTCGCATGGTTTAATGTAATTGTATGTTACTATCATTTGAATAAATCAGATTATGTGTGTATTATGTTACTAGACTCGTGATTCAATGATATACTCAGTTTAATTTTCAAAAAGCATTTAGGAATGTATGCCTGTGTATTGTGAGCCTATGCAGCGATTAAAGGATTGAGAGCATGCATGTGTGCATGCGCAAATGAATCGTATAACCTATAGTGTATCTCGAATATATCTGATGTATATTAGTAGACTGCAACGAATCGTTCTTTTATGTCTAGAATATTATCTCCAAAAGACAATGACGAGAGACAAAAAGCCCACCCTTCGCTACGTTAATTTTCAATTGCAATGCAGTTATTACAATATTGCAGTACATGCACAATTCATGTTTTTCGAAATTTTGTGCGGTCTCAAGAGGAAGGATATATCTTTCAAAACAATATTAGATTTATGGAACGTTGAGCTTGCAGCAATTATCATTTTATCAATCGTGCTTTTGACGCTTGAATGAGTTTCATGACATTGAAGTTTTTGAACACAATAGACAAACTTTTTGGAATTGAGTTAGCAAAAGACATATTTAGAACGACATGCGACGTTATGAATAACGGGGACTCAAGAAATTATTCTCTTAACCAAGTATTCAATTTATATTCAATTTATATTCATTTTTGTATGATTGTATCTTCGACAACTAAAATCATTCGCCGGCATTGCTAATTATATCGAGAGCCTTGGACCTTATTTACGGGTTCTTAGTGATGGAATGTGATGTTGGGTCGAAGATATGTTTCAATCGAATCAATGCACTTGGCGTTCTTTAACAAAGGCAATTTTTCACAGAACTTGAAAGTTCGTATTGACGAAGGAGGTAAAAGGAGTTACATCATCTCGGATGATAATAAAAGAGCATCCAAATGACGAAGCCAATGACTTGGCGTATCCGGAGCAGACCATGCCCAGAGCGACAGAAAGATAGCAGCTGATCCAGCTGTGAATTGAGTAATGAGCGAGTCCCGGCATCTTCGCTCGGTCTCCGATTTGTACGCAGCCGATGAAATAGAGGTGCTCCTCCTTGAGGAGATTCGCGACCTGGAGCCTCCACCCGCCGCTTATTCGCGGCCTGAGGACATTCAGGACTTTGAAATCGGTATGAGTTCTTTAATAATTGCTGCGTGATCACACCTGGCTGTCTTTATGAGGCGTGAACCTTTTCTTTGATCGACATCTCAATCATTCTAAAAGTCTCGTTACCCAAAGCGGTTTCCTGGATCAAAACCGAATCAATATCATGAGGCGCATTCTGCGGTTACTGAGTAATTTAATTCAAAGTTATAGAATTCAATGTTTATCAATCCATGTTAAGAATCATTCACAAATAACGGTTGGTACGCGTTGCTACCTACCCTCTTGCTATTTCTACAGAGACATCAGTGAAATGAGAAAGATGAGCAGATACTGACAACTTATTCATCAATTGATTGGAACTTTTTCATAAGTGGGCCGGCTGCGGATCAGAACGGTGTACATCCATTCCAAATTCGGAAAAATAGCTTTGGTATGAGCTTTGGAGACAGTTTTCATTGGCTAATACTTTTTGGAAGAATTATTGTTGCAGCTTATACATACATGGGCAAATCTCAGAATCTGGGCGATTTCGAAGTTTTGACTCGAGTAACGTTCTGACAATCGTCCCTTGAATTTTTCGTGTTCGACGTTGGAAGTTTTCAAAAATCTACTTATGGTTGATGGATTTCAACACTTTTCGAGCTCATATTGCTCGAGTCGAATGCAAAAGCATCTACCGTTCGCGTGGGTTGCAAATTTTGCATGTCCCGCTCAGAATTTCGCGCATGCCTCAGCTCATAGCTTTTGGCGCGATCGGCCAATCATCCTATAAGTCTGGGAAATGATTGATTAGGTATCCAAGATCCATACGCTGTGAGCCTGAGACTGTGCCGAAGACTGTGCACATTACTGTGTGAGATTGGTGGCTCCTTGGGTGAGTGTCCCGAGAATTTCCTCATTTTTTTAATATCACCACTGCAAATGATGTGATGGTCGGTGCGATCAAAATTTCGTGCCTTTCGTGACGGCATCTCTTTTTTGAGCTAAAACCTACAAATCTAGCTCAGTCACAGAGGTGTGCTCCACATTAAAGTGGAATGCGAGACTGAACAAAAAGATGTTATCCCTGCGTGATTTGATTCAAAAGAAGCGTTTTACGCGTGGCACATGAACGCTAGTACGCGTACTAGCCCCGAAGGGCCTGGAACCACGTGTGATCCATCCTTTACACTCGAATACATGTAAGTACCCGAGAGTCGCGCCGATTGTAAAACAAACCTGCGAGTAACGCGAGGCTTATGAAAATCAGTTACTACAAAAATGCGATTTTTAGTGAGTAAAATATCTATGTCTATTGCTTCTGGGATCACATAGGGTTACTCTAGACTCTAGAGTACCCAAACTATCTCAATACCCATGTTGTCACACCTCAGATATCACATTTTCGAGAATAAAAATCCGAATTCTAGCAACTGAAAGGTGGCTTGCCTATGCTTATACATAGGGAATTTTGCTTTTGTCCAGAATACGAGGTGCGATGCCCCAAAGTGAATCACACGAAAATTTCGTTACTTTTAGGTACTAAAACACCTGAAATTTTGTAAGCAGTGTGCAGCTGTTTCAAAATTTCCTCAACTCCACAGCTGAAAATCGCTCGAATTCTGAGATTTGCCCATATGTACTCCTATTTCAAATGACGTCATTGGAATTTTTCTGAACAGTGATGAGCGATCAGAACAGCCTCCAAAATGTCATAGAGATTTTTTGACAATCTGGAATAGATTGATACGATTTTAGCCCGGACGTCTATACATCATTTTAAAATAACTACTAAGGTCAGTGTACCCAACTTGCCCCCATTAAGCCATTTTCTTAATAACTTCGGCCCATCTCCATATTTTCCAACGTATCTTAGCTCATTTTAAAGCTTGTCTTGAGACCTTCAAAACAAATTAAGGTACATTCAATTTGAACCAACTGGAGCCAAACTGTTTGAATTCTCCTAAAAGGTGATTTTTGAGAGTTTACAAAAGTGTGTACCCAACTTGCCCCCATTAAGCCTTTTTCTTAATAACTTTGGTTTACTCCAACGATTTCCAACGTGCTTTAGCTCATTTTGAAGCTTGTTCAAAGACCTTCAAAATGCACTGAATTACGTCCAATTTGGATCAATTGGAGCCGAACTATCTCAATTCTTCCGAAATAAATGATGGAAATCGTCGATAAAGTGTTTTTATCGCCGTGCACGCACATTTGGAGCTTTTCGGTGGTTCGAAACACTATTTCTGACCCATTTTGACGTGATAAACACGTTCTGAGTGGTAAAAAAAGTCGTTCTGCACGCCCTGTCGAGATAAACGTATAGGGGCATGTTAGGTACACTCCAATGTCGGCCTTCTTGAATCTCGAATCATCTCCGTGTCTTGCATGTAAAACAGCTCCATATTCAAATTTCGCAATTTTGAAAAATGGATTTTGAAGGTCTTGAAACAAGGAATCGAATGCGCTAAGGGACGTTAAGATTGGTTGAACTCAAAGAATTTGGCACCGATTTTACTGAAGGCGATTCCCTCGGTGCTTTCTTAGCTAAGCAATCACGAAAAATAGAAAAATCACTTTAGATTTTCTGAAGAACGCAGGAATGATCGGGGGTCGACGCAAACTATTTACTTTCTCATATTTCAACATAACAAACGTAAAAAAAATTGCCGGGAGGCCAAGGAGTGCCCATCCCCGAGATCGGCATATGGGGGCAAGTTGGGTACAGAGGCAAGTTGGGTACATTTACCTTATTTTCCGAGTCTTTGAATTCTTAAACAATGCACGCCTATAGGATAAACACGCAATAAGCTTGACGCGCATGAACTAGATACTCTTTGGTTTATGAAGAAGAAACAAGATAGAGGACTTCAAACAAGAGGCAATCTTCAAATATATACGTCTCACTCGGTGTTGTCCACGTCTTGCGGAGAGTCGCCTTTTAACATAGATTACCAATTAACAGCACTCAGCACTCTTTGAATGCTTACACTCGAGTTATCTAGCCCTCATGTATAGAGATTGTTCTCGCTCATGTTTGGAACATTTGTGACTTGGTGCGTGACTTTTCATCGTTTCCTTTGGACGAACGGGTTTTTCATCCTGTCTGTGACCTCTTTCTTTCAATTGACAGGCCGCTTTCAGTTATGATCTAAGATCCGCTCTTGTATCTGTGTAGACAATCCAATCGTATACGTTCCACATACAGTACCGTGCAAAAATTCCTGAACGGGGGTTTGAAATCCTCTCTTGCAAAAACGTCGATTATTCGAGCCCAGATTAACGTAGAGGAATTTTGAAAAAAGCATCTTTAAGATGAGAAAAAATGCCAACTTATTATGGTCTTCGATGTTTCTTTCAGCCCTTTTTGGTACCTCAAATAGCTGATGTAATTTCAAGGATTTCGAGAAAAAAACCGTTTTTACTCTATCGGCTGTAATTTGGACGCGGATAAAGATAGAACAGTTTGGCAAAAAGCATCTTGAAGAGCAGAAAAAATGCCATTTGCAACGATTTTTCGATTATTTTTTACGTAGTGTGAATAAGAGTGTGAGAGCTCTCAAAGTAGCCAAAACCGTAGTTTTTCGCCATTTTTACTCGTATTTCATTGAAAATCCGAGAATCCGGCTACTTTAAGAGCTCTCACACTCTTATTCACACGACGTAAGAAATAATCGAAAAATTGTTGCAAATGGCATTTTTTCCGCTCTTCAAGATGCTTTTTGCCAAACTGTTCTATCTTTATCCGCGTCCAAATTCCAGCCGATAGAGTAAAAACGGTTTTTTTCTCGAAATCCTTGAAATTACATCAGCTATTTGAGGTACCAAAAAGGGCTGAAAGAAACATCGAAGACCATAATAAGTTGGCATTTTTTCTCATCTTTAAGATGCTTTTCTCAAAATTCCTCTACGTTGATCTGGGCTCGAGCAATCGACGTTTTTGCAAGAGAGGATTTCATACCCCCGTTCAGGAATTTTTGCACGGTACTGTACCAGCCAATGGTTTAGGGAAGTAAAAGAGTTTTGAAATGACTGTTTTTCAGTTGCGTTAAGTTTTTTACCGGATCAAGATATTCTAAGAACTTTATTATTTGTATACTCGTGACGACGAGATCGTATCAGTCGTTGATCTTTGTTTCCATCGAAATACACGGGGATTATCCTAATTCCACCTCTCGATCTTGTTGGATAAGATTCTATGCCCGAGGAGCAATATCTCCAATAGTGCCTGACCATCAAGTCTCATGTTCCCTTGTTACGATTTGAAGCAGTATCTGTATGTACCCTCCTTGAGTCCAAATAGAACTCTTTTAATGTCAAAAGAAAGCTTCACTATCCTGAACTGATTTCTTTTCTTCTTAGTCCTGCACATAAAGTCGTATCTTGTCTTCATTTAGCTGACTCATTTTTCATGCCTATATCTTATTTTGTTTCTCATTATCATTCTCTCCCTGGGCGGGACTCCTCCATTTGTCTTCGTCTCTTTCTGCTTGTTTCCTTTTCGTATAGGGGCCCCTTTTATATTAATACCTCGACCTCTTCCCTCCCACGTGCACTCTTTTTACGCCTATCCATCTCTCGCACATTGTTCTCGCCTCTAAATTGGTTGACATATTACATTCCCAAAGAACCCGACAACATTTAAATTACTTCACACTTTGTATACTTCGTTACAATTAACTCTCTCTTGTTATACCATCGTGAAGGCTCATGCTACAATGAGGAGCATTGCATTTTGTTTCGCGTAAAAAGTACCGCAGATATTTTTATCCAACTAATGCAGTAAAACTATATGAATGAGATTAGCACCCTTCAACAGAAATTGAACGATTCGTTTCAAATGACTTACTGTGTTCCTCAAGAACTAGAACCCGTCAGTTTTTTGCAAGATGTATTCGAGGATAACATCGTCATGCATGATCATCGAGACGATCATGAACTCTTTAAAGTGGAACGAGATCCTTGTCAGCTCAACCGCAAAACTATTTGAGAGAATTCAGCTAAATTTTGGAAGTTGTTCCATCATGGCATCTTAAAAGTCAGCGCATATGCGTTTGGTGAAATTTCACGATTAGCTTTGATTTTGCCAGGATTGGTTTTAATGATATTGACATACATGGCATTAAAAGTGTCTGTGTTAAAACCATTACACAGTGAACGAGTCATACCACTCTGTAAATCTCAAACAGAAATAACTTCACCATAGTCCAAAATTTGCGGGCAAAATGTTGAAGTTTATCCTTGGTTGAGACCTTGTAATGAAGATATGTATGTCGGATTCGATACGAAGGGGTCAATGAAATATGAGAGCAGAAGGAGAAAGCGTGGAGAACAATTTGAAACATTGAAAATAAATTTGATTGTGTCAAAATTTTTTTTGCAGCGGGCAGTCGAACGGGAGGGCGCATCAGCTCTCAATCTTCGGATCTGGACTCTCCTGGTATACACTCGACGGTTCACTCTTGGGACTCGCATGCAAATTATCATGATAATTACGGTCACGGCGACCACAGACACGGATCATCTGCAAACGCAATGGCGTGGCCGAGAGCTAGTCATTTAATCTTTTACTGTGATATCCAAGGCCACCTCAAAACTGCCACTGGTTTGGTCAGGCTACTTCTACTGGTAAGATTCTTTCGGACATCTAATTTTGAAATCTAATTGATTAAGTATAATCATTAAATTGATGAGAATCGAATTTTTCTATCAATATGACACTATTGATTATGATTGGATATGGTTATCGAAATGATCTGTAAACGTTCTCGAAGTTTTTGAAAACAAGATTTCTCGTCCACATTCTTCCTGCTGTTCATGAGAAACAAAATTGACAAAAAAAATATGATGTAATCACTACAAAGTACACTGGGCAGGAAGATGAACTGCAGTGCATCGAGATCTACCATCTCACTCGCACTGATGGGTTAGGGTGTCATAACCTATGAGTGCGAGCGAGACAGTAGATCTCGATGCACTGCAGTTCACCTTCCTGCCCAGTGTACATGCATAACGAGAACAAAATATGGAAGAAAGTACTTCGATATAACGTTCGATTATTAATACTTCATTATCTAGTAGATCGCAAAGACGAACACTTTGAAAAAGTGAAAATTTTGCTACACATATTGACGGAAAGGAAATTTTTCCAACCCACAGCCAATCCCGATCTCTTTGATACTTATAATCAAATGAAAGCTAACTGTAAATATTTATTCAACAGTTGTCTTCGGCAGCATGTTTGGTAGCAGTATGTAGTTCAGGGACCGCAAAGGTCAGTCTTTTTATGCTGCCTTTAGTTGGGAGGCTTCGCTTTATGATCTTTGTCGCTGTATTCTGTCTATTGATAACTGCGCTGCTTCTCTTCTTGGACATCTCACACGTTGTGTACTTTTTCCCTTTCAACTGGTCTCGATTGGTAAGAATTCAATATTCTAAAATGTTGATTTGACATTTATTTGTAATTTTTTCGTTGTGTAGTATATGGGTGGGCTTGTTTTTGAAATTTTTCACGATTTGTTTAAAAACCCAGAGACTATAATCACAAACCTATCGAAGAATACTTTCTATAGGGGCAGTCTCAAAATCACAGTCACTTTCTTAGGTAGTAAGTGATTTTTCATTTTCATTCATATTTCTTGTAAATGGTGAAAGTGGTTGCTTGATGAAGATTTGAGATTGATCGCTGTAGTTTATTCACGAGGATCATTGATGTAAATCACAAATTGCAACTCTAACTGTTTTTCACAATCAACATGAGCTGAATGCCGATTGAGAAGCAGAAACTACAATTAGCCGGAAAGGCTCTTAGACAAATTTGTCGAATGCTTTTACTGTGCTTGCTTCCAACTGTACTCTTGTAACGTCTAATTCATTTTCATGTGCCCTTGTGAGCGTGGGTGTTCTGTAAAATTTCTTAGAATTCGATCAGCTTTGAAAAATTGATATAATCGGTACGTTTCTAGAGATGTGTAACTACTGTCTCAATCTTGGCGCGCTTAAATCTACCGGGTGTACGATTGATGAGTATGAGTGATAGCATTGAAAAATGGGTATAAAATGTATGTAGTTCATGAGCCGATTCAACTTGCCTCCAGAACGCATGGATTTTTATGGGTCTGGGAGTCTCATTCCTGGGCAGTAGTATGCTGTTGGCGCAGTCAGTGTGGGAGTATCATGGAGGCGGCTGGGTGCCCAGGCGCACGCGGTCTCAGCTATCGTTCAGCTCGGGACTGGGTTTCTGCTGCGCCTTACTCTCCCTGTTGCTGTCTTGGCTACACGGTCGACATGGTTCAACCTGCCAAGGTCCTCAACCTGAAGATGATCAAACCCAACAGCTCTACAAGCCCGTTGACAATTCTTCATCGGGGGTTAGTATGATTAATAGCATCTACGCATCTTCACGATGAACATGTTCCTCATAGGATAATTTATATGATTGCTAAAATCTGCAAGTAGATCATGAAAAATGTGAATCATTTTTTACAAGAAAAAATCTTCGGGCAAGAGTGCGGCATTTCCGATTCTTGTAGAATTTTATTTAGACGACCTGATTAACTTAGCTTACGGAGCGCTTTCGTAGCAATACGTGATCTGGTCAAAGTCAAAATGGAGCTACCATAAGTTTCTTAAGAAAAGTAAACTATCGCCTTCGAAAGTAAATTTGTTTTCTTTATTGGATCATGGATCATCCTGAAGAATTCTTCTAGTATTTGTGCCACGATCATTTTCTACATCAAATCAAACGTATAATTTTTTTGTGGGAACTACCCTTATCAAAAAATGAAATTTTGCATTTATTGGAGCGAGGTCCTTAGCTTTTCGAGCTTTGAACAACTTGTAACTCGACTTGCAACGACATTATCTTACTGTTAGTTTCATATTTTTCGACCTCTGCGTCCCTATTCGCCTTTTTAAACTTATCTGATTTTAATTGAGATTATTACCCTGGTAGAAATGGTAAGCTTTTTTCGGCCATGAACTGGCCCGAGTCGCACTGCTACGCATTGCTACTATAGCTATATATCGCATACGTGGCCAGAAAAAATGGTCGTATTTCTACCAGGGTGCCTCTCTCGCTAATATTCTCGGTAAGTCAGAGACTCCTGGAATGCTTTGCAGCTCAAAAATGATATTTGTAAACTGATGGGTAATGATCTACTGATGATGTTGAAAAGAGATTTCTTATGAAGTTCGGAAAGATGGCATACCTATCGTCATTCAGTGAATTGATCAGTCATTCCCAACCATAACCCACATGGCCATGTAATGTACTTTTGCCAGACCAGACCGAATGAGACCGAACTAGACATCACTAGACCGACCCGTATAGATAATATTAGACCGTATTAGACCGAACTAGACCAAATTAGAGCTAATTACATCGAATGAAACCGAACTAAACCAAATTGGACCGAGTTATATCGAAGTAGACCGCACTTGGACCAGATTAGTGTGGCAATATTAGTACGGTACTGGTACGGTACTTGTGTGGCACTAGCACGGTATCAGTGTGGTACTCGTGCGGTACTAGTACGGTCTTAGCGGTCCTAAGGGTACTAATGTGATCTTAGCGGTACTAGTGCGGTCCTAGCGATACTAGCGCCGTAATAGTACCGAACTAGACCGTATTAGGCCGAACTTGACCGGACCTGACCAGACCACCCACCCGACCACCTATACTTACCAACTCATCCGCCCCTCGACTCATTATACAACCTCTTCCACGTAGGGAACCCGAAACGCGTAACCCTAGCAGACAAATTTTGGTTGGGCGTCTAATTTTTAGACAACTTCCATTTTGCTTTGCATGGGCTGGATTACAAATTAAAGATTTTTCAAATGCCAAACAAAGCCAAACATAAAAACTTTGATTGGATCATGAAAATTAATAGAGTAGGCCTTGCTTGTTGGAATCACTTTTAGAAGAAGAAATCGAATTTTAGTGAGAATATGATCTTCAAAAATGATCAAAACCAACGTGAACTCCAATAGTTGGCAAAGCTAATGGGCACCAGAGACCATGATTATTGTAAAAATGTAACCTTGTTAGTCGTTATTGTAATGAGTATGATCCACGATCTGATGTATTTTATTACTCGCCGTCGCAAATTTTACCTGCATAGAGTCAAATGATAAACAATGATGTTTGTAATATTACAGGGTACGCTAAAAGATGGAGGCCGCAAACAGCCACCACCGTGGGTCGCAAAGAACTCGCGAAGACTGCAGCGGGGGACGAGCGTGGACTCGGGGGGTGGAAGGCCTCGCAAGGACCACTGGGCCTCGGCACGCGAACATTTCCTTGGCTCATCGCATCTCGAAGAGGAGCCTGAAGAGCCCCAGCCCCAACGAGCCACCGCAACGAGTAGTGCCGGAGCACCCGGTACCAGCAAACCCAAGACCACCTCGCCGCCGAGCGCAGGCACGACAACGACGACAACGACGAGGAAGAAGGCCGCACCACCGAAAAAGCTCGCGCTGCAGGAGGCTGTCACCCAGGCCACGGCAGCGGCGGGTACGTCGACGGGGGGCAAAGCTGGTGGCAAGAGGGGAGCTGGGGGCAAGGGCGAGGGTGGTACCGGTGGGGGTAAGCGGGCCCCTGGCACGACGCGTACCTCCGTTACCCGCAGCGAGATCCAGGAATACTGGATGCAAGGCTACGAGCACGTGCAGCGAACCGACAAAACTACCGCCAATATCGAGCAGTGGCAGTCCGCGGCGATGAGGAGCCTCGAGGAGAAGAAGGCCAACGACGCCCGCTGGAGCGAGCTCTGGAAGCAGCAGAAGGAGCAGGCGCATCAGGCCCAGCAGCAGCAGCGCGACGCGTCACTATCGCGCTCCACTTCGTCATCGGCCGCAGCTCCAATCGTTGCCCCGACGACACCCTCGGCCTCGACCTCGACGGCAGCGGGCCAGCAGCAACAGCAGCCCAAACCCTGCTCCAGCAAGACTCTCGAGCCTCTCAGCCACCTGGCCTAAGGGTAAGGCCCAGAGTGTGCCGCAAGTCACCTGCGAAGGGCTCGCGAAGAATCGAACACGATACATATCCCAGATACGGCTTCCACTCTCTCGATGTATACGACTTAACGTGGACCCTCTTGAATCTAACTCTGGCTGGGAATCCGCGTGACTTCAGTCCTGAGAGGCTGTGTTATAGTTATGGACTGATCGATCGAGCTTTGTCAAACTCAAAATGTTCACATTCGCTCCTGGCGTAACTTTCGCAACGCTAGCGATTTTTCCGCTTGTATTTCCGCCTATCTCGCATACTCGCTAGTATGAGCTTGTCCATGCACGGAATGTTGATTGACTGAATATATTTATTCGAGATATATGATCTCCAAACTTCTGGCATTAATGACTTGAATTGTGCTGTGTTGGATTTCACCTAAAGCGTGAAAAGAGCAGCTTTCAGAGAACTGGAAAATTTGCATGGACTTTTTCCATTGGGCATGTAGGGTAATGTGCGCAGCGTTCGCGTCTTTCATATTCCAGGTTCTCACTTGTAAAATTAATATGATGCTACTCCTCCACTTGAGGGATCAAAGTTCCATCACAATCAAAGAATCCATAAAGCTCTGCCTTTTGTAATCTAGACATCAGTCATCGTGACAATGAAGAACCCGGGGAATGATACCATATATAAAGAATCTAGACGATGACCCGTCAATTCTTGCCTCAATAATTCCTTACATGAATGAGTTACAAACGGAAAGCTCTTTGTGAGAATGTTAGTTTCCGAATTCCAAACCTCAAACATTTGAACAATATCGATTTCCATGGTTGACTCTCATAATCGCATACGTTCTCAAATTAAGTATGCAACACGCAGGATGTATTGTAATAGTATTTAATGCAATTTTCCGATTTTTGAGTGCTGACAAAATTGCATAAAATAGTATACGCGCCTCATGCATGAGGTTCCCCGCTTCCGAACGATTATTTTGACCCTCGTCTGCGGCTCGGGCCGAAAACAAGCTCAGAAGCGAGCTACAACCTCACAAACTCTATTTGATATTCTCAACCTTCAACCTCTTGTAAGATGGCATTCATTTTTATGTCAGGGTTTAGACGTTTGAGCGCCCTCATTGGACATGAATTCTGAACAATTGTGGGAAAGCTTTTTGTTTCTGGGCTGCTGTTCTGATCCAAATCAGACCACTTGTGCTGTCTCAATGATCGGAACTTCATCCTCATCACCTCAGAATTCGAATCACGTCATGGGATTTCGAGCGCCCAGCAACTTAGGTACAAAAGAGCTTCTCCGCCTATGTTTATGATTCATGCTCAGTGAGTTTACGTGCGACATATTCAAGAACTGTACTACAGCTATACCGAACAGATACCGGATAGATGATGTCAACACGGGATTTCAAAATTGATCTACTCGAGCCACGATGTACTAACTATTCTTTCTGTCCACAGAGCAGAGTGTACTCACTCCGCTACAGGGTGGAATAGTTACTTCTTTTGAGCTCTGAGACAGAGTAAGTGCAATTTGGACCTATAAGGACCTGTAGATTACTCAGTCACAGGGGGTCCTCAGTATTGGATCGATGAAAGTAGGGCTTGTAGACCCTTATAGAGCCAAAGCTGTTCACGCAAACTAACAATAAGTTTTGAAGCTACTTTTTTGTCTCGGGGGACAAAACTGTCTAACTTTGTGGTCGCAATCGCAGAAAATGGTAACACAAGTACTAGCTCACACAAAATTGTGATTTTTCATCCGCTGCGTTGGTGGATCGCTTCTTACGACATCAGGATCTATTGGATTAAATATGATTTTGACACAAAAAAACTCGCAAAAGCAAATAAATTCTTGACATTCAACACCTTTGAATAGGTGAGGAGAAAATATAAGCTCTCTCTTTTTTATGACTTGAGTGAAACGGATAGTCTCAAATTCTTAAAAGAATTTCCCATACTTTGTAGAATGACTCTATCTGATTACTTTTGCAACTATGGAAATCGATCTATCCTGGCAGTTAGGGGCACAGCAGATATGACATTGATAGTGAAAATGGTGTGCCGTGTGGTGCAAGTGTTTCCTTGAATATCAAAAAGAAAAATGAGGGAACCATTTTGCAGAACATTATGAATTTGATAACGATGGATAATCGAGCGACTTCCGAGCTCAGATCAAGGTATTCGAATCCAAGAATTCGATACCTCTGAAGCTCATTGCAGAGTTTGTGCTATTTTGCACGCTGTACTCGTCACGGAGCTGGGAATATTAAATGACTATGGATTTGTTTATTCACGTGCACAACCTTGAAATGCACCTATTTCGATGCATGGAAGCAGCAATGTCAGCTGAAAAAATGGACCGTTTGGTCTTCTCATTCAGTTGACCAAATTCTCACCTGTTATGGAGCCTTACTGTACCAATTGAAGATAGGCAACTCGCGATTGGTAGCTCACAATACCTTGCGCAAAGATTCGTGAATTTTTCATACTAAGCGCACCTCTCAACTTGCGCCGAATGGCAAAACACGACTGTAAATTATAAAATTTTCCAGAGATTCAAGCTCAATATCTCAACTTTTGTATTTCATCTTATTATCATTGATATGTTAGTGTGCATTACGTTTAATATTTTAAAGGCATGCATACAATCTAGAATTGTCGTTATTTCATATCACCAGCTGTGCTCAAGGGTCACTTTTATCTATACACTTGAGTCTATTATGCTGTGTTTTTGACTGAATTCACTAGGTTTCAATCTAATATAAAGTATTTAATATTGTAAGAACTCGGGTAGATAGAAGAGAGGGTCATTTCGATATTAAATTGAATATTTTCATATTTTGCAATGTACATATAGATGAAGTTACGTGAATCAAGTATTGATCGTTTCCACTAATTTCGAGTCTAACTGAGCTCAAAATTGATTTTTGCAAAAATCAACGACGTAACACAATCAAAACTAGTTCTATAATCAGTATTCGTACGCGCAAGAATGAATGGGGTGTCAAAATTGGTCTGTCCTGAGCAGTGTGACTAAGTGGTTGATAGATTTTATACTTCCCCGCCACATCGAGTTTTTGAAAAATGATTTCGAAAGTTCTATCTTCCACTTGGATAACCAAACAATCTATAACGTAATTGATATGCTTTTTAAGATCAAGACGTAAATTCACTGAAGACTAAAGTTTATTATGACAATTCTCTACATCACACCGATTCTACAATATATACATACTTTGCACTGCCTCACATGCGTCCTGAATTTATCTGTACTTCGTCCAATACATGAGCAAGGAGGAGTTTCTCCGCAAAAGTTAGTGTATAAAGTTAGAAGATCGTAATTGTCGAAGTTGATGGGGTTTGTATTCTCGTAGCAATGAATTAATTCAGTAGAAAAATTATAGGCATTACTTCAAAGGAAACACCAACAGCATCAACTGTACATCATATCTTGTATGAAACCTGTCTGGAAGCCTGCGATGTAATGATAAAGTATCTTCAGTTTATACATATTGTACGTGTGATTTGATATCTTGTATACTGAAAAATATCGCGGATCAAATGATTAGTTAAAAGTATTCATTTGTATACTCATGCGAAGTGATATCTACTCTCATGGCATTAGTACATGTCTTTCCATCCATCTTGATGGACGAAATGGTTACGTTTAAGTTTAAATGTATATTATCTCGATATCAAAACGTGACTATTGGGAAAGAGAAACATTATCAATGAAATGTGTTCAGTAAATAAATTTGACATTGCTACGATATTTGGTGAGAGTTTGTAGTCAGGGAAAACCTTTTCAGATCGAAAAAGAAATATTCTAAAAATTTTGTAGAAGACGGAGCCCCAAATCACGGGCTTCGATAAATTTTGAGAATTCCTATAGAGAACGGCTTTTGGCGCAAGCTCAGGGTATTTCGAGTGTATTGATAAGAACCAATTCATTATTCAATCAGAACAACACAAAAGGGAGCTTGATTCCCAAAATATCTAGCTCTTGATGAATTCCATTTAAAAACGACACATGAAGAATAGTGATGTCTCGGATCGATTTCTTGTGATCTTTATTCAATTTTATAGTCCATAATATGGAATTTTAACCCACTAAGAGGGCCCCAAAAAATTATGGCGACGCCTGCGGAGCTATTTCTGTTTTTGCTGTTTGATTCCACCTGAGCATGAAAATCAAAATCTTTCTATCAAAAAGTGGTATTTATCTCGAGTTTGGCTCACGACAATGTAGCGCAGTTCGCGTCATTGGAAAGATCTTGAATAAATCTATTAGAAATGACTTCGAAAATTTACCTTTCGCTATTTAGTCCCTGATCAGGTAAGATCCGGGAAAATCAGACTAGCTGGGTTATATCAACATTAGATTCTTTTCACTCTTCTAGAGCATGATTCCCTATGCAAAATTGCACGATCCTTGCGGTGGATTTAACCGGAAGTTATTTTTTGCTGTTTTATGCTTTTCTGGTCAATTTCCTGATTTTTTGTTCTCTGACGACACTGAAAGCAGCGATTTATGCCCATGCGCGTAGTTTTACAAATCCCAAATTAGTTCCAGTTGAGAGCTGAGAAACCTTCGGAGTGACTACTTGCCAAGTTCATTTTGTCGACGGGACTGAAGATATACGGTCACACTACTAACAACATGGATGCGAAAAAAATTCTCAAGGCTCTGGTTCAGGGTACATAGTGAGCTAGAGTAATTCAAGCTCGCTGAGAGTAGGTGAATCATCTCGCTCTGACCATTTTTTTTCTTCAATCAAGCTACCGTAGCGACTAACAGGGGACATAAAATTGACTTCTGCAAAAGGTCATTTTGAAGTAAAGTTTTCCAGTTTTCGATTGAAACGACTTTGGATTCCGTAAAATTACGGACATGCGCAGAAACCGCTGTTTTTTGATTGGTCAGGGAATGAAAAGTCAGAAAAGCAACCGAAAAATGCATAAAACAGCAAGGAACGAAATTTTCGACTAATTTTATCGCAAAGATCGCGAAATTTCGCTCAAGAAATCGTTTGTGTGAAAGTTAAGAAATGCTTCTTGAGATAATCAGGCTGGCCTAATTTTTCCGGATTCTGCCTGATCAGGACCCGAAATAGCTGAAGGGAAATTTTTGTGTCAATTTCGATAGGTTTTTTCAAGATCTTCCGAATGGAACAGATTGGCCTGAGTCGAGGTAAATGCAATCTAGTAGGGAAAGATCATGATTTTCACGCTCTGGTGGAATCAAAAGGGAAAATACAAATAGCTCCGCAGGCGTCTCTGAAACTTTTTTGGGGATTCTCACTGGGAGAAAAGTTCATATTACGGATAACGGAGTACAGAAACTAACAGAATTCGCCGATATCAGACAAATACGAACATGGAGAGGTCATGGGATGTGGGTCGTGGTTTCGGATGAAACTCTGGGAATCGTATCTTTTTGGCATCAGAAGATGATATTCAAACACGATTACTTGAATGCACAAGCCTTTTGGAGCTACTGTTCATGACATTAGGATTGCCTGTATAGGCCCATATCAAAAAGTGATACATTATAAGTATACCGTCAATGCTAATACCGACGACTGTAGCAATACATTTGAGCATTCATGTAAGCGGCATCCATCCATAACGTAATATAATTGCTTGCTTGAAAACCCAACCGGATGGTTGAATGAAAAATTCAACCAATCTTTTTGAAAAATCAACCAATTGGTTAAAATGTTGGTTGGAAATTCAATCAATTTTTTACAGTGTTAATATAAAGTTATGATTTCAATTCTATAAAATTATAATACAATTTTTAATTTTTCAATTTAAGGGAAGGGTACACACATTTTTGGTCAAAAAATCGATTTTTTTTTTTTTGCGGAAAAAGTTTCCTTGTTATCTCTAGATCAAAGTTTGAAAGCTCAGATAGAAGATATCGAGCCGAAACTTGACCGGAATGTAGATCTGAGATTAGTTGATTTTTCGAAGAAAATCTTCTTTTCAGAGCTTGTTTGCTTAATCACTGACTCCCAGCCTACATTCCTGCTAATGTCTCACTAAACTACGGATTCAGAAGTTCATGAATCGAATTCGACTTCCGAGAAGTTGATGAATATACATATGTCTCAAGAAGAATTGAAGTAAGATTTGAATTGAGTAAAAATTGGCTCTGATCGAAAAACCTCTTGAACAGAAACAAAATTTTCCCGTCGGCTCCTGGCAGAATAGACGCATCCAATTCATCATCACTCAATCATGTGATACGTTTCTTCTGATTATTATGCTCACAAATCTATCTTCGTGATAATGTTATTGCTGCGAATACAACACATGCGCAGTGTGACACTCCTTACAGGCATCTCTCCGAGCGTGAGGACGTGACGCATGACTATTGGTTAGCGACCCCACTTCTGCTAGTGAACCTCCTTAATACAAACGAGGCTTGAGCTTTGACTTTTATAATACATCTTCATACTTGGTTGCAATATAGTGCTACTCAAGCCTCTAGTATATAAACAAATAGAATTCTCTCCGTAAATATTGTACATAGCATTTGAGAGTGATCATTCCTAGTTGAGAAATGCATACAGTAACTACCAAGTATCATAAACCAAAAGCAAAGCATAAGTCTCTAAAAGACAGAGAGCGGTTGAAAATTTTGGTTGAAAAACGTAAAAACAAGTCAAATGAACAAGTTGAACCAGAGAGTCTCAATCAGAGAGAAATGTATAAACTCCTACATAGAGAAATCAAGAAAGATACCAATGAGTTCTTCATCATCCATTCAACATGTTTAGTGGAACTAGTTCAAAATATGTATTGTTCTGAGTGTCTTGAGTCATCTGTCAGTATGCGTGTGAGTGAAAGAAAAGGCTTGTCTGTCAAGTTCACTTTGTATTGTTCAAGCTGTCGGATTGTCGACAAAGAGATCTTCTCTAGTCCACGACTCTCTGGAACTGATTTATCTAAAAGAGCTCAAGGATTTGTAGTAAATAAACTAGTCGTGGAGGCCACAAATTCAATAGGTTCAGGATTTGCTGCTCTCCAGAAATTTTGTTCTCATGTATACATCAATCCTATCTCAAAGACTACTTACCACAAATACCTGGCAAACATGAACGTTGAAGCAATGGAACTGCAGAAAAAAGTCTTGTCTGATGCATCTCAAGCTATCACACATTATTATTCACAAAAAAACTCACAGTTGCAGAAGAGGAACCAAATAATGATAATAGATGTCCCTGTCAGGTATGATGGTACATGGCTTACTAGAGGTCATTCATCACTAATTGGTGTAGGTATTGCAATAGAAATGGAAACAGGGTTAGTGATAGATTTTGAAGTGCTGTCAAAGTATTGCCAAATGTGCACGACGACTGCTGCTGAACTTGACTCATCGTCACCAGACTTCAATTTGTGGCATGAGAACCATATTGCCAGTGGTGAATGCAATATCAACTATAAAGGTTCCCCAGGTGGAATGGAAGCTGAAGCTGCTGTGATCATTTGGTCAAGGTCTGAAGAACAACATGGTCTGAGATACACAAAAATGAATTCTGATGGCGATACCAAGACTCAAACAAAATTAAATGAGATTCAACCCTATGGACCATTAGTTTATATTGAAAAAGAAGAGTGCATCAACCATGTACACAAAAGAATGGGCAAAGGCTTGCGTGACCTTGCTACCAAAGAAAAACTAGGAGGTAAAAAAGCAGGTGCTCTGACAGTGAAGAAAATTGACATGCTCCAGAAGTATTATGGGAAAGCAATTAGGAATAACCTTCCAGATGTCCCAGCTATGAAGAGAGCAATACTTGCTACTCTTGATCATTGCTCTTCAACTGATGCTAAACATAACCATAAACTGTGTCCTGATGGTCCAGATTCTTGGTGTTTTTTCAAAAAAGCTTTAGCTCTTAAACAAAAGCCAAAGAGCCATCAACGGATGGCTGTAAAATTGCGCAAGGATGTAGTAAGAAAAATGAAGCCTCTTTATACAAGGTTGAGTGATGACGAACTTCTCCAAAGATGTACTATGGGGGAGACGCAAAATGCCAATGAGAGTCTTCATGCACAAATTTGGCGTAGATGCCCCAAGGAAGTATTTGTTTCAAAAAGAAGGGTTCACATGGCTGTTGTGAATGCTGTCCTTGAAAATAATTATGGAATAATGCAATCACTGGAAATAAGGAACTCTATAAGAGGAGAAGAAATCCCCGATGTGGCTATGAAGGTATCCCACCAAAGAGAAACTGAGAGATCCAAAAGGAAAGAGTATCAAGATGATTACCGCCACTCAAAAAGAGCAAGGAAGTGTGCTCAGAAGTATGATGGTCTGCGCGGTCGAAACAGAGAAAGCTCTGAGGAATATTGCAGTGGAAAGTTCTGAGATTTCTGTTGGAGTTCATGGTTTTGTAAGGTCAGTTGTTACATCACAAATTAACTTCACTAGCACTAGAACTGCAGAGATGAATGATTGATTTTTTTCTGTTGGACTTAAATCTTCATTTTCTACAACTCTTGTTTTGCACACATGATTATCCAGTTGGCGCAAACTGATTAATCCCATCCTTCTGAAATTTTACATGCTATTTGATAACACCATTACAAATGAAATTGTATTGAGACCTAGAGCATTTCCCAAGGTCTGTCTTATTGCTGCTCCATTTGAGCTACGAAAAACCCATTTTTTCACTATTTTCCTTGATTGAACAGGTTAACGTAAGGACATAAGGTCCAATAATGAGCTGGCTGAAATATTGCAATACAATTTTCTTGATTCCAACATAAAGAATAAGTGAGTGAAACCTAGAAGCTGTGACACTTTATGGCTTGCGCCAACCATCAAGACAAGATAGCTCATTTTTACCCCTTTTTCACAGGTTTTACTACAACTCAGGTCACCACAGCTGTCAGACAGACTCTATAAGAGTTGAAATTGTCTTTTTATGTTATATTTGAGTGTTCGAAAGTCTAATAATGTTTATATTTCCAATAAAAAAAATTTTGGCCAACTTCTGTGTACCCTTCCCTTAATCTTGAAAATTCTCTTTCAATTATTCTTGCAATCGTTAGATTCTCGTGAAGGAATAAACTGGTTGAAGAATTATTGTGATAAGAGGAATTCTGTTGAAGGAAATATTGGATTGAATCGAAAAATTGATCAAAAATTTGCTGGACCAAAAGCAACCCTTCCTCTTTTGAGAAAGCAAAAGTAACAATTCATGGCATCGTTTGTCTGCGTCCAGCATGACTGCCATGGATAGCTTCAGGAGCGAGTGGACTTGATTCCCTTGCCGATGTTGCCAGGTCGTGAATACGAATCGCGGACCTCTGTTTCAGTACTATTAATCAGATTACCATGGTATTTTTTGTAGTTTCAGTACTATTAATCAGATTACCATGGTATTTGTTGACTAGTGTAGCGTCCACGAGTTGGTTTTGAAAGACCGGATGATGGGGTAACGAGGAGAAGAAGTGTGGAAGAATTCTGATTTGATGTTTGCCTATCTCATTTTAGTTCCAGACGCAGTACCGCGATCCGAGACTTCTGGAATACTCGTTTTTGTCTCGCCGATTACCTAGATAAATCTTGTTGTATAGTGGTGTGGTAATTAGTTTGGTTTCGTAGTGGGTAGAAGCTTTTGTCATGTAGTACGAAAAGACGCGACGTCAATGTAGAGCAAGAGAGCCCGCTATGTGATGGAGAACAATCATTGGGGTGGTTTTTACGCACCCTATGCAACTCCTCAAAGCTACATTTTCGAAAACGTTTAAGGGACCGTCCATAAACTACGTAGGTGGCCAAGGGGGGAGGGGGGTCAAAAATTTAATGAAAAAAAAACTACGTTCGGCTACGGAGGAGGGGGGGGGGTCATCGGCTTTACTACGTAGTTTCATATTTTTAAATTGCGTGCGTGGAAATGGCTCTCGGTACATGATTTCAATATTCTTATCGGTCAGATAAATTTTGATTGAATGTAAAAATAATCTATGAAGCCACACAGCCGATGGTTGTACATGTAAAGCATGTAAGTCAGATCTTCATTCGTTCACGTCACTGTTCACATTTGCTGAGTGCTCGTGTGTAAGTATCGTTGGAGGTTCCGAACTGGTGAATCGTTTTCATACTTGAGCTTGGCTCACTTGTATATCCTTTATCAAGTATTACCTGTGTTTTCCAAATTTATTCCCTAAAATCTTCTGACTTTGAATTCGAATGTCCCTCCAACTAATGCAGATAAACCCTCTACATCTGATGAGACGAATCCTGCCCGTGAGCAGGGAGAAGATCAATAATCCAAATTATGATCACATAGGATATTTTAGAGCAGTCGTGCTACTCCAACTCAAGATATTTTGAAAAATAAAATAGTTTCCAGGATCTTTGGTTCTTTTCGATGGGATAGAACTTTTATTATTTCTAGAAAAGCTACGTAGTTTTTTGGGGGGAGGGGGGTTCAGATTGGCCAAAAAGCTACGATTAGCTGCGGGGGGGGGGGGAGGGGAGGGGTCAAAAATAATTAAAATCGGTCTACGTAGTTTATGGACGGCCCCTAATCCTCATACGAGTTTTTCTTCACTGTTGGCCATCAGTGTAGGGTGGTGGCACCGGTAGCCATCCACGTATATTGCGATGATTAAGTATTTTTGGGCAATATCATCGTTACAACAGTGGAAGTTTGTCTCTCGATCACTCATGTATAAGATTAATACCAACATATGCTTAAAAACGACGAAGGGAGATTCGAGAACCTATGATTGAGTTCATTTAAAAAATCTACTGTGTTCGGAAATGTGCAGACATTTTTTCAAATTTTATACAGTACCCTGCAGAAAAATGGAACTCGGATACCTTCACTAAAACAGCCATGACTCCGACGCGTTTGGGTCTCTGCCAGTTTTTCAAAAAGCACTTGAAAGATGAGAAAAAAAATCTGTCATATTAAGTATTCCAAAAAATTGTCTAATCGAAATTTCATGCCTTTAGCTGACACTCAAATTTGGAAAAATTCTCATTTCAATCAATCACCCTCCATTTATATGCAAGTCATGCTACCGTAATAATTCTTGCGGAATGTTGAAGCTCTTTTCAAGACCTCCAAATTCCTCTTTCTACTCGTTACCTTACGATCATTCACACCTGCACTTGAGTTACAAACGATCTCGTAGAAAGAATTTTGTACGGGTTAAGGGTAACAAAAATACGGAAAAGGTCATAATCTACGATTTTGACGTAAAATCTTCAGAATCTAATAAAATAATCGTCAGCTTTATTCCAAAGATTGGTCAAAAGGACTTCCGCCTACCTCAGCTGAGAAAAATTCATGTCTCCATACTTTCAATACCCTCAACCCGTACAAAATTCTTTCTACGAGATCGTTTGTAACTCGGGTGTAAATGATCGTAAGGCAACGTTTAAAAAAGTAATTTGAAGGTTTTGAAAAGAACTACAAAATCTCGCAAGAATTTTTACATTAGTATGACTTGCATATTAATGGAGGTTGATTGATTGAAAGGAGAATTTTTCCAGTTTTGAGTGTCAATTCAAGACATGGAATTTTGATCAAAGAAATTTTTGAAACACATTCGATACATGTTTTTTCTCATCTTTCAAGTGCTTTTTGGAAAGTTGTTGTAGATTCAAACGCGTCGGAGTGATGGGTGTTTTATTGAAGGCATCCGTGTTCCATTTTTTCTGCAGGGTACTGTATTTGGAAACTGTATGATGCGATGTGCGAGAGCGATGACCCCCGGTCCCCCCTCGAATCGTTCAATTCGTAGAATTTTGTCTTAGTGCATTTGAATATGAATTATGGCAACGTCAGGGATTTAGCTTTTGTATCCCCAGTGCCTGGCTTTCGTCTCTACCCCAGTGGCCCCTATGGGCGCGGGGCAGGGATACGCCCTGCCAGCGCGTCGGTTTGGAGGACGGCCATCACCGAACCACAAGTGGTTCAGCAATGACTCGATCCTCCCTCCCGACTACCGGATTCCTGTCTCGGCCCCCAGCACAAGGCCAATGTCCACCCCATGGTGGGGTGTTTTGGGGCTTGTCTAGGCTTCCTGAGAGCCCAGGGAGCCCCTCGGAATGATGGATGAGTCTTCCAGGCTCGCATTGTTATCGTCTGAGGGCGATTCCAGTGCAAGTCCCTAGACTCACCCACTCCCGTGGTGCCGGATGGAGATGTGCGGTCTCCACGCTCCGGCGGGCGCTGGCTGGGAGCTCGTCAGATCCTAGGGATGGGGTACCATGCCTCAACCCCCCTTGCGGGTTTTCGGGAGGAGCCAAAGCTCCGAGCACCGGTCTCGGGGCCATCAGGCTTCTCCCTACCGGCTTTGGGCCTAGGCCCAGGTATACGGTGTCCTTATAACTGGGGCCGGAGGGTCTTCATACCCCGGGACTTGGAGTCCCCCTTGCGGTTTTGTGGCAACGTCACTTCGCTCCTCGCACCTTTGACCATGGATCGCCGAGATGGCTAGGTGAGACGCTCTCGAGCCAGCGATCCGCACTTCGAGCTCCCGCCTCGTTTTACCAAGTAATTGTTTTCTTTTTTCGGGCCTAATTCACCCTCACCTCTCTCCACGTCTTTATTCAGGTAAATCGAGGGCAACTCTAATTTTTATATAAGCTTCCACTTCCCTGCATCACTCCGAGCACCCCATCTCGACTCTCAATTATTCTTCCATTGTGCGAGTTGACTCCATGCCCGATTCCCAATATTTGGGACAGCTCTTGATTGGCGCATGATCAAAATCGAAAAGAAATCAGACAATTTCTGCAAACTTCGGGAAGACATAGCGGAAAAAATGAAGTTCCAGAAACAAATTATGAAAACCAAAATGTTCGAATTTCGGGATTTCGATATCTTTGTCATTTTGCAACTTGTTGTTGTTATTCGTGCCAGGGACCTTTCGCCAGCAAAACGTCGTGTCAAATGTTACGCGAGCGGGTTTTCAATCATAATAATCGATCAGCAGGCTGTACAATACTAGTTCCTTTTTCGTGCCCCCACCAGTGACATACATCAATAGTGTATGAGAAACCGCTAATATGCAGGTTTGGTTTTCGTGCTTGTAGTTCGTTAGTAAAATTTCCGTTAGGCGGGTTTCCACTGCAAGCAACATGAGATTAATAGGTAGTAAATTCCGCAGGTACGCATGAAAGCCATCATCCCTATAGTTCTTGGGCGAGTTTTCCGTGTCAGTTGGCGGCGATTGCCTACGTTTGCAACCGAAAGGCTAGTTCTCAGGCCAGCAGTGAGGGGTCACCGGCTCGTACCACAAGTGCCATGCAGAATTGCATACATGTGAGCCATTCTCTCTCTCGTGCACCATCAATGCGATCGAGTACGGTATATATACAGTGTGGAGTTCCAGAGAGCAAAAGAAGTGCGACAGACCATGAGAGGCTATATATGCGCTGCTCTTCGCTATGCAGCCTGACCTGCCTTTCGCCCGTCCCTTATCTATTCATCTATATCTGCCCATCTTCATTCTCCCACACACCTGTGTGCTCACCCGTTCGCTCTCGTGTGTGTTAGAGAGAGAGAGAGAGAGAAAAAAGTGAGAGAGAGGATAAAGAGGCGGGGGGGGTATCTCTATACCTATAAAATATAAAGCGCGAGAGATGTGCAGCGCTAATTCGGTCACGTGGGATGGGAGCGCGGATCACGTACACGAGTGAAAGAATATTACCCTCTGTGACCATCTGAACATGGGATATTTGCGGTTTGGCTATGGTTGACCTGTTGCGCATCGCATGAACTGAGAGATCTATCAAGTTATTGCGCAAAGTCAATTCGGTCGCGTCTTTTGTCGCGTCGGAGATTTTTGATCGCTGTTTTTCTATCGTCACATTCGTGTTTGCATATGCCACATATTGTAGGCCCAGTTTTAGCATCGCGAAAAGGGCATTGTATCAGTTGTCGGTGCAATGTCCTTACCACGGGGATAGATAACTCTTCTTGACTACACTATATACTGTGAATTCCGGTGAGTGCATAGTCCGGTCAAACTTCAAAAAAGCTTTGAGTTGATGAGCATCTCAGATAGCCGCCCCGTGAGATTCAATAATAACCATACCCTTGGAAACCCGGGGAGTAAATGAATAATTGTGCAGAATTTCAAGAGGGGAAAGTTAATGTGATGATCACCTAAAACATCACACAATAAACAAATATAGATACATACCTCGAAATATCCCCGACGAAAACTCGTACATTCTTAAAGCCTCACAACTAATTCAGATCACAGAAAACGATGAAAAAGCATGTGAGCCAAGTTGTTCATTAGTAGTGCTCCATCCGAAAAAATGTGATTGGTGCAGTAATAACTCTACATTTCTGACAAGTTTCATTATACGGCCGATACCGTACCAATTTCAATCCACGAGACCCTCGAATTCGAGTGCAAATCGAAATTCGAATATTCGATCGTAACATCTATCTTCATCAAAAACATCTTTACGATCGAATATTCCAATTTCGATTTGCATTCAAATCCGAGTGTCTCGTGGAATAACATTGGATCGGAATTGGCCCTACAATGACGCTTGTCATTACCAAATCAACCGAACGGTAAAATCTGAATTAACTCCAAATTTCTGAATAAATTGTCAAAAAAACACCTCAATTTCGGAGCATGTTGTACTTGAATATTCAATCTCTGACAAGGTTGCCATATCAGCTTCTACCCTTTTGAACTCGTAGAATAATTACATTTATCATAACTTAATCTTGGCTTCTATCTAGGAAACGATATAGCGCTATTATCACCCACCAAGTTATCTCTGCCACAACACAAAGCTTCTATCCAACGTATTTTCCATTTTATACGTTTACAAATATTACGAATCGTGCAAGTTCCGTAGAGTATTTTAGTCAGATACTCAATCGGTCAATGAGTATCTGATTCATCATAGGGATTTGATAGCCTAACCACTTATGCCGAGATAGATGGTAGTGTTTCTTGATTACTGTAGAGAATCATCATCGAAATTATTACTCACAAATTCCTGTGCTTTGGTGGACGAGGAATGCTTTAACGGTTGATTCCTTGAAAACTCACTATTTTGAAATTTAGAATAACAAATTATTGTATAGCATTTGGATAACTATCAGCTGGGTCAGGGCTCTTGCATTTTTCTGCCGGAGAGCAGAGTTGAAATTCTCAGGAGCTGAACCTAGATGAATCACTAACAACAAAAGGGGACTTTACTCCCGCAATCGCTCCATCAATACCACATTTATTGTGAGAGTAAATAAGATATGATACAACTTATATCACACGCATACAATAATACATTACGTACTGATGTGGGGTCAGGCTGTTTTGGGGCATGGGAATCGATTTCCCCCGAGTGTAATGAGGGAAAAAGATTCACAGTGCGCGCAAAGACCCGACGAGCGAGGTGCATATATAAGGTAAGTGTACCCAACTTGCCTCTGTACCCAACTTGCCCCCATATGCCGATCTCGGTAATTGGCACACCTAGGCCTCCCGGCAAATTTTTTTTACGTTTGTTATGTTAAAATATGAGAAAGTAAGTAGTTTGCATCGACCCCGAATCATTCCTGCGTTCTTCAGAAAATCTAAAGTGATTTTTCTATTTTTCGTGATTGCTTAGCTAAGAAAGCACCGAGGGAATCGCCTTCAGTAAAATCGGTGCCAAATTCTTTGAGTTCAACCAATCTTAACGTCCCTTAGCGCATTCGATTCCTTGTTTCAAGACCTTCAAAATCCATTTTTCAAAATTGCGAAATTTGAATATGGAGCTGTTTTACATGCAAGACACGGAGATGATTCGAGATTCAAGAAGGCCGACATTGGAGTGTACCTAACATGCCCCCATACGTTTATCTCGACAGGGCGTGCAGAACGACTTTTTTTACCACTCAGAACGTGTTTATCGCGTCAAAATGGGTCAGAAATAGTGTTTCGAACCACCGAAAAGCTTCAAATGTGCGTGCACGGCGATAAAAACACTTTATCGACGATTTCCATCATTTATTTCGTTAGAATTGAGACAGTTCGGCTTCAATTGATCCAAATTGGACGTAGTTAAGTGCATTTTGAAGGTCCTTAAACAAGCTTCAAAATGATCTAAAGCACGTTGAAAATCGTTGAAGCAAATCAAAGTTATTAAGAAAAAGGCTTAATGGGGGCAAGTTGGGTACACACTTTTGTAAGCTTTCAAAAATCACCTTTTGGGAGAATTAAAACAGTTTTGCCCCAGTTGGTTCAAATTGGATGTACTCTGACTTATTTTAAAGGTCTTAAGACAAGCTTTAAAATGAGCTAAGGTACGTTGGAAAATATGGAGATGGGCCAAAGTTATTAAGAAAATGGCTTAATGGGGGCAAGTTGGGTACACTTACCTTATATATATATATTTTTTTTTCGGTGTGAGGGCGTTGTCAGGGCGACTAAAGCCCAATTTTCCGATCGTAGCCAGGAGGAACAGATGTAGTTCTGACCTCAATCTCAGTGTTTCGAGTTCAGATAGTGGGGAGTGATATACATAGTAAGATGTCTTCATTTTCACTGATTTAATGAGATTTGAAGAGTCTTGGATGTATTCAGCGCAAGAGCTACATCGCATGAGATGTGGACGGCTCGGCGGCGTCTAAGGAAGAGAGCGAGTTAGGTTGAGCAAACCCGTGATTAATACTACGTCTCGCAGGGCTGTTGCTAGTATTTTTCTCGATGGCGATCGAAAAATAAACTTAAAACGCGTACAATTTTGAGTATCCATGGACATGAAAAAAAAAAAAAAAAAAAAAAAATGCCCTACACATCTCAATATTGGGATAATCAATTCAACATATAAATAATTCGTATGACCAATATAAGGTGGACACACCTTGGCATTTTTTGTCTTAGGGAGGTGAAAATTGGATCCGAGTTGATTCTTACATGGTTTGACTTTTTGCGGTGGCTGATGAAGTGTGTAACCGAGGGGTTTTCTGGGGTCGGGAAATCAGGGCTTACGTCCTTCAAATGACATTGAAACTGCTATTCAAACGAATGGAATAGATGTATTGAAACCATATTTACAAATAGACATAAATGATTAATAGTCAAAAGGAATCTGGTATTCATTACTAACGTGTGTACTACAAATGCGATCTAGCTCAATGAACGGTCGATACAGGGTATATGTTAATACAGGTTACTATAGAGCCACGGAGGAGCTCGCTTCGGGTCAAGCGCGGGAACACAGACGGTGTGTGGGGTCGCTCCTTGAGCTCCCAGGGAGCCCACACGGGTGTACGATTCTACTGCCACGGAGGAGCCCCCACTGGGCCAAAAGAGTGGGCCCGAGTGACGGTGTCGTGGTCGTGGACTAGTGCGACTCTTGGCGCTCTCAAGAATTCGTCTACTGAATGTTCTCATCTGTCCTTAGAGCTCCTATGAACAGAGAGGAGTTGCCAGCCGCATGACTCTAGAGCCATCTCTTGGATCAGAGCTCCTGGTGCCAAGTGAGAAGCGTGAATCCGCTGCTCGGCGCAGACTGCACCGAGTAGCGGAGCTTACGAACGGTGTCTTAGAGACAGCCATCTGGCGTTGGAAGGTCTATTTACGCTGGTTGCTCGATGAATTGGCCTCTTGCATTTTTTTAACCTCCCAAAGAGAGGTTTAGCAAATTCGAGCAAATCGAGACAAGTATTGTGCAATTAGAAAAAAATTCTCAAAAATTTTTTGATTTGCGCAGATTGTTCGAAAGTCTATGACTGTATCCCTGTGACGCCACACGGTGCAAGTCGCCCTGGCGTCAAACAATTTGCGCAAGTAGAAAAAATTTTTTGGTAATTTTTTCCAATTCACGGGTGCCGGAGCTGGACTAGTATAGCCGCGAAGGAACCCGTTGCAAGTGAACATTCTCAGAAAATGAAAAATTCGATACGGATGGGAATTTCTTTTCGAAATATTCAAGGATAATAACATTGCGATATGGCATCGTGTAGCCAATCAAATTTGGAGTCCAGAATAACTTATCCGATGATTTTTTCATCACTAAATTTTCCGGTAAAGCTGACAGAAACAAGCTTATATTGAATTTGCCACCACGATTGTCGTAGAGGTTAGTAGCACCACGTGATAGGTGATGTTATTATTTTGGTGTTTAACCTATGATCTTAAATTTTGTTGTGTAGGTTATCCAGCCAGGTCATTCACAATCGAAGATCGGGATCGAGTGGTAATGTCAATCGGCTTCATACCGTTGAAAGATATTAGAGTATCGAGCAACAGTATACTCTTGTACCTTTTAGTACAAGAGTCCAACAATGCGTAAAAAACTGTGTAGCAGCCATGCAATCGAAATTCTCTTATGTAGATTACGCTTCAAAGAATTCGGCATTCGAACCTGTTAGACAATAATAATGCCTAACAGATTCAGGTGGTGATTTTCAATTTTAAGCATTTCATCGACCAAGTTTTGACTACGAAATTCGAGGAAAAGATTGTATCATGGGTGGTAAACAGATTATGGGCACGAGGTAGAACGGTAGCTGATGAAGTGAAAGAAAAACTGAAAAATCGTGGGATCGACTGCTACCCCACGAGATCAAAATTGTATAAAGTGGGTTTGTCTTTCAGAATTTACAAATGTAAGCCTACCGGGGAGTGGCAATGCCAGGCCGATTTGAATACTGCTTCTGACTTCTAAACATTTTCTCAACCAGAATACGAACACGAAATCTGAAAGAAGTTTGTATCATAGATAGACAGATAATGGGCACGAGTTAAAACAGTATCTCATGATAGAACGTGGATGAATACACGAAAAATCGTTGCTTCGACTTTCCACTCATGAGATCGAAGTTCTCAAAAGTGGTCGAGTTTTGAAGGAATCTGAACACGAAACTGTCAGAACTGGGTGATATCAAGCAGATTCGAGCTTTCCTGTTTGAGTTTAGAAGTTTCGTCTGTTAAAATTTGATTACAAAGTTTGGGGCATCAAAAGTTGATTATGGCAACAAATTGGGCTGGTACCCAGCAGATATGAAAGAAAGGAAAATGTTTCCGAAACATTGTGGCTTCTGGTGCCTACCTATGAAATCAAAATCCTAAGGAAACGGGTGGGTTTTGTGTAAATTTCAAACGAGAACCTACTAGAGAATGGTAATACCAAACAGATTCGAGTTTTGCATTTTGATTATAAAAGTTCTGTCAGCTGAAATTTGACTACAAAGTTGAAGGAAAGTTGACTACAAAGTTGAAGGAAAGTTCACATCAAAGGTAGACTAAAAACACGAGTGGATCCAGTACCCCGCGATCGGGAAGTATCGAGATCTCTGAAAATAATCGTGGCTTCGACTGCCTACCTATGGGATTAACATTCTCAAGAATGAGTGGGTCTCATGTGGATTCTAAACGTAAACCTGCAAGGGATTGGTAATACCAAGCAGCTTCAAGTTTCGTATTTTGATTACACAAGTTATGCCAGCTAAAGTTCTACCCAGACTTTTACAAAGTCTGGGTAAAGTTGGCATCAGAGTGAATAGTGAGCTCGAG
Organism: Eretmocerus hayati; assembly: GCA_029851415.1. NCBI lineage: Eukaryota > Metazoa > Arthropoda > Insecta > Hymenoptera > Aphelinidae > Eretmocerus > Eretmocerus hayati. Next base: position 48,175,044 of record CM056743.1, read on the forward strand.
TTGCAATAGTGACCCGTACTTGGGAAGTAGAAAATTGCTCAGAAATGGTTACTCCGACCGCCCAGCTATGAGATCATGATTTTCAGTGGGGTGAAAAACCTTTAGAAAATTTCTCTTGTAAACTAACTGAAACTCGTAATATCGATCATATACAAATTTGAAATTTTGAGAAAAGCTCACTCTTTTTTGAGAATTACGATACCATATTTGGGGCGATCAGACTCACAATTCTCCTGAAATATATTTCTACTCTCCAGCTACTGGATACTGATTCTATTCGTGTTTATAATCTACCTTTGACGCCCCAAACTTTGTAGTCGAATTCTAGCAGACAGGACTTCTAAACTTGGAGAGCAATACTCGAATCTGTTTGGTATCACCAATTTCTGACAGGTTCGTGTTTAGCATTCTCCAAGAACTTGACCACTTTTGAGAACTATATATGATCTCATAACTGGACAGTCGAAGCCACAATTTTTCGGTTATTTATCCACGTCTCTAATACCGTTCCAAGTCGTGCCCATTGTCTGTCTACCTATGATGCACACTTTTCCCGGACTTCGTGTTCAGATTCTGGTTGAAAAAACGTTCAGAACTCAGAAGCAGTATTCAAATCTGCTTGGTTTTGCCATTCTACAGTAGGGTGTCGTTTGAAATTTACACCAAGCCCATCCATTTTCTTAGAATTTTGATTCCATAGGTCTGCTGTCCTTGGTGAAAAAAAACTGTAAGTGACGCTATGTCAAAAATGGGATGAAAATATTACATTATAGATCTCAGCGCGACCTATCCAATAGTGTTGGAACAATGACGCTATCAGTCGTACTTTCTTTCTAGAAAGTGCAAAAGTTACCAAATTCCATAAGAAAACCACAGAAATACTTGCACGTTTCCATCGATATCTCAGTTCCAACTTTTTGCACTTACGGTTTTTCTTACGAGGGACAGCAGAGGTAAGCATCGAAAGCCACAATTTTTCACAAATATTTTTCTATTCTCCATAGTTGCTTGATACCGGTACAACTCGTGATTATAATCTACCTTTGATGCCCCAAAATTTGTAGTTAAATTTTAGCAGACGGAACTTCTAAACTCAAATAGCAAAGCTTGAATCTGCTTGGTACCACCAATTTCTGACAGGCTCAGGCCTCTCCCTTCGAATGGTCTCTCTACCACCGTTTGGACCCGCTCCTGGATTGTCTCAATTGCGTAAACAGTACTGCGGCCGTTTCGGAACCCAAACTCCATCAGTGACCGCCCGCCGCTCTCTTCGTAGGCTTTCTCTACCCTGTTGAGCACCATCCTATCGTAAATTTTCCCGATGTTGTCGAGCATGCTGAGAGAGCGTTGAACTCCTTGACCTTCAGGTATCAGGACAAACTTCTGGCGTTTCCACTTGTCCGGGAAAGCTCCTGTGCTCAGACAGGTGCTGAAGAGGTCGAGAAGTAAATCTGGCTTGTATTTGAAGACCAGTTTTGGAGCCTTGTTCGTGGTGCTTTCCAGGCCAGAGGCCTTGTCATTTGACATCCTCTTCGCCGCTATGAGGAGCTCTTGCATGGTGAAGAGCGGAATGGGGTCTTCGCTTCCCGGAAGGAAAGTAACCCTAGGCTCTCCTGCTGGGAAAAGATCTTCTACGATGCCGCGTGAGGTTGCCGCGTCAGTTTGTGCTGGGTTGCCCTTTTGAGGTCGGAACTTTGACATAACCACGCGGTATAGTGTGCCCCACGGGTCTCCGTTCACCATGTTGCACAGTTCCTCCAACACTTCTCTTTGCTCTTGCGGATGGCTACGATGAGTGCCTCCTTCGCGCCCTTGTATGCCCTGTCAACTCCCGCCAGCGAGGGTGTCTTCAGCTTCCTCGATCACCAAGCGGTCCTATTTTTTTTTGTTGCTCGCTCTCCGGAGAGCTTCTATCTCCTCCGTCATCCGGTACTCTTGTTTTTCTCAAAATCATGGTGTTGTCCTGCCAGGCATCGATGCGTCGCAAGCTCTCGTGATGGTGAATGTCACCATTGCCACAGCCTCTTCGACGGTGGTGTTCCTCGGGAGATCCTCTGCTGCCTCGATCGATTCCCGGAATCTGCCCTCGTCTAGCTTGCGTTCCTCCCACCTCGTCGGTCTTGGTGTACGTATCGTCTGTCCCTGTATGTCAGTCTTAAGCCGAAACCGAATATGTCGATGGTCACTCAGTGTTTCCTTGTCCAGAACCTCCCACGATGTCATACGTCCCATGAGTAACGGGCTCATGAATGTCAGGTCAAGGACCGATGACGATCCTGGGACCGAGAGTCTTGCCGGTAGTAGGTGATAACCCTCGTCTCGTTCCCGAGCACTTATCGTAATGCCTCCATGGTATCAGCGAGTATTACCCTTCGTCTATCGCGCGGCCTCCGCTTCAAGTCAGTTCCTTGGAGTTGAAATCCCCCGCAATTGTAACTGGGCACCCATTGCCTCACATCCTCTTCTAGGTCGTGGAGCTCGTCTTCAAATTCGTGCGTCTTGAGCAACGGCAAGTAATAGCAGCTGTAGACTGCTGCGCCTACGATTTTCTTTCGAACGAAGCCGCGGCCACTAGCAGCTGGTACAGTCTTACAATTAGTAGGATTCATGATCTGAACGACAGCGGTCACCCAGAGATCGGTTGTGGATCGGGAGAATTTGCACTTAGGAGATAATCAGAACATCGATCCCCTCTTCTTCCGCAACAGCGTGTAGGAGATCGTTTGCGTCCCCGCTCTTCCTAAGGTTGGCTTGGATCAAATTAGCCATTTCGACCTGCCCTCCGTTTCTACGTGCTCTTCACCTTCTGGAAGGCAGAGCAGTTGCTCACCCCAGATCTATGGTCAGATTTGAACCCGATCGCCGCACAGCTCAAGCACTTCGGCTTCCTCTGCAGGTTGCGGCGAGGTGTCCTGATTTGCCACACTGGAAGCAGAGTTTTGGTCTTGACTCCTCCTTCTTCTCCTTCTTGGAGCCCGAGGCCTTGTGGCCGTACTCAAGGCAGTTATAGCACCGTGGAATGCTACCTTTTTCGCGGATCCTGACTCTGCCCCATCCAACCTTGGCCTCCTTCCAGTTCAGGAGGTGGTGGGACAGTCTTGTTGGGATCGATACGACCGCCGTTTGAGTGCCCCGATCAACCGATTCGGAGAGACTCCACTGCTATATTCCCTCTTTCACTATCTGGTAGGGTGCGCGATCCTCGAGTACTTGGTCCTTGTCAACGTCGTAGTCGACTCCGAGCACCTCAAGAGTAGAAGTGTTCAGGAGGCAATGGACAGCTCCTTCTTCACCAACCACTGGTGCCAGTGTTGCCTTCTTAGCTGCGGCGTCGGTACCCTTCCCCAATTCGATGAGGACTTGGTCCATCTGGGTCTCGCACGAGGTACTTCCTCGCTGGGGGCATTCGTCTTTATTCTACGCAGAATGTCTGCGTAGGTAAGCCATCCTTGATTGGGCGTGACGAGAACGGCTTCAGGCTTGGCTCTTCTCGGCTTCAATATTACCTTCTTTTCGGCGGTATTGTTCGACCTACCGCTCTTATTTGTACTAATAGCATCCCTCTTCGACGCCACCGCCTGCGAGGCCTCGCTCTGCTTGGGCATATTTGGAGTCGATGTCTAGCGCGGTGTATCATGACCTCTCGATGGATGCCCGAGTCGCGTCCGCTCCTAATCACGCTGTTTCCCCGGTCACGGTTTCGGTCCCTTTCCCCCCTTCCCTGTAAACCGCTTCCCAAAGCGGATGATCGCTGTGTGGCAGAGGGCTGCACATTTCTCTTCGCTCCCAGGGTTCAAGGAGCGTTGTCTCAAAAGCTGTCCTCTTCGCCTTGTCCTCAAGTAGGCCCTCGAGAGCGTGGCCGATCTTCTTGAGCTCTCCCATGTCGCCTTTGGTCCCTTCTGGATCGTTGGAGAGAGACTCGGCTATCTTTATAACCAAGTTGAAGAGCTCAAGGAGGAGATATGCCTTCTCGTCCTCTCTTCTCGGCCCTTCTCAGGTCTTCCCATTTCCCCATGAGATCGCCTGCCTTGTTTCCACTCCTTTGTCGTGCCCCATCTCCGGATGAGGGGATAGTGCCAATCTCCATCCTATCAGGCTCTTGGTCATGCACTCTCTTGTCGAGCGTACCGATTCCGGGAGTCAGGATTGTTCCGTTCCCTTGGGACTCTATAACGGTGTCGCAGTCGCTCAAGTCTGAACTCGAGTTGACGCCACCATCAACCTCATTGCTGGGTTGCGTAACCTTGATCGTAAGTGCGGGATTGACCTGTTGAAGCTTTTCTGTCACTGCGTTTGCTGCTGCTGCTGTCTCCGAAATCATCTCTTGTTGGCTCTTGGAAGCAAGCTTGGTTTGCTTCAGCACTCGCCTGTCTGCTCCCTCACCCAATCCCTTCCTTATCCTGCTGTTGGGAGTGAGGTCTTCTCCTCTCTTGTGTAGGTCCTTTCCTCTAGCTACCTTTGCCTAGAACGTACTTTCATCGGTTTTACCTTCACGCGTAACTCGACCAACCAAGTGTGCCACTGGTAGCGCGCTTTGCATCCTTGCACCCCCCCCCCCCCCAAGATCCAAATGAGGCCCAGCGTTACTTGGGGAAATCTCGCCGTCAATGCTGGACATCATCTTTTTCCTCCTTTTTCCGGGGCCTGGAATCGCATGCTGGCCGACCCCGGACCAGACCAGCACGGGTGTGAGGTTTCGTGTGATGCGTGTTCTGTATAATGTTGGTATATTCATGTCATGCTTGAGCAGGCGTAAGTAGGGTGCATGTAGGGTGTAGTTTGTGTAAGTGTAGGACTCAGGTCCGGAGGGGCTTTGCTACAGCAAGCTTCAAGTTGACGGGGCTTGGAATTCCGCGTGATGTAAACATCGTCAATGAGAGTGAAAGTTCACTCCCGCGTCTCGCTGTCCGGAGACGAGTTTGTAGATGGTTGAGCAGTCTTGTTTTGTGGAATTGAGGCCTCGGCTTGTAACGCTCCGAGCAGCACCAAGCATCTAGCCTCTCGAAGTCCGTAGACGTTTCGGCGGTGGTCCTCTTCTTAGCGCGGAGCATACACTTTGGACTGTTTGCGATTTTGGATCAAACGATCCATTCGCCGCACTCCGAAATTGACGTTACTCCGAGAAAGGACTTAGAATTCCACTCAAGGATCATATATATTCGAAGCGAGTATGCGTAGCCCAATATCAAGTGCAGGTGATTGGGTATTCGAAGGAATAAAGTCAGTTCGAAGTTCAATTTGCGACTCGATACACAACTGCAAGATCGACACCGCACACACGTTTCACGGAGTCTAGGTGGGTTCCCGGTCACGGATGGGGCGCGTCGAGATGATGACGTCGGGTCGTGTCGGAGCAACGGAGCTTCTTCTCGGCGGAATAGCGATAAGGTGGAATGTTGAAGGAGCGACGGTCCGTGACTCGGATCTCGTGCATGATGGAGGGCGTCCCGGCCAGAGGCGCCAAGCCCTCAAAGATCCTCATGTATCACATGATGAGTTCCTCGAGTTGGCCAACACATTCGTCAGGGAATCCATGGTTCACCTTGCTCCATACTTGCTCTTGCAAGTTGGTGGATGGCCCGTCAGGGGCGCGGCCCAGGAATACCCGGATCATTTTGCTGGTTCCCAGGTAAAGACAATCGAGGTCGTGGTCGTGGACTGATTTCACCTCCTTGAGCGATCGGCGTCCGAGGATGGCAATGGGGCTGAGCTCCTCGGCGACGAAGAACTTGACGTCATACTTGAAGTTCTGGATGCGCACGCTGAGCGTGCAGGTTGTCAGGACGTGCAACTCGGTTCCACTGCTGGCCAGCTTGGCTCCGCGTGTCTGGATCTTCTACACGATGGCTCCGTCCGGGAGGCATCGTGGTGAAAGGAAGTTGTTAGATGCTGTCGAGTCGACGAGCGCTGCGAAGAGCTTCCCTCCAATCCAGATGTCCAGGTTGGTGGCGTGATGTCCGATGGCGTCTGCGGTTGCAGCACTCATTGCGAGGCTGCAGGTGTGGAAGCGGTTGTGCCCGCAACATTCCCTGCTTCCCGCTAGTTTCTCGAAGTCGAGGTTTTCGGGTACTGGGGTCACTTGGGGCGATTTCTGTGCCAATGATAATCAGGGCAATAATCACATTTGAGCAATCTCTCACCGTTGATCTGATTGAAGTCTCGCGAGGTCTTCGGTGGCTGCGTTGGAGCAGCGGTGTCGACCTTGCCCCGGTTGTTCTTGGCTGCGTTGAATCTGCAGGCACTGAACTACTAGGCCTGCTCGTCGAGTTTGACCTCCGTGGCCCTGATCAACAACTCGCCCACGGTAGTTGGCGGGTTGCCACGCAAGTGGCAGCGAATGGTCGCGTTCAGTGACTTCGTGATCAAGGTCGCCAGCTCCTCCTCGGGGGCCTTCAGGAGTAGACGACTGGCTAGAAAGTTGCGTTTTTCTATGAAATTACTCACATCCTCCTCCTCTCCTTGGGTCTGGCCGTAGAGTTTGGCCTTGAGGCGGAGTCGCAGCTACGATGAGTCATAGCGGGACAGGAACAGCTCCGTGAATCGGGTCCAATTCACAGCCAAGTTTTTGTAACAGGACCACCATTTCTCGGCGTCTCCCTTGAGTGCTTGTTCAGCCACTTGCACCTTGAACGCCTCCTCGGTTCCCAGGTGACGGAAATGCTCCGTGCACTTACAGTGATGACAGATAAAGTGCTACGCCACGATTTTGCGCCACGCCACGACACGCTATCGCACGCCACGACCCAAAAATTAATCCCAGCGAATCCAACCATCATTGGATTTGTTTCATTCTCATAATCCACGATCGATACTGTAACAATAAGTCTAATTCATCGATGGTCGGGTTTGCTGGAATGAGTTTTTGGGTCGTGGCGTACGATAGCGCGTCGTGGCGTGGCGCAAAATCGTAGCGTTCCGCTTTATCTGTCATCACCCTTAGTGATGAACTCAGTTGGGTCCTCGTGCTCCGCACCAGTGAAGTCTGGAGGGTTGAGTGGAGTACCAGCTAGCTGGTGGAACATCAGCCTGAGGTTGTCCATGGTAAAATCCGGCACCACTGATGGCTCCGGGTGGGCCGCTGGAATCGCAGTTACGCCTCCTGGAGCAACGGGTAGATCCGGATTAGGCAGTACCTGCAGGTTTGAGGCGGGATCCGCTGGCGGCTGCTGTTGAGCTTCGACTGGGGAGCCCGCACGCTCGTCGTGCGGTACAGCATGCGATGATCTGGCTGGAGCAAGGTCTCTGCGTGAAGTCCTCCGGTAAAGAGGCAGCTGAGCTCCGTCGAGGAGGACCTCGAGCACCTGCTCCGAGCTGAGTGACTGCTGATGTTGATGGCGCGTCACGCGAGCGGTGCACTCCAGCAAGACGGTGCGTCGTTGATCCAGTTGGGCGCCACCGGGTGTTTCCACACTCCCAGAAGTGCTTGTCGCTGTTTGTCGGGTCGTCCGGAATGCAGGTGGCGTCCGGGGAAGACTGCTCATCAGGGCGCAGGTCCTAGCATCTCCTGATGCCGACGAAGTCCAAGAAGTCCCTCGTTAGCCCCACGTTGGGCACCAAATTGACGGGGCTCGGAATTCCGCGTGATGGGAACCTCGTCATTGAGAGTGAAAGTTCACTCCCGTAGATGGTTGAGCAGTCTCGTTTTGTGAAGTTGAGGCCTCGGCTTGTAACGCTCCGAGCAGCGCCGAGCGTTTAGCTTCTCGAAGTCCATAGACGTTTCGGCGATGGTCCTCTTCTGAGCGCAGAGCGTACACTTTGGACTGTTTGCGATTTTGGATTGAACGATCCATTTGCCGCACTCCGAAATTGGCGTTACTCCGAGAAAGGACTTAGAATTCCACTCAAGAATTATATATATACACGAAGTGAGTATGCGTAGCCTGATATCAAGTGCAGGTGATTGGGTATTCGAAGGAATAAAGTCAGTTCGAAGTTCAATTTGCGACTCGATACACAACTGCAAGTTCGACACCGCACACACTTTTCACAGAGTCTAGGTGGATTCCTGGTCGCGGCTGGGGCTCGTCGAGATGATGGCTTCGGGTCGTGTCGGAGCAAAGGAGTGACGCGATGAGTGATGGGGCTCGTGCGAGGCTCGGCAACGAAGCGCGTCGAAGTGATCGCGACGGTGGACGTGGTCCAACTGATCTTGATCCGGCTCCGGAAGCCGGTTTTATATACCCGAATTCTACCATTGATGAAATATGGGCGATACGTTACATTGCTGTAAATGGAATGCGTGAGCGCGTTTTCATTCCATATTCCGGTATTAGTTATTGTTGTAGAGATGAATTTTAGGAAAAAGTGCATTTGCATGATTGTGGGTGAGACATTGTATGTTCATTTTATGGTGGGCAATGAAATACTGAAAGTGCATTACGTCGTTGCTTCGCATTTATGAGTGGTATTTTACTACTTTAGTTAAAATGCGGCGTGTATATTGCATTGCGTGTGATGAAGTATGGACTGTGCATTTCATCGATGATTCCGCGAATTCTTGGAAAAGAGTGATTTTCATGGCCGAAAGTGTAACGTTAACTGTGTGTTTCAAACTGTACAATGAAATGCGGGCGAAGCATTTAGATTGATTTTTGATTATCCGTTAAATTGGCTTCGTAACACTGAAACCGTATTAAATTGTACTTAATGTAATACGCGGTGCCGGTTACATTGAGTTTCTACGAAAAGCATGATGGGTTTGCCAAAATGAAAAAGTACGGGGGCGAATGCGCACGTCAAAGTGCAGCCTCAAAGCCACACTCAAACCCCTCTACGGGGATACACTCCAGTTCTGACAATCTTAGTACTTCAGGCACGAACAGAGATGATTCTTTCGTGAGGCATAAGGCATAATCTAAGACTCACGATGCCGAGATGTGATGCGATCAGACTTTCTTGCTGAAAGTGCAAAATGAAATGCTGCATTTCTGCAGCGATTGGGTCTAGTGGTACGCACTCAGAATAGGTCCAGAAACAAACCCTGACAATACATGAAGTGAGGTAGAACGTGGAATTCATCCAGTCGAAGCCTTGTCTCCGGAGGCATGAGATCATTAAATTACCACCCTTATGAAGTTTACTTAATGAAGCTAAGCAGTATCTTGCTACATCAAAACATTGATCGCGCATTGTGAGGCAGCTACCAAGAGTGACAACCAGCCATTTTATCGTCTAACAATATTCCACCATTTGATCTCCTATCTTGAGTGGTGGGACATTGAAATCTTTCAACATGTTCATGGAGAATTGCGACCCAAACAGTTTGCCTACTGTCTTTCGGGCCTGAAGCTTGAGACGGTTTCACATTGCCCAAGTCCTGAATGGATCAAGATCTTCGTTGATCAGCTTCACTATTTTTTCAACGTCATTGATATATCCGTGATAATATATGGTGATCAATGCGATTCAGAGTCCCTGCAAACTGGCGCTGCGTCGTTGACGAAGATGGTATAGGAGAGTGGGACAGCTTATGATACTTGCGGAACACCTGTCAAGCCTAGTGAGCGGAGCCAAGCATTTGTTATTCGCCATCCTAACAATTTGCACCCTGTCAGTCAGAAATAAGTGTTCATCATTCTAACCTAAAAAGGCCGCATTCAAATGCGGTTTTAGGGTTCTCATGATGAAAAATCATTATTGCTCTGTGCTCGCAGGCCCATTTCGGGCGCGGAGGACTTATTCCCCTCGCTTCGCTCGGGAAATAAACTGTCCTAGCGCCCGAACTGGGCGTACGCGCCCAGGGCAATAATGTACTATTACTCATTGACCCACCGCGCCGATCCGGGAAATCCTATTAGGTTGTCTACAAGAAGAGAAGTATCGGCCATATCGGATGCTCGAGTGAGATCGAGGCTGACCATCAAGGTAAATCATCTTTTGATCTATAGCCTCTCTGATATCATCAATAATCTTGACGAGAGCTGTGCGCGTACTGTGATCCTTTCGAAATCTTGATTGCACAGAACTTAGCAATTGATTCGGAGAGACATAGTCCGTTATTTTTTGCAACGCCACATCCTCAGAAATTGTTGCTAAAGCATCTAAAATGCTTATCGGCCATAGTCGACTAACAAGGAGAGGTCATGGTTTGTGGGTCGTAGATTCATCTGGAACTCTGGCAATCATATTCTTTTGGCACCAAAAGATGAAATCCAAAATCACTCACTTGGAGCTACAGTTCATGACATCAGCATTGCCCATATGGGCATGTTGAAAATTCGCATATATAGATATACCAACAATAGTAATCTACATAGCTATAGCTCTAAAACGCTTATATCATCTTTTGGTGTCAAGAGCAGATGATTCCCAGAGTTTCAGCCAAATCCACGACCCACAGACCATGACCTCTCCTTGTAAGTTTCTAGAGAGATTCGCATTTTGGTAGAGGGGTTAATTTGACTGTTTCTCACATTATTGAAAAAATACCAATCTGTAACTAACTATCGCAAATATTCCACAGCACTGGCAGGATGAAGGGAAAACAGTCTTCAATGAAACCAAGAGAGATATCATAAACGCCCTTAGCTTCAGACTCTATTGAGTACATAGCATCAACTACGCCATTGAGATCTACATATTTGAAATGAAAACTGCTATCAGGTGATAATCTCACCGAAGACCGGTGATTGCAAAGCCGTTCCGAATTCCAATTCCCAACAAAGTACTCATTCAATTCATCCGCAGGGGAAGGTAGTCTAGCCTGATTTACGTTTTTCGATTTCAAGCCGAGATCGTCAACCTTACGTCACATCTTCGAAGTACTCGCACAAAGAGCAAATTTTGATTTGAGATGTGCTCTTTTGCATATCTGGCCATGATTTTTACGCGGTTTCTGAGCAGTTTGTACTGTACCCTATCCTGGTCTCGATTGGATTTTCTCCATCTAATCATGCATGCATTGGTGCATGCGTATTGTACAGCCGGTGTATAATTCAGTTTGGCCTGTACTTTATCATCAGCACTCTGTAATTGCTCTAAATCGGAAAAGTCAAATCTAAAATGACAATGCCTTAGCTTCTGGAGAACAAAATTCTTGGAAGATCAGGAGCGACAATGAACAGAAACTTCATGGTCAAAAAAATCGCACCGTGCTCTGAGGTGACGGGGACTTGTACTTGTTGCGCATCAAAGGAATGTTCTGATTGTAATAGAGTAGCAATTGCACACGTAAATATGATTAAATTCAATTAGGCAGCTTTCTGTTACACCTCCACCGACAAGAGACACGTATAATCGATAAGCCAACACTATAAGGCTGGGTGATTTCTTAGTGGCCCCAACGAATTTTTTGGCGATGAAGAGCCCCAATAGGTACTATCGGCACAAGGGTCGGTCGCAAGAGCGTTCATTCCCGAGTTACACTTGTATCAAGAGCGATTTAGAGTTGGGGCTGCTCCTTGAAAGGCTCATATATACCCCGAGCATCCCGCGCTCTGTATTATAATGCTTTAATGAAAAGCTACAATGCAGCTCGGGCGCGCTCACAAGTGAGTTCGCGCGCTCGTGCTATCAGATCGCGTATTTTTGCCATCGCTTACTTGCGCTGAAATCGAGCGAGCCGACAGAGCAATCCTACTTGCCGTGGCAGAATTGCGAGCGCCGATAAGTGCAAAGGATATGTGCAACGCGCAACCTAGGTTATGCACCTTATTATATGTATATATTACTCGTACTCTGCCGTTCGCTCTATGCCCTCTCGGCCGCGCCGATGACCCTCTCTCCGTCTTTTCAAAAGCGCGGCCAGTGCCTTTGCTGTCTCAGAGCGATGTACACGGGTCGAACGTATGCATCAGGCGCAACCTGCGCTTGCGGAGGCACATGTGCCATACTACCAATACATGCATGCAGCCTCATCTTCAAATAGTTCCTTCGTATAGTTGCAGTGACTTGTATAACCTGCCGCATGGCAGTAGAGCTGGATGCTACCTCACTTACTTATCCGCAGGCTCACCTCGCGGCGAACTTGCGAGCGAACTTGGGATGTGAGCATATATAGGCCTCAGCCGCGCGCGACAATCGCTCCGCGAGAGGTAGAAAAGTCGCGGAGACACTCGCTCTGTACTCGACGTACACTTACTTATCGGCCGCGTTTTCATCTCGCCGCGCTCGTTCATGGCTAGAAGGCTGTATAAGCTCGTTCATGGCTCGGTGGAGCAGCGACTGTAGTTCGCGATGGACCTCATCCACCTCGTGCCCTCCCCCCGATGCCCATTCTCTCTCGCTACTCAGGTATTTCTGCCTATATAACCCCAGTGACGGCTATGCGTGCATGCCTATATTTTACGACGCACTTTCTTTTCGCTGTTAATTCCGCGGCCAGCATGCTCGTCGCTCCGCTGCAGCTCATCTTTTTGCGCAAAATTCAATCTTGAACTTTTACCTCAGGCTCTCGCGAGCGCGCACCTTCTGCCTATTATTAATTTATATTTAAATGAACGCGCGACAGCACCACAACGCGACCCTCTCGCACCGCTCTCACGCATTAACATTTCCGATGCCTGGTTAATATCGCCACTCCGTCGCCTCATACTCATTGCAGTCTTCGTGCCCGATGCCTTTGCCGCTCTGATGCAGCACTTGTACGTTCGTGTACTTGCCCCCTCTAAACTATGCATATATGAACTCGAGAGCAGCACTTCTCTCTCTCCAAGAAGCATTTCGGTTCGAGCCATTTAAATACAATGTGCAATGTGCATCCGCAAGTGCATAATGCAATTGTAGTGCTAATGTGCGTCTGGGAGACAAGTTTGAAACGAGCTTGCATAAATGGGACGACTGATGCTAGCAATGATCGTTAAATTGTCGTAGTAAATACTGCTCTGTGTCTCATGCATGTAGAGTGAAACGATGAGGTGACCGCCTGCAAAAACTGAGGCCATCATTGATTGATCGATGATTGTGAATTCCTAGTGCATGTTTGCACTGGCATGAACCGGCTCAACTCACAATGTGGTTAACAATTATTTTCTGCCCTGTGCATTAGAATGGTGATAATTTTTCGGGACCTCACAAAGTTCAACTCAAACTGAAAATTTTCGTGTTTACTGAAGTTTTCCTCGCTTGGAGGTATTTACATAAACACCACGTAGGATTGCTAATCGCGTGTTATTTCTTATAATAGACGACTGTAAGTTACAGCTTTATATCCTATTGACTTTGAGAGGATATTCTTAGCATGCTCGAGATTCAACTCAAGTCGAGTCATTAGATAGGATAACTTGGAGAAAATTGGGAAGTTTCCTTAACGATCTTGGAAGACTGCAACGAGAAGCATAGAAGGAAAAACTCACTAGCAAGGGGTCAGGCCTTTGGATCACGGATTCGCTTGAAACTCTGGGAATAGTATTCTTTTAGCACAGAAAGAAGTTACCCAAAACCGCATTTGCCAACGCTCAAGCGTTTCTGAGCTACAGCATACGACCCATGCATTACAGTATACTCTTATTCATCAAAAATGGTATATATAGATATACTGTAATGCATATGTTTTAGCTTGCAGCTCAAAAACGCTTGAGCGTTGGCAAGCGTGGTTTTGGGTATCTTCTTTCTGTGCTAAAAGAAGACTATTCCCAGAGACTCAGGAGAATCCGTGATCCAAAGGTGTGACCCCTCCACGTCATCAGGTGGCTGGGACAAATAACCAATTTGTTTGGCGGTTCATTTGGTACGTCGATCTCTTCAGTCGATACTCTTTACGTCAACTATTTCTCAAACATCATAGTATTTCTTACGATTCGGAATCGAACCCGATCGATCACGACGATATGTCTCATCAATTAAGATCTCACTCGAGTAAAGCTTGAGCACGATCGAGTACGAGTTGTTGAATCTTTCGGCCGTTGGTTGAAGTGATTTTAACACCAAAACTTGAGGGCAGCTTGATAATTTTTTGACATAACTCCGGAGTATTCCTATGATCTGCTTTCCCAATCAGTTCCCGTCAACTCCAACCCACCTACTTTAAATCCCTTGAGTATCACAATGAAATGGGTCAAATATTTATGATGAATGAAAAGTCGCAGCAATAGCTCTGAGATCCCCTTATCATCACACTTGTCAACGGGCAAATCTTTCTGAAGGGCAGTAGATCCAAAAGAGCAGCCAACGATATGCTTACACAGTCACGATCCGAGAATAAAAGATCAAACCTCCTCGATGGAGTGGTACGTGATACTAATACGTGAGTATGATAATATTCTTCACAATTTGTGATGAAGTTGAATTCATTAGAGCTTCATCGAGAAAATACAAAATAATGTAGAGCCCAAAAAAATCTCTCATGGGAGAGTTTTGACTGACTCGCGTCCGATCTGGCACGATGCAAAGTACACTCACCGGACATAAATTCCGTGTAAATCTGAAAAAGCTCTTTTGTTCTTCATCAGCTGCCACTAGACTTCGTGAGACTAGATTCCAATTCTGAAGGTATAAGGATGAAATTGCGATTGAAAAGACCCCACGAACGGTCTGATTCAGATTGAAATAACAGCCAAGGAACAAAAAACTGCAAATTTGCACGGAATTCATGTTCGGGAAGTGTACATTCGCAAAACTTGTGAAGTCGGAAGCTACTCCGTGAAGAAGTTACGTGCATATGATAATCCTGGCTTTTGGCCTAGCTCTAATACGATTATTTTCTATCAGTGTTTCACATCACACAGAGCTTAGAATACATCAATGTATAGGTCAATATGAGGTAAGTGTACCCAACTTGCCCCCATATGCCGATCTCGGGGATGGGCACTCCTTGGCCCCCGGCAATTTTTTTTTCACATTTGTTATGTTGAAATATGAGAAAGCGAGTAGTTTGCATCAACCCCGAATCATTCCTGCGTTCTCGAGAAAATTTAAAGTTATTTTTCCATTTATCGTGATTGCTTAGCCAAGAAAGCACCGAGGATATCGCGTTCACTAAAACCGGTGCAAATTTATTTCTACTCCACCAATCTTCACGTTCCCTAGCGCATTCGATTCCTTCTCTCAAGACCTTTGGAATCCGCTCTTCAGAGCTGAAAAACTCTGATATGAGGCGATTTTATGTACAAAACACGGAGATGATTTGTGAATCAAGAAGGCCGACATCGGACTGTACCCAACATGCCCCCATATGGTTATCTCGGAAAGGCGTGCATTATGGCTTTTTTTACCACTCGGAACGTGTTTATCACGTCAAAATAGGTCGGAGAGAGTGTTTTGGACCGGCGAGAAGCTCCAAATGTGCGTGCACGTCGATTAAAATACTCGGTTGCTGATTTCCATCATTTATTTTGGAAGAATTGGAACAGTTCGGTTCCAATTCATCGAAATTGAACGTAGTTCAGTGCATTTCGAAGACCCTGAGACAAACTTCAAAATGAGCTTAAATACATTAGAAAATATTGAGAAAGACCAGAGTTGTTGGGAAAATGGATTAATGGGGACAATTTGGGTACACACTATTGTAAACTCTCAAAAATCACTTTTTGGGAGAATTCAAACAGCTCGGTTCCAGTTCATTCAAATGAAATGTATCTCAGCTCATTTTGAAGGTCTTGAGCGACAAGCTTTGAAATGAGCTAAGGTACGTTGGAAAATATGGAGATGGGCCAAAGTTATTAAGAAAATGGCTTAATGGGGGCAAGTTGGGTACACTTACCTTTCATCCATTGATGAAGCTGCAAGCTAAATTTGCTAATGAGTTATTGTTATGACTACAGCGATAGCTAGATTTACGATTCGAAGCCAGTCACAAAATTCCGTTTCAAAAATTTTTATCTTACAAATGCTAGTTTAAATTATGAACTTCCCATGGCCGGTCAAAATTGAAATATACGCGTTTGTAAATAGAATTTGGGAATGTACGGTACGAGATCACAGCTAAAATAAGAGGAAAACTCGAACATCAACCCACAATTTTCTGTCTTGGATTCACAATTTGTCCAATGACTTTCCTTGTACTTATGTATTCCATCTGTGGATATTGAGGCTGATTCATTCAAGTGCGAATGAATCCACTTTTACGCCCATATTATTCTGTTCACACACGAAGATGTAACAAAGCGTCAATTCAATCCACTCGACTCGATTAATCGAGGAATTACTATACTTTCCTAAGCAGTCCTTTGGTGTTCATTATAACTGGCTTCTACTGTCGTATGATTTATTATTATTGACAACCTCTAGGAATGATCAAAAATTGTTTTCCAATGGGTCCTGACTATTTGAGACATCAGCAAACTATGTTTAGAAGAATTCAAACTTCATAACTCGTAAGTTAGTCGAGAATTTTCAGATCCATTTAATAATCGAAATAGCTAGATATGGAAAGCTATGGTGATATTTCAGCGAGAGTTGTCCAAGATATCTCATCATCAAGAGGAGAATCTAACTTTATATTTCGCGATTACTCAACTTCAAAGTGGTAATGTGATGAGATTCGGGAATTTTGGGACGATTCTTTTTAACTATATATTAGGATACATTTGTTAGATCAGTCAGAACGGATCCGACTTAGGTCATTTATTCTGCGGTCACAAATTTGATACATACCATCTTGCGGTTGAGGAGTGTGCTTTCTAATACTTCTCTCAAAAGAATATTAGAATGAATAGAATCTGGGGCTAGGTCACTTCTAGGAAAGATAGTCTCTCGCTCCAACGAGAAGTATAATCAAATTTTTTCCGTGAATTCTAATATCGCGACATTCTCAACCTAATTCTAATGTGATCCAAGATAATGAGTTAGCTACGTTGCTCATACCTTGAGCTTGTCGGATGAGTATAATTTTCGAAAAAAATCTACCACACATAATGGTCTTGTGAATTAAATTTCGCGTCTACTTGGGTGACACGGATAATTTACGAGGTGCTCCAAAGATTCTAGAAAAAGTTGTTCGGGTGTTATCTCATAAACGGATTCGAGCTCATGAATTATTCATTGCCATGGATCATACCAACGAGGCCTGACACGCTACCAATAGCTCGCAATGTCCATAATCCGAGGTCACGTCGTGTATCATCTCCGTTACAGTTGCGTGGAGAGTAAGTAAAAGAATGTGCTCATCCCAATAGTTTCAAAAAATTAGTATCTCTTGAAGGTGGCCCGGAATAATCGAGTCACCTTTCTCGCTTTGTGAGTAGTTGATTTTGATGATCGGTTTGCTTACAATATCTCTATGGTTTGCTTGCAGTGAGATTTTGCAATCGCGGGCGTTATTACTACGCGATGCAGCTCGCTGTACTAATACTTTTTGTCATCTACAAATGCGCTATACTGCTATCGTAAAGACGTCGCAAAAACTCGATCGATTAATTATCAGTGACGGGCGTTAAGCAAGTCATTGCAAACACAAGAAGCACATACGAGAGCGTGGAAATGTATAACGACGATCGTCCAAAGTCATTTAGAGCAGAGCTTATTTGCCGCTGAGAGGACATTATTGCTCACAACGCGTTGCATTTTCTACCACTGTATATAATGTGTATACGGAATTGCTGGTACGTGTAATTTTGAGAGCGAGATCGTGGTCCGGATATGCACACGCGGCGCGTTGCAATTTGTGCAGCACCGCCTGCGCGCGGGCGTAATGCAATATCGCGAAGCGCGAGAATCAATCGACGATCGTGCGAATGCGAAAACAAACAACACAGGGAACGGTGCAGGTATAGAGGATACTCAGGGTACCCTCTATCTCTGATTCAGGGCGCGGTAGCCGGTAGCACGGGGCGCATTTACGCAAATATAAGCATCATCGAGGAGGAGGAGGAGGAGGGGGGGTATGAAGAACGGGTCCGGTCGTCCAGATGATCGGGTGCGGACGGAGCGATAGCAGGTATGCAGTGCAGGATAAAAATGAGGGGGTTCGCACGGAGTGAATGAGGGTGAGCCGAGAGCAAGCATAAGTAGCTACCGTGTCCGTAATTCGGATTCCCACCATCGCAAAGTCGATTACGGCCGGGGCGATCGGGCGGACTGAAATAGTCAAATCAAACAGGTCGACGCTGTGGCGCGCCGAGTGTAAATCGATCGTTGGAAATGACCGTGCGATGTGCTCTCATCATCTGTGCATCAGGCCTTGGACTTGCGAGATGCCAATTCGTGGCGAGAGCATCATCCTTTGTGCAAACACAGCATCACCTGAACTATCCGATTGCTATTATCGAGGCCCTGCTGCGCGGAGGTGGGGAAGCCAAGGCGCGCCCCATCAGTCCCGAGATGATACACGCTCAGCAGCTAGGAACTCGGCTTTGCTCTCTTATAATTCAATAACGGCGAAACGGTAGCCACGTCGCCATCACCGCCGCCTCTCTTTTGATGTGCTCGAGAGGCAATCAGAATGAGCGGCATGAGCTCCCGCCCGCCCGCTCCTGTCGCGATCGCGCAGGTAGAAAACGAGCATCATCCACGCAGCCTAGCCTCGATGTTCTGGCTTTTGCATGTGATCGTAGTGTAAGGTTTAGGTGCGGTGTTGTTGAGTTGGCTAGGGGGACGGTTCGGAGACCGCGGGTTCGCCAAATAACAATTCGCGGTGCTATGCAGAAGCTGCACGCTGAGCGGCGAGTTGAGCTAAATAATGGCATTGAAAATTAGCTACTGTACCCGTGTCCGGGGCGCGCGGCCGCAAAATTATTGGATTCGGACTCCGCTGCAATGCAGCATCAGCGCAGGCGGTACGAGACAGTAGCCTCGGCCGTGGCGGAGCGAGCGCAGGGGGCCGCGAATTCGATCATCCACTGCAGCGCATTTTACCGCCTGCTCCGCAAAATGACGCGCGCTATACCTGAACCTGCAGCAGCTCGCCTCAATTAGATGGAAAGATGCCAATAAGCATAGCGCTTGAGTCAAGCTGCATCATCAAGGGTACAAATTCAACCTCGCATATCGCTACCGCGCGCGCTCTCTCGCGAAACCCGGAGTGAGCAGTGTTTTTTTTTCGTGCTTGTTCCCGTTGCCCTTGTACATTAAGTATATTATCAACCCTCATCTGCAGCCTGCAGCCTCGCTACTACATCTCGCGCTTCCCGTGTCGTTTACGTAGGCGTGTACTTGGCCGCGTGTCTCCACTGAACGATCTTTTTTTCGAGTCCAGGGGCCTGTGGGCTTGTTGGATCGACTCTGCATTTCAAGAACCCTCGATTTACTCCCAAAGCTGTCGAGGTTTGCGTAGGCACTTGTACTTGATCAAGAATGAGCTGCCTTCGTGGTTCTTCGTCTTGATTATACAACGACAGTACACATCTCGCCGCACTTGGTTATGTTTGAGTAACTACGTATGACGGTGCAAACTTTCGCCTTAGCTTATTGAATGCTCATATGAGCCTATTCTCGCGAAGTCAACTTTCAGCTATGCCTCCATTATCTCATTTGAAATTGTAGATGTCGTTTGTCGCATGTGGATTGGACGAGCATTATGGATTTTCAATCAAATGAAATTTGATCATCTTATTTGCATCTCAAATATACACAGGGTTTCGCAGAGCATTTTTCGGATAGAAAAGCACATATGAAGAAGTTCATCCCCAGGTGAGGTTTGATTCAAATCAGGTCCTAACGAAGACAATCAAAACAAAATTCAATCCAAAATGAAGCGTCGGGCGTGAATGGAAAGTGTCACATGTATATGAGTCTGTACACGGAACTTTCAACATTCGTGTTACTGCACGAAATCTCAGAACACACAAACGATTATCAAGGTTCCAAAACTGGTTCCGGTAGGTTGCAATGACTTTGAATGTCGACTCTATTCGTTGTTCTGCCGAAAAGATCTGGCTATCTGCAGCACACTCCGCAACCCTCGTTTTTGAGCAATCTCTCATGTGACTCGCGTCATTTTCTGATCTCCAAAGCCTGCTGCGAAGATAACATTGCTCGAAAAATTTTGCTAAAATTCAGTGACTATCTAGACACCTAATATTTTAAGGAAGCATTGGTTTTACTCGTGTGCCTTCGACGTAGCATTCATTAAATGAACCTCGAGTCTGTGTTACCGAGTTTCCACCTTTCTCGTACTTAGCTTTAAAAAAAATAATATTTCCAATTATCGCGTAATTGAACCGGATTTTGATAGCTCAAAACAATGCCGACAATACCCCTCGCGCCCGAACCAATGTTTGGTTCGGGCGCGAGCAACCAACTGCGGAGAAATGATAGCCTCAGTAAGATGGATAAGTTCATGCGCCCACTCGAATGGAAGAGGTCAAATTCTCGTGGTAAGCGAAGAGGAAGGGTGGTACGCTTCAGAAATGTTTCACCCATATTCTTTCTTACTCATATAAACAATATCTTACAGTTTTCATGTCCTGGCAGGAAATGTTATTGGAGTGAGAAGCATTACCAAGATCATATTGATGAAACTCATGTGTGATCGAGCTCATGGGAGCTCCTCTATGATGTTGCAATTGTTCATATAGATCAGGAACCACCTGCATCCCACAAGAGAATTCATTTTTCCTCTGCTAACCAGTATAGATAAGATTTTAGAAGTTCATGATTTTTCTTAAAAATTAGGGATGAGATCGCCGAACCGCTTATAGGAGGGAACTCGAACGCTTGCGGTTGATGTACGGTTAGAAAGTAAGAAAAAAGTAAGATACAATGCGTAATTGTGTTTAAACTGACCTTTGCGTATTGTAAGTACATGAATCTAGATCCAATAGGGTTCACCCACAAGGGGGGACCACGGGTTCAGGGTCGCCAATCATCCCCAAAAGTTTTTCACAGTTTGGTACCACCTATGAAGAATCCAGAGTGATTCCGTCGAATAAGCCTCCTGTTCAGAGCTGCAAGCGGAAATGTTAGCATTACCTGTATATCTATATATATGTTACGTGCAAAGTCCGAAATTGTGCATTCCGGGGAGTGCAGAACGATGGTTTGAGCAAAGCTCGATATACTGAGTTTTACACAGAGGATCGGTGTGTATTCTGCGATGTATAGAGGTGAGTCGGGAAATTGCTGATAATAATAATTCAAATCATGTTTACAGCAGTCAGTCTCGCGAGGCCAATCACATCGACACTTATTCGAGTTACAAAATTATGGATCCAAATAGCGCTGATTCATTTCGGGATGATTTTAATTCTAAACTCAACTCAATCATATTAAGGGATAATAGTAGTTTGATTGAAAGTGCAGTGGACTATCAAAATCTTATCGCAAGTGTCTTAGCTGCCAAAAATGAAAAGAATAAGTGAGTGTTGACTGATCGGAGAGCAGTCAACACTCAAGAATCTATTGTCGGAGGTCAAGGCTTCGTATGTTGTAATTATACGGTGAAGTGTAATAGTAACAGATGTATTTGTAAGAAGAAAGTAAGGCTATGTAATTCTCGATGTCATGGTTCATTAGATTGTAAGAACAAGTGACCTCGCGTTATAAGTATTTTATCTCCTAAATATCTCGCTATATTCAATAATTATTCTCGTGTGAATTGACGATCGATGATTTTCGCAGAGACTATTGTAATTTTTATCTTGTAAGAAAACATTGTCTTTCATTGTTTAAGGACATGTGAAAGCTCTACCTTACCGACCGAGCGGGTACTCGTTTGGGGGAGTAGTTTCAAGGGAGCCCTACAGAGGCGCCACAGTAAACTACTCCAACTTATATAGTCACTATCAGAGGTAGGGCTGGGAAAACGCGTGTTTTTCACGAGTCGTGAAAAACGTGTTCCTACAACAACACATTCACCTGCACTATTTTATAAAATCAAGTAAAAATACCCCGCCATGACAAAGTGCATTCTACAAAAATTCCATCTATCTCACGGTCACTGTTCCACTTCACTTCACTAAAATGACACCTTTTTCACTTGACTCACACACAACCCAACTATCACTGGCTTCAAATTCCCAACTGGTGAAGTGGTGACTCAGAAATTCTTATTGCAGAATCTGCTTGAATTTTTGTTGTCGCCACTCACTTCACATTCTAGCTGGGGAATTCTGAGCATAAAAAACTCCCCATCCTTGACTCAGGAATTCTTATTGCAGAAATCTGCTTGAATTCCTGTTATTGTCACTTGCGATGGGTGAGTTCTTGAAGTATCAAATTTCCCATGTATAGAAAATATGACAATCTTACTATAAATTTCTTCTTAACCTATACCTGAAAAAAGGAGATACATTACCAATATGATTTATAATTAGTCTTGTAAACATGGAACAAGTGAATTAGCAACTTACCTGGACTGCGAATGAGGAACGACAAAGTACTTTTCTTCATGGACTTTTGCATGAGAACTTGGTGGCATTTTAGTATCTCGCTGACTCTTACAATCTAATATAGTATCGATTGTATGCCACATGCCTCTCATTAGATTTTAATGAATGTGTTGGAACTGGAACAAGGAATTTTTTTGAAGTTTCACCTGTGAAATTGAGTACAATTAGGTTTCAATAATTATTCGATGGACCCATCACATTCGACAGAGTCACTTCTGTAATTTGGGAGAATAACGCAAAGATAAATCTCAAAACTTTTTCTGAGCAAGAGTAGAGAACCATGAAGCTTACCACCATGACAATCAGAAAAATCTCACCATATAGAAGCAGTTTGATTCATTAATAGTCCAGCCTACTCACTCTCCTTCATCAAAGTTTACAGTCAGAGATCCGCACTTGGTCCAACTAGACCACCACACCATAAATATCTGGACCCCCTTCCAATATGTTAATTAGCTACTTAAAAGTGGTTGCTGGGGGTTTGCATAAGTATCCGAAGCAAGTAATTTCCTTTTGAGATACTCTGGGTATGTTTCGGACCAGAACATATACCTTTTTCTCAAAGTGCGAGGTTCTGGAAGTAGGAAATAATGAAGAAAATGCTTCAATTCCCATCTCATGTTATTTGTAATTGGGAGATCATAATTATTGCAATCATTTGAATACAAAAACTTTGAGTCAAGGTGGAATTTATAGAAAATATCTGTGCAACAAGAGTTGTTGACATCTAGCCCCATTGAGCAACATAGCAACAGCAGACAACTTATAACCTCGCGGGTAGAAGAACTATATTGCGCAGCGAGTTGACTTCAAGCATCGTCGATTGCTACTGAATTCAAGTACCTCCGACGTTCATTAATTGTCACGGAAAACTAAATTTTCTTTCTATACCTACGAACAAAGAATCGGCTTGGAAGCAGTCGACAAGTTGTTGTTGCTGCGAAGAGATGCGAGACTGTTGCATGCAGATACCCACATCCCACATTCCACTTTTTCACCAGCACTGCAATATCACCGACAACCGGGGCACTCGCGTCTCCTCGAGCACTCGAGGATGACGAATCGGGCACCCGCGACGGCACCGGGAAGCCCCGAATCGGTGACAAGGTGACGAGCCAACGCGGAGTGAAGCCGTAGACGCGTATGTGTGCGTCGTCGTTGTAGTGATTGCGGGCTGCAGCAGACGACAAATTATGCGCCGCGGACGCCGTGATTATGTCGGTATAAGCATCGCCACTCGTTTTCACTTGGTTCCTATCTTTTTCGGGGAAATTATGGAACCGTATATAGTTTAGGTTGTACTCGAAGATCAAATCTATCATTTGCTGAAAATCTGGAGCTGATTGGAATGATTGTTTAGCCAGGAGTCTGAGGACTGTAATTCATGTTTACCGGCGTAATTACAGTCCTCAGACTTTTGTCAAAACAACAATTCCAATCCACTTCAAACTTTTGCCAAGTGGTAGATCTAATCACGAAGTACTTTGAGATAATTCGCCAATTTTTTAGGAAAATTCATTTCAGTCGTGATCGGCTCATATGGTAAGGTAGAGCTTTCACATGCTCTTAATTCTCATGACGCGTTTCTCATATTAAACGTATTCACAATGAATTAGTCTCAGCATTATTCATTTTGATTTTGAAGACATCGTTGGCATTCTGTATTGAGGACAATTTGCTCGAGTATTAGTAAACATTGGAAGAAGAATCGACTCTTCATGTCGCTCATTGTGTGTTAGAAATTTCCCGACTCACCTCTATACATCGCAGAATTCACACTGATCCTCTGTGTAAAACTCAGTATATCGGGCTTTGCACAACGCGAGTTGTGCAGAGTCCGATCCACCGGGCTTTGCACAAACCACCGTTGTGCACTCCCCGGAGTGCAGAATTTCGGACTTTGCACGTAACATATACATCACTTCTAAACATGAGCCTACATGAGCAATGCTGATCTCACGAGGAACACTCAGGGGTTGTGGAACATGGATTTGGCTGAAACTCTAGGGATAGTCTCTTTTTATCACCAAAAGATGAAACCCAGAGGTGCACTTGCAAATGTCCAACCGTTTCCGAGCTGTAGCTCATAACATTAACATTGCGGAAATATCTGTATATATCGTTTTTGGAAATAGACTCATATGGGCAATGTTAATGTCATAGGCTATAGCTTGAAAACGGTTGGGCAATTGCAAGTGCGGCTCTGAGATTTACTCTTTGGTGGTGAAGGGATATCCCCAGAGTTTCAGCCAAATCCATTGCCCACAACCCGTGGGTGCTCCTTCTCAGTGCCGCACATCTCTGATACCGCACGTCTCCATCCGGCGCCCGGGAATAGGTGAGTCTAGGGACTCGCATTGGATCGTCTCTGGACGACTTATTCTACCTGAGGGGTTCCCAAGAAGCTTAGAAGAGTTCCAAACCCCCCACCGAGGGGTGGGTTTGGCCTTGTGCTGGGGACCGAGCTCGAAATTTAGTAGTCGGGGAGGAGGAGAGGGTCATTGCTAAACCATTTAAGGTTCGGTGATGGCCATCCTTTGAACCGACGCGCTGGTAGGGCGTATCCCTGCTCCACGCCCGCATGGAGGCAAACCGGGGTGGAGGTGAAAGCCAGGCGCCCGGGATGCAAAGGCTAAATTCCTCTCCAAGGATGCTCGCAAGAGGGACTCCAAGTCCCGGGGTGTGACGACCCTCCGGCCCCAGTTACAGGGAAACCGTACCTGGGCCTAGGACCGAAGTTGGTAGGGAGAAGCCTGTCCCGAGACCGGAGCTCGGAGCTTTGGCTCCTCCCGAAAACCCGCAAGTAATAATATCTAATCTCGCATAATGTCTGTCTAATCCACAACAAACGACATCTACAATTTCAAATCAGATCCTAACGTGCTCAATCAGAACCAAGTTCAATCTATCAATTTTACTCTTGAATACACTTTTCATGAAATCAATCTTCATAATCATTGTGGAGTCCAAAGATATTTGTATGTCATTGATGGTAATCAACTGGGACAACCTTGAAAAACGAATTTAACCTCAAAAAATCTTGAAGACCTTCCTTGTAAGACCACGCTAAGGTCCAGAATGATCCTCAGTTTTTAGAATGAGTTTTTTCTACTCGTGGTACGTAGGAGTGGCATTTTTCATTCCTCAACTTCACTTTAATGGCTACCGAATCGAATTGATGTCAATTTCATGAACAGGTATTGGAAGTATGTCCATTGTGATAATTTTTGATTAAATAGCTGATTTGAAATTGACGAGAAAGCTGCGAGAGCCACTCTTACGGGTGACAATCGTCGTTTTTACGTACCAAGAGTGGAAAAAATTAGTTTCAGAGTCTTCAATTGAGTAGCTAAGCCTAGCATGGTCATACAAGCCGGTTTTTCGAGGGCTAGGAAAGAGACAGTGATATTCAGACTGTACTTACAGGACAAAAATAGGTGGACTATCGCTCTCAAAGATTGTTCAATACAACTTGGTGCTCGGCTTGATAGACGTCGGCGACGAAGAAGGTGCGAGACAACCAAAGAGCTCACCGGCGGGGACAGGGAATCGAACGTTTTAAGTTGTTTTCGTCGAACACGCTGTCGTAGGCAGAATCGGTGCACTCTTTAAATTTTCTGAAAGTATTAACCTCAAATACGATAGAAAATCTAAGATTTGATATCGAATTAAGATGCAGCTATCGCAAAACTTCAGCGTTACTGAGCTTTCGTTATAGATAGAGTCATAGACTCTATTAGAGTTCCCATATACTTGGTTTTATAGCTACCAGTTAGGTCATAGAAAGGGATCGTCTTAAGACAGCCAACTTATTGAGCCACTCCATATGCAAGATTTAGCGTTGATGCAGAGAAAAATAAGAGCAAACCTTACCCTTTTGCAACCTTCGCCACATCCTCCGCGATTCGACGAATTCGATCGCACGCAGCCATTATTATCGACCTGGGACGCATGCTTTGTAGCACGCGGTGGAAAGAATTATTCATCAAATGTGCTTGAAAACCCGATGGGGTCAGCAGAAGAGCCCTAACTCAAAATTTGAGTGAAGCGAGCTTCACATTGTCGCGGTACGTCAGCAGGATGGCGTGAATCCCGAGCTGAATTCGGTATGCGCACCAAGTCACGACCGAGACAATGAGTCGGAACAAGTAGTTGTTGAGGAGTATCCAGCGAGAGCCCCCAACGACAAAAATAAAAAAGATCGAGCAGCCAGTGTCTCCGATGTGTAGCGGGAAGTTCTGTCGCCACCCCGAGAGAGTAAGATAGAGAGAAAAAAAATACGAATTTACGGGGGACGCGAGGCGCGCGCGAGAGCGGAAACCGGCGCAAAGCTACCGAGTCACGTAGCGCAGTCCGCGTCCGGACCTCAATCGTTGAAAGACTGCCTTTGTGATAAACGTATTCGAGTCAAGGTATAAATAAATAAATCGGTCTCATCATGCAAGCTCAAGGGTCCGCAGGGGATGTGCTTTATGTTGGAGTGGGTGGGCTTACGATCGCTGCACTACGCGAGAAATCGAGAAAAACCTCTGCCATGGTATGTATACTAAGTGCGCCTTTGACGTGAGCCTAGTATCACACGTATATTCAGCTCACGAAGTGAGCACCAGCATTTACGTACTTAGATAAAAAATTGACAAAGGGAAATCAAATCTCAATGCCACATCTCGACCATGATATTACGCGATGGCAGTCGGAGCACGGCTTCACCAGATACTATTCCTTGAGTCTAGGTGTTCTTTTGTATTTATTGGTTATTAACCTCGCATTCAAAAATTTTTTCAAATGAGAGTAAAAAAATTGACATGCGCATGCAAAAGAGGAAGATAACATAGTGAGCAGTAGCGAAAATATTCGAAGAGAGTAGAGAGGAATGGATAAATTATCACAGAACATCAAAAAATTAGACGAGCAGCTTGATAAGAAACCAGCGTCATTGCTTCTCTCGCTACTGTTCATTCGGTTTATGAATGTTCTTTGATAAGTCAAAGGTCCCTGGAACGCTATTATGGCTCAGGAATGATATTTGTAAATTAATGAGTATTGATGATGTGGTGGTATTAGAAAGAGGTTCCTTGGAAAGTTGGTGAAGATGATATTCTGTTGAACTGGTGCCCCTAATAGTTATAACCGATCACTAGCTCAACGAGCTATCAACTCATGAATTTGTACACCCACTCCCTCGATCATGATTTTATCGTCTTACCGACGGAAACATCGTGTTTCCATCCACCTACGCGGACGCACAAACGCTATTTCCATTATCATATGTCTCGTGCGGAAAACGATTTTCTTCACTAAACGAGTCCTGGACGTCGGCTTGCGCTGACGCACAGCTCTCGTCTCGTACAGAAAATGCATTTTCCGCAACTCGGTACATAATGTACCTTTTGTGAGTACCCAAACATCAGGATATCGCAAAAAATCGTTCATTTTCACAGCGTTTTAGCGGGTGAATTTCTATATTGGTGAAATATTGACATCTCTCTTTCCAAACTTGTTGAATGGAGGTTTTCCACCCTCAAGCCATAGGCTCCCCAAATATCCAGATCACATTCTGAGATTTTGCGAATTTCCGCCCAAAATTGGATAAAATTTGGTTGAATACAACTTTTGACAAGGTTTTGCCAAACTTCGGTATCATTTGAGAGTTTGACCGTTCAAGCTTGACTCGTGAGGAGAGCACCAGGCGTGCGGAGCACGGATTCGAATGAAGCTTTGGGAGTCATCTTGTTTCGGTGAGAAATGGGGGGTTTTCCAAGGCTACAATCTAATAGCCCTCCTATCTTGATATTAGAACCGCAAGAGGAGCCCTGGACCTCGGTCTAGGTGCCCCGGGGTGCGACGGTCCGCGGGCCTCCGTTGAGGGGCACCGTATTTGGGCCCTGGCCCAAATTCGAAAGTTATAGGGACTGGCCCCAAGACTGGCGTTTAGGTGCTTGGAACCTCTTAAATGTCGCAAGGAGGGCGGGTCACCTGTGACCTTGCTCTGGGATATGACGACTCTTTGGCCCGGTCAACATCTGCTGCCGGAGCGTAGAGTCCGTACAGCTCTATCCGGCTAGCCAAGGCAGCCAAAATGCCAGGGACCGGATGAGGCTAGGGACTCGTGAAAGAGCTACTTTGGATGGCTCTCCGCGGAGACTGCAAGATTTATCCAGGGAACCTAGGGCTCTCGGAGGTCCAGCGAAGCTCGAATGAGCCCATCATCCCCTCAGCGAGGGGTGAGAACAACTGTTTGCCATAACTGGCCCGAAATTCGGTAGTCGGCTAAGTGGGCTAGCCATTGTTGAGTCTTTCGATATCGAGAACGGCTGCTCACCGAATCGGCGAGCTGGCAGGGCGTATCTGTCCCTCATCCCACAAGAGCAACCGGGATAAGGCCGTAAACGCAGGTACCGGGGTGCAAATGACTAATATTCGCCATCCCAATATCAGGCTATGGAAATAAGCATTGCCTTTATGAGCCAATGTTAAAATGACACCTATGAAGAAATACTGACAATGCTTGTATCCATACTTGTACTTCTTGATAGCAGACTCGTTGTATTCAACCTATGGAGACACCTTTATTTCTTACAAAATCAAGATGGTTCCCAAAGTTTCAGCGAAATCCGTGTTTTACAGATCTGCTGCTCTCCTTGTCAGTCTAATGGATTAAGTTTGGACCACACTTGACCCTAAGAAAACTCCCACCGAGATGAGCCTAAGGTGGTTTTTTAACCGCAGATGATGAATATTAGGGGTAAAGACTTTTTCCGTCGTGATGTAGTTGCAGAAGGACAAAACATCACTCGTTCTCGATTGTACCTGTTGAGAACTATCTCCGAGAATTCTTTTGTTGCGAAACGCTTCAAGGGACGCGCCCAAGCCCGATTAATGAGAATATTCACGAGTCGGAAGAATTAACCGTATTGCATTCCATTCAAATATGAAAGTAGAACGACTCTCACGTGATCAATATTGCAATTCAGATTCCTTCTGAGGCTTCATGATGGGATGATGTGTTGAACTTCAATCTCAGTTTCCATTGTGGTAGTACCTTCTCTCAGGACAACTATACCACACTGTAGGGAGCGTAGGTTATTCTAACTTGATGTCGTTATTGACCATCCTTACACCAACCTGCGGTGGCTATATTCATCTCCGATTATCGCCTGTCGACCCGACTACCTAAACTCGATGCGATCTCATTCTCACGTGATTGCATATCTCAGAGCAATATTCAGAGAAGCTGCATCTTGATTTCAAACCAAATTCCTTCGCCAGGTCATAAGCGGTGCTGAGAGAGATATCAATCCTTGTCTAGCTTCATTACCAGTCTCATTGCCCCAAAATACTCCATTGTCAGCGTCACCCATTCAAAATCCGAATCCTCGTTGCGGGATTGAGTGGGATGATAACATATTAAACTCTCTGGGATCCCTTCAGCGCATTGTCATTCTGCGTGGCCTAGGAGCATTGAATTGTCTTTATGCGTCCGCGTGCGTATAGCTGTGGCCTCGACAAATCTCCCGGGCCAAAGCGCACTCTATTCCAAGTATTGCTCGAGAACGTGCACCGAATCTCGATACCTTCAGCGTGGCCGTGCTTCGAGAGTGAATCAAGATCGAATCCTGGTTCTTGGCCACCCCCTTTGGCTGCAACGTGTTGGTAGATTACCTATTAGAGGACGTTAAAAACAGCGGATGGCTCCGGATACATTTTCTCTTGATGCGTCGGACGTCACGTCAGTCGCGCAGCGACCACTGGCCAAACATAGCGTGAAACGCGAAAATGTCGATTGAGATTGCTGATTCTTCACTCGCAGCTATGAATCGCTAGCAATTGCGGACACCCAGAGTCGCGCTCTCATTAATACAATACCGCGGGTCCGCGGCATCGCTTTCCTTGTGTGCACAGGCTATCGCTCGTTGTATACGAGCGTTATGTGCACATTGCAAAGTGTATACCCGGGCTTCGCATCGCGCACGTTTGGATTGAGGATCCATTCTTATTTTATTACACATATGGGTTGCACGTTGCGCTTGTCCGAGCTGTCCGCCACCGTCGACGCCGTCTTTTATTTAACCCAGCTCGAATCTCCATTGCCCTCTCGCTTTCACCCGCGCATCTCCTATCCTGCAAGAGAGGAGAACAGAGCTCGTGGCTGCTGTATCAGTTGAACAAATGCTGCATCAGGCGGAACGATACCGAGCGCTGAAAACGGGAAATTAATGCGCGTGAACTTTGCACGCGGGTTTGAATGTCAGGCATCTGCTGCAGTGCAGTTCTGCTTGAATCGGGCTGCAAGTACTTGCTGCGCGAATTCCTCGAGACCTAGCGCTCGCGCGCTGAACAGCATCGATGCTCGACACTTACATGTTATTGCGCGCTGGAGTATTTTTTTCGCCCCTCCCGAACGCGCCCTCGCTCTTCGATTCACACGCACCTCTCTGCCCACCTTTAATCCTCGATTTTTAACCCTTGTACTCGCTCCTGTATCTCGGCCTATCGAAGGATCACGAGCTGTGGATCAGTATATACCAACAGCTACCATATTGTGCCCTCGACGAGGCTCGCAAGAGAGGTCGAAATCGCTACGTAAAAAGTGCAACTCGAATCGATGATTATCTCCGCTGTAGGGAAGTATCAACCATACGGACTCGCGTCGACAAGAGATGAGGATCTGGATAAGTTTGGCGTATACTCGTCCAGCGCGATCAAATGCCCAAGATTTCTGTCTGCTGTTGATTCTGTGCATGCTCACAAGCGATGTGAGGCGTTGTCGAGGAATCCTGATTCACCCAATGCGGATCGACAGAATCTGGAAACTCCATTCAATATTAGAACTCGTGACTCGCCATTGTTATCCGCGCCGAACAATGGCTGCGAGGGTAGGTTAGATACAAATTCGATGTGAAAGACTGTGACCCAACTCATTGGCAGTCGTAAGTATACCTAATGCACTGAAATATCAATACTTACCCAAAGTTTCAAAGATTTGTTCTATTAATCTTACATCAAAGTTGTGTGGATATGTAGTAGCACTTGAGTAAAGCCAAGAGTGAGGGAATATTGCACATGAATGGGGCTTCACTCGTCTAATTCTGAAGCTGGAAAGACGGTCGTAAATTGAACTCACATAATCAAACAAAACAACTATGGTATATATCTTTCTGAGTCTGCGACGTTGCATAGTGACTTGATTCAGAACGTATAGTTAAGCATTTTTAGTAAAAACTCTGTAAATCCAAACACTACAATACAGGGCATGGTTAACGAAAAGAATGCCGTTTATATCTTCACAGATGGTAGTAAGATCCCAAATGCACTATGCGTTGGGACTGCATGCATTTGTTACGATTTGGAAGTAAATATCTCTCGAAAATTACACAGAGATGCATTAATTTTTACGGCTGAATGTGTAGCTTTGAACGATGCAATCGATCTAGCTCTGAGACAAGTGAATAATAACTATCTAATTTTCACTGACTGTTTAAGTACTTTAAAGTCACTACTGTCTACTAAAAACGATATCAAAGTTAACTCGTATGTCTTGAGTTTGAAGCAAAAAGTAATTCAGTTCCATAATTCGAGTCAAAGTGGGCCAGTGAAATTTATTTGGATTTCCTCTCATGTCGGGATTACAGGAAATGAAAATGCGGATGATTTAGCTAAAACAGCGACCAACAATGAATGTACAAACGACTTGCTCATTCCATTCACTGATATGAAGCAAACGATCAAAACAGCGTCATGGGAGAAAACTATCGTAGAACTCGAAGATCAAGGAAAGAAAAAAGGTAAAGAGTATTTCGCTTCCTACCACAAAACAAAAGCAAAACCATGGTTTCACAAGAAGAAACTCGACAGAAAGTCAATTGCTACTATCAACCGATGTCGCTCAGGGCACTACAGTTTAGCATCTTCACTTGCTCATGTTAATATTATCCGAGACGCGTCTTGTGAATGCGGATGGGAAGATCAAGATCTTGATCACATATTTTGGCAATGTCCACTGTATGATCCCCAACGAGAAAAATTTGTAAGAGCCCTGAAACTTTATGCGAGCGTGCAATTTCCGATGTGTGCAAGAATTCTGCTTTCAGATCCTAGCCTCTCTAATTCTAAAATAATCATGGACTTCCTAAATGACTGCGAACTAAATATATATGGGTCATTCTGGACCAAGGTGAACATTTTGAAAATCGACGAAATTTAAAAAAAAAAACCCAAACATTTTTTTCGGTTAGTACTACTAGAATATAGTTGAAAAAATTTTTTTTCAGATTTTTTTGGGACCTATGGCGGGCCCTACGAATTTTCCAAGTCCCATTTTTGAGCAGTTTTTCGCCTATTTTTCGCATCTTGGAAAATTCGTAGCTCGGACCCAAATGCATCTTTTTCATCCTAGCTGGGCGCATTTTTTTCGGTATGACGTACACTTCCAAGAAAAAAATTGATCGGTCCAAAAAATTGATATCTGGTAGGTCCCACGGTTGCATCAAAAAAGGCCCAAAAATACGACTTTGCACCACCTTTGGAGGCGTATAGGTCAAAATGGAAGCCTCGTAGCAAAATTTTGCGAGAGAAAAAACTTGTAGGCCTTGAAGAAACCTTCAATTTCCCTTTTAGAACGTGTCATTATCTTATCTCACGTACGATCTACAGCCGATTTAAGTTGGGCATTTTTGTAAAAACGTGAAACTTCAAGGCCAATTAAAAAAAAATCGTTTATTTTTTATCGACCCCAAACCTATGAAAAAATGTTCTTTCAGATGTCTTTTTGGAGGCCCAACAATAATTTGGTTGTTCCTTTAAAATCCCGATTTTATACGAGCTGTTAAAAACAGTCGGGAACACCGAAAATCGTGTCGAATTCGGGCCTTATCATGAAGCTTCGTGGACTGGGTCTTCCCTTGCTCTCGATTCGTGGATTCTAATTATACAGCACTCGGCATAAAATATTGTGGAAGATGAGACCTAGAGCTGAAAAATGGCCTCTCGTGCGATGTTTTACGATGGAACCGTCCAAAACTAGAGTAAATTGAGTAAATACAAGATAAATCGAGGGAATCGATTGTGATGCATCTCTCACTTAACTAGCCCGCGCTGACTAGCCCAACCGGCCGCTTTGGCACTCCGCGTATGCTCCGCACTGCATGCCATCCTCCGTTTATGCGGAAGTGATAAGTGATATTAACAGCTGATGCAGTATTGTCAGGTATTATCCAGTATAAACAGAGATAAGAAGGTTCTCTAATCTCCGTTATAGACTGTAGACTGTACGAGGTTTTGGTTGTTAGTGATCACCAGGGAAAAATAGTATGTGTCAGTCAGCGTCCCGATCAGAAATTTTGGTACCTTCCCCGCGGGGTTTGCTCCGAAGATGGGCCAAATGTATTGTGAAGCATATGAAGTGTAACGCCTTCCCCGCGGGGCACCCGCGAGGTATCATCGGGGCATTATTTGCGCAAAATTAGTGCAGTTTCTGTTGAGACCTTTAAAATAATTTTGGATATGTTTGTAATGTTATCACTATTATGTGATTGTTTAAGTAAAGTATGTTCAAGTGAAGTTGAAAATTCATTGAAGACCTGGGAAAGCCTCATAAGAGCTACTAATATCCAGCCTGTGTTTACTTCCACTGAGGGCAAATAGTCACTTGACTTTGCAGCGTGTGACGAAAAAATTAATTTCGCTGGACTGAGATTTGTGTGAAAAGTGAGTGGTGCTCATCAATGATATTAAAATACAGTATGTTCACGTTCAATGCCTTTGTTGAAATTTCCATCATGTACCCACAGAAGTGAGGTTAACTCTGAGACACTATGCAGGAATGTTGTGAAAGTGATCAGACACTTTACGGGGAAGGCGTTACACGTCATATGCTTCGCACTACATTTGCCATAATACCTGCGATGTTCGGGGCAGTTCGGGGCAAACCCCGGGGGGAAGGTAATGACGGTCGGCGGCCATTCGAGATCTCCCATCTCACTCGCACCTAATAGGTTATGCCATGAGTGCGAGGGAGACGACAGATCTCGAACGGTCACTGACCGTCATCCCATGGCAGTTCACCGCATGGCGTAAACATAACAAAAGTTATCTTCACGCCATGGTTCACCTTATTCTCGTGTGTACCAAAATTTCTGATCGAGACGCTGACGTACACATACAATTCTTTTCGTGGTGGTCACTAACAACCAAAACCTCGTACAGTCTACAGTCTATAACGGAGATTAGAGAACCTTCTTATCTCTGTCTATACTGGATAATACCTGACAATACTGCATCAGCAGTTAATATCACTTATCACTTCCGCATTAACGGAGGATGGCATGCAGTGCGGAGCATACGCGGAGTGCCAAAGCGGCCGGTTCTCGATTTATCTTGTATTTACTCAATTCACTCTAGTTTTGGACGGTTCCATCGTAAAACATCGCACAAGAGGCCATTTTTCAGCTCTAGGTCTCATCTTCCACAATATTTTATGCCGAGTGCTGTATAATTAGGGCCTCGACAGAAAGTGCGCATTTGCTCTTTTTCTCCCTTTTTTCCCCTGTGGAAGTAGCGCCATTGCGCGCCCGTGGTGGCGACTGCAACTAAAGGGCCTATGCTTATACACGGTGGAAAAAGTGGAGAAAAGAGCATTGCGCACTTTCTGTCGAGGCCCTTAGAGTCCATGAATCGAGAGCAAGGGAAGACCCAGTCCACGAAGCTTCATGATAAGGCCCGAATTCGACACGATTTTCGGTATTCTCGACTGTTTTTAACAGCTCGTATAAAATCGGGATTTTAAAGGAACAACCAAATTATTGTTGGGCCTTCAAATAGACACCTGAAAGAACATTTTCTCATAGGTTTGGGGTCGATAAAAAATAAACGATTTTTTTTTAATTGGCCTTGAAGTTTCACGTTTTTACAAAAATGCCCAACTTAAATCGGCTGTAGATCGTACGTGAGATAAGATAATGACACGTTCTAAAAGGGAAATTGAAGGTTCCTTCAAGGCCTACAAGTTTTTTCTCTCGCAAAATTTTGCTACGAGGCTTCCATTTTGACCTATACGCCTCCAAAGGTGGTGCAAAGTCGTATTTTTGGGCCTTTTTTGATGCAACCGTGGGACCTACCAGATATCAATTTTTTGGACCGGTCAATTCCTTCCTTGAAAGTGTACGTCATACCGAAAAAAATGCGCCCAGCTAGGATGAAAAAGATGCATTTGGGTCCGAGCTACGAATTTTCCAAGATAGCGAAAAATAGGCGACAAACTGCTCAAAAATGGGACTTGGAAAATTCGTGGGGCCCGCCATGGGTCCCAAAAAAATCTGAAAAAAAATTTTTTCAACTATATTCTAGTAGTACTAACGGAAAAAAAATGTTTGGGGCATTTTTAAATTTCGTCGATTTTCAAAATGTTCACCTTGGTCCAGAATGACCCATATCATATGCATGTACCAACAATTGAAAGTATGAATTTAGGATAAGTTTTTTTGTGTGTACTTCTAAAATGGAAGATATGTGACTTTGTAGCTGAATAACTCCAAAAGGAGTTGACATGGCTTAATAGAGAAGAAAAAAAAAAGGAATTTCTGCAACGCGCCCATATACAAGCTGATGTGGAGAAAATCCCGTCGATTCAGAAATTCTCGTGTTTAGTGAGAAAAGACATGGCCTTAAGTATTCATCCCAATTCTCTCTTTGCTCGTAATTCCTCAGATATTCGACTCATGTATGGTGTGACTTCTCAAGACTTCCCAACAATTGCGCGTGATAACAAGTGCTTTAAATTTTTTTATTTTGAAAACTTTCACCATCTCTTGCATAACCCCGCCTATCAAGTTTGCTCCTTGATCAGAATGTATGACATCAGGGCATTCGAACTGACAAATGAAATCATACGCAAAGTTTCTTGCTATCGCGGCTGAATACAACATGATTGTAAAGTAGTCGACCAGCCGGGAAATTTCAAAAGTCCGACGCGTTGTGAGTTTTGCAAAATTTTTTCAAAGTTATTCGAGTCGGTTTGAAAATTTGCGTGGATGTTGAATATTATCAGATTTTTGGGATCAGATGGATCAGGAAAGGAATCAGAGGGATCAGTCGCGCGAGGATCACATGGGATCAGCAGAGGGATCAGTTTGTTTTGCTGCCACACACGTGGTCTGGTCTCGAGGTTAAGTGTCGGTGCGTCAGTCTTAGTATTCGCAGCCCCAGGAGGCGGTTGTCGGATTTGGTGGCGGTGTAGATGGTGAATTTTGCGACTGCCGTGCTCTTTATCATGTTCCTGGGCCTCGGGGTTGCATGGGCCCGTGTTGTTTGTGTTTCTTGCATAGCCGCGAGAGTGATTTTCCAGGAGTGCCGAGTGCGTTGGGGTGGATTTTCAATTTTGCGCTCTCGTTCATCGTGCATCAGGGCGAAATAACATGTCCGGAACGGAAAAAAACCTCCGAACAGAAATGTATGCTGCTACTTGTGGAGGTTAGGTCTGGCTTTATTATAATATATGAGGTGTTGATATGAAATATCAACTTTGATGAGGTATTGTTGTTGACGTTCGAACAAACTTTCGTCACCGGCAAACATGGGTTCTACAAATCACGTGGGCGGGAAAAAGTCAAAATTTGATAAAGATCGACCAATAATCGATATTAACTGTGTCAAGACACGTCAAAACCTTCATAAGTTTGAATTTCTTCGCGCAGGCGTAAAAACGCCAGCTTGTTGCGGCTCAATCGCTCATGCTTGGAATACAACTGCACGTTTCATTGCATCACACTCACAACTTTGGGGACAAAATCGACGATAGTCGAGATGTTCGGTCGGTTTGGTGCAGATTTCCAGAGAATGAATTCCTTGTGGATTGACATGATTCTCGACACAATAGCAACCTTCTGGAACGGATGCCAGCCCTATACCAGATCCCGCATTCAGTCTCATTTGGTAAATGAGTTGATCCACTCAAATCCTAACGCAGTATCTGTGTAGAACTCGTTAGACACGAATTAAGCACCCGCTCGGGATCGTATCGACACCATACCAGATGCTCGGTCATTTGGGCGCATGATCACCGGGGGGGGGGGGACTATTTGGGGGAAAAATACCAAAAGATTTCCTTGGTATAAATTGGCCCAGTCGTCTCAGTCGAGATGTGGTCCAGTTCCAGCCATCGGTGAGTGTTGATGGGGTCCTGTACCGGTCCTCTCTGAGTGTCGATCTGGTCCTATACGGGTCCCCAGAGAGTTGCGATCTGGTCCCGTACCCGTCCTCGGCGAGTGTTGAAGTGGTCCTCTACCGGTCCTCGGCGAGTGTCGATCTGGTCCCGTACCGGTCCTTGGCGAGTGTCGATCTGGTCGCGTACCGGTCCTCGGCGAGTGTCGATGGGATCTCATACCAGTCCTCAGCGAGTGTCGAAGTGGTCCTCTACCGGTCCTCGGTGAGTGTCGATCTGGTCCCGTACCGGTCCTTGGCGAGTGTCGATCTGGTCGCGTACCGGTCCTCGGCGAGTATCGATCTGGTCTCGTACCGGCCGTCGGCGAGTGTCGATATGGACCCGCACTGGTCCTCGATGAATGTCGATCTGATCCCGTACCAGTCCTCCGCGAGTGTTGATTTGGCCCTGTACCGGACCTTGGCGAGTGTCGATCTGGTCCCGTACCGGTCCTTGGCGAGTGTCGATCTGGTCTTCCATCGATCCTCAGCGAGTGACGATCTGGTCTCGTACCGGTCCTTGGCGAGTGGCGATGGGGTCCTATACCGGTCCTCGGCGAGTGTCGATGTGGTCCTCTACCGGTCCTTAGCGAGTGTCGATGTGGTCTCGTACCGGTTCTCGACGAGTGTCGGTACGGAATCAGAATCACACTGTCCAAGGGCTGGTACAGGACGAGATCGATACTCGCCGATGGACCAGCATAGGACCCGGTCGACACTCGCCGAGGACCTTTATGGAATCCCATCGACACTCGTCGAGGACCAGTACGGGATCAGATCGACACTTCACGAGGACCGGTAGAGGACCACATCGACACTCGCCGAGGACCGGTATGGGGCTAGATCGACACTCTCCAAGGACCCGAAATGGGACCATATCGATACTCGCCGAGGACCGTTGGAGGACCACATCGACTTTCAGCAAGGCATCCGTAAGGCAGATGGTTCTTGTGTCAAGGTTCATGTCAGTTGACGAGGAATAAGAATCTATCGTAATCGTGCGCCCAAATGACCGAGCATCTGGAATGGTGTCGATGCGATCCCGAGCGGGTGCTTAATTCGTGTCTAACGAGTTCTACACAGATACTGCGTTAGGATTTGAGTGGATCACCCCATTTACCGAATGAGACTGAATGCGGGATCTGGTATAGGGCTGGCATCCGTTCCAGAAGGTCGCTATTGTGTCGAGAATTATGTTAATTCACAAGGAATTTGTTCTCTGGTGGATCTGCGCCCAACCGACCGAGCATCTCGATTGTTGTCAATTCTGCCCCCAAAGTTGTAAGTGCGATGTATAGAAACGTGCAGTTATATTCCAAGCATGAGCGATTGAGCCGCAACAAGCTGGCGTTTTACGCCTGCGCAAAGAAATCCAAATTTCTGTCAAACTTGCGCAAGCAGACGGGGTTTAGTGAGCTATAAGACGGTGGTATCACCTCCGCAACCTGGTCACCTGCACGACAGTCTTATAGGCCATATGCTGCATGCCTCGACAGAAAGTGTCGAAGTTTTTATCTTATGAGCCACCCTTACCCAAACATCTCGGTCGTCCCCGAAATCATCCAAAACCCGGGCCAAACACCGTTACATCTCACTCTTTGAGACGTTTTTCTCCAAAAATGCTGCATGAAAGCGGGTTTGTGGACGACCGAAGTAGTATTCCCAGAATTTCGATTTCTAGTCCAAATTAGACTAAACCACAAGATAAACTCAAAAATGTACGATTTTGAAAAGATCTTTTTCCTAATCACGTATTTCAGACTAAGCTTACGACTTAGACTCATTTCCACTTTTATTCCACTCTAGAATAAAAAGCCAAGGTTTAGCTACAGACAATTCAAATTCATTCTTGTACCAGCAATGCTTCCTGGTGCAGCAGACGAGGCGACTTCAGCGCAAAATTACATGGATCCGGAAAAAGTTTGGCCGGAACGGTAAAGTGAGTCGGCCGGAAGAAAATCGATCAATCAGAGCGAAGCCGTCGCCGGAAAGATGGACGATTCCAATTTACATGGACGGAAAAATACCCATCAGAACGGCCGGTTTCGCCAAAGATGCAATGCAAATTACAACATTTTTGAAGCGTCTGACATGGCTCGAGACAGTTAA
Organism: Eretmocerus hayati; assembly: GCA_029851415.1. Taxonomy (NCBI): domain Eukaryota; kingdom Metazoa; phylum Arthropoda; class Insecta; order Hymenoptera; family Aphelinidae; genus Eretmocerus; species Eretmocerus hayati. Next base: position 48,214,550 of record CM056743.1, read on the forward strand.
TATCGATTATTGGTCGATTATTAATCGGTTTAATAATCATTACAAGAGATCTTCCCTGCTTTTCCGAATAATGATTATATCCGGACGGCAAATTAGGACTTTTTCCGCCCATGTAAATTGTAGAACCCATGTTCGCCGGCGACAAAAGTTCGTTCGAACGTCAACAACAATACCTCATCAAAGTTGATGTTTCATATTGATACCTTATATATTATAATGAAGCCATCCCCCGATGTAGATTATGAAGTTTATAAATTTTTGTGATTTGTTAAAACGTAGAACTATGAATAGAATTCATCGAAATATCATATGACGGCAGACCTAACCTCCATAAGTAGCAGCATACATTTCTTTTCGGAGGTTTCTTTCCGTTCCGGACATGTTATTTCGCCTTGATATGCACGATGAACGAGAGCGGCAAAATTAAAAATCCACCCCAACGCACTCGGCACTCCTGGAAAATCACTCTCGCGGCTATGCAAGAAACACAAACAACACGGGCTCGTGCAACCCCGAGGCCCAAGAACACGATAAAGAGCGCGGCAGTCGCACAATTCACCATCTACACCGCCACCAAATCCGACAACCGCCTCCTCGAGCTGCGAATACTGAGACTGACGCACCGACACATAACCTCGAGACCAGACCACGTGTGTGGCAGCAAAACAAACTGATCCCTCTGCTGATCCCATGTGATTCTCGCGCGACTGATCCCTCTGATTCTTTTCCTGATCCATCTGATCCCAAAAATCTGATGATTTTCAACATCCACGCAAATTTTCAAATCGACTCGAATAACTTCGTGAAAATTTTGCAAAACTCACAACGCGTCGGACTTTTGAAATTTCTCGGCTGGTCGAGTACTTTTCAATCATGTTGTATATGTTTGCTAGTGGTATTGCGCCGGCGGATTTCGTCAAAACACACTGCCAGGTCAGAATACACTCATTACCTGTTTTTGTCTCCGGTAACGGCTCTACCAAATCTATCTGTACTTTTTGAAGACCTCTTCTTAGGCAATTCGTCACAATCATTGGTTGTTTCGTTTTTATCCTCACTAACTGCGACCTCTGACATTGACCGCAATGCTTTACGAATTTTTGTACATCTTTCCTCAAACTCTGCCAGTAAAAGTTTCCACGAATGCGCGTGTACGTTTTCGTTATGCTTTAATGCCCCCCTACCAATGATACATGGTTTTCTCTGACGATTTTATCTCTGTCTTTCACCCGCGGAACAACTACATCCCCTGAAAAGATTGTAATTTTGGCCTTTATTTTGTAAGGAGTTCTCAAAAAACGCAAGAACAGATTTTTAGTAACAATTCTCCAACACATCCAATGCTCAATGACTTTACTCCTTTGCTCTGAACCATACTTTCCAGGAGATTTAAATTTTTCATCAATTCAAACACCCGTATTGAGCTATCTTCTTTCTCTTTGACAAATAGATGAAATATCTCATGAGATTTATTTCTCGTGACCAATATTTAATTCAATTTTGGCGATTGTGATTTTACTTCATCCAGATCGAAGATATTATCCTCAAGTAATGCTGTAGTAACTTCTGATCGAACTATGCAATCAACCGTGAAAAAATGGATTAGATTATCACATTTCAGTCACACAGGATCTCGACTATGACAAAACTCATTCGCTAAGACGGGACAGATGTTGATTTCCGAACTGCTCAGAATCACACTATTTTCTGCATCGTTCTCATTTCTCATTCCAGTCTTTCCCAGCGAATGTACCGGGTTTCCATCTATCTCAGTTCTATTCTCACCGAGTTTCTCATCAACTTTAACGTCACTTGCTAGTGTCTTTATCTTCCCGTTTGATTGCATCTCTCTATTTCTGTCTCTGTTGTGGGGCTTAGCATTTTTATACGTAACATTTGGATCATTACGAGACAATATTGAGGTGTCAGTACTGTTGAGGTAAGGGTGGATATGCGTATGCGTGGATCTGTGGGTATTATCTTTGTTAGTAGGAATCAAGCACATTATCTCATTCCCCTTACTCTATCAGCCAAGCCCATCGAACCTCTATTCCTCTCATTAACAGCGATCTTACGCAGTTTTCTTTCTTCTATCCCTTGTCTCTTTCCTTCTACCCTGGACATATCATCCACAGCGTTTTCACTGTTTCCTGAAGGTTCATCTGAGCAGTAAGGATACTCACACGCCCCTTGATCAGGAAACTCTGACACAATATTCAACACATAAAGATCAGAGTCCTCGTCATCAGTTATATCGTCATCAACACAACCGATTGATTCATTTGTGACTTGATGAGCTGGATTCCGTGAAAGAGCATCTGCGTTCTATTTCAATGTCCACTTTTTGTGAACCAAAGTATAATCATAATTGTTTAAAAAAGCCTCCAGCGCATTAATCTGGACGAGGGATCTGTACAACCGTTGAACCAAATGATCGGCCTGTGGTCAGTTACTAATATGAATTTTCGCGCAAAAACATATTGACGAAATTGTTTCATTTCAGAAATTATTGCTAGCATTTCACGCTCAATTACAGACCACCTTTCCTCCACGGAGCTAAGTGTACGTGACGCGTATGTTATAGGTAGATCGTTTCCAATTTCCCCCTGGCTTAACACGTTCACTGCGAAGGCAGTTTCTCGTAGTTTTTAACTGGTCATTATCACGACCCTCATTTTCTGACTAATGCAAGTGTACAGGGAAGAATTCTGTTCTGACTCATTATTTACACCCTTGATGAACCCAAACTCCAAAGAAAATGGCTATGGAGGATATTTCTTGAGCAAATATGAGCTGGCAAGGATTCAAGAATGAAAAGTCGTGGGCCCCACCGGTGGGGCCCATCGCAGTGAACGTGTTAAAATTGCAGAAATCGCAGTAGATGACGCGTCACTTGCAATGATCATAATTTCTTCAAATTTTGGGTACTGGAGTATAATATCCGAGCATAAAATGCGTTTCAACTCATCAAATGATATCTGTTGGCTTTCCGTCCATTGAAATTTTACATTTTTTTCGAAAATACCGATAGAGGTTTGGAGATCTTAGCAAAACCCGGCATAAAACGCCGATGATACCCCGCTAGACCCAAAAATTGTTTGACTTTCTTCTCAATCTGGGGTATAGGGAAATTTCGCACAGCTGACACGTTTTCTGGATCTGGTTTCACCCCTTCACGACTGACTATGTGCCCGAGATATTTTATCGACGTTTCCAAAAAAAAAAAGAGAAAGCAAAAAACACTTGCCTGGGTGTAATGTAAGGCCGTGGTCTTTGAGTCGTGATAACAATCTTCTCGATCTCTGATAATTTTCTTGTATTGACGATGAAAATAAAATAATATTATCCATATATAGCATCCATTCGACATTATTCAATCCTGACAAGATATTTGATAAAGCCCGGGTAAAACAAATTGGCGAATTTTTCAACCCCATTGGTAATCCTTTGAAAGCCCGGTGCTTTGAGTCACTCGTAAATCCACTTTTCTCAGAATCTCTTTTATCAATTGATAACTGAAAATAGCCCGAAGCTAGATCAACAACGGAAAAGTACTTTGCACCCCCCAAGCGGTCCAAAATCTCAGTTATATTCGGCAACGGATGGATTTCTGACACCGTGACTTTATTTAATGCGCGATAATCGATTACCAGTCTCTATTGCTTTTCTCCATCTGCACTCTCATGTTTCGGAACAATCCATAGTGGAGCATTCCATCCACCAGTCGATTCCTCCTGTTCCTCTAATTTTTTAACCTGTTCCTCTCATACCTTTTTCTTGAGTGCAAAAGGGTATCGGTATTGCTTAATATTGATTAGTGTATCGCAAGTGGAATTGATCCTATGCTTCACGTCTTTTACATAACCCAATTCATCACCTGGTAAGTGAAACTGAAACGGGAACTCCGTAATCAGTTTGAGTATGCTCTCTCCTTCTTCTCCGTTCAGTTCATCCAATTTCATTATTTCCTTCAACCTTGCAATTCGTTCAGTGACCTTTGTGCTCAATGAATAATCCACCTGTTTTACACTCTTAGGTGCCTTTAAAAACTTTTTAAAAATAACCGGTGGCATATACAATTGAACATCATGGCTATTTGTGTTATATCCATAAAATTTCTCAAATCCATTCACATTTTTTATCAAGGTTTCACCCATATAAATCCCCGGCCCTACTTGTATTCGTTTCACATAACCTTCTAATAGTTGAGAATTGTCAATTTTTACATTTAGTAAAACTTTGGATCTGGCTGGTAACAAGCAATTTACTATATGCACTGGCGAAAATTTGATATCTCTATTCCTCAGTTTGATAATATTCTTTCCGAAACAAATATTCGCTTGGTACTCTCTCATGAATCTAGCTCCAATGAGACCGTCGTATGCGATTGGGAATGAATCTGGTACCAGAAAGAATTCACATGGACACCCTTCGAGTGAGTGAGAGAGCGGCCGATAGGGAGGGAGGGAGTGGGTGAGTAACTGACAAGGGTGATCCACGAAGTGCGGGTCACCGAAGCTCACCAGACTTTTTTCACAGCTTTGTACCACCTAGAATATCAAGAATTCAGAGTAACTCCGTCAAATGGGTCCTCTATCCGAAGTTACAGCGTATGACATTAGCATTGCCCATATAGGTCCATGTTGAAAAGTGACAAATATAGATATACTGACAATGCTAACATTTTTACTCGTAGCTCTGGACAGGGTGCTCATTGGACGGAGTTACTCTGGATTCTTCATATTCTAGGTGGTACAAGACTGTGAAAAAAGTTTGGTGAGATTTTGTGACCCGCACTTCGTGGGCCCCCCTTGTGAGTGAGGAGGTGAGTTTGTGCTGATATCTGGCGGTGAATGAATTCATTCGATTGCCTTTGAAATAAAACCATTGAAATGCCCACATAGGTTTAAGATGAAAACCAGTGTCAATATGATTGATCGCTTTTTCATGATATATCGAAGGTTACTCGATATTACGTAAGCACAGGTCTCCCGTACTCCAGAAATCGTATCAAGATTACGACAAAGTAATATGTCAGATAGTTTTAGAGGCCCGTGGGTACAAACTTGAAATTTGACCCATTACATAGAGGCTTTCGCCTTAGAAAATGCCCAAAATGCCTTTTTCGGAGTAATATCTGTGCATTTGCCTTATCCATTCTAGGAATATCGCAAATAATTGTACCTCGATGTATGAATGAATAGAGAAATTCGCACCCTCGTGAGCTATGGAAAAAGGTGTTCTTGGTCAACTTTGCCAGCAGCTCAAGATTTATCGCGATTTGGGTCAAATTTCCCAGATAGCAACCCAAAAAATCAGCTTCTCACTCATTTTGCACGCATCCTGGTCCTCTGAAACCACTCCCTTCGTGTTCATCTGGTCAGGATACGCGACAATCATGGTTCGGAGTTTCTGTCTCATCACGAGATAGCTTTATGAAGTCTATGAATTCGGAATAACTGCGAACAACGCGGAAAACACTATTTCAGGAGAAATCAGTTTTTAACGATTATAAAAAATTTCTGATATTTGAGGGTGAAATGTGCCACGAGATCAGTTTCTTCGTCGAAAAATAGACGAATGATCATAATTTGGTGAATGCACCATTCCGAGCTCAAAATCTCGTTAACCACGATTACAACAGCACAGTTTGAAAAAACTTCCGAGAATGGAACTTAGCACCAGAATCTGCGTTTTAAATTTTCGTCATGGCGATAATGTTCTCGAGCAAGGCTTAATCAGCCATTTGTATGCGATCGAGTCTATTATTGGGATAAATATTCATTCGATTGTGGAAGTGAATATTCATGGAGAGCAGCTCTGTAGCGGAGCGTCTTCATTATCGGATAAAATTGATGATCTCCGGGAAGCGCACAGTGGCTATATAGAATCAAGTCAGGAGGACATTCTGCCTTTTACCCTGAGCGTGCCAATAGAGAATGTCAGTGGGAACTTACTTACCAAGAGAATGAATCACCACACATATTTAACATAATAATAATCCAGAAAGCGTTCAACTCCGGCCGGGAGCGTAAAGGTATTGTGATATTCAGCTGCAGGGCACATATTGACAACGAGGTACGGTGATGTTAAACGTCTGGCTCCAACCTCGCCTTTGAGAGTGCATCCGTGTATTCAAGATTGCGATTGAATACTCATTCCACGAGTGGTGCCAATAATATGAATCTGAAAAAATTGCGAGTGATGGTTTCATCACGGTAGAAGAGTGCAGCCGTTCTTGCTCAGCACTGCATAGAGGCAAGCGCCACACGAGTGAACATATCTATACAGGCATGTCATCAGATTATAAGGAGAGACCGACAGAAGCAGCAACAACAGCATCAGCTCTCGAGAACAATGAGCAAGTCGAGCGAGTACAACACGATACAGCTCATCGATACGCGAGCAGCGCCCGCAACGGAATCGTTACTTCGCGAACGCTGGCGACAAGGAGACAATAATAACAAGCAGAGCAGCGCCGAGGTGAAGTGTGCAATGCAGCTTACTTATTTGCGAGGTTCTGCAACTCTCACTGACATTACTCGTTTATATACGTGCTTGCACTCGCAAATTCGAGCTGAAAATAACTATACTCCTCGAGTTAATAGATTTATCAGACCTATACGAGTGAGTCAGATTAAATCGTTTGATGGCATGATATCCTCGGTCAAATTTCCTAATCATATTCTCCCATTACAAAATCCATACAAATATTTCAATAAGATCGGTTGGATTCCTTTCTATAAGCGCAATCGTATGCACATAGTCTCCAAAATTGATCTTGACCTATGTAGTCGATCTGTTGCAGTACGATTGATTTCTATGGTAAGCCGCTTTCTTCTTGCTCTAGGAAAAACTTGCATGGGTTCGTCTAGGTTGAAGAGAATGAGAATCAGATCATCACCGCACGCTTCAAGAAAGCGTGGAAAACATTATCGAACGCAACGAAAGTTTTAGGGAACATCATGACTCGTGATCGTTTAATATTTGGATTCATCAATTTCCGATCCTATATCTATCATTCGGAACCTTGTGATTGAGAATCTCTCTCCCATATTCCTGGAGGGTACTTGATTTTTGAATTCTACGAAATTTCCGAAGAAGGTTGAAGGAGGTAAATATTTGGAAACAATCTTTGAACGTGACAGCAGTGAGGCCAGTGCGAGTTTCGTAGGCACAAAGCTGATCTTGCAAGTTCTTCTCATTCAAACGCATGCACAAAGTGTGTAAGGGTTCAACCGCAGTAAATGAAGATTCTCGAGCAAAAGAGTCCATCTGCGGACAACGAGCAAACGTTCCAATTCTGAAATACCAATTTATATCTATATTGGTAGACCTATGTTTGGGGAGAAGAACATTTCCGTACACTGAAATTGTTCGGGAGAATTGCTCTCCAGAAATTTATGTTAAGAAAGAAAAGTTGTCAAAAATTTTATGGGAAAAATTTATCATACAGAAAATGAATTTGATTGGTATAAACGGAATGAATCTTGAGCATGTGCGCTGCCCGCGGTCACGTGGCCCGCACGTCTGATACGCATTTGAGGGAGCTCAGCTCATCGAGCGTTGGGCGCGCGACTTGCTTTGAATTTCTCTCCGCGCACAGGATGTGCACCGCATGCATTTCAATTCGGAAGCGAGAGTCTCGAAAAGGTGTGCATCTCCTACATACTCAACATACAAGTCTGTATTTTCGAGTCTGAGACACTACACAAGTGGGCATTTGTATACGTGTGTCCGAAGGACGAGCGTGGATGTATCTGGATACGCGACCATCAAAAGCAGCATCGCCGCAACCAGAGCACGTTCGCGTCAAGAGTCGAGCTCTCCTTGCGGGCAGGACGTATTGTCTCCTGACGAGAGCCGGGGCATGTTAAAGCAGCCGTTGCATTCATTTATATACTTGACCTCACTCGAGATATGAGAGGATGTGGATATACCTGCTGCTCGCATTCGCGCCACCGCTGATGAATCGACGCGCGCCACTCTCGCAAAACACTCGTATACACTTTCATGTCATTAATAAAGTCCCTGAACCCAAGAGACGCGATACACGTCCGTCACCTCACTCGCTCCATTTGACTGCGCCCGTCCCTATCATCCATGGATGGATATATGAACGCCTGGTGCACCCTGCGGGCGAATCTAGCGCGAGGCCCTCGCGCACCGAAAAATCGCTCTTGTTTGGGCCCTTGATAAATGATCTACGGATGATTTCAAACTGGCGTCGCCTTCTCATCTCGGTTCATCGCTCACTTGCTCTCGCTAAACTCGTTTATTCAAATCGCTTTGCGATGCTAGCAGTTCGGCATTTCGCTGGCTATTTCACCCCTCTCTTCTGTGACAATGAACTGCATCCATGGAATGTAGACTCTTGGCATTCTCGCATGCGACTACGATGTCACTTTGCGCAGGCATCAGGTGTATGTACACCTCGGACACGAGCTTCCTATATCCATCTCACTCTCTTACATGTAGACGTATAGGTCCGACTCTTGCAAGACGCTGGAAGAAATATCGGCGGTGCAAGGGTCGCACGCAAGCCCTGAGCATACATATGCTTTTATTCGCGGTCGACATCTCGCAGTGACTACACTCGGAGATTAATGATTATTTAAGCCAATACACGCAGCATCGCTCGAACGTTGTTGCCGATGCTACTGGGAAAATGTGTCCGGACCATCATGCAAATCCCACTCGAATTCGCGTGTCAATCTCACTCAACCATGGGCTCTGTATCATCAGTAAACTGTCTTGTCTATCAACCCTTTTTGCTGTGCACAATTCTTTGAGCGTTTGTAATTCGTATTGTGTGCTCAAGAGGATTGGCTACGAACCGTTGAGTTAAAATATATGAAATCAGTGACTGTTCAGCCCTTGAATCGCTAAGTGAACTCAATATTTCATCCACCTCATCTACTGTTCATGAGTCTCTTTGCTCGGATATGGTCTCGTAGTTGTAGCAGAATCAATTTAGCCTCTGACGCTTATCATAATGCGACCTGGAAGTGGAATGATAGTTCCGGCGGGAGAGTCTCTGAGTTTTTTTCATCAAAGACGAATCAAGAGAACGCTTTCAAGCACTACTTAGATTTTTGAGGGGTGCCAGGCAAGGCTCAGAAGAGCAATTTATTTAGACAAAGTCTTACGAACTTGTTTCTCTGTAAAAAGTCGGTATGCATCATTGTCAAAACTCTGGACCATCTGAGATAATATGAAGTGATGGAACTCGATTAGAATCATTCCCAACAACTCTGTAAATTCGAGTAGGCAGTATGCACATGTAGAATCATCAATGAAAAATGTGCGTCGCGACCACGCGCGCAGGATTGTGAAACCACAATGGGCCGTTTTGGTGTCATGTTTTGTTACTAATGACAATACTTCGGGATCGAGAATCACTTTATTTGTCTAACAATTACAGAATATAACGATTTCCTCTCTGATCGACAATTCCGATCTTGGTATTTTGAGTATTCTCAATATATCTTGATATTTTAACAACTCAGGCCAACATCAAGCAAGTTATTCTCTTTCGGTTGGTTATCCACGAATGACACCATCGGTCTGAGGTACAGGAATGATGACCCTCAATAATTTGAGCTGTTCTAAATATCAAGTGAACACTGCATAGACAGAGGTTTCATAATTTGATAGAATCCCGCGCTTTTCGTTTGTACAGGCTGATGTACTTATATATCTTCAAAGAAGTGGAATGGAATAAGGAATCCACGATGCAACGCCAGTCTTTCATACTTTCATCTTGACTCGATATTTGCTGCGATTATTCATCCGTACAACCAATCCAAACATTCTCATGGACGCAGGGATGGATGGGATGTGCTGGGATGAGCTGCGATGAGCTTGGTTTGGCTGGAGTAGGTTGGGCTGGGCTGGGACGGGGTGGGATGAGCTGGGCTAAGGTAGGATGAAGATGGGCTAGGCTGAGATGGGATGATATGGGCTGAGATGGGGTGGGATAAGTTGGGAGATGATTGATTTATATAAATTGTATTATGGACGGGGTGGTAGAAATCCATTCGCCTGTATAACAGGTATACATGCCAAGATTTAAGCATAATATTTTAATTATCAAATCATGAAAATCATACAGATAGTATTTCCATTGCCTTTTATAGAGGGTATAAGTAACAGTGATAAAGAGGGGTCTAAGAAGTATTTTCATTTTGACATTTACCCACACACTTGACATGGCTTTTGTCGGAGGAGCTCTCAATCAAAGATGTAGTACGAGCTATGTGGACTTGTTGTGGAATACTGAAAAGAGATGATGGGATAGCTTCTAGCCCTTCGTGCAAAACGCGCTCGAATCAGTCGCTGCTATGATGATCGCGTAGAAAGTTCAGTCGAACATCTTTAAGATTGTCCCGTCTAGTTTCTAAATCGAGGTACGGAAGTTTGTTCGAAAGATGTGAGGCATGGATGGTAAACGACTGGTTCAGAGCTTCAGTATAGGGAGAACGGTAGGTGAAAGAGGTTCGCTCTTCCAATCGGACTGGCATAAGGTAGGGTTGTCGCTGACAAGAGAGAATTTGGATCTGAGAAACAACGGCTGGTCATACTTGATGATGGCAAGTGCGACTGGGCCGAGAAGATGGAATGAGCCGAGGGGATGGGTTGGAATGTGTTGAGCTGGGATGTGCTGGGATAGGGTGGGGAGGGACGCGAGGTGGGATGAGCCGGGCTGAGCTGGGTTGGGATGAGATGGTATTGAATGGGCTGTGGGGGGGATATGCTGGGATGGGATCAAGTTAGCCGAATTGGGATAGGAGATGGAGTGGGCTGAGATGAGCTGGGCTGGGATGGGTTGGGATGAGGAATGGAGTGGGCTGGGCTGGGCCTTGGCCGGGTTGAGATGGGATGGTATTGGATAGGCTGGGGTGAAATGGGCTGGAATGGGGTCGAGTGGGATGTGTTGGGTTGGGCCTGGCTGGACTAACAAGGTACAACCAGGAGCTGTGGAACACGGATTCTGTTGAAATTCTGGGGATAGTCTCCTTCTACCGCCAAAAGATAAAACCCAGAGCCGCACTTGCAAATGCCCAACCATTTTCGAACTACAGCTTATAACATTGGCATTACGAGCATATCAATATATCTCATTTTGAATCATGGCCCTATATGAGCAATGCTGATACCATAGGCTATAACTTGAAAATGGTCGGGCATTTGCAAGTGCGGCTCTGAGTTTTACATTTTGGTGCTAAAAGGAGACTATCCCCAGAGTTTCAGCCAAATCCGTGGCCTACAATGCTTGGGCGTTCCTTGTAAGATTAAGTGAGATGGATTGGAATCGAGTGGGATGGGTTGGACTGGGCTGAGCTGCGGTGGGACGGGTTGGAATAGGTTGGGATGGGCTTACCCAGTATGAGACGTGATGGGCTCACGCAATATGAGACGTGATAGGCATGGGATCGAGAGGAATGGGCTGACCTAGGCTGTCATAGGATGGGATGAGATGGGCTGAGATCGAGTGGGATTGCTTGGGCCGGGCTGGCCTGGGCACGGTGGAATGAAATGGATAGAATCGGATAGGCTGCGGATGGATATGATGGTTTTGGATGGATGTATGGATGAGATGGCATGGCGCGGCGTGGCATGGGAAGAAATTGAATGGATACATGAATGCATGGATGAGCAGACGATATCTATTCATGCCGTAGTACTTGCTTGTATCCATGCGTAACTGTAACGGCCCACAGTGGTTGCGGGGTACGCATTCAACTAGGAATTTCCCCTTTCAGAACGTTGTTAAAGAAGGTTAGACCTTCAATAATTAAACGCTCGTTGTCCTCAAATCCACCCTAGATATGCCGGGGAAGAAAATCTCAAAATTGAGAGCTTAGTGTCATTATTTCGACTTCCCTAAAATCAGAGATCTTGATTTGCTTCCAATTCATACATTTGGGTCCCGTTCAACTTTCCAGATATGAGCTTTCGCGCGATATCAGCCAAGAAAATTTAATTCGTCGATCCGTAGCCTTAAATGTCAAGTGAAGATTAAACAGCTTACAAAACATCTCATAAGTCAACGAATCTACTTGGTAGTGTATGAGATATCTTTATTCGGACTTTGACTTCCCTCATTTGCATATCATTAGAATTAAAAGTTGACATTAGATCACTTTGAAACCGCATAGTTCAGTTTTATCTAAAGAATGATGGTTTTGGACGTGGTATTCCAGTTTCCTGCCGAGCACCACTTTCGAGCCGATTCTGTACTAAAAAGAAGACCGTGACGCAAGAGGACGGATTAAGCATGACGAATATTCCAGTCCGGATTCTACTTGAGAGCAGGGAATGGCCTGAGCTTCTTACTCAGATACAGATTAAATATCAGGAGTCTACATCATGCTCTTGAGTAGCTGGATGGATGCTCTGTGGATCAATATATTTCTCCAGAAAGCTGCTTAGATCTTGATCAAAACACTGTCACACAGAAAATCCTAACAATCAATCATGCTTGAGTTAGAACTTAAATGAGGTAGAAATACATTTTTGATAGCGGAAGAGATCCATTCTAATCTAATCATATCAAAATCGATTCTCATTAAGCGAAGTGATTGATTCGGAACTAACCCACCGATCTTGATTACTCACTCACTCAGCAGCGAACAGCACACATACTGGCGCTGTCTCTTCGTGTTGTTTTTAATGAACATTTTAATTCCTCAAAGGAGGAATCCCCCGTCGAAATACTTACTGAGATTCTCCGTTGAGCCTTATTTGGGTAGATTTTCACCCCATAAGATACTAAAATCTCTGTCCGAGGGTGGTTCTGGAGGCATTTGGAGTCCAAGCTGGTATGAAAGAGATTGTTGGCGTCAACCTCATCGGGGAACCTGGTAGATCAGCATCACTCATTATCGAAGTTTTTCGCCAACTGATCCCAATATCGGTTCCCCGGGCCGACAATGATATCCTTGGCGTGAGTACGTGATTTGATCCGAGTCAGGTGCAATTTGAGACTCCTTTTTGTAAGTATTGCACATTGTTGTCAAAAAACATAAAATACCTTGTGAATTTATCATCTTACCGATTCGATGTTTCAAATAATTCATCAAAAGTTCCGGACTCTTCAATATCACGAGGAATTTCATACAATACAAATTCTTTCTCTGAATGTACCAATCAAACTTATCGTTTCATATTCCGCGAGTAATTCAATACTGCTTGGGATGAAATTTTAGTCAAACTCGGTTGGCAAAATTTGAGTAACTCTCTGGGCGGGAAATTTCATCCGGCACGGGTCCAAATACTCTCAAAGAGTGAGTTTGACCATTGGTCAAGTCTACAACCACGCCTTGCGCTGGATTTGGGGTATGGTTGATGATTCGCCCGTGAATATGGTCATGCGAATATGGGATTCATTATTTGATGCATTGGTGGTGGTCTCTCAGGCACTGCATTATCAGAAAAAAAAGTTCCTTTGTGTTTTTTCGTGAACAAATCTAATAAACAATCGTGGTAGTGCTGAGAACCTTTTCGGTCAAAAAACCAGGTTAAGCAAATTTTTGCGATACGTATCCGGATAAATGACCGCCTATCGGAGTCTGCCAAGCCTAGCTTACGTGAAAGCCCCCCCCCCCTCTTACCCTCACTCAATTTATTACGGGTGTAATACGGGAGCCATGAGATTGGTAAATGGTGGTGCCCAGACGACATTTTTGGGTAGAAAAAAACAAGTGTCCTGGTGTCTTCCCACGAACGGCTAGAAATAAATATCAGTGGAATAGCTGAGAGCATTTTCGTCCAAAAGTCCAAGTTAAGTAACGTTCTCGCGAGACCCTATCCGGATGGGTGACTGCTCATCTTGCATTAGTCTATTTCCTAATCCATAACAACCTTGGTTATGCGAACTTAGACGGGCGGTCACCCATCCAGACGTTGCTTAACCTGGGATCTCAGACCGAAAAGGCTCTCAGCGCTGCCGCCATCGTTTATTTCTATTTATCTACGGGAAAACATGAAGAAACCTGTTTTTCTAAACCTGTAATGTCACTCGAAAACCACCATCTATTCATTAAATCATGGATGCCATACTCATAACCATAGTCACGGGTGAATTTTCACCCACCAAATCCAGCGAAAGGCGTGCAGCGTGAGGTTGTAGTGTCGGACATCTATTTGTTTGAATCAGAGTGCACTTATTTATCGGGTTGGCCCGCTATAAACTCTGCAAATTATTCCTAGATTATTGATCCAAAAGGAAAGTCCATTATTTTACTCTATCGAGTTGCCTTCGGTGCTTGGAAATGTGTAGGATGTTTGATGGCTCAGAAAAACAAATGTGCGTGGCTACCACGCGCGCAGGAATGCGAAACCAACGTTACGTGTACCTTTCTGCTATAGTTAGTTATTGTTACGAATAGAAATTTTTTTTGATTCAAAAATCACTTTATGAGATGGCCAGTGATGCGATGAACCGTGCTAGTCTAGAGTTGGGTAAGATGGCTCTAGAAGGGGTGAAATGGAACAGTATGGGCTGGGTTGGCCTGTGATAGAGTGGGATGGCGTGGGCTGGGCTGGGACGGGATGGGTTGTGCTGGGCTGGGATAGGATAGGATGGGATAAGATCGGTCGAGCTGGAGCTAGGATGGGCTGGGCTGGGGTCGGGTAGGATGGATCTTGATGAGCTGGAATGAGGTATGCTTGGGATGAGCTGGGCTGAGGGAATGGGCTAGCTGGGCTGGGATATCCCGGTCCAGCCCATATGGGCTGGACCGGGATTAGCTGGGATCGATAGTAGAGGCTAGGCCGGGATGGTATGCGCTGGCATGGGATGGTATGGACTGGGCCGGGTTGGGATGGGTTAGCTTCGACTAGGTAAGCGTTAGCGTGGGATGAGCTTGGTTGAACTAGGCTGAGCTGGGCTGGGCTGGGCCGGGATGAGATGCGATGGGTTTGACTGGGACGGGCTGGGATGGGATCAGCCGGGCTTGGATGAATGGATGGATGAATGGGCTGGGCCGGGTTGGACTGGGGTGGGGTGGGCTTGTGAGTGGGTGTGTGGGTTGGTGGGTGGGTGAGTGGATGGATGGGTGAGTGAGCGGATTGATGAATCGATGGATGGGTGGGCTGAGCTTCTTGTGAGTGGGTGTGTGTGTGTGAGTGGATGAATGGGTTGATGGGTGGGAGGGCTGAGCTGGTGAGTGGGTGGGTCGATGAATGGGCTGGGCTGGGCTTGTTAGTGGGTGTGTGGGTTGGTGGGTGGGTGGGCTGGTGATTGGGTGAATGGATGAATGGGTGGGTGGACGGGTGACTGGGCTGTGCTGGTGAGAGAGTGGGTTGGTGGGTTTGTTATGCGTGAACGTGAAACTCTAAATTGTACGCAACCAGCTTGGATTTCCCCTTGCTACACCGTCGGTGGAAAAGGTTTCACCTTCAAAAAGTTTGCATCCACAGGGATTGGTTTGAATATTCCGTTATCTCTTCAGCCATTTCTGAAGCATATTCAAGTCAGAGCATGTTTAGTAAGCTCAGGTTTAGCTCGTACAGTTTCTCGTGTTATGTGTTGTGAATGGTGAACTATTTATAACCGATAGTAATCAGAGAATGGCTTAGCCATCACGGAGAATGCGTATCTTTGGAATTCGAAGATGCTCTCCACTATACTGGTTTCGGCAAATCATTCTTCGAGAGTGGTCGGGTTCACGTTCCACATCGAAGTGTTCCATTTGGGTGCAAGGCCATCAAGGGCAACTAACTTGTTATATTTTATGGCGAAGCTCGACAACCACTTGTTGACCGAACAGAGAAAAAAATGACCCGAGAGCCAGAATCGCTGCCATACAGACGGGAACACTTAGCTGTGGCCTATACAAATGATTTCTAGAGCAAAAGAGACAGCCTCCATGATGCGACCAGCGCTGCATTCGAGAACAAAAAGAGGCGACAAAATCGCGATGACCGCCAACTAGGGTGAACACGGTAAAAGCTGCGCGTGTAGAAAAAAAAAGAGGGGGCGCATTAGAAAGAATAACTGCGAGAGCTCGAGGATACGCAGGACCTAAAGAGTGAGAAAGGAAGAGAAAAGAGATTGAGAGGAGCATCCGAGAGGTGGGGAGATCATGAGTGAAATTTATGGTGTGTGCCATTTGGTATTTTGACCGCAACGTCACCCGCGCGCTCGCCTTGTATTATTTATGTTAATCGTAAAAACTGAGCCGATCAGATATTCATTGAGGACAGAGCTGTAACTTGAATAAATTTTCGGAGCTCTTGTTTCTGCAAGCAGAATGGCGGGAATGCCTTATCGCGCGCGCTCGACTCGGCCGCCTGCAGATTCAGCGCGAGCTTTGCGATATATACGTGTGTGCACCGATATTAATGCGCGCGCTCGCGAGCGCTGATCTTGATACAAAGTGGAGAAGGCATTATTATTTTATTTCGTTTTATCCTCTACTCTGAAACTTCATACCACTTGCGGAGTTTTGGTTCTCACCGATGCGCGTTTATCCTGTTTACGGAGGAATTGAAAACGATCGCTTTTATCACTGTGCGCGCTCGCTCCACCACTGCTCCCCGTGCAAAGGTCGCACGCTGCATCTCGGCTCTCCGGTAATATGCATCTCCCGGGCAGATCTTCGAGTTCTTTATCCGCTTTATATTATATACTCTTGCTTGGTTATGCATTCACACGCATACCTATATTCAAACGGTCGCGCCACAACGAAGCGGAGGATCTTTGACCCTAATGAAGAGGAGGCGACAGAGCGCTATGAGATTTCAATCTCGATCCATTAGCCACCCACCTATATACACCTTTGGCTGGCGTGATCTGTTGACCATGGCGCTATAGAGTCCCATTTTCGATGTCGGTCTATGTGAAAAACCGACTCATGTGTCGAGTGTCTTTCTCACTCGCTTTGGCGTGGCTGAGGATTTATTCATCGATCTGGCGACGACAGATATTGATTCCTCTCACAAACGATGCGCGCCCGTATGTGTGTTCCAGCCAGGTATATCGTACGAGTGAACCGTAAAAATGAGAGCTCATTGGCCACGACGATAGGGAGTTCATCCTTTATAAACCATTAGGATCAACCGTTCAATTGAGTAAATCTTCCTTAGCAGCTTGTGGAATTCGAGAAACAGTGCATCTGAGCGATCGATTCACAATTTTTATCTTCTAGCTGACTTGAATCGGCAGAAATCAAAAAAAGTCATGGCACTGTATGTAGTCTAATATGTAGCATGGCACTTGAACTAAGTATATTATGTACCATTAGGGGTGCACCCATAGAACGATTGATGTTCAATTCGTGGCACAACAAAAGGCGAGTGTCCCAGACCTGTCACATTGGATGCGCATCAGGAGCAGGCTCGATGGCATTGACGCAATACAGCGCGGGATCGTATTGATCTACAATGGAGGCTGTATCCACTGTATTGCCTCGTCTCTCGGGTGAAAGTGTACCCTGAACTCGCATGTCTCTCTTGACAATGACGAAAAAGTCGCTCTCTATCGTAAACAAAATTTTCAGATCGGAAAAGGAGCTGGTTGTCATCGAGATGGGCGGGAATGTCCAGTGGTCATTCAAATTTATACCGGAGTATTAGGCGAGATTGGGGCTTTTGAAAGAACCACGAGCGTTCGAGTAGAGAAGAACAGAGAGGTGGCACATATATGTGTGAGAGAGAGACAAGTGGAAAAAGGGAGAGCAGGAGAAGATGGGTATGAAAGAGAGATAGTTTGGTAATAAAATAGGGAAATTACGAGTGTGAGAACAAGCCTAGCGAGTATTGAGCTTGGGTAGAAAATCAGACTGAGCCACACGCAGTGTTGTATAGCGCTCGTTCACGTGTATGCGACTTATTCTCTCTCTTCTCTTCCACCAATGAGCCCTTACAATTTTAACTGACTCAGAGCCGCCTTCTGAGAAAAAGACAAGTAGATCCCAATAAATGATAGTAAGAGGGATAAATAAGAACCGAACTGGGAAAGATATAACTGGGTACGGATGCAAGATCTGCTCAGTGACTAGTAAGAGGTCCTACCTCACAAACAAACTCATATTATCCTATACGAACTGATATTTCAAATATTCCTCTCTTCTCTCGCTCGATTTGAGAATAAATCTTTCTCAGCTCGTCAATACTGAATGGCTTTATCCGAGGCTTTATCTTACGAAATTATGGTTATGCAGATGCCTGGTCGCGAAAGTCAGTTTCTCCCTTGTAATGCTGGCAAGCGGTTGAAAATCCCGAAAATTCCCGGAACATATGGACGCTCACTTTGAGAGAGAACTCCGATTTTGCCCGCGGAGGTCACTTTCAAGTCATTAGGAAGTCAACTCAAATCGATTAAATAAGAGCACTAACTTTTGAGCTCTCGCTCGGCCTTAGATTCCGAGAAAAAGTGGAAATTTATAATATTTTTGGGTAAAACATTTCTGGCTCAACCTTCGCGAATTGAATAGAGGTCATTACCGCTGTGCGGTGAACTCCCGACCGAGGATTTCACCCCGGAACTTGTCACTAAAGCTTTTCACACCCGGAACACCATCGCTAAAGTAAAATATCTTATACTAAAGGGAGAGAATCGTCAGAATCCGATAGAATAGAAGGTTTAAAACCTAGGACTTATTAAAATCACCATACCTGCGCTGATAAGTCCTAGAATTTAAGCCTTCCTCTCTATCAGATTCTGACGATTCTCTCCCTTTACTATAAGATATATTCAATCTGATGAAGGAGGACCTAATCATAGGTCCGAAATACGTCATGGCTATTCAGGAATTTGTTCCCTAATAACTATGGAACAAAATACTCCAAAAAAGCATTAAATTCATACACCATCATTGATATTTATTTATGTTTGTTTACGGAAAGATGCTCTCTAAATCCTTTCGACTGGACTGCAATTACGTCCACTCCGTCCCGACTAACCTCGCGACTGACTCTTCTGTCGAGCATCGACTGACTTTTGGTTCAGGAATTGAAATTTTCAAATTGGTCCAGTAATAACTCCCGGGCCCACTATCTGTCAATTAATGGGTTCTGATGTATTAATCCCCTACTTACGGTGGCAAAGCTTTCGACTAATGGTTGCACGCCAAAAATCAACCAGTTGGTTGATTTCCTATGCCAACCATTGGTTGTGGTAAGAAAATTTGTGGGGAAGACTGCAACCCATTAGTTGCAGGTTGGTTGCAGCTACTCCTTCGTGGTGATTAACATTGGGCAAATTAGTTGTATGGAAAGATATGAGGAGATGATGGAAGTGAAAAAATATGTATGCATCTACTCTGAAATTCTTTCTGGAATAACCTTTCCACGGGAATAACTGGGGATTATTTTGACGATCTATCGTTTGGTTGAGATTCAATGAAATTCTGTCTCATGATTTAAAAATTTATCACGAGCTAGGCTGGTTTTCAATAAGGAAGCAACTGTGAAGTTTCATAAAGCGTGGAGATGTCATGAAAAATCATATTTTTCACATGCTAAAGGAGATTCTCAATTGTGCGATCTCGTTGCGTCAGCTCACCAGGGGAAAAGAAAGATTCAGCGTTCCTTGACATCTCAGTGCTGACGCCGAATATCTTCATCCTCGTGAGCCATGTCCAGAGAGACAAATGTCCAGAGCGGGAGATATTTTAATAGCTTCCTCTGAGTAATTTGATCAAGTATATTAAGAGTGCGAGCTGAAATGATAAAAAGCGGAGAGTCGCGAGGGAATCTCGGCTCGGCGAGCTCCGAGTGCCCAATGTTCAGATGTCACGACAACGACGGAAATGGAATTCGGCTACAAATGGAGGGCATAAATTTGGATCGGGAGTTGGATGGAATGTCCGTCTGCGTAGAGGCGAGAGAATGTGGTGGACGTGGACTCGACTACTCTCGAGGCGGTCTTGACTCGAAAGAGGGAGTGGGGTAGAGAGCGAGAAGAGGTAAAAAGGAAGGTAAAATAACGTCTTTCGGCCGTGACGTTTTTCAGAAATGGAGTAATCTAATGGGATTGATTATAAATTCTCGCGAGAGCGCGGAGTCAGCGCGCGCGCGCGGGTGACGATCTCGTGCTCTCGACTCAAGTATAGAAGATAGAGGAGGAGCAGTTGAGCCTAACTGAGAGGCGATTGCGAAGGCCGATTGATTTACATGACAGCAGTGATCGGCACGAGTCGAGCATGTATTATAGAGGCAATGAGCCAGCGGATCTAGAGAGCCCGCACATATGGACGGGACTGTTGCTAGCGAGCGATCCGAGTGAAAAATTGCGAGCGAAAGAGGAGCAGGAAGAGCGAGACATCGGAGTGACTCGTGACTCTCGCAAAGCGTAGTGTGCGTCAGACGTCAAATATGCGCTTCGTTCAGTATTTGTTCTTCAAGAATACTTTAGTTGTTTGCATAATCTATCTGCTCACTCTCGCAAACGTACCTGCAAATGCGAGTAAAATTTGGTGTTATACACATTGCATGGGTACATTATGAGCCGCTGGAGTGGAGCGAGCGAAAAATTTGTACTGGTTTGCGCGCAAAGCGATTGAGAGCGAGGGAGGGCTGGGTCAGAAAAACTAAACAGAAGAGGTACGGAAAAAGAGGCACGAGCATAAATGAGAGTGAGAGCAGCCTCGTGCGTGCGTCCAGCTATACGAATTTGAGCGGACTTAGTCCGGGAGCTGGTGAACTTTTTTGTGTCACATTTAGTAAAATCTAGAATAGTGTTTAAAACATTGTTCTCTGTCTCCCGATCCCAAAACCGGCGTCAGACGGCCTAGTTTTGGGGGGTTATTTTTTTATTGATTTTCAAAATAATTATTTTGACAGGTTTATGTGTCATAATCCGTAAAGGCTGAAACTTTCGAAGATGATAGTTTATGATTAGAAATGCCCAAAAATGGCCGTCAGACCGCTCCGGAGTGGGGGGATACGCGTCAGCACAATTTTGAAAATCGATATGCGATAAGATTGGGTGTCATATTTAGTAAAACTTGGGAATTTGTAGTATCGTAGATCTCATGCTCCTTAACAAGATTTCAGTCGTCAGACCACTCAATGGTGGGGGGTTTCCAAATCAGACGGCCCATAAGGTGCGGGGTAAGGTCACGGGAATAAGGGGCCAAAATATCAATAGAGGTCCGAAAAAATTCAGGCACGCTCTTTCTACCGTAAACAATGGAATTCTCTTACATTGGACCTGATCCTGTGTGAAACATAACCTACAAAATTAATATAATTTTTCAAATTTCTTTGAAGGTATATTTCACGTATGAAAATGTCCGAAAACATTTCTGCTGGTTATCCTTGTACATACACATCTTCGATATTTTTTTTAAATCTCGTATTCCAAAATTTGTTCAGTAAAATCAAATTCTGCTCGAATCTTTCACGATTCGGACTGTCGATTAAATTTGTGATGCCACGCTCGCAATTACTCGCAAATGAGAACACGAGAAGGGTCTCCTGCGTCCCCGCTATACCATCGGTTCTGGAGCATACATCCACGAATCGCTCTCTATTCTTGATCACTTCATCGAGTGATGAAATCATTGATGAATTTGTGAATAATAAATCAATACTGTGCCAATTTATACTGATATTCAACTCCGACATGTTGTACTCCCCAATTACCCCTTCCAATTGATGATTTTTAATAACAGTCACGAGTCAAGCTGGCAGTTCATGATTTTCAGTGACACATTTTGCAAGCTTGGATAATTTTTTTCACAATTTCGACGGCCAATGAGAAATTCTGAATTAGGATGACCACGGAGATTCATGCTATCAATCATTAATTTTGATTCAAAAAACGCTACCAAGAGACCTCACGACGAACTCATTTGACTTATACCAATCATTTTATAACCTCAATGTACAATACGAACTCTGGAACTATTTAAGGTAGTATTAGCGGTACTCGAATTGACGCTCAGAAAATCACGAAAGTCGGCACAATTGTAGATTAAGGTCTCAAAGTGCTTCAGTTGGAATTTCAGAAGCCTTCAAAGTCGGGGAAAAAAGTTATGAGCGTTTTTGTAAAAGTCGTTCAACACGGCGTCTTATGGAAAATCACCAATAGAGTGATACCTGACGCACAGATTTCCATGGCAGTGAATACACAGATGTAAGAATGCACAAAAAACACTCAGGAGCGATCAGATTGACGATTCAGAGCCTACAAAAAAAGAATTGAGCCCAAGTGTCACTCATTTCTGCGGTTTCGGGGTTAGGATGTCGTCTGCTGCGTGCATTTACTATACCTATATCGCGGGCGGAAGGGAGTCAAGCGCGGGTATGTTCGGCACTTGACACATCCAGTACCGCTAATACTACCTTAAATGACTCAATGCTAATGCTATTGTGTCGATTAAGGCAATGCAGTCACCATGCAAGCTGGAAATCATTCCCATTTTCCTCCGATCCCCTTGCGATTCGGGCTAAACGATGAGTGCACAAATATTTGTTATCATCTAACTTGGATTTTTCCAGTCATCGTTGAGCCCAAATCGCAAGAAAATCGGAGAAAAATCGAAATGAAAATGTGCTCTTGCGCGATCAAGTTCTTCACATTCTTATCTGATTCTCTTGCAATTTGGGTGTAACAACGAAGTGTCGAACACAAAATGGGCAATAACAATGATTCGACAACTCGTGTGGAACCGATTCATCATTTAGTCGAGTAAGTAAGCTCCTGAATTCATTCACTAAGCGGCTTAACTCTTCTGAATCCTCCAATTTTGGGCTGAAATGATAGTTGGCACATTCAATAATCAATATTGATAAGAATTTTTGCTCAAAAATTTGGGAAAGGCATGAATAAACAATAAAAACATGCTTTTCCCAATTTTTTTCGGTTTTCTATCATGAATCGGAATATGTCGGTTTTTTGGAAGAACTTGTACATAGATAATTTGTATATCTCTAAACGATCTACAAGATTGATCTGTACTTCCCCCCCCCCCCCCCCCCGTAAAATGCATCCTTTTGGAGTTATTCTTCATCAAAGTTACAATCGAATTTGTTTATATAAATCCGCTAAAATTGTTTATAACGGGTCCGAATTATTTATCCTGGGTAATTGAGTCAATTTTGAAAACAAAAGGTCTCATAGTATTTTTGCCTAAGTTTCATCGATCTTAAGTAATGAAAAAAGCAAATTTTGCGACTTCTCACCCTCAATGCGGTGCTTTGTGACAGCACTTCGACTTGGAAATCGCGAAACCTGCTTTTTTCATTAATAGGAAACTTTCAAACTTAGGGAAGAATACCGGGAGACCTTTTCTTTGTAATATTGACTGTATTACTTAGGAAAAACAACTTGGACCCGTTATAAACAATTTTAGCGAATTCATTTAAACAAATTCGATCATAACCTAGAAGATATCTTGAGTCAGCCCAATAAGCCTCCATGCAAATTTATTACCAATTTTCGTAGAGCCTGTTCTCTACTTGTCCGATGAACAGTATACAATCAGGTTTTTCACTCTTATATCAATTTTTTGTTTTTCCTTATATCTACAGATTCCATACTCCTACTCATCCCTTTCCCCTTAATTCTATCTTACATTTTCCATTTTCCTTTCCTTTATACCCTTCCTTCGGTTGGGTGACAGTTTACCATTTGAGGACATCCATCCTATCCACTATACCAACCAGTTTTAACCTTACCTACTGGTGTAATGGCTAAAGTCAAATCTGCTCAGTAGCAGAAAGATATGGCCAGAAAGTAAAAGAAGAAGAAGAAATTCAATCATAACTTTGATCAAGAATAACTCCAAAAGGATGCATTTTACGGAGGAACATGTACGATCTAGTCTTGTAGATCGTTCAGAGATCTACAAATTACCCCTCTACAAGTTTTTCTAAAAAACCAATATTTTCCGATTGATAATGGAAAAACCGAAAAGAGGTCGGCGGAGAGCATGATTTTATATGGTAAAATAACCTGGGAATTTCTTTAAAATCTCAACTTTTTTTCAATCAACAAATTTTGGAATGAGAGATTTGAAGAAACATATGAAATATCATCGTAGATGCGTACAAGGATAACCAGCAGTAATGTTTTCAGACATTTTGATACGTAAAGTATACCTTGAAAGAATTTCGGAAAATTATATAATTTTTGTAGCTTATGTTTCGCACAGGATTTTGTCTAAAGTAAAAGAATTCCATTCTTCGTGGTAGAAAGAGCGAGCCTGAATTTTTCCGGACCTCTATTGATATTTTTACCCCTTATTCCCCCGACCTTACCCGGCACCTTATGGGCCGTCTGATTTGGAAACCCCCCACCATTGAGTGGTCTGACGACTGAAATCTTGTTGAGAAGCATGAGATCTACGATACTACGAATTCCCAAGTTTTACTAAATATGACACCCGATCTTATCGCATATCGATTTTCAAAATTGTGCTGACGCGTATCCCCCCACTCCGGAGCGGTCTGACGGCCATTTTTGGGCATTTCTAATCATTAACTATCATCCTCGAAAGTTTCAGCCTTTACGGATTATGACACATAAACCTGTCAAAATAATTATTTTGAAAATCAATAAAAAAATAACCCCCCAAAACTAGGCCGTCTGACGCCGGTTTTGGGATCGAGAGACGGAGAACAATGTTTTAAATACTATTCTAGATTTTACTAAATGTGACACAAAAAAAGTTCACCAGCTCCCGGACTAAC
Organism: Eretmocerus hayati; assembly: GCA_029851415.1. NCBI lineage: Eukaryota > Metazoa > Arthropoda > Insecta > Hymenoptera > Aphelinidae > Eretmocerus > Eretmocerus hayati. Next base: position 48,239,198 of record CM056743.1, read on the forward strand.
TCGGATTATCTCCGAGGCCTCGTACAGCACGCGGCGTGTCCAAGCGATGGTCGCATTGTTTGTCCGACATCCTCCCCCGGCTATATTTTATTGGCTTTATGACGGCATTAATCTCATTGCTGCCTCCCCGCGGTTTAATCGTAACACGTCCCGGGCTGGGTCGGCGCTCATCCTCCTCCCTCCTCCTCGTCCTCTCTCGCTCAATCTGTCTACCTGCCCGACACGCTCGCTGTGGTACCTCCCCTGCACGTGCTCACCGTAAGACCCGCTTACATTATATACACGGGGCGATCTACACGGGGCGTCTGGGCTTGTCTTTCTTCTCTTGCTCCCTTTCCCCCACTCATCCGACTTTTCGATTCTTGATTCTTCACCCGCTTGATGCATACATAGCCCCGACCTTCGCGTGAATTCATTCTAGTTCGTAAAATACCAAGTTTACGACATCTCCCACTCGAACAGGCCACTCCAGCTCAGCTCTCATTTTTGAGGCCCAATCTCGAATTTTTCAATAAGCCACGGTGTGTATGTGCCACGCCGCGCCGGGCGCTTCTCCGCTTGCGTTTCTGTTGCGACAAAACGGTTCATGCATTCTCCTTTTTTCTCTAGTTCTTTATCGCTGTCGATCGACTTTATATTTTCATATTTCAAATTCGTTGCAGGTCCCGCCTTCGGATACTTGCTCTCCTTTACTGTAGCCTTTTTGGTCATGACTTAGGTGCATACCTGACCAGGCCAGTTTCAAGAAACTCAAAGCCCATGTTAATCTATAAGATCTAGCCCTTTGAGTTTTATCGAGAAATTTTCATTGCGAGACAATCTTCCGATCGATTCTTTTCAGATGAGAACTTGTTTCCGTCGAGAAGAACGAACCACCTCAAGTGATGTGGATCTCGGATTTTTGAGACAGATTTATGAATTGGAAAGAGAGGCCAATCAACTCTTCCGAGGCTTGGCTCGTAAAATACTTTTGGTCAGAGTCAAGCTCAAGCCCAATAGCTCAGATCAAATAAGATAGTTGCCAACCAAAATTTTCTACGAAATTATCTCACGCGCTACGTGCTTGAAAATATGAGAAACGATCTTGCTCGTTACATCATCTTTTACCTAATAGCTGTTAAAAAAATAGCCAGGCAAGAAATGGTGCTCGAGCATTGCTCGGAAATGATAGTAATAAGCTTCATCATTATTCTTGGACTGCAATGTACAGCAAGCTATTTGACATTCGCTTCGAGAGCGGCAAGCAAGTTACACAGTAGCTGCGCGCGAGCTGGTAATCGCCAGAGTAACCGCGGTAGAGTGGTCGGGCAACTTCGCTCGCCAATTTAGTAGGTGACTTATGTTGCAGCGAGCTCTGGTGCACCAATTGAACTTGGTTCTCACGAACCCTAGAGACAAGATGCATCCTCTTCTACCGCAAATTGCGTAAGAAGGTTCATCTCGGCGAGTTTATCATCTACCTAGGTGACAATTGCGTGCGTCGATTGATGTGACTCTAAGAATGCTCTTAGATCTTTGAAATATAATATCTAGCTTTGAATTTACGACGAAGCCTCTATGAGATTTGTAGATCTATTGTGAATTTTGAGATGTCGCTGCTAAACAGAAAAAAATTGAAATAATAATTCCGTGACCTAATACCAAGAGAATTTGTATAGTATTTGCTACAAGGAAAATACATACCGGCTGTTGCTATCCGTCAACTTGCTTCCCGGTCTGAAGTTGTTCCCAAGATCGAAAAAGTTGGAGTCTCCACACAGTAGATGGATATGATCATGGAGGTCAACTGGTGGACATCATTAAATCAGCGCAATGACAGAATGCTGATCAATACCATGATGAATTTCTTCAATGAAAACCGAGAGGGTAGTTTGTATTGAGTGGTATTATTGGAAGCCCAATTGATGCTCAAAACGAATCTTTGCTTGTCGAATATGATACCATTTGTCGGGAAGTTTCAAAATTTCTGATATGAGTGCAGTACGGTGAGTTCCTGGTGGCGAACAGGGGAGGTGACATTTTTCGAGTGGGAATGATAACCGTTCCTTTCCAGCAATGAGTTAATTCACCAGTTTCTATTGAAGCGTTGAAAAGGTCGATCATTGGGGTGAAGAGTTGGGTGAGCTGCTTTGAGCATAGTAACGGTGATTGGGTCAGATCCGGATCAGTTTTTCATGGCTTCTGTAAGGGCTTGATCGACGTCATTGCCAGTGATGGGTTAAATTGAAAAAATTGAGGATCTCAGTTTTGAAAAGGTTTTTGAAATTTAATCTTAAAAACACGTGCTGGAGTTTGGCAGGAGATTTTACCAAAGTGAACATTCAAAGTTCGAAGCAAAAGTATATCTTAAGGAGCAAGGAGATTTTTGTGGGAATAAAGCCGATAGTTCCTGAGTTCCACCTGGGAGATTTAGGATCGGGTGTCATGCTGAGTAGAGAAAAGAGATATCGATTCTTAGCTGTGTCTATTCTACTATCCACAGTCTAGCAACTTCTTGTAGTGCAAAATATCAGAAGTTTTTCAATATGGATTCGCACGTCTGTAAGTAGCATGATTCGTAGACAGAAGAGGGCGTACGTAGGCTGAGACCTACGATTTCCGATCTTCATGTAATCGTGATAATCGTGTGATAGGGGAAGATGATGAGACTCTGGTGGTGTAAAGGGAGTTAGTCCTGTGACGTATGTCACTACGCGCCGAGCCTCGAATAAGTGCAACGCAGGCATCTTCGGATTCTATCTCTGGAGGTGTAAGTCGATGAGACGACGGAGGAATAGGCGGTCGTGGTCCAGTGGTTCGGACGCTTGGTTTCCGGGACACATGGATATCGTGAAGTCGAAGGTCCTGGGTTCGAATCTCCGCGGTTTCCATGTAAAATCGATCGCTTACTTTTTCACGAGTTTATCGACTTTCCACAAATTTCCACGTGACAACTGGTGCTAGGTGTGGGGTACCGCATCACTATTCAAGACTCGGTGCATTTGTAAATAAATGAAATAAAATGAGAATTAATTAATGAGAAAAATGAGTCGTTGTCGGGTGTCGCAATAGGATGGCAGACCAGCTCCGTGAGAGACTGAGTGACCATGCGAAGTGATGTATGGTAATGACGCGCCCTGTTTGTGGGACTTATCCGCGCATACTGACCACTCCTTCATAATGATAAGGAAGACACCGACACGAGTGGGGACACTCGTATATCCCCACCCCCCTTCGGGTGTGACGTATGTCACTACGCGCCGAGCCTCGAATAAGTGCAACGCGGGCATCTTCGGATTCTATCTCTGGAGGTGTAAGTCGATGAGACGATGGAGGAATAGGCGGTCGTGGTCCAGTGGTTCGGACGCTTGGTTTCCGGGACACATGGATATCGTGAAGTCGAAGGTCCTGGGTTTGAATCTCCGCGGTTTCCATGTAAAATCGATCGCTTACTTTTTCACGAGTTCATCGACTTTCCACAAATTCCCACGTGACAGTCCAATGCATGAATCTTTATGGCTCAGTCTTTATTCTAGATCAGTGTGAAGGACAACATCATCATCATCAGTTGGCTTTCTCAGGTCTACGCGTTTAGACCTTCAGACCACGAGGTCTGTTGCCTCGGTAATGTGGAAAAATTTCCCTGGTAAAACCATGGGAAAATTGCCCTGGGAAAATCATAGCAAAATCATGGGAAAATCATGGCTCCTATCTGAATCCCAGGATTCTCCCATGATCTCAGCTGTCGCCTAACCATGGCAAGACCCTGGCAAAATCCTGGCAAAACCCTGGCGAAACCATGGGAAAATCATGGGATTTTTCTGAGTAGATTGGTTGCTTCGCACGATCCCAGGATTTTCCCAGGGTTTTCCCAGGACTTTTCCAGGTTCATATCACGGTCTTTCACCGTTTGGCAAGAGATTGAGACATGAGGACAACGCGGCAAACTTGCAGGAGCCATGCTTTTCCTATGATTTTTCATGTAAAAGGCACGTTTTCCCCAGGGTGATTATTTCACTTCGTGATTTATTCAATTTACATCACAGATACACAGCTGACAACCATCATGATACAATTTCAATATACTAATCAAACGAGATGTTTAAGGATTGAAGAAATTTGGATGGTTCTCGCAGTTTTCTTGGCGTGTCGCTGGCTGGTCTTGACATGCCGCCCGCTGTCGAGTCACAAATCTGAAGACATGCTGACGTCTGTGTTCAACCTTCGACATGACCCATCAAGATGCCTAGTAGCACACCTTTGGGTCGCAAGCCTGCTCAAAGGAATAACACGCCCATGCCATAAAATGCACACCACCTGCGAAGACAAGATTTTTGGTAGATCGCATCAGATCAGTATGAACGAGACTATCCTCGAGATATCATACCATATGGGCAATTAAATGAGCGTTATGGCAAGATTGATTGACTTTCAGATGCTTTTGATCAAGTTTTCGGATTTCGATCCACGTGAACATTTTTTTTTCGATTCTTTGAGCAATGAGAAACTCACCCAAATTTATAATCCTAGTGAGCATCAGCCAAATTACACAGGCGTAGAGATACAGCGCTTCGATGATATCACGGTGTCTCTCCCAAACGGTCAAATTTTGGCGTTTGGGCACGGATCCAAAATACCCAAGGAATACAGATTACGTCTTGTTGTAAACCTGTTAAAGGAGAATTTTTTGTTGAGATTTTGAACTAATTAAGGTAGTTGTACACTAAAGCTGAAAATACAGTGCAATCTCCGGTCACACGGACACCTCTGGTTGCATCAAAACTGTCCGATATCCGGAGGTGTCCGCTAATCAGAGGTTCATTTCTGTGATTATACTTCTGCTGGTCGCAAAAAATTGCCCGTTATTGAAAGATGTCCGCTAATAGGAGGTATCCTTTAAGAGAGATTCCACTGTATACCAGAAAATCACCAAAGTTGGGGAGGATTTAGTTCAAGTGTTAATGAACGCCTGTGCAAAATTTCAGAATGATTGACCGTTTTGTTTCGGACTTGTAGCCATCAAAAACCCGCCATTTTTATTATTGCGTTTATATGGGAGTCGACGATCCCGCATGAGCGCCATTCTAAAAGTGACGAATTTTGATGATTACCACTCTGAAACAGAACGGTCAATCATTTTGAAATTTTGCACAGGTGTTTATTAACACTTGAACTAAATTCTCCCCAACTGTGGTGACATTCTGATATATTTTGCATTTTAGTGTACAACTACCTTAAATGGTATTCAGAATGTCTCGAGCAAATGAAATCTGTAATAAACTAGATAACGGATGCAAACATCGTGAGGTCTTACCAGAGTCTCCTCTGGGAATCATTTCTTCCTTGAAAATTTGAGAGTCTAGCGTATGATGCTGAGCCCAGTGCAGTCTGCACGATGATCGATTACTCTTTGGTAATAGGGCCACGCTCTCACGGATACCTGAAACACACAATCAAAACAAAGAATCGGCCGTCGAGAGTTTGGATTCGCATATTCTTGTATGAAAGAAACATTTTTGGGCTTGATATCAACATGTAAATGAGACTGCATTGATCACGATAAGACTCGCGATAAGATTTCATCATATCATCATTGATACAGGTTATAACCTCTAATCTAAAAATTGCATCTCAATCAAACCAACGAAGGCTGTTAACCTCAGAGATGATGAGAAAACGTTTACTTATCTGAATAATTTCCTTCGCAAAGCTGCAAACTACGTGCCGTGGATGCCCAAATCTGCGAGTTGGCCTCTCAGTATGGAGATTTTTCTGCTTTGTCCTCAAAATTAGAACTTTGGCTATGTCGCGGTTGCATCGCATGTTTTCTCTCGTTTGTTGCCACGGGTCATGTCGAAGGTTGAACACAGACGTCAGCATGTCTTCAGATTTGTGACTCGACAGCGGCATGTCAAGACCAGCCAGCGATACGCCAAGAAAACTGCGAGAACCATCCAAATTTCTTCAATCCTTAAACATCTCGTTTGATTAGTATATTGAAATTGTATCATAAAAGTTGTCAGCTGTGTATCTGTGATGTTAATTGAATAAATCACGATGTGGAATAATCACCCTGGGAAAAACGTGTCTTTCACATGAAAAATCATAGGAAAAGCATGGCTCCTGCAAGTTTGCCGCGTTGTCCTCATGTCTCAATCTCCTGTCAAACGGTAAAAGACCGTGATATGAACCTGGAAAAGTCCTGGGAAAACCCTGGGAAAATCCTGGGATCGTGCGAAGCAACCAACCTACTCAGAAAAATCCCATGATTTTCCCATGGTTTCGCCAGGGTTTTGCCAGGATTTTGCCAGGGTCTTGCCATGGTTAGGCGACAGATGAGACCATGGGAAAATTCTGGGATTCAGACAGGAGCCATGATTTTCCCATGATCTTCCCAGGGCATTTTTCCCATGGTTTTCCCAGAGAAATTTTTCCACGCGGGCCACACTCCCGCTCGCATGCCTCTCAGCTGAAACCTATTCAGCATTCTTCCATGCTGGGATGTGTTTCCGCCGTTCAGCTTGTGAGAGGAGGGTGGGCCGTTTCTAGGTGTATTGGCTTGTTTTGGGCGTTTGCACTGTTGAGATTCGTTCACCATACGTACGCTCGTGCTAGGTCCGGCCTCGCTTTCGACTAGAACGATAGTTGTCATCTTCCGTATTGCGACGATACGCGCTTTAAGGCGTGGAGGTGCCCTTACTGAGCAGCCAGCGTTACAGAGATTCGTTCACCACACGTCGCTCACACTAGGCTCGGGCGATGTCTGGGTTGGAAAGGCCGTAGTCTCTGACTGCTTGGCAGCAATCACGCCATACGCTCCTGTCCTGTGCTCGGTTTCTCCATACATTGAGATTGCGGTCCGTCATTTTTATTTTACTTCGCACGCTTTTTTCCAGTCTTATACGTGGTCTTCCCCTGGCCAGTCACGAGTCTAGTTTGTAATCCAACACCCTCCGCGCTACACATTCCTCATTCATTCTAGCTACATGACCCATCGACTGAACCCTCCTGTAATTAATGACATTGGCAATACTCGGGGACTGGTAGAGTTAGAGCAAATCATCATTATATCTAATTCTAGGCATTCCCGAGCTTTGATCAACAAATGTTCCGAAGATACTCCGCAGTATTCTGTTCGCGAATACCTGGAGCTTCCCTTCATCAAGCTGAGTCATTGACCAAGTCTCGCATCTATAGAGAGTCACGGGTTGTATTGTGGTTTTGTAAATCGTTATTTTGGCTTCGCGTGAGAGGTCCTTATCTCTAAAGAGTTTCTGTAATGAGCCAAAACACCTATGTACTGCGCTTATTCTTTTACCAAACTCTACTCTTATGTTGTTATCGTGCGTAACAGAGGTTCCAAGATAGGGGAAGAGGCGGATTTTCTCGAAGGAGTAATTCGCGATTTGGATGGGATCTGTGTCGTCATCCACGTTGTTACGGTCCATGACCATGTATTTCGTTTACGACTCATTCACCACTAGGCCTACTTCTTTCGCGCTTGGGATCAAGATGTTTGCGATTTCTTCTACATCTTGCTTGGTGTCACCTATGACGTCCAGGTCATCCGCGCAATTCAGGAGTTTGATGACGTCGTTTGCTTGGAAGCGGAGCCCGCGTTTACTTTGAGCTGAAGGTCATATGAAGTATTCTAATAGAAAATTGGAACTTGGGATATTGCGTCGCCCTGTTTCAGCCCACTGACGATTTCAAATGGTTCCGATAAGGCCTTGCGAATCTTGACTTGTCCTTGGGTTCCCTCCAGCGTTACTGCAATCATTCTCACTAGTCTGTCAGCAATGCCTAATAAACGCAATATCGTATACAATTTTGATCTTATTATAGAGTTGTATGCCTTTTTGAAGTGTACGATCAGGTGGTGGACTGGTTGTCTATGCTCCCATTTTTTCTCTGCTAAACACTATTTATGTTCTTTAATTCTCTTGTTGAAATGATTTTCGGCTGGACCGCGAGTGCCGATCAATTAAATTTAAGAGAGATCAAGTAAGTACTTCTTGCAAAGGCACCTCAGTCTTGTTTCAAGAGTGGACAAATCTCGTTGAAGGAACGATGAATAGGTCAAACCAGGTATCACTACTGAACCTATCTGCATGAAGAGTGTGACGAGTATAGGATCCGGATGCGGTAAGATCCGATGGTACAAGTTCGAAGCTATGCGTGAGAAGAAGATTGCGGAAGGAATTCGAATCCAGGTATTTTTGTTGCATTGGGAAACTTGAAGTCGCCAGTTATGATGAAACTTGGATTGCTGGGTATGTTTCTGGTAATATTGTCGGATAGCTCAGTGGCGTATGCTGCATGTGGATCACGATAGACGATTATTGCGTAGGACTTTGACAAGTTCCTACTTGACTTCTACCAACGTGTATCCAGTTGTATTGTGGGATTGGGAGTTGAAGCAAGCTGTGATCTTGTCACAATTTTCATACACCCGGTACTTTTCAGGGACTAATCAAATGCAATTTATTGGGTTTGCATGAATGTTTATAGTTTTTAGCCCTCATAGATTATTATCATATACACGAAGCTCGAATGGCAGTTTAGCCTCCAGTAGCCCTTCTGTTTGTCCGTGAGATGCAACTATGAACACCCATTTTCCATGAAGAAATTATTTGGCGAGAAGGGCCTCACTTGGTCTCGTTCCGATCCATGTAGTACTTGGACGATTCACAGGCACCAATGATCCAAACTCGTTTGACAAGATTTGGCAGATAGTCGATTTTGTAGAGGGTACCGCGACTTTTTCGCATGAAAATCACCTTTCGTCCCCTCGCTCAGCGGCAATTCTAAACGCTGATGTTATTCCTGAATCATTGACTAGCCTTTTACGGGTCAATTTGGACATAAACCAATATAACGTTTCACCCTCAAATCCGCAATGAAGATGTACACTTATTAAGCAGAACTAGCCAGTTAGCAAATTCAGGTGTTTCAGGTTCAGAATTTTGTCCGTTCCGCGTTCCGCACGCACTGTTGCGGACAACCCCTCACTCTCGCAATGCAATGCAATTGCAGAGTAACCCTTACATTGTTTCGATTCTGCCATTTGACGGATGACTTTTCCCTCAGCCGAATGAACTCCAAATTTGATGCACGAGACATGACTGCCACATATCCCAATAGCTCAAATTGATAGTAGAATCATTTGTAGTGAGAAATTCTATTCATAATACAGTCAAACCTCTCTTAGCGGCCACCTCTCCTAACGGCCGGGTTTTTTCAGTCCCCAAAGTACCTTTCATGTGTATATTGAACCTTCGGAAAGCGGCCACCTTCGTTAATGGGCAATTTTTTCCGGTCCCGCAGGGTGGCCGCTAAGAGAGGTTTTACTGTACTCATTCAATTGCTTTACAATGATTCATTTTCTCAAAACTTTCTCATGCTCCATTATACTGATGATGGAGCTCTCAAGAGTGTTTGAACTGAGAAGATTGTATCCAAACGTGTACATTCTTGGACCAGTTGGAAAAATTGTGATTGATGGATCAAGATTTGGTGTTACGAAACAATTTTTGGATGATCTTGTGAGTTCAGTCAGATCTCCCATAAATCTGTGAAATTCATCAACTTTGAATTCTAGTTTGAGGAAAATTGATTCATTGCATCAATAGTGAGCAGGAAAAATCCCTAAGGCAATATCTATGGTGCGTTCATAGTTTAAAAGAATTCAAAAGCGCAAGTTTCAGTAACTTGCCTACTAAGAAGTTGAGCAACAGTCGGTATCGCACCATATAAGCTCATGGCCTTGGCATATCCCCATGAGTATAAAATATAATGAGAAGTGACTATGTGTGTATCTATGGACTTTTATCCGCTGTGGAGAAATCTGTGAGCCCACCAAGGTGTGATATGAGCAGCAATCAATGAAATTACTGTCAAGTGCTCGGTGAGCTGATAGTCAAGAATCTCATGGCATATAACCCTACAAAGGAAATATCCACATCAGATAGTAGTGAAATTTGAGGAGAACATGTTGGAAAAATACCCCTGCCGAGTTAAAGATCCTTAAGTTGAGTTAATGCGCTAGCCTTGCTGTACATGTACACTTTTTTCTTCAATTGTTATTTACCAGCAATTCAGTTTTTGGCTCAATGGTTAAATAAAAATCTCAGTTGGCGATTAATGCTGGAATGGATCTTAAAGAAATTCTACACACATCATCTTGGTATGAATAACAACAAAATGGTCAGACAGTTTCTTGATCAGACAGGTCTCTTTGGTCACAGAACCAAAGATAGTCTTGATGGAAAGAAATTAATAGAAGAATGGGCCTCGATAGACTTTTTCACCTAAATAATATTCTAGTTTTGGCGTGAGTTAATCTATTTAAGATTCCTCTCGTATGAAGCTTCATATGGTATACATCTACCAGGGGGGAAGACCTCCAAGATGGTGAGTTGATGGTTCATCGACAACGAGAAAACAAAAATGACTGTTTTTATTGAATTAATGCTATTTTGTGTGAACACCTGGACCCCTATACACGCGATAAAATTTTTGTTTCATGTTCTAAGTATAAGAAACTATATCCAAAAGGATACAGAGGATTTATTTGTAATAGAAAAATTTTTGAAAGCACACCATCCTATGCCGTTGAGAGAACGAAAATAAAAAAACTTGAGTCTTCGTTCTCTTATACAAGGGAGCTCCGAAATTCAAAGACGAATTCCCGTGCTCCTATATAAGGGAATGGAAGAAATCAAATCAAAACTCCCGTGTTCCCGTATGAAGGAACAAAAAAATCGAAATGAAAATTTCCGTCCTCTTGTATAAAGGAACGATGAAAAATTAAATTGAAACTTCCGTACTCCTGTATGAAGAGACGATGAAAATTTGTAATAAAATTTCTGTGCTCCTGTATAAAGGAACTGTTTCGGCCGGACTGATTGGTATTTCTTCACGAGGAATGATTATGGAGATTCTGACAATTTGGAATTCCTCCGTTAGGAGCGTAGGCAGAAATATAAGAAAAATTAAAAAGTTCCTACTTTCATTTTCTCCAGCAGACATGGAGAAAAGCGCTCCTCGCAGTTAGACTCGGGTATCCTGGTGAACTCCACTAGTTGTCGGAGCTAGGCTGGCGGCGGTCTTAGGCGAAATGGACGACTTCTCCGGTCGTACTGATGGACTTGGTTGTCGCGGTTCGGAGGGTGGCAGGCTAGGTGAAATCGACGCCTGCTCGGTTCGTGCTGATGGGCTCAGTCGTCGCAGCTCGAAGGGTGGCAGGCTAGGTCAAATCGACGCCTGCTCAGTTCGTGCTGATGGGCTTGGTCGTCGCAGCTCGAAGGGTGACAAGCCAGGTGAAATCGACGCCTGCTCGATTCGCGCTGGTGGGCTTGGTCGTCGCAAACGTCGCTACTGGTCAGTGAGATGCGATCCTCCTTCATCTGGTTGCCTTGATCGCCTCGGCGCTGGGCTGGCGGGGAGATGTGGCAAAACTCCAGGCAAAAGTGCGAGGAACAATCTCTTAGTAGCATCCAGCCAAAGGACTCGGCGAATACGGGTGCGGGGATAGGCGCTCACGAGGAACTCGTCAACTGCAGCCCGTATATCGCTTCCAAAATGCCGGACGTCGAGAGGCAAATGCAATCAAATGGTAACACGGCTTTAGACTGCTGGAACTCGAGGCGCAATGGCTTGGTGTGTATGGTGTGGGGATAGGCGCTCACGAGGAACTAGTCAACCACTACCCGTATATCACTTTCAAAGCCAAAAACAAGATGGTACTGCGGTGTTTCCGGGGAAAGTTGCAGTTACTGCATAGGCAAGCCCTGATGGGGAGCGTTCGAGTGGTTTGCCGCAGTACAAGAGACTGATTTTGTCCGCGAAAGCGAGGCTCTGCACTGACCACCATTCGCTAGCTAGTGGCCCTGTATAAGTCGAAAGCGCGGTCGTCGGAGAGAGGCTGGCCGATTTTTCCTCCTGGTGGGCTCGATTCTGTGTTTCGTGTCTTCTTTATAATTGTTGTCTTCTTTATTATCTTGTCGGATTCGTATACCCGAGTCTACTTTTTGTTGCTCTTCCCTCCATATACATCGTTGTAGAATATGATTGTATGGGTGGTTGATTCAGGTCTTACTGGCTAATATCATGGTACTAAAGTCTACACGTGGCTTCATAGACAGCGTCGTAATTACTAGGTTTTTCGTTGTTTATTTCTTATGAATCTAATTCTACACTGATCTTACTTGTCAAATTTTACAAATATAACTCATATTGAATGTATGAATAGTAATTACTCTACTACTTCAAACTCATACCCTAACAACTCGTGGTTCCGAGAGGGTATCAGCGCGGCGACCCCGGCTCGGCTGTCATTCATGACGACAGATGATATTGACCTTGATTGTTTTGAAACTACTAAGTTGCAATAGGTTTATTCATATCGGAGAGTGACGCGCAGAGCAGCGAGTGGTCGTGAATGATCGTGATTTTGTTGGATAGAGTATTTTGAACTGCTTCAGTGATTATTGAAAACAACGTATACAAATATATACGGTATCATACGTCACGCAAGACAAGGCTGATAGATTAAAATTAATACAACCAATCTAGGAATCTCACGTTTGTATGGTATCATATGTCACGCAGGACAAGACTGAACGATCAAAGTTAACCTAAATTGTCTATGAGTTTCGTGTTCTTATGGTTGGCTATGGGTATCCAGCCCTACAGTAAACGAGAATTGTTATTGATAAAGTTCATTGGTCGGGGGACGAGGCTAATTTATCTCTAGATCTATGTATCACCCGCAGATGGGAACCTACCTTCTTTAATGATTGCAATTTGTAATTATTCCAAGGTCAAAACGAATAGTTGGCGTTACTATACATCCGAGGGGCCAGCACGGACGCCTGGTGTCGGAGAAAGTCCAAAATTTTCGGTGCCTCAAGTTGACTACTGGCTGTCCCGATCATAAGCTCTCTCCTCCTTACGTTCTAGTCAATTTACCGTACTTATATTTTCGGTCCAAACTACCTTACCTTAAGATGCGCAAGTATACGTTATCCTAAAGCTCAATTGGACGAGCTCTGTAGCATTTTGGATCATCAATTGTTATTTTATCAAGTATTGACCTCAATCACTTCCACCTTTAGGTTTAGATTGCATCTGTTGGTACTGGGATTTCTCGTTAACTTCCATAGTCATATGTATCAAACAAAAAGTGGGTATGCTGAAATTTTGACGATGAGTGTGTTGGAATTTGTGTCCGCGAATTTCCCAGTATCACGAGCACGGGCGTCGGTGACTCATAATTTTTGAAGAAGAATAACGCAAAGTTATGCCTATAATTACATACATTCATTAAGATGAAATTCTGAGTTCCCATCAGTTTGTCGAGCAAATGCCCACTTTTAGTGTGTTACAACTTTGTTTGAAGGTCTTATACAATGGTATACAACTAGAGTGGGGATTCAGTCTATTCATGCTAGGGTGAGTTCTCTCATCAGGCGAAAATTTTGGGTTCCCCAGGCTATTGAACGGTACGCATGTAAAATAGGACCTTGCGGTGGACATTTTTGTTCTGAGGGATGGTGTACAATAATATCTGCTTTCGATAAAAATTCGCATTCTCAGAATGACATTTTCAGTTAGTCGTTTTCAGGGCCGGCTATTTCATGAGGACCTGGTGACTTGATTCTTACTGTGAGAGTTGCCTCGCTTACTTCAATCTTAGATTTCATGAAAGTCCGATGCCGATTGATGGCAGAGTGAAAATTTCAGCGGTATTTGCTCATCCGATTAGTTCGCAAGACAGTTTGCAACCGTATACCATACGGGAGGGAATGCGCAGAGTGGCTGAGTGGGGGTATTGAAATAGGCGCTCGTTACATGGCCACGATGTGCATACCTTGAAGGCTTCGTTTGGAATGAGTCTTAACGCGTAAAATGAATTTTGGTTTTTCGGTGATCTGCGCATGTGCGAGTGTCGGGAGAGGACATCGCTTCCTCTCGCCAGTTAGGGGGGGGGGGGGGTATTTGAGTCGAGTCGTATATTCGAGTTGGAATGAAAATTTCCTTTAAAATCTTAATTTCGCTTTGTGGGCTAAACGCGCAAGTACGGGCTCTTATTAGGATGGTATTGTATGGGTTGTCAAACGGGGGCAACGTTAGCTCCTTGCCCAAGAAAAAAATCTGAGTATAGACGTGGTTATTTGCACTGTATATTTGAGAGTTTCTTTTCACAAGGAAATTCTTAGAGGCGACGTTGCAGATGGATGGATTGATGGATCGAAGGATGACTGAATGGTCGGATGGATGGGTAAGCGGGTGGGTAGATGAATGGGTAGATGGATGGTAGGTTCGGTGGATCGAATGATGAATGAATGGGCGGATGGACGGCTGAATGGGTGGCTAGATGGGTGTAGGGATGGCTGAATAGATGGATGGATGGGTGTATGGATGGCTGAATGAATGGATGAATGAATGGGTGGATGGATGGATGGAGAGGTGGATGGATCGAATGATGAATGGAGAACCAGTGGATTCGCAGATGGCTGGATGGGTGGTTGAGTGGGTGGATGGGGTGAAAAGGGCCAGGTCTGGCTAGGCTTGGCTGGTGCGAGGGTGATTTGGTGGTTTGTTAATCGTGAACGTAATGCCCCAAATTGTGCGCATCTAGCTCGGATCTTCCCCTGCCACACCGATGGTAAAGAAGTTTCTACTTTCAAAGTAGCAGACGTACTGTCCCAATCCAGCAAGCAGGTGGCCAACAATTAGCATCATGATTGGAATTTGTCGCGTGCAATGAGAACACGATTGTTCATATCCATTGATTTCCAAATTAGATCTCATTGCCATCGTTTGTCGGCACACCAACAAACGAGATGAGGATCTTACTCGCAATTGCTCAAATATCACTGCGATTCATAGATGAGGAAAATCAAAATTTCAATGCTACTCAGGCGAGGTGTCGTCGGGGACTAACCTGATAGATTTGTTACTCACTTGCCAAAGAGAATTTGGTATTTCGACAATGGATCAAAGAGGTTTATGAGGAGATTTTTATTGAAGGAGATATAACAAACAGTCAAAAATATGAGCGAGATCCGCAGACGATTTTTAGGGTTAAGAAGAAAAAAGTCGTTGTAAATGTGGTCACCTTATAAACGAAGTGAAGTGGAGAAGCTAGGTTCAAGAAGGAGTGAGAGTCTTCTTTGTTTTTCAATGTTCCAAAATTACTGTGAAACCCAGTTCTTACGTTTGATTTCGCAATTGCTCGCTAGAGTCTACCGGACCGCAAGAGAATCACACTATTCTACTTGCCCCGTGCCTCCACCATTTATCGATGATCAGTCGGCGGTGGAAAATCTGTGTCCCCGAACATCTCCACAGTGAGAGCCGTGACACGACCTTCATCATTATCCGCAGAGCCGACCAACAGCAAATAAAGAAAAAACAAAAAAAATCAATCGAAAGTGGAATGAATATTCATGCTTTTGAAGCGAGAGGAGTAGATTAAGTCTCACTTCATCTCTCACATGTTTCAACGTCAATAAGTAATCTATTTTGAAATTCAATTAAATTAGTGGTACAAACGATCCAAACGGTAACAAGATCCTCTCAGTCTTTCTGAAGAGCCGGATCTGTCGATGATTGATGAGACGCACGGACATCAAGCGTAGAGTTAAATTTTTAGTGGAGTCTCATCTAACTTCCTTGATCAACTCCTATCAAGAATCCTTCAGAATGCGACCGCGAGATGTCGAGGATCTTTGACGATACGTAAGTTGAATTATATTCCTCCAATACTCACAAGGGGAACACCAACCTTGCGGGTCCTGTATCTTGATGAAATTTTGAGGATCATCTTGTTTTGGTGAGAAATGAAGGTACCTAAAAGGGTTCTGTCCAATGGGCCCTCTATTCTGAGCTGTGGAACCCAGGAGCATGCCCATTTTTAACCATTTAGGCCTATTTTTGACCTAAATAAGCCTCCAGCGACTATTCTCCTCCTTCATCCGAGACAACCCTCTTTAGTACTACTCTTCTCTACATCATTCAGGGGTACCTGAAATACATCACAATACCATAGAAATAGGTATATCTCATGGGTAACCACCCATGAGATGTACAGGAAGAAACCCTTTGCGCTCATCATTGAAATGTACATAAGATCAACTCCACCACATCACAATGGCAACTACATAGCCCGGATGAGCTGGCTATCTCTTCTTATTGTTCTGGCATATCATACATGATTTTGTAAACATGTGAACTCATCTGAACATCAACAAAGGCTAGATGAGGAAGTTTGTAAACGTCCATCTGATGATCTATGTGAACATCAGACTCCCTGCGGCAGGATCTCCTCTCATGTCCTGACTTGAATCTTACACTTCTCAAACACCTCCACCACAGTTCTAACAAACAGATAGTGGTTCTACAAACACATTGACACAAATTCACTGCCAGTGGAAGAGAATCTCCCACACTGCACAAAAGTCATCCGATGATCCATACCATAGAGAATCTGCTCATCAATCAATACACACATAGCTCGCTCTTGCCCGGTACTCATATCCCTACTAATCTACAACATGAACAATGTTCTGGGGTTAAATTAACAGCATTATCTAATCTTCTGACATATATTTTGTTAAAAAACATATGCACCACCCCACAAGTAGCACAATTTCTGAAGAAAAACCTGTAATTCAATTATCATGGATGATGGATCATTGTCCCAATCTCTCAGCAATAGCTGTCATGAATTTCTCTCCGTGTGGGAATATCAAGTGGTATGACAGAATTGTCAGAGAATGGGGAGGAAGAGTGCTGTCTGCTGCTATCTTACTCATGACAACACAAATGTGAGTGAGAATAGAGAAATGTAAGAGAGATGGCTACAAAACATGAGATGGCGCCGTCAAGATTTGCAGTATCAGAAATCCAATTACTGATCTCCTGATGATATGATTTGATTGTACAACTATTGCTCACTGGGGTGATATTATTAGACATGATCGCTTTGATAAATTTCTCAAATTTTCCTTCACATGTTTCACATCATCCGAGGAGTCAGATTGGTCGGGGGGAAATGATCAATGGTCCTGCAAATCTCCCGGGAGCGTTTCAAACAGGTCATTGACCACCAACGAGGGAGGAAGAGTGAATTCTCCCCTGAATTGTATATAGTTTGACTCTCTCGCATGCATGATACATATTGTGATTCCTTATGTACTTGGAGTGCAATGCGCCTGCGCGAGCTTGCATGACATGAAATGACGCGAAGCTGCGCATGCGCTTGCGTCTCGAGAATTCCTCTTCCAACTCCGATCACATCTGTCGTATAGCACATCGAAATGGTCACTAAACTTACTATAACATAGAGAGAAAACACGAATTCACGCAAACTCAATCATACATACAGGCACACATACATTTACACCTATTCAAAACAAAAGCCGCGGGTTTGAATTGTAAGAAATGATATTATTCCAGATCAGAAATTCAATCATACAATAGTATATTTCGCACCGAGTTCATGAGGTTGTAGCTTGCTTCCGAGCGATTCGTTTTCGGCCCGAGCCGCAGGCGAGGGTCGAAATAATCGTTCGGAAGCGGGGAACTTCATGAGCGAGGCGCGAAAGTTATTTTTCGCAATTTTGTAGGCACCCAAACATTGGAAAATTGCGAAAAACAATATCAAATGGGTCACCCAAGATTCTAAGATTCTGATAGGACATAGAAGCATCGAGATAATTATCTAGGCCACGATTGACGTCATCGAATGGAAAGATTTAACCCAAAGAGAAGAGCCTTGATCTCCCCTAATTTCAATGCCCATATATGGAAATAGACACATCTTGAACGCGACTCATTGTCAGTGCACGATCCCATGTCGCTTTCCAGCGAGTGAATTTTAAAGAAAAGCGTGTATAAAGAACTTCGGTGGCGAGGGGTGCCCAACACAGCGGCTCACTCTCCCATGCACCAACACATAGAAGACCGGCACACGCACTGTACTATATCTATATCTACTACACCATAGCTGGAAGAGGGCAGCAGCTCTCGGACTCATCATATCGGTCTCAATCATCGCAACATCCAGCAGCAGATCCAGCAGCATGAAACCATCATAATATCACAGCTTTGGATCTCGTCGCGCTTAACTGCTTGTATTCGGAGTTCATCTCAAATATATTGCATCATCTCTTATAACTTTTGTCTTTTCAATTTATTTATTAAATTCATTAATCCTTTCGGACTTTTAAACATTCCCGCTCGTGCCACAGAAATACCCACGTAACACATCTGACCATCTTGCAAAGGTACCATAAGAATTCTTAATAGAATGGGGTAGATGGGATTTCTAGTCGCTGGGAATTTAACATGTGGATATGTCACGATTTTATTTTGCTTTATTTACAATTTTCAGACGATTACCATCTATCAATCAAGCATAGCCGTATACAATGGAGGAACTCTGCAAAGTTGCTGCCCGAATCTCTTACAACATGGAACTTGATCGAGAAATTCTCAATCTCGCGCCATAGAATGTCTGTGATAAAATTCTGACTTGTTCTGAAATATGGCATTTAGGGTTTCTTGTAAAGGATAAAATCCTCAAGTGCATTGAATACATTTATTGGAATAAATGATAATTTGAAAGGCGCCTGCAATACAAATCACAAGTTACACTACGATTCATTTTGCGGACCGCATGTTACATATTTATGAGCCTGCTTATATATCACAGGCTGTACAGATCAAACATCAATCTGTGACATACCTTTGGATGACAAAATCATGTGACACTGCCTATAGATATTTCATTGCTTCCAACATTGCTTAAACAAACTCTGACTAATAAACATTACTATTGCTACATGATTGCTGCATGTGCATGCTCCAAATTATTGCAGGAAGTACGGACTGTTATTTGGTCAAGTGAGGTTAGTCACATTACTAACTAGTAAGCGCATGCTCATGGCGGGGAAGTGCGGGATATTCAAACATGAAATAATCATATCTCAACAGTCTGCAATTTCAATTCGGACTTCACTTGGGAATTTGAACTTCGAAAACCTCTCCTATTGATCGAAAATATTGGTAACCAGAACACATAGCTCGCAGTATTCCTCAAGTCTTGGGAAATGATCTGTCAATCGACTGAGCAGAATTTTTGGATATATTTCTTATACAAATTTAACTCAAGATCTAAGGGATAGGAATTGTTAATTCGCAGATGCTTCTAATTCAAGAACATGGGGAAATCACTACACAAATCTTTCGTCGCGAGGAGCATTCTGTTGAATGTTGAGTGAGGAAATTCCTTCACAAACAGAATTTGGACTCCACGAAAATGTTTGATGGGTTGAAAGACTCTGCACAGTGCGAGTGAAAATTAGAATTCGTCCTACACTTGCGTTTCATTATGATCATCATCAAAGCGTCCTGAATTCTCAACGATATTTGAGGCCCGAAATACGATTGCTGTATCGAAAAAACCCCCAAGATAAGATCTAAACAAGATACGAACAAGTAGGAAGAAATAGTTCATGACGTGCAAATCGAGAACATCAACTTTATCACAGTGAGTTCGTCCAATCCCTTAATAATGTTTACACTCGTATGAGTCGTCAATCAGTCAGAATATTCATCACTCGTAAATCTAGTCAAAATATCCATCACAGAAGTGCTGTCGGAATGTGTGTGATTTCAATCACACAAGTCAATTAGAGCAGAGTGAGACCTAGGATTAATTGGTCTTCGATTTCTTATATTCCGCGCAATCTTTGGGATGATAATCAACATAAAAACATTCAAAACAAAGGAAATTTTCGCACCAAGAACACTTCATGAATGGCATTTTAGTGCACTTGCATCTTGTGCTAGCCGGATGACCAGGAAAACAAACTTCTTTGACATTCTGGAAAACATATTTGATAGGAGTCAATCGACTAGCATACCAAGAGTACTTGACCATAGGCACAAACACTGGAGCCATGAGTTGATTGTGCACTAAAGACTGCAGCTTCAAGATTTCAGCCCTTGAGCCTAATTGTTGTTGTCGCTCTATGAGGTACGTGGCATTGTATATGGCTTTGATGAAGATTTTTGCCTGGCGATGGAAGTATACGTCCAAAGGCTGTGCTAGAGGAGTACACCCAGGAGGAATTGTTATGACTTCGCAAGTCGGATTCCCCTGCTGGTCAACAAATTGTTCGTAGAGCTCCGGGTTCTTCTGACCTCCCCAGCTGTCTAGCAGCAACATGAACTTCTTCTCGCCAACGTACGGTTTTACAACTTCAGTGAGATACGAGTCAAAGAGAGAGCAGGTCAACTTTCCAGATTTTGAGCAGATGACAATCAAATTTTCATACTCCTTACACATTGCAGCAACTTCCTCCGCTACTCGGGGTCCGAAGCTTCCGTTAGTTTCTTGAAGGCAAACGAGCAGCTTATTTAACAATATTCCCGAGGCTGTGGAAGTGAATTCTACGGTGTAGCTATGTTTGACCCTGTTTTGGTCGCCCAAGTATGCATCAACATGATTAGCACCCTTATAGTCCAGTGTTCTTTTTACGTCCACGCGATACTCACATCCCATTTGATCAGTGTTTAGGACCATGGCTTTGTCATATGACCCGATTCTCTCAGCAGTCTCGTTCTGGAATTGTTCGGCGACGTTGAGCATAGTCTCTAAGGATCTAATCTCCGTTGGTTTCAAATACCTCGTGATTTTTCGCTGGCGTATACCGTATTGAGCTTTAAATCTATCGAGCCAAGAATTTGAAGCACAGAAACGAGTCTGGCCTGAGCGAAATTCAAGAGCGGCTTGGATTGCCCACTCTTGAACATTTCGCTTATGTATCGGTAAGCGTTTGGCTCTCGCATCTTTGAATATTTCAAAAGTCTTTTCTTTGATATATACTGATTCGTCAATCTGGGTCCCGCCTTTCTCAATATCCTTGGTCCATCGGGCCAAAGTATCTTTACGAGTAAGAGCTTTGCAACCATTTTTTTGGAGAGTTGTTAGACTCCATTCTGGATGTTCTCTTGACTTATTGATGATTTTGATCTTGGTTGCAATTGGGATGGCGTCAAATTTTGGTCTCTTAGGACTGGGAATATATTCACTACCTGCAGACTGTTGGCTTTGAGGTTCTGAATCTGTTGCTGGTTCGTTTGAAAAATAAGAAGAAATAACATTAATCTCTGTGCCAGTTAAATGAGATGGTGATATAGGTGACATCATCAATGGAAATTGTGAGGAAGAATTAGTCAGTGAATGGTCAGTGGATACCATCCTATCAACAAATTCAGATTCTTCAAATAGGGAATTTGCGCTCGCTCTTTTACTGAATTAGGGGTAATCAATAACCTGCGTTGATATGCGGATGGTGGCGAATTGAACCTGAACCGAATACATTGGGTTTCACGGTAATTTTTGGAGGGATTTTGCAAGTAGATGGAATGGAATGAACCGAGAAATTTTTCACATGGGTTTAAAACTCCAGCAGTTGAAGTCTTTCGAATATTCATCGCAGGAGTTGGCAAGATATGCATTTTCCATAGGTTGTATCGTAACTGGTATGATGTATTAAGGTTTGCGGTGTTTGTGATATCGGTTATTACAAAATCGTACGCTTGACAGAAAAAAGATGCCCTCTTGGTTTTATTCGATCACCAAAATAGTCATACGCATTTTCCAATCCAGCATGTGATCAAAAAGCCTCTTTTCCAACACCAATGAGACGGTGTCTCAATTGCCAAATCGATTGTATCGGATATCTTTGATTTGCTCGAGTTTGATGCATTGACATCTTAGACTCAACGAAAAAATGCCGTTTTGGCCTCATTCGATCACCAAATATCACGAACTCATTGTTCATGATGACCGGAATACATTTCCTAGTCACAAATAAAACAATGACTCTCCTAATACCATCTAGGCTGCTATAACACCGGTTGTTGTCACGCTCTTCATTCTACGTAATATCATCCGCGGAACCTACTCTGCACAAAATCGAAACCTTGACAAGGTCCAGATGTGAGTATCTTTGGTGCTGCATCATTAATTCTCATCAATCAGCCTCATGCTCTACAGGCTCAGATGAGTTGAGTCAACGCTACACGATACAGCTCATGAGATTACCGATATCACGAGCACCAAGCCTCACTAAAACATACGAGTAGCGATGTAACCAACGAACAATGCACATTCTGCCTACTTCTGTATTGGATATCTAAAAAACTCCAACCGCTAAACTTTTCTACCCGTCTGAAGATCCCTCCAGCCCATTCTAATCCATCTACTTGCAAGATCTGGTAAAAAATTACTGGAACCAAAATCAATGTCTGTAGTGCAGAATCCTTTTCTGTTGACACGTCAACCAATGTAGGAGAATTCGCGATTCTCTTGTAACCGAAATCTGGGTAGTATAAACAATTATCTTGCATATTCCGAATCACGAAGTAGTCCTATAGCCTCACAATTAAGTACTCTAATCTGTACACAAGACGCAAAAGCGGTGCAAAATCTCGAAGAATAACCAGACACATTTCATGGTTCGTCTATGAACCATCTCAATGCATGAAATAGTTCCATAATGAATATTCCCGTACTTTGAAACATGTGCTTAAAGGCTGGAATGTCAAGTGCCATGATACATTCCGTAGATATGGATTTCGTGAACAGACATATACACGATGAGCCCATTATTTGTCAGACGTTTCATCAAAGAATTTGTTGACGAAAAGATTCATACCAGTTTGGGCTTATCGCCTCCACCACATCCTGCCAGAATTCCTGACCGCAATAGAATAATTTACTAATAAGCCCAGAAATATCCAATGAAACATTGTACATATGATGTCCCAGTAATTCTGAGGTTCAAACCTCATTATTGGATTGCTTCGATTATCAGGGTTACATATTTGTAAATATTCTACAGAGATAACTCATCAGTAACACAAGCGCGTGGATAAAGATGTAAAAGTGTTCATTTTTAACCCCTTCTCTATTCCTCACCACTAACCAATGTTAAAACTTCTGTTGCGGTGATCATATTATAGATCAAATTACTAGTGTGATCAAATTTTGTGATATTAAAGTAATAACGTTTTGAGTTAACTTGAGTGAATTGCAGAATGAGATTCTGACTGCTTCAACTATTCCACAGATAGGCATAGAAAATTAAAGTTGGAATAGATTCAGCGGATATTTACCTGATGTTGTATAAGACTGTTGGCTACTAGGCTGATTATTACTTTGACTTGACTCTACACTTGCAGAGGTTGCAGTAGACTGTTGGGCAACCTGAGATTCAGATTCATTTTCACTATCATCGACAAGCACTTCATCGCCATATGACCTCTCAATATCTTCTTCTGCCAGGTAGAGTAACTCATCATCTATCTTTTTGAGATTTTCAAAGAACTCTATAATCATATCTGACATGAGGAATCCTATGTCTAATGCTTCTCTGGAAAGATTCTCAGACATCTCACTTTGAATTAAATTTTTCTGAATGAGTATCTTGACACATACATGGATGGAGTCACTTAACAGTACATCCGACTCTAGGCCAATATGTTCAAAATTCTGTGATAAACTATCCATCGTAATGATCTAGCTCGTTTTTTGATGATGAGCTATCTTCAGTAATTCTGATAAAGTGATTAGAGTCACCATTAGTATTCTCTTCTTGACATGAGATATTATAGTTAGTTTAATTTGTTATTACCTGTTGACTAGGAAGCGATTAATTCTGCTTACACATCAATAACTATGTAGCAATCAATAACAGAGATTCAGTGAATGCTAATGAGATGAAATTCCCACATTCCCATATCACTGCTATACAAACTGTCAGCGTCAATTTCAATGTTGAGAGGATGAATCTGGCAACCAAATAAACAACAATTTACTGGTGTAGTGTTGATACATCACTCAAATATCGATCAAAATGCTACATCAGGATCTTGATTGTTGTTAGAGATGGTGAACCAGCTTCAACGATGACAGTTGGGAACACTATTGTATACCTTGATTGCGGATCGAGTGCGACTGTAAGAATCGGCGGAGTTTATCACAACCTTACCTCTGAGATGAGGGTGTGTCTGAAGTCGAATGCCTCCCGCCATCTAGGGTGACCCTTGAGGCAAGTACGGTCACTATTGAGGCAAGTATAGTGACCCAGATACATGAGAGCAATCATTTTAAAACATATCACCGTAATGAGCAATAGTTATACAATCAAATCATATCATCAGGAGATCAGTAATTGGATTTCTGATACTGCAAATCTTGACGGCGCCATCTCATGTTTTGTAGCCATCTCTCTTACATTTCTCTATTCTCACTCACATTTGTGTTGTCATGAGTAAGATAGCAGCAGACAGCACTCTTCCTCCCCATTCTCTGACAATTCTGTCATACCACTTGATATTCCCACACGGAGAGAAATTCATGACAGCTATTGCTGAGAGATTGGGACAATGATCCATCATCCATGATAATTGAATTACAGGTTTTTCTTCAGAAATTGTGCTACTTGTGGGGTGGTGCATATGTTTTTTAACAAAATATATGTCAGAAGATTAGATAATGCTGTTAATTTAACCCCAGAACATTGTTCATGTTGTAGATTAGTAGGGATATGAGTACCGGGCAAGAGCGAGCTATGTGTGTATTGATTGATGAGCAGGTTCTCTATGGTATGGATCATCGGATGACTTTTGTGCAGTGTGGGAGATTCTCTTCCACTGGCAGTGAATTTGTGTCAATGTGTTTGTAGAACCACTATCTGTTTGTTAGAACTGTGGTGGAGGTGTTTGAGAAGTGTAAGATTCAAGTCAGGATATGAGAGGAGATCCTGCCGCAGGGAGTCTGATGTTCACATAGATCATCAGATGGACGTTTACAAACTTCCTCATCTAGCCTTTGTTGATGTTCAGATGAGTTCACATGTTTACAAAATCATGTATGATATGCCAGAACAATAAGAAGAGATAGCCAGCTCATCCGGGCTATGTAGTTGCCATTGTGATGTGGTGGAGTTGATCTTATGTACATTTCAATGATGAGCGCAAAGGGTTTCTTCCTGTACATCTCATGGGTGGTTACCCATGAGATATACCTATTTCTATGGTATTGTGATGTATTTCAGGTACCCCTGAATGATGTAGAGAAGAGTAGTACTAAGGAGGGTTGTCTCGGATGAAGGAGGAGAATAGTCGCTGGAGGCTTATTTAGGTCAAAAATAGGCCTAAATGGTTAAAAATGGGCATGCTCCTGGGTTCCACAGCTCAGAATAGAGGGCCCATTGGACAGAACCCTTTTAGGTACCTTCATTTCTCACCAAAACAAGATGATCCTCAAAATTTCATCAAGATACAGGACCCGCAAGGTTGGTGTTCCCCTTGTCAGCTATGTCACCAGCGGATAGCAAACCTGCTGTTTCAGTTAAGAGTACCAGTGGCCAAGAAGTAACATCATAATTCAAAGAAGACATAGTTGGGTACCCGCGGATACTAGGGTATCCGGACCGAAAGTTTCGTCAGTTTGTAAATGATCCCCAAAACCTAGGACGGCGACCCAGCGGTTACCCGGATGCTTGGACCAATAATGCTGTCGGGAGAGAATCATCGCAAGACCTCGAAAAGCGTACAAGCCCCCAACTACCCGGGTGCTTGGACCGAGAGTCTCGTTGAGGAAAAATCATTTCCAAAACCTAGGATATGGTAGAAGCAACTTTGAATACCCGGATGCTCGAGCCGTGAATTCTGTCGGGGGGAAGACCGTTCTCGTAACTTTGGAAGGCAAACAAGCCCTCAAATGCTCGGCTGCTCGGACCGGAAATTCTTTGGGGAAAAATCATCCACAAAACCAAGGAGGGTGAATAAACCCGCAAATACCCGCATTCTCGGATCACATATCTCGACGAGTGGAGAATCACCCCTAAGACCTAGGATGGCAAATCGCACCAATACCCGGACGCTATCCCGAAAATTTTGTCATTGGAAAATTTAAACGCAAACCCAGGAAGTCAGCTCAATGCTCGGTCCGGAAATTCTGTCAGGGGAGGATTAAAAATCAGAACCCAAGACGGTAGCTCAACTGTCAAACATCCGGATGCTCGGGAAGGAAGTTCAGTCAGTAAGAAAATGAGACCAAAATTTGATCTTTAGTATTTAGAATGAATTTTTTACTCGGATTTTGGGTGTACGCTTCCGGGTATTCGCGAACTTTGTTATCTCCCTCGCTTTCGGGATTGAACTTTTCCTCGAAAGAATTTGGGTCCGATCATTCGGGTATTTGTGGGTCCTGTTTGTCCTTCTAGGCTGTAGGGATGATTATTACCCCAACAAAATTCCCGATCTGAGCACCCGAGTATTTGCAGTTTGTTCACCCTCCCAGACATTGCGATGATTCTCCCCCGACCGGATTCCCGGCCCAAAGATCCGGGTATTCGCCAGTTTGTTTGCTTTCCTAGGTTTTGGGGATCATTCACAAACTGACAGAAGTTTTCGTCCGAGCATTCGTGTATTTGCAGGTTTATTCGCCCTCGTAGGTTTTGCGATGATTCTCCCCTAACAGTACTCCCGGTTCGAGCATCCGGGTATTCAAAGTTGCGATTGCCATCCTATGTTTTTGGGATAATTCTTTCGTAGACAAAACTCTCGGAGTGAGCATCCGGGGATATTTGGAGACTTGTTTGCACTTCTAGGTTTTGCGATGATTCTCTCCCGACCGTATTCCCGGTCCAAGCATTTAGGTATTCGCCACTTCGTTTGCCTTCCTAGGTTCTGGGGATCATCTAAAAACTGAAAGAAGTTTTGGTCCGAGCATTCGGGTATTTGCGGATTTGTTTGTCTCCCTATATTCTCAGGACGATCTTCCCCCGACAGAATTTATTCTTCGAGCATTCGGGCATTCAAAGTTGCGTTTACCATCCTAGGTTTTGAACATTTTTCTCCCCTCAACAAAACTTCCGGTCCGAGCACCCGAGTATCTGCAGGTTTGTTTGCCTCCTTAGGTTTTTGCGATGATATTTCCCCCGACTATCCGAGCATTCCATAACATACCTATACTCCCTTTCTTATTGGGTCTTACAGAAAACGAGGGAGGGGGGTGCCAAGATTATTCTCGCATGAAGATGCCATTGGAGCTTAGGCCGGTGGTGAAGCCAACGTGCCTCAATGTGGTTATCTCGAAAGGGTGTGCAGTATCCTTCTTTCCATCACCCAGAACGTGTTCATCGTGTCAAATAGGTTGGAATCGATATTTCAAATCAACGAAAAGCGTTTAATGTAGTTGCACAGAGATAATCAAGATTTAATGCACTCCATTTGCGATTCATTCCGTGATTCACATTGTTTTACAGGATGGGGGCATGTTTGGTACACCTTTTTGCGAACTCGCAAATAATCACTTTTTGGGAAAATTGTGATGGCTCGACTTTAGCTGGTCAAAATTATACTTACTTCGTCTCATTTTGGAGGTCTTGTAACAAGCTTCAAAATAAGCTAAAGAACGTTACGAAATATTGTGGGCCAAAACTGCTGTCAAAACGGCTTGGGAAGGGGGGGGGGAGTATATTGGGAATTCTTACATTAGAAACATACTCCAACCAGTGAATAGGGCTTTTGAGTTTCGGTCATATCCACTTGGTAACTGCATTTTTTTTACGGGTAATGGGGTTCACTCATCTCGGATGGAAAGAATGTCTTCAATATTTTGAACAATTTGACGGTCTGTAGGAAGAAATTTGAATCAAGTCTCAATGAATGAATTGTCAATTGTCTGCTGGGATGCGTCCTACCGGTGAGACCAACGCGTTTTTTCCTGTGTGAGGCGATGATCAAAGTCCCATTCGAAGGGTCCTACCGGCGAGACCCATATCACACAGGAGAGGAACTACAGTTTCCGCTGTCACAGCGAACGTGTTAAAAATGAATAACCTCATGGTGAATTGAGCTTCGAGATGTTGGAATCGTAAAATTGAAATAGTAGATCAAACCCTATGTATTATCTTAGATTCTTATTGAGTGCAAGTTGCAGTCCTCACCTTATCTGGTATTATGATCAAAACTTTTGCATACGATATGCCGGTTAGAAATCGAGCTTAGTACACAAATACCCCGTAATAGAATAGAAGTGAATGACTAAGTGGGGGAAATATTTTCTGATGCAAGTTGTAACGAATCTCGCATTCGAATCTGCTTTATGGAGACATTCGATCAAGTGTGATACATCAAAGCTCAGTTCATTGCACTAAGATTATCGCTCTCAAAATCGATTTGTAGGATCACGCTATAAAGACAAGAATCAGCCAAAGAAGGAAGAAGGAACAAAAAATGTATCGCCTTGGAAACGCGATGGGCATACACCAGCACAATAAGTAGGCGGTCACAATTTTGGTCAGACATGTCACGGGCCTGTCTACGTAAAGTAGGAACAAGAGACTGTATTGCTTGTGTGACGCATACTACATTATATCCATCGGTTGGCGAGTCAAGGGTGCAAGAATGAGAAAAGGACCGCTTGCACCCGTGCCCGCGTGAAGTGGAATTCGCGCCGGCAGATCTCGATAATGTGCGGGTAAGCAGTCCGGCCGTATTATAGTGCAAGCGTCAATCTTTATTGTCCCATTGAGAGGACGAGCAAGCTCGAGAGTGGTCCCAGGACTTGGAGAATCGGCTCGCGATCGATTATTATAATATGGAAAAACCGTCGCGTGAGAACGGACCAGCCGCGCGTCACACGGGCGCATTTTTCACGACAATTATTTCGAGCCATGCTTCGGCGCGCTCTCACCGAGACTATATGGCCTACACACACTTTGCGAGTGAGTATATAACTGTTTCGGATGGCCGAGACCTAACGTGCTACATCGCGCCCATTATCGAGGGCCCCGATCGTTTCTCAGCGCGTTTGTCCGGCCACAATACAAAATTAAGATAACAATCTATAAGCAAGCACGCGTTCAAGAGAGCGAGAGCGCGCGACGCTCGAGCATGGACTTCGGTGGGTGGAGGAAGATCGGAAGAGGGGAGTTCAGCAGGCCCCAAGTCGCGAGTGCATGCATGTAACTCTGGGCCTTGATCGAGCGCGTGCACACGTGTGGTGCATGCGCGTCTTTCAGCAAGCAACGACTCACCACCTTTTACTTACGAAAACTAGCAAAGTACACGCTCTCACAATAAATTGTTCCTCATAAAACATTATCGAGACCCGATCATCGCGCTCTCCGCGACTCATACTATTCTTCTTCTTTCCTTCCGCTGCGTTCGATTATATGGGCGAGCGCGACCCGATAGATGGGCGCAAGCGATGGACGCGCGTTTTGCATCGCTCGCTTTGCACACCGTGCAGATGCGCAAAATGATGCTCTATTGGCTATGAGAAGTATGAGTTTAAGCGCCTCCGTGCGGCGGAAAACGGCATGCCACGGGAGGGAGCAGTCGGTCTTCTTATGCATTTAGCTCAAAAACCGTAGCACGGATGTGGCAACAGTATGCAAGGCGATTGTAGGGTTTTCGAAAACGAAGAGTTTGAGTGCTTGTGAGTCCGAATCCGAGCAAAATTGAGTAAACTAGAGCGAGTTGAAATTTTTGCCTATGCTTTTTGCATGGGCGCGAGCATGAGCGTTGCGGCCACTGCTCAACCACCGCTTCTGCCTCGACTCGCTCCGATATTTTTCTCGCTTCGGGCTTTGTGTATCCTTTAATAATGGTCTGATTGATACGTATGATAGCTCAAAGTTTTCGCAATTAAAAATCCAACAACTTTCTCGCTTACTCTTACGAGGTTTAAGCGATAGGTTCTCTCAAAAATGAAGGAAAACCCCTACCACGCGTCTAATTTGCATGCTCTATTTCTGACCTTGATTTTTGGGAAAACCGTTGCTCAACCCTCGTAAGAGTAAGCGAGAAAGTTGTTAGACTTTTAATTGCGAAAATTTTGAGCTATCATATATGCCAATCAGACCATTATTGAAGGATTCACAAAGCCCGAAGCGAGAAAAATATCGGAGCGAGTCGAGACAGAAGCGGTGGTTGAGCAGTGGCCGCAACGCTCATGCTCGCGCCCATGCAAAAAGCATAGGCAAAAATTTCAACTCGCTCTAGTTTACTCAATTTTGCTCGGATTCGGACTCACAAGCACTCAAACTCTTCGTTTTCGAAAACCCTACAATCGCCTCGCATACTGTTGCCACATCCGTGCTACGGTTTTTGAGCTAAATGCATAAGAAGACCGAAGCCCGCACTAAACCACATATAAACACGTTCGACTGATCCCTCCCGTGGCATGCCGTTTTCCGCCGCACGGAGGCGCTGAAACTCATACTTCCCATAGCCAATACGCAGAGTAAGATTGAGAAGAACGATGAGACAGTGATTATCAAGTTTTTTCATTAAGGATCTTGATTGTGTTTTCTTATTGCTGTGTAGTCGCATAGTCAACGTGTGTATCAGTTACAATATCGTTGAGTGGAACTACTTTCTTACCGAGAGAGTAAATGTCTCATGATCACATGTGACCATGAGACATACATGACTTCCTATGACTATGATGCCGGAGTGATGGGTTGTGATAGATCTTCATACTCGATCATATGTATCCATGTTGGAAATGAAGCGCCTCATTGGTAGCTCGAAATATTTTTCAAACCGAATCTTCGAACTTCAAAGTCAGCGCGCTCGAGGCTCCTATCGCTAGGACTTCATCCAGAATGGAAGAAAAAACCTCATGATGACCCCCCCCCCCCATTACGATATCCCACAGCCATGTCTGATTCACCTCTGTGTACCTATGACTAAGTAAGACATCCTTACCCAAATCTGCACCTATCACCACTGATGCGGTTCTCAACTCTCTTTACATGCTCTCAATGGTTCACTGTTTCAGAAAGTTTGTTCGAATCGTAAGTTGTCTCAGCTCTTGACTTCGAGGGCTGCAAACGAACATACAAAAGACTTCTCCGAAGGAACTCATATATTCCAAAGTAGATCATCAACTGTATTTCTCGTAATTTTCAACTCCATTAATCAATCTAAGAAGCCATGGAATGCATCACACACGTTTCGAATCAACTCGGTTTTCAATCTCAAGACGACGAGACTCGAATTTATAGTCGACACTGAGCACTAAAGCGGACAAGAGCGACCTCAGGTTAGTAAAGGTTAGGTATTTTGTCCACAATGCTGAGGGCGAATCGATATCTTCACCTAGCTATTACTGACCTGAGGTCGCTTTACAGCCCGCTCTAGTCATGCTCAGTGTCGACTATAAATTCGAGCCTAAAGGGCGTAAAATCATTCAAACAGTTCATACACCACGTATTCTTCATAAAATCTTCTCATACGTCAAAAAACGAGTGCTACATACAACCACGCACATTAATTTCTCAGTTTTTATATAAATTTGGAAATCATTTTATCATGCCTGCGAATTACCACTGCAGTTCTTCTCATAGCAGTCTTGTGAGCTCATAAAAAGACATTCACTATCACTCATGTAACCAAAATAATACACAGAGTCACCTTTATTCCCACCCCATAGAGCCTGTATCGCATGAAGTTAGACGTCTTCACGACGCAAAAAGGGCGTTCTTGGGCTCCCTCTGCGTGGAAATTGAAGTGATTTTACCTCCCCCACCGTGGAGGGTTTGTGTGGGGGGGAGGCCACACACACACTACTGGCCCCCAACCACCCACCAACCTCCACACTCAACCCATACAACTACCGACAATATTATACACAAAACATACCGTCAAATTGAGTAACTGTGGTACAGTGGGTGCAACTTTGGTACACTCCTGAAAAATGACTTTCAGATCTCCTTTCGGCAAAATGAAAGATTTTATCGCTCTGAAACCTGTAATCCCGCTTTGTAGCACGTATGAACGATGTATTGAGCCTCCGTAGATCCCGCGTGGATGATTGTATTTGTTTGTTGAACCTTTTTTTGAAATAAACTGATTTAGCAGCGATACGCGAGTGGTCCAGTTAGTCTACCGGGCAAGAAGTGTTCCGGAATGAACTACGGGTGGATAACTGTACATTACGACCACATGTATCACCATTTTGAATAAACCATCGTTACATTGAGGTATTTGAAGCATTCGGAATTTTAATGAATAGAAAACAGGGAAAAAACCATAAAAAAGTGTACCAAAGTTACCCCACTCTCCGTAAGAAGCATGAGGATAGGGTAACTCCAGTACAACTTCCTATGACAGCTTCTTTTCATCTCATCTTGAGTCGAATAATGTTCTATGAGGTTTTAAAATGTTCCAAACAGCTTGAAATAAAACTTCTGAACGATTAAAATTAGTTCACTCACATGGTGGTGGGTAGAGTTAAAATATTTTGTAAGTGTACCAAAGGTGCCCCATCGGGGTCTAACTTTGGTACACTTACCAAACTGCTAGCAGCTCCTGCTTAGACACATAAAATTGATCTTTCTAGCCCATCAATCGAAAGCTGAGACTGTAAGCTTGAGATTGACTATTAATAAAAGTGGGTTTTGTCAATGTATGTTGAGATGCCGAGCCAAAGAGAATCAGAAGTAACGAAATCGTACCAAATTTACTCAATTTGACGGTATACATACTTTCTATAGTAGATATCTTTCGTAATCAAGTTGGTAGCTCTGACTAGGATCGGTTGGTGGCATTATTGATGAGCGGGATCCGGACGGACAGATTTTTAATCGGCGATGAATTATTTTGTCACTCCAAATATGCTCCCTTGTTGAAGATAGTTAAGATATAGTTAAAAAATTGACCGAAAATTAAATTTGCCAAATTACATACTTCCAAAAACGCTGGTAGAGGTCACAGTCACAATACATTACACATACGTTTTCCACATACATTGCAGCAGTCATACGATTATGACTGCTGCAATTGCCTACAGCACGTAAGCGCCAGGGGATACCTCCAAATGAAGGATTGTTGTATAAACTGAAATATCCCAAATTATGTCAAAATGTTGAATAGATAAGTCCGTCGTCGACGAGATTAAGATGAATATATCCTTATTGATCGTGCCCTCTTGAGCTCGTATGGGAATCTATTGAATGTGCTGAGTTACCAGCCAGCCAGCCAGCCATCCGATTGATCAAATATCGAAGATGTCATTGTCGTACAGCTTTCCTTGCATAGTGTCATAATATTATAAACAGACTCAAGATCCAGATCGAGGTTTGGTGACTAGCAGCAGCTGAAAAGTTCAAATCAACGAATCTCTGATGCATCATCGCTATGCGGCATGCAATGCTTGCATCTTGCTTACGTTTCACAGCGCGGTCTGCAGCATTATGCTGTATGTGCACAACCATCCAGATACCCATTTCTTGAGCGATAGGCGAGGACCTTTCAATTTTCCGACTGCCGAGGGGCTTTTGTGCGCTACTCAAATTCCCTGAAGACGCATAGAGATGCAATGGGTCGACTGCGCCATTGTCATTATTCTTCACCTCTTCCCTGTCTTCCATCGATTTGGTCGTCGATCGAGGCCACGATGATTCAAACTTGTGCTATTTGCTTTCCACTCAATCCACCATTTAATTGCATTGATGCATCTCTAAGCGGGCTTGTATGCATGTTCACGCAGTCACAATGTACCAGGTCCGTGTCGTCTGCGCTGTATTGGGCGAGGATTGTGATGGTAGGAGTGTAAGCTGCTGGAGCTCGGCACTTGCCACCTGAGCGATACCGATCTCCGCAACGCCACGAGCAGAGTCCTTTTCTCTTGGTTGGCCCTTTCTTTCACCCCTTGCGGGAATCTCACGCGTGTTTGAGATTGGGTCGGTGAAACAGCCCTCCTCCTCTCTATATTTCCTCTTATTCAGCCTTTTTTCCTTTGTAGTTTTCTTATTACGTTAACTCTGTTCATGTAAACCGTATGAACTTGTCCGTGACTAAACCTTCCCTATCCGCGACTATTCCCTTTATTGCGCATGGTACGCACCTACATCCTCGAGGGTGTGTTCTGATTGTGGCTTGATCTGATTGAAATTTGGTGCTTTTTATTCTCTCGCCAGCTACTTTTTCACACGGTCGTTGACAGTTCGTTTTTCTGAATGGCGATCCTGTCACCACATTGAGGACTACGTTTTTTTATGTATATGGTTCTTCCATCGCCAGCACATTTGGTTCATACACGATGCTTATGGACACCCACGTCATATACAATCAGTTCATTCTGCATTAAATCGGAAATCCTGAGATGTACGAAAGATCCATTTTGTGAGCCATTTCAATAGATACTCATTCCAATATGCCACGATTTTACACTACTAGGATTCTCAAAAGTTGACGGAGAAATACCATGCAGAGTGATGTTTTTGAACGTTTCACCTAAAAACGGGCATGACATTTGATAAAAATTTTCCCATCGTGTTTTGAAGACGACCATATGCATGGCGTCATAAATTGACATTCTACATCTTCAAATAGGAAAAAGTTTCAATCAACAGAAGAATCGATGTTTTGCTTTATTGTATGCGATTGACGAAGCCAATTCTAATGGTAATATCACCAAAATTATCAACGATAATTTCTGGAGAATCTTATTTCTTCCTTTAATATCCCAAGAGATCGCCCCGCTGTGATCGCGGATATACGTCCGCGGGATAAAATCTTAATTGGATTAAATTGATGTGTTACACTTCCAATCAGATAAGAGACCGCATTTCATCTCAAATTTAAGAGGATATTTTAGATACCCCCGTATAATCTCCCCCTTGTGATC
Source organism: Eretmocerus hayati (assembly GCA_029851415.1). Classification (NCBI taxonomy): domain Eukaryota; kingdom Metazoa; phylum Arthropoda; class Insecta; order Hymenoptera; family Aphelinidae; genus Eretmocerus; species Eretmocerus hayati. The sequence goes on from CM056743.1 coordinate 48,273,915, forward strand.
CGAAACAACACAGGAATTCCAAACCTCTGCTGCAGCTTTTATTACGAGGCTGTTCAACTCGCACACGAGGATAATATGCATTGGAACATTTTTGGGCTCAATCTGTTGTGCAAAGTACTATCTGAGAGGTTAATGAGGAGGAACCCATAGTAATTCCCCTTCATAAGCGGATAGCCCGTAGCATGAGTGCTGTAACCCAAAATCATCTCAAGGAAACTTCAGCACAATGTCAGAATTGGTTGTGAGATTTTATAAATAATTCATTCTACTTTAGGGTTGATGCTTGTGGCCCTGACAACAACCCTGTGAGGCTTTTATAAACATGTTATCATCATAATCGTTGGTAATGATTTATTTACAATGAGATTTGCCTCTGGAATGACAAATATTGATGGAGTAAGAAAGGAAATTTTGTTGAAAAATAAACACGAAAACGTTCTCCCCAAGTTTCTGCCTAGAACCAGGTCGCTTTTCTGTTCTTCGGATTCCATGGGATCAAAAAATTTAATAGCAGTTTGCGACGATTAATATTTACATGAAACCTCTATTCCTCCGGTCATATCCCATTGTGACTCTAAGCCTTAAGCAATTCATTTTGCATTGATCCGAGTGCAACGATGTGGTGTTGAGACCTTTGAGAGTGGAAGTTGGAATAACTGGTAAATGTTGGTGTTGTATTAGGTACAATGAATTAATCCCAGTTATGTATTGAGTTGTTCTCGTTTTCACCCTCAAATTGAATCCCGAGAGATTAGTGGACCGGCCTTTTTTAATGTTAATGAGGCTCAATTATTTTATCGAAATCCGAAGTATGTATGTCGTATTGATTACGAAACTGATACGATAAGGAGCGATGAAGGGGATGTGTATGGAAGTGGATAAATTCGATGCTTTACCGATACCCATTTCTAAACCAGACAGTTGTCTCATAAAAATCTCAGTCAGGTTACGAAATATCCCCTTCCAATGTAAATTCGAACACGTGAACGTACTCCCAATATCTGAGTCCTACCTTGTCGAGAATGCTCATAGCATGGAGCGAGACACGGTTCGAGAGTGTATATGAGAGAGTTGGGAGAATATCGGGGAGGTGAAGTGAAGAAAAAAGAAGACAGAAACAGAAGTGGTGTAGTGGTTGTAATGTCTCATGCACTCATTTTGTCCCGATACCATATTTTTCTTATATTAAGCGTTTCGGAACAACCGTACAGCTGGCTTCAGATGACTGTCATCCTGATATCGTCAAATGATAGAATTTTTTCACGCTGATCGGTTCGCAAGAGCCCTCTTTTAAAGGAGCTCTTGGAGGTTAACCAAAATCTGCACCAGAATTCGCTTCTCCATCGAACCTCGCGAAATTGTACGTCCTACATCAGAAGTGCATCGCGACTGGGTCAATCAAAAGCTTACCGTTGCAGCTTTTGATTACGGGGTTGATATAGCCCAATTGGACGTCTTTGATCAGAACTATACACACTCGAAGTCGTGTCTCACAAAATTGAATCTCAAAGAGAAAACTTTAGACCACAATTCATCGTGGATCCCATAGAAAAAATCGGAAATTTGGCCCTTAGTATGTCCCCTGAAGCTCAGTCATTGAGTGTTTTCTATGTGAATCACGTGATAAATCTTGCATGGGTGTTTTCAAAGTGACCCCACTTACCGAATACCATGTTTTTCCCCTTTTGAGGGCTCCAAAAGTATCCCAGTTTTCCAAGGAAACATGAACTTTTCAATTCCCACGTTAAGGCTAGTCCGTAGAAAATCCGGATATTTTACCCGATAGATGGCGCTTTGATCGTACTACATGTGCGATGGGAGATTATGAACTACTTTTTTGCCTCATAGTATTTCAACCTCACATTTCCAACCCAAACGAGATGTGGCAACTGAAACACCATGATATTTCCCATCGAATGAGTTGTTCCACACCCGGGGATTCATTCTATATCTCCAGAAAATCGTAGTTCTTTGGATTGCTGAGCAAGTTATACTGCTCGATGCTCACACTAGTTCAAGGTTTTTGCGAGCTAGATTCAGAATTTTCGGGCGTGGGAGGGCTCATTCGACAGGAAATTCCAATCCACAGGTGGCCCAGTATCTGATTTTGGCCAAAACTGTTTTGTTATTGAGGAATAAATCGGGATAGTCGTGGACGCGCTCTGTCCCACCAAAAAATTGCCTACAAGCTTTTCTCGATTCCTAATAAATGAAATGCCATGAAATTTTGCATGGTATCGTGTTATAAGATTTCACAGGTGGCCTAGTATTTGAGTAACACATTTAGTACTAATAAAAGCGTATCAACTATAATACCGCTTTCAGAATCATTGGATACAGCTGCAACCTGAAAGTACGCCGGTGCGTGTCTGGTTGCGGTTTTGCGGGGACTCTGGACTAGCCTTAAGAAATTGAATCAGAATATACCAATCTAACGATGGTTACGTCGAGATATCTAATGTACTGGGTAGTAGAATCTATCTCAGCTACCTGAAATTGGTCTCACACAGGTCGGAAGTACACGAATTTTTCAGAGAGGGTGTTGGTGATCAAGGACCTTTATTTGTAATGTCTTATCAACGAACATACAGCTGATTAAGATTCTTTTTTTTCGGCCACGGCTTGTCCGTGGCCCACCCCCCCCCCCCCCCCCAAACAGTACCGGGCTGGGATTCGCATCGATACGGCCACCCCTTCCGATTAAAACCATCAACCATCTCTTCCTTCTCCGTTGGCATCGGCCATTGGACAAGGAAGAGATCCACCGAACTTACCAATCCGGCCCCAAGACCGCGTGAGCATTACTTCAGGACCGGCGGCGTCTCGCGCTCTAGATAGAGCGGCTCTCTCTTCAGGACTCGCAGGTCTTGTTCCTCCTTCCTTGGTCTTCTGACTGCTCTTCATTCTTCTTTCTTCGATCTTCTCTCTTCTTTCTTCTTTCTTCTTCCTTCCCTCTCCAAAGCATCATGTTCCTCCTCGAACAATTGGGACCTCTTCTGTTTCAGTTGGCAGACTCACTGTATTTCGCCTGCTTCGAGGCGCCTCACTTCCCTCTCTTCCTCCTCCTTACGGGTCATCACCAGCTTGATGTATCCGGTGAGTCTATCCCATGTCTCCTGGTTGCGGGAGTCTCTCTCTCCCCCCCCCCTCTCTCTGGCGGTGAGTACATCCACGCGCATACAACATCGCTCCGTGTTTGAACGTTTAATTTACCATCAAAACGTGTCCCGAGTGGCATTTTTTTGCAGATTGGACTTCCTCCTGGATACTTCCTCCAGGCTCATACATCTGGAGCATCACTGCATGGCTCCTGTACGAGCCTGGGAGGAATAATTCCAATTCTGCTACTCCAACAACAACATTGGGTCAACAGTGCTTGGCGCCGAAAGTGAGCTCACTGCGCATACTCGGAAGTCGTCTGCTACGCCGCTGCCTTGCTGACCTGCTGTCTGCTGCATGATGAGCGACAACACTTGCTGTGTCTGCAACTGCACTTTACGCGCAGGTAGCCGAAAGTGCGAGATTTGTAAGAGATCAGCGCATGTCAAATGCTCCAAATCATCCAGAAGAGCAGTGGTATGCGAGCGATGTTTGCAGGTGAGCAAAAATTCAACCGCAAAGCTAACAAAAAGTGCATCAAGGCAGACGATTTCGGCTCCTCGTCTTAACACGCAATCAGCTAAAGTTTCGGTAAGACTATTCACTGAAATTGCAGTGGAAATCAATCAAGTTTCAGTGAGACAATTCGTCGAAATTCCAGTGACTTTTTGGGTAGGACAGGCATGGCCACTGACGTCTCAGTGAGCATGATTAAGAAGATTTACTTATTTATAATCAATGTTCAGTTCACTATATTCTAACGGGTCATTTTACCGTAACAATAATATGATTTAGAAAAGTCTTCTGAGAGAGTTACATTCAACACAGGGATGAAATGAATGCGATAAATTATAATAATTCAACGCCCAGCCAAAGTTTTTCCGTCCACTTTCCACGTATCGGGTCGCCTAAGCAGAAGGGGTGAAGTATAATGAGTGGGTGGATAGGCTGATGGGTCGGTGATTGGGTGGCCGTATGGGTCATGGGCAGGTTGACGAATCCGTGGGTGATAGATCGATGAGTGAGTCTGTGGTTGGGTGGTCGCATGGGTCATGGGTAGGTGGATGAGTGGCTGAAAGGGACATGGGTAGGTGAATTGGTGTGAATGTGTTATGAGGAATTGAGTTATGAGGAGTTACCCTCATGAGGATTCACCCTTATGAAAATGAGTTATGAGGAATTGATTATGAGGAAGCAGTCATGAGGAATTAGTTATGAAGAGTGAGTTTTGAGGGACGATTTATGGGGAACGAGCTGTAAGGAATGAGTTATGAGGAACGTCGTATGAGGAACGGGGTGTAAGGAACGAGCTATGAGGGATAAGATGTGGCACTAGGAATAGAGATGCTGGAATCTCGTTCAACTCGTCTGGTCTAATTCAGTTTAGTTCGTGCTAGTGCGGTCTGGTTAGGTTTCATTTGGTCTCACTTGCTCTAGCTCAGTCTCATTCGGTCTAGTTCGGTGGAGTGGGGTATATTTAGGTCTAGATTGGTCTAATTCGGTCTCATTTGGTTTACTCTGGTCAAATTAGATGTAGGTTAGGCTAGAACGGTCTAATTCGGTCTTTCTTAATCTAGTGTGGTCTAGTCCGATCTAGTTCTTTTTAGTTGGGTCTAGTTCTTTCTAAATGAGCCTAATCCAGTCTAGTTCGATGCAGTCAAGTCTAATTCGGTAAAATTCAATCTAATTCGGGTCTGTTATGTCCGATCAAGTTCAGTTCGATCCAGCTCGGTCCAGTTCGTCGTAGTTCGATCTAATTTGATCTAGTTTGAGATAATTTGGACAAGCTCGGTCTTGTTTGGTGTAGTTAGGTTCAGTTCGATATAATTCGGTCTACTGCGATCCAGTTTTGTCTAATTCGGCTTAGTTCGATCTAGTTAAAACTAGCTCATGAGTAAAATCTTCTACACTGCTATTAGTACTCCGTAGTCACCCGAGGGTTAATGTCAATGGTGCAGTCACCGTGGGCTGAGAATCAGTCCGAGTCTCTGGTTTTATGCAGGGTCTTTAACCTTTAGACTGCTGGCATTTTTTCTAAGAAAATTAGTATCTCCAAATGAGTAATTTCATTCATAGAAACATCCGGTATATCAAAAGGATCATGCAAAGTCACGGTTGGCTCATATATGAGCCAGGTCGGTAGCCTAAGGGTTAATTCATTCCTACGCCACACAGACAACAGCGCCCAACTCGCGGATCAGCTCTTAACCTTCAGGTTACCAACGACTATTAATACCAGTGTTGATAGTTCGGGCCTTCAATGTAGCCAAGACTGCCGTTTCGAAAACTGAGAACAATATATTCGAATTTTTTAATTCTATAGATATATCTCTCAGCAGATATAACTCAAGATAATACCATTTTTGCAAACTTCATGAGAAACTTGTACCTGGCATCTTGATCCAATCACCAATCACCATTTCACAACCATCATTATTGAACTACCAAAGCACTTCAGGAGCCTCTGACTTATCAAGGACATGTACAAGCCGAACGAGCGGTAGCGAGTGCGGCAATAACGCTAGTATTGAATGAAACAAGCTGCTGGATATTTGAAAAGCGAGTTCTGCATTCATCATTCGAAATAAGGTTATTTTTCAGCTGGTGGCTAATGAAACTGTTGGAGCAAGTGACGTGTTTTGGTAGTGCTTCAGTATCATATCCCATTATTACATCATATGAACAGAGTGGTGTAGTCGAAAATTCACTCGTTGCTACCAAGATGAGTCATGAGACTAGAATGTCATATGTCTTTCAATTTTGTCACATCAATGAATGGGATTCATTTTACGAGGTAGTACCTTGCGAGCTTGACTCGTGAATACAGTTGGAGTGCAATTTTTCCGTTTTGGAGACTAATAGAACTATTATCATCATATAATATTAGCACTCAATTTCATTATTTATCTTGTTGTTTCCGAATTTTCATCAGTTGACTGTCATTTTTCATTGCACTGTCATTCATCGGTTGGGATGAACTTCAAAAATGAATTCAGGCCATAAAGTACGTAAACTCAGCACGTGAATACCCAGAGAGCCATACATCAATGAAATAAGCGAGCGGACAAATTTATCCCTACAGTGGAACTTGGGTACCTGCCTGAGTTTGGCGCATTCTTCCTTGCAGCCTAACATAATAACATGAAAATAAGATCGTGTATCTTCGGCGCCTACTTCGAAGCTCAAGTATACCGTATCCTCGTTCCGATTGTACCGATCATAAGTTGACGAATAAGCGACAGAGTTCGAGAGGCAAGAGGTTGTTGTCGTTCGATCACCAGCATTAGCAAGTCAGTCGTCTGAATAAACCATCATTTTACAGTGAAATCATGGCACATATTTCAACAGTGACAAATTGTAACAAAGTTGGTAGCATATTCACCGTCTCACAATAAGCCATCCATGATGGCTAACCTCATCAAAATGTATTCATAGATTGAAGATCTACATAAAAAGTATCCAGTGTGAAGCAGTCAAAACTCAATGATTGTCTTGCTGCTCAATGGAGTAATCTACATGTACCAAGTTTCTGATTCAAAAATGAATGTTATCTTTCGATTCCTCCATTACTGTATTGTATGTCTTCTTTTCTATCCTTTATGACTCTTTTAAACTATTTTACTTACATGATCATCAGTGAAGAAAGTGCTCCATCCAAGATAATCAGGATTTGATGAAAAATTCACCTCGTTGGCCGAGCAAAAAGGTTCTGAGTCCGATTCTCTGTACATTGGGAACTTGTCTATGTTGGGCAGTTTTTTTTTTTCAAACCAAGGGTGCTCAACTCACAAGGGGAGGACTAGATGTCCGGATCACCAATCTTGTCCAAATCTTTTTCACGTTTTTATACCACCTCGAATATGAAGAATCTAAAGTGACTCCGTCAAATGTTCCTCTTGTCCAACGACACAGGCACTGGGATTATCATTGCTATTTTAGGTCCATGTTAAATAGTTGTACATGAGTAAATCCGCTGGGAGTGGGATTTTTTGGGGTCAAAATCGTCACCGAGCGTGTTTGGGCCAAAAAATTATTTCAGCCCCAGACGAGTTTTAGTGGGTCCTTGCAATTGGTTTCCACTTGTTTTGGCACAAAAAGAAAGTACCTAGAGCTGCGTAGCTCAAAATTGAAGCCGGACAGAGATATGTCGAGTTTAAGGGGTCGCGGAGGGGGACGGAATGGACAGGAGGTCGATTTTAAACTCTGGTCGTGGGCCACTCGACCACTGAGCGCTGGCCGTGCGACCAGCGCGCACGTATATGCGCGTAGAAAGAGCCACGGCGTTCATCCGGCAACGACTCGTGAGCTCGCGAGCTTCTGCTTCGCATTGTAAACAATCAGATACAAATATTTCCACCTATAAAAGAGTTTGAGGAGGTGCACGATTATTATTGTTCATGCTAATACACGAAGTGACAGTTTTTCATACTAATGTGAGGTTGTATGTTGGTTCTCTGTAACCTCACAATTTTCTGTTTGAATTTGTGCAAATAGGGCAAATGTGATGTGTGATGATGTGTCTCAAACTCAAATGAGAAATGAGGCAAAATTACTTTCACAGGTTCTCATCATCATGCTGCAGTTATCAACCGGGAGAAGAAACTTTTGTTGTGAGCCAGCTCAAGCAGGTTTCAAAGATTCTGTGGAAAGAGTTTTTGGCCTCAATGATGCTGATCAACAAATCAATTTTATCTTTTCTGAATTATTCCATCCTGATGATCCAATAGGTTCATTGATTCTTGGTTACCAATGTTTCTCCATTATTGAGTGAAAGTGTCTAGATTCTTAGCGGAAAGTCTGGTGATGGAAGTTGGAAATTTTAAAAGAGTATATGGAGCTTAGGTATAGCGTGCTTGGAACCTTAACATAGTTGTTCCTTGAGATAAATTATTCAATGGTCCAGGAATCATTTCACTCGGTAAAAACATTTCACGTGATATTTCACGTGAAACAGGTGAGATATTACGTGAAACAGGTGAGATATTACGTGATATTGGGCCATAATATCACGTGAAATCTCACGTAATATTAGATTTTAAAATGCGTATTTCTGCATATTTGAGTCGACGATGAGGGTTCTGCTTAGTCCTAAATGATGCATCGAGGGTCAATTATTAGTTCGATGCCTTAAATTAATCTAAAAATGTGAAATATAAACCGAATAAAATCCGACAGTCGAGGCGTCTGTGCCGCGGGCCGGCGACTGCTGCGCCACCATACTGCGCAGGCGTTCCTCTCGTTTCACCTGAAATTTTACGTAGAATCTCACGTGAGATTTTACCTAAAATATCACGTGAGATTTCACCTAAAATATCACGTGAAATTTTGCGTAAGACATTCATGCCACGGTCAGCTATTCCAGGCGAGCAGAAGACAAAATCTGACATGTATATATAACCTCGCCGAGGTTATATGGTTGAGTCGCTCAGTGTTTCCTGGCTGTGTGTTCAAGTTTTAGGGTTATATTGCGGTTGGAGAAGTTTTGCTTTCATCTTATTTCTATGCATGGGATCTCAAAAAAGAACGAATAGTGTCCCCACACAGTGTTCCCCGGTTTTCAGATAAGATGAAAGTATTTAGAAATAAATTCGAAATTAAATTAAATTCGAATAAAATGAAAGTAAACTTCTCCAACCGCAATATAACCCTAAAACTTGAACACACAGCCAGGAAACACTGAGCGCGACTCAACCATATAACCTCGGCGAGGTTATATATACATGTCAGATTTTGTCTTCTGCTCGCCTGGAATAGCTGACCGTGGCATGAATGTCTTACGCAAAATTTCACGTGATATTTTAGGTGAAATCTCACGTGATATTTTAGGTAAAATCTCACGTGAGATTCTACGTAAAATTTCAGGTGAAACGAGAGGGACGCCTGCGCAGTATGGTGGCGCAGCAGTCGCCGGCCCGCGGCACAGACGCCTCGCCTGTCGGATTTTATTCGGTTTATATTTCACATTTTTAGATTAATTTAAGGCATCGAACTAATAATTGACCCTCGATGCATCATTTAGGACTAAGCAGAACCCTCATCGTCGACTCAAATATGCAGAAATACGCATTTTAAAATCTAATATTACGTGAGATTTCACGTGATATTATGGCCCAATATCACGTAATATCTCACCTGTTTCACGTGAAATATCACGTGAAATGTTTTTACCGAGCACAATCAGATCTTGGTATGAGAGAAGCGACAAAGTTATATAAGTATGGTTGCACATCTTTCGTAGAGTCAAGTGTCACTCACAATCAAACATAGACATTCATTGTGATCTTCTTGAGAGTTGCCCATAAATTTGCGTAGAGATTCTTAACAACTGTAAGGTTGGTCTGAATGTGATATTTTAATCTAGACTTGAACCTAAATCCAGGTTATCTGTCCATCCTGGCCTCAAATTATATTTTAAAACTGATTGGGGTTCAAATTTCACTCCTATCCATCGAACTCAATCTCAATGTCAGAGATGTTTTTTCTGCTAATCTGAACCATTTATTGCTACGTTTACCATACAATCAACGTCTAGATCTTGATTGGTAGTCATTGACATATGCAGAGACATAGTAGTTTTGTTCAGCATGAACTTTAAAATGATGGGATATGTGAGTAGCTACTCATGAATTTCATTTATATTATTTGCCAACCAATGGATGCTCATTTTTTACCAACAAATATTTCAGGTATTCAGTTTGGACCAAGGACATGATCCCTGGGGAACTGACATACAGTTTTTTTGGCCACTTGTATAAGAAATTACATTGGATGTCCATGTTTGATTGTGAGTGACACTTGACTCTACGAAAGATGTGCAACCATACTTATATAACTTTGTCGCTTCTCTCATACCAAGATCTGATTGTGAAATGATTCCTGGTTCATTGGATAATGTATGCCAAGGAACAACCATGTTGAGGATCCAAGCACGCTATACCCAAGTTCCATACTCTTTTGAAATTTCCAACTTCCATCACCAGACTTTCCGCTCAGAGTCTAGCCACTTTCACTCAATAATGGAGAAACATTAGTTCAACCAAGAATCAATAAACCTATTGGATCAGCAGGATGGAATAATTCAGAAAAGATAAAATTGATTTGTTGATCAGCATCATTGAGGCCAAAAACTCTTTCCACAGAATCTTTGAAACCTGCTTGAGCTGGCTCACAACAAAAGTTTCTTCTCCCGGTTGATAACTGCAGCATGATGATGAGAACCTGTGAAAGTAATTTTGCCTCATTTCTCATTTGAGTTTGAGACACATCATCACACATCACATTTGCCCTATTTGCACAAATTCAAACAGAAAATTGTGAGGTTACAGAGAACCAACATACAACCTCACATTAGTATGAAAAACTGTCACTTCGTGTATTAGCATGAACAATAATAATCGTGCACCTCCTCGAACTCTTTTATAGGTGGAAATATTTGTATCTGATTGTTTACAATGCGAAGCAGAAGCTCGCGAGCTCACGAGTCGTTGCCGGATGAACGCCGTGGCTCTTTCTACGCGCATATACGTACGCGCTGGTCGCACGGCCAGCGCTCAGTGGTCGAGCGGCCTACGACCAGAGTTTAAAATCGACCTCGGACGCAATGGACATTACGCTTTAATTATATTTCCACGGTTCGACAACCAATCGTAGACTCTTTTCCGCATAGATTTGCTCTAATGCAATCAAATACTTCAAGAAAATGTGTTTCACAAAGCGATATAGCGCATCGGGGAGGAGCACAACATAGAGACGGAAAGGACAGAAAATTTTGTACGCCATTCTGAAAACACGTTAATGTGGTGCGCCCGGCTATAGATTCGAATTTTCGGCTACTGTTGCACATGAATGAGGTGTATTTGGGTATCTGGAAATCAACCTCATTGGTTACAAAGGCTCAATAGACTATCGGGAACTTTGCTGACTTAATCAGTGTTGTGCGAGCAATTTCGGTGCAAATCCGTCTTCAAAATGTCGGATGTCCGTGCGCGAACTTAACAAGTAATTTTGACTTGCAAAGTGGTGGAATATGTTGTTTCAAGTATTACAAATTGAAGTGCACAGTTACATATAGGGGTTTTTGACTCTGCATATGCGTCGTGATGAATTCCAAAGTCCATGTTGGGTCGTCTACAGGGGACGGAATGGACATTTGGACCCTTTATCAGGCACTACAAAATACAGGAACGTTGAGATCGTCTATAAAACTATTAACATAGTTGCGCACCAATAGAATACACCCCAGAAAATTGCTACAGCGCACATCCCGACCCTCAGAAACTTAGAGGAATATGGAACACGGAAAATCCCACTTTCGATGGAATCACTGATATATGTATACTATGTATAGATATCTTAGCAATGTTAATGTTTTTGGCTGTAGCTCTGAGCAAAAGGTCCGTTTGATGGAGATACTTTGGATTCTTCATATTCTTGGTGATCCAAAATTGTAAAAAAAATATAGACAAGATTCGTGATCCGGACACCTGGTCCTCCCCTTATTAGACAAATTTCACCTCGAAGTTTTCCATGTCTATCCCATCGCTCGCTCATCTCGTCGTCGTCACGATGAAGTAAAATATGTGCACACCCGCGGAACGATGCGAAAAAGTATGCATCAGTGCGTGAGGGCTCGAATAGTATATGTCGTAGGCCGTTAGAATTGTCAGGCCATTAGGATTTCACCCGCGTAAGGAGCATCGCCGAAGTTTGTTTAAGTGTGATTGTTTAAGTGTGATTTTGTATTAATCACTATTCCATCCCTCTTGTTACAGATCGCCGAGGAGATAGCAGTACTGTCATCTTCTCGAAGTCAATAAAAGAGGGATGGGTCAGTGTTGAATAAAAAACCACTTTCTAAGCAATACATAGTGCTCAGTGTTGCGCCGCACGTGAAATCCTAATGGCCTGAAGATTCTAACGGCCTACGACATGTACACACGCACGAGCATGTATTTCAGGTTATGCGTAAGTCAGTCAATAAGAATTTCAGTGAGAACGATAAGGAGAGTGAAGTGAGCAAATGGTCCGGGGTGAAAAGGAGACAGAAAAACGTGGCTCGTACGATCAGCATTGGAAACTGAGTACAAGTATTGGGTCGAGATTTGGGAAAGAGCGAAGAAGATAGAAGGAGAGTCTCAGATAAATATGAGTGGAGGAGTGGTGGGATCCGGAGGGAAAGAGTTGAGCAGGAGATGCGTGTGAAAAGGCCCCACGGTCCAATATACACGCTTTATAAGTTTCTTGGTGGGAACGAGTTGTAGCAGTCGTCTAAAATGTTGATTTTACTAAAAGGCGAGCGCTTGCGTATGATCTAAAGGACGATCCACGTCCGTTATTTCCTTTTTTTTACTTTACTGCTCATCCTCGACTCATTTCTCTCGCTCGCGGGCAGCGCACCACTTCCCCTTTGCCCCCCTTTTTCCATCCTCATTCGAGACTCTCAGTTCCTCGTCTCTCATTCCCTCTTCCTCGCAGGTCGCAAAAATATGACTTTTCATTTAAATAGATCACAATTCCACATTCAAATAAAAAGCCAGCACTCGTAAAGTTTTCGAGATAATGCGGTAGCTTTTTAATTAACGAAACGACTGAATCGGCAATGCGCACGCTTGTAACGCATCCGCTATCATTATTTGATTCTCGCTGCGCCGCGCCAATCACTTTTTTTTCTTCCTCTCATCCGTTACCATAATGTATCGCTGATTATTGTAGATCTTTGCATCAAGATTTGTTAGAATGCGATTCCGCATATTGAGCAGGCAGACGATTTTGGCACTTTTGGAAGTGGACAATTTACATCAATGCAATACGGCAGCAGAGCTCGTGCTAATTAACATGCATTTTTATTTTATTGGCCCTCGCAAGCGTCTTTGCTGGAACAAACTCGAAGCACATTTAGCGAATGTTCCTTTAAATTCACTCAGTCCCTCTAACATTATACAGTTTCAGTCTGATCTTTTAAAAAAGAGTGCAATCAATTCAAAGGAACATTATTACCAATTGGATAACACGATCTGTCATTACATCCTGAATTCATTTCGATCTGAGTTTTCAGAGCTGGAATTTCACATCACGATTTGACGTCGGACTTGAATCAATTAAAAATCGGCTCGGGAAAATATTCGTGGATTCGCGTTCATGTGGCAACAAATCATCTATAATTCTCGTACCCTTGAGTGAGATTGTCACTGATGGTTCGGAATTCAGATTTATGCGCCTGACAACAGCGAAAAGAGTTTGAAATCGATTTCAGAATCCAAGTATGTTATTTACAAGTAATTAATTAGAGGGAGATAGGAGAGGGAGTAATCCCCGAATATTTGAAAATGTACAAAGATTATAACGTATTTCAATGTCTACCATCAGTCGTCCAGAAATCTGCAGTAATTATATGCCACATTTGATAAATAATACGAAACCAAAAAGAATACGTATGGTTCAGACAGGCATTCGGCTTATGGGTTCTGAGACGTTTTTCAAAATGTTCCTAGTGGATATTTTTGATAATGGGATCACAAGTAAACAACAACAAGCGAATATTTCATGAGACGATAAGGGCAATCCTTCATGAAGATTGGGGCTTCACAGAATAAGATGATTTTCTCTAATTCACCAAACTATGGAGCCTCCGACGTATCAAATCCATCGATAAAAGTCAAATCAACTATATTAATTTGTTATCCATGGAGCCCTGCCGGCGTTTCTTTTCTTTTTGGTTGAAACTTCATTGTCCACTAAAGAGATGAAGCAAATCATGGAATGGAAAGGAATAACCTAACGCAAAGTTTTGGGGTGATATTTTCCTCAGTATGTGGGAGCTCACTGAACTTGAATTCTGCACAAATCTGGAGTGGCTGTCTGTCCCAGTCCGTCCTCAGTCTCCAAAATCAGTCCGGACCTTTTTGGTATCTCCAAGTAATCTGAAACCTTCCACACGTCTCTTTTTGGGTAAAATCTATTTCCAGTAATTTCAACAGCAGCTCATGGAGCCATTTCAACATTTGTGCAAAACTCATGTCCGGCGATGCACGTACCAGGAATTAGTTGCAATATTTTGTCTGAGTCGATCGGATCAAGCTGTCATTGGATTCAAACTCTTCTTCCTTGTATTTGTTTGAGACACGTTTCAAGGGATCTCCAAATCAGATCTCCTCGTCACAACTCCAATCTTCTTCAAGATGGAAGAGCCATTTGTGATCAACGACTCAATAAGTATCTCCTTGTACTGCTTGCATCATGCCAAGCTCCGTGATGCATACTGCAGCGGCGAACAACCGAAACGACCGATACTTATATTTGCAGCTAGTTTGCAAGATGCTCAATTCACTCGGATGGATTTCTGCAAGCTTCCGCCTTCGGCTCGACGTAGCTCATTGATCAGAGAGCACACGTAGACAAAGTCACAAGCTTGCGCAAGACAGGGAGCCACCCGACATCTATTGCAGCAATAACGCTTACAATAGACCTGGCGAAACTCTTGTGCATTCACTCGGCGCTATATGCGACGTTCTAATGCATGGAAGAGCTCCATCAGTCGCAAAGCGTCGCATTACCTTACGGGAGCTCGTTGACCGGCGACCGGGGCACCTATGTCCATGCTGCCCCCAACCTGCATATTCCATCTTTCCCAGAGTTCAAAGGAAACCTTCTCTTTCTTTCTTCCCTTCTTTTCTCTTATCATGCGTATGTTTGTAACGCGTTTCCCCGAAAGGTTAGCCGTAACTCGCAACTAGCTCGCATGGAATTCGTACGGAGTCGCGTTCGCTTTGCAGATAAGCCCGTCTAGCTCGCCAGTCACGATATATTAGTATATTTGCGCGCGAAGCTCAGTCTGTGCATTGCTAAGCGAGCTCGCTGCAGTGCGTGACCCGCTGGGCCCTATCTGCACGAGCGACGCTCAACTCGACACACGGATCCCTAATCCTCCTTGCCTCGGGTTGCACTTGGCCCTGACAAATGCGCGATCAGACCCGCACCCCGAAGGACCAATAGGTATTTTACCCGACGTCACAACGCCACAGATTGAATATTGTGCCGCGAGGGAGCGAGAGAGGACGATAATTTCAACAACGGATGTCTCCTTATAATTTTGCTCAGAGGCCGCGAACAGATAAGCAGCGCGCTTGCAAAGTATAAAACTGCGGTCGCTAGATCGAAGCTGCCTTATCTTCTTAGCTCTCGGGGTGCGAGAGCAGGAATTGCACAGTCCGACCACCGTCTCTTTCTCTCTGTCGCGGGGTACTCAATTTTTGACTCGCTATGCACGTGGCTATGGCGTAGGTTTACTTGAGTTTGCGCTGTGCCAGCATAAGCCGCTCGTAATGGAGTTTACCGTGCGAGTCGCAGTAAAGTGGCGATTTTATTTGATCCGCGAGCGCGCACACAGCCACTCTCTGCGTTTGTTCGGCGTTGATAAGGCTTTGTGCGGACGCCCGAGGCGCCCCGCAGGCGAATGTACCTGTGTGACTGTTAATACGCCTCCCTCTTCTTGATTCGCTTCCTTGGACAGAACTTGGCGAGATAAGAAGCGCGTGCGTGTGTTGCGCGAGCAATTTAACACCGATCAATTTCGGATTAGATCGCGCGCGCCTTGTTGCGATTATAATTACCCTCGTGAGAGGATAGCGGTGCCATTATATCGCGAAAAATTTTGATTCCGAGCATAATTCCTCGAGAACGGTGAGCGATTCGATTGCCAGAGCCGAGCGAGTCTGATGCGGCACCGAGCATTATCCCCCGCTGTCAGAGACATCACAGTCCGCACAAGATCGTCAAATCTTTTGGGGACCAAGCGCAGCATCGTACACGCCTGTGTTTCTCTGAGCTTTCGATGCACGATGAAGCGCGACTGCATAAGGTGATCCGCTGTGGGAAATCAGATATCTTTCCGCATCAGCCGTGACAAAAATTTTACTGCCTATCAACTGTAACATAAGATCAGTCTTATTTATGCACCCTTGCTCTCTTGCTCTCTCTCGAGTACTCATAGAAAACATCTTCAATTTGTATTCCCAACATCGTATGATAATAAAGCTTAATGCGCAAATGATTCGCTGAGTTATTAACTTTATATTTTACGTGTGCACGGATGTCATTTTACGACTCACAAAGCTGCGTGGCATTGCGACTATAAAGAGTTGAAATATATCCAAAATGTTGAGTTCAGACGTCTTTGCATTTGCTTATACTCTGATATTTAAATGCGATGATTTAGGATTTTGAGTAAAATATATTTTTTCATTAATTTCATTGACAATAAAAGCGAGGTTATGGAAATCCACTGAGCTACAATCGTCACTTTAGAAATTAGTCCCATCAAGTCAGATTCTCTTATTTCCTGGTGGATAGAAAGGATTGTATGACATTGCCAGCTCTGCTAGTTTGGCATATCGTCCGAAGGACGAAAGATTCAGGTATTTTGCACAGAATTGGGGAAATTTTAAGGATTAAAAATGCTAAAGTTGACGTGTGTAGTAATTTTTTTTGATACAACGTTTTGATAGACCACGACCAGAATGTATTCAAAGTACGGAACAACATTTTAAATATGAAGACAGTTTGGTATTATCGCATGAAAATGTCAACGTACGGATGATTTTTGTTATGTGGAACAGATACCGTCATGCCATGTTCTTCTAATATCTATCGTGAACGAGTGGATTGTTTGGTGTTGTGTCATCGAGTTTATCTAGTGTTGGCTGTTGAAAGGTTGAGACGTTGTCTTTCTCGTGATTGCGTTTGAATAAAGTGAACTAGTTCTTTCAGACCATCAGTGCGTTGTGATTATTATTACGTGTGATCGTAACAGTTTGGGGGCTCATACAGGATAACAATAAAATTTGAACGGGCTAGGAGCTGCGAGCAAATCCTGCAACTACGAAAGTGGCACAGTACGTAAAAATGTCAACATGCCTCTTGAGCGCTCTGATGAAATACGCATTGATACGGCCGATTGGGGGTACAGAAAACTACAAGAAGCCCGAATTCAAATAGAGCTGCGTCAAATAGATAATGATTTTCGTGACTGATGTCTCAATTGCCAAAGGATGATCGAGCAGAACGGATGCTTTCCAAGCCTACGAGTATCGTATCTGACAAGAACTGTCACAAGCAAATGAGTGGAGTCGTTTCTCTGATTTCAACATAATCTTAGAGAACTTGACATGATCCCAGTAACAGATCGGCAATATTCCACGGTTTTTCATAACATCATTTCACATTCAGCTGAGCCACTCAACGCGCACATCTTTGGGAATTCGATTTCAAAACGTACTAACTTCAATTAGTGGATGAATGGGTTGTTGAAGTGTGTTGCGTTCTCTTCCAACTAACAATTCTGAACACTGTGAACAATTATCACAGTGTTACTACTCTCTCAGCATGAACCAGTCAGATCTACATAACTGACAATCAGTCCATATACACTGATCGGGTCAGTAAAGTGGGATCAATTTTTACTGAATGAATCAGTGTATATAGACTGATTCATAAGTAATTCTGTTCCTATTTTACTGATTCACACGTGGTTTACATTCTGAATATTTGTACCATCATACTCCATTTTGCTGTATTGAAATCAGACCTAATATTGAGGGCTGCGTGTATTTATATGCAGCCCTCAAGTCTTATCCAAGATATTAACTTGAAGAAATCATCACTTTGAGTGTGAATGATGTTCCATAAGCTAAAGTGGATGATTATGTGATTGATACTGTAATGATGAGATTTTTAATGCATTCAGCAAAACAAATCGAACATCTTTTGTATGTACCTGGCTACATCTGTGTAGAATAGTTCTTCTAAAAACCAATATTATCACAGATCAGATAAGTAACTTCAAATACCTCAGGAGATCATGAAATTCAGGCTGTTGGAGGAAAGTTTTGTCATCTAACCAATCATTCTCAAGCCAAGGAACATTCATTACAAACTGCACCTCTGATTGAGTCACTTGCAATATGCTGACTTGATTCATGAGAACACAAGGTACATTGAATGTGGTGCTAGTAGATGTGAATGTCTTATCAAAACTATTCATGCACAATTGTGAACTTTTACATGTTTTAAGGTACATTTCTATAGGGAAGTTGAGCTTGTGTTTGCTGTCTCAAGCAGTCAAATGTACTTGTACCATTATGATAGTGGATTGTTCTTGTAATTTCTGACTCTGTGTGATGAGCCTCCAAGTGCACTATGGATCGACTGAAAAACAATCTCCTATTCAATAGGTATAATTCATCTCTTTAGGTCACCATCTTCTCCAACAAATAATATATGTTCTCTAACAAATAATACTTCATCTGAAGATGAAATCGTTTGATTTGCCATGACTAATTAACATGATTATGCTCTCAAAAATGCATTTGAAGCCGCTCTACAGCTAGAAAATTACAATCAGAGTCGGGCAGCGATTGTGATGACACTAGTGATGTATAGTGATGTATCAGTACTTGTCGCAAGTTAGAGGTTATGGTGCGAGATAGTTTCAATATACGGTTTGGGGTTTCATATTGCTGTTAATATAGCATGTTCTATCTTTTGACATCACTAATTTACGAACTTTTAACAGAGTAGAGCATTTAAAGGCGTTTGGCGTCTATAAATGCCAGAAAAAGTTCGTTAGCGGCACTGATGTATCAGTACTCATCACGATTTGGAGGTTACTGTGCAAAGTTGTTCAAATATATCGTTTGGGGCCCTATAATGCTGTGATTATAGCATGTTCGGTCTTTTGTCATGACTAATTGACGAAATTTCAACAGAGTAGAGCGTTTGAAGGCGCTTGGCGTCTATAAATGCCAGAAAAAGTTCGTTAGCGGCACTGATGTATCAGTACTCATCACGATTTGGAGGTTACAGCGCTAAATCGTTCAAATATATTGTTTGAGGTTTTATACTGCTATGAATACAGAACGTACTGTCTTTTGCCATGATTAATTGACGAAATTTCAACAGGGTAGAACATTTGAAGGCGCTTGGTGTCTATAAATGCCAGTCGAATTCGGGTACCAGTACTGATGCACTAAGGCTTCATGCTACTGACCGAATCAGTCCATATGCACTGAAGATCGGTTAGTCGATTTGGGATCAACTATAACTGATGAATCATTGTATATGGACTGATTGAATCAATTAATTCATCAGTTAGAAGTGGTGAAGATGGATATCTGGCATGAAATTGAAGTAATCATCGCTATTAAAAGTCTGTATGATTGGCAACATGTTTTCATTGATATTCTATGCGGAAGGGGGATGATTGGAGTAACCAATCGACCGCATGGGCTTGGAATAGTTTGACTGATTGAATCAGTGAGATTTATAGTACTGATTAAATCTTTGAGAAACTAACTGATTCATGCTGAGAGAGTATGTATCTAAGCTGACAACTCGACCGATACACAGACAACACTGTAATTCAATCAATCTCATCCATTACAGGAAGAGATGATAGAAATCGACCAGCATTTGCCGGAATTAAAGAGGCTGATATCAGAGAAGGCAGAAAATTTCCATTTCGATAATGGTTCCGAAGACAGAGTGATGCGTGAAGTACCGTCACAACTCAGTGAAAATTCGATTACTTCGTTCATCGATGGATTTGAATACATGAATCTCTGTTCCTTAGGTCATGTCCACACTCTTTCACAAACTCTAAATGCTTCCCACTCTGACTCATTGTTAACAGCATGTATATCACTAAACATCTCGAAATATTTCCATATGGGTTGAGCTTTCATCCCGACATGGCGCTGCGTCGATATACAGATACATTTTAGTACTTGCCACGAAAACAAAGTGTTAGGTATTACAAATCCAAGAAGTTATCGCCCCCCAAGAACACATCATAGAAAAACGCGAAACTCACTTTGGTTTGCACAATGGAAGGGGATTCAGGGTCCGTTCTCACTCTGGAAAAGAACATAGAGAACCCTCGGAATCTAGGAATGAAGGTTTCTACAGTAGTTCATTTGGTTGTTGGTACCAGAGAATCATGAGCGCCGAGAGATGTTGCGATCGACGGTTCTCCACAGGAGTCAGACTCTCTGGATGGCAAACTGATTGTTTAAGAACCATGGCTCACTATTTGGATATACGCAACCACACAAGAGAAAAAATTGCGAGAAAATTAGACTTGGTGCACGAGACCGACGTAGAGCCCCGGTAGCAGGAACGTTCGAATGAGAAGGACTATCCCGATTGATTGATTGATTGATTAATTGGTTTATTGAGGGCAGGGGATAAATCCCATATGCCCAAATTGCAGATGACAGAAGTGCTACATATGATACATTTGAATATATGTATTGCAGGGTATTGTGAGTTTAGAATAACGAGCTAGAATAAAATTCAAATATATGAGTATTCGAGTAGATTAGAAGTCAACTAAAATAATTAACCAACTAAGTAACTAAATAGATTATGAGTAAACTAGAGGAAATACATACATATATACATATATATAATGAATATTGAGGAATTTAAATTCCAAGGTTTCTCCTCAATGTGGGAGAATCTTGCAGCTTCAATATGAGTACCAGTGCCATCTCGTATTGCTCAGGAAGGTGGAAAAGAAATCAGGTGTGCGATTGCGGGTGGGACTGATTCAAGCTGCTCTAGATGCGCACGCTTAAGCCAATCGTCACGGTCCTGTGTCATGAGATAGTCGAACAAGTCATGCTAAAACTGTTCAGGAGTAGATGTTTGGAAATCGATGGAGGGTAATTTATTGATGAGTTTTGAGGACGTGAGGGCAAATGATTGATTCAGTGCCTCCGTACGAGGAGTGGGATAGGTTAGTGTGTCCTTGTCCTTCCTCTTAGATTGTCTTAACGCTGGTATGTCGGTTGTGAGGAGGAATTCAGGACGAAGGTATTCAGGCAAACCTGCGTCAATCACGGAGTAGGCTAGAGATCCGAGCAAGTACTCTCTGCGGCGTTGGGTGGTTAGCCAGCCTAAGGCAAGTCTGTATGGGGTAACATGCGATCGCCACGGGATATTACCGTAGACGAATCGCACGCAGGCGTTATGGAGACGGTGCAGTCTGAGTTGTTGGCCTTTGTTGAGATTAGTTAGCAACGGTGCTGCATAATCAAAGATTGGTAGCACCAGACTTCGAACGAGCTGTTCTCTGAGATCACGAAAAAGTGAGTGTCTCAGAGATCGAAGTGAGTAGAGAGAACCATGAACTCTCTTTGATATTTCCCTAATTTGAAGTTCCCAATCCAGACTTGATGATATGTGCAAACCTAGAATCTTCATAGATTTGGAGTAAGGTATGGATGTGCCCATGATGTTGAGAGTTGGGATTTGGTTGAAGTCAATCTTTGAGATGTAAAATTCACTTCCAAGTACCATCACTGTTGTTTTAGTCGGGTTAAGTTTGAGCCCATTATCTGCCGCCCATTGGGCGACAGCATTTGCGTCTTGAGTGATCAAAGCAATTTTCCTAACTAGTTCCGATGGGAGTGAATGAAGGTAAATTTGGCTATCATCGGCATAAATCATATGAGAAGTATGTCGAAGGACTTTGGGGAGATCGTTAATGAAAATCAAAAAGAGTAGGGGTCCCAGGACGCTGCCTTGAGGAACTCTGCGTTGATGGAAAGCCAGTCATCGTGAGACCCATTATTTAGACGTACCGACTGAGATGTTTCGAGTGGTTTTTCCTGCGAGATGTTGGGTGAATGTGCGGTAGAAGCAAAGCCATGCCAGCTGACCTTTGGGGTAAAAAAATTGATGTTTCGGTATGAGCCGACATGAGTAATTGAGCCATATCAAGAATTGAGGATTCACTCTAAGTAGTTCCTAATGCACTCAAGACTACAACTGTGGGAAAATTCAGTGCAATATCTCAGATTGACTAGGATAACACAGAGAAGTTAATGTAACTTCGCGAACATACTAAGTTCGAGAAAGTAGAAATATTCCTATATGGCACTCAAAATACTCCGAGAAGTCTCAGCAAGATGTAACTGTAGGAGAAATCTGCTCCAGGATTTGAGAGATGCTATTGTGTACCCATGAAAATGATTGGTAAAGTACTCTGAGAGTAATCAGAAGTTATTTTGATTCTGAAATCATGACTCTTTTGATGGGAATATGACATGTTGGGACAACACGTTACCAATAGCTATGACAGATACTAAGAATCGTCAGTCATTTCAAAGTATTCCTACAGCGTGAAAAATAAAGCTGTAAGATTTGTGAAATGGTCGGTGAAAAATTTCATGAGCTAGGAGCAGGCTCAACTTCATTAACATAACTCGCCAGATAAAGTTACAAATCGGTGTAGAATATTCGAATTATTTCCAAATGCTATGAAAGACTAATTTTGTGGGAAGTAGCTTCAACTACTCAGGAATGCGATTATCCGACTTGATGATGACTAGTGAAGGATTCTAAAAACAATGAGGAGTTTCAACTTCGTATGAATGTGAAACTTTAGTTGGCATGTAACATCAAAACAGGTTATAAATCATATTAAGAGTTTTTGAACCAACACGAGGGAGATCGAGAGCATCAGAAACCGTGCGGTGGAATTTTGGAAAAGGTCAGTGAGGCTGCGAATCGGAAGGTCGGGAGAAGAGATAGGCGTATGATGCAGCAATCTACATCTGTAGTTCAAGTTGTGCATGATCTAACTGTGATTGATTTTTAGCAAATAAACTTTAAAGTCATATACATGATGTTTACTTTGTCGTGTTCGCTTATACATTTTAGTCACTCGTGGGATGGTATCTAGGAACTAGTGTCATGATTCTTCGGAATCTGACTTTGGACGAATGCTGAACGGTAACAATAATGTTTAACTTAGAGATAAAGTTAAACAGCGAGACGTGGCTTAGCGCATTCTTAAGTTGGATGAAAAATCTGTAGAAACCCCATGCCATTCCACCAGGTTTCTATAAGTGTAAAATTTTCACTTATTTCTGAGAATGCCACTTCTCAAATGTTCTCTAAAACATAATTTCTCCATGAGATTTGTTATGTTCTTCGTGGAAGGAGCAAAATTTATGGAATTACCCATGTTACAGAAACTTGGTGAGATGGTAGTGGCGGTTTCGAAAGAGTTTTCAATAGGTTTTTTGTTCACCTTCTGATGTACTGAACCACGTCTCACTATTTTGGGTCATTTCTTCATCACGGCGATTTTAATGATAGGATTTCAAGGAAAATTGACAAAAAAAGTTCAAAACAGAATTTTTATAAGTGCGCCAGGGTCCTAAAAGATCTTCCTAATTGATTCAGTGGGCGTAGATTCTTACATTTTGACATATAGAACCGACAAAGATGATCTAAAACAAGCAATCAGACTCGCCCATTTTTGATGAATCGATTTCTCATGGAACTGCTCACGTATTTTGAGTAAATTAAATGTAGGTATGCTACGTTGTTTGCATACGACTTTGTGTCTCGTGTCTTTTATCTGTGCGATTATTCGCTCACAAAGCTGGGACTCGAAGTAAGAGCAGCAGAGGCTGCCGCAGTCATTGCAGCAAATAAAAGCAGAGTTGGTGGAGTTTAAAAGGCGGAAGGCAAGACAAATGAGCAGCGCTCGGAGAAGTTGCAATGGGCAGAAAGAGCAAGAGCTACGAAGGCAATAAGAGATAAAATGGAACTGTGCGGAGAAGCATAGGAGCTGAAAGTGCAAAATGAGCGCGCGGAGAATAGCTATGCGGTGGTCACGAAGACTACGTCGACGTCAACAACGAGGGCTTTATGCTGTATAGCAGTGGTAGCACGGTAGCGCAGCGAGAAAAGAAGAGGCCCAAATGGGATAACGCATCAGCCTGCGGAGCATCCAAGAGCTGCATCGGCAGTGAATGGTCAACTGCGAGGCCATACCACCACACGATGTCTCTCGAATCGGCATAAGATCGCTGCTGGGCGCGCGCTTCGAGTTCAAATCACCGACAACGCATATTGTGACTCGCTTTGCACGCGGTCAACCTCTCTAGTACTTAGATCGTAAAAAGCTCATCCCTCTTGGCGATATTGCGGGTGGCAAAGTGCAGCACAGGAGTCGCGCGCTCGTCTCCCGGATAATTCGCAATCGCTTTGCGCGCGCGTGACGACCTCTTGCAGAGGGTGCGAAGGACGAGGCGAGGGCGGACAGCGTATAGTGCTTGGCTGATGGCGTGTTAAAACCGTCCTCGACGCAAACCTTGCGATGCGTATCTCGCGGATATCTTGTGCTCGTCGCTCGGCGCTGGGATCGCTTCGCTTTTTCTCGAACATCGCAGCCAGCGTGGCTCCGCGCGCGTTTAAAAACACGTAGTGGCAGAAACACGGACTCCTCCTCATTCACGGAGGTGCAGATATATCCCTTTTCACGAAAGGGCTCCCTATGACATCGAAAGGGAGTTGTTGTACTCAGAGTCACTCCCTCTTTCTCAACCTCTCGCCCTTCAACCGCGTCGTATTATACCAATCCGTTGCTACATTATATGCGGATAAATTGTATAGTTGCGCGCGCTTGTCGATACTCTGCTCAATGGCAGCCGAATACCGCGGCGCGAGCGATTCTCTCGATGCCGATCTCGCGTACGAGTATAGTCTCATAAAGTTGGATCGGCGGCCGGCTGCTGTTGCTGCATTACGATGGACCTTTTCTGTCTTCTTTTCTCTCTTTCCGGTGGTTGCACGATTTCTCTACAACGCTCTACGGACTGCACGGGTACAGCTCGGGATCTCTCGCGCGCTCGCGGACCAGCCTTTTTGTTTCTCGTTATCGGACGGGGGGCCTTGCTGCTTACTGTATAGCGACTAGTAGCAGCATCCGCGACAAATAGAGAGAAATAGCTCCGCGCACGAGCCCATTCAGTGCGACTTGCTGCTGCACAGTGCTCCCGCTGATATGTTTATACTCATGCCGACTCCGCGTGCGATCTAATGCGTCTACCGGCCTGGCTCTCAGCCCGATACATCTCGATTACAAATGGCCACGTATTATTCGTCCCGCTACTGCTACTGCGCTAGTGCTACTGCTTCAGCAACTGAGCAAGCTCTTACTTATCTATTTTTTCCCCTTTCACCGTGGGAATGTGCTCTGTGCTTCCACGACTGTGTTTATTGCTCGTCGCTTGATTTTCTATGAGATCAAGTTTAGGATATGCTCCTGTTACTTGACAAATCAAAAGCCTGAACTATCTCAACTGAACGCACAAAGGAGTATTAGTCTCAGTGTAGCTTTTTGTCGGGAAGACGAATTGGCTTAAGTGATCGCTCTCATGAAAGTCTGGATCTTGATATTTATTGAGTGTTGCCAATTTGACAAAATATCAACGCTGCATATACCAGTGGAATATTTCCATCGGTCTAATCGTATAGGTATCAGAAAGTTATCCACCCTATCATTGGACATATGTACGAGCATGACATTCGCAGGATCTATTCAATCATATCAATCACGGCGATCTGATTTCCGCTTTTTGATCCCCCCCCCCCGCCCCACCTCTGCCTCCCTTGCTTTCCATAACTTCGTAAAGAGCGAAGAAGGTCTGCTAGATTGTGATGCCACGTTTCAACCGTCATAACTGGGTGAATGAACATCAGCGCTGGGTTATGGAGAGCAGCTAAGAGTTGGCGTGTCAGTAGTAACAGCCGAACAAGATCAGACAGTAGAGTGGAGATGAATTTGTTTCAAAAGTAACTCCAATCATGCCAAAATGATTTCAGCAAATTAATTTCAATTGTGCATGACAAGTTATTATTCGAAAATTGTTACAGGAATGACCATCACAACTCAGGTCAAGATTAATATGAGAGTTAGAAAAGTTAGAATTCGTAGAATTTTCAGTTCGAGTATATCAGTTCGATCTGAATGATTGAGCCAATATACGGTCATCTAGTTCTGTGATTAGTATTTCAATACAACTCGACTTCCAACAACTCTACTATCTTCCGACAAGAATTCTACATCATATCATTGTTTATCTAAAAAGTCACTTGAGCTTGTCAACAACTTCTCTGAGCTTTCATCCTCGTCGGAGAGTATGATTTCGAAAACGGAAAAGGAAAGTGAGAAGTTCAGCCTCAACTTCTCACTTCCCTTTTCCGTTGAAAATTTGATAATTGAGTGAGATCTTTCCATGAAAAATTTGTGTTGTAATTAAATCGTTAGGTAATGGTAAGTTTCTTGAGTTTCTCAGATTTCTACTCCGACCAGCAAAGAGGTATTACCAGTTCACTCCAAGGTTTGACATTTCTTGTACAACTCCTTCAGTTCAAAGTTGACTGAAGCCATTCTATATCAGCCTCGTGGATTGGCCAAATGAGTTGAAACAACCAGATTGAGATCTGAGACACCTAGCTTTCTTTGTAACGACGCTGATCAACAGATAATGAACTTCACAAAACTTTCAAAGCACTTACATCCTTTTTGTGCTCTGGAATGACGAAAAATCATTCATAGGTCTCCACGCACAAACAACTTGTTTCCCCGTGTCGACCTGTAAAATGGCATACGCGTCTCGTGCCAAAAATTTGCTCTGTAATCGACACGCAATACATACTATTTTGATGTCTGATTTTATTCGTGTTTGAGTTTCATGTCCAGCTCTATCGTGATGGCACTCGTGTGAATGAAGTTGAGATGCACCCAATCAGCATGTCAGTGCCAACTACCGATTTCATTTCGGTGAATAGGCCTATACAGTTTTAGGCGGATTACAAACCACCGAAACGACGGTGGAGGTCGCTGAAAAAAATCTCATCGTCGCACATGGCAAGAAAGTATGTAGGTTTACGAGATATCTGTCATCTGAGGAACTTCTTTTCCTCTGATAAATTAAATGTGAAGGAATCGGTTGACATACTTACATGTTTCTTCGCAAGTTGATCGCAGTTGAGGAGTGTCAACGAATTAACCGATTGATGTAGAATGAATACACTGTGGAAGTCTGATTGACGCTCAACAAATTTTATGACCACTTGGTTGGCTCTGAAATTCAACCAGTAGTTGAAATTACGAACTTTGCGACTATGGGTACGGGGACGGGACTCATGAGATGGATAGGTGGTGGATCGACTGAGAACACTGCTATAAGTCAAAGATGAAGAGTGCCATCACCGTTTTCCACCAACGAATGAGAAACACCTGAAACGGCGTCGCTGGAGGCCTTTTAGGCCAAGAATCTAGGTTAAGCAACGTTTCAGCCTGGTTTGTATCTGGATGGTTGACCACCAGTCCGGGTCTGCCGAACTTAATTTGCGTAGAGAATTCATCCAGTCATATATTAAGTATTGGTACAAATACGGGACCCATATGCGAATATTAGGCATTTGTATCCCGGGGTTGGGGTACGTTTTTTCTTATCCAGTTTTTCTAAAAAAAATTTCTCTAAAATCTGTTTTTCTAATGGAATCCCTTTTCTAAAATCCATCTTTCTTATGAAATGACTTTTCTAAAGCTAGTCTTTCTAATAATTTTTTTTCTAACAACTTTTTTTCCAATAGCGCGTGCTCAGATCTCCTCATCTAGGATATCTTGCTCTGACTCTGCGATTCAGACCAAAACAATAACAAAGAAGTGAGTAAAGTTGATGCGAGCTACATATATACTTCACGTAGTGAGTCTATCTTTGTTATTGTTACGTGCTATCAAAATTTCTTAGGAGTTATCAATTTTCGATCAAAATTATAGTCATTTGAATGGAAAAGTAAAAAAAATACCAAAACTCTAAAACTCACTGGAAATGGAAGCTCGTCTGGTGCCTGCTAGGAAAAAAGATTCTCTCGATATAGATGGATACTTATACTACTTCAACATAGTAAGCCAGTATCAAGATCATTCCGATAGGGGAGCGATCCTGGATTATTTGAGGAACATAGGGCACGGCCGACACGCACACTCCAGCCGAATCGGAACCCCTCGTTTCTGCCAACTTCTATCGCGGTAATAATTGAATGATTGAACAATGTTGAGATGCCAGGTAGTCATAGAGATCAGCTGAATATGGACATGTGCAATTATGAAATGTTAGGTAATACCAGATGTGTAGGTTTGCGAAGTTTTATAGAAAAAATCTTCCTACTCTACTGGAGTGTTTACCAAAAATTCAACTCATCAACATTTGATGGGTTTGTTGAGCTGGTGTCTACCATCCAATGTAAGATGCTGAGTACCTAGCCTCTGTGCCTTTTACCTTGATCTATGAATGAGTTGAAACATCTAGTTCAGTTATCGTCACAAAGAGAAAGACTCTTACATGCTCAACCACATTCATAGATTAAGGTAGAACGCACAGAGGCTATGTACTCAGTATCTTACATTAGATGGTAGACACCAGCTCAACAAACCCATCAAATGTTGATGAGTTGAATTTTTGGTAAACACTTCAGTAGAGTAGGAAGAATTTTTCCATAAAACTTCGCAAACCTACACATCTGGTATTACCTAACAACTCATAATTGCACATGTCCATATTCAGCTGATCTCCATGACTACCTGGCATCTCAACATTGTTCAATCATTCAATCACTAGCGTTATTACCGCACTTGCTACTGCTCGTTCGGCTAGTAAATGTCCTCGATAAGTCAGAGGCCCCTGAAGTGCTTCTGTAGTTGAATAATGATGGTTGCAAAGTGACGATTGATGATCAATTCAAGGTGACAATAAGAGGTATCTCATGAAGGTCGAAAAAATGATATCATCTTGAATTTTACCCGCTGATAGATATATTGTTCAGGAAACTTAGTTCGACTGCTTTCAATTTCCGGAACGGATGAGTTGGATGTATCAGAGTCCCGAGCTATCAACACTGGTGTTCAGAGTCGTTGATAACCTGAGGGTTAAGGGGTGATCCGCGGGTTGAGCGCTTTAGTCGGTAAAGTCAGAAAATGAAGTCTGCATCCACTTCACATTATTTCAGTGCACCGTTGCAGCAGAACGACAGCGGCTCCAACTCGTTTTTTGTCAGTGCCAACTGCAGCGCCTGACCCGTGGATTAACATGCAACCTCGAGTTATGAACGAGTATGAATGTTCAAGAGATTTTTTGATGAACTAGTCCTAATTACACCAAACTAGACCGAATTAGATCAAAGTTGACTGAACTAGACAGAAATAGACATAATTAGACCGAACTAGACCGAATTAGGTCGAGTCAAGCCGAATTAAACGTAACTACACAGAAGTAGACCGAATTGAACCGAAGTAGGCTGCGTGAGTACGGTTTTTCACATCGCCATCTCCCTCCCCATTCCCATCCGCATTCTCAACCTCATTCACATGCCTGTCCTCATTTCCAACCATTCATATCCATTCATCCATCCAGCCATTCATCTATCCACGCGCCCACCTACCATCACCCTCATACGGCCACCTTGGTGACCAAATCACACCAGTTTAGACCAAACTAAACCGAACTAGACCAACTCCTCCATCCCTATTCCCGAATTACACCTGACTAGACCATACTAGACCGACTTATCCCCAGTTAGACCGAACTAGACCGAACTAGACCGAATTAGATTGTTTATGCCTGAGCTAGACCTAATTACACATCACCAGACCGAGTTGGAACGAATTAACTCAAACTGGATCGAATATTACCGAGCTGAACCGAACTATTCTCGATTAGACCGAAATAATTCGAATTAGATTAAATTGGACCGAGCTAGTCTGACTTACACCAATGTAGACAAAACTAGACCGGTCTAAACCGAATTACACGGCCTTGAAACGGGCTAGACTGAAGTAGACCGAATATTAGTATGGTACTTCTCATGCCCATCTCTAGGTTGAGTCAGATCGAATTGGACCAAACTAGATCTAACTATATCGAAATAGACCAAGCTAGTCAAAACTAGACTGAATTCGACCGAACTAGGACGAGGTAGACCGTATTAGACCAAGTTATCTCCAGTTAGACCGAATTAGACCGGACTAGACAGAATTATCAGGAGTTAGACCAGATCAGACCGAATAAACCGAAATAGATTCAACCCACGAGCGCCACGTTACGTGGGTCCTACAGGATCCATTAAGAATATGCTGAATCTCATACATCCATGTCAATATGCCATGACTCTTAAGGTTCCTTCATCTTGTTTTGGGACATATCTGACTATTTTGTATGATATTTGATGTTTAATGATAGTTTTCGAGTTCCAAGACTACTTTTAAAATTCATGAATCGTTGGGCCAAATTTTCCAATTTTCGAAAATGACTCGTGACTGCACGAAGACTATTATACGTTTCCTGAGTTTTTGATCGGATTTGATTTAACGGGTTCTTTCAGTGATGTAAATGAGACGATTTTGAACAAGAGTACACCCCCAGAACATTCATAAATAACCAAAACTGTAAGAGATCTCACTCTGATGTTCTAGATTACCGGTGTAATAAGTGACGTTCTTGAATGTTCCATGAAATTCTACGTACCTGGGCATAATTAGGACCTCCAAGGGGATCTATCAAGTGAAAAACAGGTTATCTACCTCTTTCCAGATGGTCCAGGTTATTATGGGCTAATTAAATCGAGTGAGGCCGACTAAGAACGAACTGGATCGAACTAGACCTTCTTAGACCAATCTAGACAACATGAAATTGAGTTACACCGAACTTACCCTGATTACGCCGAACTAGACCGAACTAGACCAAAATAGAACGAATTAGACTGAACTATACCCTATTACGACGGTATACGAGACAATTGGCACAATGGATCAGCTGCTTGTCTCAATAGACCAACTGATGGGTTGAGTGATTGCTAATTACTAATCACTAATGAGCAGTCAACAGTCCAAAGTCAACAGTTTGAAGTCAACGGGACAAAGCCAACGGTCTAAATCAACGATCTAAAGTCAACAGTCCAAACAACAACAACAACAACAACAACAACAACAACAACAACAACAACAACGACGACGACGACAACAATAACAACAACACGACACCTCACACACCAACCTACCCATCCACCCGACCACACGCTCACCCGCCATCCACCCACCCAGGACCCACCCATCACGCCTCAACCCTTTCACATAGGCAACCCGATACGCGAGATGCTGACGGACAAATTTTGGCTGGGCTTTTAATTATTTTAACTAGCGATATTGCCTTGCTCGCTAACGCTCGCTCGGCTTCCCTTTTTTTGGTATATTCAATAGTTTTGGGACATAAAATTGATTTCTATTATTTCTTCACCCATTTTCAATAAACTAACTCATCTCCAATCTCCCACGCTTGGAAAGATTCGCACAGATGCACATGCGCCTTGATACGCGCAATTATCCTCGATAAACATGGACAGGCAATCGGTCGACCGATTTTAGATGGGATTTAGCATTGTCTAATTACGCCCCCACTAATTCGTCCAAAAATGCCCCCAAGCGTTTTTTCCGCAAAATTGCAATAACTCGGGTTCAACTGGGCCGATTTTGGCCCACGACGGCTCAAAATCTTTGTTATGTAATATAGTTTTTGACCCTTAAACGGCGATTAAGCTCGTCCACTTTTGCAGAAGAAGGATCACATTCCGAGGTATAGATCAATATAGGCATCCAAAATATTTTTCCCACGTGTTACTTTCTATCTAATATACTTTGAAGGAACGATCACTTATGACCTTGAGGTGAAACACGATATTCAACTTTTCATCGTAGTTGTTTTTTTTTTTTTTCATCAATTCATTCAATACCTCAATCGAGGATTATGAGCAAATTTTTTTTATCGTAATTGCCTTCAAACACGACTTTCGCACCTACTCACCAGTAATAACTCAAAGATAACGGAAAGATAACTAAAATATGAAAAGATAACCAAAAGATAACTAAAAGATAAAAAGATAACCGAAAGATAACTAAAAGAT
Source organism: Eretmocerus hayati (assembly GCA_029851415.1). Classification (NCBI taxonomy): domain Eukaryota; kingdom Metazoa; phylum Arthropoda; class Insecta; order Hymenoptera; family Aphelinidae; genus Eretmocerus; species Eretmocerus hayati. The sequence goes on from CM056743.1 coordinate 48,305,832, forward strand.
GAAAAGATAACCGAAAAATGACGTTGAGATAAAAAGATAATCGAAAGATAACTACCAGATAATCTTAGATGATAATATAGACGAGATACGATAGATATTTACATACACGCGACATCGATCTTAAAAGTCGTTAGAGGGAGCTGATAAAAGTATATATAAAACTGAAGCGGCAAATAGGGCCAGTCTGTCTTAACACATCGTGGGGTGAAGTCAATGCCGCTCCGGATGATCGAGGAGTGACTTCGGAAGCCAACCTCCAGGAGATACGGGATCAATCGAAGTCTATCACAGGGGACTTCACAGGTAAGTAATTTCATCTAAACAATTGAATACACCAACATTTAAACATATAACTTCAATAATTATATTTATTTCATTTCTTTTATATTAATCTAATAATTATATTAATTTTATTTAATTATACTTCAGTCAAGTTGTAGCATCCAACAGTAAGGAGAAACTCCAGTCTCAACTCATCATCATTCGGAAATTCCCAGAGGATCATAGGAGGCTGCAATGGTGAGTCTTTATTTATCTCTCAATCAATAATTAATTGATCATTGATCAATTATTATTAATCAATAATCAATATGCATAAAATGTTCTATATACTCACTCATATGAATCCACAGTTACATACACACACACACACACACACACACACACACACACACACACACACACCCACACACAAACCGAACTCACTCACATACATTCACGCTCATTCACTCACATATAAATATACCTACCACACCATTCACTAACACATAAACAAATTCAGTTGGTCTATGAACAATAATATAACTTTCATTTTATTTATTTTCAGTCTATAGAACAGTCCAACATCCGATTGTAGCTGATCATTCAGATGTTGAAGAAAAATGACTTTGCTACTGGTACAGTCAAGGGTCATATTCAAAGGCTGCACTGGTAAGTAATAGAATGATATTTTGAATGATTAATGATTATTATTATAATTTATAATATTATCAATTAATAGGCCTATAATAAATCTTTCAAAACACACACTCTCACTCACCCACCCACCCATATACGCACATACATAATTAATTTCAACATTCAATACATATACACAACACCTCCCTCTTAATTCTATTGACACACACACACACACACATCGACTCGCGCACACACACACACACCCTTATATACACATATAAATAATACGCTTTAATGATTTTTCATTCTACAGCACCACCGAAGCCGAGAGAAGATGTATCCCGCTAACCCATTGGACAATTCCAGTCAACACGAGATTCTCAACAGGAAATACGTAGTCCAGGTGATTTCAAATCATTGAAAATTATTTAACGTTCTGAATGATAATGTAAGTTTCTTATACTATATTTGTGGGAAATTATAAAAACTTCATGAAAATTGTGAAGAAATATATGTATATTGAATAATCTAATAAAATTTGACAGAGACGGGACTTTTGCCCGTCTCTCCTCTCTCGTCTCCATTCATTTCATAGGTTTAGTTAGAATAAACTTTCGAATAACTTTAAGTCACTTGAAAAAGACTATAAAATAATTTTTGCTAAGGTTTGACAAAATTCAATTAATTTATATTCAAATTTCGACCATTTTAATTGATTGCAAAATTACACTTAATTTAAAATCAAGAACATGACAATAGGACAGAATTTTCAATAATGATAATCTTGCGTCATAGTAGAACTTTTCCTAATAATTAATCGACTTGACATCCACTTACGAAGAATCCAGTACTTGACTATCGCCTGCGGTAGGGTGCCTCACAAAAGTGCTGAGGTAATGTCAAGGACTCGGTGTTCTTATTTGCTGACTGACGGATCCCATCAAAGAATTTCCGCCCAATTGAATCCCTACATATCTGAGTCATTCTACACAGAACCCTTGAAGGTCCCCTGTTAGTTAATGACTCATCCATAGATTTGTACATTCTCTTGGAATCGTGGAATTCTGGGCTACGAACGCACATACTCTGACTGCATTATCCATCATGCAATAATTGAACAAAATAGAGAAAAGATTCTCCTGATAATAACTTTTAGAAGATTTTGCAAACAATTAAAATCGTCATCAGAGATCAGAGTTTCCATTTTTTATTCAATACTCTCACCAAAATAGAATAAGAGATAATGATAAACTTTTTAATAACTATTGTTGCAAAATGGATTTTACACTGAAGAACACTGACAGTCTCTCATACAACACCATTGATGATTCAAAACAAACCAAAAATCACATCAATCATAATTAAAACACTTCAATTCACACTGATGAGAACGTTGCGGTGACTCGCCTAGGCCATGGCTCAAGAGTGATTAACTCCGCTGAGAGCGACCGAAGCGAAAAATCCAATACAAACTCATCAACACCACACTCATCACATATATAGGCTTTAATGCAATCAACTAATCACACATAGCACTATTGAAACACCCACTTTACACTGATGATAACGTTGCGGTAACTCGCCTAGGCCATGGCTCAAGAGTTATATTAACTCCGCTGAGAGCGACCGAAGCGAAAAATCCAAAACGAATTCATCAACACTCCAAACACAACATGATAAGACACTGAAATCAATATAACAAACAATCTAACAATTTCCATATTGCAACAATAGAAATTTAATCATTCAAATTCATTAATAAAATCTTTCTGAATAATTATCAAATCTTCTAAGGAGTACCCAATGCATAGTTGAAAAAATATTCAATAATCAATTTTTTTCAAGGTAAATCACTCAAGTGTTTCTGAAAATTCATATAAATTAAACAACGAATAATAACTTTTAGAAGATTTTGCAATCAATTAAAATCGTCATCAGAGATCAAAGTTTTCCTTTTTTATTCAATACTCTCACCAAAATAGAATGAGAGATAATGATAAACTTTTTAATAACTATTGTTGCAGAATGGATTTTACACTGAAGAACACTAACAGTCTCTCATACAACACCATTGATGATTCAAAACAAACCAAAAATCACATCAATCATAATTAAAACACTTCAATTCACACTGATGAGAACGTTGCGGTGACTCGCCTAGGCCATGGCTCAAGAGTGATTAACTCCGCTGAGAGCGACCGAAGCGAAAAATCCAATACAAACTCATCAACACCACACTCATCACATATATAGGCTTTAATGCAATCAACTAATCACACATAGCACTATTGAAACACCCACTTTACACTGATGATAACGTTGCGGTAACTCGCCTAGGCCATGGCTCAAGAGTTATATTAACTCCGCTGAGAGCGACCGAAGCGAAAAATCCAAAACGAATTCATCAACACTCGACACACAACATGATAAGACACTGAAATCAATATAACAAACAATCTAACAATTTCCATATTGCAACAATAGAAATTTATTCATTCAAATTCATTAATAAAATCTTTCTAAAGAATTATCAAATCTTCTAAGGAGTACCCAATGCATAGTTGAAAAAATATTCAATAATCAATTTTTCTCAAGGTAAATCACTCGAGTGTTCCTGAAAATTCATATAAATCAAACAACGAATAATAACTTTTAGAAGATTTTGCAATCAATTAAAATCGTCATCAGAGATCAAAGTTTTCCTTTTTTATTCAATACTCTCACCAAAATAGAATAAGAGATAATGATAAACTTTTTAATAACTATTGTTGCAAAATGGATTTTACACTGAAGAACACTAACAGTCTCTCATACAACACCATTGATGATTCAAAACAAACCAAAAATCACATCAATCATAATTAAAACACTTCAATTCACACTGATGAGAACGTTGCGGTGACTCGCCTAGGCCATGGCTCAAGAGTGATTAACTCCGCTGAGAGCGACCGAAGCGAAAAATCCAATACAAACTCATCAACACCACACTCATCACATATATAGGCTTTAATGCAATCAACTAATCACACATAGCACTATTGAAACACCCACTTTACACTGATGATAACGTTGCGGTAACTCGCCTAGGCCATGGCTCAAGAGTTATATTAACTCCGCTGAGAGCGACCGAAGCGAAAAATCCAAAACTAATTCATCAACACTCCACACACAACATGATAAGACACTGAAATCAATATAACAAACAATCTAACAATTTCCATATTGCAACAATAGAAATTTATTCATTCAAATTCATTAATAAAATCTTTCTAAATAATTATCAAATCTTCTAAGGAGTACCCAATGCATAGTTGAAAAAATATTCAATAATCAATTTTTTTCAAGGTAAATCACTCAAGTGTTCCTGAAAATTCATATAAATTAAACAACGATTGAGTAATACCATCTCTAAAAAATTACATAGTACATAAAAAATCAATCACTTCAATTTAATACACCAATGTATCAAAATTGTATCAAAAAATCACTCGAAAAAGTAAAAACAACCGAAAAAGCAAAGTAGAAATAATCAAAAAACGACTGAATAACTTAAAAATAGTCATAAGATAACCAAAAGATGAAAAGATAATCAAACGATAACAATAAGATAAAAAGATAATCAAAATTTAACTTCAAGATGATCATAGATGATCTCAGATGATCTTAGATGATCTTAGATAATCTTAGATGATCTCAGATGGTCTTAGATGATCTTAGATAATAAGTACTTAGACACTCGCGACACATAAGGTCTATTGTCGCTCTCACAATACCAACTCATATTTTTTCCCGTCAAGTTGGCAACCCTGCTTACGATTTTACGTTGGCAGCCCTGCTCGGGGGGATCCGGACGGACGGGATTTTGCCCGCGGCTTAATTATTGTATAATATAATATAATTACCGCGATAGAAGTTGGCAGAAATGAGGGGTTACGATGAGGGCTGGAGTGTGCGTGTCGGCCGTGTAGGTGTGAGGTTCACGCGACTTTAGGATAGTTCAGCAGAGTTTGGTAGAGTATAGTTCAGTCGGCCCAGCCCTTCCGATAACACAACCCGTTAATTTCATGGATATGGTACTTATTCTCATATTAGCATTGGTAACATTTTCAACGGAAGGTTGGAGTGATACGCAATCCTCGATTACCACCAATGGTCAGCCATAGTTGGTTGATTTTTGGTGTTTGCCGGTGGATGTGATTTTGGGGTTCTGTGGAAAAAGCTGCGACCAAATTTTTGACAGTGCAGGCCAAGAATGAGCAGCCTGTTCTGGTCCTCGTGGCTGGTCAATCCATGAAAGGTGTAGATTAGCAATCAAGACCAAAGACTATGCTCAAACGTGCTACAATGGTCAAATACTTTCGAAAGAAATAAATGAACGCGAGAGCCAACAACAGGGCTATTAAAATTCCTACATGCGAGAGGTCATCTGCTCTCGTTTTACCCACACCCGTGTACGTGCGAATCTTGTTCTGGGCACGTGAAGGCTCAGCTGTAGCCTCACATATGTGAACTGGAGAGAGAGAGGCCAGAAACTAAAAGAGGCAAGAGAAGAGCGCACGAAAAGGGAGGAAGACGCTAGAACACGATACAAGACGTTCGAAGGGAGAGCCGCTGTACAGCTAGGGAGTGGTGCACAGTCGAGAGATATCGCGAGGTTTCCCAGAGTACTTAGCCTGTGCCCGATGGAGCGAGCTGTGTACGCGCAGAGGAGACGGAAAAGCTTTCGCATCGGTATTAAAAAGCTGCCATTACTCATTACCGCGGTGCAACGCGCGCTCAAACGTACGAACAAGAGTGCGCGCCCACATATAAGTAGAAGAGAGTATTAGCGTCGCATGGTCGTACCAACCAGCCAGCCATACCGCGCACAAGACTGAGAGATAGAGAGAGGGAAGATATCGGCTAAGCGGTGGCGGTCGCGAACGGATCGACCTCTGAACTCGCCTGCATCACCTGCAGCTGCATAGCCTGGAGAACGTCTGGGGCTCCCGATGCTGTAGCTTATCTTTCTCTTCCTCGATCGCTTGCCCCGCGCGTATTCTTACAGCATCCGCGAGTACGAGCGCGGACTTAGTCACGGCTATGTGCAAAGCTGGTGCATGTACGGGCTGCGCCTGGCGTGGCAATGCATGATGGGTACATGTGTGTACGTGCCTGATGTTGCCCTTCGGCTTGCCACTCTCGCTCATTTCACTCGCTAGCCCGCTTGCTCGGGGCGATTTTAAATTTTAAGTATATAGGCAGTTGCTCGCTTGCATCGTCGTATATTGTAAGCGCACAATTCGTACAACACATTCGATGTGCAGCGTATGTGATGCATTCTCGCAGCTCTGGTGGACTTGGACCGAGTATCTAGGTTCACAGGGTGCGTTCCGCGCGCATTACAGACACCATAAACAATTTGTGAGAAAAATTGGCAAAAATTGGCTTGCAGTTCTAGTTACAACCTCTGGTCGCGTGCAACATTCACACACTAATCGAAAATTTACCCACTGCCGTTATGGTTTCAATAACGTGACCCACGAAATGCATAGGCGGTAAGGCCCGAGAAGAGCTATTGGATGAAAAAAAAAAAAAAAACAAGTTCCATCACGGATGTCGAGAATGAATGGAAAAAGCATCGAGGGGATTGTTGGGTGTCTTTTCGGACGATAATAGAGATTCGTCAACGAGAGTTGGGGCTCGTACTTGGATGGGGACCGCGCCCGTCTGTAACGAAAAAGGCTTGTTTGGTATTAGAAATACACTGTGAAAAATTGGTTGACTTTTCACCAAATCGGCAACCACCTGGTTAAAAAGTCAGCCAGTTGGATGACCTTCCAACCATTGGTTGGCTGTCTAATTCAACCAGGAGGTTGAAAATCCCTTCCAACCATTGGTTGGCTGTCTAATTCAACCAGGAGGTTGAAAATCCCTTCCAACCATTGGTTGGCTGTCTAATTCAACCAGGAGGTTGAAAACCCAACCACTGGTTGCCTATCAAATCCAACCGCTGGTTGACTTTTTCACCACAGCGAATATGGGTATTATACGGGGCGCATGGGATCGGTCAATAGTGGTCCCCGGGTGATACTTGAGGGTCGGAAGAACAAGTTTCATCGTGTTTGTTCACCAACAAACAGGAATAAACATCAGCGTCGGCCGCGCGAGCATTTTCGGAAGATAATTCAGATTAAGCAACGGTTTCGCGATTCAGTATCCGGATTGGTGCCCGTTCACTTGAGACTGCTGGCTTATACCCATCAAGCAAATCTATCTAACCAGTCTCACTCGAGCGGTCACCAACCTGGATAATGAATCGCGAAAACGATGCTTAACCTGAATTTTCTTCCGAAAATGCTCGCGCGGACGGCGCTGATATTTATTCTAGTTTATTGGGGAGAAAAGATGATGAAACTTGTTTTTCTGACCCAAAAGTGTCACCCGGGGACCACCTCCGACCAATATCGTGGGCGCCGCATTCATCCTTATATATTCGTTATGGGAAACAAATCAACCAGTGGTTTGAGGGAAAAACTTTAACCAAGTTTTTTTCAGTGTAGGCAAACCGCGGAAAGGGTGGTACCATCCAAGTACGACCCATGCAACCTCTCCCGATGATGGACCTCTATCATCAGAACCAATTCGGTACGCGATCGATATGAACGATGTAGACCTTATCGCACGTCAAGAACGATTTGGCTCGGTTAGCAGAGTTTCTAGATAATCTAGCGTTTCGTTGATGCTGTTCTCGGACCCTGTTTGTTGGTCTGCTATCCTGGCAAGTCCAACCTTTGGAGTTTTCAGTAGAAAACAAGCTCGTCCAGCAAAATTTGCCGCTAAGCTAGCGATTTGACGTTGCTGACCCGGCAAATATCTTGGAGAGTACGGAGCGCTTCGCTGTTTCAGCAATTAATTTTTGGTAATGCAACTAAACAGATCAATACATTGATAAAACACACTCTAACAGAATATGTCTTTTGCTGGATTAGCCACGCGATGTGGTGCTGTATCTAGGAGGAAATTTGCACAAATATCGTGGAGGTTAGTGATAACAACAATTGTGTGGTTAGCAATACCTGCTTTGCTATCGTAGCCAAATTATTCTTCAGCGTGCGCGCGCGGGAGTTTCAAATTATGATATCTTTATTCCTTGGTCACTGGCACGCTCAATTGAACCAGCAAGTCTGCTTTTTTGGTGACGTAGATAATATTGGGGGGGGGGGGGGGGGTCTAATTCAACTCGCGTGTCTTTAAAGGTCCACGAAATCTCGCAGCCACATTCTAAGGCATTTTTGATGACAATTGATGAAGGAAATTAGATGAGATACCACGAAAAATTTGACTCTACGCTTGATGTTTGTGCGTCTTACCAATCTTCGACAGATCCGGCTCTTCAGGAAGACTGAAAAGATCTATCAGGTTAGTTCCCGACGACGACTTGTCTGAGTTGCTTGGTGATCGATCTACGGAAGCGCCTATCCGCGACACACTCACAACACACTCACCACCGAGAGGTTGGCAGATTTTCCAAAAACAAAAGTGTTGTTGTGAAAATTCATAGCAGACATAGGTTAGAAGATCGCGAATATACGGGTAGATGAGCAGTGAGTGAGATAGATACAGCTGCATTCTCTGAGACTTGTGGGTGACACCGGAACTTTCTGTCGGAAAGCGAAAAAATTGTGGACAGGCTGATTGTGGGGTCGAAAAGGCAAGTAGGAACTAATTTTGTTATGAAATCATGTGATTGGGAACCTAGACCAGCATGTGCGGGGAAGCACGGGTGAGCCGCGGCAAGCCACGGCAAGCCACGGCAAGCCACGGGTGATCCGTCCAGTGCCGGAATCAGTCGGAATAATGCCTTGACTGCGCCTGTGTACAGCTGGTCTACCTCCACTGCTTCCATATGTAGCAGATAACCATTCTATTTCTCGAGCGAGGCAACCCGCTCTATTTTTTTTATTTATTTCATTATTTTATAGCATAGTGATAACACAGATCATTGCTCATCAAATTATATGACTACTATGCTATCGAGGCGCAGCTTCAACTCTAGATTTTGGTTGCCTTAGATTCTTACCTACATTGTTCTAGTTTTCCTCATATGAGACGAAAAAATTCAGCCATGCTTGGCATGTTTGGCTGTGATGACATTAACATCCCAATTCTTTCAGCAGATGCTGTCAAAGTATCCCCAGACTTGAGATTTGGTGAGCAAGTCCCATTCAGTCGGAGAAGCAGAGACATACTTGGTTGGTCACGGCGTTCTTCGGTGGTCACTGTCAAGATCTCTAAGACTTCAAATCATCAGAAATTCGCTTATCTTTTCTTGAAGCAAGAATTACCATAAAAACCTGGCAGCCTATTTACAGCTATACAGGGTCCTCTGATTCAAGACTAGAGATTCAGGTAGGTCTTTTTTACAATCATCTATCACTAAATACTAACACACATTGCTATGTTTATCATTTTTTTCTTTTCAAATTTCTTCAATATGCACCCAATGAGTGCTTGGCTCATTAGTTAGAAAACCAATAATTTTGGAAGAATATTCATGAGGTATTACATTATACAATTGTTCATTGCCTGTTCTCTGAATTTCAGCGTCTTGTACCTTGCTTTGTTTGTGTACTACTTGTTTGCTACAATGTCTGAAAAGTCTTCATCTGTGTTGAGAAATATCAAAATGGAGCAATTTGAAGCGAGGTGTTCAGGAATCCCCAGAGTAGTGTGCTCGGAAGCCTGTATTTTGATGCCAGGAAATGGTATTGATAAATACAAGGATGTGTGAATTCAGAAAGTTGATGACTCTGATGCTCAATATTCGAAAATAGATGAGTCAAATGCAGGAAGGAGAAGTGTGTGAGTCAAATCAATTCCATTATAAGATAATCTGAATTATCTTGTTTCATACAATCGATTCGCCTTGTTTACTGTCAAGCAATTAGCTCATTCAGATTTTCTCATTGTCAGCGACTTCCTCAGGAGCTATTGAATATATTGATTTCATTCTCATATCCTTCATTCCTACCTAACAATGAACTGCACGTATTCAATTTCAAGGTTTTCATGCACTATTAAAAGTATATGTGTTTCTTTTTGGTCAAAAATCTATCAATCAGTAACAAGGTGATCATGTAATTGATTCACAATGTATGTTCCTTTGGTGGTTACAGTGTTCACGTATGTAACCGACATATACTTCATTCTAGATGAGAGATTTCGACAATTCTGACGTATTCAAACGAATTCAGAGAAATTCCAAGGAAGACTACAGCTGCAAATCAATTTTGCTGCTATTGCAGGAGAAATTCGATATGAATATATCTTTCCGCACTCCTGAAAGAATTTTACAGTATCTAAAATTGAAAAGGAAGAATATTGTTGAGAATGATCGAGAAGAAATTATTGTAGCAACACTTTTGGAATTGGAAGGAAGTGCATACAACTCGGGATACAAAAGCATGTGGAAAAGACTTCGAAGTGATTATGGTTTACAAGTCAAACCAAAAACAGTGTGGGAACTTCTTTGGTTGCTCGATCCAGATGGAGTAGAGCTACGAAGTCGTTACAGACTGAAGAGACGAGTATACCTAGTTCCTGGACCAAATTTCTTGTGGCGTGCAGATAGTCATGATGAACTAAAAAGATATGGATTCGCAATATATGGCATAATTGATGGGTTTTCGACGAAAAAGTTGTGCCTAGTAGTAGCCACATCAAACAACAACCCACGCATCATAGGACGTTACTACATAGAATTGGTTCAGAAACTTGGATATCTACCCACACTTATGAGAACTGATCATGGCACTGAAGTCATACTGGTGGAAGACTTCCACGTAGCTCTGTGGTACTGGCTCACATTCAAAATTTTCATATGTAAAAGCTGCCTAAATCTTTATTTCATTCTCGACAAATCTACACCATTCGTCATTTCTTCAAGATTTTGATCTAATATATTTTGAGATATCACATTGCTCTTATTGAATAAGTACACGGAAATCGAAGTCAATCTTCTTGGCAACTCCATTTATGCACAATATTTTATGAAGACAGAATCACTTGGATGCGAATGCTGGAGAGCACATAGTTGGAGTGAATCAAATCGATCTTGGGGGACTAAAGAGTGCTCGTGCGAAGAATATCAAAGCACGATCATTTTAGCGAATTTGTATATTTGTAACGTTTCGTCAAGGATTTCTGTTGACCTCATCAGGCACTATTGAGAGATGTTATTAGTGCATCTTTACATGTGAAAATGCACTAATAACATCTTTCAATAGTGCCTGATGAGGTCAGCAGAAATCATTGACGAAACGTTGCCAATTTACAAATCCGCTAAAATGATCGTTTTTTGAGATTCTTTGCACGAGCACCCTTTAGTCCTCCAAGATCAATTCAAGTCACTCCAACCAAGGGGGAAATAGCTAATATTCCATACTGTCGATACTTGGCTTATAACTGTACGTACTTGCTCGTACCTGTCAATACTCGCAATAGTAATTCCTGCTACCTACACAGTACGGAATGGGTATGTGATGGATTTTGGAGAGGCGCTCCAAAAGCACGCAACAGTAGTTGCCAGTATGTGACGGGTACTGAACAAATACCAGACGGATTCTGGAGCCCTTGCTGAGCGAGCCGCACGGCAATAAATTCGTGTATGTGCCAAGTACGGATTGAGTACGTGACGGACTCTAAGAGCGGGTCACGGGGTACCATGAGGCAGTAGTTGCCAGCACGTAATAGGAACGGGACAAGTATGTGACGGACTCCGTGAGAGCAGCTGGTCTGATTCAACCTACCTTGAAAGACGGTGTCTCCTGCTACGTAATTATCACGCAGAGAATTAACTAATTTATTAATTAACTGACTAATTGATGAATTGGCCTGCTCCAATCTCACACGAGCCTCACCGCGATGCTCTACACTCACGAAAATCAGAAGAATGAAAAAACACAGCGCACGGAAATGAAATTTTGACCCCTTCTTCGATATCAATTTTTTTTGGTGAGTTCAACTTCCTACCGGTTGCACTGATTCGCGCTTTCAGATGCAAAGCTCAAATGTTGCTCATAAGCGTTGAGGCCCCATAAGGGGCTTGTGATTTGAACTTCATCTGCGTTGTTTATCAGCATAAATAACGACCAGCTTTATCATCCATGGCCTCTCGTAGATAGCCAAATGACAGAATCCAACCGAATGTATCAAAATAAGACGGTTGTTGCATCAAATCATCAAAACAAAACGAGCACGGCCGCGACAGTCCGACTCCTGTCTTGTCCTGTCTTCTGCTGTGTGAGTTTGCGGGGAGAGCGCGCGTGCGTGGCGTGTGTAGTGTGGGGAGTTTAGGGTGAGCGTAATAGTCCTACTGGTTCCCTTGCTTTATCTTCTCTGTTCGTTATTTATTACGCCAACCATTCAACCAACTGAGCCATCGGGGATATTGACGAGAGAGACTGATAAAACAGTGATGAGGGCCGTTATGACAACCAATCGTAAGTTTTTCGACAAAAGTGGTTTACTGTAAGTCTGAGTGTGACTATTTTTCACTGCTCTACGTAAGATAGCCTGATTCACTGTTTTTCGTGTGATATGGCTATAGAAACCCGTATGAAATCCAAATCTCATGATTACAATGAATGATCCTATATGAATAATTGCTATCTACGAATTGAACCTCAATGTTTGGGATGAAACGCACGGTAGAATTGAAGCACAAGTCCTGTTAGCATCAAAAAGCACATCTTGATTCGTATCAAGAACGTGATAGTAAGAGTGTCAAGATAATGATGTTGACTTAGGAGTAATTCCACGAGAAAACGATATATGGTCGACAGTTGGATTTCAGATTTCTTTCTAAGTGAACTTTTTCGATTTCATAGGTTGAAGAATGAACTTCCTTCACCATAAAAGAAATTACAAAATTTTTTTTCGGACCCTGGTACACAAATCAAAATCATGTTTTCAACTTCTTTTTGCAAAATTTCCGTAACTTTTCCACACTCAAATCGTTATAGCTCAAAAATTACCGCAGATAGAGGGACGCGGTTCGGCGCATCTGGAAGGTGAGCAAAAAACCTATCAAAAACCACTTTGTAGTTCTGGTTCTCATAGAACCTCGATTATATATGGATGATTCCTGAATAATCATCTTCCAATTTCTTTCTCAAAAAGCTATTTTTTTAGAGGATTTAAAAGTTCATTCTTCCATGTAAAAAGTTGTGTTCTCCACGAATAAGTTATTTTCACTCTGTATTTTTGGGTTTTAAGCTATTTTCTGGGCATTTTTGCTTTCTCTAAAGAGAAAGCTTTGTTTCCACCCCAACAAAAATTTGATCAAATTTTTCATTGAAGTCAACATATTCTCCAACGAAATTCCTCTTATCGAAAAAAGCCAACGGCCATTCTCTTCCTCTCGCCAAAGACTATCAATTGTACGTAACACTTTCCCTCCTAATGTCCTCCCAAATCTGCCAAAGACTCATCTTTCCACCCCGTTTTCCGTGTTTGTGTGTGTGTATGTATGTATGTTGTTTTAAATCGGACACGCTTTCTCTTTTACTACTCGCCTTATCAACTTTTGGCTTTCTACAAGTTGTAGAGAATCCAATTTCTGAGAGCCCAGTGATTTGGCACCTTTCGGCTCCCAATCAAATTTGATCCATGGGCTTTTTCAACCAAAAGTGCTCAAATTTCAACTTTTGATACATAAATATCTTTTTCTCACACACTCTCTCAACAAATTGAGTCACCTAAACTATGATTTTTTCTGCGAGATCTATCGATTGGTTGATACCGAAATCTCATTTAATCTCTACAGATCTCAAATTTTCAAAAGAATCAAAATTTTTACCAAAAATTTCTTTTTGAGCCTTTCTAAATCCACTGCATCCAAATTCTGTCTCAACCAAGTAATAGATATCATCGAAAAAACCTAAGACTAGATGGCTCAAATCCTTCTAAGACGCTTCCTCCAAAAATTAATTCAAAAAATGAAGGAAAATTTTCCTTAATATTCAATCTTTCCTCCTACCTTCCTTCATGACTCATTTATCTCAATCTTTATGACCTAAACTATGATTTTTTCTGCGAGATCTATCGATTGGTTGATACCGAAATTTCATTTAATCTCTACAGATCTCAAATTTTCAAAAAAATCGAAATTTTTACCAAAAATTTCTTTTTGAGCCTTTTTAAATCCACCGCATCCAAATTCTGTCTCAACCAAGTAATAGATATCATCGAAAAAACCTAAGACTAGATGGCTCAAATCCTTCTAAGAAGCTCCCTCCAAAAAATAATTCAAAAAATAAAGGAAAATTTTCCTTAATATTCAATCTTCCCTCCTACCTTCCTTCATGACTCATTTATCTTAATCTTTATGACCTAAATTATGATTTTTCTGCGAGATCTATCGATTGGTTAATACCGAAATTTCATTTAATCACTACAGATCTCAAATTTTCAAAAAAATCAAAATTTTTTCCAAAAATTTGTTTTGAGCCTTCTTAAACCCACCGCATCCAAATTCTGTCTCAACCAAGTAATAGATATCATCGGAAAAACCTTAGACTAGATAGCTCAAATCCTTCTAAGAAGCTTCCTCCAAAAAATAATCCAAAAAATAAAGGAAAATTTTTCTTTATATTCAATTTTCCCTCCTACCTACCCTTATGACTTATTTATCTCAATCTCAATGACCTAAAACTATGATTTTCAATGCGAGATCTATCGATTGGTTAATACCGAAATTCCATTTAACCTCTACAGATCTCAAATTTTTGAAAAAATCAAAATTTTTACCAAAAATTTCTCTTTGAGCCTTTTTAAACCCACCGCATCCAAATTCTGTCTCAACCAAGTAATAGATATCATCGAAAAAACCTAAGACTAGATGGCTCAAATCCTTCTAAAGAGCTTCCTCCAGAAAATAATTCAAAAAATAAAGGAAAATTATTCTTCATATTCAATCTTCCCTCCCACCTTCCTTTATGACTCATTTATCTCAATCTTAATGACCTAAACTATGGATTTTTCTGCGAGATCTATCGATTGGTTAATACCGAAATTCCATTCAACTTCTACAGATCTCGAATTTTCAAAAAAATCCAAATTTTCATACAATTTTAGGATCATGATGGTCTGGTGATTCTAATTATCATCATATGACGCTCGGAGAAAGCTTTCTGCTAATCACTTTTAGCAGCGTATTTCGATTCCAATGACAGAAAACCTCAATCTTCTGCGCGAGTGCAAGATTTTAGGATTCCAAAACCAATTTTTTTGAGAAGCTGAGAAAATTTCCCTTGGAATGACCTCTCGTTAAGTTCAATTTCATCAACTAAAAGCGGAGTTACAGCGCCCGAATGATGAAGAACGATTCGACCGAGAACGTGAAGGCTTCCAGGCAATGCCTGGAGCGAACATGGTGCCTTGCACCAAGCTGCTTTTTGTAGTGGCTGTCAAAAGTCACTGTAACTTTGGTTCAAATCAACGGATTCAAGCTCACCGAGTAGTCATTTTGAAGGAAATTTTCTCAGCTTCTCAAAAAAATTAGTTCTGGAATTCTAAAATCTCGCGCATGCGTAGAAAATTGAGGTTTTCTGTCATTGGAATCGAAAAAATACCCAGAAAACAGCTTGAAATCCAAAAATGCTGAGTGAGAACATTTTATTCGTGGAGAACACAACTTTTTACATGAAAATAAGTACTTTAAAATCTTCCAGAAAAATAGCTTTTTGAGGAAAAAAATATAAGATGATTTTCATGGGATGATCCATGTGTAATCAAAGTTCTATGGTAACCAGAACTCCAAGGTGGTTTTTGATAAGCTTTTCGCTCACCTTTCAGATGCGCCGAACCGCGTCCCTCTATCTGCCGTAATTTTTGAGCTGTAACGATTTGTGTGTGAAAAAGTTACGGAAATTTTGCTAAAAAAAGTTGAAAACATGATTTTGATTTGTGTTCCAGGGTCTGAAAAAAAATTTTGTAATTTCTTTTATGGTGAAGGAAATTCATTTTCCAACCTATAAAATCGAGAAAGTTCACTCAGAAAGAAATCTGAGATCCAACTGTAGACCATATATCGTTTTCTCGTGGAATTACTCCTAAGTCAATATCATTATCTTGATACTCTTACTATCACGTTCTTGGTACGAATTAAGATGTGCAATTTGATGAAAACAGGACTTGTGCTTCAATTCTACCGTGCGTTTCATCCCAAACATTGAGGTTCAATTCGTAGATAGCAATTATTCATATAGGATCATTCATTGTAATCATGAGATTTGGATTTCATACGGGTTTCTATAGCCATATCACACGAAAAACAGTGAATCAGGCTATTTTACGTAGAGCAGTGAAAAATAGTCACACTCAGACTTACAGTAAACCACTTTTGTCGAAAAACTTACGATTGGTTGTCATAACGGCCCTCATCACTGTTTTCTCAGTCTCTCTCGTCAATATCCCAGATGGCTCAGTTGGTTGGATTGTTAGCGTGATAAATAACAAACAGAGAAGATAAAGCAAGGGAACCAGGTTCAAACCCCAGCGACAACCAATCATGAATTCATACTAAACTTTGTTGAAAGGGTTTATTTCATTTTTCATGCAGTTCCATTGTTTTCATTTAGCATTTTAGTCTCAATATCGTTCCACAATATATGAATATTTAGTTTTTTTATACTGAAAATAGTAAGCAACTCGAGGATCGAGTGAAAAAACAACTCGATCCAAGTGAAATTTCACTCGAATACTTCCACAAAGGGTCACTTTCGACGTATTATTGGCGCAATCATTAGTTTGGCGATCCAGAGTAGCCAAAAAAAATTATTATCGAAAAAGGGGTCAAAATTTCATTTCCGTGCGCTGTGTTTTCCCATTTTTTTGACCTTCGTGAGTGTAGAGCATCGCGGTGAGGCTCGTGTGAGATTCGAGCAGGCTAATTCATTAATTAGTCAGTTAATTAATAAATTAGTTAATTCTCTGCGTAATAATTACGTAGCAGGAGACACCGTCATTCAAGGTAGGTTGAATCAGACCAGCTGCGCTCACGGAGTCCGTCCCATACTTGTCCCGTTCCTATTACGTGCTGGCAACTACTGCCTCATGGTACCCCGTGACCCGCTCTTAGAGTCCGTCACGTACTCGATCCGTACTTGGCACATACACGGATTTACTGCCGTGCGGCTCGCTCAGCAAGGGCTCCAGAATCCGTCACGTATTTGTTCAGTACCCGTCACATACTGGCAACTACTGTTGCGTGCATTTGGAGCGCCTCTCCAAAATCCATCACATACCCATTCCGTACTGTGTAGGTAGCAGGAATTACTATTGCGAGTATTGACAGGTACGAGCAAGTACGTACAGTTCTAAGCCAAGTATCTACAGTATGGAATATTGGCTATTTCCCCCTTGACTCTAACTATGTGCTCTCCAGCATTCGCATCCAAGTGATTCTGTGTGCAGAAAATATTGTGCATAGATGGAGTTGACAGGAAGATTGACTTCGATTTTCGTGTACTTATTCAATAAGAGCAATCTGATATCTCAAAATATATTAGATTAAAATCTTGAAGAAATGACGAATGTTGTAGATCTGTCGAGAATAAACAAAGATTTAGGCAGCTTTTACATATGAAAATTTTGGATGTGAGCCAGTACCACAGAGCTACATGGAAGTCTTCCATCAGTATGACTTCAGTGCCATGATCAGTTCTCATAAGTGTGGGTAGATATCCAAGTTTCTGAAGCAATTCTATGTAGTAACGTCCTATGATGCGTGGGTTGTTGTTTGATGTGGCTACTACTAGGCACAACACTTTCGTCGAAAACCCATCAATTATGCCACATATTGCGAATCCATATCTTTTTAGTTCATCGTGACCATCTGCACGCCACAAGAAATTTGGTCCAGGAACTAGGTATACTCGTCTCTTCAGTCTGTAACGAGTTCGTAGCTCGACTCCATTTGGATCGAGCAACCAAAGAAGTTCCCACACTGTTTTTGGTTTGACTTGTAAACCATAATCACTTCGAAGTCTTTTCCACATGCTCTTGTATTCCGAGTTGTATGCACTTCCTTCCAATTCCAAAAGTGTTGCTACAATAATTTCTTCTCGATCATTCTCAACAATATCCTTCTTTTTCAATTTTAGATACTGTGAAATTCTTTCAAGAGCGCGGAGAGATATATTCATATCGAATTTCTCCTGCAATAGCAGCAAAATTGATTTGTAGCTGTAGTCTTCCTTGGAATATCTCTGAATTTGTTTGAATACGTCAGACTTATCGAAATTTCTCATCTAGAATGGAGTATAGATCGGTTACATACATGGACACTGTAACCGTCAAAGGAACATACATTGTGAATCAATTACATGATTACCTTGTTACTGATAAATAGATTCTTGACTGAAAAGGAACACATATACTTTCAATAGTGCATGAAAACCCTGAGATTGAATACGTGCAGTTCATTGTTAGGTAGGAATGAAGGATATGAGAATGAAATCAATATATTCAATAGCTCCTGAGAAAGTCGCTGATAATGACTAAATCTGAATGAGCTCATTGCTTGACAGTAAACGAGGCGAATCGCTTGTATGAAACAAGATAATTCAGATTATCTTATAATGGAATTGATTTGACTCACACACTTCTCCTTCCTGCATTTGACTCATCTATTTTCGAATATTGAGCATCAGAGTCATCAACTTTCTGAATTCACACATCCTTGTATTTATCAATACCATTCCCTGGCATCAAAATACAGGCTTCCGAGCACACTACTTTGGGAATTCCTGAACACCTCGCTTCAAATTGCTCCATTTTGATATTTCTCAACACAGATGAAGACTTTTCAGACATTGTAGCAAACAAGTAGTACACAAACAAAGCAAGATACAAGACGCTGAAATTCAGAGAGCAGGCAATGAACAATTGTATAATGTAATACCTCATGAATATTCTTCCAAAATTATTGGTTTTCTAACTAATGAGCCAAGCACTCATTGGGTGCATATTGAAGAAATTTGAAAAGAAAAAAATGATAAACATAGCAATGTGTGTTAGTATTTAGTGATAGATGATTGTAAAAAAGACCTACCTGAATCTCTAGTCTTGAATCAGAGGACCCTGTATAGCTGTAAATAGGCTGCCAGGTTTTTCTGGTGATTCTTGCTTCAAGAAAAGATAAGCGAATTTCTGATGATTTGAAGTCTTAGAGATCTTGACAGTGACCACCGAAGAACGCCGTGACCAACCAAGTATGTCTCTGCTTCTCCAACTGAATGAGACTTGCTCACCAAATCTCAAGTCTGGGGATACTTTGACAGCATCTGCTGAAAGAATTGGGATGTTCATGTCATCACAGCCAAACATGCCAAGCATGGCTGAATTTTTTCGTCTCATATGAGGAAAACTAGAACAATGTAGGTAAGAATCTAAGGCGACCAAAATCTAGAGTTGAAGCTGCGCCTCGATAGCATAGTAGTCATATAATTTGATGAGCAATGATCTGTGTTATCACTATGCTATAAAATAATGAAATAAATAAAAAAAAATAGAGCGGGTTGCCTCGCTCGAGAAATAGAATGGTTGTCTGCTACATATGGAAGCAGTGGAGGTATACCAGCTGCACACAGGCGCAGTCAAGGCATTATTCCGACTGATCACCCATGGCTTGCCGTGGCTTGCCGCGGCTCACCCGTGCTTCCCCGCACATGCCGGCCTAGGTTCCCAATCACATGATTTCATAACGAAATTAGTCCCTACTTGCCTTTTCGACCCCACAATCAGCCTGTCCACAATTTTTTCGCTTTCCGACAGAAAGTTCCGGTGTCACCCACAAGTCTCAGAGAATACAGCTGTATCTATCTCACGCACTGCTCATCTGCCCGTATAAGGTAAAAGTACCAATGAAGGGACACCCCTTGATTTAGGTCCCAATCATGGGACACTGCAATAACTGTGCTGATACGAGATTATGAGCCATTAAAATGCAAGGGAAAAAATTCCTATAATAAAACCCATCCATCTCTTTTGATGATTGAATGAGTGTAAAGATGATTACTTACTCAGTGATTCTGAAAAAAAAATTGAGAATAAAGAGGTCTCGATACGGCCAATTTTTGGTCTCTTTGGCTCCACAACCGCTTCGAAAAGTCACTTCACAAAGAGACCAATATCTATCATATAAGGCTGTGAAAGGACGTTTCTCTAGTTAATTGTGATAGGTGATTGCTCAAAGTTTGCGAAAACCTACCATTAAACATCAATACATCAAGTTTGGTCATTATTACAAGCATGTCCCTTCATCGGTCGACTTTTTTCACGCATGTCCCGATAAAGGGACAGGGAATTTTCAGTGTCCCTAATTAGGTGCGTGTTTTTTTGGACATGCCCCTATGGAGGGACGTCGATCTCAAGACTCACTATAGTGCAGTTTTCAACGAGTAAAAGTCCGCCTCTCTTCCTTGTGACTTCTGACCGATGTGTCTCAAGAAAACAGAACATTGCCGTCTCAACTGTTTTCATCAGGTATGGCACCCGGAGTAATTTTACTCAGATTCTAACACTATATTGACCGGAAAAAAAGTTTCATAGGTCCCAAGGTCAAGCCCATTTTGTAAGACACCCTAAAAGCCCTCTGAACAACACTAAAAGCCGACGTTCTCCCAATTAAATTGCATTCTAATGCATCTCGATGAATAGTTTTGAATTTTTTCTGTATATCCTTGAAACCATACCAAATAATAAAGAAATATTTCCGTATCCACAACTATTGATTTCGACCCCTGAAAAAATTCCAGAAAATCAAAAATTGGTTTTTGACACAGTGATCTATGATTCAAACGGGATTTGATGATTTCAGCGTGTTCATCGGACCGTTTCCCATCGAAATAACTCTGAAATCTATCACTTTTCGTGGTGGGAGGTGGTTAAAAATGCATAAAACCTTTTCCAAAGCAAATTCTGACTCACTAATTAGGGTCTCCTTCGAGTACGCGTTCTTCTACGTCTTTTAAAGTATCTTGGATCGATAGTTGATGTAATTTTCTCCAAACTGGCCACTAGATAAAGTCGGTCTGATGCAGCTAAATCCGAGACAAAGCTGGTCGAATGAAAGAGAAAATCCAAGGTACCAAGTCCGGGGTCCATGGCCGCTCCATTGACTGCCAAAAATGCAAATTTTCATTTGGAGTGTTCCAAAGATGTAAACGTGTGTTCTTCGTGAATTCTGTGACGTGAAAACCGAATGCGTGGTGCGTTTTCCCCCAACCTCCAAGTTTTTCAGTGGGCTCAAAAAACTGAACCGAGATTGAAGGGTCATTTTCAGCCGTTTTACACACACCTGAGATGCATGGAGTGTATAGGTAGAATTCGAATCTTATGTGCATTGAGTTCAACTACTATGCTTCTTCACGCGTTTTGACCAGCTGAAAACGATGCCAATAATATCGATGCTCGAGGCCGAGATGAGTGCGAGGCATTGACTATTTGGGACAGTTTCTTCGAAATGAGATTTGATATAGAGATTTAATCTATAGAGAACGAGATCTAGTTCATTGAGCAAGAGCTCATTTTTATCTCATCTGAGACTTTCGAAACCGTCGGCATCGTTTGCAACTAGCCAAAACACGTGAAAAAGCATAGTTTAATTCAATACACACACGATTCAAATCTACGTATACTCTCATCATGCATCTCATCAAGTGAGTGTAAAAAAGCTGAAAATGGCCCTCCACTCTCAGTTCAGTTTTTTGAGCCTCATGAAAAACCTGAAAGTCGGGGTCAAAACTAACCACGGATTCGGTCTCTACGTCAGAAAATTCGCAAAAAACACTTGTTCGCATCTTTGAAACACTCCGACTGAGGATACGCATTTTTGATGGACTTAATTGAAGGAGCGCATGTGGTACCTTGGATTCATTCATTTTTTGGATCAGCTAGATCTCTGGTCCTACTGCGTCCATTCGACTTCCTCAAGTGGTCATTCCAAAGGAAATTACATCAGTTGTCAATTAAAAATACTTTCACAGGCGTTAAGGCGTAGAAGAACGCGCATGCGCAAAAGTCGCCAATTAGTGAGTCAGAATTTGCCTTAAAAATAGTTTTTATAGCACTGCGTGACCTAAACCCGCGTTTATTTAACGCATTTGCGGGACTTAAATGGTCTATTATTCAACTGTGAAATAATGCGTCCGCTCACTTCACGTGGGTGCGGGGTGCAGCAAATCAGTTTATTTCACTGCGAGGTTACAAGGGCATTTTTGGCAATTTTTGCGCATATTTTGTATGCAGGCATCGAAATTTGAAGAAAAATGATAAGAAATCTATGATGGATCATGTCTGGAGCAATTGTATCCGCATCAATGATTGTAAAGAGCAAGAAAATTAGTCATGACTGTAACACTCCTGCTCATGGTTATAAATCATCAGCAACATAAACATAAACATAAACACGTGGCTGAGTTCTGCACATGTACATACATACGTGCTAACCTTGAAACCTTTGACCATGCCGGATTTTGCATTTGATGCACCGTTGTGAAGGAATGACAACAGATAAATATCAAAATTAGAGACTGCATCAGTATGATGAGGGATTGTACCTCATTTGAAAAGATCAAATATGCATATTCGTCATTTTTGCGGTAGGGGTGTTACATTACACAGTTTTCCATTCTCAAACAGCCGTTATGAAATGTCTCAGAAGAATTAAACTCCAAATTATTCTGGAGTCTAGTTACTAGCGTAACAATAGAAATTGTTCTAGGATAAAGTCTGAGAGGGAAAATTTTAGGTCTTGGCCGGGATGAGGCTTGCACAACCCCTATATTACTATATTATATAATAACCGACGATGATGCTCATGGATTATTTTAGGTACAAGAAACGTCTTCATCATCACTCGATGGGTTTAATCGCGGGTGTGTAATTTCTATTTTATAGGACCAGATTCTTAACTTTTTTTCAGTCGGGGGGGCTGCCGCTTACCCCCCCGCTTACCCCCGCCCTGACCACCCACCGCCACCCTCGCGCGAGCGCTCGGGTGCACTATCAATCGCAGAAAGAGCGGGTTTATGTCACTCGATGCTATAAAATAGTGTACGATACTCGGGACCTAACAGCCTTGGTTATTACACGGCATGATTGGCACCCTCGCGCAAGCGCTCGGGCGCCAACTTCACGCCGTGTAATAATAAGGCTGTTAGGTCCCTTGTATCGTAAATAACTATTTGCGTTCTTAGTCACTTTCCACCAACAGATTGATATGATTTTAAAAGATTTTCTATGCAAAAGGGCCCGATTGATACGATAAAGTTGTTAAATCCCGTTTGGATTGATAATTGTGTCAAAACTTTAATTTTTAATTTTCTGGAATGTTTTTAGAGACCTGAACTAGAAGTTGCGGTTACGGAAATATTTCTTTTTGTTATTTGGTATCATTTCAAGGATTCACAAAGAAAACTCGAAACTATTCATCGCAATGCGATAGAACGCAATTCAATTGATGAAATATCGATTTCAGCGTTTTAAAGGGTTTCTAGGTGCCGTACAAAATAGGAGCGACCTTGGGTTCTCAGGAATTTCTTCTTCACTCACTTAGGTGTTACAAAGTGGGGAACTCCGTGTGCCACATCTGGCAAGGGCCGATTCACCGTGCTTGTCCCTTTACTATCCTTCATGAGTGAAAAGTATACCTAATCCACATAAGGTTAACAGAATGGAGAAACACAGCATACTATTATAATGGTATGTACGCAAAGTATCGTGGCCCACCACTCGGACATGGGTGTCCCACCATACGGACAAAGGTGGTTCACCACTAGGACTCTGGTGTCCCATTATACCGGCATAGCTCAAATAGGTGTCCCACGATTGGGACATTACGACGCCCCAGTAATTGATTTATTACTATTGCATTGAAGCTCACGAAAAAAATTGAGCTTGTTCTACAGACAATTATCTATCCAATGATTCACTGGGAAACGATATAACTACTCTGTGAGAGACAGAATTTCAATGTAACCACGATACCGAAGCCACCGCGGCCTCGTGGATAAGGTCCTTGCCTTCAACGCAGAAGGCTGGGGTTCGAATCTCGGCCGGTACCAATGTGAATTTTCATAAGTGCTTTTCGGTGGTTTCGGTGATTCGGAACCCACCTTAAATTGTAGGTCCCGCAGAATAACCTCGAAAAGAGGTTGAAAATGCGTTAATAGAAAAAAAATAAATGAATAAAAGTAATAACCACGATACCTATGGAAAAGTGTCCCTTCATTGGTACTTTTACCTTATTCGCGATCCTCTAACTTATGTCTGCTATGAATTTTCACAACAACACTTTTTTTTCCTCCCGGCACGAAAGTACGTCCTTCCGTGCCTCATTTCGGTCGCGAAAGAGCGACTTTTGCTGCCGGCGCAGCGCTCTAATCGGCTGTCGATTTTTGCTGCCTCTAGGGCTGCTGCTGCTCTCCACTTGCGTGCGATGCAAAGGAAATGCATGCAAAACATACACAAGAGACATAACCTATAGGGGTTATGTTTACAAGAGTTTATTGATGATGATAATATAATTGGACGGACAGTATACCTCTGATGCAGAAATATCGCTGCCGAGAAAGAATCTTCCATGGGGTGATTGTGGAGCAGAATTTCTCATGCTCCACGACACGAATGATATAAATACGCAGTGACCAGAGTTATGGGCTATGACGAGCCAAGAAACGCAAATACAACTCATCTGTAACAAGACCCATGCTGATCATGATAATAGCATTTAGCATCCATTCAAATCCTTCACAATACATTTCATTTTGTTATTTTTCTGCTTGCGTCCGTCCCGACCAGCAAAAGCTCGGCTAACGCCTCGCTTTTGCAAAAGTCGGGCGGACGAGGCATACCACATCATAAGTCGCAATGAGTAAAAGCTGTAAGGTCATCTGATTTACCCCTTCGAAATTTTGTTCGAGCATATGGAAAAGTGAGGTTAAATGCGGACTTTTTTATTAATTCATTAAAGTTTCGACGTACTTTCGGGCCGCGAGTAAGAAAAATAGTATACAGCACACGGCAGTGAAGTGAGATGTCCGGGACCGTGTGATATCAATGCCTCGGCTTCGCCTCGGCATTATCATCACACAGTCACGGAGATTCAACTTCCTTGCTTAGTATACCGCAAGGGGGACACCATGTCCTGGGGTGTGACGACCTTCCGGCCCCAGTTACTGGGACACCGCACCCGGACTTAGGCCCGAAGCCGGTAGGGAGAAGACTGGCTCCGAGACTGGTGCTCGGCGCTTTGACTTCTCCCGGAAACCGCAAGGGGGTTGGGGCATGGCGCCTTATCCCTGGTGTGTGACGACCCTCCGGCCCCAGTTACCGCCCGCCAGATCGAGGAGACCGCCCATCTCCATCCAGCACCACGGGAGTGGGTGAGTCTAGGGACTCAAATTGGGATCGCCCTCGGGCGATAACAATGCGAGCCCGTAAGACTCATCCATCATCCCGAGGGACTCTTTGGGCTCTCTGGAAGCCTAAAAGAATCCCAAAACCCCCCACCGAGGGGTGGGCATCGGCCTTGTGCTGGGGGCCGTACCCGAAAGTTGGTAGTCGGGGCGGAGGACTGAGCCATCACCGAGCCTGGCTCGGTGTTGGTCATCCTCCAACCCGACGCGCTGGCAGGGCGTATCCCTGCCCCGCGCCCATGGGGGCAACCGGGGTTGAGCCGAAAAGCAGGGACCCGGTATACAAAAGCCAATATTCCTTCCCTGCCTAGTACAGTAATATACTATTGTTTTTGAAAAATCTGCCAACCTCTCGGTGGTGAGTGTGTTGTGAGTGTGTGGCGGATAGGCGCTTCCGTATCGATCCGATCGATGATCCCTCCAGGCTCTGTCACATGAACAATATAATAGGGTGAACGGTGTCTTCAAAAATTTGCTATCCGTCCTATTGTTAACGGTACGGAACTTGATGAGGTTAATTAATAAAGTTTATGAAGCAGTGTAATTAACAAACACGATTCAAGACTCTCTCGTATATATGTTCGAATCATCATTCTTGTCCGCCAGAATCTAGTCAGGAATTTTTATCTATGTGTATATAACGTGAGTATCTTTGCGCACCCTAATTTTGCAGAAGGTGTTAAACGAGCTGAAGATGATGCAAATATAGTTGCAAGGGAGTTCTCATCAAACTCGTTTGCTTCCTTGCTACTGTATCATCGATCTCGGAACAATGAGCATAATTGCTTATTTCAATAGATTTCACTACGTTTCGTAGACAATTCCTCAATCTTCTACTGCGTAACTATCTAAGGCTAGAGCCTTCATTTCGAATTATTACAAATGGTAGTCGTTTCTTCCCAATGCCTTTTCGGTTATGAATAAGGTTCTTTAGATTTTTTTTGTATTTTGCCGGGAAGTTCGACTGGAATACCTCATGCACACAGGCTGAAATCTCCTCCGAATATTCAACTTTAAAACACTTGGAAAGAATAGGCCTTCTGGATCCGAGAATAAGACTGTGCTTTCCCTATTTTTTGACTTTTTTGTTTACTTTCTCATTAATATAATCTATTCGCGAATGACTCTAAGATTTGTTTTGTTGTTCCTTCCCATCCTACGGTACCACCGTACGTAATTGTATCCTCATTTAGGCCGTAAGCCATCATGTGCCAATTATTTGGCGACATGATTTCCGAAATTCTTGCTAATACGTAGACTGATCTTTTCCCTTCTTCGTTCCTGATCTTCGGTTTATTGTCGCATCTTAAATATTGGTTTTCTAATTTCAATATCTATTTACTGTTCTCAAAATTTTTGATAAACTGATGGTCTACTCGGACGGTGAGAATACTAGAAAAATAATTACTTAGTAACTGAATTCAATACAAACATATTATTTCAACATTTAACCTGAGTCTGTTTTTGTGTAGTTATTAGAAACTACCATACGATACGCGCTTTTACCGTTCCTCCGTGTTATTCTTGGAGAGAGTTTTGAGATTTAGCCACATTGTTTTTCTCTGCCATCTAACAGAGGTTAGTTTCCAATTCTTTCACAAGATTGATAAGTAAGTTCAGTCCATGTTGTATTTCATTCCATGTTTTTCCATGACATAGTGAGATTGTATCATATGCAATAGCGACACAGTTTTGGAATATGGTGTCAAATAAACTGATCACATTTGTATCATCCATCTTCACATATTGTTTCCGTTTGCCAAGTCACTCTTGATTCATTTTTTTCGACTTTAGGAGCAGTGAACGAAAAATTCTATTTCCTATGAATCTCAAATAGCTTAGTCATAAGCTCGTACAAGACTTTGGCATAATTTTTGATGGGAATGAGTAGAACACAGGGCTATTCTGGGGCTCAAAAAAGCTATCCATTTCAAGACTTTATAATTTTGGCCGAAATATTTTGGAGCAGATTTTGCCGTATATGCATGGGATTCTTCTCTGGAATAGTATTTTACACACCTAGGTAGTAGCAGCATGAGAAGTTTTTCCAGATCACATCGTATTAGTCGTCCGAGGCAAAGCCTAGGTTGATAGCGATGTGATCTTAGGACTTCCCATGTAACTGCGAACTTCTTCATACTATTCTTCCGTGGTGCGACAAAGTCGGGAGCAACAATTGTCCGTTAGTGACAATGGCAGCTAAAGTGCGCTTCCGATGCCGGAGTGAGGAAAAATAGTTTACAGTAGTAGTGCAAAAATGGACGTTGAATTCACACTTACGTGTTGTTTGTTGATAAGGCACCGACGAGGGCACCGCGTTCGGAGAGTTGATCAAAGCCATTAGTAACTGGCGAGGAAGAATACTTTTGAGTTTAACACGCTCACTGCGATAAGCTCCAAGGGTTAGGGCCCGCGCGTCTTTCCATGGGTGCAATGGTCCCCATCGGTGGGACCCACTCTTTATTGAATTTCAGCTTACGCCTGACAGCGGAAATCTATTCGATGGATTATGTCACGTTTATTTCTTGTAGTATATTCATTTCATAATGAAATAGCGTACACGGCAGTTTTGGTGCCAGACTGGATTTGTCAAGTTTTGGCACAATCACGGTTTTTTACGCAATTTATCCATTGAGCACACGAGTCCAAGCGATCAGTAGCAGATTACTCACTTCGAATTCAAAGATTTTTAACGTATTCAGCTCATTTGGAAGCTTATTTCGGGACCCACAAACGAAGTCCAAACATGTTGGAAAATGTCGAACCTCACTTGAGTAATCTTAAATCTACGCGAGGGAAAAAGTTTCAGCTGAATCAGAAAACGCTGGTTCTCTCAAGCACAGCCTCCGCTTTGTCAGATGAGTACTTTCATGCACTGTAAAACTCTTGGCATTGAAGATATAGAAAAAGATGGTCGGAATGAGCCTATCACTCCTCAAGCTTGAAAAAATTCAAAGTGCGTCTATGATTCGCAGTCTAAAATCAAACTCAGTAATGCATATGAGTTGAAGCTCGCCAAAACTATGGTCACAATTATTGTACGCCTGGAGCAGATTTTGAACCGCAGCTTTCTATAAACTGATAATATCGACTTTGACGACTTGATTGATCTTCCTGATGACCTTCATAATTATGCCCAGCGTTACAGAAAATTCTTTTGGTCCCACCAGTCGGGCCCTCCGTACAGAGAGATGGCTGCCAAATTTGTGTGCAATGGCTTTCAACGGTGGGGCCCACTAATTTCATAGGAGTATTGGAAACAGATGCCAAACTTGTAAAGGTTTGATTTCTGGAAGTGCTGAAACACACATTTGTGCTCTCTCGCAATTTAGATCGGGATCGCAATTTCACCGTCACAGTGAATAGATTAAGCTAGCAGATTATTGACGGGTATTAAGAGCCCGTGAGACTTCTCAGATCGATGAATTATTCTTGATCGAGATCGAAGGAGACAAGGCTTCAGCACTGGTTGCAGGGTCTACAGAAAAGCAACAGCTCAGTGGCCGGCTATAGGTGCGATCGAGATGAGAGGCATATTTCCGCGCGACGAGGGTGTCGATGAGATCTTGCGAAGGTGCAGTCTGAGAGAGCGTGCAGCAGGAGCAGAGGCCACCGAGGTAATTAGGATCGGCTCGGATGATTAGGCCGGACTCGAGCTGTTGCTGCTGCCGCGCGTAACGCTGCTTCGATAACAACGCGCTTGGCGAAAAGTTGTGAGCCGAATCAGGAGCAAAAGGAAGCGCAGGCATCAGGCAAGAAGGTGCAATGCGGCGTTGGCATAGCGCACGGATATATGCGCGCGTGCACTCGGCGCGCGAAAGAAAAGAGAGCAGACCAAGGGAGATGGCGAGATAATTGGGGCTGATCTCGAGGGTGCGATCGGATTCTCACGCGCGCGGGCGTTTGGCCTCTCTTGCGGGCCACTCTTCGGAAAGAACTTCGCCTCCCCCCCCCCGTTTGATCCAGCTCCGATGCAGCCTCACATGCTTGCGTGCGCAAGCTGTGCCTTCATTATGGCAAGTTGAGCGCGCCGGTATGTATCCATACGAGTATGAGCCGATCGTGTTCAGGGCAAAGGGCGAGCCGAGAGTGGCATGCATCACAGGCGAGTGTTGAGCTTTCCGAAATTGTTGCCGTGAGATCCCCAGATCTCGTGCGCGGAAATGCAATTTACTACGCCTGTTCTGCTTAGACAGAATCCAAAGAGATTATTACGATCCGATAACCGTACATTTCATAAGCTACAGAAGGTGACGGGACTTGTGAAGACTGTTCGAGATTTTTTGAATGGTCTGAGCATTTGTATTCACAAAATTCTAAGCCTCTCACATTTGTAATTTTGATCGAAGGAACATCGATTTCAGCGTTTTTTAGAGGGTTTCCAGGGTGCCGTAAAAAACAGGGGCGACTTTGGGACCTACGAACCTTTGCTTTCCCCATAGTTTGGGGTGAGAAAGAGGGGAGAAATACTTCCGGGGCCATACCTGACAATGTCCACTTCACCATGCTTAAACGCTTAGTCCCTTTGTCTAAATTCGCATACAAATCAGCAGCCTTATCCGGCCGGGCCTAGTTATGTGAATGAAGCTTGCTGACTGCAACGCACTGGGCATGCGCCCTGCTAAATCTGTAAATTCGTAAATTCGTAAACGCTGAAACCCTACCCTGACTGATCCAAAAATCGAATTGCATAAAATTACTTCAAATTCGCTTGGGACATCAAAACACTCTGCAAAACTAATCTTTTCGGGAAGAGTATCAAATTTTACGTGAAAAAAGTGTTCCCAAATTTTATTTGTTATATTGTTTTTGAGACAAAAATTAATTAATTAGCGATTTTCACGGAATTGCCAAGAAAGTAAGTCCAATTACTTCCAAAACATATTTTGGAGCAAATTTCGATGAGTTTTTGTCTCAGCTATCAAATGCGTCTAGTCGCGTTGAAATCTTCTTTCGTTTTTTAACTAAAGCTGTATTAGTGAGTAAAAGTTAGCACTTTTTTGACCAAAAAAAATCAAAGCTAAATCAATTTGCTCGCCAGCTGCGTGAAAAAAATTTTTTGGGGTCCTAGTGACCGGTTGTTTGCCATATTTTGGGGCATATATTCAGTGGAGAATCATGCGCATACGATCCGGAACACCATGTTTTCTTGACCACATATTTCACGTGGAAATGCTCACTTATAGGTTAAAGTACGAGTGCGAGTGAGACGATAGATCTCGAACGGTAACTGGCTGTCATAGCTGTGCAGTTCACCTTCTTGGGGAATGTACTGTAACAGTCTAGTTATTGATGACTAACTTGATGATGTATTTGTTCACGAACTAGCAGTGAGATTCGCTCTCATTTGGTTAGTTTGTCGTTGCATATGGTGTACAAACGCTAAAACCCTTAACTTATCCGAGTGAAATCCAGCAGCTCGAGACCCTCGAGTGACTTCTACTCGGAAGAAAGAGTGAGATTTTCCACTCGGGGAATCCGAGTGAAAATATATACAAAGCTGAAACTGAATATTTTCATTTGATCAATTTGGGGCGGGCTATAAGATTAATAAATCATGATTGATCATCCGAAAGTTGGAAAGGAAGGAAAAAAACAATATCATCTAAAGTAGCATGTTAAGATTGATATCTATGCATGTGATATAGAAAGTACGAGGATTTGAACTGAGATCTTCTTTACGAATCAGGCTGCCTCTTTACTGGTCCTCTGCTGCTGATGTTATCAGTTGTCCGATGCACCGTGCAACTTGATGTGTGTCGTATGTGAAAATCAGTATATGGAAACTAGCTCACTCAACTTTTCCGAGTGAGATCTCACTCAAAAAGAGTGATTTCTCACTTGGAGTTCGGATGAAATCATGGCAACTAAGATTCAAGTGACTTTTGACGAGAAAAAAGAGTGAGATTTTTCATTTGGGGAATCCGAGTACATCCGAATGTTATAAGGCTGAAACGGAATATTTCAATATAATGATTATGTGGTGGGCTATGGAATAAATAAATCATTATTGATTTTTCGAGGGTTGGAAAGAAAGGGAAAGAACAATTTTATCTGAAGTAACATGTTTAGTTCAATTTATTGTGATATGGGAAGTGCAAGGATTTGAGCTGAGGTCGTCTTGTTTAAGAATGGGGCTGCTTGTCCGCTGGTCTACTGCTGTTTATGGCACCTGGCGATCCATAGCATTTTTTTATAGGAATGATACACCGCGTGACTTCGTGCATGTCGTATGCGAAAATAAAAATATGCAAACAAGCTTTTGTTTCGAGTAAAAACATTACAAAAGTAATACCCACATTTTCTCAGTAAGAGGGCATTGCTCCTACATCAAAAAGGTTGATGGTTCTTTGACTATAGATACGTAATGTTATATAATATTGGGATGTATACGTTCGAAAATCATGAAAGAGGATATTGACATTTCTCTGCTCAGCTATTTAACCAAAATTTGCATGAAAGCGATAAGTTTTCTCTTTTTTTACGCTACGCATTTGATCCCTCAAGTAACAAACGAGTGGCAAAACATAACCTAAAAATCGATTCACTCTTTTAGCCGAGTGGCACGGGGGATTTTTCTGAGATACTCACTCTCTCACTCACTCTTTCCCGAGTGTGACACTGCTTCACTCGAGATCGGAGTAAAAAATCTCACTCAAAGAAGATGAGAGAGCTATTATTTCACGATCAAAAAAATTACAAAAGTGGAACCTACATTTTCCCGGTAGAAGGGCATTGCTTCTGTATTGATTGGGGTGATGGATTCTTGACAATATGTAATACAATATAATTCACATTACTTCACTCTGCTTTTTGATCAAAAGTCGCAGAAAACCTATCAGTTTCTTATTCATAAGCTACGCATTGATCCGTCAGCAACAAACGAGTGCCATACTTAAAATTTGATTTGAACGTCTCGCTCTTTTATCCGAGTGAGAAATGCCGTGCTCAAACTACCGAGTCAGATTTTTGATTTATCAATTTCTGACTTTTTTTGCAGTGAGATGGGGTCTCACTTAGGGAGTGGTAAAATTCATTAAAATTGGATTTTTCCACAAGCAGGGTTCTTCGCGCCATCAGTGAAGGTATTCGAATATCGATAAGTGGGCCAAAATTACTCGATGAAGCTAAATACTGTCACGCAAGACAATGGCAAGCCGACAGTGTGGGTGGCAATATACTCCAAGGGGCTGATCAACCAGACAGGGATCGATTGAATTGACATCAAAGAAACTGATGGCAGAAATGGAATGGTGATACGAGCAAACAGAGCGTAGCTTGAAATACTGCCGTGACTGCCGTGATACGCCTGATAAAATTACTATTACACTGTTGACGCGAGGTGTCAATCATCGCCTTGAACACTGATACCCATTACAACGCGACGCCGAGCTCATACCGCCTGCAGACCCCGGGGCATGCCAGCTCGAAGAGCGTTGCGTTGAGTGTGCGTCGCATCGATCGGATGATCGCCTGCTCGCGCTCGGTCTGATCGCCTACCCGATGCAGGCCTAATGAGCGAGCGCTTGGGCAGCTGATATCTCGCGCCCGATACTTCTCTCTCGATTCATCATCCATTCATGATTTCACCACGACCCACCGGCCAAGCAGTGTTCTTACCCCATACCCATAGATAGAATTCATTAGCCGGAGCTGGTGAAAGGATGAATTATGCGCTTGGTAGGTCGCATCGCCCGCACAGGTCCGCGACTGAGCCCTATCACACTCAACATGTTGGTGCGCCCGTCCGTTTATGCGTTTCTGCTTCTCGTGTGATAACCCTTATTACTGCGTATGCCGAGTAGGTTATCTACTGCTAATTTATCATTCCCAAAGATTGCATGGCTAAGTTTTGCGAACAAGAGAGAATGATAGTTGAACATTAAAGGATAATATATAACAAAGTAGGAATTATGGTTTCAAAATACGCTGCTGGAAGAGACGTTATTTGATAGTAATTAGAACAAATCTTTCAACCCTAATCACCCTGATCAAAAATCATACATTAAAAGCGGCACTCACTCTTTAGCTCCAATTTGGGTGTAGAACTAGACTAGAGCCCGTTGAGCAAGACTTATCATTTGGTTGAGACGAAATTTCGTTCAGTCGCTTTAAAGATGATTAAAATTGAGTTTACTGTGGGGAATTTTTTTTCGACAGAAATTTTGATTTCAATAATGTTCAAAAGAATTTCAATTAAGGTAGTACTGTCGTAACTTCACTTTTCAAAATGTTCGATGTGTTTGAACCTTCACCAATTTAGTCCAGATTCCGTCACAGGCTTTGCATCAGTCTGATCCTAGTTCATTCAAAATTTCAAGGGCCTATGATTTGAATAACCGGAAAAAGCAAGTCACAAACATGGGCATTTTTGTCTTATTAGTGACATATTCCTGACTTCACGACGAATTTAGGTGAACATTGGCTCGCAGCTAAGCCCCAAGCTAACCAGGCTCTGTGTAAAAACGTCTGAATCTATTTTCTAATATCATCAATCAGAATATGCAATCTTATCAGAATCCATCAGGTCAAACATGGTGAATCGAGAAAAAATGTCTGTTCCCATGAGGGCACATGTTAAAAACACAAAAGTTGGGGAGCTCAGAACTTTTTCCACAAGCAACCCAGTCCTCTGAAATTTCATTTGAGTAATCTGTATGCCAAATCCTAGCTATGTGTATGATCTCATGAAATTCCATCAGGTCAATCGATTCACGACAGTACTATCTTAAATTTAGCATCAATCAATCGATTTGGAACCTGGTAGAAATGTCAAACATTTTTTGCCCATTATTTGTCCGTTTCCAATGGAGTACCGGACATTTAATGCCCCTTTGAAACGGGCTACAAACGGACTTAATGTAACGGTTTCCAAGACATTTTTTAGGCACTTCCAAGTTATTGAACATTTTTCCTACATTTTTTGGGCATTTAATGGACTACTCAAACTCTGTCTGTTTATTAATGTTACTGAGAATTATGAGTGATTACTCGGCATCAAAATATCACCAGAAAAAAAATTATCTGCCTAGTGTTGATTGGTGCAAATTATTGTAATTGATTTTAACGTTGTAACCGATTGGAGAATATTCATACTAGTTGGAATTTTTGAAAATTTAAAATTCTGCCGTGAGTGGGGATCGAACCGAAACCTTCCGTGTGAGAGTCCGAGCTGTTGACCATTGCCCTAAAAGGTGTTGCCAGGAGTGAGCTCAAATCAGTAACTTGAGGTGTGTCCTCGGAAGAAAGATAGTCAATGGCATTTAGCTCGTCTTCTCTACAGTTGAAGGGATTAAGATATTCTAATATCTTTTGATTTTCAATGATTACATGAACTGTAAAAATTTCTGCTTGAATATTCAAGAAAGTGTTCTTGAAGCTATTTTCAAGTCGGTGCTTGAATTTTTTTCATGTACATTTGGTTGAAAATTCAAGTTTTTTCTTGAATTTTCAATCGAAATGTTCTTGAATATAGTTCCGATGGCATTAGTAAATTTTCAAACAAATGTTCTTAGATTTCAAGGCAAACATTCTTGAAATTCAAGAATGTGTTCGAATATATTTGAATTCGGAAGACTGCTTGGGCATTCAACTATATCAAAACTCCAAAGAGAATATCTTTCATATTTGAGATTTGATCTCAGAATAATAAAATACACTATCAAAAAGGATCTCGCTAATATTGTAGGTTATGAGACCACCAACACGAGAATTAATCCATCAAATGTCCATTAAATGCCCGAAGAATGTTTTGGATTGCTCACCTTCCAACGACATTTATCACGGGCATTTAATGGCTCAAAACTGCCCTTGGATACTTGAGGTTAGGTCAAATTTGACATATCTACACACTAATGCCCGTAAAATGCCCAATTCTTGACCGATTATCACCACAGCATTTTTAGTCCGTGAAAAATGTACATAAAATGTCACGGAGAACATTCCCAATGTTGAACATAAAGCGACAAAAGTATAAGTTTAGTTCATCGAAATTCGGATGTAATTCATCTAATTAAGTAATTGTTGCCAAGAAATTTCTTCGGACTAACTAAACTAAGGTCTTTTTAGCAATATCTGGAGTTTGGTTGAGACGAAAGTATGACACAATTGGTTTAAATCAGGGTTTGGCGCAGAATTGATTTTGAATTTCGGTTCATTCCGGATCGGGGATCATTTTGGAGATGTAGCCGATAATTTTGTTGCATGTGCATTCAAGATGAATGGAAATCAATTCCAAAATTATCACGCAGAAGTTTGACCCCCCGATCCGAAATGAACCGAAATTCAAAATCAGTTTCGTGTCAAACCCTGGTTTATATATGATAAAAATGGAGTTTTTGGTGAAAATTTCGATTTTCCAAAAGATCGAAATGTATGGAGATTAGATGAAATGTTGGTATCAATGGATCGGTGCATAGAGCCAAAAAAAACCATAACCTAAGTCATACGAATGGCCGTAAGACCAAGTTGGTGAAAGATATTTCAATATGGAAGTACGCAATTTCAGCGATTTCGCTTCAGAAAACCTCTGAATCAAATTTGATTGGGAGAGGAGAGTCGCCAAATCATTGGTCTCATCTCTAAGTGATCCTCTTCAACTCATAGAAAGGCGAAAATTAATCAAGTGGAGGGTAGAAGAGAAATCGAGCCGTAAAAACCAACACACATACACACTCATGCAGAGTCACAGGGATGAGTGACTCATAGGTTTAGGACTTAAGGGGGAAAAGTGTTACATACAATTGATAGATTTTGGCGAGAGGAACAGAATATCAAGGCACCATTGAGATAAATGGAATTTTGTTAAAGAAAATATTGGATTGGATGGAAAATCGAGCGAAAAGTTTGCCGTGCCAAAAACAACCCTTTCTCTTTAGAGAAAGCAAAATACGCTGCCCTTTTCTCCATCTACACAATTTGCAAAATAGCTAGAGATCAAGAGAATTCTCAGAACATGTTCAAATTTTACGAGAGGTCAGAGATGGAAACAGATCCCTTAATCAGTCGAGGGAGGGGGGGGGGGGGGGGGTCAGTCGAATTGTTTTAGTTGATAGGAACAGCAACAAGTAACATGTTCAACAAGCTGTTGGGCTGTGGAATGAGAAACTCCATCACGGAAAGTCCCACCATCTCGAAATTATTTTAATGAATTGACATTCTTTTCGAAAATTTCATGGCCTCAGTCCATTTGAGTTTGAACCCAACTGCTTTGAATGTTCGTCACAAAGCCTTAGATGAGTAATTCCACGTCAACTCAGCAAGTTTTTCTCCGACCAGTTTTTTATTCCTCCATAAGTCTTTTTCCCGTTTCACAGTGTTGAAAAAAGATAGTTCGAACAGTTAATAGGACCAAAAAATTTTTTTGCATCACCTGGGTCCATATAAGAGGTTTTGCCATAAATCCAAGATTTGAAACATTGCCTCGGGAATTTGCATATAACTTTTGACCATCCTCACCAATCGCAATTCGGCTTACGGCATTCGAAAGAGGGGTCAAAACCTATCGATTTACCACCCGCAAAGCCTTCTAAGAGCTGTTCTGGCCCTTGCCAGACTCAAAATAACCTTGATTCACGGTGTAGCCCATATCTTTTTTGACCCTCCA
The DNA here is from genome assembly GCA_029851415.1 of Eretmocerus hayati. Lineage (NCBI taxonomy): Eukaryota > Metazoa > Arthropoda > Insecta > Hymenoptera > Aphelinidae > Eretmocerus > Eretmocerus hayati. The sequence goes on from CM056743.1 coordinate 48,342,801, forward strand.
AAAAAAATTTTTTTATTTTTTTTTTCGATTGATATTGTTCCAAACTACACGTACAAAAATTTGAAGTATTTCTTCTGAGATATGGCTTCTCTGGAATTTTTTTTGTGCGTAAAAATGCCAAAAAAAGTAGAAAATGATTTCTCATGGAGCCGGAACTTCTTGTAGAGCTCTGAATTTATTTTCATCGTATTTGCCAAGTCATTTTACATTGAAAATGTATTTCCTAAGAATCATTTGAGTCCTTGAAAGTCGTCAAAAGACTAAAGAATCATTTTCAAAGCACATTTTTAAACAGAAAATGGCCTCACCAGTATGCCAATTAGATTTTGGGCTCGTGAAACTATTTTTAAACGACAGCCCTTGAAATTTCCTTCAAAATGACCTATTGTAAAAGTCCATTCGATGCAATAGGAGTGGATTTGTAGCCACTCGAATCAAAACAAGAATGTCAAGAATAGAATCTGTGAGCCCTACGTAGCCTTCTCATAACTTCAAAGACTCTTTGGCAGCTGTGTACTACATCATTCGACGGAATCGACTTCGGCAAAAGGTTTTTCGGAAGGAAATTGGCCCAGCTTTCGATTGGAAATGGTATTGAGACCATAGAGTTGGTCCCCGAGCAGGCGATTCACGTTTAACGAACGATACTCAGTTAACAGATCTGTTTCTCTACCATAATGGTAGATCTCCTGCCCATGGATCCAGCTCTATGCTCTCAATACCATTTCCAATCGAAAGCTGGGCCAATTTCCTTTCAAAAAACCTCTTGCCGAGGTCGATTCCGTCGAATGATGTGGTACAAAGCTGCCAAAGAGTCTTTGAAGTTATGAGAAGGCTACGTAGGGCTCACAGATTTCATTTTTGATATTCTTGTTTTGATTCGAGTGGCTACAAATCCACTCGGCGTGCATCAAACAGACTCCTACAATAGGTCATTTTGAAGGAAATTCCAAGGACTATCGTTCCGAAATAGTTTCAGGTCACCAAAATCTACTGGGTGTGCTGGGGAGCCTATTTTCTGTTCAAAAATGTGCTTTGAAAATAATTTTTCAGTGTTTTGACGACTTTTAAGGACTCAAACGATTCTTAGAAAATACACTTTCGATGTAAAATGACTCGTCAAATACGATGAGAATAAATTCAGAGCTCTACAAAGAACTCCGGTTTCATGAGAAATCATTTTCTACTTTTTTTGACATTTTTACGCACAAAGAAAATTCCAGAGAAGCCATATCTCAGAAGAAATACTTCAAAATTTCTTCACGTGTAGTTTGGAACAATATCAATCGAAAAAAAAATTTAAAAAATTTTTTTTTGGGGGGTCAAAAAAGATATGGGCTACACCGTGAATCAAGGTTATTTTGAGTCTGGCAAGAGCCAGAACTGCTTTTAGAGGGCTCTGAGGGTGGTTAATCGATAGGTTTTTGACCCTTCTTTTGAATGCCGTAAGCCGAATTGCGATTGGTGAGGATGGCCAAAAGTTATATGCAAATTGCCAAGGCAATGTTTCAAATCTTGGATTTATGGCAAAACCACTTATATGGACACAGGTGATACAAAAAATCTTTTTGACCCTATAAACTGTTTGAACTATCTTTCTTCAACACTATGAATCAGGAAAAAGACCTATGGAGGGATAAAAAAATGGTCGGAAAAAAACCTTGCTGAATTGACGTGGAATTACCTAGATGAGATTTGTGTATTAATTTCTGACCCCCTTCCATCTAATATTGAATGAATGAACGGTGAGCGTTGAGCGAACGTAAGAGCATTACCGATGAAGTACATTCATGACCATTTGCAGTAAAGTAAGTAGCCGCAGTTGATGGCAGTATTTAAATTGAAAGGAACGAGTCTTGTTCTTAATGATGAACCGTAAAAACATTCACTATGCACTTCTGTACTGAGAGAATATAATTTTTTATTGCTTGAAACGTATAATAGCAGGTGAACCCGGATTGTTTACTTGACTACTGTAATTTAGAGGACCAAGACTAGGTACAGTCTCATCCGATTTACTAGTACCGAGTGCTGTAACTTGACTTCACTTGGCCATCATTAACTTCTCATAGTCTTCACTGTACGTTTCTTAATATAATTTCGGCTCTCAGTTTCTGGAGAGATGGAGATTTCTTGTTAGAGAGAATTGGAATGATTTTCGCAGAATTATCTTTTCACGGTATGAAATTGTATTCATAACACGCGAAGATCTTTCAAAGCAATCCATAAGTATTTTCTGATGACTGATGTATCATCGCAATCGGTAATTTATTGTGTTTTTGAAGGAGTTAGCATCATTCTTCAAATCAGAACTGATCTTTATCATTCCATAATCTTTAAGCTCGGAGACGAGATGCACATACATTGCGTTATAATCTGATCTGTCCACTCCACTCGTATAAAGTTACGTGCCATGTGTGAGCTTTCTGTTTCAGTCTGTAATTGGATCAAAACGTGTGCGTAGAGTTGACCACGCTTTAGAGCAATGAGTCTGCAGGTGAGGAAAGGGATGCAAAGTACAGGTGGCCCTCGTTTTGCACCAATTTTTTAAACGTGGATTTGAAACAACGCGGTTTCAAGTTCGACACCTTCGCTCAATTCACATGGTCATTCCCCGGTTTCATTCGAGAATTTCTCAAAAGAACACAACTTTTTCGAACCATTTGACTATCTAAATATTGGCAGTAATTCGTAGTATTATATTCAGTATCGTCTAGACTTTGCCGAAATCTAAGTGCAATCCATCGGACACACAAACAAAATTTTAAGTGTGAATCAATGAGTGAACTAGCGGTAATTGCCTTTCTCGCTACCGTTCGTTCGGCTAGTAAATGTTTCCGATAAGTTATGGGATCCAAAAATGTGTTTGTAGTTCAATAAAACGTCAAAATATCGTAAACTGATGTTATTGTGGATGAGTTCTAGAATATTTTTACGTTTACTTTTATATCGAAGTGTAGTGCCAATCAAATCTGTGCTGCAGTACCGTGCAAAAATTCCTAAACGGTGGTATAAAATCTTCTCTTGCGAAAACGTTGATTGCTCGAGCCCAGATTAATGTAGAGGAATTTTGAAAAAAGCATCTTGAAGATGAGAAAAATAACTTTTTGTGAGCTTTGATCTCTCTCTCAATCCTCCTTGGTACCTCAAATCGTTGATGTCATTTCAAAGATTTCGGGGAAAACCCGTTTTTACTATATGGGCTGTAATTTGGACGCGGATGAAGATAGAACAGTTTTACAAAAAGCATCTTGAAGAGCAAAAAAATGCCATTTGCAATGATTTTTTAATTATTTTTCACATCGTGAAAATAGGAGTGTGAGAGCTCTCAAAGTAGCTTAAACCGTAGTTTTTTGTCATTTTCTGCTGGTTTCACCCGTATTTGATTGAAAATCCGAGAATCTGGTTACTTTGAGAGCTCTCATACTATTATTTGCATGACGTGAAGAATAAATAATGCCTTAGCAACAGCCCCAGCCTCAGCCTTAGCCCCAGTCTCAGCTTCAGCCCCAACCCCAGTGACAGTCCCAGCCCAGCCTCATTCCTAGCCACAGCCCCGGCCCAGCCTCACCCTCGGCCCAGCCTTAGCTCCAGCCTTAGCCTCAGCTTCATCCCCAGCCTCAGTTTCAGCCCCAGCCTCAGCCTAAGCCCCACCATCAACTCAGCCCCAGCCCCAGCCCAATCTCATCCCTAGTCAAAGCCACAGCCTCCAGCCTCAGCGTTAGCTCCAACCTCAGCCTCAGTCCCAGCATCGGCTCAGCCACAGCATCGGCTCAGCCACAGCCTCAGCCCCAGACACAGGCACAGCCACAGCCTCTGCCTCAACCCCAACCACAGCCTCAGCCTTAGCCCCAGCCCAGCTTTAGTCCCGACCTTAGCCTCAGCCCCAACATCGGCTCAGCCATAGCCTCAGACTCAGCCCTAGACACAGGCACAGCCACAGACCCAAACTCGACCCCAGCCACAGGCACAACCTCATCCGAGCCCACGCCACAGCCACAGCCCTACCCTCACCCTCAGACACCGGCACAGTCACAGCCCCAATCTCGACCCCAGCCACGGGCACACCCCAAGCCCTGCCTCGTCTCAGCTCCAGCTCAGTCCATGCCACAGGCACAGCCTCAGCCTTGACTCCAGCCACAGCTCTAGCTACAGTTCATCCATTCAAAAGGAAAGTTTTTACTAATTGAGTCGAAATTCATCTAAGAAAAATGTGCGCCGCAAAGGTTTAAACCAATTTTGTAAGAAAACGATTGAATGGCATGAGGCGCTTATTAATATTTCGTTCATTCGTCATCATCTCTAATAGCTCAGCCGATCAAATAGGTGGTGTACGTGCTGGACAGTGAAATGATAGGAAGAGGATATAGTTCAATTCTCAGCGACAACCGATCGTGAGGAAGTCTAAGACTTCATTGAGAGTATTTTCTTCATTCTTGTGAAGTCTCGTTGTTTTCTTTCAGCGGCACAGCTCGAATACTATGAAATACTAATTGGATCATTAAATACCTCATCCTGCAATCATAAGCAACTTGATGATGGAGTCCAAAATTTCACTCGAAGCAAGTTGCTTTTTCGCTCGATCTTCGAGCAAAAAAGTCAGTCGAAGCTGAATGGCGACATTATAAGTCAAACTTCGAGTAAAATTTCACTCGAATCCTTCCAGAGAGTGAGATGTTCAGAACTCTACGAAACATTATCCATTTCTAAATCCGTCCCACTCGATTCAGGATTCCATCAGATGTGAATGGGTTCAATGTTTGTTTATATATAAAGGATACATGCCCAAACAAATAAGTTACATCCAACGTCTCATCCATTCTCGCACATAAAGCCTCAATAGAGGCTCAAGTTCGCGAGAGCAATAATAAAGTGCTTCATCTCTCGATGCTCCCCCTCTCATCCCGATGGGAGATGATACTTCAGTCCCTTATGCTTCCGCTATATGGATGCATGACCCGTTGTTCTTCCTTGAGCAGCAAATGAAACTCGCGATGCAACTACGGACGGGTTTGTATATGAGGAGGAGTATAGGTACATGCAGGTAGATATAGAAGGAGAAGAATAAGAGGTTGAAGGGAGAGAGTACGAGAGAAATATTGGCCGTATGAAGCAAGAGAGGCTGGGTGTACGCGTGAGAGAGTGAGGCGAGGTGAGGTGAAAAGGTTGCGCGCTCTGACTTAGAGTTCGCAATCCTCGAGGAAGCGCGCGCATTATCCAATGCGAGGAAAAAGCGCGGAAACGAATCTACGTTACGGGTTAATGCGATGTATGAGCGCCATAGGGTCTGGACCATCATGTGGGTACGCACACATACACATATAGGCGTGCCGCGCTTGCTCATACTTTAGCCTATGGTTTGCTCGTCCATATGAAATACGCAAAGACTCATACGCAGTATCGCATCTTTGCAGTTGCTTGCGCGTCATATAAGCGATACCAAGTGCAAACCGATATTATGCCTAGGCAGCCCTGATGCACTTTGCAGTGTGTGTCTGAGCCCGAGCTCTCGTGGCCTGCTTGAGTGACCCGCGCGTGCAAAGAGCGCGTCCAAGACATTCCGCGCTATAGCTGCGTTCTGTCTCACGCCCCCGTGATGAAAAATTCCCAATATTCCCCTCTCTATCTTTGCTGTTTGCTCCTTTCAGCCTCCCCCTAACTATTTACCTCCACTTCCTCTACTACCTCCTCCTTCTCCACCTCCCATTCCTCCGACCGCCATCGCTTGCTCATTGCCCTATTCAAATTTTTTTGAATGCAGCAACGCTGGTATACCATCTCATATTCATCTTGACGATGGTCACTTCTCTTGTCGCGAATAAATGAGCCTCATCCTCGTGAGAGCGATTCTGCTATCGAATTAAGAGCGGGTACGATTTGATGTTATTTTCAATGCAGGCTGTAGTTTGTCTTTCGTCAGTAATTTACATTAGTTTCTTGTTGATGTCATCGATGACTGGTCCCATATAAGATCCTCCATTTTTGGTTATGGAGAGGTCCTTCAGGGGTGGAGAAGTCTGTATAAGAGTATTGGGCAATATTGGACACTGTAATGTTGATATTGTGCCAAATCTCGAGGATGCACGTAATATAATCATAAGTCGTTCTTACTGCATTCCTGTGAATCCTGTCAAAGTAGTCACGGCAAAATGTCTCAGAGCAAGTTTCACGCACAGCGTTTTACAATCAATTGCTGTACATATGATTTCCTGACAATCAAAACATACTTATGTTGTAGATTCGTTGGTAAATTTTTTGAAGACAAAGATTACAGCTTTCCCTCAATTTTTCTTCAACTTTTTCACTTTTAGATTCTCAATTATGACCATTGTTCCCTTCTGAGTTGTTGTCATCATCACTCACAGCCAACATCACGATTTGATGAGAATTTGACTATTACTGACTCGATATCTCTAAGTGATTTGTGAATATTTTCACGGATGTGACAACAAAAACGCATGAGCTAAGCGTTTCACGCAGCCTCGTCTGAAAAATTGGAGGTATTGGAGGGTCATGAGAGTGTATTTTTCAGTTGTATAGAAGAGAGACGATGGTATCCACTACATGATTTCGAGCACAATCCAGTACCACTTACAAACGATGTATGTACTACTATTGAAAAACCAAAAAGTAGCATGAAACATAACCATAGACTGGCTGTTTACAACAACTAACCACTCTTTTTTCAGTTTGATTCTGAAAATTTTTTGATCCGTAATCAACACAACAAAATCTCGCTCATAATCTCCGAGAAGGAAAGGGCGAAGTACTCTTGGAGCGTGGAACGTGCTCTCAATTTCGGGTGACTCTAACAGAAACCTATGACTGCCGCTTCAAGATCATCAAATTCATGTTACTAGATTTAGGGTATAGATTTTGCCAGAATAACTCCACCAATAGCCACCGTGACGCCTACTCTTTCGAGGAAATTAGTACCGAGAATACAATCATCTTCCATGTCAGAAGCGCAGTCTGACTGATTGAGTTAGTAAATTCCTACTTCTATCATTACACTCGTCCTATAAATAGTCTTCCAGACCGTACCAGACTGACAGTGGTAAAGATGTAATGCCCGACGATTCACTGTCAATGAGAGTATGGCTTACTCCCGCGTCTCGCTAGGCAGAGACGAGTTTCTCAATGGTTGAGCAGCCTTATGTTGTTCTTGGGCGATGGCCTGTTCAATAGCCAAGCGTGCCAGGCGTTTAGCCTGTTGGAGCCCGTATGAATTCTGCCGATGCTCACTCGCGGAACGCGGAGCACTGTTTTTGGAGCCGCGTTGGCCACGGCGATCCATTTGACTCGGAATGATTTTAATAGAATGACTCCAATTATGCACACCGTATTAGGATCTTTGCACTGCCTCTAGTGAATTTAAGACAAAGGTGTGGAGGCTGGGACAGGTAGTCGAATAATACGAACGCCATTTAGTATCAATTGCGATTCGGTAGCCGAGGTGCGAAATATGAACACAACACACACTTGGTCGTCCATGACACTTTGTCCAACACTCACGGCACAGTCCCGGTCACGGCGAAGGGCGCGACGCCGGGGTCCCAGAATACGTCGGAGCACGGTGGCCAAGGCGTGGCCACGAGGCAGCGTAACGGTCGGATTGAAGTCGCGACGAGAACGAGCGTGGCTACGTCCGAACTATGGCTCGACTGGCGAGTGAATGAGGTAGCGAGGCTTGAAAAGCGCGGTCTTATATACCCGCGGCGGATGGAACTCAGAAATGGGTTTCATTATTTGCTGAAGTCATTGTGAATAGTATGAGTGAAATCAAAAAGTGTATTTCAAACGTCAGATATGAAGTGCGAAAGTGAACCTCATGTTCCCGGTGAGGTTCCGTTTCGGGTTTCAGGGGTATGAAAAGTGACTGTGGTATTAGTTGAAAAGCGTTTTTGGGCTTATGCAATGCCTGAATGATGCGAACGCGTTCTGAAGTGATGTTTTGAATATCTGATTCCGATGTAACGCGAAATTGTCTTCCGTCAGAGTTGAAATGGAATCCTGTCTATCTGATTGTGCTATACGCAATGCTACGCTTCGTTTGTTCCTGATGCCTATTCTAAATAGCGCGGAAATGAATGAATGCGACGATGAATAATCAATACGGATGAAGAATGCGCACGTCAAGACCATATTAAACTGTATTTAATCGTACTAGACCGAACGAGACTGAAAAAAATCGGGCCAGGCAAGACCAGATCGAACTAGACCACACCTCACCGTACTACACTGAATCAGACCGGACTAGACCAAACTAGCCATTCATCCGTACCAGATAGACCCAGACCGTGCCAGGACGATTCGTTCAAGATTGGTTTAGCTCGTTATCTCTCGGTTTGGTCCGGCGCAGTGCGGTCGGGTATAATCAAGTACGGTAAAATTTTGTCTAGCCCTGTCAGGTCTGGACTTGTTTTGTCTAATCCGGCCCAGAGCAATCTGAATCGGCCCAATACGGACCAGCTTGCCCAGGTGAAGTCAACTTTGGTCTGCTCTGGTTCGAAACGATTCATCCAGGTTTCATACAGTCTAGCCGGATGTAGTACGGTCTAGCTCGGTCTGATTTGGTATCGTTTGGCATGGTTCAGTCGAGTTCGGACTGATCTCGCCTAATCCGGCCCAGATTGGTGTCGTTCAGTTTGGTTCGGTCAAGGCTAGTCTATCTCGGCCTCCGTCGCACAGTGAGAAACCGAGGCGAATTCCTTGCTATTAGCGCCTATGCTTGAGATGGCTGCTAGCGACCAAGAATTTGTTTTGATTTCTTACTGTGCGTCGGTTCAGTGTGGTCTGATACGATTTACTACGTTCTAATACAGTTTGGTGTGGTCTAGTACGGTTTAGTACGGTGTAGTACGGTCTGATTGGTCTAGTTCGGTCTAGTGTGAGTTACTATCGTCTGGTGCATCCTGATCCGGTCTAGTTCGGTCCGGTCCGGTCTGATACGGACTAATATGGTGTAGTGCGTTTTATTTCGGCCTGGTCACGTCCACTTTGGTCTACTTACAAGGAGAGCATCAAGTCTTCGGAACACCAATCTTGATGAAACTTTGGGAAACATTGTTTTGGTGAGAAATGAAGGTACCCAAACCGGTTAGTTCCATTGGGCCTTCTATCCAGAGCGGCAGAACCGTAGTCCATGACCATCTTGAGACATTTTACACTGGTTTTAGGGTATATTGACCCTCCAGCGATTCCTTCCAACCTTCGCTCTAGTTAACTCTCTCTCGGTCCGGATGGGTTTTGCTCATGCAACAGAACTCTATAAAAATTATGAATAAGGAGAAGGAAGACTATTCTATTATCACTCACCCATGAGAATCACCGAATACCCTCGTCGCACCTTTGCCGAATACCTATATAAATGTCACTCATGAATCAATCTCATCGACGCCATCAATTTAAGTGTTGTTGTCACAACTTGGTATGCTTGATCACAGCTCTTTGGTCATCAATAAGAACATTTCTGAAGCAAAATGAGTCTAGTCATTCTAAATTGACTGATGGGATGAAGATCTTATCTCGCATTTCTCTCAAAATACCAATTTTTTGGATAATACTACACCTCCATCAGTTCAGATTCACTCGAATGGCGCATTCTGACATTCAGCTATTCCACAAATATCACAAAATCTGTGGGAAGAAAAATACAACAGAGAATCATTGTAATCATAATTCTAATTAGAACTAGTGACCTGAGGTTGAGGAACAGTGGTGAATTTTTCAAAGAAAACCTATATCGAGTGTCTAATAAGTCACCACTCAATCGAATGGCTAAACTAGCTAATGAACATTTGAACTGGTCTGATTGTTTTGCTGATCCTTTGTCTAAGCTAAAGAAACTTGCCAGACAAAACATCATGTTATACGAATAACGATGAAATTGAAATGAACTATTAAATAATCTATTAGTCTCTAATCAAATTGTCTTATGACATTGCTATATCTTTTTGTACGTTCTTTACTGCATCATATAATCATGGAAATTGTTCAAGGTTTATCACCGATTATTGAAATGAAGAGAAAGAAATAAATAAAATAGATATATGGAACCTCCACAATTGAAACTTATCTGATCTCCAGATACACTTCACATTCACAGCTTCCCCAAATGCACTAATCATTCATATACTGCTCGTAACCACATTTCATAACAATTTCTTAATATTAAGTCGCGTCACGACTGTTGTGGTGTCCGAAGTCACTAGATTTTCCCCTAGATGCTAACCTCACCCTGTAGGAATGTCACTAGCCCTGTTTTTACTCAACCTGACCTGACACGTCCTGGTGGAAAATGTCCCTAGACGTGTTTTGGCCTAATTTTTTCCGATTTGACCCCTACGATGGAATATCCCTAGATTCCGCTAACCTAACCTCACCCGACTGAAAAATTGTGCGTAACGCGGTTACTGTTTGCGTTTCCCTCTGAGATTTTTTTACTTACCTTGGTATACAGTTTTTCAATTTCGCACTTGTTTATTATACACGATACATGTTTTTGACCTGATTCCGGTTTTGACTTCCCTGTTACCTAACTTTACCTGACTAAGAATTGGCGCGTAGCGCGGTTACTATTCGCGTTTTCTCCTGAGAGTTTTTCACTTATCTTGGTATACAGTTTTGTAATTTCGCAGTTGTTTAACACGCGATATAGGTTTTTTAACTGATTTTGGTTTCGACCTCTTTATTACCTGATTATGATTTGTAATTCATCAGTATCCTTTATTTGTTGTTCTCACTCACTATGGCTTCTTAATCCGATTACTTTTTGACCCACCACCTCTCCCCCCCCCCCCCCCCCGCCTAATTATGATCTCAATGATAAAGGATGATTAATGAGAATGAAATAGTTTTCTAAAATTTTCCAAAATGATAAATTAGTCGAAAGTCTGTTCGTTGCACCCTTGCCTTGTGTTATCATTGTTTTCGAATGTGATGAGATGGTGAGAATGATGTAGAAAGGTAGATGAGATGGCGATGGAGTAGAAAATGGTATGAGGAATGAAGAGATAGAATGAAGGTGAGATAGAATAGAAGAAGAGGAGGGAAAGCGACGAAGAAAAGGTGGGAAAGAAAATGAGATGGTGATAATGAAGAGTAAGGAATGAAATATGAAATTCAAATGAGATAAAACATGCAATGAATGACGAAATAGTTTGTGATGTATAAGATTGATGGATGAGTCTGATGTAATGTAGGGGTGATCGTCTCACCCTCCTACTTGGATGTCAATTCGAACGCAACCTGTGCACCCGAAGGTGGCGTACCTGCGTGCGAAAAATCGCATCCAAGTAGGCGATCATTGGCGTATTTATGATGAATGTGATGAGGTGGCGAGGATGATGTGGAAATGGAGATGAGAAGGCGGTAAAATAGGAATAGGAGAAGAATGGTGTTGATGTTATGAGAAGAATGAGAATGATCACCTCACTCTCCTACTTGGTGATGCATGCAAGCTTTCACTTTCAAGTGGGCGATCATTGGCGTGTATGAATGTTGTGACGAGAAGATGTGGATGATGGAAAAATTGAATCTAAGATAAATGTAGAAAATAAGATGAATTGTGTTGATAGAGAAAATGAGAAGGGACGAGGAAGGGGAAGAGGATGAAGTGAAAGTAAATGAGTTGGTGTTCATGTAGAAAATTGGTTGAAAGATGCAATGAATGAATGATTAAAATGAAAATGTGATACGATGAGCAAGGAAAAAGTAATGAGATGAATGAGAATGATCGCCTCAGCCTCCTATTTGGTGTTAAACTCGGACGCAACCTATGCACGCCAGGGTGGCTTATCTGTGTGCAAGAATTCAATCCCAAGTAAGTGATCAATGGTGTATGAATGATGTGACGATGTGGCGTGAATGATGGAGAAATTTGGTGAAAGAAGAATGTGTAAAAGGAGATGAATTGTCCTGATGTAGGTAATGAATATTGGAAATAAGATGAAATGAGGAAGGGGAAAGAAATGAAATGAGAGTAGATGAGTCGGTATTTATGAAGAAAATTAATTGAAGAAGGCAATGAATGAATGATTCGGATGAGAAAGAGATACAGTGAGCATGGAAAGAGTAATGAGATGAATGAGAATGAGTTGATGTTAATGCAGAGGATTAGTTAAAGGATGCAATGAACGAATGATTCAAATGAGAATGAGATAAAGTTAACCGATGAGATGAATGAGAAATATCGCCTCACCCTCCTACATGGTGATGAATTTTGTCGCAACCTCTGCAACTGAGGCTGGCTTACCTGCTGTCAAGAATTCATTTCCAAGCAGACGATCATTGGCGTCTATGAATGATGTGATATGTATGATCATCACTCTCTGCGTTTACAGAGTTGAGACTGTCTATCTTATCAATGATAACGAAGCATTGAAAATACCGCCCTCATTATGATGTGATTCAGTTAGAGATTCAGTGAGAATGATAAATCATGAGCGAAAATGAGTCGCTGATGAAATTAGAAGAAAATTATACGTACGTGCATGTAAGAGCTTAAGATCTAATCATCGAATATCTCTTAGTATACCACGTTTTTAGTACAAAATGGAAGTAAATATCCTTTTTTACTCTTTTTTTCCTGGTATCATGTATATTGTTTTGTTTGAGAAACACTTTGAGATTTGTACTTGACGTAACGAAGTTGTTGCGGGAAAAAAGTCAAAGTAAAAATTGGCCATCGGTGAAAATGGAACCCCAGCGTACCGCGTTACAGTCGAGTACCCTCTCGACTGAGCTACGGAGGGAGATAGTTGAGAAGGACGTATACGTATACATAACTCACACATGGTAACTTACAAGAAGAGAGCGAAATGGAGAGTGGGGATGAGAATGGCGAGATAACGCGCGGCTCGCGGTATGAGCATGTGCACATCGGCACTCGCATCAGCAGATGCATGCGGTAAAATGTTCTTGACTGCTACCGCGAGTATTTTTTCGATTAATGAAGGACCTTTCTGAATATTATTCGAAAATTTAAATGTATGAGGTTAAATAGAGACGTAATGTAGAATCAATTTAGTTCAAAACTAAGCAAAATCTATATGAACGTGAAAGAAGGAAACATTTTTAGACTACTTTCAGAACTTTATCTCAGTCGGGGGGGGGGGGGGCTCCGCCCCATGCACCCCCCTTCCTCGAATCGGTAAACATCCCGAGTTCCGTGTACATATCGCGGCCGTTGAGGCAGCTCAACGCCAGGAACAAGTGGGTGGTGGGGGGGGGGGGGGACGTACTTCAGTCTCACTGGGGTAAAAAATATCATACGCTACTCGGGAGTAAATGTGGGCCTCAAACTCCCGTGTGTTTATCGCTCTCGGCTTCGCCTCGAGCGATCACACCCGGGAATAAAAGGCCCACTTTACTCCCTAGTTGCGTAATATACTATCATGACATGGAATTTAAAATCATTTCTCACTCATCTTGTACAAAAATTGACTAAAGAAAGTCATGCATGTAAATACATACCAACTTGAATGTTCATGGCTCATTCTCTTCTTCTATCAAAAATTCTCGTTATTGAGAATTTGAATATATCTGTCATATTGTCGTGGTACAGCTAATGAGGTGTTGAAAAGGTTGCAGAACCTCTGTCGAATTTCAAATGCTTCCCTAGCAACTGATCTAGTAGCATGTTGGAGAGGTGCAAAGGCCGTATCATCTTGGCTTTCTCCTCTCCATCTTCCAGGAATAATTTGACCAACTTGGTCCTCTCTGTCCGCAAGTCCTTCAGGGATATAGTCCTGATCAGTCATTCTCAACCAATTGTGCAAGCAACAGGCAGCCTTCACCAGATTTATGAGGAAAATTGGTTGGATGAGAATTGCCTTGCGAAATATACGCCATCTATTTCCCAAGATGCCGAATATATTCTCAATATATCTTCTAGGCTGGCCCATCCGATCATTGAAGATTTTGTGATCGAGGAAAGAATTTCCTCTCCCAGAAAAAGGACACATGAGCCATGGTAGTAAGGAGAAGGTTTCATTCCCAAAGAATAGTACATTACGCGACAAGGGCCGAAAGTGACCCATCGCGGCCCGGGTAGGTTGCCGCACGAGCCGGTAGGCGAGGGCGGCATACCCGCGGCCGCGATGGGTTATTTTTGGCCCGAGGTGCGTACACTGTTTTTCGGTGACACTTGTATCGAAATTCTATGCTTTCCGACGCGATGTCGGGGCAAAATGCCGCTCCGCCGTACAGGTTAGAAAACGTCGGAGCATGCAATGTAGTGGCCCGAGGGCTACTGCGCATGCTCACTCGTTTTCTAGCCTGGGCGGCATTGCGGCATTTTCTGCCCCGGGATCGGGGCGGAAACCATAGGCTTTCCATGCCAGTGTGCCGAAAACAGTTATGCAGAGGAGGCTGGCCTTCAACAACTATTTCTGGTGGTGGAATATCCATCAACCCATCACGCAGTTTTTCTGCCAAAGAGCTTTCATTGTAAAATCCTCCATCGCTCCTTCTGCCATATGATCAAACATCAAAATAAAGAAAGTTGTATTTAGAATCAAGACAGCTAATAAAATTATGCTATGGCTTCCTTTAAAATTATGGTATGATGATCCTGCATTTGGGGATACTGGGAGGAAACAAACACACAGATATTTGAATCCGGCAAAGGAAAATAACAGAAAAAAAGTGACGAGGGGAAAGTGAAACTCACTTGGCTCACAATTGTGGATCATCATCGTCATCGTCATCGTCGTCATCATCATCATCATCATCATCATCATCCATCACATCTCATCCACGGACGCAAACGCAGGGACCCAAGCTTCCATCGTTGGATCAATCCGTTTTCTGCACTTGCGACATCATAATACCTATGTATGGTGCGCAAGTGTAGGAAATGGTGCGAATTCAACGATGGCTCGAAGCGAAGATTCAACGGACAGACTTTTGACGGGAACTCACACATCGATTCGAGCCAGACAAAAACAGCGGTCCCACAAAACGCCTGGAAACTTTGCAGTAGCCCGTATCCCTGCGCCTGACGCCATACAAGTAAGGTGAGCGGGAGCTTCAAGAAGGGGATATGGTGCGAAAACACGATAACACGGCAAGGGTGCAACGAACACACTTTCGACAGTTTTATAGAATGAAACATCTGGAAGGGGTCAGAAATCTCAACAAACAGGTAAAGCGAAACAGGTCGAATGAAACGAATAGAATCCAAAGTGGTAAGAAATCTAAGAACGAATGAAAAAAACTGCGATAGTCAAGTAATAAAGTCGTTACAAACATCAAAAGAGGGAAAAAATCCATGAAACAGGGGAAATAGAATGGATGAAATAAAACAGGTCAAGTAAACACTAGGTGAAATTGGACAGAAAATCTAGAGGAAAAGAGTAATAACGGCCACGCTACGCGTGACTTTTGGGTAAGGTCAGGTCAGGTTAGGATAGTGAAATCTAGGGATATTTCTCTCTAGAGGAGAATCAAGTCATATTATGTTAAAACGGTATAGCGCGCAACTTTTGGGTCAGGTCAGGTCAGGTTAGGTTAGTAAAATCTAGGGATATTTCTCTCTAGAGGAAACACAAGTCAGGTTAGGTTGAAAGGGTCTAGGGGAATATTCTATAATAACGGGTCAGGTCAGATTAGCTTAAAACCGTTCTAGGGACATTTCTAAAGGGTTAGGCTACCGTCTAGGGGAGAAATCTAGTGATTCCAGGCACCACACAGTCGTCACGCGACTTAATATAATGTAATATATATATATATATATATATATATATATATATATATATATATATAAATACGCGAATAGTCCTATGGCTTCGAGAGGAAGTCATCTCAGGCTCTGATATCACCCCTAATTGATTAAAATATCAAAGATGAGGTTAGATTATCTATGTTCAAGTGTAGGCACTTTGTCTTTATTGCGAAACAGTACGCCTGGATCAAGGTGATTAGACACGACAGCTACCGATTCCCGACCCGGTGCAACTCGGTCTCCGTGTTGTGAGTGATCTGACGATCTTGAAAATGGAAGTGGTTATTCGCAGTCACAATCCATGAGTATCCGTGTAGATAATATCACCTCCATGCGCACCCGTACGAATTTTAAACTAACCAGGAGAGGTAATCACATCCGGATCACGGATTTGGCTGAAACATTGGGAATAGTCTTCTTTAAGTGCCAAAAGATGAAACCCAAAATTGTAGACCCTAACGCTCAAGCGTTTTTGAGCTACCTCCACGGACATTAGCATTACAGGTATACCTATATGTATAATTTTTAACACGGGCCTATATGGGCAATGCTAATGTCCTTAGCTGTAGCTCGGAAACGCTTGAGCGTTAGGGTCTATAATTTTGGGTCTCATCTTTTGGCACTAAAAGAAGACCATTCCCAAAGTTTCAGCCAAATCCGTGATCCGGATGTGATGACCTCTCCTGGTAAGATGATGGAGTACAACATCCATTGACTTCCGTGAGCTTGCAAGCTTCGCCCGTGTGTATCCGTATCCGTGCAGGACCGTGCAACCCTAGCATTCGTGCAGACCCGCTGACCCGTGTGAATCCTCTTCGATTCGCAATCGTCCTCGGATCCTTGCGGACCCGTGTTCATCTGTTTTGCATTGCTGCACTATCTACTCTCTGTTGAAGCCGCCGCTGCCTCGTGGATAAGGTCCTCGCCTTCGACGTAGAAGGCTGGGGTTCGAATCTTGGCCGGCACCAATGTGAAATTCCATAAGCTCCTTTCGGTGGCTTCGGTGGTTTCGAACCCACCTTGAACTGTAGATCCCGCATAATGACCTCGAAAAGAGGTTGAAACTGCGTCAATGGAATTTAAAATCTACTCTCCAGGTTATCCTGGATCTATAAGTCTTTCCTATTCTTGTTACTCCTGTCTGGACAATATACTTTTTTTACTTCTTTGAGGTTTTTGGTGAAGTTTCGGCTTGGTCTTTTTTTCCGGGTTCAACCCAAAACCCATTCCTTCCATTTCGAATCTCCACACCCCCACCTCATATTCCCTAAAATGCGGAGTCTGGACAAGCAGTACAGATTTCGACTATACAGGCCTCGTGCTGCACGTCGGTGAAGTCAATCACTGGTTCCGCTGTGATGTGATGCTTGTACCCCTTGAGTTGAGCTTTGCCCTGAACCAATGTCGCACCCGGGTAATTCTTACGACTGCTACCTTTGAGTTCTCATCTTGAGAAGCGATGAAACCTTCACTTTGACGAGCACACTCGTGCGACTTGAGGCATTTTGTTAGTTAGGCTTTAAGCTTCGTCCTGGTGTAGCTCATATCAAAATTGATCGAGGACGCTCTCGAGAAATTCTCTGCATGTGGCAAATAAATCTCGCGAAAGTTGTGAGAACTACCCACGCGCATTCATGCTTCCCTGCGCGACCCAAGTTTATCAGCATTATTGGCATCTCTGTTATCAGTTCTGGGTATTTTACTACGGTTTGCGGCGAAGCTTGTATGATGGTTGTGAGCAAGCCAGATCAATGTTTTTATAATATAGTTTCTGAACAGACCAACAAATGGTTTGTATCAATACAGACGGGATTGATTTTGATCAGGCTTGGAAAATGCGCGATCCTGGTGAATAAAGCTTGACGATTTGATTCGGCCTACGGTCTCTGATACTTTGGTGTGGCCGAGAAGAACTGGAGAATTGATTCGAGACTGATGATTGAGCGATTCCCGCATATATGCAAAACGGGTAGACACGAGTAGACGGATCTGCACGGATATAACGGGGATAACCAAACAAAATGGATGGACACAGGTGCACGGGTCCGTAGGGATACGATGAGCATAGCGAATCAAACAGGATCCACACTGGTGCACGGGTCCGCACGGATACGATGACTGAAGTAAATCATAACAGATCTACACGGGTAGAAGGGTCTCCACAGAGACGACGACCAAAGCGAATCTAAGCGGATCGACACGGGTCAACACGGATCTGACGAGGATAACCAGTCGAAACGGATACAGATGGGTAAACGAAACCTAACATATACAATGGTGGAAGCGACCCAAAACGGATAGACACGCGTGCGCGGGTCCGCACGGATACGATCACGGAAGCGACCCGGATGGATAGAGACGGGTAGCAGGTCTGCACGGATCCAACGGGATGAACATTCATAACGGATAGACACGGGTCCGCACCGATACGATGACGGGAGCGACCCAAAACGGATAGACACGGGTAGACGGGTCTGCGCGGATGCGAGGATAGACAGGAGAGCGCGGGTCTGCACGGATACAATGACCGAAACAAACATGGCTAGACGGAACTGCATGGATCCGACGAGGAGAACATTCAAAACGGATAGACGCGGATGCACGGGTCCGCACGGATACAGAACCACACGGATGGAGTGACTGTATCATTTGGAAACGGGTTCACAGGATACATGGAACTGTACACATGCGCCCTTTAGCTTCAAGTATGAAACGGATTAACATGGGAAGATGAGCTTGCAAGCACACAAAAATCAACGAACAAACAGCTTCATTTCATTACGAAGTTCACACGGATACGCACGGGAGGCGTGGTTTTTCTACCCGATTCCGGCTCATTTTCCTACACGGATATATACTAAACGTCTGCGAATAACCGGGGGTCTTAAAAATACATAAATAGAACCAGCCCTCAGTAATTTCACTTTCTATTGAATTGGATTTCCCCACATCAGAAACTCATGAAGCTAGACGAATTTGAGCAGCCAAATTTAAATTTGAATCTTGATCGATGCTGTGGTCAGGGAGCACGACGGCTTCAAATCTTCATCTTGCGTGGTCTCGATACTCAATTTCTTCCTTCGTATCTCGATTTGTTTTGTTGTGCACGGCAAACTGCAATTAACTCATAAAGAGGAAATATCCCTACGATGACATGTTGTCCTCGAACTACTGCATCTCAACTTCATTCATTCTACTTGGATAAAGGGACTTCTAGATTCCGCTATACTCTCAGTTACTCGCGAATTGCTCATGATTGGATCATTGGTAATGCGTCAGTATCTATCTCGCGAAATATTATCACCACGTCTTAGTAGTGTATATAAAAGAGATAGCTGGAGGCCTCGAAAAATGAAAAGTTGAATATCGTAGCATCAACGTCTGCGAAACCCTTGAAGAGTGTATTTGTGAAGCATTTTGCTACACAAATTCGAGGCAAAATCAAACCGATAGATTCAGAAATTGTGTGAGAGGTAGATTCTCATCTATTGTCTATGCAAAACAGACAAAAGTTTGTATCAAAAGAGGGTTTTGGGTGAGGCAAGTGGCACTACGCCAAGAGGATGTTTCACCCGATTTTTGAAGAAAGTAAGAATAAACACTACCAAAAATGTTCTTTATAGCACTGCGTGACCTAAACCCGCGTTTATTTAACGCATTTGCGGGACTTAAATGGCCTATTATTTAACCGTGAAATAATGCGTCCGCTCACTTCACGTGGGTGCGGGGTGCAGCAAATCAGTTTATTTCACTGCGAGGTTACAAGGGCATTTTTGGCAATTTTTGCGCATACTATGTATGCAGGCATCGAAATTTGAAGAAAAATGATAAGAAATCTATGATGGATCTTGTCTGGAGCAATTGTATCCGCATTAGTCATGACTGTAACACTCCTGCTCATGGTTATAAATCATCAGCAACATAAACATAAACATAAACATAAACACGTGGCTGAGTTCTGCACATGTACATACATACGTGCTAACCTTGAAACCTTTGACCATGCCGGATTTTACATTTGATGCACCGTTGTGAAGGAATGACAACAGATAAATATCAAAATTAGAGACTGCATCAGTATGATGAGGGATTGTACCTCATTTGAAAAGATCAAATATGCATATTCGTCATTTTTGCGGTAAGGGTGTTACATTACACAGTTTTCCATTCTCAAACAGCCGTTATGAAATGTCTCAGAAGAATTAAACTCCAAATTATTCTGGAGTCTAGTTACTAGCGTAACAATAGAAATTGTTCTAGGATAAAGTCTGAGAGGGAAAATTTTAGGTCTTGGCCGGGATGAGGCTTGCACAACCCCTATATTACTATAATAACCAACGATGATGCTCATGGATTATTTTAGGTACAAGAAACGTCTTCATCATCACTCGATGGGTTTAATTGCGGGTGTGTGATTTCTATTTTATAGGACCAGATTCTTAACTTTTCTTCAGTCGGGGGGGCTGCCGCCCCCCCGAACCCCCCCGCTTACCCCCGCCCTGACCACCCACCGCCACCCTCGCGCGAGCGCTCGGGTGCATCATCAATCGCAGAAAGGGCGGGTTTATGTCACTCGATGCTATAAAATAGTGTACGATACTCGGGACCTAACAGCCTTGGTTATTACACGGCGTGATTGGCACCCTCGCGCAAGCGCTCGGGCGCCAACTTCACGCCGTGTAATAATAAGGCTGTTAGGTCCCTTGTATCGTAAATAACTATTATTACTTTCACTTAGAAACGCTGTCTTCGGTCGTAATTTTGGGTTCTCATTATGAATACATAAACTGACAGTCCATTTAGGGACCAATGTCGGGCACTGAAGGACATATCTGTCTTAGTGCTGAAAATTGGCTACCGCTCTCAGTACGGAATATACTATTTTTGTGCATCGTAATTTTTTGAGAATGATGAGATGGATTTATCAATAATTGCTTCCGAATGACAACACTTTCACCTTTCCTTGGAACCAATGATCCCTCTCGCAATAATGTTGATAAGCAATTCTGTCTTGATTTTTCCTGAACTACATAATAAAATCGCCTATAGTCTCAGCTCCAAATGGAAACGAGAATTTCAGGTCTCGAGAAGCGTGATCACTTGTAACTTTTCTTGACGTGAAAAAATTGAAATTTCTTCCTATCATCTCAGTTGAGTCCACAATCGTCTAATGTATCAATGAGTCGAAATTGAACATCATTGTAACTCAGATCAACATGGTCATTCATCAATTGAATGAAATTAATTAAATTGAATCGTCATTAATTGGAGCGATCAATGAGATTCAATATTTAGATGTGGAACTGTCACGATTCATTACATCGAATCTGTCAATTGAAGTAACTCGTCATAGTGCGGGGTCCCACTATTTCTAGGCAGTCAACTCAATTGAGCAGAGAGAAATTCAACAAACTTTCGTTAAGAAATTAACAAAAACTTCAAAATAGCAAGAGCGCCATTGTTTCACTCCTTACCTATGGAATTTTTCATACATTTGTGGTTAACCCAAAACGAAAAAAATTCATTTTCAAGTCTGTGAAGAATTTCGAACTTCACAGAACATCAAACCACTGGCGTAGAGATGAATATTAGGAGCGTTTTTAGTCAAAGGCCTTCTATGAAACTCCACTTTTGCTCATAATAACAGTGTGATGTGAGTCACTGCGGACGCTTATTGAGACGTCTATTGATTCATCGAGAAGGATTCTGTTGCACTGAAATTGTGTAAACATTCGATATTGCGATTGCAATGAAATAGTTGCAGGCCAGGATCTCGGTAGTGGGTAGTGCTATGTCGCCCACCTTCAACTTTACCGTCAATCAGATTCAAGAGAATCTCAATTACAAGGGGAAGGAAGAAAAATTCACACTATTTTGCGATAGAGGAACAGGATAGACAATTGGTAGTATGATCGTGTTGCCACATGGTTGCCACTCACAATGAGCAGCTCTGAGGCACATCACAAAAGGATACCAGCACGGGAGAGATGAGGCGTGCCGCATCAAGCCAGAAGATATTGACTGTGTGCTCCTTGGCGGAAGCTCGTGAAATGACTATCGATTCGAAACTAAAAACCTACGATTAGCTCATTGAGCTTAGATCCTTCTTGCTACCAAAGATTTACGCAAGATGTTCCCGCAAGATCCGACACTGATGATGCATCCGCGACGTTGCGTTTGATTCTTCAAGTCACCTAGTGTATGGTGTTTGGGAAACGTGAAAGTGGCATGGTTGCGGCACGCAATGACCTTGTCCGAATCTCCTACTTATCATCAGGAACCGATACGCAACACGGCAGGTCGGGAAGGTAAAAAAGTGATAGGTGCGTGGTTATAAGGAATACTAGTTCTTTTAAGTTTTGGACGTGTCTCTAGAACATTTCCCAAGAAAAGTTGAAATCATTGGTCGGGGGTATTTGCAATAAACTCCACACTTTATTAGATTCACCGCCAATGCGTTTAAATTCATGTCATAGTTCTCTCTCGATCGCTCCACAATTCATCTCTCGGCTCCCGAACCTTCACAAGAATGAGAAAATTACAGTACTTTAACCTCAGTTCATCTCAAGTTTCTAGATTATGGGGCCAGAATCCACTAGGAATAAAACTGCGGTGCTAGAAAATCGAGATTCAGCGAGAAGATTAAGTAAAACTTTGTATGCATGTATGTTATAACACGTTATAAAAAGGGCTGTAAGTCATAGTTTTCATGCTTTGTACCTCACACGTGTGAAGGGCACGCTTATTCAATCTTTAAATTCCGTAAACACATTGGTCATCTTATCAATCTCCCACTCATGTGGTCGATCGAGAATCAAATATAGTTTTTACCACATCTTTTGATACAACAGATTTTGCAAGATGTACGGGGCCTGGAAACCATGATTTGCAGTTCTGTTGATCACGTGTAAGTTATGGAAAACACGAGGTTATGGAAAAAAAACCCCACTTCCTAAATGGATCAAGTGATATCAAAAGGAAAGACTCATTCGATTTGAGGGATTTATGATGGAGGTGGAGTATATCTTCTCGCTAAATCTCGATTATCTAGCAACACACTTTTACCTTTGGTGGATTCTGGCCTCATAATCTGGAAACTTGGGATGAACTGATGTGAGTATACTGTAATTCCCTCAATTCTGTTAAGGATTGGGAGCCGAGTGATGAATTGTGGAGCGATTGAGAGAAAACTAAGGTAAGTGTACCCAATTTGCCTCTATACCCAACTTGCCCCCATATGCCAATCTCAGAAATGGGCACTCGTTGACCTTCCCGCATATTTTTTTACGTTTGTTATATTAAAATATGAGAAAGTGAGTAGTTCGCATCGACCCCGAGTCATTTCTGCGTTCTCCGGCAAATTTAAACTGATCTTTCTATTTTTCGTGTTTGTGCGGCTAAGAAATCGCCGAGGGAATTGCGTTCACTAAAACTGATGCAAATTTATTTCTATCCAACTTATCTTAACGTACCTTAACCTTTTCGATTCCTTGTCTCAAGACCTTCAAAGTCCGTTTTCCAGAGCTGCAAAACTCTGATTTGGAGCGATTTGATGTACAAAACACCGAGATGATTTCAGAATCAAGAAGGCCGACATTGGAGTGTACCCAACATACCCCCATATGGTTATCTGGAAAGGCGTGCGCAGTAAGGCTTTTTTAGCAATCAGAACGTGTTTACCGCATCAAAATGGGATGAAAACAGTGTCTTGGGCCAGCTAAAAGCTACAGTTATGTAAATTATACCGATAAGGTAGATCTCATCGATATTTTGACTCTATCGCTCGATTTGATGAAATACATTTAAGGAATGGATTTATCGTTTTTTCGAGCCACTTATAATCGTCGCGCTCAGGCGGCAATCACAGTTTGACAAATGTCAAACTGCGACCTTCGAGGCTCCACTTTCATAGTGGCTGCATCACGAAGGGATTTTTTATTTTTTTGGATTTTTTAATTTTTTATTGGAAGATTGACCGAGAGATGAAATAGTACATTATTGCCCTGGGCGCGTACGCCCAGTTCGGGCGCTAGGACAGTTTATTTCCCGAGCGAAGCGAGGGAAATAAGTCCTCCGCGCCCGAAATGGGCCTGCGAGCACAGAGCAATAATGATTTTTCATCATGAGAACCCTAAAACCGCATTTGAAAGCGGTCTTTTTAGGTTAGAATGATGAAAAAATTCTTCCTCGGGCGGGACTTGAACCGAATAAGTGGCTCGAAAAAACGATAAATTCATTCATTAAATGTATTTCATCAAATCGAGCGATAGAGTCAAAATATCGACGAGATCTACCTTATCGGTATAATTTACATATTTGAATGGTCATGGTTCCTTGATTGACCACATCGAAAGATTGACACAAAAGATGAGAGAAGGCTTCCCCGAGCGAGTGAATACGCAATCGCCTCGGTGGTCTAATTGGTTAAGGCGCCGGTCCGGAGTACCGGAGATTGCGAGGTTCAAGTCCCGCCCAAGGAAGAATTTTTTCATCTCTCGGTCAATCTTTCAATAAAAAATTAAAAAATCCAAAAAAATAAAAAATCCCTTCGTGATGCAGCCACTATGAAAGTGGAGCCTCGAAGGTCGCAGTTTGACATTTGTCAAACTGTGATCGCCGCCTGAGCGCGACAATTATAAGTGGCTCGAAAAAACGATAAATTCATTCATTAAATGTAAAAGCTACAGTTGTCGCTGCACGGTGACAAAAACGGATCGAAGCGATTTTATGCACTTTATCGCCGACTTACATTGTTTTAAATTATGGGAACAAGTGTGGTACACACTTTTGTAAACTCTCAAAAATCACCTTTTGGGAGAATTCAAACAGCTCGGCTCCAGTTCATCCAAATCCAACATATCTCAACTTATTTTGAAGGTCTTGAGACAAGCTTTGAAGTGAGCTAAAGTACGTTGTAAAATACTGAGATGGGCTAGATTTATTAAGAAAATGGTTTGATGGGGGCAAGTGGGGTACACTTACCTCATTTCATGGATTTGAACGAGTTGGTGGTAAATATACAAAAATGATGATTATTCCAAATATTTCCGACCGATGATCTTAATTCTCTTTGGGAAATGTTCCAGAGATGTACCCAGAACATACCCGATTTGTACATATTTCATGATGGCACACCCAACACTTTTTGACCTTTCCGACCCCACGTCCGACCCACCGTGGGGATGATACATGATACTCCCCATGCTATTTGTCATCTAACGGCCCCTTCACGAAATTTCTCCAATTTTTCAATGTAGCCACTACATGATCTAGTAGGATCTTGATGACGCATACAATCCCTTTGTCAACCGTAATGTCTCCATACACATGGTCTACATAGACGTATTTTCAGCTTGTTTGCGTTCGTAGCTAGGGCATCGCGAGCGTGGCGAGGCTCATTTCCGCTAGCCATTTACGGATCGCGGGGGCTGACAAAGGCTGTGTTCCAATTACATAACAGTCTAGACACCCACCTCGGATCTTTTTCAGCAAAAGGATGCAACAACATCCACGGACAATCGATGGTAGGAGGACAAACGATCGTTCACCTACGTGAGCCTGGCGTCCGAACAAGTGCCGCGAGCGCGTGCAGCAGCAGTCTATGGTGGCGCGGGTCGTCTTAAAAAAGTGCATTATTTGCAAATAAGTATATCTCGTGCGCTAACTATTAGTCATCGCAGCAACGGAGAGGCTCTTGCGCTACTCAGAAAGTACCACCAGACGCTCGCACGGCAGCTGTGAAACGAGAACAAAGACAATGCGCACCCGTATTATATACGTGGATTGCACCGGGGCTGGGCTCGCTTTAGCTGCTGCGTGGACCCACTCGCAAAAAGGATTACTCACGACGCGGACTGATTGCCCCCGCGACTTGCAGAGGTGTGAGCGTCGTTGTCGCGGGCGCGTTGAAACATCTTGCCGTGTTCCGCGGCTTGTTTTCTCCCCCACATGATCCCAGTCTCAGTCCAAGCGTATCAGTCGAGTGAGTTTCGACCAACACACGATTATGATTCCAAGTGCTTAGCAATATCCATTCGTTCTCGTTTGCGATAATGCGAGGCGCAAATCGTATGAAGAGTAAGGCGATGGCTCATCATTTTACTCCTTAAGGATTTGCTTGGGTGATGTATTACGGTCGTGAATCGTCGGACGGGCGAGTAATTGACTGTCCTTTTTGAGTAACGCATGACGTTTTGAGCACTGATAACAAGCCCCAGGCCCACAATCTTCTCGACTGCTCCTTGTTTTTGGCGCACGCAACATGCATTTGTGCTTACGATTGTCTTGAATATTCCACGAGATACAACGTGTCGTTGTTATTCCCCAAAAAATACTATAAGACAATAGTCCGTGTTCAGAGTGTCCTCGTGCAGTTGTAACCGCTCTCGACCCGTTCACTCAAGCTGTCGCAAGAATCAAAGTTGCATCGAGAAATTTTTCCTCGCGATTTACTGTATCTGTGGGTTTTCAAGCAAAAAATTGTCAAGTCCAAGGATTGCTGATAAGATATACAATACATATTATAGCTCCATCCTTTTGATAATGAAATCAAGCGACTCTTTTCGTCATCCATACTTCAATCACGGAACAAGAAGACTTGCAATAGCTCTTTTGAGTATCGGACGTTGGATCAAATTCCTTTTAGGAAGTATAAAATCGATTGAAGATTTCAGGATGAAAATTTGAAACAGCACCGTGTTTTAACAATCCATGTCACGTGTAATTGTTCTGAAGTGTTTGAGCATTAGGGAATGAGAATAAATTCTACAGTACCCGACAAAATTCATAAATCATGCATAGTATTACAGAATCTACGATGACTCTGGAACGTTTCATAATACAAAAATTTTGGAAGAAGCATATTGAAGATCACGAAAAAATCTATCGATGGAGATACTGAACCACGCGCCAACTCCGTCAAGAACCGCTCCAAAAACTATCGAACCGCATGGTTTTGACGTAAAATTGTCTGAGTTCATCGAATTTGCTATCAGATTTTTGCTTGGATATGGTCAACGGTTGCTTTTGTAACTATTGCTCCGGAACCTTACTCAATTCCAGGTTAGCCTCTCCAGGTCACATTTGGGATAGGGGGAGGGAATCTGATAGAATATTCGAGAAACTTAGACAAATCCACGTTCAAACCATGCGGTTCGATCATTTTTGGGATAGACCTTGACGGTGGAACAGCGCTTGAGCAACTGGAGTTGACGCGTGGTCCAGTATTTCCATAAGGGGCTATGAACCACGAAATTTTCCTCTAGGAGCTCGTAGCTCGGACCAGAGAGGTCGTAGAAAAAAACCTCCCCACGACATACTTGTAGATTTTCGAACGATCTACAACATCCCGTGAGAAATTTTGTGATCGGATAACTCTCGTTAAAATTACAGGTGATCCGCTGCAAGTATCTTTTTCTCAATTTTCCGCATCAATCATCAGCACGAAAAAAGTCTTGAGAAAATTTTCTGAACCCCAAATCGATAGGTTTTTTGTGATCTCCAAGATGCTTTTTCAAAATTTTTGTATGATGAAATGTTTCAGAGTTATCGTTGATTCTGTAATACTATGAATGATCCATTAATCTTGACGGGTACTGTACGTACCTCAGTAGTCGAAAACGAATTTAATTTGGGAAAAAGCTACCGCACTTTCAATACAGGGTCAAATGTGAATTTATTTGATCAAGGACTATGGGGGAGGACATTTATAAGTCAGATTCTCGTACCCCAAAACGCCCTCTAAGCACATGTTAACATGGGAAAGTCGTTATTATTTTTATGCTTAGAAACCGCAACTCCTCTGATGGTATACTTGGCAGCAGGTCCATTGGTCTTTATGAAGGACTGCAATGCTTCACTCACCATTCAACGATCCATCTTATGTACTGTGTATACGAGTATTAAACTCATTCCAGTAAGGAATGGGGGATCTTATAAAGACGCAGAAGATGCAAAAGGTTGATGAAACATTTACGATAACTTCATTATCAACTATGACCAGAACTCATCTTATCATATGAGTAATTCCGCGCGAAAGCGGACCACGAATTGCAGACATATCTCAGATTCTTTTTCTACTATTCTTAATTGATTCTATGGTCCAAAAAATAAACTTTTCACTCTCTATGGGGTCCAAAAAAAATTTTTTGTTTCCGTGGGGAATATCTTTGCAATAGTGTTTTTAGGGAAAAATACTAATCTTTTTTCAGTAAAATGGGTGTAGTACTGACTTGAGATAAGATGCGACCACGCAAATAGTGGAATTCGAAAAGTCTTCCAAAAATCTTTGAAAATATATTTCGAAAAAATTTTTTTGCAGCACGGACGCCCCCTATGAGCAAAAAGGTGAAAAACAGAAGAAATTCGATTCCTCGAAAACCCATTTTTTTGAAAATCTGGAAATCCATATTTTGATGTAAAATTGCGTGTTCTTCCAGAAAAAAGAGGTCCTGATCTGTGTTTTTGGGTTCTACGCTGTTTTTCTACGTTTTATCAATATTCTCAGCTTTTTCGATTGAAAAATGGATTTTTCTGCGCATGCGCAGGAATTTAGACTGCTAAGACCATTTTTATTGAAAAGCCGAGAAAATTTCCTTCAAAATGACTACCTGGCGAAGTCAATTTGATGTACTGGACCCAAATTTAGAAGGTCTAAAGAATGATGACACTTCTACTCGAGTCACGATACTGATGGGAAATTTGTGCAAGATACTTATGCATTTACCCCTCTTGAGGATGCTTCTTCATTAATGCGATGTAACTTTGGGCCAAGTGCATGGAATTGACTTTGCCAGGTGGTCATTTTGAAGGAAATTTTCTCGGCTTTTCAATAAGAATGGTCTCAGCAGTCTAAATTTCTGCGCATGCGCAGAAAAATTCATTTTTCAGCCGAAAAGGCTGAGAATATTGATAAAACGTAGAAAAACAGCGTAGAACCCAAAAACACAGATCGGGACAACTTTTTCTGGAAGAACACGCAATTTTACATCAAAATATGGATTTCCAGATTCTTAAAAAATGGGTTTTGGAGGAATCGAATTTTTTCTGTTTTTCACCTTTTTGCTCATAGGGGGCGTCCGTGCCGCAAAAAAATTTTTTCGAAACATATTTTCAAAGATTTTTGGAAGACCTTTCGAATTCCACTATTTGCATGGTCGCATCTTATCTCAAGTCGGAACTACACCCATTTTACTGAAAAAAGATTAGTATTTTTCCCTAAAAACACTATTGCAAAGATATTCCCCACGGAAACAAAAAATTTTTTTTAGACCCCATAGAGAGTGAAAAGTTCATTTTTTGGACTATAAAATCGATTAAGAATAGTGGAAAAACTATTTGAGATATGTCTGCAATTCGTAGTCCGCTTTCACGCGGAATTACTCATATGATAAGAAAAAAAGCACTCACATGCGGCTTTTTTGAAAAAAAACCTCACGGAACCAGGATGGAACAAACAAATCACAATGTTGTTTGAGTAAGAAGATAGGTCATTTCATTCCACTATTCTTCCATCTTTGAGATTTTTGGCTTGAATTCGACTCTCCTCAACCCTACACTGTATGGAATTGGTTGATTTCCCACCAAATCGGCAACCACTGGCTGTCGAATTGAACCAGGTGCATAGTTGAAAACTCAACCACTGGTGACTTTTCTCCCTCAGCGAATATGGGGATGAATGCGAGGCCCATTAGATTGATAGATGGTGACCGGACAACATCTTTGGATCATAAAAACAAGTTTCTTTATGAACAAATAGAGATGAATAACGGCGGCGACCACGCAAGACTCTTCGAAAAGAAATCCAGGTTCAGAAACGTTTTTGCGATTCAGTATCCGGATCGGTGGCCGCTTGACTGGGGCTACCACGCTCAGTTCGCGTGAAATATTCACGTACATGAATATCGAGATTTATATCTCGGGGCCCTACCTAATGACTCTATCCCGGCTGCCCCCATGGACACGGGGCAGGGATTCTCCCTGCCAGCGCGTTGGTGTGGAAATAGTCCGTTCTCGAGTAGGGAGCTACTCGTGAACAACACAGCTTCCCAACCAACTACCGGATTTTGGGATCAGCCCTCAGTACACGGCCGAACCCATCCCTCGGTGGGGGATTTGATCGGGCTCGTTTAGGCTTCGCAGGATCCTAGGGAGCCCCTCGAGAACCAGGAAAGTCGGAGAAGACTATTACCCGGTGCTCAAGATCGCCAGATGGAGCTGTACGAAGTCCACGCTCTGGCCGGCGTTGACTGGGGCCGGGGAATTGTCAGACCCCAGAGTCGGACAACCAAGTGACCCAGCCCTCCTTGTGGTTCACGATTGAGAGAGCCGATGCACGCTAGGCAACAGGCTCGGGGCCAGGCTCCTCCCGACCGGAAACTGGGGGCGGAGGTTTGTCACACCCCGGGGCGTGAGCCCCCCTTGCGGTACGAGTTTTCCAACCGTGTGAAACGGTTTTTGAAGGTCTTGAGACAAAGAATCAAATGCACTCAAGTACGTTAAGATTGGTGGAGATAAACTACTTAGGCACCAGTTGTACGGAACGAAATTTTCTTAGCTGTATGATCACGAAAAATGAAGATATTACTTTAAATTCTCTGGGAAGCTCTGGAATAATTCGTGGTCCGTCCAGATCACTTATCTTCTCATATTATAACAACAAATGTGACCAAATTATCGGGAAGGTCAACGGATGCCCAGTTCTCAGGTCAGAAATCTCATGGGTCCCGCATAAGCCCATAATAGAAGAATGGGCGAATTTCTCAATCGAGCTGAGCGTCGCAGCCCCAGCCGAGCGGACACCAATCCACTTACTGAATCGCAAAAACGCTGCTTAACCTGGATTTTTCCCCGAAAAGGCTCGCGTGGCCTACGCCCTTATTTATTTTGATTTGTTCATGAAAAAACGCGGGCAAACTTGTTTTTCTGACCACCATCTGCCAATCTCACGAGGCCCGTATTCATCCCCATATTCGTTGTGGGAGAAAGTTAACCAGTGATTGGATTTGGTAGGCAACAAGTGATTGCTGACAAAATATAACCAACTGGTTGATTTCCAACCCCAATCAGAAGTCGAGGGAGAAACTTCAACCAACTGGTTGAAAGTTTTTCTCACAAATTTTACAGTGGAGTGGTAATGTTGAGGACAAAGTACAGAATTCCACTGGGCTCGAAATATAATTGTGAGACAAAAAGTAGTATGACCATCAATTGCAAGGTCGCTTAAATTGAACTAATGAAGCGCTCGTCTAAATCTTGTCCGTCCGGATGCCTCGTATCGTGGTGGCGGTGTAAGGGGCATTACTGGTGCTGATAGTGGGTCAGTGGGTCGCTGGGGGTGGGGCTGAGACTGGGCTGGGCCGAGGCTGTGCTGGGACTGAGGTTGAGGCTGGGGTTGGGGCTGAGTCTGTGGTTGAGGCTGGCCAACTGGGCAAAATGTCGAGATACTCACTGGAGATTCAGGAACTCTACTATGCGCAACATTACACCAACACAAAAGTTCTCAATCACTATATCAAGGAAATATTTCTTCTTCCAAGTTTACTGTATTATGAAATTCTAAATTTACATCGTTGAACTACAGAAGCATTTCAGGGTCTCATACCATATCAGAGACACTTCCAAGCCGTACGAGCGTTAGCGAGAGAGGCAATAACGCTTGTGCGTGTTGACCAGTTGTCGTCAGAAATCTCCAGTATGAACTTCACTCACCTGATACCAGTATGTTATAAGAGATGACTTCATAAGATGCACATCCATGTTGGCTCCAAGATGAAGGTTCTCGAGGTTTCAAAGCCGAGAACAAAGACACCATCGGATTTCTCGTAAGCAATCCGTGAACCCTGTCTTTTCATGCATGATTCTGATTAGTTATAAGTTCTAGATGAGTTTTTTTGTGCGTTGGGGACGGGAAATCTATAGACACCCACAAGAGCATGGAGATAGCAGCATGCGGGAGTCGAAGACTGGGTTATAAGCAGTTGAGTGTTCCCGGGGGCTCCGAGATCCCTTGCGTGAGTTACTCCGAAGTTTTCATCTAAAATATCATTAGAACGTAATTTGACTTCGTGGCAGCCATTGGATGTGATTTTGAAAAATTCGGAAAGTATGCATTCCAATGTAGAATGTTGTATTTTTTCGAGAGATCAATTTTGCCTTGAGCGGCGATTCCCTGCCCACATGTAAAGCCACAGGGCGGTCAGTGTTGACCACTTTACACCGATTTCCGCTCACGTTGCATCGTTTCGGTCAGTGTTTGTAGCTCAGTCGTTTTGAAGTAGTTTCTTCTCCTCCTGAGCATTCCCAGACTTTTGTGTATAAATTATTGAGCTGCTCTCAGAGGTTCTCCAGAGATGCATTTCTTTTGCCTTGCGTCGTCTCATTACACATTCCGATGAAGAAGTATCAGAAATTGGATGCTCTCTGAACTACCTACCTTATTTTTCGTTTCTGAATCGTGAATACAACTTATCGTGCGGCCTCGAAATGATCTCCATAGAGTGTCTCCACTTGGAATCATCGATCAACCAGATACATGTCCTACATTTGTCCGAGTTTTTCTCTTATTTTCTACATCGAAGATATGTTAATGCTTCCATATAGCCTCATTATGCGGGAGCAAATGGGAATATTTCTCAATTATATCGTACATGCTGATCTCAGTTTGGTTTAATCGATATATAATATAAGCGAAGAACAAGCACATTTCAGAATAAGCGCTACACACAAGATGTGCGAGTAAAGAGATAAGGCACCGAGCTACTGGGAAGCACTTACGACTCGCTAAGTGGGCTCTCGTTTTAAAATGCAATAGTAAACGTAAGCATAAAGTTTAACGCAAAAAGTCTCCTCAATCGCCGATATAATGGGCCAACTAAAAGTTCGTCATGATGTGCCCCCGGGTTCATTTCATCAATCCTCACAGAGTGTGAAGGGGTTTGACGACCGCTGGTAGAAAAATGTTCGATAAATCGAAAAGGTTGATTTAGATAAAATTTAGTGTCCATACGCTTGCGAGAATGGCGGAAAATGTATTATTTATTATGACAAAGTGCGCGCGGCACCTCGCATCGTATCTAAATAGCCAGGTGTTTTAATAGCAAATGACACTAGAACCGGCTTGCTCGTCGAGTTTTTGTCACAGCGTCCTCAATCGATATTTTATTCGCTGTTGTATGCGAGAGCAGAGAAGTCCCCTGGCTTATATTCACGTACAAAAGCGATCGCCGACGTATCTCTTCTAGGTGATGGAATAGTAATGCTCGTGACTGCTCGTCAAATCGTTCGGTTGCGTATGTCTCATTGGACCTTGTGATCAGAAGCTATGAGTAAGGTACAGACCAACGCGTCACACGCACTCGGCTTTTTACAATGGTCAAAGAGGCTCGCGAGGTCCAACTAATGTCGGAGGAGATTCCTCTCGCGAGCTTGGAAGATATAACTGTAAAACTTGCGGGCGCCACGGTCCCATGCATGCGATGCGCGCTCCCGCAACCGGCCGCTCGGATTCTTTCCCTCACTATTCTATGTGATGGGATATATGGGATGCCCATATAGCCAAGCTTACTCCATTGCACCGAGGTCGCAAGTGCTCCGCTGGGCCGCCAGCGCTTAGATTTTAATTAAGGGCTATGCGCGCCAACGATATAATCTGTCGTCGCGGGCGCGAGCTCGAGCGTTGAACAAGTGCAACGAGGCGACCCCTTTCCCTCTCTCGTTCTCCTCTCGCTCTGTTGCTTGAACACTTGGCCATCAGACGAGCGAGCGCGCTGCACACTCTGTTTTCATACTTTTTCGCGTAAATCTTGCATCGAGTTCGCCAGAGCGGAGGGGCGCACGACAAGCTGAGATGCAAGAGCGCGCATCGATTTCATAACCATGTAATTTCGTAATTTCGTAACCGCACCTACTTGTCATCACATCGCCATAAGTATACCTACCATTCGGTTAACATATCGTGGCGCTCCTCGCAAATGAACGAAACGAGAGAAAGAGATGTTTTAATACCATCAACTGGCAAATAGCATTACCACATCCAGACGAGATTAGTCCAATGAATTGTAAAAATACTCCCACAGATTGTGAAGATTGGCGCGAAAAACTGCCGAGTTACAAAAAAGTTACATTTCATGGAGCAAAAAAGCTTGAGTGATCATTATTGCTGACAGATGAGAAATGGTGCTAGGAATATTACAGGTTATTTTGATGATCGACTCTATTGCTAATCTCTTGTTGTACATTTTTTCTCACCAAAGATATTCGCGCATAACGAACAATCATACCAGCATCAGCATTGATTAATTTGAGCATCATCATTAGATGTAGTCGTAAGACGAGTTGACCGCGGTTCCAAGTTCAATGTGGTGATTTTTTACTGGAATGCCAATCGTAAGGTTTAACAATCTCCGTCACATCTATGCCTTTATATATCGTAGAAATTGATCTGTATCATATATGTAGAAATCTAAACTAAGCACAAAGGAATGAATAATTTATCCATGCAATGGTGATTGCATTTCGCATCATATTGCTCCCGGCTCTCCGAGCTTGAGAAAATGGAATGAGGTCCAACTTTGTATCGACCAAGGTCACGAGAATCTTTTTGATTATTTTTCGGTGTCGATTGATTCTTGAGAGAAGATTCGTTTTGGTAATTATACATCAGAAATAAAAACAGTCATTCACTCTGTCAAAAACTCGCGAAGCATCGAACTCTTTTTTCCCAAACTAGATGCGACCTGACGGAAAATGTAACGGACGCTCAAAAACTGATGGAAATCGTATTCAGAAGTCAAGTAACATTTTGACGTCAGACTGTGTTATTATTTCTATTTCTGATATTCTCTTGA
The DNA here is from genome assembly GCA_029851415.1 of Eretmocerus hayati. Taxonomy (NCBI): domain Eukaryota; kingdom Metazoa; phylum Arthropoda; class Insecta; order Hymenoptera; family Aphelinidae; genus Eretmocerus; species Eretmocerus hayati. Next base: position 48,377,373 of record CM056743.1, read on the forward strand.
GGACTCCGGTATTCTGTTATTTTCTTGGAAGGATTATTGAATTGCGTGTAGGCAAAGATGCTTAGACTGCAGTCTTACGTAGCCGTAAAACACCAATCGAACCGAGCGAATTCGAGCGTACGTTATTGCACGATTGGTGCCATAACCCTTTTTATCTCGGTAAAATCGGCAACTTCGTGACCAAACCAATCGAAAACAAGAATTTTTCAGGCTTAACGGTAATGGAGACTTTTGTTCCACTCTTCGAGCTCTATCGAATGATTCCCGATTCAGACAAATTCGCTGAAAGCCAAAATCCTATTATTTATGGCCGGGTCCTTTCCACGAGCATATTGCTCGATCCAGAGATGCGACACTTGGGTCAGCTTCGTGTATGAGTAGACTGATGGATTTGCGTGAGTGACTAAACTCATCCTTATCTAAGAACGAGGAAATTGATAACAAAGATGATCGATTGAAGCGTCAATGATTCTTTCTATTCTCACGGTCCCTGAACCTAGATGATCAAATCTCCTTATGTTATACCATTCCGGAAAGATAGTTGGAGTGACTTAAATTGATCTTGGAGGACTAAAGGGTGCTCGTGCGGAGAATATCAAAGCACGATCATTTTATCAAATTTGTATATTTACAACGTTTCGTCAACGATTTTAGTCCTCCAAGATCAGTTTAAGTCACTCCAACTATTAACCGACGGGGACGATTCAAGTATATTTACAAGTTATCCCGGAAAGATATTATCTCCTCTTGGATTTGTAGTCAAATTTCTTCTAGAAAACCACTCAAAATAGAAAGATGACAACAGAATCTATATTGAATGTGAGTTCACTGACAGAGTTACGCAGTAAAAGTAGTTGATTGCGGTTCAGGTGTGAGAATTTGGATTACAAACACGATGGATCCACGTCTCACTGACTAACGCTGGTTCAACGGTCTCGCCCAATAGGCAATGCCATAATCGTGTCCGTCGTGGAACGTGAGAAACTATCAATTTTTTTCCTTCAGTTGTCATCAAATTTCCATGAGAATATTGCTCGAGCCAGGGAAATGACTCTCGAATCAAATTTGTGCATGACTACACTGGTGGATCCGCGCGAAAGGATAACCTCATATCCCTATCTAGGGATGAGAATTTTGATAACAAAGATAATCGACCACAGCTAAACGGTTTCTTGTCATCTTGACGCTCTCAGCACCTAGACCTTTACATATTCTTGTTTGTCATCAACTGTGTAAAAGTGTCATTGCCCTCAAATTTGTGTTCAAATTCTCTCGAGAATATCACCAAAGATAGAGAGATAACACTAGGAGCTGTATTAAACGTGATTTTACCGACAGATTCATGCAGAAAGAGTAGATGATCGAAATTGAAACATGAGAATTCTAATAAGAAATACGATCGATTCACGTCTCACTGACTCGCTGATTTTGTGGTTTTGCTGAATAGGTGACGCTATAATCGTATTGGCTACGTCTACATGAGACTGATTCAGCGCGGATTCAGCGCCGATTCTTGCCCGTACGGAAGGATAATCGATAAAACAGGACTCTTTTTGTGTTCTGTTTTATCGACTTTTCATTCGCACGGACAAGAATCTGTGCTGAATCTATGCTGATTCGGTCTCATGTAGACGCAGCCAATCGCCATTGAATGTCAAGAAATGTCAGTTATTCCCTTCAGTCATCTCACAATTGCCACGATAATGTTGGTCGAGACAGAAATATGATTCATGAAACTGTATCGTGGGCGAGTTCACTGATGGATTGACGCAGGAAAAATGATAAGTAATTTCTGCCTAGAGGTCAGAATGCTGATAACAAAGATGATCGACTGTAGTTCCATGATTATTCTTTTGCGATGGGGCATCATTCCTTTTGAAAAATACTCTACCAAATATCACTCAAAATAGAAAAGAGACTCGAGGATTGGCTCCTTGTATGTTTTTGCTGATAGATTTACGCAAAGCGCTTGGCTGATCACGATCAAGGTGAAATGTTTGATATCAAATTAGATTAATCCACGTCTCAGTGACTCACGCTGACGAGCTTCTTACGGCCTTCCTATGTAGGCATTTGCTATATTTCCATCACCGTCAATTTCGAAGGGAAGCTGATAGTTTCCGCATTCGTTTTCCGTTTTCCCACAAAAATATCGCTCGGAACAGGAGAATGATTCTCTCAGATGAAATGTGTATAAATCAACTGATCGATTCATCTAGCATAATGGTTGAATCGCGACGGTTATGTTGGCCTGCTCCGCATCTCATGAGAATATCGCTTCTCGAGTAAATGTACCCTCCAGGCATTTGTACGTAGAAATAAATTTAAATTCCATGCACTGTGATCATATTTCACGCAAGCTCATGCCGAGTGTGAATACTAGCAGACGTATATTTACAAACGCTTGGACTTTACTGGGTAGTTAAATTTCTCCTCAAAAGACGCTTCTGGTGAGAGAAACTGGCTAAATTCGGCACAACAGGACGATTGTGTGCTCAAACGATATATTTTAAAATCCAATAATCGATAGTAACAAGAATTATTGTTTAAAAGTTGGGGCGTGGCATAAATAAACAATGAAAACGTGCAATTTTACACGTCTTTCTCGATTTTCCCCCCATAAGTCGAAAAATATCAAATCTTCGGGAAAATGTGTAGAGAGGTAATTTGTAGATATTTTGGAGATCTACTACAAAATTGTTCAAAACACTTTTTCTCGCAAATTGCAACCCTTTGGAGTTATAACCCGCAAAGTCAAGATCAAATTTGTTTAAACAAATTCGTTGAAATTAAAATAGTTAAAAGCCCAGCCAAAATTTGTCCGTCAACATCTCGCGTCTCGGGTTGCCTATAGGGAGGGGGTGAAGGGTGATGAGTGGCCGTATAGGTTATGGTTGGGTCATGGGTGGGTGGGTTGGTGGGTGAGTGGTCAGGTGGGTTGGTTGGTGGATAGATGCAGTGGACATCACTAAAGTTCAAGTGATACCGTTTCACTGAATTTCAGTGAAAATTTCACTAGAAATTCAGTGAGAATTTCACTAAAAAATCAGTGAAAATTTCACTAAAGAATCAGTGAGAATTTCACTAAAAAATCAGTGAAAATTCCACTAAAGAATCAGTGAAAATTGCACTAAGGAATCAGTGAAAATTTCAATAAAGAATCAGTGAAAATTTCACTAAAAAATCAGTGAAAATTTCACTGAAATTTTTCTAAAATTTCACCAAAATCCCAGTGGAAATTTCACTAATATTTCAGTGGAAATCGCTTGAATTCTAGTGGAAGTTCTACTGAGATTTCAATGAAAATCGTTGAAAACCGTTGAAAATCGTTCAAGTTTCAGTGAAACTTTCATTGAAATTCCCGTGGAAATTTCCAGAGTTTCAGTGAAACTACATTTTCAGTGAAATTCCTGTGGAAATTTCTAGAGTTTCAGTGGAACTTCCAATGAAATTTCAGTGAAAATCGCTCAAGTTTCCATCGTCTATTAGATTTGAATAGATGTCTTTTTCAGTATAATTGCATCATCGGATGTAAATAACTATTTCGAAATTAGTGTATTGATTGAGTCAAACGAGATGGGCAGTAAGGGTATACATGTTATTCATTGCTGAAGGGAGAAATATCCTTCGTGATTAGTTTTTCATCTAGGTACAAATCATAAGTGGGATAGGATTCATAAGGCGAATAATCGTAGATTTCGCAATATCCTTCCAACAAATTAAATTAATTAAGCGAAATTTCCAGATTCTTACTGGAGACACCAACTCAATAGTTCTCAATCACAGTTACTAGGTTACATCAAGGAAATTATTTTTTCCGAATCCCACTGTATTATGAAATCTCAACGTTACATTGTTGAACTACAGAAGCATTTCAGGGGCTCATACCATATCAGGGATACTTCCAAGCTGGACGAGCGTTAGCGAGTCAGGCAATAACGCTAGTTGTTTATAACGGGCTCAAACTATTTTCCCAAGATAATTTAGTGAGTTTGGAGCAGAAAAGATCTCCAGGTATTTTTTCCTGAACTTGATCGTTCTCGAGTAATGGGAACGGGTAATTTCACGACTCTCGACCCCAAATGCCTTTATTAAAGCGCCGCATTGAGGGTTGCAAGTCGCAGAATTGGCCATTTCCATTACTCGAAAACGATCAAGTTTGGGAAAAAATACCTGGAGGTCTATTCTGCTCCAAATTCACTAAATTATCTTAGGAAAATAGTTTGAGCCCGTTATAAACAATTTCAGCGAATTTGCTTAAATAAATTCAATTTTAACTTTGACGAAGAATAACTCCGAAGGGTTGCAATTTGCGAGAAAAAGTGTTTCTCGCAAATTGCATTGATATTTTTCGACTTATGGGGGAAAAATCGAAAAAGACGTGTGAAATTGCACGTTTTGATTGTTTATTTATGCCACACCCCAATTTTCAAACAATAATTGTTATTGCTATCGATGATTGCATGTAAAACCTATCGTTTGAGCACACAATCGTCATGTTGTATCGAGTTTAGGCACTTAGTGATCGAGTTTCGAGGGTAATTTAACTACCTATCACAGCTTCACATTCGCGCATGACGCTGCCAACTGCAGTGGCCATTTTGGCAAAGATCTTGGCACAAATTTCCTGGTGACATGGTATTGGTATTACTCTCAGCTTGCTTTTGTCTTGCTTACATCTGGGGTTTCCAAGCTCTGAACGTACGCCGATGTCTCGTAAGCACATCCAGGTTCTATTAGATGTTGTGCAGTATGTCCTTATCACTTTCCGACCTTCACATGCTCCGTGCGAATGTGAATGTTCTCGTGTAGCAACCCCAAGTTTTATTTTTCGCAACTGGCATGAGCCAGCCAAAGTGTAAATGAGCAGGCCCGGTGCAAGCTATTAGTGGTGACGGAAACGTGATTCAAGCTCGCGTCTATCCCCATCGCGTGCAGGGCCACGAGTATTCTACAACAGCTCACCGTGTTGCAGTGATCGAGGGTAGTGCTAACACAGTCTGCAGTTGCATAGATTATAGAGAAACCAACGGCAGACTGCACAACGACGAGTGGAAACATATCTAAGTGCGCTTCCCGATAAGTCCAAGACAAAATTTTCGTGAGGTTGTCGGCACTGCCTGGTGTGACTCACGAGGGAAGGTCATTATCTCTAAGATATTGATCTTAATAGTAGTATTTTCATAAATTTCCTGAAAATCAAAGAGATATTTGTAAGTAGTATACATGAAAATAAACAATCGCAATCAATCCAATTTCAGATTTCGTTCTAGGCAATCTTCATTTATTGTATAAAGTACACATCGACATAGCACTTAAATATTTTCTGATCTTGTCATGCGAATGAAAAGATTCTTTCGAATTTTGTTCTGGAGGGTTTTCGTTAATTTAAAAAAAAAAAAAAAAAAATGACGAATTTGCGGGATATAGCCCAGCATATCTTTGGAAGTTATATGTATAGATGGATTATAATAATTAAACGCCCAACCAAAATTTGTCCGTCCACATTCCGCGTATCGGGTCACCTATGTGGAAGGGTTACGGTGAAGTGTGATGGGTGGTTGGATGGGTGGCTGGGTCGGTGATTAGGTGGCTGTATGAGTCATGGGCAGGTTGGTGGATTCGTGGGTGATGGGTCGATGAGTGGGTCTGTGGTTGCGTGGTCGTATGGGTCATGGGTAGGTGGATGAGTGGCTACATTGGGACATGCTTTCTCCGCCGGAATCAGTGAAAACCGCTCCCAACCACTGATTTTCAGTGCATATGCACTGGTTCACAGTAAAATTCATTGCAAATCAGTGAAATGGGAGCGATTTTCACTGATTCCGGCGGAGAGAGTGGGTAAGTGAATTGGTGAGAATGTGTTATGAGGAAGTGAGTCATCAGAAACTGAGTCGCAAGGAATTGAGCTATGAGGACTTGAGGTCACGAGGAGTTACGTGTCTCAGGAGTACGCTGCCGTGATACGGATGAACCACGTATGTCCAATCGTTTCCTGTGCAGATCTGTAGGTTCTTCCGCAACACGGCAGTACGGTTATGGTGAGTTACGGTATGAGGAGTTACGGAAGATTTTTTGATTCGGGTTGAAAGATTGTTCGGTTCATTTACTGGTTGCGTCATGTGCTATATCTTGGATAGTCTGTGATGCATTCCAATATAATGTCATCAGCGATTTTTTTAAAGAATTAAGCGCCCAGTCTAAGATTTGTCCATCCAGATCCCTCGTATCGGGTTGCCTCTGTAGAAGGACTGAAGTATGATGCGTGGGTGGATGAGTAGGTAGATGGGGGGGGGGGAGGTGGGTCCGTAATCGAGTGGCCTCATGGGTCATGGGTAGGTTAGTGGGTCGGTGAGTGATGGGTTATGGATAATGGCAATAACACAGAGAAGCCGCGGGGAGACACAAAAATAATGTAAATTTTCTGAGAAACTTATATCGATTGGAGCTAATCAGGGGTGCACGATATGAGCGCCTCTGGTTTTGGTGAACAGTTTCATTCATATATGGGCGTTTCTCTGGAACTTTTACACCGGCCGGAATACAGCTATGGATGATGATATAAGAGAACAATCAAATCTATCGGCCCCAATCGAAGTGGAAATATCATCATTCAAGTCTCAATATGAGATATCTTTGGCCTCTGTATGATCAGAAAAAGTTGATTCGTTCTAGCTGACTCAAAGAGAGAAAATGTGGGGAAAATCCTGTGGAAATACTTGGTACTCTCGTGCAGTCTTACGGATATTCTGGTGATGCCACGCTATTTTTCGGGTTGATCCAAGCTGCATTTGGTGGAGGATATATTGAAGGGAAATGGCCCCGAAGCGCGATGGTGTGCTACCAATTCAGCCAAAACTGTATGACTTCGAAAATTGGGAATAAAAAATCAATCATGTCTCGTTCAACTCAAAGATGATTACGCCAAGCTCCTGCCGTGACTCTGAACGCAATTTTTGGAATGCGTATCTAAGATAGATGCAATTGCGAATATTTTGCGACGAGTCTCAGGTTGGTGCGATATTTCTGTCTAGAATACGACCGTTCTGAAGTGAGATAGAAAAAACGTGACTCACGAAAGAAATTCAGTTTTTCTCATCCCACATTGGCGGATCGAGCTCCATGTTGATAGAACCAATTGTGATCGGATATTGGGATGTGACATCAAGGTCAAACATGGCGGCCACATGCCCCGAGATTAACACGGGCTTGTAACTAGACAGCGCCATCTGCGGCGAGTCGTGAACTATTGCATGCCCCCAGAATTTAACATGGATGTCACTTCCCAATCCTGACCTTACGAAGCTGCAAAAAGCCCAGGGCATTCGTTGAAATTGTCAATTTTACCAAATAATTGCTTAGGAAATTCTGGAAAATCGGCAAAAAACTACTTTTTGTTCGACTCATTAACGTGATTTTGGCGATGCCACTTACTCTATATGAGTCTCAATAGTGGATTTGTAACTTTCAATACTACACAAATATGTGAGCAAAAGGTCCCAATTGAAGGGGCATTCAGTTATTTGTGCATGGGGGTGACACCCGCGGGTTGCCGCCGATTCCGAAGCGTTGCTCTCATGGCGAAACGAAGATTAAAGATCTGGGTAATAATAAAGTTATCCTGTGACATTTTATTTCATAAATTCAAGTTCCGCAGGATGTGAGATTGTATGCTTGTGTCACTAACATGGTTAGAAATGATTCTGGGGAGGATTTGATTACTTAAACTTAATGGCTGACTCTACAACCTCGCGCTAGACGCGCTGCGCGCGCCGCGCTGCTCGCGCGAATACCATATTTTGGCTGCACCAGCAGTATGCCGCTAATCTCTTGGTGTTCTTAGTTTCTTAGTTGCATTTGAAAGATCCGAATAGACCATTTTGACGTAAAATTTGACGAGGAGTACGATAAAGGTATTAGATTCAAGCTGCAAGCCCCTCTCCCTGCATGGTGTCAATCATTTTCCCAAAAAATCGTTATTAACACGTGAGAGACACTTTAAACTTCGAATGGTGCAGCCAGAACAAGGTATTCGCGCGAGCAGCGCGTCCAGTGCGAATACCATTTTGCTTTCTCGAAAGAGAAAGCATTCATTTGGTGCCAGGTGAATTTTCTTCAAATTTTTTCCAAAAGAATTCTTTTCTCCTTCAGCGAACCTCTTGAATACATGAAATGTGTACAGTTCTCTTCCTTTTGCCAAGATCTATGTAATGTAGGTCACAGTTTTTCTTTATGAGCCCTCACAAAAATAGTACAACCCCATCTTTCGAGCCCTCTGTCCGTGTGTGTGTGTGTGTGTGTGTGTGTGTGTGTATGTATGTATGTATGTATGTATGTTGTTTTCTATCGCTCAGCAAAACTCCTCACTGGTCTGATAGATCGTTTTGAAATTTTTATGCCATGTTCGGAGGCGTCTTTAGATGGGAATGCTAGATTCTCATGCCCCCCCCCCCCGATGATTACTTTCATACTTTTGAATTTTTCTTCATTTATCTGTAATTTTTTCTTCTCTCAAAAACTAGAAATATTGTCTCCTTTTCGATCAAAAAATCTGAGGCGGTAAATTCACACGTTCCTCGACGTGCTGGATCGATTGATTAATACAGATATTCGATTGAGGCTCATTTTATTCTAGCTTCTTCATACCTCTCTTACATCGGGCTATAAGACCTTTATAGTCACAATTTGACAAAATTCCGTATCAACCAATCGATTCAGCACGTCGAGAAACATCCAAATCCCCTCCTTGACATTTTTTTCATACAGTAGAATGAAGTACAAATCATTTATAATATGTGCTTCTTTCGGAAAAATTTCAAATTTCTCATTAAAAAATTCATAAGTCAAAAAATACTTGTGCGATCATGCTCAAAATTCACTGGCATCATCATCACAATCTCCAAAATACACCTACAGAGTCCCAAAAGAATCTGTTAAATATGGATCTAGTGCGTTCCAAATGAGACATTGTTATTCCAATTTTCACGTTCACCGACACTAAATTGCTTTCTTTCCTAATCTCATCATCTCTTCACGAGAATTCTGTATCGACCAATCGATTTGTCACATTAATAAAAGTCAATAACAAACTTCACGTTCTCTTTATTCTGTTCTATCGAGTGCAAATTAAAATTCACACTCCATGCTTTATTTTTCAGATAACAAATTTGTAAGAAAATACTCATGTTACTTGGTTTTCTCAGAACCAATTCATCCCATTTCCAATACAGTCACCATGAGTGATTCCTTTTCAATTCAAATTATCATTTACAGCTCAGAATACTCATGCCTGGTTCATATGTCAGTAAATCCAATATATAACATATTTTTTTGTTACTCTTATATTTCATAACCAACTTTTGCACATTCTGATTCTGATCATTTTGATTTGTTTATCTCCGGGAAACAGAATTCATTCCCCAAATATTCTTTATATCCTTCATTACTTGTGCCCCATTTTTAGTACTTTGTCTAATTTTTTGAGTAATTTTTCATAACAAAGAAAGGGATTACATTAAAAAAAGTTCCTGTACTGGAAGATGATTTCGTAGTATTCAAGAACGTGCAAAAACAGATTGGTTATAGTTCTTGTGGTATGTGAGCGACAGCATATGCATCAACAATCTGTTTTGGTAGAGATCCGTCGACGAGGAACTATTGTACTGATGAAATAATACTGCGGAATCATTTATAGTATATTATGCGTCGAGTGCCAAAATCTTTGTTCTTGACGAAAACCTTGTTGGACGTCGGCTTACGGCGAGACGTGGAAACTTCGTGTTTCCATGCTATCTCGCGCAGCGAGGAAGCGTCGCAGTTTCCGCGTCGAGTTGTATAAATGAAAATATTGTTGACTAGAATTTTGGAAGAGTATCCTTGGTGAACATGAAAATTTGGAAGAGTATATAAAAATGATAGAGAAATGATTTATCATTCATTAGAAGAATTATTTGATGAATTTCATTATTTGGTGATATCGATATTTTGGATGAATGAATATTTTGATACATATTCCATAAGGAGAATTGATCATTGTAACAAATTAGTATATTGAAATTTTTGAATGAATAATGTGATTAGTTGACTTCTTTAACCGCAATGAGGAAGCATTCTGCTAAACTCTTTTAGCAGCGTATTTTGGATACACCGGCAGTATGCCGCTTATCTCTTGGTGCCCTTAGTTGTATTTGAAATATCTGAATGCACCGTTTCGGCGCAAAATTTGACGAGGAATACGATAAAAATATCATATTTGAGCTACAAGTCAACCCTAGCACGGTATAGATCATTTTTCAAAAAGTCGTTAGTACCAAGCAAGGGACATTGTAGAGCTCAAAATTGATATATTTATCGTATTCTTCGTCAAATTTTGCGTCAAAATGGTGTATTCGGATAATTTAAATACAACTAAGGGCACCAAGAGATTAGAAACACAGTGCCGATGCAGACAAACTACGGTATTCGCGCGAACAGCGCGAGGTTGTAGCGGGTTGTAGAGTCAGCCATTGTGACCGTCAAGTAGAGTGATCAAATAGCTTGTGATAGCATCTTCGCGACGTTTCATACTTGAGTCTCAAGCTCTGGTTTTTCCTGGATCACAGTGCATATTCTCATCTTCTGCATTCCCGAGTGCAGATTGGAGGAAAGACTTTCGTTCTACGGTCCTGTTTCTTACAACTTAAACTTCAACGGCACGTACAAGATTCCCTTGTGCACATCTTCAACTGACTCAGAATTTCCAACGTTTGAGCTTGATCAAGGGTAATTCTATCACTTTGATATCAATTGGAGAATAGAAATGAATTTTGATAATTTGGTTGAACTCGAACATTTCCAAAAATGGTATTGACAATATTCGATTATGGAAATTAGACATTTGCAGAGAAGGTTCCAAGTATACTTGATTCTTCAAAACTATTCGCAGCTGACGGGGTTTTATACCACAGATAACCATAACAAAAATTGGTCACAGCCAAAAAATCGCTCTTAGGAAGTTTGCACATACCAAATCCGCTGATTGCGAGGTACGACCGTACTCTCCACAAACAAAATATTTCCTAGTTCATATCTTCGAGTTTGAGCGATTTTTCTTAATTTTTCTGAATTTTTCGTCTTCAAAATTCCCAAAATATTAGCTATCTGTTGCTCATGCTTGAGCGTTTGGGTATTGGATATCATACTTCCCCCGAAAGCCTAAGCGATTTTCATGACAATGGTTGCATGTGAAATCCAATTAAGTAAGTCTCGGACAAAGTTACAGAGTCCAAGGAATCCAAGAATGAGCAAGTACAAGCAAGGAGATTTCTAATAAAATCTCAAGAGAATGTAGGTCACTCGAGAATTCTTGCAGTGAGCCACTTGTGTGATAGGTATCTCTTGATTTGCTTTAATTGCTGAAATAGTACCCTGCAAATACGCGTTTTGAAGAGAATCGTTTCAGCATTTGAAAGATATGATGATCCAAAGTTCCGAAAATTTCGCACGAGACAATTGATTCGAGATGAATCGAGGTCGAAATTTCGAGTCAACCAATTAATGGAGTGTCTCTAATTATTGGGCAGAGTCAGGAGATTTGCTGTACATCTCTAAGAAGGTACATCGTAGAAAATCCTTTTCAAAGTATCATTGCAAAGTTCGAAAAATCCACCAATCTACGCGTTTAACCAGTTTTTTCGTTATTTCTTGCGGTCATCGTTAAGGCAAGAAGATTGAAAGAAAATTTCTGCAGTAGATCATTTTTGAGTCTGACGAAAGTTTTCAAATAGCAAAAACTTTAATCGTACTTGATTAGAAGCTTTGAAGTCAAATTTGGAATAATCTAGGAGATTTTCGTACTTAGAAAGTTGCTTAAATTTGTCTAGTACGTTGAGTGATTACAGGTTCGCCTGATACTGCATCGCTCGAATTCAAATTAGTGTGCATATTTTCAGCTCGACATGGTTCGTTCTTGGGAAGGTATTGAGGGCCTTAGTCTGATCAGCTCTGAAGCGAGCTCATATGTAGAGACATACCTTATTGCTGAAACAAACTAACGTTTCGAAGAATATAGGTTTACATGGAAAGTGGCTGATTTTTTCATCTCGAGTCTTGAATTTATTAATGTCTTCCGATCAAAGATTGCACAAGCAAATTTCCTAGTGATGACAAACACTCTTCCAATTGAATAAGGGTCAGCAAAGGATTAATCACAAAACAAAAGTCGTGAATTAAACAAAAATATTTATTCTATAATTATAGACTTAAGCACTGGCCGCATCTTCGTAATCTTCATACTCGAAAATACTATTTACATTTATAATAATATAACGAATGGTCCATTTTTCAACTACATCGTCTAAGTTTCCGCCCCTTATACAAAAGAATGCAAACAACTTCCTTCACTTCATCATTATAATGCCACTTTTTCACGTAAACATTTTTGTTTATTGAGATTAAAAATAACTGGCCTTTTGATTCACTAAGGATCACATTTTTTAGGTTCGCACGAGACAAACCTCAATAGAATTATGTAAGAAATAGATCCTGTACACTAAAATATTGTATTTAAACTATATAATACCGGTATAATACAAGGATATTATTCTATGACTTTTCGTTGCATCTGCCATTCTCCTTGAATTATGAATGTATATATACAGGAGTATATATACCATACTGACGCTGAATACTTACATATTTGGTCGCGGACATACGAATACGCATACATGAAGAAATAAAAAGTTTCTAACCCTTACACGCAAGGGAGGGGTACAAGAAAATGTATCAGCGATTTACTTGTTCAAGAGGAGAAACGCATGAGTCATCTCCACTTCCACTGTTGAGATCGTCTCTATTGAGGCGATCTTTCAACAATATATCTGATAAAAAGTAGGCTCAGAGCAAGGCAAATCGTCAAATTTGTGAACACATTATGAGTTATCAGAAGGCACAATCGTCGTGGAATCTTTTCGCGGGACTCGCTTTTCTCTTCTTTTATTTTTGACCAATGACAAACCTATTTGATGAGGAATCAATTCAAATGTCCACGCGTGAAACTTCATTGTAACGTTTATATTTGGTCAGGACCAGCCCGCCTGGGTCTGAGGAAAATGAGAGGGAAGTGAATTGGGAATAGAGGTGGAGTTGTGGATGGTTGAACGTCAAATTACTACAAAATTGGGGATGGGAGGTTCAGGAGTAAGGATCAAAGGTTACTCACTACTCGCAACGCGATGCGTTTCGCGTTATATGCATAGAAAAATACTATTGCCTCTGCACCGATAACAGTTTTGTCTTCGCAAATCTAGAGATATGTACATTGAATGTTTGCGATCAAATTGGCTATAAAAGTGCTGGCCGGGGCATCCATGCACTGCGAATTCACAGCGACACCTCAGCGGGCCTTTTGACCTCGAGGCTGAGATCGAGGGGGTTGCCGGGCTTGACCGGGCTGGCTGGCTCGGGGCTGCAGGCGGCGCTGGCCCTGCCCGAGGGCGGGCTTGCCGACCTATCGCGTTCCTCGCTGCTGCGGCTGCATCGTCCGTCGCTGCCCGACGCGCAGGCCCTGTTCAGTTCGCTCCTGTTTTCTCGCTCGCGATGCGCCTCCCTTTGCTGTCGCTCGCGTTCACGTTGCAGTCGACTGGAGCGCACGCTCAAATCGATGGGCTCGCACTGCTCGACGGCGAGGCCACCCGGGCTAGGGCTGGCGAGAAGCAGATCACCACCGCGCAAAGCGTGACCCGGGCTCGACGTCGCCGGTGTCACTAGTTCCGCCGGTGGATAGAGCAGGTGGTGGTGGTGGGCGCGACTTGCCGAAAGATACTCGGCCGTGGCTGTGAGCGTGACGGTTGCGTTGACGCGCCGTCTTGGGGGTAACTCGCGTTCGGAGCTTGCACCGCTGCTGGCCAACTGTTCCGAGGAGCCCTGCTGCTGGTCGTGCCTGGTTCTGCTGAATCCGTAGCCAAAGCTCGAGTTGGCGCTACGCTCGTGCAGTGGAAGTTCCTCGCCACTCTCGCCGGACGAGGCACCGCTCTCGCTCGGCGACTCGGTGCTGCGCTTCGTGTACACCGGCAGGAACGGCCGGAACACCTCGAGCGACGCGCCCGAAGCTTTATTCTGTTGGTTCTGCTGCTGCTGTTGCTGGGCTGCCGCAGCGGCCGCGGCGGCGGCGAAATTGAGCGAGAAAACGCCACTGGCCGCGGAGGCTGTGGCGAAGTCCTTGTAGGCAAAGCTCGGCGGCGATCCACCCGCGCTCGTGCTACTCGGCGACGCTCGCAAAGTCGTCTGGGACTGCTGCTGTTGCTGATGGCTAGCGCGCTCCTCCTCCTTTTGCCAGGCGAGCAACTTGAGTTGACTCTGCAAGCTCAGGTCATCCGGCCTGGGCGACTTGTCCGCGCCACGCCCGGCCTTGGACTGCTGTTGCTGTTGCTGGGCCTGGGCCTGGGCCTGTTGCTGCTGCTTCAACATGGCGACGTGAAGCAAGTGTGACTGGATGGCAATGTCCTCTTGGCTGGGGGAGTTTTGGTCGCGGGCGTCGGGTTTGCCGGGGGCGCTACCGTGGCCTCCTGCACCCGCACCGTAGAGTAAGCTTTGCTGCTGTGCCTGGGCCGAGTGCAGCGAAGGAAATAGCCCGGGGAGAAAACCCGCGCCGAAGTGCGCCGCCGCGCCGAGGCCACCCACACCCTGGCTGTTGCCAGTCTGCTCCTGAAGCAAACAGTGAATCTTGAACCAGTTGGACCTGCGACCGTAGCGCGAGCCCGACTTGGACATGCCCACCATTAGGCATTTGCGTAGACGACACGCCTTGCATGCTGTCCGGTTCTTCTTGTTTATCACGCACACGCCACCGTTCTTGCATTCTGATATGCTACCCAGATTGTTGTACGTCCTTCCGAAAAATGACTGAAACAGAAAAGAGACACGGGCCCGTTAGGAATGATGATTCAATGGTCATGATATGGAGGAAGATGTTCCAAGGAAGATGTTCGATGTCCGATTAGCATGTGAGGGGTACATGATGGGCGTACAATAAGTCTTTGATTGGATTAAAAAGGAGATTACTTTGTACTTTGATTGGAACAGAACTCAAACATTTTCTAACACGTACTGCGTATAAATAAGAATTCGAGCCAGTATATCATGAGAGTTCTTCAATAACAAGATTGACCTTTTCATCCTCGGCGTTGTCAATCACTCTGGCAAAACATCAGACTCGTAAACGATCGACGAGGCAAAAACATGGATGTAGTGCCACGTAAATATAAATTGGTCAACTTATTAACAATTTCAATTTCCGAGAGATGAGCGCGACCAATCGATTGGTTCATTAGAAGGCTTATAATATGCGCCAAGAAAGCGAGCACTCAGTCGGACTTTCATATGACGAAGCTCTCAAATCTGGTAATGATTCCGTCATAGATTTGTTTTGACATGAGATCTTATTTATAGGGGAATGAATATGCAAGGAATGTCGTGAAACATTAAGACATCAGAGTTGATTACCGAACTTTCCTTTCTCGGAGACGGTGTCATTGACTTACTCATGTGTACGACAGGGTATCTTTGGTTGTATCCATGGATACTAGCGATGGTCCAGGTAATGGATACCGATATGGCTTCAAACGTTTGTGAGTTATTTAATCGTTGAGAAAAGAGCATGATCTTGTGGCAGTTGGGTGATTATTGTTTGTCATTATTTATGCGGGTATGAAACAGTTCGAATATGGCGCATTCAATTCTTCTGATGATCCGACACGCTCAGATATACTACTTTTGAGTTCTGGATTCTGATTTTTCAAATCATCGATATTGGTGATGAATTGTGCAGATGTTGTATGGGTTGTGTCAGCCAACGTTGACGACTCTAATAGCCTAAAATAGTTTCGACATGGAGGAAATCAAATGAAGTTTTCCAAGGCTCTCCGCCTTTGCTTGTCTATAATTCGACCAGGTAATAATTAATGCATGAATATAATGGCAATGACAGAGATACATTTCCGTGTGTAGCTACTAAGCTTGTACAATACGACAAACAATCAAAGCTGACATCCCCAGTTTTGGTTGACTGTCACATAATTTTATACGAGGGAAAGAAAAACTAAGAGCCGGGAAACAATATCTTATACGTATATGCCTCACTATATTGTAAAATAGTTGAATACACTCAATGATTCTACCCTTTGAGCGGATAACACTAATTACCAGGGACTTGTGGCATCAATATTTTGCAACGTTCATATCAGTTGAAAATCTTCCACGAACACTCGTGAAAATGTAGGGCAACTCTGTCTAATTCAAGGGTAAGCACGATGCAGCGAACGTTGTGAAAGAGGAAGTGTCAGAGTTACGAAGTAGAATATTCCCCGATGGAGATCGAGACGTCGCAAGATCAGATAATTGACGGGTGCGGGAGGGGCTGATTGACGCCGATTGACGCGCTTGAAACTCCGATGGGGCCTCTCTCTCTCTCTCTATTGGTGCGCGCTCGGGCTCGGCGGCGAGCGCATGCAATAATAATAATGGGAGTTACATCTGGGCGCACTGCTATTTCGCATAGAGTCGCGCATGGTGTAACTTCGCGAGAGCTAGGTCATTGTTACTTCCGACGGCTGTTTGGCAATTGATACTATAGCTCTCTCGCAATAGCGGCCCGTGAGCTCCAACAAAGAATCCGCTATTTAGCGCTGGCGCAATGGAGGAAATGAGCGTAAGAGCGCACCGGGGCGCAGGTGTTGAAACTTCTTCGCGGCTGATGCAGATGCAGTGTTAGTCGTGCTATATACATGCATACAACACCGACTAAGTGTACGAGTGATCTCTCGCGAGACTCTGCGATTACAGCTCGCGCAAATCCTCCCTCGCTCTCCCGGGATTACAATCGGAGATTTCTTTTTTATCCGCGACGGTAGCACATGGACGTTCCAATTTTGCCCCTCTCTCCTGCCTTCTCACTCGCCTTTTTCTCCCCCTTCATTATATTATTTCACTCGTGACGATTCCATTCAACTTTTCGCACCTCGCCTGCTTGGCTCATAATCATAAGTATACGTGATATTCCACGCACTCTAGCTGTGTCAATACTGAATTAATTCTCGCGCGAGGAGGCGGGCTATACTCTGATTGTATTATGATGTCGATTGTTATCGGTATATCATGCGTCACGCAAGTTCTCGCAACGAACAATGCTCCTGGTTGAGAAAATTGACCAGCTTATTATATCTGCCGGCTATTGACACGACAACACCTGTTTCTCGTCACATTTGTTTCGCTTGCAAAGATAGTCATCGAGAATTTCAACAATTCGTCCCAGATTATGGCGAATAATGAGCTTAACAGATGCTTGAATTTCCAGGGGTGACAGAAAGCACGCTACCTCTTCATTTTCGTACCTTACGCTATTCAAACCATTGATAGCCGATGAGGTTTTTCGAGTGAGATCTGAGTTTCCCTTATTAAAAAGAATTTCTATCGAGATTTCTATGCAATGCTGGTCGTGGTTTTGAACTTCTCGAGGTGGAAGATTGAATAATAAACTGTTTGTATTTGATACTTCGTGACTACGATATTTGAGTAAATGACAATAAGTTCACCGCAACGATCATATAATACTCATTAGTAATCTCTAAAATCGAGCAATCGTGATTGAAAAATTGCCTATGATTTTTTACAGTTTTTCTTGTGGTTGAGATAATTTGTCGATTGATGTCGAAAAACGATACAGAGACCTCAGTGATCAGAGATCTGATCGAGCTATTTTGATTCTGCTCATTCGACGATTAACACTCTCTAATATAAAGGGCACATTTATTTTATTTATTTCGTACGGTCGGTATTTTTTCATTGATTTCCAATGATCGGTAATTCAGGCGCATATGAGTCTGAAAAATTCACATGAATTTTCATTGATACGGGTAATAGGTTAGTGAGTCTCCAGTAGCCACTGCTAACCATCCAATTGATCACATCGAGATTTAGTTCTTGAAGTCTGTCGCGGGCCGTCCTTTAGGAGAGAGTGGATCCTCAATGGCCTTATGTACGCTGTGACACGACACGAGAGATAGGGCAGATTTGACAAGCGAATGCGTCCGGTGCAGGTGTACGGGAAGTAAACGCTCGAGGGCGCATGCGAGCTTCCGCATCGTCAAAGACGAGCGCGACTCTTTTTTGAAGGACGACAAAATTGCGTAATCATGTCGAGCACGGATTGCAAAGGGAGCTGGTTGTTCAGACTCTGCAATTGCACCGTCCCATTTCGCAGCTCTTTCACTCTCGTAACACGTTATAATTGCATCGTGCAGCTCCGCTGTAAATGGAGACAGGTTATCGCGAGCGAGCGAGCGAGCAAACCAACAAACAAACGCTGGTAGTCGCTCACGGAGCTCGGCGTATATTAACTCGTTTGCCGTTTCAGTAATTCATTCGCCGCCTGCACACCACCGTGTCACGATAAATGCCATCCTTTATCCCATCTCTGTCTCTGTTGCCTTTTTCCTATATGAGAACATAATACGCTCATACTTGTGTGGCACGGCGGCGCATCATGAGCGCATCGCACCTGACAAACTAACTAATGGCACTATCACTGATGGAAGTTCTCGCGAGCGCGAATCAAAGATAACGCGCGAGTCACATTCACAGTGTATATAATATAGCGCAAATGGACTGCATTATGTACATCGAATCTCAACGAGGCGATGTTGAAGGATCGAGATGAATCAAAGGCGCGGAGTTGTGATGCTGAGCGTTAATTTGACAAAATCGTCGAGCCTGGACAGGACTGCAGTAGCAGCAGTGGCAGCTGTTCGTTGGGACGGCGATGATTATTATGAAGTCGTGGAAGCTCATCGATGCAGCAATAACTAATGCTGCTCCATCACTGTGACGTCGAGTTGCCCGAGCGAGCGTGAGAGGCTCTGTTGTGACTGATGCAAGCGCATCAATCTGTTCACATTAGTGACATTAACTCGCTTCTATGCTTGAGTCACTCAGAGCATATCGGACAAGCTGGAGAACAGAAATGAGAGCCTTGATGGAGATTATATACGCTCCATAGTGATTTCGAGAGCTGCTTCGGTACATCGCAACGGTCCATTTTTGAAAGCGACTCGGAAAGCGAGGCAGATGAGCCATCGATATCGCGTCGTGTAGAGGCTTCCAATCGAGTCACTGTGAATAATTTTTTCGGGTTGCCATATACTACGAGGCTCTCATCACTAATGGCAGGCTTGCGGCACATCATCCCATTTTTTCTCGTCCATCGTAATATACGTTCCACCTCGACCCGATGATTTCCCATGGACCAAGACTAATGGGTATCGATGAATCGCTCTCACCCGTCAATCTCTTGACGCGATCGGTGCGATGTCTGCGATGACGTGTCGACATACTCATATCGAAAATCGAAATCGACGGCACGGCGGTGGCGTCGCGAGCGTTCCCATTTAGGCACCCGTGGGCGGAATCTGACCGTTATCATTCATGTTCTATTCACGCGACAGAATGCTCGCCTACATGAGTAATGGTTGCAGTCATCGGTACACGTGAGAATCACGGATTGCGAAAAATTAATGAAACTAGTGTGTGCGGCTGAATTTTATTCGCGGGATTTAAGAGACGCTTATGTATACGATCCAGGAGCAATCGCTTTGCGCGCGACCGTGACCGAAGGACAGCTACACATGCATACTTACACGGTCTCGCTGGATGGCAAGTGCATCGCTGTATATGCGCTATATTGAACTTTGGCGAGCGGCGGCGGCGGCGGCGGCATCTAATCCTCGAGCGACGAACACAGTCGAATCCTTTCTCTCGCGCTTGTATTATATGCTTCAAATACCAGCATGATAGGATGCACACGTACGCTCGCTCATTCAGTTGCCTGGTCGACTTGATTCGCGTTTATGTGCATGCATATTATAGCGAGGACCTGCAACGAGATACGAGCCTTTCTCCGGTGTCACGAGCGAGGTATACAGACTCACCGCCACCGAGGCTCCTCACGACCCGCGCGATGATCTTCGAGCTCGTCGATCGCTAGAGTATGCAGTGATCTCGCGCACGGAAACCTCTCCGCGAGTTTGCACCATGCATCTTGTCCATTACCTTCACATCTCATACGAGCAAGCTCTAATATTTCCCGATGGTCAGATTCTCTATGCAGATTCGAGCTTGAATCGGTCCACTGTCCATCAACAGCGGAGCTTGCAACTTCCACATTTTCTCGGAAGAAGATGCACGCCCATGACCATTGGTGAATACTTGATTCCTATCAAATCGGACGGGCAAACATGAAAAATGACACGTTTTAGGCAGCTGTTCGAAATCTTCACCAACACCAATTACACCCTTGGTTACGAACCTTAAGTGGAACGGGACCAATGGAACACTCGAGCGAACGCGAGCGCAGCTTGTCCGTGCAAATCAGCAGTACAAGCCATAACTTAAGTGCCGCTTGCTAAGCATCTCATTACGATACGCATTGTGCACTTATGCTCAATTTACGAACCTTTTCATGCAACGTTTCAAAGTTGATGGTGGAACATTGTCGCTATGGTGGCTCGCACGGAAGTCGCGTCAAAAAGTGTCACCGCTCATCGCTTGGTAACGCTGCAAATAGTGAGCCAGCCGTTCACATTACGAGATTCGCTCAATTTTGATTTCTCCGCCATGCGCAACTGCTGAGAGATCCTCCACCTATCTCACGCTGCCCTGATGCTATTACAGCAACATCCACCGATACTTTGTGGGCCGCATATTACGGGCCCAATAGGCCCATCGCCGACGACAACGACCACGACGACGATACACTCTGCGCTGCACATGCACGTGGCGCTTGGCTAACGAATGCGCATCCCATTACAATATTAGCATAGTCTGGCTGCAAAGCGTTCACAATGACAATGGCGTTCATTGACTTGCATGCGCGCGGGCTCCGTCTCTACCGATGCACTCTGCTCGAAATGTACGAGGTAATTGCTCATCCTCATTTCAATCCGTGACATTCAATTCAGCGGTATACGTTTCCCATACATCCGTACTCGATAATTGAAACAAAAGTATCGTGCTCAATTTGCGATATAGCTCAAGAGAGGGAAAAATTACAGCAGATATCTCGTGGGATCTCCAAACTACCCATCAGATTCAATAGTTCACCATCAAATTCGTGTGGTCCAAGAGAGGCAAAAATGGCTACGGAGAAAAGCAAAGGAGTGTCCATGCGCTCGCTTGGTCGCGGATGAGACGCCCATTGCCTGCAGGTCGAGGCGAGAAATTAGCGCTCGCGGAAAGCAAATATAAGCTAAACATCGCCGCGAGGGCTGAGAGTATACGGTGCCCGCTCGGTCACGTGCATTACTTATGGCTAGCAAAAGCATTTGACAGAGTCGAAAGGAGAGTCGAAGACATTGCATGCGCATCAGGCTTCGTCCACGTATCGAGGCTAAGATATTCAACGGGTGGCTATATTATGATGGTCTAATAGGCGCGTCCTCTCTTTTCTCTCAGAGCTCGGGTGTTGCCGACGACGATGCAAGCATCAGCCGATGCACTCGAGCGCGTGTCGCGCGGGTGAAAGTCGGACTTCTTGACTTATCGGGACAGCGTGGCTAAAGTATCGGGTCGAGTGCAGCGCGGTATGACTATTTGCTTCCGCCAAATGGCAAAGAAAGGCACGCCGCGTATTTATGGGTACTCGAATACCACACTATTGAGGCCTCGATTGAGGCCTACCTTCTATATACAGCCCCGAGGCAAAAAAAGGCCACGACAACGATACGATGCATCTTTCCTCGTTCACTCGGCATTTCTCGTTTTGCGAGCTCGCGAGAAGATTTTGGAGAATAGGAATCCACAAATTCAATTGGTCATCGGAAACCGAGTTGCATCGGCGTTAGGCTCGTGATATATTTTTGAAACTATCTTCGATATCGCTCAGAAGGATATTCGAATTTTGAATCGTGACTCATTGTAGCTTCGTTTGGGAAATGCTTTGGTGCTCCGAGAGATTCCTCCGTAAAGAGTTGATCTAATAGTCGTATGGCCTTACCATCAGTTCCTCCACGAATGGACACTCGTAAGCCCGTGAGTCATCGCTACCGGTATTCGTTGATATTATCAAACGTCTCTGTTTGCTCATACTGCGATGCATATCTCATTCAAAATCAATTTCCGATCCCCTTGGGTGAATAATTTTGCTACCGATGACCTCACAACGATCCGAGTCAGAGTTGAAGAGGAGCATAGAAAGACACCGACGGCCTCTTTTAAACGATCTCTCGATGAATCATTGGAGTACTTGTGCTTTGGACTCGTTTGCAGTCGCCTCGATATGAAAAATGCCAAGATAACGAGATTCAGAGCAAGTCTGTACAATACGCATAAGAATGTGAAAGTCGCGGCATATTGTCAAATAACGCTCTAAATCGTTATGCGGTTATACGAGTGTAATCGATTTCCGGTTCATATACTATCTCTAGTTTGTGTTGACAAGCATGCATATTACAAAATTTTTAACGTCTCACAAGACTCAGAACATATGTTCATATTTTACTCATCACTTATCCCTTGAGAGATGAGAAGGCAGAATTGAGTTGTTCAGAGTCATAGTGGACTAACAAGGGGGACCCACGAAGTGCGGGTCACCAAATCTCACCAAACTTTCTTTACAATCTCGTACCACCTGGAATATGAAGAATCCAGAGTAACTCCGTCAGATGGGCTCCCCGTTCAGAGCTACAAGCAAAAATGTTAGCGTTGCCAGTATACCTATACATATCACTTTTAACATGGGCCTATATGGGCAATGTTAATGTCATGGGCTGTAACTTTGAACAGGCGGCCCATTTGACGGAGTTACTCTGGATTCTTGATATTCTAGGTGGTACGAGACTGTAAAACAGGTCTGGTGAGATTCGGGGACCCACACGCCGTGGGTCCCCCTTGTAAGTCCACTCTTGAGACTCAATCATTCTGGGGCCTCCCACAATTTAACCATGATTCGAGGCCATTCGGGAGTCATTCTCCAAGTCGAAGAACATGATAGAAAAGATGAAAAAAATTGTCTGCAAACGATAAACTCAAGTCCACCAATACGCGGGGAATTTTCAGGCTGATTTTTCGCACGATTCAAAAGTGGACTTACGATTAGTCCACTATGACTCTGAACCATTCAATTGGAACTGACGTCACATCTCTCGAATGACTCGCGGTCACAATTCAAAATTCAATTGAATGTTTTAGGTGTGCCAAGTAAACAGTTTTGAAGCGAATAATTCAATAAAATGCATTCGAAGATCGCGGCTACCGTGTGGAGTCCTGCGGTCTGGATAAACCAGAGCGAAGCAATAAATAACAATCCATATGCAAATGCGAGATATTATCAGAAATGATAGTTGGCGATGATGTTTGCACATTGTAACAAGTTGTACAAAACACCACCATAGCTCCCGAGGTTGCACGCGTCCGGCGAAAGAGTTCAGCAGTGATAATGTGAGCTTCACACTGATCCAGCGCCCGCTGCATGGCGCATTACGATGTCAATGATAATGGAGGAGTCCCGGTCTCGGAGAGGCGCGATATTGCGCAACGGTCCCATTCACGAAAGCAAAAGTGTGAGCGCTAGAGCGCGAACTCGGTAATATAAGTGTAGCAGAGCTTGAAGAGGCATATATAGCGCCACCTTACTTGCACTCTCATTCAGCGTAAAACGCTGTACGCTCATAGGTCTGATAATGGGGAGCCGCGCGCGTGTCACGCCGCTATGTATACATCAGCATGAGGGCCATACGCGTGTGAGCAAAAATGACACGATTAGGGAAACGATGTCACTGTATATGGTGTTGCTGCAGCAATTTGCAGTGAATGCAGATGCAACGAGCGAAAGTACATGCCAAGTGCGTATTGTTATCTGGAACGGAGCACGCTGCAAATGGTATAGCGGCGGACGCTATACTCGTTGTGCAATATCGATTGTTATACATGGAAAGTTCTCTCGCGCGATAATATGGTAGATTGCCATTGGTGCTCCCAATGAGCGAGGTGCGGTTCAAAAGTGTGAACTGCTGGCCCGCTTTTTTCACTCAATGGTCATATTTATATACACTCTCGCCAACCGCGCCGGCCGCCGCGTCGCTCGCGAGGAGCCGTGGGTTGCGTGCGGAACAACGCGCGAGGTTCACCATCGGAGTCGCCCTCTGAATGCTAAGTGTAATTTGCAAACGCGATTTCTTGGACGCTGAGGCAATGGGCGTAAACTGGGCCAGCTCGAGCGCGCTCGGCCCCATCGCATATATACACAATGGGTGCGTGCGAGCGTTGGAATCGCCATCCGCCCGCGCGCTATATTTGAAGCTTTCGATTTCATTTGGCGCCGAGCCGTACGGCAGCGTTTCCAGGCAAGTAACAGGTAAGTAACAGGTAATGAGACATCTCTTGATCGGTGTCTGTGAGTCAATCCCTCGTTATCGTTTCGCGTAAACATCGATGCGGCAATTTTTGCCGGCAAAGCTGTCGATCTTCTTCAATCGATTCAATTTTTCGTCCCTTGCGTGATACCACGTCACGCTCAGATTGCCACTTGCATCCTGCCCGCGGCTCTCAAGATCATTGATGCCTACTCCGTTGTATACACTTGCGAAACGGTGTGTACATTGCAAATTATCCTTCTGTATGATCTCGCTTAATTTGCGTGCTTTATTTTTTCGTGATCCTTAGCAGCTACACAAGTTCTATCCAAGTTATAAACGCGAACAAGGCTGCGATTGAAGCCTACGCTCGATGCTGAACTTCGATGAGAAGCGATGATTATCGATCTCTTTTTCTCACTGCAATCATTACACCCACGAAAGAGTGAGCAGCTCTGTAGCAAACTCGGTACTAGCTCAGAAACTGAACGATAAATGACAGTTACGCAAATTTAATCCATCTTTGATTGCCACGACCGCGCATCGGTGCCAATTAAATGATCTAAGATGATTTGCTTGGGAGTGAGAAAATGCTGAAATCCAGAATTCGCGAATGAGTAGTTCCACGCGAAAAGCGACCTACGAAAAAGCGTCATGTCCCAGATCTTTTTGTTAACACCTTTATTCGATTTTACGGTACAAAATATGAACTTTCCACCACCTATGGGGTCCCGAAATAGTAGATTTCGCACCGAGATTATGAGGTTGTAGCTCGCTTCTGAGCGATTGGTTTTCGGCCCGAGCCGCAGGCGAGGGTCGAAATAATCGCTCGGAAGCGGGGAACCTCATGATCGAGGCGCGAATGCTATTTTATGCAATTTTGTAAGCACCCAAACATCGGAAAATTGCATAAACAGCTATTTCGATAGAATATTTTGAAACCTTCCGAATTCCGCTAACCGCGTGTCTCTATCTATGAGCAAACTCGACTCATTTGCATTTCTGTGAAAAGAAGTTTGTAGAATTTGAAAAAAATGTATTTTCCTTCATTTTCGAAAATTCTCGCCATGGGACCGAAAAATTTTTTCGGGACCCCAGAGGTGATGGAAAGATCATTTTTTGTACCATAGAATCGAATAAAAATGCTTACAAAAAGATCTGAGACATGACCCTTTTTTGTAGGTCGCTTTTGCGAGGAACTACTCGAATACAAAGTACTGAAGAAACTATGACAGAACAAACTAATGATATTGAATCAGTTATCGGAGATCACGCTGAGTTATGAGCGACCCCACGACCAGATTATATGGGAATTTTCCCCCTTATGGTTGCGTATGAACCATTGAGCTGATTGAAAATCCATGCATCACATACAGTCTTCGACCTCAAATTCATAGATGATTAAAAAATCATGATTCGGCAGAAATTTCTCTTCAATGTACTCGTCAATTGGCATTGAGCTTCCAGAGACGACTCGCTAGAACACACGCCAGACTGATAGCTATCTCAATAGCAACGTAACAGTTGCTTTTTTTTTTTTAAAGTGAGTGAAAATAAAGAATCCGTAGAAGAGGACACTTTCGCACGAAGTGTCTCAAAAAACTATGTTTCTCAATGAGTTACCGAGTCAATCAACCAATTGATCAATCAATCAATCAATCGCAAGAGAATATCGAAGTGAGATACAAGAAAATGGTCGTCACAAGTACATACTTGGGCCGGAAGTAAGCATGCTCATTGCGTGATCTTCATTGGCTCCTTACCCTCTTTTCCAAGCCTCATTGCGATATCTCTTTACACGTGCAATACCGAGCTCGCGCGGGATGTGATGTATTTTCTCGTGACCCGGACCGCGATGGCCGTCTAGGCCTTTTGTTTTTTTGCGCTTTGCGCGCATCCACCTTGCGAGATTCCCAATAGCGCAATGTGTCTACATCTCTAATCAGCGGGTGACTCTTGAAATCACCGCGTGCAGCAACAGTAGCGGCGCGGAGGCATTGACCGTTGAAAGAAGAAAAAACGGAAACGCGGTTGCAGCGAGCGCTCGTGCTAAATCTTGATTCCGCGCGCTCTCTGTAGTTTGCACTCCGGCAAGTGCCCCGAGCGCCCCGCTGCCACCGTTGTCGCAGTTGCACAAACGCGTTTTCACGTCGTCATTGTTTTCTAGTCCACTTAATTGCCAAAGTCCGCGATTGCAGCGGTGGCAGTGCGACGCTCGCAATAGCAGCTCCCGTGCCTGAGAGAGCCTGCAAAAGCATCGAGTGGCCTTGAAACGCTAAGATATCTCGAAATCTAACCTGAAATTGGAGGCAAGTTCCGTGGCAGTGGCATGCTCCGGTACCATGTAGCGGGGCGCCGCGCCGCGCCGATCGTCAGACTCACTACTACTAACTCGTTACGCTCGGCAATTTTCCAAGCTCAACGCGCTGGCTGTGTTACGTAAGGGCCGGCACGTGACGAGAAACCTACTCGCCTGGTGCCGATACACGTGCCGCGCGCAAATCGCCGCTACATGCAGCTCCAGTTTTCGACCCCTCGCTCGCTCGGGCACCTGCAGCAGTTTTTTTCGACAACAGGTATCTTCACTACGATTCACTACAAACAAAACATGTGCTAGACCTTGTGCAGGTTACCGATGCATTCGTCGGATCGGTTCTCCAACCCATCCTGTGTATATAACTCAGTCAGTGAGCTCTTTTTATCATTAACATATCTTAGCGGTGAAAAGCTCGATAGGGGCTGGCGGTCGCGATCGGACGTCCGTTGCTTGGGGCACGGCTTGGGGGCATTGTGACGCCATCTCGTCCGTTTGTCTGGAGGGACCAGTAATAGCAATAAATCGGGCGATTGTATGGGCGCCGAGAAGAGGCCTCAGTGCCCGCGGCTCGCACGGTCACGTTTCGTGTTCATCAAGCGGCGCGCTCGCTCCCTCTATGTGCTTTGGCCAATTTCTTATTCCTCGATCGCGCGCGCTCAGAGGTCATCCAAGTCGCGCTGTGTGCGGTGTACTGATGAATCAACGGCTGAATATGGGGCCCGCCACGTTGTCGGGCCCACCATACACCACACTGCGACGAGCCACCCCGTGCGACGCGACATGGCTCTTTCTTTCCATAGAAATAACAACCTTCAGCTGCATTACGACAGAACAATGGGAGTAATAGTATCGCATCAGCATAGAGCTGCACAGAGCTTGATGTAGCTATGGAGCTCCTGTGTAGGGCTCGCAAAGCCGCTGAAAGTTGATGCATCAATGCTCGCCCATCGGGCACCGGCTGCTATATTGCTGCTAACACCGCTGCATTCCAACGATTATCATTACGTAAAGTAATAGTCAGTCCTTCTCGCTTCCATATAGGCGACAACGCGTCGCACACTCATTTTCATTCTAATCTCTGACACTGCAGTGAAAAGCATGGGACTTCCTTCTTTTTGTTAATCCATCCTTAGGTAAACTCGCGACAAAAGATATTATGTCCAACTAGTCATCGGATCTTGGTTCTATAAGCTGGTCAACGCGTGATTCGCCGACAAGAGTAGTTACTCCACATTTTTACCAACGCTTCATTTGCATTGAGTATGGACACTACCCGTTAGCCACGCAAGCTCGCGAACAGCCTGTAGTCGGTATCCATTTGTCAGGAGATGGCAACGGACTCTTACCAGCAGCATCAGCTTGACTGGCAAATACCAGATAAACGGGTATTATATACGGGCCTCGGAGACCTCGGAGAGGTCAGGATAGCACGCGCGCAAGTCGATACGAGGTGTCTTTGGTCAAAAGTGATCCACGCATGGTTTCGAATCGTGGAAACGGAGACGTGACCGCCGGCGACGTAGCGGCGGCTTGGCTTGTTCTCGTAATCGCGAGAATTTGTCAGCTCGCGCGCAAAGCGACAGGAATTAATAGAACTCGTCTGTCTGCCAGTTGTGTTGGAGCGAGAACCACGGTATCACTTGCACTCCCGAGCCGCGGAGGGATGATGTAGAAGCGACGCGCTCGCGGGTGCTCTCGACGACGAGCGTGCCACTCGACTTTCGGGAAAAAACGAGGGATCGCTCACTCAACTTGGCCCTCGTGATCTTGTATATAGCGATAATCTTGAAACGATGTACAATATGCAGGGTGACATCCGGATGGCAAAAGTTTGAGGATGCAGAGCGTGAGGTGACAAGTAAAATCTCGCTCCATAAATATAACCATGCAAATGACGGAAAGGCCGCGCGAGCATTTTTGCAAAAAAGACAGCTCTCTTTTGTGCGACGAAGCCACAAGTTGACACTCCCACAAGGTGCAGGTGCTCGAAAGTCACCACGGCTTCGTTACACACATGCGACGTGTTTCTTCGACCACTTTACGCGTCTTACTTATATTTTATACATGCTAGTACACACATAGTCGCTCGGACTCTGTCACTATACGTACATTATGTGATGTACACTTTTCTTGCACCCCGTACGCGAGTCTGATGGCGCGAAGTGAGAAAGCGCGCAGCTTCGACAAATTAACTTATACTTATGAACCCGGAGACCAATGCGCTGCGTTCGTCTGCGTTGCTGCTTGAGAAAGACTATATGTATGCGCTTTTTAATGGACATTCTTTTAGATTTCTTAGCAGACGTGCGTGTAGCCTGCAGCGTTACAAGCATACTCGTGAACTTTGCACGCAGAGTTTAATATTAGCGAGCTCTTGCAGTCATATGCATGGATGGAATTTTTGCCTATTCACATACTTACAATTGGCTCTTTTGGAGATTGGCACGCAGAATATTAGGTAGAGCAGATCAAACGGAATTTGCACACGATCTACCTGCTGACCCTCATCGGATGAATTTTCTGGCGTCGCTTTGCGAGTTTTTCTAAAGCATCTCTGTATCCGGACACGGTGTTCTGTGACTCAATTCTCACCTACTAGAGGCGGGGAGGGGGAGTCCAGTGCTTCTACTCTCAATATAATTATCCTCCTAGAATCGTTATATAGACTCCCCGCGCACTCTGTTAATTAACTAAAATCGGTCGAATTTCCAAAATTAGGAATTTCCGTCCAGATAATTCAATGGTTGGGTTTCTACAAGACTGAAATTTGATAAACATCACTAAGCAATCTGGATTAGTATAAAAAATTATTTTATAGTTCTTCCATATTTTACGTGGCAGTTTTAACCGCTGCTCTCGACAATCAAAATACTTGGAAGTCGAGGTGAGATTGATCTTGGTACGATAGGGAAAAATCAAATACGGGGAGTTTTCTTCGGCGACCAACGCAGGTAGTACAGTGGACAAAATCAAAAACTGGTTTTCCCGCGGCTGATCTACGACTTGGCCTCTGAATCGTCTGAGTGCCTCGCTATAGGTGCCACCAAATATCGACACTATTCTTTATCGTAGAGTCGTATTCGAGTGAGTTTTTCGAGTTCTTTAATCCCGCGGAATCTCTGGAATTTCCGGAGTCCAAGAGATTTCGTGGACGTCTTCTCTTATTTTATTATCCATTTGTTTTGGTTTAACACTTTGCCTGACTTATTTATTCGGTCGCATTAACATGAGATGGTCATTTCTAGAGATTTCTAGTTCTTCGCATTTCTTTGAGGTTTGAGTCATCTACTTGAAAATAGTTCAACGGACGGAATACATTATAAGATCCATCTTACGTTCCAACACCCGTATCTTGTTTGGCTGAGACCTGAATTTCAGTGCTTTTTGGGTGATTAATATCCTCGGGATCTATTATAGCTCCCTCCAAATTATATTTGGTGTATCGTACATTATACCTAGATGACATCTAGCTAAGAGTCACGGGCATTACAAGTATAGATTGATCTGAAATTTAAGGTAGAAGAGTTGTGTACACCGGCTGTATGGACTCGAGGCGCTTGGGCTTGAATAAAATCAGCCACTTCATTGATTAGTCAAGCAGAAGATTGGTTTTATAACTCATGACCCCGCGGGATTCTCAACTCTGGCGATTATCTCTGGGATTCTTACCTCTTCCTTTGAAATGAGTTGATGGTCAATCTAACATACGAGTACAGAATACTTAAAATTACAGCCAAAGTTCAATACTGCCCAAAGTAAAAGTTTCAATACATTTGCTTGAAAGTTCAAGCAGAAATCATAAGTAAAAAAACGAATTTAAAATGTCTCATCTCTCTTCGATCAGGAGAGTTCCAAAATTCGACAATTTTCAAGTTTATCCCGATAAGTAGGTCTAGATGGTAGATTTTCTGTCATGGTTGGAAAAATTGATCATTGTCTAATTTCAGAGAAGTGCTAAAGCTACAGAAGTTTTTGATAGAGATAGTCCAGATTCTTGTAGAGTGTAGATCGCCGAAATACGACGAGGGGAGCAGATTTTTATTTCTTCGGCCAAATTTGAATACTCCCCAGAATAGAGTGTAAAAGCCAAACTCTACACATCATTCTCCACGGGCGTTCTTTTTTTCAGAATTTGGAAGGAAATTACGCCTTATTTAGGGTCGTTAATATTCCGATACTAAATCTCGAGTCCCAATCAACGACACTGAAACCGAATCTCGCGAAATCTTCATAATTCTTTTTAGCTCTACAACTATCACGTGTTACGCAAGTTAGCCCGAAGAATTTTTATTCTCTTCTCACTCTGTTGGTAGATAGGCAGTGCAGGTACAGTTATGTATAATTGGGGTGAGCCACGCACTCTGAAATTCGCTCGAAAGAGGGGATCTCGATCTTGAGAGACTAGGGGGGGGGGGGGGGAGAACGCGAAAATAATCACCATTACCAATACGATTGAGCGTCGTTCCATGTATTACCTCACGTTCGGTGGTGCTTCAATTTTTTTTCCGTCGTTGAGTATCGCACTTTTGGCCGTGAAAATTTCTTGCTACGGATATCATGCTAAAATCGATACTGGATTGGTCACAAAATCGAGGTAATGGCATAAAGAGTGGTCAATGAACATTAACATAATAAATCCATGATAATTAATCATCGTGCATGGATATGAGTATTTAGCACACGGACGGTCTGGATATTTAATTGATTTTTAAGACCGAAATTTGCATTGAAAAGCATTGTGAGGCGTCGAATCGAGGTCGCTCATAAAAAAGTCGCCGATTGCGCGACAAGAGCGCACTGCTCATTGCAAAACTCGTGCTGCGGCCCAATGAAGACGACAGATAAAAACATGAATTTTATTACACGCTCTCGATGGTAGCGCAATCGGAGCAATCTCTGGCTCTTTAACGTAGAAATATTTTGTAGTAGGAGAGACAGTATATGAGCCTTTCAGGATCGAAAAAGCGTCTTCAGAGCAACCTATTGGTCGACGGACATGTAATTTGCGCATTCGTTATTGGCAATCGTGGACAGTAGTATAAAATCAAGTAGAAGTTGAAATTCACCGAGTGATTCGTGTTCTTTGACGTTCTGGATCAAGAAATGATCTTTGGCTCTACATTAATGCGCCTAGAATCTTCTCCGGAACCCGAAGAAATTGTAGAAATCAATCGAAGGAAGCGGAAACGTCCTCCCCAATGTTGCATCCTTTTTTTTCATGCCTTGTCATATTTTTAGTCACCTATATAATATAAGGTAAATGTACCCAACTTGCCTCTGTACCCAACTTGCCCCCATATGCCGATCTCGGGGATGGGCATTCCTTGGCCTCCCGGCAATTTTTTTCACGTTTGTTATGTTGAAATATGAGAAAGTAAGTAGTTTAGGTCGACCCCGAATCATTCTTGCGTTCTCCAGAGAATCTAAAGTGATTTTTCGATTTTTCGTGATTACTTAGCTAAGAAAGCACCGAGGAAATCGCCTTCAGTAAAATCGGTGCCAAATTCTTTGAGTTCAACCAATCTCAACGTACCTTAGCGCATTCGATTCCTTGTTTTAAGACCTTCAAAATCCGTTTTTTAAAATGGCAAAACTCGAATATGGAGCTGTTTTATGTGCAAAATACAAAGACGATTTGTAAACAAGGATGCCAACATCAGAGTGTACCTAACATGCCCCCATATGTTCATCTCGAAAGGGCGTGCAGTACGACTTTTTTACCACCCAGAACGTGTTTATTACGTCAAAGTAGGTCAGAAATAGTGTTTCGAACCAATGAAAAGCTCCAAATGTGCGTGCACGACGATGAAAACACTTTATCGCCGATTTCCATCATTTATTTCGGAAGAATTGAAACAGTTCGGCTCCAATTGATTCAAATTGGACGTAGTTTAATGCATTTTAAAGGTATTTAAACAAGCTTTAAAATGAGTTGAAGCACGTTGGAGAATATGGAGATGGACCAGAGTTATTTGGAATAAAATGGCCTAATGGGGGCAAGTTGGGTACACACTTTTGTAAACTCTCAAAAATCACCTTTTGCGAGAATTCAAACAGTTCGGCTCCAGTTGGTTCAAATTGAATGTGGTTCAACTCATTTTGAAGGTCTTAAGACAGGCTTTGAAATGAGCTAACCAGAAGAGTGTTTCAGATCCGGGTCACGGATTGGGCTGAAACTTTGGAAATAGTCTTTTTTCGGTGCCAAAAGATGAAACCCAAAATTATAGACCCTAACGCTCAAGCATTTTTGAGCTACAGCCAAGGACATTAGCATTGCAGGTATACCTATATGCATGATTTTTAACATGGGCCTATATGGGCAATGCTAATGTCTTCGGTTGTAATCCGGAAACGCTTGAGCGTTAGAGTCTATAATTCTGGGTCTCATCCTTTTGTGCTAAAAGAATACTATTCCCAGAGTTTCAGCCGAATCCGTTATCCGAATTTGAGACACTCTCCTGGTAAGGTACGTTGGAAAATGAATAGGGGCATGTTGGGTACAGTGACCTTATATAAACTGTTCGAAAACTCCAGATTGGATGATGTGTTATAAACCACTGCCACCGAAATTGCCACAGAACGTAAAAGAAAATTATGAAAATCGAGCATCGTGATGATACATAAAATCCTAGATAAAATCGGTGCCCGTATCGCTGCATCGAAAGTCGGACGCTCTCTGTGCCGTTTTCTGATGTCGCCCGAGGCCTTGCATAATGTGATATTATACCGGACAGCAGCGGTGAGATTAGAGCATCATTGCACTAAAAATAATGCATGCCGCGCGAGAGAAATGCAGAAAATTTTCACCATGAACGTACGCTCGGTAGCTTTGTCATTTATAGACTTTATCGATCAAATAAAGTAAATTCATTGCGAGATTCACTCGATGTGTTGCTCACAGGTGAGTGTGTGCTTTGCGTGGGTGTTTCTATTCGAGTTCACAAAGACAACGCTGATGTGAGCCTCTTCAGAATCAAGGTCCCTCGCATTGAAAGAGCATATGTATCCATTCGCGCAGTCGAAGAAAGACGAACCCGCGTACAAGAGCACGTAAATAAATGAATTCACGTAGCAAAAGCGTAAGTATATGTGAGTGTGTGCACATTGCAAAGTTTACGCGTCGTCCGAGCGCGCGGACACGAGTGAGCCGACGTGTGCTTATCGAGAGCTGCTCTTATCATCGCTCGAGCTTTTGTCGCTCAGGTGCACGAGCACGACTTTACCTATGCACTCTGTCAACCAGATTCAATCGTTTTCGCGGAAGATATTAGAGCAGAGGCATTTGCAGACTGTGGTCTCTGTGTAGAATCTTTCGTTCTGGAAAGCGATGGCCATACGCTGCAGGTGACGGAGCGAGGCGAACGCATAGCGACAATGCAATGCACAAATATGCAAAGAGGTGAAAAACAATGTTGCAAAGTTTATATCGCTCTCAAGGAGCTCGGGTCTGCAGCTCATGAAA
This sequence comes from Eretmocerus hayati, assembly GCA_029851415.1. NCBI lineage: Eukaryota > Metazoa > Arthropoda > Insecta > Hymenoptera > Aphelinidae > Eretmocerus > Eretmocerus hayati. Next base: position 48,411,529 of record CM056743.1, read on the forward strand.
TATTGTCAGAAGTGTAGAAAAAAAATAGGGAAAAGAAACAGCGCAAGCGCAACACAAAAGTGCGCAGCTGCCCTGGGACTCGAGTGTATTGACGAGAGAAGCGAAAACTCGCAGAGCGAGCTCGCCCGCGAACCTTATCTCAGAGCACTTTTTGTCCAGCGCGGAATAGTTCGAATCCATTATCTTGGTATACCATATTCCGAGCAGTGCACGCGTCAGGTAGAGCTATATACCATCAGCTACAAATGAAGAGGTAAAAAAACACTCCGCGATTGAGCACAGCGATGAAGCCAGCGCAAAAGATGTCGAGCGGAGAGAGAGAGGAAGAGGCGAAAAAGGTGGACAAGAGCAACCGCCGATCACAAAGTCGACACAACGCATAAGTGGAGGTCGAGGAGGTCGGCATTTCTCGACTAAATGTTATGCCAAAAATTCACGACGCTTATTAATATGCTAATCAAGATCTCATTTTTTAAAGTTTCAACTGTCCCGGTTCTATCGAGTCACTCTCTGCTCGAGTATCTCTTTTTGATTTTCATTGCATCTTTTTCTGGTTGGATGCCCATATAGCCATGCTCAAATCTTGAAGACTGCAAACAATTTGGATTGTATGATGTCCGATCGTTCATGCCTCCAATTTGGTCCAGTCTGTGAACCTCGGACTATTTGCCTTCTCTGCCCGTAGCCAGATGATTTCATCTCTACCGATCACCAAACGTTTGAATGAATAGATATTTGATATTTCAACAGTAATCAAATTTTTTGAGAGTGAAGTAGCCAGAGTTAAGAAATTTCAATGAGTTATTCGATTCCTTGATTCTGCTTTTCACTCAGAGAAAAAAGTTCAACAAATATATTCGATTATATTGCAGAATTACATGGAGGTTATGACGGTAGTCTTCTTCTGTCTGTACTTCGTGTGAAGACGGAACTGATGAGAGGGAATTACTTACAAAACAGGTAACATCTGGAAGGATGTCGAGTATCTACATTGCCGAATGCTCTAATATTTCCATGAGCTTTTGAGACATTGTGAAATTACTATGGACGCCGATTATGTACATGGCTCATATAATATATCCGGATTCGAGATAACTCAAAAGTTCATAGAACTGCGGCAATGTTGGTAAGTATGCAAAGAGGATAAGACTCCGTCATCCCTTTGAACTAGAAGGTTTAAATTTTGATTAGAATAAACTTGTCACCTTTCTCTCCCGGAATTATTTCAAATTACTCATCGACCCGAGCCCTCGAGGACAAAGTTTTACAGACTTCCAATAAGGAAAGGGACTAGGCGGTTAAGCATGGTGAAGTGGACCTTGTCAGGTATGGCCCGGAAAGTATTTTTCCCCACTTTCTAACCCCAAATTATGACGAAAGCAAAGGTTTGTAGGTCCCAAAGTGACCCCTGTTTTCTACGGCACCCTAGGAATCCTCTAAAAAACCCTCGAAATCGATGTTCCTTCTATCAAATCGCATTCTGATGCATTTCAACGAATCAATCTGAAAATTTTTTGACATATTCTTGAAACTCCACCAAATAGAAGAAAGATATTTGCGTACTGACAACTTTGGATTTAGGCCCCGAAAAAAATTCTTGAATATTGAAAAACGATTTTTCTCATAGAGGTTGGGGATTAGCACGGAATTTGAACATTCCACCGTATTTGTTAGGTTATTTTACATCGAAAACTGCTTAGAAACATATAACTTTAGGTGGTGGAACATGGTCAAAAATGCAAAAAACCATTTTCAAAGCAAATTTTGATTCAGTAATTTGCATCTTCTGCGCATGCGCGTCCTCTTACGTCTCTGAAAGTATTCTTAATCGATAGCTGGTGCAATTTCCTTCAGAATGACCCCTTGAAAAAGTCAATTTGATGCAGTAAAACCTGAGATCTAGCTAGTTTAAGAAATGGAAAAATCCAAGGTACCAAATCCGTGAAGCCGTGGCTCCTTCAATGGGCCCGAAAAGTGCGAATTTTGAGTCGGACTGTTTCAAAGATGTGAACATGTGTTTTCGATGTAATTTTTGACGTAGAAACCGAATCCGTGGTCATTTTTGTTCCAAACCTTCAAGATTTTTGATGATTTCCAGAAAACCGACCGGAGGGTGTACGGCCATTTCCAGCCTTTTTCTACACATTTGAGATGTATGTTGAGTATAGGCAAAAGTTTGAACTTGATATTAGAGGAAGCGAGTATGTTTTCCTTTGTATTATGACCAGCTGAAGACGATAACGAGGGTTTTGAGGCACAGGAATAACTCGAGAGGGAGATATAAGGTGCATGATGCAGTTCTCTCTGATAAGATCATAAAACAAAATATAGCTCCATCAGTCCAAATCTGACTCCCAACTCAATCCCCAAGCCTCGAAACCATCGCTATCGTCTTCAGCTGGTCAAAATACAAAGAAAAACATACTTGCATCTTTTACGCGACAAGTCCAAACCTTTGCCTATACCCAACATACATCTCAAATGTGTAGGAAAAGGCTGGAAATGGCCGTACACCCTCCGGTCGGTTTTCTGGAAATCATCAAAAATCTTGAAGGTTTGGAACAAAAATGACCACGGATTCGGTTTCTACGTCAAAAATTACATCGAAAACACATGTTCACATCTTTGAAACAGTCCGACTCAAAATTCGCACTTTTCGGGCCCATTGAAGGAGCCACGGCTTCACGGATTTGGTACCTTGGATTTTTCCATTTCTTAAACTAGCTAGATCTCAGGTTTTACTGCATCAAATTGACTTTTTCAAGGGGTCATTTTGAAGGAAATTGCACCAGCTATCGATTAAGAATACTTTCAGAGACGTAAGAGGACGCGCATGCGCAGAAGATGCAAATTACTGAATCAAAATTTGCTTTGAAAATGGTTTTTTGCATTTTTGACCATGTTCCACCACCTAAAGTTATATGTTTCTAAGCAGTTTTCGATGTAAAATAACCTGACAAATACGGTGGAATGTTCAAATTCCGTGCTAATCCCCAACCTCTATGAGAAAAATCGTTTTTCAATATTCAAGAATTTTTTTCGGGGCCTAAATCCAAAGTTGTCAGTACGCAAATATCTTTCTTCTATTTGGTGGAGTTTCAAGAATATGTCAAGAAATTTTCAGATTGATTCGTTGAAATGCATCAGAATGCGATTTGATAGAAGGAACATCGATTTCGAGGGTTTTTTAGAGGATTCCTAGGGTGCCGTAGAAAACAGGGGTCACTTTGGGACCTACAAACCTTTGCTTTCGTCATAATTTGGGGTTAGAAAGTGGGGAAAAATACTTTCCGGGCCATACCTGACAAGGTCCACTTCACCATGCTTAACCGCCTAGTCCCTTTGATTTCGTATGATCCAGCAGTGGCACTCGTCGCAGTGATTACGTTGGAAATAGTTGCGGTGACTTTTGCTCAAGGCCGGTGAGTGGATGCACTTTTACCTAAATTCCTCTCACAGATCTCATAATTGAATTTTTAAAAGTGTACCATCGAAAAATTGTATAGTATGAGAATTGAATTGAAATATCCTATGAATTGATAGGGGTATCTATCATCAAACTAAATAGATCCTCTCCTCGAAATTTTTCAAGTGTCTAGTGTCTCTAGTCTGATCTCTCTCTGAACAACCCGATGTGGATCTCAATAATGCGTTTGAGCCCGTGGGGTTTCGCTTTACAAAAAAGCGATCTCACTGTTTTCAGTAACAACAATATTTCAAGTCACGATCGAAGGCTCGATAAGCTCACCGGTTCCGAGAAAGGAGCGACATCATCAGCCAGGATGATGCTCGAGCGTGTGATATTCGTCGAGATGTCGCTGTGAGATGCGCAGAGCCGTAAAATCTCGAGCGAGATTCACGAGCGATCGCTGAAAATCAAACCCGGTACAGGAGTACGAAAGAAGTTTGGCGGCCCGAAATCGGCACCTCAACGCTCACGGGTACCTTATTCATCATCAGCAAATAATCAGTAGCGATCGACTTTTTCCATGATACCTGTCGCAGTGACGCAATAATACCTATGGGTTAAACTCGACGAAAGCCAATAGCTACGACGACGCAGTCACGAGGCAGGACGACGGCAGCGATTCAACGTGTGGCTCGAATACGAGATATTGAGCTGTGATGGGTAAAATAAAAAAAGGCTGATGGCGAGCAATGAGGTATGTACGTAGGCACAGGTATATAAGTTTGCATGAGCAGCGACCTCGCTCTCCTCGCTCAGTGTGTAATTAATCGGCAAAGGAGTCTCGTCGCGTCATTGTCGTCCGTTCATACATATAGGTATTGTTGTACATAATACACCTGAGAGAGCCGATCAAAGCTCAGCTCAGGCTCATGAGTATTCCGAGAGTGGCGCGTAAGTGTAACGCGCGAGCGGTGTGCTGTTGTGGAAGTCACGAGCGACGAGGCCGAGACCCGAGACATCGCATCCTCGCCGATATATATATCGTTCAGTTTGACAAGCGTTCCACATATCGTGCAAAATTACCGTCGCGTTGCGTATCATCTTCTGAAATTCAACATCATACCAACAAATTCACTCGATAGGCTGTCTAGTCCAATCGTCAGCGAATATTCTTCATTACAATTTTGTTCAATCTAACTCACTTTATCCAATCGGTAAGGCTAACGTCAAAAATGGACGAATTCGGTATTACAAATCAAAGCCGCGAGTGCTCGCACGCGATTAAGCTTCAAATGGGACGATGCATTGATTGTTTTTTTCCTCTTCCATCGCGAGTATTATATCAAGTTCAATACCGTAAACTGTTTTCAATATGTTCACTTTTTGATTGATAGAATTTGAGGTTTAGGGAGTTCATCAAACCATTGCAGTGGCCTAATGTTCTTCCACAATCAAGATGCAATTTGAATCTCGTCAACATGGTCGAATAACATATTGGCAAGCAAATATAGATTCCGAAATAGAACGGAATTTGCTTGCCTCCAGCTTTCCCAACAGTATTCGTTCGATTGATTCCATTGGCTGAAACGTTGGTTAGGGGCCGTCCATAAACTACGTAGACCGATTCTAATCATTTTTACCCCCCCCCCCCCTCTCTCCCGTAGCCGGTCGGAGCTTTTTGGCCATCTGACTCCCCCCCCCCACCTCCCAAAAAACTACGCAGCTTTTCCAAAAATGAAAGAAGTTTCATTTCATCGAAGAGAACCAAAGATCCATCCTATGTGATTATAATTTGAATTATTTACCTTCTCCCTAATTACAGACAGGATACGTTTGGTCAGAAGTAGAGGGTTTATCTCTATTAGTTGAAGGGGCATTCGAAATCGAAGTCAGAAGATTTTAGAAAATGAATTTGGAAAACAGGTAATACTTGATAAAGGATTTACAAGTGAACCACGCTCAAGTATGAAAACGATTTACCAGTTCGGAACTTCCAACGATATTCACACACGAGCACTCAACAAATGTAAACAATGACGTGAACAAATGAACATCTGGCGTACATGCTTTACATGTACAACCATCGGCTGTGTGTCTCCATATAGATTATGACATTCAATCAAAATTCATCTGACCGATAATAATATTGTAATGTTCACTGCGATGGGTCCCACCGGTGGGGCCCACAATTGCTCATTTTTTAATCTTTGCTATTTCATATTTGCTCAAAAAATATTTTCGAAGGCGTTTTAGTTGGTCAAGGGTGTAAATAATGAGACAGAACAGAGTTTTTTCCTCTGTACACTAGCACCAGCCGGAAAATACAGGATGTGGAAAAGACCAACCAGGAATTACGAAAAACTGCCTTCGCAGTGAACGTGTTAAAATCATGTACTGAAAGCCATTTTGACGCCCACAACTTAAAAATATGAAGCTACGTAGTAAATCCGATGCCCCCCCCCTCCCCCGTAGCCCAACGTAGTTTTTTAACACGTTCACTGCGATGGGCCCCACTGGTGGGGCCCATGGTTTTCGATCTTACAATTTTTACCCACTTATATTTGCACAAAAAATATTCTCAATAGCCATTTTCTCTGGCGTTTTGATTTATCAAGGGTGTAAATGATCAGTCGGAACAGAATTTTTTCGTCTACACTTGCATTAATCGGAGAACGAGGGTCGTGATGGTGACCAACCAAAGATTACGAAAAACTGCCTTCGCAGTGAACGTGTTAAATCAATTTTTTTGAACCCCCCCCCCTCTCCCCTTGGCCGCCTACGTAGTTTATGGACGGCCCCTTATGCGATTAAGCGTGCCGGATATGATTACTGACTCAACTGTTCAAGTTAAGCATGCAAAACTATGAAATTCTTTGCTCTATTGCCGAATCAGTGTTTTCAAACGCGTCAATCGTGGAGAGTCAAGGAAAAGATGAAAAGATTGCACCAAAGCCGAACGGAGCAAGGTGAGAAAAAGTTGCTAATGCTCGTGGTCGGCGGTCAAAGGGCAAAGACTTGCATCCTCAAAGATCTTGCCGTGGAGAACACTTAGAATTCTTGAGCACTCTACAGTCGATTATCACGAGAACGCAGGTCCCGCGGGACGAGCGCATGTACATAGCTGTGGCGCCGGGAGAGGCTGCACCATCGGGCAATCACGAAGGACATTGATTTTCATCATACAGTGCGGGAAGCGGCGCGCGATGGTACGTGGAAATGTCACGGCGAACATCGTATGCAGATGAAGCTAGAATGAGCGGCGCGTTGTCGTCGTCGTTGTCGTCGCTGCGATGCTCATGATCCTCGTCGTCGACTATACAGAGGGACAAATAAAATTTCGCGATCGCGACCTCGTGACGGCAGTAGCATCTACGGAGGCGGCAACAGTTGTATACTGATGCACATGAAGGGAAGCCGTGATCGCTTTCGTATACGAGTGCACCTATCGCACACGTATGTATAACTCATATAGGTATGGAGGCTCGCTTCGCGATGTCGCGAGAGCGCGGGAGATTTATCCGCAAAGCCGGCTGTATGTCGCGGGAGGCGCGTTATCTTATAGACTTGAGTTAGAGATACATAGTGATGCGAGCTGACCCATCGCAAGGCGCGCTTACACACACGCAGAGCGAGCGAGCGAGCGAGCACAAACTCAGTGCAGGTAAACTATTGCTCGTTGTTAGCCTAATGAGATCGGATCGGACGGGTCACTTAGTATGCGCGGTACCGATATACCCCGCGCGGCACACATTAGTATTGCAGCTCGCTCCCGAGTGCGGCCCAAGTTCCCGCTCGCAGCTCCGTGCTCTGCAGCATCATCAGCAAGAGAGCGCGCGGAGCAAGGGTCAACACCCTATACACTCGTTTTGCACAGCCGTTAACAAGCACGGGCCCTGCTCGGTTCATATTCGCTAAAGCTCGATCCCGCGTGACCGATAATCTATAAACATTGTGTTACGCATAAACGCTTCAATCTCCGCAAAGTCTATACACTATGCTATAAGTTTGGCTATATGAGCCAGCTATCCCATGATCGGCACTGAGGTATCGATAAAGTTTCGTCAGTGAACAAGCTTCAAATACATGATGAAATATCTCGGGTCGCGTCTCAGACCGATCCCGTGTACCTAAACCACCCCTAGCGAGAGGGTAAAACCCCCGAAAATTCCGAGATAGGCTCGTATCTGTCATCCAGAGAATCCTCCTAAAGAATCGGTGCGAAAGGTGTTATTCGATTATACACGCGATAGCTCTCTTCATCTTCATCAGTAAGAAGTCACTGAACTTCAGTTAATCTCGCAGCTACTCCCACTGATGACTTCAGTGCGTATGTGCACTGTAGTTTCCGAAGTTAGTTAGGTTTCTCGGTATTTTCAGTGAATATATACTCGAGCCGCACTGAAATTCCAATGACCTTGAGAGTCGGACTGGTCCTCGTCACTAAAGCTTCAGTAGTGTCTATCACTGATAAACCAAGACAATCCACTGAAATTTCAGTGCTTCAAAAGCCCTAGCAGGCTACAATCACTGGAGGGTCAGTGAATTGTCTTGGTCCATCAGTGATGCCCACTAGTGAAACTTCAATGACGAGTACCAGTCCGACCCTCAAGGTCACTGGAACTTTGATGGAACTTCAGTGTATATTCACTCAAACTTTCCACTGGAGTCATCTGTTGAGGATGATCCGGGATTAACTGAAAATAGAGTGCACGGAGAAGTGATTTGGATGGCCTATCACGATCTGAGAAGGACGAGAATATATTCATCCGTAAATAATCAAAAATCTCGAAGATTCGAAAAACTCAAATACTGGAGCTGATCCTTGGCTCCCGGCCTGGTTCACAAATGTGAGCCACTTAGGACCTCGAACTCTCTTGGCATCATGATATAAAATGCTCATATGCATAAATACTCCCCTTCGAGAGAGATCACTTTCATTGGAAATATCCCAGCGGTCTATAAGGGGTGAATGTATCGAAACATACAGTAGCTTATCGCTGAAATAACCCATTTTCGCGCTCCACTCGACGACGAGAGTGCCGAGCTGTGATAGGTTCGATGCGAGGCATGAAACCCGAGCTCGGTTTGATCCGCGAGCTCGCTGCAGACCAGGCGGAAATCAAGCGGCCGGAGCTGGCCGGGCTTTGTGGATAATGCAGGGGCAGTCCGATGGCGCTGTTCAAACAGTCCCGCCAGGCGAGTTGCAAGGTGTCGATTGGTCGCCGGTATCAGCTTTTCAGCGCCAAGAGCGATAAGTGATGGGTGCGTCGCGTTGCAATAATGCCGCTGGCTGGCTGATGATAGCGAGTATACGCCGCGCTGCGGTAGTGCAATATTATACGCCACGAGGGCAAAGCGCGCGTTCTCGAGAGGACGGCTCACTTATTTGAGCTTGAGATCTATTCATTCTTGGATGCAGGTTGTGCGTTTTCTCGCGTCCATGCCATTAGCTCGAGTGGCTCTATGGTGATATCTAAGAGGAGAGAGAGAGAGAGAGAGAGAGAGAGGTGGAGCATGACGACTGCGACGAGAGGAATTTGCTTCTGAGGACTCTAGTGTATACCGTGGTCCAACTCGTCTACCTCGTCGTCGACGGCTGCTGCAACACTTGACACGTAAAATTGCAATATTCGCATCATAATGGTAACTGTAAAGGCCAGGCAGGCGGGGAGTAAGATGCACTCCACTTGCATGCCTGAAAGCTTTTTTCTTCCTTTTTGAGAGCTGCAGCTGAACGTGCGGTATGAGCGTGCGGTCGGGCGATTTTTAGTTGCACCGATGCGCTCCCGCACCCCCTGCACGATGGCGGGCAAGCGTCAATGCGACCGACAATGAGCCCGTTGGAGCTTCCGTCGTGTACATCTCTTTGCTCGCTTTGGAATAAAAATTCGAATTGCATCGCGCTCTGCGACGCGCTTTTCTACTTGGTTTTCGCGAGCTGACGTCTTCTACCTTGACTTCTATAATGTGCGACTCTTTCGAGATTACCCTATGCGATTCTAGGCAATTGTAACTCATGGCCCTTTTGCTGTCATATATTGATTTCAAGTAATGTGTGGACATATGGATTTCAATTCGTTCTCGCTTGCTCGGTCTTAATCCACGACTAATGGCACTTTGATTTGCTCTGAACGACATGACACGGCCGTGAGAAATTCTGCGGAACTAATATAGTTGTAGAGCTAATTGTGAACGACGCGAGTTTTGAATGCTCTGATTAGATGCGTCTTGCTCGGGTCGGACGTCTGGGAATTCTGGTAAAATGTATCAAGCCGAAGCGCATCCTTGACTCTCACTTGTTTATTACATGGGATGACTATCCTGTTTGATGACCTTTGTAAATCAAAAATGAGTCTGTTTTTGATGAAGTTTACCTTGTAGTCGTATATATTTTTACATATTCAAGGTAACACTGAGAAAAAATTCTTGGTCGCACGGCGAATTGATTTGTCGTACGTCCAAAAATTGGTATAGCCAGGAGAGCAATACCAATTCTGTCACTATGACAAGCCATCGAAATGATTTGGCATCTAGTATTTCTACCAGAATAAATAACATAGCCCATATATTTCAAATACTTTGATATTCGATAGAATCACAGTCACATTACGATTATTTTACCAGGAAAGCCATCTAATTTTCGCACGTAATCATAACGGCGAAGGATCATTATAATCCAAAGATTTTTTGAGGTTATTTAACGGCAATAACAAATCATGATGCTGTGTTTGCAATCCAATATTGACCTGACAGCAATACCACGTTACAACGCAGCAATACCGTTCAAACTGCAATATTCTGTTCTCAGTGGATCTTATTTTTCACATAAAAAATAATCCCCACCTCCATCAAAGGGAACGTTATTCTTTGATTCACGTGAGACTATGGATGGCTAAAAATGAAACAGCGAGTACTGTAAATATTGATCGAATCTTTCCAAAAAATGTATGAACCAGTTGCTTGAATGAAAACTTCATTGCATTGGTCGAAGCGTACTTGAAGATTGCGTAAAGTGAAAGAAAAAATGAGAATGATTCGTATGAGGCCATTGTACACGCAGTGCAACTCGAGAGAGGCGACTAGATTTACTGCCTCCGTATGTGGCAATGATTCCCGATCAATATAACTTATCATCTGCATCATGTCTTTATAAAATTCTTCTAGATTCTTCGAGACGACCTAAACAATTTAGCGCATATCATTGGAATTTGTAGAGAAGAATTTGAATCAACTATGGGCATGTAAAGTTACGTAGAATATTGGTGCTCTTATTTTGTATCGGTGGGAAAAATAGTCCCAGGATTCAGGCGCAATACGAACGCTACTAGTATCTGGATGAGATCAGATGCTTGTGCATCATACCAACGGTAGAACTGCCGGAACAAATTGATTGAAATTGCATTCATGATATACAAAGGGCTTGCTCGGCAGTCAGATACATATATTGGGCCTCTCGCGCATCAAAATCTCATTAAAATCAAACGCAAGCATCACAAAGATATTTGAAATGGAAATTACCTTGCATCCCTCGCACGTGAATGCCCCGAAATGGAATCCGGCTGCTGGTTCTCCGCAGACCTTGCACTGTTGATTCATCTGCAAAACGAAGAGAAAGGAAATCACAACATTGAAATGATTCCGAGGAGGAGGAGGAGGCGAACGTCGGGAATTTAAACGAATCAGGAGGGAGGAAGAATAAGGAACCAACAGAGTGCACCGATTGAGAGAGAGAGAGAGAGGGGAAGAGGAGCTACTGAGTTGATCCACTGACGGAAATACGCAGTATGCGTTCACCAGTTCACTCATATATAGCAGATTGGGAAGCCGAGTGAAATCGTCGTGCGTCGAGTGGCTCTCTGTGATAATGGAAGAATCAGAGGACGAGATAGAGAGAAAAGAGGAGCAAGGCGGGCGGGGGAGAGAGGAGCAAAAGAGAGGAGAGCGCAAAATATGTGCGCTCGCTTAATTTTTGTCAAAACGGAATGTAAGGGGTGAAAAATTGTGCGATTATACTAAATAAAGTATAGCCGGGGCGCAGTAAAAAAGGTCATGATAATAACGCGTTGGGTGGCGCGCCAGCCTCAGCGAGCTTTTATAGCCTTGCACAGCCGTATAGAATCTCTCTCTCTCCCTCGCTCACGACTGATGGGAAAAGAGCGGGCCTATTCACATCGAAAGTATATGTGCGAGCGGCGCATATACATGCAGAGCAGTTTGCAGTGTCCACTGAGCCACTGACGCATCGCGACCCGTGCTGGTCACTTTTCAAACGCGGGCACCTATGCGCGGCTCCTATCTCTCTCCTCCTGATGCACTCGTGTGCCTTCTCTCGCCCTTTATGCTCTCCCTTATCATCTGCTGTCCCTCTCTCTCGCTTTTAGACATCGACTTTCGAATTACACACGCAGCGTCGTGCACTTGCTTATCTGAAATTTGCGTATTATTTATATCGCTCTCATTCGAAGCGCCTTATAATTTATTGAAACGTGAGTATTCCTCGCGCGAGGCGCAAGCGTGTGGGCACTGAAACGTCTAAGCTGGCGATCTTGAGGGACTATGTGTACGACACGAGGCGCCAATAGGAACTCGACTATGAATCAGAGAACATTATTCGGGCGATACTGCAGATTTAACGAGCCACATATATAGACTTGCGTGTACACGTTAGATCGGCTTTTGAATCGGAGCGTCCTGAGAACACTGCATTCACACCAGTATCGCCAATAACACACAACAGTTTCCCATTCTTGAGTAGTTGATAGCTGTAAAGACAGTATACTGTGTACTGATTCTGACGAAATCAACAAGTTGATATCTATTGAAATGTATTAGAAACTCGTACTTGTTGATAATGAAACTCGAAGTTCGTAAAGTTTGATTATGACTAAAAGCATGGGGACATGCGAGAAACAGTGTAGTTACTTTACATTTTACATCAAACTTTCTTAGGTATGATTCCGACTGTTGCGCTGGTTCTGACGCACCCACTGACGGCTTGCACGGGTATGAAATGGGTTTTTTTCTCATTCAATTAAGCCAGTTGTTAGAAAAGCGCAGTAATACACGATGCTTTTGACTGATGGAGAACTTTGGTGGAGATATGTGAAAGAGTTTCATATACATACCCTGAGAAAACATACATATCGTATTGAATAATCATGGAGAATTTATCTGGAGACCATACTCAAACACATAAATAACAAATGGAGCATTCGTCAAAGCAATTGAAAAATAGTAGCATTTGAGGTAAATGATGGTAGAAAATAATTGATCAAGTGAATAACCAACAGTAGAATAATTGGATTTTGAATGGTACCATCAAGGAAGATGATGCCGACTGATCATTCTGTTCAGAACCAGCTTGTCCCGCATCCCGATCTCAAAAACTGTGTCAGCTGATGCGCAAGAGCTTTGGACGCGATATATATGAAAAAAATTTCCGCAATGTCTGTACGTGGTATGGCATATAGTAGAGGGGTGGTAGTGCCGGCACGTGGAGATGCGTAACAGCGGAGCTTTGATTCGACGACGAAAAAGCTCGGTGGGATGTGACCGGATGTGACGGTTCCTGTGGCGAAATTACGTTGAAAACAAAACAGCTCGTTCGCATTCGTGAGCGCAAAAAGTGAGAAGGGAAAGTAAGAAAATTACATCACAGATTTACACACAAAAGTTCATCCTCGAATCTTAGAATCCAAGAGAAACAAGGAAAAACGGAAAACTTTTGAAACTTGCAAGGATAAAACAGAGAATGAGAGCGACGCAATATTAGTATCTCACTCGCAAGGGAGGTATATATAGAGAGACTTTGGTTCGTACAGATATTTTATGTTTGATTCCAGAGCACCAATCTTGACAGAATTATCTTACAGCTTGTCATAACTTTGAATATGAAAAATTCGGAATATTTGTGTCCAGAAGCATTCATATTTGATTGAGGATGCGTCTGCCAAAAACTTTGGCTCTATCCGGTTCCATGATCTAGATATATGTACCTACGTGTAATACTGCACGGTTGATCAACCAGAATCACCGCTTTTCCACTACTCCCCGATTGCAAAGAACCAGTAAGTAGTAGTTTGCTATTGGTTTGAGACAGTGAATTTCACTGGACACCTGTTGGACTAATCTAGACTGTGAGAATCAGTGAGCATTGACTGATTTCCACTGAGATTTCACGAGTTGACTTTGACAGAGTACATTTTGTACCGTATCTCTGATGGACAGGTGGCTCATTAGACAGAAATAGTCTGGATTCTTCTTATTCTATTGGTGACACCAGAGGAAAAAATGGATCTGGTGAAGATCGGTGTTCCGAAGCCGCAGCCCTTTTCATGCCCGTGTAGTTACGAATCAATAACTATTTGTCCCCGCATCGCTGCAGAGAGGCGAGCCGCATTAGTGGCGATGGTAGCAACACGATAGTTGAAGCTCGGGCGGTAAAAAGTAGTATGATAGACGTGTGCATCAACTGAGATTGTCGGGCAAAAAGTTCACGTGCGTTTCTTTGCCTTCTTGTTTCGGACGATGAGGAGGAATTATCTGTCATCATTTGCCGTGTGCCACCGTTTCGCGCGGCAAAGACGAGCAGTCTGGAACGAGCTAGAGATGGGGAGGGGGAGGGAGAGCAGCAGTGATTGAGCGACAGGGCAACTCGAGCATCGTACGCGGGGCAGAATGGTAACGCGTGTTAGCAGTCTCGCGCTCCCGTTCTCTTCTCGTGCATGTACCTTGACCCTCCGCTCTTTGGCGCCGCGCCGCGAGCTAAGCTCATGAGTCCGCTCGCTCACTCACTCAGGGCAGTTACCCGCTTTTCCTCATCTTACTGTGCTCTCTTATACCTCGTTCGTGAACCTATGTTACAAACCTTTGATGCTCAGAAAAGCGCGGAGGCGATCGTGTATTTTGTCCTCTTTTTGCATCGCCTATGCACCATGCGATGTCGCTGCTACCGTCACCTGATTTTGCTCCAAAGCAATAAGTTAGCAGTCAGCGCGATCCTCGCGTTCTTCTCATTCTGTTTCGTTCTCCTCCGCGCGCATCAAGCTCGTGCGGCATGAACGAGCTCAAGGGGTCGCGCTCGCTATACTTTATCCGAACGATATCTATGCAGATTAGCTCGAGAGCGCCGTTTCATAACATGGAGAGCAACGTCTCGTCGCGCGGGGAAGAGTCTCTCCTGACTCTTTGCAGCAGCGGCAGGTGCCTAATAAGGGCTTTTAACCGCTCGTGGATTTGCATTAGTTCAACAGAGAGTAAAAGAGGGGAGGGGATGCGCTCGTCTCGCTGAACGCTCGCGCGCGGTCCCGTATATAGCCCGCGTCGTCGTCGCCGCCACGTGACGCGGGTCCGATCCTCTGTCTCGTCGCGGAAATGAATGCAGTGCGGTTCGCTTCGCCGTATGCAGTTCTCTATAGTAGATGTATATGCGCGGAATCCGCGAGTATACGCGGTCGCGGGAAATTATAACACGCTCGCGTCGCGGAAGCGCTTTTTGCCCGTCAGGCCGCGCGCGAGCTGCTGCTGCGGGACGGGACGGGACGGCGGAACCCTCTCGTGCCGCGCGCGACAAGTGTGCTCGATTATTCGATATGTACGCGCAAACGGTGCGCCTTTCTATATAAGAAATCGATCCAGCTGTACAAACTCAAACTCTTTTGCGGAAAATAGCATACAGCGAGCAACGACGACATGCAGTGCTCGGAATGCAAGAGAGAGAGTCTATACGGTGTTCTGTTCTGATATGCTCTATGCTATAGAGCCGCTCTTGTCACGCGTGCACCCGATCGCGATCGGATCACTTTGATGGATGGGAGCGCTTCGCGAGCGCCCATACCGATCTATTGCCCCAACGCTGCTACAGTGTACTGCCTAGCCTAGCGTATACACAGTCGCAACGCAGCGCCTGTTTTATTTATCGACTTTTTACCCGGCGCTCATTTGAATTACTTATAGGACCATACCCGTGGAGAGAGACTGAGCCTATGGGCGCCGCCTCGTCTGGCCGAGCCGGATGCATTCGAATTCTGCAGTATCCGCGCAGTGCGTTTATATTACTTTCATGATACATTGAATATATATCGCGAAGCGTGTCAGAGTGCGCAATAATATATAGCTCGAGGGACCCGAGCGTCGCGCGAGGAAAAACGAGGGAGGGAGGGGGAGATTCATTAGTTGGGACATCGGGTGCTATTTGTCCCGCTGTGCGCTAGCAAGAGCATCGTCAAAATGCTCCGCATTCCGGAAATGACTGTGCCAAGAAGAATATTCGAGAGCTCGTCCCCTTTCGCTTAGCGCAGCCGGACAAATAGCGCACTCCCAAACTATAGCTACGCGACGATATCGGGTATGCAGCTTATTACTCTTTCGTACTAATGCGATCGTTACAACGCGCTCTCGTGGGGCCAATCTTTAACACGAGAGAGGAATCGCGTCACGGCAATAATCGAGTGCATTTGATAGAAACGAGTTGTAACTATGCGGAGAAAGAGTGTGAGAGAGAGAGAGAAAAGCGCGCTCATTGGACGTTTATGTTTTCATCTGCAAGGACGTCATGTTGTCCGCGAGTGCGAGCGCTTTCTTGCGCGCGAGAGCGCATCAATCGCGCAGAGAGCGCGGCCAGCTTGCAAAGAGCTTTTTGCCCCAACGTGCGCTCTCTTGGGTATTTTAACGAGAATTGAGAGCAGTGGTAATTAGAGACATCGGAGCGAGAGAGGCACCCGTTATATGTGGGGGTCGCCGTTGCCACTTGACAAGGAGAGACGTGTGTATGTATTGTGTAGGGGATGCGGCGTGCAGTGCGGCGGCGGCGGTGGCACTTTGCGGAGTCATTTGTGCTTAATTACGTTATGTCGACCTCCGTGGCGCGCGCAGAGTAGCCGCGAGAGCATAAGACCGAGATGAAAAGGTCTGCATTATATGGGCGCAGTGCAGTGGCAGGGCGACACAAAGCGACTCATGCTGCAGTTGTGATGCCGTGTGTACGACGAATTGCCGCGGCATGATGATCGTTAAGCTTCATTGCTCACTCTCGGCACTCGCTCGGCACATCGCTTGTGCACTCTCATTTCGTGCTGTACACCTATACCCAATTCTGCCCGCGGGCCGTGCTTTATATCAGCTTTTAATGTACTGCAGTGCATCGCTTACCCGCGAAATCATCACACAATTCACTCGTAGGTATTTTTTCATCTGATATGCAATGATTGCAGTCCCTGTGATATCACAAACACACACGCGCGCGCGCGAGAGAGAGAGAGAGAGTTAGGGTACCCTAAGACGAGATGACGGGAAAAGTACGAATCTGCGCGATATGGAAGTAAAGTAATTGATGGAGAGCCAAGCGGTACACACGATTTTTCAGCGAGGATTTACACTGTTCTCTTAGGGCGTGTCTACGAATGGTGCTTATACATACATATGCAGTGCACAGGTGCAGCTCATCGGATTTTAGCAAAGACTGAGGGGCTCAAATCAGAGAATCTCTGATTTTAACCGTTTTGTGTGTTTCCTCCGTTACCGACTCATTCAAAGCGGAACTCGATGAGCCCCGACTGGTTCCGGCTAAAATTTAATGGGCTGCACGAGTGCAGTGCATATACCAGGGCAGAAAGCACTGCGATTGCATCATTTGTGGACGCACCCTTACAGTACCACAATCACTCAATCAAAATGTAATGTGTAGCTCTTCATTGCGATGCGAGCGGGGAATCCTTCTAGAAGGCCGTTAGTATTCAAAAAGTATGGACCATGTGGAGTATCAATAATTCCTGAGTTTTTAGATGAGGAGTCAGGTGAAATGTCGACCATGATGATTTATTGTTCTCGATGAGACTATCTGGCCACTCGCAAACGCAAACGTTCTGTAGCGTCGTTGTCAGAATTTGGATTTCAAAGTCATCGAAAGATACTTCCTGCAATAAGACCCTGATGATTAAGATTTACGTACTCGTGTTCGTAAATCATCTGAAGAATCGCCCCAATGATTGAATTGATGGAAAAAAGAGACGAAGAGAAAGAATATACAGATTATCACAAACAGATTCAGACCGAATAAAAAATGTTCGAAAACCTTATACAGGTTTATTTTGAACCAAACGTTTCCGCCTTTGCCTAAATCAGATGCGATGTTCTTGATCCTGAAGTCATTCGAATTCGTAATTAAAGCGATAAAAATAAGAGATGCGACGATGTGCGACGTTGGTCGCCGGCACAGAGTATATTATCATCAAAAAATCTCCCGCTCACAGCGGAATGGTATTAGAATTTCGGGGAAGAAAGCTCTTGATCCCATCGAAGCAAGGCACAATCTATTTCCATTCATAATTATAATCCGACAACGGGCTTAGGAATTGCTCTAAAGCAGGTTTATAGTGCCTTCCAGTTCTCGATCGTATCTAGTATATCGTAACATCAAAGTTATGGCCGGAGAATTATTGAGACTATTCCGCCTCTCGGAAGAGTTTGGCCGTCTTTTACTTTTCAGGAATGTAAATTTGAAATTTTGGATCTGAGTCTGAACGAAATGACGAGCCGGATTGACTAATCCTAGGGAAAGAGATCACCGAAGATCAATCCGATGCTCTTTTTCAGAAGATTGAATAAGCTCGTCACAATAGTTGACAGAATTTGCAAGAAAGTGACAATACATCATGAACTACTAGTTTTGCACAGACAGGTGGATCGGTCAAAGGACGAGTTTCACAAAGAGCAATCGCGTGTCGATGAATGGAAGATACGTGATTTGGGAGCAGTTGTAGGATTGCCACAGACAAAGGAATAGTGCTGATACTATGGGTGCACTGAAATAAAAGCGATACAAACGAGAAATAGTTTCATGTACGCCTTGGCTGCTCATCGTAAACTATAACAGAAGCGCTCTTTCCTCACTGGGCAAATATTCTGAATATATCAGGGCTTCTCTTGGACTGTTTTTTATTTATCATGGAACATCATGAGAATAATAATTAATGTTTGCACTCTTACAGGATATCCAAGAGAGTCAGGAACACTCTTTTGTGGATACGTCTATTAGAGTGTGGTTTTGTGGATACCTCTATAGGTGAGGCATCAGCTATCGTCACTAAATGGTCAATTGGAATAATTTCTTATGATTCAACGTTGACATGTCTATATGATTTGATACGATTCTCACACAAATTCCGTCAAAGGCAACCGCCACCCGAGAAATCCTGTCCTCACGGATCAACAATTCAACTCTTGAGACTTTCCTCGAACAAAAAAATCAATTAACTCTCAGTTATCTGCAACGAGTCTCAGACTCAATCGAAGAATAATATATGTTTGCCTTAATGAGCCAGGAATTACTTACAACTCATTCACTTTATTGCCTCTTTCGCATAAAAATTTGTGAATGTGTGATAGTATTGCCCTTTTTTTCACACGAAAGATTGTAGAAAGTGATGGTCACCAAGATTCTCATTCTAGTAAATTGGTTGAAACTGCTCGATATTAAGTTATAATTAATTCAAGCGAGATGCTATTCGATATCGATTACTTAGGACTCTTCATAATAGCAAATGAGCAATCTGACCCACCACTCTTGGTATTTGTGATGAAAACGGCTCAAGCGGTCTCAAAAAGGAACTCTGTTAAAAAAAAAAGGAGTTCAAAAATACAGCTCAAGAATTATGATTCAACTAATCCGATGTAATGAGCTGCAGATTTTCCTTCGAAAGAATCACATCTGCAGTATAAATTTTCAATCATTCCCTAATGTACAACACAAAAGCTGTTTAGTTCGAAAGAAAGTCTGCAAACACTTGGGTCGAGGGTGGACGTTTCCCGTTGATCGAAAGCTCGCGGCACGGGTGCCTTCTTTCATTTGATGCTTGTATATTTTGTGCTTTAGCTGATTATCTGAAACGTCATCCTGGTCTATGCAAGCCATAGGCTATTTGCAAGTTTCGGCGACAGAATTGAAATGTGAAGAAATCAAGAAAACGAATGATCGACAAGTACATCTGCAAAAAATGATTTTCACCTTACGCCAACCTGTGCAACAGATGTTCAATTCACCTAAAACACTTGTTTTCCACGCTCAATATTGTCGAAGAATGCTTATAACAAGTATGCATCATTTTTTATAATATGAAATCAGTAGTGATCAAGACTACCATCGCACTATTGATCGAACCCCATGCATAGTTTGTTCATAATAGAGTCCTTTATAACTTGGTGACCTGTGTCAATAATATCGATAACAGTGTCATACATCGCAACTGAAGTCGGATAATGACATTGTACGACAACCATATGATAAACAATTTCCAGAGACATTGTCAATTGAATGATCGGGTCAGGTAAAAATTTGAGTGTAAAGATCAATATCTCCTGCCATTATTTGATTTGGCTCTCATGAACATTTTTCGAAAACCTTGGAGTATATTTACTGACAGCAAGAATGAGATGCAATAATTTCGCTAATTGAAAGAACTCAGAAATGAGAACGTGGATCAAGCGCCACCAATCAGAGATAAAATGATGAAAGTAATTTAGGTCTGATCAGAATCACAAACGATATCCAGATCGCATGATCTAATAGCTCGAAAGAAGTTGTAATTTGCCTGTGTATATAGTGGTTAACTTGTCGAGCTCAAATAGCAATGGAAATCAATGGCATAGCTAAAAATCATGACCTTGAAATCAAACTTTGAAAAAAATGACACAAACAAATAATTAATTCTAAAGTAGTTATATTTACGGTGAGCCCTGTGTAGAGCGTTGCCCGAGATATAATATAATATCGCTCTCGCGTTGCACGCTGCGCGCAGCCTCTATCGATATAAATTCATCTGCGACAGCACAATCTCCTCATTTGCATGCGAGCGATATGCTGCGATCCGCGTGCTTTTTCAGTGAACGGCAGAATTTTCCAAGACAAAGTGCGCTCGATTGAGTGACTTGCGATGTACATATGTAATAATACATTCGCTCATTGCTCCGTACACGCGACGGATGCCCTTCTCGACAACGTATCAGCATCATCGCGTAAATTACAAAGCCAGCTGCGCCCGCATTATTCCGATGCCACCGCATCGCATGGTGTATAGTGGGTGTTTATTTGCCACCGCCAAGTGGACGTATGATGCCCTCGATATCGCCATATCATATCAAGGACCCGCGGAAAGACGTTTTACGCGGGATCGCGAACTTTCCCGGATCACAGTGTCTATAGCTGTGACACACAGCGATTTGGTTCTACTATGTGCTATATGCATATTTCGCCCTGAATTGAAGGCGTTTGGAGTGCAATCATTCAATTTGTCCCTTCCCGATCTTGTCGAAGCGATGCGCATCGGCTCCGATCCAAGAGGCAATTTAGTGCATCTAGAGATTTTCACAATTTGCCAAGTGAATTGTTCTCTGCTCTTCAATTCGATGGAACTTCGGAAATGTTGTTGCCACGTGCAAAGCGATTAAAGCTGGAGAGTCTGCAAAAAGCGAGCCTACTTCTGAGATTTCCCCGTCGTCATAGATCGAGCGACTCGATTGTTATCCCGCTCTCAAGAACGAGTTTCTCGCCTGCTCATCTTCAGCCATCTCATTCGAGGTTAGCCTCATCTGCGCCGCTCAAATGATCATCAGTCGCTCGAGAAAGAGAGGGGGGTTGGTCTGTTTGCGTAATCCGATTCACCGATTGTTTGAAAAGCGCGTTGCCAGTGAGTGCAGGTATGAGTGTGTTGAGCTATGAAATATATGTGTGTGGGTATATACCATAATCCGGGAAGCGAGTGAAAAAAAGTTAAGACCGTGTTCGACATATTGAACAGGACTATAATCACTTGCGCAATTCATAAAATTGGGACTGTGGATTTTGGGCATGCTTCGCGAAATATTTGCTCGGCTCGTTATCGAGCAATTGGACTTTTTTAGAACGGTCAGGCAATATTGGCTCGTATCTGTTGACTCGGTGTAAATATCCTATTCAGGAAGAGGGCAAAATTTGCTGAATCTTGGGAACGGGTTTGGAATTCGGTTCTCATTGTTGTACTTGCGCTCTACTCATATTCGAAAAATTTTCACTACCAAACGAGCACAAAATTCACAACTCTTACATAAACATCTTCACTTATACATGTCATTGCTTGTTAAGATTCTTCTCCGAAACTAAACTGGACGTTACGGTTGGCGCGGCGGTTGAAATATTCTGTGTATGTGGACCACACGATACAAGCGCAAGCTCATTGGTCCTTTCGATTTTTTTCTAGCGCGGATTATTAAAAAGTAGCTGTAGTGCAATGCATGCATGTGCATCAACCAAGTCATCTTATTGAGGTGGGAGCAATTTTCTTACATTAATGTTTGCATGTGCAATGATTCATCTATGTACGGACATTTTACTAATTGACGAAGATACTATCATAACGTGGTATATTTATTTACAGATAAATTGATACGACGGACTCCAAATTTACTGATCAGCACATCAAAAAACTCATCATGTACCCACCAGAGACTGATCAATGATTTTATGAGCATCAATAAGCAACTTTAATACTTGATCAATTCACATATGGAGAATATTGGTTATTCGCTTTTGATATCAGTTTTCACTATCGATGAATTGAGTTAGTATGATTTCAATCAGTAAGATGAGTGTACCCAAGATGCTCCCCTCAAGCTGTTTGGTCGATAGTTTTAGTCTACTTGAATATATTTTTCAATGTACTCAAGCCATTTTAGCCCGTTCACTTATTCTGTCCCCTACTGAGAACAATCTTTCAAGTCCAATTTTGAAAAACCCTGACACCCCGAGGGTTGTTTAATGATACCAAACCCATCCTAGAGGCATGGATTTCAAAAAAAAATTGTTCCCATGCCCATGAATTTGCTCAAGGGCTTTTCAAACGTAATTTTGCTGAAAGCACTTTGAATAGCACACATAACCCCTCCAACTATATTTATTGAATAAATGATGAATTATCTTCAAATCGATCAAAATGGTGTAGGTTATCCTTTTTAAAGTTCAAATGCATCGAACTCCTCTATTATCAGCTCTTGAAATCAGAAAGGTAAAGAGAAAAACCATGAAATCGGATTTCTTGGGTACGTGAGTTTCTCGTCTAAAACTCTTGTCCCATCGATTGTTGGGCGTTATTTTTCCTTCCTACTATTAATTCTTCAAAATATCAACAATTCTCCATTGCTCCGACGTTTAGGGACTGAGATTCAGAAACTCTGTAGGGAACGGGTTAAAGCTTGTTGCAAGACTTTCAAAATGAGTTATGGTGAGTTTAGTTTTGACCGAGCGAGTTATCACAATTTCCCCAAAAAGTGATTTTTCGTGAGTCCACGAAAGAATGTGTTGGATGTATGGATCCGTGCAACCACATTTAATCCCCGTCTAACGATCCCTGACTGATGTATATAATAATACACTTTCGAGATAAGTACATGGGAACATGTTGAGTACACTCTGATGTTGGCGTTCTTGTTCAACAAACCATCTTCGTATGTTGCACAAAAAATAGCTCGAAATTTGAGTTTTGAAACTCTAAACAAAATATTTAGAAAGCTTTGAGACAACCCTGGTAGAAATTTACTTCGATGTAACACATTAATAGACATAAAATGGCTGTTTTTGGCCAGTTTTGGGTGAAAATGGCCACTTTATGGCTAATAATGTGTTACATTAGGATAAATTTCTACCAGGGAAGGAATCGGAAATTTTGAGGTACTTTGAGATTGGTCTGACTAAAAATTAAATGACACCGGTTTTACCAAACATTTCCATGGTGTTATTTAGCTGTGCAAAAGCAAAAATCGCAAGTCTGTCTTGAAATTTCCTGGGATACGCATGTATCATTCTGGGTCGGTCCAAACTACTCATTGTAACCAACGTCAAGAAAATTCGCGAGAAAGTCAACAAGTACCCATTCCTGAGATCAGCATCTTGGGGGTGTGATAAGTAAACTTAAGAAATTATAGGATATGATTTGCATAATGGAAATCATAAATTAGCTAAACAGAATGGTTTTATTGAGTGAATTATTCAAGGAATAAACCACTGAGAGAGGATCATTAATAGATCCATCGATAATCGAGCTTGGAGAGTTCGTCCGAGTGAGATTGAGCTACGAATCAATATCTCTTGAAATCCCTCGATTAACGTAAATTCAGATGACTCAAGGTGAAACATACATTCATCATCGCGCAAAGGGGACCCACGTAAATGTACGTAATGATATGATCATTCAAGTTTTTCTCTCGAAGAGCGATTTGTATTTGAGCGAGCTGTTTATATAGAATGAAAAATCGAGTTCTCGACATCATCTCGTTCTACCATCGAATGTATCAGAATGGACAGATTTTTTGTGAATAGAAAAGGTCTCTTCGCGTCGAATCGAGATCAGCGTTGTACTCGAGATTTGGAAGAGGGACTATCTGTTATAAAATATACGCAGACCAGATATCAATGAATTCGAGGATTGAGCTCTCGGGGTGGCCGAACGTTCAAATAGATATTGCACGGTGAGAAAATTCAACGATGAGCACTTGACGAGTACTCATTCATGGAGAATGATCAACATTATTGCTTGGTGCATTCGTTACACTTGCAGGGCGTAACGGATCGCGGGCGTAGCGACTGATGTGTCACCGCACGGCCTGCGCGGTATATTGAGTGCCGCGCCGTGCGCTAATGGATTTGAGCGACTATGGGGCTGTATTATGAGCGATGCATGCAGATGATATTGAAAGCGGGCGCGCAGCGGCGTTACTGGGTCAGTCGAGGGCATATTGTTCCATTAGTTCGGAGATCGTGTGGGCCACGGCGGGTGGCGGTCGTGGTGGTGGTGGGCATCGGCTCATACATCGCATTATAATATCCAGAGCGCGCTCGCTCGACATTATTCAGCGGGTCTCTCGCGAAGGGATGCGCTTTTAACGATCGGTAAGATGAATGAGGGCACGACGAGAGGTGTCTGTCTTGCTCTTTCGTGGCGTGGCCTTGAAAAATGACGAGTCTCAGTTTGCAGGCTATACTCTCTGCGGTCCTCGTCCTCGTCGTTGTGATGCGTGGGGCTGCATCAGTTTTGATGCTATAATATACACGGTTCGTTTCGATGCCCTTCTTTACATCGTATAAGGTACGCCTGGCTCCACTTGCACATTGTTTGCTGCGCGCCGCGGGAGCCCTCCGCACGATTAATAACGTTCACGGCATCATTTATCGCGACAGTTTAAGCCGCGACGCGGCGAGGGGTGCATAGGCCGCGGACTGCGATGCGCCACCTCTCACCATCAGCCCATCATGCGCGGTAATCGGGCTTTCGTGTCTTTCGAGCCTCACTTGTACACCTCTCCTCGCGAGCTCTTTTTCCCTCACAGATCGCGTGAGATATCTTACGCACACGGTCGTGATTTGGCCTGATCGTGTGATGGGAGAATCGATAGTTTTTTTTCTTAATGAGAATTCGTTATTCCTTTGATCAACGATTTCGAACACGTTCCAAGATGCTTTTTTGTTGCAACTGTACAAGTAGCATCGGACAACACATTGCTGCAGAGAGAAATTTTTTTCAATATTCTGTAGTAAACGACCAACACTGACAAAACTCGATTTTCCTGCAGTAGGATAGGTCATGATTTGAGTCCAGAAAACCGAGATCGAATGACTATATGCGAGGGCTTCTGGTTTTTGTAGACTCTCCTACCCACTACACAATAATCCAAGAAGTTTTCGCCGGATTTTCTCGGGAATAAATTGTGCAAATTACACCTTTCTACTGTAGTAGTTTGAACAAAAATTTAGATGCACTTCAATTTCTATTTATCCCGTTGTTATTATTCAACACCCGCCAAATATTCCATCCCTTGTCACACGGTTCAAAATAGACTCACATCCTGACAATTCATCATGCTACTGAAAATTGTACCAAATTCTCAGAAATAATTATCGGCACCACTTGAACATTCATTATTCCGATTAGGTTTTATGTCACTGCAATGAGTATTTGGAAAACAGTGGAAAATTGTTTGTGAATCGCTCCGCACCACTTGGCAGAATACAATCCAATTTTCAGAGCGCTTGCAGAGCAGTGGCACGCTCGTCACCCTCATCATCCACTCATAATCACCAGTGCATGATTTCATTAGAGTATGCTTCTCTTGGATGCTTGAAAAGTGTCTTTTTTTTCTCGCACTCGCGGACCGTGTCTTTCCCACTCTATACTTCGCCGGGATGCCGTTTATTGGCTATGGGACATGTGAGTTTCAGCGCCTCCGAGCGGCGGAAAACGGCATTCCACGGGAGGTAACATTCGAAGTTTTTGAACGTGTTTAGTGCGGGCTTTGGTCTTCTAATGCAAGTAGCTCAAAAACCGTAGCTCGGATGTGGCAACAGTATGCGAGGCGATTGTAGGGTTTTCGAAAACGAAGAGTTTGAGCGCTTATGGATCTGAATCCGAGCAGAATTGAGTAAACTAGAGCGAGTTGAAAATTTTGCCTAATGCTTTTTGCATGGGCTTTGCGGCCACCGCTCAAGCCACTGTTTCTGCCTCGACTCGCTCCGATATTTTTCTCGCTTCGGGCTCTGTGAATCCTTTAATAATGCTCTGATTGACATGTATAATAGCTCAAAATTTTCGCAATTGAAAATCTAACAACTTTCTCGCCTACTCTTATAAGGTTTGAGCAACGGTTTTCCCAAAAATCAAGGTCAGAAATAGAGCAGCCAAATTAGGCGCGTGGTAGGGGTTTTCCTTCATTTTTGAGAGAACCTATCGCTCAAACCTTATAAGAGTAAGCAAGGAAGTTGTTAGATTTTTAATTGCGAAAATTATGAGCTATCTCACATGTCAATCAGACCATTATTGAAGGATTCACAGAGCCCGAAGCGAAAAAAATGTCGGAGCGAGTCGAGGCAGAAGCGGTGGTTGAGCAGAGTGGCCGCAACGCTCATGCTCGCTCCCATGCAAAAAGCATAGGCAAAAATTTCAACTCGCTCTAGTTTACTCAATTCTGCTCGGATTCAGACCCATAAGCGCTCAAACTCTTCGTTTTCGAAAACCCTACAATCGCCTCGCATACTGTTGCCACATCCGAGCTACGGTTTTTGAGCTACGTGCATGAGAAGACCAAAGCCCGCACTGAACACGTTCAAAAACTTCGAATGTTACCTCCCGTGGAATGCCGTTTTCCGCCGCTCGGAGGCGCTGAAACTCACATGTCCCATAGCCAATATACTTGACGCTTGATTCATGAGAACAGTAACATTGTTGGCGAATCGTCGACCTGATGGCTATTAGAAAAATTTCTGACGCTAGCAAAGCTCGATAATATTTCACGCCATAGCACGTACAACTTTACCTGAAGCGCGCGACCTTTTCAAATATTCGATAGCTTTCTACTGGAGCTTTCTTAATGTAAATGACCAGTTCAAACTGATATGTTGCGACTTTGATTTCGATCACAAATAATCCGCAGACCGTTTCATCAGAAAATTTCAAAACGAATTCACGGTCTTTGGTAAAATTGTATCGAAAGATATTCCGCATCACGTGATTTGGGAATGGAAATTTTAGTTTTCCTCAAGCCTTTCGATGATGGTTCTACAAAAAAATTCAAAAATACTTACTTCAGATTCGAGAGACGAGTTTCGTGAGGAAATACGATGATTTTTGTCAGCGTTTAAAATAAAATGCGATTACAAGGAATTCATGCAACTACGTTGTATTTCTCATCGATGCGTCGACACTGATCTATTTTTGAGCAGTTGTCTCTCATCGCTATAGATTTCACTATTTTCTCTCGAAAAATCGAATCAAGATTTCTTTTTTGTGATCTTTAAAACTGCCTGGTCGAACTGCGCTTCCTTCCAGCTATTCATATATTGAAACTTTGAGTGCTCCTGCTATATTACCACTGACGCGAATATTAACTCTCTCATGAGAATATTATATGCCACAAGCTGCAGTTGTGCGGTTGCTCGAAATTTTAATTGTTCTCTTGCTGCTAAAAGCGAGATAATGTAAATGCAAATTTTTTTTACGTCGTACTATGAAGCGAGCTTTTATCCATGTATTGAAATTGTGTGTGTCAAGAGTTGGTAGCCTTTTACGATTTCACTCTCGTTTCACACCATCATCGTTTTTGCAGTGTTCGCAGCTCCGAGCGCGTTCGAGTGATATTCGCCACTATCAAGAGATGATTCACCAAGTTATTTCTTTGGTGCATTAGCATACATTGATATGCATATTCGAATTGGATTGATGATCAAATACAGGAAATGCTCGACACGTTTTTTATGTTCGTATTATATCCGCGCATCTGCAGATCTTTACGGTCGTCCACTACATCATTCATGTTATTTTCATCTAAATTATCTCAGAGCATTTCTTTCGAGAGCTTGCTTTTTACTGAATTTTTTTCTGGCGTGCTTTGACACATGACAATAAAAGAGAATCGTGTATCGTCCGAGTGGTCCAAGTCGAACGTCGAGTGATACAAAATCGTGAGCTGTACATACAATGAACATTGAATCATGCTATAGACATAATGCGCTTAACTGAATACTAATTCTATACATAAAAATGAATTAATCGAATAAAAATGGATATTAGTGATTCGAAAAGAAGCCAAAGCTACTCAACTTTTAGGCAACATTCAAGTAATTATACGAGAAAGAGATCGATCGAATCAAATTACCGATCATCATTTTGTGAAAGTTGCAACACGGTGAAAATCTTCCACCCACCCCTCGCATGGCTTCCAAATCGTTATGTGCATTTGGATGACAGAACGACGCAACTTTTTTGTAAATCTTTTATTCACGTAAACTCTTTCTTAGTCTATCGAGCGGTGGTGTAAGTAGCACGTTCGAGATGACGAGCAATGGTTATGGGTACATATATCGCACCAGGTCGTCGTTGCAGCAGTGATGCTTACAGTGAGCGCTGGTTCGCGCAAAACTGCGACTGTGCAACGAGGCTCGTCGAGGATCACCTTCGAAGCGCGTTCAAGACATAATTCGATCATTTCGGAGTTTGGGTGCGATGAGTGGGCGGTGACTCGAGTGTTGCTGACGCGCGCCACCCGCATTGTATACGTCCAGCGTTGAGCTCAGATAGTGTGAAGGAGGTAAAAGCGAGAGAGAGAGTATCGGGTCCATCAGAAACGCACGCACCCCGGAGCGTCAAAGTGTGTCGGGGCATATCAGCGAGCAGCAGCCCTTCTCTATTTGGCGATTAAGCGTGCCGGGCTTTGATTTACTATCTCGTAAACGGCTTTTTTGAACGGGCCCGAGTTGCTGCTGCAATCCGCGCACACGGGTGCATGCAAGCATGATGCTCGCGCTTGCACGCTGCGGACGCGAACGACGAGCGCGCTCAAAAAAGCCGGCGAGCGCGAATATGAGACTATGAATTTGAAGCAGACGTTACGGAATGCTATTTAACCGCCAGAGAGAGAGAGAGAGAGAGAGAGAGAGAGAGAGAGAGAGAGTGCCGAGTTCAACTGTCCTTTTCTCTTTCTACATATAGCTCTTTTGTTTCTTATTCGGCGCGAGATAATAGCAAACGCCTTGCAATATATGAAATGTTATTTAGAAGCGCATAAAGTCACCGCCACCGCACTATATAGGACAGTGCACAAGACGGCACTGCAGCGATGCTCTGGCAAAAAGTCGAGAAGCAAACTGTTGTGCTCTGCTAACAGTAATTGATAGTGTACGTTTAATGTTGTAGTTCAAGCTGTGGAGCTGATGTCTCGTGTTGCTCTCGCATATTTCTGCGCATCTGCCCACCGTGTACTATTGGCTACGCTTATTATTGCGATCTACAAAGCGCGGACCATTAAACGACCCTTATAAGATGCGCTTGCTCTCTTATGTACCTCCGGCATCGCGTCGTCTCAAACTAATAGTTATACACAGCGAGTAGCAGAGGCAAATGAACTGCACTCGTTGCGTAATTTTATATTTTTACGCCGGCGGAGCGATTTTCCCGCCATCGCGGACGCGCTTGGTGCGACGACGCTCAAAAGTTTTTCTTCCGAGCTAATCCGAGGGCACGCTTGCGATGAGCTGATTATTCATGAGACTCGCATCGTGTGCCACGCTTGATTTGAATTATAATCCCGAATTCGTTCTTTGCGACTTGATTCATTCATACCTATAGATCCAATTCAACTCTCGTAAAAAAAATTTTTATTATTCGAGCACCCGCCTCGCTCCCTCCGCCCACGTATCCCTCTCTGCATCTTTCTCGTTCGACATATAAATGCGCTCATCTTTGCGTTAACTGGCCCGACGTATAATTCGGCTCGCGTGTTTGTCGACTCGCGCAATGACGCAACGTTATGTGGACAGCGACGCTCTTCATACTTACATCCTCCGCAATCGGAATGTGTCAATAACTCGGGCACATGGCCGCATACCCAAGTATATGGCACTTTGGCTTGTCCGTTTATGCTACTATACATCGATACATCACGTGACAGCAAGCATCGCGTCTTCATACGATATTTATAAGGTTGGCTGCTTGGCCCTATTCGAGATCATCCTCTCTGTCAAAGAATTCAAATGAAAACGGTTGCAATCAAGCAATTGCACTCAAAACGAGTCAAGATGTCGCAAACCGGCTTCGAATAGTCAAGTTTCCACTCACTTCGAGTGAAATTCTCACTCTTTACTCTGACCCGGTTGTGACAATTTTCACTCTGATTCTTTTAGTGAGCCGTTATTATTGCAGAAAATACACATCTTCGGATTGAACCGCATCGGTACCATTAACTGGGGTCACTGTGGAGTATTCATGGAAAAATGACTCGCAGGACAACGCTGGATTTTGAAATTGAATTTTAGGTTTTGAAACCCACACTTTCCACTCATTGTATGTAAGATTAATTTTTATTCGTTCATTAACTATGGCTTCACTACAATTGCTATCGAACCGAATTATCATCAGTTTCATTGTGTATTTGGAGGATTACCATTTTGATTATGTTTTTTTGGATAATTATTTGGAATGAATCAAATAATTGTGAGAGTCGCTCTTAAAAGCGGAAGTCGTTGCTCTAACGCACCACGAATATCTAATAAATATCCCTCATATCGTATTTTTACAATTCATTCTTCTTATTGGGTGTTTCAGAGTTACCCTAGTTGACCGTATCGAGTTATAGCGAAGCTCGCAATACCTCGGAGACGCGAACTGATTTTCTAACAGTGTCTAATTTTGCCCCCCCCCCTCTCAGCACACGGCTCAATAATAGGTGCACGTTCTAACGCTTTGGGACAAAGCTCACAAACAAAAGGGCGTTAAAGTCAGATCACGAACTCGTGGAGTAGTTCCGCACCGCAACCCGTGAATGGTTAATATGTAAATTGGATCCGCGCAACGTACGATGGGCATATCTCTCGCGTCGAGGATTTTATCACCTTCTGTCTACGTGTAGGCTTTTAGACGTCCTCCCAAACCCTTGTATCATACCGTCAACTCCAGTATAGTAATTTGTCTCTTTTCATCTCACTCATCTTTTTTCGCCTCCCCTGACACCCTCGTCATCTTTTCCGATTGGCATATTAGTGAGATATGCCCCAAATCGAACTCAATCCAAATATCGTTCGGCACAGGTAACTCTGCGCGCGTCACATACGCACAGATGAATTAATACATGTAAGTGTATTTTGAGAGACAGGAATATAAATTGGATCGTGCCGAGTGGCAAGACAAAAGCCGGTGCGACAGTCATGAAGTGTAAACTCAAACATTTGGCATTCATGAAACGCGACTTTTTGCTTCCGCGCGCGCTCGTATAGAAAGAGAGAGAGAAAGGCCCTCAAATATCCTTCATTGTCTGTCTGTGATGGCGTGTCGCATCGTCCGTCGCGGCGGCGTGATACGTTTTATACATACCGCACTCTTGCAGTTGGGACACTTATAATATAGATTTTGGGGTGCGCATCGACCCGAGGAAAAGTTGCTCGAGAGAAAGAGAGTGAGAGAGAGCGACGAGCTCCTCGAGGTGAACCTACAAGTGGGATAATAATCGCATAAAAGGGTTACAATGGGTTCGTGACACACCACAGCCGTGAGTTGGTGACTAGCAAAAAAAGTGTCCCGCTACGCGCTACGTACGCGCACAATAAATATATTTTGACATGGGAGAGACTTTGGTACGCAGAGTGGCCTCCCTGACATCGCAATATATGTACATATGCAAGCGATTCCTACCTTCCGCAAGACGACGATGATGCGCCTCTTTTGCGCGAACAGATTTCAACCCTCGCGTGTATAAGTATATCAACTCTGTATATCACGTGGCGCGCGCAACTTTGAAACGTTTGCCCTATATACGCATAATAATATGCACGCAAAGGGCCGACGTGTGTGTTATAATAATGCGTAACCTAATGTACAAACTGGGCCCTTTGTCGCGGGCAAGTGGAGTCAATCTGTTTTTTTTCTCGGTTGCCGGCGCGCTGGTGGCGCTCCCTATTACTCTCATCCGCTCTCTATTTCTCCTTCACAGCACACAAGAGGACGTACAATCAAATTTATTAGCACGGAAGGGTGACAATTTTATGTTTTCATTTGCGAAACCGGGCTCTCATCTAAACCACTCACTCGCATGAGTAGCAGCAGCCCATCAGCCGCGGCCCGCGTCGAGCGCTGCGCAAACATACGAGGACGTCTCGCCCAAGTCTATGTGTACAAGGTTATGATACAATCAGAATGTAGTGGCGATGAGGTAGAAAAGAAGCTTAATAAAAGTATTGTTTGGTGACAATTGGCATACCGCGTGTCGCGAGCGATCGCTCTGAATAGACCCTTTAGCGAGTGCCTCTGTAATGAGCTTAAATAGCCGAAAAACGGCTCATCCTCGAAAGTCGTTTCCGAGAGGCATCGAGACATCTCTCTTTCCAGCCGTATATATGCTCAATTGAATAGTGATGTGCGGTTGCAAACTCACCCAAAATCAGCAGGTAATTCTAACATCCAAGCACAAGGCTCAGCGCACTTGATATTGAAGATGAGCAAATGGAAAATTCGTGAGTGCTGACGGACTTTCAGAAAACGATTTATACATGTGAGTGAAGTGCCCCCAAAGAATGGCTGCAACGTTTCGACGACCTCAACGGCAAAATGTGAACGTAAGATTCTAATGGTGATGGAAGGACGAACTGGATGGATTTGATATTATATTTGATTGCGCTCGGCATTGCACCTCTGCGGTGAGTGTCACTTTTATCCACTCGCGTGATGGAAGTTCTCACGAAAATTAACGTCGCATTACAGAAATACACGGTTGAATCCATCATACATCGCTCAAGATTGAGAAATGTTATTTTCAATTTTCACCAAAAGCTCGTTTCTCTAACAGCAATTGCCACATATTTGCTTTCGTCATATAATACACCATAGAGGCACATATGTTTGCCGACCACACTAGCTATATATCTGAAAACCGCGCCATGAGACGCTCAAATTGAGTTGGATGAATTATAGCCGAGCATGCACGAGTTCAAACGATGACCATAGAGTGCGAGCGAGTTATGCAGTGCGGTGTAAATGGATTCTCGGATGCCGATGACGCGAAACCGCAGCAGCACGCCGGAACGTCTTCGCAATCTGGAAAATCCGCTTCGGAAGAAATGCCAGCAGAGAAAAGGCTGTAAGGGAAAATCGGAGGAATCGGGCGATCGAACTTCCGAGACGGCGACTTTGAACTGACAGCGTGAGATGCGCTTTCACTGATGTGTATACTATAAACCGTGGATGAACATTGCAATGAGAAGTATTAACGCCCGTCGTCGAGTCTATATATAAACTGTGTATTCGAGAGTCGCTCCAACTTGGAAGAAGCAGCAGCATCTTTTTTGCGAAACGAACCGTAGGTACGCGAATGTCACGACGACTTGGGAAATGAAATTTCGCGGCACTACAGCATTACCCGATGTCACTGCAATAACAGAGTCCGGCTTTGTGAGCAAATAACAGAAAACTCGTCAGGTATGGGCCAACTTTTCCAGTGCCATTTCAATAGGAAATGATGCGCCTGACTATATTGTATTGTGTTATAATTATATGAGAGTAGTTTTCGTGATGGTTCAACTAATTTGAAGTGAAATGCGAGCGCTGACACAAGGGAGTATAAACCACACAAAACTCGATATTTTAGAATGAAATGAAAGTTTTGATGAAGTACCGCCTAAATACCGTTCAAGTACCGCTCAGGTATCGCTCAAGTACGGCTCAAGGACTGATCAGACCGATGTACCGCTCAAGTACCGCTCAAGGACTGATTAGACAGATGTGCTATAAGCTATCTCGAATGGTCAGTACAAATTGTCTCGAAAGTGATCCAATAACGAGAAGCTGTATTCAAAAGTCAAGGCCACGCTCGGTGAACCGATGGCACTTTACACCATAGGAATATAACTATTTTGACATTTGAGCGTGTGTAAAACCGCGTATCTTTGTGCAAGTAACAACAAAACTGGGCACATTTTTTTTGATAATAACACCCAGCATCCCCCCCATACTCCCTCCTACGCTTGCACATACAATTTGATTTAATATAACGCACTTGTTGCGTGCGGGCTCTAATATAAAATAACTGCAGCGAGTGCTGGTGCACACACACGCGGCGGAAGCACGCGCGACGTGCCGGAGATTTAAACGGGCGACAGCGCATGTGCGCTTGCGGGAAAACGTTATCATCATGATATGCGACGACGAACGAGCCAAAAACGTGAATCACGGCTATATTTACGAGAGCGACGCGTACGATTATGCCGTACTTACGTATGTAATATACACGAGCCGCACTTTCCGCGCCCGCAAGAAAATCGGGAGCAAAGAGCGCGTGATGAACGTTGACGGCGAATACGTGATCGGAGTGACGATTTCGATGGCTCATAATGAGAGCACGCCCTACACGCATGAATTGCAGCATAATGCTCTGATCTCACTGCAAAACACAATTGGCTTCCAATGATACTTGAGTTGCACTCACCTTTGCTTCGCCTGCGCAGAGCCAATGTCACGCGCTCGGTGTCGCTGCGGTCGAGGGTTGCGACTTGCAGAAAATCGGTGATGCGGACTCGATCATTGGCTCGACCGGAGGCGGTTGATTGAACCACAGCTACCTCAGGGCCGTCCACCGCTGCGTGTTCACTGCTGGTCTCGCAGCGTCGTCGGCTCGAGAGCAAGTCCGGAACTCACAAGGCACATGCTCGTTCACGGCTGTCTCATCAGTCCATCAGCGATCTTGGCGCCTGGAAGGTCACTCGGATATAACCCCACGCGCGACACCAGGTTTCTTTTTTTTATAACTTATATCACTCGCGAGTCGTAGTCGTCTGCAGGGATGGTGAAAACCGAGGGTACCGGCTCACGAGGAAAACTGTCTGCCTGATGCACGAGGAGGACTGGCCGGTGACACTGATACACCTGACGTGAGAGAGCGGTGCTGCCGCGTCGCTGCGCGGCTGGAGACTGGCGCAGACTCGCGCTCACCTGGCTGATCGCGCGCCGCGAGAACTCAGGTGAGAGAGCGAGAAAGAGAAAGAGAGAGCTACCTGCCCGATCGCGCAGAGTGTGCGGTGTAGACGCATCGAGAGCCCCGCCCCCGGGCCAATGCGCGCCCGCCCGCCGAGCCAGCCGGGCCAATGAAGCAGTCGCCCGGGCGGGGCTCTCTCCTCTCGTGCGAGCACGTCGCATCTCTCTCGTTTATAGCTGATGCGATGGGGCCAATATCGCACCCGCAGAGAGTGTGTCCGCCTGCGTATTGCTGCAGTGACCTCTCCCCTCGCGAGAGACGGCTCTTCCTTGCGCCACGACCCTTGACCTGTACTGAACCAAGCCCGCTGCCACACTTCCATTCTATTTCGAGATCCATTTGTCGCGACCGAGATGCACATATTTGCGCGATGCTCAACCAGGGCTTAAAATACGTGTTGAGATATTAATTTTTTATAGAGCTACACATTTTTTGTATTCAGAAGTCTAGTGAGCACAATTCCAATGTAAGGTGACCTTCCAAACCAAGGTGACTGAGGCGTTTGTTTTAGAACACGTCTTCAAAGTTCACATCTTCAGCATCATTAGTGTATTCGTGTGGAAAATGTTATATTAATAAATTCAAATATCGAGTGATCCCTTGGAAAAAGAGAGGAAACGCGAAATTGCTTTCGATTTCTCTGAGCAGAATTTGTTCACATTGTCGAATCAGCCAAATTTCATGGATAACACCGATATCAATTAATCAAGTTCGGCCTCAGTGCTTATCAGTGTACACACTCGTTAATCCTGAATAGTAATCTTGATTTGGCTTTTATACTTCATATACAAGTCACTGAAAATTATGCAATACATCGTAGCGCCGAAAACCAGTTTCCACAAGTTATCCATCTTCGTCGTACATCCTTCAGTAATAGGCGGTTTTTATCCACTGATATAATGCACATTGGCACCCAAAGAAAAATGCGCAGTGGTGGGGTGCTCCAAATTGCACATCATCTTTCCAAAATCTCAGATACGTGAGCAAGCTATTGGATATACTTACCGATTCATCACAGATGCTTGTCATTTTGTGAGATGTATAACACATCCACCTGGCTTTTATCATTAAAAACGTCCTGTACAGCTAGAATCCGCGGGGAACAAGATTCTTATTTTATCGAATCTTAATTAACCATCGACAATAAATCTTCAATCCAGACAACTCTCAAGTCCTCCGCGTTTTTATGCAAAACCTGAGGCAAAACCAGAAAGTTGATCGTATGGACAATTATGGAAATATGATATCGTTTTTTGATAAGAA
The DNA here is from genome assembly GCA_029851415.1 of Eretmocerus hayati. NCBI lineage: Eukaryota > Metazoa > Arthropoda > Insecta > Hymenoptera > Aphelinidae > Eretmocerus > Eretmocerus hayati. The sequence goes on from CM056743.1 coordinate 48,447,728, forward strand.
ATCTGTGGGGAAATCTCTCTATGACATAGATTCATGGGAGAGATGGATCCTAAGGTTGCCGAGATCGGATTAAAAGGGATATTCAGACTTTTTTGTTCTCAAATATATTATAGATAATCAATAAGTTTTTTGTGATCGATTGGCTAAAAGGGAGTTTTTTATGGTACATCGCCATATTTTCCGGAGAAAATTTTTTTCAATAATCTATTATTCCATTCCAACATGGACTATATTAACATACTACTAATGGTTACGACGCGCCAAAAAGATGGCATAAGAAAATGCTTAGGTCCCTCAAACTCGCCCCCAAATATTCCTAACAAAGAATACGAGTAATTTTTTGAAGCACGAAGCACAGATATTGACCCTGTCAAAAGTCGCCTGTAACAAAACGTTAAAAAAATTTGCTTGCAGAGGCTCATTGGACCTTTCGTGCGTCATTTATGAGAGCTTTAAGGCCACTCGCAGTCGTAAAATCATATTCAGACACAACCGACCCTAAAAAGTGTAGCTATGCTCTTGAAGAGACAATTTCACAGTCATCCAGGTGTGTTTCTCTGTTCTTTTTCCTAACGCGTTCAGTTTTTTTGGTTTCTCTTGTCCATGTAATGATTCTTCGAGGTGAGACGAATAGCACGTTTAATGAATACACTGCAGCGTTGGCAATAATTGTCGCTTAGGAATTTTGGATTTTCACATTCCTTCCAAAATTTTACGAACGAGTTTTTAAACAAATATTGAACCATTGTCCGCTACATATGTGCACTCTAAGAAAATGAGAATTTTATCGTTACCGTGATTAACTCGCACAGATCTTTGAGGAAGGCTTCAAAGGAATGTATTTTTTACGATGTAGTCACTTTAATTCTCATACACACACAGTGACAATTATTTTGACATTGATCTAGATCAGATATGTCACATATCATTCTGGGATGAAAGATGATTTTTATTGTAATATACCTGACATTTACAATCATGTATTTATTGCAACTGAGGGTCCTGTACCGTTACACGTTCTCACACGTTTTATATGGCTTTGTAGTTTGTACACCCGCACGTAAAATGGGCCCTGCAAATTTTACTGCAGGTGTGATTTCAGTGCTTGATATAATTAAATAACATGTACTGTCGTGGAAATAGTTTAAATAATATTCTTCGCAATTGAATGTATACAATTATTTGGTAATCGCATGAGTGCCTTACATGGAATTTGATTTTAAATTGCGCTTCTTTTGAAAGAAGAGGTTTTTAGAGGTGGAAAGAGTAATTAAACACTGAGAGGCATGCCATACCACATTACGTTGAGAGTTATTTATGATATCACTGAAGAATTCATTTATCATCAAAATTGAGCCTAGACTATTGTTTGTGGACAAAAATTCCAGCTGATTAGACATTGATAAGAGCTCCTTTTCTATCTTCTGATTGAGGATTAAAATAATTTGTCAGTTGCAGAAAACCTGTTTCTCAGAGATTTTCTTGACATGAACAACAATCCTGACATTGTAGCTCAAAACAGAGCATGCGCCGTGCTTAGACGGTCCTTTTGCATTGGAAAAGTATATTCAGATACCCCGTCATAAAATTTGGAGACACGCTCTTTCGACATACTTCCAATAGTATTACGGGTCCTATCGACGGATTACCACCCATTGGATAGGAACCATTTCAAAACAACGACCAAGCTCTATTTATAGCTTCTGTCAGTCACTAGGCGCACTCACCTGAGTCTACCATAATACCTAGGAATCCAAAGATTATTTGTTTTCTCTTCATTCACAAGAGACCCGAGTTTTGACTGTGACTATTAGCGTATTCGCTTCAACTATCATCGTTGATGAAATTGACCGATTAAGTGAGTCTTAGGCTTTTAGCCAGCTATACAAGCATTACTTTGACAACTTTGGTATGCATCCGTAGCTACGGACTTGTTTTCACACCAGTGTATGCTCCAAAACAATCACCTGGGAATGCCGAAATCATCCGTACAAAGTTAGTATCAAGTAAATAGATTGGTAAGAGAGTGAAAGTGAGTGGGTGAGTATGAGTTTTACATCCGATACCATTTGATTCGTGATCTCAAGAGTTGTTGACAAGAAACACGGGGGGGGGGGGTCCTTTACAAGATTATGAATCCTGAGTTAGAAAACTCTTATCCTCTCATGCGAGGTCTCTGATCCGGTTGAGTATGGTCTCTTTTGCTTTAATGTGGACTCATACGGTCTCATATCTGCCGTCCTGAGTAAGAAAAGGCGTATGGCATAAAAGTCGAAACTGAGATATTCGACAAAACGTGTTTTTGGGCTGTAAAACCTGGAAAATGATCCAAATTTCAAGATTTTTTTTTGGTTATACATAAAAAGGGCATCCGGACACGGTGGTATAAATTCTATCGAGCTATCACAATTATTTTAAGAGATATTGGACATACGCCTATCTTGCCTAGTACAAATACTTGGCAAGAATAGCGTATGTCACCTCAGTTGGACATACGGCAGCTCCGCGAGCGCCGCGCGCAATTCAATACCTGGGAAGAAAAGCGTATGGACGAGACTTGCTTGGGCGGTGTACGTTAATACAACGGGTTACCATGCTATAGCTATCAAAGTTGTATCATATTATAATATATCGGTCGACAATATCAATATAAACACTTAGATTCATTCGGGTACTGCCTGCCCTCTTCGCTTTCCTCTCTTTCTTCGTTTCGATTTTCCTCGTCAACCGCACGGCTTTCTCAGTTTTGCATTGTGCCTTTCGCCATCAGCACCTATTTATACTATCAGCATCAAAATGACTGATTATGGAGGATGACATATGTGTGATTTAGGCTGATTTCGCTTTTTCCTCCTAACAAGATCGAAGAGCTCTGCTCCATCAGAAAGTTTTCGATGCACCGCAACCCAAGTACTTACTACGGTCCATCATACGAGACTTTTGACTTACGTTGATCCTGCCAAACAGGAATACTTGGCAAGAACAGCGTATGTCTCATCGTCCTTGCCATACGGTAAAATTCCGGAGCGCTGTCGCCCCAGCCTCCACCCTATACTTGACAAAAGAAGCGTAAGTCGTGCTATACGCCTTTTATGCGCAGTATTGGCTGCTATACGCTCTTTTTACCCAGTATTGCTCGTGGTTTTGATAAAATGCCATACGTTTTTATTTTTTATCTCATTGAAAAAACTCGATAGGGGTATCTGGTTTGCACCATAAGATCCGGCTCAAAAAGACCTACACGCCCATATTTTTATCTCATTTTGGCCAAAATGTGCCATACGCCTTTTCTTACTCAGGACGGCAGATATGGTCTAGTTCGGTCTACTCCGGTCTGGTTCGTCTTGGCCCGGTCTATTCCAATCTGGTCCGGCGTGAAACGGTCTACTATAGTCTAATCTGGGCCAGTAAAGTCTGGTGTGGTGTAATTCGGTCTGATTCGGACTAGTTTAGTTTAGTTGAGTTTAGTTTAGTTCGGTCTGATCCGACCTAGTTTGGTCTCATTTGGTCCAGTGTGGTCGTATATGGTCCACTACGGTCTACTACGGTCTGGTTCGTTCTAGTTTGATATAATTCGGTCTACCTACGAGTCTACCTAGGTCTGGTCCGTCCTGATGTGGCCTAGTTCGGTTTGGTTTAGTCTAATTCGGTCAACTCCGGTCCATTACGGCGTGGTACGGTGTGGTACGGTCCGGTTCGGTGAAGTTCGGTGAAGTTTGGTCTGGTTCGTTCTGGACTGGTGTAGTCTGATTAAAATATATTATGCGGCCGTGTCAGCTATATATGGATGGGATTGACTGATCAATTGAATGATGGACCGATCAGTTGACTGATTTCAAAATTTACCGATCGGTCGCGTGTGAAGCGTTGTGCGTCCAGCATCATGTGTCGTGTGTCAAATTGAATGCGCCACGATGTACCTCAAATTCGTTGCATTATTGGACATTTCTTCAACTCGTTGAGTAATGGTCAAAATATGTTGAAATATTCTTGTACTTTCATTTATTGAATTGAGCGGTTCCGCAAATTTAGAACAGTTTATGTGAGTATTTCAAAAGATGATCAGAATATCTTGAAACTGTTTTTTGAATGCCATGTTTGGCCAATCATGATTTATATTGCCCATTGTAATAATGTTTGAAAGAAATTTTCAAGGAATTCGATCATAATACCAGTAATGCACGTGAAACCTGTTGTCTTGAGCAACCCGAAACCGTCATCACCATCATGTAGTTCGAGTTTTCATTGTATGTACATATTAGAAGCCGTGGGTGGAAATATCAGCGAAGCTGTACTGCCTACTCCATACCACTGTCGTAAGCTACTGTCGAAATACTGAGCGCACTACAGACGTAATCCCACCGTAGCTTACTGTCTTCGACCGTAGCGTACGCCGTGAATACGTCCGTAATGCGCCAAAAATACTGTCTCCCATCCAGACATATTATATAGGTCATCATTTGCAGTCATCGCAATCTTCCGATGATGAGCTTTTCCAAATCTGTTTGTGATGTTTGTTGATTGTTTGAGTAGTATTGCAGGATCCCTTTATGCCCGTGAGAGCTGGTATGAGGTTTGTTATATAGACCCGGCTGATGCTGTGTTTAATTTTGCTATTGAGATGTATGGGAATGGGAACTCAACTTTGCAGTTTGCAATGAAGATTAATACGCTGCTAAAAGAGATTAGCAGAAAATTTTCTCTTAGCGAGATGTGCGATAACCTGGGTGATAGCTTAGCAAGAATGTAATTTTTCAAGTGACAATTTCTCGTTCATTCTTCTATACATCTTTTTGAAGCGACTTTGACTTTGAGTTGATGAAATTCGGTTTCAACCAATTGATGTAGAGTGATGGGGAAGTATCTCTCTAGTCAATTAAAAGGTGAATATAGATTAACTGTGGGAGGAGATATGAGAATAGAAGGAATTTTGAGATTGCCTTTTAGGGGAGTTCAGACGATCTAGATCAGGGATTTTTATATCGTTTGTTTGAGGCGGAGTTTTAATACAGTTGGTGTAAAAATGATCAAAATGGAGTTTTTTTGTCAAATTGTTAATTTCTCGAGGATAGATTGAATTTAAATCATATTCAAAACAATTTAGAAAATTTCGGTATCAACCAATCGATTGAAAATGCTGAAAAAGTATCTCTCTAGTTCAATAGATTAGTTGTAGAAGCAGGTATGGGCATAGAATAGAATTTAGATAAGATTTTGTTGAGTTATTGTAAAGAGATTCGCTTTTAAAGGAATTCAGATGATTCAAAATAGGTTTTTTTGGGCAAGATATATCGTTTGGTTGAGGCGGAATTTTAATACAGTTGGTGTAAAGAAGAGCAAAATGTAGTTTTTTCTGTAATTTTTGATTTTTGGAGGATAAATTTAATTTTAATCATATTCAAAGGAAGTCAAGAAATTCCGGTATCAACTAAGAGATCAAAAATGTGGAAAAAGTATCAACTTAGTTAATTGGAATTTTAAAAAATCAGTCTGAGAAAGAGATATGACAAAAATATGAATATTGAAAAAAATGTTTGTGCTCATTTTGAGTTATTTTTTCGAGGAAGCTAATTAGGGCGGTTACTTGAGCAATATCTGGAGTTTGGTTGAAACAGAATTTTACAATTATTTCCGAAGAATTCAAGTGTATGAAGATTAAATCAAATTTTTGTATTAACCAATCGATAGATTAAGGGAGTAACCTCGGTACCGCGTGAGTCAAATTGATCGACTTTTTTCAACTTTCACAAATTGGCCTACATGTGTGTCTTATGTGTTAATCAGATCTCAATACACCCTCACATAAACTTGCATAAGCATCCGACTCACGAATCATGAAATATCAATCCCTGATTATGGGCGAATTTGTCTTAATTGTGACTTATTCGTGATTTTACGCTGAAAATTAATCAGAACTTTTTTCCAAGCTAACCAAAGCTTGAAAAAAAGTTCGAGCACGTTCTTTGTATTAAGATATATAAGTGAGCAAGATTTGAACAAAAACTGATCGGTCAGTCTTTTATAGTCTAATAATCATCGCGATGCCCCGTAAGACAACGTGTATAACCTCTAAAAATGTTTATGCTGATGGTTTAACTCAGGGGTAGCCAATGCTCGTGAAATTCTGACTGTGTCCAATTGACACGCAAATACATCTCTCTGCCAAGTTTGATCAAAATCTGATCGGTGGATCTTCTACCGAGGTTACTCCCTTAAGCCGGTAGAACAATAGGTAGCTTAGATAACCCGAATTGCAGTAAAACAACGGAGGAGAAAAATATTTTACTATGGAGGTACACAATTTTAGCGATTTTACCTCAAAACGCCTCTAAATTAAAATCGACTGGGACAAAAGAGCTGAATAATCACTGGCCTCATCTCCGAATGATTCTATGCAACTCGTAGGAGACGAAATTTCGATTAGGTGAATCGTACAAGAGAAAGCGTGCGTCGGAAAAAAACACACATATGCACACATACACATATACATGGACAAAGGTACGGAAATATGAGTCCTTCAAATGTCTTGGAGACCTTTGGGAGAAAAAATGTGACCTCCAATCGATAGATTATGGTGAGAGAGAGCAATTGGTTCAAGCATTATTCTGATAAGAAGAATTTTGTAGAAGAAGATATTGGATTGAATGGAAAAATTGATCAAAAATTTGCTGAGCAAAAGCAAAGCTTCCTCTTCAAAGAACGCAAAATTCTCTTTTTTCTGTGATTTGTATGTAGAGTGAGTGTTGAGTGTAGTTACAGACTGGTTCGATCAAGAATTCTTGATGATTCAAATCTTCATGAACAACTGTTTATACACTTACAGGAGTCAGGTCAACTCATGGGAACTCCGCAGCAAGATATGGCAGTGATGAGATACTTCTCACTCCATTTGACAACTATCAGAAGTAATTTGATGCAGAATCAAGAGCCTCGTGTTTCACCGCAGATGTGAATGTATACATTTTGAGTTTGATTCTACTTCAGTATAGAAAGAGCAAGAAAGCTCAGATACCTCAAATCAGTCTCGTGCGCCAGCTATGACCAGCACAATTAAGCTTATATGTCCCAGTTTCTGAACTAGCTTCTCCTTCAGCACATCAGGAAATGTAATGAAATCAGTTGTCACAGCATCCCATGCAGATGTTCTTGAAGTTTCCTCGATTCTTATTTTGGTTAACACTTATTCTGTCATAAAGTTCTCTCTGAGCTTGCCTTTTTCCCTCCATCTCTTGGCTCTATGTCCCTTGATTAATACTGTAGGATATCATTAGAATTGAGCATAAACATGATGAGGATACTTATCTTGGATTCATAGTTGCATCAAAGGATATTTTACCTTTTACGATGGGAAAGAAGATTCAAGATGATACACGTGATATTATATTCGTGAATGGGCATTGGAGGACTAATTTCATTTCTCTATCAATCTCAAATTTGAGTTCGACTAATTGAGAAATCAACGATCGGGTTTGATAGGGGAGGTGTCAACTAATGAAAAATCGATTATAACAGACATCCTCCCCGATCAAACCCGATCGTTAATTTTTCAATTAATCGATTTCAAAGAGAAAAAAAGGAATGGAAGTAGTCCTTCAATGCTGATTCACTATGATATAATATCATTTGAAACATAAGAGGATGAGTCAAGTTCGAAAAGTGTTACCTGATTCAAGATGATAGGTATACAAAAAGCAGCATCAGGAGCTCATTTCACAATCTCTTATGAGTAAGGACCAGATGCATGTTACTCAATGAATTTTCGTGTTTTAGAGGGTTGCGAATTCCAAGATCGAATAATTTTAAATGAATTTCATGAAGAAGCACTCTTCTTGTTTTTTGCGAAGATTGAGTTGTGGAGTTTCACGCAATCCAACAAATCCAATCTATTCAAATCTTAAGAGCAAAACCTGTTCTTATAGCTTGTAGAGTCAATAGTTATTGATGAGTGTGAACAAATGAAGATTTCAAGTCAAATAATGTAACTACAGCATAAAGAAATGTGGTTTATAGAATAGTGCGAGTCAAGAAGTGCTCCAGCGCCATGTGGTTAGGATGTTGGGATAAAGCAGAAGCCAGATCTAAGAGTAGGACATATACGCTGAATAATGTCAGACATAGCTGCTGTCGTGCAGGATTCACATGAGGTGCACTGTTTTGTCTAATACTTATCCTATAGAGAAGTAGAATGCAGCTGAGAGTGTATGTACATTTGCAGGATTACTGTAAAGTTGCTTCTGATTGTTGTCTTATAGAGTTAGAGGTATCTCATCGCTTTCATGTTATTGCTGTCGAGTGACCTAAGGCTACCCTCACTCCTCCAGGTGTATGAACAGATCTTCTTCAAGGTTGCGGAACTCAATCAAACCAGCTTAAGACCACTGAGCATACGGTTTTCACGTAAATCATTGCCCAATAAGAAGATGATCTTCATATTCATGGCAAGCTGCGAAGTCCGATTCCAACCTACGGATAGCAAAAGTAAACACAGAGCAGTACGGAGCTGGGCATTGGATAGTAATGAGGGTCTCTCGCATATCAGTGATTCCGTCGAAAGTGGGATTTTCCGTGTTCCATGTTCCTCTAAGTTTCTATGGGTCGGGATGTGCACTGTAGCAATTTTCTGGGGTGTATTCTATTGGTGCGCAACTATGTTGATAGTTTTGGAGACGATCCTAACGTTCCTGTATTTTGTCGTGCCTGATAAAGGGTCCAAATGTCCTGTCCGTCCCCTGTAGTAAACCGAACTTGGACTTTTGAATTCATCACGACGCATATGCAGAGTCAAAAATCCCGATACGTAGCTATGCACTTCAATTTGTAATACTTCAAATAACATAATCCACCACTTTGCGAATCCAAATAAAGCCCTCAGCTTGCGCACGGACATCCGACATTTTGAAGACGGATTTGCACCGAAACTGCTCGCACAACACTGATTAAGTCAGCAAAGTTCCCGATAGCCTATTGAGCCTTTCTAACCAATGAGGTTGATTTTCAGATACCCAAATACACCTAATTCTTGCGCAACATAAACCGAAAACTCGAATCCGCACCCAGGCGCACCACATGAATGTGTTTTCAGAATGGCGTACATTTTTTGTTCTTTCCGTCTCTATGTTGTGCTCCTCCCCGATGCGCTATATCCCTTTATGGAACACATTTTTTGAAGTATTTGTTTGCATTAGAGCAAATCCATGCGGAAAAGAGTCTACGATTAGTTGTCGAGCCGTGGAAATAATTTTAGTGGCGAAATGTCCTTACCGTCCCCCTCTGCGACCCCTTAAACTCTGCATATCTTAGTCCGGCTTCAATTTTGAGCTACGTAGCTCTAGGTACTTCCTTTTTGTGCCAAAACAAGTGGAAACCAACTGCAACGACCCACTAAAACTCGTCTGGGGCTGAAATAATTTTTTGGCCCAAAACACGCTCGGTGACGATTTTGGCCCCAAAAAATCGCTCTTTCGGCGGAATCACTCATATATGCATGGAAAGTTTTCTCATATTTACTCGAAAATGCAAGAAATCGTCCTAGTTGATATCTTAAACATAACGAAAAACAAATTAGACTGAAAAAACGATCTACATTTGAGCCAGCACTTTCGACGTATTACGGCCGTGTTCCCGGCGTAGGTTACTGAGAGCGTACGCTAATACGGTGTCGTACCGATTAGAGATAAAGTTCAAGACTTGATCCAATCTTGATAAAAAAAACTGCGGATCAAGGTTGGATCAAGTAAAGGAGACCGGGACTGGATCCAGTTTGATCTTTTTGCTTGAATTTTCTATTAGAGGAATTGTAAGTAGGGGCACTAGAAGTAATTTTGTATAGCTTAATGCGTGTAACGTAAATAATAATGCTCAGATAAGTTTGTTTGTTTTTACGCCAATGACTTTAGAATATGCATGCTGAACCAATCCATTTTGAAACTTGATGAAGAATTTCGGGGAATTTAGAGAAGCTTCGCAAAATGTTCAACAGAACCAACATACATGCTCACTCAATCAAGAAAGTAGAGAAAACCATTTTTGGGAGTCTCAAACTCTCGTTTCAATGATAGAACTTTTCAAAAACTCCACAACAAAATATCTTTATGATGGAATTTCCACACAACAAAATAGCCTTTTCTCCTACTGTAACATTCCCATACATTTCAAATTGAGTGGAATTACTAATATTTTGTCGGGGAGGTCTATTTCCGGAGACGGTGCTGTTATATTTGGCAGACTCTCGAGCAGACTTGATTCACTCATTCCTTCATAAGCAATTCATAGGGCTATCAATTTGGGGGGGGGGGGGGTCTCTTCCCGAGAGATGGGGAGTGTTATATTTGGAAAACTCGATTTACACGTTCCTCCGGGGAGGGGGGGGGGTGTGAACGCAGCATCAGAAGGCGGTCTGATTCGATAAAACAAAGTAGCTAATTTCTTGACTCAGACATTGGCAGACGCTTGTGAGAAAGCAAAAAATCTAGTCTGGGAGAGATAGATACAGGGATTATGTAGATTGAGGCGCATGAATCTCTGATGTGGTAGTTGGCGGCGTCGACGGCTTGGTGCAGAGGCGGCGAGAGCTGCAGCATCACGTTCGGTTCGAGCCCACGCCGTGGTCGTCTTCGTCGTCGTTTTGCTCTATTTTCTCGTCTATCTCACGGGCGCAAGTGCATAGAGCGGTTGGACTAATTGAAACGTATAGTATGGACGGTCCGTGTGGCGCGAGCGGGCACTTGATGCGTGCGGCTGACATGCTTGCTATTAGTTGCTCGTCTGAATATATATATACCGTGGCCCGCTATCGCGCCTCTATTTATGTGTATAATATGAATGGATACGAATTAGTGCAGCAGGGCTTTAATTGCGTCGAGAGCCTCGGCCATAACGGGCTTACCTCACATCCACGCAGCCCGCAATGAATGGTACCAACTTGCTCGTCCACTCTCAACTCTCTCCTTATATTATAACGCTCTTTCTGTAAATAACAGCTGAGCGCGATCTGCGGTCGTATTATATACCCACGTGAAGATCAGCCTCACGCGCGAGGCTCATACTATTATGGACTTTTAAGTGCTTTCTGATCCCGGCTATGTGTGGCACTCAACTTTTGACCCTATTCTCTAGTGTTCGGCTATATAGGATGAGACTTTAGCCCCCTTTAGACGAGAACGGTTGCGACACGCGTGCTCAGATAGACAAAGTATAGACTCTTCTTCGAAAAAAACGCGATCTCTCCATTCTCACGTGTCCCAGATGAGTGAGACCGATAGCTCGATATTCGCTACTCAATTCGTTGCTGATGCTTCATTATCGAATATTACAGGCTCAAGTCATCGGTGTTCTTCACAACGTCGCTCTCGTGCATGTTTCGCATGTGTACTTTACTTATTGTGTGAAGTATCGATGATGTACAGGGCTCACCGTATTATTATTTTTCCTTGCTTTGGCATCTATTTATATAATGGAATGATGAGGTATTTATTATTTCATCAACAGGGCATTGAGAGTTCCATGGCGTTAACAGAGTCGCAACGCTACACTTGTCCAGAAGGTTCATAAAAGACTAATCTTGATTAAATATGTATTTGAACTTTCCTTTGAAATCCACTTGATGCTTTAGCAGCTCTGAGCAATGTGATTGATTGATTGATTGATCTATTGGTTGGTTGATTGGTATTCTTTTCGATTCGCGTAGCAAGCAAAAAGTATCAATTAATATCACGCAGTGAATGATGCACAATATGGAAAATATTCGTAAAAATTATACCCGTCAGATTTGGTCTAGTATATATTCTGAATTTTTAATGAACACCGTGCGTGGTGACTAGTCGCTAGGGAATCACATGAATATTGTAGAAGCATAAATCAGGTAGAGTATGAATGAGGGTTTTGATTTTCATACCACAGAAAAAATCATGTGCCTAGCATTATTGGAAATATCAAAAAAGATAAGGAAGAGATATAAAATGAATATTATATGGAAAACCTTCAAATATTAAAAATTATCCAGCACGTACATAGATTTTCTTATGGGTTTGTGTTGTATAAGGCATCTCTCATTGCCCCCTTTTTTTAGACAATTTCGCCATCCGCCGGAGACAGAGAGGGAAAAAATTTTAAAAGCGATGTAAATTATGGAAACCACCACAAGTCAAGTAGACGTTTCACTTAAACTATAATATTCACATGGCCCATCAAGTCTTTCTCAGTTTCAATCACCCGGTTTGAAATGCCATGACGCATATGATACATGCGTAAAGATACATCATGTAGGAGTCACAAGCGGAGGATTGGGTGCTCAGGCCACAAGTCTTCGACAGCACGTTCAAAGACCGAATATCACTTAGGGAGGGAAGAATCCAGAATGCAAAATTAATATAGCATTGCTCATATGAGCGGTTAACACGTTATCCGTGGCGGGACCCATCAGTGGGTCCTGATTGTCCCGAAGCGCATCCTTCTTTATGCGCTGAAGGTTTTTATCTTATGGGATTCAATTACATTTGCGGGACCCACCGGTGAGTCCCGCCGAACTCAAAGAAGGAACTACGATTTTATAAGTCACACAAGACTGTAGAAAGTTTCTGATGAGGATTACCTGGACCTGAAATTCTCCCTTTGTCTGTGAGCTATTGCCAATTCGTGCCTTAAAATATTTATCAGGACATTATTGCCCTGGGTGCGTACGCTTAATTCGAGTGTCAGATATCTACCGAGTGTATCGAGCGGAATAATTTCTCCGCACACGAAATGAGACTGTGAGCGGGGCAATTATGAATTCCCATGATGAGAACCCGATAACTGCATTCGAAAACGGCATTTTTATCAGGTTAGAATGACGAAAAAGGGATTTGTACCGAGTGGGTACTATGTTATCTTATCAATACCATGGAAGCAGTCCGAATTTCTATAGTTCAGCTAGACACGAAGTGTGCACTGGACGCGTACGCTTTTTTATATTGATTGGATACAATGACTTTGGAAGCAAGTTTTGCCTATCAGAACGCGAGGATGTGGAGTTTCACCCCGTCAGCCTCGCCGTCAGCATCTTTACGCGAGCTTATCAAGCAGTTCTCTTGGTAAGTATCACTTCAGATCTTCATACGTCCATACGTAGAAACAGCGTGTTTCTAGGCCTTCTCGCTACGCGAGGTGGCCTGGAAACAAGCTGTTTCTGCGTACAGACGTATAATGTACTATTATTGAGTACTCTACGGTTTTATTTGTTACTTAATCGAAAAAATTTGATAGATAGATCCAACTTGCATGATCGGGTCAAGCTTGCGATGGCGATCCACTAGCAATCACTCGTCATCTCTCTCTGACCATAACATGCCATGAGATGTTCCTCACTTGGAACATTAGTGCTTCACATCGGCATTTTCCGAGCAAAAAAGATGTTATTCCACGGGACGCTTGAATAGAGTCTCAAAGCCGCTCTTTTGGATCTTTAATACATACTCGCAACAGCGCAACGGCCCGAATCTACTCTGAATGAAAGAGGCTCTTAGCGTTCGCTGCATTTACTTGTGACCTCTCACACTTGTATTAATGTCACGATCTAAATGATCCAGATGATCGGAGAAAGCGGTCGGTGGTAGCACCGGTGGCGCTCTGCTCGTCGATAATGAGCGTTCAATGATTCATAAAGGGGTTGACATTTGACGAGCGAGAGAACGACATTGTAGAGGAAGGGGCGGGGGGGGGTCGTCGATAGAGCTGCCGTTCGTTCCAATGCCATACTAATTCGAGCTTGTCCTCATATATATACCTTTTGATGTGCTAGCTGTGCCTGTGGAACAATTGTGTGCTGAGAAGACCTTTCTCAGAGCGTCCAGCCGCAGGCTCGTCTCATCGCTTCGATCCTCTGCTACATTCTGCACAATGAGCGGGCTCGTTCTCTCATCTCCCATATATACTCCTTCTCGTCAGCGCGCCGAGTCGTATGATCATTAAAAGTCAGGTGCTCCGTTGATGAATAGGTCCGAGCAAGAGCCCCGATGATGATCGAGCGACGCGTGTTTACCACGGCGATCGCAATGCGTCAAGCGGAGGCTTTGACGAGCGGCGCGGCGACTGAGCTGATGCTGCGACGACAATGGCATCGAAAAAGTTTAATGATACACTCTCGACGATGAATTTTCACGTCGAGCCTCGATTTCATTGCTCTGGACAACGCGGCCGCCACGGAGCAATATGTGCATCGCTCGTAAAACCGTAGCGATTCGCACTGATTGAGTACCACGCGCAACGCGAGCTAGGATTTGAGCCGAGCGCGCTATTATCGCGTCCTTTGACATCGCTCGGCCTGCGCTCGTAATTATTTCCGCGGATTATTCATCCGACGGATCGGCGGCGGTGACGAGCGCACAGGTTGATCACGGCGATGACGACGCGCTTGAACCAGTTTGATTGCTCGAGCGGATTGCAGTCTCATTATTATACCTACCTCTGCTCACCGATCTGCTATAGTAGTGGCCAGCGTTCGAGAACTGATGCTGCGCGAACGCTGATGTGGTGATGAGCTTCGACGCTTTGTGGCCATCGCAAAGCGCGATAACGAGAACGACGCAATCGCTCAAGCCGAGCTGATGAGCATCGTGGTTCGTCTTCGTCTTTGAGCAACCATATAGTGAATTATGTTATACCGGTGGAGTCCGCGAGCGAATATGGTTAGCGTCCAATCGACAGATTGCGAATCAGAACTCGTTTGGAAGAATACAAAAGCGGCGCTCTATTCGCAATTGAAATCAATGCCTTGGAAAAACCAATTGTTGGCTGGCAATCAAGATATCTTGGCGCATTGCATTTCCGCGTATAATCGAGTTATAATTACCGAGCGTTGGGTATTTTTCAACAAAGTATAAGCATCGAGCGAGCTGTGTGCATGTGATATGCTCATCAGCGTGCGATGTTTCACTAGACGACTCGTTACGATAAATCGGAGTGACCGGACGCTGTGCGTAAAATCTGTGGACGACGACGCGACGTCCCAACTGAATATAGCTCTGATAGAAAGCGCGATGCCCTACAGCGAGCTCCAGTCTCGGAGGAGGACACTCGTCTAATTATTACGATCTGCCGGTGAAATGTATCCGCGCGAGTATTTTGCCTGCCTCCTTCAACTCGCTTGCGTCTCTACAGGTGGCCAATCTCGCACGTACATCTCCTGAAAAACGTCCCGAATCACGTGTACACGTATATAATTCTGTGAGGCCGCACCAGAGCGTCGGTGGCGATGAGTTCGTGTAAGTAGTGCGAGTGTCACTAGCATCCTTCTGCAGCCGTATTATATACCACGTATAATTGCTTAATTAACTCGTATAAGTTGAGACTACGGATGGAGACATTCAGATTGGTAAATGTGGATTAAAAACTTGGCACAATAACATTCTAAACATTCGAATGAGTTAATTAAGATCCCCAGTGAGAGCTATGGGAAGTTCGGATAATACACATTAGAAGAGCGAACAATTTTCGAAGAGAAAATTGACAAGTGAAATTCTGAGATGCCGGCAAAGCGACTACTAAATTTTGAGTTAGTTCAGTTTTAGTTCGACACAAGAAAGATGGCTCGGAACATGGTGATGTGTCCGATCAATTTTTCGTATTTTTTTCTCAATTTATGGTCCATTGTGAACTTTTCAATTCTCGTTTCAATTAGTAGAGGGACTTAAGAACATTCTTGAAACGTCTGCAAAGATTTTTGAAAATAAGATTTCAGAACTGCACGATCCTTGTGAAAAAATTGGTCCAAAGTTGTTTTTCTAATGCTACATGCGTTTCTCCAGCAATATTTTGATAAATCATTGAATAAACATTCAGAAAACAGCTAATTCTGCGTGTGCACGCGGTCTTATATCAGTTTGAAATGAAAGCTAAGGAAATTTCTTTCGAATTTACCGTTTTCAGAGTTTCATTTCGCCGACTGGAGACCGAACCATATGTATGTCCAACCATATGTCTATAACCATGTGTCCATGGCTTTTCAAAAATTAAGATGATTCAAACGACCAGCCACCTGGATGCAGAAAAATGGCTCAGTTAAGGCTTCGGTTCAGACATCTATAGGTAGATGCGAGGGTAGGTGGGTCGTGCAACTCACTCCGGGCCGTTCTTTTTCATTATTCAAATTGCTATGACCTCGATACAGCGAGCTAGGGATATGACATCACTCTAAATCCCTTCGACGTGATTTCGCCCCAACTTCGACGTAAAAAGACGTCGAACGTCGGCGTCGCAGTCCTCGACTGCAGCCTTGCGCAAACATAACCTAACATAAGCACATGTAATTGTGGTGACCATCATAGTGTGGATAATAAGCGATGCTGAAATTAATATGTAGTATTCTAGGTAGTTCGCAGTTTATTGTTACCGATGAATATTTTAGTCGGGTGTATAATAGTAAGATAAGATGAGATAAGATAAGATAAACCTTTATTCTGCCTATTGGTAGAAGTTACGAAGCATCATGTATTTAGGCTGCATAAACTTATTTTCTGAGAGCAACTGCGATTCTCTCGTTTGATTCTAAAATATTGAATGGCTAATCAAAAAAGTATCCCTATCATTTCTAGTAGAGATTCCCGGTGTGGTGATGAAGGAAATCTTGAACAATAGATGAATCATCTCAATTTGTAGAAGATGAGCTGAATGATCACGTTCATGTTTCAACTTCTCTAACTCTTCATTCGCGTGAGGAGGTTACGTTTGCACCCATTCGAGCATCGAGTCCGAAGCTTCGACGTCGAAACGCGACCCCGAAGGCTTCGACGTGATTTCGCGTCGAATTCGGACTAATTTTACGTCGAAGAGCGATGACGTCGAAGCTTCGGGGTCATGACGACGTCGAAAGGATTTAGAGTGATCAAGTTCTACAAGTGGTCGTTGGAACAGAAACTTTCTCAGTTTTTAATTGAAACTACTGAGTTCCAGTGCACATTGCACAAGAATAAATGCATTTTGATTAGCCAGCAGATAAAAAATCGTAAAATTGACGAAAAGCTCATGAAACATCAAAAGCATAACTTTAAACCAATTTTCCGCAAGGGTCCGACAGTTTTGCACATAAAATCACGCCGGATCGTGTTCTAGAACAATACAGATTGCCCGATTCTCTTAGGTTTTGCCGGATTTGGGACTAACAATGAGATAAGCTAACGAAGTTGGTCAAGAGCGTTTTTGGGAGGTTTAAGAACGTCATACGCGTTAAAGTGAAACCTATACTCTGACTCTTGACCGCGGCGGGGCACACCTTGAGGCAAAGTTTCGCATCACAATACAAGAAACCTCCGAAGGCATTTGTGTCTCTGGGTCTGTCAAATAAGGCATATTACAAGTTACAAATACATACTGAAAACCTTGCTGGGAAAGTTGAAGTAAGGTAAATGCAAGCCCACAGTTTCGATCGAGAATGAGTAACCGACGAAGCAAGAATAAAGTCATAAGAGGTGTAATAAGGAGTCGGGCACCTTGTCCAAGTCAGTGACACCCCAGTAACGACATAATTCACGTCAAAACAGGACTGAGATAACATCAGCGGGAGACAGCTACCCCCGGGTGGCTCTCGCTTGATCAGCATATCATCACCAGTATCGGCTCATCGCATCCTCTGTCCATTATACTCGTGAGGTTACCACGCATTCACATGTAAGAGTAGCTCTGAACTTGAAGCAGACGGTCACCAAAATGTAACGGTTGAGGTCACCACCTTGTGCAACAGTTTCAAGATGAGCCAGACGATGAGCGTGGCTTGCGTCCAAACCACCCACCCCCCTTCCTCCCTTGTCCTCCAATCCGACTCGTCCCATTGATCCCAACCTCATAGTAAATCTTGTAGAGATATTCCCAAGAGAAGCCCATGCATACGGCTTATGGGTCTCGCGTGTGCGATTTTTTGAATTTTTGTGCAGATACCCAGCGCGCATGACATGATTCTCGTGTGCTCGTGAATGAGTGGCCGAGCGCAGCCGTGGGAAGAGGTGCATCTCTAGCCACAGCCAGATGCAGCACAGCGGCCATATCGGATAAACGCACCACTGTGTCGCTGCGGGCTCGAGCGATGATATGATGAACAGTATCCTTATCCCGCTCGCGGGTTCTCCCCCTTTTTTGCTATATACACGGGAGCACCCGGAACTATCGTGAGAATCATTTCCAAGTCATTTTTGAGTCCACGAGTAGATAAAAAAGATTGAAATATTGTTCATTGTCGAAGGTAGAATGTTAGTTTGGCAGATTGAGCTTTAATTTTCCTGGCGTGAGCGATTACTCAAAGAAAATAGTATATTTTCGTACTGAGCGCGGTAGCCCATTTTGGGCACTAGGACATACATGTCTTCCAGTGCCCATAATGGGCTTGCAAGCGAAGTGCGGATATATTTTTTCATTACGAGAACCCTAAAATCTTATTCAAACGCAGCATTTTTAGATTACAGTAATGGAAAAGAAATATTTCCCTCGCCACCAAGAATGCATCTGTCTGCAAAATACATATGTAATTCAGTCATCTTTTTTGGTACGGAAAAATTTATTCCTCGGATCAAATCTATAGGGACATTACGTAAGTGTGAGTGTGTGTGTGTGTGTGTGTGTGTGTGTGTGTGTGTGTGTGAATATTTACGATAATCATTAGATGGGACGAGTGACATGTGCAATATAATCCGATTTAACACTCGTGAACTTGTTTCTAAGAGCTTTATAGTTATGAAGATCGACAATGTTAAAGCACTTTATAGTATGGTTATTTTACTTCATTCCGGTGCAATCTCACATAACAAAAGGATAGATCAATCAAAATAAGTGCAGCAGGGCTGCTTATACATGAGACTTGGATAATACAAGAAAATGTTCATTGAGGAAGAGCTTCATCTACAAAGTATGAAACCAGCTCTCAGAAAAGAACTACCAGCCATCATAAATGCTGGCACCGAGGTCGGCTACATGATGGATGGATAATATTCAGTTTAACGAGTACTTAAAAACTTCTGTGATGGTTTTGAGGGATTTCGATTTTTCAATCTGGTTGGCAAGTTCTAATTAGGAAATCGTGAAGTTGTACTAGTACTTGTATGAGGTCTCATAATGTACTCCTCATTCCTGGGATGATATTTGCGTAGCCACTGCCGATATTAAGATATTGCAGTTTATTTGGTCAATTTTCTTCAAACTATCTATTCAGATATTCCAATCACGAGGGTCAATCGAACATTGAAATTAGATAGTGTCAGAATATAATGAAATGAGACGAGCTTATTTCTTTGTATAGGATGAGACATTTGTAAAGAGTACCGTGGATCCCATACCTGGTCTGAAATTCGACTGTATTGCTGAAGGGAGGTTCAACTCGAGCAAGAGTCTTATTCAGGAACGGCGAGGAAATCGCACTTATAGCGACATTTCTTTGATTTTTTCAAATCCTGTCCCGAAGTTTGTGGGAGGGATGGTGTTCTTCATTCATCATTATTTGGGTTTTTACTCATAATTCTTTAATGATGGATATACTTCCCGAGATGAAGAATTATCTTACAGAAAAACAGCCATACCTTGAACTAGAAATGACTTAGAATCGCTGTTAAGAATAGATTTTGAAGCTGTTGAAATGCTTTTCTCGATGTCATTAGTTTCATCTCGATTCTATAAAAATTGCCAACTTACGTGATGAAAATATCAAAAATGTGGTTTATTCAATATTCCTCTAACTTTGCGGCATTAGAGCCGCAAAGTCAGAGCAAATAAAATAATAACATATTTGAATGCCAATGAAAGGAGCTTTGAAGCGATTCAAGCTGGCTTCGTGATATCGATCAGTGGGAATGCCGAAATCATTTTTTGTTGAGTAGAATGGAGTAATATATAAGCAAAGTTAATTCGATCGAAACAGTCTACTCAATCACGTGTAAGAATAACAATAGTACTGTAAAATATGGATGGCTTCACTCCCAAAATATGAATGCATTAGCTCCAATTATAGAGGTTATAGCTATGCCCGCGGAGCGTGTGAATTTATCAGATTTTGCGGAGGATACGATTCTCGCGAGATAGTCATCTCTTGCACGGGTGAAAATGCGCATCAAGCCGATGATAAGACTCGTAGGAATAGTCGATATGCCCAGTATCCATTCACAGAGCTAGCTGATGAATCTCGGATAATGTGAGGGGACCTCATCTGCGCTGATAATTTGAGCTTACGGTGTACGCGCAAGCTATAAAGATAGCCGCACTTTGGGTCTCTCGGAGGATTTTCCCGCGGCTACACAGACATCAGATTTACACGCAAGCTTCGAGAAAGGTTTGGTCGCCAAAATATAAAACCTCGGCGCGTATATAAGCACATTGCGCCGCGCCCGGACATGCACAGTGTAATCAACGGGCATAGTTCATTACCGTTGTGCGTTGAGATGCAGTCACAGACATCGTTGGGATCGTAGTAAAATCAGCGGGCTGGCTGCGATTCGGTACGGGTATTATCCGCACCCGCGCGAGGCTATCCAACCGATGATCAGGTCCCGGGATCACCGTGGGGGGATGTGTGCGCTGAAATAGGTATCACGTATTACACACCGTGAAAATGTGCCACGGAGAAAAGAGCGATGGAGATTCCGAGGGGTATTGAATTCTACTCATGCGCAGGAACCGCGAGAAAAACCGAAGTTAGTCATCGTAATCGAAGTCTTACTCGGTCTTATCAAGCTGTATACAATGTGATCACGATATTTCTGGCAAAATTTGGAGGTTATTCCCATGCCCTGTGCTTGTGGATGTATGTTTTGTCAGAAATATCGTGGTCATATTATGTGACAACTGTATTTTGGACAAAACATACTCAAGTGCAGGGCATGGGAATAATCTCCAAACTTTGTTCAAAATATCTCGTGGTTACATGGTATGATGTATGCGAGTGCGTGAACCGAAGCTGACCAATCGCTTTAAACCTCAAGTACGTATCGTCTCTCTTGATTCTCTTATGAAAAGCAAAAACACGGAGTGCAATATCGGTGTCATCGGCAATTTGCGGTAGGTATCGTCCATCGAGACAGCCTAATATATTATAGGTTTCGCGAATCGTTTTATTGCATACGAGTCGGATAGCCTATCCAGGCATGGCCACGGAATTTGCCGACTCGCAGAATGCTATGAGCTACCCTAACGATTTGCAACGCACTTTGAGCCAAAGTGCGAGCGATGGTGGCAAGAGTCAAAGGGAATCTCTCTCAAGGCAGACGAGCTGGACCACAGTTCTGTCCGCTAAAAAAGTCGTGACATTGCCGGCAGTGAGGCTCTTGGTTCTCTTCTTCCGAGTCTTCTTCTCCAGCTGACTGTTCTGAGGGCTGTTTGGACTATGGCTTGAAACTTCGGGACAGTAAATACAGAGATGGAATACAGCAAATGCAAAGGAATGCGTGAGTGTAATTCTACTGCTTCTCGGTTCGTGTAATACCCGACATAAAGGCATCGAGGGACAACTAAACGTGACTGTTCTCATTCGAGAATTTGTTTTACCTGTAGATTTGTCCACAGAATAGCTATGAACTCAACGACCGAGTTGGATCTTTGTACCTCGTTTCAATGTCCTTTTTCAGTCCTTGAGTATCGAAAGTACCTCACTGAAGGAGAATTTGAATATTCTGAGGCAAACTATTACTTCCTGGGATGTAAAAGAGTTCAATTCTCACGTCTTCGGTGCGAAGGCCTTATTCATGTTTTATTTGCGATTTGATGTATTCAGATGTAACGGGAATCATGCAGTGCTCGTTCTTCAGTGTAATGAACGAAGCAGATAGTACAAAGTGAAAAGTATCCAGCACGAGGTGTATAATTGGTTAATACAATTTCAGCTTTTTGCACGTATTCATTCTGCGTGGACAGATCGTACCATTCATAGTGCATTATACCCTCGAGCAGAGCAAGTTCTCGACTCTCTTTCCACTTGAATGAGAACCGCACCGAGTCTCGAGGTGCGAACCTTTCAAAATAGGAATTAGCGAATCGCGAGACTCTTTTGCCTTTCATTGAGATGGAAAAAGCAAAAAAAGAGCAGGATATGAGAAGGTAAAGTGACTGAGACGAATCGCTTTACAAGACCGCGGAATTCGACTACCACGATCTGTGCGGTGCAAACGGGACACATTTTCAACGCGTTAATTGTATGCATAAATAACGAGAAAAGAAACAACTCGTCGTGGAACGTTGCACGAGCAAGCAATACCAGCGGCAGAATCCTTGCACCGTCTTGTACTTTCACGTTTCTACTCAAGATTCGAATTCAAGCATCCCATACTAAATGATAAATCATTTTATTCAATGTTGATGACTGTAATAGAGAAACTGATATTTGGAATCATAATTCCATGTCAAGATCATATTGTACACTGAACGACCCCTGGGGGAAATTTATTGCCCATAAATTAAGACCTCAAAGAGTTGCTGGGCGCTTAATCCTTAAACTGCCAAATTTAGTTTTCATACACTCGGTACAAATTGTTCAATTTTTTCTCCAAAGAGCTTTCAGTGAATACCAGAGTCTGCTGAATGAGAGTGAGATCCAACTCTTCGCGTTATGAATTTCTAGGCTTTTCTGCATAGTTCAGAGCAATCAATGTCAGTGCTGATACATATGTTATCCTTGGCTCACGCGTTTGAAACTTGGTGTGGAATTCGAATACATGATGTTTGATTCCATGGAAAATCAATTGAATCAATCTAAGAGGGTGCAAGAATTTGAAACTTTTCTCCATAATTTGATCGTGAATAACCATATGTGTCCTACTGAAATCTCATAATTCATGCGGAACGAAAGACGTCATACAGTTTGACTCTTGTGACTTTGCCCACTCCCTGAATATCCGCGACTATTTCACGTTTTTGGAAGAAAGAACCTGTTCTCTTACTTCGATGAAATTCAATACCCAGGGACGTCTTGCTCAGAAATTTGATGAATTTTGATGAGATAGGCACTGATTCTTTCATCAAGACGAACAAAAAATCAGTCCTGTTAGAATGACCAATAGTTATGAACCACGAAGCCGAATATTGCACTTTCCCCTCAAAATCTCATGAATTCTCATCAAAAGCACCATCTTTACGTGAGCCACCTGATACATATAGAATCCCCGGACTCGAATACTTTGGCGTAAGTATTCGGAAGACGGACGTACATGAATCCTTTACAGAAAATAGGCGAACAGCAGATATATATTTGAATAGCAATTTTTTTGAAAAACAAAGTGACTAATCTACTAAAATTTGGAATGAACCAAACAGACTTGATGTCAGTTTTCTCATAAACTGCGCGACAAAGCGAGATTCGTACACCAATCGTAAAATTTCATGATGCCGAATGACTTTCAACATGAATCTGATGGTCTACGTGGCTATCAGAATAATTCTCAGGAGCATCCCTGTTGCTCCCAGCAAAATGACAAATGGAACTCTTTGACGGAGAACTCTGTGGCTGCGGTGCAAAAATATCCCTGGCATTTGAGTCTGTTGAATCCTGCGTGCAAGCTCTCTCCCACATTCATACTTAGAGATACATGGGGCCATGAGAAACTCAGAGATCGCCCTGATACAACCTCGCGACCACGACGAATAATTAGAATAAGGCCGCGTAACCACTGTTGGGTCTTTTCGCGGCATCGTTGTCGCTCGCCTTCGTCGCACAGCCTATGCGCAAAATACCTACACGCAAAGCGATACTCGTGCTTCAGCATGGCGCACTATTAGTGCAATTTTGGTAAAACAGCCCCGACCCGCGGCTCTCGAACCAGACTTGCTTTACAAGTGACTAGCTGCTCTTTTACGTCTCTATAAGTTAATCGCTCTACGCTCTCATCTCACCCACTTACTTTTGCTGATGAGCTCGAGCTGTGGGAAACGCCGTGAGCTATATAATCCTTTGGCAGCTCTCTTTTGCTGGTGATGCTCGCGTAATTTTTTCAGCTGATCTATGTATTATGTTTACTCGTTGCTCCTTTGATTCTGTGCATGCATTCAGACGCCCTGAGGCTTTTGCTGGTCGCTTCCCACTTCGAAGACTGAGTGCATGTGTTACGTACTCTCATCGGGTCAACTCGTAGGAATTCACTAAACTTCATTGGCCGATTTCAATGATTTCAAGTGATTTCTCCGAGCCAATTTCTATGGAGGGAGTCGAGTCACACATTTCATAAAATTTATTTTGTGTTTGTTGGGTGAATGAATATTATTTATTCAACGTTGTCCTGCAAGTACTCACATGACAGTCAAATTTGGATGGACCCAGTGAAAAATTCCCAAGTAGCCGAACCGAAATTTTCCTCGTGCTTTCACAGCATGATTACAATACAAATTGTGGACAGAGATCATAAATGGAAGCATTTCTGTACCGCGGTGCGCTTTGAGGACAAGAAAGTTCAGCAAAATCGTCAAGAGAATCGGAGAAAGCCATCTGGTGCAGACTCTTTGAACAAGGCCCCTTTTTCAGGTAAATCGTATGAGATTGTCCTGGCAAGTAATACTAAAATCGATTTTTTCCAAAATTTGAGCGTGAAAACGAGATTTTTTTTAATCTGTTCTCAAAGACCCTGTTTCTTGTAGCATTCTTATGGCACTTTGCAACTGGGACGACCAAGAAAAATTTTGTTCAAGATATCATGAAGTTGAGTGCGAGAAACTCAGCTACGCACAGTCGATAGAAAAATTTTCTTCTCCGAGGCCTCCCCTCAGCACCATCCGCATTTCCTTACGTTCGAGCGTTTATTTATAATTAAATTGAATAATATTAAAACGCGTGACGACTTGTAGGTGTCCGGAATCACTAGATTTTCCCCCTAGATACTAACCTTAGCCTGCGGGAACGTCCCTAGAACTGTTTCAACCTAACCTGACCTGAACCGTTACTATAGAATATTCCCCTAGACTGTTTTAACCTAACCTGACTCGATTATTCTCTAGAGAAATATCCTTAGATATTTACTAACCTAACCTGACCTGACCTGACCTGACCAGAAGTTGCGCGTAGCATGGCCATTATTTACCCTCTTCCCTGGACTTTTTTTACAATTATACTTAGGGTCTATTTTACCCGTTTTACTGCATCCGTTCTATTTTACCGGTTTTATGGATTTTTACCTCTTTTGATGTTTGTAACAACTTTATTTCATAACTTGATTATCGCGGTTTCTTTCGTTTTCAGATTTCTTACCACTTTGGATTTTATTTATTTCATTCGACCTGTTTTGTTTTATGTTTTTTATGGATATTCCCCTTTTTTATTCATTATATCTATTAATTCTATAATTTTATATCACGGTATTTTTTTTAGTTTCTTACCTCTTCCAGAAAATTCATTTTGTAGAACTGTCCAAAGTCTGTTCGTTGCAACCTTGCCGTGTTATCATCTTTTCGCACCGTATTTTCTTTTGAAGTTCCCACTCACCTTACTTTCGTATGGCGTCATGCCACGAATCTAAAAGAAAGGTCTGCCGACTCAGTGGCGCGGGTAGGAAACATGGTTGATGCCCTCTCTCCCTACAGCTCCCCTCTCCCGAGCCAAGATGGCAGCCGTATTGGGACAAATCATCACCCCTCCAGTCCGGCAGTGTGGTGGTGGCGCACGCAGCGCCTGAATATACTTTGGAACTATCAAATCAAGCTCTCGTCTCTTTTAAATTTGACAATCCTAATTCATTTTGGAGCTATTTTGTGATTTTTAAAGGGCAAATATCCTTCGCTTTACAGTATTGTATTTAGTGAATTATGTACTTCGCTAGTCATGGTCCATTATTGTGTTGTACCTGTTTGTAGTAATCGGAGCAGAAGGAAGAAGTACACTGTTTTTAGTGCTCCAAAAGATCCCCTTCCCAGAGAAGAATGGAGAAGAATTCTCAATCTCGAATCTTTAGAGGCATCTCATAAAGTTTGTCCTGATCATTTCAAGAGTGAGGATGTCAAGTGGTTTGCTGAGTATTTTGATTCTTTAGGTAATTGTATACGCAAGGTAAGTTGCAACAGCAATCTTGGGACATGTGAATGACAAGCTTCGCATTCCCTTTACTTGTTCTGTATATGACTTTGGGGATCCACCAATCATTTCATGGTGTAAATTTGATGGTGCATATATCATTATTTGGTTAAACCAAGCATTTGCCACTTTTAGGCGATGCAACTCTTGACTAGAGAAATGAGTCCCATAATTCATTTGCTAATAGTTGGATTTGCTATTCAGATATTCAGATATAAGATAGATGATAGAATATAGTTGGGCAAAGATGTTACCCTTTGATTGAACAAAGCTTCATGAGCTCAATATTAGTTGTCAAGTAATGTCAACACCATAGCTTCATACTCGCTAGACCAATTCCAATACTGCTACACAGGAATCTATTTCTACTTTTCCTTCTGGATGTATGAATGAATGATGTGTCTTATCATAATCCTTTATTTTAACTCTTTAACCTGTATCATGAATTTTTTGTAATGTGTTTCTGCTAATGACCCCAAATATTCTGAAATTTATAGTCATGAGTAGCTGTTTCGAAGTTTAGAAAAGATATTTCTAGGAATTTCAAGTGAGATTTTTTTCCCAGGAGCGTCTTAAGAGACCAAGATTATCTCAAACAGCTGTGCCCATAGCTGCAACCAATGATGATATTAATTCTCAACATGTGGCAGAAATTGCAATAGTTGATCTTAGTTCAGATGCAAATGACCATTGTGATCATAGTTATTACAAGCAAGTTTTAAAAGAGTTATCTGTTGATGATGCAGAATACTCATCGCTGCCAAAGCACCCTGAGTATAACAGCGTTACCAATACTGTAGAAGCATTATCTGTTGATGATGCAGAACGTTTGTCACTGCCAAAGTACCCTGTGCATAGCACTGTTAACCATAGTATAATTGAAAATTCAAGCGCTAGTCACTCGAGCACACCAGTTGATCTTAAAAATGTACAGGAGGCTGGTGAAAATCCTCAATATGATCTACCTAGTCAAAAGAAGCATGTATCAGTCATGTCAAATGTGCCTGATGTTGTATTTAATAAGGAAGTTGAAATTCATGAAATTAACTTGACCAGTCCATGTGCTGAATATTATAATTTTCAGCAAAATTCTCAAAATCACCTGCATGAAGACTTTGTAAGTAGTCATAACTCATTGGTATTTATATACTTATTGGTATTTAGTATTTTAATGATAAAAGTTAATGAGAAGGGGCTAATTCTTCTTTGCCTGTGTCTTTGAACATTTTTTGCAGGTCATGAGCAATGAAGTTCCCATGTTTCAGGACTATTCGCCAAGTGGTGAAAATGAGGAGTGGAATTCACATCTTCATCAATTTTATGACACTCTACATGATGAAACTAAAACCAACGTTCATGGTACAAGTTAATATGAGAATGACGAAACAATTTCCAATCTTCAAAATTCATTCGGCTGCACCAATGTTGAGGATGAATTTCCAGCCAACAGTCAGACCTCAGAAATGTCTCTCACCTCACAAGCAGCTGAATGTAATCAGCTCATGGAAACTTGTGATTTTAGTCATTCGACTACGCACGATGAAGGGATAATCATCCTCGACCTACTCAAGAGTCTTGTGACAATTTTCGATCCTCAAAGGATTCTCAGTCGAGTCATACTAATCTTGACTCATCAACAATCAGTGGTGAAGTTGACGGGACAACCAAATCAAATGCTGACTCAGATATCTTTGAAACATTCCACGAGAATCTGAAGAAAGTCACGTTCCCACACCCTTGGTACATTCATTCATCATTGGATAAAGGGTTCATATCTATATTCGAAATTCAGGAACAAGAAAACGATGATTCTCGCATTATAATACGGAAAAAAATGTCTATAAGTAAAAACATGGAAGTTTCTTATTCGGTTTTTGGACGAGCAGTCTCGCGCGATAAGCTCAATTTACCTCAAAAAATTGGAAATTTAGATGACTTCCAACTCTCATTCGAATTGGGGTCTTGCATTTTTTTGACCCCCTCAAAAAAAGGTTTGGCGAATTCGAGCAAATTAGAATGAGTATTGTGCAATTAGAGAAAAAATTCCCAAAAATTTTCTTCACCTTGCGCAAATTGTTTGATAGTCGGACGACTTGAGAGTGACCATAGTGGGTGAGTGCCGTGTGACGTCACACCGATACAAATTGAAACCAGTCCCATGCTTAAATGTATGAGATTGATGAAAAAGTCTTGGACTACAATTTTTTGAGAATAATTCACTAACTTATCTCGCAAGAGTGTGCAGTAGCGTCTTAATTCTGTCTAGGAGAGGTGAAAAAATCAGCCAAGAACGTCAGTAAACCAACAATGGACTCAGAGGTTATAGTGTCCCAATGCTACATAAATTATGTTCCTAAATGATGTAAAATTAAAGTCATGATCACTGCTTGATATCAATTTCAAGTCTAATTTTTATCCTCTTTGATCTAGGAATCCCACACAAGTAATGAGGTTACCACCACAGATTCTGAGAAGCCCAAAAAACTACCGTATAAGACTTGCTTTGTTCTTGAGATTGAGGATTTACCTTTGTGCTTCTGCTCCTCTGACTTCTGGGGCGTTGAATCAGCTTTCACGAAACCTTCTTCTATTCTATTAGCCATGACGATATATTTATTCATTGGAGATAATAAGAGAAAAATCTGGCAAGCCATACGTTTACAATAGCAGTAGCCGACGACTGTATCGGTGTGACGTCACACGGCGCTCACCCACTATGGTCACTCTCAAGTCGCCTGACTTTCAAACAATTTGCGCAAGATGAAAAAAATTTTTGGGATTTTTTTTTCTAATTGCACAATACTTATCTCAATTTGCTCGAATTTGCCAAACCTTTACTTGAGGGGGTCAAAAAAAAATGCAAGACCCCAATTGTTTCGGAATCTTGGCCTATGTTGCGGTATAGCAGATATCAGAGATGTTGCGATAGTTCAAGATAAGATTAAATACAAAGATGCTCTGGGTGTTCTGAGACACAATGGCTGCGAGTTAGCAAGTTTTAAGAATCGGTGTAAGGCCTGCTCCAAGGTTCCAAAGATGGTTACTCAGAAGAAGAGGCGAATGTCAACCCGAAATACGTTGCGACATAAAACGGAGGCATCTAATATTTCCAATCCTCGGCTCTTGCATGAATGGAAAAGAGTAGTGATACTCCAAAGACAATCAATCCGACGGAAGAACAGGACCATCGCAAATCTAAGAAATGAGATTTCAGACATGAAAGAAAAGATAGAGAAAATTGACATCAATGGTTTGATGGAAAAATGTACTGAGCATAAAATCTCAGAAATTCAAGTTACTCTCATTCAACAGATAATAACAGCAGCCAAATGCAAAAGCTCGAAAGGGTTGAAATACAACGAAGATTGGATCATGTTGTGTTTGCTTCTCCATATACAATCCCCGAAACAAAATCGCTTCATAAGACAACTCAACCTGATGCCATTGCCCTTCCCTCAAACCATTAGGAGGTACTTGTCACTCATCGATTTCAAGTGTGGATTCGATCAAAATTTTTCAAAGTTTTCAAGAAGCACATGGATGGCAAATCGAAACAACAGAAGCATGGTCTGATTTTACTGGACGAAATAACTTTGAGAGAATCTTTATCAGTAAATGCCAGCACTCTTACGTATCAAGGCTTGGTTGATTTCGGCGAAGACGGCAAGAGAGCTGAAAACGTGGACCAGAAGGCGAAAACGGCGCTAGTACTCATGTTCCAGCCCCTGGATGACACTTACACGCAGCCGATCGCAGTTTTTGCTTCGAACGGTCCGGTCAAAGGAGTCGAGCTGGCAAAAATTGTGCCAAGTGCAATTCTCCAGCTCGAAAGCTGTGAAGCTAAGATCCACGGAGTGGTATGCGATGGAGCCGAGACAAACAGAAAAATGTGGAGGGAATTTGGGATTAATGCGAAAATTTCTGATATCGTAACTTGGTGCGAGCATCCGCCGGATGAAGATCGGAAACTCTTCTTCTTTTCAGATACTCCTCACCTTATAAAAATGTAAGGAATAGAGTAGAAAAACTCGACTTGAGGGTAAGTCTTCTTGCCTCATTGCATCGCCTATTGATTTACGGTTCGTCTGAATACTTTTTATCGCAAGTTTCCCATTTTGCTACAGACAAAACCGAGATAACTTCGAAATTCGCAATGGAAAATGGTCGTTGAGTTATTATAAGAATTTATATTTGTTATACGACGAGATGATTGTAAATTTCATTCTAGTCATACTGTTTCACGCCTCTTGATTCTTACTGGAGATTCGTATAGGAGCTGAGAAGCCCCTATAGCTCATCAATAGTGAATATAGATTGCAATAACTAAGACGTCCCCATACCATTTAGTGTATGCCCGTTTTCGGATCCTGAGCCCTAACCATTTCAAATAATCATAGATGGATGCTGGCAGATCACCTATTTCGTGGCAACATTTTGTTACCCTTTTCCAAACAGACGTTACTCTATCACAATCTAGATTGAGAGTATGCCCAAAGCTCTCGGAGGCACATATTTTCTTAACAAACTCGGGCAAAATGAGGGTTCCCCTCGCTACGCAAGTGAGTACATTACTTTCTATCACTTTGTTTCGTATTTCGATGACAAAGGTTTTGGAATGGAATATTGCTTTGCTTTTCATTGTAATTTACAGTTGCTGAGTGAGTCAGTAGCGGCAGGATTGCATATTTACAGATTCTTCCCTGGCTTACGCAACAGCCACGAAACAAGACTATTTTGCATGTTTTTTCATCGTCTTTTCGATGCTCTCAATCGAAAGCATGCGTCACGAGGTGTGAAACCAGGTTCCGACGACTATTTGGTGAGGTTAACATTAATATTCGATTTTACGAATCACTGTCACTCTCAATGGATAGATTATTCGTAACTGAATTCCTTCTGTAGTTTCTTCGTCTAGCTCTGTTGTGGCTCAACAACTGGGAGATGAATGTCCACAACGGCTGAATACAAAAAGAAGAATTTTTGACGGAAAATACGGCGGAGGGTCTTAGTGTGACTATCTTATCAACGCTTGGACTGATAGATTATTCAACTTCCAAGTATAGATTTTCATATGTGCTCACTGGGAAGATCAATCAAGATGCCCTAGAGGTAGTTCAGCTCTCCAGGATTGTCTTAAACAAAAATTTTATCCCATATCTTAAAATTTCAGACAACTTTACGTCGTAACCTTCAACTTTGATTTTTTTCTAAAGGCTATTTTGTATTCAAAATCGAGCCCCAAAAAAAGTCACAAATGTATCATTTCAGGCATCAATGGATTAATATTGCTGATTTTTTATCACGATGACAACTTTGCAGCGATTGATCATTTACATGTAAATCTATCCTATTTTCGCAGCAATTTTTTGGATGTAGTCGCGAAGCGTGCGGATCGGACGAGCATCCGGCAACGCCAACATTCTTGATGATATACAAACTGCTGTCAGTATTCAGCATCCTTACGCCACCTCGTTATGGTAACTGCTCTGTGATAGAAGGAACTCTGCCAAAGACACCGATTACTATATCCGATTTGAAGGAGATTTATGGTGCCAAGAAAACATCACTCTTAGACGAGTTGAAATCAAAACTGGATGGATTGGTTGATCACAAAGAATGGGAATTCTCGGATGTCGTAGAACACGATTATTCCCAAGCTCCCATCGTCGACTGCGTCGTTCACTATGTGACAGGTGCTGATGTCAGAAAGTGATGCAAAATTATTCACGAAAAATGTTGCGATTTCCCACATTGCGATAGATCGTGATATTTTACCGCCGTAGATGATTTTACACACTAATATTTTGCTACTATGATGAATAAAAATCATGTTTTATGTCAGAATTCAGTAGAGAGACGATACGTTATTCGTTCAAAGTGTATGACAAAAATAACAATGCACTTCCTTTGAGTTTGAATTTAGGATCACAATCAACCTCGAATAGGTAAATTGAACCATTTATTATACTTGCCTCAATGTTTGGCTTGTTGCAGTGGCTTGGCATCGTTATATAATTTTCTCATTATCTCCTCAAATATACGGCACCTTCAGATCACTCTCACTTTGACACCGCTTAGTTATTTAACCCATCCGAGTATTATTTATAATTGAGTGGATCCATGCGAAAAGGGAAGTTTGATACATGGGATTTTCATATACTGAAGGTCCCTTTTTGCATGGCCCGATTCAATTGATATAATCTTCCTCGGTTTCTAGTGCTTCAGCTATGACATCTCCTTTTTTAGGGTTATAGCTTCTCGTTGTTTTATTAATTAATTTTCAATCTTTAGATCCTCATTTGGTACTTTTTTTACTCTGCATCATGCTCAATATTCAGTGGGTTTCTTATGTTTCTCAAGTGTAAGCCTTCTCATCTGAATTTTCATGATCACTTTTTTCATTATCATTTTCATCATTAAATTCCGAGCTTGAATTGTGTGGGACAACTTATTCTACACGTTTCATGTTCCCAAAAGCTTGTCTCCCTATTTCTATGAAAGTAATCTTCCGGTTAAAAAGTCTGTCATGTATGATTCTCAGTACTAGAGAAATTATTTAATGTCTTGCTATGATATTCATGGGACTGGCTGATACCCCTGGGATGTCCTTTGTACAAATTCTCACATCATTTTCCAGGGTACCTGATCAGACAAATCCAAAAACGCACCAAGTGTGAAACCTGTAGGAACGCTTTACTCAAATCTGAGGATAATGCCACTCTACCTCTAGAAGAGCTAGTAAATCTGATCTCGAAACGAAGTTTAATACATAGCAATATGCAATTCTTTAGGATGATAGACCATCTAGAAAGGATTTTCTCAAAGCATGTCAAGAATACTGACGCTTATGAAGAAACTTTGAATGAAATGCTGACCACTTACAGATTTACTTTTCCGTGCCGAGAACACGCAACTGATGTGCTATCATATTCATAAAATACTATTTACGTATGAGGATGCGTCAGTTCACCCATCAAGTGAACGCAAACATAAAAGTCAGTGCTCATAAAAAGAAAATTTCCAAAATGTACCAAAAGTAAACCAATAAATATTTTCAAATTACTTAGCATCAATTTTCATTGTCCACCTGTATATTCATTCACTTTGCGAGAATTCATCAGAAGAAGAATGTACGGACTCCTAAAACTTGGAGAGATGCCCATTATATTCAATTACCAAAAATCTCCTGTCCGTTTTTCATCAGACCAACCGCACATCTTGAAAAAAATGAGATAGCCTTACAGGACATGATATAATTTTTTGAGCACTAAAAAATACTACGAGCTATTTAAAGTTACGAGAAATTGGAGAATCGAAATAGCTTCCATTCGTCTGGAAGCTTCTCCGAAATTCAGAACATTATAAAATGCCATAAGCATTACAAGAATTTATTTTCAGGAATTTTGTCTTGAGTTCCCCATCTGCATTTATTTAGAATAGCCTCATCGACAGTCTATCGTAGCACTATATCACAGGCAGTGCTAAATATCTCCTCATATGTATTCATCATGTGTGAAAATTAGGATAAAGACCTGGAATCTTCATGCTGGATCACCGATTCGACGCAGTGTAAAGAAATTTTACGTGCATGATTGAATTCTGTCGGATATTACTAACGAGGAGGAATAATTACTCTCGAGTTTCATATTTGATTGGTCACCAATTTTTTTGCGTAATTTTTACAAAAAAAAGCAAGGGACGATGATAAACCGAAAAAAAAAAATTTATTCCGGGATTCGAACCCGGGCGTGAAGATCAGGAGGCGGACACTTTGTCCACAGGACTAAAGTCTGCATATCAGTGGTAGTACTTAAAGCTGTATATAAGTCGTTGCTCCCCGAGAGCTTGTGATTTAGGTTATGAAGCCTAGCGGTTGCGAATGATTGATTCTCGATGTACGCGACTACAATTGAGCAATAATGCTCTTGGTTATTGGGAAATCTCAGTGCAGCGATATAAATGTAATGCTAGGCCATGCGAGGACTCTTACACTCGTTCTTGCAGCAGCTTACTGTAATTGTACAAGCTGCAGAGCTTACATCTCGTCTTCGTATAGGTAAAGTTCTTCATATATACACGGATGCAAGCGTTCATTTTCTAGATTGACTCCTTTAATTCTATAATGTGCTGTAAGAGTAGTCAGATGTGCGAGTGCTTTAGATTTGAACCCGCGCCGCGTGCGCCGCCACCACACTGAGAGACTGGAGGGGTGATGATTTGTCCCAATACGGCTGCCATCTCGGCTCGGGAGAGGGGAGCTGTAGGGAGAGAAGGCATCAACCATGTTTCCTAGCCGCGCTACTGAGTCGTCAGACCTTTCTTTCAGGATCGTGCGTCAGGCGCAGAAATACGGGCTACTGCAATGTTTCCAGGCATTTTGTGGGTACCGCTGTATTTGTCTGACTCGAATTGATGCGAGTTTCCGTTAAGAGTCTGTCTTTTGAACCTTTGCTTCGAGCCATCGTTGAATTTGCACTGTTTTCTACACTTGCTCACCAAACATAAGTATTATGATGTCGCAGGTGTCGAAAACGGATTGATCCAACGATGGAAGCTTGGGTCCCTCCGTCTCTGTACGTGGATGGAATGTGACGGATAAGAGAATGGATGATGATGATGATGGAGATGATGGAGATGATGAAAAAGTAGGAAAGGAGATGAGATGGTATAAGAGAAGAGTACGGGATGGAATATGAAATAGGAATGGGATGAAACATGCAATGAATGACGAAATAGTTTGTGATGTATGAAATGGATGAATGATTGTGATTATGAGTGAGAGTGTGACGAAGAGAATCGCCTCACCATCCTACTTGAAAGTGAATTCGGACGCAACCTCTGCACCCGAAGGCGGCTTACCTGCGTGCGAGAATTCGCTTCCAAGTAGGTGGTCATTGGCGGATTTACAATGAATGTGATGAGATGATGAGAAAGATGTAGAAAGGAAATGAGATGCCAGTAAAGTAGGAATTGGTAAGAGAGACGATGAGATTGGATGGAGGTAAGATAGAATGAAAGAAAACAAGGGGAAGAGAAAGTTGGAAAGGGAAGAAAATGATGTGAATGAAGAGTATGGAATGAAATATGGAATGGGAATGAGATGAAACATCCAATGGATGACGAAATAATTTGTGATGTGTGAAATGAATGGATGGTGGTAATTGTGAATGAGAGTGTGATAGAAGGAATGATTGCCACACCCTCCTACTTGGATGTCAATTCTGACGCAACCTCTGCACCCGAAGGCGGCTTATCTGCGTGCAAGAATTCGCCTCCAAGTAGGCGATCATTGGCGGATTTATGGTGAATGCGATGGGGTGGTGAGAATGATGTAGAAGAGGCGATGAGATGGTGGTGAAGTAGAAATTGGTATAAGAGATGATGAGATTAAATGAAGGTGAGACGGACTAGGAGTAAAGTGAAAGAGATGATGGAAGAGTAGGGAAGGAGATGAGATGGTATAGAAGAAGAGTACAGAATGAAATATGGAATAGGAATGGGATGAAACATGCAACGAATGACGAAATAGTTTGTGATGTGTGAAATGGATGAATGATTATGATCACGAGTGAGGGTGTGACGGAGAGAATCGCCCCACCCTCCTACTTGGAAGTGAATTCGGACGCAACCTCTGCACCCGAAGGCGGCTTACCTGCGTGCGAGTTTCGCTTCCAAGTAGATGATCATTGGCGGATTTACGATGAATGTGTTGAGAAGATGAGAGAGATGTAGAAAGGAAATGAGATGGCGGTAAAGTAGGAATTGGTAAGAGAGACGATGAGATTGGATGGAGGTAAGATAGAATGGATGGAGAGAAGGGGAAGAGAAAGTAGGAAAGGGAAGAAAATGATATGAATGAAGAGTATGGGATGAAATATGGAATAGGAATGAGATGAGACATGCAATGAATGACGAAAAATTTGTGATGTGTGAAATGAATGGATGGTGGTAATTGTGAATGAGAGTGTGATAGAAGGAATGATTGCCTCACCCTCCTACTTGAATGTCAACTCTGACGCAACCTCTGCACCCGAAGGCGGCTCACCTGCGTGCAAGAATTCGCCTCCAAGTGGGCGATCATTGGCGGATTTATGGTGAATGCGATGAGGTGGTGAGAATGATGTAGAAGAGGAGATGAGACGGTGGTGAAGTAGAAATTGGTATAAGAGATAATGAGATTGAATGAAGGTGAGACGGAATAGGAGAAAAGTGAAAGAGATGATGAAAAAGTAGGGAAGGAGATGAGATGGTATAAAAGAAGAGTACGGAATGGAACATGGAATAGGAATGAGATGAGACATGCAATGAATGACGAAATAGTTTGTGATGTGTGAAATAGATTAATGATTGTGATTATGAGTGAGAGTGTGACAGAAGGAATCGCCTCACCCTCCTACTTGGAAGTGAATTCGGACGCAATTGCTGCACCCGAAGGCGGCTTACCTGCGTGCGAGGATTTGCTTCCAAGTAGGTGATCATTGGCGGATTTACAATGGAATTGATGAGATGATGAGAAAGATGTAGAAAGGAAATGAGATGGCAGTAAAGTAGGAATTGGTATGAGAGACGATGAGATTGGATGGAGGTGAGATAGAATGGGAGAAAAGAAGGGGAAGCGATGAATAAAAAGTAGGAAAGGGAAGAAAATGGTATAAATGAAAAGTATGGAATGAGATATGAAATAGGAATGAGACGAAACATGCGATGAATGACGAAATAGTTCGTGATGTGTGAAATGAATGGATAATTGTGATTGTGAATTAGAGTGTAATGGAAGGAATGATTGCCTTCCCCTCCTACTTGGATATGAATCCGGACGCAACCTCTGCACCTGAGGGCGGTTTACCTGCGTGCAAGAATTCGCCTCCAAGTAGGTGATCATTGGCGGATTAATGATGAATGTGATGAGGTGATGGGAATGATGTAGAAATGAAATGAGATGGTAGTAAAGTAGGAACTGGTATGAGAGATGATGAGGTTGGATGGAGGTAAGATAGAATGAAAGAAAAGGAGGGAAAGCGATGTACAGAAAGTAGGGAAGGAAAGGAGATGATATAAATGAAGAGTATGGAATGAAATATGAAATAGGAATGAGGTAAAACATGCAATGAATGACGAAATAGTTTGTGATGTGTGGAACGGATGAATGATTGTAATTATGAATTAGAGTGTGATAGGAGGTATGATTGCCTCATCCTCCCACTTGGAAGTCAACTCGGACGCAACCTCTGCACCCGAAGGCGGCTTACCTGCGTGCAAGAATTCACCTCCAAGTAGGGGATCATTGGTGGATTCATGATGAATGCGATGAGATGGTGAGAATGATGTAGAAAAAGAGATGAGATGATGGTAAATTGAAAATTAGTATGAGAGATAATGAGATTGAATGAAGGTAAGATGGAATAGAAGAAGAGTGAAGGAGATGATGAAAAGTAGGAAAGGGAATAAGATGGTATAAATGAAGAATGATATAAATGAAGTGATGAGTTGATGATGAATCAAAATGTCAATGATGATGATGATGATGATGATGATGATGATGATGATGATGATGATGATGATGTGTTGAGAAAGTAAAGAAGTGCAGCAGTGTAATGAATGAATGTGGTGAATGAGTGCAGTGAAATGATGGAAGAGCAAAGTGGGTCTGTGAAATAAATTAGGCCATCGCTCTCTGCGTTCACAGGGTGATGTTTCTCCATCAAAGACATATGAAGTTGATTATCCACATAGTTTACGAATACTTGTTTCTTTTTTGCGTGAAATCTTTATTGCATCTGTGTTTAGATTGGTAACGTCAAAGCTTACTTGGTCAATACATTATCAATTATATTCATTGTATTGGAAAACTTGTTAATTAGTCAACCAAAGTGACTAAATTTTCATACTTTTGCGATGAATGAAGAATTAAATACACGGTCATTTCCCATGACTGAAGCACTTCACAATTACTGTCCGTATTTTCATGGTTAGTTCGGAAATACTTAATGCTGATTGAAATTGTAAGTTGAATTTTTCCATCAAAGACTTGTCATTTGTTTGAATATCACAAACGAAGTTCTTCACTCAAAAAATCCACGATTTGATTGTTGCAACTGTCTCCCAAAAACTGTAAGGCGTAGCGAGCGTCAGCGATGGAAGCAGTTCCGCTAGTATTGTCAATAAATGCACTAACATTTTACGGCGTGCTGTCACCGGCTCGAGGATATAAATTTGTGAGAGTGTGTGTATACGTGTGCTTATTCTTGTATCTTATGTTTGTGAGCGTGTGTAGAATTCCCTTTTGTGAGGCAGCCAACTACACGTACACCGACTAGACAAGTATAATTACTACATTGACACGTTCCTGCGCACTGATATTGGCTCGAGGATATAGATATGTGTTTGTGTGTGTGTGTGTTTGGAATAGAATTGAGATCTCCGATGAGAGGCAGCCGAACAATCCTTTATTACTTCTTCATAGATATGACTTACTGCTTATGTATATAACTCAAATTGAATATTCAGAAATAAACAAAAGTTACACGGATGCCGTTATATATTGGCTGGAAATTTGCGATGTTTGATACGAATTTCCTAACATACTCGAGAATTTCCAAGGGTAATACCATTTCCTCATTCCATTGAACGATCTGCAGAATTTAGATTCTAACAGCTTTTAGAAGTCACCTAATTCGATCTATGCTGTCGTGTATATCTAGATAGTAGTATGAGTATTGAAACGTGTTTTGTGGGAGTGTAGCTTTACGTCACAAGAATCGAGGGAGACATGAACAGATGGACCTGACACCTAGTGGTCACCTTCTCGGGTCAAGGGACGATGTTCAGATCAGAGGAAATCCAACGATTTGATTCTGTGACGTTGTGTCAGTGTAAAGTGTTGTTTCATGAGATATCTTTATAAGCTATGATCACCCTACATCTGCCGCAGCTGGGCAACATTCATCCGCGCTCTGTCACACTCAGAGGTGAGAAACTGAACCTTCTTATGAGCCAAGGCATCGTACGATGTTGTTACTCGTAAAAGTATTCGACCGCAGTCATAGATATCGTCAATATTTTCATTGGTTTTGTTATATGTCTCACTTTTGGGAATTATGTGATTTAGAAGGGGGATATCATGAAATTGGTGGAGAATACCTTAACGTAGTCAGAAAATTCAGGAATGGTAGCATTTTGGAAGTTCTCGAAGATCGACTGTGCATCTTAAGAACTAAAAGTGTTGGGACAGATAGAGTTTTTTTTGTAATTCCCCGTTGCTGTGAGGATCTATTCCTTCTGTTGTTCAGGTATACCAGTTTTCCGAGAGTTTCCCAGTATAAGACTTGTTCGTAGTCTTCTACGATTTGAATTTTGGAACGAACTCTTTTGAATTGAAACACATCATCCCTGACGTATGTTGTCGTGTACATTTTGTCAGTAGTTGGAGTATTGGAAGGTATTTTTTGTGGAGGTGTAGCTTTGCTTCACAAGAATCGAGGGAGACATGAACAGATGAACCTGACACCTAGTGGTCACCTTCTCGGGTCAAGGGACGATGTTCAGATCAGAGGAAATCCAACGATTTGATTCAGTAAAGTTGTGTCGGTGTGAAGTGTTGTTTTACGAGATAGCTTTATGAGCAACGATCACCGGGGGGCCCCGCTGCAGAGGACGTTTTTAATGGAATCGAAAAAGGTTATACCTTAAGACCCCAATAAACTTTCAATTGCTCAAGAATTTCACAACAGCTCCATAGTTCAATTCTTCAACAGTGTGATATCGATTAAATTGCTTTGACTCCTTTTCCCGTGCGATAATTTTCTCTGTGAAGAGCTTTGATCATTTTCACGTTGATTCGCACCGAAAAAAATATTTGTAGGTGAGAAACATGAGATATCTCTTTGTACGGTCACTGCGATGGGTCCTACTGGTGGGACCCGCGCGTCCTTCCTGGTATGCTACAATTCCCAGGAGTGGAACCCGTTTTTTTGATTCTACTGTGCGCCAAATGACATAGACACATCCAATGGCTTATGTTGCGATGGCCACTCATTATTTATGACTCCAGGAACATCCGTGCATACCGGTTTTAGTATCGGACTTGATTTGTCCGAGTTACTGGATAGAAACTCAGTTCACGCAGAAATTCCGACGAATATCACAAAAATGACGAGTGAACTGTGAATATATCAGCCCTTTTGACACTCTCGACTGATCTTGGCTCATTCAAAAAGTTATGTGAAAAGATACAAGATGAGCCCAGATACACGTAAATTGAGCGATATAGAGCCGAGTGATCAAAAATCTGAACGCGAAATGACCGTGAGGCACGCCGAGTAGAATGGTTGACATTGCTACTGCCCTCTCTTTTTTTTTTTTTTTTTTTTTTTTTTTAAGGTGGCTGTAGGGCGAATACGCTGCGACGTACGAAGGAGAGGCACCGGTCAGCCAAACACGGCTGGCCAGCACCTCCCCAACAGTCCCGGGCTGGAATCCGCATCGATAC
The DNA here is from genome assembly GCA_029851415.1 of Eretmocerus hayati. Taxonomy (NCBI): domain Eukaryota; kingdom Metazoa; phylum Arthropoda; class Insecta; order Hymenoptera; family Aphelinidae; genus Eretmocerus; species Eretmocerus hayati. The sequence goes on from CM056743.1 coordinate 48,488,209, forward strand.
GGCCATCCGAACCGGGTAAACCCTCTCTTCCTTCTCCGTTGGCGCCGGCCATTGGACAAGGGAGAGATCCACCAACTTACGAATCCGGTCCCGGCACCGCGTGAGCATTACTTCAGGGCCGGTGGCGTCTCGCGCTCAGGATCGAGCGTCTCTCTTCTCACGACTCGCAGGTGTTGTTTCCCTTTCTTCGATCTTCGTCCATCTCTTCATTCTTCATTCTTCTTTCTTCGATCTTCGATCTTCTCTCTTCCTCCTTCCCTCTTCAGTACATCATATTCTTCCTGGGACCATTTGGACCTCTTCTGTTTGACGAATATCACAAAAATGACGAGTGAACTGTGAATATATCAGCCCTTTTGACACTCTCGACTGATCTCGGCTCATTCAAAAAGTAATGTGAGAAGATACAAGATGAGCCCAGATACACGTAAATTGAGCGATATAGAGCCGAGTGATCAAAAATCTGAACGCGAAATGACCGTGAGGCACGCCGAGTAAAATGGTTGGCATTGCCACTGCTCTCTCTCTCTCTCTCTCTCTCTCTCTCTCTCTCTCTCTCTCTCTCTTTCTCTCTCCGAAAAAACTATTAATCCGCGTAAAAATGACGCTCCTTGGATTGGTCCTGAGCTGAGGGTACTCATGAATAAGCGAGACGCGACGCGTAGGCGTTTGGAGCGTAACCAACGCAAGTGTTCTGAGCTTCAAAATGAATACTTTCGGCTTAGCGAAGAGGTCGACTCGCGCATTGAACAAGAGCATAACTCCTTCATTCAAACCCATTTGTCAGATGCACTTGATCAGAAGAAGAACATTTGGAAGGAGATGCGCAATCTCGGCCTCTTGCCTAAGAGCAAAGAGGAGGAACTTCATGGCTTCACACCGGATGAGTTGAACGCACACTTTGCGGGAGTTTCCGTTTCGCCCCACGAAAATATTAATGAAGCAATGGACGATATTGACTCGGCACCGGAGGAGGGGTTAAAATTAAGCCCACAAATTTTAGTGATGTAGTCCTTGCTATTAAACATTTCTCCTCACAGGCCCGTGGAGCGGATGGAATACCCTAAAGCGTGATCGCAAAAGCTCTTCCCGCCATTGGTGATCTTATTGTACATATTTTCAACTCCTCTTTCGCTCATGGCATATTTCCTGAGGCTTGGAAGCAAGCGCAGCTGATTGCACTAAAGAAGACTGCTGCTCCATCAACGGTCTCGGACTTCCGTCCTATAGCACTGCTGTGCTTTCTCTCCAAGGTTCTGCAAAAAATCGCACATGACCAAATCACGGAGTATTTAAAAATCGAGAAGATACTTGATCGCTTCCAGACTGGTTTTAGGCAACACCATAGCACCCAGACAGCTTTGTTGAAATTGACTGATGACATCAGAGTAGGTATAGACAGAAAGAAGATCACTCTGCTCCTACTATTCGATTTTAGCGAGGCTTTTGACACCATCTCACCATCCAAGCTGTTGAGAAAGCTACGACATCTTGGCTTCTCAAGATCGGCGCTCCTGTGGATAAAATCATATTTACAGGGTCGCACCCAACAAATCACTTCTAAAGTAGGCAAATCTGATTGGCTCGAAACCAATCTGGGTGTTCCACAAGGGTCCGTCCTTGGGCCGCTCCTCTTCGGCTTGTATGTGAATGACCTGGCTGGCTTGCTAGACGGAAAGTCGGTGCATCATCTATTTTATGCGGATGATCTCCAAATTTATCTCCAAATCGAGAAAAATAAGATTAGGGAAGGTGTTGCTCGGCTGGGCGAAATAGGACGACTAGTTGCCGAGTGGGCCAGAAGTTCCGGCCTGTGTCTCAACGCTGGCAAGACCAAGGCAATCTACTTCAGCTCGGAGAGGAATATCAAAGATCTGAAAAGAATGGACTTGCCAGGGGTTGAGATACAGGATGGAAAATTCGTCCCGTTCAGAGGCACGGTCGTGAGTCTTGGGGTTACACTTGACAGTGAACTGACGTGGAAACCGGACATCGATCAAGTAACTAAGAAAGTCAGCAGAGCCCTATGTGGATTGCGGTTTTTTAGGGCGTGTATCACCAGACCTCTCCGAATTCGCCTAGTTGAGTCCTTGGTGCAACCGCATTTAGATTACTGCACAGTCGTGTACCTCGACGCCACGGACGAACAGCGGCAACGGATACAGCGACTGAGCAATTCATGTGTGAGGTACATTTTTGATCTTAGGAGAGACGAGCACATCACCCCGTTTAGGGAACGTCCAAGTTGGTTACGTACTGATTCACGGAGAATTTACTTCGCAGCTCTGTTAATGCACAAGATCATGCACTTAGGAGAGCCTGGCTACCTAGCTGCGATGTTTACCAGGTACCAATCTGAGCGTCCCGCACGGGGTGATGTAGAAGAGCAGGTCCTCAAGGTTCCTAGGATGAGACTTGAGTATGGAAGAAGATCTTCCCAGACGCAATGTGCTCACCTGTGGAATTTCCTCCCTTCGGGCATTCGGCAGCTCGGTAAAGTGACACAATTTAAGGAGACATTAAAGAGCTTTCTTCTAACAAGACCTCCGCAGAAGATTGATGTGGATTTGAAGCAATACTTTAATCTGTGATGGGCTGGACTCTGTTCCTTTCTTCTAATTAGTCATTTCTTTACACGTGACCTTTCGTCATAAGACTGATGCATAACTTTTGATTTTCTGTGATATGACCGAGAGTCCTTACTCCATCTACTTTTCTTCACTAAATTTGTGGTAGTACTCCATTTGTACCTGATTCTGTTACACCTTGACTAATCGCAAGCTGTGATAATCTTTGTCCTTGACCAAACTAGTAGTTAGTAGAATTTATATTCAACGTGCATTTATATATATATACTATGAATTTATAACAGACATATTTTGCCATATGTAATTACTCTTTTGTCTTCAGACAAATAAAGGACATCAATCAATCAATCAATCTCTCTCCTCAATCCATTTCATCTCTTTGTGTACGAGGAACTTTTTGCATCCAAGAAAGTTGAAGAGTTTCTCGAATAAGAGCCTCTGCCTTATTGATTCATGAGGATAGGAAATCAAACTCGCGTTGATCACAATCGCGCTCCGCGGTTCATTCAGTGAAACGTCTATGAGGCGGACACCTTCGGTTGTCAAAAAAATGCCTGCCTTATAGAGGTGTCCGTCTTATGGAGAGGTCATCTGAAAAAATCACAATCTACCGGGGAAATGTCAAAACGCTCATTTCCTGATTCTACAAGGACGAATAGTATTAGTTGAATGAAATTCAAAGATGATAGTGAGTGTTGAGTCAATCATTAAAATTTGGTAGGTCAAGATAGGTAGATGAAAAATTCTGATCCTACCAGGAATTATTATTCTACCTCGGAGTACCCTTTCGGTCAAAATGAACTTTCAAGGTTGTTTGCTTAGAATTTTTACAAAAGTTCCATCTCAGTGCGCGTGGTCAATGGAGATAAAACGTTGATTGGGTTACAATCTTTACTTTGTGTAAGAAAATTTTTGTGCCTTCTTGTAGTACACTCGCCGGACAAAATATCTGTACAAGCCATTTAGTGATTTCTACTTTTTGGGTTGGCACGGCCTATCTCATTCCGTGCTAAGGGAACGCGGAAAATGGAACGAATGCATGGCGATACCAACCCAAAAAGTGAAAATCACTAAATGGCTTGTACAGATATTTTGTCCGGCGAGTGTACATGCACCCCTTCATCTAAAGAATGGATTGCTCCCGAATCAGTTGCTTGTTTCTATTCTCCTTTCTAATCACCGGAGGCATATTGTTGACTACGCAATTGCAAATTTGGTCAGCGCATCCAGCGAATTGACACGAGACTCTGGCACGCAATGCAGTTCACGAGGCGTGATCGGATAGATTGTTGCCATACTCGTGTGAGTGACAATTTTCTCTTCAATCAGTATTAAACAGCTATTATCGTCATTCCTTCGTCGCAAAACTTGAGCTTCGATTTCCAACATCACCGAAAACATCACGATTATCCATAGCCTGCCCGGCTAATAAAGGTTCTTAGACACGAGATTTGTTCAAAGCGGACCAAAATTCTTGTCCGTGTCCGCGCTTGAGACTGTCCACTTCTAAGAGAGGCAGATATACGGTGAAAGACAGGGGCTCAGCCGGTCGCCGAAAGAATGTCCGCCACATAAAGGCGTCCGCCTTATGGAGATCTCCGAATAGGGAGGTTTCACTGTACCAGATAAAAGCTCACAGCTCAGGCCATGATAGCAAATTACCCGAATGGTAACGAGGGATCAACGAATGCTCATGAAAAGCAAAATAATGCATCTTAGCACCACTAATTTTGGTAGTTCAATTTGAATGATCGAACTACCAAAGTTAGTGATTCTAATGTGGAATTTGTATGAGTAATATAGAAATTCGGTTAGAAATTATAAAAATTTTCGCAGTGGAACCCGCAGAAATTCTCCAGGATATCATGAATAGATGTCAAAATGATACCATTTCAAAAGGTTTGACCTTTATCACGTGCATGTTTATACTCCCTAGCTTTCTGGGACGGCATGCCGCTTTTCACCGTCGCAGTGAGCGTGTTGAATACATTTTGGAGTATTAAGGGCATGCGGTAGCCGTGCAAGCTGAATTTTGTTCCCACTTTACTCGAATTCTATATCGATTTGGGGTGAACGACGAGGAAGGCCACACTTGTTACCATCTGACTTGAATGGTTCTTCTCGTCCTTTAGCCCAAATCGCGAGAGAATCGAATAAAAGTGCGAATTACAATGCGATCATTTCATAGCTTAGAAGATACTAGCGGTCTAGTTGTTCCCATTTTTCCACTACACCCTTATAATTTAGAGTAAACAGCGAGTTGTGGAATATAATTTAGTCAATAACAATGACTGGACAACTCATCTCAACCTTTGTTTCATCGAAATTTTAACATAAGCTGTAAATAGAACTCTCCGGCTACCACATTCCCTTGACAAACAGTAATCGATTGAAATCTTTTAAAAAACATGCTCTGGAATCAAAACATTGAGTTCATTTACGTTGAACGCGATTAAGATCATTGAAATTCCAGGTCCAGTATAATATGGAAATCGTCGGAGAGGGTCTCCTTCGAAGGCTCGTATATAAGCCAAGCATGCATTACAAGGGTGTGAATGTTGAGAATGCGCCCGATCTCGATACCTGCTCAGCAAAGGTCGCATTTCGAGGATAAGCGGGAGTGTATATGTTCAGCATCTTGGGACGACGACGACGACGACGATGAGCATGTCGAGTTAGTCTTACAGAAAAGTGCAGGCGATGGTCCAGGTGCGATCCTCATCGGGCTTATCTTTCGCTCTTGTTTCATTTGGTCACTTTGCCATCGTTTTGTCCCTTGTGTCTTTCTTGACCCTTAACTCGAGTTGGCTGCCCTTCCGCCTGGCCTGCATATAATTCCAAAGCACCGCTCGTCTTTTTTGGTGCATTCAGGTTTCATCGCTAGTGCAGTAGTTAGCTTGTAAGCTGACTTTTTTCAACCTCATCACGCCTCCGTTTCGCATAAAGAGCACGTTTTGAAGCTCCGGGCTCTTTCACGCGGGATCCGCTGTATTGCCATCGCACGCTCGGAGCGTTCTGGGTGCGAATCAGCCCGCGGCAGAGGGGCGCTTATTTCAACTCCTCGGGATGTGAGCTTCGTATACTTCTCACTCTATCACAGTCGGATCGAGAGGCACTTACGTAACTCCACGGCCGACGTTTAGTGCAATTTTTCTCCCTTCCTCTCGTTCACGCCGAGTGTGATGTCTTTGGCATCATCGCAGTGCTCGCTGTGCAGCTTCTCGCGCGCGCGAAGGTGCGAATTGATCGTGGCATAATTTATTGGCAGAGAGTCGCCCAGGTTGTGCACGCTCTTGGCTTTTTATTGCTGCAGCAGCATTTTGCGCCAACTTCCTCATGCTGATGCTGGAAAAGCAGCAGCTGCGCGATATGCCCGTGTCAGCGTGCGTTATAAAAGCCAAACGCTCGCACCATAACGTATACATTAGCGTGCATCGAGATATGCATTGTATCGAGCATGTTAATGGCTGTTTGCGCCCTCTGTTTGATTCACAGTTTTCAGCACAGTTATGTTTATCAAATAGTTTGACGGACTCTACTCACCCTGTCACGACATATTCATGAGTATATTATATAGTAGACAGCGCCAAAAATCCACCGAACGAAGGAGATTGAAAGAATGGCCTACAAAAAATGTCACAGAAGAATAAGTTTCCGAGGTATCTGTTGAACATAGGAAGTTCATCGAAGTTCTATCGAAAAATTATGAGTAAAGCTGAATTAACCCATTCCGATCGATTTAGTAAAGTTTTACACATGCAAGGTGATTCACGTGGATTCGTGCCAACTCTCCACGATTACATAGTCCACTTGGGAAAGAATCAATCTAGTCATCCTCAACTTAATTTTTCTCAAATCGATTTTCCATATTTCCTTTAACATAACCTCAAAAGTGATCCTCCAAAGATTGAGAGTGTAGAAACACAAAATTTGGTATTTCAATATTCTTTTTGTATTCTTGATTGGAATTGAGACAATTTCACTTCATTTCAGACGCCACCTTCGGGAATTATCATCATATCATCATCTTGAACGAACTTATCAAACGAATAAGTACTTTAGTTCGATAAGTTCGCAGCATGCAAAGGCCCACGTGCTTTTGGATTCTTGCATAATTTCCCAAAGAAATTGGAGGAGAACCACTTTTCATTTGTTTCAAAATTAAACTGTCTCGTTGCATGTCAAAAAAGTACCAGAAAATGAAAGGCTTACCGTATTTACCCGTGTAAAAGACGCACCAAAAAATCAGTTTTGAGCACTCCAAAACAGGGGTGCGTCTTATCTATAGGTGCTTAATATTTTCTGTGCGGAAAATTTGTTGGCAGCACTCGTGTATAAGACGCACCAGAAATGTATAGAATACCCTTGAAATTGTTCACAATCGTAAACACGCGTGAATGTACGCGCAGTTGTGTGACTTTGTGTACGTATTTCAATTACATCGAAAACTAAGTGATCGTCATAACAGCATTGCCACATCGCGAATGAATATGATATTCAAAATTTCATCAACATTCGATAACATCAGTACACTGTCGAATCTCAGTAGCTCAACAGCTAAGCGAGATTACAAATATGGAGCTCAAAAAGAGAAATTCATATACAAGTGCTTTCAAACTAAAGGTTGTGTGACAAGCTGAAGCTGTTGGAAATCGAGAGAGTGGACAATAAATGCATTGTGATATATCGAATGAATCTCTATTGTCCTTCATTTGCCCGGTTTCATCTGAAATTTTTCACTCCGAGCCCTAGTAAACCGGGGTGCGTCTTATCCATGGGTGCGTCTTATCTACAGGTTCTTATTATTTTCCGATTCTTCCCCCCAAAAAGTGGGGTGCGTCTTATCTATAGGTGCGTCTTTTACACGGGTAAATACGGTATTTTTGAGGTTATATTGACCGGAATTTGCCTGGGAATTTTTTGGAGCTGATAAGGAAATACGTTGATTATGACACTGTGTTAGTGACTTTCAATTAGACTGACGAAGAGAGCACCAACCTTGTGGGTCCTGAATCTTGACGAAACTTTGGGAATCTTCTTGTTTTGGTGAGAAATGAACTCGGAAATGAAGGGACCCAAAAGGGTTCCGTCCAATGGGGCTCCCATCCTGAGATACAGCCATGGAGGTTGGCGTTGTGACTACATCTATGTGTCATTTTAACATGGGCCTATATGGACAATGCTAATTTCCATAGCTGTATCTCGGGATAGGAGGCTCATTGAACGAAACCCTTCCGGGTACCTTCATTTCTTATCAAAACAAGAAGATTCTCAAAGTTTCGTCAAGATCCTGGACCCACAAGGTCGTTATTCTCCTTGTGAGTAGTCAGTCCAGAACACTCGGAAGTATCTGTTTTCGGGTGTAAAATGCGCGTCCGGAATGTCGACATGAATCGCCTGATAAGTACGAGACAAAGATTACGGCAATAGAAAGAAAAGGATCCTCGAAAGGATCGATTTAGAGTGGAGAAACGTGCTACATCTTATCGCAAAGCAAGAGCTCAAGAGCATTGATCAATTAGTTGAATCCTCGGTTGAATCGTAAGGCATGATTCCAAGAGCGCAGTAACAATACATATGTGACCTTTGAGCGAGAGAGCCCGCAATTAAATTAGATTTCGCGCGCGTGCGATATATATACAACAACAAGGAAAAAAATGAGTGCAAGCGACCTTCGATAGTAATTAAATCCATGCTCACGTGTAAATGCCCAATACGCATTGCAAGCTAAATCAGAAAAGGGAGAGAGAAAAGAAGAATGAGAAACACACAACAAGGAAGAGCTGCAGCGGAGGAATTGAGAAAAAGAGCAGGCAAAAATATAAAGTCCCATGCAGCTCCACACGCAGATACATGTTGCAGATTCCTATGGTCATTCTTTCTCTTTGCGTATACCTGTGCAACAATACACTCTTGCCTGACTGTTTCTTTCCTCGTTTCTTTCTATATACCCTTTGACCCCACAATCTCCTCTTGCTTATAATACCGTCGCTTCACTCTTTCTTCATCTGTTTTTTTGTAACCTCGTAAAAATATTTCACAATCGAGGGTAGTGAAAGAAGATACTGTGAATCAATTGTGGTCGTATCCAACAAGATCCTCCCCTGGTAGAAAATGTGAACATTTAAAATGTCGCTCGGACCAATTAATGGACATTTTTCTCGGCTATTAATTGCCACCGGGCAACAGGCCATAAAAAAGGCATAAATTGCCCGTGAAAGTAAGGATTCAATTGGTTGAACATTTTTTACTACATTTTTTGGGCGTTTAATGCCCGTGAAGAATGTTGTATGAAAAAATGTTCCGAGAACATTTTTCGCACATTAAATGGACATTTCATCAATCTTTTGTTTATTGTTATTATTATGGCGAGAGAAAAAAATAGCCTCAAAATCATGTTCATTTCTCAACAATCTTGGATCAATGATTGAGTGACAGAAATCATTTCTGTTCACAAGTTTCGCGTTGAGCTGGATAGTTCACAAAGATATTTGCTCGGAACACTCTAGATCTGAAAATATTACGTGTATAATATGAGCAACAAAATTGTTCGCGTTATAATTCTTAAGTCCCCAAGATGAGTGAAACAAGTGCTTCTCGAGTTCGAAAACATCGTTTTCTGAACAGAGTGTTTGGAACAAATGAAAAAATCCCTCCTGGAGTCGAAATTTCAGAAGGTTCCTCCGAAGAAGAGTTACCGGTGCAACACAATTTACCTATAAATAATCAAGTCAGAGATCAAAACTGTTGTGACAGCCATATAAATGATAATCCTGACGACTTTGCTAATGATGAGGGGCTAGGAAATCAGCTAAATGGACTGAATCATAATGGTCCACATGAAGAACTTCAGATTAGTGATGACTTGTCTACTCAAAGTGATGTTGAATCTGATGGAGAACATAGTGGAGTTGGAGTTCAAAGTGATATTGATGTTGGGGAAGGACATGAAACTGAAAGTGATGTTGAATATGATCACCATGATTCATCCAATGCACAAGATTCAAGATCGGATGATGAATCTCACTCACCCAACTCACAGAATTCAAGATCTAGTGATGAATCTCATTCATCGGATGGACAAAATTCAAGATCTGATGATGAATCTCATTCATCGGATGGACAAAATTCAAGATCTGATGATGAATCTCATTCCTCCGCTGAGTCAGCAGAGGAAGATCCAGAGATACCTCAAATCAGGAAGTGGTCATTAGATTCTAGAATACCCGATAAGCATCTGAGCCCACTGTTATGTATCCTACGACAGAGATTGTTGCCCCAATTACCCAAAACAGCTAAAACATTCCTCGGTACAACAAGAGCTGTTTATCAAATTGAAGTAATGACTGATTCAAAAAACTGTGATGGGGAATTTGCTTATCTTGGAATAGAGGAAGGGCTAAAATCATGCATAAATGTGGATCTTCATCCTAATCACATAATTCTTCTAGATTTCAATGTCGATGGTCTAAAGCTTAAAAAGAGCAGCCCTAGAAGTATGTGGGCTCACTTTTGCAAAGTATTCTCTATCCCTGATGTATACAAACCTTTCCCTGTTTCTGTCTTTTATGGGAAAGGGAAACCAAAAAGTTTCCATGATTTCTTCAAGCAATTCATAATTGAAATGAATGATTTGTCAGAAAATGGCTTGGAAATTGGAGGCCAGCAATTCACTGTTCAGATTCGTCGTTTTATCTGTGACACTCCAGCCAGAGATGCAATAAAAAATGTTCAAGGACATACTTCATCTTGTGGCTGTGGCAGGTGTAAAGTGATAGGAAGAAGAGTGCATGGAGTGCTTGTTTTCCTTGATATCAACTGTGAAGAAAGAACGCCAGAAGAATTTAGACAATTTGAAGATGTAGATTATCACAAGGGTGCATCAGCTCTCTTAGCTCTCCAACCTAACCTTGACTTCATTTACCAATTCATACTAGATATCATGCATCTCATCTATCTTGGAGTAGTAAATAGGATGATATCATTTTTGATGAAAGGTGCACCTAACAGTCCAGTCCAAAGATTGAGCGCTCAACAGAAAACTGAGTTGGACAGGCGTACACTTATGATAAGGAAAGATATTCCCTCTGAGTTCAAGAGGAAAATGCACTCAACCAACAACTTTGAGGACTACCATGCAGTAGACTACAGATTCTTTCTGCTTTAATGCTGCCCTGTGGTGTTCAAGAAGATTCTCAACAATGATTATTACAATCATTGGATTCTGCTGCATGTTGCCACTCGAATGTTGTCTGGGCCTCGGGCAGTGGAAGAGGCTGACCAGGCAAGACGCTTTATGCATCAGTTTGTTGAAGAATCTATTGTATTATATGGTGAAGTATTCTGTACGATCAATGTTCATGGCTTGAGTCATGTTGTTGATGACATAGAGAGAGCAAACTGCAGTGCAGAGCGCTTGACTGCTTTTCCTTATGAAAATGAGTATGGTAAGCTGAAGAATATTTTGCTTTCACCTCACAGAACCATTGCTCAATACTGTAGAAAAGTTCATCTCCAGAGAAGAACAGGTCAAATCCCTGAAATACCAGAAGATTTGACTATAGTGAAGAATACCATTCGTCAAGGAATTACTGAAGTCAAATATCAACAACACTTCTTCACAACAAAGCACCCAAATAATACTGCTCAGTTGCACAATGGGCGAATAGCCCAGATACATAAATTCAGTCAGATTGATGACGACACTTTTGTGGAGATATCATATCACAGAATTGAAAAGTCTATTTTCACCTATCCAATTGATTCAGCAACAAAAAACTGTTTTGAGCTGCTGCCACAAGTTGGGGATCCACAGAAGACAGTTATCAATATCAACCACATATCCGGAAAGTTTTTTAAAATGAGTCTAAATTTTGCTGAGGGTGGAAGAGAAAGAATTTTTGCCATTCTCTTAAATCATTCGGAGGTAGATTAGATTGTGCAGTTTGCGGCAGCGTGTCGCGTGCTGACAGCTGAAAGCCTTATAGAGGCTTGACAGGTGTCGTCTGCTTCACCCGGCTGTGTTGTGTATATAGTACTGTATATATAGCTGTGTCGTGATAGCTTCAGCGCATGTATGGAAGAATTTGGTACTTAGTGTATTACTTTAGGCTCACTAGTGTATATATGGACTGTAACATTTATATGCATAGATCGATCGTGAAAATGACCCCGTGTATTTCCATGGAAGAATAAGTTGAAATGGATTGATCGGGCTATGAATGATGATAGATATCATTCTATTTCTGTGTATAAGTAGACTAGTGTAACGCGAAGACAACAATGAGAACTTGTTATGTTGCAATGTTGAGATACTGAGTACTGGGCTGAATTGATGATTAAAATTCATCTTTTACAAGAAAGTTATCATCTGTCTCAAGTTTCAAATTTCGAGCGTGCGCCATCTTGATGACTCTACGCATGCGCCACATATGCAGCTTTCGAACTCGCGGGATGAGTTGTGCACTTCCAAAAACTGCATATGTGTTTATTGGGGGTGATATATCAGAAACAAAGGGAATTACTCATCAACCGCCATTTCCCTCAACAATTCCGATCGACGATTGTTGGAGTTATTCTCCTGAGAAGTCGCTCGAAAATGCCTAAACCACCAAAAAGTAAGTTTATCGATATTTATACAAGGAATTAGTGAATCATTACTCCGACCGGACCATTTATTGTTCGTAATTGTCTGAAACAATTAAGCTAATCCATCACGGATCGCAAAGCATGTGGCAAACCCTCTGAACTAGGTTATGCAATTCTAGCATCTTGTGTTTTTATTCTTTCACTCGATTCAAAATTCAGTCATCTTGCTGTCTGTGTCCTATTTTTTTCAAAAGATGAGTGGTCCCCGTGATCTTGAAAGCTGTTTCACTTCATTCATTTAACCCTAATTTTTCAAAAGGCATTGTGTCATCATCAAAGACAAAAAAAGATGAATCTTCAAAGGAAAGAACATACACTTATTATGCAGTGGAGTTCATAAATCCAGGTAGAAAACCCAAAACAAGATGTGTTGATGTGGTGTTGAAGGATTGGTTCACCAATAAAAGAAATAAAGAGGGTCAGAGAACTCAAGTTCACTACCCAAGTGACCCGACAGACAAGAACTACTTATATCGCTTACAACGTCTGCTGCCTCATCATCCTGAATGGCCCACCTTCACTGTAGCAGTGAGAGGAAGATCAGGTGAGATCTCTTTTAGCAGTGGGACTCATTCAATGGACATGAATAATTAGACTATTTCACATACTTTTCCACGCTGCCAAATTGACTTCTCCATTATCACCATTACAGATAGCTACAGTGACATTCTGATGAAGTTAGACAAACTCAAAGTTTCTGACAGTGCCCTGACCATGTCCTCAGGTGAAGATGCTGAACAGTTGTCTAAGCGCGAAATAGACAATTTACATAGGAATGCTCTCGTTGACCAAGCTAATCAGTTTTCCAAAGAAGTCTCGCTGGCTAAATCCAAAACAAAGAATCAGAAATCATCAGTCAGCAAAAGTGATTTGAATGAATGTCTAGATCCTCTTGGTAATATACTGACAATTTTTTTGACATAGAATAACTATGCATCGCACCTCATATCTGTATTGATCAAGCTTAATACTTGAATATTTTCTAGACACTTGTCCTGCCACATCCACTGTTGCTGTCAACAATCATACTTCAGCTAAACATGAACCTTATGAGTATACGAAAAGTACGTATATTATGGACTTCAACCGCCAAACTCATTCAAACTGATAGATGAATGTCACTCAAGGTATTCATCAATTCTTGAATTCTCAAGGAATTCTTTTCTTTCTTTTCATTCCCAGAATCTTCACACTCGCTGTCCAAGCAAGCTGCTGTACAAAAATGTTATCCAGGACAAAAGAATAAAAAACAGAAAGAACTCACTGGAACCTCTGGAAAACTCAGCAAATCACATATATGTGAGTATCAATTTCAAATTTATTTTGAATCCTGTTCATCATTATGATCATTTACAAATACTGACTGAGTATTTGATCACTGATACACAAATATAATGCACAAATAAAATTGACTCGGTGATTTCATTCTCAATTATTCCAGCGAGTACAGTGAGCACGAAGGATTCAACTGAGGAGCAAATTAATATTAAAGAAAAAATGAGCAATGTATCCAATAAAATCAGCTGTTCACAACAACACGCTATTACACATGTCCAGCCAAAGGAACAGGTGTTGATTGCACCAGAGTCAGTCGATACAGCAGATTCTTATTTGTCCAACTTACCACATGCAAAATCTGAATCTGATGTGGTGCCACAAGGTGAATAAGCTTTATTTCTGTTATTAGAGCTTTGATTTGTGAGCAAACATAATACTGAAAATTTTATTTTCAGGTATCTCTCTTCAATTGCTCAATCAAGGTTAATATAGACTTGTCAAATCCGACCATTTCACTCATCTTCCACGCCAAATGAATTGTACTTGATGATTCAAATCTATTTAAATCTTTCCAGTTTTGACAGAGTTACAAGGCATGAAAAAATCAGTGGTCAATCTAGCCACTGCAATACACAAGGACATGGAAAGTTTGAAATCGATGATCGCCAAAATATCTGTGGGTGAACACGTTCCTTCCAATTTCATTGACGATAAAGAAAAACTTTCCAAAGGCTTCGACTTCGCCATTCCTTTCCGTCGTTCAAAACATTTTGAAGAATTTGATTCTCAATTAGCCTCTAACGACGAGCTAGTTACATTGGTGGTAAGACTTTTACAATAATATTGTCATGCGAATCATCTGTCAATTCATGAGATAATTTTTATATCTTCTTGGTATTGCATTCAGACTTCCCTTTTGAGACCTGAAGTGGATACAACGAGCATACCGAAGACTTTCAAGCATATGATCCAGATGTTTATGACCAAGAGGGCTGCAAGCAGATGGACAGCTATTCAAAAAATGCCTAAAAAAAAAGTCTTCAAAAACACGAACTTCTACAAAATTGCCCGAGGTGCGTATTTTCTCGCAGTTGTTTTATTCAATTGGTTCACTGTTGGATTCGCGTTGTCTTTGAAACATAATTTTTCCTAAAGTCAAAATTTTTCTGTAGGTTTAGTAAAAAAGGGCAAAGCTTTGAAGAAAGAACCAGCAGTAAGAGATAAGGAATTCAGAACTGCTCTCTCTAGTGTCCTCACGAATGTTCATGGCTGGAAAGAAGATGATGCAGAAGTGTGTGAAGACGACTCTAGCTCTGAGTATTCCACGACTTCCGAGGAAGTTGATAATTCATCAGAAACTTCTCGTAGTTCCGAAGAAAAAAAGGACTTACTATTAAATGACTCATCACCAACAAATTCAATTAGCGAAAAAAACGGTAGTAAGGTTACAGATAGTGACGAGGAATCAGTTTTGATTCCCAAGCCAAATCCAACTCAAATACCGATAACTGATAACTTCCCAAATGACCTATTTGATAATGTCAATTTTTCTGATATTGATACTGATGAACAAGACTTTAAAATTTACTGACATTTGACTCCTCAAGATTGTTTGATTTTGAAATGTATCACAAAATTACGTTCATTGATGATAGCTTCTAATTTTTCTACTCATTTGCCAATCTTCAAGTTTTTTCGTTGCAGCGTTTGTAGTTCTGTTTGTATAGAAATAAGCCCAAGAGTTACTTGAGATTGTAAGTCTAAATCCTTGAATAAATCGTCAATTCTTTCCGATATCCATTCAGTCTTCTGATGTACCACTCTTTAGCTTGATCTCCCAAATAACAAGAATCCTGACTCGCTATCAAATGTCCAATTAATGCTCAAAAAATGCTCATTCGTTGCGGGCCCGTGAAAATGCCCGAAAAATGTCTTAAAATCCGTTACATCAAGTCCGATTGTAGCCCGATCCTTACAGACATTAAATGTCCGTTGACCCATTAGAAACGGACAAAAAATGTCCAAAAAATGTTTCACATTTCTACCAGGGTCATGATCAAATCTATCTTGAAACTCTCATCTGCAATTTGGGAGCTTACATGAAGGGCGTCCGCGGGTTTTTTCAAGATTTTGGACACCTCCCTATAAAAGCCCCCTTTGTTACGTGATCATTGTTTATGTCATTGAAAATCGTACGTCCTACCAAAGATAAGTCTCACATATCAATTTTAAAAGTTACAATCAGCCTGAATCTGATAATTGAGCTATCTTTACCTCTATCAATTTTCTGAATTTCGAGTTCGATATACTAAACCATTCTTTGAGAAAGGTTGCGACACTAGGGTGCACATTGAATTTCTTGTTTACTAGGATGAACCATAACACGCCTTTGAAAAGCCCTCATCGCATGACCAATTAGTCAGTTCGAACGGGCTCAATTGCAAGGTATGCAGAGACAGTCATTGGTGTGCATGAATTTTTTGGATAGTACCGACCATGACTCTTATTACAAGTACGTAGTGCTGAAAAAAGTATGACAAGCGACAAATTTTCACACGGATAGTTAGAATTGTTTCGGTAGAATGGTTATTAGAATCTCACCGAGTTGCAACATAGTATACTACGCAACAAGTGCGGAAAGGTCAATTTCCGCACAAGTTGCCAAACGAATGCGAGAGGTTAACATTCACGCACACTTTGGAACTTCTAAAGAACCCATTCTCGCACGCTTACGGAGCGAGCACTCTCTATCCGATCAAGTGCACCACTGTCCGAGCAAGATTATCTTGTAAACGAAATTTCGGAGGGAGACCGAATTCAAAGGGATCATATGACATCATATTTTGCAACTGTGCGTGAATGAAAACTTATAAGAGTGAGAAGTCACAATCACGCACTTTTCATCAGCGCGTATGTAAAACTGTGTGAGATGTCATTTCCGCATTACTTCTCGCACCGTAAATGATGGAGAGAAGTCTCATTATTTTTACAACTTTGCTCACAGAGTTGCAAAAAGTAACTTTCCGTACAGTTTCGCGCACACAAGCACAATAGCACATTTATGGGGTTGTAGCTCGCTTCTGAGCGATTGGTTTTCGGCCTGAGCCGCAGGCGAAGAGACAATTATCAATCCAATGATTCGATAGAAAACGACGACGCCCATGAAAAAGTGCCTCCTCATGGGTTCTTTTCCCTTATCAGACCTAGACAGATAGCTGATTGGATCAGCTATCTGCAGTATTTTATGCTGATTCTGTCAGCGAGAATGCGTTCATGGTTGTTGGAAATATCAGCGATTACAAGCTGATCTGCGGCTATCCTAGCTGATTCATGTTGAGAAAGTATGTACGCACACTCTCAGTTCGCACCAAAAATAATTTCTTCCGAGCTCATTCAAGCCCTTCGTACTTCCAGGATTCAGTGTCCGAAGAACTCTAATTGACAGAAGATTCGGGCCAACTTCCATTTCTCCCTCGCAAAAATTTTCCAACCAAAGTTAATTGTAAGTATAGTCTATCAGTTTTGTATATATGTCGTAGTCGAATAGGATTCTCAGCCAGATAGCTATCTTCCGCAATGATATCGGCCGGCTGATAGGATTCACGACGCGGGAGAAGTCTATCCGGCTGAAATTCGTAGGCCGATAGACTCGTGTTGGGGCTGGTGACTATCGGCCGGAAGCATTTCAGCCACATAGCCACGGGGCTAGGATGATAGAATTGGGCAAGTCGAGAGTTCTTATTCGACTGGAATGGTCAGGCTGATAAACTCGAGATACTTCATGCATCTATCGGGCTGGTACTACTCCGGACCGTAAATTTGCAGCCGAGATCTGCACTTATAGAAAAATTCATTCCGTGTATAGAAAACTGTTGGTGTACAGTTCTTTTATACACCGTGTAGAGTAGTTTGGTGTGGAGTACTTCTGGTGTCGAGTTCGGGAATCTGGTGTAGAGAACTTTCCGTGTAGAAAAATTATGGTGTAGAGTTCGGGAATCGTGTGTAGAGTACTTATTGTGTTGAGCACAATCGGTGCAGAGCACTTGTGTACTGTGTAGAGTAATTTTCGTGTCGAGATCAGAAGGGGCCCCGAAATGGCTATCGACATCGGCAACACGCGCGATTCATTGTTACTGCGTATTCTAAGCTCCTGATAGCATGGCCGAATAAGTAGACTAAATCTTGAGTGTAAAATAATATTTCCTAATAAACACAGAATAAACTGTGAATGTCTTTGAACATTCGTGATTAATTATCATGAATTCTTCCCGGTCAATTTTCAATAGAAGAGCTCTATAATCACAAATCCATATTTTTGGGATAAATTTGAATGATGTTTGGATTTTGACAGCGATCACTGAGACATGGATGTAGCCACCGTTGCACTGCAGAAGAGCACGAATCCTATCGGCCTAGAGTAGTACCAGCCCGGTAGATGCATGAAGTATCTCGAGTCTATCAGCCTCACCATTCCAGTCGAATAAGAACTCTCGACTTGCCCAATTCTATCATCCTAGCCTCGTGGCTATGTGGCTGAAATGCTTCTGGCCGATAGTCACCAGCCCCAATACGAGTCTATCGGCCTACGATTTTCAGCCGGATAGACTTCTCCCGCGTCGTGAATCCTATCACCCGCCCGATAGCTACGCGCCGCGGGAGATAGCTATCTGGCTGAGAATCCTATTCGCCTACTGTACATAAGCTGTCTCAAACATCACTCGCCATGTGCAAAGGTTTGTTTCGACAACTTTCTCTGTTGCCAATAACACTTTTACAATACTGTCATTCCATAACGCTCACTATAATCAGAACCACACACGCAACTCTTCATCTGAATTTGTCAAATCTTTTTCAGATGAAAGTCGAAAAGGCTAGTAATTTGTTGCAATGAATGTTGACATGACCATCAAAAAATGTGAATAAAATTTCTATAAGACAAGATATCATGAGTTTTATTTAAGACAAAAGTTTTGCAAGCTTTACAGGGTGCAATAAAGAGTAGGGGAACGATGATCAGGAGTCAAACAGAGCTGCACAACTTTGCGAGATGTGAAACTTTGAGATTACACTCACGATCGGTAGAGCTAGGTGGATGTGTAAATAAGGTCGGAGTGAGCAATTTTTCTCAAATACGTGCGTATCGAGCAAGTGGCAGATTTAATACTCACAAGCGAGCACATATATGGCCGAGCTCGAACGAATTATAAATCAGAGGCAGAGAGAAGATGTACTCGAGTCATGAGACGCGATGGCGATAAGAGCGCGGTCGAGAAAGGTCAATTGAATCTCGAGCTTAGCGTGCCAGAAGCGTCTCACGCGCTCAGAGCATCATCACAGCTCTCACCTCGCTCGCCCAATCTCTGATTCGTCGTCGTCGTCGTCGATGACTCGAGATCGGATCCTCGACAGAAGCAACGCCAGCTAGTAAATTATCGAGCCCGTAAAGATAAATTGAAGCAGCTTCGTGGATAATCGCGTTGTATGGGCTCAGAGCTGCTTTGCGAGATCCGATCGATATCTAAATCAGCTGACGCCTCATGCACGAGGAATGGCATTGTAACCTGGCTCATCGAAGCGTCGAGATAAATACGCGCATCTTGCAGTAGCCATATGCGCAGTATACGTGTCGGGATACGCTAACGCAACGAGCCGGCCTGGTGTAGTATTGTTAATAGAACTAAAAAATGGCAGAAATATCGCTTTATTCGAAATTTTTCAGCTATTGAGGTGACTCCAATGGGATTCTGGTCGTAATTGACTGAAATAGCAGATGTATTATCCCAATTTTTTACCATAAACGAGGGCCTTTGATGCGAGTATAAGGAACAAACATACCATCAACTGCGGGAACTTTGGAACAGACCATGGAAGAGTTGTTATCACGTGCGGTTCATAAGGCATGTAGATCTATCGCTCTAATACCTGTTCTCTTCACTTTTGACACGTATGGTCAATGTTTTGCATCGGCGAGAGTATCTCCATCAGTTGTGAGTTCATACCTAACAGATTTTTTCAGGTGTATGGTATTGAGTCCCTCAAAAAATTAGTGAGATTCCGACCTTCGTATAAGGATGAAATTAAGGTAACTGAGCTGGATCCCACCCCTTTGTGCAGATATCTCGACGTGACTATCGTTACATTGATAAATCCCCGCCCTAACTCAATTTCGCAGAGTAAAACTGAAAAGTTGGCGTTTTCTTGGAAAACTGCCATACCTTAGAACACTCGAAAGAGAGAGTACATGCGTTTTTGGTAAGTAAGGTAACTTTAGAATAGGTGGTGTATATTTGGACTAACTCGTGAAACATTTATCACGTGCGTATCATAAGGAACACCCAACGACTGAGATTCAGCAAGCATAGGACTAGGCTTTCAAATCTTTCCTAATGAGATCGACGATGAATCGTGTTCTTTAAATCAAATTTTCAAAATTTAGAATGGAATGCAGAATAGCACAACAACTCAGTCGAGGGTCCTCATATTCCATTTCACTGATCTAAAGTTATCTCATTCCGGTCTAATCTTGGAACACGAGCGCGTATAGTTTCGACCAGAGACGTCCAAATAGACTTCATCAATCCCGCAATTGGAAGTTAAGATTGTAAACTTTCGACTTTTGATGTGCGACTCACAGATTACACGAGGTTTGAAGGGAAAAGTATGATTTTTGTCCCAAAGCTGCCCCAGTTGATGGTAGAACACGTGGCGTGTCGTTCGTTCTAGCGTTATCTTGGAAACTCTGAGAGTGCATCACGGTATCGTGCAGCATAAAGCATATACTCTCAGAGTTTTCAATATGGCAACAGAACGGAGTTGTGTTCCGGTGAAACATCGATGTTTTTCCATGTTTCGGTAAAAGTATCCTCTAGTTTAGTAAATTACGAAGTAAATCCCGTTGAATCTACCTCGGAATTCATCACAACAGCTAAAATATCTTGAGTGGAGCGATTCTCTTTAAACGTTTAGTTTTGAATACGATAGTGCAGCGTAGGGCTAGATGCAGCGATGCGGCATCAGTATGTGTGAGCCCTGCAGGCTGTAAGAGGCGCGTTACAGAAGTCACATGCGTTTTATACTCCTGTTTAAATTCATGATGATCAATTGGTCACGCGTAATCCGGATCCCGTAGCACTCGTGATCGCACGCGACGGTCGTGGCGGGTATCACATATATCACAAACCGGCCCATTTACGTTCGCTTGGCTAACCCCTCGACTACCAGGGATGAGCCGTACATCCGGAGGCCTCATCCTCTGACACTCGCTCTCTCGCTTTCCTAAGGTGTGTTTTAGGTTCAGAGACTCGGTCAAGCGAGTGCACATTCGATGTATGAGGGTAGATGAGCGTCAAGATTATGTGACGAGAGTTTCTTTGAGGGAGTCTACGTGTATGAATTCATGGATTGCCATATAAAGATTGTAAAATCGTCTCGCTACAGAGGTCAAATTTTTGTCCGAGATCTTCATATCGTGTCATTGTTCTGTTCTTGAATAGCCAAGATCATCAAATCATGGAAGTATTTTGAAACGCTTTGCTCGTGTTTCGTGTGTGAATAATAATACGAAATGAGGCTATTGTGTTCAACATGTCCATCATTTGTCACTTAGCGTGAAAGTGCTCTGCTTTTGGTGGACTCCAGCTCAACCATGGGTAAATTGAAGGACTCTTTCTTCACCCTTTCTTTCGGACCTCTACCTCTTTCTTCATTTATTATCTGCTTATGGTTGGCTCTTCGTCTCTGTCTCTGTTTCTCTTTCACTTATCACTGCTGAGCAGCGCCGGCTCAACTTTTTTCTCATCGACACTCTTGTAACACCTTTTCTCTGCTACTCCCCCCCCCCCCACCCGCTCTTCTTTTTCTTTCTCTTTCTCTCTCTTGCCTCCTATCTCGTACCCACCTCACTCGCTCACTTTCTCGCGAAGCAATTTTTCGAGATGACAGCAAATGACAAATATTCTGTAACATTATTTTGTTCTCTTTCTACGCAATGAATTTCGCTTTGGAGCCAATGCCTCGCCAACTGTCTTGCTCACTCATACTTACGAGCACCTGAGAATAATGTAACGTTCGAAGAACGTCTCATTACTTTGATCTATTTATCACGTTCCGTAGAATTGGATCCCGGGCCTTTTTTTCGCTAATATCGTTTCTCAATGTCTCGCCACTCAGATTAAATTCCTTCTCTTCGACTCTGCATTGCGATCATCCTCGGTTGCATGTTTATTGGCAAAATGCACCCCCCCTCTCTCTCTCTCTCTTCTTCTTTCTTTCAAAAAGAAGCATGCATCACTTTGCGTCAAAGCTGCATCTTTGTGGTGTAGGTTTTTGCGTTGGAATCTCGTTTCGAGGATGAATCCTCGGAGATCGATTATGACAAAATGAATAAGAATACATGCAATCTAGCTATGTTGTATCAGACAATTGTATTGAACTGTGAATGGAGAATGTTTGCTCGTGATGTCAGATTTATTTGCGTCCTCGCACTGCTAATAAACCCCAAAACCAATCTATTCGTGGACTAGACCTTGAATCAAGTTCCCGTGTAATCTGTGAGTTAGCAAAAGAATTTTTCAGCACAAGATCACCCTTATCTTATCCTGTAAGCACGCTCAATGACCTCTGAGGCAGCAGAATTTATCTAATCAGGGATGCCTCTCAGCCTGATTTTAGACGTCAAAATGTCTGTCAGGAATATTAATTTGTAAGAGTACCACCAAAAACACACTCAGAACCTCCTATCGATGGATAATAGCTCCGGAAAGTGAGTAAACTCCGAGTGAAAAGCAGAAGAACCGTGCATACTCTAATGTACGGCATGAGGTTGGCTGCGAGTGACTTGTCACTGACAACACGTGCAACCCGATGCAAGTCGCTGCCACATCAGCTTTGCAGAATGCGGACATTCGAGTGATCACGATGCTCGTTATCAATCACTGTATCATCGCGAATCACCAACATTTTAAGTATCCTCGCCCACGTTGAAGTATTATTATTGTGACCACGATTGACTGCATAGACTTGAACACTGCTTGACTCG
Source organism: Eretmocerus hayati (assembly GCA_029851415.1). Taxonomy (NCBI): domain Eukaryota; kingdom Metazoa; phylum Arthropoda; class Insecta; order Hymenoptera; family Aphelinidae; genus Eretmocerus; species Eretmocerus hayati. The sequence continues at coordinate 48,510,760 of CM056743.1, forward strand.
CAAGCTGGTTGGTCTCCGGGACACGATGCAAATTGTGCTTCGCGCGACTACACTGTTTAAACACTGTTTAAAAGAATTCAACAGATCCTTATAACCACATTGAACACATCATGTTGCAAAATGGACATACACGAAGTAAAAATCGAATACCCATACAAGACATAGCTAATATTATGTCAGTGACGAAACATATAGAATGTCATGAGGACATTGAATCATCTATCACAACATGAGATCACATCCATCACAACAAACACACTTTGACTTCACTCTGATAAAGACGTTGTGATGACTCACCTAGGCCATGGCTCAAGAGTGATTAACTCCGCTGAGAGCGACCGAAGCGAAAAATCCATGACAGATCCATCAACACTTCACACACGACATAGAGACTATATTACAGACACTGAACTTCAACCATTACAACATCACACACAACATAGTACAATAAATATTAATACATTATAACAAAAAACTCAAATACGTCAATAATGCAACCCACAAAATTTTGATTATATTAAGAAAAGATAGTGAAACTTTCATTTCAAAATGATGTTCACCATTTCGGAAACATTAAATCCCATAAAAAAAACTTCGAGATGATCATGATCAATAAAAATAATTCAAACTTGACGAATCAACAACAACCTCCACGAAGTATTCTTGTGGTCGAAATGCGAACATATACAATGATCTCTTAAAATGACAACTTGTAAAATTACAGAACAAAAAAGAGAAACATCGAAATTGATAACTGGGAAATGAAAAAATGATGGAAAAGGATTCAAAAGGATAAAAGTATTCATAACAAGAAATTTCCAATAAAAAAAAAACTCGAAACATAATCAGAAGGTGAGACAACTTAAAAATAACGTAAAGAAGACTAAAAGATAAAAAGATAACTGAAAGATAGCATTCAGATAAAAAGATAATCGAAAGATAAGATTGAGATACAAGGATGACTTCGAGATGATCTAAGATGATATGATGAACTTACATATGATAAGTACTTAGATACACGCGACACACAAGATCTATCCTCGCTCTCATAATTCAAACTCATATTTGGACCCGGTAAGTTGATAGCCCTGTCTACGATTTCACGTTGGCAGCCCTGCTCGGGAGGATCCGGACGGATAGGATTTTGCCCGTGGCTTAATTATGTTAAGAGTTGAAGTTAATTAATAAAATAAAATTAATGTAATAATCGTATACCAGTACTATCACGAGTATTGCCTCGAGTACTGAATCACCAGTATCACCTTGAGTTCTAGATTACAAGTAGGTTTACTTAAATACTCAATTACGATTGACACTTCGAGCATTGGTTCACGAGTATCAATTTGCATACTTGATCACAAATGGCCCTACGAGTACTGGATCACTAATGTCACCTCGATTCCTTTATCACGACAGTGCCACTTAGCAATTGGTGTTATAATGACGAATGGATAATTAATTGTCGGGTAATTCGCGTAACTCAAGAAATCGAATTTCTTTAGAACGGATATTCTAACGTAATTTATCTTCTCTCACTGATTTTGAGATTCTCTTACTGGTCTCGAAAAATTGTGCATGTACGAGTCAAATCAATATCGAACTCAAGATTAGCGCACAATTTACGTCGAGCTAAGGGTATTTCCGTTTCAAGATTTTTTCTATTATGAATAAATTTCTTGAAAATCTTTGGACTTGATTTCTCATACTGAAATTATGAAGAATATTTTATGAGTTTGTGTGTGTGTGTGTGTGAGTGCGTGTGTGTGGTGTGTGTGGGGGGATGGGTCAGATATTCATACGAAATGGCATTAATTGAATGAAAACAGTCATTCTGGTTTTTTTTCGTTGGCGTTGAACCATCAGCTTCCTACTCTGGTGATTTTTTTTTTTCCTGGTAGATAAACACGATACGAAGCTTCAAGCTTCAGAGCAATCTTGAATAGATTGATTCATATCGAAACAAGAATATTATTGAAATAAAAATGTCTATTATTAGGCCTTTTCAATAATCACCGCGGATCAAGACTATGTATGGGCCCCTGACTCAAAAGACTTGCTTGATCCCTGAATTGTCTGATAATTTTGTTCTTATCCATATCAAGATGTTGTGTGTGAAATTTCAGCAAGCTCCGCCCAAGCGTTCACAGCAATTCGAAATTTTTAAGGGACCATTGATCCAAAAATTCAATTGCTGGTAAAAAACATATATTAAGGAAAAATTGTCCATGTACAGCAAGGTATTTGCACTGGCTCTACTCAATGCTCCCTCACCTGGCAAGGGCATTTCTCAATCACCTTCCTCTTGGTTTTTTAGGGCGTGTATCACCAGACCTCTCCGAATTCGCCTAGTCGAGTCATTAGTTCAACCGCATTTAGATTATTGCACAGTCGTGTACCTCGACGCCACGGACGAACAGCGGCCACGGATACAACGACTGAGCAATTCATGTGTGAGGTACATTTTTGATCTTAGGAGAGACGAGCACATCACCCCGTTTAGGGAGCGTTTAGGTTGGTTGCGTACTGATTCGCGGAGAATGTACTTCGCAGCTCTGTTAATGCATAAGATCATGCATTTAGGAGAGCCTGGCTACCTAGCTGCGATTTTCACCAGGTACCAATCTGAACGCCCCGCACGTGGTAATGCAGAAGAGCGGGTACTCAAAGTTCCCAATATGAGACTTGAATATGGAAGGAGATCTTTCCAGGTTCAATGTGCTCATTTTTGGAACTTTCTCCCTCCGGGCTTTCGGCAGCTGGGGAAAACACCCTTGTTCAAAGAGTCCTTGAAAGATTTCCTATTAACAAAGTCTCCTCAGAGGATTGATCCGGAGAAGCAGCATTACTTTAATCTTTGATGGTCTAGGGCTTTGTTCCTTTTCTTTTTATCTCTTTTTAATTGTTAGTGACCTTCTGTCACCAGACTGAAGAAAAACTGTGATATTTCTGTGAACCCATGCCCTTTATCTCATTTTCTTTCAAGTGAAATCGTAAAGTGTATGACTAGTCACAATTGTGATATATCTATCCTTGACCAAATTATTTCTTAATATGATTTTATCGGAATATTTATTAATTTTATATATATATATATATATATATATATATATGTGACACATATGAAAATATGTAGGTGTATTTTGTCGTATGACGAATAAAGGATATCTATCTATCTATCTATCCTTTCAAATCTCCCTACTATCTTATGTGGAAGCCAAATACGTTGTCTTGCCGCCCCGAGTGTCGGAATTCGAAAATTTCCATTTTTCGACCCACCGTATAGGGATTTATGACTCTTAATGTACCCGGGGAATTTGATCTTTTTCCCAAGTGAATCTCTATTACTGGTGGATTTTTAGAGAATAACTTTCTCGATTTCATCAATTCTCAGTCATATCACTTTTCTATCCAAAGAGGCTGAATTTCGAACAAAACCACCGTCATTGCAGTCGATGAATATGATCGTGCATTTTGGTTTGGACGAACCCGTTTTTTTTTTTTTGGTTGAAAATAGTTCTGACATCTGAGGGTCAAATGAGCTACGGTTACGAGCTCTGAGTCGATTTTCGAAGATGACATTGAGAAAGTATGGAATGTATTTTTGCATTCGCAAAATCTTGTTGACCAGACTTAGAAGGTACATTTTGATATTTTAATGGAGAAGTTTGAGACCTATAGAAAAAATTTGACGTCTTGATACCTCATTTTTAGTACTCATACAAGGTTCCACACTTACAGTTTTTTGAACCAAAACGAGTGACTAACGAAATTATTGATCACATACAATACATCCGATGACCAGTCAAATCCCTCAACTTCCCTGTAGGAACGAGTTTTTCGGGTGGGTCAGTACAATATTTTTCTTGTTTCAATCTACATGTCACGCCCTTGATCCATTTAACACGCATGTGTCGAATACAATTCCCACGAATGATCCAATACTAACTTCATCTGATCAGTGTATGTAGAGATCAGCATCCATTACGAAGCAAAAGTCCATTTAAAGGTGATATCGCGTACAACATGGTCCGAACAAGCGATCGCAATGGTTACTCGTTCGAATTCAATCCACCATATGTGATAATATCACTACGTCATGCTTTATATACAGCGCAGAGCGATGGGTCGACTCACAATATATTCGGTCTCTCGTGATCATGCATGAGAGAGCATTCACGCGTGCTTGTCAGACACTCTAACATCACGATGAGGCATTCAAGCAAAGGGCTCATGGAGTGCAGCGCATCACATCTCACTGATGTTTACCAATGCCCTCATTCACGCGCGCAGTCAAACAAAATCGAGCCAAGCGTCCCAGGGACCGCCCGCCCGTCTTATGGTTTTATACATAGGTGTGCACAGGTGTCTCTCGAGAGGTCGTCGAGCGAGCAGCACTCGCCACAGGTCACGCGTTCGTGAATGTTAGTGTACCTCAGTACGAACGAGGGCAAGAAAAATTTCAGAGTCAAAAGCAGCTATAGCACCTATTAGAGGCTGTTTCTCGAGTGCGAGTGAGATAAATAAAGAGATGAAGAGCAGTTCTCGAATCAAAAGTGATCGAGTGTGTTGGCCTCGGCCACGAGAAACAAAGCTCAGATTGTCCATCACATATGAAATACTCGTCAATATGCATATCATTTTTGTCTGGTGGTCGTTCTTATCGCGCCTCTTTGCCCTGCTTGATATCTAGTTGATTGTAGTTTCTTTCAGAGCTCGAATGGGTTCACAGTTAACATTTCTTTGGGAAAGGTTGCTCCTAACAAACTGGCTACAATGATTGAAGAAATAACAATCAATTTTGATGCTCGATCGATACGCTTGAGCACGGCTTCCATCATTGCCGGGGTAGAAAGCGAGCTCGTGAGATAGAAAAACTGCGATCCTGGTCCAAGTGAATAGCTATATAACCTAGTTATAACCAATTTGTTCTGTGACAAGTTCACTGCAACGGGTGTATCGGCGAGACCTGCTAATTCTCATTTCTCAATCTTAACCGACTTGGACTGGCTCGAAGAATACTGGCAGCAACAACTGATTGTAGTGCTTTAATTTGCTAAGAACATGAACAATGAGATTGAAAACAATTTTCTCGTATACAGACATATCTGCCAGAAAACGGGCGTCCAGTTCATGGCTAGAATAAAATTACAAACAACGGCGTCGCGGTGAATGTGCTAATGAGAGTGGATAAATTTGTTAATTTCAATTATTCGCAAAAATACCTGAACTTTCGATTTGTCGACCTTCCGAGTGAACTACCGACTCATTGTCTGATTGACCTTACAAATTAACCACCAACCGGCATCAACCTACCAGTGGATCTACAGACTCACTGACTTGCCATATGACCCGCTAACCGGCATCGACCTGCCAGAGGACCTACACAGATCCACTGACTTGACATATGATCCGCCAACTTGTCGACCTACCAAAGTAGCTCCTAACCCTCTGACTCCGCGACCTACTGAATATGATTAACTGACCCACTGACCTCATATATGACCAAGGGACCCCTTTACCTACTGACCTACTATGTAACCTGCCAATCTCCTGACCCAATATATCTCCCCCCGCCCCACCAGCCTAATGATTTGCCATTTGATCTACCGTAGTGCTCACTGACGCCCCCCCCTCCCCAACTCTTTACCTTCCAGATGACTTGGCTGACTTTATTCCGTTGACCATAGTAGTCCGACAGGTGGGTTGGTTGTGCGGCAGATTAGTACGTCGATGAATAAGAAAGTCATTGTATTGGGCCACATGGTGACTATGTTATATTGCAGGACAATGGGTCCAGGGGATAGTGAATCATCCATCAGGTCATTAAATCGGTAGGTCATCCGTTGAGTCAGCAGATCGGTGAGTCAGGAGGTCATATATCAAGTCAGTGGATTGGTGAGCTATGCGCAATCAGCAGATCGACGGGTTGATGGGTCATGTGACCGATCAATAGATCCTAGATCCATGAGTCTAGGGGTCATCCAGAAGGTCACCAGATGGACAAGTTGGTGAGTTAGTGAGTCGTATACTAGAGGAGTTGTTTGGTAGGTCTACCGGTAGGTCGACGGGGTGGCAAGTTACTAGGTCGGTGGGTCAGCAGGTTTCCTGGCAGGTCCCTTTATTGGGATAGTCATCTCCTCACATATAGTACTAATTTTTTTTGTTATAGAACTTTTTAATGACCATTCAATAAATCCTGAAAATGCATACTTAAATGTAACATGTCGTGCTGCATATTTCTAAATTCGGTGTTCAGAAGTCCAATTCCTGTCGTTGAGGTGAAGTTTTTCTCAATGTTTCAGGTTTGTGTGATAGCAGTAAAAATGAGACACCGAATTGGTATTCGGCAAGGTATTTGGTGATCAAAAAAAACCATGAGCAAGAATTTTCACCGATTCCTCTAAGGATCTCCCACATTTTGCCTCGACTTTACATCCAATAGCTCGAAAAAATGATGGATTTTTGCAAGTCAATATCAAATTCGGAATCAATGAGCTACAAACTTGTATACAATATGAGAACAATAATTCGGATCAAGTTTTTTAGTAATCATATTCACAAGCAGGGTGATAGGGATGCGTTTCAGGAGTTTGATTCGAATCCTATAAGTTATATACGGTGTAGATAACTCTCTTGACATATGGTTAGCCCATGTATTATTTTTTTTATAGAAAAGACGTGAATCTACCTCCGACACTTCATTGTTATTAAAACGAAACGTTCGGAGAGTAAATTTATGTTTCCACTAGACTTACTGTTTAAAGCGGATTTCAAACCGGCGAAATTTCGATGATTGGGCTGGAAATCTGATAATCCTCTTTTGACACCAAGGTGAATAATACTCATCCATAGCAGTGTTTGCCAACACTAAAGCGTTTTCATGCCGTGAACTAGAATTTAATATTGTTGCATATTCAAAGCATATCATTTGCTTCGAATAGGCACGTACATGAACCAACACCAGGGTCAAAGCTCGCAGTCTGAAAACGCCTGGGATTTAGCAAATGCGTCTTCGAATATCACCTCCTGGTGTTTAGAGGAGACTATTCTCAGAGTCTCAGCCAAGTTTGCGACGCGTTCCCTGAGAACCTTTCTCGCCAGCCATTTCATACTAACCGCCTGGTGCACAAAGACGCGCAAGTACACACGTCCTAATAACATGGGATCTCTCCGGATCTCTATCCAAATTCTACGCATTATAGGAGTCATGGTTGCACCTGTCTTATCTCTGGTAGAAGTATGACAATTTTTAAAAAAAATTTCCTGGCCACTAGGTGGCTGATCCAGGTTTTATGGCTGTGTAGTAGCAATACGACTTGGCCAGTTATTGGCCGAAAAATGCTCACTCATTTCTACCAGGTATTTCTTTTGACTAAATACAAAACTCATTTCATGAATACGAACTAAATTATCACGTGCGATAGAGTAATGGACGGTGCTCCGTGTTGGATTTTCAACACCAAGAAATCGGGACCGATCCGTCGTAAAAATTTCTTAATTTCTCAGAATTATCGGTCCATTTCCTAATTCTTCTGACCGATCACAAACAAGACGGTGGAAAAATCGCTTCACAATCGGTGACTGGACCATGTACATAACTCAAATCTCTCTTGCACACGTAAAATTGTTTGAATCGCGAATATGCGCGAAGTCAAAATCTGTCAGATGCGTAAGTGGAGCACGAAGAGTAGGCTCGATTGAAGACCTTCGCACACCCACGCAGCTCGCTTCTCTCGGAACATAAGCGTGAGAGAGGCGATATGCAGCGCGCGGAGGTGGCCACGTTCTCTCTCTCTCTTTCTCTCTCTCTCTCTCTCTCTCTCTCTCTCTCTCTCTCTCTCTCTTCCTCTGCTCTGTAGAGCGTGGACAAAAGTTGCACGCCGTATCTCGCTATCTTGGTATTAATTTCATCTTGGAAGAGATTTGCCTCTCGACCCTACACCCGTCGTCGCCCTTCACCTCTGCAGCCTTTCCTTCCATATAGTTCCCTCCTCCCCCACATCCTCCTCTCGATCTCTCGCGCCCTGTTCGCTCATTTTTCTTATACGCTGGCGACGGCGAGAGCGAGAGAGAGAGAGAGAGAGAGAGAGAGAGCACATGCATGGGATTACAACCTTCCACCGATATTTGAGAGCGACTATATAAGCGCATTCTCCACATCTCCAACTGTCCTCGCGTGTTTTGCCAATAAAAACGAGCTGCTGGTATCAGAACGTCCTGATGGTGTACATCATTGGTTGAGGGTGTGCGCGATTTTTTTGTCTCGTATTTTGCGTAAACATGGTCGCGCAGAATGTGTAGCGTTGCGTCAGCCGTGTCATCACATTAATGGCCGAGAGAAGCTTGGAGAACGATACGAGAATTGATTTCTGCATGAGATAGAAACTTGTCTCTCGCGCGGTTATATGCGATGTAGAAAGATGCGCGAGCGAGCAGACGAGTCCGGGGCTCGCAATTACTCAACGTACTGAATCGTGTGTGTATACCAATCGAGGAGAGGCACCTTTGACTGACTGACGGCTAACTTTAACTTTATACATAAAGACGATACGTGTACAAACGTATGTATCGGACGAACGTTGTACCTGTTGTGTTTGCGTATATTCATGCTGCTCATGAGGATAACGTCTTGGACGTTCGATATGTGTATATAATGGCAATCGCGAGCCGCGCGAGTATTGTATGAAGAATCCAGCCCACGTCTGAAGAAAAAAAAAGAAGACGAGTTCCGCGAGAGCTGCTGGGCTGTGTAATTAGATTACATTAATAGAGTTTCCATTATCCATGCCAATGCGCAAAACCTTCGAGAGCTCGTGTACAAGCTTGATCGAGCGACGCGCCACCGCGGCCGAGCGATATTATCCTCTCTCGCGCGCTCGTGCAATTGAAATTGATGAGCTGTCAAATAAAAATCGATCTGTTCCACTTTGAGCGCCCATTATCGACGCTCTGGCCTATTCATCAAGCTTTATGACTTCTCTGCGAAGATACTAGGATTTACTTACTCCTTTGACTTGTTTCGAGTTTCACAATTTGCTATTATTCAATAGGTTTTTTCCTCTCACTTCAGACGTCGTCGTCCTGGAACCAACGGACGATTTTCACTGCAGGTGAGACGTCGCACGTGGTTACATCTGTGACTCGTCATAAAGCAGAGTTACTATTTCAAATCATATTATGGTTGATCAAATATATATTTGAAAAAGCAAATTATGAAAACTTTGGCGTAACAATTTGTAGAATTGTTCGTGTGACCAACTCCACAAGTTCACTTTATTCAGACCACGTTGTGATCTACACGCGTTTGAACCGCTGATCTTGAAAGTCAAAATGAAGTGGAAAGTGGAAAATCGATGGAAATTCATTTGGGTCGTTCAAGACAAATCTGATGATATATCGAGTGATGTATTTCATCTACTGGATGGGACATAAACCTAAGAAATCAACTATTATTCCAGTTTCATGAGGGAAATTTCATTCATTGACATCAAGTTCTGAAAAAGCCCAAAATTTAAGGAGCAGTTATGTGTTTTTGGGCATCTTTGAGTTAAAAGTGATCGATGGGGTCTTATTCAGTATATGTTGCCTAGATTCAGAATCTTTTTCGATCGAAAACCTAGCTGGTTCGCCTCGGGATCTATCTCATTCCCAATTTTTTATCAGATTTTTCCAATTGTGTTCGTCTGCAATTCAATTTTCGATTCTTTCTCGGAACATTTAGAGTGCAGAATATATTTGTAGGAAATTATCACAGTGCAAGATATCAACGCTATGGTGCTTAATTTCGCGTTGCTATCGTGCCCCCATGATAATTACCTTAAAGTATAATTTGCACTTTAAACGTTCCGAGAGAGAATCAAAATTTGAATCGCAGATAAATATACAGTGGAGGAATCTGATAAACACTTGAAAATGAAATAGATCCCTAGGCGATCGAGGCAACGATTTGAGATATTATCAGATTTTCGAGAATTGCTACAGATTTTGTTCAGCAGACACTCTCTGCTCACCGCCCAATTCACTCCGACGCAGAGTTGATCAGCCGGCCTCGCTGCAACAATATCACGCTAGATCTCTCCTAATTTGGATTTCAACTTTGTCTTTCTTATTCTCCTTGATGGACTCCGGTAAGTGAAAGAACAACCTCTGACTAAAGAGTCAGCGAGGGAATATTTGCTGACACTCCCCCCTGCAAGAATAAATGTGGACTAGGGGCAATTTTTCAATCTTTGACGGCTCCTCCGTAGCCTGGAGGTTTTTTCAAGGCTGACTTTCGGTGACATCACTTATAATGTGATCTTAGTATTTGGAGTGCCCTTGTTATGTGGGAAATTTTCCTTGTCTTGTAATTAGATTGGTAGAATTAACTAGTCACTAATGGGGCGATCAAGTGGTTGGCCAGAACGAAATGATGATACACAAGCAATCCGTGTACGAGTGTCTTGTGAGACTGATCAAAACTTTTTGCCTTTCGGCGAATAAAACTGATATTCTATGCTATTTCATTCTGCTCTATATCCTACTAATTTTACGAGAAAGTGAGACACAAAAATGATTAAACGTCGAGAGGCGTGAGTTGTAATGGATTTTTCTTGAGATTCTTACATACCAAGATGTTAATCCATGTTACAATGCCGAAGCACAAACTTTGGATTTGAATACGTTTGGGAGTCTCGAATGCTTTCTATGGACTATGCATGGGTATATCGATTTTCTATCGAAACAACGTTCCGGGTCATCTAATATGCCCTTCTTCAGGTTAAAAATGATTTTTCGTTGGATGGGGGATGTATATACAGTACCATGCAAAAATTCCTGAACGGGGGTTTGAAATCCTCTCTTGCAAAAACGTCGATTACTCGAGCCCAGATCAACGTAGAGGAATTTTGAAAAAAGCATCTCAAAGATGAGAAAAAATGCTAACTTTTTATGGTTTGCGATTTTTATCTCAGCCCTTTTTGGTACCTCAAATAGCTGATGTAATTTCAAGGATTTCGAGAAAAAAACCGTTTTTATTCTATCGGCTGTAATTTGGACGCGGATAAAGATAGAACAATTTTGCAAAAAGCATCTTGAAGAGCGGAAAAGTGCCATTTGCAATGATTTTTCGATTATTTTTTACGTCGTGTGAATAAGAGTGTGAGAGCTCTCAAAGTAGCCAAAACCGTAGTTTTTCGCCATTTTTACACGTATTCCATTGAAAATCCGAGAATCTGGCTACTTTAAGAGCTCTCACTCTCTTATTCACACGACGTAAAAAATAATCGAAAAATTATTGCAAATGGCATTTTTTTCGCTCTTTAAGATGCTTTTTGCAAAATTGTTCTATCTTTATCCGCGTCTAAATTACAGCCGATAGAGTAAAAACGGGTTTTTTCTCGAAATCCTTGAAATTACAACAGCTATTTGAGGTACCAAAAAGGGCTGAGAGAAAAATCGCAAACCATAAAGAGTTAGCATTTTTTCTCATCTTTAATATGCTTTTTTCAAAATTCCTCTACGTTGATCTGGGCTCGAGTAATCGACGTTTTTGCGAGAGACGATTTCATTCCCCCGTTCAGGAATTTTTGCACGGTACTGTACAATGGCTTGAAAATCAAAAGAGCGAGACAACCATAAGAAATGGGGTGTTGTTTCGATAGAGAATTGGTATATACATCGGTATACCAATTCTCATGGTGCATGGTCCATAGAAAGCATTCAAGACTCCGAAACGTATTTGAGAGCTTCTGGACATTAGGGTCGAAAGATTGAATTTTTTGAATTCGAAATCAGCTTAGAACAGATCGTCAAGAGCTACCAATGAGGCACAAATTACTTCGTACAGCACATCAGCAGAGAAAGAGAGAGAGAGAGGGCGAGTGAATGCGAGAGAGACCCGCCCGGGCGACGAATGACGCGCAGAGGTGTGAAGAGGTAGTCTCGCTTCATCTCCTCGTTCTTTCTCAACCTCTTCTCACAAACCGATCGACCTGATGGCAAGCATAGCGGCAATAAAGCTGCCCCAGGCGAGAAAGCTCAATGCCGGGCGAGCCCTGTAATTGGAGCGATTTCTCGCCCCTGCTCGGGGCTCGGTTTCACGCCGCGGCGGCCCTCGTCAAACGCGCCGTTCTGCCGTGTCATTCGTTTTAATGGCACGAACTGCGTGTCATCATCTACTGCAGCATATAAGTTCTATTTTTCCATGTCAAAGATGCGCCAATGCGTGCAGACCATTCTGTGTGAGTGTAAAGTGCATAATATTCTCTACGTCGCGCGGTGCATGGTGCAAGGTCTCGATCACGGAACAGGAAGCGACCTCGGAGCGCCGCGCCGCGCCGCTGCCACACCGCATCTCTATCGATACGGTGTCGATCTTGATTGATGCGATCGGTGCGTGTTGATCGAATTGATTGATGAAGAATGGGCTTAATTTGTGAAAAATCTTCTATTACTCTGAACTTACGAGGTCTCCAAATGATCTCAAAACCTTGGCGGGGATACGCAAGACACGTGCGGCTCTCCACACTAGAAGGCGATGAAGTGATGATGCTCTCGAATTTTCAGCATACTTATGAAATTTCCAAAGGAACCGTTAGAAATTTTCCAAGACCATTACGAGATGTCCTGTAAACTGCTTGTTCTTATTTTCAAAAAAATATTAGCCCTCGAAACGAGGTGGCCTCGGTGGTGGCTCGAAACAAAATATGAAGCGATAAGTGAATCAGAATTGGTCACATGCTTGTTATCGTACGCTAATTCCTTATTGCCTTGGATCAAATCAGAATTTGGAAAATCATCAGTCACACGCCTCATTCTCACATTTGCAAATATCACATTTTCGGAGTGAGCGAAGCATCACACGGTAAGAGTCAAGGGCAGTCTCCTTTGAGCTTTCAATACTCTCAATATATCTTTTCTATACGTGGTTCCGTATTCATTGTTGGTGATTTCATTTCACCAGACGTTCTTCAATTCAAATACTATAAAACCTTCATCCCAATTATCACACTTGTTCGACCCTCGACTATACAGCTAAGTGTGATGATCTCTTCCATCAGCAGCAAGCCTCGAGCAATACATACAGCTCTGTCCGCTCGGTCCATCACGCTCTCGGTGCGGCGTCAGCTCCTTTTCATCTCGTCTCTGATGATGCTTCCGAGCTACACATCATACGGGGCCACTCGTTCACTCTTTGATGCTCGTCTTCATCTCGTCCCAGCGAGTCTTGCTGCCTTCGATCTCTCACTCTCTGTATCTCTTACATGTCTGCATCGCGTCATCCACATCGTGATGGTGGCCGAACTGAGCCTGATTTCGAGAGCAAAGCACACAGCAGCCGAGCGAGCGGATAAAAAAATGAGGCGACCTTTCGAGATTCCTGAGATATTTTCGGTGCCTAGCAGCTCACCGGAGCAGAATCTCAAAACAATGCGAGAAACAGACCGATGGGTGAGATCACTGAAGCGCGGTCGTTTGCGCGCCATCATCTCGGTAAACAAATGAATCACGCTCGGATTACGCTCTCGATTCATCGGCATCAAGCGTTTGAATCACACGCAAGGCGTCTGCTGACTTTTCACCTCGGGCTCTCTCGCACGTACTTAGCATCATCGTTCAACCGCGTTCACTTGTGTGTACATAGGTGCGAGCGATTCCTGTAGCATGCATATGGTGCTACTCGAATATCACGGACCACGCTTGCGAGTTCTTACATACGTATACGAGATACTAAATGCAAACGTCTGCCGACTTGTGGCTATGACTGAGTATAGAGACGACGAAAAGAGCGATTTGCGGACCAATAATCCATCACACCAGACGGAGGCACGGGGCGCGTCTCTCATTTGCACTCGATATTCGCGGGGTTGACAAATCGCATATGTCTGATGGACGCTGCACGAGCCCACCACAGCGAGCCACAATGCATCAGTCCGATATTAAGAGTGAGGCCCGATCCGTTTCTCTCGCGCTGCAGCAGAGCGCCAAGGATGTTTGCTTTACCGAGGTGTTTGAACAGAGAAATGATCACGCCGCACGACGGACAATCGTTAAGTGGTCGATTCATTTACGCTCCAGCCTGCAGCAATCAATCAGCCACATCAGCTCTCAAATATACTATACGGGTAAAACGTTTGCGATTCCATCCGTGCTCGTTGAATTCCCGTGGCGCGCATGCAATTGCAACGCGGAGCGAACCTCGCGGCTAATCGCTCTTGATCAAGTACCACCGCATCAAAGTCTTCATACGCGCAGTTATATATTCATAAATCCTACGTGATAGCAGGAACCAATCGAATGGATGAAATTGCAAAAGAATCTGCGCTCCGTCAGCCCCTAGTTTGAAGCGAGTCTGATGACGACGCTCGAGGAAGAAGAGGAGGAGGAGTTTGCAGCCCGGCTCAGAATCGAAATCTGAAACGCGTCTCGATTTGGTTTGCGATTGTACGTCCGCGAAAGCCACGCAGCCGAATGAGTTGGCAATAATGGTCGTTTTCGCTCTCCGTGACTCCTAATGAGCTAGACGGGTAGAGATGCTGTTTGTGGATGAGTTATCGATACGAGCAACCAAGCCATTTCGTCACAGCTCTCGGCGACACTGTACTCGCAGGGCTATTTACAAAACACACATTTCCATCTGTACGTAGATATGTACATTTGTACATCACATTACCAAGCAATATGCGATTAAGAGCCAGTTACTACAACTCGCGTCAACTGCATTTCACTTTTTTTTTCCTGTTTGCGCGTTTATTAATTTTGCATCGCGTCCACGTTGTATGGAGTCTCTGCATAATCCAACTTGGTTCCGTTATTGCTCGACACCCATCTGTCGTATAACAACGTTCTCATATCGTCGACACTCGGAAGTTCATCAAGAGTTATCGAACCTGTAACAGGTAGAATCTCGCTGGGTTTGGACTGTCACGTGAAAAAGTAACATAGGCACAGACTTGATCCACCTAGATATTATGAAAATTTACTGACCTCTCCGAGAGCAATGTGTCAACACAAAATATGTAACTTGAGGATAGAGTATGGGCTCCCTACGATGGAAATACACTCAAGATCTTCGTCGAGAGCAAACTTTTTTTTCTTGAATCATTCACGTCACTCGAGGATACTTCGTGCAAATTGGGCTAGAACATATCTAGAACTTGAATGTTATGACGAATCGTCTGGTCTCGATCTTTGATTTTGGTCCAGACAAGCGTACATTGTCATTGTTTCACGAGATCTTCCAGCCTAATTTTCAATTACCAGTTGAATATACACTTATTTTTCGAGTGCAATTGACACGTGTTGGGATCGTCAATATCAACCTCAATCAATGAGGGTATGGGACCCTTAACTGAAAAGCGCTATCAGCTTTTGCCATGTCGGTGCCGCGAAAGGCTCTTTGTCAAACATCTTCAAAGCTTCTAACTGCAATCAAGTTTCGTGCCCGATCAATTTTGATTGACTGACATTCTAGTACCATTGCAGTTTCACCCCAGGACCAATTTTGTACAATTCAATGCCAATTCAATGCCAGTTCATTTCCAATTTAAGTCAATTCTTTTGAGGTGTTCCAACTCACAAGGGGAGTCCGGAGTCTCCGGGTCCTGAAATCTCACCAAAATTTTTTTACAGTTTCGTATCACCTAGGATATGAAGAACCCAAAGCAACTCAAATGGACCTCCCGTTCAGAGCTACAGCCTATGACATTAGCATTGCCCATATAGGCCCATGTTGAAAAGTGATATATATAGATATACTAGCAATGTTGACATTTCTGGCTGTAGCTCAGAGCAGAAGGCCCATTTGACAGAGTTGCTTCGGATTCTTCATATTCTAGGTGGTACGAAACTGTGAAAAAATTTTGGTGAGATTTCCGGGCCCGGAGAATCCGGACTCCCCTTGTCAGTGTTAGTTCAGTCTCTAGTTCAGTTCTAGTTCAGTGCCAGCCCAATCCCAGTTCAGTATCAGCTGAGTTCCAGGACCAGTAAGATTTCCCCGTAAAGTGCCAATTCAGTACAAGTTCAGTTAATTAATTTAGTTCTACTTTGGGATCAGTTCTATTCCAGTCCAGTTCTAGTTCAGTACCAACACAGAACCAGTCAAGTTCCAATTCAGTATAATTTCAGTTTCTGTTCAGTTCCAGTTTCAGTCAAATTCGATGAAGTTCAACTCAAGTACTAGTTCAGTTCCACTTCATTACGAGTTCAGTTGCAGGCCAGCACTATAGCTCAGCTGCGATTCAGTATCAGCTCAAGTTCTGTTCAGTTTCAGTTTTAGTCAAATTTCTTGGTGACACTGTTGACCAAGTTTAGTTCTAGTTCAGTAAGAATTCTGCTCCAGCCCAAGACTAGTCTAATACCAATTCAGTTCCTCTTCAGTTCCAGTCTATGTCGAATTCCTCCACGAAGTTCCAATCCAGTACCGAATCAGTTTCAGTTCAGTATCAGTCCACTTTCTATTCAGTTTCAACTTGAGTAAAATTTCTTCGTGAAGCTCTAACTCAGTACTGGATCATTTCCAGTTCAAAGCCAATGCAGTACCAGCTCAGTTCTAGTATTCCCATCCCATGCCAACTTATCTCACTCGATACCATCCAAGCCCATCCCAGACCATCCTGCCGACGGTGAATTAACCTTCCTGCGCACGTATTCACCACACACATCTTTTTTTTACCTGCATGGAGTTTCAGTTCTGCACTAGCTCAAACAGTACCAGCTCAGTTCCAGTCGAATTCTAATGCAGTTCCATTCAGTACCGGTTCAGATCTAGTCAATTCAATCCAAGTTCAGCATCAGTTCAGTTCCTGTTTGGTTCGAATTTTAGTCCCATTCCTTTGTGTAGCTCCAGTTGAACATTGATTGAGATCCAGTCCAGTAACAGTTCAGTTCTAGTTCAGTATCAGCTCAATTTCTGTTCAATTCCAGTTATTCGCCCAGTTTCAGTCCAGTACTAATCCTATACCGATTCCTGTCCAGTCTGTACCAAATTTCTTTGAAAAGTTCCAGCACAGTACCTGTCCACTACCAATCCAATTCCACTTCAGTCAGTTCCTGTTCAGTTTTAATTTGAGTCCAACTTCTTCGTGAAGCTCTATAGTTCAGTACCGATTGAGTCTTAGTCGAATTCCAATTCCGATCAGTATCAGTTCAGTTCTAGTTAATTTTCAGTCCCAGTCCATTTTCTCCTACGGCAGTTTCAGTCCAGTACCAGTTCAGTTCCAGTCTGAGATAAATTCATCAGTGGAGCTCCAGTTCAGTACTACTTCAATTCTAGTCGAGTACCAGCTCAATACCTACTCAATACCAGTCCAGAACCAGTTAAGTTCTAGTTCATCGTTATAAGTTCCTGTTCACTTTCAGTTTCAGTCTGAACCCGTCATGAAATTCTAGTTCAGGACTAGTTCAGTCTTATAACAGCGCTATTGCAGTCGCAATTCAACTGTTTACTTTCAATTCCAAGTCAGATTCATTCGAGTAGTTTCAGTTCAGAAAGGGACTGAGCAGTTAAGCATGGTGAAGTGGACCTTGTCAGGTATGGCCCGGGAAGTATTTTCCCCCTCTTTCTTACCCCAAACTATGGGGAATGCAGAGGTTTGTAGGTCCCAAAGTCACCCCCTTTTTCTACCCCACCCTAGAAACCCTCTAAAAAACGCTAAAAATCGATGTTCCTTCTATCAAATCGCATTCTGACGCATTTGAACGAATCGATCTGATAATTTTTTGACATATTTTTGAAACTTCAACAAACAGAAAAAAGATATTCGCATACTGACAACTTTGGATTTAGGCCCCGAAAAAAATTAATAAAAACTAAAAAGTCAATTTTCTCATGTGAATTGGAGAGAAGAACGTTAAAAAACCATTTCATCGTGTTCATCAGGTCATTTTGCATCGAAAATAGGTATTTTTAGAATTTTTTAGGTGGTGGAACATGGTCAAAAATGCAAAAAATCGTTTTCTAAGCAAATTTCGATTCAGTAATGTGAAACCTGAGATCTAGCTGGTCCAAAAAATGAAGAAATCCAAGGTACCAAATCCGTGAAGCCGAGGCTCCTTCAATGGGCCCGAAAAGTGCGAATTTTGAGTCGGACTGTTTCAAAGATGTGAACACGTATTTTCAATGTAATTTTTGACGTAGAAACCGAACCCGTGTTCAGTTTTGTTCCAAACCCTCAAGATTTTCAATGATTCTCAAAAAACCAACCGGAGGGTGTACGGCCGTTTCCAGCTTTTCTCTACACATTTGGGATGTATTATGAGTATAGGCAAAGGTTTGAACCTGTCGCATAGAGGATGCGAGTATGTTTCCCTTTGTATTCTGACCAGCTGAAGATGCACGAAATGTGCGTAGCCAAATTCATGCGATATACGCACTGCTAAGCCGAGCTCTTGTCCCGAATCAGCTATTGAAAGGTTGAGATGTCATAACTCAACTACCAAATTTGTATATGATGGATATTTAATGACAAATAAGTGACAAAGAAGAAGATTGCGGAGCTCTCGTCTAAACTCTGCGAGAGACGCTACATAACTGTTGCTGCAGATGCAGCAGGCCAGGTTTGTCTTGGGCGATTTTTTAGTAGGGGGTACATATACAGGAAGGGAACGCTAATGAAGTAATCAGGTCCTGCACCCTATTCTAGGGCTCAAATGCACTATAGGCACATCTGGCATCCAAGGCTACTTTACTACATTGAGGAAAATCTCCAATACCGTCATCAACGGAAAGTTTGAAATATCTTGCAGCCCAACGAGGCTCTTGCCAGATGTGTGAGTTTACATATAATGCGTAAGTGTGTGAGCACACGGAATCTTCGAAAAATATGAATATATAAGCCAACGCATAATCAAATAATACTCAAAGATGATCAATAATAGAGGCTACACAACATATTCCCCCCGTTGAAAGGTATACGAGCAACATTGTATTTCGTTCTTTAGAGTATCTATTTTTTGTAATTGTCTTCGATAGGCAGCAATGCCAACTGTCTCACACATCGTTTCAACTCATTCTTCGAAGTTTTCACCGTCACTATTTGAACTATACCGTCAGGTCCTGGATGAAGTTTCATCACCTTGCCAAACACCCACTTCATCGATGGAGTTTTTCCATCTTCTAACAGCACTTTTGCATTGAGTTTGAGTGACTCTGCATTTTTGGTCCATTTGTGGCGTACATTTAATTGATTAATGTACTCCTTGTACCATCTTGTCCAAAAGTGCTGTCGAACCTTCTCTATGTGCTGCCAATGGGAGAGTTTGTTCTTCGGGATTTCTTTTAGATCAGCTTCAGGTAAGCTCGTTAGAGGTTCGCCAATAAGGAAATGGGCCGGTGTTAGGACTGACGGATCATTAGAGTCAGATGACAGAGGAGTGAGTAGTCGAGAATTCAAAATGGCTTCTGTTTCTTTGACAAACGTATCCAGTTCCTCATAAGTGAAAAGGCAATCAGTCAATACTCCAGTCACATGGTGTTTGAACAACTTTACTGTTGATTCCCACAAACCCCCAACATGTGGAGAGAAAGGTGGCATAAAATGCCATTCAACTGAATTCTCTACCATGAATTTTTGAATCTTGCTCTGATCTGAGTGGTCTTGGAGAAATGCGAGTATGTTTTTCATTTCCCCACTAGCTCCGACAAATTTGCCGCCGTTATCGCAATAGACGTTTTTGGGTTTGCCACGTCTTGCTATGAAACGCTTGGATGCGGCCTTGAATCCTTCGGAAGTAAGATCGCTGACTACTTCCAGATGCACTGCTTTAGTTGCCATGCACACAAATATTGCTACATAGACCTTGGTTTTATTTTTATTTCTGTACTTTTTTCCTTTGATGTAAAATGGGCCCCAATAGTCGATGCCTACATTGGAAAAAACACGGGCTGATTGGGTGCAAATTCTAGGCAAATCACCCATCAGATAGCCTAAGGTCTTAGGGTTCGCGCGGAAACACGTGACACAAGTCCGAATGGCACTCCGTATCTGAGATCGCCCATCGAGTATCCAAAAGCGTTGGCGCAAATTGCACAGTGTTGATTGTATACCCGAATGATGATGACGAGAATGAGATTCACGGATGATCATGTCAGTTACGTAGTTAGATGACGGAAGCAAGATTGGATGTTTCTGCGCATATTCCAAATCAGAATTTTTCAGTCGCCCACCGACTCTTAATAAACCATTCTGGTCAATAAATGGGGGAGGGAGGCAGGAGCTCACTCTTTGATCTCAATTCTCCCTTGTCGGAAAGATCTTTCATCTCTTTCGCGAAATATATGGCTTGAACTTGTCTGAACAATTCATTTTCAGCGTCCTTCAAATCGTGCACTGTGACAGAACCGGAGAGAGATTTGCCCATTTTCCAGTAGCCCACGATAGCTATAAATCGTTTCAACTTCGTGAAAGATGAAAGTTTTTAAAAATCTCCTCTGTTGTTGCTCGAGAGCTGAGATCCTCCCCCCTTTTTATCTTGCAACGTTAAGAGACAGATGTTCTTGCGAACTTCCGGGAGTCCTTCTGATGAACCCGAGATTGTGGATATTGGCCAGAGATTCTCATTCTGATTCAACCATTCAGGGCCCTTGATCCATTGTTTATTAGTCAAGAACTCAGCTGGAAACTGTCCTCGCGATAGCTTATCAGCTGGATTTTCTTCGCTTTTCACGTGCCGCCATTGATGTGGTTCGGATACCGTTTGAATATCAGCTGCCCAATTGTCTACAAATGTTCTGAGTATGTGCGAAGCGGAGCTGATCCAATGCAAAACTATCGTCGAATCAGACCAAAAAACAATTTTTTCGAATTGGACCTCGATGATACGCGAAAGTTGTCTGTATAGCTGAATCATCAAAAAAGTGGCGCATAGTTCCAAGCGAGGGATTGTGAGAATTTTCAATGGTGCTACGCGCGATTTGGCACACAGGAGCTCTGTATGGACCCTTCCATTATTGTCTGAGGATCTCAAAAAGAAACAGGCACCGTAGCCTTGTTCACTGGCAGCACAGAAGCCATGTAGTTGAATCATCGTGTCATTTCTTATAAAGGCTCGTCTCGAGAAGGTTGCATCACGGAGCAAGTGTAGTTCGTTATAAAACTTCGCCCACATGGTGTAAATATCGTTTGGAACGGACTCATTCCAATTGAGCCCTGCTTTCCAAATTTGTTGCATAATCGTTTCAGCTTGTGAGATGATTGGACCCAATAAACACAAAGGATCATAAATTTTTGCTATCTCTGACAAAATAGCCCGCCTTGTCTTGGCGGCCTTTGCGTCCTTGAGATTGACCGTATATCTAATACAGTCTCCGTTCGCATTCCATGAGATTCCGAGAGTTTTGATGGTTTCATCATCCTCAAATGAGAAACTATTATCAATCTGTTTTTCTTCTAGCCCGTGCAGTATATGCGTGTCATTCGCTGACCATTGTCGTAGATTGAACCCTCCTAATTTTAATAATTCAGTAGTTTCATGCCTAATCTGCTGAGCCTCTTCAATTGTTTTCGCGCCCGCCATCGTGTTATCCACGTACAAGGCGCGTTTACGAATCTTAGCAGCTTTAGGATATCTATGACCTTCTTTTTCAAGCGAATCTACTACGCTGCGCACGGCTAGGAAGGGACCTGGTTGCGTCCCGACTATCACAACGTTTATGCAAAGAGTAATGATGCGCCCATCTCTAGCCCAGAAAATCAGCTGATTTTTTCTATCTTCTGGGCGGACCAACACCTGCCGATACATTTTCTCAATGCCCGCGATGAGCACGTAGAGGCAGTCTAAAACGAAGCAGATGTGCAAATACATCGTCTTGAATGGTCGGCCCTGACATAAGGACGTCATTAAGCGAAACTCCCGTACTTGTTTTGGCCAACGCGTCAAACACAACTCTAAGTTTTGTAGTAGAGCTTGCTTCATCGTACACTGCATGATGAGGAAGATAAATCCCGTCATCTGGTTCTGCATCGAGGATCGACATGTGTCGTAGCTTTATGTACTCTTCAATCACGGAGCTATATATTCGTTTGAATTCTGAATTTTTCTCAAACTTTCGACTGAGCGACTTGAAGCGCTTCATCGCTAGTGATTTCGATTCGCCCAAAGGTGTGTGATTTTCCTTGAATGGCATCTCAACAATATAACGTCCCTGTTCATCGCGCATTGTGTGAGTGAAAAAATGTTCCTCGCACTTGGTTTCTTCGACTGACCATATGATGCGATCTTCTTCATCCTCAATTTCCCAGAATCTCTCTATAGCTTGATGCAAGTTGACGACGTGGCATTCACCGTCCAACGAGCTACTATTTCTATTGAATGTGCCCCCGACGATCCATACGAATCTCGTTTTGTATTCGTACACAAACACGTTACATTTTCAATGTAACTTTTGGTCAATCAATGAGTAGTCTCATTTGGACGGTGAAGCAGTCAATGCGCAGCAGAGACTCCAAGGATCCAGATTATAAGGACAAGATCCTGCTGCAATGATCTCCCGATCATGTGACTATCGATCAAAGGTAAATAACTAAATGAATGAAAGGCGGCAAAACATGTCTCTCACTCATCTAGGAATTAAAAATGTCCAATAGACGTTAGTCTACTTTAATGAAACTACAATCAATCAAAAAATAGTTCTATGACTAGCCTGCTAGATTAAAAATGAAAAGCTGAGGAACGCTTAAAACGAATTTTTCGAGTGTTGACTGTGTACAGCCATTTTTCACCCAATAGTCTGTATGGACCTCTGAAAAGTTGGACTACCACGTTTAGGGAGGGTAGAGAGAACCACGTTACTCCACTTCATCATCTGCTCATTCGATGAAATTATATCTCAGCTGGGCTTCTCAAATTTATTCAACTGCAAAAGCAGGCATGCACGGAGAGTGTATATTTATAATGATACGTTTGCTCGCATCGGTGAGAACCCGCTACTTCTAAGCATTTCAAGCTGTCGCACATTGAGCAATGCACTTGCACAAGTAAAAATATCAGTGTACAGAGTAATCGACAATGTTGACAACTCAAAGACCACGAGCATCTTTTTGCACTTTGACTTGGCTCTCGGAGCTGTTATTGCAGCTTACGTGAGTCACCTCTTTCATGAGCACTTGGGGTGATAATTTTTTTCCAATCTCGTCCATTCATCGATTGAATACGACAACAATACAAGTATGTGGCGATCGAAGTAATTAGACCAAGTTGATGCGTGAGAGTTTTTTACACCTACCTGTACGGAGTATCAACTTTTTGATATAATTTTGTTGTTGACCTCAGCTCTTTTGAATTGAGTAATCGACATCAGTTTGTTCGAGTATGGAATACCGATTTAAATCATGCACAAGCTATGTGAAATCAACGCGATGCGCTTATAGTCAGCAGAGAGCCTCATCAAGACAAATTTTCTTAACCTCGGTCAGGTTGGTCTTCCATTACTCGCATTATGTTTGATAACTCTAAGGGTGAGTCCACAAATATGCATGCATATGCAGTGCACACTGCGCATATGCACTGCTTAGGTACGTTCACATGTGCAGCTCATCAAATTTGAGCCTCAATCCGACGAACTCTTCGAGTTCTGCTTTGGATCAGCCGGTAACGGAGCAAAATTACAAACCGACTCAGATCAGAAATTCTCCGATGTGAGCTGTTCAATCTTTGCTCAAGTCCCATGAGCTGCACATGTGTACGTGTGCAGAGTATATGCATGCATATGCATAATTTGTGGACACATCGTAAGGAAAGATGGGACAATTCAAGAAATTCATCCACGATCATTGCTTTTGGGTGATGAGGTTGAGGTATCGTTGATTTTTTAAAATGATGTGGACTTTTTAAGTTTGTCTTTGCAAGCTAGTAACCCAGTAGATTTGCTGATTCCACATAGCTCGATTTTGGATCACTCATACTCGAATCATTTGATTTCTTATTCCAATTATTCGCCATTTTTGCTTTGGTCGAGAGTGCACAAGTTAATGAAAGAACTCAAAAATGACAGGACCAACCTGTATCCCAAATTCACGGAAGTTAGAGTTTCCAACGGGAAATCGGAGGCATAGCACACTAGTTTATTCGTATTTGCCCACTGAAAGTACCTCAAAGGTGATATATATGGAATGAAGAATGTAGGCACAAAGAACGAAATTGGAAGATGAAAGGCGTCATGAAGAGCGGTGTATCATTGAGGGTAAAGATTAATCGAGATGCCGATGGAAATTGCTCTTATTACGGCAAATCACAGAGCCTCTGAGTACAAGGATGAGGAAAGAGAGGCCATATCTAGTCACCGTATGTCCAAAGTGATTGGCGACATGCCATGCGTGGCGTGATTGCCCGTAACGACGATCCGGAACGAGCGCGCCGCCGAGGATCTTGGGTATTGTTCATGCTAGCGCAGTATCGTTTGCACCCTTCAGACCAAATCTCGTGTTATAAAACACAAAGTCATCTCTCTGAATCATGTCGTAATTCAAATCGCTACATACATATCCCAATTGCGGCGTATTGTGAGCCGTACTTGCACATAACGGAGGATCGTTATGTACGGTGAAGTAGTAAAGGAATTTTCGAGCACGTGATATGATTTTGCGAAAATTATTGCGCGCCTCCTCGTCACTTGATCCACTTACTGTAAATTGGTGGCATGAACGCATATCCGAGGATATACACGTGCCATTGAAAAGTGCAACTCTTAACACTTATTGATTTCAATCGTTCGTCTCTCAAAAAGTTGAGCAAAAAGTTCATGTACGGGTGGTTTTCGATCAAAACCCCCATAGTTTGAGATAAGCGACGGAGCTTATTGCTAATTCAAATCGAACCAATTTTTCGAGTGCATGTATTGTCGTATCTGAGTGTAACTTGATGACGAATATTTCATTCCTAAAGCCTCAGCTCTTGTGCCAATGCGAGTCATTATCCTCTCAAAAACTAGAGTAATGTATATATTTTTCACTTGATTCGAAGTTCAGTTTTGTAGTCACATGAAAAATCACAGAGGAACATTTTGAGATTCACGTGACTAAGGTAGATGCGCATAGTAATAATAGAAAATCGTGCGATGATTCAAGTCGTCTGAATCATTTTCATCGCTGAAAAAACGATTTTTTATCGAGTGAATTCCTGTAATTCCACCCTAAGCAATTTTATTTGGAATCTACAATTGAAAATCAGACTCTTGTAATTCTTATGATTCAGTTCAGGGGGCTATAATATAAATCTTCGCCCACTAAGACGATCAAAATAAGGTAAGAGTACCCAACTTGCTTCTGTACCCAACCCGATGCCTCTGTACCCAACTTGCCCCGATATGCCGATCTCAGGAATGGGCACTCGTAGACCTTCCCGTTAATGTTCTTTACATTTGTCATGTTGAAATATGAGAGAATGAATGGTTTTTGTCGACTCCGAATCATTATGGCGTTACCCAGGAAATATCAAGAGTGATTTTCCCATTTTTTGTGTTTGCACAGCTAAAATATCACCAAGGAAATTGCCTCCAGTAAAATCGTCTCCAAATTGGTTTGGTTCACTCAATCTCAACGTATTTCAACGCTTTCAATTTTTTGTCCCGAGATCTTCAGAGTCCGTTTTTTAGTATTGCAAAACTCGGATCTAGAGCTATCTTATAATAGGCAAAACACGGAGATGATTTGTAAAACAAGAAGGCCAACATCGGAGAGTATCCAACATGCCCCCATATGGTTATCTCGATAGGGTGTGCTCCGTGGCTTTTTTTACCACTCAGAACGTGATATCACGTCAAAATAGGTCGGAATAGTATATTTCGCATCGAGTTTATGAGGTTGTAGCTTGCTTCTGAGCGATCGGTTTTCGGCCCGAGCCAGAGGCGAGGGTCGAAATGATCGCTCGGAAGCAGGGAACCTCATGTGCGAGGCGCGAAAGTTATTTTTCGCAATTTGGTAGGCACCCAAACATCGGAAAATTGTGAAAAGAATATTTTGGACGAGGAAAAGCTCCGAATGTGGTTGCATGGTACACACTTTTGTAAACTCTACAAAATTACTCCTTGGGAAATTTGAAGCAGCTCGGCTCCAGTCCATCACAATTAGACATACTGTAGCTCATTCTGAAGGTCTTGAGACAAGCTTCACAATGAGTTGAAATACGTTGAAAAATATTGATGTAAGCTAAAAAGTTATTGGGAAAATGGCTTAATGGGGAGCAAGTTGGGTGCACTTACCTTAGTTGATAGATTTTTTAACGAAAGGCACGTATTCCCCGTCCGGAAAATGCTCCTCTCCACAAAATTCAGCTTGGACGTTGCGTCGACTTCGACAGAGATAATCAGTTGCGATATCAAATTATGTTCGAGCTAGGAGTAAAATCATCATTCCTTCTGCCTGACCGCAGGGGAAACACTGGCTCCAGTTGTATACCCTGCTTCATATTTGATATTAAATAGTTTCTTTTCAACTTTGAAATTATCTATATTATTAGTTACTTCTGCTGAGCGCACTTGACCAGAGAACTATTGAAGTACTCTGTATTTTTTTTTGAGATTTTTTTGCTACGTACCCGATTTATGTATATCTATCAAAATCCCAAGACTCTCGTCATTTCGAAAATAGAATATGAACGCACTATCTATCTCTTTCCGGAGGTCAAAAATTTCTTCGCAGAGCTAATACACGGTAAGACTGTCGATGAAACCTCTTGGGGTGGTTGCGGCCTACCCGAAAGCCGGCTTTCTTGAACGAGACGCAATCCGAGCGCGAATCCTCGTCCGTATAGCTCGACAAATAATTTCTAAATTGCCATTATACTTTATCGCACGTGTAAAGGAGGAACACGCGGCGAGAGATGAAAAAAGGAGGGAGCTATGAGGAGAAGAAGAAGGCGAACGAGGCTCTGCTGAACTCGAACGAACCGAAGGAGACAGGGTTGTAACTTATGCCTGTCAATGTCATATATTATCCGCTCACCTGCACGCGTACGACGCAGCGCGGGGCCCGCGAGCCGAGGGAGGCGAGGCCCGCGCACGCTCGCAAGCCCCCGGCCCAGAACACATATGTACCGGTACAGAATCGCCTGGACTATTGGGCCTATGCCGCACACATACACGCTAATATCAGTGTGACAGCCGTGACAGTTGCAAAGCTGTTTATTAAGTGACTATTAAGGAGAAGCGATTCTTCTCAGCTGTTTCACCCGCGCGCCAGCAATTTCTCCAATGGGCAACGCATGCCGTACGGGTCGCAGTGAATTTTTTCATCCTCGCGCGCGCTTTCTTTATTCGCTCTCGCTTGCACCAACGTGATTGCGTACTTTTGCCCCATTGTAATATCATTCTTTACTCGACGCCTCTTGCGGGCCCGATATGCCCTCTCTTTTCCAACGAGCTCTTCTTCTCTCCTCTTTATTCTGAGCAGCTCGGGAACCCAATTCATATACGGACTTATGCGCTTGCCGAAATTCTTCTCGGTGCATCGCGCTCCGTATAATCCGACCCCCATGTTTCATTCTGACCATAATTTACAGCAATTGCTGATTGGAATTCTGCTTTGAAAAGAAGAGACCGTTCATCTTATTTGTCAAGGCCATTGAGAGAGTCGGAACGCTGCAGCTCACCATATTTTGCCGTGAATGCATGTTTGTTTTATTGATTTCATGCATATTGTACGATCTCATTCTTATTCCAGAGAGAATTATCAATTTTCCTCCCAAACGACATTCATTTTCGATTGAGAATTCAATCTCATTCACGCTTGAGTTATTCCCATTATATAATAAAGTAAGCTAGAGCCATTCAGCGGTCTGTGATTCATTCTTGCAAATAAATTTTGATACAGAGCAAGAAAGAGAGGGAGAGAGAGATTGAGAATGCACACAGAAAAGCAAATTCAAAGCACTGACCCGAAAGCTCTGATAAAGTGCCTGAGCAAATCAGAATTACTCACCGTCGTTAATGCCACAAAAATATTCTGCCTTACTCCATTAGCATGAATACTTTCTTCAAACGGTTACACGCCATACTAATAAGCCTATTCAGTAAGATACAAATTGATTTTATTCATAGGGAAAGAATTTGATCATTCGTGTGAGTCCAATCATCTGGACAAAATATTTTGCTCGATATTTCGCAAAGATTTCCGCACTCCTAAGACATTTTTCCCATCATATCTTCTCACTACATTCAAAACAATTGACTCACTATATTAAGTTTTTAAATTATGATATATAATGCATTCATTCAGCCCTAATTGACATTGCAACATATCACCCGCAGTTTTGTCACATTGCCGATGTCGGCCTCAATCTCGCTCTCCCAATTTGGAATACTAATGTGATGCAACTCGTCAATAAGCTGATTGGTCTTCAAAGCTGTTGACACGCGTGCACTCTCAATGAATATTGATTTAAATTGCTCTGATAAAATGATTACCATCACTGAATGGTATGCGAAATTTGCTACGATTATCTTGATTTGTGCCGGTCCAACTTGGTGAATTTTTTAAAATGTTTCCGATGAGGACTGGTTTGAAGATTTTGTCCACTTTGGAGGGGAAAATAAAAGAGAAAGCCTGAGTTATTGGCGAGAGGCCTATAATCTAATAGTTGTCGTAAAATCCGAGGTGTTTCAAAAATACGCTCACTTTCACCTAATGCGTGGACAGCAGCCGTACACGATTTTTCAGACGATTGTGCCAGGCCTGAGAAGTACGAGATATTCTTTGAACGGTGGATAGGATACATATTTACCGATGGGCTCATGGTCAATCAGAGTGCTCTGGTAACTTGAACGTGATATTCAATCTCAGATAATGCTTGCTCAAACATTCTCGCAACGACCGGTGATAATTTCGGTACTCTTTCAAACTGAAGCATTTTCTGAAACCCTTTTTCAATTTTTTTTGTACAGTAAAACCAAGCTTTTCTGGAGGTGATCGAGAAAAACGATATTTGCACAACAACAAGTTCAAAATCTACGATAACATTCCACCAAATTACTCAACTTGCCCTCCTTCAAACTGATTCATTTTAAGAAGTAGGAAAAGAAAAAACTCTAATCAATAGAAGAAAACTACATCACTGACACGCTTTTCGACTGATGCACCAAATGCCCCCGGTCCTTATCTCGTCCACAAAGCCTTGGCGCGTCAGTGAACGTAATCACGCTCTCATCTTTGCTCAGTACGGTGGTCAGCGCCTTCAGGAATATCATAACTCGCTGCGTATACTGGAGACCTGATGCAGCCTAACTGCAGCTCGTTCGGGTGAATGAGCCTCGATCGGATAAAAGAGGCTTGCGGGCGGGCGTGGGGGCGCGCTGTTTGTTTTGGTCCCGAGGGTGCGAGAGCGACATCGTGAGTAAAAAAAGGGGGATAAGAAAAAAAAGAGAGTGGCGTACCGCGAGGTGCTGCTGCTGCATCTGGTATATCGAGATCATCGGTTCGATCGGTTCCGTGGTGGAATTGCCGGGTTAGAATTTAAGCCTCCCGCATGCGTGCTGACTATAGCTGGGAAGGAACTGTGGCTAGATATGTGAGTGTAAGGGAGTCGATAAAAACAGCAGCAACACAAGATACGAAGCGGGAACGGCAGCTTGTCCGAGTGAGCGAGACAGGGCCCGATGATTATCAAATATTGTGAAAAAGCACCCGGGTTCGAGCGTCGACAGAGCGAGATGTGCCGCCTCTGCTGCTGCTGCTGCTGCTGGCTGTTGTTGGCGAGCGCGAGAGCGCGTATCGGACGTGATGAAGCGAACACGGGTTCAAGGTTCAAGACCTACCTTCGACTCCTGCGCGCGACACCATAGGACGACCACCTCTTTACTTTCTTTTCCAGATTCTCGCGGTGTCGAGCGATACGATGTAATGCAGTGTGAGCCCTATCCTACTGACGATGGCTATGGCGTGCAAAATAAAACTCACATCTTGCAGCCCTGTAACGACCTCGATAACGACCTTACCCAACGGTTAGGTTGACAACATAGTACATATCAGTAGTCTCAACAATAGGCTAGGTGCGATTTATTTAGTCATGGCACCTGTTGCCATAATAGCGCACCCGTTTGGGTCAAAGCTGAACAATCCGCGTACGTCATTTAGATGAACACCATTAGACGATTCCAATAGTAATAAGAACCCCTCAATTAAAGTTTATGAACCTCTCTTCTTGAAATTTCCCCCACGGGTCAAGTGGTAACGATTGTGTTAGAGAAAATTTGACGACGGGATCGTCGCACTGTAGAAATCTTTGATTTCAAAGACATCACCGTTTCACGGATGAGGTTCTGGCCTAAAGTTCATAAAACCTCGACTGCAATCATGGCCCACGTCGCTCTTCTGATACATTTATATTTGGTCGACCGACAGCATGATTCTTGCGGGATATGTTTTTGGGCACTCACAGGATCATTTTCTGAAAAAAATCAGAGTCGCATTCTGTGCCGTTTTTTGAAAAAACGAAAAATTTTTAGGCATTCTCCGATCTTTACTACTTCAAAACTCGAAAGGAACACATTTTATCGAAAAATGTGCAGAGTAATTCTTCGTAGATCTTAAGAAACTGCACTCAAAAGGTTCGTATATATTTTCCCGTACAATGCATGCTGTTCATGATATTTGAGAATTTCCCCCCAGAATTCATATTTTTCCCTACATTATCCTCGGTTTTACCTCCATGCTTCAGTAGAACATATTTTATCAAAAAATTTGTAGAATAACTTCTTGTTGGCCTTTGAATGGTGCAAAGAAATATGGGAATATTTCCTCCATGGAACGCGATTTGCACGTGGTATCCACAATCTTTCATTCCACGTCCAACTAAAGAAGTCGACAGTATCATTGAGATATAATCATGACCTTATTGAATTGTGAGATCATCTTGAACTTACTTAACAGCATTTCTCGCAATGTATAACAAGCAATTTCTCTCACACATTCAATTTTTCCAAACAAGTAGTTATTCTACACCTTTTTCGATGAAATATGTTCTATTGAAGTTACGGAGGTAAATGCGAGAATAATGTAGGGAAAATATGAGCTCTGGGGGAAAATTGTCAAATACCACGAACAGAATGCGTTGAAGGGGGAAATTTATGAGAACCTTGTTTATCCAGTCCTTCAAGATCTACAAAATGTTATTCAACACATTTTCCGATAAGATGAGTTCCTTCCGAGTTTTGAAGCAATAAAGATAGGAGAACGTCCAAAAACCAACTTTCTTCAACTTTTTTAAAAAAATGGCCCAGAACACGATGTCGATTTTTGTAAAAAAATGATCCTTGAAAAATCTAAAAACATGTCCCACAAGAACCCCACATGCTGTCTGTCGACCGAATATAAGCGTATCAGAAGAGCACCGGGGGCCGGCATCAATGTGAACCTTCATGAATGCTCGATATTCTCATACCTTGCACTCCTCTAAACTACAAAAGGAAGTTTTCATTTGATAAAATTGGTTCGATATCCACAACTTTATAAAAGTGACCTCTTAGGTGAAATCTATCGTCACCGTTATCTAACTTCGGTTTCGAATCACCTGGTGTCTTGTTTCGGAAGTTTGCCGGGCCAAATGGAAAGGTCCCACAATTTAGTGGCCATGTGATCAGAGAAATTTTTTGATCGACGGATCAAGTATGAACCGTAACACGTCGGGCGGGGAACGATGCCAACCGAGATAAAGAGTAAATTGCCGCAAACCATCGTAAGCGACAATCGACGGATCGAGCACCATTATCGATTATCGAAATTTCCTCAGAGCGCTCCTCCCCTTTGATTCCCGTGCAATACACGGTCAGACGTCGAGGTGTACGTGTTCGCTTTACCTAGGCCCTGCGTGCCGGCCATGTACTTATGAGCCACATCGACACACCCCCGCTCCCTCACCTGTGTTTCCCCTCTGCTCCCGTAATTGAAAGCCGTGTAATCCAAAATTTAATTAAAAGATCATTTTGCCCTTTATCAAGCAGCGTTCCAGCGTTGTTTTGTTGGGAGATTATGGCGCTATTTTCAAGGATGCATGATGATTTGCGAGGCCCTCCTCGATCTCATCGATCGAGAGCTTCATAGTATGATGAGTATACGAGAATACGTTGTTATGATACTGCTTCGAAATTTCTTCCGAAATATCTCATATGTACATATCATCCGAACAAACTTTATGATCACTTTCATATTTCAGAGCACATTTTTCTCTATCTGTATGATTGTTTTTCATCTTATATTATTAATGGATAACTTCGATATTCGAGATTCGAGGCGTTCCGATCGAGATTTCGCGCGCCACTTACGAGTCGTCTCAATGTGTGTTACTGTGGATTAATGACATTGTATTATTTGAATGTTTTTATAGGTGCTTCAATATAGTTGAAAGTATTCAATCATGCGATCTACATAGCCGAACTATCATATCTGTTGATTATTTCCAATTTATCAAAAGAAACGCAACGATGAGTTTCAAGCATCTGAACTCATGCACTGTATAGCGTTCTGCCCAGTTCTGGTCTGCTTCGTTGTCAACATTGAGCAGGTGATCGTCGCGCCTGCGCATCAT
This sequence comes from Eretmocerus hayati, assembly GCA_029851415.1. Taxonomy (NCBI): domain Eukaryota; kingdom Metazoa; phylum Arthropoda; class Insecta; order Hymenoptera; family Aphelinidae; genus Eretmocerus; species Eretmocerus hayati. The sequence continues at coordinate 48,543,253 of CM056743.1, forward strand.
ATCGGGTTTTATTACACCTGCATGTATTAATCGGATCGCGATTCGCGCGCTAAATGAGTGATACGAAAGTAGATTGCTGCTTGACCGACAACAGGAATATCGGATATCTCGTGTAATGATGAGGTTAATGGTAATCATTTCAGCATTCATTTTCTGATATTTCATCTTTCTCCAACGATCGAAAAGATCTATGGATAAATTCTCTAAATGATTCCGCACAAACTTCGAAATTGGATCTATACTGTTTTTTTATTAGGCTAGATTAACTATAATTTTTTTCGTGAATGATGAATGTTTCGACATGATCCTTCAATTGCATGTATAAAATTTTGTGATTGAGGTAGATCAACTAAAATTCTCTTTGCGCGTGTTGAATATCCTCACACCTTTTTTAAATTAGTTTTTAATCTGCGATTATAATTCTTCAAATTGTAATGCGTGAAACAACTCTTCAGTTGGTGGATGGCACTGAATTGAACCGAATAGATTGAAGAATTTTATATTTGTGAATGATGTATTTTTTCAAATTGTAGGAGGTTCAATAACTTTCTTATTCTTAGATGATGATCAATTGAATCTCGAATAATCGATCCAAAATTTTTTATTTGTGGACTAAAAAAAAGTTCTACAGAAACATTCAAGAAATTCTCGCTTTACAAGGGCTGATTTGCTGATCTTTGTGCATATCCTTGAAAAATATTTCCTCCTTTTCTTTTATTGCCGACTTAGAGGAGAAGAAGGAGGAGGAGAGAAATATGTCCCCATTCAAAAATGAGTAAAAACCTTTGAAAATCTCAATCTAATTAGAAACCCACATATTTCACGTGACAATTGAAATTTTCATGCACAAGCGTTGCATAAGTTCAAATCATTGATTTTGGATTTGAGCTCGGTTCTCCAGTTCTCAAAATGATCTTCGTTCCTTGATGGTCATCCTCAATGATATTTTATAAAAATTGAATACTTTTTTGACCCCACACCATATGGGCGGTTGAACCATGCGCGCGCAGCGCGCGCACTTCGTAGATCGAATAGTTTTTTGAGATTATTCGAAAAATCCCTCAGACAGTCGTGAATGTTTGAATCAGCAATCCATAAATTTCGATCTCGAGGCATGTTGGGTAGATAAACATATAGATAAATGACATTTCCATTCCATATTTTTATACTTCATCATATTTGCTTCTTTCTGGTACCGTGTATACCTGCATAATTTTCTTTTTCAAACACAATAGCTTTTGCCGTATGTTCCAGAATTTTAAGTCATCGTAACCATCCGCGCGCAACGCGCGCGTTTTAGAGTTCTAGTTCAATATAATTTTGCTCCTGGGATAACTGTGATGATTTTGATTCCATTAAAAGTTGACACATGGAAATCCGGCGATGTTTTGGATTGGTTTCACGTGATTTTTATTCAAGTTGATGACCCATAAAATAAACTTCCGAGCTACTTGAAGCACCTAAAAAAAATTTCAAGATGCCCATTAAGCTATTTCTGTTTCGCCTTTTGAGAATTTGGCTCAAAGTAATGCAACGCTGCTCGCGCCGTTTGAGATATTTCACTAAGACCTCTCAAAAATGACCTCAGAATAGTATATTTCTGTACCGAGCGCCGTTTGCCCATCTGTCAAGCAAAGCGAGACGGACATGTAGTTCAGTGCACAAAATGGTCTTGCAAGCGGAGTGTGGATGTATATATTCATCACAAGGGTTTGATATCGGTATTTTTAGGTTATTTCTAATGATTTCACTTAGGGCGATGGCGCAGGAGGAATGGATGAGTTTTCAGAGCTCGGCACAATAAAGGAACTGCAAAGAAAATATTCAGTGATCATGAACCAAGTATCTCAGACATTAAGTTTCAGTCAAGGTCTCAGTGTACCTCCGTGATCAATCAAAGTAGACCAATCAGGTTTTCCCAGGTGAATGTTGTAGTCAGCTAAAATGAATGAATTCGTCGAATCGTATAATCACTCCATCCTGAATCTTGATCATGATAATCTCATTTGTTCGAGATTTTCCCAAAAGTTTCCCTTTCGGAACTGGAGAGAATTGCTTTGGTTCTATCATCTTTCAGGATCAGATGAGCCCTCCACCCACTCTGCAACATGGCGTGCAGCGATGACCACTAGAAACAGCAAGTCGAAAGCCAAGTGCAAATAAATTGTATATAATAGCTAAATGGCTTATGTGTGGCTCTACTTTGAACTGCGAGCGCAGATAGACCATAGCGATTGAACTCATCATTTATTATCTCGACGATTGGATTTGAGCGGGCTTGATGTTCACTCACACTCTTGTGTTCTTGCTGTGCCCGACTGTGTACGCCCGTGGCGGAAGAGGAGGTTGCGGGTTGCGGAATTGATTAAATGGTGGTTCGACGGATCGCTTTCGCGCGTTCGACATTATGCAAACGAGCTGCAGCGCCTCCAGTGATGGCTTCCTGCGTGGCTGATTCGATACGTCGAGTTGACACTTCATCCGTTAGCTTGCACGGCCAATCGGGCCTTCGACGTCTCCTCCCCAACGCCTGTCGCGCGGCATTTGATGGTAAAATATGATCGACGGACCGCACGTTTCAACCATCAGACTCTCTCGCAGTCCCTGTTTGCGCGCGCGCGAGATATTATGCACAATGAGCTAAAGCCGATTGCTCTGAAAAGTATGTAAGCTAAGCCTTTCCCTGCGTGCTTGCGAATCCCCTTGGCGTGCAATGTATACGGTAAATGCTTATGCCATTGCGAGATGATTTATTGTTTATTTTCTCGCAGGCTCTCACGGGTGTCACCCATCTGCTTCAAGACATCACTCTTCTCGGCGTCTGCGTTGCTGTTATACAAAAATCTTCATAATGGATAATGTGTAGCAAACATGAAAAATGTTATTGGAATGGAATGGAAAACGAGAGTACTGCACCTCAAGTATATATAGCTACCCTGCTACCCTGGTGATGGACCACTCCCTCTTTGTTGAGCCTGTACGATGTTTTTAAACCAAAAATGAATAGATTAATACTTTCTTATCCCATTTCTACTGTTTTAATGAGCCCAGACAGTCTTTGAGTTTAGTAGTAAACTTTTGGAAGAGGTCGAGTAATAAAAGGGAGGTCTAATACTCTCTAAGGTCAGGGGTGGTCTTACATGCCCCGGCTCGAGTCGCGGAACGACTTCATCATTGCCACTGATTTCGAATAGTGAAGGAGATACTGATGGGTGTTTCCCTCTCCAGGGTACCTATAGTGAAGTGAAGTTTCGCCCAAATCGCGCGCGTGCATGCATAATTTTGCACGCATAAAATGTATTGATTTTTGCTGCGGCTGCCACCGTATCATAATCTGGTTGAGAAAATGAGGTAAATAGAATAACCACGATAAACTCTTTTGACTACTACTAGTGGAACAGTCGTAACGGTGCATGCTTAATCAAGAATCGAAATATTATTATAAAACTAGAAAGACAATACCAACGTCTCTAAAAAACTGCCCATAAACCGAAAAATTGTTCAAAATAGACATTGAATTTGAAGCCTGGGCAAACTACTGTGAGATGGCTGATCAATTTCGCAATTGTTGTTGACACTCCTGGTAAAAGTCTTTCTTCATAATGAGTAAGGTGAGAAAACAATTAATTGACTCAATATTCTTAGCTCAGAATCCCTGGGCTTCAATTCTATGTCTGTTTTGAACAGTTTTTCTGTTCACGTCCAGTTAAAATTTTCAGCCACAGTGGTTAAATACGAGAAAGCGTGGTTGGAATTCAACCACCGTGGTGGAATCGAAATTCAAGTACGTGGTTGAAATTCAGCCAACATGAATGAAACTCAATAATCGTAATTGAAATGTGGACGACCGAGAACATTGATTCTTTGTAGCTTTGATAGAATATACAAGACACAAAACCACGATAATCGTTATAAGGGTGTAAAAACTTCGAAATATATAAATAGAAACAAATCTAGGCGACTGTCCTTCCTTAGATCTCCCGCGTATAGGGCAAAATACTGACGATGACAATAACTTTTCGAATATAAGGAACATCGATGGAACTCCTTAGGTAACCATCGAAATACCTCTGGCAACTTCTTTGATATTCAGTGCCCAATCGATGAAATAGTATAGTAGGATACCGAGTAGAGAATCATTTGACTTATGGATACACAACTTTTCCTCCAACCTGATCCAACGTATGCAACACGTTCTACAACATGAATTGTATGCTTGAGCGAGGAAGTTTAGCGATGTCAGGGGAGACAGTAGATGGAAAATTGAAAGCTTTTGGATATAAACGAATCATACATAAATTCTTCGTAAATGTCAACAAAATAAGAACTAATTCAGGTACGCAGATTTTCAGTAACCGCGATTTGCACATTTTTTCCAATGTACAGCTAGAGAACGGTCGATTACCATGAATCTTGGCAAGCCCTGTTGGCAAGTATTCGATAGGCTCTGACATTCAAGCATACAATCCAAGGTCGTGGTACATCTACTCATAATCAACTCATGTACGATTCGTTTGGCAAATCGGTGACCCGCGTCACTAAGACCCTGGTCATTGGCTATGATTTCTGGAAAAAATTTGAGTGGGCGCCGTGCAGTTCAAAGATATACCAAAATATCGAATCACATGGCTAAATGTTGATTTCCGCGGGACCACTGGGTGCCAAAATAGACGTACAGATTTTGAGTTGGTATAAAATTTAATGTATGGTGAAATACATTAAGACAGTCAATCAGGCAAGTTACTTCATTTCAATCACGTATTCAAGTACAGTGCTTGTAGACAAATTTCAAGCAGTGTTTCAAATATTGACTACTAATTTTTTACAGGATAGTTAGTGTTCCCGATTACTTTGATTTTCATTTTAGGATATATTTTAAAATGAATTAAATTTCTATCCATATGCAGTTTTCGAGGTTCATTTTATATTCTCAAAGGTTGAGAGTATACTCGCCTGTGTTTTCAATAGTTCAAATTCTAATTTAGTTATAAAGGATATGTAATGAATCCATGATGTAATGGATATGTGATGATGGAAATGAATCCATGAGATTTATAAAAGTCATTTATAAGTTATGTAAAATGAAATTCGCATTGGAGAATTGTGTTCGCTTCAAATCTTAAAAACTGTAAAATCTTTGATTTGTTGCAATGATTTTTCCTTGAATTACTCTCGCTAGGACGTGAGGGGCGCGGTCCCGGTGTCCCCGGCCGTAGCACGGGTTTTTCAATCCGTGGCTAGCTTTCGCCTCTTGTGCATTGGCCCTTGTCGCAGGCAGTGTGTCTGTGGGCATATGGGTTGTCACTCAGATTCGTCCAAGTGTTCGAAGCGAGCACATTTACTTCTAATCTTATACGACTATTTCTTCTTTTCAGGTCATTTCATGACTCCTTTTAAGTCAATAAAAGTCAGTCATTTTTAATTCTGATCAACTCATTTATCTCCCTGTGCGATCGCGCGAGCACAGTAAGGTTATGGATTTTGAAGTGTACCATTCAAAGTCTAACACGCCGAGTTTTGGTACGTCATTGGACAAAATACGTGATCATGATTTTCAATCAGCTTAATAGTAAATTATTTTTTCTCATGCTACATTCCGTACACTGTGATGTCTATCGTTCCTCGGTTTTCACGTTTTGGTCTGTTGATTGATGAGTTTAGTTATGACTTTAAGCCAGAGGATCTCTGAGCACATGCGGGTATTGACATCTTATAGCGTGAATGATAGCATCATTTGAATAAACCCCTTGAACGTTTAAGGCAGAATATCAACGCCAAAAATTTGGATAAAAATTGAAGATAAGCTGACAGGAAGGTTCACGAAACGGTTTGAATTTTGCTCGATTTTGCTTCCTTTGTATTTTATTTCACTGAATTTGAGTTCGCAACAAATACCTCTGCGGCAACGCCAATAGCCGTACTGTACTTGGCGCGCTGAGAATTGTATCTGCAGAAGCACTCTTCATTGCAGTTGTAATCCGAGAGTAAGCGGTCTGAGAGGTATATCCGCTAAAAGCTTGGTCAACCAGACGCGACATGGAAAATGTGCAGTTCTTATACGGACAGTGCAGTGCGACAGGTGAATATATACGCATCTACAAGTGTGAGTTGTCGCATATTTCAGACATTCTCGTCTATTAGCCCGACCTCATCGTTCGTGCACTCGGTACGAGTTCACGGCGCGTCGTCGATGTTTGTCAGTGGTGAGACATGTCGACGAAAGCACGCGTCTCACAGTATTGGCTATATTTGCTAGCGGGGCGTTCCATGTCAAGTGGATCGCTTATCTCTTTTCTCGGGCACTCGACAAAACGCTGGATAATATTTGAGCTGTTCTCTCGGCGCGAGCGAAAACTAATCCTCATATATACAACCGAGATGATCGCCATCGGGCTCTTCCTTGAGAGAGTGAGTATAGACGAGTTCGACTTTTTGTGTACACTTCAAGTGTCCGAGATGAGGTACGAGCTCGCGCAAGTTCTTCGTGGGCATTGTACCCCGAACGCTTGCGTACCCAATTTGTTTGACTCTTGTGACTTGGGCGTCCTATATATAATCGCTCTGTGTCGTCTTGTCCGAGCATCTTGTCTCACCCATAAAGACCTCGTACTATGGGAGACATCGATTTTTCATACTGGTGTGTTTTTTTTCCTATCTGATTTCTCAGCACCCTCTCAATTTTCACCAACTATTACCAACTCAGGTATACCCAAGGACGGTGGTTTCATTTCGGGATCGGACATCAGAGATTGCTGTAGGCGCGCGCTGCCTTGTGAAACGACCATGACTAACAAGGAGAGGTCATGGTCTGTGGGTCGTGGATTCGGTTGAAACTCTGGGAATCGTCTCATTTTGGCACCAAAAGATGATATCCGAAACCGCTTACTTGAATGCTGAAACGTTTTGGAGCTACAGCCTATGACATTAGCGTTGCCCATATAGGCCCATGTTGAAAGTTGATATATATAGGTATACTAACAATGCTAATGTGATTGACCATAGCTCTGAAACGTTTTAGCATTCAAGTTAGCGGTTTTGGATATCATCTTTTGGTGCCAAAAGAAGACGATTCCCAGAGTTTCAGCCGAATTCACGACCCACAGACCATGACCTCTCCTTGTAAGTACCTCAAATAAGTGCGATCGAACCCTATATACTAGACTAGGTTAGAAATCGCACCAGAGTCAAACTTGTTAGACTTCGATATTTTCATAATATAATTCACGAAAGAAATCAACGACGACATCTTGGTATGAATAGTGTCGTGATCTTCACACCTACGTCTCAAGTATTCGAGCAAGTATTTCAAAATGAATAATGTATCATATACTTTTTGAAGAAAAAATTCATTATCAGAGCATTTCTAACCTCTCTTTGAGTCTCCAAACCACCACAGACACTGAAATACGTACTTATGAGAATTGATCAAGATTAAATGAATTAAGGTAAGTGTACCTGATTTGCCCCCACTCAAGATCTCGAATGTACGCACTTGCAGATCTTTCCACGTATTTTTCTTATGTCTCTTACATTAGAACTGGCGTTATTCCTTTACTCGCTACCGCTCGTGGGGCTTGTGAACGTTCTTGATATGTCAGAGGCCCCTGAAATGCTTTTGTCGGCCAATAATGATGATTGCAACGTGATGATTAATGATCAATCCAAGGCGATCGGAAGAGGTATCTTACGAAGGTCGAAAAATGATATCATCTTGAATTCCACCTGCTGATGGATATATTGTTGATAGGAAATATGTCTTGACTCCTTTCAATTTCCGGAACGGATGATTTAGATATATCAAAGTCCCGAAATATCAACACTGATGGTATTCATAGTCGTTGGTAACCTGAGGGTCAAGGGTCGATCCGCAGGTTGGGCGCTTTAGGGGCCATCCATAAATGATATCATGCTCTCGGGGGAGGGGGGGGGGTCAGCCAAATGTGACAAAGTGTGACAAGGGAGGTGGGGGTATACTCAAACGTGACATCATGTTTGATCAAGTGCGGTTTGCAAGAATTTTCAAAAGTTTCGTGAGTGATATATAGGCAGATTATCATGCTCGCGATTTTATTCTCGATTGCCATGGGAAAGGTCCAACGACAGTGACTAAAGTACGACCAATCAGAGTCGCTGCTTGCCGCAATGAAGAGGCTCTGTGCGTCTTACCTGATGCAGGTGGCTCTGAAGATTTACAGTGGATGAGGGTACAAGACTTAGATAAATCCGTAATACCTATAAAAGAGACTTGTCATGAAGAAGATCTTTTCTCAATCATTTCCAATTTAGGGGAATGGGTCCAAAGCCCTTGGACTGAGGATCGTCAGGGATTCTAAGCATTACAGTCAGCAATGGAAACATTTTTCGAATCTTCTATTTCTTGGGCATCTCAAGGCATTCATAGCAAACATTATTCCAAATAAGAGTTATACCCCAAAGTTCAATTAAGAAATGTAATCAAATGTATGTATTGAAACTGAGTGATAAAGTTAAGAATTTGCGTCGTAATATGTGATTTTTCCTCAGATAGTGGAAATTTCACCCACCAATAGTCAGGGAAGGGGGGGGGGTCTACCTATTTGTGACATCATGGAAGGGGGGGGTCTTCAAATTTGTGACGAAGTGTGACATAGGGGGGCGGGGGGGGGGTCAAAAATGGTCAATTTTGGCATGATATCATTTATGGATGGCACCTTAGTCAGTAAAGCCAGAAAATGGAGTCTGCATCCACTTCGCATTATTTCAGTGCACTGATGCAGCAGAACACCAGCGACTCAGACTCATGTCTTGTCCGTGCCAACTACATATATGTTATACAGCGCCTAACCCGTGGATCCACGCGCAACCTTGGGTTCCCAACGACTATGGATGTTCAAGAGATTCTTTTAATGAACTAGTCCTAATTACATCAAACTAGCCCGAATAAGATTGAACTCGACTGAACTAGACAGAACTAGACTTAATGAGACCAAACTAGACCGCATTAGATCGAGTCAGACCGAATTAAACATAACTACACAGATCTAGACTGAACTGAAGCGAACTAGACCGTGTGAGCACGGTTTTTCACATCGCCATCTCCTTCCCCATCCTCGTTTACATTCTCAACCTCATTCACTTCCCCGTCCCTATTCCCAACCATCCATCTATCCATCCAGTCATTCATTCATCCACGCACCCACCTACCCTCATACGGCCACGTTGGTGACCAAATCACACCAGTGTAGACCGGATTACACTTGAATCGAACTAGACCTTACTCCTCCATCCCATTCCCGAATGACGCCTAACTAGAACATCCTATCCGAGTTGTCCCCAGTTAGACCGAACTAGATCGAACTAGACCGAATCAGATCGTTTATGTCTGCTTCTGAGCTGGACCTTATTACACACTATCAGACCGAATTGGAACAAATCAACTAAAACTAGATCGAATATGACCGAGCTGAACCGAACTAGACTTAATTAGACCGAACTAAACCGAATCAGATTGAATTTGACCGAGCTAGTCTCATTCACACCAATATAGACAAAACTAGACCGATCTTAAACCGAATTACACGGGCTTAAATCGAGCCAGACTGAAAAAGATCGAATATTAGTACGGTGCTTCTCATGCCCATTTTTAGGCCGAATCAGATCGAATTGGACCAAACTAGATCTGATTACACTGAACTAGACCGAAGTATTCCGAACTAGACTGAATTAGACCGAACTAGACCGAACTAGACCATACTAGACCGAGTTATTCCCAGTTAGACAAGAATGTGTTGAATCTCATTCATCCATGTCAATATGCCATAACCCTCAAGGTTCCATCATCTTGTTTTACGACATACCTAGTCAGTACTCATCATACAAAATAGTTAGTTGTATGAAAGTTGAGGTTTATTGATAGTCTTGGAGTTCCCAGACTACTTTGACGATACCAATCAGCCAAATCTTCAAATTTTCAAGAATGACTCGTTACTGCACGAACACCATTCTACGTTTCCTGAGTTTTTGATCGGATTCGATTTAACGGATTTTTTCAGTGATTCGCATGAAACGATTTTGGACAAGATTACACACCCAGAACATTCAAAATAACCAAAACTGTGAGAAATCTCACTACGATGCTCCAGATTGCCGGAGTAATAAGTGACGTTCTTGAATGTTTTGTGGTATTTTACTTGTTTTGCGCCTAATCGGATTCTCCAAGGTGATGAATCAAGTCAAGAAACAAAATACCTACCCCTTTTTAAATGGTCTGGGTAACTATGGGCTAATTAGACCTAGTGGGACCGACTAAAAACAAACTGGCCTAAAAGCGAACCGACTAATAGCAAAACAGACTCTCTTAGAGCAAACTAGACTACATTCAATAGAGTTACACCGAATTCTCTCTAATTAAGCCGAACTAGATCGAACTAGACCAAATTAATACGGTACTTCCCATTCCGATATTCCCATCCAAAACCCTATCCATCCATCCATTCATTCACCCACGTATTCACTTATTCATCACCCATATACAACCATTCATCATACCAAACTGGAACAAACTGGACTGAACTATACCGAATTAGAACAAATTAGACCGGACCAGATCCTATCACAGCGGGAGACGAGACAACTGGCACTCTCAATAGACCAACTAATGGGTTGAGTAATTGCTCATCACCAATCACCGATGAGTAGTAAACAGTCCAAAGTCAACAGTCCCAACCCTGTGAAAAAGTTCACCGTAGACTTACGGGGAAAACATCGGAATATGATCATAACTTACGATCGTAATCCGAACCTAATTTTACGGAGCTTTTACGCTCTCCTTATGCTGTGGATGCATTGTGCGCGTTGGAGCGTGCACACGTAACCTCATCTGAGTTACTCAGCTGGCTGTCGGCGGTGTCAGATGCTGAGCTCGTTGCAGCCGGAAAGTGTACAAGAGCTGGTCGATTCAATCTAATTGTTGATTGAAATTTGGTTAGTTCAGTGCAGTTCAGTGATTATTGGACTAGCGACGAACTTGGTAGATCTAACATGTAACCTTATATCACCGCTCCGAGGTTATCAAATTGTTAGAGCATTCCGTTGTGAAGGCCTCGCTTTGCTATCGATTCATTTTTTCCAACAAGTGAAATTTTCTATTGTGATATTGATGAATCAGCTGCGCGTGATAAAAGTGCTCACCGGCTTCATCTGAAGCAATCAGCTCAGAATAATTTATTTATATCACAGAAAATCATAGAGTGCTGTCATATGATCACAAAAAGTGTTGAACTTGTCGCAGCTGGCTATTCGACAATTCAGAGTTTATCAGCTTATAGGTGAATCAAGGACAGGATCATAATAGAATCATGTAGTTTTGTCAATACCCCGATTCATCGTATTTACTAATATAATGATTATTTGCATTCCACTTGATTAGACCAGATTGATAATATTGTGAGCTATTCATAGTATAACCCCTTACAAGAAGTGTTGACTGAATCTTTCGTTGATTCATTTGTGCAAATGATAGCTCTTTCTTTCTCTCTTTGAACAATCAGAGGCACAATGAAGAATCATATTATCCAAATAACTAAGATGAGGGAGAGAATCCTCATCTTGATTGAGTCCTCTTCCTCTTTTTGGTTACATACATTTTCCTCCAAGCGAAAACATGCCAACCGATCTTACTCAAAGTTGAAGAACGCTTAGAACTGTTCAATCAGATTTCAAGTTTGCAAAGGGCAACCTTAATTTATAGAGTCTTTTTTTGTGCAAAGGTGAAGAATTTTTATAAGATACCATTCAGTGAACAAATGAGCGGAGAAAGATTACACACAGCAGAAAAATTGATCAAGAAAGGAGAGGCTACTCGACACTCATGTCCTTGAGTGTCGGAACTTGATATTGATCTTTATATGAGCAATTCACATGTCATCTTCTACATCTGAACATTAATTTTCATCTCTTGAGTATGAGATACTGTCAATCAAATTTTGACAATTGATGAAAAAAAAGATATGTAATGAGTTCTAAAAACAGGGATGTCAATGTCAATGATTTACATCTATTGGAATTCTCTCTGATCAAATATATGGGAATTCTGTGGACGTTTGTTAAGTAGATTTCACGATATTAGTGATACGGAAAGGAGGACCCATTTGTAACTTGGGGTGGGGAAACTATCCCTGATCCTTTTTACAAAAAAATCTTGTTTTAAATTTCAAAAATTACCATGCAGCGTTCTCTTGAATTATTCCAAAAGTCCACAAATCATTCTAATCATTGGAATCCAACAGTAAAACTCACCAGCAAGAACATCGTGACTCCCTAATGTACCCTTTCATGACATCGTAATTCTCCCGTAAGGTTACGATCGTATTACGACCATACATCGTAAATTATGGTCGTTTTACGATCATAATTCTATCACAGGGAAGTCAACCATCCAGAGTCAACGTCCAACGCCAACAGACCAAAGTCGATCAGCAGTCCAAAGTTAATAGTCCAAATTCGAAAAATTCATAGTCCAAATTCAACAGTCCAACGTCAACAGTGCAAAGGCAACAGTCCAACGTCAACGGTTCAAAGTTAACAGTCCGAAGTCGACGGTCCAAAGTTAACAGTCCAAATAGAACTTCAATTTTTTGTCGATCGTTTGTAATGAGTCAATGAACCTTTAACTGATAACTGTTTAAGTCAACAGTACAAAGTCAACAGTTTAGAGTGAACAGTACAAAGTCAACAGTCCAAAATCAACAGTTCAACGACAACACTTTAACGTCAACAGTTCAACGTCAATAGTTCAAAGGCAACAGTCCAATGTCAACAGTACAAAGTTAACAGTTTTGAGTCGGCAGTCCAACTTGAACATTTCATAGTTAACAGTCCAGAGTCAACAGTACAAAGACAACAGTCTAAAGTCGGCGGTCCAAAGTCAACAGTTACACGTCAATGGTCCAAAGTCAACAGTTATACGTCAATGGTCCAAAGTCAACAGTCCAACGCCAACAGCCCAAAATCAACAGTCCGAAGTCAACAGTCCAACGTCAACAATCCAATATCAACAGTCCAAAGTTAACACTTGGAAGTCAATCGTCCATTGTCATTAGTCAAACGTCAACAGCTCAACACCAACAGTTAAACGTCAACAGTACAAAGTCAACAGTCCATATTCAACCAGCTAAAGTCGACCGTCCAAAGTCAACAATCCAAAGTCAACAGCCCACGTCAATAGTCCAAAGTCAACAGTACAAAGACACCATCTTAACTGAAAAGTCAGCAATCTTGAGGCAACAGTCGACAGTCAACAATCAACAGACATCAATACACAATCAATCGTCAGTCAACACGTCCACCCGGACACCTACCCAGCCACCCGACACGCCACCCACCACTCCATCCACCCGTCTTTCTTCAACCTTCCCACATAGGCAACGCGATACGTGGGATGCCGACGGAAAAATTTTGGCTGGGCGTTTAATTATTTCCATATGAGGGAATTAATTGTTCCGAGTGATCTGAAATGGCCTATGCGTTTCTTAGACAAAACTACTATATTCACTAATTTTGGATTCCTTGGTTCATCTCTAAGAGCTATGCCGAACAAAACCAAGTGATCAATTCCAATGTACGTTCAGAGCTCATTTTCTCTGTCTTTATCCCAACTCTAAATGTTTCTTCGACAATTTCCACTAGTTCTGGCTTTCTTGGTTCATCAATAAAAGCTATACCGAATAAAATCAAGCGATCAATTAAAATTTACGTTCAGAGCTCATTTTCTCTGTTTTTATCCCAACTCTAAATTGCTATCTGCAGAATTCAAGGCACAATCGCAAAATTCGATTTTTGTCCGTTTTCAAATTCATATATATAACTGAAAAAGTACTATGTGTCTGGCCAAACGCCTCATGGAAATCAACCAATCTCGTGAAGTTTGGAAGGGCGTGGAAAAAACTTCAAAGTGAGCTTAGAAAAGTCTCTTTTGTAGGTTTGGGAGCCGAGATATCTCGAGTTTGCGAAAAGCCCGCGTAATCTTAGGGGAATGGGCATCTATTACCCCGTTCCTCTCAAAATTCACAAAAGATCTTCTTTCCAAAAACTGAGTCGCCTCGGCTCCAGCAGATTCCAATGAGATTTATCTTGGCTCATTCTGGAGGCATAGGAATAAGCTTCAAAATGAATGAGAGTGTGTTGGAGAGTTCCAGGATTGAGCAAGTTCTGGGCAGAACGAAGACAGCGCTGGGTCGAATTAGGCACACTTAAGTCATAATAAAGCATTACTAAAATTATTTTTGTGGTTGTTATCATCAAAATAGCAACGAATATTTGAGTTCGAATATTGTTACGACAGGCACACCGTTATGGATGGATTTTACACTTCCTCACCGCGTTAGATTTATTTTTAAGTACCTCATTGATCACTCTCCAACAGTTGTATCAACTTTCCACGTACAGTTATAATAATGGATAGCGCTGCATGTTATGGAGCATCTATGAGGCAGATAACAATAAAATCCTTCTTAATGCGAGCTAAAATTGGATCTGAGTTGAAAAGTGGCCGTTGGTTGCATATTAATTTCGGAGTGAATCCCCGTCGGGGTCTTGATCGAGGCACTATGAAATGAGGAGAAATGATCGAAAGATCTCTGGGTTACTTTTGCGTTCGCTTGCTCACTCGTTCATACTCAGCGATGGGAATAAAATCGAAACAAGGAGAGGACTGAGACGAAGAGAGAGAGAGAGAGAGAGAGAGAGAGAGAGAGAGAGAGAGAGAGAGAGAGAGAGAGAGAGAGAGAGAGAGAGAGAGAGAGAGAGAGAGAGAGAGAGAGAGAGAGAGAGAGAGAGAGAGAGAGAGAGAGAGAGAGAGAGAGAGAGAGAGAGAGAGAGAGAGAGAGAGAGAGAGAGAGAGAGAGAGAGAGAGAGAGAGTTGCGTAAGGAACAACTGTACGTCTGATAATATGACTCGTCTCGTCGTTCAACGAACCTGTTACTTCTCGCGACGAGCAAGGATTTTAGCAAGATGAACATTTTTTCGCTAAATTATTATTTTTCGTTCCTCATTGAGCCACATGCACGAGCAACCTGTCGATGGAAACCCGCAGCTGGCGATGTCCCGGGCGATTCGCTCATGTAAGTATGTCCTGTAAGTTTACGCGACATGAGCGAAGAAACTCGCGATATCAGAAAGGATTAAGACTTTGTAAACTTCCCAGCTCGTATTATTTTTGCATCGCCCTCTGGATTTATTATACATTTATTAGATGGCGCAAATTAATTATTTCTTTCTCCTTTGCACGTCTGGCATGAGCACCGTGAGTGGCACTCTCCTCGCGCTAGGCACACCTCTTATCGTCCATCAGATACTCACCTGATGAGCGATGGGTCGATAATCACCTTTCATTTTGTGCACGGGATGGAAAGTACATATGAGGTTTCAGTTGTGGAACTATTTTATTTTTGATTTAGCCGACCACTGTCTGTATAGATCCTGGGATCAATTACTAGAGAATAAATATTTGTTCGATGATTTGCTATTCTTTCCTCTACATACCTACAACTGGGTAACTTTGGGACAAGGGGAGGGGGGGGGGGTTACTTATCACGAGCATATAAATACCCAAAATGTCAACAAACGCGTGTGAGCTGGTCCGTGAGTTGGGCATTTCAATACGGGTCCATCTGGATCCGCCGCATCACCCAACACCGTGTGGATGTTTTAGGGCTCATCCCGGTGCTATCACGGGTGATGGGATGGTTCCAATCTAGTGTGCTAATACTCCAGGTCTGTGGTTATGTTCAGTGCAAGTGTGAAACCAGGCCAACCCTGGGTATATCGCGCCATTTTCCATCCCTCATCCAGCAACGTCCGGTCGGCGTTGACTGCTCGCATGGACGCCGCGCCGGTTTTTTCAACGTGAGTATCGAAATGAATCACTCATCTTTCCAGTGAATAGTGCACGTCGATGGTGCTCGAAGTCATCATGAATCTATTGTGCCCAAAACCGATTAGCTGTGTCGTATACTTCTCTCATGCGCAAGGTTATAAGTCAGCTGCTTTTGCCATGCCTTTGTTATATCCGGAAGAGATGTGGGGAATCGCGTGAAGTTTGCCCGCCACTTTGAGATGAATATACCAAAAAATCAAGCAAAAAATCCTGAATCCAATGGTGCAACTTTTAATTTGAACAATTTGACCATTTGAGGAATTAATTTTCAAAGTGCTGAAGTATCACCCCAACCAAAACAGAATGAATGCTCATAACTCGGCAAATATATGCAGTAGGAAAATGTACGCGGGATCAATTAGAAGCTCTCAATTTGATCATATCAATTCAATCATCAGAACTCATCACTATTTACGCAAAATTGCTTAAACAGGCTTGAAAGAGTCCCCATGTATAAGGTATGGGCAGGCGTCGACTGGTGGGCTATGCGCACCATGCGTGCTCCCCCTTCGCTGCCTCTCTCCTGCTGGCCTATACCTTAAACACGGGGACTTTTCTCAGTCTGTTTGAACAATTTTGCGTGAATAATGATAAGTTCTAATGCTTGAATCGATACGGTCAAATTGAGAGCTTCGAATTGAGCCCGCGTGGGTTTTCCTACTACATATATTTGCGGGATAATGAGCGTTTATTGTCTTTTGGCGGGGGTGATATTTTAGCACTTTGAGAATTCATTGCTCAAATGGTCAAATTGTTCAAAATAAAAGATTTGTACCATTGGACACAGGATTTCTTGCTTGATTTTTTAGTATATTCATCTCAAAATGGCGGGACAGCTTCACGTATTTGATGTGGAGTACTTTGCGCGCGTTGGTTAGTGGGGATGACGAGTCCCTGACTCGTTTAAACCTGTCGACGCTTGCCGGAGCATATCGCGAATCTCCTTCCGGGGAGATTATCTAAGCTAAAGGATCCCTGTAGTACTTCCCTGAGCTCGTGCTCCAGCGATCACCTGGAGAGCAGAGTGCGGTCCACCCCAGTAACTGGGGTCATCCACACTCTACTCCCCTTTGCCCGAGTGGAGAGTG
The DNA here is from genome assembly GCA_029851415.1 of Eretmocerus hayati. Taxonomy (NCBI): domain Eukaryota; kingdom Metazoa; phylum Arthropoda; class Insecta; order Hymenoptera; family Aphelinidae; genus Eretmocerus; species Eretmocerus hayati. The sequence goes on from CM056743.1 coordinate 48,560,255, forward strand.
CTAATATCTCCCCCGGGGAACTGACTATGGTCCCACCCTCTGAGTCGTTGGGCGATTTCCCACCGCGCCTAGGTCCCTATGTGGCCCGCGGATTGCTAGATGGCTGCCCCAGGCCACGGAAAATGTCGTGGGTTACAGGAATGTGGATAGGATACATATGGAGTTTCGGGATACTGGGAGACGGGTTGAAATCTTTCTATTTAAACCTGATATTGTCGTGTACTCTCTATCTCCCTCGCTCCAGGGGTCTTTTGGACCAACCTCGAGATTAGGGGGACAAGAGAGACTTTATTATCGCGGAGGCACTCATCCTGGGAGCAGGAACTCGCGTGCAGGCCCATCATATGGTAAAAACCATCCTCGTCAGATGGAGAGATTTCTCCAGCCGAATGAGGAGGTTTCTGGTCAAAGATTTATTGGAAAGAAAAGAAAAGAATTAATCAGATTTACTGCGATATATTGAGTTTAATTATCTGCAGTACAAAGATTCATACTTACAGATAGACTACGGGTACTCCTGGTTCACGAGGCGGATACACTTCTGGTCGTGCCGTGATCTGGATTCGGGAACTTCTTGCGGCAGACGGAATGAGTGCGTGCGAGCCCAGAAACTGGGTCGCTCATATGGAGTTAATAAGCCAATAAGAAGCTGACACGAGAAGAGATTTCGTTCGTGAGTGGATTCGCAGGACCCGAGACAGGAGAGAGAGGGATAATACGTATGCTATAAAAATAAGGGCTCCCTATAATTTAGAGTATCTGGTATCCAGACAGACAGTTGTCGATTACAAGAAAGCTCCGAGATTCGGAGTAACTTTGGGAGCGATCAGAGTCAGCGATCAGACTCAAAAATATGGCATTGGCACATGTTGACAGTGGTGCCGACGTTATCCACTAGGATTGAGGTTACGAGCCAAAATCCTAGTTTTATGCCACCGCAGAGCTCGGCCCTGCCCAGCGTCTGCGTGACTCTCATCACCTCCTTGGCCTCTCTTTCAAAAGCGCACAAAATAGTCATACGTTCATTTTATTTATTAATATTTTTTTTCTTCGTGACTTTCCTTTGGAGCTGGTGGACATTGAATTTCCTGCATGAGAAGAATAACTTCATTGAAAAATATTACTCGAGCCCCTTTCTCTCAACTGAGTTTACCTCATCCCGACAGAATCACACCAATAGGCATCTTGCACTTTTTTTGACCCCCCAAAAAAAAGGTTTGGCAAATTCGAGCAAATCGAGATGAGTAAGGTGCAATTGGAAAGCGATTCCGAAAAATTGATTACAATTTGCGCAAATTGTTTGAAAGTCAGACGATTGTGTCACACGGTGCAAGTCATCCACTGTCAAACAGTTTGCGCAAGACAAAGAAAATTTTTGGGATTTTTTCTTCAATTGCACAATACTTGTCTCGATTTGCTCGAATTTGCCAAACCTTTTTCTGGAGGGATCAAAGTAATTGCAAGACGCCATACAATACCGGCAATCGACGACTTTGTCGGAGTGACGTCACACAGCGCAAGTCATCAGACTTTCAAACAATTTGCGCGAGATAAAAAAAATTTTTGGGGATTTTTTTTCCAATTGCACCCTACCTATCTCGATTTGCTCGGATTTGCCATACCTTTCTTCAAAAAAATGCAAGATGCCTATTGAGCCCATCTTCGGTCAAGGGAATCGCAGAACGAGGAACCACAGGAAAAGAGAGTTTCCGCGCCGGAATTTCATCCAGCATAGTTTCGAGTATTTGGGACTAGATAGCAAGGTACAATCCTTATGGGGCATTTAGGTCATAACTAGGCACGCAATCAAGCAAAATGGCGTAATGAAGAAAAATGTATATATCCAGACACGTGATAGGGCATTCATCCTATTGGAGGTCCGTTTTGAATACATCAGTCTTTTCTTCTCCCGGAGCTTAATCTGGGCATTATTTGGTAATATCCGCGTCGATTTTACTCTCATGCATCGAAGATGAGTTGGTACTGGGTTTTGTCCAGTAAACTTGAATCGTTCTTCGCATTCCTCGCAAAAGTTCACGGGCCCGCAGTTAGAACATCGTTCGCCATGTGATTCGTAATTCGCTCTGAATGGAGTTTCTAGTGACATGAATGATTCGTCATCCTCGTTCGACTCGTCGAACCAACTTTTCTGAGAGACGCAAGGTTGATTTGGTTCGCCGGTTGGAGCTTGTGTGGTATGCCTAACCCAAGTAGGACCAGGCTCGGTCTCGATTTCTAACACTGGCGGCGTGGTTCTAGGACATTTTGGTTGTCCATGAGTGTAGAAGTCCACCCTGGACTTTATTCCCCGGAAAAATGTCAATCTTCTATTCTCTCGGCCACGGATGTCGCGGAGTGTTTCCAACCGCTTGAATGTATTATCTTCATTTATCAACATATTCATGCCAAAGATTTGATGTTCCTTCAAGCTTCCCTGTGAGAGTTGAGTAATGGTGGTGACGACCCGTGTTATCAACCGCAGACTCCAAACAGGATAGTATCCGAGAGGAGTTCATAAGTCTGTGGACACTCAGGATCCGGTTGTATATAGTACCTATCCCGATCAACTTTCAAAAGGTTACCAATGAACATATCTTCATGAGATAATTTCGCTGCTCGTCTCAAATTCGGGCGAAAATTGATAGGTGTGCCCGCGAAAATGTCCGCTTGGATCAGATGATCCTCTTGCGAATACGGAAGAATATGACCTTGGTAGAATGAACTCTCTTTAACGTAGAATTCTCCCGGTTTGGCTGTAGCGGAACATACCTTGACATCACTTCCCTCACCGCTGTCTTGGAACGTGCTGCCAAATCTGTACTGTATTTTGATAGTGGATGTCAAGACTATTAATTATTTTTTCTTGCACTAGAGTGAGGTTGGCACTGCCGTACAAGCTGTACCAGCTCGCTACATTCAAAAGAATCACCGTCTACAACACCGCTCATTTTTTAATGATGTGGCCACTTCCTTTCAGTGTATCAATCCTCGTATACTGTGAATCCGTAGTTCTTCGAAATAAGTGATTCTAGATGAATAGACTGATGCGTTTTTGTCGAACTTCCGCGTCGAAGTAACTATGGTGGTATAACCCAATAAATACGGAGATTGGCGTGAACAGAAGCTGTGGAACGAGAAGAACTACGTAGATTCCACCGTGCAAAACACTTTCATAACCCAGACCTTATTGTTCACACTTATTCATAAAACGTATAGCATACTGATTAAAACTACGCTGCTAATTATAAGTCCCTAATTGTTTGCAGTACTAACAAATATGTACACGGTTTCCCTACAGTTGGAGATTGACGACGGAATTCTATACGCCTTGGGTAAAATGTTGCAGCTGAGTCTGATTGTAGGTATTATTGAATGTCTGATTCCAATGTTCTCGATTTGACCCGAGCGTTTCAATCCTGTTTATCTTCCAAATGATTTGTAGGTCTGATCGCTCTTGCCCCGATGCTATTAGAAACGTCTCCGATTTCCAATGCAAATTTCCGCGCGATGAGCTGCAGGAGCCATCGGCACGTGCGCTGAAAAACCTTACGCATCTGTTTCATTGATCCAATCATGCTGACCGGGATGCTTTATGTTAAACAGAAGATTTGTTATGCGCGCTACCGCCGTGGGTTGTCTATAATAGGCTTGTCCTTTTGCTTGTACCTGGTGTTATTCGTACATTTGTCGTTCTCTTTCAGCCCGGGATTTTTGTGATGCCTCTGCCCCTGGTATCATCTGGAAAACAAATGAATTTGAGTCGTGAATTCTTCTGAGAGGTCATGAGGCAGCATATGCGAATGGACCCGTGGTCACCTGCAAGTTGATTTCAGCAAACTCTGAAACATTAAGTGTCCGTGAGGCCATAGGTGGTCACTTCATTCTAGTAGCTAAGGTAGTAGAATCATCGAATGGTCTTCATTTGCTCAAAAATCTGTGCTTTGGATGAATTAGCAGAAGTAGTCCCTTGAACTGTGGTTTTCATATGAATGAGATTCGACGAACCTCCAAATCTGGCATTCGTAGTGATCGTCATTACTCTTCGTCACGTTAGACTTTGAGCCTGATTGTGTGGGATGATGAGATTTTCCAGAGAACATCTTTTTTTTCTTTTTCAGATCCGGACGCTGAAAAAATGTGATTTTGGATCGAGTCCAATGAGATTTCATCTCAAGGGTCACCACGGCCCCTAAGTGAATGTCTCAATTGCCTTGCTTTTGCAACCTCGCAGGCTTCTCGGCGTGATGGATCGAGTAGGTATTACTCGACCCAGGATAGGTCGAAGGGATTGGGAAAGGGTTGCAGGGTCTGGGATATTTGGTGTAAGGATATTAATTTGATTAGGTTCTGACTTGAGCTAAGACTACGGTTGTAGTTTAAAATGTAGAGGTCAGGCTAAAATTCGAGCTATTTGGCCTTAAATAACTGTGCAATGCGCACGGGTGAAATATTGTCATAAGTGATCATCACAGTTGGGGGTTTGAGATACCCAGGATACTATAGGCGAGATTTTTAAAACTGGGTTCAGGTGCGAGTTGGACCCATTCGAGATCGACGAGGGGGGCCACGGGGTCTGGGTCGGCAATCTCCCCCAAGATTTTTTCACAGGTTTGTACTACCGAAGAAATGGAGAACCCAGAGTAACTCCGTCAAATGGGTCTCCTGTCCAAAGATACAGCCACTGAGATTAACACTGCTCATATAGGCCCATTTAAAAAAAATGAAATATATAGATATACTGGTAATGCTAATATTTTTGCTTGTAGTTCTGGACAGGAGGCCCATTTGACGGAGTTACTCTAGATTCTTAATATTCTATATGGTGAAAATATATCTGTGAAAAAATTATCGGGATGATTGACGGCCCGGACCCCGTGGTCCCCCCTTGTGAGTTGAATTGAGTGAATTAAACAAATTGAATCACTATAACATTGCAGTTAGCGGAGCAGGAATGTTGCGTACTGATTCGGCCAGCTCTGACAACCCTTTCTTTCCCGTAGAAGTATCAATCAGATACTGAGACTTCGGATGATTGCCTCTTCCAGCCTTCTCGCAACCCTCAGAATTTCCAGGAACAATAGAAGCCGTTACCAACTCATCATAAATGGTGTTGGGATGATACGCAAATTCTGACCCGGACTCATTTTCAGTGACTGACTCTACCCCTTTTTCATTGGCTTCAGGTTCTTTGGAGACAATAGCAGATGAATTTTTTCTCATTTCCCTGTGCTCGCTTCTAGACATTAATGCCGACTCTCGCTCAATTCCAGCAATTAACCTTCCATCTGTCATTCTAAATTCAGATTCTTGGGAGACTTCAGCAGATGGTTTGGACTCCACTTCCCTATTCTCGCTACAGAACGTCAATTCTGACTCTGGCTCATTTTCTACCGACTCTTCCTCCATCTCCAGAGCAATACCCTGAATTTGTTCAAATCTGACTAACAATCCGTAGCCCCGCTCGAATCTCAAGGCAGTGCTGATGGCCTCTTCGAGGTTGGCTCGCTTGTTTTTGAATCGAATTTCTAGATCTGACAAGAACCCATTGAGGTCGTCCGTCGAGCTCAAGCTCTGCTATAGTCTGTGTGGAAAAATTAGGCATTTCGCTGAACTCTACTCTGTAAAGTATTCTTCGGCTCAGTTTCCGGATTTTGTTCGCAAACGATATCACGCTGTCTCTATTACGTTGGAAAATTTTCGAGAAATTCCCAATAAGGTGGAAAATTGTCTCACTCGATCGAAACGCATTGTACATAATTCCCTTGAGTTCTTCGTAGGTTTCGACTCCTTGAAATTTCAGATACTCACGAGCATCTTCGGATAATTCACAAGTTAACTTTTCAAGAGAGTGGCTTTGTACCTGATATCTATCACCGTATGAGCCGCGTCATACTCTTCAAGGAACTCATCAATCGCGATTTTCTACCATTGAAACTCGGGGCTATCGATAGAGCTACTTTGAGAAAGAGTTGGCGCTCAACATTAGACGCCATTTTGTGTCGTTTTTCGACTCTGAAAGAAGAGTGACTTGAAAATTTTTTTTCAGAACTTTGTGCGCGGAGCTATGTGAAAAAATGGAACTCTTCTTTATTACTAACAGTGCGTGGTGTTATGCGGGAATGACTTCTCGGATTTTTTCAGACTTTTCGAAACTTCTAACGCGCAATGAAATGTAGGCTAGGACAAGATCGTCAAAATTTTCAAAACATTCGAGAACGAGCTTGTTCGAGAGCTATTGAGAAAACCCTCGTGAGATTAACAGTGTCGACCGTGAACAGCAAGGAATGGGAACGAGGAGACGCAAAGACCTCGCAAAGACGTGGTAAACGAGAGCAAAGTCCAAAATCTAACATGAAGACTGCTCCGAATACACGATAGCATTTGGTAGCGCTTGAGAGGAGCAAAGGCTCAGCCTTATACTGTGAAGTAATGTCAAAATTTTTGACGAAAGTCCAATATCCTTAGTAAGTTGACTTTAGTCAAAAAATTTCAGATATTTCCCCACTGTGGAGCGCGTCTTGCAAGGTGATGCTGGACGATGAGCGGGGGAGTGAGAATGGGATTATAAGAGAGCGCGAGTTGGACAACAAATCAGCCTCGGCTCGAAGAAACAAGTTCAGGTGCAAAGGGCTGTGACGCAGTTAACCTTTGGCGTTGGTTGCTCGCCGTACACGAGGAGCAGCTGCTGCGGATCCACGATGCAGCAGCCCCAAATATCTCAAATTCCCTTGAAGCCAAACGCGTACCAGCACTGCACCATATCGTGGAGCGAGTGACCAGGGCAAAGCGATCGGCGGCCCCTCGGCAACATCGGGCTTATAGGTACTGCAAATACTTACACCTCGCTCGCGAGCAAGCCCGGGGCGCGCGCCAGGCGTGACCTCAAAATTCCGAGGCCGAACATATTCCCGCGCTCCAGGCGGTCATCCTCTCCGACTCTCCTCTACTTACTCCATGCATGCATGCATGTGCGGATATATCCGCTGTATAGAGCGATAAGTAGACTCGCGCGCGAATACACATACGCATCGAAAGCCGCGGGTCCTCCCCCTTCGTATATATATATATATATATATATATATGCCTAACCACGCTCCTCCTCGCGATGCTGCATGTCGATTTCGCTCCCACACTCCCACTCGCAGTTCTGCTAACCTGCGTGACTCTCTAATACTTGCTCTCTTTCTTTAGGAGCTTCTTTTACTCTACCCATCGCTCACGACTTATTTTCAGAAGCTGCAGCTCGCGCTATTGTGATGAGCATATGCGGTAGTTTACAGCAAGCTAATTTGGGCAAGTCAAGACGGAAGGAGTTGAGAGACTGTTGCGGATTTTGACCGTCGATGGTATACTTCCGGGTCGGAATACTGATGCAGGTTGCTCTGCTCTGCTTCTGTCTGGTCTACGCGCGAGGGCGAACCCTTCAACGTCAGAGGCTCGCATTCTTGCAGCCGAGCTCTCAGCATCCAATTGTAAAGGACTAAATGCCCAAATACTGTAGCTTGAGGCAGATTGCTACAGATTAACTTTGAGCTTTGCGAGCCCCCGTCAAAACGAGATAAGCATGTGGCTTACTGACATTGACCAGCATGGACCTGGAACGCAGTGAAGTCAACGCTGAAATCCCTGCTCCATTTGGAATGTCACTCGCGGAAAATGTAACTACTGGGCGTGTGCCACCCGGATTACCCTTTCTCGGGAGGACTAGAAAGTCCAAGTCCTAAGCGCCCACGGCTGAATGACTGACTGAATGGCTTCCTAAACCTCTTCGACCTTATTGTGGTATTTTTATTACCCGACGTAGCAGTGTGTATGATGGATGCCATCACTTAACTAGATCAACTCACGGATCAGCATTTGAGGTGGAGTAAAGTTGATAGATATTTAAGATTTTTCAAGAACTGCATTAGTATTCGAGTAGTTCCGCGCGAAACAGACCTACGAAAAAGGGTCATGTCTTACATTTTTCTCTTGACTCTTTTATTCTATTCTATGGTACAAAATAATATGAACTTTTCACTACCTATGGGGCCCCAAAAAAATTTTCCAGGTACCTTCAACGTGCATTAACTTTGTTCTTTTGAATTATTTTCAACAAAAAAGTTAGTGTATTTTTTTCAATAGAATGAATTTTTCTCGGATTTGTTCACAGATCCAGAGATGCAGTTTGCAGCATTCGAAAGGTCTTCAAAGAACCCATCGAAATTGGTCTTGTAAAGTTGATTTTGATATCTTGGGTGATTTTGTCGGGCAAAAGAGTGAAAACCATAGAAGATCCAATTCCTCGAAGACCCAATTTTTTAAAACCTTGAAAAGTTGATGTTTTATGTAAAATTTTGTGTTCTTTCAGAAAAAAATTGTCCCGAATTCCTTTTCAGCATTCTAACACCTATTTTTGCCAATTATCACAAATCCATTTTCCAGGCTTTTGGAAATCGTCTGTTTTCTGCGCATGCAGAGAAATTTGGATACTCGAAACCAATCCATTGAATAGCCAAGAAAATTTCCTTTTAAATGACCACATAACGAAGTCAATTTCATGCATTTGAACCGAATCTACAACGTATGAAAGATGACCCTCCAGCTCGAGTGCGACACGGCGATGGACGCCATCGAACGGGGGCAGGCGTGGATTTTCCTTGCTGCTCTCTCCAGTACCTCCGACCCACCTCTGAGGAACTATCAAGATTCAGTGGTCTTCTGAACGTTGCAACTCTGGCTCAAATGCATGAAATTGATTTCGTCAAGTGGTCATCTTGAAGGAAATTTTCTTAGCTTTCCAATGGAATTGGTTTCAAGGATCCAAATCTCTGCGCATGCGCAGAAAACAGACGATTTCCAAAAGCCTGGAAAATGGATTTGTGATAATTGGCAAAAATAGGCGTCAGAACGCAAAAAAGGGATTCGGGACTATTTTTTCCGGAAAGAACACAACATTATACATGAAATATCAACTTTTCAAGGTTTTAAAAAATTGGGTCTTCGAGGAATTGGATCTTCTATGGTTTTCACTCTTTTGCCCGACAAAATCACCCAAGATATCAAAATCAACTTTACAAGACCAATTTCGATGGGTTCTTTAAAGACCTTTCGAATGCTGTAAACTGCATCTCTGTATCTGTGAACGAATTCGAGAAAAATTCATTTTATTGAAAAAAATACCCTAACTTTTTTGTCGAAAATAATTCAAAAGAACAAAGTAATGTACGTAGAAGGTACCTGGAAAAATTTTTTCAGGTCCCATACGTAGTGAAAAGTTTATATTTTGTACCATAGAATCGAATAAAAAAGTCAAGAAAAAATTTTAAGACATGACCCTTTTTCGTAGGTCTGTTTCGCGCGTAACTACTCATTCACCAGACATCTTTTCTTGTACATACATTAATCTCGATATGAATAGTTCCGCAAAAATTTCGATAGTTAGAAAATATGACGACCCCAAACTTCACATCCGAAGGTTCTAAGATGTATTTTTGGGATTACATACTGCTTGATGTTACATAGAATCGATCTAATTGTGAGACAGTGACTCAATAAGAAGATGTAGCAAAAGTTCATTTTTGCGAGAAAGTACAGCCTATACAGCGAAAATCAATTTTTTTCAATAGTTTCGGGCATGGAACAGTTGCATTTATTGATGAACTTAGAAAAAAAATCTGCGTGAAAAGGCTTGAAATGAAACAAGTTCACCTTTATCGAGAGAGTAAACTTTTAGACGACAATTAGGCCAAAAATGTACGAGCTCACCGTGAACCGGACAATAGCTTTGTTAGTTCTTGTAAATGTGGGTTTCGATACTCCCTGCTATTATATTTGATATGTGTTTGCTGAACGAATCCCAATCGAGCCCCCCCCCCCTCTCTCCCCAACGGTGCTTCACGCTCAGTAAATACAGAGTTCGAAAAAAGAAAAAACACATCGCACGGAACCGAAATTTTGACTCGATTTTCGATAATGATTTTGTTGGATACCGTAGATAACAAAACTAAGATTACCTCAGAAAGAGTACTGAAAAGTACATCAATAATGACTTCTATGAACTTTTTCAGGCGTTCTATCGGTTTGGTTTCAATGTTTCCACAGAATTACTTATATGTATATACTTTGAATACTGGTTTTCCCCTCGGGGGTTTTCTAGGAGGACTGTCTCATCATTTGCTGGATGATAGCGTTGACAATTTTCGATGGATTGGTCGGAGTGGTCTTCAAAATTCCAGAGCGATTGTTGAAAATCTGAAGTTGTATCGTAGTGTTCTGAGCTGAAGTCGTCAATGTGCTAAATGATTACTTCTTTACGAGATTTTACTAATTAGTCACAGCTTCGTGACCATCACATGATCATTACATAGAATTTCTTATTCGAGAACGCAAATCTCTGGGGCCTAATTTATTGTATAGATATGTGCGTAAAATAATCGCTGTGGGCTCTGTTAGACGCTGCATCAGAAGAATAAATTATCGATCTTGATGTAATTTCTACCTCATTCTGTCTCGAAATGATTGACACCGAGTTATCTCTAATATTGACTATGCGTCCACATCTCTCCCTCTCTCTTCATCATGCCACCAATTTGCTCATCGTTATCCAATCTGATAATCGCACCTAGATCTCACACAAATTTCATGATAAACAACATACATTGGAATGGTCTCATCTTGCTACCGGTACACACTTGGACTTCCACTAAAGTGTGAATATACTAATACTTGTTTATCATGCTGATTCGATGAAACATTAATGAAGCCTCACTTTATGATCATCTAGCCTTTCATAATTATTGAAAAAGGCAGCTATGCCTTCTTATTATCGCATTAAATGTCTCTTACGAATAATTACGTGATTTTAAATCAAATTTTCCTCCATAATCTTCTACAAATCAAGACAAAAAAACAGGTCCAACTAATTGGCATTCACGTTCCAATCAAGTATATCAGAGTGGCCTCTTATTCAATGTCCACGATCATCATTTCCACTAACCACGAGTATGATTGTGTTAGTTCCCATTCCTTAAGAGCAAATAAGAGAGGCAGATAAAGATATTCAGCATAATCGAGGACGGTACAATCTACAAACTATTATCTACAATCTATCAATAAGTTATCTTAATATAGGTTGATGGACTTGATCGGAACAGCTAAGATGAAATACATATAGTAGAAAATGAAGGTTACAAATATAGTAGGAATTTTGTGGCAAAGGCGAGAGGACTGAAGTCCACAGGCCAATTGCGCGAAGAAGAAGAAAGGTCTTCCTCTAGCCGATGATTTCCAATTTATGATAACCGAAGTTCCAATAAGTTCAATGTTGTGGCATATCTGAGTACCATACCTCCTGTTATAGTTTGCTCGGCCTCCAATTGAATTGTTCAGTATTTGGAATGTTCACCGTAACACTTTAAGGCCAGTTTTTGCGAACCAAAAATGTAGCAATAAACTTGAATGAAGAAGAACATTTCTTACGTGCGCATCGATTTTGTCGTCAATGTAACTGGAATTACTCAGCCCTATTCATTTCAAGGAAATTTAGGAAAGCTGCCACACCGAATTCAGATGCTGATATGTGGGGGAGAGTGCATAGGGCGAATTTGGAAAAATTCTGCAGTTGGGCTATCTAACAAGCATTGATGGGGCTCGGAGCTCTACGAATCTCTCGAGTACTACTGAAAGGTAAACTTAAAATTTTTTTTTTGGCACAGTGTAACTAAACGGCCATTTTTCCTTCCGGCTCGAATCAGAAAACTGGCGTTTAGTTACCCTGATACAAATAATAGTATATGCACCTCGCTTGTCGCGCTGTTTTGGGGCATTGGAAATCTTTTCCCCTTGTTACACTCGGAGAAAATTGATTCCCATTTCCCAAAGCAGCCTAACCTCGCATCGGTGCATATGCACTATTATGTCCTTAGATCAAGGTTTTCATACTTTTTCTTGAATTCGGGAATAAAAACATGTGCAATCCGTCCCGGCGACAGTACGGAGGACAAACTTGGCTAGCCTCTCAAATTTGAGAGATACGGCAATGTTAATCACTGATTAACATTGCCATTAATCTCATTTAAGTCGCATTCGCTTGCCAAAACACGTGAGAATAAAGCCCAAATTAAGACGAATTCCCACCCGTTCAGTTTTTTTTTCCACAACCTCAGCGTAGTACCATAGTATTCGTCAGGCCCCAATCAGCCTCATCCAAACTGTCCTAAGATATCCCAAACATTTTTTCTCGCAAAACTGCGAATGCTCTTAACTCCACCAATTCTGATCGGCAAGCTCAGACAGCGCGCATGCCCGATTTTTGATTGGATAATTGGAGCAAATTGGCCACGGGAGTCAAATGAGGCACTGGCGAGCGCATAGGAGATTCTCATCTCATGCTTCCGGATCCAGAACCATTGCTAAAATAAGTTGAGGCTAAAGTTCACCAGGAATATGGTCATGGTCAAAGTATAGTTGGAGCTTATAATTCTCGATAATGACACAACAATGTCTTTTTGGGGGAACTAAATTACATACGTGAATTGATCTTCCATACTGAACTTTCCACACGTCGAAAATTTCCCGATGAGAGCAAAGATTACTGACATCATTACAGAAAGAGCTCCCGAAGAATTTCTTTACATCAAACAGCTCGCATCCCACGGTCGCTTGTATACAGTCACGGTGGCTCTTGAGAAAAAGCTCGTCTAAAACTCATGCTGGCGATACATAGTGAGTTCAAATTTCATTCAAACCTTGTCCTCCGTTCCATTATAAGCAAATTAACCCTTCTGTATCTCAGATACGACCACTGCGGGAACGGCGATTGAACATGACGAAAATTTAGAGTTTGATGCATACTCTAGGAACAGCCGGTTTGTGCAGAGCTATTATGCACGAGCCTTGCGTGATACGTCCTTAGTGCAATTCAACGACGGATTAGCGGTGGCGTCGTCATCGTCGGCCACGCTCATTAGGATAGGGTCAGCTTATTGATCAGCGTAGTCTCGCAGCGGTAATACCGCATTCGATTCGAAAGCGATTCGCACAGGTCACGGGAGACAATAGCTTCTCTGATGTCGGTTATATACTTGTGTGTATATTGCAGCAGCTCCCACGATTGAAAGCACTTCTTGCAGTATAGCTTGGCTCTTGTCCACTTGGCGAATCTGCGCGCACGAAGAATGAGCATCGTCTCAAATCAGCATCGCACTCGGCATTGCATGTTCTCACGCACTTGTTACAACTTTTGGTCATTGGTCGTGTGTCGAATAGATATATTTACACATATGGTAGACCCGAGTAGACCGGAACTAATTCGAGCAGGTTTTGCATCGGGAATATACGGGCCTCAGAATTTGGGCAATTTTGATGTTCTGACTTGAGGAACGTTCTGAAAATCGTCCCTTGAACCATTTCGTGTTGTACGTGGGAAGTTTTCAAAGATTCCCTCGTGGTCGATGGTATTTAACACTTTTCGAGCTCGTAGTTTGCTCGAGTTGAACGCAGAAGCATGTACCGTACACGTGGATTGCAGATTTTGCATGTCCCGCTCAGAATTTCGCGCCCGGCTTAGCTAAGCTAGCTCATAGCTTTTGGTGCTGTGACGTGGGTAACGGGTTTCCGGAAGGAACACGAATAAATATGTAATAGATGGACTTTTAATCAGAAGGATAATTTGAGGGCTCGAGAGAGAGTGAAGTGAGTGTTAAGGTTGGTCAGAGCGGTCTGCCCGCTGCGCGGCTCGTCGTCCACGACGACGGGTCGCACCGCAAACTAGTACCTCAGGGGGAAGGCGCGATGCGCCGTCAGAAACGCTGACGGTGCACCTGCGACGGACATCGACCAGCGCACGGGTGTTGCGCGGTTCGCGGAGCCGTCGCCGGTGAACCGTCATGGGGCGGGGTGAGGCGCGGGCAAGGGGCCCGAGACTCACCACGTCACATGCGTCCCTGGCCGGAGATTCGCAACGTCCCGATGCGATAACCCATGTGTTACAATTTTCAAATGGCCTTGGCCATGGTGTACAATCTTCATATGTGGCGCTCGCTCGTGCGAGTGCTTGTACGTATTAGTGTGTGTGATACAGTGGAAGAGCGAGAGTGTCGTTGTTCATGTGTGTCGCGGATATACATATTTTTCGCGATCTCTCTCTCGGTATAATCGTTTTTTTCAACTTAGATAGTTTCATTCTCTTAATCCTAGTTTTTCACAATCTGATCAATCGTAACTACAAACATGTTCGATATCCTTTTACAAAATTATACAAATATCCAAAATAACATTTCCCAAAAATTATTAACAATAAATTGTTCGTAAATAACATTCCATTGTTCTATCATTATCCAAATGAGGTCCTTTACCTCAGATTGATTGAAATATATTCGCCGAGCAAGGTTCATTTTATAAAAATATTCAAATGCAAGGGGGCACGAGTATTTCCATCGTCACCTATTACTTTCTCTCCTTCGCTTATTATTATTACATTGGTGTAAATGTCTATGTATAGCCTCGATCAAGTACTGGAATGAAATTGTATCATTTGCAGCTGTGGGATTATGATCCATCAGTAATAAGGAATAGTTTTCTATTTCGAATGAGTTTAGAATATTGACCTTGAATGAGTGGTAAAGATTTTGCAACGATTGCTCGATGAAATGTTGGAGGTTGTATTCGCCAAACGTCTCTTTCGATTGCTGGGTTTATGATATTTTAGGATTGCCAAATTACAATTTTTCAATTCTTCTGGGATTTATTTGGGATTTCTGGGGGTTTTCTGCGATTTTTCTGGGATTTCTCTGGAATTGTCTATGATTTGTCTGGGATTTCTCTCAAATTCAAGATCGTTGGATATGCGTCTGAAATTACTTCTGTTCCCATTCTCATCATCAAGTTCTACTGGGAATTCAATTTTGTTGGGTTTTCCCCATGACCTCGAATTTTTGCCAAAAATGTTGCATTTCTTGGGATTTTTTCGCTAACCAGGCGATATTTCAATCGAATCATAATCAAACTCTCAAAGGCGTATCTAATTAGACATGAAATTCTCATTCTCATACAAGGGCTCACAAAATTCTGTAGTGCCTCGTCCTTGGACCGGGGTATCTTACAACGGCCGAGGACGAGTTACTGTGCATCCCCAACTCTCATTTTAGGACACAATATCAACTCGAAGAAATGCTTCGAATAACCCGATCGTCCAAATTTGTAGACACGTTGTGAAATTCCTCAATGCCTCGTCCCTGGGCCGGAGTATCCGACGGCTACGGACGAGTGCATTGCAAGTTCTTATATCTTTTTCGCAGTTCATCTTTCATACAACGAATTCTGAAGATACATGATAAATTTATGTGCGCAACATGTCTCATTCTTATACTAACGATAATATAATATTGTCGAAAAACAATCATGCCGTGTGATTGAATAAAATTGAGATGCACACAAGTATTTTAGAGGTCCATTGACAAACACACGCGTACTAATTCTATTGCGGATCATCTCTTCGCGCTTCGTGAAAATTGGTTCACAAAAGTCCCATCTAGGAAGGATTAATCACCCGACGTCCGTTGGAACTGAGCAATGCTTCCTTGCAAATTCGCAGAAAGGTGGAAGCTCCTCTCAAAAGTTAATATCCACGGAGGTTTTTCTCGAGGCGGCCGATTTTTCAGGAGAATATAGGCATGATTTTGTAATCTATCATCTTTCCGAAAGACTACCTGCTGTACTTGAAGTAAGAAGATCATTTGCATTTTTTGAATTGCAAGTTTTGCACCGATGAGCAAGGGGGCAAAAACGATCGCAAGTTGAAGCAGATTGGACTGCTGCGGAATGTCATCATTGCAACCCATGCTCTCATCTATCTCACCATCGCGCAATTCTTGCTGACATTCGCTGGCCACGACTGTTTCGCTAATGCTCGAGTCGGATGACTCATCATTCATTCTTGAGGTGTGCAAGTTCACCGATTGAATTTCATTCATGCTCAAGATCATACTCGCATTTTTCCCCGCTCGAGTTTCCAAAAGTATGGATTGTATTTCGCTCTGTCTCATGAACTCAGTTGGATCTTTTCCGACTCGAGGTACACATAAGTTCTCGAATTTTGCATTGAGACAGAAATTATTCTCATGAGTAGACTGGTTGACTTGGGAGTTTTCAGTAAACTGTGGCTCTTCAATAGTCTCATCATGAGCTAGAATGATACGCTCATGTAAATTCAAAAGATCTGTGCAGCACAACGGGTCGTTTTTCGAATTTTCTGAGATTTCGATGCGAAGATTCTCATGCATACTTTCAGATTCTACATTGATGACTATTGCTTTTTCAACGAAAGGCGAGTGGTTTTGTATTGCAACTTCTAACGGCGCTTCAAAAACTACTTGACATTGCTCATATGCTAGTTTGTCGATGAAAAATTCTTGTATTTCCTCAATTTTGATATTTTCACTCGAAATGGTTGCTTTTGAAAGATTAATTTCAGACTTCCCAGACTCATGGTCATACACCACTTTTTTGGATTTTGGCTCTATCGCTTGTTCAGTATGAATTTTGTGAGTTTGATATTTTAGATCTGAAAAATTGTGACAATTTGAGCTGTGCTCTTGGGAACTTCGCCGAGCGATAACGGGTTTTGGCTGTCTGTTGATCTCATTCCTGTGATAAGATACTTGTGATAAACTACCAGAAATCCTTTGATAAGAATCCACAGTCTCATGATATGCACGATCAACTCGTTCAATGGAACAATCCTTCACAACATGAAATTCATCTCTTGCATACTCCCGAGCCAATATTTTTGCATCACCCCAGGTTTTTGGGCAACGTATTTGAACTAGCCATGCCGAATGTGGTCGCATATTTTCCAAATATTTGTTGATTGTAATGTGATCGATTCCACTGTTGAATGACTTTTCCTCTGCGGGGTTTCGGAATCCCTCGATAATAGGATTATATTGCGCCAAGTGATGAAATTCATCCAATTTCCTTTCGAAGACAAAGAGCGATTCTCGTGGGTATCTACGTAAATTTTTCAATCGATATAAGCAATCGACAAAAGCTGGCAGCGTTTCAAATTTGAAGCAAATATCCATCAAGAATGCATGTACAGTAGGGTATTCCATCATGATCGGTTCAAAAACGTATTTTGCTCTGCCTTTTAAATTATTTGATATTGCTCGTAGCACTATTCGATGGTTACTCCATCCACAATCTTTTGCGATTTGGCGAACGTTGGAATAAAATAAAGATACCTGCTCGTATGAGCCATCGAAATCTATAGCTTGGCTGCAATACCAAGCGCAGTATTTTTCGATTTCTTCCATTTTTCTCATTATTTTCGGGAAAATTTGTGCTTTTAGTACTCTCAACTAATTCGATTCGACTGGCATGTGGTATTGTAATTCGATCCTCAATTCTCTCAGCAATTTATGGAACTAAACGTGCATATTCCTTCGTATGTCAATAATTCCTTACTTTTAGTAATGTTATGTCAATATGGTCACAGCGGAGTAACTCTCATCAGTCCTGTGCCATCAATAGTGACTTCACGTCATTCACATTGACATACATATAGTCATTCATATAAACAAATAGTCTTTAGTTGACACACTAAATTGAGCACGTTGTTTCTTTTCAACAAATTGAGAATGAGCATACCGCACATCATATCATTATTTTCACCAATCAAATTCGTTGAATACACGAGATCGCTCCGTACGATTTCATGCCTCATCATTAATTCAGAATATTTTTGCTACGGCAACATGGAATCATTATCAGATTTGGCTCGCTTTGAATGCAAAATTCACACATTTTGTGCTTGAAATTGATGACAGTACTTTACTTGATGCCTCGCTGCTGTGTGCTGATGCGATGAGTAGATTAATGGTGGTTGCTCGTTTCTTCACTTCTTGAACAGTCAATCCTTGAGCTAAAGTTGGTAAAGATGACCCGGTTAGTCATCTTCCCTGCTTTTTGGGGTTTTGATCAGCTCGTTGGCTGGATATCTCCTGCTGTTGAGTAGCCGGTCATGGCAGGTTGTTGCTGTGTGCTACTGGCTGTTTGTCTCGAGCTCTTCATCTTCTGAAGTCCGATAAGTCACAACACCCTCGCAAATATTCACCAACAGCAAACTTTTCAAAAAAAAAGGAGATTTCACTTTTTCCCAAACTAGGGGGAGAAAAAAATTTTCGTGGGAAACCACCCCACCTAGCACCAGAAGAGATGTGACGTGGGTAACGGGTTTCCGGAAGGAACACGAATAAATATGTAATAGATGGACTTTTAATCAGAAGGATAATTTGAGGGCTCGAGAGAGAGTGAAGTGAGTGTTAAGGTTGGTCAGAGCGGTCTGCCCGCTGCGCGGCTCGTCGTCCACGACGACGGGTCGCACCGCAAACTAGTGGCTGCGTGTACATTAACGTATGAGTCGCGTATGCGTAGCGCAGCGGATGCGGGGCGCATGAGTTTTCTGCTACAGCGGCTGTATCGTCTGCATGTTTATTTTTTTGCGAGTCAGGTTTTACCAGTGAAAATTAAATTATCCTTATATTAACACATGGGGTGAGCATGGCTACAAAATCCAACTACCCAAAGTTGACAAGATTGGAAACCAGAGTGACGAACGAGCAGTGACGAGCAGTATGAATGTGATTGGCCCAAACTAAAGATTATGACTTAGTTTCCAAGACGTTTTGGCGGTCGAGACCTTCGTGATCCAATCCTTTCGTCAATTATTGCTCGGGTATTATTGTTCTTCATAATCAAAGCCCGATTTTCGAATAGTCAACATGTATGCCAGAGTCAAACACTTACTTACGAGTTTACGAGCAGTGTTTACTGTTCGAAAATCGGGTTTCCACCGTGAAAATCAATCATTTCACCATGATGACGGTAAGTAGGATCGGTGTTCTAACCCTTGCCCATCAACGATCATTCTAAATTTGGTCAATCAACTGAAGAGAGCAAATGTTTTGTGTTGATTTGAGTAGCCGCAACTTTTCCAAAAATTTGCCTTATTTACACTCCTCGTTCGTCACTCTGGTTTTCAAAATTGTCAACTTTGGGTAGTCTGATTTTGTAGCCATGCTCATCCCCATGTGTTAATATTGGGATAATTCAATTTTCACTGGTAAAACCAGACTCGCAAAAAAATAAACATGCAGACGATAAAGCCGCTGTAGCAGAAAACTCATGCGCCCCGCATCCGCTGCGCTACGCATACGCCACTCATACGTTAATGTAGACGCAGCCAGTACCTCAGGGGGAAGGCGCGATGCGCCGTCAGAAACGCTGACGGTGCACCTGCGACGGACATCGAGCAGAGCGCACGGGCGTTGCGCGGTTCGCGGAGCCGTCGCCGGTGAACCGTCATGGGGCGGGGTGAGGCGCGGGCAAGGGGCCCGAGACTCACCACGTCACAGTGCGATTGACCAATCATCTTATAAGTCCGGGGAGTGATTGATTAGGTATCCAAGAATCGTACGCCGTGAACCTGAGACTGTGCCTATCACTGTGTACGAGTGGTGACTCCTTGAGTGAGTGTCCGATAATTTCCTAATTTTTTCAATATCACCACTGCAAATGATGTGGCGGCCGGTGCAATTGACATTTCGTCTCTTGCGTGGTGACATGTTTTTCTTTGAGTCAAAACCTACGAATCTAGTTCAGACACAGAGGTGTGCTCCACACCCAAGTGAAATGCGAGGCTGAACAAAAAGATGTTATCCCTGCGTGATTTGATTCAAAAGAAGCGTTTTACGGGTGGCACATGAACGCTAGTACGCGTACTAGCCCCGAAGGGCCTGGAACCACGTGTGATCCATCCTTTACCCTGGAATACATGTAAGTACCCGAGAGTCGCGCCGATTGTAAAACAAACCTGCGAGTAACGCGAGGCTTATGAAAATCAATTACTACAAAAATGCGATTTTTAGTGAGTAAAATATCTATGTCTATTGCTTCTGGGATCACATAGGGTTACTCTAGAGTACCGAAGGCTAAGGCTACCCCAGGCTAAGGCTGACGCTGACGCTGGGGCTGGGTCTTGGGCTAAGGCTGGGGCTGATGCTGGGCTAAGGCTGTGGTTGTGGTTGAGGCTGGAGTTGTGACTGGGACTGAGGCTGAAACTGTAGCTGGGACTGGGTCTGGGGCCGTGGAGGGGGCGTGGCTGAGGCAGGAGCTGGGATTGGGGCTGAGGCCTTTACTGGGGGAAATTTCCAGATACTTACTGGAGATTTCCCACTTCATTATGCGCAACGTTACACCGATTCAATAGTTCTCAATCAGAGTTACTAGGTTGCATCGAGGAAATTGTTTTCTTCCGAATTCACTGTATTACGAAATCTTCATGTTACATTGTTGAGCTACAGAAGCTTTTCAGGGGCTCATACCATATCAGAGACACTTCCAAGCCGGACGAGCGTTAGAGAGGTAGGCAATAATGCTAGTCTGATCAATTAACTGAAAGTCACATTACTTTGTAATATGCAAAGTGCCAACATGAATCATCATTTGAAGAGGAAAATAGTAAGACATTCAACTTATTAGGAACAACTGTGATAAGTCAATAATTTGTTCATTCCATTATTTTCATTATCTTTTCATGCCTTGAAAAGAACCTGACCTTCCTAAGTTCACATCGTAAACCTTTCATTATTTCTGAAGTGACTGTGAATTAGATACGTTCAATATTGTGCAAAGATACTCAAGATTTATGTTTTAGCATATTTCTTTCGCTTTACTGGAAAATATACCTGTCTCATTCCACCAAATTCATCCTGATTCCATTATCCTGCTCGTTCCAGAGTGAATGGTGACTAACCCTTCCCCTGCTTCTATCGACTGATGGTGATGGCATGACGGAAGATGTCTGAGACCTCTGGCTCATCATAAGGGCCATTCCAAAACCCATCATCCTGAAGTGTCTTTCATACTAAATATTCCGGAATTTTAATCCACACAAAAGTTTTCCAGTTCACGGTAAAACAGGATGTTTCAAATTATCATCAGAATCCATGGGCAGGCGCTCGGTCGATCGATTTAACGAGGGGTTCCCTATGTCCTCATCCACCCCGTTCAAACTGTCCAAAAATGCCTACAGACGCCTTTTACAAACTTGAAATTGCTAGATTGCAAATACAGTGAAACCTCTCTATTCGGACACCTCCAAAAGGCGGACGCCTCCATATCGTGGATACTTCGCCTGCGACTGGCCAAGCTCCTATGTTTCTCCACAAATTCGCCTCTCTTTAAGTCGGACACTCTATAACCCGGACGCGGACAACATTTTCGATTACATTGGCCCGAAAGAGTACATGTATAAGCACCTCTCTTAGACGGACAGGTGATGGCTTGATTCTGATATTAGTTCTTGGGTATAACGCACCGATGATGCTGCAGAGAGCTGCAACAACAGCGATTTCGTTCCTGTTCAGGGGATTGCAACCATTGACTTGATCTCAATTATCTACAATCCAGTCTTTTCGGTGTAATGACAGTTGCATCTCAATTTCAATACAATGATCTGACTTTGATGTATCAGATTATAAATGAAAATCTTCATATTCCTGACTTGAGGCCAAAAATAAGAGAGCATGTTTCAAAATATAATTTACGATGTCCTCAAGCTATTAACACCATTTTTGCTAAATCTACATTTTTGTTTAATTCTCCTCTAATTAGATGTATCAGAGAGTGGAATAATCTAAGTTCAGACACTCAGTCTATAGGTAATAAATTTGTTTTCAAAAGTTCTCTGAAATTAGATATTTTGAAGAATTATTCTTAGTTTTGTTTTCAATTTTGATACTGGAATATTATTTCATTTTTAGCTATGTAGTTGAGTTTTTGTTTGAAACTATATTTTATTTACACCTATCTGGTGATAATCCTATATTTTGTATTAATTTTGTATTTGGGCAGTCATGCCCGTCTATGGTTTGAATGAATAAATAAATAAACAATCAATTTTGATCGGATTGACACCATTCATTTTCATAGAATCATTGGATAATCGACTTGACATTTTCAGGTAGCCTCTCTATGAAGCGGACACCTCTATAAGGTGGACACATTTTTCGAGACCGACTGTGTCCGCCTTATGGAGGTTTCACTGTAGATCAATTTTGACCTACAATGGCTCAAAATCTTGGTCATGTGATGCAGTGTTAGTCCCCCTAAGGGCGTGAATCATTGCATTTGCGAGGATGGCCCCACGACAGCCTCAAAGAGCAGTTCTGTGTCCGAGTAGGCTCCGACTATCGTGTCCGGGGGTTTTATCGCAATAGAATCTGTTAACAGTATTAAAAATGTATTCACTCCCTGAGAGCCTAGACTCACCCCCGAATCAAACTATCTAGTTTGTCCAAACCTGCCCCAATCCAAATTCTTCCCGATCATTCAAAAATATACTATCCTTGCGTGCTCCACCGATAGATTCATGGTGAGAATATAATGTGGCGGAAAATCGCTCGCCACTGACTGTCCAGTGATATAGTCCATCCGAACGAGGCGATACGGACCAGCACTGATTGGTGCATATACGCGCCCATATCCTATTCGCGCATGGGCCGAGGCTGGCATCGCTCGGTATGACCCAGTCGCGCACACACGAGCATGCAATTCTTCTCTAAGAGGAAGAGAGACAGAGAAAAGTCTAATTAACGGACCCGTTTATTATTAAAACCTTTGACCCCCAGCGTTGTATGATAATATCTCGCTTTCTCATCTCTGAGAGCTGCGCATCGCTCTGCGCTCACGCACGTGTATGTGCCCTGTACGGTGATCGGGGGAAGGGGGAAGAAGGGCCAAAAGAGAGGGAGAGGAAGTTCGAGGATCGAGAGATATCCGCGAGTCGCTCTGACCCTCCTATATCGGACTTTGCTCTCGCGCTCGCCACGGCTATATCTCGTTCACCCTCGTCTTTTCTCTTCTGCACTCATCTCCGTTCATATATGATGCTTGTTGCTCTGTTCTCACTAGGCGTCTTGGAAATTTGCACGCATACTCTCTTCTCTCTATCTCTATCTCTTTCTTTCTTCCGAGCACTTTTCTGCCATGAGATTGGTAAATTGCCTTTTAATAATGCGCCTTGACGTGCCGGCGTTTCCTTAGGTGGCGCGCAATACACGGAGCAACAACGCTGGCTCGCGATCTTCTTATTTCAATCCCACATGTGGCGTGCTCTGCACTCCTTTTCAACTTTAATGATTTCCCCGTGAGCCGAGAGCAAATCCAAACTCATCTCACGGAGCTCATACTTGTAGCTGTTATGTGTATAATACCCCCAGACTCTGAATATGAGCGCTCTTGAAAGTGTATCAAAATATGTTGAGTATTCTCGTGCGCTCCTCTCGCCGCGTATACGTCTTATTACGCCCCGACGAGACGCCGCCGCCGCGCCGCGCCGCAAGTGATTCCAGGTGTGATGTTGAAATTGGTCGTTGGGTGAGTAATTGATGGGCAACTCGTTCGTCTCTCGGCGCAAATTGCTGTTTTCAGCGAGTTAATCCATATATCTACCCGTGGGCATGGATTACTCCATTCGAAATAATTGATTGATAGCCATGAAGCGCGGCCTACGATCGTGATCGCTGCTTGCTCCGCGAGTATGTATGTACATGTGAATCAAAGAACACCTTCACGCGCGAAACTTCTAACTTGTTCAAAATGTGCAGTTCCCCGTCAAATCACTCAAGAGGTTGGAGAATCTTATCGTTCTAAAGGTGATGGCCCACGTCCTAACTAGAACGCTTGGGATAAAAATCAGCCAAGTCATTTTCGATGTATCTTTTGGTGCTTTTTTGGCCCAATCGTTAGTTTTGCAATCCAGGGTTGCCTAAAAAAAATCATCATTGAAAAAGAGGTCATGACGTCAGTTTTTTACCCTGCAGTTTTTATCAATTTCTCATGTACACGGTGAGCGCGTACATTATGTGACGCGATTTTGCCTAAAATTGCACTTACAAGGAGAGCATCAGGTCTTCGGAACACCAATCTTGATGAAACTTTGGGAATCATCTCGTTTTGGTGAGAAATGGAGGTACCCAAACGGGTCAGTTCCAATGTGTCTTCTATCCAGAGCGGCAGAACCGTAGTCCATGACCATCTTGAGACATTTTACACTGGTTTTAGGGTATATTGACCCTCCAGCAATTCCTTCCAACCTTCGCTCTAGTTAACTCTCTCTCGGTCCGGATGGGTTTTGCTCATGCAACAGAACTCTATAAAAATTATGAATAAGTAGAAGAAAGACTATTCTATTATCACTCACCCATGAGAATCACCGAATACTCTCGTCGCACCTTTGCCGAATACCTATATAAATGTCACTCATAAATCTATCTCATCAACGCCATCGATCCAAGTGTGGTTGTCACATATTGGTATGCTTAGTCGCAGTTCTTTGGTCATCAATAAGAACATTTCTGAAGCAAGATGAGTCTAGTCATTCTAAATTGACTGATGGGATGAAGATCTTATCTCGCATTTCTCTCAAAATACCAATTTTTTGGATAATACTACACCTCCATCAGTTCAGATTCACTCGAATGGCGCATTCTGACATTCAGCTATTCCACAAATATCACAAAACCTGTGGGAAGAAGAGTACCACAGAGAATCATTGTAATCATAGATGGATGAACCCTCCACGATTAAAACTTATCTGATTTACAGAAACACTTCATATTCGCAGCTTCCTCAAATGCACTGACCATTCATATACTGCTCGTAACCACACTTCATAACAATGATCATGCATAATTCTTCAATGAAACACCCGGAAAAATCTCATCTGAAACTACTTTATTTGCACCACAACAAAGTAATGTCATGGGGGGCAAGAGAACATGTGTATTTGTATATAGCTACGAACCTACTATAAGTCGATTCGATGGACAGTGATCCTGTGCGTCAGGCGAATAATACCAACTCGTCAACAGTAACGAAGCAGCTTGCTCTTCACGAGCTCCGTTTGTTGACGAGTTGGTATTATAGCTATATACAAATACACATGTTCTCTTGCCCTGAAGACATTACTTTGTTTTGGTGAAAGTATAGTAGTTCCAGATGAGTTTTTTCTGGATGTTTCATTAAGGAATTATGCATTAATTATTGTTATGAAATGTGGATACGAGCAGTACATGAATGGTCAGTGCATTTGAGGAAGCTGCAAATATGAAGTGTTTCTGGAAATCAGATAAGTTTTAATCGTGGAGGGTTCATCCATCTATGATTACAATGATTCTCTGTGGTACTCTTCTTCCCACAGGTTTTGTGATATTTGTGGAATAGCTGAATGTCAGAATGCGCCATTCGAGTGAATCTGAACTGATGGAGGTGTAGTGTTATCCAAAAAATGAGTATTTTGAGAGCAATGCAAGATAAGAGCTTCATGCCATCAGAGAATTTGGGATGACTTGACTCGTTTTGCTTTACAAATGTTCTTATCGATGACCAAAGAGCTGTGATCAAGCATACCAATATGTGACAATCACACTTGGACCGATGGCGTTGATGAGATTGATTCATGAGTGACATTTATATAGGTATATAGGTATATGCAAAAAGAGTCGAGTTCACAATTTGCGGAGTATTTGTTCGCGAAAATCTACTTTTGCTCAATTTTCTCGTCGCTTCCGTCTCCTACTTTATAATGCGATCCGTAAACGCAAGGTTACAGAAGTCCTAGGCAGATTCTGAAGTATTTAGTGGCCAACTCGAGTTCGCAGAATCCTAAGAGTGTTTAGCCTAAATTATTTGGCCGTGAGATCAATTTTAGTAGCAAATATCAGGGTTCCGCGTTATGCTAACGTGTTATCCTAATGATACCGATGACTGGACACTTTTATATTTGTGCGCAAGTTAATTCGTTCTCTGTTTGTTTTAAATAATTGAAGAAATCCATCTTAGAATCTTCAGAAATGAAAATTGGGGCTGGCACAATTTCAACTCCTTAATACCAAAATTTTTTGCCTCGTTTTGTGCGAGATTTTTTAGTATTCTGACGTCCTGCTTGTTCCTCATCCAAAAATTATCTAAGAAGTTTCTTCTGAGATGAATAGGACATTAGGGCTTCGGGATGGGAGGAAGTTTTGGTTGGGGCTGCGTAGCATGGCGAAATCGATTTGACCACGCAAGATCTCGAGCAAGATCTCAATTGGGAGTAATCCTCTGTGTTATTTTAGATGGCAGAAAAATCCAATATGGCTGAATCTCAAAACATTCCCATAAGAAATACACGGGGCCAAGATGGTGGCATTTCAACACAGGTTTACTCCCAATAAGGGCGTGTCTCCAATTCAAGCGCACGCAATCCCACGGTGCACGACACGGCGCACCGCAGGCACACAGGCTCACGCGCCGATATTTGTTTCTGTTGACATTTTCCATCTCTTGGATGTTGAGAGAGCATTTTTACATCCAGAGCTTGTCACAGCATGCGTGACAATGAGTTTTTAGTGCTTCATAAACAAAAAAAACAAACATGGGCGCGTGAGCCTGTGTGCCTGCGGTGCGCCGTGGGATTGCGTGCGCTTGAATTGGAGACACGCCCTACGGAGATACGAGCACGATGCGAGGTGATAACGGAAATTTCATTTACATGTCATCCGAATCGTCAAAGTTTGATTTACCCAAATTGCAACAGTAATGTGAGAAACCCGGAATGACTCGACCACAGGTACTTCTTATTGAATAGGCAAATTTTTGTTCCACCTCTATCTCCAACACTCATTCAGGATCATCGATTAGTTGTCGTATGAACGTATTGAGATCATAATAAGTATTACACAACTCGTTGTTCAGTCCAAATTTCAAGAGTATTGTAGAAACGAGGAACCAAAATTCAGCGTGCACGGGTGACCCGGGTGCATAACCCAAAATGTTCATCACGACTTTGAATGACTGGTGCAAGTAAGGGGAAGAATTCCACAACGGTGATTTCGATCATTCTACATCTCGCGACGATGGTTTGATAAATCATGTGCCAAATATCCGATAGGGTGTCCACTGTCCAGCCATATTACCGTATTGGATCTTTCATGCACAAAGAATCGAGCCGGGAATAACCTAGAAAAGTACATGTTTGTTCAACTTCGTTATTGAAGATTACAGGTCAGAATGATTATATACCTATGCCAACAAATTGTCGAGCATTTCCGGGTGAGCTTGCTAAAGCATATAAATTTTGCTATACTCAAAATTGAGGGCCCATTGTTCATCATGAAATGATTCAATATTGTGGAATTTGTTTTCGAACGTCGACATCGGCTGTCGTGTGAGACTAACACCATAATAATGTGTATAGAGTTGGATGGCGCGACCGAGAATATTCTCACGCAGCCGAGGTTGCTCGGGGTCAATATACGAATGCACATCGGCCAAAGGTGATGGTATGAGTGCTGGGCTGTGCACGTTATAGTTTGACGCGAGGCTCGCAGAACGCGTGAGTCGGGATATGAGCGTATAGTGGCGCGAGACCGTTTTGCAGCGCGTTGCAAGTTGAGGAATGTGTAATATCGCGTGAAACGCTCGATCGCGAGCGCATTACTCGTGAACGCGAGCGGAAAAGTGAAAGAAGATTCGAAAAATCGTGCCACCAAGTCTCAAATTAAGCAATAACTTGGGATCACGAGAGATTAGAAGGGCGCGAGTAATTGAATAGCACGAGATCGCGGCGCTCGCGCGAACCGCTCGCGGCTCCGCGGCCCGTCACGAGCTCATCGATCGCCACACTGTTTGGCTCTCGAGCGCATTGTGCACTGATTTTCATTCGCCCATCCATTCATAGCACTGACCTACCATTACACATTTTTCCGATCTCATCAGAGATTGCAGGAATATTGTTACTCTTCGTTCGAAATTTCACGCATTGTAAACAATACTGTCAGTCCAGCGATCTGAGGTATTAAATTCCACATTTTAAGTTCACGTGGGCGTATGTAGTACACGTCGAGCGCTTTTCCGAGTCACCAGTTGCGCGTCGCAACAACATATGAGCGGTGCGTTCCCACAAGCGCTCGGATGCATCGCTTGGCGGCGAACTTGGACTGGATCGAATCGCATCGGGTCAGAGAGCCAGCGGCGAGAGCGTTTTTGCGCGCGAATAATACAAACGTTGCACGAAGAAGATCCGCCGCGTGCGGGACTCCATATTCTGAGCGCAATCCGTAACAGAGCAAGTATAATCTTCTGGAAATTGATCTCTTACGGGCCAATCTGGTTAACACCGCGAGATGAGGAGAGAGCGAGTGTTGAAAGATGCATCGGTACCGCCGTCGTTTGCGTATGATGGTTCGTTCTCCGAGCCATGCATGAGCACGAATTTCCTCTCCGTGTGAGCGATATTGCACGCGGCGCGCAAGTTGCCCTTTTATGCGCCGCGCCACCACTGTTTCTGGAGCACGATCGCCGCCTCGCCGCGGATCATCCACGCTCGCACAGTTGGGTAATCATCGCCTGCCGATACGCGAGCCTATCTTGCCCCGTCAACTCTCGCGTCTCATCGTCTCATTTTTGATTTCATCTCATGCATACATACATGCTCACCTCAATGCTCACTCAGCGTGACGTCATCGTGATCTGTGTGAACTCGCATCGCATTACATATACGATGCTCGCCTCTTCTCGCGATGTAATATGTTACAGTGCTCTGGCTGTTCTCAACGACTTGTCTCACAACAACCGTTGAATCTCGAGATGAACATGCATCCATGGTATATGTATACATCGAGGTATATGAATGAGATGCGCCAAGCGAGCAAAAGTTGTATACAAACGTTAGACAGCGCGAGCGGGGGAGGAGGAAGTCCGGGTGTCCAGTCTGACGCGTGAGATGACAGGCCATGCTGTACCTCGCCTCTATTCATGCATGCCCCGAGACGAGCCTGTCGTCGTTGTTGGTCTGATCAAGGCAGATCATAAGCCAGAATGACCGGAACTTTAGTTCACACTCTGGGGATGATAATTTGATTCACTTTGCCAACCCAGACGCATATATCCGTGCTCGAGTGAGGGAGTCTCTGAGACTAGAACGGAGAAGCGTCTTATGTTTCCTTTCAGGTGCTAAGTGGAAAGAGCGTGACCAAAAGTCCAGAAAAGGAAAATTTCCGCCTTCAAAACTGATGGGAACTGATGGGGATCAGCTTGAACTATCATCATATGATTTCAATTCAAATTGGTCATTTCGTGAACTCTCTGAAAACTCGCAAGCACCAACGGAAGGAATACATCAATCAATGTTTATTGCCCGTCAAATCCCCACTTCAGTTCGCAAACGGAGGGTATTGATTAAAACTTGATTCATCAGTCCAGTAGTAAGAATGAGATAATGAAATAAACCTCCGACAGCGTAAGCAAATTATTCGATCGAGGATAAGAAAATTCAACACTAATTTCTTGTGGGATTCCTTGAATATCTGTGATATTGATGTTTAGTCACCACTAAAATCAAATATGAATAAAGAAACTAGTTACGGAGAGAAGCTTTAAAGGCCCAAATGAAGGGTGATACGAACATGGAACTACCACGCGTGGCTCTGTCAGGGTGTGCCCACAGATGATGCATATGCTGTGCACATGTGCAGCTCATCGGATTTGATCAGAAATTGAAGGTCTCAAATCAGACTACTTTTTATCTGAGCCAGTTTGTGTTTTTCTCTGTTACCGGCTGATCCAAAGCGGAACTCGACGTTCTCCGGCTGGTTCCGGCAAGGCACACGTGTCCTGGCTAAAATTTGATGGGCGGCACACAGTTCATATGCACTATTCGTGAATTCACCCAAAGGGTGATGGCAGACAACGCTCTACGACACGAATCTCACGACACGACACCACCCAACACGACACTAAATTCATTTTGGCTCGCATTTTGGTGAGCTCAACCATCGATGGATTTGATTCACTTTGATTGATAATCGATGACTGGTTGGGTTCGCGGGAATGAATTTAGTGTCGTGCTATTTGAGATTCGTGTCGTGGCGAGTCGTATAGCGCGTTGTCTGTCATCCCCCTACGAACGACACCGACATTGTCGAGTTCTCGGATATCTGCGTGAATTTTTGAGATATCGTGGATCTTGCAAGTAACGCCGATTCTATAGAAGGAACAAAGAAATCGGCGCTACTTCCTATAGATTTCAATATCTCGAAAATTCACCGAACAATTCAAGAAATCGGCAATATCGATAAGTGTGCAATAGCGATTAGACCACGACATTTTCCGAGACATTTTTCCAACATGTAATTTACCTAGCTGTTCGACTTGCGACCTTATAAGAGTGCAAATCCAACTCAATTTTGATGCAATTCTTATGCAATCTTTACCTGCACAGAACTGATAAAGCCCTCAGAAGTCATTTCGATAAGACTTCAATGAGCTCCTGATTTTGCAAAGATCTTGGCAAAGATAATCTTGATTAGAGGGAAAAATAGGGAGATTGTCGGTATCCAAATGTGAATTGAGTTCATCTCGCCAGGTGCAAGTTGTCTTAGTCTCATATCATGTTGTAAACTCGTCGCAATATCGCACTATTCCAGTCCGATGTTGTGCACGGTGCACCGGCTGTCAAACGATCGGATCGCCATGTAATTCTAATACTATCGGTCTCTCGCTTTCTCTCTTTCTCTTTCTGATGACATGGTGAAGTCTCGCGCCTTTTATTGCCCATAGTGTGCGGCATATAGTGAGCGACGTTTCGAGTGCCATACACCGCTATGCACTGTCTTTATCCCTCTTCTTTCTTCTCATTTTGCACTGCGACGATGCTATTGAGTATGCCGTTCAGAAGTCGAAATTTATTGTAGACAAATTTCCTCAAATAGCAGCAGGGTCTTTTAGGGGTCAAGCAGTAATGTACAAGAGAGTCAGCAATGTTTCAGATTGCTGCAATGCACCGACAAACTCAATAAAAAAATGCTCTCTCGTTCTTTACTTATTACCCGTGGGTATGCGTCGAGACGATGAGCTCTTGACTCTCAGGCATATCTATAGTATTAGTGACATCGTGAACAATTTGAAAGCTGACGCTTCGCTCGGTGTTTCATTGCACATCAAACATTTATATGGAGCAAACTTTTGCCCCAGCTTAAAATTTTTTTTACTCCTGATTTGGCGCATTACATTATACTTGCGTCGTGTGATGAAGCACATTTTGATCTTAAAGACCTCATTAAAGTGCTTCAAGCTCGGTCTCAAGGTTCGAGAAAACAACTTTACTGTCATGATTTGCTCACACAAGAACCGCGCTGGTTTGGAATTACCTGTCCACTATCAGGGGGTCGATCTCCCCATCTCTCATCTTGACATCATTCCGCCTCCGCAGCATTTTGCTCGCTGATATCTGAATATCTCTCATAATGAAATTCTGAACTTTGTCTCGTGCAATCCACCGGTTTTTGAGATAACCTGGCATTTTCATAGAGCCACACGCGTCCGGCTCTATATAGGGAGAAGTGTACCAATCACACTCGTGACACCAGTGTAACATCCCAAGATGATTCGAGTTTTGAAAAATTGCTCCACGAAAAAAGTCATGCCTCGGATTTCTTCTCAGCCTTTTCATTGAATATACATGTCGGACCGGGTGAAGGTTACAAAACGCGGTCCGATCTCTGGCTTCAACTACTTGAAGGGTCTTGGAAAAATCAATTAAAGTTGATCGTGCAAGATAATTTTCTTATGGATTATAATCTATTTTCATGTTATGGGTGTTCTCCGAAATCAAAAAAGATGATAACACGAAAAATTGTTCTCTCAGAAACCCATTTTTTCCCTTGAAGACTATTTTATATTTTGTGTCAAGTTTCGGTTAAACAGTAGTGAAAGATATTTTCATGCGATCCAGATTCTATTTTCGCTACGTCTCGCAAATCCATTTCCCCGCCGATTGGAGAGCACTTATTTTTGAATTTGAATTTCGGTTACCAATTTCATGGCACAAGCCAGGAAAATTTTCCCCGTCAAATGATCACCTGCAAAAGTTGGTGCATGCATTTGAACCAGAGCTATTCAACTTTGCAAGTATCAACAAACCTGGGTGACTAATACCCACACATTTGTTTGTAGGAGGTATATACGGACACACTGATATGGGAAATCCACCCATTATAGCATCCGTCTACCATACACGCACTCATGTGAGGCTTCATCTCTGGAATATTCAGGATCTGTTCCTAATGCATGAAATCAACTCCGGGAAAGAGTCATTTTGGAAAAATTTCCTGGGTTTCAGGAATCTGAGTTCCTGCGTCAGGTAATAGGCGATTTTCAATGGTTTGAAAAATGGATTTGCAATTAATAGCAAAAATAGGCTTTAGAATAAATGTATGCAATTTTCCGATGTACGAATTTGCGTGAAATAATATTTGCACCTCGTTCGTGGGGCTCCAGCCTCTAAGCGAGCGCATTACTTCGACCTCTGCTTGCGGCTCGGGCCAAAAACCAATCGCTCGGATGCAAGCTGCAACCTCATAAACTTGGTGCTCGACTCACAAGGGGAGAACCAGACCTTTGGATCACCAATCGTGTCCAAAGTTTTTTTACAGTTTTGTATTACCTAGAATATGAAGAATCCAGAGTAACTCCGTCAAATGGGCCTCCTGTTCAGAGTTACAGCCCATGACACTAACATTGCCCATATAGGCCCATATTAAAAAGTGATATATATATAGATGTACTGGCAACGCTAACATTTTCTCGCATTTTTTCTTGTAGCTCTGGACAGGAGGCCCATTTGACGGAGTTACTCTGGATTCTTCATATTCTAGGTGACACAAGACTGTAAAAAAATTTTGGAAAGGATTGGTGATCCAAAGGTCAGGTCCTCCCCTTGTCAGTGCAAAATGTACCATTCTGTGACTATTTTTATATGGAAAAAACACAGTATTGTTGTGGGGAAATACTCGAGTTTTAGGTTATCCAATTTTTTGTGAATTCCCGAGCGAGTTCCAATCTTTTGCTCACAAAGGACGCCTGTGGCCTCGAAATCAATGGACTACACACGATTGATTTAGATAGAATCTTTCAAGACACTTCAAATAAAATAGGGTGCATCTAGGTATCCTCAACCGGGTCCGAGATATATGAATTTCAATAAGGCAAATGGCACACAACTTTTTAAATGAAAAATCGTTTAAAGGAATGAAGTGAAATCACCTTATAAGTCTATAGAGACGTGGAAAATTTGTCGGGCTCCACATCAGGTGATGGGAAGTTCATACTTTGAGGAGTATTGTGTATGGGATAGTACTATGGGAGTCGAATCGAGACATGTAGGATCATTTAGCTTGGAATTACTTCTGTGAATAAGCTGATCCATTTGAAATTTCCTAACCCAATCTAAATCCAAATCATTTTTCGATCCAGACTTTATTCGTAAAATATGAGTGTACGAAGCCTGTATCACCAAACGTTTGCATCGTTTGCACACGCCGTCACACTATATGAGGCTGTGGCTATGCGAGACTGCCCAATCGATGCCATAGAGACTGATACTAATACCTTTCCTAAGATTGCCCGATAGATGTCTCACATTTACAAAAGCTTATCCTTCAGAATCTTGTTGGACTCTCTATCAACTTCCGGAACAATGAAGAGTCCATCGATCTTATGGTTGTCTTGTCAAACTTCCGGAAAAATGAGATTTCAAAAGCTATGTTTGTCTCGTGACTATGAAATTCGTTAAATTCAATAACTATTCGAATCTTCCAAAATCTTCGGACATCATAATATCTTGGACATAATGGGCACGTTGTACAGCATATTATGGAGATTGATTATGGGCCAAGCAGAATTACTTGCGAGCGTACATAAAATTTCTAGTATAATGGAGAAATTGGAGCGCTGCCGCGTGAAAGCCATAGCAATTTCGCCTCGAATTTCGCGTGGCACGCCGATGATGATAATTACTCAACTCGTGGTACTTAATGGATGAAATTTCCAAGAATTACAGCCAATAAATAAGAATACTATTTTTTACTCAGGTACAAGCAAAAAGCTGCGTAAAAAATCGAACAATTCGGTAAAATAGGAGCGAGCCGTGCATAGGAGCCCAGGTGCTGCTCATAAGTCAATAGGTGCAACGGTATTTTCACTTTTTTATTTTCGCATGTCCTTCCTCGGGTACTCAGATGCTCAGATCCATTTTCGTCACACCGTAAACGATCGGGGCATTTTTTAGCGCTTGTCAGACCCGTAAACGAGCGAAATTCCTACAGGACAGACGGATTGGTTTATTATGGCTCGACTCTGTTCCGCTGTATTTTCGGGGCCATGACTTTTCCGGTCAATAAAGGTAAAAAGCAAAATACCGTTGCAGGGTCGAGGCCATGGCTCGCTGCGCCGCGCTCCGTAATGTAGGGTGTTTGCGGGGGTGCGTGCAATATAACGGCACCGTTCACCGGGCCAGTAGTATGCGACGGGCAGTGGCAGAAAGTCACGCGGTCGCGACTTCATTCGTCAGGTACCCGTGCGAGAGCCCGCATTGCCATCAGACGAGGGCCAGACGTGCAAAGCTGCAAATCAGCACCATTCAATAATAATACACTCATCGGGAGTAGCTGCCGGCCCTCGGGATGAGAGCGCACAATGGGATCGATGATGGGCCCATTTCGGCTCGTCCCTGACATTGACTCTGTCTGACTCTGTCCTAGCCCAGCACATCATCGCGACGCGTTTATGGCGCGCTCGTCTCGCTCATTGCGGAAACGGGAAATAAATCCGAGCGTCTCGCTTGCCGGCATGTAGCCCCATTGTCGCACTCAAAGGATGACTGCGCCCCCTTCTCTTTGACTTTTGCAGGGCGTATTTGTGGACGCGACCGCAGTGCTAATCTAATCTGGGCCGCGAGCATGCTATGGCTCGTCCAAAACCGCTCATCGGCGCCGTAAATTTCCTAATGAATCGCGCCGGGTAGAAAATCAGCTCGGACTCGCCGCTGCGACAGTGTGATCGAATTTTCGCAGATTTTGTCTGACCGCAAAAGGGGTGGAGTCGCGACGCGCGTCCTACATCAAGAGGAGGACAAGCTCCATGGACAGATGACTTTCTTAGCCCTCACGGGCGTGCGCTTCTTACTTCTTGACTCGGCATTGTTGTCGTTCTTCGCGGTCGCTCTTTTCTTTGACTTTCTCTTATTAGTATCATGCTGTCCTCTCTATTAGATATGCATCCCTGTCGCAGATTACTCTCGATCCAGAAATGCCCGAGGAATTGAATAGGAGGACGATGAGTTAGCACTAAGCACTACATTTAGTTGAAACAATCGATGAATGAAGTCATAGTAATTCAAGTACGTCAGTTCTTCCCGGAATTTGAAATCAATAAATAAGAATGGACTACTAAATCTGGGCCGCCACCGAAAGAGTCGGCATATTAGTAACGACGGATGAGAAGAACTATTTGACAAACTGGTGATGTACTTACTTGGAAATTTCCTATTGCCAATAGTTGCTATGAATAAAGCACGATTGGAATCAAACAAAGGTGACGAAAACGACCAAAATCTTCTCTCTTGTCATTAGATTTTCACAATAAAACGTTTGCGAAGGTAAGATCAATAGATACCGATGATACACGTTGTGCCAAGATGTTCTCGAGATAGGTAACGCATTTGAAGAATACAACATGTTGAAAAATGGAACCCAAAGGACCCCGCCATGAATAATAGGATTTTGGGTTTCAGCTAATTTTGCTGAATCGGGAATTAAATGATAGAGCTCGACGAGCTGATCCAAAGTCTCTATTATCGTTAAGCCTGAAAAATTCTCATTCGTGAGTTATTCGATCGGAAAGTTGTAGATTTTTACCAAGTGAAAATAGGGTTATGGGATCGATCGAACCTAAATATACGTTCGAATTCGCTCGGTAGTCGAGTTTTCCTCGGCATAGTGATTCTGATGGGGTAAGAATATGTTTGTCGTGCGATCCACCGATTGTCTTGAGAGAATCTTTGGCCGCTGCGGCTTTTGCCGAACATTTTTCTAGACACAAAAAGGCGAAACGCGCAGGAAAATCTCATCAGCTCGGCCGGCCTATGGCATATATAGTAATCTGAGTATGCAAGTGCGGATAACGCGTTTCGTGAGAAACCGTCAATATTTTGAAGTTTGCATTGCGTCCTCGCCACGTGAAAAGACGGAGGCATTATCGTCCATCGTGTATCGAGAGCAAAAGAATCGTCTCACCCGCGACTTTTCATCAGCGCAGTTTACGTGGTTTCTTGTAATTCTCTTTAAATTCTCAAGACAACTTCTCATAAAGACATTTGAGAAAATGCCCATTGCTTATTTTAGATATATCCTTTCTATATTCCGATTCGCGACTCAATTTTGAGTCATGTCGCTCTCAGCTCAAGCTTGAAGATGGACAAGTCAGTTTTCCTGATAAGAGGGTGTAAAGCACCGAACTATTTTCTCTCGACCCAGCTGCGATATGACAGGATATGTAATCTCAAGTGAAAAATTGAGAGGTATTGCGTCGTGAATATCAACAGGCATATTCTTGAAAATTTGTAAAAGTCCTCTAAAAACTTACAAAAAATCAAGAGATATCGCGTGAGCAGCAGTGTTTGAAAATTGTGGTCTGTCCTCTTTCTCTTTGAGAGGGGTTGATACGACGCTGAATCCATCCGTTTTTGAATTTCCAAAAGTGATAGCCCCATGAGATTGATGGACATACCTTTAACCGATGGACATTTTCTCAAATGTCTGTATGAGGAGCTCTCTGAAAATTCAAAGAAAATCAGAAGAAACCACGTAAACTGCGCTGATGGAAAGTCGCGGCGAATACGACTCTTTTGCTCTCGATACACGGACGATATGCCTCCGTCTTTTCACGTGGCGAGGACGCAATTCAAACTCCAAAATATTGACGGTTTTTCACAAAACGCGTTATCCGCACTTGCATACTCGGATTACTATTCATGCCATAGGCCGGCCGAGCTGATGATTCCTGCGCGTTTTGCCTTTTTGTGTCTAGAAAAATGTTCGGCAAAAGTCGCAGCGGCCAAAGATTCTCTCAAGACAATCGGTGGATCGCACGACAAACATATTCTTACCCCATCAGAATCACTATGCCGAGGAAAACTCGACTACCGAGCGAATTCGAACGTATATTCAGGTTCGATCGATGCCATAACCCTATTTTCACTTGGTAAAAATCTACAACTTTCTGATCGAATAATTCACGAATGAGAATTTTCAGGCGTCGAGCTCTATCATTTGATCCCCGATTCAAGAGAATTAGCCGAAACCCAAAATCCTATCATTTATGGCGGGGTCCTTTGAATCACTACCTTCCAGGAAAGGATCTACGACCATCTATTTATTTTTGCTCAAGACAGTTCCAATAACATACCATGGGAAATCAGATCAGAAAAATTGGTTGTTGCATGATTTCTATGAATTCTATCCACTTCAGACGTGGATTTAGGTATAATATTTATCTCAAAATATTATTAATATGGGTATTCGTTGAAGGTTGATGATTATCAAACTAAAGAATCATCGTGTTGCATCGGAAATGTAGGCATTCAGTTTTCACGACTGGAAATTGCGAAGGTTCTGTAAGAAATTATAGGATATAATATGTAAGACTCTCGTGTATAGAATAATCCAACCTTCTCAAAGTGATATTCAGCCAGGTTGGGAAGTAGCCACCAATCTTTTACTGCTACACAAGTCTTCCTACATGAAAATAGAACTCGTGATTTTTATTTTAGTGCTTGTATCATACGCATCATACAGCAATCTCTAGATTCTTTCCTGACCTCGACATCAGTGAGTATTGGATGGACTTTCACGTAGCGATTTTCCAAAAATTTTTCAAATAATGCAAAGTCGGAATTTATGATTTCAGAACAGAATTGAAGGTCATTATCATCTAAAGAGGACACGCATAGCAAATCCTTCAACGATGAGACTTTACTGGAGACAACTGGAAAAAATAACGAAACAAACCCTTTTGACTTGTAAGTATTTACGACGTGACCCGAATTTCCTGACCCTTACTCAATAGTTCACGTTTGGTAAACTGACTTTACGATAGAAATATCCTGTATAATCTGAGAAAAAGGTAAAAAAGCAAGAAATGTGCCTTTGAGAAGGAGCTTTCACCTTGATGCTGCAACTCGACGGGTTTCGACTCTATAAAAAAGAATGAGAATAGCACGCGTTTCTTTTTTCAAGGTAAGGAAAAGTTGAAGATCAGTGGGGCAAAGAGCAGGGGAGCCATAGTCTTTAATTACTCCGCAAGTCAGTTCCAGAGACTTTTTTTAGAGCGTGTGGAATAGAATAGTGTAGTCCCTCCAACAGTGATGGATAATGAGGGAAAAAGGTATACAGAAAGTGAAAAAGCGTCCTCATAAACTTCTGGCAAAATATAGCCATACCGTTAGGTTTCTACTGGCTAAACATCGCAAAAACATGTTGACCAGGATGAGGAGAAAAGAAAGAAGAAAGTGAGACGATCGAGTCAAATGGAATAGCAGATGGACGAAGAAGGAAGAGCGTAGCTACACCAATGAGCAACCCATTTTGTCATTTTTTGAACTCTTTGGCTGCTAAGATCGGTCTAGGTGGATTTTTTTTTATGGAATATTATAATTAGTGATGGCAAAAATGAGGATTTATCTCGAAAGATCATGGCCAAATATTAATTTCGTCGGTATCAACGGAACGACAATACCAATTCGGTACAACGATCGGAGTCGTCAATTATTACCCACACAGCATGGAAACATTTCAGAAACGTTTCAGAAAACATCTCAGAAATATTCCAATGAAACATTCCTGAAATATAGTTATGTCTGTGTCTGGAAATGTTTCGGAAACATTTCAGGAACATTTCAGAGACGTTTCAGAGACATCACATTGAAATATTTGCGGGAATTCGAGCTAATGAATATTGCGACGATTGAGCAAAAAAAAATCATTCCATACTCAAATTGAAGGTATTCACATTCAGATTTGTTCTTGGGCTTTTAAACATCTTGAAAAATTGTTATTAGTGAAGTTATCGATATTATACGATGATATCTTCATATGAGTGCACTGAGCTACCGACGTATATGTACACTCGCCGGACAAAATATCTGTACAAGGCATTTAGTGATTTTCACTTTTTGGGTTGGTATCGCCATGCATTCGTTCCATTTTCCGCGTTCCCTTAGCACGGAATGAGATAGGCCGTGCCAACCCAAAAAGTAGAAATCACTAAATGGCTTGTACAGATATTTTGTCCGGCGAGTGTACAAGCCGTGGCTCAGAACGTCTATTTAGCAGAACGCAAGTGTTTGTGATGTGAAAATGAGTTGATTCAATTTCATTCGTTTTTGACGATTTGATAAGTACAATGAGGATCGTAAGCCAAGTTAATGATGGGATATTTGAATAGTATATTTCCGTACTGAGCGCGGTAACCCATTTTGGGCACTAGGACAGTTTGTCTGTCGAGCGAAGCGAGACAGACATGTCCTCCAGTACCCAAAATGGGCTTGCAAGCGAAGTGCGGATATATTTTTTCATTACGAGAACCCTAAAATTCTATTTAAACGCGGCATTCTTAGGTTAGAGTAATGAAAAATGATGTTTTTGGATTATTGCTCTGGAATCTACTCTCTCCGCACAAATCAGTAAATATTGATCCCAATTAGTGCATTTTCACTAATTCACAGTGGAACTCCACTATAAATGAGTAAAATTCCACTGAAAATCAGTGAAACACTCTGATTGGGATCAATTGTTACTGATTTATGCGGAGAGAGTACTAGCAACCTTTCATACTCCTCACAAAAATTTCTTCGAATCAAGATTATTAACAGATTAACAGTGGAATATTGCAGTAATGTTCGGGAATATCCATGTTGAAGCACTCGCTTGAATTGACAATTACAATGATACTGCAGCTGATTTGCGAGTTAATTGACTCCCGATTAATTTGCGCAAATCAGCTGCAGTATCATTGTAAATGTTCGGGAATGTTTTATATGGGATATCAAATTGGGTCGAAGTTTCCGAGGGAGCTATTAGGAATCTTTTGAAATTCATTCGGAAAGCTTTCAGTAAGTCCACAAAAGTTTCTCAAAACGAGATTTCTCCGAAATTATTGTGCAAGATTCCATAAATATTTCAAAGTCGTATCCATGGAATATTGCACTGAAATATTTCAGAGACCTTTCAAAAATCTTTCGACAAATATTTCTGGAAGATTTTGAGTCATGTTCCATGAAGTGTTTCGAGGAGCTCTCCGAAAGATATTTATGATATATTGCAATGAAATATTATAAAAACATTCCTTGAAATGTTTTTGCAAGGTTTCTGAAAGATTTCATTAAAATATTCTACTGGAACGTTTTCCTGAAATATTTCCACTGTGTGGGTATCAACTCAGTGCCCTCATGCTCTACATTATCCAGGACATAAATCTCTCAATTTAGGATTCTTACAGTATATTGTACAGTCTAAAGTTTACAGTATTCTCACTAGTTGATGCTCGAGTTGATGACGCGTTGTTGTGAATGCAACAAGTCGTATCTGACAGATAGCACTGTGTCCTCGACAATGTCCAATTCGGCTGCCCTTATAACCTGAGTGAAGTGGGAAGTCTGGCATAGCTATACATTTTTGTCAATTTTTCATTCATAGAAATACGAGGAATATTAGAACGGACCCGAATTGACTCACATGGTTTTCGGAACGTGGCCGTTGGAATTCTCTGAGTCTATTTTTTGTATTCACTGAAACACACAATGCACGTACCAAAAAGTTTTGCTCGGACAGGATTCACGCACTCAAAATTGGCTGAACATGACTTTGCAGTGATATATGAGCCGTACTTAACTGATTTGACCGTAAGTAAAATTGGCTATCACTCATCATTTTGGGATCACTAATTTGGGTAGTTCGATCATTTACTTCATCCCCCATTGCACGATAGAAATTTTCGCCCCCCCCCCCTTCCCCCCACCGGTGGGATCCGCATAAATTCGCGAGGATCTTGTAGTTGTAAATAGATGTCAAACTGATGAGATTCCAAGAAATTCGACTTTTATAGGTGCAAAATCACGCGTTTGTACTCTCTTGCACTCTGGGACGAAATGCCGGTTTTCACCGTCGCATTGAACGTGTATTAATATATCTTTCTTGGAAAATTGTCGAACTTGGCCTGATTCACTACATCTCTCGCATCTCGGTATTGCGAAAAGATCGACGCAGAGTGAGTATCAAAGCCGGAAGTCACGAAAGTCAACAATTCTCAGGTTTCCCGGTGTCAGACACAGTTATTTCTGACATGTTATTTCTCTACATCTTGCTTCAATACAGCATTACTTAATTCAATGTGCAGTATGTTGTTGTTTTTCGAATAGTCACCAACAAGTACCAAGCACTAGATTACTTTTTCTTCGCTTTTATTGTATGCTTTGATTCATTAGGTTGTTCGTGCTGACATTTTTTTTGTATAATATCAAATACTCCTCTCAAATTTCTTGCATTATCCAAAGCGGGAATGAGAATGAATACTAACCGTATAAGGTCATTCCCATGCATAGATGTTATTACATGAGAACATTATAAAATGACCAGCAAAAATCAGCTAGTCAGTATTATTTTAGAATCTACGTCTTGACGAGGAAAGAGATCCACACAAGAAAAGTTATGTTCATTGGAATAATCAACCACAGAGTCTTTTGGGAAGGAAACAACACGTACATAGCGAGTTCCAATGCGGTACAAGAACTGCATCACCGAGGGTGGATCAGGAAATGAATGCGTACGCACATGAATGCATTGGATCAATATTGATTTACGGGATCAAACAATTGATAAGGATGAAAAAAAGACGCAAACGCATAAAATTCTCGAAGATATATGACTGCTATATTAACCTGGTCAATCCACATCTTCAGCCTCGTGCGATCTTAATTAAATCAGACAGCATTCATTGCTTGAATAAAACCCACAATCAATGCAAGATTTGCAATTTGCCGAGGACATGCTCGTTTGATTTACGATTTTCATCTTGATTCTTTTTCAACGCCCACAAGGGATTCTCATTGCTCCCCCCCCCCCCGTCGCTCCTCGCGCAATACCGTATCAATAATTTTACTCTCTCCGTCGTTGCCTCCCATCTGTCTCTCTCTCTTTGTCTCTCTCTGTATTTTTTGCTCACCCCCTCTCAAAATGCTCATCCCACTTCCCCTGCTCGCACTGAACTAGAAAGGAAGGAATGATCGAAAAGAATTAACGAGATGGCACGCACCGTCAGTATTGGGAGGTGATTGTTAACTACCCGCGGGCTCGCTCTTTACCGAAAGCACAAATTAAAAAAACCAGAGACAAATACTTGTCGAGGGTGAGGAATGAGTGAGCGAGAGAGAGAGAGAGAGAGAGAGAGAGAGAGCGATGGGGTTGCGACGCGGCTTTAAATTTC
Organism: Eretmocerus hayati; assembly: GCA_029851415.1. Lineage (NCBI taxonomy): Eukaryota > Metazoa > Arthropoda > Insecta > Hymenoptera > Aphelinidae > Eretmocerus > Eretmocerus hayati. Next base: position 48,602,654 of record CM056743.1, read on the forward strand.
GAAGAGGCCGGCCGGGCGCATATGCAGCGTGCACCGCAGAGAGGGCAGAGCTGCATCCCGGTGCACGCGACGGCAGTACGAAATAAAAGATCAGCAAGAAGCTGGGACCACGAAGAAACAAATGAACTATTTACAAATACGATCCGAGATACGACGCGCGCGAGAGAGAAAAAGACCCCCAAACAGAAAAACCAACAGGAGAACGCACGCGGGCTGTACTGATAGCCGGCTGGCTACCCCGCCCACGGAACGCCCTGCCGACCTCTTTCATCGATTGCTCATCGATAGATCGAAAAGAAATGCACTCGCCGAGCGTGAGCTTTTTCTCTGCTCGACTGCCAGCTCGAGCAGATCTCCTCTCTCGCGATTACCCCCTGCCCCCTCCTCATTCGTCTCGCTCTCTAGTTGTTTTGCCCATTGATGCTCGTCCGATCGACCCCATACAGACCATCCGCGCACGGAGTCGGAACCAAACGATCGAGACAGAGGAAGGAGCTGAGCTCAGCGATTAGATCGTCGGTTGTTCGCGCGTGCGCGAGTAAGAGCCCGTGATGCGAGATCGCAAAATAATGTATCGCCCGTTACGAGAATACATCCTGCGCGAACGAAGCGATGAGAGGTGTATCGCAGCCTGGGACCATCAGCTGGGGTGGGAGGATATTTTACTCGACCAGGGTAACCGCGATATATAAATGCAACATCCTCCCCCTCCTCCCTTATGCACCTACCTCTTCGTGTGTGTGTCTCTCTCACTCTTGCATTCTCGTTACAAGCATGGAAAATAATCTCTTACGTCCATCCCTACCGCTGACGGTTGTTTGTTTTTCAGAGCAGATATACGAATTCGATAGTTTGTTTCTCGATCTTGATACTCGCTCAACTCGAGGGGGGCGAGCGATGAATGAAATCTCCTCGTGCTCTCTATGAAACAAAGATTCATTCATGATATTATGCTCGCGCTCAGCTGGTGTTCTTCCCATCGAATGCAACTGCAATCTGACTTATTCCACTCTCTTCGACAATTTTATTGCTACTATTGTACTGATTCATGGATGGACTGAATATGATTGATCCAAATTTCAATTTCGCGACGACATTGATTGGAGGTATATTCAACAGATAATAGCAAAATTTTCATATCGATGTTATGAATGGGTGATTCCGCCAGAAGTGTGATTTTTTTGGGGTTCAAAATCGTCGCAGGAAGTGATTTGGGTGAAAAAATTATTTCAGCCCCGGGCGAATTTTGGTGGCTCATAGTTGCAGTTCATCTTTACTTGTTTGGGCATAAGAAGAAACTGAAAGCTACGTATCTCAGGGTTATAAAGCTAAGTGAAGTTATGGCAAGTTGAAGGTGTTGCAAAGGACATTTTGCCTCTAAAGTTATTTCCACAGCTCGACAACGAATCGTACACTCTTTTTCGCATATTCGCTCTAATGCAACCAAACACAACAAGGAAATGTGTTTTATAGGGCCATATGACTTGACAGAGAGGAGCACACCATGGGAATGAAAATAAGGACAAACAATTCTCGAACAATTTTGTACGCCATTCTGAAATGACGTTTACATAGTGCGCCTGGGTGCAGATTCGAGTTTTCGGTTTATGTCACGCAAGAATTAGGTGTGTTTGCGTTCTTAGATGACAAATCAGTGCTCGTTGGAAAGGCTTAGTGGATCATTAGGGACTTTGCGGAGCTAATTAGTGCTATGGAAGCAGTTCCAGTGCAAACCCGTCTTCAAAATGTCGGATAACCCAAAAAATTTGGTAACTTTGGTACAGTGGGTGCAACTCTGGTACACCCCTGAAAAATGACTTCCAGAGCTGCTTTCGTCAAAGTGAATGATTCTATCGCTCTGGAACCTATTCTTCCCTTTTAGCACACGCATAAACAATGTGTTGATCCACCGCAGATCTCGCGTGGATGATTGTGGTCGTTTATTGAAACTTTTTCCAAAGAGACTGATTTAGCAGCGATACGCGAGAGGTCCACTTAGTATACCTGGCAAGAACTGTTCCGGAACGAACCACGCGTGAATAACGCTTTATTTCGACCACATATATCGCCATATTGGTGAAACCACCGTTAAATTGGGGTATTTACAGCATTTGGGATCTTAACGAATAAAAACCCAGAAAATAGTATAATATGCTCCGAGTGCCAAAAATCTTTGTTCTTTGCGATAACTTTCCAAACAGCTTAGAACTAGACATCTGAAGGACTAAAACTGATGACTCGTATGGTCGTGACTAGAATTGAAATATTTTGTAAGTGTACCAAAGTTGCCACATCGGGGTCCAACTTTGGTACACTTACAAAACTGCTAATAGCTCCTGTTTAGACATATAAAATTAAACTTTGTGGGCCGTCAATCGAAAGCTGAGTATGGGTTATGGCACTGTACGTTGAAATGACTAGCCAAACAAAATAAAAAGTACCCAAATCGTACCGAAATTATATATCCTATTTAACGGTAGCTGTACGCGAGCTGAGGATTTAATCTCAAGTCGCAAAGTGGTGGATTATATGTTGTTTGAAGTGTTACAAATTGAAGTGCATAGCTATACTTGGGTGTTCTTGACCTCGCGTATGCGTCATAGTGAATTCAAAAGTCGGAGTTCGGTTTAACTACAGGAGATGCAAAAGACATTTTGACGCTTTATCGAGCGCTACAATTACGAAGAGGCTGGGACCGTCTCAAAAACTATCAGCGTAGTTGCGCAACCTCACAATACGCCCTAGAGACTTGCTATGAGGTGCGTTCTAAGTATAGAAACTTGAGGGAGCTTAGAACACGGAAAATCACACTTTCGGCGGAATCACTCACATGGGACAATTCTCCCTCTTACTGATGACGGAATTCGAATTGAATCGCTCCCCTCTCCGCCTTAATTCCTCAGATCTCTCGATTAAACTATTGATCCAGAGAGTTTTGAAATCAATCTCTCGTAAATTACACAGTCGAAAGCATTTCTCAAATTTGCATCAATGGATTCAACTTGAATTTTGCAAGTGAGTGTTAGTGAAATATCGTCACTGTATGTTGCGCATGCATACAACTAGACCGGTGATCACATAGAAACGTCATGTGGAGCCAAACAACTGGTTTTCAACTCGAGAGCATGAAAAATTGATTCAAAGAAATCCAATTCTGCCACATGTATATGGGTCATTCTGGAGCAAGGTGAACATTTTGAAAATCGACGGATTTTTTAAATGTTCCAAACATTTTTCTTCGGTAAATATTGTTGGAATACAGTTGTAAAGGATTTTTTCGGATTCTTTTGGGACCCTTGGCAGCCCTATGAATTTTCCAGGACCCAGTTTTGGCCATTTTTGCCTATTTTTCAATATATGATTTTCAAATAAATGCAAATACTTTGCAGGTAATATGAGTGAGTCAATGCAGATTTCCATAAAATTTTGATATTTTGGAAAATGGCCAGAGTGCATAACCCCAACCGGATGGCCACTTCGATGACTATCCGGTCCCTCCGTAGCTAAATGGTGATAGATCTCAATATGGCAGTTTTCAAGTTTTTGAGAAAATATCGTGAGTTCCGAAACACAACAGAGCACAAATGATTGTAAACTTTATTGAGAGCCACATTGACTTGCTCGTATGATCCAGAAAGTATTTGAATGTCGTGCAAAAAGGAATACCCTCGGTATGTGACATTTCCTTTTAACTGAAGGTTTGCAGGGTCCAATCCATTTGCAACTGATAACATTTGAAATTTAATTTATGACCAGTATATATTGAAAAGATTACCCACATCTGCAGACAATCCCAATAGATAATTTCGATCGAATCTCGACAATCAATATCATATATCCTGTGCACTGATGACGATAGCATTTTGTAGCACGCAGCAAGACCTCGCTTATCACTACAATTCTCACGAGATTCACCCAAGGATTTCCAAATGTCCATTACTCGGACTCCATAAATTTTCAGTGCCATGCGTTACACGTGTATGCACGTTCATTATAAGCTGAATTTATCTGAAATTATGCGCGATAAGTGAATTAGTCACAAGAAGAGCCCTCATAATCAGCTTGAAAATATATAAATTAATTACAACTCATTACAACTTGTTCTGCGAGAGTGTCTCGAGAGCCGCGGAGCCGAGATAGAGCTCGTTGCTTGCTTACGCGCCCGAGTAAAATAATACCGGCGGGCTGCCACAGTATATCATACGAGCGCTAAATGTTTATCCGCGCAAGATCAGTATGGAGTTGATATATTTGACGCAGCGGCACACAGTGAGTCTACTTACGCTGTTTCGCAAAAATTAAGACGCCCCAGCTCCCCGTATATCAAAGTTGTGGTGAATCTAAGAGAAAATCCTCCTACGGGGGGCTCGGCTCGCTTCTGCATCATCGCTAAATAAAGCTCACGCTGCATCAGAGTGTCCATATCGCTCGAGGCGATGCATCCGCTGAATATGTGTAACAGAGCCGCGCGTTACCGGGCTCTCGCTCTCGCAATTACGAGTCTTTAACCTGGCAGTGCGCGAGCTTTTGACATCGATTTTTCAAAGTCGCGAGTGCATCGGTATGCGCTCGGCGGAATCCCACAGTGGTGATGCCCTGCCGGTATATAATACGCATCGAGCCTGCGTGCGGCCTCGTGATGCTGGAGATCCGCGCTCTGCTCGCTGAGTTTAAGTGAACACGCCTCTGAGGTTATAAATTTTGTCATATATGCCGAGCGTTAAGAGCCAAAGTAGAGAATGGGCGAGGGGTGAAACGTGCGGGGGGAGGGTCAGCAGCAGCAGCAGCATCGCTACAGCGGAGCGATCTTGGGTGCTGCCTCCTTTATCTCCCCGCGCAGAGTATAAACGCAACGTTTTGCGCTGCTACGTCTATTAATTCCTTGTGTACCCATGTGTTATTAAAAGTAGCGGTTCCTGAAGAGCTCTGCATGGAAAGAATGAAGCAGAATGAAGCACGTATACACGAGAGTTACTTGCCTGAGACCGACCAACCGCCCTGGCAGCGTATGAAGAGAGAAATGTACAGGGAGGAGAGGATGCAAGGAAATGAATGGAAAAATCAAGGAAACGTGCATTGAAGCATTTCGGAATCTATCGACTATGAACAGCGATGTTTAATTAATGCGCAAGTACGAACAGATTGAACGAAAGACAAAGTCCGTGTGAAATGGCGCTAATTCTATACGAGCCTGGGTTCCGAGATCTATGTACTTTATTAATGTTGAAATCAATATGGATTGCTCTCTTAGTCCCCATCACTACACTTCAAAATATAGCTCGAATAACTAAAAGTGTCCATCCTGGTGACTTAAACACCCCATCAGGCCATCAGATCTTAGGTTGATGAAGTATCCCGTGTAAAAAAAACGTCTCTCAGAAAGTCTGGCAGGAGAAATCTTTGAGGTAATCTTGTGAAAAGAATGGCGAACGAAACTATCCGAGACTTTGTATTTTCTTGCGGGAGGTCTGGCTGATCTTGCTCAACTTTGCTCGAGATCGCGACGGAGATATTTGATATCGCTGGAAGTCTGGGCAAATCTGTTCATTTTTTAATTCGAAATTTCATGCCTCGGAAAATTCTTTAGACATTTTCCCAGATTTTTTGCGAGATTACTTTCGGAACTTGAAGTTTGGCGTCGAGCCTGGCAAATGTATCAAGACTTCGTACGAGACGTTATAAGAAAAGAGTGTGAGCATCGGAAAAAGTCTGGCATCTTTTGCCAAATCATGCCCGAGACTATACGAGAGATTTCATTGGTATGCAAAATGTCTGGCAAAATTCTCCAGACAAAATGTGACGATTTTTACAGATCCCCTTCCTTCTATAAAATCTGGTATTCAGTCTGGGTGCTCGATCGAGATTTTATGCGAAAGTTGTTAGTAAAGAAATTTTTCTAACGGAAAAAGTCTGGAATTTTTCACCAGATCATCCCCGAGACTGCGAGGAGAACTATACTGTCACATCGGGAGTCTGGTGAAATTCTCCAGACATTGTCGAAGACTATTTATGAGATTAATTTCGTAATTGAGAATTTGGCATATGCTCTGGCAAATTGCACATTACGCTAGAATTGAGCTCCGCGCAACTCAAGTAACGCAATGCTCGCATCTCGTGCGAATACAACCATTATCCCATCTACTATGTGATACTCACTTTCCCCTTTCCCTTGTGATCCGAAACTAGAGATCGTCAATATGATTCTCCATTATCAACTCCATCCTCATTAGTATCTCCCTCTCGATGCTCATCATGTTGACCAACAGCTCTTTTTGCATCCTCGTCATCCATCTCGACGTCATCGTGTGGCTGCTGTGGTGGTACCATAGGAGGGTTTTCTTATTGAGCACCACTAGCAACCAAATTCTCGTATCCTGCTGTTGACTCTCGAGACTCTGCGTCTTTATTGGTACGCGAAACTTTGACTTGTTCTTTAGGGTCGGGCTGTTCTGCGACAACTTCGTCCGGTGTATTGGCATTTTAATCAACTTCCATATGGTTGTTCAAGTTTTCTTGCAGGAACTAACTGCCCGTTAAACCCTCGGCTGAACTCGGCAAAGCTCTTCCAGATTGAGAAGAGAGGGCGTTTGTTGTTTGTAGAACACGAGAACAATATGAGTGTGACAGAGATGAATTGAATACCACTGATTTGAGGAACATGTTTATTCTAACCTCTCGTCCTCAGAAGGTTTGCTCGTGATTGATTCATTTGTTGAGATAATTTCTTCGCTTTGTATACTGCTAGCGGTCTTTGCAGACTCTATCACCCTATTTTCCCTCACTCGCTGTCGATTTGCAGAAGATTGACATCCGATTGCTCGCTCTTTTTCTTTGGCGTTATGATGTGGGAACTTTCATCGACCTCTAGGCCATTTAGAAAATCCTTATCTCCTGGGAAATAATTTTTCCGATGAATTTCTCGTGCGTCAGGCTGCCGTCTGCCTGTATAAAAAATTGTAACTGGAGTATTCCTTCATCATTCAAAACACGTGAGACGTATGATGGCACTGTTCCTCAAAACCGACAGAGTCATGAGAAAAAGAATAGCATGCAGCTCGTTCTTTTCCTCAATATTGCAATACCAATATGAGAGTCAACGAAGATGAAAATTCGATGGATAAAAATACAGCTAGTTTTGTGATAGTTGAGGTATACACAAATGTATTTACGGCTACTTCTAACCAATTTTGCCTCAAATCGTTTGCAATAGCTCGCGCCTTTGCACCACCTTTTCCCAAAGGTTTGATGTAGTCTTTGTCCTTGACGTTGCCAGTTGTTGGAGAAGTTTCAGCAGTCCAAACCACCAAGTGGTACATTTCGCATAGAATATTTCCAGTAAACGATTTTCCGGGACCGTGCTCACTAGTCACTACCAGACTTATGATAAGGTTATGTGACGTTGTAGTTGTTTACTCGAAATTGATTGTTTTCTCAAGCTTCCAAGGAGACAAAGTTGTCTGCGTAACAAGACTAATGAAACTTTTTTCAGAAACCTGCATTTTCTGATTTTCGAATTTTGAGGTTGGTCATATGTGCAAAAAATCCGAAAAGAGTTTTTAACCGTATTGAGTATCCAAGGGCGGAGGAGTATAGGAAGAAAAGGAATAGAAGAAGTGACTGGTTTCTACGTAATCAAAACCACCAGAAATTGGATCTTTGTGACCCGGATTCATCAGGTGCGACCGATGACGTCAGTCCCAGATTGAACAATCCGCAGACGACCTGGATTCTGCATCTACAGCAGTGTTGAAGCGGCTGATTGTCCAAACGTCACACACTATTAAATAAAAAGGGTGATTTTTGGACTCTGCAACAGGTCATTTTGTGGCTTTTTACATCTAGTTTCTGAATTTTTTTTCCCTCGAGATGCCTCAGAGTGGTCTGTGAGGGTTGCATCCTCCAGAACAAAAAAATGGGCAGAAAGCCGACCAAAAAAGTGGTTTTACTCGAAAGAGATGCATTTTGAGCTGAAAATGAAGATGACCAAAATTGTAGATTTTTGTTCCACAAATCGAAAACCATTGCCAGTATATCAGAAAATTTACATTGGGGGGGGGGGGTCGCTTTTGAGGTTTTTGGGGGATTTTCTGGGGTTTTTTTTGACACTCACGAAAAATCTGACCAGGTCAATCGAAAGAACGGAAAATTTTACGTCGAAATATGTGTTTTTAAAAATGTCCAGATTTTTGTGAAATTAATCCCAGCGGGATATACAGATTCAGACCACATTTTACCTATTTAGTCAAGACTGAGCCAGAAATCATGATTTGAATCAGGGTTTTGCGAGTTCTGCAATAACAAAAATCATTTGAGTGTATTGTGGTGTCAATTACCTACAATTTGCGCCCAAGCAAAGCTCTGTACATTGCCGCCAACGATTCGGAGATTCGGTTCTAGCCGGGCCTCTACGATTTTTCACCCATGTTCATCACAAGATCGAGATTTGAATCTGGGTTCCGCGAGTTCTGCAATTACAAAAGTCATTCGAGTGTATCGCGGTGTCAATTACCTTCAATCTGCCCCTGAGCAGAAATATGTACATTGCCGCCATGGCCCAGGAGGGCCGATATTGTGATCAACGAATGCCATCACAAGATTCATCACGATTCTTCTCTGTAAAAGTCATCCAGTGAAACGCCTCACTGGATCAACCAGTAAGATAGTCCGTCACTGGTTTCCAGTGGAATGTACTGGAGAACCAGTGGATACAGTCAATTGCGCATGACCCACAAGGTAGGTAGCTCTCGAGCGTAGACTTGCGTGGACTAGCCTACACTGAGTCGAGCATCTGTTCGTGGTTCTCCCGCTCTTACTGACCTGGGCGTCGGCTCGTGGTCTCGCAGAAGCTGAGTATGGCTTGAGCCTTGGTGAAAAAACATTTGTATTTGTTCGAGATTGCGCCATACTCGCGAAGGCTGAGTAGTTAGCTCCCCGTGTGCTGAGCTCTCGTATATTGATCACGAGTAGGCCGAAAATCTCTATCTGAATCTGAGTTTCGCGTGTTCTGCAATATTGACAGTTGTTCAAGTGTATTTCCGTGTCAACTAGCCGTCATTTGCGCCCAAATAGAGCTCTATACATTGCCGCGAAGGCCCAGGAGAACCGGAACCCCAAGATTCATCACGATTCTTCACCTACATTGATCACGAGTAGCTTAAAAATCCCGATTTGGATCTAGATTCTGTTTGTTCTCCAATAAAGAGAATTATTTGAGTGTATTGTGGTGTCAATTACCTACCATTTGCGCCCTATCAGAGCTCTGTACATTGCCACCAAGGACTGGGAGACTCGATTTTACCCGGGCCTCTGCGATTATTTACCTATATTCATCACAAGATCGAGATTTGAATCTGGGTTCCGCGAGTTCTGGAATAACAAAGGTCATTCGAGTGTATTGCGGTGTCAATTACCTACAATTTGCGCCTAAGCAGAGCTCTGTACATTGCCGCCAAGAACCAGGAGACTCAATTTTACCCAAGTTACACGATTTTCTATCTAATTACACTTTTCGAACTTGAATCGTCCTCTTTCATGAATCAATGATATTGAATTCGTAAATCGGCATTTGGAGGACTAATTTCCGTTTCTCCATTGGTGACCTCGGATTTGAGGCCATTTTTGATGAGAAATTGTCGATCGGGGTTTGATCGTCAAAATGTTAATCAAAGAAAAAATGCATTTGATAGACATCGTGGAAAAAATGCCTGGACACAGGATCGAACTGGGGGCCTCCTTCTCACCGGGAAAGACAATCTACCAGCTGAGCTATCCAGGGCTCGACAGGTCTTTGTCTCGATGTCACTCTTATACATTAGCGCCACTATTTTAGCCGCGGCGCGGAATTTAAATTACACTTTTCGCACTTGAATCGTCCTCTTTCATCCATCAATGATATTAAATCCGTAAATCGGCATTCGGGGTGTATAAGAGTGACATCAAAACAGAGATCTGCCGAGCCCTGGACAGCTCAGCTGGTAGAGTGTCTTTCCCGGTGAGAAGGAGGCTCCCAGTTCGATCCTGTGTCCAGGCATTTTTTCCACGATGTCTATCAAATGCATTTTTTCTTTGATTAACATTTTGACGATCAAACCCCGATCGACAATTTCTCATCAAAAATGGCCTCAAATCCGAGGTCACCAATGGAGAAACGGAAATTAGTCCTCCAAATGCCGATTTACGAATTCAATATCATTGATTCATAAAAGAGGACGATTCAAGTTCGAAAAGTGTAATAAGATAGAGAATCGTGTAACTTGGGTGGAATTGAGTCCCCTGGTTCTCGGCGGCAATAACCAGAGCTACATTGAGGTGCGAATGGTGGGTATTTAACACAACAATACATTCAAACAACTCTAATCCTTGCAGAACTCATGGAACCCAGATTCAGATAAAGATTGTTCACTGACTCGTGATCAACGTAGGTGAAGAATCGTGATAAATCTTGGGCTATCGGTTCTCCTGGGCCTTCGCGACAATGTATAGAGCTCTATTTGGGCGCGAATGACGGGTAATCGACGCGGAAATACACTTAAACAATTGTCATTATTGCAGAACTCGCGAAACTCAGATTCAGATAGAGATTTTCGGCCTACTTGTGATCAATATAGTGAAAGAATCGTGATGAATCTTGTGATGGAATTCGTTGATCACAATATCGGTCCTCCTGGGCCATGGCGGCAATGTACAGAGTTCTGCTTAGGCGCAAATTGAAGGTAATTGACACCGCAATACACTCAAATGACTTTTGTAATTGCAGAACTCGCGGAACCCAGATTCAAATCTCGATCTTGTGATGAAAATAGGTGAAAAATCGTAGAGGCCCGGCTAAAATCGAGTCTCCCACTCCTTGGCGGCAATGTACAGAGCTCTGCTAGGGCGCAAATTGTGGGTAATCGGCGCCACAATACACTCAAATGATTTTCATCATTGCAGAATTCGCAAAACCTTGATTCAAATCATGATTTTTGGCTCAGCCTTGACTAAATAGGTAAAATGTGGTCTGAATCTGTCTGTCCCGCTGGGAATAATTTCACAAAAATCTGGACATTTTTAAAAACACATATTTTGATGTAAAATTTCCCGTCCTTTCGATTGAACTGGTCAGATTTCTCGTGAGTGTCCACCCCCCCCCCCCATCCCCCCCCCCCCCCAAACGACCAGAAACCCCCTAAATGTGAATTTTCTGAAATACTGGCAATGGTTTGCGATTTGTCGGACAAAAATCTACAATTTTAGTTATCTTCACTTTCAGCTCAAAATGCATCTCCTTCGAGTAAAACCACTTTTTCGGTCGGCTTTTTGCACATTTTTCCGTTTTGGAGGATGCCACCCTCACAGTCCACTCTGAGGCATCTTGAGGGAAAAATATTCAGAAACTTGATGTAGAAAGCTACGGAATTACCTGTTGCAGAGTCCAAAAATCTCCCGTTTTCACGAGGCAATTTGAAGAATACATATAGGCTAGGGTGGTGCTTGCTAACTACAGTTTGAAAACGATTATGCCAACCCGAAGTTTGTTGTTCCCGTAAGAGATAGATATAACATCTCATGTGATATTGCTACTTTCCAATAACCCTCGTTGAGAGAAATTTTTTTGGGGAAAATGTCCATGGAAAAGAGTATTCTGGGAAAAGTGTCCATTGAGAAAAAATTTCATTGGGGAAAACGGATTGGGAAAAGTGTCCCCCGACCTATAATTTCATTAGTAAAATCGAAGTGCTATGGAAAGTTTTGCAATGGAATTGTGAATCCCCTGGTAGAAATTGTGAGCATTTTTTGGCCAAAACTGGCCAAGTATAACCTGATTGCATCGTCACTATATCTATTTATTGCATGGGTGGCCAAAAAATTGGTCACATTGCTACCAGAGCCAAAATATGTATATAGGTCCACCGCGTTATCCAAGATGTAGAGAAGAACGCGCTGAATATCGAGATCTTGCTGATGGTCCTCCGAGGGCTCCTGAAAGCTGAGAAGAGAATGGAACTGAATGCGATTATGACTCAGAAAGCGACTCGGACGAGTATGTCAAATCTGATCCATGCGACAACTCAAGTGACGAAGAGGAATCCGACAACGAAGACAACGGTAACGATGAAGATGGGTCTTTTTTCGATGATGCTAAGCAACTTCTGTATCTCGGAGCACCTCTGACTGCCATTGAGCACGTGCTGTTGATACTGTCTCATTTAATCCGCTTCGATTAAACAGGTATTCTGTTAGCCCCAATTCTACATCTTATATATTTCCATTGCCCCACACTAACTTGTGCGTCAAGTCACTACATAGATTCATACAATTTATCTATAGAATCAAAACTTCTATTGTGAATCATCACTATTCTTCGGTATGCAACTCCAAACAAAAGGGTCCCGGTGATAGTGAGTGCAAACAATGCAAAAAGAAAACATCAACTTCTCACTCCATGCAGATACCTAAATAGTAGACCAATTACAAAAAATGTATAAGCGAACAGGCTTTCAAAACTTATTGACAAACAGATTTACGCGCACTTAAAAAACCGCGAATTATTTTGAAGATATTTACGACGGCTCAATTTATAAGGAACTGGTTGACTTGGGATTTGTGTCTAATTCCAACAATATATCGTTTATGTGGATCACAGATGGCGTTCCTTTGTTCAAGTCGTCAAACATGAGCATTTGGCCGTTCTTTCTTGTTATAAACGAGCTTCCGTACTATCATTGCTTCAAAGAAGATAATATGATCGTAGCAGGTCTCTGGTTTGGTCCTACCAAACCTGAAGCTGATATGAACGTGGATTTTTTCGTAGCTGCTTACAAAAACTGCACGAAGGCATCAGTTCCATCATTCGCGATGTGACAGCCACAGTTCAAGGTACATATAATCATTTGCGGGACTTGTGATTTACCTGCTAAGGCTCATTTTTTGAAAATGAAATTATATAGAGAAGCTTTTGGTTGCCGAGTGTGTGAAATTATGGGCAAAAAAATCAACGACGTTCAAAGATATCCCTACACTCCTAATTTAGATATGTTCACAACAGAGGGAAGCTTGAAGCATGCTGACGAAGCTCTGAAGAATTGCAAAAATGAGAAATCTAAGAATAGATGGAAAGATGTTTTCGGTGTGGAAGGATTCACTGAATTGTCCAAGTTGGTTTGCAAATATATTAAGACGACAACAATCGACATCATCCCAACAAACACTGGGACGTTTTTAAGACATCTTAAAGATGTCTCGGAGACATTCGGAGACATCTTACGGGGACATCTTTTTTCATCCCTAGAACGATTTCAAATACATCTTATGAACGTCTTTTTACCATCTCCAAGGATATCTCCGCAAGAGATGTCCTCAAGACATCCCCCAAAACATGAAATAGGGATGTGTCTACCCCAGCTATAAAAATCCTGAATTTTTCAAGGTTATATTTGGGATGAAAACAATGTTCAAAACCAAATCAAGTCAAAGCACTGGCAAACACCGATTAGGTCACTTTTGTTCCATTTATAACCTCATAAGTGATTACCGGTGACCTGAACTTGATTTGATTTGGACATTGCTTTCACTTTTCAGTGAAAACTATGTGTTCATGGTCCAAAAAAACATGAATGTGATTGCATATCAAATGCTAAGTATAACATTGCATCAATTCATACAGAGAATTCTCAATTCCTCTGCATAAATTTTCGCACTGAGAATCACACACTTATGTGTGTAACAAACAGCAAAGAAGTTCATTCTAAGACAGTGACCAGCTGTGAAAGAGATGAATATCAAACCATAGAGATATTGCACCAAATCTCTATGGAACGAATTCATCTCTACTCATGTCAGGCTGTCGAGTGCTTGAGATAGATGTCTACGAATAAACACCACCAAGTCAAGTATCAGTCACTAGACCCAGCTCACATGCTGTTCCCTAGGTGGGTAAAAGTAGAGCTTCTGAACCCCCTTAAGAACATACAAGAAGTTTTATTTCAGATGTTCATAGTTGATACTCTATTCGTCGATCAGGATGCAAATGACATGAGAAAAAAATGAAGAATTTAGTGAAATATGGCATCTCATTTCCTCATCCTGGGAGTCCCGCTCTATGTCTATATCAATTTGCCAGAATCGTTTTGGGCCTTTCAGTGCTGTAGAGAAATCACAAAGGAGTACTGCCTAATGTCCGGAGAACTTCACCAGACATCAGACGTGACAATATAGTTTTCCTCGCAGTCTCTAGGATGATCTGGTGAAGAATGCTAGACTTCACTCAGTACTAGGGTCTCCTTTTCCAGAAGTCTCGTACTGATAAGCTGTTGTGGCAGTGTTTCGTTCTATATCGCGTCCCTTTTGGCTGACACTTTTCGTTAACGGCTCGTCTATACGGCCGGACTCGCGTACGCGAAAAGAGAGTTCTGGTGGACGACGCATGTGACGTCTTCGCCGAAAATATCCCTAGGAAATCCGTCGCGTACGCGAGAGACCGCGGGCTCTGGGCCCAGCCTTTGCGTGCGCGAAGACTTTGCAAGGTGTCGGTCCGAATATGGAGAACAAGCACATTTTCGTGTACGCGAAGGAAGAAGCCTTCGCGTACGCGAAGAATTCCTGATTTTGCATAAACGACAATGGCGTGGAATCTATTCTCGCTTCAATACGAACTACGACCATCTTCGCGTACGCGAAGACTTTGCAAGGTGTCGGTCCGAATATGGAAAACAAGCACATTTTCGTGTATGCGAAGGAAGAAGCCTTCGCGTACGTGAAGAATTCCTGATTTTGCATAAACGACAATGGCGTGGAATTGATTCTCGCTTCAATAGGCTCGTTCTACATAGGATGCGCTCAGTGCGTGAGCGTGCGCGCATACGCCTGCGCTCAGAGCATTTAATCCAAGAAATTTCATGAAGCAGCCTTACCAGTCGTTCTTCACTCAGAATTTCCCCAAGGGAAGAACTGGTTGATGATTGGTGGAACCCCGGTGACATTATCGAGACAAAAAATCAAGTTTCTTCATGTTTCTCCACATCCAATCAGAGGAAAACATCAGCGATGACCATCCCTAGAAGTTATCCGCTCTTTCATTATCGGTGAAATACGGGACCCATGAGATTGATTGATCGCGGTCTCCGAGTGGCATCTTGGGGTGAGAAAAAACAATTTCCTTCGTGTTTTTCTATAAACAAATGGGAGAAACCAGCAGTGGGGGTCGCGCGAGCCTTTTCGGGGAAAAATCCAGGTTGAGCAACGCTTTTGCAACTCAGTATCTGCATTGGTAACCATCCGTCTTAGTTTGCGCACACTGTAACTTTGTTTGGGAACAGGAACTAGGCAAGAGCAAGATGAGCGGTCACCAATCCGGATACTGAATTCCGAAACCCTTACTTAACCTGAATTTTCTTCGAGAAGGCTCGCGCGACCACCACTGATGTTTGTCTCTATTCGTTCATGGAAAAACATGGAGAAACTTGACTGAATGCCTCGATAATATCACTCGGAGTCCACCAATCATCAACCAACTCTTCATTTCTGGAAATTCCGAGTGGAAAACGACTGGTGAGGCTGCTTCATGAAAATCCCGGCATCAAATGGTTTGAGCGCAAGCGTATGCGCGTACGCTCACGCGCTAAGCGCATCTTATGTAGAACGAGCTATACGAACTACGAGGGCGAAGGGAGCCCATTCTTTACCTACGCGAAGACTTTGCGAGGTGAGCGTGCAAAAATTTTCGCGTAAGCGAAGGCTTTGCAGAGCGCCGTTTCAAAAATCTTCGCGTACGCGAAGCAGCCATCATTTCGCCTTGCGCTCAGAGCATTTAATTCAGGAAATTTTATGAAGCAGTCTTATCAGTCGTTTTTTACTTAGAATTTCCTCACGGGAAGAGTTAGCTGATGATTGGTGGGCTCCGAGTGACATTATCGAGACAAAAAATCGAGTTTCTTCGTGTTTTTCTACAACCAATCAGAGAAAAACATCAGCGTTGACCACCCTAAAAGCTACGCGCTCTTTCATTATCGGTGGAAAGCGGGACCCGCGAGAATAATTGATGGCAGTCTCCTAGTCACATTTTTGGGTCGGAAAAACAATTTCCTTCATGTTCTCTCAAGAACAAGAAGGAGAAACCAGCAGTGGCGGCACCGCGAGCCTTTACGGGGGAAAATCCAGGTTGAGCAACATTTTTGCAACTCACAAGGAGAGGTCATGGTCTGCGGGTCGTGAACTCGGCCGAAACTCTGGGAATCGTCTCCTTTTGGCACCAAAAGATGATATCCAAAACCGCTAACTTGAATGCTAAAACGTTTCAGAGCTACGGTCAATCACATTAGCATTGTTAGTATACCTATATATATCAACTTTTAACATGGGCCTATATGGGCAACGCTAATGTCATAGGCTGCAGCTCCAAAACGCTTCAGCATTCAAGTAAGCGGTTTCGGATATCATCCTCTGGTGCCAAAATGAGACGACTCCCAGAGTCCCAACCGAATCCACGACCCACAGACCATGACCTCTCCTTGTCAGTATCGGCATTGGTAACCACCCGTCTTAGTTTGCGAACACTGTAACTTTGTTTGGGATCAGAAACTAGGCAAGAGCAAGACGAGTGGTCACCAAACCAGATACTGAATCGCAAAACCCGCGCTTAACCTGAATTTCTTTCCGGAAAGGCTCGCGTGGCCAACCCTGATGTTTTTCTCTATTTGCTCATGGAAAAACATGGAGAAACTTGAGTTGTTGGCTCGATAAAGTCACCCGGGGTCCACCAAGCATCAGCCAACTCTTCTGGAAATTCTGAGTGGAAAAAGACTGCTAAGGCTGCTTCACGAAATTCCCTGCATCAAATGCTATGATCGCAAGCGTATGCGCGTACGCTTGCGCTTGGAGCATTTGATGCAGAGAATATCATGAAGCAGCCTTAGCAGTTGTATTTTACTTGGAATTTTGACAAGTGAAGAGTTATTGATGATTGTTGGGCCCCGAGTGACATTATCAAGCCAAAAAATTAAATTCTTTCATCTTTTCCCTTAAACAAATAGAGAAAAACATCAGCGGTAGCCGCGCGAGCTTTTTCAGAAGGAAATCCAGGTTGAACAACGTTTTCGCGATTTTGTATTCGGATTGGTGACCACCCGTCTTATCTTACGAAGACTGAAACCTTGTTTGGGATCAGAAACTTGGCAAGAGCAAGATGAGCGGTCACCAATCCGGATACTGAATCGTGGAAACGTTGCTCAACCTGTATTTTCTCCCGAGGAGGCTCGCGTTGCACCGCTGATGTTTTTCTGTATTTGTTTATGGTAAAACATGAAAAAACGGGATTTTTTCCGCTCGATAATGTCACTTGGGGCTCACCAATCATCAACCAACACTTCACTTGTGAAAATTCTGAGGCAAAAGGACTGAGACTCGGCTGCTTCATGAAATTTTCTGCATCAAATGCTTCGAGCGCAAGCGTATGCGCGTACGCTCACATGATGAGCGCATCCTATGTAGAACGGGCCCTTGCAAAGTCTTCACGCACGCGAAATCATGGCCCCTTCGCGTACGCGAAGGTTTTCGAAACGGCGCTTTGCAAAGCCTTCGCGTACGCGAAAATTTGTGGATGCGCACCTCGCAAAGATGGGCTTCCTTCGCCCTCGTAGTTCGTATTAAAGCGAGAATCAATTCCACGCTTTTATCGCGCGTGCGAAATCAGGAATTCTTCGCGTACGCGAAAATATGCCTGTTCTCCATATTCGGACCGACACCTTGCAAAGTCTTCGCGCACGCGAAAGGGTCCATTCTTCGCGTACGCGAAGTTTGGGCCCAGGGCCCGCGGTCTCTCGCGTACGCGACGGATTTCCTAGGGATTTTTTCGGCGAAGACGTCACATGCGTCGTCCACCAGAACTTTCTTTTCGCGTACGCGAGTCCGGCCGTATAGACAAGCCGTTTCGTTAAAATGAATTCTGGATCAAGTGCCGCAAGAGTTGACGATATCATATGCTATTTATGAGCAACATGAGCAACGATGATATTTTTGGAAATTTTCGAAGTAAAAAGGTGACTCCTTGAATTCTCGGGGAATCTCGACGAGACGTGTGGTTTTTCGATAAGACGAGACAAGATGTAGGTTCTGAAATCTCGAGCAAGTCGAGACGAGATTGGTTATTCCTTCATCTCGGCCGAGACTAGACGAGGTTGGCGAGAATTCTCACTTGTCTTGATCTCGGGAAGCCCTATTGGGTATGATTTGGCGGAGCCTGTAGGGCTAAGCCCTCTCCCTCGGCTTCGATGTCAATTTCTCGCGCGCTACCCCACCGAAAACACCCTACCGATCCGGATGAAAATTTGCGGATGCATTTGTGATTGTCTCAAGGGTGCATGGATTGGATTTCAAGTGGAAATATTGAGTGGTTCCAAATTAAAGCTTCATATACTGACTTTGTAGCGGAAATCAACACTTTTGGAACTCTTAGGAACACTCGTACCACAAATTTTGAAGTCTATGGATCGACATCAATCGGTGGATGGATGGATGGATGGATGGATGGGATGGGATGGGATGGGATGGGATGGGATGGGGTGGGATCGGATGGGATGGGATGGGATGGGAAGGGATGGGATAGGATGGGATGGGATGGGATGGGATGGGATGGGATGGGATGGGATGGGATGGAAGTACTTCTCCCACTCGGAATAAATTTAAATCTGATTGAAGTACCAGGGTATGTTGTCGCCAACAATCGAATTACGATATTCGATTCGAGCCTCCAAGATTGCAGTATGATACTGCTTATACATTCCGGACTTTCAGTTCATCAAGCATTATTATTCACCCGTCACATACAACCACTTCGAAATAACTGCTCCCAAGATTCAAATGTTACTTTTCGACGAACATAAGCCCTATGTGTTACTTTTCGTCGGAGGCAGACGCTATGTGTTACTCTTCGCCGGACGTTAGCGTAAGCGATAGTCTTTGTCGGACGATATCGCGCAGGTGTTATACTCTTTGCCGGGCGTTAGCGTATGTGTTAGTCTTCTCAGGAGGTAACGATCTGATCTCATGTGCTGCACACCGCGAGCACACCTAGCGAGACGCGGGACCACGTGACGTCCTCACGAGTACGTTTTGGTCTCTCCGTGTATTTCCCAGTTAAAAAAAGAATTTGTAATTTTAAGGTTAAGCATGCGGAAGAGTCCAGGGGACTCACTGTCCCTGCATCAATCATTTGATAAGGGTGGAAACAGCTGAGAAGCATATGCTCCCACATCAAGGTCCGGATGATCTGCTAGAAATCATGTGAGAGATAGTTTGAAGTATGTTTCTGGGGTATTGTTTTTGGTAGAGGATGAACAACGGTTCGAAGGTTCAGATCGAATTGAATGTTTAATTCCAGATTGACTAGGTAAGCACCGAAAATTCCCTTTCGAGTGTACTCATTGATATTATCGGGGATCATTGTCTTATGGATTGCTAGGGTAGTCGAGTGTTGGTATTCGAATCTGAACCGATTGTCGCTTATTTTATTGAGAAGATGCGTGAAACACATAAATCATCTACGAATGACAACCACAAGTAGCTGGCTGATAATTGGATGTGGTGAGTCGGATCTTACAATCATTCACAATTGGACAAGATATTCCTCGACTTGATAGAGATGTCTGCAGTTTTTATCAGGGCAAATAGCTGATGGAATTCTCCCAGAAATCGTTGGGCTATGTGATTCTTGCTGGAGCTCAAGAAATCAAATCTTATTTTTTGAGATTCTTCCCATCACGGGTTCTCAAAATTTCTATTCTGTGACTCACACTACTGTGTGTATATCCATGCATGGATGCCTTCGTTAATGATATAGTTGGTAATTACAGGCAAAGGGAAACGTTTCTGATGAATCAGAAGCCTTTGATAGTCAATCATTGTTTCCAGAGGGATGTGACTTTTAATCTAGGCTACTGTTTCATAGGCAACTCTGTGGCTTGACGAATATGGATGATCATTACACATCTCACTCAAATTTCCATCAATTATCGGTGCAAGGATTCGTTTCAAGTTCTCTCTTAGCCACGATACGTCAAGTACAGAGCCCTATCAAATAATTTTATCATAGCTTTTTCGGGCGATTCTCGAACTTAATGGGTGTTCGAGTAGCATTGAGAAATATGACTGACACAATCGACGGGGGGTATTTTGCGTGAATCTTCGATATCGGATCATTTATCTTCTACGTGATCTGCTCCTGACGTTACAGGCCAAACTTCTTGGTGTCATGGCTGAATGTTCAAAACACGTACTCATTGCTCGTATAACGTTTCACAAGTGCCCATCCAAGATCACACATGAGAGCTAAAGTGCCGTGAAAAATCGCCTGATACATCGATAATCTCGCAGTCATAGCATTTCTCACACGCGAGTGTCGGCTTTTTGTCTTCGTTTCTGTTCGGCACGTCTCATTCTTCATGCTCGAATGCGACAGAAAGGAGAACGACCCTCTATGTATCGCTCGCTCTTGTGCAATTGAAAGTAAAACCAAAAGGAGTCCATCTGCGCGCCGAGAACGGCGGAACGGTTATTCATAAACACTCATGTCCCTCCCTTAGATCGATTTAATCGTGTCGGGGATAGAGAGCATCAGCGATATACTCGCTTATGGATGGGGCGGTAACTCATGGGAGGGGGCTTATAGGTAGTCTAGGATATAGACGGAGAATCGATGCGATAGGGATGCACTCCCCCAATATTATGACTACGATGTCGACAAGGATAACTTGAAGCATTCAACATGCTCGTTGGCCCGGAACGCCATTTATTATCTCGCTGGCGTGAACAGCGTTCAGATTTATTGAGCGATGTGTAGCCGAGACACTCGTTTTCGTGCAACCGTAAGTGAGCATGTGCTTTTGCTTTCCTCTCTCTCTCGCACTTCATCTCAACCATTGGTTTGTTGGTGGCGGTCTGGCGAATAAAGAATGCACACTCGCGAGAAGAGAGGGGCGAGGCTAAATATCTGCGGCTTTTGAGGTTTTGTTGGTCCTTTGAACAAAAATCAATGGGACCCGCGTGGCGGCCCGCATGGCACGAGCGCGAAGCCTATCTACAGCCGGCTCGGATCCTCTGTCTTTTTCTCGCACTAAATTCAATTCGATTTCGTTAAGAGAGCGGCACACCGCATCAACGATTGGCCACGCTACTTCAGAAACGCAGAATAGAGCGACACGATTATTTTTGGGGACGCGCCACCACTTCTCTTTCTGAAATCATTCATCGTCGCACCAAAGAGCACGCGCAGGCACTGTGTGTGCATCGAAAGTGATTGATATCGCGGGCGATAATAGAATGAGCGCGGCGCTTTTCTTGTCGTGGTAATACATCGCTGCGATCTAGCCTGTAGTTATGTATTACAGTATCGCTGCAACAATGAGCCAACCCAACACAAACCAATATCGACAATAGAATTTTTCCCCGAGGTGAGTGAGCTCATATTTTTGGTCTGAACAAAGTTCATCATCAGGCAGAGATTTGTTTGATTACAGGCATGAGTCTGAGTTGGGCAATGGTGAAATCTTTCAGATGAACCCATCATTTGTTGACCGATTTCAGTTCAAGATTAACATTAGATACGAAACTAACCAGGGATTTGTGTGTCACCATTTATCACTCATGAAAAGTGCTCGATCGGATAAAGCACACTTTATTATACATCCTACTACATACTTGAAGAGCCAGCACCCAACACGTGGACCAGACGATGAACTTCGTTAGATATGCATAAATATACCGATTCTTGTGGCTTGAGTACTAACACCGAACTATATGTATACTCAAATCTGTACCTGAACTTGTAATCGGATGTTGTTCACCGACTCATTTCGTTATCCTCAAACCTTAATGTTTGTTGTTGGAATATTGAATAAAAATGATATCGAGTGAAATGAGATCATCTTGCGTAATGCCCAACCTATAGTGATTCTTATTCTTTGAGAATCTAGAACATTAAGGGCGTCATACAAAACGGCGCCATATAAGACATCGATGGAGCCAGCTGCTGATTTCCAAATCCATGGAGACTATAGTGAATTTTACTATAGTCTCCATGTCCAAATCCATGGAATTCCTGTACACGCAAGTAGATGACCCAGCTCGTGACACATCATATATATATTATATAATATATAATATACATAATATATATCAATATACAATATACATCATATTATATCTATATAATATATATAGATACGGGTAATTATCATCGAAAAACACGGACTCGCGACCGGTCGACCGATTTTAAATGGGATTTAGCATTGTCCTAATTCGCCCCGTCCAGTTTGTCCTAAATTGCCCCCAACCATTTTTTTCGCAAAATTGCGATAACTTGGGTTCAAGTGGGCCGATTTTGACCCACGACGGCTAAAAATCTTTGTTTTGTGATGTAATTTTTGACCCCCAAACAGCGATTAAGCTCGTCTACTTTTGTAGAAGTAGCGTGAATTTTTGCATTTGGAAAATGAACCGCGTGAGGCCCCGAAAAAGCACCCCTATGTCAGCGTGGACTCCCAGTATCGTTTCGGGAGGTCTAACCGCGGTGAAAACCATCGTTTGTGATGGTATTGAAAATGTTTTTACGCGGCGGAAGCCTAGACTCGCCCACAACCGAGCTATCTTGCTTGTCCTAATTCGCCCCTGTCCTAATTTGCCCCACTCTCCCCTACTTCACAAAATCCACATGTGCTCCACATGTTCCCAATTGCAATGTGAATGCCACATCTTTGCCATACACAATGCGCATCGCGCACTTCGGCCCCATGCAATCTACATGTTGACAACATGTGGATTTGTTTCATTAACCACATGTTACCAACATGTGGAGGCTACATGTGTGTCACATGTAGCACACATGTCTAATATACGTGGTCCTTATGTGTTCCTTTTTTACACGGGCCACTATATCAGGTACCATAGAAAGTAGGACGTCATTGTCGTCATTAACTGTTAGTGTCAGCCCTTGCAGCAGATTTGTGAGGTATCACGGATATATGAAGGGTAACACTCCGCGGCACTTCTCTCTACTTCTTACTTGTTCATTCGGACTAGTTCGATTTCACAATTCACTTTGCTCCCTTTCTCAATTCATATTGCATGATAAAATTTCGAGTTCCAAAGTATTCAAAGTGTTTTCGGAGTACAGCTTCTATAAAGTATAGAGTCAATGGATATTTGTTGTTCAATCACAAATTACACTTGGACGTATCAAAATACATAAATTCTCTCGCAGAAATTCGGAATACACTTTTTGTATAAAAAAATTATCATTCATCCTCACGTCCGCTGTGGCTCCACCGGTGGGATCCACTTTTCATTGAGCTACAACTATGGATCTCACTTCAAACAGCGGAAACATATCCGATAGCTTAGGTCGTGTCAATTTCTCGTTGTAGTTGTGATAAATATCGATGCACGGCAGTTCCGGTATCAGACTTGAATTCGATGAGTTTTGCACGATTTCCATCTCTTACACAATTATTTGTCAATCGCACAAGAAAGTAAGCTAGAAATGACCCAGTACGCGTTGGAAAAAATTGGACCTCGGATGACTAATCTTTAATTCACGCAATATAAATCGTTTAGGCTGGATCGATAAACGGGGGTTGAGCACGGCTTCACCGGTGGAATCCACTAAAATTCATAGAAACTAGCATTATTGCATTACTTGTAAATGTATTCGATAAGTCATAGGTCCCTGAAATGCTTTTGTAGTTCAATCATGATGCTTGTTAGAATATGATTAATGATCAATTTGGGGTGTCAAAGAAGAAATTTCTCATAAAGTTTGCAAAGATATAGAATCTGGATATAACAAATATCCGGCTGTAACGAACAAATTTCGAGGATTTGTTTGGCTACCATGCTGAACCTATGAAATTAGCTCCAGATAAGAATCGGTTATAACGAACACTCTTCCTATAACGAATGAAAATTTTGTGGAATTTTGGGTTCAAGCTCCGCTTACAGCGTACATAATGAACTTGGACGAGCGACCAACGATATACTACCGCGATAGCCATTCAAGAGTAAACACAAAATTTAAGCAGTGGATCAGTGTGGATCTGGTGGCTAACATGAGTGCCTGAAAAAAAGTTGTTCGCAATGAGTGATAAAGTCGACGTTATTGAAGCTTTAGAAAGAGGACAGAAAATGCAAAAGTCAGCAAAATTCATCACGAAAGTGCATTGACGATCTCCGTGATGTGTGACGATGAAAACCAGATTCTCAATACTTTTGAAGCAAGCAGCAAGTCTATGAAGAGATCATGTACGTTTGAGAAACTTAATTTGGAAAAGCTCTTCCCTAATGCTTTGCATTACAGAGAGCTGAGAATACACTAATGAATGGACCAATATTAAAGCTCCAAACTGAAACATTTGCAAATCACTTGAGCGTTCACTCGTTTGTGTGTAGTGATAGCTGGATCAGCCACTTTAAAACCAAGCACAATATTCATTTTTCTTGATCACTATTCAAAACTAAAGGGTAGGGTAGAAAACCACAGATCCAAGAACAGAAAGTGGATTCAAACATCAATTCATGATATTTTATCTTAAATTATCTAATGAATTTATCTTTGTGTACGCATCATTTTCATCATGCCCAAAGATACGGAGGAACATGAGAAAGATGGAGAGGACTTACATTTCTAGGGATTATCACCATTCAGGCCAACTTCAGCTATAACGAATATCTTGCGATGGTCCCTTGGAGTTTGTTATAACCGAATTCTACTGTATGTTGAACTAGACCTGCAAACGGATGTATTGTTTTGAGAAATTTAGATTAACCGTTGTAGACTATCGATCCGGCTTGATTAATATCTTGATGAATAGCTAGTCAATATGTTGAGAGGATATTCGATGAAGCAATGCCCTCAAGATATATCACAGCACATTCAAAACCACACGCGACACACGATGTGCGACGTACAATGCATGACAACCGACCGATCGGTCAATTTTGTAATTAGTCAATTGATCAGTACATCATTCAATCGATCAGCCAATCCCACCCATTGGCCATACGGCTACGTAATATATTTTGAACATATTACACCAGACCAAAAAAAACTAGATCAAACTTGAGCGAGCTAGACCAATTAAGGTCGAATCAATCTGAACTAGACCGATATATTCCAAATTAGACCAAACTAGATCTCATTAGACCGAAGTAGACCCAACTGTACTGTACTAGACCGAACTGAATCAAATCAAATCGAATTAGACCACCCTAGGCTGAATTAGGCCGAACTAGGTTGAACTAAACACGATGATTTTCGCACGGTACTGGTGCAGCGATTCTAGTACGGTACTACCACAGTAGAACGGTTCTAATCCAGTACTAAAGTAGTATGACACTAGTACGGTACTAGTATACAGTACTAGAACCGTATTAGAACGAACTTGACCGAGCTGGACCATCGTCCATTCCCCTAACCACTTACCTACTCACTCATCTACTCAACCACGACTCATACAGCCACACATCATATAGTGGATGGTATGATGAATCGCTTTAATGAGTCACAGTATATGTTAAATATTGGCACAACGTTTTAGTGGTGGTCCTCATCTTTATCAAAGTGCTTGTGATCTATTAAATCATCATACATACATGGATATGTACATAGTGCTCTTAAATTTAGCATACCTTGAACTATTGCCATGGCACTCAATTATATCAGAGATGGGTCATGGCACTATTTTCACGATTTTAGCTGAAACACATCATTCAGATGAAGGTTTTCCAAGAGTTTTTCTTCCATTCATGCTTATAAATCTCAACAGTTCATAGGTTCAGTTCAGTATTTACTCAGCGTAACGTAAGATTCACCACTGTAAGTAGTCAGAAATCTGGAGATTTTATTATATGGTCTGCGTTCAATAGAGGTTCTCTCCTCGCTAATGAGCTTGGGGGTTTGAGATTCCTTAACATTTCTATATCTCGACTCAAAAATATTTCAAGAGATAGGTTATACATCTTTAAATGGCCTCCCATGATTATCCAAGACTGAGTCTGCTGATCTCGATGCTTTGTTATCATTTTGAACAGTGTGTTTAGTATTCGTGCATGGTGATTTTATTTTTGACACAAATCCTATCCTAGTTCAGAATGATCATCATTGTTCAGTTTGGTTTCGATGAACTCATAATAATTCATCGATCCTTTACTTCTTGTTACGATGAACAATCAAGTTGTGATTAACGAACGATTCTGTATACTATTTTGTTGTAATTATTTATGAGTAACAACGTCACCGTACGTCAAGGCACTCTTATTTGTTATAAGGTCAGTGTACCCAACTTGCCCCCATTAAGCCATTTTCTTAATAATTCTGGCTAATCTCAATATTTTCCAACGTACTTTAACTCATTTTGAAGCTTGTCTCGAGACCTTTTAAATGAGCTAAGATACGTACAATTTGAATGACATGGAGCCGAGCTGTTTGAATTCTCCCAAAAGGTGATTTTTGAGAGTTTACAAAAGTGTGTACCCAACTTGCCCCCATCATTTAAAACAATGTAAATCGGCCATGAAGTGAATAGAATCGCTTTGATCCGTTTTGATCACCGTGGAACGGCATTTGTAGCTTTTCGTTGGCAAAAAATACTGTTTCCGACCTGTTTTGACGTGATAAACACGTTCTGAGTGGTAAAAAAAGCCATACGGCACGCCTTTCCGAGATAACCATATGGGGGCATGTTGGGTACACTCCAATGTCGGCCTTCTTAAATCTCAAATCATCTCCGTGTTTTGCTCATAAAACAGTTCCATATTCAAATCTTGCAATTTTGAAAAATGGATTTTGAGGGTTTTGAAACAAGGGATCGAATGTGTTAAGGTACGTTATCATTGGTTGAACTCAAAGAATTTGGCACCGATTTTACTGAAGGCGATTTCCTCGGTGATTTCTTAGCCGTGCAAATACGAAAAATGGAAAACTCACTTTATATTTTCTGGAGAACGTAGAAATGATCCGTGGTCAATGGATACTACGTACTTTTTCATATTTCAACATAACAAACGTAAAAAAAATATGCGGGAAGGCCCACGAGTGCCCATCTCTGAGATCAGCATATGGGGGCAAGTTGGGTACAGAGGTAAGTTGGGTACACTTACCTTATGTAAAATGGGACAAACGTTCCGTATTTCTGGTAATTGAAAAAAAATAAATAGTACAATGATCAGTAACTTGTCCAAGCCGGGCTCATTTGTTTCTTCATTCCGTGATACGGAGCAGGCAAACAATGCTAGACAGGCAAGATGAGAAGCTCAGCGGCAAGTGCCAAAACCTCAGAATGAAATTGTTCACGATACCAAAGTTATAAGCTCGATCTGAGAACAGTGACAAATTACCCTAGTAGAGAGCTCGAGTTTGTTCTTGACAAGATGAAATTGTATCTAGCACTCGAGTTTTTCTCACTGTTAGACTTGAGGATGGCAAAGCATTACATTTGAACTTCACAGTTTGGGTCAAGATCAGCTTGAACATCATGTTTGATGTCACCATCATACCTTCATACATTCAAAGGTTCGTGTATTATCTTTCCTAATATTCAGAGGGAACGTGGCAAAGGGCGGGGGGGGGGGCAGTGACTGTCGGGGACATTTTTATCAAAACTCTTCAAGAATCCGTGACACGGCATCAAGTGCTCTTGGATAAAACCATTTATCACGCTTCGATACAGCCTTGGAGCAGATTATTTTGGAAGCTGCTGTCAATAAATAACTGTCTCGTGATCTGCAAACATTTTGGATGGATCGACCTCACCAGCTGTACTCTGATGTTAGTTGCACGAATAAACGATAAAAGTAAGCCACTCGAGTGGTTACAGAATCGAATTATCGAGGGGGGCACATCATCTAGCTCTCGTTCGGTTTATTCTCAAAGGCACCCCAGGTAAGTATATAGTGACTAATGGCTAGATTTGCGCTGGATCTATGGATGACTGCGGGAACGGGCCCACCGACGGACCCATGCGATGCGTGATGCAGCCAGGAAGGAGCGAATGCGCGGATGGGATGTGGTACCGCAGCAAAATGTGTGCGACGGTGGCGGTTGCAGCGCGCTGCATGGTAGCGTTTTAGCAAAAGATTGCCACGATGTACCGAGGATAATCTGCATACACGCATCTCTTCAGTCTTTGAGCTTCTTGACTTGACAATATGTGCATGCGCGACCGCAAATAAGTAAGCCGCGCGGGAAGAGCGTGGCTCATAGTATACAGCAAAGTCAGGGGGCCATTCGCGAGGGCATTCAGCTTCTATTCAGTAGACTGGACAGCCTGTCATTTGTCACGGGCCGTCCACTTTGTCTCTCTTTCTCTCCCTCTGTTTTTTTCCCTGACTCCTGATGCACAATCTAATGAAACTGCTCTCGAGCGCAAGGTGTGCGTGAATGGGAGACGCTTTTCTTCCCGCGCGTCGCTCTATCAGTCTCGCGCGCGCTCTTGGCTGTATGATCATCTGAGAATAGTACCAACTATATTCCACGGTGGCACCTGGTACCCAACACCTATTAATACTCCTCATTATCCGTCGCTTTGCTTGCTCAACACTAGTTCGTTGATGCGTTACACTTCATTCTTCACGCTCGCGATGTTGCGCTCTTAAGAGCAATTGCTTCTTCTCTCTTAATCTCGTCGTTGATTGCACGTTCTACAACTGATTCGAAGGCCATACCAAGAACTACTCAATTACGTTATTGTGATGGTTTTCAAGCTGTTCACTGGTGAACAGTTGACCGTCGGAGTCATGTGAAGAGGTGAAAATTATTATACGCTATAACGAATCACCTGATCGCTATTTGAATCAAAATTGGGCTGTTTGAACCTGATTTCGACAGATGATGCCTCGATTTTTCTCTCACTCAATTTTCTTCAGCCATCCTTGCCGAAGAGTGATAGCTTGGCTAATATGAAATCTCACAAGGAATCCAATGGGAAGATGAGATGCATACAAAGGGGGACGATTGATTGAATTTTTATTATCAATTATGTGGCCATCAGACTAAAGGGCTTTCATTCGAAGGAAAATCTGGGAAAACGGATTCGAATGCTGCTATCTTCGAATTACCTGAGTAGTGCCCAATGATTCTAGCGGAATTATGAACATCTCTTATGATCAATCGAAAAGCATACCGATCTATCTGCGAGCGACGCGAAATATTTCCCAAAATCGCTAATTAAGGGCAAGTAGTGTAGCAAAATCCTGCACCTCTCCAATTTAATGACCGAACCGGAGTTTGCATAGTATTTAGGACTTCCATAGCTTTAACCTCATTACTCGACTCACGAATCCATTTCCATTTGCGCCAACTGTGCAACTGCATGCAACTGGTGGCTTGAAAATTCTTTGTACAGTAACCTGCTTGAATGTCTGTTTTCGTCACTGAAGTTACATTTCTTGGCTCAGAAGTTCTGGATGCAAAAAACTGCTTGAACTATGTTTGTGCGATTCAAAATCTTACTCAGTCTGAGAAATTCTTGAGAATTGCTTGGACTTTGAATTTCGTAATTTCAATTTCTGTTCTTCACTCAGAAATTCTTGTTGCAGAAAACCGCTTGAATTCTTGTTTTTTTTCAAAAGTCTCGACATTTGATTCGCAAATTTGACACAACAACTCTACACCAAAACACACTTCACGGTTTACATTTCTCAAAAAGTCTTATCCTGACTCGAATTCTGACCAGATATAGAGCTTGATTCGAGCGTGGGTTCGATTCACAAATGCCATACATATGCAGATGAACGGAGAAGATCTTCTTTGAACTGTTGGATCAGACATAGTGAAATCAGAAGGCCAATTAAGAGGTTTTCCGAAAGTTTTCTTCCAAATGCAAGAATGAAATTCTGAAAAAGGCTATCTGGCTTTGAAATTCTTCTATCCTTCTAAACTCAATACCAGGAGGGGTTGAAAAGTACTGCTTTGTTTCACTAAACAGTTCATATCGACAGGGATACTGGTTTGGCTTGAAAATTTCTCCTAGATTTTGGGCTGATGTCATCGACATTTTCTTGGAGATTGATTTCGAACATTTGAGATGAAGATGTGGTGATGTACGCTCGCCTCTATTATAAAGATTTTTGGTCGGATCCTAAGGATGTAAATTGAGTCACTCATTTCGAATCAGTTGTCTTGGTCAATTTTCTCATTCAACTTAGACTCTCATCTCCGAGCTCATCTCACTCCTCTTCCAAACCGGAAGAAACAGTTGAAGTTCAAGAGAGTACTTGGATCTTAGCTATGCGGGTTCAAATTGAGATTCTCAATACAAATATGAGAAGAGAGCGTGGAATCTCGCCAAACAACACTCGCGATGTCATGAGAGCGAGCGAGAGATTCCATCCGCACACAGAGGGAGTGCTGAAGGAAAAGTATAATTGGAGATAGAGGTGATTCAGATTGGGATTCCTTATTCTGCCAACCGCACATCATTACACACAGTATGAGAAAATCTCTCGCGCTGCGACGAGTGCGCGCTTGGCATCGCATCCCGTGGCCAGCCAATATAATGCTCGCAGAGACCGAGCGTGCTGCATCTTCTTCCTCTCACGAGACACATTGGCCTATTCGCTTGCGTTTGACAGAGATGACCGGAGTCATTGACCATTCATTGAAGACGCCGGAGAGAAGATCTGACTTTTGCCACGCTCGCCCGTGAGAGCCGACAGATGAGCTACATATATGTGCGTCCGAGTATAATACTTATACGAGCCCATCGGTGGATCGGCGCTCGATGAGCTGGGCCCAGCGCGCAATGAGCCGAGCCGTGCCGGGCACCCCCACGGGCAGGTGTGCGTCTATTAACTATAACGGCGGAATGGCATATCTCTTCACCGTTACCTACAACCCAGCGTGCATGCATCCAAGATGTATGGATCGATTTTGTTGCAGAACAGTCTTGCATGGGCACATAGCGAGCGTCGAGACCCTGCGAAATGCACAGAGACCTTCTTTGTGAAAATCAATTATTTGATTGGCTCACATGGGACGCATAGACGCGCGAGCTTGTGCAGATTGGGTAATATCGCTACCCAGTTCGTCGTTTGCCTCGATGTATCGATCTCGTCTTGCGACGAAGACAAATAAAAAGTTGTGTTCTCTCATTGGGTGACATAAATTACTCGAAGCCCAAGTCGTAAGTCAGTAATTCGCTTTCAAATAAGGAGTAACTCGACATCAAGTGATATTTAGTTGTTGGACCGATTGAATGAATAACATCACATGATTTTGAGTATAGCCAGGCAATACTCACTGCAAAACCAACATTTCAATTTCAGCGATCCAAAAGATCTTCAAGTTCACGAGTGACATGTGAGGGAATGTTTCATCATCAACTGTAGTTGGACATCGATTTTAAGTATAAGTTCAGTGAACATATCCAAGAAACAGATCACAATTTCAAACCCAGACCATCACCTCCTAATCATCACGAATCAGTTCGTCTAATAATAGACATTTGTTTCATTACTCGTTTCATTAACAACTTTCATTGTACAAGTTCCACAAGATTTTCATACCATTTCAGTCGGGGGAGGAGAAATTCCGCATAGAACCAAAATTTGGAATAGAAATTGAGTCGCTTGTTTGGTGTGATTACTCACGACCACATTATAAATGACGCGACAAACTCAAAAATGGTAAACACAAGAAAAATGTTGGCTTGTCTAGGGCATATTATTGAACGCGAAGTAATCGTATCGTATTATAAGGGGATGGAGTGTGATGGATGGATGGATGGGTCGTGGATGGGTCATGGCTGGGTCATGGGTGGGTGGGTTGGTGGTCAAGTGGGGGTTAGTGGTCAGGCTGGTGGGTTGAAGCATGGATGGATGTACTCAAACTAATGGTGATTTGAGTGGTAATCACTGAAGTTTCAGTGAAAATCACGAGAGTTTCATTGAAACGTGTAACTGAAATTTCAGTGGAAATCACGAAAGTTTCAGTGGAACGTTTCACTGGAATTCCAGTGAAAATCACTGAAGTTTCAGTGAGATGCTTCACTGAGATTTCAGTGGAAATCGCTAAAGTTTCGCTAAAGTTTCATTGAGAGGCTCCACGAAATTTCAGTGAAAATCATCCAAGTGTTCACTGTCTATCAGATTCTATTAGATATCTATTTCAGTATAATTGCATCATTGAATATAAATAAGTACTTCAAAATTAGTGTATTGACTGACAAGGAGAACAACGACCTTGTGGGTCCTGGATCTTGACGAAACTTTGGGAATCTTCTTGTTTTGGTGAGAAATGAAGGTACCCAGGAGGGTTTCGTCCAATGGGCCTCCTATCACGAGATACAGCTATGGAAATTAGCATTGTCCATATAGGCTCATGTTAAAATGACACATATATAGATATACTGACAATCCTAACCTCCATGGTTGTATCTCAGGATAGGAGGCCCATTGGACGAAACCCTTTTGGGTACCTTCATTTCTCACCAAAACAAGAAGATTCTCAAGGTTTCGTCAAGATCCAGGACCCACAAGGTTGGTGCTCCCCTCGTTAGTCAAACGAGACGAGTAATAAGGGTATACATGTTATTCGTTGTAAGAGAGAAATATTTTTAGTGATTATTTTTCCATGCAGATACAGATCATAAGTGGAATAGGATTTATATGGCAAATAATCGTAGATTTCCCAATATGCTTCCAACAAGTATATGTTATTAAAATAATTAAGGGCATGTGGAAGCTCTACCTTACCATATGAGCCGATCGCAACTAAAATGAATTTTCCTAAAAAATTGGCGAAATATCTCAAAATCCTATATGGTTTAGGTTGTACTTTGTGATCAGATCTACCATTTGGTAAAAGTTTGAAGTTAATTGGAATTGCTGTTTTGACAGTAGCCTGAGGACTGTAATAACGCCGGTAAACATGAATTACAGTCCTCAGACTACTGCCGAAACAACAATTTCAATCAACTTCAGACTTTCAGCAAATGATAGATTTGATCTTCAAGTACAACCTAAACTATACACGGTCCCATAATTTTTCCGAAAAAGACAGGAACCAAGTGGAAAAAGTGACCCTACTCATATACCGACATAATCACGGCGTCCGTGGCGCATAATCCATCGTCTGCTGCAGCCACCTCTGCAATGACTACAACGATGACGCACACATACACATACCTAGGGTCCCTAGAAGGGGGCCTCGACACGGTTCGCCATATTCAGACAAATCCGGTACATATAGGTATACAAAAAGTATTAGTTTGTCTGAATATGGCGGCGATTTACCCAGGGGTGGGAGAACCGTGTCGAGACCCCCTTCTAGTGACCCTACACATACCCGTTACGGCCTCGCTCTGGTAGCCCATCACCTTGTCACCGGTTTGGGGCTTCCCGTTGCCGTCGCGGGTGCCCGATTTGTCATCCTCGAGTGCTCGAGTAGACGCGAGTGCCCCGGTTGTCGGTGATATTGTATTGCTGGTGAAAAAGTGGAAAGTGGAAAGTGGGTGCTTGCATCTGGCAACAGTCTCGCATCTCTTCGCAGCAACATTAGCAACAACAACTTGTCGACTGCTTTCAAGCCGAGTCTTTGTAAGTGAGTATAGGAAGAAAACTGAGGTTTCCGTGAAAATTAATGAACGTCGGAGTTACTTGAATTCAGTAGCAATCGACGATGCTTGAAGTCGATTCGCTGCGCAATATAGTTCTTCCACCCGCAAGGTTATAAGTTGTCTGCTTTTGCTATGTTGCCCAATGGGGCTAGTTGTTAACTACTCTTGTTGCACAGATATTTTCTATAAATTCCACCTTGACTCAGAGTTTTTACATTCAATTGATTGCAAAAATTATGATCTCCCTGTTACAATTAATATGAGATGGGAATTGAAGAATTTTCTTAATTTTATCCTATTTTCAGAACCTCGCACTTTGAGATAAAGGTCTAAGTTCTGTTACGAAACATACCCAGACTATCTCAAGGGCCAATTGCGTACTCCGGATACTTCTGCAGACTCCTAGCAACCACTTTTGAGTAGCTAATTAACATATCGGAAGGATGTCCAAGTATTTATGGTGTGAGGGTCTAGATAGTTGGACCAAGTGCGGATCTCTCACGGTAAACTTGGATAAAGGAGAGTGAATAGACTGGACTATTATTGATTCAAACTTCTTCTGTTTGGTCAGATTTTTCTGATTGTCATGGTGGTGAGCTATGGTTTTCTGCTATTGCTCAGAAAAAGTTTAGGAATTCATGTTTGCGTTATTCTCCTAAATTATAGAAGTTACTCTGTTGGATGTGATGGATTATCGGTTAATGATTGAGAACTAATTGTATTTAAAATCACAGGTGAAACCTCAAAAAAATTGCTTGTTCTAGTCTTAACACATTCATTGAAATCTAATGAGGGGCACGTGGCATACACTCGATACTGTATTTGATTTTAAGAGCCAGCGAGATACTGAAATGCCACAAGGAATGTACTTTGTTGTTTCTCATTCGCAGTCCTGGTAACTTGCTAATTCACTTCTTCTATAATCACATGACTAATGGTAATTTATTACTGTTTATCATATCGGTATTGTAATTCCTCTTTTCCAGGTAAAGGTTCAGAAGGAATTTATAGTAAGATTGTCATTTTTTCTATACATGGAAATTTTGATACTTTGAGAATTCCCTTGTTGCAAGTGACAATAACAGTAATTCAAGCGAATTTCTGCAATAAGAATCCCTGAGTCAAGAATGGGGAGTTGAATTTCAGATCAGATATTCAAGCAAGCAGTTTTATATGCTCAGAATTCCCCAGCTACAATGTGAAGTGAGTGTCGACAACAGAAATTCAAGCAGATTCTGCAATAAGAATTTCTGAGTCACCACTTTGCCAGTTGGGAATTTGAAGCCAGCGATAGTCGGTTTGTGTGTGAGTGAAGTGAGATATGTGTTATTTTAGTGAAGTGAAGTGGAACAGTGAAAGTGAGGTAAATGGAATTTTTGTAGAGTGCAGTTTATTATGGCGCGCTATTTTCATTTGACTTAATGAAATAGTGTAAGTGCGTTGTTGTAGCCACGCGTTTTCCCAGCCCGACTTCTATTATAGTGACTATATATATATATGTCGGAGTAGTTTACTGTGGCGCCTCTGTAGGTCTGCCTTGGAACTACTCCTCCAAACGAGTACCCGCTCGGTCGGTAAGGGTAGAGCTTTCACATGCCCTTAAGAGGATGTCGGATACCGACATTGTCGAGTTTTCGGATTTCTTGATGAATATTCGAGGCATCAGGATTTTACTAAGTAACGCCGATTCTGTATGGCTCGCAGAATCGGCGTTACTTTTTAGTTTTTTGATATCTCAAAAATTCATCGAGAAATCCGAAAACTCGGTCATGTCGGTAACTGTACAATACTGATAGGACTCCGACGTCCCCTCAAGAGCCCAGCCAAAATTTGTCCGTCTGCATCTCGCGCCTCGGGTTGCCTATCGGGAGGGGGTGAAGGGCGACGGGTCACCGTATGGGTCATGGTTGGGTCGTGGGTGGGTGGGTTGATGGGTGAGTGGGGGTTAGTGATCAGGTGGGTTGGTTGATGGACGGATGGAGTGGAAATCACTAAAGTTCAAGTCATACGTTTCCCTGAATTTCACTAAAATTTCACTCAAAAAATCAGTGGAAATTTCACTAAAAATCACTCAGAATTTCTCTAAAAAATCAGTGGAAATTTCACTAAAATTCCAGTGAAAATTTCGCTGAAAAATCAGTGAAAACTTCTGAAGATTTCACTAAAATTTCACTAAAAAATCAGTGAAAATTTCTCAAAATTCCACTAAAAAATCAGTGAAAATTTCACTAAAATTTCAGTGAAAATCTCACTAAAAATCAGTGAAAATTTCACTAAAAACAATCAGTGAGAATTTCACTATAATTTCAGTGAAAATTTCACTAAAATCCCAGTGGAAGTTTCACTAATATTCCAGTGAAAATCGCTTGAATTTTAGTGGAAGTTCCACGAGATTTCAATGAAAATCGTTGAAAATCGTTCAAGTTTCAGTAAAACTTTCACTGAAATCCCCGTGGAAATTCCTAAAGTTTCAGTGAAACTACATTTTCAGTGTAATTCCTGTGGAAATTCCTAGAGTTTCAGTGAAACTCTCACTGAAATTTCAGCGGAAATTCCTAGAGTTTCAGTGGAACTTCCACTGAAATTTCAGTGAAAATCGCTCAAGTTTTCACCGTCTATTAGATTCGAATAGTTGTCTATTTCAGTATAATTGCATCATCAGATGTAAATAACTATTTCGAAATTAGTGTATTGACTGAGTCAAACGAGATGGGCAATAAGGGTATACATGTTATTCATTGCTGAAGAGAGAAATATCCTTCGTGACTGGTTTTTCATCTAGGTACAAATCATAAGTGGGATAGGATTCATAAGGCGAATAATCGTAGATTTCGCAATATCCTTCCAACAAATTAAATTAATTAAGCAAAATTTCCAGATTCTTACTGGAGATTCAGGAACCTCACTATGCGCAACATTACACCAACTCAATAGTTCTCAATCACAGTTACTAGATTACATCAAGGAAATTATTTTTTCCGAATCCACTGTATTATGAAATCTCAACGTTGCTAGGCCGCCACAGCACAGCGAGAGCTACCTATCCTGTGGGTCATGCGCAATGGACTCTATCCACTGGTTCTCCAGTACATTTCACTGGAAACCAGTGACGGAGGGTCTTACTGGTTGATCCAGTGAGGCGTTTCACTGGATGACTTTTACAGAGTACAGAAGCATTTCAGGGGCTCATACCATATCAGAGACACTTCCAAGGCGGACGAGCGTTAGCGAGGTAGGCAATAACGCTAGTAATAATTAATAGCTCAGCCTAAATTTGTCCGTCCACATTCCGCGTAGCGGGTCGCCTATGCGGGAGGGATGAAGTGTGACGGGTGGTGGGTCGGTGCTTGGGTGGCCGCATGGGTCATGGTCACCCACGGTTGGTGAATCCGTGGGTGATGCGTCGATGAGTGAGTCTGTGGTTGGGTGGTCGTTTGGGTCATGAGTGGGTGGATGAGTGGCTGCTTGGGACATGGGTAGCTGAAGTGGTGGGAATGTGTTATGAGGAACTGAGTCATGAGGACTTACGGTTATGAGGAGTTACGATTAAGAGGACCTCCGGTTATGAGGACTTACGGTCGCGAGGAGTTACGGTTATGAGGAGTTACGGGCATGAGAGTTTTATGGTAATGAGGAGTTACGGTTAGGAGGAGTTACGGTTATGAGGAGTTACGGTTAAGAGGAGTACGCTGCCGTGATACGGATAAACCACGTATGCCCAATGGGTTTCCTGTGGAGATACGTAGGTTCTTTCATAACACGGCAGTATGGTTATGGTGATTTACGGAAGATTATTTGGTTTTCGTTACGTGACAGATTGTTCGATTCATTCACTGGTTACGTCGTGTGCTATATTTTGGATAGTCTGTGAGGCATTCTAATGTAGTTACCTCATCGAATTTTTTAAATAATCAAGAGCCAGTCTAAAAATTTTTTCAATAATCAAGCGCCAGTCTGAGAATTGTCCATCCGGATCCCTCGTATCGGGTTGCCTATGTGGAAGGACTGAAGTATGATGGGAGGGTGGATGAGAAGATAGATGGGTGGGTGATCGGGTGGCCGTATGGGTCATGGGTAGGTTGGTGGGTTGGTGAGTGATGGGTCTGGATTAAGGCAATGATACAGAGAATCCGCGTAAAGGCACAAAAATGCTGTAAATCTTTTGGGAAACTTATATCGATTTGAGCTAACCAGGGGTGCACGATATGAGCGCCTCTGGTTTTGGTGAACAGTCTCGTTCAACCTCCAAAGACGATATCTGAAGGTGTACAATTGGAAGCTCAATCGCTTCAGAGTTATAGAGTTTGGTATTGACCACAAGGGCTCATGCTGAGGAAACATGGTGTAAATTGGTCATCCATTGATGACATGTTTTAGGATCTACAATATAGGTATTCTTAAAGTCAAATATCTTCAAATACCAGATTCTATCGGCTTTTGATGATTCGTGCGTTTTTTATTGATTGATGCTACAAGTAATGTGTACGCATTATCTGCATTTGTAAAGTGTAGCTGTTTTATACAAGGGACTAACTTATTTCTAGCAATGCTGGGGATGGAATGGGATGAAAGAATAGGGTGTGGGTACATTTGAAATTCTCATTTTGTAACCCCAAAAAATAATAATAATTAAATAATAAAATATAAAAATAAAAATAACGAATCTTCTTCATTTCTGGTTTTTCGCTCGATGACGATCCCGATATGGGCGGCTCCGGATCAGAACGGTATAAGTCCATTTTGGTGAAAATTGAGTTTTTGACGGAAAACGACAGAGAATACAAGTGAAAACATGTACGCACAACTCCGGAAGTGGAAATGCATTTTGAGGCATCACAAGCGACACGACCGTTTTTGTCCCGAAAAAAGTTTCGACTTTTTTTCCGGACCAGAACGGTATAAGTCCATGTTCTCGCTCAATAATATCGCTTTTGGGTCATCCACGTTTAGCTGTCGTGCTTTTACAAGTAGTTAGAGTCGGTAGCTACTCTCAGAAACTACAAGTTAGGTTTGCTATGTTGTCCAAATGATTGCATGGAGTGGTTTCGAAGGAGGTGGGCCGAAGTCCGATCACTTCTTTTTTACGCGTTTGGACACAGGGGAATCATGTGAAAATGAACAACTTCCGGACAGTAATCCATGGGCCTGGAATTTTCCTCTTGGAAACTCTTTTTTCCTAATCTCTTATCATAATTGATAACCGAGTTGTTCAATGGTGGTTCGAGAATCACAGTTGTGAGAGCGATCGGTACTGAGCTTGCTAGGAAATTTTATTTTGCATCATGTTTTCAGGCATCTTATCGAACGAAAGATCAACTTCGTCTAAGATACGCCAAATTCAACTGAGCTGTACACTTCCTTCTCAGGAAAAATGCCAAGGGTGGAGAATTCCTAGTCCTTCATTACAGTAATTCGGTTACGATTTCACTATGAATGATTGTGATCTACGAACTCGGGTTCTTTTTATTAACAGTCATCCGGCCTTCGGTTCGATCCTCCCGCCACTTGGTACGAGTGAACCTCATTTGGGCGAATCTCGTAGGTGAAGATACTAGCCTTCCTGAATTGAGCTAACTGCAACGAATTTCTACAGTTGATCAACAATCCTTTTGGGTTGTCAAGCGGGGATCATTCCGAATTCACCGATTGGACTCCCTGGTCAATTAAAGTCTCTTCATTACGAATTTTCCTATACAATTTCGAACTGTCTCTGACTCTTTGAATTCAAGCGGCGTGTTCTATGGTCCCTAAAAAACTAGATTTTGGGACCGAGGTGGTTGAGTAAACTCGTCTTGATCGGGCTGCCGTTTCCAAATAGACCCTTGTTGACCTCAATGTTAAAAATATATCTTTAGTCACGATATCCTGAATGAGATCTCTTTGCAAAAAAACAGTCTCGGCTGTGAATGAGATTCAATAGAAGTCATCCTAGATTAGAGAGGAGCTTTGTTTACTGTGAGAAAAAGTCGAGGATAGTCATTAAAAATCCGAAAAATTCTCAATTTTTACCGTTCTGATCTGGAGAATTTTTCCACCTTTCTTCTTGCTAAAAAAAATTGGTCCATGTAATAAGTCCATGGTTTCTTAACGTTTTTTGATCTCAAAGGTGGAAACTCATAGTTTCTCGATATTTTCGTATTTGAAACAGTAGAAATCCATAATATCAACTACTTCTCCCGATCTAAAATATTAAATGTAAATTTTTTTCAGAAATGGTGGACTTATACCGTTCTGATCCGGAAAAAAAGTCGAAAAATTTTCCGGATCAGAACGGTATAAGTCCATTTTTTATTGCAAAATGAGATGTAAAAAGTGTAAACAATTGATAATCAATACACCCCACGTGAAGAATGACATAAAAACACACTCACTACATGGTAGAATGAGAATATTTACTTTAGATGATAGCTCGAATTTTCCATATCACAAAAACTTTGAGGCGCATTTTCCAGAAATGGAAAAAATGGACTTATACCGTTCTGATCCGGAGCCGCCCATATACTTATCACTTCCACTTTCACTTCCATCATCACTCCCATCAGGAGTCTCTTGATCCAGTCCATTTGAAGTATCAGATCTATTTGATACTGATGTATGGTTTTCTGAAGATTCACTGTCACTACTGTTGCTGCTATTACAATTCCCATCAGAGGAAATTTGATGGTCCTCAGTGTCATTTTCTATCGAATCTCTGACAGTCTCTGATAGGTCAATTTGCATACCATTCTCGACTACAAAATCCTCATTGAGGGCGTGGAGACTTTCCTCATCTGTTTCATGCTCACTATCGTCAGTGGAGAGAATCTATCGCGATTTCCTTGTACGAATGGGATTCATGATCCTCTCTTTCTAACGATATCTACGAATACACTTTCGACTACTCATCTCACTCAAGAATAGTGAATTATTGAATTATTGAGAGATAC
Source organism: Eretmocerus hayati (assembly GCA_029851415.1). Taxonomy (NCBI): domain Eukaryota; kingdom Metazoa; phylum Arthropoda; class Insecta; order Hymenoptera; family Aphelinidae; genus Eretmocerus; species Eretmocerus hayati. The sequence goes on from CM056743.1 coordinate 48,643,158, forward strand.
CCGCGAAACAATTTATTACAGTGATCATTCGTAAATTTTTAGGCTAAGTTAACACCTTCACTGCGACGAGCCCCACCGGTGGGGCCCACGCGTCCAACTTTGTATGCGGCGGTGATCAAAATCCTATTAAATGGTCCCCCCGGTGCGACCCATCGCACACAGGACCCGAACGCCACTTTTGTCGCTTCAGTGAACGAGTTAAATGAGTGCAAAACTGTTCTATCCCATATTGTGGGAAAGGTTGAGGTAACATTATTGCGCTACTTACGTGGATTAAATAATTAGGAACCAGTCCAATTGTTCAAGAATGGGAAAATAAAAATCGTACAAAGTTGGACGTAAGGCGTTGTGCATTCTTCTCCTGACAAAAGTGATACATACATTGAGGTTTTGCCAGTTGAGCAATTTAAATGCCAAAATACAAACGAGTTTTGCACCACTTTTATAATTCGTGTTTCATCCCATTCAAACATACTTGTTCTTGGTTTCGTAGCCAACTTCCATATTCACATTTCTACCCCGGATAACGTGTGTGCCTTCTGATTTCCCAATCACGCGTGCCACATTGATTTCTCGATCACGAGTGCCAAATTGAGTCTTCGATCGAGAGTGTCGCCTTGAGTACTGGATCAGGATCTCCACCCCGAATAAAAATTCTATGAAGTTCATAATTGAATGTAAAATTTGAGGTCCAAAGTTCGATATTTGGCTCTGAGCGAAATTTTCCTCGATTTTTTCGAAAATTGAGGGAATTTGTGAATGTCTGAGAAAAAAAAACATATTCAGATTCTGCGTACAATCTTGAGTCCGGCTCGGAGTCCGGTCTCTGGATGGGGGGTACTCTTTTTGTTCGCCTGAGTTAGTTGAGCAAAAACCACTCGGAAGTGAGTTGCTGCATATTCACCCGACGATTTTTACATTGAAAAATGCCTGAATTCGGGGTAAAATTTCACTTGACGGGATTGAGAGGTTTAGGGTGGAGAAATCTTTTTATAAAGTGTGAAAATGGAAGAAGAGGCAAGTTGCGCAAATCGAGGCAAGACGCTTTGCTCGCACAAATTGTATCGAGCAAACGTGCTCGCACAGTACTTTGTGCGCGTTTATCGGTGGACGCGTGATATATGTATTTCTAATGTGGCCCAACCCACTTTTAGCCTTGCTTTTAGCTCGCTGCTCTCCAGAGGTGCAGCACGCTCGGCCAAAGGGCAGAAATATCGCTCGGCTCTCCCGTTGCACAGCATCAGTGCAGTAAGGGCTCTTATACTTGTCCTGCGCACGTCCCATAACATACAATGATGGAAATGACACTTCTCCTTTCAGATCCAACGAGGAACGTATTAGCTTGTGCGAGCCTGGTCGAAGAAATATAGTGATGGGACTCGAGCGCGCTCGCACTCGCCCGAGTGCAAACGAATTTTTTCACGCTCATAGAAATGGATATTGGGAGGCCGAGTTGCTGCGCTGCAGACAACCATAATCAGAGTTGCGAGCATGAGGTGATGCTGCTCTGCGAGCGCGAAAATCCTTTTCAGCTCTCGACGGCGTGAGAGACAGCCGCAATTCCAGAATTATCTACAATTCTGTTCCAAGTACTGATATAATGAGAAAGATGCACGGTCGCACCTCCCAACGAGTTTGAGACTGCTGCCGCACTACTGAGTTTTTGACGTGCTTTGGCATCGACTTGATTGTTCCGAGATTCTTTTTCTCGTTCGAAAGCTAAAATGTTTCTGCTCGCGCTCCTGCATGCCCGGCCACTTGCGTAAATCCTTCACAAGAGCTGATGGAATTTGTGCATAACGAGCCTTTTGACAATCCCACCAACGCATACTCCGTTTGTTCGCCTCTTTCTCCTTTGTAAACACCCAGCCCGGATTTATACATTATTCTATACGGTGCCCAATAATACTGCTATTGTTCATCGTAACAATCAGAAATTCAAGTAATTGGGAGAGTCTGTGATTCTTGACAATAGAAATGAGAATCGAGTGATGTCGAAATATTGAAAGATCCATTTTCAGGTTTGTCTAACTGATTTCCGAGTGTCAACAAGTCCGAATCAATCGATTCATTGGATCTGTGAGAATAAATCAGTGTTTCCTCTCGTGTTCCCTGGTGAGCATCAGATTCGTCATTACCTGATAATTTTCTCACAATCTTTGTGCACTCGTGTATAGTTCAAATTTCCTTGACAATGTCTCCAAATAGTGCATAGATGGTATTTGATTCAAGGAGTCTTTACCGTTTCAGAACCAATAATCGTGCATATGTTTCCAGTATTCGTTTATGAGTAATCGAACCAAAGCTCCATCTACGAAGAGGATAAATTCATACGTTAGACGCCTCGCTATGTTTCATGTAAATCAGTATACTAAAATGTTCTCTGCGAGATCATTTCTTGGTCATTTCATTTCGGCCATCAATACAAGCGGAGTCCGACCATATTTTGGCCAATAACGAGGGCAATGCGTCTATTTTAGGGTGGACTTTTTTTGGCTAATTGTCTATGTCTTGAGCAGAGTTAAGCGATAATAAATTACTATTATATGGGAATAGTTTTTGTACAAATATGAGTCAATCGTGTTTGAAGATGGATAATAATCGCGAGTCCCACTGATGGGGCCCCTTCGTAGTGACCGTGCTAATCCGTTGAAGTCACAACTTAGTTCACAAGATCTATGTTCCCATAATGGCACACGGGTGGTCTTTTTCCATTTTGTCCGAAGTTCAACGCATGCATACGACACGTTAGTCCACCTTTGAGTTCACAATAAGATCTTAACATGAGGTGGAGCATGTAACGAATTATTAAGATACACCAGATCGGCAGATCCCGAAAAAGTGCAGTCAACTGTGAGTGGCCCAAGCGAGTTGAAATATAACTACAGTGGTTATGGAAACGGTGGAATCATGAAATAGAAGCTGGAATTGTCGAGCCACCATTCTTATACCATTGAGTAATGAAGCTTTGTTCGCGAATTACAAAGATTGCCCTAAGATGGGTGTGCATAACGCGTTCCCTGCACCGAAAATGCCTCTCAACTAGTGCCGACTCCTGAGATCGGTATAGAGGCCCATGGTTTCTGCGTTTTCCAGAAACATAAAAATGAGTTTAAACCTTTCTTGGGTTCGCACAATTGAGAAATTGAGTAAATTCGGTGTCAGAATTGTTTGGTTCCAGCAGTACCTGCGCATATTCTTGCTCATTCAGTTTGCTGTCTCAACACCCTGGCTATCTTTTTTTTTCTAAGTTACACAGCTTGGATCTGCAGCGATTTGATTGAGCAAGCCCATACAGTTTGCCTTCCTTGCCCTTACTTCTCGTTCCCGACTTTCTTCTTACCTCATCAGAGACTTGTGCAATAACTCCAAATTATCTGAAAGAGTGTAAGAAGTAAGTTAAAAAGGCCGTAGAGTGAACTATCCATAACGTCATATCTAAATATTTAGAGGCGTAGATACTTATCGAAATTTGAAGAAACTGATCTAAACCACTTGCATTGATTAGCCCTTTGAGCTCGAAATGGGATATATTCTCTCGTAACTCGCAGAATTATCATCTTTGGGAAAAATTGGGATAACTCCGAGGATAGCTCGGTTTCACCTGTTATTAATCGATCGCATCTGAACTCATTTCAAAAGCCTTGAGACGAGCTTGAAATGGGCTGAGATTCATTGAAATACGTTTGAGTGAGGTCGGTATTATTGAGTGCGTGGAAGCCGAAATCACTGTTTCTTCGTTGTGTGCGACGAGTCCCGTTGGGGGGGGGGGGGGGGGGGGGTCGCAGAAAATGTGTAGATTCGGGTGAATTCGGCATATTCACCTGAAGAATGATTTCTGACTTGAGATGATTTCCAAATATCGCAAAACCCAAGATGTTTCCACATCACGGTATCAAGGTAAGCGTGCCCAACTTGCTTTCATCAAGCCATTCTCTCAACAACTCTGGCCTACCTCAATATCCTCCCAGCGAACCTTAATTCATTCCAAAGCTTGTCTCAAGACCTTTGATGTGAACTAGAGAACGTCTAATTTTGACCAACTGGCGCCAAGCTGATCCAATATTCCCAAAGAGTAAATTTTGAGCTTTCACAGAAGTGAGTACCTAACTTGCCGCCATCATTGAAAACAATGTGAATAGGTGATAGAATCGATAAAATCGTATTTATTCGTTATTATTGCCGTGAAAGCATATTAGGAGCTTTTGGTTGGTCCGAAACACTATTTCTGACCTATAACGTGATGAACACGTTTTGAGTGGTAAAAAAGTCGTAACTACACGCCTTCCCCAGGTAACCATGTGGGGGCATGTTGGGTACTTTTTGATGTTAGCGGATGTTGGCCTTCTGGTGTTACAAACCATCTCCGTGTTTTGCGCATGAAATAGCTCCAGATCAAAGTCTTGCGACTTTGAAGAGCGGATTTCAAAAGTCTTGAGACAGAGAACTGAGTGCGCTAAGGTGCGCTGAGATTGGTTAACCTAAAAAAATTTGGCACCGGGTTTACTGAACTCTTAGCTGTATCAGTTTGAATTATCGGGATCCGACGAAATGAAATCATTCGGGGTCGATCAAAATCTCTTTTTTTTTTCATATCACGTAACAAAAATTGAAGGAAGGTCAACGAGTGCCCATTCCTGAGATCGGCGTATGGGTGAGCATATGGGGGGGGGGGGCAAGTTTGGTACAGAAGCAAGTTGGGCTTACATATTATTCTTTTGTTGTGGAAAAGAGTCACCAACCTAGATGAGACCACAATATAAAGATACTGATTAAACGAGTTTTTTTTGTTAAAGACGGGATGTCGAGCATTCAACTTTTTGCAAGCATGAGCTCAGTGCATTAGCGCTGAATGAAACCTTACCCAAAGAATATCGAGTCGATCACAGATCCAAATGGCCATATTTGTCAGCGGTGGATATCAATCTCCCATCTGCAGTCAACTCATTTACTGCTTATTATCGTCCTGAGATATTGGTGCATATAATATATTCTCTCTCGCTCCGAGCCATGCCCTTTCCACGCCCGCACGCTCTGGATGCTGTTTGCGTTTCAGTGGGTGGCTGCGTGCTCTACTGTAAGTCTCGCAGATTTACGGCGTCCAACTATGCATAATGCACCTTGCCCTCCTTCTTATTCTTTCTCTCGGTGGGAATCTCATGAACTTGCGGTTAGTCAACCAAAGCTCTCGTCAAAGACGAATGCAAATACGGGTCCCCGAGGTTTTCGGATCGGCTCATTATTACAATGACTTCCGTAAATTATGGCGCTGGCGTTCTCAAAGTAAACTAATTCCTATACGGCTGTTTCACTTATTAGCTAGACAAAGACTATGTCTGCGAATAATTGAATTACAATGTCATGCTTTTGGTGGTTTCCGAGGTCATGCTGCAGATCTCCCGCTGGAAGCGGTAATCTGCCAAATCATCTCTGCAAGAGGTTTGACTTCGCGGATTAAGACGACTCTTGCACAGAGCAGCCGTGGGTGCAGCGCTCTCCGCAGCTGCTGCTGGCTTCTCTAGTCATTATTCCTTGAGGTCTCGGCTAGAGGATCATCCAGGCTTAAACAATTCCGGCGAATTAAGAATTCTATGCACACTGAATAGTTACTGGAGACGTTATACCCAGCTGCAAAAAGACGTGAGTGAGTTTCATTTGATATATACAGGTATCCCTTTGACGATCTCATTTGTACCGTCATCATTCCCGAGATCATTCCAAAGTGACTCTCTCACTCTGTGAAGTATCCTCCTGCGTAGTGGATTATTACTCTACTTTTTCAGTTCAAAACTGAATGATTTTGAAAAGCGATGCTCAGATACTGGTTTCAAACAATAAAATGAAAATGAATGAAACGATGGAGTATTGAAGAGTCGGCAATAATTTGTTATCAAGCTTCTCAAGACTGAGTTTTAAACTCTTACATTTGAAGGGTGATGCCTGTACCTCAAAGTTATTATAATCCAAGGGTATGAGCTCGCGAAGTTGAGACAGAAGAAATCTAAATGTTTGGGGGAAAATAGTATGCTCCCGTAAGTATATAACCTGGATTTATGACCGCAATTTTAGGCCCAAGAGACACGTGATGCACCTATATTTTTACAATGACAAGTTTTATTATACAGCAAATTCCGAACCAATGTTATTCCACGAGACACTAGAATTTGAGTGCAACTCGAAAATGGAGTATTCGATCGTAATTTCGATCGTAGAGATGTTTTTAATCAAGATATATGTTATCAACTGAGAAGAAATGATATAGGACTAATATCGAGAAAAAAATCCGCCTATATTTTTACAGATTGCAGATTCATGAGATATATTGATCTGTGAGGGGCACCCACACAGTTACTCATCGCGGATCTACTCGGGACAATAAAATATGATGTCTCCCAGATTGTCGGTGGATTTGCTGAATCATCATTTGACGATCTCTGCATTATTCTGTGCTCAATTTTCTCTTTTTGCAACAGACATTTGCACACTACTCTGCCGTCCTGAGTAAAAAAAGACGTATGGCACATTTTGGCCAAAATGAGATAAATATATGGGCGTACAGGTTTTTTTTGAGCCGGATCTTATGGTGCGAAACCAGATCACAATATCCAGTTTTTTCACTGAGATAGAAAATAAAAACGTATGGCATTTTAGCAAAACCACGAGCAATACTGGACAAAAAGGACGTACAGCAGCTAATACTGCGCATAAAAGTCGTATGGCACTAGTTACGTGAAGTTGGCCCGCCACTTTGAGATGAATATATCAAAAAATCAAGCAAAAAATCTCGAATTCAATGGTGCAACTCCTTCAATTTGAACAATTTGATCATTTGAGCAATGATTTTTCAAAGTGCTGAAATATTACCCCCCACCAAAACACAATAAACGCTCATTATGCCGCGAATATATGCAGTAGGAAAACTTACGCAGACTCAAATTGAAGCTCTTAATTTGACCATATCGATTCAATCATCAGAACTTATCACTATTCACGCAAAATTGTTTAAACAGACTGGGAGAAGTCCCCATGTATAAGGTATAGACCGGCAGAGGAGAGGCAGCGAAGGAGGAGCACGCATGGTGCGCATATATAGTCCCCACCAGCCGACGCCGGCCTATACCTTATACATGGGGACTTCTCCCAGTCTGTTTAAACAATTTTGCGTGAATAGTGATAAGTTCTGATGATTGAATCGATATGGTCAAATTAAGAGCTTCAATTTGAGTCTGCGTAAGTTTTCCTATTGCATATATTCGCGGCATAATGAGCGTTTATTGTGTTTTGGTGGGGGGTAATATTTCAGCACTTTGAAAAATCATTGCTCAAATGGTCAAATTGTTCAAATTAAAGGAGTTGCACCATTGAATTCGAGATTTTTTGCTTGATTTTTTGATATATTCACCTCAAAGTGGCGGGCCAACTTCACGTAACTTATGGCACTTACGTTATTCTTGCCAATGGCATGGGGAGGGGTGTCGCAAATGTGACACTCTCGGTCGTGGGGGAGGGGGCAGGGGCAATGCATTGTGACGTCCTATGAGAGTTATCTATATTTTAGGATTGTTGTTAATTCTCGCTAAAGTTTTGATATCTTTCACCCGTTGAAATATTGCAAATCTGGTGCGAACGTCATAATTTAAACTTGTGAACAAGCGTTTGATGAATACCCAGAGATGATTCAAGTCAAAATTTCCACCAAAAAGGGGGGGTCATGAAATTTGTGACATCTTTTTAAGGGGGGGGGGGGATCAAATAATATGTGACACGGTGTGACAAGGGGGAGGGGAGGGGTTTAGAACCCACCAAGAACCTGCGGACGTCTTTTGTGAACGGCCCCCAATTACAGACCAGAGCTGGGGAGACAACGTTCCTGCATTTCATCATATGGCAAAAACGATGAGGACATAATACGCTATTCTTGCTAAGCATTCTGCTCAGCAAGGTCAGCGTAAGTCAAAAGTCTCCTATGGGGGACTACAGGAAGTACTATTCTTGCCAAGTATTTGCACTAGGCAAGATTAGCATATGTCCAATATCTCTTAAAATAATTGTGATAGCTCGATAAAAATTATACCACTGTGTTCGTATGCCCTTTTTATGTAGATCTGACGAAAAAATTCTGGAATTCGGATCATTTTCGAGGTTTTACAGCCCAAAATCACGTTTTGTCGAATATATCAGCTTCGACTTTTGTGCCATACGTCTTTTCTTACTCAGGATGGCAGTGCTATACAGCAATTTAGTGAACGAGAATCTCGTTCAACCAAGCTAAAATTGAAATCATTTTCAAGCTGTTTGTGCCATGATATGCTTCCATGACGATACTTCAGATTTGTATCAGCATTCTTTCCCCTGAGAGAGAAATGATTAACTTCGACCTCTTCGATTTCAGCGAAAAAATAGGTCAAAATTGGATATGAGCTTGGAATATTTTCTAGTGTGCTCTACGTTTGTTGAATCATTTTGTTTCATGTATGTACCTCTGGATTATGAAATAGTGTCCATGACTCGGTCTGAAGATATCTTTGGAAGCATTTCACGAATAAAATTCTCCACGAACGGAAAAGCATGCAATATTGAGGATTTTTGGAAAACTGAGTTGATATTTTGTGAACTATCACACTTACATGATGATCCAAACGCACATGTCTTCTTATTTCTGGTGAGAATAACTAGTTCGACTGAAAAGTTTTGCCCGAATCGTTGCCTAATAATTTTCATGGTCAGTGTTCTGATGACCTTTAATTTACTCAGCCCCGAGGGCTGACTTGAACGAAGAAGTGTATCCTTCACTCCCAACAGCATGAAAATAGGAATCTCCCGTATACCATTCGAGTTGAGCTCTTAATTAGACCTTGATTTCCGAAAAAAAATTTCGAAGGAAGTTTTTTTACATTCATCTGAAGTCTTTCTAAAAAAACGAAAAAAGCTGTTCCTGGGATGATATCGATACCTCTGACGAAGAATAAAATAAATAAAAAAAAATTTTTTAAGGCAAACGCTTTTATGAAAACTCCATTCAACTCCCTAAAAAGTGAAAAATAAGTGAAAGTATAATGACCAAAGTAAAAGTATAACAGATAATTGTACCATTACTTTATGAAAGAACACTTTTGAGGAGTTTGAAATGATTCTGCCAGTCTCTGAATTAGTATTTTCCAGATTCACTTTTGGAATCTTCAAACAAATAATCAAAAATGCTGAAAACATTACCACTTTAAAATCCATATGTCATGAAAGCGTGGGGTGACCAAGAAGATAATGTGGTGTACTTTTCCTTGTCAAGGCACCCCACGCTTTCATGACATATGGATTTTAAAGTGGTAATGTTTTCAGCATTTTTGATTATTTGTTTGAAGATTCCAAAAGTGAATCTGGAAAATACTAATTCAGAGACTGGCAGAATCATTTCAAACTCCTCAAAAGTGTTCTTTCATAAAGTAATGGTACAATTATCTGTTATACTTTTACTTTGGTCATTATACTTTCACTTATTTTTCACTTTTTAGGGAGTTGAATGGAGTTTTCATAAAAGCGTTTGCCTTAAAAAATTTTTTTTTATTTATTTTATTTTATTCTTTTTAGTTGAAGTCAATCCGATGGCACCCATGGATTTCATCATTAGTTTTGTCTATCCTCTTATTTCACATCTTGGATAACAAGTTACTGTTGGGAATACCAACTGATTAGAAGACTCGATAATGCCCCTTTCGGATGAACAAATGGATTCAATTCTTGGACATCTCCATTGTCAAGTAACTTTTGGGAGTAGTAACAGAACATACACATTCAGTCGAACCCCTTTCTTACAATACATGAATATCAGCGTGGAGTTCTGCTAGAACTTGTTCCTTAAACATCATCCTAAAACTTTCTCTGTCCACCAATTTTTTGAGATTTTGGACTGTTTGTAGTTCCAAGGGTTTTCCACGAACTTGAAATATCTCACCTGATTCAGAAGTTTGAAATTGATACTAAGTATCATAAGTGATTTTGGTAGATTTTTTCGTCCTTGATGGATAATATTCGACTCGTATATGATACTAAGTATAATTGAGTCGTCAGAAATTTAGGAGACTGATTGTGAGTTGGCAAATTCTTGTTTGAATCATGATCTTTTACAATGACTAACAATAAGCTTCTGCAACTGTATGATTACAGGAGTGCATTGATTAATTGTTTTCAATCTATTATCATCTCAATACGGATGGCTCTTCACTCTATTTCTGAGAGCCTCAGAATCTGCTAACAAGTAAAAGTCTCATTCTACGGTTCCTTGCCATGGGTGTTATACTCATCATGAGTCTACGCGTGGAGTCTGATGGAGTCATGAGACTGGTAAATGGAGTTCTCTAATAGTTAAAAATGGCTCCGAATACATCATTAAACATCAAGAGACCAACGTTAAGGTCAAGGACTATGTAGAAGGTTGATCGTACCTGAGAAATCTAAATAACGAGATCCAACAACTCAATTAAAATTACTTCTACATAACACTTCCACTTCATTCCACTTTCCAAAAGTAGACCAAATTTCTTAATTCATTTTGGATTTAAAAAACCCCATTCTGTCTGATATTGAATATTCTGTGGTGAAACTATGAGCTGACACAAGGAAATTCATGTCCTGGGATATAATAGGGGGAACACGCTGAGATGCGACATCCCTCACGCGCAACAACACCACAACAAACACATTTTTTCTTGACCTCTTAGCTCCATGTTAGCTCCTGAGGCTTGCACGTGGCCAGCACTACTGCGACACGACATTTTTTATGGTCCAAAACCCTAATTTAGTTATATAAATATGAATAACAAGATCATGTCATGGGATGGGGAGGTCACGGCGTGGCGCCATGTAGAAGCTGCATCTCGGGTACCCGCATCTCGAGGGTGTATCACGGAAGACATTCACAACAGGCACACTTTTACTCGACCCGGAGACACTCTCCGCATTTTCACCAGGAAGTCACGATTCTCCCGCATCACCAGGAAGTCACGATTCTCCCGCAGAAGGCCGGCTACAGGCGGCTAGGGGCGGCCCATGCTGTCTGCTGCTGCTCTCCGTGCGCAGCTGCGGCGCGCGCGTTCTCATTGGCCGAAATGAGATCCAAGAGAAAACATTTCACTCACACAACGATAAATGCGGCACACGTACGAGAAACTGCCCGATATAGGTATAGAAAATACCCGGCGAAAAGCGAAGCGACACCAATGACCTTGATGCCGAAGTGCATAAAAGCGTTTTAAAAATACTTCTTAATGTATAAACAATTGCCTTATACATGGGAGGTGTATTTCTACTCAGGAGGTATCGATTTATTTCAGGGACCTCTTTTTTTACGTGGAAATTACTGACAACTGAGGTAAGTGTGGATCATTCTCATCCCGAATTCCATAATTTGACCTCACTCAACACGGATGGTCGGAAACGCCGAAAAGTTGAAAGTCAATGAAATAAAAAAATTCTTGTGAGATTTGATTAGAGGTTTTCTACGATCGTTTTCCAACAAGGACCGAAAAATCGACTAGTGGATTTTGGGATGAAAACAACTTTTCGATTTTACCAGTGTAAAGGGCGAAAAAAAATTCGTCTCTTTCACGGTTTTCCGTTTTTTTGTGATTTCACCGTGACAAGTCAGAAGAGGTGAGTTTTATCCAAAAATTTGTGAGATAGTTTTTCGTAGATTTTTCAAAGATCTACAAGTAAGTATGCTAACAACCACCGAAGAACTGGATCCACCCCGAGTAATTGGAAAAAGTTCAAGAAAAAGTGCAAGGAAGCTCCAAGTTCCTGCGATATTTCTCGTCCATCTGAGAATCTCATAGGGGAGAATACTTCGTTTTTTCGATGAAAGAGATCATACTCACTGACAGATCTTCAAAAGAACTACAAATAGCTATTGAATAAATTTTTCAATGAAACTCATTCCTCCGAGTTATTAAGAATAGAATCACAAAAAGATCGAAACCCGTGAAAGAGAACAAATGTTTACACGCCCTTTACAATACGAAAATCAAAAATTGACTTGATTATTAGACCCTCCGACGGATTTTTCTGATACTTGTTGGAGAATGATCGTGGAGACACCTATAATCATACCCCGCAAGAATTTTCTCATTCCTTTGACTTTCAACTTTCTGGCCTTTCCGACCCACCGTGTCAAGTTCTCGAATGCACGCACCCGCAGACCTTGCCACACATTTTTCTCGCATTTATTACATTAGAATATGGAAATCCAAACGTTTTGGATCAATCCGACCTTAACAGTTAAGGTCGGATTGATCCAAAACAAAAGTTACTGACCCACACATTTCTGGAAACGAAAAAGTGATTTTCGGTACTTTCGACTTGTGTTTTGTTAGTCACTAAGAGTTATGTCGAACATTCCAATATGCCAATTGGCTCATTTCTTTAGTCTTTGTCCCAGCTTTTTATTGCTTTCTGCAGAATTGCAGAATCCGATTCCTAGCCGATTCTACGCTCATGTTACTAAAAACAATGCAGGCTGCCTAATTTGCCCCATATGGGGTAAATGTATATACACTGCCGGTCAGAAGTTTCAGGACAGCCAAAATTGTTTTTTCTTCCGATTTTGTAAGTGGATCTACGAGGCTCTACTTGACTAAAGAGGACTTTATCAGGGCTCATTTTGAAGGTCTTTTCTCGTACTTTGAGATGATGTTATTCATTTTCATCAGTAGGATTCTGGATCTCCCCAATTTGAGCTTGAAAAAGTGCCAATTTCGACGATTCGTGGAAGAATCTTGTGGTTGTGATAGCTCAGAGGAACAGGAATATTCCGGAATAAATCTGAAAGGACCTGAAAGTACAAGTCTAAAGCTTTGAAATCCGTTTCCCGACATACTTCTACCTTACTTTTACTCCGAGCTATGATATTTTCTTTGAGGAGAGTTTTCCCGGAAAAAAGTATCGTTATTGAAAAATGAAGAAGAAATTCACTTTTTGGGAGATGTTCCAAAGGTTACTGGTTCTCTTGATCATGATATAGAAGACAGATACCAGGATCAGAGATGATATTCCCCTTCATACGCAATTGTCTGTCTTTTTCGAATTTTGATGTTAGTTTTTGCGAAAAATCTTTCTTCATAGGAAATGTCATAGCTCGGAGTAGAAGTAACGTAGAAGGATGTTGGAAAACGGATTTTAAAGCTTCAGACTTGTACTTCCAGGCCTTCTAAGATTCATTCTAGAATGTTCCTGTACTTTTGAGCTACCGGAGCCAGGAGATTCTTCCAAAAATCATCGAAATTGGCACTTTTTCAAGCTCAAATTGGGAAGATCCAGATTCGTACTGATGAGAATGAATAATGCCACCTTGAAGTAAGTGGAAAGACCTTCAAGATGAGCTTTAATGAAGCCCTTTTTGGTCAAATAAAGCCTCGTAGATCCTGCACTTGCAAAATGGGGGAAAAAAATTCTGGGTTTCCTGAATCTTTCGACCGGCAGTGTAGTCTTTTTTCAAACTCGATCTTCATTCCATCAGAATCCATCAATAATTGAATTCTACAACTATAAAAATCTCAAAGTAAGGAAAGGTGCTAAATGAGCTAAAATATGTCTCACTTGAAGGTCTGGGAGCCGAAATATCCATCTTTTGCAAACAATCCTTTATGATCCTCAAATAACCCTCTTCTTTACGTAGAGGCGAATCGAGGCACATTTTAACGCAAAAAAGTCTTCATTTGTGAGAATTGAGATCACTCAGTTCCAGTTGGTCAAATTCAACCGTATCTTAGCTCATTTCAAAGGTCTTGACGTGGAAAAATACAGTAATAAATCAAAACTATGAGCAAAATAAAAATAGTGAGGAAAGTCAAGTTCGTGGTTTCACGTGTACGAAGTAAATGCAATTTTCCTTCAACACGAGTCCATTTCTATCTCATTCGAATTATTAAAAGTCACGTAACAGTCTAAATGATTAAAATTCCATTGGGGTATCAATTCAGGTTCACTCTGCCAACTCTATCATCATTCTGTCTGTTAACCGAAAAATGACTGATCTTGATCAGAATTACAAATAAACGATATTTCTCAGATTTAAAAATTAAGGACCTTGAGTCTTCTTTCGAATAAGATTAATATTATGAATTAGTATTCAAGTAATGTACAAAGACCTTGAACAAATAAAGTTTCATGTAATAGTTGAAAAGATATTTGCTTCCCGAATGTTATAAATCTAATCATTCAGAATGAAGCAAAAGTACTTGGAGCTGTTGAAACTCCCTTGGACGGTAGGTGACATAGTCTTATTCATACAAATTAACTTGATATGAGAGTTGAGAGAATTCGATTTCTATCTAGAAAACTCTGTACAACCCAAAAATGAAGATGAAAAAAAAACTAAAATTCAGTGACTCACAGGAGACATCTGCGGAACGAGTGGATTTCACTGAGCACTTAATTTGATTGAGCGTTGTAATTTATAATGAAATTATATATAATTTCTTTGTGAATCGTGTAATTTCCTTATTTGTATGGATAACACACGAGAAACAGAGCAGATTCTTCTTCCTCATACACTCTAGTGGGACTGCAGTAAGCGATAAAACAGATTTCTAGGCATGATGGTATGTCAGCGAAAGGTACTCCGAGGGACATCTCGCGGGGATACTTGGGCACTACTTGATGCCGTGGAGTTGGAAAGGAGGGAAGTGAATTTTCCGTATTACAGATTTTCCCGCGCAGTTTTTGAAAATCCTTCATGAAATACTTCGCCAGAGAATAACATATATACCCTTCCTCTCTTGTACCCAGCATAATATGAGAACAATATGCAGGACTCTCGATTACTCATCTTTGTGAGACGTCTTTAGAATAAATATGATAGACCCGAGTGACAGCGAATGAATACAGTCTTTCAAGAAACATTCCTTGTAACAAAACACAGATCGATGATATTTCTTTCTTTTCGAGGACAAGTGATCAGGGTTTCTAGGTAAATCACCTTCAGAACTGAGAATTTATTTAAAAAAAAAGTGTGTTCTGCTCTGTAGAACCACCAACCTTTGTTAGTGTGCTTGAAGAGTGAAAATTCGAGATGTAAACACATTTGTGTTGTCTGCACATGGCTGTTATCTTCATAACAATGCGTAACCAAGAACTAACCAAAAATGTGACCCAAAAATAAATATACTAAGCTTTAAAACTTTAATTAGTTAATTTTAATTTAAAAAAATGTCAGGGCCACGTGCGATAGAGCAAAATTTCGTCGATGATTTACAAGATCTTTGTGAATTTATGAACAGTGAGTCAGCCTTAATCATTACTTTGAAGAAACTTGGTTAGGATCTCCCTGGCACATCCTAGAAACTGTACTCATGATTTGAATTCCCCACAGCAATCAAAGTTGATCTCGAAGATACTGTAATATTCGATATTGATGAGGAATTTTACACCACGTGCCTGTCTAATTCTGATATCATAAGCCAGAATATCAAAAATTTCGACACATTTGAGAAAGTCGAAGAACAAGTAAACAAATGGATAAAATTAATAGAAAAAGTGAGACTTGTGCCTATTTTTGCACGAAGTGCGGATACTGCTGATCGTTTTTGCCAATTAATTGTCTCGCATTGATTTCAATTCAGGAGTTGGTGGAAAGTCAGCAATTACGAAGAGAGACAGAAGTTATAGGTCCAGCTGCAGAGTTAGCTTATTGGAGGAAAATTCTCACCCGATTCTCGAAATTGGGGGAACACTTGCGGGCGCCACACGTTCAAGCATGTTTGGAATATTTGTTCTTGTCCAAATCGAAATTGTACAAGGTAAGATGACGGTGTACGCCCTAAATGCTCGCAGCAATAACTTGTGAACAACATCTTATAAACTCAAGAGCCGAGAGCATCCTAAATTTTACGATGATTCAGTCTTTTACATTACACGGCAAGACTCCTCGGCAACAAAATCAAATTTCATCCGTGTACATTATTCGTGTACAACATGCATGATATATTCACGACAATTTATGTTCCAATCATAATTCAAATGTAGAAATGGAAAAAATTGGAGGATTACGCTGTGGCGGTTGAAATATTGGCCGAAGATAATGTGAAATATTTGTACGTGTTGGAGAAATTCACATTTCCACTGTATCGCCTTGATCCCACTCACATTGGCGAGCATTTGCCAGCCCTCATTTATGTTCTACAAATGATATTTTCAACATCTCGATTTTTCAACAACAAAGGCATGGTTACTGCTGTATTTGTCAAGGTCAGTGAATAAGAATCATCAACTTTTCATTACGTTTTCGAAAGATTGTTTGAGTAGGTTCATATCGATTCAGCGATTGTTGATGTAAAATTTGACACCAATCATTAATTTTTTTCACTACGCATCGGCAAGATTTTGTACTTCGTTCCATTCAAGATTCGGAATATGATTCAATCCCCATCATGATATCAACCCCCAAAACCGATGCTTCCGATGCAATCGAGATTTTATGAAGCTGCATGAATAATTATTTCCAGATAACGAATCAACTCATTCTATCTTGTAAATCATATCTCACAAGTGGCTATCGAGAATCAGTATGGGATATATCGAGATCAGAGATGATAGCCAAGATGAAGGTACCGTACTATCAACTGTTTCGTACGATTTTTTTGGTATAAGAACGTGCGAAAGCTTTTTTTTCACCAACACTCTTTTCACACCATACCAGAACTAATTTTTCCCATAAAAACAGCACGACATTCTAAAGAAAAAGCTCAAACCCTGCCAAGATAATGATCAGCTCTACGATTTGGAAAACGAACAAAATTGATTGAACCAAAATCGTCGCTAGTTAGTGAATTTTGGTAAGGTTTGTCTTGTCTTCCTCCACAGGATTGTGCACCGATGGTTTTCTGCCGAAATTTACTAATTTGCTACTCTTTCGATTCCATTCTCTTGTAATGGTAGATCTGATTATTATTTCACGAAATTAGATATATTTCTTTTAGATATCGCGCTGTTGTTGTGAAAAAAATTAGTTTTGATGAATTGTGAAGATAGAAGGTGAAATATAGCTCAGGCACGCCCTTGCACTATTTCATGCAGGATTATTTGAAATGTGATAACTCATTGATATTTTCCAGCATTGTATACAACTCAATGAGTTTTATCATCAATGCTATCACGAAATCAGGAGGAAAGTGAGAGAAAATTCCCTGGATGACCCTTTTGAAGTTTCGGAGGTGCACGTCTTTGGGAAATTTAATACATTCAAAATGCGAATTTCAAGAGTGAGTGGTCTATTTATTCGTGAAGAGGATACTCGGATGAGTGCTTATTGATTGATGCCATATTCCTGATTTTAGCTCATAGATACTCTGGAGACGACATCGATGTATTCAATTTTGCACAGTTCAAAAATTGAGGGTATAGATTCGTACGCTCAAAAGTTTAGTTCTTTCTACGAAAGAGTGATCTATCAGAAGTACGATCCACTCGACTTTCGAAAAGCCGACTTTGATCTTGATTATGAAGAATTCAAGAAGAGTGTCGTTGAAACCGAACTTGATCTTCGAAAGTTTTTCTATGAAACAGTATCCAATTTGCCAAGAATTCAACAAACATTAGCAATGATAAAGAGGTAACGCGTACGTTCTTTATGAAACTCTCAATCCTCTGGATTCTATGCATGTTGGAGTCCATCTAAATCGAGATCTAATTTCGGGACACTCAGTGCGTGTCGGCCTGTTTTTGTAATTTCACAGTGGTTACAAACACGACTGTACCCATAGGGATGAATTTATTTTGCTTATTATGAATGCGCTCGATAAACGAAATATCCACAATTGGTTGCTACTGATAATATTGTCTCGTACGAATCAACATCTGGAAAACCGGGGGTTCCATCGGTGGCCCTTGCGACATCGAGCGTTTTCTCATGGGATCCTCTCTAACTTTGCTGTAACAAAAACGATGAAATCAATGAATTCACTGCCACGATCATTTGTATTGTGCACGAATATTTGCAATAGTACTGCTCTTTATAAGCGTATCAATCAATGTCATTTATTGTTACTTTGAGGTTGATTATTATTAGTTAGTTTCCAATACACAGCTGTTTAGCGACATACTCATCCATTTCTATTCTGAAGGTTTCAGAAGCTCAATTTCAAGCAGCTGTGGATTGACAGGAAATATCTCGAGCTCTCAAAAGTCCTCGAGGCTGAAATCGAGGAGATGAGAGATAGATACAACGAGGATCGATCAAATCCGCCTTTACCAAGAAACATTCCAATGATATCGGCTCGAATAATTTGGATTCGACAGTTATTGAAACGTATCGAAATCCCAATGGAGATTTATAAAACCAGACCACGGGTTATGTCGCATGAGAAAATGCAAAAGAGCAGCAAAATTTACAATGCTTTAGTGGCTGTTTTTGTGCATTATGAAATTCTTCATCACAAGGCCTGGTTCGACTCTACAGAAATCGTGAGTAGGAATATTCTCTGGATCTTTCCGACGTGCATACATGTTTTGTCTCCAAATCGTGATAAATATCCTTATTGACTGAGAGTTTCGCTATTACGGCCCATTGATCTGTCAAAAAAGGGTGATGACATTCATTTTTCCTAATAGAATAAAACTGAATGTTGTTACTGATTGAATTCTCAAGACTAATTCCCCGACTCATTTTCAAGGACATGCTTCAGTCATCATCATTGCTTGCAGGTCAGATTAGCATTGACATCCCCATTGCTTCTACGAAATCCTAGAACAAATCAGTATGTCGTAAATTTTGATCCGTACATCGTCGAAGTCGTTCGAGAAGCAGACTACATTCTGAAATTCGGACTGGACGTGCCTGATTTCATAAAAATAATTTTCCTGCACAAAAATCAGCTCCTTTACAATCTTGAGACTGTGAAGACATTGCTTGAAGATAACAATCGATTGAGAAGATCTATACCACCTTTGTTCCTCAGATTAATGAGGCCCTGTCTGATTGAGATGGAGACGGCTTTTCAACCTTGCCTGTCCGTCATAACTTGGACTTCTTTGAAGATTCCTGATGTTTTTGAAAATATTCGCAAAACGATGGATCGCATCGAGACCTTCCTCAAAAAGGTGATAGATATGAAAGAGGCCAGAATTGACGAGATTTTTGCATCAATAGCGAATACGACTCTGATGGAAATAAGCAACCATCCCGAGTATCCCGAGGAATTTTCGAAGAATATTCTTGAATTCACGACAAAAGTTGGCTTCGAGCTGGGTATCAAGTCATCAACAGCTGAGCAAGCAGTAATTGGGATAATCAACAAATTCGTTGATTTGATAACCGATCCTAAGTTGGCAGAGGTAAAATACAATTGGATGGACCCGAGCAAAGTAAATAAGCCAGTGACGTCACAGACTAAAATAACTGAAGGGTCATTCGAACAAGGTTTGAATATTTTTGCAAAGTAAAATCAGATAAAACATACATCACGTACATCGTAAGCTGTATTACTTTGTCGTTCAAGGATTCGCCCCCCTCGACAAGTCATCAAAGTCTAATATCAAGCATACTCACAACGATTGCATGGAACTGTTTGCCTATTTCAACCAAAAATTAATGGATGCACTGGTGAAATGTACGAAGAAAACATTGGAAATGCTGAAGAAAATGATCAGCAATTCGAGGTAAAAGGAAGTACTGATGCTTAATTCTTACTGTAGTTTTATTGAGAAAACTCCCTACTGTTTTGATATTTAGTCCGTCACATGATATATATCCTTCTATCTCAGAACTTGCTCTCAACCACTTTCAGATTGAGTTATTCCCATTGTGTGTTTAGAGTAGGTATTCTGAGTCTTAAGCCATCAAAGTCCGTGAATTGGAAAAGTCTTTGCAAAGTTTAAACCGCAAATGATATTCGCATGATAACATGCTCCAACGAAAGTTTCTGGGATCGCAACGTAATTGTCTTCGCCCATTCTCTGTAGTGACAAAAAACTCTCTATCCAACCCAATCGTCCAAAAAGGTTCCTATTAGTGCATTCCCACTGATTCACTATGAAATTTCACTGCAAATCGATGAACATGTGCGCTTGGAGCTCAGCTTGGAGTTGGGCACATCGAAGCTTCATTCAAGAAATGTGTACATATACCCAGGGGCAATGATAATTCCGTGATTCATTATGATCATTAGTCAAAATGCAAAGAAAAGTCATTTTGGACTTGATTATGTTGCAATTTGATCTAACAGATTTGAATTACCATATATATTTGAGACCTGCGTCATAGGCATTCAATGAAAATTATTTGTACTTTGTAAACGATTAAACTGACATCAAATATTCCGTTCTGGGTCTGAGATCCATTGAATGTCATTGTCATTAGTTTTGAAAAACAAATTGGTAGATGGGAGCTTTCTCAGAGTCTTCATTTTCGTAAGCATGAGTCTTTTTCACTTTGAAAAATAGTTCAAAGAAGCTTCACGTTCTTCTATTATACTATTTTTACTGACAAATTTTGTCAAAACCTGCCCTATGTTTTATCTAGTATGACTCCGTGATCAAACTTTGCTCATTCAAATCTACTCAACACTCTCCAAACTGTGTAAGAAGTGAATTGATATCAGAGTGGTTCCAATCTCTTTGTTGTTCCGCTCTGATTTAGGGTTGTGGCCATCAATAGCTTTGAAATTTCAAAAAATTACTGAACAAAGATCAAAATACTGAGTGAGAACTGGAATAACTTGAATTTTATGAACAGATCTGATTTATGTGTGGAAATACTGAAAGATTCGATACGGCTAAGTCAACTGAAAACAGGGTTTGACACGGAACAAAATTATATTCTCGTATAAGAGGGCTGATAATTTCGTGATAATTCTGAAGATGCATCCGATTGTTTGATACTGGTGCATTCATGATGAATGGGAATCAATTCCAAAATTATTACAAACATTTGACCGCCCCCCCCCCATGCGAAATGAAACGAAGTTCAAAATCAACCCCGTCTCAAACCCTGAGTAAAAATGAAATCATTTTAAGAAGTGCCCTCGCAAAATTATTTCTATTACAGTATCTTATTCAAGAAAGTCACAGATACCGACGACGAGAAAGTATTGATGCAAACGGATTTTGTCTTACGAATCCCCCACATTGTGATAAGCCCTTCAATTGAAGAGCTCCAAAATCATTTCAACAAAGTGATGGAAGGTTTATTTGGTTTGCACAAGTCCGTTCCAATGTGGGGGCGTCAAGCCGGAGGTGAAAAAAAAGATGAACAAGATACCGATGATGGTAATCACCTTTAGATTTTGCTGTGATATTGAGTCAATTGAATGTAGAATTCACACCACTAAAATAACTAATTCTCGACAGCATTGTTGCCAGAATCTTACCACGAGTTCATTGTCGACCATAAGGAAGTAATGCGCAGCTCGATGAGCTTGCAAGGAGCCATGCTAGTTCTGAAAGATGACATCGCTCGTATTTCAAACGTAAGACTATTGATAATCTCATCCCATCGTTATCTGAATCGGTTTACAGATCAATTCGGTGTTAGGATGTCAACTTTTAGAAGTAGTCTTTGCAAGACTAGCTAATATTTGTGCAAAATTTCAAAATGTGGGATTGGTGCTCTCAACTCCCTCCATTATCTGAAATATCACAGTTCCGTGAGTTTGCGATATTTCAAAAGAAGAGTACCTCAGCCCATCTTATCCATTCCTTGAGAAGACCAATTTAGATTTTCTTTTTTGACTTTGGGTTGTGGAATATGACAAAAAAGTGATAAACTTAAATCAGTCAATTGAAGTAGGTTGACTATGTACACTCGAGACACTCCTTCTGGTTGCGCGGTTGTTTGAAACGTGGTAGCCTTGTGAAAAGCGTGCGAAGTCAACTAAATTCTTCCATCAAAACCGATGATTTACACTGATTAGAAAATCCAAAAATTTTGGCAGTGTCCGACAAATCCGAACAATTTACCACAGTTTTCTCACGCAATGTACCTTGATAAAAGTGAAAAATTGTTAAGAATGGCAACAATCAATGTGTGACATGTGTATTGAGAATATAGGAATTTTTTTCGTGAAAATGCCATTATAGCTGAGACGTGAGATCTTGATCTTGTAGCTGTTTTATGCTATCCTGCTCCCTATCTTGTAGTACTTATTTCCAGTTTCGTCATACTTCTTTTCTATGATGACCTAAATATGTTTCCGATTTCTCAGATCTATCTGCAATATTCCTATTTGTGGTCAGAAACGAGAAATCAACAGATAAAAGAATTTGTCAAGGGTCAACCACCATTGTATGAAATAAGAGAGGAGTTCAACAAGTACGAAGATCTTTTCGTCGAAATTGACAACATACCTCCCATTCATATAATTGGACCTCTTCGCATCAACACGAGTAATACTTAATGACTATAATTGTCAAAATTCAATCTAATCGAACTCATATTTGATGTTTCCCTTTAGATAAGATGAAAGTGGGTCTCATGACGGAAGCAAAATCTTGGAAGAAAATTCTGGGATCTATCCTAAGT
Organism: Eretmocerus hayati; assembly: GCA_029851415.1. NCBI lineage: Eukaryota > Metazoa > Arthropoda > Insecta > Hymenoptera > Aphelinidae > Eretmocerus > Eretmocerus hayati. The sequence goes on from CM056743.1 coordinate 48,665,662, forward strand.
GATACGTACAGAGAAAAATTGAAGGTTATCACGGATTATATAGCTGGAAAGAACAAAGTCCTGATCAAACCCATCAGAGATTTAGAAGATGTGCGAGTGGCTATGAAATGCTTGGCTGAAGTGCGAGAAGATTTCATACCCATGGATGTAGAGCTCTTATTCATTGAAGAAATTTATGGCTTACTTGCCAGATATCAAATTGAAATCTCGAAAGAAGAGCAAGAAATCGTGGATAGTTTCCGATATAATTTCTCGAACATGCTCAAGACGGCAAAGGAAGTGCAGGCAACTATAGTCGAGATGCAAGCACCATTGAAGAATGAGCTCACCAGTGGCATTGCTGCTCTGAAAGAAGAGGTGAAGAAATTCGACTCAGATTTCGATACAAGGGGGCCTCTGATTGTGGGGATCCCTGCAAGAGAAGCTGCTGAGCGGTTCGTATTGCAAAGCATAGAGTCAATGACAATTGCGACAGATTTGAATAGCTTTCGACCCTTATATCCCAAAATCGATACTTTCTGAAGACAATTTGGGAATAACGTGGCCGTCGGAACGAAAATGTGTATCCATTCCGATTCGACATGGCCATCTCGGTTGATCGACTTTCAAAAATTGGAAGAAAATGTACTGCTCTGCCTTGAGTTTTTTGGTGATTGGATCAGCATAATAAGAGCAAGGCCTAGTTTCATGACACTTTTGTCATTTTTTCGGGTGTATAGTGTCTGCATATGAGCGTTTCTCTGGAACTTTTGCACTTTGCTGAAAATCGTTGAAAAACGAAAAATAGAAACCGCTCAATGCACACCTGGGACCTTTTGCTCACCTATTTGTGTAGTATTGAAAGTTACAAATTCACTATTGAAACTCATATACAGTTAAGTGGCATCGCCAAAATCACGTTAATGAGTCGAACAAAAAGTAGTTTTTCGCCGATTTTCGAGAACTTCCTAAGCAATTATTTGGCAAAATTGACAATTTCAACGAATGCCTTGGGCTTTTTGCAGCTTCGCAAGGTCAGGGTATCCGATCACAATTGGTTTTATCAACATGGAGCTCGATCCGCCAATGTGGGATGAGAAAAACTGAATTTTTTTCGTGAGTCACGTTTTTTCTATCTCACTTCAGAACGGTCGTATTCTAGACAGAAATATCGTACCAACATGAGACTCGTCGCAAAATATTCGCAATTGCATCTATTTTAGATACGCGTTCCAAAAATTGCGTTCAGAGTCACGGCAGGAGCTTGGCGTAATCATCTTTGAGTTGAACGAGACATGATTGATTTTTTATTCCCAATTTTCGAAGTCATACAGTTTTGGCTGAATTGGTAGCACACCATCGCGCTTCGGGGCCATTTCTCTTCAATATATCCTCCACCCAATGCAGCTTGGATCAACCTGAAAAATAGCGCGGCATCACCAGAATATCCGTACGACTGCACGAGAGTACCAAGTATTTCCACAGGATTTTCCCCACATTTTCTCTCTTTGAGTCAGCTAGAACGAATCAACTTTTTCTGATCATACAGAGGCCAAAGATATCTCATATTGAGACTTGAATGTTGATATTTCCACTTCGATTGGGGCCGATAGATTTGATTTTTCTCTTATATCATCATCCATATAGCTGTATTCCAGCCGGTGTAAAAGTTCCAAAGAAACGCCCATATATAAGTCTGTCTCACACACACGCCCGATGCTAGATTACAACAATGAAATACTCCTGTCAAAATTTGCATGTGTTGAAAGCCGAACCAATGTTTGATGGTCTAAACACTTTGGAGGCATTTTGGTTAACTGGAAATTTCTTGCAACATCCTCAATCCTGATACATGATAGCTATAGCATTTGATCCCTAGAATTGAGCATGCAGAACTCGAGCGAGCTGTATTCAGTTTTACAGAAATTGACGTTATAATTATTAGCATTACGTACATTGATCTTCAGTTGTTCTAGTAACTTACTCCGGAAAAAGACAGGATGTCGAAGATATTATAACGTTACATTGAACAAAAAACCTTAATCGCCAGATTTTTTTTCCTGGTTATTCATGAAAACAATGGAATGTGAAAATGGTCAATGCGCCAACGACCTCAACATTTGTATTCTTTGCATGGATAATTCTAAACGAACCCTAATTTTCTAATTCATCAGTGATTTAACTCATTTGCCACATCACAAGACCTCGCGAAGCTCATTGAAGTTATACTGCATTAAGGCCCCTTTCACGTGACATTCCAACTTTGTAAGTTACAAAGTTGGGAATTGCCGCAATAAAAAATTCTGTTCGATTTTCCATTTTGTCACTTTGTAATCCATTTGTCTTCGAAAATTTGCCGCGTCATCCCTGCGCGCTCATGAGCTACCCCCATAAACGTGTCGTAAAATCTTTCCGCCCATTTTTTGACTTATTAAAATAATCACAAATTGATGATTTTTATTGCACAACTCGATTCTTGCCACGAAGAAGATCATTTAGAAACTTGAATGGGAAAAATCGGACGACTTTGAGTGTCACTTTATCAATCAAAATGATAACGCCGCATACTACTTGTGATGCTCAAAGTCGTCCGATTTTTCCCATTCAAGTTTCTAAATGATCTTCTTCGTGGCAAGAATCGAGTTGTGCAATAAAAACCATCAATTTGTAATTATTTTAATAAGTCAAAAAATGGTCGGAAAGATTTTACGACACGTTTATGGGGGTAGCTCATGAGCGCGCAGGGATGACGCGGCAAATTTTTGAAGACAAATGGATTACTAAGTGAGAAAGTGGAAAATCGAACAAAATTTTTTATTGCGGCAATTCCCAACTTTGTAACTTCCAAAATTGGAATGTCACGTGAAAGGGACCTTAGACAACTTGACACTACTCGCTAGAACACCTTGTTATTACATTGAAATTTTGATGAACTGATTCATCCTATAGACGGGCTATCAATTTTGCAGGGTGCTGTTATTCGAAGCCTGGTTTGATGATCTTTGTGAGAGGAATGAGACGTATTCCAGTGGAGAAGATATGTTTGGACTGGAACATTCTGAATTTCCAGTTTTACACAAACGAAAAAGAGAACTCAATCTCCTCTCTAAGCTTTACTCACTGTACTTACAAGTCATGCATTCAGTGGATGGATATTTCGAATTACAGTGGCAAGATGTTGATATTGAGGCCATTATAGCAGAGCTCACAGATTTTCAGAACAGGTGTGTCTTTATTATCATATGGTCAGGTATCGACCACAAAATATCTACACTGAGCTTTTCAAAACTCGATGATCCCGACGATTGTCCTCTGAATTCTTTACTATCAATGAATTTGAGACTCCTGCAATAGCGACTTTGCCACTGTCACGATGGAGTTGTCAAAGGATGAAACATAAAATTGAAGCTCTGAAGTCACTTCTCATATTTTAACAAAAGTTGAGATCTCGTTCTGACTTGCGGTCATGAATTTTTTCTATGGCGACGAAAAAAAAATCTCATTTTAAAGTACCAACTCGAGTACCAACTGTTCGAAAGAACTGAACCATATTCTTGTACATTAGATAATTTCACTCAATTTTAATGAGATATGTGATATTTTAGATGCCGGAGACTGCCAAGAGCTCTACGAGAATGGCCTGCGTACATTGAACTCAAAAAGAAAATTGATGACTTCAATGAAGCTTGCCCACTCCTCGAGCTTATGGCTAACAAGGCAATGAAAGAGCGTCACTGGGAAAGGATGACCGAGGTGTGTAACTTCAAATTCGATGTCGAATCCGAATCCTTCACGTTGGCCACTGCACTGGAAGCTCCTCTTCTCGAACATAAGAATGATGTCGAGGTAAGATTAGAACTAACATTCAATAAACGATGAAAATCGTGAGAGAATAAAAATTTAGATCAGCTAGACTGTGGGACCGAGATAATTTCATGTATAATTTGATAAAAAATTTCAGGATATATGCATAGGTGCCATTAAAGAACGAGACATTGAGACTAAACTGAAACAAGTGATAGCCGATTGGTCCGTTGTGAATTTAGAATTTGGTACATTTAAACAGAGAGGTGAACTTTTACTGAAGGGTAACGAAACTGCTGAGATTATTTCACAGCTGGAAGACAGTTTGATGATTACGAGTTCTCTATTAGCTAATCGGTAGGTGTCATGAGAATACATTCATTATTCTCACTGAATTTCTCACAATATCAATGAAGTTCTTTGACAAGAGCGAAACTCGTCATTTCCACACCAAAATACATCGCTGGGATGATATGTTTCATCATCATTTGCCACACCTCACTAGTGCCCTAGAAGTGTCTCTAAAATTCAGTTCGGGGAGAATACTGCCCATTCAAAACTGCCACAGTCCAAAACCAGTAAATAACTGTCACATATATCAGTGATTCCGTTGAAAGTGTGATTTTCCGTGTTTCGAGTTCAAGTTTATGAGGGTTTGAATGTGCATTGTAGCAATTTTCTAGCCTTTCTTAAGCCTCTATCGTCGAAACAAAATTTTTCATGTAAAATTCAATTCGAGCAAGTCAATCCAAGGAGTAGTTCTTCAAATTTTTCATAGCCATCAAAGTTGGAGAAAGAGAAGAACACTTCATTCACTCTTGCTGATGACTATTCGACTTTTACAGGTACAACGCTCCGTTCAAGAGAGACATTCAGTTGTGGCAGACCAAACTCAACAATACCTCTGAAATCTTGGCAAAATGGTTGATAGTGCAAAATCTTTGGGCGTATTTGGAGGCAGTTTTTATTGGCGGAGATATTTCAAAACAGTTACCCGCTGAGGCCAAAAGATTCAATGTATCAATATCAACTTCTCTTGAACTAATGTTCATGCATATAAAAATTATTTCTATCGCCTGCAAATAATTCTGCTTTCATCCGACAGGCAATCGACAAGTCATGGGTTAAACTAATGTATCGTGCCCGGGAGAAAGTCAATGCTGTCGAAGTATGTACTGGTGATGAGACGATGATGCAGTTCCTTCCTCATCTGCTGGAACAACTTGAATCCTGTCAAAAGTCATTGAGCGGGTACTCTATCCATCACATACATTTTTTCTTGAGATTCATCTCGAAATTGCGACACATTTTTGTAACTTGGCATGATCCTTTTTTTGCTCTCTTAATATTTCCGAGTGACCCCCCCCCCCCTTTTGTGGCAACTCGGAAAGACTGAGTTTCACTCGGGCCCGAGTGGAATTTTCATTCCGAAAGAGTGAAACTCACTCTATTCGGAGTCGCCGAAAGGGGGGGAGGGGTCAGTTGAAAAAGTTGAGAAAGTAAAAACTCGATTTTGGTTGGTGAGAATATGAGTAGCAGATTCATGTTTGATTCCAAATGTCAGCTGCTAAATGCGTTTCAGGCGAATTTTTATTGAATGCTAATTTTTGGCACGCTGTGCGGAAAAGTGTCTTTTCCGCACTGATTTTCCACTTTCTCACACAGTTTGTCGAAATAGTAGATTTCGATACACGGGCGGGGATGTTGATTTCCGGGGCCCGAGCGATGTTTTTCCGGCCCGAGCCTTGACGAGGGTCGGAATCATCGCTCAGAAGCGGAAACCACCCCGCCCGAGTGTCGAATACTATTTTTTCATCGTCGGCGTGGGAAAGAAACTCAAAAAAACGGCCCTTTTCCGCACAGACGATGAAAAAACACAATTCGATACACGGGTGTAATACCTATTTTCCGCATCCTCGCGTTGATTTCGACCTTCGTCTAAGGCTCAGGCCGGAAACCCATCACTCAGACGCGGAAGAAAGTTTTTCCACCCCTGTATTGAAGTGTATTATTTTCAAAACCTACTCGTGAGAAATGAGCTTCCTGATGTCTTTTCAACAGAGCAACAGAGAAAAAGCTCATCGATCAGGAAGATACCATCATTTTCTAACCGATAAGCGTTTCAACTCATTATAACAAGAAAATAATTTTTTTTTCGACCATTGAGATCTGAATGCAGCTATCTGATAAATCCTCGATTGATTTTCTGGAAATTTGAATAATCTCGGATAGTTACTTTTAGAGTCTCCATAATCTAGAGTTCTCGCAAAATTAGATCTAAATAGAGGATGCACAATCTCAGCGTATCTGATGTTCACTTTGTGGTGCTGACTCATCAAGATAGAGTCACAGTTCTTCTTTTACGAATAATACACATCTAGATGTTGGTTCAGGGCTTTAATAGGCTCGGCCTTAGTAGCACTATTCATACATAGCTGTTTCGGAGCCCCACCGAGACCACGATTTGCTTCTGGAAAATTCTGTCGGGGGGATAATGTACAGTTTATCTTTCATAGAGTCAATGACCCAAAACTGTTCATAGAATCGCGGAAAACCATCCTTTTGAAGCATCAAGTACGGAAGTTTTGAGATTCAAAGCTTGTCGTAAGTGCGTTTTTTCAATGGAAAATTTTGCGAATGATAGTTCACGCACGATAGAAATGTGAGCTGACTGACTGGACAGAATGTACCAGAATATCTCAAATAAATTGAATAAAGATCGAGCGATGCTTTTCAAAATACTTCAATCTCATCAAGTCTCAATGTTTTACTGAAAGAATCATCAGCGCTCTTTTCGTTACAAGAAAAATGTATCAATAAGTGGGGCGATCGATAATGTTGAATGAATCGACCACTGATTCTCATAATCCAACGTTTACAGCTATTTGGAGACAAAACGGAAAGTATTTCCACGCTTTTGTTTCATATCAGACCCAACTTTACTGGAAATATTGGGTCAAGCTGCTGATTGTCATACAATCGTGAACTACTTGGATGGTTTCTTCGACAATGTCGCAAAAGTGAGTGCTATAGAAAGCGAAAAATTCTCAAATTAGATGAATGATTCACTAAATCTACACTATACTTTAATACCTGCAACACTAATATCGTTCAACATTGATCTAACTTTTATTAGCTGGACTTCTCTGAAAAAGAATACGAGAAAGTGCTGGCCATGTACTCTCGAGAGAAAGAAAAAATCACTTTTGAGCAGCCCGTTACTTGTGTCGGTGGTGTTGAGAATTGGTTGAATGCACTCTTGGAAATGCATTGTCAATCCGTCGGAGCTGTCATATCCCAAGGTTTACAAGCTCTGGAGGAGCCAGAAACTGATTTACTCACTCTCATAGATAATTCTGTACTTCAGGTGAATTCGATTCATCGAATATTTATTTCAACTCATACATCATCAGAAAAAATGTTTCTCACAGGTTGCTTGGTTTGGCGTATCAATATGTTTTCTCATCGATGTCCAATTTCAACAATCGCGAATCTCTAAAATCTTTCAATGTAATTTTTTGAACTAGGTTGGTTTGCTTGTCATCCAAGTTTTGTGGACAAAACAATCAGAAATAGCACTGACGACTGCTAAGAAGGATAGAACTATAATGAAACGAACAAATGAGTGGTTTCTCGAACTTCTGAACAGGCTTATCGAAGTGACTGTTCAAGATTTAACAAAATACTCGAGGCTGAAATACGAAGCTTTGATCACAATCCATGTCCATCAAAGGTATGGAAAGCTAGCTGGCGTTCACCATCCAAATGATTGTTTTAAGTGTTTCTTCTACAATGACGCTGTGTTCCTGCTTTGCAGAGATATTTTCGATGATCTGTGCAGACTCAGGATAAAAAATATTCTTGATTTTGAATGGCTGAAACAAGCTCGTTTCTATTATGACGAAGAAATGGAAAGTGTGCCAATCAAAATCACCGATGTTACATTCACTTACATGAATGAGTTTTTGGGCTGCACGGACCGTCTTGTGGTTACACCGTTGACTGACAGATGTTACATAACATTAGCCCAAGCAATCGGTTAGTTGCAATCTTCGAATTATTTCTGATCAATTCTTTTTACGTCTGCCAAAAAGTACTCGTGTCGTTTGTCTTTGAAAAATAGCTCGAATAATAGTGATATGAGCCACTTCGAGAAAACTAATCATGAGTTATTCTATTCCCCGAAATTTTTTCTCATCATAACTTCATAACTTTTGAGAAGATGAATTGAACATTAGTCTTCTTGAAGAGACCAAAAGGTACCGTAGAATGCCTCTCTATCGCAGAAATTTCAAATAGATGAAATTGGTCGTTACACACAGGATCAGCCATTGACCATTATTCTTTATCAAGAATTTAAATCAGAATCTTTAGGTATCCATCAGCGGGAGTGTCTCATGATAGTCTAGTCAGACAATGGGATAATGGTTGTCTTTGATTGGATCATGATCAATAATTCCGCAGACATTGAGTTCGTTTGGTTAATTTTGAGATATTCCATCAGAACTTTACGTATGTTCATTTGATGGACGGATGTGTGGATATAATCATAAGCTTTACTCAGTAGTATGTAAGAAACAACCACCCATCAGACGAGGTCCTCCAATTTCATAATTCCAGCTATCAAACGTGAACTGGTCTCATTTAGGTTAATGAGCAATTTACAATTAAAAAAAACTCGGGAATCACTGTGACAGTGTTTCTTTGATAATTTCGAGCTCTCGACGAATCTTTGATATCATCCATGTAATAGCATGATAATATAGCCGATATATACGGACTGTTTTCTTTAGGAATGAATTTTGGAGGTGCTCCTGCTGGACCCGCAGGAACAGGGAAAACGGAGACGACAAAGGATATGGGAAAAGCTTTGGGAAAATATGTGGTGGTATTCAATTGCTCCGATCAAATGGATTTCCGAGGATTGGGAAGAATTTTCAAAGTAATATGATGGGAAAAATCATGCTCCACGTTTGAAACTAATTGGACAATTTCCATCAAAGGGTTTGGCCCAATCCGGAACGTGGGGATGCTTTGACGAATTCAATCGCATAGAGCTTCCAGTTTTATCAGTGGCGGCACAACAAATTGCTATCGTTTTGAATGCTCGACGGGAGAAGAGGGCTAATTTCCTATTTAGGTATATATTCGTTGACTAGATGCATTTATTTTTCTTGAAAAAGAAGTAGCTTCTGAGTCCTTTGGCTCGCAAGTGGACCACAAATCACAGACATGTATCAGATTGTTTTTCCACCATTCCATTTCGAATCTATGATTCAAACAATGAAGTTTTCACATCCTATGGGGGGAGGGGGGCAAAACCTGTGGAATAATTTTAATATGCTCTCTCAGCACGAATCAGTCAGATTGTCATTGATTCTATCGGTATTAAAATCGTCACTGATTGAATCAGTAATTCTTTTTTTTCTCCAAAGGCCAGCTGATCATCAAATTCTCGAAAGTCATTACTACTGATTGAGTTAACTGAGCGGATCAGTCCATATACACTGATTCATCAGTTATAATTGATCCTAAATTGATTAACTGATTGTCAGTTCATATGGACTCATACGGTCAGTTAGCGCCTAGAGTACTGATTCGGCATAACTTTTTTTTTCTTGCATAAATTATACCCCGAGAATTTTACGGATGAATCAGTGACATTCACGAAATAGTTGTCAATCAGTAAAGTTTGAATCAGTAATTACCATATCGGTATCATCGCGATAACTTACACGGAACGTGTTATGACCTTTCATTTCGACGAGCGAGCTCCGAATTACTCCGTTCAAGTTTTCCTCCATGTATTTTATTATAATACACTTGGGAATGGATTTCCAGACCGATCCGTTCACTTCTCATTTTTATTTTCGAGGATAGAGGGTCGAAATGTCAGTTCCGTGCATTGTTACATTTGAGTCATTCTTCTTAATATCGCCAACTTTTGGGTCGCAGGTCACGGATTCTTTTGTAACTTTGGGTACATGTTATACATCATGAAAGAAGGTGAAAAGCACATCAGTTTTTAGGCCCCGAAAGTGATCCGTGCAAGTTTAGCGGCCTATTTTTGTTTTTAAAATTCGCAAAAAATGCGATTTTTGCATTTTTTGATCGATTTTTCATAGGACCTAATTTAAAAAATATTACAAACACACATTTCGACGTAAAAAAAGCGGAACTTTTCGAAAAAAATACTCGCAGAATCGGAAAAGGGTAGTTTAACCTTAAAAAGAGTAGTTTTTTGAAAAAAGTTATTTTTAGGGCCTCGGGGCCCCCTTCAGCTCAAATCTAACATTTTCATCGGATTACTCGTCAAATTTCTCGTCGATAACCTTTAGAACGAATTGGGATCTACTTGGGATGAGTTGCTCTGAATGAAATTCCAAGAGAAATCGTCGAAAAGTGTCTTCACTCGTACTTACGCATGGTTATCATCTTCATACAGTGAGTTGCGGTCGAGGATCACGATTCGGCTGAACATGTTTTCTGACGTATTTTCGTCAAAGAAAATAAGTAAAATTCGCGTGACACTTGTCAATCAGTGAAGTTTGAATCAGTAAACCACATGTGAATCAATAAAACATGCTCAGATTTACTGATGAATCAATCTATATAGACTGATTCATTCAGTTAAAATTGATCCCACTTCACTGACCCGATCAGTGAATATGGACTGATTGTCAGTTAGATCTGACTGATTCATGCTGAGAGAGTGAATTTTCCCCAGTGAAATGTGTGTAGTTCCGATTTGATCCGAGATACGACCATGAGGTTGGCGTCATTTGGAGGATTTTCAAAAAAACCATCGAAAAACTTTTTGACAATATTTTTTTGAGGTCATGGACCCCTAGGAGCACAAAAGTGAATAGCAGAAAAATTCAAACTCGCAATAACCCAATTTTCGAAAAACTTCAAAAATTACCATTTCGATGGGCCTAAAATATTACGTTCTTCCAGAAAAAGTGGTTCCATACTTTGTTTTTGGATCCTACGCCATTCTTTTACATTTTATTTTTGTTTTTAGCCTTTTCGGTTGGAAGATGACTTTTTCTGCGCATACGCAGGAATTTAGGATACTGAAATCAATTTCATCAAGAAGCCAAGAGAAGTTCCTCCAAAAGATCACTTGAAAAAGACAATTTGATTCACTGGGTCCAAACTTACAAGGTCTCAATAGTAATGACACATCTACTAGAGTCACGGCACAAATGATGGGATATAAGTGCAAGATTCGCATTTGCCCTCCTAAAAACCTTGGGTCCAGTGCATTAATTTGACTTTGCCAAGTGATCGCTTTGAAGGAAATGATTGGTTTGAGCGACCTAATTCCTGCGCATACGCAGAAAAACTCAATTTTCAACCAAAGAGGCTGAAAACATCAACGAAAAATTTAGAAACAGTATAGGACATAGAAACAAATTTCGGAGCTATCTTTTTCTAAAAGAACGCAACATTTTACATCGAAATATGAATTTTTCAGATTTTGAAGAAATTGGTCTTTGCGAAATTGAATCTTCTCTGTTTTTCCCTTCTTGCTCCTAGTGATCCATGACCTCAAAAAGATTTTGTTAAAACGTTTTTGATGGATCTTTTGAAGAACCTTTGAATGCCACCAACCGCGTAGTCGTATCTTGCGTAAAGTCGGAACTACGCCCATTTCATTGAAAAGAGATTGATATTTTTTTCTTGAAATACTATTAAAAAGATATTCCTTACAGAAACAGAAAAACTTCTTCGAATCTCATAGGGAGTGAAAAGTTCATTATTCGGACCGCAGAATTAATGAAGAGTGTTGGTAAAATCATCTGAGACATGTCTGCAAATCGTGATCTGCTTTTGCGCAGGATTACTCTTCTATGGGATTATTCTGTATTGAGTTCATTTATTCTCATCTTGAGTGAACTGATCGCGAATTGATCGATCGTGGTTTCTTTTATGAATGAGAATTTCGAAAGTATTATTCGCATGCTCGAAATATTTATTCAATACAGAATAGCCCATGCAACAAAACATAGCAATGTGTGTTTCACATACTCATTTGAGTCGGGACACAAAAAAACTGATAATCACTTTCACACGTGTAAGTATTCAAGAACGTGGTTGGGCAATGATCTATTTGTGTTACAGTGATGGCGAGACATACACGATAGACTATGAATTTGGATTGTTCATAACAATGAATCCTGGGTACGCAGGTCGGCAAGAACTACCTGAAAATTTGAAAATCATGTTTCGAAGTGTGGCTATGATGGTTCCGGATAGACAGGTATTCAAAAAAGATTGATCCACTTCTACTTGAGCGGATGCATTTTCTATATCCACAGTTGATCAAAGCAAGGGATAGTCTTATCAAAAAACTTGAAAGAGATAGTCAATAATCATTCATTAGGATCCTTTACATTCCGTTTGGTCAGCTCTTATTTCTTTGAGATTGTTTCAAACATCGTTTGAAATTTGTTTTTACCGTTTAAATCGATCCTTTGCATATGTCGTAGTCACTTTATTCAGTCCGTCATTTTATAAAGCGGTGAACTGAATAAACGGACTACGACACATATATAAACGGCATTATGAGGCTCAAAGAAGAGTGAATCGACAAGAATTACATCCTACTGTGTATCGTAGATCATCATGCGCGTCAAACTAGCAGCATGTGGGTTTAAGGAAAACTTGTTGCTATCAAGAAAGTTCTTCACTCTTTACAAACTTTGCGAAGAGCAGTTGAGCAAGCAGGTTCATTATGATTTTGGCCTGAGGAACATATTATCGTGTTTGAGGACTCTCGGAGCGCAAAAACGTGCCCATCCAGGCGAATCTGAAGAGACAACTCTTATGAGAGTATTAAGGTGAGGATCGAGTAGATCTCATAAATCTCTCTCAATAAAGTTGCAGAAGTTCACATCTCAATCAAGATCTTCTACCTGAAATAAATATGATTTTTTTGACCAATTGGTGGGTTCAACTTTCCAAAATGCTGCAGAAATGCTCGAAGACTGCATTCAGAAGTGAGAATCTTTTTGACCAACGTTACTAAACTTTTCAGAGACTGTCCGCGTGCGTTTAAAATCTAAATTTCTCACAGCAATTCACAAACCATGCTAAAATATTTCGAGACAGGGGATTCCGACTAGCCACCAATTGCAGGGATTGAAAATTGATGATTGAATGGATGAACTTTCATTGAAAGCAAATCAAACATTTTCCAGAGGTTGTTCTTGGAACAACTTCTAAAAATCATTCGTGCCCATTTTTACAGGGATATGAACTTGTCGAAACTTGTTGACGAAGATGAGCCTTTATTCCTGTCTCTGATTGACGATATGTTCCCTGGAGTCAAACTCACCACACAATCTTACAAAGATTTACAGAGAGCTATACAAAATGCAACCGTTGCCCTGGGAGTAATAAATCACCCAAGTTGGAATTTGAAAACGATTCAAGTAACATAATTCGAAACTCCCTCTCATTTCATGATTCATCAATACAATTCACACGATATGACTTCATCTAGCTGTACGAGACATCTCTGGTTCGGCATGGTTTGATGGTCCTTGGACCCACTGGTTCTGGAAAAACTCAATGCATGTGGACATTAATGAAAGCTCTAACCGAATTAGGGAAGCCGCATAAGGAAGTTCGAATGAATCCCAAGGTTTGTAAAATCATGAAACGCTTTTTGATCAGAATATCTTTGTCACGGACGATTTGGGGATTGATCGGATAACAGAACTATTGAATTCCTTTGATGGCAATATTACGTTTCTTCTAGATACTTATATTGATCCTGTACAGACAATGCCGATTTTTGGCAGTTTTTTCCGTTTGGATGAGAAATTTCCTCACATAAATCTAGTAATGCTCGAATTATCAAGGTTTTTGACGACCGGTTTGGTTTTTCCAGTGTCCCAGTTCTTTAGACTAGAGTGTTTTTTGAATCAAATTTTTATAAATGAATTCTCAAGGGAAGAAACGCTGAGTATGAGGCAAATGTGGCGTTGTGAGAGATCAAATGATTGATCAAGTTCATGTATTTCTTAGGCAATCACTGCATCACAAATGTTTGGTAAACTTGATGTGGCAACAAACGATTGGACAGATGGAATTTTTTCAACTCTTTGGCGGCGGTCAACACAGTTGAAGAAAACCGATACTCTGTGGATTGTTTTGGATGGCCCGGTAGATGCTGTCTGGATTGAGAATCTCAATTCGGTTTTGGATGACAACAAAACTTTGACTTTGGCGAACGGCGATCGTATAATTATGGCTCCCAACAGCAAACTCGTATTTGAGCCGGACAACGTTGACAATGCTTCACCTGCTACCATTTCTCGAATGGGGATGGTTTTCTTCAGTGCATCTGTTCTGAAATGGAAACCGATTCTTGAGGTAAAATTGGAATCAGGGTTAGCAAAACCGTTACACCTTTTTATCTGGTTATGAGATTAATTGATTGATTAGTTGAAGTATATTGAAGGCGGAGGGTAAACTCTATTTGCCCCGTCTATAGTAGAGTTGAGGTAGAGTACAAATGTAATTATCAACACGACGAGGTAACGGATGTTCCGTAAAGTCACACCTGACAAATTTGTAAACTGTCATGGAAATATCATTCCACGAGAATGTAGCTGCCCTCATTTGAGTGAATACACCCTCGTGCATTTGACAAAACTACTTTTGAATTATGCAAACTGAATACTGTGTGACTATTACAGGGTTGGCTCAAAACAAAGCCGAACGATCAAGTGCAAGTGATACGTGAGTTGTTCGATAAAATTTACGACGATGCTCATGAGTTTCTCCAAACCAAATTAGTTACAAAAATGGCCTTGCTTGAATCAATGTACATAAGGCAATGTATTGACCTGCTAGAAGGATTGCTACTAGAAGCAAACGCTGGTCAGTAAATTTCAGTCCATTGAGTACTTGCTCCCATGAATCATTTGATTTTTTGATCAGTGTTTCTTCATTTACAGATAGCATCACCCCCCGTTATATTGAGAAAATGTTCTTGTTTTCTATGATGTGGAGTCTTGGAGCTGTTTTGGAACTTGACGGTCGAGAAGCATTACAAAACTTCTTGGTACATCATCCGTCAAACTGTGATTGGCCGAAATGTCAGGTTAGTGATCTTCAGTGGTAGTACAAACTCAATTTTTGGAGACCGTTTACGTGGAGATGACATTTTGACAAGAATTCACGAATAGTTTCTTCATAAACAAAGCATATATTCGCTTGCAATAACTAGTTTTCTCGTCGTAATAATGTTCCAA
Organism: Eretmocerus hayati; assembly: GCA_029851415.1. Classification (NCBI taxonomy): domain Eukaryota; kingdom Metazoa; phylum Arthropoda; class Insecta; order Hymenoptera; family Aphelinidae; genus Eretmocerus; species Eretmocerus hayati. Next base: position 48,680,715 of record CM056743.1, read on the forward strand.
TTTTTTCCTTCCATTGAGACCTGAATATGCCACTGGGCCTGTGAAAACTAGTTTTAGCACCTTTTTGAAACCAATCTACGTACTTATTTGTAGTCGGACGTATAAACCGCAAACCACTGAATTTCTACTTCCGTCAAAATATATTGTGTGAATCGGATTTAATATTTTACAGGACGATGAAACCATATTTGAATTCTTTGTATCTGAATCTGGCGATTGGTCTCATTGGAACAATAGAGTGTTGGAGTTTGAATACCCTCCAGATACAGTTTTGGAGTATTACTCTATCTTGGTTCCAAATGTTGATAACACAAGGACCATATTTTTGATCGATTTGATAGCGAAACAAGAAAAGGCTGTACTCTTGATAGGTATGAAATCTTACCACACCAATGCCCCATCATAATCAAATATTTACATTATTCTGCCTTGCTTCCAACTTGAAATGTACCAGCCCATCTCACCAGTTTTATCAATTTCTTACTCTGCTCGCCTAATATTCATTTTCGAAAGATAACAGGGTTCATGCCAGGTAACATCAATCCTCAAGTCCAACTCTGGTGGTTTGTTGATCTCTATATGGGCCATTTCGGAGCCTTTTGGCCAGGACCGTCATCAGGGGGTTCTGGAGAAAATCCCAAGAAACTATTTTCTGTTAGTAAAATGTTTAAATAGTACAAGGAATTTTTTTGGGATTTCTTTGAAGCTCCCCATGTGCCTTAAGGCCCATGAGAGACCCATTTTGGCCCCTTCTGAGCCTATTTTCGGATATTCATACCTTCGACTAGACTCAACTTTTTTTGACGTACCTGGATGCATCTTCTTTGTTGAGACTAAAACTTTCGAGAAAATGATTGCCCAAGATCGATGATTGAGCCTAGCGACTTGTAAGAGCTATTTGCTGGGAGCAGGTTTCAACGATTTTTACGCTTGCTCCAGAGTGATCTAGCTCCTACTAGCTATGTGATAAGGGGTTGTACATATACTACGTAACCGATTTAGGGGGAGGGAGGAGTTGAGGGAATTACTACGATTGCTACGACAGGGGACGGGGGGGGGGCTTCAGTTCTAATACTACGTCACCGCAGAACTGGACTCGATCAAAATTCTACGATCTTGCGCGAAAGCAAAACTGAGAAGTTGTATAAAAAATCGAGACTATGGTGGTGAGTCGAAAAGAGTGACTAATAGTCCGATGCAGTATAAAAGCTACCAGTATAAAGCTCGTTATAAAGGTTTTGGCCACAACTCTTCCGTTTGAGCTAATCAGTGAAGCCCTTGGAAGTGCTACCAACCGTGTCTTCAGAAGTGTACAACTTGAATGTTGAGTGGGTAGGTGTAGAAACCATTGAAGATTCCTCTGAACTGCATGATATGGTAGTAGTAGATGAACCGATGCCAGTTATGACAAATATAGAGGCGTGGATTAGCTACGGCATCTTCCCCGCAGATAATCAAAGTGAAATATCCAACGATTGATTTATAATTACCCTATGAAAACGTCTTTCAAATCGTATTTTGATAGTTCCAGCGAGTAATAAAACTGCTATCACACAAAATGCTTCTTTATCACGCGTTATGGAACCTCTATAAAGTCGTGAACAAAAAATCCCTCAAATCCTTATTTTTAGAACCGATGAAAGGCTGAGAGGGGGGAGGGCTGGCCGTAAAACGACGTAGTTTGGGGGGGAGGGGTTGTGGTCATGTATCACGGTTTACCACGTAGTATGTGTACGACCCCTAATCGACGTTCACTGGTAGTCATTTTGGAGGTCTTGGAAAAAGGTACAAGTTGACCACTGATAAAAGTCGATTGTCGTACTCTTCATATGGGGTACAGTCGTTGAGCAGTTTCGTGAAAATGTCAAACTTTGAGATTACTTTTGGAAAAATCCTTTTTTTTTCTTCGACCCCAAACCTGTGTGTGTGTGTGTGTGTGTGTGTGTGTGTGGTGTGTGTGTGTGTGTGTGTGTGTGTGTGTGTGTGTGATTTTGATACAAATACTATCAATTAGAATAATAATCTGGGTGGGCCACTCGACTCTCAATTCAGCCAATTCAGAACCACCGGTTTTTTGTGACTTTATGCTGAAAACGACCTCACACACATGGCTTGCACATGCTTGCATTTGAATTTATATCCACCAATCTGTGCTGAAGTACTCCTTAAAGTACTCCCAAATGTGTATGGAAACTTCCGGAGCCTCGAGCCAGATGCAAGCTGGAGCTTTTGTTTTACGAGTCAAAAATGGTCATGCATTCATCTATTTGGACGCAGGCGAGAGTGATAGATATTCTACTCATTCCAGCTCACAAATGAGATGAGTAACTGAATGAAGAGATACAATAGTATATTATGCGTCGAGCGCCAAAAAAACCTTGTTCTTTGCGATAACTTTGTTGGACGTCAGCTTCGCCGACGTCCAACAAGGTTAGGTATCGTCAAGAACAAAGTTTTTGGCACGAGACGCAAATGCCGCTTTACACGGCTCGACGCGCAAACTGTGTGTTTCGGTTCGCGCGAGGAAGCATGGAAACACGCAGTTTGCGCGTCGAGCCGCGTGAATGTTCAAAGTGACCATCTGAACACGTTTTTGGGGTCAATTTGGCTCTAAATCATCACCCGAAGCCACTACGTTTTAAAACATGTAATGAAGTGTTTTCTAGTCTGAGAGGAAGTATCAATGTTTTAGAGCCAAACCGACCACGAGAACGTATTCAGATGGTTTCCGTCATATTCTGTCGGATAAACATGTTTGTATCCTCATTCTAGCCGCTCATTTTATTGGTAAGCTAGCTAGAATGAGCAAAATCCCTCTCACGCTCGCCTGAGTCCAATTTGAGTTTTTTTACACATTTGGGGGTACTTTGGGGATTCCTTCAGCGCAGATTGGTGCAAATTAGTTCAGATACATGTATATGCAAGCCATGCATGTGAGGCCGTTTTTAGCAAAAAGTTACGAAAGGGTATTCCGAATTGGCTATATAGAATCGAGAATTGAATGGCCCAACCAGATTATTGTTATAATTAATATCATTTGTATCGAAAAACATACTCGCACAGGTACGGGGTCGAAGAAGAAAAATGTTTTAAAATTGAGCTTAAAGTTTGTCATTTTTACGAATTTGCTCAGCTTGTAACGACTGTAACTCCTATAGAAAGTACAGCAATCGACTTTTACCAGTGGTCAACTTGTAGGTTTCTTCAAGACCTTCGAAATGACTACCGGTGAAGGTTAATCATCAGTTGTCTAGCAGGAGCTAGATCACTTTGGAGCAGGCCCAAGAATCGCTAAAATCTTCTCTCAGCAAAAAAGCTTCTACAAGTCGCTAGCTCTCAATTATTGATCTCGGGCAATTTTTTCCTCAAAAATTCTAACCTCATGAAGGAATATTATGCAAGTACGTTGAAAAAAGTGGGGTCTAGACGGAGCTATGAATTTTCAAAAATAGGCTTAAAAGGGGCCTAAAATGGGTCTTTCATAGGCCTTAAGGCTAATGAGAGGTTTCGAAAAAGCCCCGAGAAAATTTTATTGTACTATTTCAACATAGTACCAACAGGAAAATTTTGTTAGGATGTTTTCCAGACCTCCTTAGTGACAGTCCTGGCCGAAATGTTCCAAAATGGCCTATACATACTAGTGGAGCACAGCTACTCTTCTCGTTCGATTTCTGAAATGTTGAGCTGGCCTTTCGATTTCCTCTGATACAGTTTTTGACAAGAGGACACTTTTTTTTTCATTTGATAAAACTACTTAAAAGAGAATGAGAAACGTTCCATTCAGGATCGCGCGCAACCGTGCTTCCCTGAGGATGCTAATGACTTGGGATATACTCATCAAGTGGCCTTATTTGAATTTCGAGTGCCATGATTTTTGAGTCGATTTTGAAATTTTGATCAATATAGATGACGAAAAGTTTGACGTTTTCCTGCAAAATCCGAATGATTAACTTTTGTTCCGGTAGGAGAACAAGGAACTGCTAAGACCGTCATGATCAAAAGTTCCATGGCAAAACATGATCCTGAGTATCATCTGAATAAGTCATTCAGTTTTTCGTCAGCTTCAACGCCAAACATGGTCCAAGTAAGTTGTTTTTTTTCATTTTTCATTCATCCAGGTCTAATCGTATGAGCGAAAGGATCAAATAATATGTTCTAAATTCAATCCCATTTATATGGATTGATGTATAATTGCTTTTGAATACATTAAATGAATATTCTGTTCCAATTTTTCAAGGCTATTATACTCGCTTTCCAGAGACTTATCTTCTGATATGAAAATATCTTTCGGGCACTTGAAAAACGCTCGAAAATATTATTCTCCATTTTGTGAAGTGTAAAACATCTCTATCAACCCATTTCGATCGGAAAGACAGAAAAATTCTTCCTCCGATGAAAATTTGTCAACGCATCTTGTGAATTTGACCGTACAAATGATTAGTCATAGGTACATTGATCATTACATTCTCAACATATTGTGTTTTACTAGCGAATTTTCGAGAGTTACGTGGAGAAGCGCGTTGGACACACAGTGGGCCCTCCCAATGGAAAAAAGATGAGTGTATTCATCGACGACATAAATATGCCAGTGATAAACGAATGGGGTGATCAAGTAACAAATGAAATCGTTCGGCAAATAATGGAATATAAAGGATTTTATTCACTTGATAAACCTGGAGATTTCATAATATTACAAGACGTAATGTTACTGGCCGCAATGATCCATCCTGGAGGTGGTAGGAACGACATCCCTCCAAGATTGAAGAGACAATTTAACATATTCAATTGTACTTTACCTTCTGACAAGTCAATGGATACCATATTCAGTGAGTTGTTACGACCCACGTGAAATCGATAGATGATTTTGGGATATGGACTTTGAAGTGACTAATATTGAGAGAAATCACTTCTTTTGATATTAGGAAGCATAGGCCAAGGATACTTTTGCCCAGAAAGATTCTCGGATGAAATTGTAGACTTTCTTCCGAAATTGATTCCTCTTACACGAGTGGTATGGCAGAGAACCAAAGTAAAACTCTTGCCGACTCCATCTAAATTCCACTATGTATTCAATTTAAGAGATTTATCTCGGATATGGGAAGGGATATTGAGGATAGAGAGAGCTGAATGTGGTTCCATCACGACTCTCCTCAGGCTCTGGGAACACGAGTGCATGAGAGTAATATCTGATAGGTGAGTTCCAGCAAACACAATGTTATGAATATTCACATAGACTTGATGACTTTGATGCTGAGTCATTTAATGAAATACTCATGGGAATAATGGAAAGATTTGCTCTTCAAGATTTGTCGATTTTTCGGACAAGCAGTGGTTCAAAAATATGTTGCAAGCAACAGCCAAAGAAATATTGGGATCTGACTTCAAACATTATGATCCAACGGAAACATTCTTTGTAAACTTCTTGCGCGAGCCTCCCGAACCCACTGGTGATGAGCCTGATGATTTCGTACTTGAAGCTCCGAAAACTTACGAAGAGATGCCAAGGTATTGATAAGTGATAAGAAAGTCTGTTACATTCACTCACATTTCGAAAGCTCAAGTCTGACTTACTAATCTCATATGCCATCGTTTTGCTCGACCGTTTCGATTGATGAGATTAACGTGTCTGAATCAATTCAACTGTTTGGTCTTTAGCGTCAAAAGATATAAGAAGCTCATAACGACTCATATAATGAATGAATTTTGGCGAACTTCTCACTTTTAATGACACTACCATTGAAATTCTTACTGATACTTCTATTATGCTTTTATTGATCTGTTCAGCTATGAAATTGTTATCGCACGAGTCAAAGCTTTCGAAAGCCAGTTCAATGAATACATCAGAGGCATCTATCTTGACCTGGTCCTATTCCACGATGCTCTTGTGCATTTGTTCCGAGTTTCAAGAATCATAGGAGCTCCTAGAGGGAACGCTCTGCTGGTCGGAATTGGTGGATCTGGAAAACAATCGCTGACTCGCTTGGCATCATTCATTGCTGGATACAACTTTTTCCAGATAGTTTTAACCAGGTTTGTCATCACTTTACAATATGCAAAAGTTGGCAAACGAGTATTTCGTTTCACAGTAATAGTGGTGGACGAGTTTTACTTCTGACAACGCCATCATATCAATGGCATAGGCCATATTATCGCTTCTTTTCACTGTCCTCTCTTTTTTTCCCGGAATAATCTCTTATTTGGGGTGACAACAATTCAATTTTTTACTGGTATACACGCAATGGCGCGGCGGGTTCTTTACCGAAAATCTTGTTTTTTTTTTTGTTGATAAGATGGTTGATGCTGGCTGAAAATGATTATATACTGGAGAAAATAGTTTAAATACAAAAAGTTTCAAGAAAGTAGTCTCGAAGATTTTACACTTCGGCGCGAAGCTGGCAGTTTTGCAGCATCCGTAATGCTACATAAGAAATATGCGAGTTGAATATTAACCATCAAGGATGAAAAAAATCTACCAAAATCACTTATGCTACATAAGAAAGTCAAAAACAGACGATTAATGTAAGATAAAATGGTGAGAGTCAATGTTCGTCATGAAATATTGTATCATAGATTCATTTTACAGGAGCTACAACGTACAGAATTTCACAGAAGACTTGCGCAGAATCTATCGAGAGGCTGGCACTGGTCCTCGAGGCATGACATTCATTTTCACTGACAACGAAATCAAGGATGAAGGATTCTTGGAGTTCATAAATAATATACTGAGCGTTGGTGAAGTCGCCAATCTCTTCGCAAAAGATGAAATGGACGAAATTCTAACAAATATTGTCCCACTTATGAAGAGAGAGGATCCAAAACGAGTGCCTACGCAGGAAAATCTCTATGACTTTTTCATATCAAGAGCGAGGAACAACCTGCACATAGCTCTGTGTTTCTCCCCCGTAAGATGATCACAAAATACTCTTGAAGACCATTGATGTGTTATAACAATTGTATTACCTGTTATCATCTTGAACTTTTTGTGTCTTGTGGTTTTCAAAAGCACTTGAAGGATTGATTCATAATATCCTGCAAGAAAAAATTGCTCCGGACTAATTTTCTTTTCCAGGTGGGCGAGAAATTCCGATCTCGAGCACTCAAGTTCCCAGGCTTGATATCTGGTTGCGTAGTAGATTGGTTCTTCCGCTGGCCAAAGGATGCATTATGTGCTGTCAGTTATCATTTCCTTGGAAAGTACCAAATTATGAATCCAGATGACATCAAAGAACAACTCATTGAAATCATGGGGGATGTTCAAGATTGTGTGAACGACTCGTGTGCCGAATACTACAACCGATTCCGTCGTCAGTGCTACGTTACACCGAAGTCTTTCATGACTTTTATTGAAGCTTATAAAGTTCTGTATAAGCAGCGAGTGGAAAATATTGAGATGCTAGCTTACCGAATGAAAAATGGTTTGAACAAGTTGGTCGACGCTGCGGCTCAAGTGGATGATTTACGCGTTGTGTTAGTCAAGAATCAAGAGGAGATAGCCGTGAAAAATATCCAAGTGGAAGCCGTAAGTTTTGCTCTCATATCCATAATCCGGTATTTTGGTGTCCTTGCAAAGGCCGGGTACCAATACTCCTCATCTTCAAAGCTGCGCCGTCTATTACAGCCAACTGCCAACGATTCGTTCGAAATTGAATGAGTATTTTTTAGTGCGGTGGAAGAAGAATTTCACGGAATAATAAGGGTACCCAAAGACTTGATTACTATGTTTGCGAGAAATTCAGTGTTTCAACTCGGTATTCTCTCAAGTTTCTACCTGTTTCAACTTCAGAATCGTCTATGATGACTGCGTTATTCGCCTTCAATACATGCAGAATGTATAAAATGCGTTATCATTTTCTTAAGATTCATACTACCTTATAGGTTGTTCAATCCACCAATTGATTCATATTTCAGAACTCGTGTCATTTTCATAGACACATGCATAATTTTTTTTGAAAACTAGCAAGTATGATTGAAAAGCGAGTCTTGGTGAACGGAAATTAACTCATAGATTCATGACTTGATCAATAATATTTTAGATTTTGGTGACGGTGAATGAAAAAAGAAGCGACGCAGAGGCTGTGAAGGCTAAAGTCCAGAAGTCGAAGGACGAGGCAGAGGTCTTACTAAAAATCATCTCGAAAGAAAAAGGAGTCGCAGAAAAAAAATTGAAAGCCGCTGAACCAGCGCTATTGGAAGCAGAGGCTGCTCTACAGGTGATTCTAATTTTCAAGGCAGGGGCCCACAAAAAATTTCCTGATTAGAAAAGGTGGAACAAATTTCTAACGTATTCTGAGCCCCTGAACACGGATTAGAACTAAGCACAGCACCCTCCCTAGCCGTTTCCGGGTTATGACCATATTCAGGAGTTACAAAAATACCTAGGTATAAGTTTTTACGTTGTAGAGGAAAATTGAGATCTTTCACAGCAAACCTAAGAGCAGAATCGCGTTTGCCATGAAATTTAGCGCCGTGAATATATTTTTTAGAATTTTGAATTAGAGTTTTAGAATATATTGTTTCAAATAACCCTCGCGGAAGCTAAAAAAATCCCTAGATGTGCTAAAATTTCTCAGGCGAGGTATTTTTGTACTAGACCAGAATTCGAGGTGTCAAGCGTGGCCTAGCAGACAATGTATGAGAGATAAGAGTTGGCAGAGCGACAGTTCAATATTCTGCCACCTCACGCGTTCACTCGTGGTATTATGGCGCTGTAGTCAGGGTTGACACCTCGAATTCCTCGAATGGTGACAGGATAGATCAGAACTAGGGGCGGGATCAAATTCTAGGTGAATGTTACGTCGGAAACGTATATTTGGAAATTTATAGAATTTCTTCGAGACAGTGGTAAAAGGCAGAGCAAAAATGAATGAGAAAATCACTAAAATTACACAGCATCTATACGCTGATTCGGAGCCTGATATGTTTGATCTTTCACCCGCGTTCCCATTCAGCATTCCAGCACCGTTGAAAATTCTGAAATAATACGTTCTCGACGTGAAATTCGACGTAGAATTTGATCTCGGCCTTAATTTTGACCTCTTTAGTCATCATTTGGTTCCAGGACAAGGATACCTCGTTTAGAGAATCTTAGCACATCTAGGACATTTTTTAACTTCTTGGGGAGTGAAGAAATCCTGGAAAAACACGCACTTGACGTGAAATTTGATGGCAAAAATGACCCTGCTCTTTGTTTTTCTGTAAGAGTTCTCAAATTTCCTATAAAGTGCAAAATCTCATATCCTGGAATTTTTGCAACCCATAAATATGGTCATAACTCGAAAGTGGCCAGGAGAAGATGCTGTCTTAAGTTCGGACCCGTGTTCAGCAGCTCCAAATGTAATAAAAATATATTTCATCTATTCTGATCAGGAATTATTTTCTGTGGGCCTGTATGATTCACATCTATGCTTTCATCATATCTCATGACAGCAGTATGAGAACTAGTTATATTAGAAGAATCGGTAAGACGATGAGTTTACCATTCAATTTCTAAATAAAATGAGGAAAATATATCTTATGTGCCCAGAATGGTTGGGCCGATTCGGGACTGGTGTAATTTTTCACAAGTAGTGAGAGCAGCAGAAATTGTTTTTGAGTACTAGTAGCCGTCAAGGAGGTCCAAATTAAGACCATGTGATATTTCCATTACAGACCATCAAAGCAACTGATATTGCTACAGTGCGAAAATTGGCGAAGCCTCCTTACTTGATCACGCTCATCATGGACTGCGTGTGTATACTTTTTGGGAAAAAGTTGGATCCTGTGAAACCTGATTTAGACAGAAACTTTCTCCAAGCATCGTGGAATGAAGCATTGAAAGTACGTTGAAAGATCTCATATATAGTGTAATGGAGGACTGTTTTTTTTCGGTTCACAAATGCCATCCTTGAGTTGAGAATTCATTCTAGGAAGGGAGTATATTCATATATGAAAATTTAGTTGAATTTTTGAGATGTAAAAATGCCATTACCATTCGGGATTCGTATGCCTGATGGAGGATCTAAGAGATTGTATTTTCACACTTCGTTGCCACAAATATATAGGTATTTTGACATCGTTGCTACTTATATTTCGAAACCCTTAACATTTAGAGAACGGGGATGGCCACTATAATGGCACTTAAGGTGCACACTTTACAAGTGGATCAAGCTACCCAAAAACGACTCCTAGAGGGTTTTCGGGGTCTCTGAGTCTGATCAAGGAGTCAACAAGCCTGTATCTCATTAAGAGATGCCTCAACCAGATGAGAGAAAGAGTACTAAAGAAACTCTATAGAATCATCCATTGCATGAGGATAAAATGCGAAAAATGCCAATTTTGACCTGGAAGATGCGGTTTTGGTAGCCAAGGCCAACTCGGTTATTTTTTCCCACTATTTTTTCCGTACTCGGGGCACCAAAAAACATTTGATTACGGATTTGGCGGCTCAAAACAAAAATAATAAAATGTCACCATGGGAATTACAGGCCGGGGCTGGTTACTATAGTGGCTCGCCATGACTTTGGGCTGATAAAATCCATTACACAGCCATCATACATGAACATTTCCATGAAAATCGGAGGTCATTTTATCAGGAAAATCCCTGTTCTCTGAAGGTTAAGGGGCTGCCCATAAATTACGTAGGCAGCTGGGGGGGGATCTGAAGATATTGAAAAATAATTACGGGGAGCGGGAAGGGGTGTACAGCCCCGACTACGTATACTGAACCACATAGAAAGAAAAAAACTGATGAAAATACTCTTGTATAGCTTATCTATTGCATTTACTATTGTACTATTATCCTTCTTGACTGCAAGTTGAAGCTATGATCAGTCTTCTGAAAAATCTTTTCACGGTTCCAGAAAATGTACAAATTTTTGAAGGAAAATACTTAAACTGCGACTTTTCCTAATTCATTACCCGACCACACGAATAATCTGATATTTAAAATCTCCTTATACTGTGTTGGATACAACTATTACATTTGAATAGAGTAAGGCTAACACATTCTTTGTCTCATGTAAAACTCTAGTATGTGGTGGAAAGATGATCAATGTCATTCTTTGTCAGTGTATGTAGGATTTGAGTTGGAATCTGAGAGCCTGTACTGGAAAAAGTGAGAACTTCACATCGGATTCACGCAGCTCAATATTTTATGAGATGCATTTTTGAGTTATAATAAGCTTAAATATGTAATGTAAATGCTCGATTCCTTGTCGCAGTATTATTTCTGCTACAAGAAGTTTTTTATAATTGTCTAAAAAAACTACAAAGTTTTCTCGAGGGGGGGGGGGGTTAATTTGATCAAAAAACACCCGCGAACTACAGGGAAGGGGTAGGGGTAGAAAATAGCTAATATATGTTTACATAGTCTGTGGACGGCTCCTAAGTCAGCCAAATGAACGATGTAGATGAGATCCAACCTCGGATCCAACAGCACTCCGCGCCCTCATAAGCCCTCTAAACATCTTTCTCATTAAATTTGTTGTCACTCACATCGATTGTACTTTCATCAGGTGATGGCAGACGCGAAGTTCCTCTCCAACTTACAAAATTTCCCGAAAGACAACATCACTGCAGAGACTATCGATCTCATGGTTCCCTATTTGAGCTATCCTCTATACACGTACGAGGCAGCAAAAATAGCATGTGGTAACGTTGCTGGATTGATTCAGTGGACCATGGCAATGGGTAATTTCTATGAAGTTAACAAGGATGTTCTGCCATTGAAAGTGAGTCATTCTTAATCATGTATCCAAATTGCAGACAAACTATGCAAAGTACTCCTGAAAATCCTTATTAATTTTCTAGGCCAATTTAGCTATTCAGGAGGGTAAACATGATAAGGCAAACAGGAACTTGCAAGCTGCTGAAGCACTTTTGATAGCAAAGGATGCAGAACTGAAAGGTGTTCAGGATGAATTCGATGCTGTTATGGCTGAAAGACAGGTAATTCAGGATCAGAAAAAACTGTAGTCTATCTGACAATGAGTTACAATGAGTTTTACTGAGACATTCAGTGCATTCTTCTTTTTTTCGGAGGCCTCAAAGTACGAAGGACTTGTTGCATTCTGTGGTATAGATGTGAGCATTTTAACGTATCATGTGTTGCCCTCTCCATCTATAATAGCATAACCAAACATGGACCATGTATTGATGGTCTTTTCAACAAACGCGAAGGTTCAAATGTTCGAAACTTTGTCTCTTTGCATATTCTCGAGCACGATATTTCAAGGTGCTCTGAGCCCGAAAATTCGTGATTGCGATCTCACTCGAATTTTTCCGTATTACAAGGAGAACACTGTAGAGATCTGGGTCACAAATATTCACCAAAATTTCTCCAAAGTTCTTCATGATCTGAAGTATGGAAAACCTTGAGTATTGCTATCAAATCGTTCTCCTGTCCAGAGATCCAGTGATAAACATAATCCCACAAACGTATCTATTGATCGCTGTTTCTCACGAAAAGAGTACCCAAATAGATTTACAATTGAGAAAGATGGTCCTTGTTTTTGATGTGCTATTCTTATGAGACTGTAGGGAAATTTTCGTCGACATAGGTAACACGAACCTCCGATCCTTCCACTGAATTTGATGGTTTCAAAATATTTGATATGGATTGATAATCAAATCTACTACTTGCGTCGCTCCATCTATGGGCCCCATCGATGATCTCACATTATTCTGAGGAACATTTGGAAGTCAAGAGGTCCCCTCTAGGAATATACAATATTCTTGTGTACTTCTCACCGTAGAATCCGAATCCAGACTTCATATTGCTTCTATACACTTGGGGATTCTTTTGAATCACAAAGAGCTTATTCTCGAAAAAGAAGTGTTTCCAGTGTTTTTGGCTGACTTTGTAAAGTCATTGCTATGATGATGCGTCCTTGTAGTGGACCAGGGGCGTACCGAAACTATTATTTCCTCTGTATTTCAACCTGCTAAACACGATCGCCGTCGTTTTAGAAGGCTAGAATGCTTTCAAAAAGAGTGATAAGCCGATTTTTTGAGTGGCTAGTGATGTAATTTCACCGATTTCACAAAATAAATTTGACCAAAACATTACTTTTGAGATCACTGGGGTGCATTTTCTTTGTTCTTGTATAAAAATTGAGGGAAAATCATTCGTAAGAACCCAATAATAGACATGCCTCCAATATGTGTGTAATATTCCAAAAGAAGCATATTGAGCATCTTCTGAGGTAAGTCAAGCCTGCCCGCAATGAGCCAAGTCACGCATCTTTGTGCCTCTAGAACTCCTCAAACTGCTGGAATGATCCCCTCTTATTGTTATAACAGATATCTGAAGTCCCCTATCCTCTGATAAATTCAAACGGGCACTCCAATGGTTTTACTTCGAAGGCAACTTAATAAAATAATTCAGCACTAGATATACCATGTTCTGGCGATTGAAGGGGCCCTCTTTTATTTATAGTCTTAGAAGCACCATGGACTCGGAAACTTAGAATTTGACTTATAACGGTCAGGCTTGAGCTTACCTTAGAATATGCTCAAAATCCCTTCCCGAAAGAATACCATACACGTGAATTCAACCCATGTATTTTTGGACTATTGCAAATAATTTCCCCACAATGTAAATATTAAAATATAGGAAATACGCCTTCGTGAGCCCAGAACGGAATCCCTATATAGTCAGTTTTCTGAGCATTTTGAGATTTATTGCAGAGTTGGTCAAATTAAGCTGATAGTAACTCGAAAAATCAGTTTTTCGCTCGTCTCAAACACGCATTCAGTCCTTTAAAACGACTGACATCTTGTTTCGCGAGTCAGGACACGAAGGAAACAATAGTTCCGACACGCCCTTGGCCCACTGTACTACAAGAATGCGACACCACATCAATCAATTTACAAAATGAACAAAAAAACGCTAAAAACGCCGCTTTCGGAAAATCAGTTTCTTGCGGTTAAAAGAAATTCTGACATGTAGGCGAAAATTTAGGCCGAATTCTGATTCTACGGTGAAAAATACTCCAGGAAATTTTTCACTCTTGGAGGGACCTCCCGACTTCCAAATTGCGGTTCTCAGGGTTATCATTGATTTGAACATTTTCAGATCTCATGACAAACTATTCGAATCTAGGTTATAGTTGATCAAGCAAACTTGTGCCAAGCAAAAATGGACACCGCTAAGGCAATGATAGATGGATTATCTGGAGAGCGCTCTCGGTGGACCAATCAGCTCTCACAATTCAAATCGGAAACTGAACGATTGGTCGGAGACGTCCTGATTTTGACAGGATTTCTCTCTTACTGCGGGCCTTTCAATCAAGAATTCCGCGTTTACATACAGAGAATCTGGTTGAAGTTTATTCAACGCAGAAAAATACCGGTTTCTCTGAATATCAATATCATCGATTCCTTGGCGGATACTGCAACGGTGAGTCAGAATTCGTGGAGTCGTGTGAAAATTATCGTAGTATGGAAATTTATCCGCCCGCTCAGACAAAATTGAGGGAACTTTATCTTTCAGACTGGAGAATGGAGCTTACAAGGTTTGCCCAACGATGAACTGTCCATTCAGAATGGAATCATAGTGACTAAAGCATCTCGATATCCTCTACTAATTGACCCACAGTTGCAAGGTAAAACGTGGGTGGTGAATAGGGAGATGGAGAATGACTTACAGGTATAGTATGAAATCAAGTATACCGTCAAATTATTGCGTGAGTCGAATTTAAAGTATTATTAATTTTTGAGTATGGATCAGGAGCATGTTGCGTTGGATTTTTGGGATTGCACATTGATGAATCTGAAATATCAAGCCAATGTCAAATAATTTTAGATTAGTAATTTACAATTTTCACTGTTCATACGACTTGAATTCTACATTGCAGTTGACAATTTTGACTCATAAGTACTTCCGTAATCACTTGGAAGACTGTGTGTCAATGGGGCGGCCCCTCGTAATTCAAGATGTTGGGGAAGAATTGGACCCAGTTTTGGATAATTTGTTGGAGAAAAATTATATAAAAATTGGATCGTCTCTCAAGGTACACGCTCATACTAACAACATTCTCAAAATGAGGTGGAATCTCTGTATTCGTTGAGAATTTTCACGTCAGTTTGATGGAGAAATATTATAATCTAGCTGCGTATCAATTATTATTTATCCAGTGTTTTCCAACTAAATCATTCTCTTTCTGTTCAACCAACGAATCCACGAAGGGAACTGAGACAAAGATGATTGCTTAATCACGATATACGGATTTACGGTGGTTATAATATATTCTCCTTGAAACTAATGTCACTGATTTCAAACTTTTAGTCATTTTGTGCATTGTGCTTTTCGAGAACTTGATAATAATCTGCCGATTTTTTAAATCACTTCCTAGATGATCTTGTTCAATACTCCAATTCAGTCATAATTTCTCGAAGTCTATCTTATTTCTCTATCAGTTTTTTGATATCTCTTTCACGCAAAAAATTCTTGCTTCTTACGTAAGAAAGATGTCAGAAAACTGAAATTGAGACACTTCCTACGTGCCTAAATTTAAAACCCCACTCGCGAACTTAGGTATACGCGCTATTTGTTTATATGTTTATTCACTGATCTGTTCCGGAGTATAAGGCCCATCAGGCGCGGGTCTAGGGGGGCCGGTACGGGCACCCTCCCCCCCCCAAGGAACAAAAATTGCACAGCGAAGACAGGAAGCACACGCGTCCGGAAAATTTTGTAAATCGCCCCCCCCCCCTCCAGGGCCCGATCGCCCCTCCCCCCAAGATCGGTCCCTGGATCTGCCACTGAGTCTGTTCCCATGTATTAGAGAATCTCAATTGGAAATTTCTTGCGAGATCAAACAAGAAATGTCTTCACGACATACGACGAGGGTCCTATCTGAATTTCATTGAACGATTCGGAATCACTAAAATTGGAATGAGTTAGTGTTGAAGGCAAAACGTGCTGTCTTTACTAGTTTTTCACGTTTTAAAAAATGGAAGTACAGACAGACCAAAATCCTTCTGTTCGAATACATCCGGAGCTCGATCAAGTGATCGATAATTTTCATATGTACATAACTCCCTCCAAAATATAAATCGTATCATCTATTTCTCTGAATTGTATTCTCTTTGCTGTCACTTATCACAAAAATTTCACTTCAAAATCTTCGTCGAATCGTAAATGAGGAACGATTCTGATAATAATATAACCAATTTTTATAAAGGTGAGACTTGGGGACAAAGAGGTCGACATTCATGAAGATTTCAGATTGTACATAACAACGAAACTTCCAAATCCTGCATACCCCCCAGAAGTTTTTGCACGGACTTCTGTTATAGATTTCACAGTAACAATGAAGGGCTTGGAAGACCAGCTCTTGGGTAGGGTCATCCTCACAGAGAAGAAAGAGCTTGAAGATGAAAGGACTCAGCTAATTGCCGATGTCACGGCTAATAACAGGAACATCAAAGAATTAGAGGCAAATCTCCTCCATAAATTGACAACAGTTCAGGTTCGTACGGCTCTGGAAATTCTTTGAGATTTCAAATCTACTGATTGTATTATCATTGGTCGGTGAAATCAATTCGTTTTCTCTTTCAAGTCATTTAAGATTCTCAATTTTGTCAACTAAACCAGGGTCCGCTGATCGAAGACTTGGAGCTGATGTCGGTTCTGAATAATACCAAACAAACTGCAGCCGAGGTGAACGAAAAACTGATCATCGCAAAAGACACAGAGATAAAAATAAACACAGCTAGAGAAGAGTTTCGACCTGTGGCTACTCGAGGAAGTGTTTTGTATTTCCTTGTTTGTGATATGGCTCAAGTGAATTGCATGTATCAAACTTCGCTGGCTCAGTTTTTGGAGAGATTCGATTTGTCCATGGAAAAGTGAGTGTACACCCTGATACAACACTGTCATATAAATATTCGAAACAGTGGATTGATCCACCGAGTTTGTTCCACAGAATGCGAACATTGTGACTTGGTTCCTGATGTCTCATAGCATTCCATTACACGTTCATGAATTCCAACCCTTCGATACCCAACAACTTTTCAATATGAGAAAGACTTCATTTTCCAATGACTTTCCCTGAATTTAAGGCACTATGGATTGATCAATCAAAATTCTATGGGTATATTCATCACAAACACCTTGATATTAATCTCCAAAAAAATTTGGGGCCATAGAATAACTCTGCTCATATCCTGAATCAAAGCTTCTGATATTCACTTTCAGATCTCCGAAACATCCACTGAATCAGAAGAGGATCACCTACATCATTGAATATTTGACGTATGAAATATTTAGATACAAATCTCGAGGCTTGTACGAGATACACAAATTCATGTTCGGATTGCTGATGACTTTGAAGATTGATCTAGAGCGCGAGTTTATAACTCACGAGGAGTTCCAGTATCTAATCAAAGGAGGAGCAGCTCTTGATTTGAACGCAGTTGAACCAAAGCCGCCGAGTTGCAAGTGGATAACTGATGTCGTCTGGTTGAACTTAGTTGCCCTTTCGTCTCTACCTAAATTTCAAAATATAGTAAATCAAGTCATCTCTGCTGACAAGACTTGGAAGAGTTGGTTTGATAAAGATGCTCCAGAAGAGGAAGTTATTCCCGATGGTTATGATTCGTTGGACACATTCCGACGTCTGCTGATCGTAAGGTACTCTCATGCCTTGCTCAACACTCGTCAACTCGGTTTATTGAGAGTAGCTTTCTTCTAGTTGAATATTTACATGAATTGGAAGCCTACTCGAACATAGTACTATGGGGCTATCCTACAAAAGAGAGAGCGATTCGATCTCACAACGGACAAATTTGTATTCTCTCCATAATGATTCCATCCTGTTCAAATGAACGATTTTTTTCTCTCCAGAGCGTGGGCTATGGACAGAGCTCTTTCACAATCCAAGATCTATATAGCTAATTCGCTCGGGAAGAGGTTTGCAGAGCCAGTGATTGCCCTGTTGGATGTGTTGCATTCAGAATCAAGGCCAAATACGCCGATGATAGGATTTTTGAGTATGGGCTCTGATCCTACTCCAAGTATTGAACAACTAGCCAAAAAGTTGGAATTAAAATGCAAGAGTATATCGATGGGCCAAGGTCAGGAAGTCCACGCAAGGAAATTAATGGAATCGGCAGTCAAGGATGTATGTACAATTTAATTTAAAAAAATGGACAATACTTTTATGATAGTGCGGGTGAAAAGTCTGATCATTGTGCAAATTATTTAACAGGGTTTCTGGGTCTTATTCCAAAACTGCCATTTGGGTCTGGAATACATGATTGAGCTCGTGAATACTATCATGGAGATGGAACCTCCTCACGAAGACTTCCGAATCTGGATCACTACAGAACCGCATACTAAATTCCCCATTTCTTTGCTGCAAATGTCTCT
Source organism: Eretmocerus hayati (assembly GCA_029851415.1). NCBI lineage: Eukaryota > Metazoa > Arthropoda > Insecta > Hymenoptera > Aphelinidae > Eretmocerus > Eretmocerus hayati. The sequence continues at coordinate 48,699,067 of CM056743.1, forward strand.
CAAGTTTACTTGTGAACCCCCGCAAGGTATTGATCTTATTTTACTATCCTCGTTCTCGACCAACTCCTAACTCTCCGATGCTCGATTATTAGTGGTATGCTTGATAAGCTTCTTAAAATAATCAGCTGGATAGCGCATCTTAAATGCCCTTCACATTATATTCGGATACTTCCGATTGGGGTTGGAACCAAACTGTCGCATTGTTTTTATGACTTCGAACTTTTTTTCGATTATCTTTTGTTTGGCCCAGATTCGGAGAGTATCCGCAAAATTGGGATGATTGGGCTAAATAGGTTCGAGCGTTCGCAGAAACCCGCACAAATACCTGCAACGATGATCTTCTGCCTAGAGTATGATTCATTTGTTTTTGGATTTCAGGTGTCAAGGCTGGTCTATACGCCACGTACAGCAGCATGAACCAAGTACTGCTTGATACATGCGATGTAAAACAGTACATCCCTCTCATATATACAGTCTCATTCTTGCACACGGTTGTGCAAGAAAGAAGGAAGTTTGGACCTCTTGGGTGGAATATTCCTTATGAGTTCAATTCCGCTGATTGGCTTGCTTCATGCTTGTTTATCAACAATCATCTCAGCGATATGGATCCTAAACTAGGCATTAGTTGGCCTACCATCCGGTAACGTTTTCCACTTTGTATCTTTCACCTACAAGCTCATACAAGATCATCGCATCTTGTTAAAGTAGAGTCTAGTTTTCCATCAATTCAACTAGTCGTCATTTCTTATAACTCCCTTTTCATCGTTTCTCAATAGTTTTTTCGCTATTATTATAACACTGTACAACAAACAGGTTGAAATGTCACGTTCAGTGGACCATGATTTCCTTGCGTATTATTTGACGCTGAAATTGAATCCGAGACCCAAATTGCTCCAGAACGTCAGGATTTATTTGGATTCCAAAAAACTATTCCTCCAGAAGTTTTTTTTATGTTGACTAAAATCCTGACTTACAAGGGGAGGTCTAACTTTGTGGAACAAGGATCTTGATGAAACTCTGGGAATCATCTTGTTTTGATGGAAAATGGAGGTATCTTCAAGGGTTTGATCCCATGGGCCTCCTATCCCGAGATACGGATATGGAGGTTAGCGTTGTTAGTACATCTATACACACGATTTTTCAACATGGGCCTATGTTGGCAATGCTAATCTCCATAGTTGTATCTCACGGTAGAAGGCCCATGGGATCGAATCCTTGAAGATACCTTCATTTTGCACCAAAACAAGATAATTCCCAGAGTTTCATAAGGATCCGTGTTCCGCAAGGTTGGACCTCCCCTTGTTAGTAGCTCAAAACGGAGCACGGGATCGCGTTCAGACGGTTATTTTGTGCCTGATAAGGATATTTGGATCCCTTCAGCAAGCGAGAACTTTTCATCTTGTGGTTGTAGAACAGCAAGTATTAGTACACAAACACGCGTTTTCACAGGTTTTAGGGGTCGTTATCCTTGCTGTGTCAGAGTAACGGGGGAAAAATTCTCGCTTGCACATGTGCAGGTCATCCAAATATTCTTCCCAGGCACAAAATGACCGTTCAAACATGACCCCGTGCTTCGAATCGAGTTATTACGACAGGAGTTTCGTCTACGTCAGAAAACCTCTGGAAAAACGATTAAAAAAAATTTTGCGATTAAGAAAAATCTTGACGTACTGAAGCATTTTCAGATTCGGTTTCGGATCCAACATGAGGAAATGCGTAAAAGAGTCATGGTCCGGTCAATGTGACATTCCGCACCCAAAATTTTGTGTTGTACATAGGGATCAGAATCACTATACATTCGTACAAACAAACTTTGTGACATATTTCACGTAAAAAAGGCTGTCTCCGTAGAGGGTCAGCTAAGCGAAACAATTCTCAGTTGGTATGGAGATATCAATCTACATAGATACAAAACAAAACCCTTGGCATCACAGGATACATTCCGTAATTCGATCATATTCATGTTACCAAGCTTTTGAATTATTTCGCATCAATACTGGAAGACTATTCTCTTCAAAAACCTGACCTTCAACTCTGTGAGATTTTGAAATTGAACCACGTCACTCGAATTTTTAGTTACATGATTGGCGAGGTCCAGTACGGTGGCCGTGTTACCGATGACTATGACAAGAGGCTCCTGAACACGTTCGCTAAGGTGTGGTTCGCTGACACTCTGTTCGAGGACAGTTTCGTCTTTTTCAAGGGCTACCCAATTCTGTATTTCAAACAAGCAACAGATTACGTTGCTAAGATTGAAGAGATGGGAACAACAGATCCTCCCGGGGTTTACGGGCTGCACGCCAACGCCGATATCACGTAAATAGCCTGCTCCAACGAACTCATCATAAACAAGGATTCAGATCTAAATAACTGTTGATATTTTGCAGTTATCAGAGCAACACCACACAAATTATCCTGGATACAATAATATCAGTGCAGCCAAAAGAGGCTGGAAGTGGAGCTGGAGAATCGAGAGAGGTTGTGGTTGCAAGACTCACTCGAGATATGTTGGAAAAATTGCCACCATCTTACGATCCGCACGAAGTCCGAGAAAGGTTTTTGATTTTTACATACTATTACATCTCTAACACATACCTATTTGAAGATTATTGACTCATGGAGTACTTTGAATCTGATTCAGGTTACGAGCAATGGGTCACACTGCTCCGATGAATATATTCTTGAAGCAGGAAATCGACCGAATCCAAATTATTATTGGCCTAGTTGGTACCACTTTGGAGGATCTGCTCTTGGCTATCGAAGGAGTGATCATCATGAATGAAGTATTGTCACGATCCAAAAATCACAAGCCGTTATGTCTTCAGACATGATCTTATTTGTTATTTTTTAGCAACTACGAGATGCTTTTGATAACATCTACGATGCTCGCGTCCCGTCTACGTGGAAGGCCAAGTCTTGGGAATCGACTACTATTGGTTTCTGGTTCACAGAAATGATTGAGCGAAATCAGCAGCTGTCTCAGTGGCTACAAAATGGTAGACCGCACAAGTTCTGGATGACAGGATTCTTCAATCCTCAAGGTATTTACATCATATTCCACAGCAAATGCTAATTTCCGTACTCTATATTTTGTCATTGTACACAATGCGTTCTATGAGATGGAAAGAGTGAGGATAACCAATCAGATTTACTCATTTCAGTGAATACGTTGACAATCATTCGATAGAACGGGTATCTAGAAATTTTCCTCCTAATTCGCTTTTCACAACTTTGATATTTGGAATATTTATCAGCATAGTGAAATAACCGTCCTAATTTGAGAAGGTTTACCACAAGAAAACTGTTGAGGCTATAAAGCACACTAGAGTAACCGTTCGAGCTATCACTCTAACTGACAACGCATTCAATCAGTTAACCACCCCTTATATCCCCTACGAGACGACATAAGTGAAAAGCGCAAAAAGGCTGTCATTATAGTATTTTCGATACCCTATGCGTAATAGTGTACTTTACGCAAAATTTAACGACTTTTACTCACAGATCATCAAAGAGTATACTTTGATATACGAGAGTAAATAATACATCTCGATACAAAGGTGAAAAAAGTCTATTACGCGTCCTAATGATGGGTTTTCGGTCTGATTTGTATAGGCTACGACTGGAATCACAAGAAGTATGCGACAAATAAGTTCTACTCCTGTGTATCGAACTATACCTTTTCATGAGCTGTGAGTAAAAGCCAGAAAACTATGCGCAGAGTACACTTGTACGCACAGTTTATTAAAATAGCGCATTTCGCACCAAAATTATGAGAAAGTAGCTCAGTTCTGAGTGATTGGTTTTCAGCCTCACTCGTAGGCGAAGGTCAAAATAGTCGCTCGAAAGGAGGAACCTCATGAACGAGTTGTGAACACTATTTTTTGCAATTTTGTGAGCACCCAAACATTGGGAAATGGCGAAAACCTATTCCTCGATCGACTCTGCATAAAGCACTGCTTGGTGCACGGCAGTTTTATTCCGACCCTCTCCAGGGCTCGGATAAAAAACAATGACTCGCGAAGTAGAACCAAACTTGCCACCCTTGTATCGAAAAATACTGTTCTGCATCCTGGTGATGATTCCGACCTTCGCTTGCTGTTTGGGCTGGAAACCCATCACTCAGAACGATAAAAAGTTTTTGCACACTTGTATCGAAATATATAATTCTCGGCTCTGGCGCTCGATTATCTTTTGGTTTTGTGCTTTTTCTCGTGTATCGTGTGGGTTGGCAATCTCATTTCGAATAGGAATTCGATTTTTTTTTATTTTGACATTTATCTACGTGTATCCTCAAACACAACAAGTTCTTTGTTGACTAAAATTTCATCCATCCTCTAAAGGGTTCTTGACGGCTATGAAGCAAGAGGTAACTCGTATGCACAGAGGTTGGGCGTTGGACAACGTGACACTTCACAATGATGTCACAAAATACACAGCAGATGAAGTGAAAGCTTCGCCAGTGGTGAGTGATTCTCGTGAGGCTATTTATTTGTCTGGATTTCCAAACCAACATGGTTTGTGTTCCGATTAAAATTTCGCTTTATCCAATTCCATTGAGCCAATGGCTGACCTTGCTTTCATACTCAAACCAATGGGAAAGCTACCTTGACTCCTTATAGCTCTAGTATCAACTTCATTATTTGTATTGCTTCATTCTCAATCTCTGGTCAACTGTATGCAGTAACTAACTCAATCTTGTGTGCTTCACCAAAGCCGTTTCGTTTATTGTTGAGAAGAGAGAATTTTCGAAAATAAACTTGCGACTGCGTCCGAGACAGTCCAAAGTTTTTTCATCGATCAGCTGACTGATTATTCATTTGCAGGAGGGAGTTTATGTTTACGGGTTGTATCTCGAGGGAGCTGGATGGAACAGAAAACTCAACAAATTATGCGAATCGTCTAACAAAATTCTTTACGTCAACATGCCAGTCATTCACATCTATGCCCTATACAATACACCCGACAAAAGCCCTAAGCTGTACAACGTGAGTTGAATCAACAACATTTCGTGGAAAATGCAATTGAGTTTTTCTTTGATTCACCATTACGTCATTTATTGGTCCAACAGTGCCCTGTTTACAAGAAACCAGCTCGAACCTACAACCACTTGGTAACTCCATTGTGGCTTCAAACTGATAAATCACCCGATTATTGGACACTTCGAGGTGTGGCATTGCTCTGTGATATAAAGTGAATCTTTGAATGCTCCAATAGAAGAGATCAACTATTTCAGCAAGTGATTGGGCATGTGTACTTGATACTTATTCGTGAAATTCTAGTCAAATGTGTTTCATGTAGTCGTTTACGCTTTGGTACTTATAGTGATTCTGTCTTATAGTTAGGGAATAAAATTTTCACGTCAGTCTAACCTTATTCATCGTTTATCAATAATAATTTTATGACAATATCTTATGCATAATACGGTCGATTGCATTTCTGACAAAATTTATGATGGCGAATTTTCTTATTTACACTCCCTCGCTACATTCTTCTTACCTTGCAGATATCAACCATTTGGTGACGATGTCAATGAAAAATATTATATGTAAAGTTAACAATCCAGTATTCACTCAATGATATATATGACCTGATGGAGAGATATCATATAAACACACCTCATCAACAATTTACATAAGAAGATAACATGTTTACAAGACACCGCCTACGATAACCACGTCTCAAATATGGGTGTAATATGGTTGGTCTCGGCCTAGAACGGTGAGAGTCGATTCCTGATTCTCAAAGATTGTGTTAGTATCTTGAAGACTGTTTCAACGGGTAACAATATATTTTCAAAAATCATTTCGGTAACTCACATATGGATTTTTGTTTTACATGGTGTCCTTTGCATCCATTCAGAAAGTTACCATTGATACAACAGCTTTAAAAAATATCAAAGTGTCTTTTGAAAATCTAGACTCGCCTCTCATCACTCTGATCCAGAGCCATCTCTTCATTCAGAGTGTCCAAAAAGTAAGTACCCTTCACCTTGTATTTTCGAAAATAGTTGGGAATAGCGAAAAATTCTGGAACACTTGTACCCTTATTTTAAGGGGGACGTCCAGTGGTGACCTCGAAGATCATTTTCAAAATTATATGGACGTGAACTGAATATTTCAATATGATCTCCTACATTTGACCTCGAATCCTTGAAGAATGTGAAGAATTATAAGATTTTTGTCTGAAACATTTCTCGATCCGACGTGACCTTGACGAGTGAGTTAATACTGGTGGACGGTAACTCTCATGGCTTCAAGAGTAAATATCACGTCAAAAAAGCTTGGGATAAAAGTGATCTATGATAGAAGCGAAAACGGCCAAGTAACCTTGATTTTGCCCTTGAAGGTCAATTTCAAAATCACATGGAGGTCTATAAGATCAATTCGTTTGAAAAAGTCGAGGTGACCTCTGGACTTAAAAATGAGCTCCAAAGTCAAAACCCAGGTCCATCGGTCATCCTCGCTTTGATCATGAACACCTCTCTTCCCAAAAGATCTTCGATATACTGCTTACTCTTCGAGCTGCGGAGGTTATCGTCCATCGAGGTTGACCTGCATTGATCTCGTCACGGTCACGTTGGATCGGAGAATATTTTATTTGAAAATTCCATGGTTCTTTACGTTCTTCCAGAGTCCAAGGTCAAAGTGGTGTTTCCATTCGAAAAATCGGGTTGATTTCGAACATGACCTGCAATGTCAAAAGCAAAGTCAACCATTGGTCATCCTCCTTAAAATAAGGAGACACACGATCCGTGTTTATTTTGCAATCCCCAACCCTGGTGGAAAAAACATCGTAGTACTGCAGTATTACTACAGTAGTCTACTGCCTGGCTGACCGTACTACTGTAGTAGCGTACTGTAGTACTACTGCAGTAGCCTACTGCAGTAGTACGACCGTAGTCTACTGCAGTAATACGACAGTAGCCTACTACAGTAGTACGACCGTAGCGTACTATAGTATTACTATAGTATTACGGGGCGTACTACTGGATAATAGTACTGAGCTAGATCTCGATGCTGCGGTTACTTGTATAATATTACCTATATTCGTTGATATTACTCCTATCCCGTCCTAGAGAGGATGGAGACATTGAATATGCAGCGCGAGATAAATAAAATATCCATTAGAGTACGGACAAACAAATGTGACTTGTGCATAACAGTACTGAGCTAGATCTCGCTGATGTGTGTACTTCTGGAGCCAAAGAGAAAACTGACGGGTTCAGCTCAGCATCAGCTGGCTGTTGTCTGCTGTCAGCTGAGCTGCTTTATTTACTTTTGCTCTTGAACAGGATGGGGGCATAATTATGCAGCGCGCAATGAAGAAAATGTGATTTGGGAAAAAGGCGATCATTTGAGTACTTAGTGAACATCATATAGTTACCTCCCATAACTGTCCTCATTCAACACCAATTGGTCGTTTGTGATGTCAGGTTTTTGATCACAAACCAACGCCAAGATTAAATATTTGTGAATGAAGGAATGTCGGGGAACTTATAAGCAGAATTGTGTGTTGATTTGTTACTAAATTTCTCAATGTTGTGCTCGAAGACTCATTGTTATATTCTTCACTCTTTGATATATTCTGAGAATTTGCACTTAGTTTGATATTCTACAAATAAGTAGAATTCATCTAAGGTTGTGAGTCTGTAAGAAAGTGTAAGATCATGATTCTGCATCTGTTGTTGCAGTCGGTTGCATGTTTTGCTTTGGATACATGCACATTAGCAGCAATATCTCATCACATTTTCATGGTACTATTGCTGCGGATATACATCCTACACCCAGTCTGCAGTGAAAGTATCATGAAAATGTGATGAGATATTGCTGCTAATGTGCATGTATCCAAAGCAAAACATGCAACTGACTGCAACAACAGATGCAGAATCATGATCTTACACTTCCTTACAGACTTACATCCTTAGATGGATTCTACGCATTTGTAGAATATCGCACTATGTGCAAATTCTCAGAGCATATCAAAGAGTGAGGAATATAACAATGAGTATCTGAGCTCGACATTGAGAAATCTAACAACAAATCATCACACAATTCTGCTAACAAGCTCCATTACATCACTTCATTCACAAATGGTAATCTTGGTGTTGGCTTCTGATCAAAAACCTGACACCACGAACAACCAATTGTTGTTGAATGGGGTCAATCATGGGAGGTAACTATATGAATCGTTAAAAGCAGAGTATTGTTCCTTTATAAATTTCTTGGGTTATTAAGCATGTCTCTGGAACATATAAAAGAATCTTCAGCAATACATAATCTTTTTTGGAACATGATTCAACACCTGAGCGTGTTGAAATCACAGGAACTACGAGGGTCAGCCATCAGAAATTGAACAGACTTTGGTTATACTTTTAATATGATATTTCAGAAGTAAACAAAACTCATAAACTTTATTCACTGTGACAAGAAATTCATTAAAATCATATTGATACCAAGTATTCATGTGAATGCCAGCAGAATAACTTATACTCATTTGGTAACTTATACTAATTTGGTAATTAAGAGTGAAAAGGATGAACAAATAAAATTACATTTTTCCACTTTCGAATAAGCTTAGCCAGAGGTAGCTTGGTGTGCTCGAAGAAGTTTCCAGTATTCAATGTTCAGGTGTTCATTTCCATTTTTTGACATTGCTGAACACTTCACTAAGAGCTTTTTTCAAATCCTTATCATCTATGCTCACTAGTTTGCCATTTGAGTTCTTGACTTTTTTATTATTTCTCAATTACCACAGTTGAAAAAAAGCTTAACATATTTTCGGTACAAACAAGGAGCAGAACGAATGAGCCAGCTATGAGCCAGCTGATGCCTGCCCATGCCTGCCGACTAAATAATATGCCGACGATAGCTCGCAGTGTCTGTCATAAGCTTAGGTTGGGCCACCAGCCGCATATGAGTAGGTGTGTGCCAGTGTGTGCACTGCACGCACAGCGGTATATGTGCGTTCGAATAGTACATTACGCGTCGAGTGCTGGAAACATTTTTTCCTCCGGGAAACCGAGCTGCACGTGGGCGAAGGCACGTACCGTCCAGTTTGGTTTTCCTGATGAAGGAAAAATGTTGCCGTACGAGACGCGAATGGACGTATAAATAAATACACTGTGGGATACAAAAAGTTCCGTAAGTTACCATCACGAGCATGGCGTAAAAATAAATAGGGAGCACTTAGCAGCATGACACTTGTTTGTCTACACTCTCATGGATATTTTTTTCATCTCACACTGCATAATAAATGTGTCCATATTCTCTCTACAGAAGTAAATGACCGCAGCATCGAGATCTAGCTCAGTACTATTATCCAGTAGTACGCCCCGTAATACTATAGTAATACTGTAGTAGGCTACGGTCGTAGTACTGCAGTAGACTACTGCAGTAGTACTACAGTAGACTACTGCAGTAGTACGGCAGTAGGCTACTGCAGTAGTACTACAGTAGAGTCCTGTCATTTTACGTTCAGTAGTTTGGCTATCCAGTACTGCTACGCTGTTTTTTCCACCAGGGAACCATTTAAAAAAAAAAGAAACAGGAAGGAGGAGCGGCTTACTCACTTTTCGGACACCCTGTACACAATTGGGATGTGACATCGGGCGTACGTACCCTCGTGGCAGAACGCCGGACTACTTGATCCCCCCATAGCATTGACAAGCATAGGCTTGAGCAACGAAAACTTCAGAAAACTTGCTGATATTATTTTAAACAACTATTTGTCAGCAGCATCCGTACGATTTAACATTGCTCTATCTCCTTCTGCAAGATAATTGGAGCTGAGAGCTTTATCAAGGATGATTTCCATCGTCTTCGTGTGAAGAATGAGAGTCAGTCGAGTTGCTGCGGTCATACGTCTTCTAATACTGCAGAGGCTGTATGTATTTACTAACAAGGAGAGGTCATGGTCTGTGGGTCGTGAATTCGGCTGAAACTCTGGGAATCGTCTTCTTTTGGCACCAAAAGATGATATCCAAAACCGCTAACTTGAATGCTAAAAGGTTTCAGAGCTATGGTCAATCACATTAGCATTGTTAGTATACCTATATATATCACCTTTCAACATGGGCCTATATGGGCAACGCTAATGTCATAGGCTGTAGCTCCAAAACGTTTCAGCATTCAAGTAAGCGGTTTCGGATATCATCTTTTGGTGCCAAAATGAGGTGATTCCCAGAGTTTCAACCGAATCCACGACCCACAGACCATGACCTCTCCTTGTAAGTATATATGTTACCGTGAAAGCCCGAAATCCGTGATTGCCGGGCATTCACTAGTGAATGCTGACAATCACTGGTCGAGGTCAGTGAATGCTGACAATCACTGGTCAAGGTCAGTGAATGCTGACTTTGAAAGCCCGGAATTCGTAGCTGATATTGTCGCTGAGGCCATAATTCGGGCTTAGTGATTGTCAGTATTCACTGGTCTCGACCAGTGATTGTCAGCATTCACTGACCCGGCCCAGTGAATGTCGGAGATCGGAAGATTTGGAAAGTTGAATCAAATGTCAGACACAACGTCCTATTATTCCGAGCTTCCGAAGCAAGTTGGAATATGGGAAAATATCCATCAAATGAGAAGTTCTCAATTAAATGTCTCGTCAGATACTTGTCGATCTCAGAAATACCTCATAGAAAATAGTTGTCAATGACAAAAGTTGAGTGACATAAACGTTTCACTTATGACGCTCCATGACATACTGCTCATGCTGACACAAATGTCTTTCCAATTTTGCGCGCGACGACTTCCTCAGTAAATGAAGGTTGGAAACTTAGGAAACCTCCTGACTGGTTGTAAGTTGCACCCTACTTCAACCGCAATCAGTACGTTGATTATAGAGTTTCGTTACAGTCATAACGAGTGAAGTGTTTTGATTTCGATTAAAGTGATTAATAAGATTGTGAAGTGTGAGTTGACAGAAGAATAATGATGATTATTCTTCTGTCTCCTCACACGAATAGTGACAATTCCTATCCAAGATGTCGACAGAGGACGCACTGATACTCGTAACCTGATCGGAGTTATCGTGAACGTCTCAGATGATCAATTCTACAAGATCGGTACAAAAGTTGATACTCTGCAGAATCTATTCACAAGGAATCAATTTGAAGTTTGCGCTGAGAAATTCCTGGATGCAAACGAGATTGATGCATCGGCAGAAATCAGTGTAAGGCAAGCAGTATCGAAGATTTCACTCACAGGAGGGCAAGGAATGGCAAAAAGTAAATGTAAGACTAAGTGTACTACGAATAGATGCTATTGCAAAGCTAAGGAATCATTGTGTAATTCAAGATGCCATAAAAGTATGAGCTGTTGTAATAAGTAGTTCCCAAAGTAGCTTCAGCAACAATTTTTCATGACTTATAACTTTTGTTATAAACAACGACTTTTCATGAGGCATTTTACAGATCGACGGGTATTTTACAATATATTTTACTGACAACTTTTCATTTTATGGGTGATAAATGAAAAGGCCGTATATTGAACTTCATACCTTGATTTTTCCATATTCCAACCTGCCTTGGAAGCTCGGGATAATAGGACGTTGTGTCTGACATTTGATTCAACTTTTCAGATCTTCCGATCTCTGACATTCACTGGGCCGGGTCAGTGAATGCTGATAATCACTGGTCGAGATCAGTGAATGCTGACAATCACTAGTGAAAGCCCGAATTATGGCCTCAGCGACAATATCAGCTACGAATTCCGGGCTTTCACTAGTGAAAATCAGCATTCACTGACCTCGACCAGTGATTGTCAGCATTCACTATAGTGAATGCCCGGTAATCACGGATTTCGGGCTTTCACGGTAACATATATAGGTAGCATAAGGGTAAGTAAACAAGTTGGGCTGCCGCGAGCTGCCGGTTGCTGCCCATGCAGCTGTGTTGTGTTATGATGATTGTTGATAAAAGTGCAAGAAAGGGAATGTGAGGATCCAGATCAACTCAGAATAATGATTCTTGAGAAAGATGCAGTGCATGACAGTGACTTGGCAGCACAACTAGAATTAACCTGTAAAGTATGTGGATAAAGTTTGGTTGCAGTATTTATTGCATTTTCTTCACACCACTCTGTCGCGAGCACTTTACTTAGAATATTCTTCCGTAAATTAATCTGTCATCGATTTTCTAGAGTTTGATCACAATAAGCTGTGAAGTTGAATACTGCCGAAGGACACCGCGCGTCTGCTATACTTTCTTCACGATTCTTGTGCATCTCAGGCACAAGACACGAATACAGAACTTCTTCTCCGCACACGTATTGGCTTTTTCTTGGATTTCAACTCGCATATTCATACGTATTTGGCTTATTTATTGATACACAGCTCAAAAACTACGGATTATCTTATAGTACTCAATGCTATCGGGGGGTATGCGGCAGCCATGACAGTCTCGCAAATCACATGATTTTAGTCGGACACGCCCCCATGTCACTTCCCAATTGCATGTGAATGGACTTTGTTTCAACAAGTATCTTTACCAACCGATGACTTCTATAGAATCAGTCGGTGGATACCTCTTGGCACAAATTACTATGATAACTCTATGTGAACTCTTTCATAAAATTCCAACAATTCCAATGTCATACATCACCACTCTCGTAACATCTGTATTTCGCTTGATTCATACAAAATCACTTGGAACTCTTGTCAATAGTTCATACTAAACTGGAAGACCTCGGCTACTTTGGGATTCACACTGACGATATTCTGCAATCGAACGAGGAACATCATTGGTCTTCTCTTATGCCATATTGCGATGAGACTATCTTATCAATGTCTCTCTCAATATTGTAACCGAAACGAGAATCGCCATGATGACTGATGAGTCCCAGAGTCTGATCCGGCTGCTCTCGTTAGATTCTTCTAGATAAAAAATGCAAAGATTATTTGAGATAGCTTGGTGTTTATTATTCATATATGAGAATATCTCTGAAACTTTTGATTTTCGGCCTCAAGAAGTGTCACAGCGGTGGAAATCGAGATATACGGAAAGAACCTGTCATTGAGCAAGCACGATGGTTTAAGTATGAGGATTGTATGCAATTAGGTGTTAAAATGTAGTAACGAGAGTCAGGATTGGAATATACTGAACGCTCCATCAACGGTTTCATATTTTCTTGATGCATTTTTCACAAAATTGGGTCTGCACAGCCCTCGTTCAAGCGGATGATACTCGTGGAGCGTCCAAAGTCTCTGTGGGTGGAAATTGGTATGATATTTTGAGGGTATTTGTAACATGTTCACAATATTTAGAGGTCTGTGCCCCCCCCCCTTCCGCGCACGTGCCTTCCAAAAAGTTGTGCGATTAGGCATGTTGTACGCACGTTCTCTTTTTCGTTTTATCCGGTTCCCTGGCTTTCCCGTCAAAGCACATAGGTCTACAGCAGCTCAATTTTTTCGTTTTCTCATGAAGAATACGATAAAGGTACTCCGGAGTGTCTCTAGATTACGCTCCACGAACTGTAGCGTTCAAAGCGAGTCAAGAATTTTTTCCCAAAAATCTGTGACACTCACATCTCTACGTGTCACGGCTGAGCACAGTGAGGCACACCTTCCTCCACCAGAAAAATCATAACTTCGAAGCATTCGGAATCAGTCTGAGAAGTTACAGAACTTGATCAGAAACGCTTCAGTCACGAGAGCCTGCCAAAATTTCAAGAGTCTGGCGCTGTGACACGTAAATTCCTCGATTTTTGGGTGTTTTTTCGCACGTGGTTGACTCTATTATCTGCCCACATCCACCAATCAACCTCTAACTCGTTGACCACTTTCAGGACATTTGAACGAAGATAGTTTGACAGGTTAGACCTGGCGAAACGTCCTACGACCAGTTTGGCTGAGCTGTGACAGCAAAAGTCAAAAGTTTCAGAGATATCCTCATATCTTCAGTGCATATCCATATTCATTTTTCCCATCTCCGGGATGTAGCGATGAATATTTGAATGGACTTCTAGTCAATATCAGGAAGGAGTCTTTCAATTGTCAATTCCAGTCATTATAGAACTGCCTACGTGAAAAAAATACTTCATATACATATCGTAGCCTGGACCTCAAGTAATACCGAATTGCTTGTGATCGACCAATAAGAGTAAAAATTTCCCTCATTATCAAAGAAGAGTAACACATGTTCTTGTGGTCGGCGGGAAATTGAGAATTTACTCATGAACAATACTTTTTCTGGTGTTGCGCAAGAACACAAATGCAAGAGCTGAAAATTCTGTGCTGGAAAAAACTATCCCAAGATTTACGAGCAAGATCATGAAGGAAGGTCTGGCTACTCCGTAAGGCACAAGCGTTGCTCAGGGGGTCGATTTTAGATTTCGGTCTAGACCAGTCGCGCGGGTCTAGTGACCAGAATTCGTCGAGGTAGCGCGCGACCTGCGCGTCAATTCGCGATTTCATCGTTCCTCGCTCCGCGAACCTTGGGTTAGGTTAGCTCGTATAAGTAGCTGCGTTTTGCGGTTTTGTGGTCTGCTGTACACGTGATCGTTGTCAAATAAACATAAATGAATGTTTATTTGACAATCATGACCATGCTGTTATCCGGCGTGAGGTTGAAAAGTGTTGATGAAAGGTCTCCATCAGTGAAGAAGTTTCATCTCTTTTTGATCCAATATGATTGACTGTTGTGATGCTGTATGTGACAGTGGAGCTCGCAAAAAAAATGTTTCATTTTTACAGCATCACGACAGTCAATCATATTTGATCAAAAAGAGATGAAACTCTCACTGATGGAGATATTTCATCAACACTTTTCAACCTCACGCCGGATAACAGAATGGTCATGATTGTCAAATAAACATTCATTTATGTTTATTTGACAACAATTACGTATACAGTAGACCACAAAACCGCAAAACGCAGACCTAACCCAAGGTTCGAGGAGCGAGGAACGATGAAATCGCGAATCAACGTGCAGGTCGCGCGCTACCTCGACAATTTCTGGTCACTAGACCCGCGCGACTGGTCTAGACCGAAATCTAAAATCGACCCCCAGGTGATGCCACCGTAGTCAGCTCTTGCCATAATGGCCACCTTGGGGTAAGCGACCTCATCGGCTGGGAAAAACGGCAGCTGGCGATTTTTAGACTTCAATATTGACAACAGTACAGCGATGTGTTATTGATCTTCAACAGCCCGACAACCGCCATTCTGGAGCAAATGTCCGCTCCATTTTTTTGCTTTTTCAGCCAATCAGATCGCCTCCCTCAAGGCGGCCATTTTGGAAAAAGTCGATTGCGGCGGCATCATCCGAGCAACGCGTGCGCCCAATGGAGTTGCCAGACCTGCCTTCATGATCGTATTTACGAGCGTCATCAAAAGCTTATGTTCGAAATAGGAATTTCGATGTGAAAAAGTTCATCTCAAAACCCGGGGAGGCGCACGAAGATACTTGAGCTGGGCACTCTGGCGGCGAGGAAACCGACCTCAAAACCCAGGAGGTTTTCTCAGATCGGAAATTGAGTTGTTGAGAGTCATAGTGGACTGACAAGGGGAGGTCCAACCTTGCGGAACACGGATCTTTATGAAACTTTGGGAATCATCTTGTTTTGGTGAGAAATGGAGGTATCTCCAAGGGTTTGATCCCGTGGGCCTCCTATCCCGAGAGCAAACTATGGAGGTTAGCATTATTACTACATCTATAAATACGATTTTTCGACATGGGCCTACATTGGCAATGTTAATCTCCATAACTGTATCTCAGAGTATCAGGCCCATGGGATCAAACCCTTGGAGATACTTTCATTTTGCACCAAAACAAGATAATTCCCCGAGTTTCATAAGGATCCCTGTTCCGCAAGGTTGGACCTTCGCTTGTAAGTCAATGGAATCAGCCTCGGTTATAACGAGCAAGAATTCTGCCAATTTTTATATTTGGACCTCTGGTATTGGAAGCTAACATGCGATAAACGCTCTTATGTTTCCTCCGTGTTATTCTTACGGGAGAGTTTTGAGATTCGGCCATATTGCTTTTTTCTGCCATTTAAAATAACACAGAGGTTAAATTCCCAATAGCGAACAGATACGATGTCAACACTACGCGAAGGTGAATTTGAGAGCTTGGCACTTACTGTCAATATGTGGCATCATATTGATACAGTACACTCGATACGAGCAACATGAGCACTGATAAAAGAAAGGCTTCCACGCTGGAAGAGGCAATTGGAATAATGAGAGAATTGGAGCAAAGACGGATAAAATGCTGAATTTTGTAAGATCTACAGTGAGAGCAGTTCTAACGATGTCAACAATCTTGAAGATTTGAACAGCTCTTATCTTCCTAACGATGGAATTGATGATGAGTTCTTCTACCACTATTCAAAATTGATAAACATTGTCTATAAACATAATCTTCGAGCCAAGAAACAAACATTTATCTCTGATTTCATGAGAAATACAATCTTGCAGATCGTGATTATGATATAAGTGAGGTGAGGGGCTCAATCTTGCATTTCTCAGATCGGCGTTACATTTTTCGTTTATCTTTTTGATTGCGAATCTATATCCATGTGTACATCGGAGTATATTTTCCTCTCATAACTTTTTTGCTTATAACATTGATAATCCACTTCTGAAGTAAAACTCTATTAAATGGCATTATTTGATGTAAGGTTATAGTATTCATCACTTGTTTACATTATATAAGGGAGAGTGGGGCAAAATTGGACAGATTTTGCAGTGGGGCTATCTGAAGATACTTGGGGCTAGGCGTGCTATAGGACTTTGAAGTTCAACTATTTAATAGATTGTAATAGTACTTTTCGATTCGAGGGAGGGAAGTTTGGTTTTGCTTTTGGAGTGATTGTTTTCGGCCCGAGCCCTGGCGAGGGTCGAAATTAGCACGAGTAAAGCAAAAAAACTGCACGCCCGAGTATCGAAATACGTTTTTCGATCGACTGGGCGTAAAGTAAATGAAAACTACCGTGCGTAAGGCAGTGCTTCACGCACAGTCGATCGGGAAAAAAGTTTCAGACCCCTAGGTCTCAGCGTCCATACTTTTTCTTGAAGTTGAAAAAAAACTGCCCAAATTCGCCTCGCACTTGGGGGCACTTCTGACAAGTTTTGGGGGCAAATTTGGACAGCCTTTCAAAATTGAGGTATACGGCAATATTCTCCGCCTATCCGAGTCGCTTTTACTCGCCGAAACAAGTAGTAATAACCCAAAATCGAGAGGGAACCCCACCCGTGACCTTTACATCCTCCTAGAGCTTATTCAGCAAGCGAGCCATTTTTATATCATTTTTTAACATTATTGAAACAGGCAATTAATTGGTGCACTACCGTTTTCAGCAATCAGCAATCATTTTGCAGCTCCTAAGAGTCGACTTTCTTTCTTTTTCCTTCATATTGGAGGTACCCATACTTGCCCTAAGTCAACGATCCAAATGGTAGAGTGCGACAATCAACCGGATATCAGCGAATGCGACAGTGATAGTGCGAAAATCGAGCACTATCTTCGAACACATAAAGACCGACTTCTCGCTTTCAATTCGACTCCTATAACCGTCATTGGACATCGTAACTTCACTTTTTCACTCATTTTCAATCACCCAACTCACCCTCAACCTCCCCCGCCTCGAAAGATTCGCACAGATGCACACGCGTTTCGATACGAGCAATTTTCCTCAAAAACCCGGACACGTGATCAGTCGACCGATTTTAGATAGGATTTAGCATTGTCCAAATTCACCCCGCCCAATCTGTCCAAAATTGCCCCCGATCCTTTTTCTCGCGAAATAGCGATTAGTCGTGTCCAATTGAATCAATTTCAACCCACGATGGTTCAAAATTTTGGTTTTATGATGTAGTTTTTGACTCCCGAATGGTGATCAAGTCCGTCAAGTCATGCAGAAGCAGCGTAAACTCTTGCATTGGGAAAATGAACCGCGCGATAGCCTCGAAGAGCACCCCAATGTCAGCATGGACTCTCAGTATCATTCCAAAAGGTCTATCCGCCATAAAAACCGTTGTCTGTGATGGTATTAAAAAAGAATTTACGCGGCGAAAGCCGTCTATGCGAGTCTCGCCTCCGACCGAGCAATCTCACTTGTCCATTTTTGCCTCCCTCCGAATTCACCCCACTCTCCCCTACAAGGTCCAACCATTTTGAGTCCACCGCGGTTATAGCGAGCAGTTATGACGAGCAGATTTTGCCGGTCCCTTGGAGCTCGTTACAACCGATTTCTACTGTACTTATTTCAGTCTTACAACCAAAAACCTCGGCCACAGGGGCGGCACTTTGGGACCGCTTCGAGTGTAGACTCCACGGGCTCCTGATCTGATTTTTGGAGAGAAGAAAAAAAGAAAGGTCATCGTTCGGACACCCGTGAAGCTGCAGAATTGCGAATTCAACAGAATAAACTTCTGAAATAACCGTTTTTGGACGAGATTAAACGTGGTCAGGAACTCCAATTCCTAAACGAAATCTGTCCACCTTCTTTGTAAAAATTGCATGGTATCTTACTTTGTTCAAATAATGTATATTTAGTTTATTCGAATCATAACACTCTTAGTATAACCGTCACTGAAGAGATGAATCTAGATTGTGATGGCTGCATTTTCGTATTCAGGAACCAAACGGTCTCTCTCGGAAGATTACTTTGAGGTACATTAGACAGTTGAAACCACAAACAGAGTGCCGCCCCTGTAGGTCAGTGATACCAGAGTCTTTCAAGCTTACAAGTATGAATTGTGAGACCCTAACAGTGGTCATTTTTTCAACCAAAGTCCTAAAAAGCTCTAGAGCAAAAAAAAATTATTTGAAATCAGGAAAAAACATCTGATGATCAAAAACGAAGATCTTGAACCGAATGACTTCTGTCAGTTTGTACTTATGAGTATTTGTGAGAATATACTCACGAAAACTGCGGGACGCCGCGTTACCGGTGATGAGCACTGGGTGCGGGTCAGCTTCGGTGATTTCTGCGATAGCGTCAACTTTATACACTGGTGATATTTCAGCGAAACATTTCAACTGTATACGGCCATTCTTAAACAAGCCACTGGTATTCACAGTGAGTAGTGACTGAGCGTAGTGTTTGATCTCGTCGTAATTTGGCATGACCGCGTTTAAAGCAGTCCTAGAAGCAATCTGAACTAATGCGATCCGCGTATCTATGATTGCTTGTGGAGGGTCAGGAGGCTGAAAAGAATAAAAATTTTCACTCATGATATATTCTGTTTTATCGGATGAGTACTTCCTAGAGATTATAGAACATCACAAATAATACACGATGAGTCGGGTAGGCAAAAAAAAAGGTCCGAGAACATGGAATCTTCTCGTATATGTTTGCGGACCATTCTAAGAACATTCTCCAACGAGAATTGAAATCAACCAGCGGGGATTTTAAAATGAAGTTATTCGTGTCATTCTTCATTTCATTTTTTTCTTTTTTTTTTCAAACAATCAATTCCCTCTCTCCTCTTCTCTGAATATCCAGTTTAAAAATTACCGCATGTATGGGAACAAGTTTGATCTTTCGAAATACGTGGTGAATTTTGACGTTTTTCAATGATTAAAAGTCATTTTACCGTGAAAAAAACTCACTGAATCCGAAAATATGTCAGAAAATATATCAATGGAATGTATGAAAACGAGGAAAACGTGTTGTGCTGTGCCTTCATCAAAATATGTGTCATGCGGATGGCATACGAGAAAGCCTTCAACTTCAACGATACATGCATTTGAAATATATTCATAGGAAAGGCCTCATCTCGAAGATTATCTCAGTAAGCACCTAAGGGAGATGAAGGATTTTACTCCGGGTATAACCACTGAAATATATTTTATCATCTGAAAATTAATATGTAGGCAGTTCACAGTACATATAAAACCAAAAGGTTGTGATTTATACGCCTGCTTGAACTTTTGAGTCTACATTTGATCAGTATCATTGATGAATTAATCCAAACTTCTCGACCAATATTTGCTATATTGTTATAATATAGTCAGAATCTCCGGATCGAGAGTAATATCTAAAATTCGACTATTTTCTATATTCGCGCGATTTGATCAGCGAAAGAAGACTGGAATCAAGTGAAATAACGACTCAATCAGATTTAGGAAGGATCTTCTACTGGAGTATCTTTAAACTTACAGGTAGTCCATTCAAGCGCCACGTGATATTAGGAGCCAGATGCGATGCTCCCGATGTACAGTTGGCCCGAAACGTCTTGCCAGAGATAAGGTGTTGTCGATCCACCATAATTCGTGGAACAGTTGCCGGGACATCTGCAATCAAAATAATATTGATATAATAGAGTCGCCATCGTAGATGATTCTATCAGCACAGTTAAATTGGGTGATTTCGGTACGATCTCGGCACTTTTTATTTCGGTTATCCCTATATTCTAACATGCATTCACCAAACCCACCTCAATCAATGTTCAATTGAAAACTCACTACTCCCATTTTTGATTGACGGGCAGCAGAGTTCAATTTGATCTCTGTAGCAAGAGCTATCAACAGTTCAAGAAGTATACCATAGTTAGATCCCGACGGGGTAACTTTGATACACTTACAAAATATTCCAGTGCTCTCGCCAGTGCTTATAAGCCCCCGCCATGCGAGTCAATCAATTTTAATCGTTCAAAAATCTCATTCTCAGCTGTTTGGAGCGTGATATGACCTCATGAACCATCACTCGTATCAGGGAAAGTCGAAATGAGGTGTCACACAAAGTTGAACCAAGTTATCTCACCCTGATGCTCGTTACTCGAGTGGGGTAACTTGGGAACCTTTTTTCATGGTGTTTTTTCTGTTCTGCTATTACCAAAATTTCAAAAGCTGTAAATCCTCCAATGTAAAATGGTGATATATGTGGTCGAAATATAATGATATTCACCAGTAGTTTGTCTCAGAACAGTTCTTGCCAAGTACACTGACTGGACCACTCGCGTATCGGTGCTAAATCACCCTCTTCGAAAAAAGCTTCAATAAACGACTATAATCATCCACGCAGGGTCTACGGTGGTTCAGCACACTGTTTATGCGTCTGTCAAGAGAGGTTGTATAGGTTTCAGAGCGATAGAATCGTTTACCTTGCCAAACGCAGTTTTGAAAGTCATTTTTCAGGGGTGTACCAAAGTTGCACCCACTGTACCAAAATTATCCGATTTGACGGTGACACAACTTCTTTCAAGAGGAAGGGAAATTATTTAAAATTTTTGAAGTTTGCAAACCCTGTAGGACCTAGAAAAGTTTCTAATGCGAGTTGATTCTGCATTTGTTAGATGTGATTTGTTTAGAGCATAAAAGTGAACGCGAAATCTCCTTAGCACTCTTCTTAATCGAAAGCTGCCCAATCAGAGCAAGTTCTGATTCTATTATTTGAGACAATTACTACGGAACGCAGAACTTGCATTTGTAGTCCTCTTTTGCGGTCGATGGATCTCACTGGTGGATCCTTTGCAATGTTATTCCCCATGGAACAGATTTTTCCTGCACACAGAGAAGAACAAATAATGCCCACCAACGAGACGGGCCACTTTTAAGCAGCTACCTTTGGGTGAATATTAGTCACCTACAAGTCATAGAAAAATCATTTTGATATTTCAGAGACTCAGTAAATTGATCATGATGTTTCAGGGAGACTATTTTGGCATAATAGAAGTGGGAAAAAGGATCCCTGCTTCAAGAACTGGCGTTGGAAACCTTGTGAGAAGTTGTAGCCTAAACAATACCATGACATCTTCTGCGAACTTGGAACTGGCTTGTACCGTTTTCTGAGCCAAAGTCGTTCATCTGGCGTTTTTTAATCTAGCGTTCTGTTCTCGATTCTGCTTCAAAATGAGTATTGGCAAATATTATTCCCATACAGAACAAATACTATTGATTCTTAGAATAAATTTTTCTGACCATGATATTCAATTTGATTGTGGCCATTGAATCCGAATTAGTCTGCTACTCGATGACTTCCTTTTCTAGAAATTCCGTTGAGGAAAGTCACAAGCACGCTTGGGTATGAAAAAATAATATTTTGTGGAGAGGGATTCCTTCCGCCGTTGTACTGTATTTGCATTCATATATAACCCATAATTCCGCACTAACGCCGGGAATTACGGGCTATCGACCTCGTGCATTCGATTCAGCGCCTCGAAAGACATAGGCATACCCTATCAAACCTCCTGGAACACGAGTCGCCTACACAGCCCCCCCCCCCCAGCGCCCGGACTATAGGCGTACGCCATTCCGCGGGGTTTTCCTCTAAGCACTCCCTATCCGGTACCTCCGATATACCTCCTGAGATCTAGTAGTTTTTTGGACATTGTAGCTCTGGTCCAAATGCATGGAATTGACTTCGCGATGTAGTCATTTTAAAGGAAATTTTCTTGTCTTCCCAATGGAGTCGGTTTCAGGGATCCGAATCCCCGCGCATGCGCAGAGAGTAGACGATTTTCAATCGCTTAGAAAATAGATTTGCAAGAAATAGCAAAAACAGGCCTTAGGATACAAAAAAATGTTCGGGACCACTTTTTTCTAAAGGGAGTCACTATTTTACATTAATTATCAAATTTTTGACGAAAAAGAAAAATGGCTTTTTGAGATAATAGTTTTGTACAGTAAGATTTGTTAAATTGGGCACCCGTGTACTTTGGGCGCTCGTTTTGAGAACTTAGAATTGGGAATTTATCTGCGATTAGTTGAATTGATTGTTTTTCGTGATTTTGAAACCACTACGTTTATCCGACAGTAGCAAATCTAACATGATTTGAGTAATGATAATTCGACACCGCGCTCGAGTGAGGTGAGTTCTATGTGGTCGCTGTCGACGTTATCGATCAAAATGAATACCAAGTAATACCGTGGCGCTATGATGGACAACATACCAAACCTATGATGGTTGCGAGTCTCGTGGCAATGCAGAGTGAGATTGGGGACGAAGTTTTTGAGCAATCTTTGAGACTGAAGCAAGCCACAATCGATACTTATCACATTCCGTTGTGAGAATCGGTGGTTATACGTTTGTGAATTGTGATTCAATTGTGCTGTAATCATTATCGAATTATGTATATCATATGATATGTTTCACGACAATTTTAGCAAATTTATTTAAATTTTATCACTTTGGCATTATCAATATGATGGGTAGGAGAAAGAGTAGAATTTGGTTTTAATGTTATGGATTATAAATCAACATAGTGAGCCAAAGGCTCGAATCCAGCAGTCAATATCAGATTTATCGAAGAAATGAACTTTTCTGTACATTGGGCACCTCCCTCGAACGGGCACTTTTGCTCGGAACGAATCACGCCCAATATACACAACTTTTACTGTATTTCTCATTATCTTGCCCACTGAAACCACCCGCAAACTCAAAATCAATTTCACAAGATTGATTTCGATAGGTTCTTTATGAAGACCTTTTGAATGACACAGAACGCATCCCCGTATTTCTCATGTGATTCGAGAAATGTGAATTCTATTGAAGAAAGAAGATCCAAATGTTGTAGTTGGAAATGATTGAAAAGGATTAAGGCGATGCGATCGCCGTGCAACCTGGAAATTATATTGCATTTAGATGTACCTCAAAATTTTGATGATATGAAATTTGAGACCAGTTGTACATTACGTATTATCATCTGCATTATGGTGGATAACTCGTCATTTTTCATTAATCCCAAAACTATCGGTGATGAACATGAATAACTCGTCGTTTAGCCCGAATCGAAATAGATTTTGAGATTTCTGTGAACAAAAATCAGCGTGCACGGTGACCGCATCGCCTTAATGAAAATGTGCCCCAGACACCTGGGAATTTTTTGTGGGTTCCATGGGTGGTGAAAAATTCATATTTTGTACCATAGAATCGAATGAAATAGCCAAGAAAACAATCTGAGACATGACCCTTTTTCGTAGGTCTGTTTCACGTGGAATTACTCATATGTAAGTCAAGATACAAAAATTCTAGGTACATTTTCAGGTTGGCCTAAATTTAATCCAAAAAAACTGCACCGAGTAATACTCAGAACTATTACGGCAGCACTCGCAGTATACACGGATGGTAGTAAATCTAACTCTACATCTGGCTCAGCTTGCTATGTGCCTGAGAATGGATCAATCATCACAAGATGTATAAATGGTAAAGCCTCCGTCTTTACTGCCGAGTGTGTTGCTTTGAACGATGCAATGGAAATAGCTCTCAAATTCACAGAACGCAACATCAACATATTTTCAGATTCCCTTGCAGTCTTACAAACGCTCAACTCTAGTAAACTTACAAAGAGAGGTCCAACCTTGCGGAACACGGATCTTGATGAAACTCTGGGAATCATCTTGTTTTGGTGAAAAATAAAGGTATCTCAAAGGGTTTAATCCCATGGGCCTCCTGTCCTGAGACACAACTACAGAGATTAGCATTGTTAGTATATCTATATATACGACTTTTCACCATGGGCGTATAGCGGCAGTGCTAATCTTCATAGCTGTATCTGAGAATAGGAGACCCATGGGATTAAACCCTTGGAGATACCTTCATTTCTCACCAAAACAAGATGATTCCCAGAGTTTCATCAGGATCCGTGTTCCGCAAGGTTAAACCTCCCCTTGTTAGTATCAAAACCAATTCGTATATCTTTGAAATTAAGGAAAAGTATTTGGAGTTTCAACGTAAAAGTGCTAAAAATCTAGAATTTTTCTGGGTACCTGCTCACAAGGGAATCCAGGGCAATGTTGAAGTTAATGAATTAGCAAAATCTGTGAGTAACCCAGTAGAAATTGATCGCATTCCTTTTACAGACCTCATTGAGTCCTTTAAGAAAGTAGCCAGATCGGAAACGTCTGAAGATATTGTCGATGAGAGCCAAAGCACAGGCAAATACTACCTCGAAAATTATTTTTCAAAAGACGGCAAAGCCTGGTTATCCAAAAAAACCTTACAGCGCGAGCTCATTGTCACAGTATGTCGAATACGATCCAACCATTATAACCTTGCCAGTTCGCTGGCCAGGATGCATATCATTGATAGCCCACTGTGCAAATGCGGCTGTGAAGAAGATATTGACCATGTACTTTGGGACTGCCCCAAATATGTCAGACAAAGGCCTGCATTCCTCAAAGACCTAAGGTCTTTGGGCCTCAAAAATGTTCATATAGTACAAACTATTGTATCCCAACCTAACATTGAAGCGTGCAAATGTATGATCAAATTCTTCCGCAACTGTGAATTTAATGTGTGAAAAATCACTGTATCATGTGTCTCCATAGATTTATTTGTTAATATTATCATTATTTTTATTAATAGGTAGAGCCTTGCTCTCTTTGTATATTCTTGTAGATGCTGAATAGCGCATTAGTGCTCAAAAGCGTCATTAAATAACCAAAAAAAAAAGAAAAAAAACTATTACCGCATGCATCTCATTTCACATGACTTTACAGAGTTGGAAGAGGATTCGAGCGTACGATTCCCATAAGAGTCTAGTGAATACATTACATGAGGATCTTCTATTCATTGGAAAAGAATTTCGTCAACTGCAAGACTTACCTACAACACTGAGGAAAGCTTCTTTTGATTTAGTATCGTATCGTGGCTCATCTTCTGACACCTCACATTTGTATCTTCCTGTATGATTCCTCTTAACATTCACCAATAAAACTTCGTGTCTATTTGATTTCATTGTCTGAAAATTAAAATCCCATGGAATTTTAATAAGTGGGTAATAAATTGACCAATCATTCGACGAGTTAATTAATTACCGAATCAATGAATTGATGAATCAAGAAGAAAAACCCATTTGATGATCTCTAAAAGTGCCTGCACTCATTCGAGCTAGAGCTTCATTAAAGATAAGATGAGCCATCAAAACATGAAATCTGCCAGGGAACTGTATTTATAGTTCAAGTTCAGAGGAGAACTGTATTTATAGTTCAAATTCAGAGAGTTGAGTTTGGATTCGATGCCAGAGTGTTCACGGTAGAAAAAGCACGATAATTCTGTGCTCAAACTGAGTCTCTGGGTGTAAGAGACTCATTTCGGAGTTTCTAACACACGTTACTAAATCAGGGTAACAATATGCTAATGCTTTCACCCAGAAACGTCCGAATGTCAAATTAGAATCTGCGCTCATCAGGTATAGAATCGTTGACTTACACGACTTTGATGGAAAAGACGCTTTCTGATGAATTGGACGTTAGGACAGGACGCGATACTCTATCCGCGGGCAATTAGCATTTTCACACCCAGACGATCGCAGAATACCTAGATTCATTTTGTTCTTGAGTGACTAACAGTGAGTTTTGTCTGAATGGATTATAGAGTAATTGACTCTATTATTCAAAGTTGTAGTACGGGACCCACGACATTGATAGTTGGTGATGGTCGGTTGACATTTTTGGGTCAGAAAAACAAGTTTTGTCATGTTTTCTCGCAAACAAATAGAAAAAAAAACATCAGCGGTGGCCCCGCGAGCGTTTTTGGGGGAAAAATTGGATTAAGCAACGTTTCTGAGTTTCAGTATCCGGATTGGTGACCGCTCGGCTGAAGCTGCCCCGCTCGGCTCGCGCAAAAAATTCGCTGACTCTATTATTATAGTTATAGTACGGGACCTTCGACATTGATAGAAGGTGATGATCGGTTGACATTTTTGGGTCAGAAGAACAAGTTTTGTCATGTTTTCTCATTAAAAAATCGGAACAAACACCAGCAGCGGTACCGCGAGCATTTTTGCGAGAAAATTCAGTGACGCGTATCCAATTCAACCGCTGGTTTGGAATGTATAATCACTGGGGATAAATTCAAGAGTACATCACACCTGGGATCGATAGGTGGTTTTGAATGGAAGGGGTAAATTTCGATACGAGTGCGACAATGCTGATGTCCGCACAGTAACTGATATTTCCGACCAGAGCTGAGGCCGTGGGTCGAAATCATGACGAGGATGCGGAGACCCCCCCATCGAAGTGCCGAATATTATTTTTCATAATACTAGAGTGCAAAATTGGTGTATAAAGCGCTGAAGAAGTGTGTAAAGCAGTGCTCCAAGCATAGCTTGTGTAAGGCAATTGCTTTACGCACGGCCTTCGAAATTCATGGGAATTTGTACAACTTTGGTGAATTCAAAGTTGATCTTACTGAAGATGGACACTAATGGGGCAAATTGAAGTTCTATCTTATCAATGAAACGGGCGCCGTATATTACCATGGTGACGCAGACGTCAACTTTCCCCCTGACCCGGATTTCATTATTTCCGAAACTTGACACAGAATTATGCAGCTTGAAGTGAACAATTGTTGATTACCTCAAGGTAATAAGACAAACCTCTCCAACACTGTATCTTACAACCGCTAGAATAGTATACTTCGCACCAAATTCATGAGGCTGTAGCTTGCTTCTGAGTGATTTTCCGAGCGAAACAATCGCTCGGGAGCGGGGAACCTCATGAACGAGGTGCAACAGGTATTTTTCTCGATTTTGTAGTCACCCAAAAATCGCAAAATTGCGAGAATTCAGTTTTCAAAGGAAGCCCTCGTTAATGTATCTCCTTTCCGTGGGTGGAATGCAGTTAAAAGCTAAAGAGAACTTTAGTAGCTCCACCACTCGATTTTTTTAGTCAGGGGTGGTGGCTGCATCATCTGACTTAAGATCATCGATATTGCCAATATATTGATCGTCCTATTTGGAGTAATCTCTGTTAAAACTGAGTTCTTCCGGAAACCCGGTTGTGGTTCCCTCCAGATGTAATAAATCCGTGCGGAAAAGTCACATTCCCGCACAGAAGATGGAAAGTGGATTTCAATGCAATTTTTCGCAAACAAAGAGAAACACACAAGAGTGGGGTCATCGGGTGTCACTTTGTTCAACGTAGGGGATGAGATAATATAAAATGCGTCACGATGCAATTGAAGTGGGCAAGATGCCGCCCTTGAACATTTTCCAATGGTTGAAGCGTGCCCCACCGAATTATGTGTGACCTTGGGGATCGTTGCACAGATTCATCAAACTCCAATATACGAAACTGGGCCACCCCAAGTCAAGCGTGGCAGCCCCAGCCGAGGGGTCACCAATCCGGATACTGAATCGTGAAAACATTACTTAACTCGGATTTTTTCCCAAAAAGGCCTGCTCGGCCACCGCTGATCTTCTTTCCTGTTTGTTTACAAGAAAACATGACGAAACTCTTTTTTCTGACCCAAAAATGTCAACCGATCATCACCATCTATCAATCCCGTGGGTTCCGTACTATAACCATAATAATAGAATCGCCGAATTTTCCGCGCGAGCTAAGCGTGGCATATCCCGACTAGTGGTCACCCTTCCAGATACGATCACCAACAAAACGTTGTTTAACCTGGATTTCCGACCAACGTAACTTGGAATTCAATATTGAATGATATCTTTCAATTGAAAATTCAACCAACCGGTTAAAAATTCAAACAGTCTTAGTGAAATTCAAATGTTGGTTGAGAATTCAACCAATTTTTCACAGTGTGTTTTAATTGATGATTTGCAAAATCGAGTGATATTGTTCACGATAGAATGAAGAGACTTGTCCAAAGTCCATTATTCGAGGGTATTGAGGAAGAATTGTAACATATGCTGAATGACATGAATTCCTGCCTAAAGCACTTTTGTGCGAAGAAGTCATGATCAGAGAGGATATATACTCACATTGACCGTAATGCCTCGAACTTTGAAAGTAGTAACGGGTACGTCAGTATTTCTGGGGACGAACCGATAAAACTCCGCCTCATCCAAATACCATTTGATAGTATATAAAGTTGCGTTCTCTAAATCATAAGTGCATATTAGCAGAGCTGAGTCGCCAACGCGGACCCTTTCTGGTACGGTCATCTTCAAATTCGTCAATCCGGTCGCATCTGCAAAGAGAGAATAAATATACTTGTTTCACTGTTACCTAGTTTGTTATCGCTGCAGGATGTGGAGTTCTTCAGTGATATATAGCTCATTCTCTAAAACTCTGTGAGCTGATGTTCAACATCTCTCTCTCCCCGCCCGCAGATAAGAGTCCGAGCTCCCCTCCCTCCCCCTCCCCGAGTCAATAGAAACATTCGTCATTCGTACGGGGAAGAGTCGGATTCGATCGGATTTTTTTGCAGCTTACGATAACAGCGTTACTCGGACAGTCAAATCACGCTGATTGCGATAATAGTCCCCTTCGCGATGATTGCGATAATAGTCTGCCCTCTATCGCGTCACTTTCGGGTGGATCATCAAAACGTCATATTTTTCTTAGTTTTTTAAAAATTTTCGAAACTTTTGCTCCATTACAAGATCTCATCCCTCAGCAGTTTGGAGGTGACGTTCTTCATTCAAACGCAAAATTAGTCAATACTGTGGATGCCTACGCGTAACAATCTGAACAGAGTCCCCCTAGTCGGATGGCTCCATAACGCATAGCCTCCTGGTGATCGCGGATATAATTCGTACAAAGAAGGGCGGAAAATCATCTCCCGTGAATTTACAACAATTTTGGCCCACTTTGAACCATTTTATAGATTTTGGAACAAGCTCTAAACTTAACTAAAGCACGTATCAGAATGTGGAGATGCATCGAAGTTCCATGCAAAACAACTGCAAGATAGGGTCGAAAAACACGTTTTTCTCCATTTTTCTTAATCTTCAAGGCTTATGGTTCACTTAAAAGACTCAATTTTGAACATGCAGGGAAGAAATTTTCGCATATTCTCATCAAAAAACAGTGAAAATTCACTAGCGTGAAGCGATTCTCGAGAAAAATGAATTTTTAGCCGACCCTACTCTACAAATGCCTCTCATACAATCACCGAGTCTGAGCTAGAATTGAGTCAAACTCTCATAAAGAACCACGCAGCGCACCAAGTGCTGCACCGTAGGGTGCGTCCACAAATGATGCATATGCATGCACGTGCAGTGCACACTGCGCATATGCATGCACACGTGCACATGTGCAGCTCATCGAATTTGAGCACAGACTAAAGGACTCGAGCTCACTTCAGAGAATTTCTGATATGAATCGGTTTCTGTCTTTGCTCCGTTACCGGCTGATTCAAAGCAGAACTCGACGTGTTCCATCTGGTTTTGGTTAAATTTGATGAGCTGCACATGTGCACGTGTGCAGTGCATATGCATCTGCTCTGCACACGTGCACATGTGCAGTTCGTTGAAGTTTAGCCAAAACCAGATGGAACCCGTCGAAATGTGTTTTGGATCAGCCGGTAACGGAGCAAAGACAGAAACCGGTTCAAATCAGAAATTCTCTGATGTGAGACCTTATATCGTCATTTAAATTCGATGAGCTGCACATGTGCGTCGTAAGCTCGTGTGTACTGCATATGCATGCATATGCATCTTTGTAGACACATACTTATGCGTCCTTCTGTTCTGCATGCAGGATGATGGATGCACTTGCCACAATCCAGTCACGCAATTTGAATCTCAATAGCGCGCAGCTCAGAGCAAATATATGCTGAGTAATATGCTGATGGGTGTTCTTTCAGCGCGAATCAGCCAGGGTAGCTGAAAATCAGCTATTGATAGCTGATTTCGTCAGCTAACGTGAACGGATTTTCACAGATTGAATCAGCTAATACACAGGGTTATAAACGATGATATACACCGTTCGGGAATGTTTTTCCCTGCGCACTGGGTGTCACGTGATGAATTTTTGGCTCTGGTATTCTAGAATCGTTCGTGCAGTGCACTGGCATCCATTTGATTACCCGATTTCTAAGTCCCAAGTAGTGCGTCAATAGTGGGCCACCTGGATCGAAAGTGGGCCACCTAGATCGAAAGTGGGCCTCCTAGATCGGAAGTGGGCCACCTGGATCGAAAGTGGGCCACCTAGATCGAAAGTGGGCCACCTAGATCGAAAGTGGGCCACCTGTATCGTAAGTGAGCCACCTGTATCGAAAGTGGGCCACCTAGATCGAAAGTGGGCCACCTGTATCGAAAGTGGGCCACCTAGATCGAGAGTGGGCCTCCTAGATCGAAAGTGGGCCACCTGGATCAAAAGTGGGCCACCTGTATCGTGAGTGAGCCACCTGTATCGAAAGTGGGCCACCTAGATCGAAAGTGGGCCACCTGTATCGAAAGTGGGCCACCTAGATCGAGAGTGGGCCTCCTAGATCGAAAGTGGGCCACCTGGATCAAAAGTGGGCCACCTAGATTGAAAGTGGGCCACCTGTATCGAAAGTGGGCCACCTAGATCGAGAGTGGGCCACCTGTATCGAAAGTGGGCCACCTAGATCGAAAGTGGGCCACCTAGATCGAAAGTGGGCCACCTGTATCGTAAGTGAGCCACCTAGATCGAAAGTGGGCCACCTGTATCGTAAGTGAGCCACCTGTATCGAAAGTGGGCCACCTAGATCGAAAGTGGGCCACCTAGATCGAAAGTGGGCCACCTGGATCGAAAGTGGGCCGCCTGGATCAAGATTGGGCCACCAAGATCGAAAGTGGGCCACCTAGATCGAGAGTGGGCCACCTAGATCGAAAGTGGGCCACCTGTATCGTAAGTGAGCCACCTAGATCGAAAGTGGGCCACCTGTATCGTAAGTGAGCCACCTGTATCGAAAGTGGGCCACCTAGATCGAAAGTGGGCCACCTAGATCGAAAGTGGGCCACCTGGATCGAAAGTGGGCCACCTGGATCGAAAGTGGGCCACCTAGATCGAAAGTGGGCGACCTGCATCGAAAGTGGGCCACCTAGATCGAGAGTGGGCCACCTAGATCGAAAGTGGGCTACCTGGATCGACAATGGGCCACCTGGATCGAAAGTGGGCCACCTAGATCGGAAGTGGGCCTCCTAGATCGAAAGTGGGCCACCTGGATCGGAAGTGGGCCACCTGGATCAAAAGTGAGCCGCCTAGATCGAAAGTGGGCCACCTGTATCGAAAGTGGGCCACCTAGATCGAGAGTGGGCCTCCTAGATCGAAAGTGGGCCACCTGGATCAAAAGTGGGCCACCTGTATCGTGAGTGAGCCACCTGTATCGAAAGTGGGCCACCTAGATCGAAAGTGGGCCACCTGTATCGAAAGTGGGCCACCTAGATCGAGAGTGGGCCTCCTAGATCGAAAGTGGGCCACCTGGATCAAAAGTGGGCCACCTAGATTGAAAGTGGGCCACCTGTATCGAAAGTGGGCCACCTAGATCGAGAGTGGGCCACCTGTATCGAAAGTGGGC
The DNA here is from genome assembly GCA_029851415.1 of Eretmocerus hayati. Lineage (NCBI taxonomy): Eukaryota > Metazoa > Arthropoda > Insecta > Hymenoptera > Aphelinidae > Eretmocerus > Eretmocerus hayati. Next base: position 48,731,193 of record CM056743.1, read on the forward strand.
CACCTAGATCGAAAGTGGGCCACCTAGATCGAAAGTGGGCCACCTGTATCGTAAGTGAGCCACCTAGATCGAAAGTGGGCCACCTGTATCGTAAGTGAGCCACCTGTATCGAAAGTGGGCCACCTAGATCGAAAGTGGGCCACCTAGATCGAAAGTGGGCCACCTGGATCGAAAGTGGGCCACCTGGATCAAGATTGGGCCACCAAGATCGAAAGTGGGCCACCTGCAGCGAGAGTGGGCCCCCTAGATCGAGAGTGGGCCACCTAGATCGAAAGTGGGCCACCTGGATCGAAAGTGGGCCACCTGGATCAAAAGTGGGCCACCTAGATCGAAAGTGGGCCACCTGTATCGAAAGTGGGCCACCTAGATCGAGAGTGGGCCTCCTAGATCGAAAGTGGGCCACCTGGATCAAAAGTGGGCCACCTAGATCGAAAGTGGGCCACCTGTATCGAAAGTGGGCCACCTAGATCGAGAGTGGGCCACCTGTATCGAAAGTGGGCCACCTAGATCGAAAGTGGGCCACCTGTATCGCAAGTGAGCCACCTAGATCGAAAGTGGGCCACCTGTATCGTAAGTGAGCCACCTGTATCGAAAGTGGGCCACCTAGATCGAGAGTGGGCCACCTAGATCGAAAGTGGGCTACCTGGATCGACAATGGGCCACCTGGATCAAAAGTGGGCCACCTAGATCGAAAGTGGGCCACCTGTATCGAAAGTGGGCCACCTAGATCGAGAGTGGGCTACCTGGATCGAAAGTGGGCCACCTGTATCGTAAGTGGGCCACCTGTATCGTAAGTGAGCCACCTGTATCGAAAGTGGGCCACCTAGATCGAAAGTGGGCCACCTAGATCGAAAGTGGGCCACCTGTATCGTAAGTGAGCCACCTGTATCGAAAGTGGGCCACCTAGATCGAAAGTGGGCCACCTAGATCGGAAGTGGGCCACCTGGATCGAAAGTGGGCCACCTAGATTGAAAGTGGGCCTCCTAGATCGAAAGTGGGCCACCTGGATCGAAAGTGGGCCACCTAGATCGAAAGTGGGCCACCTGTATCGAAATTGGGCCACCTAGATCGAAAGTGGGCCTCCTAGTTCGAAAGTGGGCCACCTGGATCAAAAGTGGGCCACCTGTATCGTAAGTGAGCCACCTGTATCGAAAGTGGGCCACCTAGATCGAGAGTGGGCCACCTAGATTGAAAGTGGGCCACCTGGATCGAAAGTGGGCCACCTGTATCGTAAGTGAGCCACTTGTATCGAAAGTGGGCCACCTGTATCGTAAGTGAGCCACCTGTATCGAAAGTGGGCCACCTAGATCGAAAGTGGGCCACCTAGATCGAAAGTGGGCCACCTGTATCGTAAGTGAGCCACCTGTATCGAAAGTGGGCCACCTAGATCGAAAGTGGGCCACCTAGATCGGAAGTGGGCCACCTGGATCGAAAGTGGGCCACCTAGATCGAAAGTGGGCCTCCTAGATCGAAAGTGGGCCACCTGTATCGTAAGTGGGCCACCTGTATCGTAAGTGAGCCACCTGTATCGAAAATGGGCCACCTAGATCGAAAGTGGGCCACCTAGATCGAATGTGGGCCACCTGTATCGTAAGTGAGCCACCTGTATCGAAAGTGGGCCACCTGTATCGTAAGTGAGCCACCTGTATCGAAAGTGGGCCACCTGTATCGTAAGTGAGCCACCTGTATCGAAAGTGGGTCACCTTGATCGAAAGTGGGCCACCTTGTTCAAAAGTGGGCCACCTAGATCGAAAGTGGGCCATCTGCGCGCCGTAAAAAATTTCTCCGAAAAACTTCAGCCAGCTGGTTGAATGAAAACTTCAACCAGTCTAACTGGTTCTATCTGTGGATTATGAAAATAACAGTTGAATGTCCAGCCACAATCTGTCTGTGCGGTTCCCGTATATCGGGTTACCTATGTAAAAGGAACATAATGTGATAGGTGGTCATATGGGTGGATGGGAATGGGTGGATGGATGGATGATGGGTAATGGGTGGATCGCGCATATATAGCTCTCACGCCGTGCTGAATTTTATCGCAAATTCTGCAAATTTTCGCGGCCAGCGTACAAAAGTGTTCTCCAAAAGTTTTTTTAAAATCTAATTCATTCCATGCTGAGCAATGAAGAAGCTTCATTAACGATTTAGAAAGAAGTATGAATGAAATGAGGTTCATTTGCGAATTTTCAATGTTTCAAGTTGATTTTTATTGCGTAACGAAAATATAAGGCAAAACTAGCCCTGGAAAAGTTTGAGTAATTGCATCAAGCATAAGAAGACCGAAACCCGCACTATAAACCCGTTCGACTGCTCCCTCCCGTGCGGCGTGCCATGCCACTTTCCACCGCTCGGAGGCGCTGAAACTCATCTTTCTCATAGCACGTTACACGCCACAACCTCACCTTCCGAGTATGAAATGAAGATCTCTCGATCTCGATATACTTATGTTGTCGTCATATTAGGCTTCCTCTCAATATATCCTCCTTCGATCCAATGTTGATTACGACAGTGTATAGTGTATACGGCACGACACGAATTCGAATATCGTTTAGCTGAAAAATCAGCTATATTAGCTGAGATTCCAGCCATGTTAGCTGACTGAATCAGCTATTATAAGCTGATTTCCCAGTGAACGGTTTTTTACTGACACGAATAGCTACTGTAGGTGAATTTCAGCTACATTAGCTGATTTTCAGCTACAATCACTGATTTATAGCTGATTATAATCAGCTATATAGGGCCTCCCGTGGCACAAAATGAGTAGATATCGAACGAATACGCCTCAGTTCGTCGTGACTAGGTCTGAAAAAGTCGTTAATGTGTTCATGTCGATATTAGAACCCGAATTTGTGGAGTTATTTCATCAGAATTATCGATTTAAGCGTGATTTTTGTGTTTGCTGATTTGATCAGCAGTTTGACGACCCATAGCAGTAATAGCTGATATTTCAGCTATATATTAGCTGATTGATGCTGAGAGAGTGGATGAGGAAAAAATAGTGGAACTCCACGGTAATCAGTAGGCTTCAGTGGACTTCGGAAGACTTCGGTGGTGCTCGGTGGAGGTTGAAGGAGTTCAGTGACAATCAGTGGGAACGCCAAAATTTAAAGGTAAAATAAGGATTATTGATTGAACGTCGGTGGGGCTCAGTGACGCTCGGTGGATGTCAGCGGAGATAGGGTACAACTAGTGGGGGTCCGTGTCGATCTACAAAAGTCGGTGGAGGTCAGTAGAGCTCGTCGGAGCTCTGTGGAAGTCAAGGGATCTTTACGGACCTTGGTGGTCCTTCTGTCTTACTACTATGTATGTAATACAGAGGAATACTATTTGGAGAGTCTTTGAAACAAAAATTACGTTCCTCCACCCACGAGAGCAACGGTTAGACTCAATATCATTGCAATACCAAGCATTCGTATTCTCCAAATACTTTGGAGTGGATTTCTACCTCAAACGAGTGACATTTCCGACCGAAGAGTCACTGGAATATGAACCCATCAAGTTGAAGTGAAAATTCCAGCCCGAATAGGACTAAACCAATGGTCAAAAGTTCTCTCAAATTTTTTATTGAAAATTTGAGTTGTACAAACTTTGGAAGAAGGATTTGGTAAGAGACCTGATATTTACGCGGTTACAAACAATAGTGCGAAATATTTACAAGAAGGAGTTTCAAATCGCACTGTATTTCGATCAGATAACATTCCTGCCAATGTATAATTTCTTATTGTGATCAAAACTTTGGAGATCTTAAATTGAAATCAATTCATGAAAATCTCTGATATTCCATTGCATCGATTCCGAATGGTTAGCAAACACGGTTAACAACAACACGCTTTACCATCCCAGCTTCGACTGGAAAACGTCTCCAGTACAACGCTTGGACTGAGAATTCAGTATCATGAGGTGGAGAGCCACCCTCAAACGGCTGGAATGAAGATTGCAGTAGCTCTTCTGACAGGCAATTCCACCCTAAGAAATAAAGAGTGTAAGTGTGTACGTTCACAAATGAATATGCACCCACACATCAACAACTAGATTTACGTACCAATGTTCGAGCATATACGCTATTTGATACGAGACTTATCTAAAGCAACGAAGATGATGGATTTCCTGACACGTTGATGATGAACGACGGTTAGAAGTGATTATGGCGGAATGCTGTTCCTACAAATGTCAAGAGCTTGACGGGGAAGATGTATGTACCGTAATTCTGGCAGAGCATTGCAAGTCTCGGTTACGTGTACCATATATCCATTATATGCATAGCATCACAAGAGATATCTCTTCTGGATACAGATGCTAGATCTCTGATATTCTCTCTCCAGTGCTCGCCCAACCAATCCATCCAGTATCTCAACATCCATTTTTGACAATGTTGTGTTAATATGACCACATCATACTCATGTTTTTGTGGACAATACTATTCTCTAGAGTGTATGAAAATAGCGGTCGCGAAAAGTGCAAATGGAGCTCTTTCACAATAAATCTAATTTATATGTACATCTATTGTAATCAGAAGTATTATGTTTAGTAAGAAGTGCCATTTGATAATATCTATGAGCATTTTCACGACTGAACTGTGGTCATACATGAAAACCCATGAACATGATGATGAAGTTAGATATAACTGTATTCGAGTCAAAAATAAAGCTCTTCATTGTCAACTTGAAATATTCCTTGAACTAAAACTAGGAAACGGCTCGAGCTGCTGAGCTCCTATCCATAACAGAATCCAAATTTTATATCCAGCCGATTGCAGTGCCCCACGGCCATGCTGTATGAGTTATCTTCATATACCAGAGACTAACAATAAGTATGAAGACCCAATACTTGCACAAGCCATGGATGATCACAATTCAGCCAGAAGCAGTTTCATGATCATAGAGCACTTATTTTTACTGAGAGTCTTATACCACTTTATTCATGAGCGCTGACTTGCTCGATTGTACGAGGAAGTACTTCGCGATTCTCACATGGAAGTATTCAATTCGAGATTTCAGTATCACTGAATCTGATATGCTGAAATCATCCGAATTTTTGTTTTGGACATCCGCATCGTCAACCTTCCTCAGGAATTTCGATGAATTAAGACATTTGAACTTGTGGAAAGAGCTGCGAATCTACATTTGAGTTCTACATTCGAGTCTACTTTTGAAGGTACCACAACCCCACTTCATTTGCCAATCCCGTTGATAAGGACAAGGGTGGTTTGAGTGGACGTGGCGTTACAACTTCTTCGTGCCAACGCTGGCCAATGCATTCAGATCCAGGGAGTGGTTGCCCACAAGCTTATGGCACTCTTGTACTCGGAAAAGTCGGGAAATAACTCGGAGAAATTACGGCTTACTGTACGCATCCCCGTCCTCGTCCCGCTCAGCTTAGCGTCACTCGTTCTTTGGAGCCGGAGCGGGTCTCGTGGCTCCTACGGCGGCCTAACTATCTCTGGGTCAAATCTACGCCTGGCCCGTTTGTTCTTCAGCTGAACCATCAGCGTTTTTGGGTCCTCCACCCATATCCAAGGCCACCTGGCCTCCTCCTAACTGGTCTCTAGCGACTTGGCGTTTGACTGAGTATACAGCTCGACAATCTACCGCAAATCAACGAGGTTGTCAAATGAACAGGGAGACGTCATTGTTTGAAATATTCTTAGAAGTCTGGAGTGTACAATCGCAACCCTTCCCAAAAATTCAAATGGTACATGACATTGAGATCTCCAATTCGCGAGACTCAGTTCAAACACACAGTTGTCAGAATCTCACTTCCTCATCTTGGGGGAATATCTTTATTCTTCATGGGAATGGCAGAAATAGTAGGAGTGCAAGGTATAGAGTGACAATATTAGGGAAAACTTTCAGAAGTCGCCCATACATCCTCTTGGAAGGAGGACAGAAGAATTTGAGATGGACGACTAAATGGGAGGAAAGGGATGAAAGAGGGATAGATGAGATATGGAGGAAGGAGACTGAATTATGAAGTTCTATGATTATCAAGAGAAAGAGGAAAACCTTCCCTTGGAATTCTCAAGAATACTGCATAAATTTTTCCGAAGCATCACGTGATTGCCAGATACTTATCTCAAGCTTTAGATAATGGCCCAGTCCACTCTCCGTGAAACTTTTTAGCCCGATCATCAATCTTTTAGTGTGTCAATTGTTTTTCTTCTTTGCATCGCGCAGTATGGTTGGGTCACTACGGTTTTTATACCTCGCAGTATTCTGGTTTTTTTCGTCAAGTCCCTGTCAGTATGGTTTTACAGTTCAATTATGAAGAAATCGATCAGAATACTATGCAATTCTACAGTTATACTTATCAAATTTCTGAAAACTCAAAGCAGTCGTAACATATGAAGTCCTCTCACGTACTATATGTTAAATACCAAAAAAATATTTCAGTTTAGAATTCGTCGATTCTTCTTCTCGCAGTGATTTCTCAAACGTATCATCAATCGACAGCTCAAAATTCAGCTTCAGTATGAATGATTTTCACGTGTCATACAGATTTCCAACGGCTCGTTGAAATGTGTGTGCTATCAAAAATTCTCGATTTTCTGATATTTATTCGAAGTTGGCATGCACTAGGTAATATGTGATTTCAATAAACTCATTGAAATAAAATTCCATTCCATGGTCCAACAACACGCAAGGCAGTGAGGTTTTAATTAATCTCGTAATTAACGACCCATCTAACAATATAGAACGTACATGAATTCCGCTTGAAAATCATCTCTCGGCGAGTTATGAAAACAGCGTAGAATCATGTTATAACTTTGACTTTTTAGCACAAGTCTTGAAAGCAGATTCTCTCGCATTAATAATTATCTCTCCCTCAATTCACGCGCTCGTGATCCAGCTGCAGTGCTGCTTCCATATTCCCATTTCATTCAGCTATCCAAACTCAGTCGCTGATGAGAATCTGTTCGTATGCCCAGACTAATTAACTTTCACGACCCTTCTCTATTCGAACTCTGAGTTTATTTCTCTCTTCGCCCACCTTTATTTACATGCGACTTATTTAGTCTATTTTCCTGAATCAGAAAACGTAGTTAATAATCCAGAACTATCGTCTAATGATCTCAGAATCCTTCAAATCTTGGTCCCCATGATGTTTGGATTCTTCCGATACTTTACAAAATTTTCCACCATTTGTCAGCCGTAGATATACTTATAATCACATTTTCATTTCTCACTAGAACTCCAAGACGCGCGCGTTGCGCGCGGATGGTTACGATGGCTTGAAGTTCTGGAATATACGGAAAAAGCTATTGCGTTTGAAAAAAAAAAATTATGCAGGTATATATGGTACCAGAAAGGAGCAAATATGAAATAGTATAAAAATATGGAATGAAAATGTCATTCATCTATATGTTTATCCATCTAACATGCCTCGAAATCGAAATTCATGGATTGCTGATTCAAAAATTCACGACTGTGTGAGGGATTTTTCGGATAATCTCAAAAAGCTATTCAATCTACGAAGTGCGCGCGCTGCGCGCGCATGGTTCAATCACCCGTATGATGTGGGGTCAAAAAACTATCCAGTTTTTATAAAACATCATCGAGGGTGGCCATCAAGGAACGAAGATCATTTTGAGAACTGGAGAATTGAGCTCAACTCCAAAATCAATGATTTGAATTCATGCAACGCTTGCGCATGAATATCTCAATTTTCACGTGAAATGTGTGGGTTTGCAATTCGATTGAGATTTTCAAAGGTTTTTACTCATTTTCGGATGGAGACATGTTTCTCTCCTTCTCCTTCTTCTCCTCTAAGTCGGCTATAGAAGAGAAGGAGGAAAAATTTTCTAAGGATATGCACAAACATCAGCCAATCAGCCTTTGTGAAGCGAAAATTTCTTGAATGCTTCTGTAAAAATTCTTTTTTTAGTCCACAAATGAAAAATTTTTGATCGATCATTTGAAATTCAACTGATCATCATCCAGAAATGAGAAAGTTATTGAACCTCCTACAATTTGAAAGAATACATTATTCACAAATAAAAAATTCCTCAATCCATTCGGGCCAATTTAGTGTCATCCACCAACTGAAGAGATATTTTACGCATTAGAACTTGAAGAATTATATTCACAAATTGAAAACTTTTTTCAAAATTATGTAAGGATATTCAACATTCACAAAGAGAATTTTAGTTGATCTACCTCAATCACAAAATTTTACACATGTAATTTAAGAATTATGTTGAAACATTCATAAAGAACGAAAAAAATTCTAGTTAATCCTCCCCATCAAAAAACAGTATGGATGCAACTATTAAGTTTGTATGGATCATTTTGAGAATTTAAATAAGCGTTCCTGAGATCTTTCCGATCATTGAAGGAAGATGAAATCAGAAAAAAATCTTCAAATGTTACCATTAACCTCATTATTACACGGGATATCCGATATTCCTGTTGTCGGTCAAGCAGCAATCTACTTTCCTATCACTCATTTAGGGAGCGAATCGCGATCCGATTAATTCAAGCAGGTGTAATAAAACCCGATATGATGCGCAGGCGCGACCGATCACCTGTGACCTGGACACCTGCTCAATGTTGACAACGAAGCAGACAGAACTGGCCAGAACGCTACAGTGCATGAGTTCAGATGCTTGAAACTCATCATTACTCTTCTTTCGATAAATTGGAAATAATCAACAGATATAATAAATCGGCTATGTAGATCGCATGATTGAATACTTTCAACTATATTGATCTACCTATGAATACATTCAAATAATACAATGTCATTAATCCACAGCAACACACATTGAGACGATTTGTAAGTGGCGCGCGAAATCTCGATCGGAACGCATCGAATCTCGAATATCGAAGTTATCCATTAATAATATAAGATCACATTTATTCATCATAAGAAAATTCTCCGAGTACAACGCACCATTTCTAACACTCTCTATCATCCAGATCAAACAACTGAATTATTTTAGGAATTTCGAGTTTCACTTTCGGGGGATTTGCATTCATAGTGGTTTTGTAATACGTTGAGACACATGCATAAAAAGGAAGAGTATAGGGAGATCAGAGACAACGAGTCTGGCGAGTATTTCTACATATACTTATATAAAATCAGATTCGTAAGACTGAAAGCTGTGTGTTCTGAAACGAACGTAGCACAAACAGAGCCATGATAAAATCACGTTCGAATTCGAATTGGTAATCTTCGAGCTTTTAACAACCCTGCCAGAAAATCCACGTGCCCGTGGCTACCAGACTGTCTCCACTAGCTGTTCGAATTTTTTGAGATATAGAGCTACCGTCAACCGGGGTTACTTTGAACAGACGGGGTAACTTTGAACACTCGAGGTACAAGTTTTCAATTTTCGAAATCAGCAAAATAGGGATGCGCAAGAGTTCTAGAAGTAATTTGCTTGATAGTGGTTACGTGTACAACATTTTTCACCGGTAGGGGGGTCTCTATCGGCTGTGAGAGAGTTTTCAACAAACTTTTTGGATGGCATGATGTAGGAGCGAAAAAAAGTTGCTCCAAACAATTGGTCTCGTTTGAGCAATTCCAGGGTGAATTCAAGTTCCCGGCGCTAATTTTCATTGACCCCTACCGATATCCTGGAGAATCCATTCTTACAATAGAATATCTTCACCTTGACTCAATTTTGTAGGGTAAAAACTGAAAAGTGCGTATTTTTTCTCCAGACCGGGGTAACTTTGAACACTTAAATGGGAAAATACATACTTTTTCGACGAATAGGGTAACTTTGGACACTTCAGAAAACTGTAGTCCCTCGAAAATCGGGCTAAATCTAGATCATACAAATTAATTCTTGTGCTCCGATAATTCCCGATGCTGAGATTAGTGGTTGAAATCATTAGATTTTCAAAATGCCCTACTTGACCCTCTCAATTATCATACATGGAGGACCGAACATTTCTGGATTAGATTAGAACTTTGTAAAAGCAAATTTTTGAATTCAAATGCAGATTGTGATTACAATTCAGATGATTTCTTGGAACTACTCATTCATTGTTTAAGTCTCCGTTCTAACTCCAGAAAACCCAAAATGAGTGTATAATACTTTTCTTAATGCAAACGTATCACATAGGAACAGACACAGAGCATTACCATGCCCGTTACCGAGGATCTTACGTTTAATTAATCTAGCGTTCAAACCCCAACTAGGGGGTCTAACTTTGAACACTTTTCAAATGCTCATATTTTTCGTCAATAATGTCCAATTCGACTCTACCTTAGCGCAATCGAAAGCTAAGACAATAAGCTTCAATTGAATCTGAATACAGTGCCATTATAATGCAAGACGTACAAATTACATGGAAATTACGAGCAAAATTTTCAAAAAGTGTTCCAAGTAACCCCGGTGGACGGTACTGAATTTGATTTCATTCTCGAGACTGTAGTATCTCTTTGAAAGTAAGATCAACACTGGTAAGACCGTAAACTCTGAGATTCGAGTAGGTATTTTTCTCGATCACACAACGAGTATGATTACAACAGGTTGATTGTCGGATCACGAAAATTCACGACATAATAGCTATGATGATACATTTTCACTCGGTAGCCCAATTCACATACAGCATGACAATGATTCTTCCAGACAAGATTTCGAAATCAGAATTTGTTGAACATAGTAACTCACTTGCAACTCCAGACAGATATTGAAGGAAAAAAGTTTGGTTTGAGTTCTACGTCTAGTTCCGTCGGTAGGCCCCACCCAGATGGCACCCATGTGCGTGGAGTCGAGATACGCCCAACCATTGCGTCAGCATACTGCTAACTACCAATTTATACCTCAGTTAGGAGGACCTACAGTTTCAGATGAAATTCGAGTCACCGGGACTACCGGAAAAAAGGCACATGAGAGAAAAATCTCAGTGGTGCCCTGACCGGGATTCGAACGTAGGACTTCCGCGTGGGAGTCCGATGACTTATCTATACTATGCCATAGACAGGTATTGATAAGGAAATACGAAGTTTCCGCCATCACGCAGCGCAAGTCTTTTGAAGAAATTAGTATTCTTGAGAGCCTTGGAAGAATGATGCTCTGCTGATGAAGCTTCTTGTGTAATTTCCAAGGTAAGTTCTCACCTTCGCTGATGAGAAAGAGCAGTACTTTACTACTCTGAAGACCTCAAATATGATTAAAACAACTGCTACGATTTTCGCGCAGATTATGAAGAATCAACGTGCATTATGGAGAATTCGTAGTCTTGTATAGAACGGCGAGATGCACCCCTCACCTACGTTCTGATAAATTACCCGACTCTGAGATCAATTGCATCGTATTCATATCTGGCTGACATAGTCTCTCGTCATTTTTACCACTGTTACGGGTAGTTTTTCATGAACGATGACTTCTGAGTCACTCTTCGCAATTCGTATACTAATTGCCTACACTGTCCAGTAAAAATAAATTGCACGCTCGATTCAATGATACTTATACCTAATCATGATCTCACAAGAATGATGAACCAATAATGATGATCATATAATGACCAACTGGCACCCCCACGGGGACAAACGACAGGGAGCGCAGACGGCGGATAGAGTTCAAAGAAAATGTTCAAATTTGACCCAATCCCCGTTTTTTCCTAGATCCCGATAGGATAAAACCTGGATCAAAAATGGATGGCTGAGTCAAGCTCCTTGAACTAATTCGCGTCTCGCCCGTTAACTCACTTGCCTTGGCCTGTTGAGATTCTCAGAGCTCGAGCAGTTCATGATGGAATAGAACGTTAATAAAAGTGCTCGAGAATGTGGCAGTCGCGGATACAGTACATGGCACAGCGAGTTGCATAAGATATCAAGGATGTTTAGTCGTTCGGCAATCGATTCGAAAGACTATCGCTCGCAGTACCACGAGGACGCGTTGAAAAAGCTGTTGTATGGTGGGCTTAGCACTACTCGTTTGCGCTTTACTGCTGGCTAGCGTACATTTAGTCTACTGTCGACGCGTGACTTTTTCAGGGCACGCCACTACAGTTTGCCCGTTCAGTGCGATCTCTGGCGCGGCGCGTAACAATAATCCAGTGTGGCCGGGATGCGCAATGAAATCGTCGCTGGCGCTAACGAACTAATTGAGTTGGAGCGAGCTCGTTATACTCGCACAGCCCGGCCTCGCTGGGCTGGTTCACTGCGACTCTGCACGTGCGTTCAAAGCGAGAGGAGTATTAGATGGAAAACATTTCGACCACTCTCGCCTCACGCTAATGAGCGCAAATGGGTTGCAAGGGCAAATTGACCATACTAACTGGACCCCAAATTGTACCGATGCCACTCTGAGAGAGAATAATTTGGCGCAAGTGATGAATAAAGAGGCCCCGACACAACGTATAAAAATCTGTTTGCCATTACATCACCACACAAGCCGAGCTTGGTACATAGTTGCATCGTTCAAAAATTTGGAGTTGTCTTGGACAGATGCACCCATCCATTTACTTGATGCCCGGGTGGACCAAATAATCGGGTTGAGGCTATTGTCTTGGCGCTACAAGCCTTCCGAACAGCGTAACGAACTCGATTACACGTAATTGGCGTAATAATATGCACGGGGTCTGGGTGGCGCGGGTGGCGGTGCTGGTGGCTCTGATTTATGCGCAAGATGCGCCCAGACGGCGTCGAGGGGCTTGTGGCGTTCTGTGACCCGCGAGCAAAAGTCGGGTTAACTGCCCGCGTCCCACAGCATTAGAGCTCTCTCTCTCTCTCTCTCTCTCTCTCTCTCTCTCTCTCTCTGCACAATGTCCGCCGTGATTAAGAGCACGCCGCGAATACTTCTTGTCTCGTGGCTGAGCACAGCGGAGCATAATAGTTATATACGCCGCTGTGTGACCCGGTGTACCATCTACAACGAGTGCTAGGAGGACATGATATAGTTTCGGATGTGTAGCACGCGCGAGCCGTTGTATAATGTGCAGATGAGGAAGGCTAGCCCCTTGTGCAAACTCGGCCGGCTTGCATTGCGATGAGATGCACTCGTCATGATGAACCCGAACATCGCCCTTTAGAAATACTAAATAGGTATCTTACGAGAAACTCATTTACATAGCTCAGTCTATTTATCAAGGTTCAAAGCAGAGAGGTTATCTTTTCAACCTCTAAGGCACCAATTTCGAGAACGATGTCCCATCACACTGACCATGAGTGAAGTTTTGTATTTCATGATAACTTCTATTATAAAGCAATGAAAGTCTCTGTCTCGCATTGCAGAGTGTGAGCAGATTTTCTGTTGACAAAATTGTAAGTATAATTCGCAGGCTTCAAAAATAATTTAAATAGAACAGCCGCCGGCATAATAAGTGAATGAAATAAAATGAAAATCGCGGGTGGAACACTTTCGAAGTTTTAATTTTTCTCGCAACCGCTCAGCCTTCATCGACTATCGTATGAGTATGAGTGGTTGATCAAAGTCACGAACATTCGGTCTCTTGACAATTGTCACTCTTTCAATATGAATCAGCTAACACAAACGGATTTTGACTGAAAATCAGCTATTTCAGCTGATTTTCAGTGAAAATCTGCCCACGTTAGCTGCAAATCAGCTTATATCGAGAGAACAGGGTTAAACTTTCACGGCTGCACCCAGCTGTTTGAAAATCCCGAGCAGAGTGAGAGGAAGAACGGACCGTGCATAACATCATCAGAAGAAAGGCACATCTCATGGCAACGCAGACTCGCTGTCTCGCGGATCATGCGGAGAATCGTCGTGCGAATCTTATATTATTAATGGATAACTTCGATATTCGAGATTTGAGGCGTTCCGATCGAGATTTCGCGCGCCACTTACAAGTCGTCTCAATGTGTGTGGCTGTGGATTAATGACATTGTATCATTTGAATGTATTCATAGGTAGATCAATATAGTTGGAAGTATTCAATCATGGGATCTACATAGCCGATTGATTATATCTGTTGATTATTTCCAATTTATCGAAAAAAGAGTAATAATGAGTTTCAAGGATCTGAACTCATGCACTGTAGCGTTCTGTCCAGTTCTGTCTGCTTCGTCGTCAACATTGAGCAGGTGATCGGTCGCGCCTGCGCATCATATCGGGTTTTATTACACCTGCTTGAATTGATCGGATCGCGATTCGCTCGCTAAATGAGTGATAGTAAAGTAGATTGCTGCAGAGGAGAAGAAGGAGAAGGAGAAAAACATGTCTCCATCCGAAAATGAGTAAAAACCTTTGAAAATCTCAATCGAATTGGAAACCCACACATTTCACGTGAAAATTGAGATTTTCATGCGCAAGCGTTGCATGAATTCAAATCATTGATTTTGGAGTTGAGCTCAATTCTCCAGTTCTCAAAATGATCTTCGTTCCTTGATGGCCACCCTCGATGATGTTTTATAAAAACTGGATAGTTTTTTGACCCCACTCCATACGGGTGGTTGAACCATGCGTGCGCAGCGCGCGCACTTCGTAGATTGAATAGCTTTTTGAAATTATTCGTAAAATCCCTCAGACAATCGTGAATTTTTGAATCAGCAATCCATGAATTTCGATTTCGAGGCATGTTAGATGGATGAAAATGTAGACGAATGACATTTCCATTCCATTTTTTATACTATTTCATATTTGCTTCTTTCTGGTACCATATATACCTGCATAATTTTTTTTTTTCCAAACACAATAGCTTTTTCCGTATGTTCCAGAATTTCAAGCCATCATAACAATCCGCGCGCAACGCGCGCGTCTTAGAGTTCTCGTATTGTAATAATTTAGAAGCTAAATATGACTCACATTACACTTGAGGTCGTATCCAGTTGTCACAAGGGAATGGAACTGAGTGGAGAGATGCGCAGCTCACGGATCAAGTTTTACAGAAAGTCATAGACTACGAAGAATCTAATGAGAAACTGACATGGGAAATTATATCTTCTCAGAGTCCCAGTTTGAAATTCTATATCCAACAGTGGGATTCATTGGTTCTTAGAAACGGGATCTTATATAGACGATGGGAGTTAGCTGATTTCAAAATATCCACCGACCTTTTGGTAGTGCCTAGATCAAAGATTTCTGTCGTTCTGAGAGAAGCCCATGACTCCCCTGGTAGTGGGCACTTTGGTCAGAAGAAGACTCTGATGAAAATACGCCGTCTATTGTATTCGGACCATTGTCGTAAAGATGTGGAAGGGTACTGCAGAACGTGTGATGTATGCATAAGTAAAAAGAGCCCACAAGGCAGTGGTCGAGGGAATTTGAAGATTCATAATGTGAGTGCGCCGTCAGAGAGAATTCAAATAGACGTCCTGGGACTGTTTCCACAATCATCGTCGGGAAATAGGTACTTGCTAGTAGCCGTCGATTGCTTCACGAGATGGCCTTGAGTTGTCGCATTATCGAATGTTAGAGCAAAATGTGCAGCTGACGCGCTGGTTAATAACATCATTACGGAGTCAGGTGTTCCTCTAGAAATCCACACTAACCAGGGAAGGAATTTCGAGTCTAGGCTGTTCAAACAGTTGACTGATTAATTGGGTATTTTCAAAACCAGGACCACGCCATTACACCCACAGTCCAACGGAATGGTTGAAAGACTAAATAGATCGATCCTTCAGTATCTCTCACTGTTCGTTTCAGAAAACCAGAAAGACTGGGATAAGCTGATACCGTATTTCCTACTGGTATTTCGATCTTCCCAAAATGAGAGCACTGAGTTTACACCTACCGAACTCCACCTTGGCCGAGACCTTCGTCTTCCTTTGGACATGATTCACAGAGTACCACCGGACAGCGTTCGGACATCTACGCCTAGGTATAGCCAAGAATTACAAAGGAGACTACAGAGAGTACACCATCTTGCTCGAGAAAGAATGGAACCCAAATTGGCGAGAACAAAAGCACGCTACGACTTGGACGCGAAGACGAAAAAGTTCGAAGCAGGACAGAAAGTTCGGTTCTCTTGCCCAAAAAGATCGGTCGGTGACACCCCCCAACTACAATGATCTTGGGATGGACTGTACTTAGTCCTGAAGAGAATCAACGACAATGTCTTCTGTTTCCAGAAAACACCGAGACACGAGAGACGGATCGTCAATGGAGATCGGCTTGCACCTTACTTGGACAGAGACAAGTTGTCCCACCTGAGGTTTTTGGCTGGTTTTCCCTTCAGGTTTTCTGGCAAATGCCGGGGCAAGGACTGTGATATCCAGCACACAACATCTTCTATCACAAACCCGAAGAGCAAACACCCAAGGACCCTCGAACAGATAACACCATCGAATCACGAATACTTCGAAACCCCTGGAATCAGCAGTTGGATTGGAAGTCCTGGAGCTGCTGTTGGAGCAACGGAGATTTATTCGTTCAACAATTTCGAATATGGACCTTCATCGCGTCCTGGAACGACGGTTGGAGCCGTGATGCGTCCTGGAGCCGACGTGGATGTGAGAAGATTCTCCATTGCAGAGACTAATTGACGAGGACGTCAATCGTTCGAGGGGGGGGGGGATAGTGTCGTACCTGTACATATGTAAATACTTGACGTTCGCAGCCGTTGGGATTTATCGATCGGTCGGTTGCTAGTGTGTATTTGTTTGTGTTGTTATGTTTTGAAGTTAGTCTGCTCGTGTCTGTCATGGGGTTGAGACGCTTTTGTTGTGTCTGAGAAATAAAGGCACGTGTTGTTCTGATAATTCGGTGGCTCTGATTTATTGTGTTCCGGGTGAGTGTAACAATTTCATCACGAACTCCATAAGAATAGTAGATTATGTACTCGAGTTGTGGAAACGCGAGATTTTTACAACGAGGTACGTACGCAATTTCATATTCCCGACGCATAAAGCGCGACATTATGTGCCTTTACGCTTGCTAGAGGCACGTAATAGCGTGCTCCATGGGTCAGGGGACTTACTCTTTTGTTCGACATCTTGAATTGGTCACCAACCATTACTTTATGATTATAACTATTGAATTACAGAAGCATTCCAGGGTCCTTCGACTCATCAAGAACATTTATAAGCCGAACAAGAGGTAGTGACGATTTGGAAAAATATGATCTTGAATGCAGATACTAGAAGCAATTTTGTCATGCGTATTCTCACTATCGGAACCCTCCATTATAAACATGTTAGAGCTGGAGAATCTCCCAATGACACTGCTTAATAGTCTTCTCTGAGACCGAGTCCACATAGAGATAGAAAATTGATCTACTAACCGCACCGAACGACGAAAAAGCATATCTTCACACAGTCAAAGTGAAAAAATGATCGAGGTGAGAGTCCCATAATGCATCGCAAGTCATTCCAATACTGTTCAGTATCATCTCAGATTTTGATTGGGATTCATTCCGGAGGCTGTTGAGCTAACGTGTACGTGGTTGAGAAGATCCGAGGCGTCCCCAGTATGAAGAGTAACTCTTGTACTACAGAATTGTTATTTCATTGATTTGGTATATTTCAGCTTCCATCAACCAAAATATAATGAATTCTGGCTGAATTTACAGCGACTGAGAAGAGTTCGAAAATGAATCCAAGATGATGGCAAACATTGTTGAATTATTTGCAAGTTAGAGACCTGGGGAGTTGGGCGCAGTAATACTTAGCACAGTCTCTAACATCCACTCCACTCTTTCTTCCACCTGAACTCAACGCCATCAGCTATTAGTCACTTTAAACAATAGATAGGCCAATTTCCATCTCGTGCATTCATTTTGTATGCATACGCTACAAAACTCATCAGTTTGAAAAAATTCTGAAAGTGCTCTAAAACGTAATTCATTTGCAAATCAACATTCTGCAATGAAAAAAGAGCGTAGTACGGAGAGACTAAGGAGCTTCAGATTCATTTCCGCATTGAAATAGCTCTACAAATTAGACAATACAACACTTCTACCCGAAAACTATAGAGTCAGTCTTGGTACGGTAGCTTTTATTCATGAAACATTCAGCAGCTACTGTTCAAATGAATTAGCAACAATCTAAAATATTATGAGTCATAAATTGACTGATCTAGATAATAATACTCTAGAGAATGTCACTCCAAAGTTGACGAAATTTTAGTCATCTGCTAATATTATGCTTTTAAGTTCTATCCTATTCTAGTATTAGTGTGCTACTTGCAGGAAGGTATTTGCTAATAATTCACGCAAATCTATTTGAAGAGTGTAAAAAGATGGTAATATGGTAATATGAAATAGTTTAGTAGGACAACTATACAGTCAGAATACAAATGTGGGTTCCCAATTGCATACATTTCTCTCGTTGGAGTTGCTGCGGACACGATACTCTTGCATTCAATAGGCTGCCGGGTAGAATCATCAGGGTTTGCAAACTAACTATGCCATAAGATACGCGCACATAGCATGAATTCCTTTGTATCTCAAAACACAATACGTGAATGCAGCCCTCGGCACGTGGAATGTTTCCTGCAGAGCTGCTGTGGATACAGTATTTCTGTCATATGCTACACGTATGTTTCTTGCTCACACTAACGGTAAGTCTCGTGGTTGATGGCTCCTGAGAATTTGTTGCGACAATTCATCCAAACCCAATCTTTATATGGATAAAATGATTCAGTTCTCTCGCTCCTCTTCCTCACCTTGTACTCAACTTGATCTTTGTATGAACGAGTATTATGCAATTTTCTCACTCTTCTCCCTCAGCTGCATTCCAATTTCAAACACACCCTTCAAATGCCCTTGCGTATTTATAAGTATGTGAATCAGCCCTTGTTACATCAAAATTGAGAAAGGGTTTGATCGAATTTTTTTCTAGCTTGGCAGGAGATTGTATCAAAGCGTTCAGTGATGGAGCTACATATCTCATTTCCTAGAAACCTCAGTTGAAACAAAAATTTTGCATTTGCACTTTTCAAACGGGTTTGGTTTACTATATCATGTACGGTCGCATACGAAACAGTTGTGGTTAAGCCGTGGACTCATTTTGTTAATCCAAAGTAGATTCTGCATCATTTCCATGAGATACAACCATCCCGATCATGCTTAGGATCTTCCATTTCACTATCATAAACGTCAGCATTTCATCTAATGTGTTTAATCGGAAAACGTGTATTTGCAAATCTCCATACCCTGCACGTGTTCCATTTTCTGACCGAATCAAAACCTACGCTAGCGTCCAGTTTGGGACTCCAAATACTCATTTGCACATCTTCGTACCGACTTTCTAAATACTCATGGATATGTATGGTATCACTCAATGGCCGTGGAATTTTGTTCCCTCGGGTACTTCGTCACACCCGTAGCTTTGTTCGGACAACAGCTGTAGCGTTGATAAGTGAATTTCAAACCAATCGGTCGATAAATGATATGGGGCCAATCCCACGCAAATATACAGAAATATCTGCACTGAACCCAAATGTTGCAAAACACATGTTTTATGAAAAGAATGTCGAAAATCAAGAGTTGAAGCAACTCTTCTTGATGCTGTGCAAAAATAATTTTTCAATAAGAAAATTTCTACGATCAAAGTCATCTATGGACCAGGAGTACTGGAATAGAAGGAAATTATTCATTAACAAACCCTGCAACGGGACCGTGTGGCACGAGTAGTGTAGCAAAATGACATTCCATTGTGCGGACTCTAGTCTTTGCAATCCACTGAGTGATATGTGAAAAGAGAAGAGTGTTTGTTCTTTTCCGTACGACATGGAAAAGATATATTTGTCGATCTGGAGAGACTGAAAAATTTCTTAGGCATTAGCTAATCAAGAGGAATCAAAGAAAGTCATAAGTAATGACTCATCCAAAAGAGATAATTAATTTTTCTCTTCTTGAATGATTCAATATCCTGTGTCCGTGCGGTATAATACGCGAGGAAGGGCGTACTTCGGCAACTACAAATATTGGTGAATAATTTGTTCAGTTGAGCATATTTTGCTCTGTACATTTGTCTCGGTATCCTCCAGGAGTGAACAAATCGTATTGCGTGAATAAACGATCGCATCGTACTATTCCATATAAATATCTACTGAATGTCGGTAAAGTAGATCTTCCGAATACCTCGAGGTATATGCCAAGAAGGCGGATATCACCAAATTCAGAGAAACAACCACCACGGTCGAAAAATCAAAGGAATCTGTCCGTTTCTGTACGATTTGCATGAGTACGTTATCATGTACACGTGTAGGATTTCTCTCTTCTCTTATCGAGTGCAATTCCATAGAAATGTTAGTTTGGACATAAATGTCCATGCGATACGTCCGTGTGCGGAGAAAAGAGAACTTTTTTCGAATATCATTTAATGGGAGTTGAATTGTAACTTCAAAAATATCATCCAAACGGAATGAGATTGATATGTCTTAGAGTTGTCATTCCATTCTTCCAGAAAAAGCCATCATTTATCAATGCTCAGACTTTTGCGGTTAAAGATCACTACCGGAATTCGATGTCCGATATTCGTCTGTATGACTTGTGACGTTTGTTGTCTGGTAATTTGACAACAAGCGTCAATAATATTATGGGAGAAATATATTGTGTGAGGGACAAACTTGCTACTGGATTTTGGCGGAGACTTCCAGTTATAAAGGTCTATAAGCACTTGTACATAAAAAATGCAGTGCAAATTTCCGCGCGCAATGCGTGAAAATGGCCATAGACAACTTTGGAATGGAACATTGAATGTTATATCATTCAAAATCGAAGGCTGAAATATATATCAAGGGTTGTTTTGTTGATCCATTTCAGCTACTTATTATGCTATTATATAGCAATAATTCATTGTCCATTCTTGTATTAATGAATGTATTAGGCTATAGCATTTTGAATTAGAACAATTTTTCCTCACACAATCTTCATTACGCGCTAAGTTCGGATTTCAACCAATTCAAGAAGAGGCGATATCAGAAAGATGATCAAGTCTACTCGTTGGAAGTTGGATAACTTCTACGACTAAGCAAAATACACAAGATTGACGAATACGCTTGAGGAAAACTTGGCACGAAATCGCGTCGTTGAAGTCTCGAGGCATATCCAACGTCTCAAATCGAGACTTACCGTCTAGCTCTGTGTAAATTTGGATGCAACGATCTCCGTCTCTTCGAGTAATATCATTTCAATACGAGGTCAGAGAGTATATGAGTAATTCCGCGCGAAAGCGGACCACGAATTGCATGCAGACATATCTCAGATTATTTTTCCACTATTCTTAATCGATTCTATGGTCCAAAAAAGGACTTTTCACTCTCTATGGGGTCCAAAAAGAATTTTTTGTTTCCGTGGGAAATATCTTTGGGATAGTGTTTTTAGTAAAAAATACCAATCTCTTTTCAGTAAAATGGGTGTAGTTCGGACTCAAGGTAAGATACGACCACGCAAATAGTGGCATTCGAAAGGTCTTCCAAAAATCTATCGAGATATGTTTTGGAAAATTTTTTTCTGAGGCTACGGACGCCCCCTATGAGCAAAAAGGTGAAAAACAGAAAAAATTCGATTCTCCAAAAACCCAATTTTCTAAAAATCTGTAAATTCATATTTGGATGTAAAATTGCGTGTTCTTCCAGAAAAAAGTGGTCCCGATCTGAGTTTGTGGGTTCTACGCTGTTTTT
This sequence comes from Eretmocerus hayati, assembly GCA_029851415.1. Taxonomy (NCBI): domain Eukaryota; kingdom Metazoa; phylum Arthropoda; class Insecta; order Hymenoptera; family Aphelinidae; genus Eretmocerus; species Eretmocerus hayati. Next base: position 48,752,677 of record CM056743.1, read on the forward strand.
TCTATGTTTTATCAATATTCTCAGCCTTTTCGGTTGAAAAATGGATTTTTCTGCGCATGCGCAGGAATTTAGACTGCTGGAACCATTTTTATTGAAAAGCTGAGAAAATTCCCTTCAAAATGACTACCCGAAGTCAATTCGATGTACTGGGCCCAAAGTTACATCGCATTAATGATCAAGCATCCTCAAGAGGGGTAAATGCAGATCTTGCACAAATTTCCCATTAGTATCGTGACTCGAGTAGAAGTGTCATCATTCTTTAGACCTTCTAACTTTGGGCCCAGTACATCAAATCGACTTTTTCATATGGTCATTTTGAAGGAAATTTTCTCAGCTTTTCAATAAGAATGGTTTCAGCAGTCTAAATTCCTGCGCATGCCCAGAAAAATCCATTTTTCAACCAAAAAGGCTGAGAATATTGATAAAACGTAGAAAAAAACAGCGTAGAACCCAAAAACACAGATCCGGACCACTTTTTTCTGGTTGAACACGCAATTTTACATCAAAATATGGATTTTCAGATTTTTAAAAAATTGGATTTTTGGAGAATCGAATTTTTTCTGTTTTTCACCATTTTGCTCATAGGGGACGTCCCTAGCCTCAAAAAAAATTTTTCGAAACATATTTTGATGGATTTTTGAAAGACCTTTCGAATGCCACTGTATTTGCGTGGTCGTATCTTACCTCAAATTGGAACTACACCCATTTTACTGAAAAAAGATTGGTATTTTTTCCTAAAAACACTATCACAAAGATATTCCCCACGGAAACAAAAAATTTTTTTTGGACCCCATAGAGAGTGAAAAGTTCATTTTTCGGACCATAGAATCGATTAAGAATAGTATAAAAACAATCTGAGATATGTCTGCATTTCGTGGTCCGCTTTCGCGCGGAATTACTCATATTGTCTCTCATTCAGGGCGAGTGGAGATGATTGATCTCACTTCAATGACCAAAGTAAAGCGGTTTTCGATGCATTATTCCATCTCATTTTCCTTTAACTCACATCTTTGATTAGCACGGATCAACAATATCTACTTCTTTTTGAGGTTGCAACTCATAAGAATCTCTACAAACTCACAGATCTGCAAGTTCTCATAGTTCTATGAGAGTTTCAACTCTCAAAATTAATCGCGACATCTCAAAAATGCGTATGAATAAATTTTTCCTTTCACAATATCTATTTTCACAAGGCAGTCTGAAAGGTTGAAGTTCAATGATTCAGTATGAGGGGGTGGCTCACTAGGGAGTAGCCGTGGCCAATGCCGGCTGATACGGCTAGTTTTGCCGCAAATGCGTGCTACTGCGAGGAACCCACCACAGGTGCAAGTAAACAGAAGTAGCCGAAAACGGCCTTGCTGAGATTTGAAAGTGTAGCATTTGTGGGGTCATGTTTTACTTCAAACTATTTTACCGCCACTGGGAGCTACTTCTGGCTACTGTAGAGCTTATATTGCGGGCCCAACAAGCGACCAATGGTAGTCAAATAGTAGCTCAAAGCAGCCACGAGTGGTCCGTACAGACCGAGAGTAGTTGGAAGTAGCCGATATTAGCTGAAATTGGAGCCCAGCGCAGGGAAGCGCTACTCCCTCACCCTGTACGGACCACTCGTGGCTACTTTGAGCTACCATTTGACTACTGTTGGTAGCTTGTTGGGTCTGCAACGCAACTTCTACAGTTGCCAGAAGTAGCTTCCAGAGGCAGTAAATCAGTTGGTAGTAGAACATGGCCCCACAAAAGCTACTCTTTCAAATCTCAGAAAGGCCATTTTCGGCTACTTCTGTTTACTTGCACCTATGGTTGGTCTCCCGCAGTAGCGCGCATTTGCCGCATAACTAGCCGTATTAGCCGACATTAGCCTCGGCTACTCCCCGGTGAGCCACCCCATGTTCAGTATCTGTGAGAAAATATCGAATCCTACTTCAACCCATCCTAGGCTAGTGTTTACAGTCGAAATCCGCTAGCGGGTTAAACTCATTCCTGGCGCCCTAATCTTATAGTTAGATACGCAAACTCGTCACGCACATAATAGCGCTCGAGATACGCTTATCCCACTAGCAGATTTCGACTATAAATATCAGCCCTAGAGGTTAAATTGTCTAAAAGTTACGAATCCATTTTGAGTTTTCCGACTTGTTCTCAGAAACCACGTTGAGATGTTTTTCTTCTTAATTAATGAAAATTTAGTGTCGAAACAAATTTGACTTGCCTCGTTGTGACTTTGAGTGCCTCATTTCTGTAATCTTATTGCAAATCGGCTACAATAAGTCGTCATGCTAAGTGACAAGATGAATAGGCATTGGAGCCCCAACAAATTCTTCTTGCTGATGTCAATGCCACGAAGTAACGCTCGAGGTGTACGAGTTTCGAAGTTGAACACAACGTAGAATCGTGCTCACGGGTTTGAAACTTCAACAATTTTTCCACTCTATCATGACTACCCCACCCTCCTAGAATAGTAAGAAACTGGTCAGGACATCTTTGGAAGTGGTGACACAATACATTGTCGTCATTGGTATGGATTGTACCCAATTCTGAAATTATTTTTTGTTTGTAGTCTCTAAATGTGTCTAAGCGGTCACTTCTCTAAGTTCAGGAAGTACTTTTACCTTATGAAGAGGAAACAAAGCTCTCTTGTCATGCATCTGCATGCAGTATCGAGAATAATACTATGGTGAAGTTAACAGTGAACGTGCGTGCACCAGACAGATTGAGGGGCATGAGAAAATTAATCTCACTTCTTATCTCTACTGTACCTGTTCAACTGTGTTCAGAGAAAATTTGGTATATCGACCCATATTGCCTCTCGCTTCATGGAGTAGGTGGTGCACGATAATCGTAGAACATTACCCGCGTGAAAGTGTTCTTGCGACTGTCCGCTCACTTTTGGCTCGACATCTGTTTGGCTCATGCATACGTTGTTGGATCCGCGCTTCGAAACGCTCAACTTTTCAAAGGGGTGGCCGTTGCGCACTTCCTGTTCATCACTGCGTACGTTAGCACGACGATTTACGATTCAAAGTTTGACACGCTATATCATCAGACTATGGCAGTATACGAAACATTTGTATTAGCTCTATCAGTTACGATCCTCGGTGTCAACAATTGTAACGAGCCTCGAAGCGATGAATAGCACGCGCTCGAGCAGTTGCCACACCGTACCAGTAACTAAACCCAATAGCGTTTCCGGACAAACTCGTATACACACTCGTCTGGATGTAAAGTAGTATTGGATATTTTATCGGCTTTTTCGCTGTAGGCGTGTTCAACACCAGACATTTTCCGCAATGAAGAAGTTCAAAGGAAAATTTTGTTCTCGAATATAGAAGTAGGCGAACAAAGCCCAGAAACATGTGAATTAGTTCGCAAGGAATATAGGTGTCATCAGCGCTGAGACTTCGACAAAATTTCATGAAGAATTTTTCAAGACTAAGACCAAACTTCGTCGCACACTTTCTATGTATTATATGTGTTTATTTGTGATGTTTTATTTTGAATTAAATTTTCAGATGTATATGTCACGCAAGTCTCATCCTAGAACACCGAAGGAATTAGGACGTCATTCGTTCAGCGGGATATTGCACAGTCAACAAGTTTGCTGCACGTAGGCCTATTGTTGGCCCCCACACTATTTCCCACTCTTTAGTCTATCATACTGGCCCGTAACGCATTCTTAATTACAATCTATCATGGCAATTCATTCTGCCAAATACAGGAAGAATGATCCAGGAAAGAATTCATCCCCTTACGAGAGAGTTTGAACGATGTGCGGGTCCAAGGGAGGGGGTAGCGGTAGGGGTGATCGCCTTTTCCCCTGGGAAAAAATTGCATGGGATACATAGGCAAATGCGCGCGCGACCAAATTACTCCGCAAACCACCCTCCTTGAGACCCAATCGCCGCCTCCAAGACCGATCCCTGGGTCCGCGCTTGATCTGAAAAAAAATGAGGACGGCATGGGTGCCCGAAATGGAATCACAAATGACCGGCCTCACACTACACGACTTAATGTAGCGAGCTAACTGTCTAGCGAGCTCATCAACATCCCAAGTGACGTCAAATTGGGCAATTTTGGCATGATTCCGGTACTTGTTATTTTGGTTGTCTGAAGTTGATCGAAAGCTCACGGTCTCATCCTTCAATTGACGGGCTACAAAGTTCAATTTGATTCCCTTGAGTGTCAAAATCATCTGAGCTACGGTGACCGTGATGCGCATACGTGTGCTAATTGTTTTTTGTTGAGCGGGAATTCAAACCACTGAACTTTTGATATTCGATTCGGAAATTGAATAATGGTCCAAAAAATTGGAAGACTCTGTTTCAACGTGTAATTGAGCCTGTATTTTCTGAATTAATTGAAACAAATTCTTTCTTTGGACTGCAATCAGTTCCCTATTCGGCGGTGGTTGACTTCTTCAAGAACAGAATAACGTGCTCCCTTCGATGCATCCTCGCGGAAACAGAACCGAGTGCGAAAACTTAGCGAATGCCACGCTCTTAAAGGTACACCCCAACCTGAAAAGAGCGATCGTAACGCCATCTTGTGGCCAAATTAGTTCATGGTAAATATGAAATCTACTGAACAACAGAGAATGGAGGGTGACGTTCACCCACGTGCGGATAATTCTTTCGCAGATTTGAAAAAAAAAATGCCATCAAAATCGATGCAGAATCGAACTCATGAAGTTGCAGAAGGAGTTTGAAAATAGTGAGATACAATCCTGTAACTCCACAAGCTCAATTTTGTACTGATCTTGATGAGACTTCTTTGAAAATTTGCAGAAAAATTATCCGCACATGGGTAAACATCGCACTCTGTTCTCTGTTGTTTGGTTGATCTTATATCCAAGTACATACCCTTCGACCCGAAATGAGCTTGCAAATTATTCGCTCTCTGACGTATGGTACACTGGGAGTGATTGCACTAGAGAACGAAGCATCCAAAATATGTGAGTCTGCGTCGATTTTGCGTCAAGTCGCCTTTTTCGATTATATAGGTCAAACTTTGAATATCTACTCCCGTAAAAAGGACCAGAGAGATTTCTTCAGGCCCTGTCACGCTAATAATTACACAGCCCCACAAAAAAAAGTTCTGGTGAAACTCCCAAACTATATTACCATTATGTTTTAGGAGTTGCTGAATCCGAATCCAGGGTCAGTTTTGTTCCAGCACGTCGAGATTTTGACATAACCTTGAAAAAAGCATGATTTGACAAAATTGCTCCAAAATCATAATCAAACCATACTGAATCCACTTTTGACCCCCCTCATTATGTTTACGGGGTCACTGAATCCGAATACGAGGTCAGTTTGGTCCCAGCATATCATCATTCTGACATCACCTCAAAAAATCCTAATTTTCCCATAGACATAGAAGTATAGACTGCTGGTCCGGTATACTCGCCGTTGTCATCGAGACATAGACCTTTGTGTGAGAGTGAGAGAGACGGCATGCTCCTAGGCGCACGTTTTTAACACGCGATTCCTATGTTGCGTCTCTTTCATTCTCATTGGGAAGCCTCGATGTCAACGGCGAAAATACGGGAGACCAGCAGTCTATACTTCTATGTTTATGGATTTTCCAAGGATATCCAGACCTGGTGATCAAACCGTACTTTGTTTTGCCTACACTATATGTTTTCAGGGTCGCTGAATCCGAATTTGGGGCCAGTTTGGTTCCAGCACATCATCATTACTACATAACCTCAAAAAATCATGATTTCCCAAGGATATTCAGACCTGGTGATCAAACCATACTCTGTTTTGCCTACACTATATGTTTCTAGAGTCACTGAATCCAAATCCGAGTTCAATTTGGTCCCAGCATATCATCATTCTGACCTAACCTCAAGAAATCAGTATCTCCCGAGAGTGATGATGGCTGCTGAACAAATCATACTTTGTTTTGCCTTTGCCACATGGTCATGAAGCAGAGATACGCCCTGTCAGGGTGCCGGCTCAGAGAGCGAATATTGAGCTGCTCCTGAGTACCAGTCTCAGAGCCAGTCCCTTTCTTTACGGATTTAGGTCAAGGCCCGGGTACGGTGTCCCTTGAATGGGGCCGGCGGGAAATCACACCCCAGAACCGAGACACCAGAGTGCCTCAGTTCTCCTTGCGGGTTTCGCGAGAGGAGGCAAAGTGTGCCGAGTACCGGTTTTGGAGCCAGGCTTCACTAATCTCACAACTCGAGCTCTACTCTATTTTGGAGATATAGCAAGTCTTTTTTCTTTCGAATAACTCATGTATATCGTTTCTGTTTCCCTGGTGTTGTGTCTCGCTTCAGCATCCAGCAAAAATTGGCCAGCATGTTTACATCACATCTTCCTTGATAAAGATCTTCCAATACTCATCTTGATGGCAGCGTTCGCCTTGCCCTTCACGGATTTAGCGACCGCAATAACATGTAGTATAGGCAGAACAAAGAATGGTTTGATCACCAGGTCCAAATATCTTTGGGAAATCACGATTTTTCGAGGTTATGTGAGAAAGCTGATGTGCCGCGATGAAACTGACCTTGGATTTGTATTCAGCGACCCCGAGAAAATATAGTATAGGCAGGATGAAGTATGGTTCGGTCACCAGGTACAAGTGTCCTTGGGAAAATCATGATTTTTCGAGGTTTGGTCAGAACAATGACGTGCTGGCCCCAAATTCGGATTCAGCGACCCCAAGAACATTTAGTGTATGCAAAACAAAGTATGGTTTGATCACTATACTGAAAATGCGCGGCCACCCGGGCGGGTGGCAGGGCGGGCGGCGAGGCGGGCGCCCTGTCACCGTGATATTTTTGTTGGGAAGTGCGGGCGGCCGGGCCGCAGAAAAAAAAGACTTTTCAAAAAAAAAGTCTTTTTTTCTGGAAGTTTTTTTTTCTCGCAAAATTTTTTCCTTTAAAAATCCATACGAAGATGAATCACCTAGTTGCAAAATTCTGTTTGTGTGTAATTTGGCTCTGAATGATGCTGACACTGAACCCACAAAGTCTCGCGATGCTGAAAAATTCACGCAGAAATATGTTTGACAGCAAAATAATTTTCCCTCTAATTTTTTCCTTCCTCCGGTGATGATGATATTGATCATCATTCATTTATTTGGAGGATTCTCTCTGGCACGACCTCCCCCCTCCCCCCCCAAAAAAAGTCATTTCGATTCAGCAAAAAACTTTTTCACTCTTTCTTCCTAAAACTATTATCACTCACAAACGAGTTTACATTGCGACACGCAGTTCAATGTATCGAAAAAATGAGGGAAGAGCAAGTCAGAATATTTTTATAATACCTTCTACCACCCCACCAGGTTCATGCATATTTCGATGATCTCATGAAAGTTAGTTCTCAATTTTTTCCTCAGGAAGCTATTGCTTTCTCTAAAGAGAAAGCTTTGTTTTTGGTTCAGCAAATTTTCGATCGATTTTCCCATTCAATCCAATATTTTCTTCAACAAAATCCCTCTTATCGAAAAAATGCCTTAACCAATTTGTTCCTCTCGCCAAAATCTATCGATTGTAGCTTACATACACTTTTCTTCCCAGAAGCCTTCAAGATTTTTGAAGGAGTCATCTTCCCGTACCTTTATGTGTGTGTGTGTGTGTGTGTGCGCGCGCGCGCGTGTGTGTATGTGTGTGTGTGTTGTTTTTTTCCCGACACGCTTTCTCTTGTACGGTTCAGCTAATCAAAATTTCGTCTTCTACAAGTTGTATAGAATCATTCGGAGATGAGGCCAGTGATTTGTCATCTCTCTTGTCCCGGTCGAATTTAATTTAGAGGCGTTTTGAGATAAAATCGCTAAAATTGTGTACCTTAATAGTAAAATATTTTTCTCCTCAGTTGTTTTATTGCAATTTTGGTTACCTAAGCTATGGGTTTATCGGCTTAATCTATCGCTTGGTTAATACCAAAATTTCATTTAATCTTCATATACTCGCATTTTCAGGAAATAACCAAAGTTTTCACCAAAAACTCCATTTTCAATATATTCAAACTAATTCTATAAAAATTCCATTTCAACCAAACTCCAAATATCCCTGAAATAACCCTGCTTTAGGAAGCTTGAATCGCCCTAACAAGCTTTCTCAAAAAAATAACTCACAATCAGTATAATCACAAATATTTTTTTCAATATTCATATTTTCGTCATAGCTCTTTCTCAGACTGATTTTTTAAAGTTCCAATGAACTAAATTGATACTTTTCCCACATTTTTGATCTCTTGGTTGATACCGAAATTTCCTAAATTCCTTTTAATACGATTAAAATTCAATTCATCCTCCAAAAATCAAAAATTTTACAAAAAACTACATTTTGGTCTTCTTTACATCAACTTTATTAGAATTTCCCCTCAACCAAACGATATATCTTGCCCAAAAAACCTTACTTTAGATCATCTGAATTCCCCTAACAAAAAATCTCTTTGAAATAACTCAACAAAATTGTATCTAAATTTCGTTCTAGGCTCATATCTCCTCCTACAACTAATATATACACTCGTTAATGAACTAGAGAGATACTTACTCATCACTCCACATCAATTGGTTGAAACCAAATTTCATCCACTCGAATTCAAAGTCGCTTCAAGAACATGTATAGAAGAGTGAATGAAAAATTATCACTCGAAAAAGTACATTCTCGCTAAATTATCGCACATCTCGCTAAGAGAAAGCTTTCTGCTGATCTCTTTTAGCAGCGTATTTTTTTTAGATTCTCTGACAATGTATGTTTCTATGTAAAATGTCATGTTTTTCACGGATAAATATTTTCAGAAGGGTTTTCGAATTCAAGCCAATCTCTTCACATTTTTTGCAATTCTGATGTCGAGAACCACTATTTCCTCCGTATGCACTGAAGTTTGGAATTCTAAGATCAAAATTTTCCGGAAGTCTTCGGGGAACGCCTTCGGAATGAACACTTTTTGATTCCAAGTATGGCAACTAGGAACGCAGTTACAGTAACTTTCAATGGTGAATGCACTAAAAGGGGCTTGATGCGAGATCGCGTACCTCATGACTGTCTTGGATCATTTCATTTCTGCGTCTGAACTGGGCTTGATCTTCTGATCACTGTAGCTTCGCGAGAGCCCAGGAGTGTGATTTCTGTCAAAACCTTAGGCTCAAGGCGGTCAATATTCTAACCGAATTCCTATCAAATTGGCACAACAAGTCAGTAACTCGCCGAAAACTCTCACTGTAATGTTCAATTTTGAATCTGTAGGAATGATTGTGGTAAGAAAATCTTGAAGATGGTAGTCTTCCAGGAGTAGTCATTTGGTGATAAATCTACGTCCAGACTCATTCTGTTAGACCCATCATTTTTGTGGAAACGATAAGCCAAATCAATCTGTGTAATCATAAACTAGTGGTACGAATCCGCTTTGGTCCGACGAGTCACCGTAACGTGATTAAACAAATTTCCACTCATACTTGCTCGGCACATCTGAATTGACCAAGCGCATATACTGACGCGAGGTGCAAAATTGAGATGGTCTGCTTGGTTGATGTCTCACGAGGGTGTGAAGAGGTCAATAGTTGAAGCGAGTCCTGAGTTTGTGCGCGTGACACACATCTCGGAGAGTATTGCTGCTCTACGAACGGAACGGGCTCTCAGCGCTTCCCGTTCCTCGCAGATAGAGCATATCCTACTCTCTGTTCAGTACACACGTGTATCTTTGATCTTCATGAAATTGTTAGCCGTTGGGTAACTCCAGAGAAACTGTATCTAGTCATGCGTGCCATCTCGTTGGATCAGCCTCGAAGTAGTGTATTTATTCGACAAAAATGATGGTCTGCGATACCGAGTTGAGTGCGTAGAAGTGATAAAAGTAAGCGTCTGAGCCCGTGGCGAGGCGCCTGCTGCTGCTGTTGCTCTGTATCTACGCAATTAATCCACTGAGTGTGCTGTTCTTTATTTTTTCCGGCAGCCGGGTTTGAACATTACTCGAAGCGAGGCGCATCCATTAGAGACACAGTACAACCAAAGTGTGCCAGTATCGCAAACAGGGTAGGCTCCCGTCCGGGCTTTGATCTTCGTTGGCTGCTCTTCTCTGCGCTGCATGAACATACACTTGATGTACAGCTCGTCATTCAGAGCGGTGCAGGGGGCCATGCGAACTCCCACTCGTTCCCAAATCCCTCGAACTTGCTCGTCCCGCGCGTCATTTCCAACGCTCACTCGTGCAATGCGAGCCGAGTGCGCCTCTTCACGACGCTCTCGAACGAAAAAAGTGCCCGTCTTCAAGTGTGCATATCTGCTCTTATTTTGCCCCACTCAGCCTCTCCGCCTCACTCTGAGCCGACCCTGAAAGCAACGGCGTGTTCTCAACCGGTGGCTCGCGCTATTTCAGCTTCACGCTCACGCGTATGCTCAGCTGTCTTTCTTCCAAAGAGTCGTACGCTACCATAGCAGAGAACTGTCATGCAGCACAGGAGCAACAAAGCCACCAGAGCAGCCGACACAGACAGCGAGAGCTCCGACACGGGCCACGCGCTTCCGCACCGTAAAGCAACCCCGTAATTTTTCATTGTTAATTCGGCCGCTTGAGCTCCCAGATGCTTTCACAATTCTAGAGAAACGCGTTAATTTAGCTTTGAGGTAAAAAGTGCAGTGGTGAAAAATCACTTTGCATAACACGAGAAGGAAAGAGAGCTCTGAATTTTGAATCTCGATTGGCAACGGGCTGAAAAGGGGAGGTTGAGTGGAAAAAATTACTGACAGAATGAATGATGGAATATTCGCCTTAGCACTCAGACCGTGGGCGGATCCAATATTATTTTTATAGTTCGAGCGGGATGACCGGTGCAGCGGTACGCGTAGCACAAGCATCGGCCTCTCATTAATTTTCCGAGCGTGACAGTTTCGATGACTTTTTGTTCAACTGCAAGTTCTCCGCATGGCCACAAAAATTCAAAAAATACTGCGATGAAAATTGGCTGATGGAACATGAGCGGATCAGCTGACTAAGTTATTGTTTCTGCATCGGTACGCGAGTCACTCGAATCAGTCAAAACCCCCAGGCCCCCATGGCATGCGAACGAGCGCTCACGTGATTTATCCCGACGTCGCGTTCAGACCAGATATGAGCCTCGCCCAGGCGCCAGCGATACTCTCTACGCCGAGCTCTGAATCGAAAAACTGAAGCGTGATATTCGCACAGAGATTCAATTTCGATGCGAAGCCCTCGCTGCCCCACATTGCTTTCGAGGAGCCCAAGAGCAGGCAGCGATAAAAGCGCGCCAAAGATGAATGAAAGATTGAAGGTGTCGCAAACGCAACACAACTCGGTTTTTGCCTGCATGAATGGAAGTACTGAGAATATAAATTATTGAATGGTCTGTCATTGGTATTACGTTGACTGTATACAGTATATATTCACGTATCGAATTATCAGGGTCATCTAATAACATCTGGTACACCAGATGTTTATCTCAAGGCACAACAGGAATACGATCTGCCAGTTACATCCTGTATTATTAAAAATAATATTTCCCCCAAGCTGCCACTCTAAGTTTGGGCTAACAACTCTCTCGTCGTCCAAACATTTTAGCGTTACGTGGAGGGTCTACATTGTTATGATCAGCGGACACTTCCACTAACTATATATGCCTCGATATTCAATCAAATCGCACAATGATGTGCGTGCTTCGAATTTGAGATGAGTTTTCTTCGAATCAATGAATATTTCAGGCAAACAATATGACTTCCATGTGAAATCCTGATCCTATATGAAGTTGAGATCGAGAGTTCATGGAAAATTAATCGAAAAATCATCCGTTCAGATAAATCTTCCATAATTTCCAGAGTCCTGTATAAAATGAGATGAATCAGATAGGATAGATTCTATTTCAAACATATCTCGGAGTAAATTTCAATCTGCGGTTGGAAGAGTTGGTTTCGCCTCAACTTATATTCAACAACAGCTGTGATGACGCATGAATTTTCAATAATCCGTTGAAATGAATGTTTTGATTTCAATCGAGATTTTGTGAGTCGCAAACAAAATTGTAAGTCAAGAATCAACTATACTATACTGTAGCGGAAACTGTGTCAATTTTCAAGTAAAGCCCTGAATTCCTCGAGTCAACGTTTTCAGAATGGAAACCCTGCATCTCTTATTTGCACCAGTAAGAGCTATACTTCATCAAGTATTTTAGAAATCACCAACAGAGATACTTGGGAAACATTGTCAGAAGGCTGGTTTTCGAGCGTCGAAAAAAACTTCGTTGTACGTTTTCACTCGTTACTCACCATCGAAAGGTCGGATTCTTATCATGCACAGATTTTTCTCGAACTTTGAGAAAAGTTTCTCATTCAGAAAAATTAGTTCTTGGTTCTAGAAGATCCACAATAATTTCATTCTCCCTTTGAGCAGCTTTGAGGAATGAAAAAGTTCAGAGAAATCCTTTTTGTATAGTGTGGGGTCGGTACGCTCGGGAGTTTGATTACTATAGGGCAAGCATCGATTCCGCCAGTCTGACACTCTATGTACTCTGTGGAAACCATTCAAACTAGAAAAGATGAAAAAACGAGAAGGTTGGTGAGAATGAGAAAGAGGCGAATGAAGGGGAGCAGGAGGAACCCCGAATCGTACAAACGGCTAGAGTCGTGCCAGGATCTGCAAAAGGTTTATATCTGTGCGGTTTCCTTGATTAAAGGGAGCAAAAAAGAACGATATTCTCTCAGCAAGCGAGCAAAGAATATTGAGAAGGAAGAAAAGGATGAAACTAGGAATGTAATCATTCATCCCTCTGGTGCTTATTTCAGTTCGCAGAAAAGCGAATATGTGTTGGCGAGGGTCTATACCCTTGTCCAGTGATGCGTTTAAATATGCACTCACGCGACGAGTGATTCGCAGTGCATTCGTTGAAGGTACATCACAATATATAAATTCGAGCTCAAAAAAAACCTATATTGCAACTGATCAAAAGCTATTGTACTTCAGAGGATGCTCGAGGATGTTCGATATTTGTCGCTTTTCAGAAGACGCAACGTGAGTTTAGAATCAGAGACAGCTTATATGCAGTGTATATATATCCACAGTCTCTCACAAACGCTGCAGACATATACATGGTTCTTATAAGTAAAAATTTGAATGATTCGTGACATCGTATCGAGTGTGGCACGCTCCGTTTGGCTGATGTGAAATACCTGAATCAATTGACGTGCTTCTACAGCTTTAGCTAGCGATCTGGAGTCTCTCGCTTGTCCCATTCCATATCACTCCAAATAATATCGCTCCGGCTGCGCCAGAAGAAGCAATCGGGCTGTACAGTTTTTTTTGTACAGTAATCTATTTTCACAAGGAATCGAATGATTAACTAGGATGAATGAGCTAATGAGGCACTTGAAATTACCCAATTACAACGTGCAGCGCGGATAGTGCTAATCGAATTAACGCTCCTTGCTCTCAAGTGGAAGGATTGGAGGGTCCGTGGCATAATCTATAGCCGGTAAGTCCAAGAGCCGCTTCAAAATTTACGAGGGTAGCGTTGGCGAATCATTCGTGCAAAGTTAAGCAAGAATTCTTCTCAAGTTAAGTAAGGCGGAGATCTTGAACCAGCAAGCCGAGCGAGCGCCCCGACTTCTTGGCTACTTAAAAATCATTTAAAACTTGGCAAACTTGGCTCACGGTTAACTTTTACTCGCGTTCAAATGCCATCGCTCGCCGAGGGAAAGGCACAGACCCTAAATGTAGAGGACTGGAATATGAATACTCACATTTGAAGCACAGAAGTTTCAGCATCAGTAAAAGTACCGATCGCGGGTAATGAATCCGCATCGTGAGGAGAACACGGAGTTTACCTCCGTGGCTGACCACACGCCGAGCTATACCACTGAAACACCCGGTACTCTCACAGGCCCATGCACCCAGCGACGACTCGACAACTTCCCTTGTGACATTGAATTTTGCGCTTTGCGAGCTCTCGTTTGATGCCCTGTCGTTGCATTATCGCACATAACCACTCAAAACACAGCGTCTCCAGAATCTCACGTGTACCGCATCGGGACTGATGCGCGAGCACGCGGTTTCTCGCGCGCTTCCCCAATTGCGACTGACGCGACGGTGGATGCCGAGAGCCTCCGAGAGCTCGCGCAGCAGCCAGTCGTGGCGCGTGCAAGCGCAGGATCTTCAACCCACCCCACTCAAGAGCAACGAATTTACCCCTAGTTTCATACACGGACAGCGCGTAGCAAAGGCACGTTCGATCGCATCTCCGTGCGATGACTCGTCATCCCGGTGTCGTTGCGCTTGCCTCAAAGCTCCACTGACATTTCTCTCAGAACCAAAGACTATGGTAGCAACCCCTCTATCTTTGACTATCTGTTGATGTGAAATCGGGGGCTGCGGAAACTCCTCCCTGTTTCCAACGGCCCTTTTCGTGGCGCTTAGCTCAAGAGTCAATTTGGTGGTGGCGTTGCATTCTTTCGTGACTCATCTCTCCCCCATTCTCGCCCTCGCCTACCCGTCCGGACAGCCGTTACCCTCGCTCGCGCGCGCATTTGTCTCCCCTCTGTATCTCAAATTTGAAAGACTCTCTTAGGAAATTGAATCTCGGCGTGGCCGACCGTTTCAGCTCTCGCTCATTCCCACTCGGTCGACGTCTCCATTTGCGAGCGTCGAGTGCGGCTCCAGCCAAGCGGCCTGATTGTCTTGCTAAGACGGCAATTTATATGGTAACGGACCGGATCGCCGCGAGTCGTGCACACAACGTTGAGGCAAAAACTTTCAAACTACCAGCAGTGATGGGGCCTTGATGTAGTCTCGGAATGCACTCGTGGCACTCCTATTTCCTCTCCTGCTCATCTCCTCTCTTTTCACCAACTACACCACTCTCTCACACTTTGCATTTATATATCACTCAACCTTCTTCACTCTATGTATGGCATCAGCATGCCAAGAGCTGGGAAACAAACTCGCAAATTCTCCGCACGCGCCCCGGAAATGCTAGTCACTTTGGGCGGGTGCTCGCGCGCTAGGCCAAGCTACATGGGCTGTGCCTCCTTGCCACGTGTAACTGTGAGCAAGTGTGTTCCGTGCGCGACTTTGCAAGCTCACGGCAAACGAGATGGGTGGATGGGAGAGCTAACTCCGCTAGAGATGAGTCAACGATGAAGAGCCAAGCTCGATAGTGGAAAAGAACGCTGAGCTCATCTCGAACTTGCATGTTGAGCAGTAATTTCGAAACTGATTTACAAGTGCCTCTGTCGGAATGCAGCAGCTCGCTGAGTGTCTCCGGGGTTTTCGATTCCCATTCCTGTTCCATACTTGGCTACCCAAAACTAGCGTGGTGCAATCTCATTCTACGCTTCATTTGAACATAGAATTGTAGGCGATTGTACTCACTTGCCTTTCCCTTGCCTCACTGAAATTCAATTGTTCACAATTTTGTCTTACTTCGTTGCTTCCCAACGCTCTTGGAATTATGTTCAAGCATACATAAATACATAGAGATTGAAATGAATACACCTCGAAATACATAGGTCCTTCAAATGACGTATTGGAATTTAGGGGGGGGGGTGTACCCAACTTTGCCTTCCACTGAGAAAATTATATTTGACGATAGAAAACGGGGCAAAAGATCTCCATTATCAACTAGCGAGTGATTCATTCTTAAGACACTACGATCGGGTACGATTATGTCTTCATATCCTGCTCAGAGAGCATGTGGACAGTTCAAATTCAGAGACGGAAAGTCATTTCCTTCAAGTTCCAATGTGATGGCAAAGGGGCGGAGAATATGAATCAAATGAAAGCCTCACTTCCCAAGTTTACTGAAAGACAGAAAGATACTGCTCTGCTCTCTCCATCTAATGAATGACGCACAGTTAGGCGGATGACTCATTCCCTCAGAAATGAATCTTGCGAGACTCCACACTTATTATATCAATAAATAGACCCTATGGGCGTTGGGTCAAGCGAAGGGTCACGAATGGGTGTAAAGAAAGATATTGGTGATTTTAGATAGCCTCAAGAGCAGAGTGGGCCAAAAAACCAGAATGTTTCCTCCAAATCGTTGCATCTGGGATCTAACAAGTTGTGTATCTACATAAATGTGAAAATCTTCTCGGTGAGTGCTGAGAATTGACACGTTGCTCTCGAGCAAGAGCCCTGAGGATTACCGAAAACGAAATGGAAAATATCTCGAAGGGATTATCTTGGGTACGATCATTTTAATACTATAGTAGCCTTTTTCACTCACCGATTCTGCTAGTATGTAAGTTGTTCCTGATGCAACAAACATGATATAATTCAGCGGCCAATTCATCGAACTTGTATATTCTTCAAACTGCAAGTTAAGACCATATACCCCATGGATTTGCATCATTAGTTGCAACTCACACGAATATCACCACCAGTTTCCGCATCTTTCACATATTATCGTCTCAAGTAATACGTGTACATATATTTTGCAGTGAGTGGACTGATGATTGTCTCGAGATTACATCATGAGTGAAATACTTGTAGAAGAACATCAGCGATATCACTGCAATTTGCACGGGCTGTTGGCCACGCGTCTGCGGGTGTGAGCTCCATCCAACGCTGGTGGCTATAATCTTCCTCTTTACGGCTTCCACGTATCCGGACAGCGTAGTCCGTATGAAGTTGAGAGAATACGCGCAGAATAAAAAATTCTCCCCGGCAGATGCTTTCTCCTTCGCTTCAACACCTCTCAGTGCTTAGTGCACCCTGGATGCTCAACGCCCGACTTATGACTGCTCAAGCTTGCTCCAGCACTCACTGCCAATTTGAAGCCACGAATACATCTGCTAGATGCACTGATTGTTATGAGATCATCCATGATGTCATAAATAGAATTGGTTTCTGAGCTACGCGTGTGAAAGTACCACGCGCCAGTTACCTGAATTTGCGACAACCACAATTTTTCCGCTTTGAACCGATCACAATTCCGAGTAGCTTGCGAGATGATGGTCTATTCAGTGTTAACGAGATTCAAATTGATGGACTTGACATTTAACATAGATTCAGTACTCATCTTGCATCGGAAGCATTCAAGGCTTTGGAAGAATGGAAACTTACAGATCAATAGAGACTCGATGACCATCTTTGCCTCGATGCGTTCCAAAGTGGATCCCCTATTATTACGAACTACTACAATCCCAGCACCTTAGTTTGTTGGGTATAACCTCAACTGAAAACAGTTTTTGTGATATTTCATATTTTTGGAAATATGTAAATGGATCGATCATATTTCAAATATTGAAGAGATAAAGTTTCTTCGTGATGTATGTGAATACGGCTTCCTTTCAGCATATTTCATCACTCTCCATCATTGAAGAGACGGAAATCATCATGCGTACATATTAAAATAGCCCAGCATCGGTCTCTGCACTCAGGCTATATTTGAAGTCCATTCAGGGCTATGGATACCTAAGGCATGATGATTGAAATTGGTTGATCGGTATATAATTTTGGATGGCCATCCCTTTTGAATTACCGTGTATGATGAGTATGAAGTCTACTCCAAAGGCTCAGGAGAAACTGGAGGTTCATCTAGTTAGTACAAGAACACTCTTAGTCGCGGAAGGTAAAAGACTATTCCCACGAGTGTGATTTGAGTGCATGGAGAGTCGAGTCAACATTGTTCGTTTGTACATTCACATAGTTTTGAGGTCGAAAATAAAAAATTGGGCTCCAAGTTTTGTATTTTTACAAAACTGCTGATCTTCTATCGACTGTAACTTCTATATCTAGTACGATAAATAATCCACTTTGACTAAAGGGCAAATTGTAGGTTTTCCAACACCTTCAAAACGACTACCGGTAAAAGTCGATTATCTCTTTTCTAGTAGTAGCTAGATCACTTTGAAGAACACGCAAAATTGCTAAAAATCTGCTTTTAGCAAATAGCTTGTACGAGTCGCTACGCTCAACTATCGGTCTTGGCCGATTCTTTTCTGGAAAGTAAGGTAAGTGTACCCAACTTGCCCCTATATGCCGATCTCAGGAATGGGCGCTCGTTGACCTTCCCGCAATTTTTTTTACGTTTGTTATTTTAAAATATGAGAAAATACGTAGTTTTCATTGACCCCGGATCATTCCTGCGTCCTCCAAAAAATATAAAGTGAGTTTCCCATTTTTCAAGTTTGCATGGCTAAGAAATTACCGTGGAAATCGCGTTCACTAAAACCGGTGCCAATTTATTTTTATTTGACCAATCTTGATGTACCTAAGCGCATTCGATTTCTTATCTCAAGACCTTCAAAATCCGCTCTTCAGGGTCGCAGAACTCTGATCTGGAGCAATTTTATGTACAAAACACGAAGATGGTTTGAGAATCAAGAGGGCCGACATCGGAGTGTACCCAACATGCCCCCATATGGTTATCTCGGAAAGGCGTGCAGTATGGTTTTTTATACCACTCAGAACTTGTTTATCACGTCAAAATAGGTCGGAAATAGTGTTTTGGGCCAACTAAAAGCTACAATCGCCGCTGCACAGTGATCAAAACGGATCAAAGCCATTTTTCGCATTTCATCGCCGATTTACATTGTTTTAAATGATGGGGGCAAGTTGGGTACACATTTTGTAAACTCTCAAAAATCACCTCTTGGAAGAATTCAAACAGCTCGACTCCACTATATCCAAATTGGACGTATCTAAGCTCATTTTGAAGGCCTTGAGACAAGCTTCAAAATGAGCTAAGGTACGTTGGAAAATATTGAGATGGGCCAGAGTTATTGAGAAAATGGCTTAATGGGGGCAAGTTGGGTACACTTACCTTACTAGCCTCAACGGAGGGAATTCGTCCAAGTACGTCGAAAAGGGTGAATTCTAGTCCTTGCTGTGGTTTTAAAAAAGATAGGTTAAAAGAGGGGCTGGAATTAGTTTTATATGGACCCTAGGGTCCGTAGGAGAGTACGTCCATGTCAAATTCAAACGGTTTCTGCAACTATTTTTTTAAAATTCCCATACCATTTTTTTCGACGTGAGGTACCAGAATAAGATATTTCTTATAGTTTGCAGGTCCAAAAAAATTTTTTTGTCACAGATAGGCCTACAAGAGTGATTTTACCGAAAAATCAAAAATTGAGACTATCCTACCGTATTTTGCTCGTAACTTTTGATTGCTTCGACCAATTTGGATTTTCCAAAAAGCATTTGAAAAGTGACTTCAAAAGTTGTCGATTGAGTTCTAGTAAAACCTCTTTCAGTTGCTTTTTGAACATCCGAAAGCTGAAATACTCAAAAATCACGGTTTGGCCCGTAACTTTTTTGACGAATATTTTGATTTTTTTTATTCCATTTTTTTTCGATTCGTATAGTAATAAACTACCTGCAAAAAAATTTAGCCATTATTTTTACTTTTAGGGCCTCCTAGAGCTGTTTGAGTGCGCAAAACCATCTCAAAAACTCGAAAAATGGGTTTCTACCTCGTTCAACTTCCTCGGGGGACCTCGCAACTAATCCCATTGTGTTTGCAAGACTGTTTCACCTCAGAGATGACTGTTTTGAGTATTTTTTTTAGTGTAACAAATGCTCAGATTCGTAGAAATTTATTTCAAAAGCAAATTTCTATTCAATAATTAGCATTTCCTGCGCATGCGTTGTCCTCTACGTCTTTGAAAGTATCTTCAATCGATAGCTGGTCCAATTTCCTTCAAACAAACCTCTTGCTGAAGTCAATTCCATTCAGTAGAATCGGAGCCACAGCTGTCAGAATAAAAAGAAATGTCTTAGGTATCAAATCCGTTAGCCTGGAGAAAGATTGTCGGTCTCGCCTGCCGGTTGAAGCGTGTATTTCCGCTTCTACTCCGTCAAATTAACTTCAACAAGGGGTCATTTTGAAGGAAATTGAGTCAGCCTCCGATCTGAATCGTTTTCGAAGCACCAAAGTCATTTGCCTGCGCAGAAACTTCACAATCGTCTGATCAGATTCGGAAAGAATTGCTGGCAATGATCCGTTAGATTCGAATTTCTCCAGCATGCAAATGACTTTGGCCCTTCGAAACCAGTTTAGATCGGTAGCTGACTCAATTCCCTTCAAAATGTCCCCTTGGTGAAGTCTATTTGATGGAGTAGAAGCGGAAATACGCGCTTCGACCGGCAGGCGAGACCGACAATCTTTCTCCAGGCTCACGAATTTGATACCTAAGACATTTTGTTCTATTTTGACAGCTGTAGCTCCGGTTCTACTGCATGAAATTGACTTCAGCAAAAGGTTTGTTTGAAGGAGATTGGACCAGCTATCGATTGAGAACACTTTCACAGACGTAGAGAACAACGCATGCGCAGGAGATGTTAATTATTGAGTAAAAATTTGCTTTTGAAATAATTTTCTACGAATCTGAGCATCTGTTACACTAAAAAAAAATACTCAAACAGTTTTTCTGAGGTAAAACAGTCTTGCAAACACAATGGGATTAAATGCGAGGTCCCCCGAGGAAGTTGAACGAGGTAAAAACGCATTTTTCGAGTTTGTGAGATGGTTTTGTGCACTCAAACAGCTCTAGGAGGCCCCAAACGTAAGGATAATGACTGAAAATTTTTTTGCAGGTACTTTATTACTACACAAATCGAAAAAAAATCAAAATATACGTCATCAAAGTTATGAGCCAAACCGTGATTTTTGAGTATTTCAGCTTTCGGATGTTCAAAAAACAACTGAAAGAGGTTTTACTAGGAGTAAATTGATAGCTTTTGAAGTCACTTCTCAAACGCTTTTTGGAAAATCCAAATTTGTCGAAGCATTCAAAAGTTACGAGCAAGATACGGTAGGATAGTCTCAATTTTTGATTTTTCGGTAAAATCACCCTTGTAGGCCTATCTGTGACCAAAAAATTTTTTGGACCTACAAACTATAGGAAATATCTTATTTTGGTACCTCGCGTCGGAAAAAATGGGATGGGAATTTAAAAGAAAATAGTTGCAGAAACCGTTTAAATTTGACATGGACCTACTCAGGGGGTTTCGAAAGAATTCAAAAACAATTTTCTCGGGCGATCTGAGCATGATACTAGAAGAATTAATTCTTTTGAGATTTTTTCCAGACCCCCTCGGTGACGGCTCTGCCTGAAATGCTCCAAAATGACTCATACATACATATGTGATCCATTATATTTGGACCAACGGTGGGGGGAGGAATCGAAAGAGTTTGAGAATTGTATGTTGCGTTTATTTACTAGATGCTGTTGCCCTATCCCAGTCGTGATTGAGCGAGTATTTGTCGAGATGAAATTCGTTGCTGGCTCTGGTAAATCGTTGTAAAATGGCACTGGAGAAAAACAGCACCAACTCAGAGCGATCAATTGGACTGGGTCAATTCTACTGCGAGAGCAAAGCCACATCGAAACCCAAACCGGAGAGTATACACGAAACGTTTCAAAGAGCCGTGGCTCGTATCGTACCCCTATAAGTTGAATCGAATCCTCCACATTGCAGTTACTCTTGATCAAAGAGGCAGGTCAAAACTGCAATTCTCTCTGATTTCTCGCATCCGGGCATTCATTTCTACATGAAAACTTTCTATACTTATGGATTCCTAATACAATTTTATAAATACCCTTTTGCCCCGGTCATTAATAGGCCCATGCTGGAAGGTGAGAAGCAAACGAATTACATTATTAGATTAAAAAATAGTACATTAAGTAACAAGGGCGCAAAGTACTTTCACGCACGAGTTCCCGAAATGAGTGCGCAGAAGTGAACTTTGCGTACAGTTGTAACTTGCGACGTGCGCAAAGTTACAACTGTGCGCAAGAGAATTTCGGGAACGAGAGCGGAAAAGTTGCGCCCGTGTTGCTTACCATACTTTTTGTCATTGGTGCGGAAAGTTGTCCCCCGTGGCCTATACCCTGAAAGGCGGGGGCGGGGAGGGCGCGCGCGGGGTCCAGGGGCGGAGCCCCGGTGGGGGTGCAGGGGGCGAAGCCCCCTCCGGGGGTTGACCGAAAAAAAGTTCTGAAAATGTATCATAAAAAAATTTCCCAATTGATATATTTTTTGTTACCACATCGTTGAAAGATGTTTGTTCCAATTTTCGAAAGTGCCAATATAAGACGAAAGTGGAATATGTGAGTGAAAAAAAATTATCGTAAGAATGGATTACGAAAATTTCCAAGATGAAAGGATAGACTCCATGGAAAGTATCATCGTCAAATTCTATGGCTAAAGATTGAAGCTCAAGTCATTTGAATATTCGTGCTTCAGTATATCAGTGTTGAAAATTCGGATGAAATTCCTTCTCAAGAATCTTAACACGTTCACTGCGATGGGCTCCACCGGTGGGGCCCACGATATTTCGTTTTTCAATCTTTGCCGATTCATATTCGTCCGAAAAATCTTTCAAATAGGCATTTTCCTAGGCGTTTCAGTTTGTGAAGAGCATAAATAATAAGTCACAACAGGATCTTTTCCTGTATACTTTTCTAAATCGGAGAATAAGGGTCGAGAAGAATACGAACCGAAAATTACGAAAACTGCCTTTGCAGTGAACGCACTGAGAAAACAATTTTGGTCGTACGGCCATGCGTATTGTCGTACGACCAAAATGGTATTTGCTGCAGAACAATATCGATTTTGTTATCGCGTCAATCTATCAGAACGGTTTGGTGATCTGGTATTAGAGCCAGAATAATTAAATATTACGCGTGTATTTTGAATGCCCCGATACTTAATGGATTAACAGTCATATTACGGTTTTTTGCTACAAAAGCTACCAATTTTTTGCACGGGATAGTTCCGCAAAGGGACAAATATATTCCAACGATTTTTTAGGTTATTCGTGCCAGATTGGTTCAATAACAAAATCATTTTGCTGTGGTAACAATCCAGTATTGGTCCGGCGGCAATACCACGTAACAATACAGTCGCATTATTCAGACGGCAATATTTTATTCTCAGTGCGTGTTAATAAGAGGAATCTCAAATCATTATACAGGCATCAATCTCAAGATTTGAATAATCATACAAATACATTGTGATTAGGATAAAATTTCAAAGTGAAATACACAGAATCCGTCTAACAATTTCTTATACAAATTTGTAATATTTTGAATATTCAACATTTTTTTAAATCGAGAAATATCCTACTTTTGAGACAGTGGTCAACATGAATCCTATCATATTATTCTAGAAACTCTTACATATTTTTCCGAGTAAGTACATAGTTATCTAAATTAATTATTTGACACGAATATCCAAATCAACAATTAAGTACATTTACTCTCATTCAATAAGACACTTTGTCTCAATATTTGAGCTTTATCAAAAACAAAACTCCACATTGTGGGTACACGAACATAAAATAATTCTTTATACGGAACAAAAATAGAAATTCTCACATATCTATTTGAGTTGAACCAAACCAACAAAAAAGATAAGGCCTCGAAAATTCGAAATTCAATGCCAAATTTGCGCACGAATTGGCGAACTTTGCGCACGACCAAGCCAACTTTGCGCACGATTGCGGCAACTTTGCGCACTGAAAATCGCGCGTAAAAAAAATCTCACTCAACTTTGCGCACCGCACACTTAACTGCAAAGTAACTTTTTCGCACAACTTTACGCACACAATGGCAAAAACAAATTTCCATGTGTCACAATAACGCAAGGGCACCAACTCCTCATCATCTTTGGGAGCTCTTTACAACAGAACGTATCACTTTACCCATACGAGCCGTTCTACCCACAATGTGGGTTCAATTCAATGCTCTCAACCGTACCTCGTTTCAACCTTGATGGTTTGTTCCAATAATATCCGAAAATGAGCTCCTATGCATTCAGTTGGAGTAAACTGAGGCTGATTTCACGCATTCTCATGTTATTTTAAAACAAAAATCGAATACTTTTTGCAATCTTCCCTAAGATTTGGTATACGCGAGCAAGTTGGATACAACATTATAAGCTGAACTGATCTGAATTGAGACGTCCTGTTTCACTTGAAATTGTTGCTTATGAGTTGGAGTATCATGTGAGATCTCGATCCCTAGACCGAACCTTTGTTCAGTTTGTTGAGGAGAGTAATTGTATTACATGTGCATATATTTGAAGAACCTTATATTTTGAAGAAAAAGTTCGCAACTGAGTCTTCTACGAAGTCATTTTAAGTGTCCCTAATCGCGACGAGAGCCATTATTTGTAGTTGTAGGAGACTCTTTCAGCAGATTGGAACCCTCTTCTTTGAAGGTAGCACCCTATCGAAGCACCACGTCACAAGTCTACTACCTCTGACTCGTGACACAAAATGATGCGATGCTCGCTCACCTCGTTGTTCATAGTCCGAGAGAGATGCTCCGAATGAATCTCTTGCTTTCAAGTTCCTCGAAACGAGCAGGACACGCATATGATATGTGCCATATAGTGTCACTATTAGACGTTTGAAGCTCAAGAATGGAAAAAGAAGCGTCCACTCGGGCAAATTCCAAGTCTTTGATCATCTAAGCGAATCGTTTCACTAATTTCAGGTCACGAGAATGCTCGCGAATGGAAGTATTCTTGTCTCACAGTGAATTCACGACACTTTCATCTCTTTGCTCTAGACGTTTTTGAGCCATGGCTAGATTTATGGGTTTCAAGATTGCCTGAGGGATGCAATTTTTGTCTATAGAGATGAAATGAAACCTTTGGCAGCAAAACTAAGAGGAAGATCGTTCTTGTCACCAAATTTCACGTCGAAAACGTACTCGTAGGAGGGTCCAAAACTGTTCGAAGCAAGAGATAAAACGAAGAGCAGAAAACGCTGAAATTACACAGGATCAATACTATGGTGATATCACGACCATGAATGATATTGAGCACGGTATGCGTGTTCACCTTCCTTTTGCAGCAACCCAATATCGCTAGCCCCAAAAATACGTGGCGTGAAATTTGGCGCGGACTTTGGTTCTGTTAGTCTTGACTCATTCAGTCACCATCCTGATCCGTAGTAAGAATATTCCACGGAGAAACTTTTAAGACGCGTAGGAGGTCTTTTAGCTGCCTAGAAGATACAAAAATTCCTGAAAAATACTTCACCGGCGTAAAATCTACTGGCAAAAACTATCGTGCTCTTAATTTTGCCGTGAAGAATCTCGATTCATTTTCAAAATGCAAACTCTCATGCCCAGGTATTCTTGGAACCCATAAGTATAGCCATCAGAGTGGGCTGAAAAATGACTCCTTCCGGGAATTGATACACGTTAGCGCGCAAAAGTTGGGATTTTATCATGTAGATATGAAAAAAATTTCGCTGAGTGCTGAGTAATGATATTTTAGGTTCCGGCAAGAGCAATCAAGTTTTCATCAAAATTGACATGGGATTGAACAAAAAAACACCAAATTCACCACTTTTTTGTCAATAATTTTGCTTATTGGATCTCTGCTTCACCTGAACATTTCCCCACGTACTTCAGCTCATTTTGAAGCTTCTTATAATCTACCAAATGAGCTGAAGTACGTGCAATTCTGATTGACCAGAGTATCAAAATAACCAACAATCAGCAATTTCACGTTGAATCATTAAACACTAGCGAACTGGCTCGCGTTGCCCGGCTTGTAAATGTTTCAGGAAAAGGTACGGGACTGTGAAAATGCATCAGTAAATCGAGTAATGATCGAATTTTCATTCGAATCCGGTGGTGGCTCTGGTGTCTTAGAACCGAAGATCAACTTCTATTTGAATTGCATATTATCATTTCGTTAATCGATTATCCAGTTTTCTAAAATTTATCTAGCATTCCATTTTGGTGCGGGTAATTTTTTATTGTTTTTCATTATGTTATCTCAAACTGACCTTTTGAAGTTCTCGTTTGGGTTTGAGTGATTGATTTTCAGCCTGACCTACAGACGAAGGGATAAGTAATCACTTAGAGGCGTAATACTACATGAACATGAAGTACCGTTAACCAGGGAGAACTATGGAAAATTTTGAAATTTTGCTCGTAAATTCCCTGTAACTTGTACGTCTTACATTATAATGGCATTATGTCTAGATTCAATTGAAAGCTTATTGTCTCAGCTTTTGATTGCGCCGCAAGAGTTCAATTAGATGTTGTGAGCGGAAGTTATGAGATGTGTTCTAAGTTAGACCCCCTGCTTGGGATAACTTTTAACACTAGATTAATTAAACGTTAAACCTTCGATAACGGACATGGTAATGCTCTGTGCCTGTTTTTATATAATACATTTGTATTCAGGAAAGTATTATAGACTCAATCTAAGTTTTCTGAAGTCGAAACGAAGGCTCGAACAATGAATGAGGTGTTTCAAGAAGTCCTCTGAATCGTGATCACAATCTGTATTTGAATCCAAAAATCCGCTTACACAAAGTTCTAATCTCATCCAGAAATTTCTGGTCTTCCATGTACGATAATCCAGAGAGTGATGTAGGGCATTTTGGAAATCTAATGACCCCAACCACAAATCTCAAAATCGAGAATTATCGGAATACAAGGAATAATTTGTTTGATCTAGAGTTAGTCCGATTTTCAAGGGACTACGGTTTTTTGCAGTGATCAAAGTTACTCACCATGTCATAATCTTGAAATAAATTAATTCGCATTGAAAATTCTAGATCTCCACGAAAAAACATACAGACGATAGCGGGAAGCATGCACGCTGCGCATCCGCTACGGCATGCATACGCGGCACACACGTTAATATGAACGCAACCAATGCCAGACATGCAGACGGCACTTCGGTCGCGCTCATCTAGCCGCCGGGTAAGTATAGTACATTACGCAACAATGGCGAGAAGGGCGATTTCCGCACAAGTTGCCGATCGAGTGTGAGAAGTAAAATTCACGCACAGTTTTTGAATTTTACGCACACCCAGAAGAGCACATTTACGCACGCTCGCGTTCGCGAGCGTGCGTGAATGTGTACTTCTGGGTGTGCGTGAAGTTCAAAACTGTGCGTGAATTTTACTTCTTGCATGAGTCGGCAACGAGTGCGGAAACTTCTCGCACGTGTTGCGTATATTATTTTTTGCAATTAGGGCGCAAAGTTGTATCACTGCGTCTATGTAAGCCGTGATCGGGGCAGGGGGTGCAGGGGGCGGAGCCCCCGACTGAAAAAAAAAATTCTGAAAATGGTCTAAAAGGTCTTCCTCTCACAAGTATTCCGTAGACACTGCACAATCCCAACCATAGTTGATTTTTGAATAATCAAAAATTCAAGGGTGTACAGATGAACAATTGGATCATTCCAAAAGAATCATTCCCAATAATTGATATTCTCTGGTGAGTTATTAAATGACAAGTCTTTGAATTAGATTAGTCAGAATTTTTATGATTTCAATGACTTACCTACAAAATTCAAATAACTGAAGACAAGATTAGAGTTCTGAGCATTAAACTGAATATCTGTTTTCGTTGGTTGAGTATACACCGTCATTAGAGCATACATTCAGAGTTTTTTCTAGGTTGATCAAAACTGAACATCTCTTCGAACATCAGAATGGAATAGGGTGGTGGCACTAGTAGCCGCCCACCTCCAGTAGCCGCCTATTTTGACGTTGTTATTGCAATAACTAAGTATTTTTGGTCAGTATAGGTATTGTGAGTGTATGGAATCACAGTTGGACATGCCATGTATGGAATCAATGCAAAAAAATGTATTATTACGATGCAGTGAGTTTTGAGAATTTTTTTTCAGAGTCACTGTGGAAATTAGCACTGTTTCGCCATATTAGCCTATACCTTTGTCAGTAAAAATACTTTCAGAAGAAATTCTCATAAGACAAATTGGGAGTATTGAACGTTCCGGAACTTTTTGTATACGATAGATAAATGTTCAAAGAAGAGCTCCCAACGATCAGGAAAGGAAAAAAATATTTTCTCAAAAAATAAATGGGTAAGCGGCTACTAGCGCTGAGATGGGCAATTACTAGATAGGTGGCGGCTACTAGCGATTTTACAATTATTTTTTCAATTGCTCATCAATAATCGTGACTTCAATTTAACAGTCCAAAAAAAATTCGACTGCATTCTTGAGCACCCAAAGTATATATGAGTTGAGGTTTTGAACGCATAGAGTCATCCCTGGATCTCCAGTAAAATTATAAACTTGTAATTTTCTTCAAGAGTGCGGCTACTAGTCCCTTCACCCTATAAACTCATCAGTCATCTCTATCACAGACATTCTTATCGAAAGAATGTAATTAGATGGTGGCGAGAACTGATTAAAACTTGGTCTAATTAACTTGGAACGTTTTGGACCGTTCAATTTCATGGATCGGAAAAGACTCTCGAGATCGTCAAACATCTCACAGATATGCCAAGTGACTTGTGTGAGAATTTACATTTACGCATTGCAATCTGTGCAAGAAATGCATTTCACGCACAGTTCATCGGTGCGTAAATGTGAACCTGTGCGAGAAGTCTTTCCCGCATTACTTCACGCATTGCTGATAATGAAGAGAAGTTGGATTTACGCACAACTTTGCGCACGAAATTGCAAAAAATTATTTGACATTAAATCAGGAATCATAAGCCGGAATTCATCGTTTCTACTTTCTTCATTCACTGCATGTTCATCGCCTAAACATTTTTTCATCAAGAAATAGTGAAATAATAAAAAATCTATGATATATTGTCTTGATTCTCGTCACAAAAACTACTGTATAATATTGAACGTATTCCACTCCTTCCTCTTTTGCCTTACAGACACGGTTTCAGTCTTCCCAATATATCAAACAGGACCGGCGCGATGCCACACATGCTGACACCGCGTCAGACGTGCTCATTCAGCCACGCTCCTCTACGAAAGAGACATCATCAACAAGTGCAGTTCAACAGTCACAGGTGGTAAATGAATTATTTCAAATTAAATCAGAAATCATAAACCAACATTCCCTGTTTCTACTTCCTTCATTTACTGCATGTTTATCGCCTAAATTCTTTCATCGGGGAATATTGGAACAATAACAAATCTATAATATATCATCTTGATTCATGTAACGAAAACTACTGTTTGATATTGGACGTATTCTTTTCCTTCCTTTTTTTCTTTACAGTCTCAGTTGGAGTCACTCCAAGATCTCCCGACTACAATATGAGAAAACGATCGGTTCCTAATCATCCACAGCCATTCCAACGCAAGCTGTCAAACGTGGGAGTACAACACAATCACATGGACCAGGAAATGAAAATACCGCTGTTCATCGAGAACCCCAACCCAACTCCAAACCAAGATACAATCCAATCGAGATGCGGTACTTTAAGATGTGAGTTCAGACCATCCACCCCTGTTACAAGACAACCGAACATAACTTTTGATTAGTTGTACAGACATGCATGAATATTTTTGAAATTTTCACTACGACTATTCAAAGCACACATAACGTAGTACAGTTGTAATTTATATTATTTCAATGAAGATTTGTAATGTTATTTGTCTTTCCATATTTTGCTCACATATTCGAGTCATTGATAAAATCATACTATACAATTAAAATATTTTGATGTGTAGCCTGCTCACATCATTCAACTCGAGCCAATATTGTCGCTAAAAAAGATCAAGTTATCCCCGTCACACATTCTTCTAAAAATCCTCACAACAACATCACACTCCTCACACCTCTGTGAGCATCGATTATATTAACAAGTTGCAACAGTACTGTATGATGCCATGGCACGCATAGAGATCGAGACTTTCATCTCTGAGATCGACAGAGTACAAAATATTGTTGCCTAGCTACTGTAAATATAAGAGAGTCAGACTCACTAGAGATGTTGAAAAACAGCACAATATACTAACGCAGCTCTTCGAAATAGAATTGTTGGATTTCCTCTGTTCTGAACATCGATTTTTTGGCCCGATATTGGAAAACCAAATAGCGTGTCAGTTTCATCTGAACATGTCTCCTCCAATTTCTGTGATGAAGAGTTACATTACTACTCAAAAAAAAAAAAAAAAAAAAATACTATACAATTACACCCACACATCTTTTCGTGAACACAAGCCGAGAGTGATTGATCTATATGAGTATATATTGATTTCAATAAACTGATTACCATTATGAAATCTTCAATGAAACAATATATTGTACATAGGTCAGTTTTTAAAGAATCAGTCATTCAATTAAATAGAGTAATATTGACGATTCTAAAAGAATTGAATTAATACCAAATAATAGTATATCATGAGTAATTCTGTAGATGACTTGTCCTTGATGTTTAATATACGAGTTGATTATTCTGTTTATCGATCTTGAAGGACGGTGGGGAACTAAATAAATCCCCAAAATTTCACGAAAGAAATTTTATTGCTACGTTTCGTCCACTAGGTGTCGTCGACCTCATCAGGCTTCAGGTTTCTGTTTTGACATATAAAGATAGAAAATATGGAATTTATACATCCATACGTAGAAAACTGCATACGCGTCTCGTGCGGAAACATTTTTCCTTCGGGAAACCCAAGCTGGACGGTGCCATCGCCCACGTCCAGCTTGGTTTACCGAAGGAAAAAATGTTTCCAGCACTCGACGCGTAATGTACTATTTTTACAAATGATGGATGTGTAAATATTAAAGATACGCAACTTACGTTATTCTTTAGATCGTCATGATATTTTTGAACGATCTTGTAATAGAGCACAGACATAACGTCTGGCTCCTGTCGATACAGGTAAATAGATTGAGTCATCGGTCTCATTTTACACTCAAATTTAGAAAAGTAGTGCACGTGGGAGAGAGAAAGAGCGGGGGTCAACGAGCTTCGTCAGCCGTTGCCCACAACGGATTATATAATCGACTGAGATTTTGAATATCGTATATTTTATTGATGCAGTTTTCTTCGAATTTGATATGGATCATCTCAGAAATCAACCGTTTTTTCCAATTTTTCTCTGTGTCTAGAATTTTGGTTTGTTCCCAATAGAAATCATGTTTATCTTTCAGTCTATGAACTGAAACTACGGACTCTTTATCTTTGTTTGTAACATGATCATTAATACGTGTACCTAGTTGTCTTTTAGTCTCTCCCACATACGTTGCTGGGCAGTCTTTGCATTGAAACTTATAAGCAACACCAGTTTTGCTAAATTTGTCTAGTTGGTCCTTACCTAATTTTACTATTGAACTTAGTGACTTGGAAACTTTTGGAAGAGTATGAATATCGTTATGTTTGAACAGAGCATTACATTTTCCAAATAAACGTTCGTGGTATGGAATACAAATTTTGTTCTGGCCGGCATATAAGATTTGATTGCAACGTATTCTTTCTGCTCTGTTCATAAGATTTCTTGAACGATGTAATGTGGTTTTCATACATTTATCAGTGAAATCTTCAGGATGATCGTTATCTAAAAGGAGTTGTTTTATAAGCGACAAATTAGCGGAATGAAATTTTTTATGTGTAAGTGATGTGGCTCTGCCGACTAGATTGAACACTATGTTCCTCTTTTGGTTCATAGTATTATTGGATTTGAAATTCAAAATCCTGCCTGATGACGTTGGCTTTTGATACCAATTGGTGATGATTTTTTCATCCTCTCGAATCAGAGATGTGTCAAAAAAATTGATGATGTTGTTTTTTTCAATCTTATGTGTGAACTGTAGATGCTCATTGTAACTGTCGAAAACATTGAGGACTACATCTACATGTTCTTCCTCCACACACATTAGAGTGCCATCGACATATCTATAATAAAATAGAGGTGTGCAATCGTGATCATTTTTCAATTTACGCAAGCATGAAGTTTCCAAGTCATCCATAACAATGTCTGCGAAGAGTGGAGAGATGGGTGATCCCATCGGACTACCAAAGATTTGTTGATAAATTTGATTATTAAATTGAAAAAATGTGTTGTCAAAAAGGAACTCAGTACATTTACGAATTTCATCAACCGGTATGTTAGACTTATTATGTATAACTGAAAATCTGCAGTAAAGCGCCTCTAGCACTAACCAACATAGGATGTTTGTAAACAGAGAGCTAACGTCGAGAGAGAGGAGGATATGATCTTGTGGGATCGTTAAAGTCTCCATAATCCGGCGGCCGAGCATGGTTCCGTAGCATTTTGGATGTGACCGGACAAAAGTTGATTATTTCCATGTATTTTGACCCGTTGAATTCGATTTTCGATAGTGGAAAGTCGGAAAACTGGGCTGAAAATTGTTATTAAAAAATTATTGTTAACGACTGTAAAATGCACTTCTTCCTCCGGAATATTTTTTTTTTATATTTTTTGGCATATTTCAAACGAAAAAGATCTTCACAAAAATTTCCTGAAAATGCACTCTCTTCCCGTGAAAAATTCGCCACGATTTTTACAATTTTGCAACAATTGTTGCTCGGCCGTGAAGAGGAATTTTTTGATCCACCAAGGCGCAAATTACTCCTTGAAGCCTCTTTTATTGATGGAAACCCCAAAATAGTCAGTATGCTACACCCCATGTGGGTAAAAACGGCGAGACCGACCCCCTATTTTTGGTGCATTCTCTCGCTATATAGATATACTTACCCATGCCTCAATTCGCGTCTTGATCCCCTTTCGTGCACTTCGTGTGCTATCTTCGAACGCAGACGAACAATGTCTCGTATCTTGGCGTACGTGGACATGGAAGAAACTTGGAAAAGTCTTGGAAAATTCCTCAAAATCCACTGTAAAAACTTGTGTGAACTAGGTAAAATTGGTTCTTATCGAATATGAACGCTGTGACCTTCTTGACTTGCGAAATTCAGGGCATTCTGAAAATATGCAAGATTTATCAATATTCTTGACGTTAGATTTTCCTCATTCGGGTGGAATTAGTATTTGATTAGAATCCCAACCTCTTAAACCCAATACCGAGTCGTATGATGAGCAAAGTAGAATCGACGCAACCGGACTATTTTGTTCATCATACGACTCGGTATTGGGTTTAAGAGGTTGGGATTCTAATTAAATACTAATTCCACCCGAATGATGAAAACCTAACGTCAAGAATATTGATAAATCTTGCATATTTCCAGAATGCCCTGAATTTCGCAAGTCAAGAAGGTCACAGCGTTCATATTCGATAAGAACCAATTTTACCTAGTCCACACAAGTTTTTACAGTGAATTTTCCAAGACTTTCCCAAGATTCTCTCATGTCCACGTACGCCAAGATACGAGACATTGTTTGTCTGCGTTCGAAGATAGCGCACGAAGTGCATGAAAAGGGATCAAGACGCGAATTCAGGCATGAGTAAGTATATCTATATAGCGAGAGAATGCGCCAAAAATAGGGGGTCAGTCTCGCCGTTTTTACCCACATGGGGTGTAGCATACTGACTATTTTGGGGTTTCCATCAATAGAAGAGGCTTCAAGGAGTAATTTGCGCCTTGGTGGATCAAAAAATTCCTCTTCACGGCCGAGCAATAATTGTTGTAAAATTGTAAAAATCGTGTTTTTTGAAACTTTGCGAATTTTTCACGGGAAAACAGTGCATTTTCAGGAAATTTTTGTGGAGACTCTTTTTGTTTGAAATATGCCAAAAAATATAAAAACAAATTTCCGGAGCGAAAAAGTGAATTTTACAGTTGTTAACAATAATCTGTTAATAACAATTTTCGGCCCAGTTCTCCGACTTCCCAGCATCAAAAATCGGATTCAGCGGGTAAAAATACATGGGAATAATCAATTTTCGTCCGGTCACATCCAAAATGCTACGGAACCATGCTCGGTCGCCGGACTACCTACCGTTTTTTCAATTCGGAGCTATTGTCAATTCGTGATGCAGGTGGTCCGATACATTTTTTCAGCTCTTTATATAAAACAAAAGCAAGAAAATGAGTAGGGCTATTGACTGTAGAATGACAGTATACCTCAACTCAATAGATTCTAACAAATTAAGATAATATTACATTCTTAATACTAGTTGAAATAAGATATTTGTATTTTAGTTGTAAGAAATACTTTGTACGTGCTGTATACCACATCAATCTCATATGTGATCATACTATGTCAATTTCTGAATCTTGAAGAATTGAATGAAAAAGTACGATCTAGTTGGGGGGACGTCCCCAACCACCCCCTGTGTCCATTCTTTCCTTCTATCAAAAGCTGTTCAAGAAAAGTACAGCATACTATTACATTAGTTCTTCTAATTATTTTCAAATTTCACAAATTTCTCAATTCCAATTTCAAAAAAATCAAAGATAAATTATAAAGTAACGTTATCTTCGAAAAGGAAAGAACCAACACATCACATTAGATTTCCTTGTCAGTTGTAGATTTTCCGAAACTTCTTTGATTTCAATTGTGAAAAGATCAACAAACGCTTACGAAGTATTCATCAGGAGTTTTGTATATCTTGATAAAATGAAGTCGTTCGTCTCAACATTTCAGATTTCAAACACGAGTCCTTGATCGTTCAATTTTATTTAAACTGATTTTGCCCATGCAACAAATCAATCCATCCCGTTACATACATTTTTCAGAAACTTCACAACAACATCAGACTTGTCACGTCTCTGTGAGCATCAATTATCAAGAAAAGTTCAAACACGAGTCCTTGATCGTTCAGTTTTATTCAAACTAGTTTTGCCTATACAACTGTTAGACTGGCAACTGTGATCTAATGAATAATCACTGCACACAACACTTTATGAACAAAGCACAACGGTGCTATTTATTAGAAACTCGAAGTGTAACAAACTGTGATAAACTCCTAGTGAAAATTTTCTAAGGTATCAGAAATTAACACGGTAAGAATAATACACGCGAGATACAAGTTGTTGTCGCGAACTATCTCTTCCAAGTAAAGTCAAGACAAGCAGGGGAGCATAACAGTCATCCGCTCCCATCGAGACCAGCAACGGCGGAGAAGTAACTTGGTGGGGACAGATAGAGAGAGAGAGAGAGAGAGAGAGAGAGAGAGAGAGAGAGAGAGAGAGAGAGAGAGAGAGAGAGAGAGAGAGAGGCGGCATGTTGTGTTCGCTGATCATGAATAGAGCGATTCGCGCAGAGCCTCTTAACAACAACAAATCAATCCAACCCGTTACACATATTTTTCAGAAACTTCACAACATTATCACACTTCTCACATCTCTGTGAGCATCGATTATATATTTACAAGTTGCAACAGGACTGTATGATGCCATGGCTTACATAGAGATCGAGACTTTCATCTCTGAGATCGACAGAGTAAAAAGTACTGTTGCCTAGCTAGTGTAAATATAAAAGAGTCAGACTCACTAGAGATGGCGAAAACAACACAGTACACTAACGCCGCTCTTCAAAATGGGGTTACTGTATTTCCTCTTCTCTGAATATCGATTTTTTGGCCCGATATTGGAAAACCAAATAGCGTGTCAGTTTCATCTGAACATGTCTCCTTTAACCTCTGTGCTGAAGAGTTACATTGCTACTCAAAATAAAAGATACTTCACAATCACACGTCAATTCCACCCTATATACTCACAACGGGGATGATAAACTATGAAGTTTCTTAAATTCAGTAGAACTCAAATCACCTCTTCAATCAAGGACTCTTCTAAAATGCAATTTCTTCGATTTGATACTCCATAGGAAAAACTTCAATGATCCAAAAAAACATTAATGATTATCTTATGTCAATGCGAATCATGAACAATCACGATAGATCGATTTAATTTTCACTCAACTACTTCATTCAAGTTCCAACCAGTTTGGAAGATGCAATTCACTGCTCAAATAAAAATTTACAGACCGTTATAGATGAATTAGCACTTGGAAAAACCATTCATCCGCGTAAAAATGACGCTCCTTGGATTGATCCTGAGCTAAGGGCACTCATGAATGAGCGAGACGCGACGCGCAGGCGCTGGGAACGGACTCAACGTAACCAGCCCAAGTGTCCTGAGCTTCAAAATAAATACTTTCGGCTCAGCGAAGAGGTTGACTTGCGCATTGGACAAGAGCATAACTCCTTCGTTCAAACCCACTTGTTAGATGCTCTTGATCAGAAGAAGAACGTTTGGAAGGAGATGCGCAATCTCGGCCTCTTGCCTAAGGGCAAAGAGGAGGAACTTCATGGCTTCGCACCGGATGAGTTGAACGCACACTTTACGGGAGTTTCCATTTCGCCCCACGAAAATATTAATGAAGTGACGATAACCTAATCTTCATTAAATTATCATTTTATGTAATTTTTTAATCAATTTTCACCCAATCGTGCCGTTTTCATCGCATGTGTGCATGTATGTTACGAATGTAGAAATTTTCACAAAAGAAAAAGTAATCGAAACGTACGCCGCTTAAGCGTACAACTCGTGACCAAAACATCGTTACGAGAATTACAATCGCAATATATGCCATTCGTACGGTCTTGCAACGTACGGATGGCAAGCAGTAAAAAGCCGTACGCCCATCAGGCGTACGGCAGCTCAAAGGCGTTTCTAAGATATAAATTAGTCGTAACTCACCGCGAAAAACGTACGCCCATCAGGCGTACGAAACTAAGTGTCAAGTTTGTGTTTTAACCGCGTACGCCCATCAGGCGTACACATTTTGAGCCTACCATTGGTTTTATTTAGTAGCCATAATTCAATCCAAATAACGTACGTTCGATCAGCATACGATCTTAAGAATATCCATGAAATTAAGGATTAGGCAGCATTTCCTATCAGAAACATACTCCCTTTGGCAGTACACAATCATAAACAAAAAAAAAAAAAAAAAAAAAATCGTACGCTCATCGACCGTACTCAGGGTATTAATAAATCACGTGATGGCCATCAGCGGCATATATGCGTACGCTCTTCACCCGTACGCATGTTTCCATGCAAGTTTCTACATACGATTCGTACGCCGTTCCGGCGTACAATTAGATACGACATTCAATCGTACGCTTCCCAGGCGTACGGTTTCTATTTCATCTTGCCTATATAAGAACGACGAAAAAAGAATCAGAGGCAGTTTTTACCCGGGACCAGTAGAGGCGGAACTCTCGCCGTCTAAGTTTTTTTTTGTGTGTGTTTTTTTTTACAGCCTCACGTGCGCCCGCACGTCGAGGCTGGACGGGTAGCCGGTATGGCCGTGGCATTGCGCCGCGGTGACGATCACGGCGGATAACTTAAGTTACGTTAGTGTGCGTGGGTGATGTGTGTTTTATATACAATCATTGTGCGAGGTAGTGGCCCTGACATCCCTAGCATAAAAACTATGAGTTTTTATCATTCAAAAAATACCCCTACCACCCCCACACATCCTGTTATCCGTCACCGCCTCCCGGTGCACCCGTCAATTTGTCGCCCAACGTCCGGGCCCCGGAAGACCTCGTCTTCCGCCAGCATCCCCATATGCTGGTTACTGACGACCCTGAAGAGTGAAACCATGCAGACGACCCTCCTCTGGACTTCCGAGTTGGCCAAGAGGAGGAACGAAGACTCGGTGGCGCCCTACTCAACATGAATCAACCCTGGAATGTACTTCAACCAAGGGATGGCGACTAGGACGGCGTGGATAGGGTATGCTGATGACCTTATCACCTGGGATAGCCGCTACGAGGAAAACGCACGAGCCCCGGTGAAAAGAAAAAGCCCAGGCGAGTCCGTGAGTAATCAACCAGGGAGAAGTAACCCTCGCGGGGCCGACGAACATCAAGCTCCGGACAGGAAAAGAATTAAAGTCCTTGAAAGCACTGGCAACCTGGTGAATGCAGAAAGCCCGGAAACCACTGTGAATAAAAGACTCGACCTCCTGTTGACCGTACGGTCCTACAGCGTACGGAAAAGCAGGGAAACTCGCCCTATAAAAGCACAGCAGTGCTCGTTCGAATCATCATTTAGTCTTCAAGCGTGGACACGCGAAGAGAACAGAATGGACAACGTTGCCCAAATCCAGAAGTCGCCTTCAAGACCTCGGCGCTGGCTCGCCGGAGCTCCTGGAGGATGGTGGCCGAGTGACTCGGAGGACACCACCTCGGACGAGGACGACATCGGGACAGCGACTATCCGTCTGCCAATCAAGAAGCGGGAACTACATTGGAGCTCGCGCACTAGCGCTGGTGCCTCAAGCGACTTCTCTGTAGGATGCGAGCCGCAGCCCTGTTTCTCGCGCCAAGGCGACGACACGCCCCGAGAAATCTGGCCCGAGCTGCCTCAAGGCCCATCATATCCTGACTTCAACAACATCGGAAACAATCTCGACCTGGACCGCAGTCTTGGCTCCTTATCGACAATAGCGCTCGCCTCCGACGGAGAGGAACGCGAGGAGCCATCCTCGTCGTCATCCGCATATGGCTCTGGCTCGGAAGAGGGAGTCCCCATCACGACAGCGGCGACAACCGTCCGAGGGCCTTCTCGCACCCCCGCTATGCCCTCGCAGTGGGGAGAGGGAAAAGCTGCCCCCGCCGCTCATCGAAACCGACGCACGAGAAAAGAGCGCGCTGCACGGAACGCAAACTGGAGCGCCTCAGTCACGCTGCACACCGCGCCTGTTATAATTGATCTCATCTCATCGTCGGATGACGAAGCCGCTTGCTCCAAAAGTGATCTGCGTTCGAGTGAGAACAAAGTTAGACAAAGTGTCGCCGAGGCAAGTGTTAGTGCAATCAGTGTGCAGTGCGCAAATCACGGTGACGTGGAACATAGTGCCCGTGATCCTTGTGTGCTTAGCGAACAAACAATGCCCATCGACGTACAGGTCTACCGTGCCCTGTGCCAGACGTACGAAGAGACACTCCACCCTGTCGATGGCGAAGCCCTCATCGACTACGTGAAAGGCTTCGTGAATCTGGACAAGGAAGCCCTCCGCCTACGTAATTATCGGCTGCGGAAGAAATTGGAGAGGGAGCAGGAGCAGCGAGAAAACGAGGGCGACGAAGAGGCTCCGGTGACCGCGGAGCGCGCCACTCGACCCCGAACGACTAAGAGGCAAAGCAGGGCCACGTCTCGGCCACGTCAGCAGGCCAAGAGGACGAAGAAAGCGCGAGGGAATGGATCAACGTCAACGGCTGGACTCGCAAGTGCACCACAGCCGACCACCTCGGTCCAGCAAGAGAACATCGCGTCGACGAGCAATAGCACCACCGTCGAGGAGGTTGAAACAGGCACCACCGTCGAGGAAGTTGAAGCAGTATTGGCGAGTAGCTTTACAACACAATCGCTCAGCGTCACAGTCGGCCCAAGCGACCATTCCGCTCCGATTCTGCCGATGCCGGCGGACATCGCTCGAGCGACCACGTCCACTCCGCTGCACCCCGCATACGGTCCTTCAGACGCCATGCTCGCATCGACAACTCACGCCGTTTTCGAGTACACCATCTCGTCGGCCACCATCGCTGCAAGCCCATCCCTGAACCTGCATTTCTCGAGGTTCCTAGAGGATATCACTCCTCTGCCGAGCCCGGCGGCCACGTTCCGGACGCAAGGCATCGAAGAACTCCGTAACGAACTTTCGCCGATGGGTCTAATGGACCTAGACGACGTTATGAATAGCTCACTCCAGATACCACCGACGCCGGCCACCCCCGAGCATCTGCGACGTACAGCAACTACCGAAGCACCACCATCGACGTTCCGAGCTCATATGATGTCCCCCGTGCCTGACGAACCGAACCCGACAATCCGGATGCGCATCGTGCGAGAGCACACCAACGCCGTCCCAACAGTGGAGCAGCAGTCGACAGAAGCCGTAACGTATATGTGTATCTAAAGAGATTCAATGAAAATTCAAAGATTTCAATAAACGTCAGGGTTAACGCCTCTTTTCAAGTATGCTGAATGATGAGTGAAAATCGCTTATAAAATTCGGGGCCGATTGACGATAACCTAATCTTCATTAAATTATCATTTTATGTAATTTTTTAATCAATTTTCACCCAATCGTGCCGTTTTCATCGCATGTGTGCATGTATGTTACGAATGTAGAAATTTTCACAAAAGAAAAAGTAATCGAAACGTACGCCGCTTAAGCGTACAACTCGTGACCAAAACATCGTTACGAGAATTACAATCGCAATATATGCCATTCGTACGGTCTTGCAACGTACGGATGGCAAGCAGTAAAAAGCCGTACGCCCATCAGGCGTACGGCAGCTCAAAGGCGTTTCTAAGATATAAATTAGTCGTAACTCACCGCGAAAAACGTACGCCCATCAGGCGTACGAAACTAAGTGTCAAGTTTGTGTTTTAACCGCGTACGCCCATCAGGCGTACACATTTTGAGCCTACCATTGGTTTTATTTAGTAGCCATAATTCAATCCAAATAACGTACGTTCGATCAGCATACGATCTTAAGAATATCCATGAAATTAAGGATTAGGCAGCATTTCCTATCAGAAACATACTCCCTTTGGCAGTACACAATCATAAACAAAAAAAAAAAAAAAAAAAAAAATCGTACGCTCATCGACCGTACTCAGGGTATTAATAAATCACGTGATGGCCATCAGCGGCATATATGCGTACGCTCTTCACCCGTACGCATGTTTCCATGCAAGTTTCTACATACGATTCGTACGCCGTTCCGGCGTACAATTAGATACGACATTCAATCGTACGCTTCCCAGGCGTACGGTTTCTATTTCATCTTGCCTATATAAGAACGACGAAAAAAGAATCAGAGGCAGTTTTTACCCGGGACCAGTAGAGGCGGAACTCTCGCCGTCTAAGTTTTTTTTTGTGTGTGTGTTTTTCTTACAGCCTCACGTGCGCCCGCACGTCGAGGCTGGACGGGTAGCCGGTATGGCCGTGGCATTGCGCCGCGGTGACGATCACGGCGGATAACTTAAGTTACGTTAGTGTGCGTGGGTGATGTGTGTTTTATATACAATCATTGTGCGAGGTAGTGGCCCTGACATCCCTAGCATAAAAACTATGAGTTTTTATCATTCAAAAAATACCCCTACCACCCCCACACATCCTGTTATCCGTCACCGCCTCCCGGTGCACCCGTCAGAAGCAATGGACGATATTGACTCGGCGCCGGAGGAGGGGTTTAAATTTAAGCCCACAAATTTTAGTGATATAGTCCTTGCTATCAAACATTTCTCCTCACAGGCCCGTGGAGCGGATGGGATACCCCTAAACGTAATAGCGAAAGCTCTTCCGGCTATTGGTGATCTTATTGTACATATTTTCGACTCCTCTTCCGCTCATGGCATTTTTCCTGAGGCTTGAAAGCAAGCGCAGCTGATCGCACTAAAGAAGACTGCTGCTCCATCAACGGTCTCGGACTTCCGTCCTATAGCACTGCTGTGATTTCTCTCCAAGGTTCTGGAAAAAATCGCACATGAACAAATCACGGAGTATTCGAAAATTGAGAAGATACTTGATCGCTTCCAGACTGGTTTTAGGCAACACCATAGCACCCAGACAGCTTTGTTAAAATTGATCGATGACATCAGAGTAGGTATAGACAGGAAAAAGATCACTCTGCTCCTACTATTCGATTTTAGTAAAGCTTTTGACACAATCTCACCATCAAAGCTGTTGAGGAAGCTACGACATCTTGGCTTCTCTAGATCGGCGCTTCTGTGGATAAAATCATATTTACAGGGTCGCACCCAACAAATCACTCCTAAAGTAGGCAAATCTGATTGGCTCGAAACCAATCTAGGTGTTCCACAGGGGTCCGTCCTTGGGCCTCTCCTCTTCAGCTTGTATGTGAATGACCTGGCTGGATTGCTAGACGGAGAGTCGGTACATCATCTATTTTATGCGGATGATCTCCAAATTCATCTCCAAATCGAGAAAAATAAGATCAGGGAAGGTATTGCTCGGCTGGGTGAAATAGGGCGCCTAGTTGCCGAGTGGGCTAGAAGTTTCGGCCTGTGTCTCAACGCTGGCAAGACCAAGTCAATCTACTTCAGTTCGGAGAGAAATATCAAAGATCTGAAGAGAATGGACTTGCCAGGGGTTGAGATACAGGAGGAAAAGTTCATCCTGTTTGGTGATACGGTCGTGAGTCTTGGTGTTACACTTGACAGTGAATTGACGTGGAAACCGCACATTGACCAAGTAACTAAGAAAGTCAACAGAGCCCTATACGGTCTGCGGTTTTTTAGGGCATGTATCACCAGACCCCTCCGAATTCGCTTAGTCGAGCCATTGGTTCAACCGCACCTAGATTATTGCACAGTCATGTACCTCGACGCCACGGATGAACAGCGGCAACGGATACAGAGACTAAGCAATTCATGTGTGAGATATATTTTTGATCTTAGGAGAGACGAGCACATCACCCCGTTTAGGGCGCGTTTGGATTGGTTACGTGCTGATTCGCGGAGAATGTACTTCGCAGCTCTCTTGATGCATATAATCATGCACTTAGGAGAACCTGGCTGCCTAGCTGCGATTTTCACCAGGTACCAATCCGGACGCCCCGCACGGAGTGATCTAGAGGAGCGGGTACTCAAAGTTCCCAACATGAGACTTGAATATGGAGGAAGATCTTTCCAGGTCCAATGTGCTCATTTGTGGAACTTTCTCCCTCCGTGCTTTCGGCAAATTTCAAAAATCTCACTTTTTAAAGACGCTCCAAAAGAATTTCTCTTGTCGCAACCCTCCCAGAGAATTGATGTGGACCAGAAACGGTACTTTAGTCTTTGATAGGCTTGGGCTTTCTTCAATTAGTCTTTTTATAGTTTTAGTTGAGTTATGCGTGGCTTCCCTGTCACATAATTCTTAAATCTGTGATAGTTTCCGGGCTCATGTCTTTTTATATGTAATGATGTACCTTGATTAATTTCCTAATTTATTTTACTCGCTTGCATCTCTCGATGCCTTTTGATGACTAGTCACTTCCTGTGATGAATGAAATTTCCTTGACCAAAATGACAAATTATATAATATTTATATGTTGATCATGACCGTTATATATATTTCATGTAACTGTATTTTTACTTTTGCCTCCGGGTGGATAAAGGGAATCAATCAATCAATCGATCAATCAATCAATCAATCATTGATCGAGATATATTAGGCTTAGTCTAAACAGTCACTTTTCATTTTCGAAAATTAAATAACAAACCAGTTTTCCGCCTCAAACGACGATGAATAGTAAATAGTGAATCCTAAATTCATTTTTCACTAATTGAAGAAAATAACGATCTCGTTGTTTATATCCTTCCAATCACTCCTCCCCCCTCCCCCGTGTTAATCCACTTTCTAATATAAGCATTCGAGAAGGACCGACATAGCATTCCACCAAGTTACTTGGCAATCTTCCACATACCAAGTGATTTTTCAATTGCAACTTCAGAAAATTTTAGATGAATGTACTGTACATTTTGCAATCTTTTTAATTTGATTAACTTTCATTATATTAGACCAATCATTCTCTTCAATGGCAAATCCTTAGTTTTAAAATCATTTCAAATAATCGCAGGGTTCACTAAAATTTCCATTCCACTGTGGACGATTCAATAATTTTCCAATCTTGATCATATAATCTGTTATTTGAAAAAATCGAATATTATCATATCCATTTTCCACAACGATCAGTTTAACCCCACATAATGAGAAAGGTCCTATCTCGACTACCAAAAAAGAAAAAAAAAACAAAAGATATTAAAAAACAATTTAGATGAATCAATTTCGAACACCAGAATAACGTCACATCTGAAAGTAAGGCAGCCCCGTAAACCGTAAAAAGTTACTCGGCTACCTTCGATGCTGACAATGACGGTATCTCGAATTCTTGAAAAAGTCATTCGAAAGAGCTATAAAATCGTCCCCTTTATGCACGTTATACGAATATCTGAACAAATTTCATAAAGATCGATTGCTCCTAACCTTCGCCAACGGATTCGAAAGCTTGGGCAGTGTTTCGAAAGGGCTCCGTGAGACCGATCAGCAACAGTTCTCACGGCAAGAATTAGCAGCAAATCGAATATATAATATCAACTTATAAATACATATAATAAAATCGAAAATTCATTTACAAAAAATTCAAAGACACGTCAAAAATACGTACACGACACTAAAACACGTGTTCTATACATCGCGGAAAAATCTAGGGACATTTGATCTCGCCTAGGGACATTTGTAATATGAGGTTGGCAACCCTGATTTTGATTTTGTGTTGGCAAGCCTGATATAGGGATTTTTGGGGGGGGGCCTGCATGTCTCTTAATTTAGATAATATAGTAAATGAACGTGAGAGGTCGAGGTGAGATTTTTCCCCAAAAAGGCGTTAGTCTAAAAAATATTACCACCGTCTCTTGCAAAACCAAGCTCATGATGAATAATTTTTGGGGATCCCCCATACGCAAGGCACTTTTGGCCCGAGAGACATGTGGCAGAGTAATTTTCTTTGGGTCCGAGAACTTTTTTTGAGGTTAACTAGGGCATTTCGAACAAAATGTTAGGCCCTCCATTTTTTCCCCGATAACCATCATTTCTGAGTTCCAGGCAATTTCGAATTGAAAAAAGCGGATTCTGCCATTTTTAACATTCAAAAAAGCCACAACGAAGCAAAAATCTCAATGTTACCGGTGGCTAAAAGTGTCAATTAGGGAACTCTCTACAAATTTCAATAGCAACAATCTATGGTCCTTGCCCAGATCCTGCCAAGTTTCGAAAACTTACGAGCACGGTCTCTTGTGATAACAGTACAGCCATGTATACTCGTGGGCTGAT
Source organism: Eretmocerus hayati (assembly GCA_029851415.1). Taxonomy (NCBI): domain Eukaryota; kingdom Metazoa; phylum Arthropoda; class Insecta; order Hymenoptera; family Aphelinidae; genus Eretmocerus; species Eretmocerus hayati. The sequence goes on from CM056743.1 coordinate 48,797,130, forward strand.
ATTTAGTCGACCCAAGCTCAATCAAGAAATCTTGCAAGACCAGGAGGGCCTTAGGGTGTGTCCACAAATGATGCATGTCTAAGCGTAGGCAGTGCAAAATGCGCATATGTACTGCACTCGTCGCATGTGCATGCTCATCGGACTAGAGCAGAGATTGAAGGGCTCAAACCAAAGAATTTCTGATTTGGACTGGTTTGGATCTTACCTCCGTAACCGGCTAATCCAGAAAAGATCTCTACGAGTCAAGGATGGTTTTGGTGAAATTTTTATGAGCTGCACATGTGCACGTGTGCAAATTATATGCAAAGTGTGCACTGCATATGGATGTATATGCATAATCAGTGGACCCATCCTTACGAAGGGGATCCCGCATAGAAATCTCATGATTTTGTTTCTCCAAGCAATTTGATTTTGTCTAGTCTAACACCATTCCGGGAACGTTAACCTCCCATGTTTACCATACATAATTTCAACGTATAATTGCTTGTTGTTGATAACTTCTATAGATTCCACTCTTTGGAAAAATTTAGGTAGCTCGTCTCCGGTCAATCAAAATCGGACGTATCTTGGCTCATTCAGGAGGTTTCGGAAGACGCTCCAGAGTCAGCTGGAGTACGATTGAAAATATTCAGATAGACCAGAAATACAAGCAAAGTTAGCGAGAAAAAAGTGGTGAATTCAGCGTTCCCTCTATTCGATTCCATGTTGATTTTGATAGAAATTTGATGGCTCTTGACGAAACCTAAAGTCTTTTCTTATTTCTCAGCGCCCAGCAAAATTGTTTACATATTTAGATATGAAAATCCCCATTTTGCGCACTAGCCTGTATTGATTCCCAAAAATGTCATTTTTCGGCCCACCCTAATAGCCATAACTCGAAAATTGCTAGGGAAATGTGCTGTTCTGACTTCTGATTCGCGTTCAGCAAAAGCGATTTTCCCTAGAGGTAGTTACCCGTAAAAAACTCTTCCAAAGTGCTAAAACAATTTCTCGTAAAGCTGAAATGGACCCATACACGATTCTAGGAATGGCAACGCAGCTCGCTTCGTGTGCCGGTTGAGCACATATCAATACCCTATGAGTAACTCAAAAGGGCTTCAGGAGATAATAGAAGTACGCTCTGGCTAATTGCGAATTGTAGGCACAGCATTGTGTGTGTACATTACTATAACATTGGAATTTGATTGGAGCGTTGTACCGGTGGAGGTGCGTGACGTGCGATATGAATCATCTATACCTATCTTCCTCTAGATTGCATCACAAGACCCACTGCATACTACGCTAGTGCAACGGTCATTCGTATTACTGACTGTAACAAAGACAGGCTAACTACTCATAGTCGTGCATCTCGTGCTCTGAGCTGGTCACGTCGCAAGAGCAAAATTTATCTTGCACCCAGACTCCGATTGAACGTATCATAACGTACTTTGAGATAGAGAGAGCTCATTTGAAGCCCCAACGCTTTCTTGTGATCGATTCGTATATCTCCTTTTGTATCTTACACGCCTTTTGGAAAGAAATTGCTTCGGAATACGTGCTGAGACTCGCATCCCGATGTTGCCCGGGATTCTCCTGTCCAACAAAACACCACGGAACGCACCTTTCCCGTGACAGCGAGACATTTTAGGCAATAGATACATATATATGTATGAGACTATTCTTTGCATTGTAGCCTCATTCTTCCATGACGTTTCATTTGTTTGTGAGAACTGTTCTTCACTGCTCACAAGAGGTCTGATAACGGTAATCGCCTCGTGCATCAGCCACGATAAGATGCTCATTTTTCTGACGCAATTTTATCTCTTTTTGTGAATGAGTTTGCTCATTTTTCGGAGGTTTGGTGATTGATCTCCTCATATCGACTGACAAATTATAATCGTGAGTCAACAATGAGAGTCTAAAATGCATGATCTGAAGTGAGTGATCTCGTGGATAATTCTTTCATAGAGAATAACTTGACTTAAAATTCATCCTTGGCTGAATGCGTCGGTCAATTCAAATTCCACGCATGCTTGGCCTGAAAACCGCATTGATTGATATTTGCTACTGGTTGATCGGGATTTCTCTTTGTGGAGCGGAGATCAACGGCTACTTGGTATTATTTTAGTTTCGGAAAAAACAATATTTGAAGGTAAACTCCTCATGGTTTCAATGGTATCAAAGATACAGCTACATGATCCTAAATATCAAGGATTCGATGTAATCGTTGCGTGGCGATGAATGTATTGTACGGTTCTTCTTGGACCCCGGAGTCATAGGATGAATTATTAGATCCTGGAAAAAAATTTCACTTCCTCTTCCTGTCTACATAATGACTACTGTTATAATAATCTGATCTTGAATCTCGTAGTGTGAATGTATTTTTTAGTTCATCGGTTCACACTGATTATCTGAAATCCGATTCCAGGTTCGGCGACAATTACAATCTGACTCACACCAATACCAAAAGATATCAAATGACAATACTTGCTGAGGTGAACCAACCCCCAGAACGCCCATTTTAGCTCAAATAAGTTTTCGAACAAAGTTGAAACCGACACGCTATAACATTGGAATGTCCATGATTCGTGCAACACTTGACGTAATCATAGTTACGGAATTTTTATCAAGAACGAAATAATAGCCTGGCCAAGAATTTTGTCACTTATCTCTTGCTTTTATTTTCTCTCTGCGCTGAAAGTGAAATTTGTTGCATCCACAGTGGTTTTTATCCTACTCCGATTCTAGTTCTTCCTCCGTCTGAGTTTTTTATACTTTAGTAATGGATATGGTCGGCCAATGTAGACCAAGCCCCGAATTAAATACCGCAACGATACGTGTTCCGAATTTCTGTGGTCTCTTCGTCCACTGAAAAAGAGTTACGTTGCCTCATTCGTTTCTATCCTCGTTGCGTGGATGTTTTTAAAATGAATCCTCCCACAAAAACAACAGGTGAAATTCCACATCTTGACAGTTTTATGGAGAGAGTTCTTGCACAGTCATTCATTCTCCCTATCTGTAGTAGAAAATTTCACCTCTTGAAAAAATGTCTGAAAGTCATTAACGTGGGCGTGGGTGCCACATATGTCGAAATGACCGACTCTTTCTTTTTTTGTAACACATCGGGAGATCCAACCTAAAGATCGCAATTTTGAGCATGATTTTCAGACGTTTGAATCATAGAAAATCGTATATGAGATTGAGTGCGTATCTGCGTCGTCCAGTGTAAAAAAATACTACAATATGTATTTTAGCATATTCAAATAACAGGATCTTTCCCATCCATATAACCATAAAAGGACTCATGAAAATAATTCCAAAAATGTATTGAATTTCTTGAAGGTTTTTGATGTCAGTAAAGGTGATTAGCGTGTGCCAGTCAACGTTAGTTCTTTTTGTTATCCTACTTTCGGATGAAGCAGTAATTGGATTGCGTGAATCAGTCGTATCGTCGAATATTTCTTCACCGTCGACTACTCTGTTCTCGACACTAACACACATACGGACATATGCACATAGCAGTTTAAAATACTTTGTAGCAGATGTTGAATGTGTTTGGGGTAATGTATGGTGGCACTAATCGATAGATCTCGTCGAGTAGAATGAGGTAAAATGACTCTCATTCGCCAGAGAGAAATTTGAAATGGTGGAATTGAAGAAAACGGAAAAATTTTTAGCGAAAAACTCCGCACCATTACAAGGCTTTCTCTTTGAGAAAGCAAAATCATGCATGAAGAAATAGGCTCTCGGTTAAATTAGATACCATGCTGGATATAACATTAGAATTAGCCTTAGTTTTGAGCAGAGACGCGTCCAGGTCGAGTTACTCACTCGCCCCCAGTTCCTAGTTAAATGGCTCCAAGTCCACCAAAACTTCCCTGGTACGATTCTTTGAGATTATTCTCAACTCCTCACACGATCTTCAGCCCTAAGTTTTTTTTTGAGCTTGTTTTAATTACACGTCGAATTCCATCTTTACACCTGTCAAAAGAATTTTTCAAAAATATATTCAAAATACATTTGATTTTCACCTGCGGTGGATATTTCCTAGAGTTACAGACAAAAACCGGCCCTCCGTGAATAGCGCAACAACCGCAGATCTGACAACTGGCGCGATGGCGCTTGTTCCAAGTGATGTTTGGTGCGAGGTTGGGATATTAGTATACTTATATTGCTAATGATTTGCCGAGCAAACGAGTTGCATAGCTTACCATTTGCAACTATATATATAATACCGCTCTGCTACACTGCTTGCGCTGAAACGGATACTTACGTTTTACTCGGATCGATCGAACACCTCGTCTTTTCGATCGATGAATCGGGGATGCTGCTGCTGGGAAAATCTGCATCCGAAATATACTAGCCAAAAGGGCATGCTATGGCCACATATTATTCAACGAAACTTATTTCAAGCATGAATATATTGTTTTCTAGAAGCAAGATAAGCTCGTAAGCGTAATATACCGGATTTTCGTATTTCTACGTTTCAACCAATGCGCACGCTGGTACACATGCAATTTTCGCTATGGCTATATGTATGTGTACTCAAATTAAAGCTACTGGATCATATTACATAACCAAACGATAATATAGTCCAGAAAAATTGGCTTACCCATGCGTGTGCCTGGTCAAACGTTAATTTTATGAAAATTCTAGCTTCAAAACATGCATGCAGGATACCGGGATATCTCAAATATATAATTGAAATCTATCGATCTAATGTTGCTTTTTGATCGATATTGTGTATATCTAAGTGGCACTTAAGCAATAACTTTGATTTTAAAAGGGAGGACCTGAAAATATTTAAAATAATATTGGGGAAGAAAATTATTGGGGTGATTTCTCATGAAAAGGTTGTCGTCCAATCAACATGATCATTTATGGATTTTGAATATATTTCAAACCACAGTCTCAACCGTGTACATAGAAAATAATAGAGATTATCCATATATTGATGATTTCATGATTCTATAAGATTTTATATGTAATATTTGTATATTAACTGCTTCGTCTATCTGTAACATATAACCAGTGTGATCTGTTTCCTACCAAATTTCCTATTGAATTTGGGTGTGATAACGTATTATATGCCGGTGTTCGGACCATCGCAAAGACTTGAATACGCATAAATTTTGGCTCATCGCACAGATTTGCATTGTAAAAACATGGTTTTCTGGCGCGGACACGGCAAAATTCCCTATTTGTGAAAACCTACACGATCCATAAGCACTGGGTAATGCGGGTCGGTCGTGAGTCAATTCCCCATCCTGGGTAAAGAGACGGCCGACTCACGCTTGGCAGTGTGCCTGGATTTCATATTTTCATGAGCCAACGCGAGCTAATTCGATGCCCAAGTAGTTCGTCCCTGTCTAAGCAGGTTTATTCGTACCGGGGCCGCGATTTTTGCCTACCCCATTCCAAATACATCTCGAGGATGTCTTATGGTGGAATTTTTATGCTCTAACACAATATCGCATCCGGGCGATGACTTACTTGTATCTCGGGGAGACCTGCTCGTTCGCGGGTATCTGGATGTTTGGAAGTGTTGCCACTTTGGCTTTTCAGGATCGAAAGAGCGAGCTTTGCTCGCGCAACGATTCACATACCCTCGGACGGCCAGAGCCCCACTCCGAGACGCTTTTCGTCGGCTTGAACCCTGCGTCAACATAGACACGCGTAATTACAATTACATGCAAATATCTTTCCGAATATCGGGATCGATTGGTTGAATTATAGTATAAGTGAATCGATGAGGAATCGATTGGAAAGGGTATGGATCTATATCGGCTTTAAATATATGTTATGACGAGCGACGCGATGGAATTGATCTAACGTGCATATATATATATATATATATATGCACGGTGGTTAATACACAAAATTGCAAGCATATATAGGTCAGTATTGGTTTTACCGACACCAACGTATATGATTCTACTTACACGACTGGCCTGGTGGTAATCTGCACAAGTGGCTGACTGGGAATTCTTATTCTTAAACTTTTTAAATTATCTGAAGATTGTAGACGTTGCATTGGTCAAAGTTTCTTCTCCAAAAATATAATGATTTCGAGACGTATCCGATTCAAATTGAGTTTTTAGAATATTGGGGCTATCAAATATCAGAGATGAGGAGCTTTATCGTTTCAAAATATAGAAATTGAGAGAATAGAACAGATTGATTATTACGGTTCAATTTTTACAGGTGTGAACCGAAATTCGTTCGAAATCATTCCACTAGTCCACACAGTCAAGATTGAGGGAATTGATACGGGAGATAGAAAAGAGCAGCGTATGCAGGGTCTCAAAGGTCGGGCGGGTAATGCGCTTCACCCGCATCAAAGCCTGATAAATCGAGGAGACGTTGGTGAAGCTCTCGACCCGATGCACAGAGATTGAACGTTTTTTTCAGGTTGATGCACCAGTTTGAGCGTGACAGCTAATGCTTTGCTCTCCTCTGCCTGTCCCGCGAGAGCTGAGAAATTAGTTCATCCATGTGTAAGAAGGTGGCAGATCTCTGCGACAGTGAAATCGCACAGCAAACTATCTTGCGCCGTTTGAGTTGGCTGTTCAGACTCAATCTCAACCTCCAAAATCTTTTGCACTTTTTTATACCGATTCAAATGGAGTTTGCGGAATTCTCGTAATCTTAGAAAATCGGGCTGATGTGGACAAATTGAGAGGCATATTCCCCAATCCACCTCAGGAAGTTTGATAGCGATGGATTTCAGCTTTTCCATGAGTGAGAAAATTCACTCAGACATTTTGGCTCGTTTTTTACACGGATATACGAGGAACGACTGCGAATAACCGGGGCCTTTTATTATATAACAGATTTGACTTAAGTTCAATTAAACTTTCTTCCATGAGTCACTCGTGTGAGACCTCGTCAAAGATGTACTCGGAACATGTAGGATAAAATATAGATGACCAATCACAGGATCGCGATAGTTCTTTTCTCAGATCCCATCAACCATCACTATCTGTGAAATAAGTATCTGCGTTATCATCTCAATCATTCTGTCAAGTGTTCCGCAATACTGTCAAGGATTGGGACTCAATGTGACGCTGCCGAGTATTTATGTGAAGAAATTCACCATGTATGCAATGAAAGTGAATACCTAAAGAAGGAAATCTCCCAAAAAATAGAATTTTGACTGCAGACTTGATAACTAGGAAGCACAAGCAAAGAGAAGCTGAACTCAAGGCAAGCACATTGTAGGAATAATTCATCAAGAGTCGTGAAAATGTCGGATTAGTAGTCTATTCCGATGTATTGATGCAGTTCCACGGAAATTTGTCCGAAACAGACTCAAAAATGGACGAATGGCAGAAGTGGAGTCCTGGGCTCGTAAGGTGGACTTTTTCCCCACCGATCCCCCCGATATTGAGGATCAAAACTCAAAAATATAACAAATCAGAAAAAATTTTCACGTGTTAAATCCCATAAGAGCCTAGCTCGAAATCGCAGTTTGGCCAGTAAATTGACGGTCATGGAATAGTATTTTTCGATTCGAGGGAGGGAAGTTTGGTTTTGCTTTCGGCCCGAGCCCTGGCGAGGGTCGAAATTAGCACGAGTAAAGCAAAAAACGAAAACTACCGTGCGTAAAGCAGTGCTTTACGCACAGTCGATCGAAAATGACATTTCGTATTTAATCAGTGAATACGGATCGACGAGTAAACGAACCGCTTCTTCCGCTTAACTTGGTCTTTTGTATATCAATTACTCACAGAAAGTCGAATGAGAATTTAGACTATCGATTATTTGACCATGTTCCAAGATGGCTACAAAAATAACACTCTCATTTACTGAGGCATTTTTTCGATACTGCAGCTGTTTGATAGTTTGAAGTGAGAGGATCAAAATGTTCCCATGAGCGAACGCTTTCAAGTCGATAGACACTCTCTGCACGCAACACATCTTGTCGAAACCATAATTTTGGCGAGAATCGAAGACATAATGTGCACACAGCGTTGCAAGAGTAAAAAACCTAGATGCGACTTTCAAACTATGAAAACATGTACAAAATTTGTCCAAATTTGATATATTCTTGAGGAGGAATCGTTTAGAAGCCGCATATTTTAATACCGTGCACTTGAATGCCGAATTCAGGGGTGCGGGAATGCTACGGAAATGACATCTTGACCTCTAAGTCGCAATTTTCGACCTTTAAGAAAAAACACAAAAAGATAGATGAAAAACGTGTTTTGTACAATAGATTGAGAACGCGTAGACGCCACAATAGGCCGAGACTTATTGTGAGTAAATTTCCGCGGAACTGCTCATTTGATTCTTATGGTTCATGTTCTATCGAGGACTTGGGTTGCGAATTCATGAAAATTGTCAATCTTGAGTAACAATGGATGAGATACTCCGTGGATATATCACAGACCATGCCTAGAAGAAAAAAATCATTAACATGAATCGGAACTTCAAACATTACGAGACCTCATCGCGAACATTGATCGTGGTGTAACGAGCAGAAATAGAAGCCAGTTTTTGCCGAAGTCAGTGGTGATATTGAAATCCTAGGAATTCGTTTGACTTTGACGCTTCTTTCGACAAAGAATATTCCATCTTTGGAACTCTCTTTGCTCTGCTAGGGTACTGCGAACTCGTCCTCATCTCTGCTGTTTCGAAGGGATGACTAATTGACCAACCCATGACTGGAAAAACATAATCAGAAGAATTATTGAAACACCTCCATCCAAAAATATATAAAATCCTATTTTCAGTGGACGGGATGAATGACAAGCGGATATTCAATCATCAATACATTGAAGTGCAATGCAAATAATTAACTTTGGTAGTAGTAACACGTGGATATAAAAAGGGGAAGACTTCGCAATTCAAAAGTTCAAGCGAGTGGATGATCCTGGTGATGTTGGGCTCTTCTCCAATGAAGCGTGAGATGGTGGGTGAGTAATCGGGTCGTTGAGCCGTAACAAGGATAATAGAGTAAGGTGGTGTTGGAGCCGTTACGTTCTTGCTTTTGCCGAAATAAGCAAGACTGATGGAATCCTAACCCTCCAATGTCGTCCTATATCTCACTCCTCTTTTCATACTTTGCTCCAATCACTCTCCTCCCCTTTTTCTATGTCTTGCTTTGGTTTCTTCCAACAGTTTCGCTCTTCTCGCCGACTCCTTATATTCGTCCTCATCAGTGTCGTGCGATTAGTACCCAAGAACATTCTTCATCACTCCAATTTCATTCTTCGTGCTAAGTCACTCCTTCAGCTCACTGAAATTGTTTTATCTCTCAAAAACTACGTGGAGTAGTGAAACCTGGCGGGGTGAAAGTATCAAAAGCCATTATAGACTCCCATATTCACAAAATCAGCCCCATACACATTCTGTACGAGTTAGTGTCAAAAGAAAATATCCTGCAAACATTAATAGCACTCTAAGCTGAAAGTCGCAACCTTCTACACATGATTTCTGGATTTATACGTCCATACGTAGAAACACCGTGTTTCTGCGTACAGACGTATAAAACTGCATACTCGTCTCGTGCGGAAACATTTTTCCTTCGGGAAAACCAAGCTGGACTTTGCCTTCGCCCACGTCCAGCTCGGTTTCCCGAAGGAAAAAATGTTTCCAGCACTCGACGCGTAATGTACTATTTTATGGTATAAAATATCGTATTAGATTGCGGCAAATGGGTAGTTTTATCACGAAGGACTTATGATACTCGCTTCGCTCAGGGTGCCATAAACAGTCCTTCGTACAAATACTCTGTATTTTTCCTCTCACAAAGAACTTTTCTGAGTTCTCCCGAACCCTAGTATCTCGCGCGCTACATGTAATAAAATTCAATGATCACACGAAATTCTGCATGGAATTCACGAGTTCCGAGTAGTTTGAATAAGAGTTTCATTAGAGTAGACACCGTATATTACTAAGAGATCAAGTTATTTGATTTGCCCCAGATATGTTCTCTTCTCCACACAGATTGGAAGCTCGTATAGGTGTGAATGATTCTAGGTTCATCCGTATTTCAGCATCGCTATGACCGCACAAACCACGTTTGCACTTCTGTGTGAAGTAGTTAAAGTCCGCGTCTAGTCAGACCAATGTCACATCCGACCATAATATACGGAAACGCTTTTGCGATCACAGGTCCGTAGAGAAAATTGTTATTAGGAACGAAAACATATTTGAATTTATGAAGATAAGGTAAGTGTGCCTAAATTGCCCCCACTACTTTTGTTTTGCTTGCCATTTCAACTTATCGCTATATTTTTCAACGTACTTTAGCTCATTTTGAAGCTTGTTTCAAGACCTTGAAAATGAGCTAAGGTACGTTCAATTTGCACGAATTGGAGCCGAGATACCCTGATTTTCGCGAAAGAAGATTTTTTGCGAGTTTTTGTCAGTGTGTTCCTAATTTGCCCCCACAAGGAAAAGAGGCCTATTTTCATGCGATTATACGGGTTTTTCGTATAATCGGGATATCTCGGCTCCCAGACCTCCAAATGAGACGTACTTTAGCTCATTTTGTAGCTTTCTTTACCGCCTTAAAAATTCTTTGAGGTGAATTGGTGCATCTTAATGGAGCGAGGAATGAGTTTGGAAAAAGACTATAGGGGCAAATTAGGAACACTGCACTTTTTCTATTGATATGGGCGTAGAATCGGCTAAAAATCGAATTTTGCAATTCTGCAAAAAGCATTCTAAAGTTGGGACAAAGACAAAGAAAATGAGTTAAGGCACGTTAAAATTAATTCCATCAATTTTGTTTGGCATAACTTTTAGTGAATAACAAAAAAGAAGTCGGAAGTAGCGAAATCAGTTTTTCTGTTCTAAGAAAGGCGCGGGTCATCTAGGATCGGTCGAAAACATTCATTTTCTCATATTTTAACGTAACAAACGTGAAAAAATGCGCGGCAAGATCTGCGGGTTCGTACATGTGAGAACTTGAGTGGGGGCAAATTAGGCACAGTTACCTTATAATTTTTCGGTCTTTGCGAGATAAAATCAGCAGATATTGCTGGCGTTTTTGGCATCAATCGAGAATGGATTTTACTCTCCTCTCGATCAATACACCTTTAGATAAATACGATATCCGATCATATCGATCGAGTGTCAAAATTAATTACATATAGAAAACATATTTGGTGTTCATAGTTTGTTTGGATTATCGTGTAATCGTGGCTCGTCCCTTGTCTTCGTCAGAAATGTACTTTGAATCTGTGGCAGTTAATTGCGGAATGATTTTCATTTTGTAAATGAGGACTCCACGCAAGTCTTCATCATGCAGTTTATTGTCTTCCTCAGGAAGATGCACGGTGGTTTTCTGACATCAAGCTGTAGCAGATCTTCTGAGGATTTACGCTACGAGTTTCAACAATGAATGGCTCCTCCGAACCTGCAGCTTCGGTATTGTAAGAATGGCATAAAAGTGTAAGGCGAGGCGTGCGAGATGGGTGTACGCGTGTGAGATGTATAAAGATGCTTTCTAACAGAAAGTGTTTAAACTGAAAGACGTCTGTGAGGGTGACATTTGAAAGGCTGGAATTGGATTGCGTTGATTTGCGGTATATTCATCCCCCTCTAGTTCAGCCCGACATAACGCACTCAAAGCTTCATGCTCGTCACACGCAGCAGAATATCAGTGCATCGCTCGGGGTCTGCTTCATGCACTGGAGCAGTCAGAGTTGCCATCGCGACTCGGCTAAAGAATAACACGTAACCATGACATCTTGGAAGAATCGATGCCATTGTCTGTCGCCGTCACTGAAGATAAAGAAAGTGATGCGACGCGAGCATAAGAGCGTCTGCAGTAGCGTTATATTAGTAAAGACAATACGCGCCGGATAACTATGACGAAGGTGTGATATTGTACCCAACGATACGTCAGATTTAATTACTTTCTTTTTGCTCAAACGACGTCAAAATGATTTACGAAACGACTGACAAGGGTGGATACAAAGAAAGAAAGAGAGAGAGGATTGGGATCAAGAAAGCGCGGCGCGCACGTCTTCTCCATAAACAATTGCGATTCAGAGTTTGCTTTGCCACGCAAACCTCGTCGGCAACTGCAGATGCTGCGGTATAAAAAGTGCTCACGCTGAATCGTTAAAGTTGCAATACTGGAAAGAAAAGCGCTTCGCGTAGATGAACAGTTGAGAAGTTGAGCCTGCAGCTTTGAGTGTGTATAAGAGTACCGAAGGAAGGTAGCATTTCAGGGATAGCGTGACAGGAAATCAGACGAGAAGTATGGGGCGAACAAGATACTACAACTGTGTGTTTGAGGTGGGGAGCTGCGACCTAATTGTTCCTAAGATATTTATCCTATATTTACATGACATTTATCGCAGAAAATGGATCACACGACGAGCGGTCACTTGCATATTTTCTCCGTGTAATTTCATACCTACAATGAATTGAGAGGCTTAGCCTGATGGCTACTCTGTTATTTCCGGAGCAAACTTCTGCAGATACTAGTGTGTGAGGCATTCCGATTCAGAGATACTGAAGTCATACCTGGGATATTTTTGATGCATCCCACTCAATAGTCCGAAGCGGGATCATGCAAGAAACCAACTTGTCTGATTAGAAAAGCGAATTTTTGGAAAATTTTTGCCCGAAAATATCAACTATTGGCAGCCCAAGACTCAAATTCATACCATTGGCTGTTCGATCCACACGTCATCCTAACATTTTTAATATTTCATGTGGCAAGCGTCGCGCGTCGTTGGAACCGTCCATGGAAATCAGAGTAGGGCTTTGACAAAGACTGACAATGAGAGAATATGTGCGATTTTTCGCTACCTCCGCCTCAAATTGGATTCACACCCGAGCCAACCTTTGAGACACCCTTGCAACGCGCCGAATTTCCGCAAGCCAGGACTTACGAGAAAAAGATAAAGAATAAACAAGGCGGCTCACCGGCCACATCTGCGAGATGACATTCTCTGTCACCGCGTGATTTGTCGCTTTGAGCGCGATGTTTATTCACCAAGGGCGCGTGTTACGTGCATCAGCTAAAACCGACCGGAGAACCGGTACAAACAAACTCGAAAATATTCATAACATGTACGATGTACATGCACCACGTCTAGCCAGATTCCTATTTGTGCGAACCCAAGTAGAGTTATTAGTCTAACACTCTAAATCCTTTAGAGGTAACTTTACCTCCAAATAGAGTGAAATTCACCTCCAAGGGTAGAGTAATGATAAATCTCTCTAAGTCGATGTAAAGTTACCTCCAGTTAGAGAGAAAACTTGTGGGCTCTCCGATAACTTCGAGCTTAGAAGTAAAGATACCTCTAAGCTAGAGAAAATTGCCGGTCGATGACCAGAGATTCCATAAGCTCAGCGAGGGAATCTTAAATCAGAGCTCATATTGTTGATACATTAATTTTCATCAGATGAAAAAGTCGTTTCAAAGCCGGCATGATTCTACATACAAGGCTAACTGAAGCTAACCTCAAATCCGCATGTGGTGCGCGAATGTAAACAACTTTTGTGTGTACAACCTGGCAGCTCTCTTCTTACCCCAAGGGGGACAATAGGTCCTGGGGTGTGACGACCCTCCGGCCCCAGTTACAAGGACACCGTACCTGCGGCCTAGGCCCGAAGCCGGTAGGGAGAAGCCTGGCCCGAGACCGGTGCTCGGAGCTTTGGCTCCTCCCGAAAATCCGCAAGGGGAGTTGAGAGTCTTAGCTCTGGAGTCTGACATCTGGCCCAGTCAGTGCCCATCGGAACGCGGAAACCGTTCACTCGGCGTCAATGGATACTTCCCAGAACACTGAAAGAACACGCAACCCTGGGTTAGAAATGCACGGGTGGGTTGCGTGTTCTTCCAGTGTTCGGGAAAGTATCCATTGACGCCGAGTGTACATCTCCATCCGGCGCCCGGGAATGGGTGAGTCTAGGGACTCGTATTGGGGCTGGTCGTGGATGGTCCGACCAAGGGGTGGGCTCAGCCTTGTGCTGGGATCTGAGTCCAAAATTCGGTAGTCGCGGGGGAGAAAAGCGGTCATTGCAAAGCCATTCGTGGTGGCCTTCTTCCAATCCGACGCGCTGGCAGGGCGTATCCCTGCTCCACGCTCATGGGGACAACCGGGGTGGAGGCGAAAGCCGGGCACGCGGGATATAGAGGATAAATTCCTGTCAGCTCTCTTCTATAATTACTCGAGCTCGTTGCTCACTCATACTTTTTGTACAGATCACAAATTAGTATGACGATCTTTTACCGACGAGATTCTCGCAGATAATTGCTGGGTATTCTCAGTCACTGCCGAACACTGATCGCGGACCATCCATTTTATAATTCATTGATTCATCAAAAAAATTGCATGAATTGGAACTTAACCTCTTCAGAACCGTTAGCCGCTGACTTCACTCTAGGTTAGAGAGACTTTTGCATTTCACCTCTAAGCTTCGAGGTAGTCACGGTAAAATTATCTCTAAGGAGATTCAAATTTACCCCGAATACAATTTCTCTCTGAGCTTCGAGATGAAATTTACCTCTGAGGGATTTAGAGTGATATAATTCCGAAAATTGGAAATTCATTCAGCTAGTACAAACTGTCGAAAATTCCTTATGTTACGTTCGTTTCACTGTCTAAATTATATCATACAAGTATTCCTTAAATCGATATGTACTCATCAGCGTATGTCCCGTGAGATCATCAGGATAGTTTAATGTAACTTATTGGAATACTCCCCATTGTGGATGATCTTGCATAGCTCGACTCCGTGTTTCAAGGTCCGGAAAATAGTTGTTAAAATCATGATTTCTGTTTCCCAATGTGAAATAGTTACCATGCTTATTATATGATGAACCCAGCCGGCGGGGCTAACGAATTTCAAATTTTCAATCTGTACTGATTCATTCACCCGTGCTCGAGAATTACTGCCAATATCAATACACCACAAAAATCTTCCGCCTAAAACATCATCGAAGATCCAAGAAACATTTGCTTTACACAGTTGCGTTGCTTAAAATATGAGTTCCCACTTCATAGGCATGATGAGCTTAAGGAAGATCGATCTCGCGGGGATTGCATCGAAGCTCGCGTGTGATGCTCTCTTCCAAGATTGTATATGAAAATTCTGCTAGTGACATTCATCAGAGTTCGCAATCATTTCATGGATTAATTTGCAGATTTGAGGTCTTTTTCATCAAAATTCAGGTCAGAGTCTCAACTCGTAGCAACTCAATGAAATTATTGCTATGTTCAAGAGAGCTTAAATCCACCTTATCGTAAGATGACCGAGTAGTGCTATGGCAGAGGTAAGTGAGAATTTTCCGGATATCGTCGAGACACCAGTCGGAAATCAGTGACTAGCGGTAGCACAGGCGGATACTGCACACATCCATCTGGATAGTGTACTCACTATGTATGTAACTGTTCTTCCTGCAAGCTACGTGCGGTACACTCTCGTCTCCCGCATTGCTCGTGCGCATCTACATAAAATTGATAGCTCAGAGACGGAGTCAAGTGCCGGCTGATACATTCGCCTTCGTTTTCTCGAGGCTGCGCCAAACGACAGCACCCACGACCACTACGATTACGACCACAACTATACGAATACGACCACGGGGGCGACGACTATGTTATACGGAGCGCGTGCTCACGATGTTCTACAAGGTGGCACTCGGTGCCAAATGTGTCTCGTTATATTAGATTTCACTGGTCACTGCAGGCGCTGCATGAATATGTTAGGATCATAAATCAGTCATTTCTGAGTTTAAAATGTTGATTATTGAATGTCCTGATGGACGAGCTTAAAGAATCCGACTGCATGAAACAAATTCCTAGATTTGAATTCTCAGACGATTTGATTATTACTGAGATCTTTTCAGATTCATTACGTATCATCAAAATTATGCTCACGCTCTGTTTATCGGCAGGAATAAAATCGGACGTATGCAATCGCAATAGAAAAAGTACATTTTCAAGTTCCCTTCAGGTCAGGAGTTCATGAATCGAAGATTCGGAAAATTCCTGGTGCCTCCCAAGTAGATAAGAGCTGCATTCAGATGATGGTGACACATTTTTTTCAGCGAATACCGTTTAGATTAGAATATAGTTCCTCAGCTCGGTAAGTTTATGCTTATAGTTCTTCAATGTGAACAGGAGGTGCAATGTGTCAGAGATTGGGTATTTTATCCAAGATATAAGCCCAATATATAACACGACAGTGACACCGAGCTTTTCGTGGCGGGTATTGTTCCATCACAAGGGAGTTTTCCCTTTGCCTCGAGGGTAATCAAGCCAGGCAAATGCGAAGGATGTATTCACATTACAGCCCTGACACGATTTCACGAATCACAACAACGGGGTCATCCACTCCGCTAGTAGACTCCTGCGTAAAAACAGAGATGTCTCGTATATTTTGACTGCGAGAGCGCGAGCCACACGAGCTTACTGTATAAGTACACGTGATGCGTTGAAAACAGTGATGCATATGGATTTTCACACCACAGTTATCCAAATCAGGGAGTGGCTCCAGTATAGGATCCCAAGGTGACCCAAGTGAATGTAGAACACAATTTACAATTGGACACAGAACACAGTCAGCTGCATGAGCCCAGAGAGGCTCCAAAGCTGAAGGAAAGAACACTCTTTTCAGAGCCGGTCGGATTTCAGACACTGAAAAATTGGCTCATGGTTGCGCCATGTAGATTGCATGAAAAGTCTCACTCATAGTTTGATGATGGATGAACGACCTTTATGAATAAACAGCCACATGGGATTTGGTTGTGCTATCCCCAAAGCTCTGCTACCGGTGCGGTACCTGGGTTACAATACTTTCGGGTGATTCATTTATGGGTTGAATCTTGCAAGGTTCTCCGCTTCGCAAATTTCCTGTCACCTTAGGGAGCATAAAAGGCCCACAATGAATTGACCATGGAATTTTCATGATTTGTTACAACGTGGATCGTGTTGACTTCAATCTGAATATCGTAGTATTATGAGATGTTATTATAACCACTATCAATCAGAGAAAATAGATTTGGGGATCTACCACGATACCTTCGAAATGAGTCTTTCGAACTAGTATACGGGATTTCCATTCCAAACATGTAAAAGCCTTCACAGGTGTCTAAATCATTCTTGCCAACGGTATTTTCAATGAGAATAGCTGGCGGTGGCTGATCACTCAAGTTGCTATATAAGACAGTTCGTCCTGTGCCTAGAACTATGGTCGTACAGTACCGTTCAAAAGTTCTCGATGGGTGATCCCTCAAGTACCCTGATTTCCAACAACAATAAGTCGAGTTTTATGCGTCGTCCGAAAATTTTCAGAAATAGGATCTTAAAGAGCAGGAAAAATACTAACTTCTAGTGGATTTGGATGATCTTTATCGAATATTCTTGAAGGTCCTACACGCTGATGGAAAATAGAAAATCTAAAAAAATTTTACTATCATTGAGACACCTGCAGTTTCGATGTGGATGAAGATACGGCAATTCTGGAAAAAGCATCTTGTAGAGCGGAAAAAATGCTATATGTAGCTATTTTTTGATCATTTTTTACGTACCGCGTGTGAGAACGTACGCGCAGTCTAGATACCTAAAATAACTGTTTATCACCGGAAACGGCACAGGAAACGGTGAAGTACCATGATTTTGGGTATCTGGACAGCTTGCACGTCTTCATACACGGAATGTGAAAGACGATGAAAAAATAGCCACACATAGTATTTTTTCTGCTCTGCAAGATGCTTTTTTCAGAACTGCCGTATCTTCATTCGCATTGAAACTGCAGGTGTCTCAATGAAAGTAGAAAATTTTTAGATTTCCTATTTTTCCATCAGCGTGTCTGGGAGGGAAAATCCAATGCATGACAATAGACCGACCAATTCATCGCCTCAAGCCCCGGATACCCGCTCACGTTCTATTCCATCTTGCCTAGTCCAACTCTCGTGCAGCCGTCTAGTCAGGGAGGTGATGAGAGCCAAGCGCTCGATCGCCAACAATTACTTTACAACTCAGAAGATTGAGCCCACATTGCTTGACCCTGAAGCGAAAGCCCATGTGCCAGACCGAAAGATTTACATCAATGAGATGTTACCCCGTGAAAAATATAAGGAATATGTTCATTTGAGGCCACTTGCACGGGGCTTAGGCTTCAAATATGTTTGGCACAGCGGTGGACGCTTCTGGGTCAGGCGTAAAAATGGCGAGAGAGCGTATGCGTTCGAGTCCCTCACTGAGCTACAGGTCATTCAAACGGCGTGTCGAATAGTCCCAAAACCAACTCCTGAGTCATTGGATAGTGCCAGAAATGGCTCTACCATTCCAAATCAGAGTAAAAATTCGACAGCAGCATCGGTGGGGACACCCTGACTAAACACGGCTGCCGGGGAGTCAGAGGGGAGAGGTAGTTCCCTAAAGGCGGGGTTTATCAATCTTAATTCCTTAACGGATAAGATTGAGCATCTGCGCCTGCTTGTTGCTAACGATCCCTCCTACCATCTTTTTGGGGTGGCTGAGTCGAAGCTAGATGAGTATGTGGATGACAGTCTCGTTCAGATACCGGGTTTTTCGCTGTTGAGACAGGATCGCAACAGGGAGGGTGGTGGGGTTGCCTTGTATGTGCGCAATGATTTCAAGGTAGAGAAGCTAATTTCGTCTAAAACTTTTGGCCCAGGGAAACCTGGAGTTCCTGAATTTCTTTTCTGTAGCGTACAGCAGGGTAACTCCCCTCCAACTTTAGTCGTGGTAATTTACAGACCCCCGAAAATCGCCATGCAGAAGGATGACGGTCTGTTTGGCTCGTTACGCCGACTGTGTGGGGATTATAGTCATAAAATTATAATGGGAGATCTGAACGCGGATTTGTTAGACACTGCTCACCCTGACACCAAGACACTGACTGCACTGACAGAAGAACTTGCCTTGCAGATAGTGCAGCATGGCCCGACTCACCAACACACCCCCAATACATCTCATACATGGATTGACCACATCTACGTAGATGACAATGACATCGTTACTGACTTCCAAAACAGACTCCTGCCCAGTTTCGGCAGGCACTCGGTCATTGACGTCACCATCAACGTCTTCAGTCCCTCTCCGCCAAAAAATTCCTTCACCTACAGGGATTTTCGTAACATCACTCCGGAGATATTGAATGACCGGTTGCTTCGCTGCGACTGGACAGCTCTTGAAAATGCCGAAACCAGTTTGGAAGGAGCAATTCACTGCTTGAATGAAAATTTAAAGACCGTTATAGATGAATTAGCTCCTGAGAAAACTATTAATCCGCGAAAAAATGACGCTCCCTGGATTGGTCCTGAGCTGCGGGTACTCATAAAGGAGCGAGACGCGACGCGCAGGCGCTGGGAGCGGAATCAACGTAACCAGCGCAAGTGTCCTGAGCTTCAAAATGAGTACTTTCGGCTCAGTGAAGAGGTTGACTTGCGCATCGAACGAGAGCGTAACTCCTTCCTTCAAAGTCATCTTTCTGACGCTCTTGATCAACAGAAGAACATCTGGAAGGAAATGCGCAACCTCGGCCTTTTGCCTAAGAGCAAAGAGGAGGAACTTCATGGTTTCACACCGGATGAGTTAAACGCACACTTTGCGGGGGTTTCCGTTTCGCCCCACGAAAATACTGAAGAAGCAATGGACGATATTGACTCGGCGCCAGAGGAGGGGTTTAAATTTAAGCCCACAAATTTCACTGATGTAGTCCTTGCCATCAAACATTTCTCCTCCCAGGCCCGTGGAGCGGATGGAATACCTCAAAGTGTGATCGCGAAAGCTCTCCCGGCTATTGGTGATCTTATTGTACATATTTTTAACTCCTCTTTCGCTCATAGCATTTTTCCCGAGGCTTGGAAGCAAGCGCAGCTGATCGCATTAAAGAAGACTGCCACTCCATCAACGGTCTCGGATTTCCGTCCCATAGCGCTGCTGTGCTTCCTCTCCAAGGTTTTGGAAAAAATTGCACATGACCAAATCATGGAGTATT
Source organism: Eretmocerus hayati (assembly GCA_029851415.1). Classification (NCBI taxonomy): domain Eukaryota; kingdom Metazoa; phylum Arthropoda; class Insecta; order Hymenoptera; family Aphelinidae; genus Eretmocerus; species Eretmocerus hayati. Next base: position 48,817,047 of record CM056743.1, read on the forward strand.
TAAAAATTGAGAATCTACTTGATCCCTTCCAAGCTGGTTTCAAGCAACATCACAGTACCCAGACGGCACTGCTCAAGTTGACAGACGACATCAGAGTAGGAATTGACAGAAAGAAGATCACTCTGCTCCTACTGTTCGACTTTAGCAAAGCATTCGATACAATCTCACCATGCAAGCTGCTGAGGAAGCTACGACACCTTGGCTTCTCGAGATCGGCACTCCTGTGGATAAAATCATATTTACAGGGTCGCACCCAACAAATCACTTCTAAAGTAGGTAAATCTGATTGGCTCGAAACCAATCTGGGTGTTCCGCAGGGGTCCGTTCTTGGGCCTCTCCTCTTCAGCTTGTATGTGAATGATTTGCCCGGGCTATTGAATGGAAAGTCAGTGAACCATATATTCTACGCAGATGATCTTCAGATCTATCTTCAAGTTGACAAGAAGAACATCAAGGAGGGGATTGCTCGACTGGGAGACATAGGGCGACTTGTTGCTGAATGGGCTAGGAACTCCGACCTGCGCCTCAACGCTGGCAAGACCAAGGCAATCTTTTTCAGTTCCGACCGGAACGTTAGAGACTTGCAACGAATGAACTTACCAGGGGTTGAGATACAGGATGGAGTGTTTGTCCCATTCAGTGATACTGTCGTGAGTCTTGGTGTTACACTTGACAGCGAACTAACGTGGAAACCGCACATCGATCAAGTTACCAAAAAAGTCAACAGAGCCCTATATGGTTTGCGGTTTTTTAGGGCGTGTATCACCAGACCTCTCCGAATTCGCCTAGTCGAGTCACTTGTTCAACCGCATTTAGATTACTGTACGGTCGTGTACCTTGACGCCACAGACGAACAGCGGCAACGGATACAACGACTAAGCAATTCATGTGTGAGATATATTTTTGATCTTAGGAGAGACGAGCATATCACCCCGTTTAGGGAGCGTTTGGGCTGGTTACGTACTGATTCGCGGCGAATGTACTTCGCAGCTCTCTTGATGCATAAGATCATGCACTTAGGAGAACCTGGCTACCTAGCTGCGATGTTTACCAGGTACCAATCTGAACGCCTCGCACGTGGTGATGCAGAAGAGCGGACACTCAAAGTTCCCAATATGAGACTTGAATATGGTAGAAGATCTTTCCAGGTTCAATGTGCTCACTTGTGGAACTTTCTCCCTTCGGGCTTTCGGCAAATTCAAAAAATTTCACTTTTTAAAGACGCTCTGAAAGAATTTTTCTTGTCGCAACCCTCCCGGAGGATTGACGTGGACCAGAAACAGTACTTCAATCTCTGATAGGCTTGGGCTCTTTTCAATTAGTCTTTTTCTAGTTTTAGTCGAGTTTTACGTGGCTTACCTGTCACATAACTCTTAAATCTGTGATAGTTTCCGGGCCCATGTCTGTCTTTTTATATGTACTGATGTACCTCGATTAATTAATTACCTAACTTATTTTGACTCGTGTGCATCTCTCGATGCCTTTTCAATGACTAGTCACTTTCTGTGATAAATGAAATTTCCTTGACCAAAATGACAAACTGTATAATACTTATATGTTGATTATGACCGTCATATGTATCTCATTTAATTGTATTTTTACTTTTGCCACCAGGCGAATAAAGGGAATCAATCAATCAATCAATCAGCGTGTAGGACCTGCGAAAATATTCAATAGAAATCATCTAAATCCACTATGAGTTATCAAATTCCAGGAAGTTTACTCGACCGTTTTTATGAGCCAACAGAGAATTCAAATCCAATGATTCGATACTCTTCTAAGTCTCACGTGAGGTGCTGACATTTTTTGTGTCTCTAAAACACCACACGGGACCAGCGATATGAATGGAAGATTCAAATGACTGTTATACTGTGACATTATATATATATAATGTCAGATCTTACATTTACAGATTTTGTACATTCCAAATTTTCGATATACCCTTTGTGTCTACATCGAGTCCCTCCAGAGTTGTAGTGATCAGGCCTATGGAGGGACTGGGCCGAAACACTTCATTCTAATCCCCAAATTACAAACAGTATAACAGTCATTTGAATCTCCCATTCATATCTCTGGTCCCGTGTGGTGTTTTAGAGACACAAAAAATGTCAGCACCTCACGCGAGACTTAGAAGAGTATCGAATCATTAGATTTGAATTCTCTGTTGGCTCATAAAAACGGTCGAGTAAACTTCCTGAAATTTGAAAACTTCAACATGAGCTGGTATTGATAAGCTGGCGTAGGAAACTGAGAATATTCCACCACCTAAAATACCCAATAATGGACGCACATACACACAGAAATCAAATCGAGCGATGCAAAAAGGACCTTCGTACAAATGACTTAAAGCTGGTTGAGGAAACGATCGAAGCTGTGTAGCGACTCTACAAATCACAATTTCCCAGAACCAATGAGTACCTTTTATTAGTATGAACCATAGTCATACTAATATCGCCATTTTTTGACCAAGGGCGTTCTGCAGAGTTGTTTTTTTATGAGAATTTGAGTAGATTTGGGCTCCTTTTTTGCATGGATTCTTCTAGAAAGCTATCTTCTCGTATCAAGATTTCACCGAGCTCGAAAATATTAGATTCAAACAATATCTTGATGATTATTTCAGATTTATAGCACTGAATTTGGGTATCCGTGGAAAAATTTGCCTGGAAAAACCCAGGAGAAACCACCCTGGAAAACCCATATTAACACGTTTGCTGCGACGCTGTTTTTTCGTAATTTTATTCCGGCCCTGAATTGGACAATCGCAACTCCATAGAAACGCCCACATGGAGCTAAACTCTTCATAGCTCATTGTTCACTCCCTCGATGAAACAAACCACCACGGTAGATGAATTAAATGTAGAATCGCGGGTCGTACCGGTGGCACCCGTCGCAGCAAACGTGTTAAAAAGTACGAAATATTTGCCGAGCTTGGCGGCAGTGGCCAAAATCACTCCGGATGCCAGGGGCCTCATTCTAAAACGTTTTTATAGCACTGCGTGACCTAAACCCGCGTTTATTTAACGCATTTGCGGGACTTAAATGGCCTATTATTCAACTGTGAAATAATGCGTCCGCTCACTTCACGTGGGTGCGGGATGCAGCAAATCAGTTTATTTCACTGTGAGGTTATTAGGACATTTTTGGCAATTTTTGCGCATATTATGTATGCAGGCATCGAAATTGAGATAATATTATAAAAAATCTATGATGGATCATGTCTGGAGCACTTGTATCCGCATCAATAATTGTAAAGAGCAAGAAAATTAGTCATGACTGTTACACTCCCACTCATGGTTATAAATCATCATCAACATAAACATAAACATAAACACGTGGTTGAGTTTTGCACATGTATATTTGTGCTAACCTTGAAACCTTTGATCATGCTGGATTTCCATTTAATACACTGTCGTAATCAAATGACAACAAATAAGTAGGTACCAAAATTAGAGACTGCATGGCAGTATTAGGAATTGTACCTCATTTGAAAAGATCGAATACGCATATTCGTCATCCTTGCGGTGAGGATGTGTTATTTTACAGGTTTCAATTCTCAAACAGCCGTTATGGAATGTCTAAGAAGAATTAAACTGCTAATTTTTCTGGAGTCTAGTTACCAGCGTAAATTCAGAAATTGTTTCATGATGAAGTCTGAGAGGGAAAATTTCAGGTTTTGGCCGGGATGCGGGTTGCACAACCCTTATATTACTATAATAACCAACGATGCTCATGACTTATTTTAGATACAAGAAACGTCTTTATCATCACTCGATAGGTTTAATCGCGGGTGTGTGATGTCTATTTTATAGGACCATATTCTTGACTTTTTTTCAGTCGGGGGGGCTGCCGCCCCCCCGAACCCCCCCGCTTACCCCCGCCCTAGCCACCCGCTTCCACCCTCGCGCAAGCGCTCGGGTGTGTTATGAACCCCGCAAAGGGCGGGTTTATGTCACTCGATGCTATAAAATAGTGTACGATACACGGGACCCAAGAGCTTTGATTATTACACGGCGTGATTGGCACCCTCGCGCAAGCGCTCGGGCGCCAACTTCACGCCGTGTAATAATAAGGCTCTTAGGTCCCTTGTATCGTAAATAACTATTTCCGCCGAGAGGTGGAGGAAAATCTAGCGACTCCCATTTCCACTTCGTTTACATAAAGTAAACATACTATTTTGTTACTCTCATTGCTACGTGAATGTCGTTTAATCATACATTGTGGCTTATGACTTGAGCTCCCAAACACCCAGAAATTTTTTATGATGATACAATTCAAAGGTTGGTACAGGAATCACGTCAACATGAAATTTAGGTCCCTTTTAGATTACAAACAAAGTGATAGTTTAGTGAGCGGAAATTGTAATAGTTGATATTTTCCTCCCACGCTCGAGGGAAAAAATTATTAGAATAAGGCCCCAGGTTGACTTAGGCCACCCTGTTTCTCACAATTCTCAGAATGAGAATGAATTCTGAGCACAGCATCTTAGAGAAGACGTCAAGACGCATCGAATGACCAAACATACATATAGGTTCGGTCGGAATGAACATTTGAGCTCAGAAGTGGACACGGTCGTCCCTGTTCACGGTATTGTTCTTAACTAAAATTTGAGCGAAAATTAATCCTATAAATTGAGTGAAAGGTGTTTTTGTAGGTTCCAGAGTGGTATACCAGACCACATAGACATAGCAAGATATAGACTGTGGGTCGGGATCTGGATAGTGGGACCTCGAGATTGCACGAGTGCGAGTGAGAGAGCATGACGTAAGAGTCACCCCACTCCATGAGAGAGCATTGCCTCTTATGCATCTGTCTCACTCGCACGCAGTCCCTCGGTGATAGCCCGCAACTCGCAGTCTATTTCTTTCTATGTCTATATGCCAGACCATTTTGCGAATCCACTCATGCAAAATTCATCTGATTACTTGAATGTATCTGTTTCACCCCGAGCTCTTCGTCGAAAAGTATATCGGATATTATCCCTAGGAAGCAGAATCATCGAGGGATACTCATGTTGACACGTTTTCTGGGAAATGCAGTATTGGAATTCGAAACCTGTCAAGATTGTTGCGGTACAGGGCACAAAGCAAACGTACGCTTAGATAATCAGTTAATGTTTGCGACGTCTGCTCAATATAGCATCATATCAGCACTCATAGTTTCTAATTGAACTGTACGCCTTTGAATTGTAGCAGAGGGCTCAGCTTCCGTAAATTGAATGTGCTCAGAATCGAATAAGCGGGAGAGGTTCTTGTCAGCCATCCGATATACAGGCAAGTTGGTGCAACCTCGGGTTGCGATCACATTCTGACAGATAGCGTTTTCAAGTTTAGATTCGGCGTGACGGTAGAGTTGCCATTGAGGCCACCTAACTCTACCAGTGTTGGGGTGCTTGAGTCGGCGCTCAAATTCCGCATTTCAAATACCAGTTTCACGTCAAAATCTATACTTACCTTCATTATTATTCAACCGGTATTGTTGGGCGCAATAGCAATACTGACATGACTATCAAAGCCTATTATACAATTCTTATTGAGTATGAGTATGTTTAAATATCCCACGTTCTGTCAATATTACAGTGGAGAATGACGCTGAAATTCCAATATGACAAGATGCTCTGGAACCGTGAAAGGGTAGTCCTTACTCGGATCAAGAGTTAAGACCCTTACTGTTCTGTTTCATCAACCTGGCATGGTTGATACCGTCTTCTTGAATAGTGGTAGCTCGGATCATCTGTAAAAACAAGCAACAATCTGCATAGAATTTTCAATGACAAAACTTTCACATTCTATCCACCAAACTTGACCACTACAAGATCAGTCATTTATATGAGATGGACCGAAGAGGGGAGTTTTTCTTTTACAGACAACTTGAATCAAGAGTGGTATTTCAGTTTTCCAGATTATAACTAGTTAGAAAACTAGACGAGGAACTCGATTTTGGTTTCATTTCAGTTGCTTCACTCAAAAAAAAACGTTACAGTAGCCACAGTAAAACTTTTCAGCGTTCTCAGCGTCATGTCTCCCCTATCCAAAGAGAAGAAATCCCTGTATACCCGCCTTCGTATTAGACTAGGCGAAACTACCGCCATCGTTTGCAAAAATAGGTGAGTGGAATTTTTTTGTGGGATCCTCTCCGGAAGACCCTCCTGATCATAGAGACGTATGGACCCAAGCCGAATTCCGATGCAACATTGTTTAAACCGAAATTGTTTAAACAATTGACAAAAATCACTTATTTCGTCCTGAAACTAATTTTATAAGGCAATTTGGGATATTTTGGATTGAAAAGTATTCTTGTCATTTTTCCCTAGGAGCCATCATTTCCGAGCTATAAGCGTTTCAAAGTTGAAAAAACGCGAATTTTGCGATTTTGAATATCAAAAAAAAGCAACAACAAAGCGAGAAATCGATGTTCTCAAGGTCGGGATCTATCCACTAGGGTGTCCTCTACAGGTTCCAATAGCAAAAGTCCATGGTCCCGGCTCAGAACCTTCCGTTTTCCGGAAGTTTTCAATGCACTGTTTTGAATGGATCTGAGATTGACTATATATATCGGTCCGCGATTTATATAGCTATAGTGGCGCCTGTAGAAACAGTGCTTTGAAATCTTCCGGAAAACGGAAGGTTCTGAGCCGGGACCATGGACTTTTGCTATTGGAACCTGTAGAGGACACCCTAGTGGATAGATCCCGACCTTGAGAACATCGATTTCTCGCTTTGTTGTTGCTTTTTTTTGATATTCAAAATCGCAAAATTCGCGTTTTTTCAACTTTGAAACGCTTATAGCTCGGAAATGATGGCTCCTAGGGAAAAATGACAAGAATACTTTTCAATCCAAAATATCCCAAATTGCCTTATAAAATTAGTTTCAGGACGAAATGAGTGATTTTTGTCAATTGTTTAAACAATTTCGGTTTAAACAATGTTGCATCGGAATTCGGCTTGGGTCCATACGTCTCTATGATCAGGAGGGTCTTCCGGAGAGGATCCCACAAAAAAATTCCACTCACCTATTTTTGCAAACGATGGCGGTAGTTTCGCCTAGTCTATATCTTCCTCCTCATTTCCAACACGAGGTCTAATGAACCGCGATACACCTCCACCGAGATCATCCACATTACATATCCTTCGTCTTTTCTAAAAATACTTGTCACTTACTCACACATGTACACGAGATGTACTATATCTTAGTGATCCGCAATATCATTTGGAGAGGATCTCAACTTACCGAGAACACGTGAATATTCTATGACTGGAAGTTGCTCTACACGTTTTTTCAGGGAAAGATCAAGTTCAGAAACATTACTCTACGGGAGGTTCATGTCTCGTACATCAACTCCTAGGAAAAACTAGTCCACGTACAACAACTCTCAAACTATAAGATAGTCATACTTTCCCAGTAAACTATGGTGATATTGAAAGATTATTGCGCATTATTGAAGGATGCAATCCATTTCATAACGTAGGTGTGTGAGCAAGGAGAAAAAAATCCTTTCTTTAGAAAAAAAGATTCGTTACGTGAATGACTCCGTGGAGGCACATGGTGTTAGATCTGAAGCGAACATGCACACGTTTTTCCTTTTCAAGTACGAGAGAAATTACTGAATCAGTGCACCTTCACAAAAATTACGAATCCTTGATCCGAACATTTTCTTAGAATCCTCATATCAAAACCAATCTCGTTTAACTCTACTATCCTGTTCTTCTGTGTCATTTTGCTCTCCTGCGTCAAGGAGAATGATTGATACTATGAACAGTGTGCCCCTATATTGTCAAAGGATTCACCGTACAGAGAAGAGACAAGGTAAGAAATCGGCTAAGTCATGAACTTTTTTGATTAAAAAAGGCCATTTCAGACGAAAATTCCTTTGCAAGTGGAATTTCTTAGTAGGTCTAGCGTAACTATTTGGAGTGCTATACTGTCCGAGTCGAAGAAAAATGAGTGAGAAGAGGAAAATACCAGTAATTCAGACTTCTTTCCATCAATGAAGATTGCTAATCACGTTGAAGATCATGAATCGCAATGAGGATCATTTTTTCTACAATTTCAGGCCACCAAACAGGCGGCAAAATGGATTGTTTTGAGTTTGAGACTCTTTCTACTTATCATCTCTGGTTTTTCAGGTTATGTTGACACAAATCAGACAAAAAAAGTTCACTATCGGAAAATTGAGCCAAAAATACGTCGGGATTGACTTGACTGATTTCCTTCTGTGTCAAACTGAATGCTCTTCAATGCCCACCCGCCATCTTCCGCGGGTGGGCATCGAGGAATGTGAACGTCCTTACAAACTTCAGTTATCGTTCTATTACTCGTGGAAATAGAAAAACTTCGATTACGCAAGGATCATTTGAATGTTGAATTACCCGATCTTCGGATTAGAAATATTAAAAAACGAAAAAAGGGTTGATTGTGAGTTATTACCATTATGAAACTTGATTGTCAATTTTTGAGGTTATGTTGTCCGAAATTCGGAGAACCAACCCCGCCATTGGAAAGCTGAGGAAAAAATACGTCGATAATGATCTCTGGGTCTAGGGTCTTTTGAGACGGATTAAAGTACACGTTTCCACAATTAATTTCCACAACTAAAAAGGAGGATTGGAGAGCTAGCGTAAATCGCCCATATATGGAAGTCCATGCAAGATTCATTGATCAGTTGCAGAATTCGAACAAGAATGTGAAGTATCTCACGATTCTTGCGAGTCTGTGAAACACCTCGAGAACTTTTGCTACTTCCGACTGCACGAGTGCTATGCTTTCTTGCTGGAGCCTTGCTCAAAGTCTCTCGCAAGAGCGAAAAGGGTGAAAATCTCGCAATCTCATCACTTTCATAATACTACAGCGACGTGGCTCCACTATCCACGGGCACCCACATACGTGAAAGGTGTTAGTCAGTCAATGCACTCCGGCCATTGGCGTATCAGCCCGAAAAAGTAGAAATGGCGCATCCTTTTTCGGGAGTGGGTTATCTGGTGAATACTGAAGCGTGGGTTTTGGCAAAATGTGATTCCGTTCTGGCTGGCGCGTGCATCCTGCAAAAATGCTTTGAGCGCTGTCGCATATCATACTCGCGAGAGCTGAGCAACCCGCTGTGAGACTGATGTATTGCTAAGCTTTTTGTTTCTCCTCATCAGGTATGGTCCAGAGCGGAGACTGATATAGCTTTTGTAATAAACTCCGTCGCCGATGAAAATGTGTCTAGCACCCGAGATTTTTGCAGGCACTTGTCTGCGCCCGCGTTTCCCTTCCTTGCAAAGTACTTTCTGTTGAAAATTTTTCATGCTATACGGGGTTCAAAGTGCAACAATAGCATCATCACTGGCCCGACGGACTCACTTCCTCTGTAAATACAATAATTGTTGCACGAAAGAGAAAGAAAATTGCAGGATCTTTATCTGGTGAAAATTTTCGATACTAATCTTCGCAGGAGGGAAAATTAGAGCACAAGGGAGACAGAACGAGGACAAAGATTCGGTAGACCGCGGCTGTAACTGAAAGGAGTACAAAGACGAGGGACTTCTATAGATGCAGCTCACGATCTTTCATGACTCAATTTCTCCGGACTCTTATTTGCCAGGGAACTGAACTGTAAGACAACTTTGCTCGGTGGTTTAGTTCGTCAAATTTATAAGTTTTGAGCCATGAAAGGTCTTGCCCTCATCCAATTGCACCAATCGTAGAGTGAGGGTCAAGGTCATGACCAACGGGAAACAACGAAAATTTGCTTTCGCAGTAAACGCGTTGATAGCATTTGACTTCTTGATGTGACTTAGAAAACAATAGTCTCGTCGCAGAGTGCATCGAAATCATTTTGATAGTTCATTTGGAGTGCCAAAAGCAGAAACTCGCTGCGGGTCGAATTCAAGTTGGTGGCCTGGGCGACGGTATCTCCTCGGATTTTCAGACCGCGTAAGAGTAATGTCCGGAAAAATATTCCGCGGCAGCCACGCCATGTCTCATATGGCCCGGGGCTCGAGCTCGCGACACTGTTTCACGGAATGAAGTAGACAGACGGGCAGCTAGGCGGGACCGGTGGATAGAAGAAGAGCGTTTTCCGCAGAGCGCGGAAGCAGGTTGCTGGTGTGGGTGGACTTCATGCCGGATGTCCAACTACGCTCGTATTTCGGCGGCTGAAAACTTGGTCTGCTCGCGCAAAGCGTAGCACTCGCGAGTAATTTAAAAAGTTTTTGCCCCGCGACACAACGAGATAACGAATTATTCCCGCTCCATTATCCACAAACGCGATTATGATAAGAAAGAAGCGTCTAAAGTTCAGTGTGAGCACCCATGCGCGCATCTATCTAGTTAGCGTGCTCTGCAATTCTACTCTACGCAAATTGCAATGTCAAACTTGCCTATTTGTTGCATCGTGACAGTGCCACTCATGTTTACCATGACGCTCCAGACCATGTCTCGCTTGTGGATTTCTACGATTAAACCAAGTCATGCATAACGTTGTCGGAAAGGAAGTGATGTTGTTGCCTTCGTGCTCATTCCGAGGCATAATCTTTCAACTTTGAGAAGGGACTCTGGCAAGACAGTTTTAGTGTCAGGTGCTAAGCTCGAAACACCTCCTCAAAGTTAACTGCCAGGAGTGACTCATTTCTTTCGGTATCGACGTAAGTCGTTGGTGACCGAGGGTTTCAGGTTGACCCGCGGGTGAGGTGCTGTAGTCGGTGGCGTGGCCAAAGAATGAGTTAAGATCTCTGGATTTACCTTGCGTTATTCTAGTGCAGCGAGGCACGAAACAATTCAACTCATTTTTTGACCACGCCACCGACTACAGCACCTAACCCGCGGGTTAACCTGAAACCCTAAATGGGCCAACGACTATGAATACCAGTATTATGAACCCTTGGGCCACCGGTCTGACAAATATATAGGTATGCCACTCATCACCTTGAATAATCCTGTGACATATCGTATGCTCATATGCACGTAAGGCTGAATCTACTACAAACGTTTTCGCTCAGCAACCTATGGAGATCGTGCCTCGTGAATACCTCCAAGACAGGTCATCTACACCAAAACTGACCTTTGAGATCTTTAGTATCTCGTAGCTTCCCCATTGAGGGCACGCGATGGCCGTGTGAACTGAATTTTGCTCCCACTTCACTAGAATTTTCCTTTGATTTCGGAGTAAACGACGAGAAAGGCCACACTTGTTATCATTTAACTTGAATGGCTTTTCTTGTCGTTTAGCCCCAATCGCGAAAGAATTGAATAAAAGTGCGAACTACAATATGCTCATTCTATAGGTTGGGAAGTACCAGCGGTCTAGTTGATCCCATTCTTTCACTACACTCGTATAATTTAGACTAACCGGGGAGTTGCGGAGTATCATTCAGTCAATAACAATGACTGGACAACTCATCTCAACCTTTGTCTCATCGAATTTTCAACATAAGATGTGAATAGTACTCTACGACAACGTTGCACGGCAACCGCATGCTTCCCATGAATCCCATGGCATGTTAGCCTCCACCAAAATTTACAATTTCATTTCACAAGAATACTGCAAAAATTTTTCTGTACACTTTGATGAGGGCCAATGATGGACTCTCATATGTCAAATTTCAGGTTATTTCTCCAAGTTTTTGACTTTTGAGCTTAGATATCGAAAGTAGGAAGAAAATATCCAAATGGACCATCCAGTGGTTTGGGTTTTTCGGCCAAAGATTGACTACCTCATCTGAGTCACTCAGTTGAACCAAATTGTACAGCAGTTGGCTGCATTTCACCCAACGCGTCATGAAATTCAACCACGACATTGAAAAAAAACGCCCTTGACATAAGGCAGCGTTTCAAACGATAAGAATTAAATAAATAAGGGAGACAAGTTCTTAGGTGTAACGTCAATTATTGAAAACAAGTAGAACTGAGATCGACTATAGTCCCAAACTTCCCTCTGCTCACATAATCATGAATGGACTGACATGAAACCATGGCCCACGTACGTGTTCATAGCCTATCGGGTTCTGTGATCATAAAGTTATTATTAATCACTGACAAAATAAGATTTTCCACAAGAGTCAATTGCAAGTAACTCTAATATCTCTGAGGCATTACGGGCAATTGAGTAGTGATACCATTGTTCCTCCTGAAAACTATGGCGAAAATCATATCAAAAGAAGAGATAAGATGAAGTGTTTTGTCATTCCCAGTTCTGAAAGGCTGCAAATTCATTTTCATTGCCTCCTATGAGCACGGTTCAAAGAGAACACTCTCTCTGTCTGCTCAGTCAAAACTCACCAATTTGCTTCAAAACTACTTTTCCTGGTATGTTAGATGTGAAGAGACGATTTTCTTGATTCATGGCATATTTAAATTTCACAAGAATGTCGACAATTCTACTTCACTTACAAAGGATGAATGACTCTCAATTTCGGAATCATTTTGAAACGAATGAGGGTTCGTTACCGACACAGTTCTTTATAAGAGTGGATACTCATGACGTGGATGAAAACGAAGAGTAGAACGTATCCAGTGTCTCGGAAAATGAGTGGACGACTGATTCCAGCCTCTACTGTTTCCTTCATAAAATTATTTTATGATCTTGAGGCCTTTACGCGCAGGTTCTCTTGCATTGCCTATCCCACAATTCCACACCTCGGTCACACCCTGCACTTCCGTACACAAATTGCTTTTTAAAGCAAAAACGAGGCTCTAAAAGAGTACGTAAGTATGCAGAGCATACAACTAAATAGTGCCGGTATTTCCATCAGAATCCCTCCAGCAAAGAAACTCTGTTTCGTCATAAATTCAACCACTGAGCTAGCATTTTGAGAACACTCTCTTTCTCCTTGACTCTTCTTTATGTGGCTATGAAACTCCCATAAGTGACCAAATGCAAAAACTTAGGTCTGCTTATGTCTCCTGGCCTTTCATGGGAAACACAAACGATTATCAAACTTCGCCGCTCATGCAGATCCTTGAAATTCCATAAACACTCCGTTTCACGTGATCTTAGCAAGAATCAAATGGAATCCCTCATTTCTTCGAATTTTGATTGCGGGATCATTGTGAGCAGTGATCTAAAAGCAGTTGAAGATCTTCTCTTACAAAGAGCTCTCAATGTTTTGGTAAGATCTGTGATTGGCAACATCCCTTCTAGAGGGCACGCAATCCCACGTCAAAAAGCGCTTGGTTAGTTAATTGCTGCCAGGAGGAAAAATACCTTTTCGGATCCCTACTTTTCAATGTTATATTTAACAAAAATCCAAGTTACTTTACTCCTAGACATTTCCCCATACCAGATGATAACTCTGACATCGGACACTCTGAGAGGAATACTGTCAAACCCTTCCTTGTCCCCACGCCTAGGACAGGATTCTTGAAAATTTCGTTCCAAGATCAAAGTCCTGAATTCCTGAACTCTAGATCGCACATCCCTCATTAGCACCAACGCTGTTCAAACCACAGTTTTTTGCAAAATTCGTGGAAGAAGTTGAGCCGGATCAGATAACCCGAGTTTTCATCGAAGAGATGAGGTGATTTGACAATCACCACTCCAATTACCACACTCTATATTTAGCCAGTCCGTCGATAAGACAATCATGACTCTTTCTTACCCACATTTCTACTGATTATTATGCGATTTTAATCATGGTGCACAATATATCTCAAAACGTTCTTAGATCATGGGGATTTCATATATTTTTATGATCTATGCATTAGATCTTAACCTTCGCATTCTATATCTTTCCGCGCCCATGTAAATTATTGCAAGGTATTACACATTTTGCTATTATCGGACCTATAGTCATCAAAACTATTGCTCAATCATGCTCTAGTACTACTAAATCTCAATTATAAGTGAATGCTTTTAAATGATTCCAATGGGTGAGATGGGTTAGTACCTCGTGGCTAAAATTGACACTGATTTAGTCTAATCTAATCTTTGTATGTATATCACAAAAAGGAGGAATCCCAGATTCCATTCGGGGAATGAAATTGACTAAGGTGAGTGAGGAGATTCGTTCATTAGGCTTCTTCACTACATTGCCGATGATAAAAAGAAACCCATTGTCTCTAGGAGTCCATTCCAAAAGTTAGGAGAGCAGGAACAATTGAGATGTTATGGCTTCAATCTTCCGAGCTAATCGGTTCTTCTCTCAGACAGGGTGTAAATTTGGAAACTTGAAAAATCCATTTGAAAGTCTAGTTGTAACCTCGTATCAACTGGATTGAATCCAAAGCTTGCCGAAAATTTTGACTCGGTCGCTATGAAGTTGTTGGGTGAAACCTCCACATTTCATCTTTTGGTCGCTATTATTCTCATGCACAGCCGTGGGACATAGGATCACGAAGACAAAAATGTCGACGAGTGCTTTTTCAGCAAAGTTCATGCTTTTCTGAACAATGATTGTGAACCATGCACGCACATATGTATACGAGGGTGCAATATACTCACTACCATATAATGTAAAACCGTACACAAGACATGCGACTGATGAGATAGCGAGTATACTCTGTTCCAGGTACGGTGGAATCTAGAACAAAGTGCGAAAGCGAAATGAATGAACACTCGCTCTGAGCATCCTCTCCCTACGCTATACAGAAAAATAGCCAGACGGTGAGCGTGTATAGAGGATAAAAAATAATTTGAGAGAAACTAGGGTACAAATATGGAAGAGTTGAGAGAATTAGGAATAATATATGTATCTCGATCAAAAAATAGCCCAGGGAAATAATTTGCCACGACACTAACTGGTAACGTTAGGAAACCCTCATTAACAACGATTTCAAGTTCCAGCGAGAGTGTGACAAGAATGATGGAAGAAGGCGGGAAGCTTGAAAAAGATTCCCAACGTAGAGTAAAAGCAGGCTGGTGTTCATCGAAATGATTCCAGTTTGTAAACTTCAGAGGCAAAGCAATGCTCTCAAAGATGGCTCCAAACACATTATTCACCATTCTAACTGAAACTTTTACGTGTGCTGGATAAATGCGAAGACCGAAAAACAATTCACTGAAATATTTATGCATTCTTTCCATGTGTGCTCTTTGTGCATTCACAATCCAACGTACTTTTCTCGCTGTGAGTTACAGTGAATAAAAGTATGCATAGAAATTCTTCTCACATGCAGAACCTTCCACTTTTGAAGCATGTTGGGAAAGAATCTGAAAAAGCTAGGAGTCTGAGAGTTGAATTTGAGCACAAACTCTCATACTACTGTTAGCTCGTATTTTTCCCATCTTGGTAAAGATAAGAGGCTCAAAATGATACCTGCTCCTCATCCTTTCATGGACCTCTTGCATTGATTGACAAAACAGTCAGTGCAAGTAATTTGGTTCATACATCCCGCGTCTTTCTATAGAAGATTTGACCAATGGGGAATCACAGGAGGCAGAACTCATGAGTTTAGTGAAAGACTGAAATTATTATGTAAAGGAACTCTGAGAATACTCCCCAAGTCGATTTATAAGCGAGATGAGTCCTCTAATACATCATAGAAACAATTATCGACAGAGGATGATGAGAAACTAGGAAATTTGTTCTGTACGCCATAAGAATAGTTGAGCTCAATGTGTCAATGGTGAAATCAAGTGATCTACCTGAACTAGTCGAATTAATAAAAACAAATGACGTGATTTTTCATCCAGTTCTTCGATATTTGTGTTGAGGCTGAAAGACTCTAAAATTGTGGGAAATTCAATTCAAGTGATAGACTATATCGATGCGAATATATATAGACTATAGACTATATATATTCGCATTGATTCCTGCAAACATGTACTCATGAGCAATCGACCACCTTTGTAATCAATCCTGCTATCCGATATTTTTATGCTTACTTGCGCTACCATTACATGTATCAACTGAAATATGAATTATAAGTCTGCAGTATTCGCTATAATTATAGTTTTAAAGTTCACAAATTTAATTTTCTTCATTACATTTTTTTATATGATGATATCTATATGTATTTTTTCAAATGGACCAGATAGGGTTGAACCCCGTGGCTTAAATAAATACTTATCTATCTATCTATCTATCTATATCGGGGAATGCGATTATCACAATCACGATTCACTGGAAAACTGATCACTGTAATCGGAATGAATAGTGTGGAACATGATTTTCGAAGATAAGATTCGCGGCTGAGTGAGAGATAAGTAAGAGTAAAATGAATTTTTAATGAACGCTTTCATGAACTGGACCAAGAAACTTTGCCGAGCTTGGCATGGTGTAAAGGAAGGAGAATTTGATAGATCAACGGAAATCGACTGGAAAAGTGGTGCTCGTTGTGCGAGGACGCGGCACTTGCATGAGGAAAATTTCGTATCCGAATTCCGGCGCCATAAAACGGGTAATGAGCACTCTTCTCACTTCGGGTCGCATTGATATCGATCTTAGCACTTCCTCCCTAGATTACCTCGCACATGCGAAGAACGACTCACTCACTGATGCTATAGCCGAGCCTGCCCAAGCCCCAAGCACGTGTGTACAAATATGAAACCGGAAACCTCAAATTCTAGGACTATATAAAGCCAAGTGCGGAAAACTAAATGGGATCGATGAAGACAGGAAAACTGAAAAAAGATGGGAAATCAGCTTAGAGAACGAGTGCAACATCCCGCGCGTAGTAACAAATCGACTGTATATTGAATCATTGTTAGTACTTGCTCGGTGGTCAGCGGATAACTAATATGTGCGAGACATCTCGTCTTGCGCGTGAAAACGGGAAGTAAGAAAATTGTTGAGAGTGCCGAATGTTCTGAATCAATTCAAAATCCAACGAATATCTAATACAAAACCACTGAAGATTGCACGACACGCAAGTTCTCACTGTGTCTCTTGCATTTTTATAATCTGAACTAAATGTCGTGTAGAACTGATACTTTGGAAATCAAACAATATGAATACCCCCGCTACATGGTTTCAAATATGATTGAGCAGATTAATCAATGATTACTCTTTGATGTTTTGGTGTCATCATTAGGACTTTTCGAGGATTCACCTGAGGCGTCTCGTAGTGTTTTCATGATTCTTTACCTACCTTGTAAGTATTCTATAGTTTGGAGTACAGCTTCGATGCCTTCTGAACCGCACGAAATTGAAAATTCCTACCTTAACAATGTTTCTCAGTGAAATTTCTGTTTGAGAACAAAGTTACAAATGGATCCAGAACAAACTCACCTTCTCATTAATATAAGCGATCATGATCAGCCAAATCAAGCGATCTCTTGGATAAGAACAAGAATGGATTACATTGACTCAAGCAAGACAAAGATCTTTGACGAAAGAGTAATTCCACGAAAAACAGACCCACGAAAAAGGGTCATATCTCGGATTACTTTTCCATTCGATTCCATGGTACAAAGTATGAACTTCCAACCATCCATGGGACCCCATGAAAATCTTCCAGGAATGTGGGGCATATTTCAATTTATCCTTTTCAATCATCTCCAACCACGACATTTGGGTCTTCTTTCGAATAAAATTCATATTTCTCCGATCACATGAGAGATACGGGTAAGCGGTTTGCGGCATTCTGAATGTCTTGAAGAAATCTATCGGAATCAATCTTGCAGAATTGATTTTGAGGTTGTGGGCGGCTTCAGTGGACAAGAGAATGAAAAATACAAGAAAGCCAATTTTTTTATTCCTCGAAATTTTGATAACTGATGTGAAATGTTGTGTTCACTCAAAAAATAGAACATTTCGATACTTTTCTGCACTGATTTCCCACTTTCTCTCACAGTTTGTCAAGAAATAGTATTCAATACACGGGTGTAAAACTTATTTTTCGCATCCTCGTGTTGATTCCGACCTTCGCCTACGACTCAAGCCGGAAACCCAACTCTCAGACGCGAAAAAAAGTTTTTCCACCCTTGTATCGAAATGTACTATTCTGCGTTCGAGTGTTGAGATTCCGGCCTGAGCCGTAGGCAAAGGTCGGAATCAACACGAGGAGGCAGAAAATAAGTTTTACACCCGTGTATCGAATACTATTTTTTATAATACTTGACCGTAAAGTTGATGCGTAAAGCACAGTGACCGTGCGTAAAGCAGTACTTTACGCACGAGCGATCGTAAAGCAATTGCTTTACGCACGGTTGTACTGCATTACACCTCGTTGTGAATTCATGAAAATTTGCAAAATGGCAAGTTTAAAGAAAATCCTGATGTTAATAGATACTGATAGTGAAAATTCCAGTTCTTCTTTGTCGACGAATCTAAAAGCCTCAATTCCCCACAATGGCGCGATTAGCGTTCATGTCGGTGCCGTCCTTGTCGATCATTCTCGTTTCCCGTCTATCTCGGCGTCACCGACCATTTTCCAATGGAGTACAAATTATCAATGTCCAAGAGAACTAATAACAACCATTGCACTTGCAATAAACTCTCTGATCTCGATAAATGAGCCCGTATTTTGAAACCGAGGAATAGTATTTGATCAACAGTATGGAAACTCTCATTTGTTTGTCGCTTTGGGTCATATTCCCGTAAGAAAAATCTCAGTCTGCATTCAATTATTCTCTCCAAATCTCACAATAGGAATAAACTTGTCAATTCTATTTGATAGGTTAAGGCGACGTAAGTATTATATGAGAGAATTTTATGAGACAGACTCTTCTCTCGAGATGTCGAACTTTAGTATGAATCACAAAGCGGGATTCCGTGCCTGAATAATTTGGTGTTAACAATTGTTCATTACCTCAGGGTGATTTCATGGACATGTTAAAAATGTTCAATGATGGGTGATAATTTGTAATCCCAATCGCAGTTTCGTGAGTTTTCAATACTGTATCTTACCATCTTTGGGAAGCTTTTCATCAAACGAAGTAACTCTCAGAATCCTCTTTTTTTCATCGGTGCAATGCAGTCAAGAGCAAATGAGAACTTTTCTGGCTCCATCACTTGAATTCTCGTAAATGGAAAGCTGCATCAATCACACAGGATTACTGATTTCGCCAACAGATCGATCGTCTTGTTGGAAAAATTCTCTGACAGAACTAAGTTAAGTCCAAACTTAGGTTAAAGCTCCCTTCACATGCATTGCACTTATATCAGAATTTTGTGTCAAGTGGGGGGCTCCGCCCCCCACACCCCCCGCCGGGGGCTTCGCCCCCTGGGCCCCCACCAGGGGTTGCACCTCTGGACCCCGCTCCGCTCTCCCGCACGCCCTTGTCTAATTACACTCGACTTCTATGGAGCGCAGTACCTGATTTAACGCGCCGTCAGGATACACAGTACTTTTCTGGTCCAAACGATACGTCAATCGAGGGATCCATGCATTCATTCTAACGCTGCTAGCACATTCGCAATCACGAGATGAGTTCCAGGGCATGTAAGATTAGGATGATCGTTAGATAAACCCAGCTCTTATCAACTAAAGTTTGGAAAATTCAATATCCGTGACATGTTCTCAACTACCCTCAACCCTACCTCGCCCTTGCGCGCGGCTTACTCGCAAATATCTGGGGCTTGTTAATTGCGCGTTAGCAACTTTCCGGTCAGTATTATAAAAAATGCAATACGCAACTCTGGCGAAAGCTTTCCACCCTCGTGCAAACTTTCCGCCCTCATGTGATGCTTTCCGCACGGTTGAGATTGCTTTCCACCCTCGTCGCTACGCTCCTCGGGCGTAAAGCAACTCAACCGTGCGTAAAGCATCACAATCGTGCGTAAAGCACCGCACTCGTGCGTAAAGCGACTTTTTCGCCATCGGTGCGTATAATACTATTTCGACACACTGTGCGAGAAAGTAACTTTTTCGGACTGATTTCCCACTTTCTCTCACAGTTTGTCATAAAATAGTATTCGATACACGGGTGTAAAACTTATTTTCCGCATCATCGTGTTGATTCCGACCTTCGCGTCCGGCTCAGGCCGGAAACCCAACACTCGGACGCGAAAAAAAGTTTTTCGCAATTTTCCGATGTTTGGGTGCCTACAAAATTGCGAAAAATAACTTTCGCGCCTCGCACATGAGGTTCTCCGCTTCCGAGCGATCATTTCAACCCTCGCCTCCGGCTCGGGCCGAAATCCGATCGCTCAGAAGCGAGCTACAACCTCATGAACTCGGTGCGAAATATACTATTTCCACCCTTGTAACGAAATGTACTATTTTGACAAACTGTGAGAGAATGTAGAAAATTAGTGCGGAAAAGATATTTTCGAAATCCCTAATCGTTCATCATGTCTCCGTGGTCAAAGGTTGCTTGTAATATTCATGAGGAAAACGCCTAACAATATTCAAACGAAACATCAAATAGGACTTGATTGAGATAATTGGAATGCACTCTCGTATATGCATTCGTTTCCTGCTTCAAAGATTGGAAGAATTACCAAATAAATCCTGAAATTTTAAGTCATGAAACACGTTCGGAGGATTTTGAATCATCCAATCAGAGCTTCTCTAGCTTGTTGAGGGATGATCTTTAATCAAATATTGGCCAGTGACTTATTAAGGGTGGATTTAACCGGGCAACGTTATGAATGCAAAATCGACGGTCATCCTGAAATATTGCCTTTGAGTATGATTTCCAGCAACAGTGAAAAAAACTCTAAAACTGATCCCAAAAACTCAAGGGTGTGTTC
This sequence comes from Eretmocerus hayati, assembly GCA_029851415.1. Lineage (NCBI taxonomy): Eukaryota > Metazoa > Arthropoda > Insecta > Hymenoptera > Aphelinidae > Eretmocerus > Eretmocerus hayati. The sequence continues at coordinate 48,837,599 of CM056743.1, forward strand.
GAATGTCTTACATCGTATTGTAATCTTTTTGTGGAGCAAGATTCTCTGCCTCCATTATTTTTCGTAACTGGGCTGTCATGTCACTCAGAATTTGTATACGTTGTTGGCAAATTTGAAAATACGTGAATCATGTAGGGAACAAAAGAGGCTTGAGGAAGGCAAGTTAGCATCAGGTGGGAGAACTTTTTCAATGGAGCTGTGCATAGCCCTTTGCTGAAGCATAAAGCTCACTTGAGCTTGTGGGAGCCTGATTCCTAGCGTGGCTGAATTTTTGCTGATATTTGCCGTATCCATTTTCAGTTTCTCAACTCAAACGAGTGGATTCTAGAGAGCGGCTCTCTCTATTTCATGCTGCTTTATCTGCTTTATCTGCCTCTCCATCTCTTCCACGCGCACACAACTATTTTCACCTATTTACTCCTCTCAAACGCTATTTCAACCCCTTCACCACCCTCTAATACCACAACCCAAGCTCCCCTCTCTCTGTTCATCTCATTGCTGGTGGCTCTCTCAGTCAGCCTCTCACTCTTGTACCCACGCAAAGGCACACGGTATTCACGCGCATCCACTGCAGGAGACATCTTTGACATAGTGCAGCTGCTTCGTTTCGCCCCAAGCATTTTCCTCGACGATTTCCTACAGAACCTCGCTGTGGAAAGCCTCCCCCTCCCTTCACTCCTCCTCGCACTATTGCCGACATTAAGCGCTTTCGGCAGCGCGAGAGAGCTCAGTAGGTCCGCGCAAAGCTCTCGTACTCGCTCGCGCGCAGAATTTTCCGGCAAAAATAAGTTTTCGCGCGTGCTGAATAAATCTCCAATATCTTTCTCATCGCTACCCAGCAAAACTACGGTGACTGAAAAAAACTAAACGGCTCCGCGCGCATGAATAATTCAACATTGAATAGCAGAGATGCGCCTATACTGAAACGCCCTGGAAATGATGGGCTGAGATAGATTCCATCGATATCGGCGAACTTTACGATATCCTGTAAGATATTTCTCGAACACTGAGAATCATCTTTTACACTGACTCTGGGCACGATTTTTGACTATATTACAAATTCCAGATCAGTCATCGAGTGACACGTAGAACTATGGAAAGCTTCAATTGAGAATTATACTTTTGAATCATTAGAAGAAAATTCCTGATTGCAAGGGTCGTCCTGAAATTTGCAATTATAGCGTCGGCGATCCGATAGAGCGAACGAATTCGTCGTTGTAGCATGCCGGCTAATCGCACAATGCCATTACCGTGATCGGACTCTGTTTCTCAATTGGCACCATCCGTTGTATAGATACCACGAACTGGACAACCATCCATCTCTGACAACAGTAGTTTCAAATCGATGCCTCTGTCAAATCATTACATTTCGAAAATCTCACGTGCTCTACAGCGAAGATATCCCTTGGCATTGCTGTGAGGTCGTGATCACCATGCAGCGACGATACAAGCTCCGACGCTCTAGCCCCTTATTTCACGCTAATCAACAACAGTTTCTGATAGTCTGGTTCCGTGAGCCTTCAATTTTCTTAATCTCGAGGACCAAGTTCATGCGCAGACTTTTCTGAAATGAATTCCATATTTGATTTGAAAGATGTATGATTGGTGAATTCGTTTTCTAAATGTTCTACGGGTGCCTGCAAAGAGTAAGCGATGTCAAATTATAGTATTTGAAAGAATGTGGGTATAAAGTTCACTTAAGAGTCAGCTGCTAGTGAGCAGAGGTTTTGCGAACCAGCTAGTCAAAAGCTTGTTTAGAATCTTTTTCGTTTAGTAATGAGTTTGTTCAGATGTAGAACTATTTAACTAGAGATTCTTTGATTGAACCGGGGATGAATCATGTGATGAGATAAAAGTCTAGTTCATCGAGAAAACATTAAATTGACATTAGCGAATGAATTTATATTTCCTATGATACGTCATCATGGAAGAACACCCACTGAGACTCACATCATTCCCTTTTGCAATTCTTCATCTTGTATAGTCACTTGATCAGGCCATTTTGTTGTCATTCATTAGCTGAATCTCACAACTCAAATAACTCCGAACTCTTTAATGTCACTAGATATCTTGATGTTTGGAACAATTCAAGCGTTATACTTCTGGAGAGATCGCCATATCATGTGGGTATATGGTTCTATTATCACGAATCGGGTGAGAATAATATTTTATCATTCAAAAGTTCGATCTTTCCCCGTGTAGACATTCCATAAGGCCTAGTCTGTTCGCTTATAGAAGACCTCCTTAAGCTCCGAGAGACAAATAAGAATTATAAAATACCAATGGTATTTTGTTGACCCGGGCCGGCCATCGAATGAAAGCTACACTGTAAAAACTTGATTGTCTTTCCACAAAATCGGCAACCGCCTGGTTCAAAAGTCAATCATAGGTTGACAGTGCAGGCCCATAGATCCGCTTGGCATAAACTTCAATTGGATAAGTAAATTATGCAAAAGAAACCCGGGGATCCCTGTCAATGAGAGTATGGTTACTCCCGCATCTCGCTGGACGGAGACGACTTTTTCTTAACGGGAGCAGTCTTCTCCTGTTCCTCAGCAATGGCTTGGAGCACGGCCAGCCGAGCCAGTTTCTTTGCCTGCTGGAGTCCGTACAGGTCCCGCTGACGATCAGCCTCGGTGCGGGTGACGGCAGCCTTGTTCCAAGCGCTACGGTTTTTACGGTCCATCCCTACGGGCTCCGACGGTATGGGGATCGAGCGTATTAGGCCGATCGTGGGCCACGCGCAGGGTTTGGTAAACGAATAATTCGAATGTCTTCAAGGTTCAATTGCGATTCGGTACCAGGGCGAAACACGAACACAACACAGACTCGATCGCTCATAACTTCGAGCAGCACAACAGTATGATGTCACTAGGTTGCGATGATGACTTACCTGACGGCACCAGGGTACGTCGACGTAACGGAGCAGCGTGGCCACGGAAGGGCCGGGTGTCGTGGAGAGTGCGTCGCGACGGCGGTTCGAATGTGGACTGTGTTCTGAGCTGATCAAACGAGATGACTTCCCAGACTATTTGGGAATTTACGAATGGATTCAGCCGAGAAAGGTTTATTGATTTCTGCAATTATGAGACACTTGATCAAGGTTATTCTTTCACATCAGTATTGTGGGCATTCCCAGGGGACATAATTAATATCTTCTGGCACCTCAGGGCAAAATGAACAGAACTCATTAGGGTGTGTCCACAAGTGAAGCGCCCGCGCCGAGCCCCGGCGCGTGGCACCGCTCCCGGCACCGGCGCTGGCGCGCGCTAGAAATTGTTTGTGTAAATTTATAGACACACGGGTTGACTCCTCTTTTCGGAGTTGTACTTAGTGATCGAGGTGGCCAAACTTCGATTCTATACTCCGGATATAGTCGGTAACGTGGAGAATTTTTGAGCCTGCTCAGAGCGCGGTGCCAGCGCGGGTGCCGGGAGCGGCGCCGCGCGCCGGGGCTCGGCGCGGGCGCTTTACTTGTGGACACACCCTTACCAACAATACTCTTTCTATGCATGCTATGATTGAGAGAGTAGCGATGAGATCTTATTCTATCCATGGTAACAATGAGTCTTCTTGAACTGTTGCATTTCCGGAACCATGGTTCAAGCTTTTTCAATAGGAATGAATGAAGTGATAATGACAAGTATTTTTACGGAAGTTATTCAAGAAACTGAAGAATTTAGTAGATGACTTCTGATTTATGTGCTGGTGTAAATCTGTGCGTGGAATCAAGATGTCAGAATTTTCACCATATCTGCATGCATTTTTGGCCAGGGAATCAACTATTCCATTCTCAGTAATACCATGGTGTGATGGAATCCATACTAGATGGATAGACAGACCTTCTGAGTGAGCTTTAAATAACAATTTTTGGATTCCCAAAGATAAGAAGGAGATATCTTTCTCGAAAGGGTTTGAAGTTAAAGATTTCAAAACACCGAGGGAATCTGTATAGATCACAGTGGGGCTGAGTTGGTTATCTCTGCTGAATTGAATGGCATGTTTGTAGACTGAAGCTTCAAGGGAGAATATGGAAGCATACCCAGACATTTTCTTCTGGATTATGAGTTCTTTTCCCTAATCATCAGAATAAATTGCGTTTCCACCGTTAGAGTTTTCAGATAATTTAGACCCATCAGTAAAAATATTGAAGTGATTGGATAACTGTGTTCTGAATATGTTCCTGAAAGCATCATTTGGACATGTAGAATTCTTAATTACTATTCCTGATTCGATATCAGAAGAAGGTTGGTGAAGAATGAATTGTAGATCATAATTGAACGGAGGTGTAATGTCAGATTTGTGGATTAAATATTTCATATGAACTAATTCCCCATACTCACTCAGGAGAGAAAATTTCTTCTTCGTTCCATATTTGTTATTCATTTGGGTATTAAGCAGAAGTCTATGTAGATCCAATATTAATGGATGATTAGTTTGTGAGAAGAGTATCAAAGTATACCTGTGGGCAAGATTCAAGCTTCTAAGGTGTAAGGGTGGTTCACACGACTCAGCATGAATAACACGAATTAGAGTGCTTTACCTATCCTCAAGTGCAAGTCTTAGAGATTTATTATTCGATTAAAGGAGAGTTCTTGCTTGTAGTCTTTGAAACTGTATGAGAATGGTGCATAATCAGATACACCCCTAATCAGTCCTGTGTATATATTCAATAGAACTTGGGGATCAATAGGATGAAAAAAACGGCTGTTTAACGAGTCAGTTGATTTCATTTAATTCGACGACGTTTCGAAGACTGATTTGCCTCCTTCTTCAGGTCTAAAATACAATATCATAACAGTCAAACATATTGGATGGAGTATATACATGTATATGTATGTTTACATTCGTAAACGCATCAAGTGTGTGTCGGTGTATATAGATATACTCTCTAACACTCATGATACACTTTCAATTACCTGTTAAATATCATAAAAGTTATTTAAACAGTCATTTTTCGGACTGTAGTCATGAATTACACATGTTTCTTCACTTGGGGATGACTTCCCCACCAAGTTCCTCTCAAGAATTTTATTACATTATTGATTTCTAAGCATTTAGAAATTATATATTCTCCATGAGGTGCCCACGTCATTTTATCATCAAAAATAACACCCAAGTAAGTTGCTTTGTCTGTTGGTTTGATCAAACTATCATAGATTCTTATATTAAATTCATTTTTGTCAAAGATTTTTTTCGACATGATTGAGAGATTAGTTTTGATGGCAGATAAAATGAGTTTTCTGTTTAAAAAGTAGTCAGATGAGTTGTCAACGCTTTTTTGAACTGAATTGATGGCTTCAGGCAAACTCTTGCTGGAACGAAAAATGACATTGTCATCCGCAAACTGTAGTAAATGACAATTATGTTCCATACATTTTGATGCGTCTCTAGAGTAAATATTGAGATTAGTGGGATTATCAACACAACCTAGTGGCAAGCCGACGAACAATGGGAAGGGTCCTTTAGGGCTGTTTCCGACTTTGAAGATTAGGCTTCTGTTAGCCAGAAGATTGAAAATGGACATTCTTGTTTTGAAAGGAATATTGAGATCAAGTAAATCTTGCATCAAAATATTGGGGTCAACACAATCAAATGCCCCTTCGACACCTAGAAATGAAATAACTATGTATTCATTTTCCAGGAAAGCATTATAAATATTAATAGCTAGTATAGACAGATAATCATGACAGGATATTTTCTGCGAAAACCAAATTGTGGAGGTGAGAGAAGATTGTTGTTTTTAAAATAAAAATTGACCCTGCAATAAACCATTTTCTCCAGGCATTTTAACAAACACGAAGCGAGAGCAATCGGTCTAACTTTGCCACTTGATTACTTTGGTATCAATGTCATCAAAAGATTTTTCCATTCAGAAAGGAATTTATTAGTATTGAGTATTTTGTTGAACATAGTCAAGATTTTATCCACTATACATGATGGGATATTTTATAATATTTAATTATTAATCTTGTCCAGACAAAGAGAGCTATTTTCATTATTTTTATTATTTATTTTATTATTTATATCATTATTATCATTTATTATTATTTTATTATCATATTCATATTTTATTATTGATTTTCACACTATTGATAGCAAATATCATTTCTTGGTTAGTAAAGGAAGCGTCAATACATGAGTTATCAAAATTGTTATGATTGGGCTTGTTACACAATTCATCTCCTTTTGGAGGGATGTAATCATATGAAGATAGGTTACAAAATTTTTCGATGAAAGAATCACAAGAGTTCAGATAATTAATATCATTAGAGTATCGAGTTTGATCATTCAAGATTCCATGTTCAAATTTTTTAACTACTGACCAGACATGATCCAGAGGTGTTTTACAGTTTAAGGTTTCAGTGAATTCTCGGAATTTCTGTACCCTTGTTTTCTTCAATTCTCTCTTAACTTTTGCATTAGTTCTTTTATAAAGAATCCATTTGTCAATACAGAAGTTTTTTCAGGCGTCTGCAAGAGAGTTTTCTCTATCATCCACTAATTTTTGGCAATTACCATACTACCAAGGAGTATCAGAATATTTCCTCTTTGATGTGAAAAGTTGTGTTCTATTCCTATTTAAATAATTTTGATAACCATGCCGAGGTGTTTTATGTGTATCATTTCTTGAGTTATGCAGAAATATAGAGTTATGCTTGAAATATAGAGTTTAAAATATATTCACATTGATCTTGAACACAGTTCATATTTTTTGTGCTTATGCAATGTGAAATATTATTTTGAGGAGCATTGTGTTGGTTTGTATCTAAAATCAGTTCAATAAAAATAGGAAAGTGATCACTCGAGAGAGTGCTTGAGTGGACTGACCATTTTGTTGTTGGAGCAAGATTTGAAGAGATAATTGACAAATCTATTGCAGATATTTTGTTCAAATTATGATTAAAATAAGTCCTAGAACCATTATTTAGTATAATGAAATCTGAGTCATTGACTGCGTTGAATAGCTCTAGACCCAAGTAGTCTTGTTCACTATTTGAGATCCAAGAGTAATGGTGGCAATTGAAGTCTCCCAGAATTATTGCGCTCATGTTTTTGCGTTCGATGAAATTTTCAGTTCTTCCAAGAAATTGGGAGAAAATTTCTGGATCTAAGTTTCGATGAGGAGGCCTACTTGGGGGCCTGTAAACAGCAGAGATTGAAATTGGTTTATTGCTGTTGGGAAAGATTATAACATTCAGAGACTCAAAAATATCAGGTATGTCAATAAAGCTAGGTAATTTTTGAAAAATGACATTTTTTCAAACAGATGCGTAAACCGCCTTTGTTATTAGTTAGCCTGTCATTTCTTACAAGTGCAAAATTTTTTTCTAATTTGAATTTAGAGTTGGGTTTCAAAAAAGATCCTATGATAACAAAAATATCCACATCATGAGATAGATTTAGGACTTCATGTTTTTTGTTTGCAAATCCATTCATATTCCACTGACAGATTTTCAATTTTTTGTTCAATAAATTAGTAATATTATCATCCATATTGTAACAATAAGAAGTTATTCAGATTGAGAGGGTGAATTCATGGGAGGATTGAGGTTTTGTTCAGGTGGAATGTTGTCAGTGGGATTAGGTGTTATATTTTCTGTTTGATTTTCAATGACAGTGTCTACTATCAATTCGGCAAAGTTCAAGAGCGTACTAACAGATTAATCATTATTTTTGTGAGAGTGAAGACAACTATCTATGCTTGTTGCAAGAGAACTCAGGTTAAATTCAGATGCGCTTACCTGATGTGATGATGTTATTGTAGATGTTGTTCTGTGAGGTTTAGAGTGCTGTTGTTGTTGTCGATAAGTTGCTGAATTGAGGATATTGGGGCCTCTATGTTGGTCAAAATGTCCTTGAAGTGGAGGAAAGTTGTTCAAGTTCAGATTCTGATGACCTTGTTGTCTAAATATTTCTCTAGTTTCATCTAATATAATGAAGTTTTTGAAGGCATAATCATAAATCTGATATTGGTGTATTTCGACAGGACACTTGAAGTCAGTTTGTTGATGTTCGCCTTTGCAGTTACTGCAACAAGGTGGATCAGAAGATTTAGGACGGTGAAGTGTTGAATAATGATCCAACTTACCACAGTGGATGCATATGGCCTTAGCTTTACGATTTTTTAAGATGTCCAAATTTGTAACATTTATAGCACTGTTTTGGAGAAGGTTAATACCGTTCAGTATTGTATCTCACATAGTTGATGCGAATAGATCTAGGCATAACGTATGAATCAAAAGTGACAAGAATAGTAGTCGAAGGAGTATAATTGAAAGTTTTGTTTGATGAGTTGACTGTTTTTTTTGTTCAACCTTCTTGCAGAGAGGATGATAGCATTACCATCCGCATTAGCTAATTGTACAATCTGTTGAGTTGAAATTTCAAGTGGTACACCTTTGATGATTGCATCAGTGGTGATCAGATGAAGAGGAATGACTGCGTTGAGACCATTATCTGGGAATACATGATCATCGAGTAAAGAGTTGGCAGTTTTCCTATCTGGAATTGAGATGCCAATTTTTCTTTTGTTGATTTGATAAATTTCATTGATATTATTAGGATAACTTTGAATAAGAAGACTCCCAACCTTGGACGACAGGATAGATTTGACATCATTTCTGATAGGAGATACATGTACAGTAAAGGGAGGTCTATGGTGTTTCATGAAATGCGACATTTTAAAATTGATTCTCGGACAGAAGTCCGTGGTCTCAGATTGGGTCAAAGCAGAGGTGCCAGAGATCTGTGAAAGATTGGAATTACTGTTGTGAAGATCGGAATTTTTTCTCAGTACCATTAGATTCAAAGTTCGTAATATGATTTGAAATTAATGAGCTCATGTTTGAGTTGTCTTGTTTTTGGAAAGGTTGGGAATTGTTCAAGAAAATTCCATGTTGTCCAGGAGAATTAATATTCGAGAGTTTCTTGTTTTTTGACGAGGTTAGATTTTTCTGAATTTTATCATCCGGGGATGTCCTTTTACCATTTTTTAAAATGCCTTTTGGATTGATTTTCCCGGTTGAATCGTTATCTGTGATCACTTCATAATCATTATTCAAGTGATTTCGAGAATTTGCGGTTTCAAACCCTATGAAATCATCCATTTCGTCGTCTGAAATCTCGGCGGCGCAAGCCATGTTGAATGATTATAGATTTGAATTGATGAGAGAAAGAAAGATTGGAAGCTAGAATAATTTTACAAGAAAAGTAAAGAAATAGAATAAAGTTACCCCTCCTCTTTTTTATTCTGTGCTTCGCTGCTACTTATGGCTTTCACGGCCCAAAGATATAGAAGAAGCAAATGCCCCATGCAAGCGGTATAGATTATGCGACTACTCTCTATGTGACGAACAACCGAACCTCCCGCTGTCGTCTCTTTCCTGACCCAAAAAGGTCACCCGGGAAACATCAATCTCATGGGTACCGTATTTATACCCTGTACTCACTGAGGGAAAAAATTTAACCAGTGGTTGGATTTGGTAGGCAACCAGTGGTTGCCATCAAGAGACAACCAGTTGGTTGATTTTCAGCCTCAACTCATGGTTGAGGGAAAACTGCAACCGATTGCTTGCAGTTTTTCCCACAAATTTTTTCCAGTGTACGCATGCGCTGTTGCTACACTCAACGTCCATCTTCCCTGTTTTTCTATTCAAGAACGACTCTGATGGTGAGTTGATCTTCATCGCATTCTCGTGTATTTGATGAATGTCACTGTGGTCGGTATGTTCTCATTTCAGCAGCTCAGCTGTGACAAAAGATCTGCACTAAAATGTGACAGAACTACCCGGTCGTTGGGTATTGCCCCCCCCCCCCTGGGAAAGAATAGGTATCTACCAATCCACCAAAGAATGGTGCTCGGTCAGCATAAATCCAAGTCTCAGATTGCCAAGTTTAACCTTTCTGCTCTCCGCTACAACTCCTTATTTCTCATCACCACTTATCCAGATTCGAGGAAAATATTCCGAGTCTTATTTGTTCCTTCATCTAATCCATTAGCGCCTGAAATGACACTTTTATGAGATCTTTTCAGGAATCCTTCTTGAGGACGAAAAAGCCCCCAGGAAAACTACCCAGTACAAGTATCCGACGTGATATTGTCTGAACTCTCAGAATATGTAATCAAAAATTTCGTCCGATGCGAGTGGAGAGCTATATTCGATCTCTTTCCTAAAAAGTACGACTTTTTAAATTCTAAATCGTCTTCAAACGGCAGTTTCCTATTTGAAGTCGAGGGATATGCTTTTAGGAGGTCAAGGAAACGTGCCTTTGGGTCCTGCAATATAAAATTGATGGGTTTGAAAGATTTTGATCGATGAATCACTTCCTCACCCCTCTCGATCTCAATTCTGAACATCAGACAGCTCCTAAAAATGTATTGTAAGACATGTTGTCGACCACGTAGAATTATCAGCTCTCTCAATATATGCAGTGGAAATTGAAATACAATACCATTTTACGCGAGAAAATTGGTTTTTTTATGAAACTGTTTCTTTCTCATGTCATGCAGCTTGAGTACAAGCCAGATCGAGAGACCGTTCAATTGTAACTGCATATTTTGAAAGAACAGACAATTCTAGGTTGGAAGCCAGCCTTGCGATCATTTTTCAATAGTTCTGACGTAGCTTGGTTTAGAAAGAACGAGAGCTTGATGCCGAGTCTAAATCTATTGCGCATATTAGCGCGGCCCGCGACTTGTCCGGTTGGATGCTGATCCGGATGTCAGTGACGCATCTTCATAGATGGGACGCGTGGATTCTGAAGTTTAGAATCTGCATAATTTACACTTCGATGTTACAAGTGAAAATGTGTTGTATGGGTTTTTACCGTGAGAATTGTATTCGAAATGGAGTTCTTACACATAGAGGTGGATTTTTATGAGAATACGCATAGTTTCGGCCCAAAATTCACTTTACTGCAATTCTAATCACGTAATTTGAAACGGCAAACGATGGTGTCGTATCAAATCGTCCAGCACGAGCCGCGAAAACACGCGGTTTCCAGCAATCGAGACGTAATATACTATTAGAAGATATTCGAACCTCAGAATTGAGATCAAAAGGATGAAGAGGTTATGCTTGTTGTTCCGATATCTTGTGGTCGATTATCTTGGGCTCAGATACGTCAACTGAAATCTTTTAAACCCATTGATTTTGTTGTTAAAGACCTCATTATACTTTTTTCTTCTTATCTCCCAGAGGCACATATCTATCGATTATGGTGATGAAACTGCTGTTAAAAAACGATTCTGCATTTGAAAGATCATATTTTTTGGAAAGATATCGAATGTAGCTCTCTAAGTCCACATCAAACGGGATTTCTTATCACATATCCTGGAATTTCAAACAATTTCTCGTTGACCATGTGCCTGTGAATTTTTCCTGAGCACTGTTCCGTAATCAGAAATGAATCCCAGAAAGATCTCGTCGAAGTGTCATTTCAGGCGCTAATGGGCTAAATGTCACGCCTTCCATCCATCAAGGTATTTTTTCACACGTCTCTTGGATCTCTGTTCACTGTAGTCGTCGTCCAAGAACAGCCATCCATGCTGAGTTTTTAGGTGAGAGTCATATCTATAGTCCAATTCTTCAATACTCTCTTCGAAGCTCTAATAACATAATTCAAAGTGAAGTACAACAGCTCGTGTTGGAAATGAAACACTTTTCACAAATCATTTGCACGCTCACTCTGTAGCAAGCGTCCCCCACTTCACTTCAATTCCATGCTTACGACAGAACTAGTTACGTCGCTCTTAGGTGCGAGCGCTTTCGCTAATTTACCAGAGGAGCCACACGCTGATAGGTTTCTACAGTGACGTCGGTTACGGTTATCGTTGACGGACATAAATTAGCATTTCTGTTTGCGTGAGACGTACGGCTATAATTTTCCTATCGCTTTTGGAGCTTTCCATCAACCGGAGCACCGGCTCGACCAACAACGCGCAGCTATGGCATTACTCTCCGGCTCGTTTTGCTCCTAGTTGCTAATTTGCTGTTCGAAACTTGTAACTCAATCAACTCGCGGATGAGTCTCGAGAGGTTAGGATGGATTCTATATTGATAAAAGCCGTAGCCCAGTAGCACTACATCCATGAATTTTTTCAAAAACCGATGACTGAGCAAATAAATGCTTGCGATTTTCAGGAACTCAATCGAGACTCTTGCAAAATTTTGAATCATTCGGATGATATTACCCGAGGATATTCATCATTGAATATTCATTCAGAAAATCACATCTTTGAGAAGAGAGTGGAACAATTCAATCAAAATGAAATTCGGAAAGAGTTTGCAAGCTAGACGAAATGCCTGAATAGCCTTTCGATTCAGCTATGCGTCACGTCGGCGTTGTCCGGGTTGCCTTGATTCGAACTGTAGTCAGGTTCGGTGGATGGGAGAAGAAAAAAATGAGGCATAGAGGGAAAAAGTAGAATGAAGATTTCAAGGTGCAAACATGCAAAGCTCAACCATCTTGGAGGATTTCTTTTGTTCTAAGCGTTGCCATGGCGTGAGGGTGAAACACATCACTCTGATCGCTTTGCTCTTGGATGCATCTCCTGCAGAAAAACCTGAGGTTGCTTCTCACGTAATACGGCGTAATAAAACGTTTATACATCCGGGCTGTGGCGTGACTGCACTTTCGAGTTCGAAGGCCCGACTGTACACTGACAAGGTGGACGGTTGAACATAGCGAATCTCATCCCCTCATCTCCGTCGTCCCGTCTCTGTGAATCGATGCGGGCCATTCCGGGGCGCAGAGGGGCTATGTAAAACTCGGATCGAACGGGCTCTCTAATCGTACACAGATGGCTATGAATCGCGTAATACATATCGTCTCAGAGCGATTTCGGGTAAGCCAAGCGGGCCGGATCGGATCTTCATCGGGTTCTGATCGGCTAAATCGACCGCACTGCGACTCGTTAATATTTACTCTGGCGCTCGCTTTGCCAAGCAGCGACTCCCATCTTCCACTCAAACTTGCAGTGACGCACACAGAAGCCCCGTCACTCGCCTGCTTTTCTATTTTACCCCGATACACCCCGCATCAACTTCCCATTTCTCGCTCCAGCCGCTTTTACCAATACCTTCGTCCACTGAGTCGCGACTCCATTTGATCCAAGTGCAATTTTGTTTTTGCGAGCTTGTCCGATATTTATTTATTTATTTTAAATAATATACTGGCAATATCCCCCTTACAATATTCATGTTGCTTGTCGCTTCTGTCAACCATTTCATCAAATTGCTACTCAAATTCAACGATGTTTGAGGCAACTAATCATCAGAAAACTTTCCAAATCGCTTGAGCAATTGAAACTCAATTGAAATTTCACAACGACGACCTCGATGATGTCCTTTCGATCATTTCAACATATGGAATGACCTTCATCATTCACATTCCATGGATGATGATAGGTAGTTCACTATCAAATCGGAAATATTGCCATTCGAGTGGACTGGAAGTGTATTAGATAATGAATCATGATCCAGAATTCAAATTCTCAGGTTTTGGATGCTATCAACCAATTTTCGCACATACAAAATGCTGGACAGAATTCAACGCTCAATTCTGTGTAGGGCAGCTTAGACCTTTGCACTGCCGAGCAGATTAACCTTATCCAGTTTTGCACATCTCATGAGAGTTCTCTTGAAAAAATCGATGTACGAATCTAGGAGAAGTGCTGTGATGGAGATCTACCAACCAATACATCCAGAACATGAAAATTAAATGCATTCTCTTCAATTGTATATAATTTCATAGAAGGTACAATAAATACAGTTGAAATTGGTATAAACACGTTCACTGAGATGCGAGCCCACTTTTTATTCAGTTGTACCTTCCACTAAACAATAGAGACATATCCAATGGCTCAAGTCGTGGTTGATTCTCATTATTTATGTTGTAATGGACATGTGTGCTCGGCAGTTTTGGTTTCGGACTCGATTTCGCTGAGTTCTCCCCAATTTTGGTTTTTTACGCAATTTGTTCAATAATTACACAAAATTAAGCGACCATCATCAGACTACTCACGTTGGATTCGACAATTTTCAACGTATCTTAACTCATTTGAAACCTCATCCCAAGGCCTACAAACGGAGCTGAAACACGTTGGGAATCATCGAACTCACTTGAGTAATCCTACATTTACACGAGGAAATGAGTTTCAGCTGAATCGAGAAACGTGGGTGATCTTAAGCACAGCATCTGCTCTGTCGTAAGAGTTATGTCATATCCTGTAGAACTCTTGGCACTGAAGAAATGGAAAAAATGATCAAATTGAGTCCATGACTCCTCGCGCTTGAAAATATTTGAAGACCGTTTATGAACCACAGCCCGAGATTAAGCTCAGCAACATTATTTCCTGGGTGGATTCTATTGGAAGCTCATAACATCGAATTTGATGATTTTATCAATACGATTGATCATCTTTATAGATCTTCTTCATATCCGAGGCGAACTTTTGCCCCCCTCCCCTCCCGGTGGGGCCCGCTACACAAAAAGATGGCTACAAACTCTGTGCGTGATAAGCTCCACCGGTGAAGCCTACTAAAATTCATAAAAATACTGTAAATTGATGCCAAACTGATGATTTTCTAAAGGGTTTGGCTTCCGATAGTGCTGAAACGTACATTTGTACTCTCTCGCAATCCAAGCCGGAATCGCGATTTCGCCTTCGCAATGAACGTGTTAATAATAATATAGCTTGTGTATCCATGTCACAACCGAAACTCGCTAGTGCACTGGGGAGCAAGCTGAACTGTTCATCAACAGCTTCATTCACGATCTCTCTGTCCCTTTTTTCCCTACCTTGATCTATGAGTGCGAGTGAGACAGCACGATGTGGAGCTTGGACAGTTCAGTTTGCTTCCGAGTGTACACGAGTCAAAATTTCACTCCTGGATATGATTACGATATCACATTCATACCCGGAAAGTTTTCACGAAATACTAGGAGATGCCTCGGGCATAACGGGGCGGAGCCTCAAACATTATTCGCAAGATTCACCGTTGTACCTGGAGTATTCTAAATCTTGGTAATCTTTGATAAAACACCGCGTCGATCTGGGAAAAGGACGTGAGAATTTGATGAAATCAGATGAACAAAAATGTTCGTTACGTGAGAATGTTGAAGGTTCTCTGAGGAAGGGGAGAATGAGTTTAGTACATACCCATATCCGCTTAGTATTAGAATACATCTCATATTATCATTCATTTTCTGTCAGCCAATGGATATTCATCTGCTCAGACATTTGTGTGTTTTTGGGGAAAAACGATGTCAGGCATGTATTGATGTGTTCGAGGCAATGGACAGTGGGGGAAAAAATCACAAGTTGGCAAAATTATTCTCCCCTCCTGAAGCGATATACAGGTGTTTGAACCGGTGAAATTGTAGCTTTTTATGCAGAATCCAAATACTTTTTCTGCGAGTATCGTCCAGGACTCGTATAACGATGGCGTTTATCAAAACGCGATAATCGCCTGAGAAATACAATATTAGTTGTTTTACTCGGAGGAAGAGTGATTTACACCAATTCATATGGAACAGAGTCGTTGCATTTTAGAAGACGAATTTTTGAGTTCGAGACTCTTGGGGAATGGCGATTGTTGGCATTTTTTGATTCAGCGCACGATTTTACGTAGGCATATAGAGGTTCGGTCTCTGGAAAGGATATTGTTGTATCTGTACATATGTAAATATTTGACGTTCGCAACCGTTGGTATTTATCGATCGGTCGGTTGCTAGTGTGTGTTTGTTTGTGTTGTTATGTTTTGAAGTTAGTCTGTTCGTGGCTGTCACGAGGATAAGACGCTCTTGTTGTGTCAAAGAAATAAAGACACGCGTTATTTTGATAATTCGGTGGCTCTAATTTATTGTGTTACGAGTGAGTGTAACAATTTGGGGGCTCGACCGGGATTCAACAACCAAGGACGGTAGTGGGAAGCAGCGAAATGAGGACCCGGAATAACGAGTATTTGCTGCCGGGAGATCGCACGGACGCTGGGTCAGTATCGTTTTATGTCCCGATACAAAGCCCAAGATCATCTGATGCTGCATCTGGTTTCCGTGGATTTCCAGGTGAGTGCAGTGACCAAGGCCCTGTTGTCATGCGTGAGCCGACCACTCATCGCCCTGCGGCTCCTTCCGTGGCTGAGATGATCGACGCGAGGGCAACCCAGGGTGACAGCGGCAACGCCACGTGTGATGCGGCTGGTGATGGTTTGCAGCCTGACATCTCGGGTGACCCTGGTTCTACTGCGCCTACCGGTGGTGCTGCGTCTGTCATGCCTGCGGATACGGAGCCTTCTGCCGCCGCTGTCTCTACACCTGCAGCAATCGGCAACGGTGGTTTCGCTCGCCCTGGTGTCTTCGGTGGTGCTGTTCTCAACAACGCTGCGGACCGAGGCACTGCGACTGCGGGCGGCATTTTTGCAGAAGTCGCTGCCGTCGAACGAACCGTCGGCGCAGCGGGATCGTCCTGCGCTGCTGTGACAAACGGTGAAATACGGCACGATCCCGAGATTGACAACATGGCTGCTGAGCTTCGCCAACGAGATCGCGATTTCATCGCTGAGCGACGAGCATGGGAAGCAGAGCAGCGGGTTTGGATGGAGGAGCGACGGTTACTCATGCAGCGGATTGAGCTTCTTGAGCAACGACCACAACAGCTGAGTTCAACCAATTCTCACACCATAACACATAACGCGATCCCCAACATTTCTCACACAAATGAATTACAAACGGGCTCACAGACAATTCCACTCACTGCACAAATTCACAAATCATTTCGACCAAAGACAGATGAATATAACGGAGAGACACCTCTACGGGAGTACATCAATCAGTTCAAATTAGTTGCTCTCGCGAATGGTTGGGATGACAGAGCTAAGGGCATCATGCTGGCATCGTGCCTGCGAGGGAAAGCAAAATCTGTTCTTGACAATGTGGATCCAGAGACGATCAGTTTTGAATCTTTACACTCAAGTTTGGATTTACGTTTTGGCGATTCTCATCTCCAGGCTATCAATTTTTCACTTTTCCAGAATCGAAAACAGGAATTTAACGAGGATTTCTCATCTCTAGCTTCCGATATCTCTCGATTAGTTCGGGATATTTTTAAAAATTCTCCGGTTGAAGAACAGGATCGGATCGCGTGTTCGAAGTTTATATCTGCAATTTATGATCTTTCAATTCGGGAAATGTTGCAACTCGAAGGTATATCTTCAATGAAAAAAGCTTTAGCTCGCGCTATGGAAATAAAGGTTATTCGGGATGAGAATCGTAGAGAGCATGGTTATAAGAACTCGTTGAATTCAAATCAGTTCAGTCAGGCATCTTCACAGTACATGAAACCAAATTCAAATAACACGACACAAAAAAGACAACTCCCCACTTGCTGGTCGTGTGGTCTTGAAGGACACATCCGCTCGAACTGCCCAACGGATGCTGACAAGGGAAACTGAGACACGTCAAGCTAGACGAGGCAAGCTTGACAACATTGACTCCAGTCCTCGGCAAAAACTCGATGAGTGGCTCTGGTTTTGGGAGAATGAGGAGAATTACTGGGAGTTCTAGCGGGGCTAACTGCTATCTAGGTTCATTGGACGGCATGCCTTGTAATTTCAAAATTGATTCTGGATCAGATGCGTCAATCATTAGTAAGAGATTCATGGTGAATGGAAAAATTCGAACAACTAGTAATTTTCCGATTTTGAGATATCCAACGGGAGAGAGAGTGAAAACTATTTGTAGAACGTCGGTTCAGGTAGAAGTTGGTATTCACAAGCTTAGTCTATCAGTTTATGTTACTGATATGGAAGATGATTGCATTCTGGGTACAGATTTTCTTGAGAGAGTAGGCGTCACGACGGCAATTGATGAGGTTATTCTAGGAACATCTACATCCTCAGGCCAGTCGCGTGAAGTTGATCTTGGAGGAACATTTATAGGTAGGATTCTATCAGAATCGCCGGAGGTTGATAGGACGTTTCAGGCTCCAGAAAAACTTCCCCCTTTTCTTCTTGCAGTTTTTGAACGCGATTCCGTTGGGTTGACTCCGGATGAGAAAAATCAATTCTATAAATTTTTGTTAGAACACCAGACGCAATTCTCTCACGGTGAGGAAACAGGTAGATGTGATTTGAGAGAGCATAAAATCGAGGTGGTGGATTCAAAACCCATCAAACAGCAAATTCGTCGAGTTCCTATGCATTTGAGAAGCAAAGTAGAAAAAGTGATAGAGGAAATGAAGAGACACGGGGTGATAAGCAAATCCAAAAGTTCTTGGTGTTCGCCAGTGGTCATAAAGATTAAGAAAGATGGGTCTATTAGATTTTGCGTTGATTACCGTAGACTCAATGCTGTGACCAAGAAGGACTCTTACCCATTGCCGAAAATCGACGAGATTCTGGATACTTTGAAAGGCGATTCTTTGTTTTCTACGCTCGATTTAAAATCAGGATACTGGCAAATCCGGATTCGGCCAGAGGATAAGGAAAAAACCGCGTTCTCAATAGGCAATGGATTATGGGAATTCGAAGTTATGGCATTTGGTCTCTGTAATGCACCTGCAACTTTCGAAAGATTAATGGAAGAAGTGCTGTTCAATCTGATCAACATAATTTGCATGATTTATCTAGATGACGTTATTGTCAAAGCAAACACGTTTGAAAGAATGATTGAGAACCTTAGGATCGTTTTCTCTCGATTCAAAGGTGCAAATTTAAAGTTGAACGCAAAAAAATGTCATTTTTTCAAACGTGAAGTCTTGTATTTAGGACATATCATTTCAGCAGAAGGAGTGCGAGCAGATCCTGACGAAGTTTCCAGCATCGTGAACTGGCCGACACCGAAAAATAAGAAACAGGTTTTGAGTTTTCTTGGTTTAGCGTCGTACTGCAGGAAATTCGTTCGACATTTTTCGGCGATCGCTGAACCTCTGTATGCTTTGACAGGGCAAGCAGCCGTTTTTATTTGGACACCCGAATGTGAAGATGCGTTCATGAAACTCAAAACAGCGTTAAGTTCTCCTCCAATTTTAGGATATCCTGATATGGATGCCGAGTTCATTCTGGATGCTGATGCTTCGGGGCATGGGCTGGGCGCAGTGCTGTCTCAAATACAAGGAGGAAAAGAACGAGTTATTAGCTATTTTAGTAAAATTTTCAGCAAATCGGAAAGAAATTACTGTGTGACTCGACGTGAGCTACTGGCTGTTGTGGAATCTGTTAAAATTTCGCTTTGCCCCAGCTCCAGCACCAGCCCCAGCCCAATCTCATCCCTAGTCACATCCGCAGCATCCAGCCTCAGCCTCAGCGTTAGCTCCAACCTCAGCCGCGGCCACGCTCCAGCTTAGCCTTAGCCCCAACAATGGCCCCAACCCCAGCCTAAGCCTTAGCTTCGGCCTCAGCCTCAGTCCCAGCTCCAGCCCAAGCCACAGCCCAGCCTCAGCTCCAGCCCCTACCGTAGCGTCAGTGAGAAAAGCTCAGTCACAGCCTCCAGCCTCAGCGTTAGCTCCAACCTCAGCCTCAGACACAGTCACAGCCACAGCTCAGCTTCAGCTCCATCCGTAGCCCCAGAGTCAGCCTCGACCCCAGCCGCAGCCCAGCGTCAGCCCTAGCCTCAGTCCCGGCATCAGCTCAGCCACAGACCCAGCCTCAACCCCATCCTCGGCCCCAGCCTTAGCCCCAGTCTCAGTCACAGCCCCAGTCTCAACACGGATTCACAAAATTACCGGACCCACCGTACCCACCAATCCACTGAGCCATCGACCCACTAACCCCCCGAACCACCAACAGCACCAGCAACGCCACCACGATATGAGGCATCCGGACGGATAAAATTGGACAGGCACTCAATCAATTTGATATAAGTGAGTAGTATTATTCGGTCAAAGGGAGAATCTGGCGGGAATCGGTCTCATGATGAGTGATTAAATTAATCAAGCGCCTGTCTAATTTTATCCGTCCGTATGCCTCGTATCGTGGTGGCGTCGTTGGTGCTGTTCGTGGGTCGGCTGGGCAGTGGGTCCGGTGGGTCGGTGGGTCCGTGTTGGCGTTGTTGGTGTTGCAAAGCGGGAAAAAATTGCAAGTTGGCTCAATTATGCTTCCCGCTAAACAGGCGATATCGAGACTTTGCAAGTGGTCAAATTGTAGCTTTTTTCATGCAGACGATGAATCCGTTCGCCTCGAGGGTCGCCCAAGACTCGTATGGTGGTGACATTCACCGAACCGCGTAAATCAGCTCAAAAACACAGTATTAGCGGTTTAACTTGAAGGGGAAGCAATTTGAGGCATTTTTCATGGGAAACAAAGTTGTTGCATTTTTTAAGACACATCTTTTGGTTGCCTAGGTTTTCCAAAAAACATCATTTCCTGAGGTTTTTGGGGCTTTTTCTGGGAGAATGTTGGAATTCTGACCGCGGCAATCGAAAAAGTACGAAATTTTTTGGGAATTTCGAATGAATTTATGCCATGAGCTTCACAACTGTCAAACAGAGAGGGATTGCACAAGAGCGTTGAAAACCCCCTGAAAATCGAAGAGAAAGCAATTTGAGGCATTTTGCAGGAGCGACAAAGTTGTTACTTTTCTTAAGACAATTTTTTTGGTTGCCTGGGTTTCTCAGAAAACCACATTTTTCGGTGGTTTTTGGGGCTTCCCCTGGAAGGATACTGGGATTCTGACCTCGGGAATCGGGAGAACACAAAATTTTACGTCAGAGTCTATATTGAAATGAAGGTCCAAGGGAAGTCAGAGCAGTCAATTTATTCGTCGCTGTAGTTCTCTTCAGTTTTCCTAGAACAAAGATGGAATATTCCTAAGAGGAAGTAGGAAAATTGCCATCCTCGAAATTCATCTATATCACTCCAGGGGCTCAAGTGTGTGTATATTGTTTTTTTTCTTTTGTTAAGAAGATTGATCGATTGTTGAGTTGGGGTGTTCTGAGGCAACTCTGTGGTTCAATTTGTGCAGAATTATCGAGGAGGCGTGCACGTGGAAGCGTGAAATGAATATCACCCGTAAATTTACTATAGAATAACTGAATATATTCCATCAACATATGAGCAATACTTGTAAGTGGTAGAATAGGCGTGGAGAGATCACAGAGCGGAAATAATTCAGAGTTTATGATAATTCTGTCACGACGCAGTTACCGTTTCAAGCACGATGAAATAAATTACTACAACGCAAGAATGATATGTGAACCATTGCCCACTGCTCGATTGACAGAGGCAGGAGGTTATTAACCAATGAAAATCGCAAAAGAGACTGGAGGGTACACGGCTGATGATTAGATCATCAGATGTCCAATTCAGCAAATGGAATTTGAAAGATGTCGCTCGCGCGAAATCGAAGCAAACGTCGCAAGTCTCGCACTGTACTGCGACTCCGAAATTTCTCTTGAGTGTTCAAGGTCTCAACAATCGAAGTAACTGAAATCCGCGACAAGGGTTGATTTTTTCCGTATTTTGAGCCCAGGTTTCACGAGTTATTTTTGGTTGTGGTTATATTTCCTATGAGCACCCAACTACACAATGAAATTCACATTCAAGTACATCAAGGCGGGTAATTGCGTCATTTTGATTATTTGAGATCGATTCTGGATTCATTCGGCTAGGAAATCGAGCCAAGGAACTTGACAAAAGCAGCAAGGCACTTGTACACCGTGTTCATTTCGTATTGATCAGAGTGGTTCTGGGAAGACACTCATTGGACCATAACGGAAGAGTGGAAGATCATTCCGGACTTCCATTGTTTCGTTATGGTTTTGGAGGGTTTTTCCGGAGGGACAGTGGATAGAGGCATGATTCTGGCAATAACAAGATGCACTGGCATACGAGAGCGGAATGAGTTCATACAGTGCGACTTGAAGTGACAGGTCATCATGATGTGATTTGGACTGACCACTAATCTAGCTAAATGACTTGATCAATCGAAGAAAGCTGTCTATCGAGATAAAATGGCCTGTCTTAATACTCCGAACCACGTACCGCTATCCGGCTTCACTTTTTATATGTGCAATTTCATTGAAGAAAAGTCGAGAAAAATTTGGCAGAAGGAAGTTCGAAACAGAATTCTCGTTTGTGTGTCACGTTCAGAAAAATCTTCCGAATTTTTTACGGATGTAGATGTTCATGAATTCGATCATATGTTACTATGACGGAAGGAGAATACAAATACTCGCATTTATGACGACCTTCAACATCACAAAGACTTGTCGTCTTCGTGGTTTTAAGGCCTTTTGAAGATCACAAGGAAGTATCAATTCATACCCGTGCGCTCAAGAAATATTTTTAGAATTTTTCCCGGAGTTATCGTCGATGTCGGAATTGGTGGGCCTGTAAACATTGGAAAAGTCCCCTTTAATGGCTGAGTTTCTCTCATTGCCATGATATCTCGCTACTCAATGTGTAATGGTGACGGCGAAGACCATTGAAACTTGAGCATTGGAATTGAAGTCGTATTCACGGAACATGAACAAGATCGATGTTCTTGTGAATATTGGGGCGAGTTATTCTGAGTTTTCTCTTTCTATTCAAATTTCCATTAATTTCTCAATTTCATCCTCCCTGTGGAGTTAGGATACTCATTTCAAGGGTCGATCAGAGTTCTTTTCATTCATGAAGCATTCAGCCAACCACGCATGAATTACGATGCTCACGTTTCACACGCAAAGTTCAAATCTTCTTGATCTGTCCATTATTACACATGCTCAGCAAGATCTCGTGCCGTACGGCTTGATTTCGGTATATATGTGCATATCTCGCAAGTCTGCGGTTCGGATCAGCCGGTGGCTAAGTATATCTCAGACCGGAGCCTAATGAGCCGAGAATCCGAGGGCGCATCGTGCGTTGAACCTCGGCCACGAACTGTGGCTTTGAGCTCAGAGAGCAGCCCTTGCACTAGATAGTTGCGAAGCGAGCTCAGCTCCCGAGCGCGGGAAGCCGCTTAGCGATGCACGGGGCGCATGCATGCTGTACGATGTAGGTGTATCCGTCTGTAGGCCAGCCAAGGTCCGGCTCACACGGTGCTCCAGCTAAAGCTCCATCATGCCATGTCTCTATCTCCGGACTCTATCTCTCTCCCTCGCCCTCTCTATCCAGCGTCGTAAATTGCCATTCGGGGGTGGTGCAGCTGAATATTTCGCCCCGTCCCAAGGGACTTGACCAATTTCATGCGCGAGCCGATAGCCGTATTGGGACTTTGTGCTGTTCCCACCTCATATGCTGCGTTCAGATAGCAATAGGTAGTCGACCGGTCTCTATCCTTCAATGATTCCACTGAGATTCCGCCTTCGATTTCCGGCTTCCGACCGCCCCTTCCGCACCCTTGCCGCATTCACGCCTCGGCCTTGCATCCCGCATTTTTATGCTTGCAAATTTCAACCAATGCCACAGACCGAACGCTATAAGCGCCGCTGCCAAAGTGAGCGCGATCGTGGGAAAAAGTTTAAGAACGAGTACTAGGGAAATAACTCCTTGAATAGCTCACAATTATTATCAACTGATATCACTTATATGAGTTGAGATAGGTGAAGCACTATGTACTATGATCACTTGACTCAAATTACAATAAACACCGAAAAGATGAAATGCCACCTTGTTATTAAACTATCAAATGCGTAAAATCTTAGGTAAGATGGGGAAGTGGGGCTCATTTGGTTCCAAGAATCTAATACACTATCTGATCTAGATATTGCGATAAATGTTCACATGGGCGAAAGTTGATCTATAGGCCCGAATAGATTCATCGAAGATCAGCTGATATGTGCGTGTAGGCAATATAAACTTGTGTTGCGTATGTGTTCTTTGGATTGGGTTAGAGTATCAGCAAGACTAGAGTCGCACGATATCGATATAAGGTAAGTGTACCCAACTTGCCCCCATTAAGCCATTTTCTTAATAATTCTGGCTAATCTCAATATTTTCCAACGTACCTTAACTCATTTTGAAGCTTGTCTTAAGACCTTTGAAATGAGCTGAGATACGTCCAATTTGGATGAAATGGAGCCGAACTGTTTGAATTCTCCCAAAAGGTGATTTTTGAGAGTTTACAAAAGTGTGTACCCAACTTGCCCCCATCATTTAAAACAATGTAAATCGGTGATGAAGTGAATAAAATCGCTTTGATCCGTTTTGATCATCGTGCAGCGACATTTGTAGCTCTGAGCTGGCCCAAGACATCAATTCCGACCTATTTTGATGTGATAAACACGTTTTGAGTGGTAAAAAAAGTCATACTGCACGCCTTTCTGAGATAACCATATGGGGCATGTTGGGTACACTCCGATGTCGGCCTTCTTGATTCTCAAACCATCTTCGTATTTTGTACATAAAATCGCTCCAAATCAGAGTTCTGCAACCCTAAAGAGCGGATTTTGAAGGTATTGAGACAAGGAATCGAATGCGCTAAGGTACGTCAAGATTGGTCGAATAAAAATAAATTGGCACCGGTTTTAGTGAACGTGATTAGCCGTGCAAACACGAAAGATGGAAAACTCACTTTATATTTTCTGGAGAACGCAGAAATGATCCGGGGTCGTTGAAAACTACGTATTTTCTCATATTTTAACATAACAAACGTAAAAAAAAATTGCGGGAAGGTCAACGAGCGCCCATTCCTGAGATCGGCATATGGGGGCAAGTTGGGTACAGAGGCAAGTTGGGTACACTTACCTTAATACGATATTGAGAAAAATATCGACATCGAGAAAATTCAATAATGTATCGATATCGGCGCCCCCAATATCGAATCGATATCGAAAATATCGATTTTTGCTTGATGATATGTAAGAATATGTAAGATCTGAAATCTGCCCAACAAATCGTGGAGTAATATAATCTTGATTCGATGTTGCATTTCATAGTAGAACTCTGTGATCATGGGCTCATGTCCAAAAAGATACGTTCACCCTTCTCTTATGTTTGCAACATCCATGCCGGAAATGTTTTTTCTATGAGTTTCTTAATCATCTATTAGGAAGCAAAGTATACACGACTCCGTTTTTGACCACGCGTTTGCCATCCATTCGAACTGTTTTGTAGTAGACTATCTTGATATTGTTTATGAATAGTAACCTCTCTAACCTGAGTCACAATTATTTTCCTGGAACACTTTCAGATCAAAATTTTCAGTGTAAAATTGTCAGTGCAAAATTGTCAGTATTATCATGTCTAGAATGAGTAATGAAGGAAACGATGGATCAAGTTTCACCAATTTTTCAAGATAAGTTGTGGAAGGAATTTTATTCCTTTTACAACTTATTTGGTGTATTCGAAAGATACGAATGATGAAAAAATCTGAATCTGCTCGTTGTGTCACGCTAAGTTAGTACAGAAAAAAAATTCGTGTGCGTTTGAGAAACGCGTGAGGAACGGAGTTCCAAGGCTGTCTTTGGATTGATGATTGAATATCGATATGATCTGGAAGTTTGGATGAGTTATAATTGATTTTCGAGATTTTCGAAGCTCATCATAACGGTATTTGAAAAAGATATTACGGTATTAACCCCCTGAGTAATTGAGATAGTTGACATCATTTTCTCAAATATAATATACCATGCATTACCCAAATAGAATTATGAGTTTAGCTTGGGATGGACTCCCCAAAATGTTATGATAGGAGACATATTTAAAAGAAGTTAGCAAATATGATTCTCAATCATCAACACTGAGTTGCTCATGAAAGACATCATAGCTGGTGAAAAACATGATGGAAAGGTGTAAAAGAAAATTTCATTGGAATTGATTGGATCATTGAGACTAATTTTTAATGATCCAATGAATCCGTGTACTCATTTAGTAGAGTGAAAAGCAATATCTCATTCATTTAAACTCTCCTTTTTGCCCAAAAAAGACAAACATCTTCTTGGAGCTGATTGAGGCTTTCGACGATGAATGTGTATTCTAAACAAATTTAGATTCTGATGGTTCCTCACACTTATATCATTTCACTCTTCAATTGGAGCTCTAGAAAAATGATGAGAATTGTTTGAACCCATTAATTAAGCACAAGAATTAAAATTGACAATAATAGCTCTACAAACCATGGGGGAATTTCGACTTCTGTCTCAAATTTTTGTTTGAATTGATGCCCTTATTCAACAATTTACAACATTATATCAAGTGATGTACTCTCTTAGATTGTCTTCACTTTATTTGAGGTTCATAGAGGATCACTAGTAGTACTCTCTGTTCATTTTCAAATAAATATTCAATGTATATCAATGTGAGGAGTGCCTAACAACATCTGTAGGGTGGAAGTGATGATACGCGTAATCCATAATTGAACTCTTGGCCAAAGATGACCGAGGATTGAACTCTTTATGATTTGATGCAATCTTGTACTTACTGGATAGGATGAAATGCATTATCCTATTGATTAGCGAGATCATAGTTTAACTGCTGTACAGAATATACACTCATTTCATCTAAGCAGGTTATAGGATTTGACGACAACAATGTTAGTTTCACAAGTTGATGCTGAGATGCTTCTGAACAACCTCCTTTAATTGAGAAAGAGTAGGTTTATGCTCTAAAAAAATGAGGAGAAGTGTATTGCATGCAGCCATGGTTGAATGCATTTAGGCTTGACTAAAATTGATATTGGGGGACAATGAGGTCTTAGAGGATTTAGACTTTTGTTGTAACGTCTAAGTGAGTCAATGCTCAACTCAATAAATTACAGCATTGTATGCCCTTCCTTGTCAAATCATGTTTCAGAATTTAGTTGGGGATTTGAACATGTTTAAATGTGGAACAGTGGCATGTATGGGTTAAAAATGGTGGCACACGAATAACCACATCTTTTAGTAAGACCCCATATGTATCCAAAACAGTAATGCTTTGGTTGCTTCAAGAAATTACTTCCTAAATTAGGGTTAGAACAGATAGAAATGAGCTTGCTGAATACTTTAAATTAAAATGAAGCAGGACAAGCGAGAGTTCGGAAAAACTCTCGTTCTGCTGGGAGTACGGATTGTGTTTATATAGCGTTTGTTTAAACTCGGAAAACCTTCATCACCCACGCAATGAGGGCAAAATGAGGACCCACCACACGCAACACTGCGCACTTTTTATCGGGATCACATCACCAAACTTTCACGATCTGAATTTCCGTATAAACAACCGATTTAGCAATCTAAAATTAGCGATGGAAGCATTACTTGTTCCAGCATTATGCAGCAACAATACTAAATAACAATAAGAATCATATGTTGTTGTCAGTCGAGCTGTGCATGAGCTGTGTGCAGACAGCAGACGGATCTTGGGGCGGCATCTGTGATATGCTGAGAAGAGGATCGCTACTGAGAATACACGCGGTTAATCAGCCTATGCAGTATACCTATATCGTATGTCGGTTTTTCGTTGCATCTGTAAAGCGGGTTGCATCGAATCTCGTTACGCGGGGCGGTGTCGGTCGCACGATTTCACTCCTCACTCAAACGAGCGTAAAGGAACTCCGTTCCAAAATTTGAATGATTAAAAGCCTAACCAACATTTGTCCGTCAAGGGTTGAAGGGTGATGAATGACCGTATGGGTCATGGTGGGGTCGTGGGTTGGTAAATGGGTGGGTGAGTGGGATGTTGGGTGAGTGGGGTTTGTGGTCAGGTGGGAGGTTTGGTGAATGGATGGATGCACTTGAACTTTAGTGATTTCAGTGGAAATTACTGAAGTTTCACTGACAATCACTCGAGTTTTGACTGCCCATTAGATTTCAATAGTTCTCTATTTCAGTATAATTGCATGATTAGATGTAAATAACTATTTCGAAATTAGTGTATTGCTTGAGTCAAACGAGATAGAATTAGGGTATGTATACATGTTATTCATTGCTGGAGAGAGAAATATCCTTAGTGATTATTTTTTTTATCTAGATACAGATCATAAGTGTGTTAGGATTCTTAAGGCACATAATCGTAGATTTCGCAATATTCTTCCAACAAATTATAATAATGAAGCGCCTGTCCAATTTTATCCGTCCGGGTGCCTGGTATCGTGATGGCGTCGCTGGTACTGTTGGTGGATCGGCGGGTCCGGTGGGGTTGGGGGCGTGTTGTTGTTGCTGGTGTTGCTGGTGATAGCTTCAAGGATGAGGCTGGGCCTGCGGCTTGGGTTGAGGCTGGGCTGAGAATGGGGCTGAGGCTGAGGCTGAGGCTTGGCTGGGGCCGGGCCGAAGTTGAGGCTGAAGTTAGGCTGAGGCCGGGGTTATGGTTGAGGCTGAGATTGTGACTGGAACTGAGGCTGGAGCTGTGGCTGGGACTGAGGCTGGGGCCGAGGATGGGGCGTGGCTGAGGCAGGGTCTGGGATTGGGTCTGAGGCCGTTGCTAGAGCTGGCCAATCGGGCGAAATTCTCAGATATATACTGGAGATTCAGGAACCTCACTATGCGCAACATTACACTAACTCAATAGTTCTCAATCACAGTTACTAGGTTACATCAAGGAAATTTTTTTTCCGAATTCCCTGTATTATGAAATCTCAACGTTACATTGTTGAACTACAGAGGCATTTCAGGGGCTCATACCATATCTGAGACACTTCCAAACCGGACGAGCGTTAACGAGGTAGGCAATAACGCTAGTGGAAATGAAGCAAGGAAATAAAATTCCTGATTAAAATGTCACTTGAGTGAAGAGATATGGGAAATTTCTGATTAATGATGTGAATGATGAATCAATGATTCGACAATGTACAATAAATTCATGACTCAATCACCTACGCTGAAGCGGGAGACCGATATTGCGATATTCACGATATCGAGTGCCTCTAGTAAGGCTGATATCGACATCGATATTATATCGAAATATCGCACATCTCTAAGCAAGATCAATTCGGAATACGGAATTATGGACAAAAACAGCACTGATTCATTTCGGGATGAATTCATGCCTACACTTGATTCGATTGCGTTGAAAGATCATAGCAGTGAGACCATCAAAATCTCATGGCACGTGTCCTGATGGCTACTAAAAATACAGCGAATAAGTCATTGCTCGACTATACAAGAGACTTGCAATGTACGATGTCTTAACTGCGGGCGATTAATCACTCCTGATCGTTTCAATACAGACAGGTGACGAAATTTACGTGAGTTACTACGTATGCGAAATTCAGGAATTTTTGATATTGATAAAAATTCACGTTGCAATCGGACATGGAGGATTCCATGAGATTAATAACGCCGTGGAAGTCGAAAATACTGATATGACTAGCAAAACAATTCTCATGTTTCAAAAAGTCGGCAGTGCACGTTCGAATAGAATAATGAGGATGAATAATTCCAAAAATTTTCTTCCATGTAACTTTGAACATATTCAACATTTCTTGAACCCTGGTAGAAATGTGACCAATTTTTTTGGACACCCATGCGATATATAGATATAATGACAATGCAATTAGGTTAGAATTGGCCAGTTTTTGGCCAAAAAATGCTCACAATTTCTACCAGGGAAGTTTTCCGAGTATTTTTGATGGAATCCTCCATGTCTGGTTCCAACGTGAATTTTCTTCAAAATATCAGTTGAATCAGCATTATTTCGATCCATGGTTCCATATTCCGAATCAACTTCGCTGTGACATGACTGATGCTGTGAATATCATTTGTATCATCACCATGAGATTGCCCGACTTAGCCTGGAGATTTACAGACACAAAAGTTGTGCAAAGTCTCGTGGACCTGGCTTTGTACAAAAATTCTCTTAGCAAAGCCTAATGCATCGAATTCTGCACACCTCGCGTTGTGCAAAACCCGGTAGGCCGGGTGCACTTCCCGGAGTGCACAATTTCGAACTTTGCACGTAATATATATCACAGTTTTGCGATGCTAGCTCCAGGTTTCTGTGTTTCACTGCTTCTGTGGAAATGTCATGTTCGATCAAAATCATCCGCGGTCGATAAGAGGTAAACTCGAGGTTAGGATGACTCGCGCGCATCGCGCGTGTAAGATCGTGGGGCTCAATCAAATTCTTTTGTAAAATGCTACAATAGATACGTGAAAGTTTGTGGAGTTGATGGGGAAAATCAAACTTATTTGTAAATAATTATTCCATGCTACAAAAGAAACACGAAAGATTATGTGGTCGACGGGGAAAATTACTGGTCTGTATTTTGATCAAATATGGTATTACATAAGAGATCGAAGAAAATAAGTTCGTGCGAGAGTATGGAAGTGAGTAAGATAAGGAAGGGGGCGGCAGCAGATTCAAGTTTTTTTTTTTCGCAAAGTAGAGTGCACCAGATCCAAAAAAAATCATCCATAATAGATAGCTGACAACCCCCCCCCCCTATTTGGCTTGAATACTCATTCAATTTCGGCTGAATCACAAGTTGGCAAGACAAAATTCAACGATAATCATGAAGCGTCAATCACGAAGCCTTTACGTAATTTGTGATCACCCTTAAGGACTTATTCATCAATCTCGTGAAATTGTTTAAGTAAAATCACGAAAGTCCAACTTAAAAAAATGTTGAAAAAAGCAAAACCCGAACGACCATCAACCGGGATCGCATCACTCACGGCTCATCATGGTGGTCTTCATGGGTGCTTGGGGTACTCAAAAATCACTTTCGTTGCTTATCATTCGCTCCATGCGAACGTGAGCATACAAAAATCACGCTCCACTGCACGCACACGTCGGACTAAATTTTTCACTCTAGCCGTTACGTGCCAGCTCGAAGGTTTCCCCGGATGGCGAGAAGTTTTTTTTCCATTTACCCGTCTCTACACTGCCGAGTTGGTGTACCCTGTATAATACATAGTATTTTGTCCCAACAGCGAAAAATACAACGGCAACCCGCTCGTGCGCGCGCTGACTACGCAGAAATTAAGTGAATCCACCGAAGCAGATACCATGATTTATGTGCGCCTCGCTTTGCCGCTTTTTTGGTCTTTTTAAATCACTAGTGGAAATAATATAACAAGTACACTCTGGCTTATGTATCCGCTGTCGCTGGATCATGGTCGAACATGCCATAACGGTTCTGCGGTGAGCGCGTCATTTTCATTTGAATTTCAGCTGATGGCATGTGACTGACATGATATTAAATTTTGATTTGCGAGCTCTTTCGCATCCTGGCTAGCTACATTGGCAAGTGAAGTTTTGGGATGAGAACAATAAATTGAGAAATTTGTACCAACCTCCTATACTGTGATGCCTGAATGTTTGAAATAGTATATTACTCCCGATGCGAGGCTAGGCTGTTTTGGGGCACGGGGATGGTTTTTCCCCGAGTGCAACGAGGGGAAAATATTCCCCGTGCCTTAAAACAGCCTGCCGAGCGAGGGAAGTATGCTATTTTTTCGCATTAGGGCGAATAAACGCCAATTTTATGTTCGCAGCCGGTAGTAAAAGTGGCGCTTTAGTCGCCCTATGCTAAAAAGAAGTGTTTCAGTCTTCATTGGGATATTATTATTGGAAGAAGTCGTGACAACTTCTCTTGATGCCATCATGTCTGAAAAAACCCTTCAGACAAAGCTAATCTAGATTCTTCATAACAGATGGAGCACCAATTGGTGAGAAGAGTTTGGGCAAGATCAGTGACCTAAATACTCCAGATTTTCCTCGTGAATACGGTAAAACGATCACTCTTTTGATGCGCTGGTGTTTGCTTGTACAACACACAATTAGAATAACAATGTATTGCACGACTCTGAATACGGCATCGGGTATAATCGTAATTGAGCACAAAGTGGGAAATTGCATGACATGTCAACGATCATCTCAACTCCCACATACCAGCTGGTTTGGTGTCGAAAAAATGCTCCTAAAGTTTGAAAAAATCATTGATCACCAGAGTGAGTATCGGGTGGATTCATCGGGTGAATAGACATTCGTACTTACAAGAAAAAGATCTGAGGTTTTGATCAATTTTTGCTGTGATGACTGGACATCTGGCTCAACTCACGAATCTATGCTCACTTCATTTGTTAAATCAAAGCATGCTATGGATTTGAATTGAGTATACAAAACTTTCTAAAACTCACAAAATAGATTGGATCAGAATATATATTGTCACGACTGGAATGGACGATGAATACAGCGCAATCCAGAATTCAAAGAGCTGTGAGTAGAAGGACGGAAAAATGATGAATAAGTCCAAAGGGAAAGAGTTGGAGGCTCAGTTGTGGTTGAGCCACGTATGAAAAAAGGGAACATTATATAATGGTGATATCAGAGGAGATGGAGATGGAATAAGCCCGTTGCAAAGCCGCATTGTGAATTTTTGGAATAGTGAATCAAAGGCCATTGGCGCTGAGAGAGCGGACGAAGTTAATGAAAAAAATAGTGGAATTCTGCGTGCCACTCTCTCTCATACTCACATCTGCGGGAATCACCAAGTTCATTCTCACTTGAGGGGCAGAATTGCAGGGCATATAATTATTTTCCAAATTAAATTTTTCGGGGATTTTAGGCGTCATGGGTAGACCACAGTAGATGTCTCCGCGTCGCATTTGACCCCGCACGAGGTCTCGCGTAAAATTTGCGTTCCTCTTCCACAATTCCGTGCTACTCGTTTCACTGCGCGTAAACTCGTTGTCATATATGACAAGCGCTTCGGTGCACACCTCAGCACAACGCATCACTCTAACGATAGCCAACTTTCCGCACCACATTCATTTACATTCGTTAACTTGGATCTACTCGCTGCTAATTTATTTTTCACCCCAATTATTCGCACCCGGCTAATTGCTCGGCTCCTGTCTCCTGCTGCGCCATGAATTTTTAATGCTCTCATTCCTACAGACCTACTGCTTACTCACACTAGCCATTTGAATTTAGGTACAGACAGATACGATTTTTCCTGAGTTTCTGGAAATCTCATCAGAAAGTGAATGATTGTTGAAATTTTATTCGAATTCCCATGATGGCAACGTAATATCTCCACATCATTACCAACATTCACGCACAGCTGTTGAGTAACTTTCATTCTATAAATTGCTGATAATTTCATAGTTTCGCTGAATCAAGAGATGTGATTCTATCGTTTATTCGAGCTCATTACCAGACTAACCAAGACTCTAATTGAATATCAAGCACGTGAACCTTCGTAATATGACTTTTTCTATGGTCTCAGAATGTAATATTTCCATTCAAAGAGCGACAAAGAGAGAAAAAACTCTTCCCTGGGCGAGATTTGAGCTCGCGATCTCCAGTTCTCCGGACCGGCGCGCGGCGCTCTAACCGCTAGACTACCAAGGTGATTGCAAATTCGCTTGCTTAGGAAAGTCTTCTCTCTATCTGTATGTCGATTTTCGAGGAAGGGGGCCAATTTTGGAACCATGGCGGATTTGTGGTTGAGGTACCGGCCCGGAAAACTGAAGGTCGCGAGTTTAAATCTCGTCTGGGGAAGAATTTTTTCCTCTCTTTGTCGCTTCTCGAATCAAAATCCTGCATTTGGAGACCACAACAAAAGTGGTACCAGGAAGGTCCATGTGCAAGGTCTATGTGCTTGATATTTAATTCAAGCCTTGGTGTATCCATCGGCATAGTCCGATGATGAGTTCGTATAAACGATTTACGATAGAGTCTCGTTTCTCGATTCTGAAATTTCGATTGAGCAGTGGATACAATATATTTATATATATATATATATTAATCCATAGTTTTTCTCTTAGTTCAAGCATATCCCTAGTCTTGACATGTAGATCATGACTTTGTATCGTGTATGGGTAACACTTGAATTGCTGAACCAAATCATTTGCGTCAATAGATGGGAAACTAACGAATGTATACGAGCAATCTACTCTAATCAGGACTTTTCAATTTCGTGTTGATTTTCAGATTCAGATACTCAACAATTTCTAAGGACTTCCTCCCTGGGAGAAGATACCGTCTTAATACCGATCACATTTGCGAAAGTGGCAGGTACCTGTATATCAATTTGAGGGCCGAAATACACAAGATAGAGTTCCATATTGATGAGTTCCACGCCAAAGCGACCTACGAAAAGGGGTCATCTCTCAGATTCTTTCTTAACCTTCTTCATTCGATTTTATGGCCCAAAATAGGAACTTCGGACCACCTATGGGGCCCAAAAGAAATTCCTTCTCTCCATTGCACGCACATCCGTCAACAGACCGAAAATTTATCGTGTAAAAATCGATGCTCTTTTATTCACGAAAATGGGAATATTTCGAGTTTTTGAATAGTTGTCGATTTGCGGGTTGCGGCATCTGAAAGGGCATCAAAAAACCTATCGAAGACGTTGTCGGAAATTCCTTCTCTGTGATTTGGGGGCCTCCTGGAGGCAAAATAGTGTTTTTCAATAAAATGTTGATTTCTCAAAAAGCCATTTTTTTTATTTATTTAAAATCATATATTTGACGTAAAATTTTGCGTTGTTTCGAAAAAAAATAAGTTTCAGAGAAGTTTGGCGCGATCCAAATGACTTATGAGCCATTTTTTGAAAATTCGATTTTTTTGGTTTCAGAAAAAGGCGATTTTCTGCGCATGCGTACAAACGTAGACTTCTAGACTTTCGGTGCCACATTCAATGGAATGCTGACAAAATTTCCTATAAAATGACTACCCGCAAAGTTGAAATTCATGCACTGAAACGCGATCTGCAAGGATTAATTATGTCGAATCAAAATCACATGAAAATTCAGCCCATTAACGCCTTCGTGGCGCCTGCTGAGATGACACATTCACGAGATCTTCTCGGGACTCAATTTTGAGTACGAAATTGACCTGAAAAAAATTCGGACCACATGGTTTCAACGTAAAATTGTATAGACTTTCAAAATATGCGATGAAAACCCCCGTTTCAGGCGAACCCGAGGTGCTACATTCAATTTTTCGCAATTTTGAATGTGAAATATCGTATTTTCTGGCAAAAAATTGAATTTAGCACCTCGGGTTCACCTCAAACGGGGTTATTCATCGCATATTTTGAAAGTTCATACAATTTTACGTTGAAACCATGTGGTCCGAATTATTTTCAGGTCAATTTCGTACTCAAAATTGAATCCCGAGAAGATCTCGTGAATGTGTCATCTCAGCAGGCGCCACGAAGGCGTTAATGGGCTGAATTTTCATGTGATTTTGATTCGACATAATCAATCCTTGCAGATCGCGTTTCGGTGCATGAATTTCAACTTTGCGGGTGGTCATTTTATAAGAAATTTTGTCAGTTTTTCATTGAAAGTGGCGCCGAAAGTCTAGAAGTCTACGTTTGTGCGCATGCGCAGAAAATCGCCTTTTTCTGAAACCAAAAAAATCGAATTTTCAAAAAATGGCTCATAAGTTATTTGGATCG
Source organism: Eretmocerus hayati (assembly GCA_029851415.1). NCBI lineage: Eukaryota > Metazoa > Arthropoda > Insecta > Hymenoptera > Aphelinidae > Eretmocerus > Eretmocerus hayati. Next base: position 48,872,855 of record CM056743.1, read on the forward strand.
CCCCAAACTTCTCTGAAACTCATTATTTTCGAAAGAACGCAAAATTTTACGTCAAATATATGATTTTAAAAAAATAAAAAATATGGCTTTTTGAGAAATCATCATTTTAGTGGGAAACACTCTTTTGCCTCCAGGAGGCCCCCAAATCACAGAGAAGGAATTTCCGACAACGTTTTCGATAGGTTTTTTGATGCCCTTTCAGATGCCGTAACCGGCAAATCGACAGCTATTCAAAAACTCGAAATATTCCCATTTTCGTGAATAAAAGAGCATCGATTTTTACACGATAAATTTTCGGTCTGTTGACGGATGTGCGTGCAATGGAGAGAAGGAATTTCTTTTGGGCCCCATAGGTGGTCCGAAGTTCCTATTTTGGGCCATAGAATCGAATGAAGAAGGTTAAAGAAAAATCTGAGAGATGACCCCTTTCCGTAGGTCGCTTTGGCGTGGAGTTCATCTATTGGAAATAGATTGGACTTCATTCATAGAATAAACGAGCTAATCTCAAGATACTCAGAATCATATTATCTGCTCAATGACACGAAATCCGATAAATTGAGGTCCGTTCATCATTTAGGATACACCACGATCCAACTAATGATGTTTGTCAGAACGCACTTTGCACAAATTCTTCGCAGCGAATGCATTAATATTCTACACAGAAAAATTAGAAATTCAGTCTCCGACATCGAGTCCTGGATTAAAACTACGTCAAATGTCCCACTCAAAATTCGGTAAGAATGATTCAAGTTTAAGTTGTTTGTATGCGACACTGACACGTTTGCCGTAAAAGTGGAGAAAGTGGAGACCATTGCATTCGTCGTAATTCAAGGAATATTGATACTTGCACTCTATTTCAGAAAATTGAAAATATGATAAAATCAAATCACGGGTAATTTACAGATTTCACGCCAACCCTCGTACCGTGTTGGGTACCGGGGCATTTTTCATAGTGGCGAATGAACTCATCCGAAGTACCCGGAACATTGGAAGGTATGTATCAGCTGGAGATTCAAAATTTGGTTCTCTAACGGAACACTTATAACTCACATCGAAGAAAATCGTATCATTCATGAGACGTATTTTTCTCCTTTCTTCCAGAACAACTCTCGACCACGTGAGTTGTTCTATGAGGATATATCATGAAAATCACATCACTCAAACCATTTAACCCTAATATGCCAAGAAGTCGCCATCGGGATCGCCATAAGCACATGTTTGTGACCTCATATACAACTAAAAAATGCGAAATGAGACATGTCGGCTCACTTCGTTCACTGTAAGAAGAAACTTTCAAAATCAATATCACTCCGATAGCCTGGAAATTAGCATCACAAGGTTAGGGGGTTTGTTGTGATTCGTCTGACGAGTTTTATCTGACATGCAAAATTTCTTGTTACAAGGTTTATTCGATTATGCAGTTCGGGGCGCACTGGGGCGCTCTAGAGCGCTCTGGAGCGCCCCAGTGCGACCCAAATTGAACGAACGTTCGGACAGTTCACACCAGTGCGCTCTGGGGCGCCTCTGAAATATTTCAAGCTGTTTCTATGGTTATGCGTGTATGCTGAGATGAAGAATCTATCGGAGCGCCATCTATCACACATCCATAACCATAGGATCAGCTTGAAATATTTCGGAGCCACCCCAGAGCGCTCTGGTGCGCCCCAGTGCGCCCCGAACTGCAAAATCAAATAAACCTACAGTGTTGGTGAAATCAACCGTTTCGTCCACTTGGGTGGAATGCCTATGTCAAAGTCACCTAGAGATCATACGACGAGAAATCGAATTGGGAACCAAGCAAGCACCGTGGTCGAGCGACAGGCAACATTGTAAAAGGAATATCACTTTGCTGTCAAGCTCTGCTTGTAGGTTAGTTGAATATCTCCCCAAAAAATGCTTCCGGTGAGAGAAACTGGCTGAACTCGGTACAACAGGACTATTGTGAGCTCGAACGATAGGTTTTACATCCAATAATCGATAGTGATAAGGATTCTTGTTTAAAAATTTGGGCGTGGCATAAATGAATAATGAAAACATGCACTTTTCCACGTCTTTTTACATTTTTCCCCCATAAATCGGAAAATTTTAAATATTCGGGAAAATGTGTGAAGAGATCTTTGAAAGATCTACAAAGTTGATCGGAACACTTTTTCTCGCAAATTGCAACCCTTTGGAGTTATTCCCCGTCAAACTCAAAATCGAATTTGTTTGAACATATTCGATGAAATTGTTTATAACGGGCTCAAAATATTTCTCTAAGATAATTTAGTGAATTTGGAGCAGAAAAGATCCCCAGGTATTTTTTGCTAAACTTGATCGTTTTCGAGTGATGGAAATGGCCCATTCCGCGACTTGCAACCCTAAGTGCATTCATGAGAGCACCGCGTTGAGGATTGCAAGTCGCGGAATTGGCCATTCCCATTACTCGAAAACGATCAAGTTTAGCAAAAAATACCTCGTCGAACCATGATCGATCGATCGATCCCAACAGTGGCGAAATCTTGTAAAATTTTCACCGGGTGAAATGAATTCGAAGCCATTCAGAACGCCATCCGTTCAAGTGCGGCGTTCCAGAAACGCACAAATCCGAGCGGCTCTACGTGTAAATTAGCCATTCTCTTCCTGCAAAATCACTCTGTAATAGAGAGTAACCACGCGGTTGCTTGCTCCTTTTTTCCTCGAGAAAATCAAATTCCTGACAAAGCAGTTTGCCATTGAATTACACTGACAATGGACTGTGGAAGTTGGACGAGAATCAGAATTGAAGAATCTGCTCTTGAAGCGCGGACAGTTGATAGATTCGCCAGGGTGCGGGTGGCTATGTGGAAAGAGGTGTAGAAGAGGTACAAGGTCGACAAAACTGTTGAAGGTGCAAGCTGCGCGACCAGTTATAAGACAAGTGAATGAAATTGGTTGTGAAAGGGCATTCATTCGAGTCACTCTTGACTGCACAACAATTCTGATGATAACTTCCAGAAAGCTGCTCACGAAGTGGAAGAGCTTGGAAAGTTTCAAAGTTCTTATGCACGACGACGTATTTTTATTCACTGTTGGCGCAAACTCTGATTGAATGATAACACAGGCACACAAAATTATTTCTCTAATCAGAAAAGGCAGAAGACATCTCCGGATCGTTTTGAACTGCTGAACTCGGATTGGAAATCAGAATAATACCTCTCAAGTTAGAACTAATGATGGGTCTGTCTTGTCCAACAAATTTCACATAATATCCGTACTTTTCAGGACCATATGCATTCCTCAGGAAGTCAGAAAAAACGTATACGAGTACCTCCATGGGAACATTGAAACAATGAATGCCATCTTGTACGAACCCTTGAAACTTTTCACAGAGAAACTGTAAATATCATTTTCGATCTATTTTTCGTGCGCTTCATGGCACAATCGTATGTTATTCGATCCAGGGTACTCCAAAAACCTATCATCGCAAAGGAGGTCAAGATGTCAGGTCCTTGCTTTGTGCGTTTCATTTTTCTGGTCTTTGTGAAAGTATAGCGCCACCAAGAGCCTCGTTTGGGACCCGCCGAGTCAAACTTCCCAAATATAATGGTATTGAGCATCAAATTCCATTGTTACGAGGGCCAGAAGACCTTTTTTCATGTGCACGCTGAGCATGGACATTTCGTGGCGCAATTTTGCCCAAAATTCTACTCACTTAATTTTGACTACAAAAGTAGATTTTCCTCATCCCATACTGAGAAAAAATGTTGGCCGTACGGCCATGCGTTTTGCCGTGTGACCAAAATGGTATTTTGCCAGAGAACAATACCGATTTTGTTATCGTATCAATCCATCAGAACGGTTTGGCGATTGGTATCATTATTGATTTATTGAACCTTTCGGTTATATAAAGGCGATCTGGTACTACCGACAGAATAAATAAACGTGGCCCATATTTATCTGATGCTCTGATGATTGATGCATGGAATTACAGTCACATCACGACTATTTTGCCACGAAAGCTACCAATTTTTTGCACGGAATGATACCAGTAAAGGGTCGCTGTATATAGTCCAAAGATTTTTTGAGGTTATTCATACAAATCAATACAAAATCAATGCATTATCAAAATCATTTTATTGTGGTGACAATACATTGGTCTGACGAAAAGTACACGTAATGATACAGTCGTATTATTCAGAAAGCAATATTTTATTCTCAGAGCTGGTCTTTCCGCTCCAATTCCTTTTTAAGTAGATCGTCAGGCGCAACTTCTCCATTCCACAAAGTATCGGAAATTTTGGTTTTCATACTTTGCGGAGTACTTTTTTGCGAAAATCTACTTTCGCTCATTTTTTCGTCAGTTCCGTGCACTACTAGTGCGACCTTTGAAATGTCGATCGACCGACGCATTGTGCAGAGAGTTGGGTGTCAGCTCGGTCAATCATTCAAGTCAAGGATCTGCCAATCTTGATTTGCGGGCTCTTTCGATCAATCAGCTGACATCTACATCTCAACAATGTGAGTGGGAGGCATGAAATGTTACAACTTTGATCTTCATGTTTACCTATAGTGCCATAAGGCACCGTAAGAGCAATATGATAGAAGTGCGAAACTCCCCGGAACAGGTTTTCTCCCTTCAAAAGTTTTTTGTCTTCTCACGGGCCCGATTCCCGGGCAAATGCGGAGAGAATAAGGTTAGGGTGAGTGACTGGAATGGGGCTGCACTCGAACAAGAAAAGCGAGGAAAAGAATAGAAATAGTTGGAGTTCTTCATAATAATGCCTCCAATAGCTTGAGAAGAATTTATCCCTATTCGTGTTGTATACATTGATTTGAGAGCGTGAGAAATTATTTTCGTTGTCTGAGAAGCTGAGCCAATTGAGTATAGTCGCAGTTTTGCAAGAAAATTATGTTACTGTGATCGGTATATGGATCATAATAGTCCAAAAAACTGATGTACTCTCTCAGCGTGAATCAGCTAGATTCTCAAAGATTTAATCAGTATTATAAATCTCACTGATTCAATCAGTCAAACTTTTCCAAGCCCACGGAGTCGACTGGTTACTCCAATGTCCCCCCCCCCCTTCCACACAGAATATTAATTAAAACATGTTGCCCACCATACAGACTTTCAATGGCAATGATTACTTAAATTTCATGCCAGATATCCATCTGCACCAGTGCTAACCGATGATTTAACTGATTAAATCATTCCATATACAATAATTCATCAGTCATAGTCGATCCCGAATCGACTTACTGATTTTCAGTCTATATGGACTGATTCGGTCAGTAGCATGATGCGCTAGTGCATCAGTACCGGTACCCGAATTTGACTGTCATTTATAGACGCCAAGAGCCTTCAGATGCTCTACCCTGTTGATATTTCGTCAACTAGTCGTTGCAAAAGACAAGAAACGCTATATTCACAGCTTCATGAAACCTCAAAGAATATATTCCGACGACTTTGCGCTGTAACCTCCAAACCGTGACGAGTACTGATACATCAGTGCCGCTAACGAACTTTGCCTGGCATTTATGAATGCCAAGCACGTTCAAATGATCTATCCTGTTAATATTTTGTCAATTAGTCATGGCAAATGATATAACATTCCCTACTCGCAGTATTACGAAACCCTAAACAGTATATTCGAACTATCTTGCACCATAACCTCTAACATGCCACAAGTATAATCGCTCCCCAACTCTGATTGTAATTTCTAGCGTAAGAGTGGCTTAAAATGCGTTTTGGAGAGCATAATCGTGCTGATTAGTCATGGCAAATCAAACAATACCAACATTTACAGATAATTTCCAGATGAAGTATTATTTGTTAAAGAAGATATTATTTGTCGTAGAAGGTGATGACCTTAGGAGATCAATTATATTGAATAAGAGATTCTTTAAGTCAGATTCATGGCGCACTTCATGCTTAATTCGTTGGAGTGAACTTCACTCCATAAGAGTCAAATTGGACTCATTTAAGAGTCAGATTCGTGTGACCCAAAGCTTGGAGTCGCACGTATTTGACTCCAATACAGTCAAAATTGACTCCGACAGGTTTAGAGAGTTGGAGGCTCATTACACAGAGTGAAATGTTACAAGAACAATCCACTATCATAATAATATGATATGATATATAGGGCTCTCGAAGACTCGGTGGCCTTATGGCCGCAACCACGGCCCCTGGCCACTGGAGAGTTGGATGAAAGCAGCCAAAGGGGTGGTCGTGTCTAGGCGAAATTGAGGATTGGTGCGCAGCTGCATTCAGATGTTCTTGATGGAAAGGCTCGCTCGCCACGCGTATGCTCTCACCTCCGAACCATTGGAGGGGAAATGGGTTCTCAGGTTGTTCTTCTTAACGCATCGACGTATTGTCGCTATATAGACCTGTTTCGTGCTTGTGCTGTCCACTCCCTTCTGTTGCACCCTACTCCCGCCAGGTTTTCCCATACCTCATTATTCCATCGTATCCAAGGTCGACCCGGTGATCTTGGAAGTTTGACATGACTTTCCATGACTTCGCGAGCCATTCTACCCTCTCCCGACCTGGCTACGTGTCCCGCCCACCTGGTTTGTTGAATTTTTATCATTTGTACTATTTGCGGAGTCCGGTACAGTCTGTCGAGTTTATTGTTGTGTAGTCTCCTCCAGCGACCTGTTCTCGTGTCTAGTTTCATTCCGAAAATGCCTTTTAGGATATTATTCTCGAAGGACGCGAGTTTGCACATTTGTCTCTTCGTTTGTTCAAGTGCTCATGTTTCGCACCCGTATAAAACCACCGGCCGGACTATGCTTTTGTACAAGGTGAGCCTTGACTCGCGTGTCAGTAGCTTATTTTGCAGTAGTTTTCGAATAGAGTTGTAGCTCTTGGAACCCGCGTTGATTCTATTGGCGATTTCTTCGTTGATATCCTTATTCTTATTGATTATCGCACCGAGATATTCAAAGTTTGGTACGACTTGAAACGAGAAGTTTTCGGCCTGTAAAAATTCAGTGTCGTGTATGTCTGACGTCCTGTCTGATCCTATGTATTTGGTTTTGTCTTCGCTAACTTCCAATCCGACCTCTTTCGCTCCCTCGATGATAATCTCAGCGTTATGTGTCACGTATCCCCGATAACGTCCAGGTCGTCTGCGTATCCTAAGACCTGGATGAGCTGGCGAACCCCGATCATTGGGAGACCTTTCGTATTATGTACTAGTTCTCTGATAACATATTCTAGGATGAAGTTGAACAACAGAGGTGAGATCGCGTCTCCCTGTTTCAGACCGTTCTCAATGATGAATGGCTCCGATAGGCTTTGCCCGATCCTTACTCTCCCTTTCATCCCATCCAGTGTAGCTTCTATCATTTTCACTAGCTTACTCGGTATACCTAAAAATTTGAGAATAAAGTACATTTTGGATTTGCCGACAGAATCGTACGCCTAGTTAAAATTGATGAATGAGTGGTGCACTGGTTCTCCTCCCTTCCATTTTTCCTCTTGGATTCGTCGTATTGTGAAGATTTGGTCTGTTGTCGATTTGTTCTGTCGAAAGCCTGCCTGGTAGTCCCCTACTATTGAGTTGACGTACTGAGTAAGCCTTGTTATGAGAATATTCGACAGAATTTTATAGCACTTGATGAGAAGTGAGATGCCGCGGTAGTTATTACAGTTTCTTCCATCGCCTTTCAAAGAAGAGTCGGATTATGATCAGGCTTTTCCACTCTTCTGGAATTATTTCTTCCACCCAGATCAGTTGAATGAGTACATGTATTCGGGTTGCAAGCCGCATGCCCCCGTGCTTAAAAAGTCCTGCAGGTATTGAGTAGATTCAGGACGCCTTGTTATTTTCCAGTCGACGGATCGCATTTCTTACTTCTACTACACTGAGAGCCATGAATCGTACACCTGACTATATTTTGTTCGTCGTCTCAACGATTCCATATATCGTTCATGCGAAGCTGAAAAATAGTCCTTTGAACGATCCCATTGTACCGCCGACTCACCGAGATAGTAGTGGCTACTATCCGAAAGTTCAGTCAAGTATGTGAGAAGTGGGGATGGCACTACGGATCTTCTGTTGTGGCATATCATCAGTCCCATTTGAATAACATGGGGAACGGTTCACACCACATCTCACTTTATTTGATAGAATTTGGAAATGAAAATGGAATTTGGGAGCATATTCCATCTTTGGAGAATGAAATCTGATGCAAAAAAGTACATTATCTCTTCTATGGAAGCAAGATCATGACTTGATAGAATTAGCTTGTAGGTTATAGGTCCTGCGTAACCAGCCAAGTGACTTCGCATGGACTCAAGATTCTCTTTCCTAGGGATGTTTGTACCAATATGCATCAGCTGTGATTTTTATTTGATGAATAGAATTATTCTGTCATTCTTCTGAGCTATAAGAATGATAGTCCAGACAGTATTGACCTGTGACGAAGGAAATACAACCCACACTTCATATGTTCTCCTTCGACTTGAGTGCTAGAAATATTCATAGATTGATCTGCTCATACTCAATATGACAGACCTTGAGCTGCTTGGTTCTCAATTAAGATAATCCGAATGCCTTTGGTTCTTGGGGTTATATTCGCATATCTTACTTGGAATAATTAATCAGTTCCATATAAACATTATCTACAACAAAGGAGAGGGGTTCAAATTGGATAATCTTGTCATTCCAAGTTATACATAAATTTTGTTCAGAGATTTTAGGTGCTCACTTTGTTGTATTTTGTTGACATTATCTCCAAGTGTCATCAAGATTCTTGTTTTTCATTCACACTTGGCTCATTTGATTTGTGTTGAATGATAACTCTTTCACTAAGTTCAACCCAAATCAATAATGAAAATCTTGATGACGCTTGGAGATGTTGTCAAAAATATACTAAAGTGAACATTTAAAAATATCTGAATGAGGGCATGTGAAACTTTGAAAGAGCAAATTGAGATGGCGAAATTATTCAATTGCAACTTTTTCCCTTACATTGTCAGACAATTTTTTTCCTTAAAACTGGTTATAACCAAGATATGCGAGTGCTACACCAAGAACCATAGGCTTCTGGATTCTGTGTTCCAAGAATCAAGCAGTTCAAGATCTGTCACATTCAGCGCTGGTCACATTCAGCAAATGCAGAAAAGTTTTCAGGTCTTGTGTCGAAGAATAACATACAAGGAGGGGCATGCATTTCCTCCGCCACAGACTAATGTCATGTAGACTATTGCTGTCATAGCTCAGAGACATGACAGAATATATTAATTCATGAAGGAAAGAATCTCAACTGATGAACAGGAGGTAGAAGCATCTTCAAGGAACAGACTTTTGGGTTCCTTCGAAGACACTTGGATGGTTACGCAGGAACTATAACCTTGCAATTTGGGGATTGGCTTGCAAGCCAACAAGCCAATTCTCGTATTGGAGAGAATTATCTTCAGATTCTAGAGATTTCAGGGATGGAACCAAGCTACAAGCAGCTAAATTTTTTAAATTTAATTCTGATTCTTCCATATAGCAGCAACCTAAAATCTGCATGAAAAAATTTTCCATCAGAAATCATATGGCCAAATATATTTCAGTCCCCGACGACGCGAGATAGTAACCATTACTATCTCGAGAGTTTGGGACAGTGCAGCAGACTATACGTATCGTATGAGGTAGTAAGAGTATCGTCTCGCTTGGTTTCACGATATGGATAGTCACAGGTACTATTGCATCGTGCGGTGAAGTATTCACGGTTCTCAGTGTAGGGATGGGGATGGGACTAGCGGTTCTACCGTGTGGACTTTGGCATGGCTCTTGATTCGGCCACGGTTAATGTTGAAGAGTCGGTCAAACTATTTTCTCCATTGCCCAAGTATTTCCTTTTCATCTGTGAGTAGTTCTCGCGCGTCGTTTTTTATGACTTTTGTGTCTGATTTCCGAGGGTTTCTCAAAGTATCTAGTTCCCGAAAACCTAGCAGCGTGTTTCTCTTCTTGAGGTGTTTTTGGATCCTCGCGATTTTTCTCTTGAGATGGGCTCGCTTTTCCTGTTTGATAAATCCATTGTATCTTCTCTGTGTTATTGAAGGTTGGACGTGTTCTGTTCCGTTTCGATTTTCTACCCGTTATCGCCAGGCTTCACTAAGATCGTTCCGTTTGGCTCTACACTCATCGTCGTACCAGGGCTGGTACAATTAAATTTATTTTTGACTGCTTTTGACAATAAACACTAGCTCAGTTTCCCTAGAAATGCACCTTGAGACAAGTTAAAGTTTACAATTGTGCATGAATAGTTTCGATGAGACATCTACATCTACTAGCACCACTTTCAATGTACCTTGTGTCCCCATGAATCAAGTCAGCATATTGCAAGTGACTCAATAAGAGGTGCAGTTTGTAATGAATGTTCCTTGGCTTGAGAATGATTGGTTAGATAACAAGACTTTCTTCCAACATCCTGAATTTCATAATCTCCTGAGGTAATTGAAGTTATATATCTGATTTGTGATAATATTGGTTTTTAGAAGAACTTTTCTACCCAGATGTAGCCAGGTACATACAAGAGATATTTGATTTGTTTTGCTGAATGCATTAAAAATCCTATCGTTATAGTATCAATCAATCATCCATTTCTACTTATGGAACATCATAGACATTCAAAGTGATCATTTCAATATTAGTTCTGACTTTAATACAGTTAAATGGAATATGATGGTGCAAATGTCCAGGATGTAAACCATATGTGAATCAGTAAAATGGGAACAGATTCACTGATGAATCAGTCCATATACACTGATTCATTCAGTAAAAATTGATCCCACTTTACCGACCCGATCAGTGTATATGGACTGACAAGGGGGATCCACGAAGTCCGGGTCACCAAATCTCACCAAACTTTTTTCACATTCTCATACCACCTAGAATATGAAGAACCCAGAGTTACTCCGTCAAATGGGCTTCCTGTTCAGAGCTACAAGTAATAATGTTAGCATTGCCAGTTTATCTATATATGTCACTTTTTCATATGGGCCTATATGGGCAATGTTAATGTCATGGGTTGTAACTTTGAACAGGAGGCCCATTTGACGGAGCTACTCTGGATTGTGCATATTCTAAGTGGTACAAGACTGTGAAAAAAGTCTGGTGAGCTTTGGTGACCAGCACTTGGTGGGTCCCCCTTGTGAGTGTCAGTTAGATCCAAATGATTCATGCTGAGAGAATACTCGATTGTTTAAAGGGAAAGTACTGTAATATTAGACATTATTATTGAGTTCGTGGTGAATTCAGAGCTCTAGTCTAAGCATTGTCCGATCAATGTAATTGCCACTTTTTCGCATGCAAACGATCCGATCGCAGTAATGCTGCACTCATAACTGCATTCATATCTGACGCTATCATTTATTCGACGTCATGGGTCGACGGAGATTCGTCCTAGCTCAAGAGGTATCGATTTAATCGCGATAAAAGGAACGCAATGGTCGCTTTAATTTATTGCAGGCCAACCTTGATGTATATTCGACGTCGCTTACTCTCGTAAATCCGTGGCGCGCATTCACGTCGTTACTCACACCCCATTTTATCTCTTATTCTCTTCTCCTATTCTCTATCTCTCTCATTCTGAAAGTTTGGATGCGCGGGATGCAAGTCTAAAGCTTTTTCGGGACTTGATCGAGACATACAAATCACGATATAATATCAGACATAGCGATTTTGCTTTCTGTATACAAAAGGGGTTGTTTTCGGTACAGCGAACTCTTCCCGAGTTTTTCTGTTTAATCCACAATATTTTGATAATCAAATTTCTTCTTATCTTAATAATACTTGAATCATTCTGTTCGTCTCGCCAAACTCTATCGATTGTGAGTAGCACTCCCCCCCCCCCCCTATGGCTCCCTGAACCTTTCAGAAACTCATCTTTCCGGCCCTTTGTCCGTGTCTGTGTGTGTTGTTCTTCTCCCGCCACACTTTTTGTTCTACTGTACACCTGATCAACTTTTCCTTCTCTAGGAGTTGTAGAAAATCATTCGTCGATGAGACCAGTGATTTGGCAGCTCTCATCTCCCAATCGAATTTTATTTAGTGTTTTTTTGAGGTAGAATCACAAAAATGTTGTACCTTCTCAGTAAAATATCTCACTTCTCCGTAGTCTCGCGGATTTTTGGGTCACCTGACCTATCGTTTTCTTGGCATAATCTATCGATTGCTTGATACGGAATTTTCATTCAATTTCCATACATTTTGATTTAGAGGAGAAATCAAAATTCCCTCCAAAACCCCCATTTTGAGCATATTTGAAGCAACTGTATCAGAATTTCGTTTTGACCACGCGATAAACTATACCGAGAAAATATTAGTGCAGATGCCCCGAACTCCCTTCGTACGCTCTCTCAAGAAAATAATTCGAATTGTAGAAAAATATTTCTCTCGATATTCATTCTTTCCTCATATCTTCCTCTACAATTAATTCATCCAACTTTCGATGACTTGATGAAATACTTTGTGAGCGATCTGAATTCACTGGTTGACACTGAGTTTCATTTGAATCCGTTAAACATGATGGAAACATAATGTTTTCTCCGAAGAATTTAAATTTCCACCGCAAATTTTATCTGGATCATCTTCAGACCAACTGTACAAAAATCCCGTCAAGACCAAACGATAGATCTTGGTGGAGAAACCATGGTTCAGATGTCTCGAATCTCTCTGATAAGCTCCTCCAAGGGATAGGTCAGAGTAAAGAGAAATAACTTTTCAATATTGATTTTTCTCTTATCTTCCTCTTTAACCAGCTCATCCAACTTCCTAAGACCTACAGAGATACTTCCAAGGCATTCTACATCGATCGCTGGATGAGGGATCGTTCGGGTGTTCGTTCAAATATGGTCAAAATGGATTTCTTTTGACGAGCCAAAAATTATGATAAATATTTCGTTCTGATCATGTTATTTGTTAATTTTTTTTCATTCATTTGGAATTCACGGTCCCTCAGACGAATTCACAAATACTTCTACCTATAGAAATTGAATATTTGACATGATTCCAGAACTTTAGAGAATTTTTAAAACATATCCCAATGTGATTCCGTATCTAACAATCGATAAATAATGCCGAAATCACCCTCATTTATTCGAGATGAATTTTCGTGATGACCTCGTAGAGAAAGATATTCCTTCAAATAAAGAGACGAGATGATAGTCGTTCATTTTTAAGAACTTGATAAACCTAATATCACTCACAAGAGACAACTGAAAATCACTGGTCTCATTTTCCATCATACTACACAAGTTCTAGAAATACCTATTCGGATCAGGTTAACGGTGGAGAAAAACCCCTGACGCACGGAGAACCCTAACATGTACACACGCACAAAGGGCTGGGAGAACGAGTTTTTCATAGGTTCGACCCAAAACTATCCGAGGTTATACGAAGATATATTTCAACAATGATTCAATGAAAAGTGCATGCGAGAATATTGTTAACGTTACAATAGCGGTTGTGAGATTCCTTCTAATAACTTGCAGATACCGCTTCGAGGAAGCAATTTGTTAGTTTCCCTCAGCAGCGTATTTTAATCTTAGAAGAATCACTGGTGAAAAAGATATACTTCCGAGGGGTGGTGGTATACTAAGACCTTTCATAGGCCACCCCCTGATGATAGCACCAGGATGAGGATAGTGTGTACAGGAATATAGATCACTCGATGTGGATTGGTTCTATTGAGCACTCCCTCCCTCTCCTCCCCTATCTTTTTCTCCGTCTCTTTCTTGACAACATTCTGACCCTGGATGCCAAAACAGTTTGAGTGAGGTATGGATTCGACGGGAAGTTTGCAAGATCGATCAAGAGACGCTGTCTGCGTTCAAGAATGCATGATGTTACCGGTGAACACGATGGTGGGAGTTCCGTATGGAATACATTCCACGGTGGGACGGTGAACCTGTAGATATCCACGTGCACTGCATCACTCAATCCTGCTGCAATAGCGAGCCGAGTGGCACCATAACTCATTTAGTTATTCCCTACGAAAATTAAATTCCTTGCGAGCCCGCGTTATACCTCAGCTCGTTGTAGGCATAGGATGTAAGAGAGATGACAGGGGGTAGTTCAACAAAACGATCGATCACAATTCATGTTGACACACAGAGGAAGGAGAAAGATTAGTTGAATAAGAATGACTCATGTAAGAAGGATATGGAAATTATCATCAGTTGAATGCTGTGGAAAGATAATCATAACATCTGATTATTTGACTATCGAAGATATTTTATTTAAAATATTATAAGATCAATTTTCAAATATCATATAACCCTAGAAATCTGAATTCCTGGAGAATAGATTTCGACTCCTTGGATCAAATTATATTCCACTGGAGACACGTTCTATGTTGGTAGCAACCGATATTTTGTTCAATATTCACGTAAACCTCACGAATATATAGACAACCTTCAAGTTCGCCACTATTGAACCACCATCTTTCGATTTTTCTGATCTCAGAAGAAACGCTACGAGAGATTGTCATGAAGCAAGTTGTCAATGTTCTTGGAGATGCACAAATCACCTTATCTTATTTATTGTTGCAAGACTCTCATAGGTGACATTAGTAATGTGAACCTTCCAAATCAGATACTGTTTTACGATCTATTGGTAAGGACTGAATTCTTCGTACTCACTCACCCAAGGGTTTCATTTGCTCCGGCTATTTCTTTCGAGCCGAGGAACATCGGTGAAAATCACAGCAGTCAAACGCTCGGCCACGAAGGCACATCACACACAGCTTCGATGTAGTTGTGTTCAAGCTCGAGCTGAGTGATGGTGGTCTCTGGTTACCCATACTCGAGGATGTCATATTAGTTTCTCCGTTAACGTACCTTTTACGGCATACAAAACGGGATGCATGTAATGATCTGTTAATGGCGTGGCTTCTGAAATATTGAACTGAATGCCCAAATCATTCAGTCCTTGATGAAGAGTGAAATCCAATATAATAGATGAGATCTGATCAATGCGTCACTGAGACTGCAAAATGTTGACAACCTTCTACACCCCGTCGGGTCGTGCAGGATATATGGAATTTCGTACACCTATGTTTACATCTCATGCTTTCCAGTCTCCTATCACCTTGTTCGGAGTCCTGCCTCACTATTTCGTATGATAATTGAGGTTTATTGATGCTTCATGAGTTTTCAGACTACTTTCAAGCATCATTCGGACAAATTTTCAAATCGAAAGAAATGACTCTTCATTGTGCGAACCCTATTCTTCGTCCCCTGAGATTTCGATTTGGTTTGAGTCTACAGGATTTTTCATTGATGTAAATACGACTCCTTTAATCAAAAATGCATCCGCAGGGACTTCACAAATATCCAAAATTGTGAGGGATCTCTCTGGCGCTGTAGATAATCGGTCTAAAGAGTGAGGCTTTCGTATATTTTATGAGAGCCCACCTGCATAGTATCCTCGGAAACGATCTGAAATAACTAACCTAGCTTTGATCTATCGATCGGTCTCGGCTTTAAGCGCATGGTAAGAAACACGTGCAAGATCGAGATACTTGAATTAAATGCAGAGACTCTGGACCATACTTACGCCACAACGACCTCGACAACGACTAATAGCCTAACCCGCGGATCAACTCTTAACCTTCAGGTCACGACTATAAATACCAGTGTTAGTAGTTCGGCACTTTGAAATATATCCAACTCAGCCCTCCCAAGAATCTATGGGTCTCCACGGTGTCTCAGACCTGGAATCTGACAAGCTCCTGGCCCCAGTCAGATGTGTGGCCTCCCGCCGGAGCGTGGAGACCACACATCTTCATCCAGCATCACGCGAATGGGTGAGTCTAGGGACTCGCATTGGAATCGTCTCCGGGCGAAAACAATGCGAGCCTGGAAGACCTATTCATCAACCCGAGGGGCTCCAAAGAAGCTTGAAAGAGTGTCAAACCCCCCACAGAGGGGTGGGTTCGGCCTTGTACTGGGGGCAGTGCCCAAAATTCGGTAGTCAGGGAGGAGGAGCGGGTCAGTGCTGAATCACTTGGTGGTCTGGTCGTGACCGTTCTCCAAATCGACGCACTGGCAGGACGTATCCCTGCCTTGCGCCAGTAAGAGCAACCGGGGTTGAGCCGAACTGCAAGGACCCGGTATAAAAAGACCAATATTTCCAAGAACTTAAAACAGTTAATATAAAATTTCTGAAATAATATCTATTTGCGAACTGCCTCGCGTTGCTCGGCTTGCAAATGTTTCAGAAAAAGGTACGGGACTCTAAAAATGCATTAGTAAATCAAGTAATGACCGATTTTTTATCCGAATTCGGTGGTGGCTCTGGTGTCTTGAAAACCCAAGATCAACTCCTATTTGAATTGCATATTATCATTACGTTAATCGATTATTCAGTCTTCTAAAATTTATCTAGCATTCCATTTTGATGCGGGTAATTTTTTATTGTTTTTCATTATGTTATCTCAAACTGATCTTTTGAAGTTCTTGTTTGGGTTTGAGTGATTGACTTTCAGTTTGACGTACAGACGAAGGGATGAATAATCATTTTTATCCTAGCAGGACTAAAGTACGCACTTTTGCCCCTTATTTTTGTGCGTAATGTGATTCATTTCCACCCGGGTATCAGATTTTACTCCCTCAACGGACTTGTCGTTGAAAAAAATCGGAAGTAAATTTTGCCCCGAGCAGGATTCGAACCCACGCCCAAGAGATCGATGGTGTGATCCTGAGGCTAGCGGTCTGTCGACCCCTCCACGGATGATCACACTTGAGGCGGCACTAATCGTCTACATAACTCACGCATAGACATACAACCTCTCATTAGCTCGTATTTTGTTGTTCTTGGATAAATAATGATTCGAGCGTTATACAAACGTATTCTGGAAAGATCATATTATTGAAAGGATCTCAAAAAAGTATCAATGAATATTAATCTTCGAAAACATTTTTCAAATAATATTCGAATATTGAGCTGTGTAACGTTGAATGGGAGAATATCAAGAGATCGATTCTGGTTGGAAATTCTGAACCCCCAGTGGGGCTCCGCCCCGCTGACCTGACCGCGCGCACTCATCTACAGCCTCTATAGTGAGAAAATAAAGGCAGTTCTGCTGCTCGCCATCAGTCTTCCCCGGACATCGGACAGGAGCGGGACAAGGCAGACCTGCGAACGCCAACTTGTCTGCGCACACTCAGCCATGAGTTTCTATAGCGAAGAAGTTGACGCGTAACCGCTGCTCACAATCAGTCTTCCCCATACATCAGACGGGAGTGGAGTCACGCCAGACATGCAGACGCCGCTTTGGGCGCTCTCATTCAACCGTGCGCCTTTACGAAGAAAACATACACGAGAGTTCGCTGAGTACCGTGAGTTTTTCTTGGGTATCAAACGGGAGTGGGATGAAGCCGAAGAACAGATGGCCACCAGGACGCGTTCATTTCACCACGGGCTCGTGCGCAGAAGATATATGCGAGTGTTTTGTGCTCGCCATCAGTCTTACCGGTGCATCAGACGAGAGTGAAACAATAGCAGACGTGCAGCAACAACATTGTCACGCAGAATAAGCCTCGCGCTTCTACGGAGGAGACATATACGCGTGCTTGCTGCTCGCCATCAGTCTCCCCTGGACATCGGACAGGGGCGGGACAACGCAGACCAGCAGACGCCAACTTGTCTGCGCACACTCAGCCATGAGCTTCTATAGCAAAGAGGTAGACGTGCACCCGTTGGTCGCCATTAGTCTTCCCTATACATCAGACGGGAGCGGAGTGACGCCAGCCATGCAGACGCCGCTTTGGACGCTCTCATCTAGCCACGCGCCTTGCCGAAGAAGACATTACCGCCAAGTGCAGTTCAACAATCACAGAGTGTAAGTCAATTGTTTCACATTAAATCAGGAATTACAAACCAATATTCATCGTTTCTATTTTCTTCATTCACTGCGTGTCCATCGCCCAAACATTATTTCATCAAGAAATAGTGAAATAATGAAAAATCTATGATATATTGTCTTGATCCTCGTTACAAGAACTACTGTTTAATATTGAACGTATTTCATTCCTTCCTCTTTTGCCTTACAGGTACAGTTTCAGCCTTCCCCATACATCAAACAGGAGCGGAGCGATGCCAGACATGCTGACGCCGCTTCAGACGTGCTCATTCAGCTGCGCGCCTCTACGGAAGAGAAATCATCAATGAGCGCAGTTCAACAGTCACAGGAGGGAAATAAATCATTTCAAATTGAATCAGAAAACATAAACCAATATTCCCCGTTTCTACTCACTACATCTACTGCATGTTTATCACCTAGGAATTTTCTTATCGAAAAATATCGGAACAATAACAAATCAAGAATATATCATCTTGATTCATGTTACGAGAACTACTGTTTAATATTGGACGTA
The DNA here is from genome assembly GCA_029851415.1 of Eretmocerus hayati. Classification (NCBI taxonomy): domain Eukaryota; kingdom Metazoa; phylum Arthropoda; class Insecta; order Hymenoptera; family Aphelinidae; genus Eretmocerus; species Eretmocerus hayati. Next base: position 48,891,198 of record CM056743.1, read on the forward strand.
TTCTTTTCCTTGCTTTTTTTCTTCACAGGGTCAGTCAGAGTCATACCAAGATCACCCGAAAACGATATGAGACAACGATCGGTTTTTAATCATCCACAGCCCTTCCAGGTTGTCAAACGTGAAAGTACAACACAATCACATGAATCAGGAAAAGAGAATACCGCCGTTCATCGAGAACACCAATCCAACTCCAAACCAAGATACAATCAAATCGGGATGCGGTATTTTAAAATGTGAGTTAAAATCATCTACCCCTGTTACAAAACAACCGAACATAACTTTTGATTAGTTGTACAGACATGCACGAATATTTCTCAAATTTCTACTACGACTATTCAAATCACTTAGAAACGTCGTACAGTTATAATTTATATTATTTCAATGAAGATTTTTAATCTTATTTGACTTTCCATATTTTACTCAGAAATTCGAGTCATTGATAAAATCATACTATACAATTAAAATATTTTGATGTGTAGCCTGCTCACATCATTCAAGAGGATGTCGGAGTTCTGCGTGTTACCGACCGAGTTCCCTGCTTAGGTTACAGATTCGGAAATATACGAGTGGCGGCGCTAGTCGACCAAGTTCCATGCATAGAGGAAATGTGCGAGTGGCGGGGCTGATTGTACACTTTCGAATCTGTAACCAATATAACTCAACAATAATACGGGGCGCCAGGGGTGTAGCTGGGTCAGTTGACGTGGCAGACGATTATATTGAGAATATTGCTCGCACACATTGTAATGAATTCTCCAACAAGAATGCATTTACGTTGCATACATTAGGAAATACCCCGAGGATTGGGTACTTCAATAAAAACAACACACGTTCAGTAACGTGTCATGAATTCTTCAACAAGAATGTATTGAGACTATCAAAATTAGGAAATACCCCAACTTTTGTGTTGTTCAATAAGAACAGTACACGTTCAGTAATGTGGAAAAATTCTTCAACAAAAATTTCTTGTAAATCCACACTGCCTAGATTAGGAAACCTCCAGATGATTATGTTCTTCAATAAGAATAGCACACATTTGGTGATGTGTGAGAAGTTCTTCAACAAGAATGTATTTACACTTTCTAGGTTGGGCAACACCCCAATAATTGTGTTCTTCAATAAGAACAACACACGTTCAGTAATGTGGAATGAATTCTTCAGCAAGAATTTCTTGTAAATCCACACTGTCTGGGTTAGGGAATATCCAGATGATTGTGCTCTTCAATGAGAATAGCACTCGTTCGGTAACGATGATGAATTCTCCAATAAGAATGTATTTACACTGCCTAGGTCAGTAAATACTCTAATTTTTGTGTTCTTCAGTAAGAACAATATACACGGTCATTGATATGTCATGAATTCTTCAACAAGAATGTTTTTACGCTGCCTGAGTTAGGAAACACCCCAATGTTTGTCTTTTTCAATAAGGACAACACACGTTCAGTAACGTGGAATAAATTTTTCGAATGTTTGTGTAAAAAAAACTTCCTAGGTTACAAAGTCTCCCCATGTTTATATTTTCGACAAGAGATACCTGTCACCCACTATATAGGAGACAATAGCTAGCAGTCTGTTATTGAAAAATACAGCACCGCGTAGCCAAGATATTGGGGTGTTGACTGCAAATAACATATCTGTAAGCTCTCTCCAATAAGAGTAGCTTACAACTGTTTCAGCGTATCTGAAAAATTTGATGCAAATCACATGGCGAAGTATTTTTCAAGGACAAAGTTTGATATGTTTACGTCAAACGATTTAAGTCCTCAAAGTCTAATCCTGCTCGTTTTTCCCCAGCTGATCCCTCTGACTCCCACTGAATTCATCCCAAAGTCATAGAATTTCTTCACCTAATCTCAAACCAAGGATGTTCTGATATTCTCTCTTCAACACAATGAAATTATGGTTCCACAACAGATGATTAAAATTATGTCAGCATCTCTTACCTCGAGAAAGCAAAAACCGTCCATGAAATCATAATGATTCCGCACCACGACGCCATATTGCTTTCGCGCACAACGCCGCCATATTTGCTCACGAACGCGTCACGGGATAATGCTCTTGGTCGTGCCTGGTCCAAAATTGACTGTTTTTCTAAACAAAGATCTGTCTTGGAAAATTTGTTTCATCATTATAAAACAATGAAAAACTTGATACTGGAAGTAGCGTAAGGACAATCCACAGTATTATCCCTCCCAAGTTGTGCATCTGATCAATTCTGTCTCATAGAATTTGTTTTATTTTTTGATGTCCATTGTCTGGAAGAGAAAAATTGTATTAGCTCATGGAGAAGGTAGAAAATAATTCATTTAGCCATGCAAAATCAGTAGAAATAATAAGTTGGCCATATACCTTGGGTGTGAGATAAAAAACTTACACATTTTAGAATAAGATGATTTTCAAAGAATGACTGACACTTGCTCAAAGAATCCAGGTTTGGACACGGCTGGAGAATACTGCTTCATTCCTGTTTAATTTCCTTTTGATCATCTGACTTCTTGAGTTTTTTGTATTCAGTTGATTATGAGTCCCTTGGCCAAAATTCCGCAATCCCTGTAGAGATTAAAAGTATTAGAATCCTATTTTTTTGCAGTCCTTGCCATAAAAATGGCAAAAACCACAACCTGTATAATATAGAAAGTTGAGTTGTTTCATCCTGAAAGGAGAAGGTCTTTCTATTATTATAAATCATTATCAATTCCAAGTCTTTCACAGTAAAAGACTAAAGGTCTTACCTGGTGATTTTGTGTGATTGGTCCCATGTCGGATTTTGCTGACACATCCCTAGAGGTGGTCTTCAGCAGGTGAACATGCCCCACCAATGGTCCTCAAGTGGTTTGACACACCTAAAAAATATACAAACACAATTGGAAGCATTCCGCAGGGCAGACAATTAACCCACCGAAACCGAAATCCGAGTGAGGCCCTCTCATAATTTGGAATTTCAGTCAGCCTTGGTTGTGGTTTGGATCACATACCTGTCTCATTTGAGATCAAATAGTACTATAAGTAGGCAATGAAAGACCTTACATAGTTGTAGAAGCCAGATCAAATCAAAAGAGATGGTGGGACTTTGTAAATAAACCCCAATACCAAGTTCGTAGTCCAACCCAGTCACCGTTCTCATAAAACCGCAATACCTGCAATCATGAAATTTTTACAAATTGATGAGTTACCAACTTGAGAACTAGTCCATGAGAGAGATCAGATTTTTTATAATCTTCCAAGTCGAATTAGTTGACCACTCAGCCTCAATTTCATGAGACTGATCAAAAAATGAACTTTGTTACTAGTATCCCCATACTAATATATGGTAAGCAATACCATGTTGCAACGTACTCTACGCAGTGAAAATGGTTTTCCCAGTTTCTCTGAGGCATTCATATCGTAAAAAAAGGTCTAGCGCAGATGCTAGGACCAAATTTCATCGGGTAGATTTGAAAATTTCCAAAATTACTCACGATAAAAACATTGACTTGTGCTCGCCCGAGCAGACGCTTTTCAGGCGCACATGATTCGCGTTCCGTGTGATGATGCGCCTTGGTAAAGATGTGGCAGGTTCCTGATGAAATATTGCATCCACTGACACATCCAGATCATAAACACACAACACCGGGAGGCGGATGACAAGTCAGGGCTTGCCGCGGATGTTCATTCATAGGGTCAAAGCCCACCTCGCGCACTAGACGGTTGGCCCCAACAAACGCGCACTGATACAAAAAAAGCTGCCAGGCCTGTAGTGCTATCAGGCCATCACGGAAAAGAATCATTAGTTTACCCAATAATGCAGACTTACGCAACTAAACATGACACCATATTATATATTGCACGCCGTCAGCAGACATCAAGACATGCCGGCGGCAGACGACGGGTTTTAAGAATACAAAAGTCGGAATTATCTCCAGAAGCGCCACCTACTGGATGGATCCGCTTCAATCTACCTCGCGCAATTTCGTGTCTGCAGCTGTTTGTTTACGAATTCGCAGTTTTGGTACCGAAATCGTAAGTTTCAAATAACTTTTTGATTTTAGCATCGATTTCGTGCGGGGATGATTCCTCCGATGCGTAGAATTGGTGAAAACGGTGCTCTGGTCCAATTGTAATGATTCAACTAGCGGGAACCTGAGTATTTGGATAGAATAGCTACCTAACCTCTTTGAGCATTTGCCTTGCCGCAAGATTTTTGACTCGGGGCGATATATTAGCGTACGGATTGGACCAGAGCACCATTCTCACGGATATTTTCTACCTCCTACGAGAGATCGATTGGGTGAAAATTGAGAGCGTAAGTTGAAACCTACGAAAAAGTTGGTATCCTAGTAGAAGTCTTCGGTCCGATCTCCGACATCCTCTTAACTTGAACCAATATTGTCGCTAATAAAGATCAAGTTATCCCCGTCACACATTCTTCTAAAAATGTTCACAATAACATCACACTCCTCACATCTCTGTAAGCAGCGATTATATTTACAAGTTGCAACAGTACTGTATGATGCCATGGCTCGCATAGAGATCGAGACTTTCATCTCTGAGATTGACAGAGTACGAATTACTGTTGCCTAGCTACTGTAAATATGAGAGAGTCAGACTCACTGGAGATGTTGAAAAACAGCACAATATACTAACGCAGCTCTTCGAAATAGAATTGTTGGATTTCCTCTGTTCTGAACATCGATTTTTTGGCCCGATATTGAAAAACCAAATAGCGTGTCAGTTTCATCTGAACATGTCTCCTTCAATTTCTGTGATGGAGAGTTACATCACTACTCAAAAAACAAAAAATACTATACAATTACACCCACACATCTTTTCGTGAACACGAGCCAAGAATGATTGATCAATATGAGTATGTATTGATTTCAATAAATTGATTACCATTATCAAGTCTTCAATGAAACAATATATCATACATAGCTCACTTTTTGAAAAATTAACCATTCAATTAAATAGAGTGATATCAACGGTTATGAATGAATTGAATTAATACCAAATAATAGTATAACTCAACTCAATAGATTCCAACAAATTAAGATAGTATTACATTCTAAATACTAATTGAAATAAGATATTTGTATTTTAGTTGTGAGAAATACTTTGCACGTGCTGTATGCCACATCAATCTCATATGTGATCTCACTATGTCAATTTCTGAATCTCAAAGAATTGAATGAAAAAAATACTATCTGGTTGGGGGAACGTCCCCAATCACCCCCTGTGTCCATCCACTCCCTCTATCAAAAGCTGTTCAAGAAAAGTACAGCATACTATTACATTAGTTCTTCTAATCATTTTCAAATTGCACAAATTTCTCAATTCCAATTTCAAAAAAATCAAAGATAAATCATAAAGTAACGTTATCTTCAAAAAGGAAAGAACCAACACATCACATTAGATTTTCTTGTCAGTTGTAGATTTTCCGAAACTTCTTTGATTTCAATTGTGAAAAGATCAACAAACGCTTACGAAGTATTCATCAGGAGTTTTGTATATCTTGATTAAATGAAGTCGTTCGTCTCAACATTTCAGATTTCAAACACGAGTCCTTGATCGTTCAATTTTATTCAAACTGATTTTGCCCATGCAACAAATCAATCCATCCCGTTACACACATTTTTCGGAAACTTCACAACAACATCAGACTTCTCACGTCTCTGTGAGCATCGATTATATATTTACAAGTTGCAACAGGACTGTATGGTGCCATGGCTTATATAGAGATCGAGACTTTCATTCTTGAGATCGACAGAGTACAAATTACTATTGCCTAGCTAGTGTAAATATAAAAGAATCAGACACACTAGAAATGGTGGAAACAACACAGTACACTAGCGCCGCTCCTCAAAATGGGGTTACTGGATTTCCTCTGTTCTGGACATCGATTTTTTGTCCCGATATCGGAAAACCAAATAGCGTGTCAGTTTCATCTGAACATGTCTCCTTCAACTTCTGTGCTGAAGAGTTACATTGCTACTCAAAACGAAAGATACTTCACAATCACACGTCAATTCCACCCTATATACTCACAACGGGGATGATAAACTATGAAGTTTCTTAAATTTAGTAGCAATCAAGAACTCTTCTAAAATGCTATCTCTTCGATTTAATACTCCATAGGAAAAACTTCAATGATCCAAAAAAACATTAATGATTATCTTATGTCGATGCGAATCATGATCAATCACGATAGATCGATTAAATTCTCACTTTCTACTTCATTGATCAAGATATATCAGGCTTAGTCTAAACAGTCACTCTCCATTTTCGAAAATTAAATAACAAACCAGTTTTCCGCCTCAAACGACGATGAATAGTAAATAGTAAATCCTAGAATCCATCTTTCACTAATTGAAGAAAATAACGATCTCGTTGTTAATATTCTTCCAATCACTCCCCCCCTCCCGGGTCAATCCAATCTTTCTAATATAAACATTCGAGAAAGATCGACATAATATTTCACCGAGTAACTTGGCAATCTTTCACATTCCAAGTAATTATTCAATTCCAACTCCAGAACATTCTAGATGAATGTACACTAAATTTTGCTACCTTTTCAATTCGATTACATTTTATTATATTAGACCAATTATTATTTCTAATGTCAAATCCTTAGCTTTGAAATCATTTGAAATGATCGCAGGATTCAAGAAAAATATCCATCTCACTGTGGACGATTCAATAATTTTCCAATCATGATCATCTTATCTGTTACTTGAAAAAGTCGAATATTGTCATATCCATTTTCCACAACAATCAGTTCAACCTTCACATGATGAGAATTGTCCTATCTCAAATACCAAGGAAGAAAAAATGACAAAAGATATCGGAAAACAATTTAAATAAATCAATTTCAAACACCAGTATAACGTCACATCTGAAAGTGAGGCAGCCCCGTAAACCGTAAAAAGTTACTTGTCTACCTTCGATGCTAACAATGACGATGTCTCGAATTCTTGAAAAAATCATCTAAAAAAGCTATGAAATCGTCCCGTTCATGCACGTAATACGAATATCTAAACAAACTTCATAGAAATCGATTGCTCCCAGCCTTCGCCAACGGATCCGAAAGCATGGAAAGTGTTCGAAAGGGCTCCGTGAGACCGATCAGTAAATCGAAAATCCATATACAAAGAATTCAAAGACACGTAAGAAATACGTGAACGACACTTGAACACGTGTTCTATACATCGCGGAAAAATCTAGGGACATTTGATCTCGCCTAGGGACATTTGTAACGTGAGGTTGGCAAGACTGATTTTTATTTTATGTTGGCAAGACTGATATAGGGATTTGGGGGGAGGGCTGCATGTCTCTTAATTTAGATAAATTGGCAGGTATAAATCAAGATGATATTATTTTTCTTTACATGATTTTTCTTTTTCTTTCTTATTTTTCTTTCATTCTCACCATCCCATTAATCATTTCGTCTCTTATTGTATCCCACTTCCATTCAATTCCATCATCTTTTGCATCTTTCAATTTCATTGCATTTTTCATTCTGTCCTCCATTTCATTCTCCATATCACACCTTCACATTTCCTCCGTTCCATCAGTCACTTCCTCTATCCACTTTAATATATCAAGACACATTTTCATTTTACCTGTTCGCTCCTTCCATTTGCTGCATTCCCATCATCTCATTCATCACTTTCATGACATACTTGACACCACTCATTCCATATTTTATTTCATTTCCTATTTCTCTTTTTTTTCATTCACACCATCTCATCACATCGTTCATGCGTCACATTTTCATTCAAATCCATCATTTCATCTTTCATCTCATTTCTCACATTAACACCAACCTATTTGCTTTCATCTAATTCCTTTCCCCCCTCTCGTTCCATCTCATTTTTATTCAATTTCGTTATTAATTGCATCTTACATTCTATCTCTATGTCGTCTTCTATTCCATTTCTCACATTAACATCATTCATCTCTTCTCGTAAACTCGGGAGGAAAGTGAACTGCAGTGCATCGAGATCAGTAGATGAGCTATGCCGAACGAGCGCATGCCGATACGAGCGCACGCCGATACAAGCACACCCGGCACGAGCGCACCCGGTACGAGCGCCCCCCCCCCCCCCCCCAGCACGAGCGCAGTTCCGACACGGGCGCACCTCCGGCAACGTGGCACGAGCGCAATGGTGTCTTTGTGTGTGTGTGTGTGTGTGTGTGTGTGTGTCAGCCGGAATAGCTCAGTGGGAGAGCGTCATGTCAGCAAATCATGAGGTCCTCGGTTCGATCACGGGTTTCGGCTTTTTTTTGTTCAACCTTCTTCTCCCACGATGTCTATGTCCTGCGCTTGGATACGGGCATGATCATCCATTTTGATGCCATTGCTCAGAATTGTATCCACATATTTCCTTAACCTGAGCAGATACAGTTTTGTGCTCCCACATCCATCTCTCAAATATCGATCGATATCTTCAATGATAGTGCGTGAGGGATAGTCCTGGTATTTGCCAATTTTGGAGTTATGAGAGATGGCGTCAACAATCCATAGCGAGCTATCTATTATATTGTATTCTATGGGCGCCGTCTCAACGCACTTCTTGCATGCATCATCCTCGTGATGGAAATTGACACTGATAGCTTTTTCACCAGGCATCATCTTCCAATCTTTTGATTCCGGATAGCGTCCATAGGATACCACTCTCTCTTTTCTCCTTGATTTCTCATCCTCATCAAGGAAATGAACGCAGACGAAGAGACAAAATACCATAGTTGACTCATTGTCGATTGAATGATCCAACCATACTGTGGTCGCCTGCTCTATACCCCGAGGATCCGAGTCACCGACGCTGCAGATGGGCGCTCATTGGTCGGAATCTTACATTCTGCTGTTGATTGGTTGTTGCAGGACTCAACCTGCAGAGGTCGGATTAGCGGGGGCCCCAGCCACGCCCATACCTGTGGAGTACAGCGAATATTTCTACTCCTCCAATACTATCACGCCTTGTTAACGATCTTCTATTTAAGATGAGAGTCATCATTATTCAATTTCTTGTACTCACTATACAGCCCTGACTCGCGCGGTATTCCTGCGGTAAAGGTCTACCCCACGCGGTATTCGTGCGGTATACGTCTACCCTACGCGGTATTCGTGCGGTATACGTCCACCCCGCGCGGTATACAGCTCTACCCCGCCTGGTATTCGTGCGATATACATGTACCCCGCACGGTATACAGCTCTACCCCGCTCGGTATTCGCGCGGTGTACGTCTACCCCGCGCGGTATTCATGCGGTATATGTCTATCCCGCGCGGTATTCGTGCGGTATACATCCACCCCGTACCAAAGCTTGTGAGGGCCGCTAGAGGCGCAGCTGCGGCGGGCGTGGAGATTCCCGCAAGAAGTGTGCGGGCCGCACGTTGGGTGCGGAGAGCATGAAAAATAGCTTTCCCAGTTTTCCGAGTCAGTTCTCCCGAAAAATCTGGCCTAGTTGAACACGTTACGGTGACAACAAATTTTTGTGGGCTTCATCGTGATATTTCAAAACATCGTGATTGGCAAGGTATACAGTGTGATTTCTGTCATGGCAGCCAATGTGCAATCCTGCATGTAAGACATGTGTGTTTCTAAATATTCAACGTAACGTCTTTAGTATTTACATTTCAGAGCATAAATCGGTTTGGCGAGTTCAATTAATGATGAGCTGCATGGCCGAGAACTGGTTGAAAAGACGTTGAGTTCTAGACTTCTGATATTTTGCTCAGGTGGATTTGATGAGATTGATGAGTAGATGCAAAGCTGTGGAAGTGAAACAGTTTTATCTAACTTCAACGCGTTTTTTTATCACTCTATGCCCAGCCGATTATTGATTCTCGGGGGGAAGGTGAACTGCAGTGCACCGAGAATCAATGGTAGGCTGATCAAAACGTGGTAAACAACGCATGGAGGTTAGGTAAAAAGTACACTGGTTTTACTTCCACAGCTTTGCATCTGCTCATCAATCTCATCAAAACAACCTGAGCAAAATATCAGAAGTCGAGACCTCAACGTTTTTTCAACCAGTTCTCGGCCATGCAGCCTATCGTTGATTGAACTCGCCGAATCGATTTATGCTCCGAAATGTAAATACTAAAGACGTTACGTTGAGTTTTTAGAAACACACATTCCTTACTTGCAGGATTGCACATCGACTGCCAAGACAGAGATCATACTGTATCGCTTGCGAATCACGATGTTTTGAGAGATCACAGAGAAGCCCACCATATCGTGTTCAATTAAGCCAGATTTTTCGGAAAAATTGACTTGGAAAACTGGAAAAGCTATTTTTCATGCTTTCCGCACCCAACGTGCGGCCCGCACACCTCTTGCCGGAATCTCCGCGCACGCCGCAGCTGCGGCGGGGCCAGCGGAATCTCCGCCACAGCTGTGCCTCTAGCGGCCCTTACAAGCTTCGGTGACCCCGCGCGGTATACGGCTCTACCCCGCGCGGTATTCGTGCGGTGTACGTCTACCCCACGCGGTATTCATGCGGTATTCGTGCGGTATTCGTCTACCCCGCGCGGGATTCGCGTGGTATAAATCTATCCCGCGCAGTATTCGTGCGGTATACAGCTCTACCCCCCCCCTGTACAGCTGGTTTGATCACAGAATGGATGGCAGAATGGATCTTGGTCGAGGTATGCACTAGTCTGGAGAACCACATCCATCCTGTGGCTCATATCCAGTTCAGTAGTATTCCCCGTTATATCTCATTTTCTTGATACTCTGCACATATTCGACATTCTTGGGTAGAGTCTCGTAGGATGGCAATCCAAATTTTTTGAAAGTTTGACGTGCAACCTCATCCCATGAATCTCTAGTCCCCTCCTTCGAATATCTCCTATCCGTATGATCATTAAGCCAAGGGTCCCACGAGCGCGACTCGGGCAAACGGAAACCCAGAAGCGTAGAAGGGAACTGGAAGGTCCCACATTTCCTCCATTCGTAGTCGGTGGATGGCCATCTGTCAGAGCCCAGTGGTTTATCATCACTGACCTGTTCTACCCATTCCTGACCAGAATCGTCATGATCCAACCTCCGTTTGCTCGACCTGCTTTCACACAGGTCCGAATCTTCATCCAAATTGAATGATGGTTTGCTGTGATATGAGTCTAATTTAAATAATGCATTGCTCTGGTTTGATCCCGACATATCATCTGATTCAGTTAGATTGCTATGATATGATCCCAAATAGAAAGATTGATTGCTATGATGTGATTCCGAATCAAAAGATCGATGGCTGTGACTTGATCCAGATTCGATATCAGCTCCTGGATCACTAAACGAGGTACTCGATGCATTACAACGAGGACTACAACAAGTCGGTTCCACATATCCACTAGATTTCTCATCTGGGATTGAGTCACGTCCAGGCCCACACTCTGGAAGAATCACATTATCACCGCGAGCTCCATAGTTACCCGGAAGTGCTCTGGAATGCTCTGAGTCATTATGGTTTTCCCGCACACTGCTATCGTTTCCAAACGCTTCTGGATTACTACGGATTCCATCCAACGACCGGTGCCTCACATTAGAAGGTGGTACTGAATAAACTACAAGATGATTGTGATCGCTGACACTGACTAGATCCATTCCACGAGTCACTCCTATACAAGGAGATCGCTTAGTCCTATAATATTCAACGCATTTCCATCGAATTGTACCATTGCGATTGGTTTTTCCTCGGATGAAATGGCTGCCAGCTACAACAAGTTGTTCCTTACCTACACGATTCGTGATGAATTTCATTGACCCATCCATTTTGCTGAGAGAGGAAATTTCTTCTTGAGGATCGCTTAGATTCTCTCCTGATACTAAACTCGATCCGTTGACCCCCAAGTTCCCTCCATCAAATGCCTCCCAGTTTCTTCCCGAAATTTGATTTGACTCTATATTCCTGCCATTGGCAGACCCCTCACGCAGAAGCTCAAATTCCTTCTTCACTGACACAACAGCTCGCTCCAAGGCTTCTTCAGAGTTTTCTAACAATCTTGACTGGTTGAATGTTGAAGGAGTAATGTCTTCGTGATCGTGTCCATCTGTATTTACAGTCGATTCCCTTGACAAATTCGAGGGATCAATATAAAGCCTGCGATGTACAAAGTTTCTAAGATAGCTCTTATCTCATCATCATTATTTCGATTCCCAGCAGACTTATCCTCCATTAGGATGTGAAGTCTGTCGACTATCTTGTTCGGATCGTCCCAGTATATCTTTTTCGTCTGATTTGTTAGTAATCCACCAATTTTTTCTGAACCAAAAAGAGGCGCGATGATATTCCTGAATTTCCAGCTCTTGCTTCTGCGGGGTTCTCCATCACGAAGGAATCTATTTCGATGAACTTGCGAGACGTCTAGAATCTTCTGATAGTTTGCCATGTCTTCTTCGCTTATCACATTTTGATTTGGAACTTTTTTAAGGCTAGTCCGGGGTCCCCGCAAAACCGCAACCAGACACGCACCGGCGTACTTTGAGGTTGCAGCTGCATCCAATGATTCTGAGTGCGGTATTATTGTTTATACGCTTTCATTGGTACTAAATATGTTACTCAGATACTAGGCCACCTGTGAAATCTTATCACACGATACCATGCAAAGTTTCATGGCATTTCATTCATTAGGGATTGAGAAAAGCTTGAAGGCAATTTTTTGGTAGGACAGAGCGTGTCCGCGACTATTCCGATTTACTTCTCAATAAAAAAACAGTTTTGGCCAAAATCAGATACGAGGCCACCTGTGGATTGGAATTTCCTGTCGAATGAGCCCTCCCACGCCCGAAAATTCTGAATCTAGCTCGCAATAACCTTGAACTAGTTAGAGCATCGAGCAGTATAACTTGCTCAGCGAGCCGAAGAACTACGATTTTCTGGAGATATAGAATGAATCCCCGGGTATGGGACAACTCATTCGATGGGAAATATCATGGTGTTTCAGTTGCCATATCTCGTTTGGGTCGGAAATGTGAGGTTGAAATACTATGAGGCAAAAAAGTGGTTCGTAATCTCCTATTGCACATGCAGTATGATCAAAGCGCCATCTATCGGGCAAAATATCCGGATTCTCTACGGACTAGCCTCAAAGATTAACTTAAGAAGACTATGGGTGGTTGGGAAGCGCTCATCATCAACCTCGATGACATTGTTTTTTAGCTGTATCCGCCATTTACCAATGACTATGGAATTCTCATTCTTCTTGACTCTATACATTTCATCCAGATTCTTGTCATCTCTCCAGAGAATTGCCAAGTAGTCCTCAGGCTCACTGATTTCATCATCAGCTGTCTCGAATGAGGTAGCCGATTCACTCCTGTCATCCTCTGAGATGTAGTCATTCATCATAGTCTCATCGATTTCTTGCGAGCCTTCGACAGTATCGTCTGATAATCTCGGAGAAATTTGGACTCTCTCTTGCTGAACTATGATTCTCTCAAGGGGATCTATAATAGGTTTGAATGTGTCACTCATGTTCTTCTCAAACTCGGCTTGTTGAAGCTTTATCAACGCATACTTCCGTTTGAGCGCTTTCTTAACTCGTATGAGCCTAACTAATGCATCTCTTTGATTGAAGTAATCCTCCATGTTGACAGTTCAATGTGGAGTGTTAGACTGAGAAGGTCTCATGCGGAGGGAACATTTCATGACAGAGCACGGACCGCGCAGAGAGACTGTGGAATGGAGGAATATCATATCGAAACTTTGCGGGAAAGATGTATGGTCATAGGTTCCCCGAAAGTGCATACCTCGAACAAGATCTATTCTGCCATCGATTCTTCGATCACACCAGTCATAGATAGGGGTAGATGGGAGTGGAGCTGTATACCGCACAGGGTAGACGTATATCGCACGAATACCGCGCGGGATGGACGTATACCACACGAATATCACGCGAGGTAGACGTATACCGCACGAATACCGCATGAATACTGCGCGGGGTACACTTATACCGCACGAATACCACACGGGGTAGACGTATACCGCACGAATATCGCATGAATACCGCGCGGGGTGGCTGTACACCGCAAGAATACCGCGCGGGATAGGGCTGAATACCACGCGGGGTAGACGTATACCGCACGAATACCGCGCGGGATAGACGTATACCACGCGAATGCCGCATGAATACCACGCGGAGTAGAACTGCATACCGCGCGGGGTAGACGTATACAGCATGAATACCGCGCGGGGTGGCTGTACACCGCAAGAATACCGCGCGGGATGGAGCTGAATACCACGCGGGGTAGACGTATACCGCACGGGGTAGAGCTGTATACCGCAGGAATACCGCGCGGGTCAGAGCTGTATAGTGAGGACGAGAGATTGAATAATGATGACTCTCATCTTGAATAGAAGATTGTTAGCAAGGCGTGATAGTATTGGAGGAGTAGAAATATTCGCTGTACTCCACAGGTATGGGCGTGGCTGGGACCCCCGCTAATCCGACCTCTGCAGGTTGAGTCCTACAACAACCAATCAACAGCAGAATGTAAGATTCCGACCAATGAGCGCCCATCTGCAGCGTCGGTGACTCGGATCCTCGGGGTATAGAGCAGGCGACCACAGTATGGTTGGATCATTCAATCGACAATGAGTCAACTATGGTATTTTGTCTCTTCGTCTGCGTTCATTTCCTTGATGAGGATGAGAAATCAAGGAGAAAAGAGAGAGTGGTATCCTATGGACGCTATCCGGAATCAAAAGATTGGAAGATGATGCCTGGTGAAACAGCTATCAGTGTCCGTTTCCATCACGAGGATGATGCATGCAAGAAGTGCGTTGAGACGGCGCCCATAGAATACAATATAATAGATAGCTCGCTATGGATTGTTGACGCCATCTCCTATAACTCCAAAATTGGCAAATACCAGGACTATCCCTCACGCACTATCATTGAAGATATCGATCGATATTTGAGAGATGGATGTGGGAGCACAAAACTGTATTTGCTCAGATTAAGGGGGTTCGGAAGCTCTACCTTTACCGACCTACGGGACCACGTGTGAGCTGGGTCTAGTGAATGATTGAAAATTTGTAGGACGGCGGCGTTACATCACCCCAGTTATAATTGAGAAATTCTTATCGCGGGCAACCACTGGAATTTCTGTTGACATTCTTCCCTTGAATTGGCTCAGAATTTCTTATTGCAGAAAACTGCTTGAACCCTGTTGTTGCCTCACATGATGCTGATCAAAACTCATAACTGGAATCCCAAAACTTGAATTGTTAAAATTTCTATTTTTCCATCAAATCTAATTCTTCACGCAGAAATTCTTGTAGCAGATAACTGCTTGAATTTCTGCTTCTGTGCAATAGAAATCTAGTTGCAAACCCTGAATAGCTTGAAATTCTGTTTCTTCGTCAAATCTAATTCTTCGCGCAGAAATTCTTGTTGCAGATAACTGCTTGAATTTCTGCTTCTGTCCAATAAAACTCTAGTTGCAAATCCTGAATCGCTTGGAATTCTGTTTCTTCATCAAATCTAATTTTTCACGCAGAAATTCTTGTTGCAGATAACTGCTTGAATTTCTGCTTCTGTGCAATAGAAATCTAGTTGCAAACCCTGATCAGCTTGAAATTCTGTTTCTTCATCAAATCTAATTCTTCACGCAGAAATTCTTGTTGCAAATATTTGCTTGAATTTCTGCTTCTGTCCAATAAAACTCTAGTTGCAAATCCTGAATCGCTTGGAATAATTCTGCTCATTCCTCAAGTCTGATGCTTCACTCAAAAGTTCTCGTTGCCGATAACTGCTTGAACTTCTGTTTTTGTCCAATCATACATTGAATCTCGCCAAACACCTGTTCACGTCCAACACAAGTGGCAAGATCGTCTCTCACACTTTGGTGTTTTGAGATTGGTTAGGTCTATTATTGATGACTGTTCAAGAACAATTGTTGTGATGTATGCAATAAATCTCTGGTATTTCTAACTATCTTTGTATGATATACTTTCATTGCGTAATACTCTAATCCAATAATCTCAGCTAGACTCTGACTCACGGTTTATGGGTCATTACTGTCTTGACGTACCACTTACATTCTTGCTAGATACTTGATTGAGGGCTAGCTGGCATAGGCTAATTTCTTAATAGGTCTATCAAGTTGTACAGGGTACATCTATTCCATCAAACGTGTTATCCAGAGAGAGTAGTACATCTACGCCCTTGGTGAAGATGGGTAACCACAACTTGAAAAAAAATTTTGATTGAGAAGTCAATCAATGTACAAACCAGAGCCATACATCAGTCTGGATGTGATTCGTGGATCATTCTATCTGGAACTGAAGTATTTCTCACATAATGATATTAAGTTCCCATTCTCAAAATGAGTTCTCGTATTAATTCAACTTCTTGATACGTCACAAGATACACCAATCTCTGAGTTGAAATTTGTTATATTCTTTCAACTAATTGAAATATCTTCAAGATATTTAGCAAATAAAACAGATTGCGAGTAATTCAAGTCGCGTCAGTATTACAGAGATGATCAAATCCAGCTATGATGAATCTATGCGTTTCACTTACAGATTTTGCAAAACGATTACTACTTACCACCAAGGAGAATGCCGCGTTGGTTCTCACGCTTTTGGTTATTAAGACAAGGAAAGTTATTGAAAACATTAGTTAAAGCTTGTGCTCTTTTTGATCCAACAACAACCCACAATGTTATCCTCAGCGTTCAGCTGGCTGCGTATCACACATCTTAAACACATTCGAGACCCGAGCGCGCGTGATGCTCTCCCAGCAGAACCACCATCAGAAATGTTGAAAAATATTTCAGCAGCAGTCTCAGCGCAAGCAGACGTTTTTGTTATACTCCGCAAGATGGTGGCTCTCCAGGGAAGCGCACGCGCAGCCTATATACAATGCAGCCGGCTGGCCACTCATCGGCTGTTCAGCGCAGCGCGAATCGCCCAGCTCACACGCGTTTGTTTACATCTTGGGTGGTCATACACTCGTGATAGTCCTTGATTTTTTATAATTTTTTTAGGATGAGTTGGGGCAAAAGGGCTCTATTAGGCTCTTCCTTGTAATCGTAGCTACCTCGTCGTGGATTCTCAAGGTGATTCGTTATCATTCAGAGGAGAAAGGACCTTTCTCAGTAAAACAACCACTATTTTGGTAACTGAGAAAGCTTTTTTCTCCTCCAAATCATGATGAATCACCCTGAAACTTTACGAAGAGATAGCTGCGATTCCAAGGAAGAGCCTAATATAGCCCTTTTTCCGAGATATTGCGTAATACTGGAGTAATGAATTTTTTTGTGATGAAATCCGAGGTCGGTAAAGGTAGAGCTTCCGCACCCTCTTAAGGAAATATGTGGATACAATTCTGAGCAGTGGCATCAAAATGGATGATCATGCCCGTATCCAAGCGCTGGGCATAGACATCGTGGAAGAAGAAGATTGAACGAAAAAAAAGCCGAAACCCGGGATCGAACCGAGGACCTCGTGATTTGCTGACATGACGCTCTCCCACTGAGCTATTCCGGCTGACACACCCACACACACACACACACACACACACACACACACACACACACACACACACACATAAAAAGACACCATTGCGCTCGTGCCGCGGTGCCGGAGGTGCGCCCGTGTCGGAACTGCGCTCGTATCGGCATAGTTCATCTACTGAGATCTACTGTCCCACTCGCAATCATAGCTTTGGGTACCATAACCTATGAGTGCGAGTGAGATTGCAGATCTCGATGCACCGCAATTCACCTTCCTCCCGAGTGTACATTCACCTAATCTCATTTCCTTCACCACCGTCCATTTCATTATTCATCATTTTTTCCACTGCTCAATTCTTCATCCGTTTCATTCGAGACATTCCATCAATCTTACGCATTCATCACATTTCATCCATAGACAGAGACAGAGAGACCCGAACCTCCATCGTTTGGACAATTTATATTTGCGCACTTGTGACATAATAATACCTATGTATGGTGAGTAAGTGTAGAAATCGGTATGAATTCAAACGGAGTCTCGGAGGGGGGGGGGGGGGGTTCAACAGACATACTTTAGACACTTCCACTCTCACAAGTGAAACATATTCAGGCAAAACAAAGGGACCCACAATACTTTTAGAAACATTGCAGTAGCCAGAATTCCTGTACCTGACACCTCACAAAAGTGTGGTGAGCGGGAGCTTTAAAGAACTTGATGCGAAAACAATCATAACTCAAGGGAAGGATGCAACGAACAGACTTTCGACAGATTGACTAAAATCATTCCATTCTCATTCATCATCCATACGTCTTCCACACTATTCTATACAAAAAATGTAGAAAATGGGGATGAAGGGTCAATCACAGGTCCATGAAATGTATCAAGAATAAAACCAAGGAGATATGAACTAAAATCAGGTGAGAGGAGGGAGGGGGGTGAGAACGAAAATCAGGTGAAAAAGGCATATCGGGTGAGAATAAAAAAAACAATAAAGTAAATGTCGAGATCTAAACAGGTAAGAAATCGAAGAACGATCGGATAACCTTCATAAAACATCGTGAACAAAACTAAGAGGATACAAATTGAAATCAGGTAAAGGGGGGGGGGTGTCAAGACCTAAATCAGGTAAAAAACTCTGCGTCAGGTGGAATAAGAGGGAAGAGTGAAGAAAACGTCGTAGAAAAGTCATTATCGATGTTATCTTAGAGCTCTTTTTGCCGCAATCGTTAGTACTCCGATTCAGGGTTGCCCAAAAAGATTATTATCGAGCAACTGGTCAAAATATCAGGTTTGTGCCCTGTCGCTGTTCATTGTCTCGACCTTGGGAACAGTCACCCGGTTACGAGTGGCTTTGAAAATCGCTCGCGCTAAAAGCTTCTCCATGCTCGAGTTCAAATACGTTTCTGGGCGAGCAGTTGCGTACGATGTGCAAGTTGGAGTGTTCTCATCGAAAGCTGTGTATATTGGTGAGGTGCTGCGTGAGGCTTTCAGCCCGTGGAAGGTATTTGGCAGCTCGTTTCTTAATTCTGGGGAGGGCATCCTTTGCTTTGTGAATACCTCTGCAATTCGATTTCTCCTGATAGATCGCCACGGCACTCACTGACTCATTGTGAACTGCACTATGCGAGTTTCATAACTCTGCCCAAGAAAAATCAAGCTCATAAGGCACGGAAACTAGTTCACTCACGGAATGAAGTGTGATTCACTGTGAGAGATATCATGGCTCCCAAGTTTGGATAATCAACTTCATTTCGGTTGATCAATGGAGAATAATTGAATCCATGATGGAAACGACTCGTTTGAACGACGTTGTATGTGAATATGAACTCAAATCCCAAATGAAACAGATCCTAGTGCCTCAGGTAGAACTCAGAAGAGTTCAACAATCATTCTTACCCTCCTGAATTCTCCAGAGAAAAAATTGGCAAAGCTTTAAACATCATGTGCATGTCATTATCTAGATACTCTTATCAGCGTCCCAAGATTGTGAGCACAAGCTTTGAGATCATATTCTCGAAGGACTTGCCTACAACGCCTTCGCAAAGCGGCTGTAGTCATCGAATTCCAGTTCCTAATAGTGGAAAGGCCTTGCATTGAGCATGGGAGCTAACTCGATGATCATCCAATCGAATGGATCAAGAGATAGAATGCTAAGCAAATATGAACGTGGTATTTTGGCGATTACAGGAGAAACTGCTAAAATTGGAAATGGAGAGGGCGGCGATGCTGGTGGACGGTTTTTCCGGCGAATAAGGCAGATGGGAGAGCACTGTGCACGAACTCGATGGTATGTTCGATTCATTGCCGGGCGATTGCGTAATTGCTACCGCCTTCGTCTCTTCCCTGGGATCCTTTGTTTCTAATCACAGTGATGAGCCTGTCCGAGTCTGGACAGCTGAGGTAGCAATTTTCGATTGATATGCACTCGAATCGGTCCCGAGATCTTTTTTATCCCGAGCTTTTATCTCTGAACCATCCCCAAGTCAGACGAAGCTATTCATCCAACGGTTATCTATTTGAATCGTCAGGTGAACTAAGTGTCTCTATGCAGTGTCGGCAACTGCTTCGTAGAATATGAAGACTGTCCGTGGAATGACAATTCGTTCGAGTATGCAGTTGATTAATCTAATATTTGGTACTCTTACATATGGCTTAATGATACGAACCGTCCCCTGTAGAATAGCGTCCTTTCAGAACTTACTGTGATGGATAGATTATGAAAATTGAATCTATTTACTCTAGCCAACAATAACCAACGCGGCAACTTCACGCTGTCTCACATCAAAAACTCACGACCAAATTATCATCCTTCAATCGATATCGTGAATGTTAGAGCCGTGTCAGACGTAAATCCATGACGGATAAGTTACAGCAAGTAACGAGAGCTGTGACTCTAACATTCTTCATGATCTCTAGGCGCCCTAGGCAGTGTGACGGATACGCAAGGCTTTCATTTCGATGTTAATTTGTTGTTCCAGAGCATCAGTTTACTCAACGTGGAGATTCGCCATTGAGGATGCGTCGGCCCCTACGAAGAGTAGCACATTTCCCTCCAAGAGTAACACGTTTCACCCTCTCACACGAAAATACGTTTCGGCTTAATCGCGAAGAGTAGCACGTTTGGTGTAAACTAGCACATTTAAAATTTCACACGAAGACTAGCACAGTGAAATGTGCTAGTTTTCGTCCCAAAATCGGAATGTGTTATTTTTCACTTTCCTGGACGAAGACTAGCACATTTCAAATTCATACAAATAGTCAGACATTTCAGAACTTGAGATTAAGACTAAGTAACACTTTTCGATCCAAGAGCACGAACGACGAAATTTATGTACAATCTGTATGTATACATACGATAAATTTAAATTATTGCGTTTAAAGCATTGAGTGGAAGTATGTTTGGTTATGTATTGTTCTGTCCTAGACCTAGTTTGGTATAACCAGAATTATTACTTCTTGTTTTGTTTGCTGTTCTAGTTTTTGTTTTCAATTGATGTATAGATACACACGATAAATTTGAATTATTGCGTTTAAAGCATTAAGTAGAAGTATGTTTGGTTATGTATTGTTCTGTGCTAGACCTAGTTTGGTATAACCAGAATTATTACTTCTTGTTTCCTTTGCTGTTCTTGTTTTTGTTTTCAATTAAACGACTGAATTTGTTCATCGTTGAAACTATGTATCGAAACTTTCATCAGGTGGATTGTGGATATGAATTTCAAATAAAACTCCAGTTTTCATTTTCTCAAAGCTTGCAAATATTCAATCATTCACTTATTTATCTTGAGCAAAATACTATTGTTCAGAATCACAGTCCACTTAGAATTATTCAAACTACTTATCAACGTAAATAATATCCCTCTTACAATGAAAGTGCTAGTCTTCGTTTCAAAATTTGAAATGAGTTAATCTTCGTGTGAGAATTACCCAAAGGTGCTAGTCTTCGTGTAAAATTCCGAAATTTTATACTTTTTCGAAATGTGCTAGTCTTCGTGTGAGTCGACGTTGGTGCGTGCCGTTCGACGTTTGGCAACGTGGCTGTTCATCGGCACCCGGGAGCGACGCACTTCTCGTCGTGACGATGACATCGATTAGCAAATCAGCCAGCTCACCATCATTTCTACGCCACAACGCCTGATCAGAGCAGCATGTCTTTGGCTTCTATCGTCGTGCGCCAGCTGACTACACATCAGTACGAGTGAGTTATAGGTTATGAATATGAGATTATCCTATTGATTGATTTATTATTTCGACTTGGATTTTAAAATGATCATAGGTTATCTCAATTTCATTCAGGATACTCTAACCTCAAAAAATCTTTAACGCAAGGGGTCGTTTATACGTTCTAGGTTATTCTGTAAGTACTTGTAAATATTTTTCGGTACGGTGAGGAGAATTTTGTGAATAAGCGCTTCCATCAAATCTTGGGTGTAGGTTTGAAAAATTCTCCAGCTCTTGGTCCGTTTTGCCGAATTCTGGCTAGAATTTCGGCATCGATTTCGATCATTTTGCAAAGATCTTGGCATTTCGGGCCAAATCGACGCACATAATCTTGATTTACCTGATATTTGGTTCGGTTTTTGCCCGGTTTTAGTCCAATTTTAGGATTTTGAATGAAAATGGACGCTTTTTATCAGCTGCAGCTGGATCTGCAACCGAAAATATCCAATTCGTACAGCAATTTTAAGAAATTAGGCCAAGAAAAAATGACAAAAGCAGCGGCTACGACTAGATTAAATAATCTAGAGACAAATTTCCAAGCTTTTCGTCATAATCATAATAAAATTGTTGCGATAAAGCCAAAGGAAGCTGGTCACGATTACTTCAAAAATAATCTTCCAGATTTAGTAGAGGAATCGTACCTTGCAAACAAATCGGAATCCCAAGAGATTTTGGATTCTTTTGCTGATTCAGAGAGGGCGGAAAGGGAAGCTAACGCGACTGTGGCTGCGGTAGAACCTAGGGGGGTATACACGGAAGACTCCTACTCGTTAGCAAAAATTGATATTCCTGTTTTTTCGGGAAAATTCAGTGAATGGTCATATTTTCGAGACCTATTCAAGACGTTAGTGCATCGTAGGGATAGAATTGCTCCAGCTGTCAAATTTTATCATTCAAGTTGTCGGGCGAAGCACTTGATCGAATGAAGACCTATGAGATAAATGCTTAAAATCATCCAAGGGCTTGGTCTGATCTGTGCGAATACTATGAAAATAAAAGAAGGCTGGTAAATCTGTCTCTAGGTTCTTACTTTTCATTGAAGTCCATGAAAAATGAGTCTCATGCTGAGATGAAAAAATTGTATTCCGGTTCCTTCGACATTTTGAACTTTTTGAAAGGTCTAGATCGTTCTGTCGAAACAACTGGTGAGGATTTATTTGTATTCTTCACTGTTTCCAAGTTTGATCCGGTAACTAGGAAAGAATGGGAAAGACATTTGGGTAAAAGCAATGTTCCTCCTTCGGTTGAAAAATTGCAGAATGTCTTCAAGGAGCAATTAGCTACCTTGGATACAATAGAGAGTAGTCTTAAAAACATTCTTAGTAGTTGAACGGGGAAGGGCGGTAGCAAGACTCACTCAATGGCCACAGATACTGATTCTGGTAATACCAAACGAGTCTGTCCAAGTTGTTCTGAGAACCATCATCTCTCGCAATGCGATTCCTTCAAAGCTAAGAATGTACCCGATCGGAGAGCTTTCGTGATTGAAAAACGGTTATGTTTCATTCGCTTTGGATCACATAGTGCTAAAATTTACAGGTCGGGGGAATTCTGGAGGAAATGCAACAAGAAACATCATACTTTCATTCACTCAGATTCCGCTATTCCAACAGTCAGCTCTCAAACGGATGACAAAACGGGTTCGGGTTCTTCGAGGGAAGACAGAGGTTCAGGGGCAAATCAAAAAGCTCCCTCGAATACGCATGCAACGGTGACAACCAGTCTGAATGCGGTTGACAATTCGGGTTTTGTGTTTCTGCCCACAGCAGTAGTGAAACTGATATTAGCTGGCGGATTTGAATTTTATTTCACAGCTTTAGTTGATCACTGCTCTCAATCCTCTTTCATAACGAAGAACGCTTGTTAGAAATTAGAGATAAAAAGATCAAAATCTAAGGTTCAAATCAAGGGAGTTGGTGACCTCAACAATGGTGCTTCGAAGGGGTTTGGCCAATTCCACGGTGCATCCCAGATTTTCCTCAGATTTCAATTGTGACGTGCAGGCTTTCACCATTCCCAAGGTTTCTGGCTATAAGACTTCTATCTCAACGGGTGTGGATAAATGGGATCACTTGAAGGGGCTTATTTTAGCTGATCCTAATTTCTTGAAGACATGGTCAATTGATATTTTGCTCGGTGCCAAAGTTCACGCTCAGTATGTGCTTGATGGGGTGAAAAAGGCAAACGTTGATCTGTCTAATCAATCTATTGCGACAAACACGGAATTGGGTTGGATAGTCTCTTCCAGTGTTGGTCAAAACTCAGAATCTCCTTCATCTTATCCTCACCTAGTCGATAATACAGTGTTAGAATCGATACTAGGAAAATTCTGGGAACAAGAAGAAGTCGCAACGGTCGGAAAGAAGCTTTCTGAGGACGATCATAAGTGTGAGGAACATTTTCGGGAAACCCATTCACAAAATTCAAGCAGTAGATACGTTGTTCGGTTACCAGTGAAACAAGAGTTGATCGGAAGTTTGAACTTCAATCTCGGCGATTCTCACAATTCAGATCTCCAAACACTCTACTCAATGGAACGGAAATTCTCAAAAAATTCGGATTTTGAGTCCAAATATAAAGCTTTTATGCAAGAATACGAGAATCTCGCGCATATGGAAAAGGCTTCAAATTTGTCGGTCGAGGATGAGAAACGTTGTTATATTTTCCTCATCATGGGGTGCTTCAAGGCTCCAAAAAATTGCGAACGGTTTTTAACGGCTCAAACAAAGTTCATGGAACCTCATTGAATGATCTACTCTACACCAGAGGAAATTTATTACCAGAGCTAGTTGATCCGATAATGAGATGGCGTCGGTATGAATTTGTTTTCGTGGCCGATATAGAGAAAATGTTCAGGCAGGTTTTAGTCGACCCCAGAGATCGTCACTTGCAGATGATCTTATGGAGGAATTATCCGGATCTGGAGGTCTTACTCTATTTTCTCAGAACGATCACTCACGGTTCGAAATGTTCGCCATATCTTGCCGTTAGGGTTTTGAGGCAATTGGCTAAAGATTATGGACATCCCTTTGCCTCAGCGGTTAAAATCATCGAGGATGAATCGTACATGGATGATTTTATGTCGGGGAGAGACAGTAGAGGAAACCAATTGATCGAGATTCTCAAGGTGGGCGGTTTCGAATTAAGAAAATGGGCGGCTAATGATGCTCAACTGATCGAACCCATTCCAGTCGACCATAGGATCCACGGTTCAGCTACATTTGATGCTGATGACTGTACCTCTATACTTGGCCTATCTTGGGCTCCAAGAGATGATTACTTCCATTTTAGCATCAAGTCTCAGTCTCTTGACAGCCAAAAGTTGACAAAAAGGACGGTTTTGTCCCTCACGGCAAAAATCTTTGATCCATTAGGTTGGTTAGCTCCGGTTGTGATTTGGGCAAAGATATTTATGCAATCACTTTGGTTATTGAGATGCGAGTGGGATGATGTTCTTCCAAGCGACTATTTGAACCAGTGGTCAGGTTGGTACCAGAAGCTTGAAAATTTGGAAAACATTAGAATACTTAGATGGATAGGATATTTAAGTCGAGGGTTGGAAATTGAGCTGCACGGGTTCGGAGATGCTTCTTCGAAAGCTTATGGGGCTGTAATCTATCTGAGATTGATCAGAAACGGTCGAGTAAAAGTATCATTGCAGTGTGCCAAGTCTAAGGTGGCTCCAATTAAGACTGTGGGTATACCCCGCCTAGAGCTTTGCGCGGCATTATTATTAGGCATAATATTCTTTATTTTATCTGAATTATTCTTTTTTTCAGAATTTTCTGATGCTATTTTCATATATTTTCATCCCTTATTAGCTGAACTCACTGATCATTTCACAAAAAATATTCCAATCCAAACAGCATCAGTTCATTTATGGTCGGATTCAAAGGATGTTCTATACTGGATTAGAACTCTGCCAAATCGGTGGCAATCCTTTGTCGCTGACAGGTGTTCTTCAATTCAAGAGTTAGTCCCGCAAGTTCATTGGCACCACGTCAAATCACAGGATAACCTAGCAGACGTAGTCTCTCGGGGGTTGAATTCTGAACTTTTGTCGTCGTTCGAGCTCTGGTGGAATGACCCGTCGTTTTTGTCTGGGTCAAATCATCCGTGGACTACTGAAACAGAGAATGTGCAAATTAAGCCTCTCGAAGAGAGCAATTCTTCCGCGTCTCATACTACTGCGATACAGTATCCGGATGATTCCTTCCAAAACGATTATTTGGTTAGGTTTTCCACAGCAATAAGGCTCTTTCGTGTCACGGCACTTTGTCTTGGCTTCCTGACGAAACTAAGCTCTCGTCTCAGCGATAAAACTAGAGAGAAGCTAGGATTTTTGCAGCTGAAATTTATTGATTTCAAGGTGATCTCCGAGGGTTTATTGAGACCTGGGGAGTCGAAAAATGCTGAATGGGTATTCATAGAGCAAAGAAACAGCTTTGGTGATAGTTTCAGGTTACTTCAGGGCAGTAAGAAGCTCAAGGACTCCAACCTATTGAAACTAAGACCATTTTTAGATCAAGGACTTCTTAGAGTGGGAGGCAGACTTCGTCATGCTTTGTTGGACTTTTCCGCCAAACATTCACTGATTCTGCCCTGCAGAAGCCCATTAACGGATCTACTCGTGAGACAAGCTCACTTGGAGTCTCTTCACGGCGGTATGCAGCTCACGTTGGCCTGTCTCAGGAACCAATACTGGATTATCAAAGGTCAGCAAGCGGTAAAAGTTGTGATCAACAAATGTACGGTATGTTTGCGATATTCAGCAAAAATGTCAACTCAATTGATGGGCGACCTTCCCAAAGTTAGAGTCACACCTGCTTATTCTTTTGAGCACTCGAGAGTGGACTTCGCAGGTTCTTTCAAAGTACGCTTGTCTAAAAATCGTGGTCGGGGTACGATGAAAGCTTATGGTTGCATTTTTATCTGTCTCAGCACGAGAGCTGTACATCTGGAGGCTGTGGGGGACTATTCTAGCGAGGCATCCATGGCTGCGTTCAAGTGCTTCAATGCAAGACGTGGTCACTGCAGCAAATTGAAATGCGACAATGGCTTGAATTTCGTCGGGGCAGATGCTGAGCTGCAACGTCGCTTTGATGGAGCTTTAGCAGAATTTAAAGACATCGCCACGAAGCTGAGCCATATGAAGACTGAGTTCAGGTTTAACCCACCTGCTGCATCGCACTTTGGAGGGGTTTGGGAGGCTGCAGTCAAATCAGCCAAACATTACTCGAAAAGGATAGTTGGTGACCATATCCTTACCTTTGTAGGAACGTCTACTTTGTTGTCTAAAATTGAAGCACGCCTGAATTTGAGACCTATTGCTCCTTTGAAAGATGATCCATCTGAGTTAGCTGTGCTGACCCCTGCACATTTTCTAATTCAGAGACCGTCATTCATTATTCCAGAGCCAACAATACCGTCAGGGCCGATTTCAGTCAACAAGAGATGGAGGTGGATGACTCAAATGACCCAGGAATTTTGGAAATCATGGTCTTGTGAATATCTGCAAGCCCTTCAAGAGAGGCATAAGTGGTCAAGGCCTACTAGGGCCTACCGATTGGGTGATGTTGTCTTGTTGCGCGACGATTGCAGACCTCCAGCTGTCTGGCCTTTGGCTGTAGTCTCATCAGTATTTCCTGGGCATGATGGCAGAATTCGAGTCGTAGAAGTACGCACCGCTACATCAACATTCCGACGACCAATTGTCAAGCTTGTCCTGCGTGTTCCAGCATCATCAGAAGGAGTGAGTGATGAGAATTAAATTCTCTTGTATCGGACAATTAGTGATTCAGTTCAAGATTGAAGTTTTCGAGTCTGCGGTCAACTCAATTCCACCTGTTGGTTCAAATTTCAGTCAATTTCCGAGTAGTATGGGTGTTTTGCCAACTCAAAAGCATTAAAGTAGCGACTGATGTGTTTGCGAGCACGATAAGAAATTTAGAATCATTTGCGCGGTTACCTGGGACGTTCATATCTCGAGGGAATGCACGTTCCTCTTTTTGGGATTATTTCCGGGTGTCCGGAATCTAGAATACTTTTCAAAACTGATGGAGAGGTGTGATGTTTCTGCTAAAACTCTGGTCTCATTGTTCTAGTTATTCCTCAATTATTTCTAGCAATTTAAGTTGATTGAATGTTTTTTTTCTTGAAGGTTCAGCTAAATCCTTCTCTTGTAAATAGTGTCTGAATTTCGATTTGTATATGGACCTAAATCACTTCATTTAGATTCTTGGTCTTTTTCTTGATAATTTATTCTGCAAAGGAAAAAACGGGCTTACAATGAACCATTCCAGATATTTTTTGTGATGAAAATCGAGTAATGTACTGTTCCTCATCGATCAATTAACAGCTGAACGGCTTCTTGATTTTGTTCAAATCTAGTTGAAAATTCAATTATTTGGGACACCTGTTATAATTCTTACAACTTCTAGAGCAAAATAGCTCCCTAGCCTACTGCTCTGTATGAGTAACTTTAATTTTTGGCCGTACACCCTTGAATTATATTCATTTCGGTTCAAGTCATTTTGATGAATTATGATGTACAATAAAACTACTTAAGTTATCAGATTCTTGAAAAGTAATAAATCGAGGTTGGTGGTATGTTCAGTTTCATATCGTTCTATTGTATTCAATTCAAATTATGGGCGCGCTTCCTTCATTTTGCGTTCGCGCTCCAGCTCTGCGCCGTCGCGTTTGCCGCCTTCCGTGGCTCTCGCCAGTTCTCGTCCAGCCGCCGTCCACTACAACTCGCTTCAGCATATCAAGCTATAGGCGAATGAATTTCCTTATATTTTTGAAAGTTTGAACTATGTGTGTCACCGAAATTATTTATTCCCCGGCTTCCTAATCAAACAGCACGGTTTGCCAACCTTTACTCACAAAATTATTAAAAATTGCACCTCGATACACGGGAGTATTATTCTCTGCTGGGAAAGTGTGAACTCATATGCTCGCGAGTAGTAGCATCAACCTGGTTTCTTGCTGTGAGAATTTCACTTACTTCCATTGGCACTGTCAATACATATACATGCAAGAGCGATTGTCTTCCTTGCCTCTTCATTTCTGCGACAAATCTCTGCAAGCTCTTGGTTTCATCGCTACTATGTAGAGGCTCGCAGGTGGGGGATTCCGAGTTCGAAGAGCCTCGACGTGAGAAAATTCTCAAAGAGTAGAAGATCCAGGGCTTACCTTCGCACAATTTCAGTATCGAGAACAGAATCGGAATTGTTAGGTGTAAATATCCTCTGAACCGCCACCGCATCTTGGCCCCATGTATTTCTTATGGGAGAACTTTTAAGATTCGGTCACATTGGGTTTTGCTGCCATTTAGAATAATACAGCGGTTGAAACCCAATCACGGGAGGTGAGGGATGGTTTTTTAGTTGTCGACTACCAGAATCCCATGACATAGCGCATCAAGAATATATTTGCTGTACACATGAGTTGAATGTATGATAGTTACTTCAAGACGAAACAATCATTCCATTTAATTGTGTGCAGCTTGACGTTGAAATTGATGTACCGTCAACCGGAGTAACTTTGGAACACGAGGGGTAACTCTGGAACAACCCATGAAAGGGTGGTTATCACGCACAGCCGGCTAGGCAGATGATCCTGAGACTTCAATACCGGTTCCCTCCACTTGGGACACGCATAAACAATGATATCATATTCGTGAATCGGCATTGGAGGACTAATTTTATTTCTCTATCAATCTCGAGTTTGAGATCGATTAATTGAGAAATTAACGATCGGGTTTGATCGTGGAGGTGTTAATTAATGAAAAAATTGCATATGACAGACATCGAGAGAAAAAAGTCGCCTGGACCCAGATTTGAACTGGGGGCCTTCTTCACGCCGGGAAAGACACTCTACCAGCTGAGCTATCCAGGGCTCAGGGAACTCTTGTCTCGATGTCATGCATATGCGCGCCTTTTCTTTGCCGAAGGCGCCTGAAATCAAGTTACACTTTTCGAACTTGACTCGTCCTCTTATGTTTCAAATGATATTATATTCGTAAATCGGCATTGGAGGACTAATTTTATTTCTCTATCGATCTCAAGTTTGAGATCGATTAATTGAGGAATTAACGATCGGGTCTGATCGTGGAGGTGTTAATTAATAAAAGAAGAGTTCCCAGAAGAGTATCTCAGAAATGACGCATTTCTGAGAAAAAACACAATTATACAAATTGAAAGATCTCAGGAAGATGAACAGAGAAGTATTGTTGTAAAATTTCGATTAAGCACGTTGTTTTTGAGTTTTTGGCGAAAAATCGTCATTTTACCCCTTTATTAACAAAAGTCGACCTTTTACCCCCCAAATTTTCCAATTTTGAACAGACTTAGAATGCCCACCTCAACGTTATTTCAATCTACTCTGAAGAAGCTTCCAAATAAACATATGGTGGGCACTGGAGCACGACGGAAATATACGACCTCAAAATTAATTATTTAAAAAATTCATAGCTCCGGTTCGAACAAACGCACAATGCCCACCTAGGGTGGAAAATTTTTAGGAAAATTCCCTCTACACATTGGTGTAGTCACCTCGCTGGAGCCCTACGGACCAACAAAAGGTCCACCGGAGACCGGACTAGTAGTAAATTCACAGGGATACAAATTGAAAAGTATTGTGGAGAATGCAGTACTGGGTTTATTGCTCTAATGACAAAATTGAATTGTCCATTATACGCGATCCCAATATTGCGAATTTGCATGAATACATTTTTGAGGGTGTTGATTGGCACAGGAACTCAATCAGCAAATCCAATAACAATCTGTATGTGATACGATTGTGAGAGTATATCACATAGAAATGAAATCCCCTTTCAATACTTTTCATCTTGCTACAACGAAGTGAGAATGAAAATTCCTGATCATTCTGCACTCTGAGATGAAAAAACCGACAGTGATGACTAATAACACTTAGAAATGAGACATTGATTTTCGAAAGAATCTCTTCTGAACGTTACATAATGATTCTTGAATGTACTCTCTCAGCGCCAATCAGCTGGGGTAGCTGCAAATCAGCTAATGATAGCTGATTTTGTCAGCTAAAATGAACGGAATTTCACTGATTGAATGAGCTATTACGGGAGGTTACAAACAATCATGTACATCGCTCGGGGATGTTTTTCTTTGTATTCTCTGCGTCTCGTAATGAATGTTTGGCTCTGGTATTCATAACCCCTCGTTTTGTGCAGTGGGATTTATTTCATCATACAATTTTTGAGTCGATGTAATGTCCTGAATGTGGGCCACCGACTATATAGCTATATGCCCCGAGAGCCACCGATGTCCCGAATGTGGGCCACCCTCTACAGAACTATAGAGGGTCGCCCAAATACGGGACAAAGGTGGCCCACATTCGAGACATACAGTGTTATAGAGTGTGGCCCATATTCGAGAAAAGGGAGGCCCACATTCGGGGGATGTAGCTCTGTGGAGGGTGGCTTTTATTCGGGACATAGGTTGCCCACATTCAGGATATGTAATATTATGTAGTGTGACCTACATTCCGGACAAGGGTGGCCCACATTTGGGTCATGTAGCTCTGTGGAAGGTAGCTTTTATTCAGGACATAGGTTGCCCACATTCGGGTTATGTAGCTCTGTGGAAGGTGGCTTACATTCGGGCCATGGGTGGCCCACATTTGGGGCATGTAGCTCTGTGGAAGGTGGCTCACATTCGGGACATGAGTGGCCCACATTCGGGATATAGTGTCATGGAGAGTGGCTCACACTCCGGACAAGGATGGCTCACATTCGGGGCATGGAGTGTTATGGAGGGTGGTCCACATTCGGGACAAGGGTGGCCCAAATTCGAGGCATGTAGCTCTGTGGAAGGTGGCTTTTATTCGGGACATAGGTGACCCACATTTCGGGCATGTGATATCATACAGGGTGTCCCACATTTGGGACATGGATGGCCCACATTCGGGGAATGTAGTTCTGTGGAAAGTGGCTCACATTCGGGACATGGGTGGCCCACATTCGGGATATAGTGTCATGGAGGGTGGCTCACACTCTGGACAAACATGTCTGACATTCGGGGCATGGGTGGCCCACATTTGGGGCATGGATGGCCCACATTCGGGGCATGTAGCTCTGTGGAAAGTGGCTCACATTCGGGACATGGGTGGCCCACATTCGGAATATAGTGTCATGGAGGGTGGCTCACACTCTGGACAAACATGTCTGACATTCGGGGCATGGGGTGTTTTAGAGGGTGGCCCACATTTGGGACAAGGGTGGTCCAAATTCGAGGCATGTAGCTCCGTGAAAGGTGGGTTTTATTCGGGACATAGGTGACCCACATTTCGGGCATGTAGTATTATATAGAGTGGCCCACATTCGGGACAAGAATAGCCCACATTCGAGGCATGTAGCTCTGTGGAAGGTGGCCTACATTAGGGACATGGGCGGCCAACATTCGGGGCATATAGTGTCATAGAGGATCGCCCACGTTCAGAACTTGGGTCGACTACATTCGGGACAAGGGGGGACTCCTGATCCTTCTTTTGTAAGTGATGTTCTCTTCCTCTCACGAGAATAAAGTACTCACAAGAGATCTCTCGATCTCTATAATATACTTATGTTGTCGTCGTAGTATTCTCCTTTTCATTGTATCTCCGTCGATCCTGTACAGATCACGACACACGCACGTATATGAGGATTTCCATGGAATTTTCAACTATTGACCATCTGGGATGAAAAAAAAAATTTTCTTATCGCACACGTTCGAGATGGGTTTCTCGTGATTCCTAGACCTGGAAAACATGTGAAAAAAGTGGTGCCACTCTCTTCCAAGCCAAGGTATCTGGTTCAGAACGAATTGTACGGAATTTCACACTTGAAACATTCGTGAATCAACTTCAATCGAATAGATTCGACTCAAAACATTGTCTAGACGATCGATATGGATTAAATGTTGCCTGACTTGACTTTAAGATGAATTTCATCATCGATTTCTCCGAAATTCGATGTAAATTTCCAAAATCGAGTCAAGAGCTATAAGTCTCATTTCAATTTCTAGAATACACTGTGGTGTTATTTTGTTCATATTTCAGCCGTAAACTATGTAAAAATCAAGAAGATCGCGATACCATCACATTTAGAGGCTTATTTAGCTTACCATCCGGATTCATTATTTCTCCTCAGCTTCCCACAGAAATACCGATCGACAATTGCAACTCAAAACAGTGCGGTTATATCTTTTTTGTGATGAAGAAGAAAGAGCACAACGTTCCAACCCTGTGTTTTGCGTCTCCTGAGTATGACATCAAAAAATGACCATTTTTAAAGGCAGTGGCGCGATAACTTTATGAGCTTTGAAGCTTTATAAAATTTGTCCGGATCAACGCACACTCACAAACCAAACGGAATTCGATTTGCCTGCTTTTTAACTTTGAAAACTTATTGCTAAATTCTCCGTTTCGCACAAGGTATTTCATCATTTACGTAAACAATAGCCAGAGAAAGTTTTCCCAAAGAACTCGGTTACATCGATAAATGAGAGCTAATATCATAGACGAATCAGCGCACACCTCTGAATCAAACATTTTCTCAAAATATGACATTAGTAGATGGATGTTTCATTCCGCCGAAGTAGTTGAGGCATAGGTATTTTAGTTGCATCCTTATCAATTCAAAAAACCGCGTTAGTACGTTTGTAAACTACCCAAAAATCATCTTTTGCGGTCTGCTATTGACAAATCAGGATGCGTTTCGACAAAAAAGAATGTAGTACATATTGAATGATGCCAAATACTATAAAATGCCACTCCTGCGCACTCCGAACAGTTCAAAATACTCCTGGAACACTGCAGTAACACAAAAGTTAAAAGTTCCGTGGGAACCCTCATATACTGTAAGCTCACGAATATAGTTTAGCTATAGAATCAGCCATATTACCTGATTTAATCAGCTATTATAAGTCCGATCATCAGCTGATGTTCCAGTCAACGGATTTCCACTGACGTGAATAACTACTGTAGCTGAATTTCAGCTCTGATCACCTAGTCATAGCTGGTTGTAATCAGCTATATAGGACCTCTGGTGGAACAAAATGAGTGAATATCAAACAGAATTGCCGCATTCCACCGTGATTTAATCTAGAATTGTCGTTAATATGTTCATGTCGATATTGGAACTCGAATTCATGGAGTTTTTCCACCAAAATTATCGATTCAAGCGTGATTCTAGCGTTCGCTGATTCGATCAGCAGTTTGACCACCCATGGGGGTAACAGCCGATATTTCAGGTATATATATGCTGATTCTTTCGATGTAGAAATCGAGTCCGCGCCCTATTCTCTGCTCGCATACCAAATCCCATCTGCGGAAATCTATTATACCGAAAACCATGGGATTTCACAGGTTTTTTGCTAATGATTCAAATACGGCCGAATCCATGTAAGATCAGGCAGCGAAAAAAGTTGGGGTCACGGATATTTCTGACGATGGAGTATATCATTCTTGAGACGAGATGATGAGACACGTATTTTTTTGTTTCGCCTAAATCGATTTCCTGTCAGAGCTACGCGAATTTGGAGATCGGGAGCTGCAGAATCAATTTAAAAAAACTGACACTTTAAAATCAATAAAGATGCAATAATTCCTATGCGACTTTGAATATTCAGCTGAATCTTGTTGGATATAGTTACTAGGTAGATGTTGCATACAAATTTACACTAATTAGGTTGGAATTGCCCATCGGATCCGAAAAAAACTCGTTTTCTACGAGAAATTGAAAAAAATTAATAACCCAAAAATACCATCGTGAATTTCTTTGATGAATTTTCTGGGGGTATTTGATGACATGATGTTTCAGAGGGTACTCTCAGAGTCGGCGCTAAAAGCTCCAGATGACCAAAAAAAAATATTTTTCGGAAAAAAAAAAATTTCTTGTCTCAAATAGGTTCTGGCATCCTTCAAATAATGAATATTGGCTGAAAAGTAATACCTACAGAGTACAGCACCTGCAAATATCTACAGAGACTCATTTCCTCCAACTTATCTTGCACAGAAAGTAAGCACAGTGGTCAAGCTTGTTGAAAAGGCTATATGAGCAAAAATGCTTTCAGTCTAATTTTCTCTACGTCTACGTTTTTCCAGTAAGTGTTATCCACCACTGGCAGTGATATGAGACTGAAAACATTTTTGCTCATATAGCCTTTTCAACAAGCTTGACCACTGTGCTTACTTTCTGTGCAAGATAAGTTGGAGGAAATGAGTCTCTGTAGATATTTGCAGGTGCTGTACTCTGTAGGTACTACTTTTCAGCCAATATTCATTATTTGAAGGATGCCAGAACCTATTTGAGACAATAAAAAATTGCTTCCCCGAAAAATATTTATTTTGGTCATTTTGAGCTTTTAGCGCCGACTCGGAGAGTACCCTCTGAAACATCATGTCATCAAATACCCCCAGAAAATTCACCAAAGAAATTCACAATGGTGTTTTTGAGTAATTAATTTTTCTTAATTTCTCGTACAAAACGAGTTTTTTCGGATCCGAATGGCAATTCCAACCTAATTAGTGTGAATTTGCATGCAACATCTACCTAGTAACTATATCCAACAAGATTCAGCTGAATATTCGAAGTCGCATAGGAATTATTGCATCTTTACTGATTTCAAAGTGTCAGTTTTTCTAAACTTGATCTTGCAGCTCCCGGTCTCCAAATTCGCGTGATTCTGACAGGGAATCGATTCAGGCCAAAAAAAAATACGTATCTCCTCATTTTGTCTCAAGAATGATATACTTCATCGGCAGAAATATCCGTGACCTCAACTTTTTTCGCTGCCTGATCTTACATGGATTCGGCCATACACGAGATTGGCAGAGCGTTTCCTTGTCAAGATCAAGATCACAAACATCCGAACAAAGCTACCACTGAATTCCGAAGTAGCAGAAATTCCTCAAGCCCTGTCTCTCTGAAAATTCATTCACAAAGGATAAATGCTTCATTAGATGAGCTTGCAGTACCAATCACGTGCTGAAAGAATGTTGAGCAGAGCAAGTTGGGAGGATGAACCAATAAGAATTCACCTTCTAAGACGTCACGTATTAAGACGTCACGCACGGGTTTGAATGATAATGGAATTTAACGCAGAGATAATCAACATCAACGAAAAGTTTTTGCTGTTCACCACGACCAAGTTGCCAAAGCTACTCGCTATGCAACTTAAATATCGACGAGAATGACACTCTGCAACTTCACCATCAAGAAGCAGGATGTATCTTCGCAAGGTCTTAAGTGTGAATGTGAACGTGAGCAGTACGTAGTTCATACAGCGCACATTGTATAAGGGGCAAGAATCGACCAACGTGGAGCCGAATATGACAGGCCAGTAGCTACGGAGTGAGACTGATTGGCGTGTAAAGCTGTGAACGCACAGGGCGAGTACCTAGTGCTCGGTTATTGCGGCTAGCTCATTCGAGCACTCAGCAATTCGCCTTGTGGGTACATGGTGTCGCGCGCCCGTTGCGTGAATGCATGTGGGCAACTGCTCTCTGCAAACTGTCCCGGACATGCCCGGCGCTTACCGAATTTGCGTTGAGCGCAAGGCTTTGCAGCAATGAACAATGCGATGTTTGCGCATCCCCGCGGCTGTTAGATCTTAACACTCGTTTTCCGCTAATCTCAAGTGAAAAAATCCCTGGTCTATGGACGAGAAAAAAATTTGGTATTGGGAACCATTACTGGGGAAGTCACGATGAGAATTTTATAATGCGTTGCTTTTGTGCGCTCTGCATCGTCTCATCGGAAGATTTGAGCAAGGCGCATAAGCTTGTGTCTTTCGCGATGACACTGAATCATTATTTTTCTAAGCATATTCAACGATGCAGACAGTGATTAATACTGTGTATTCCATGTAGCAGTGACGTGCAGGTTGACTTCGCCAAGAAGAGATCGAATACACAGATCGAAGAGTAAGATTGAATCATCTTTGATTTTGAATATCTGTATCTCAGATACTGAACTTCCTTGCATATCCGCGTTATTGAATAATGGCGCCTCCGCCGACAATGTACACTCCAAGAACAATTTGAAACTATCGATCGATTCTGAATTCAAATCGATTCCATATAAGATCAGCGAGTGAAACTAGACCATTTTTTGGATACCTCTGACGATGAAAAGTATGATTCTATGGCCAAAATAAACTTACCCGTATTTTTTGTCAAGCCCAACTCGCTTTTGTTCACAGTTACGTCCAACTTGAGATTATCATAAAAAATACGATTTTTCGATGAATCGTCCATCTCAAATGAGTAAAATAGCCTCATTCCAAGCTCTGTGCACATGATTACCTGAATCTTACTGAACGTAGAGAATGATTGAGTAATGGTATTCAGTTGCGGAACCGTGGAAATAGACCTCAGATTTAGTTAAAAAGCTTATTTGGCTAAAAGCCATCAAAAACCAATACCTCGAACACATCATATTCTTGTAAAAATGTACATATTGCATCCACGTTTGCAGCCGATCATGTTCTGTTCATTGATCAGTTAACAGTTTGTTCGTCTCTTCACGTTTCAAAGTCTGTCTGCTCGTGGCTGTCACGGGGTCAAGGCGTGATGTTATCTCTTATCATTCTAGCGTCTGCTAGGGACGTCGAATCAGCTTTTATGAACCGTGTGGTTGATTATTTATCGTAAACGAGTGTAATAATTTGGGGTCTCAGCGATTGGAGATTCGAGTACGCGTTTCTGATGGGTGGAGATGAGGACCCGCAAGAACGAGTACTTGTCGCCTGAAGATCGCACAGACACAGGATCGGTATCGTTCTTCGTCCCTATTTAAACAGTAGATCTCGCAGAAATACCTCGGAAAGAGGTTGGAATGCGTTAATAGAAAAAAAGAATTAGAAAAATACACATTATGAGCTTCTCAATATTCTACAGCACACCAGAAGACAAATTTTGTGAATAGTTTGAGAACTCCGAGCTCAAATGGTTTTGTATATGTCGTAGGCCGTTAGAATTTTCAGGCCATTAATATTTTACGCGCGTAAGTGCCTAAGGAGCATTACGAAAATTTGTTTAAACAGTGGTTTCGCATTAAACTCTAATCCATCCCTTTTGTTACCGATCGCCGAGGAGATAACAGTACTGTCATTTCCTCGGAGTCAGTAACAAAAGAGATGGGTTATAGTGTTGAATAAAAAACCACTTTCTAAGAAATAGTGTTCAGTGTTGCGCCATGCGTAAAATCTTAATGGCCTGAAGATTGTAACGGCCTACGACATATACATATGAACCATCAAAGACAGTGTAACATCCGAAATGTGACATGGCGAGTAAGAAGACGAGGACAGTGCACGAATTCCCCGAAAGAGATAGTGAATACAACTGATCTGCTTGAGATTCTTTTGGAAAAGGTACGAGTAACGAGCTTGCTTCAGTATTGAATATCCTCCTCTGAAAAGTTCATGATGCTCATTAGAGTGGCTGCGCGCCGGCTGAAATCAATACAGAGGGCTGTCAAGCTCGTAAAAATCAGTTAATTTTTGGATGCTACATAATTCCCGACTCCTTTCGAAGAGCGGGCGTGAGAATGAGCGCTGAGCACGGTAAATTAAAATCAATTCGACTGCCAAAACAGAAGCAGTTTAGAAACCTCGCATCCATTGCGTGGAAATTGCACGCAAGTGGCGCTTTTCCGGCACTCGCGCTCTGCATGTACGTGCTTGTCCGACTGACGCAATTCTGTGTGTGTGCGCGCCAACTCGCAGCAATTAGAGGAAGCGCTTTTTTACGTGCAGTCAGAGTGCCATATTTGCATGCAAAAGCAAGTATAGTGCTCGTACCTTCCCATCTCCTCGAATAGTCAACTGAAAGGTTGAAAGGTTGTGGCTAGCTCGTTCCCTCTGAAACTGAACTTGTATGACTTTTTCGATGAATGGATTCTGATATTCTCATATGAGAAATATCGAATGTGTTCTCCAGATTAGTCTGCACTCTCTTAGCAGAATAATCCAACGAGTTCATTTAAATTATATGAACTTATCTTGCGCATATCTCAACGATTCGAGCGCCTACTGTGAGTCCCGATTCGGCCATAATTGCTCATCTGAACATGAACACCGTAAACATAGGCATACAATGCAACTGTGTCACTGTAGGAAAGACTCGAGGAAATCTCGAAAATGTCTTCTTCAGTAGTACTATTTGGAGCCAGTACATGAAATCTCTTTTCAGTATTCCTTCAAGGCTTACGGCAGGCCCTAGATAAAACCTGTTTTGGGCCTTTACTTTTATCTTTAGAAAACCAGTGCTTCGAGTTACCTGAACCTTTTCAGACTCACTTGGAACTTTTGACGTAATAATTTGTATAGTAAAACCTATCATGGAGAATACTATCGTGTGTTGGAGAACCTGCCGAAGTATGCTGGATCTACAAGTAAGCCAAGTGGGCCGGGACTTACAGGCTCCTACCATTTGAATGAATTTGGGAACCCCTACTATCTTGAATGAAGAATTGAAATGTTACATGGACGGAACATCCTCACAAGGAAAACATTATCCCCAAAACGCGGCAAGGCAATCAAATCCATATAGATGCCTGGATCTCGGGTCAAGAGTTCTGCCCATATTCTAATATAAAGAAGAACAATTAGTTCCAAGAACCATAAGCAAGCAACTAAATCGCAAATACCTGGATATGCGTGAATCAGGAACTCTATCAGATGAAGTACTATTTCTAAATCCAAGAAAAGCAACTAGACTGATAAATACTCGGATATCTGGTCCAGGAATTTTGTTGTAAAACGGATCATTCCCAAAACAAAGGTAGGCCAATAAACCCGGGAATTTTTGGGTGCAAGTGCGCGACAACTCGTCGTTTACCTCAAATTGAAGGAGAATTCGAGTGAAGTTGGAACGAAATTCAGCTTGCACGGCTACCGCATGGCCTTAATAGACCTCAATACATACAAAATAGTTAAGTATGACATAAAACAAGCTGATGAAACCTTGAGAGGCATGAAATATTGATATGGATGTATAGAATTCAACATATTGTTAATGAACCCTGCAGGATCCACAAGGTGCTCATAATGGGTCAATTCAATTTGATATTTTTCCCGCACGGATCAGTCATCAACGGATGTCAATCAACGCATCTCCAAGAACTCGGAGTGGATTTTCAATGAAAATTAGTGGAAGTTCCCTAAAAATCAGCAACATTTACTGATTGGGATGAATTTTAACTGATTCGTGTGGAGTGAGAGAGGAATATCAACGGGGCTCTCAAAGCGTTATGATAATTATCGAAACGAGCCAAGATACACCCGTGGGAAACAACGCAGTGAGTCCGTGTTATAGAGCCGAGAAAGGCAGATTAGTCTCAGAAGTCACATTAGAATGAATGCAATGATCCAATTTCTTATACTCCATGCCAATTTTTGAGTAAATCGGATACTGATGGTCCTATTATCTAGGAAGTTGAGGAAATCGTTAGTGTACTTAGTTTTTTTCATCTTCTAGTACAAATTCTGTGATTTCGCCCACTTTTAGGGGCTAGCAAAGTTCTTTGCTGTTGGGTACCCCAAAGGTCTGGTATCCAAAATTGGCGGAATACCGAAGAATGTCTCCACTTACAATTATTATTTGAATTTAGCATTAGTTATCGCTTGCGCTTCGCAAAGATCAGCTGAATTAATAGTAGATTCTAGCAGTATATGTCGTCCTCTACTCGTGTGCACCATGATTCTTTCAACGAGTCATAGTGACGCTAACTCGCTGGATCGACGGCTCCGATGCGAGTCAGCCTAGCTCATGGCTTAAGGTAGTATTAGCGGTACTCGAATTGACGCTCAGAAAATCACGAAAGTCGGCACAGTTGTAGATTAGGGTCTCAAAGTGCTTCAGTTGAAATTTCAGAAGCCTTCAGAGTCGGGGAAAAAAGTTATGAGCATTTTCGTAAAAGCCGTTTAACACGGCGTCTTATGGAAAATCACGAGTAGAGTGATAGCTGACGCACAGATTTCCTTGGCAGTGAATACACAGATGTAGGAATGCACAAAAAACACTTAGCAGTGATCAGATTGACGATTCAGAGCCTAAAAAAGAAGATCTGATCTCAAGTGTCACTCATTTCTGCGGTTTCGGGGTTAGGTTGTCGTCTGCTGCGTGCACTCACTATACCTATATCGCGGGCGGAAGGGAGTCAAGCGCGGGTATGTTCGGCACTTGACACATCCAGTACCGCTAATACTACCTTAAGCATTATATGGATGAACGCTTTTTTGCGATGAGATTGCGGCTCTGATACGAGCTAGCTCCAATAATTGCAAGAGATCGAATCGAGTTGGAACGATTCCCGCGCGTGGAGCTCCATTTTGATGCACAATATTCGCACAAACATGAGCCGCGTAATACTCATGGAGGAGCAGATATATAGTGATGCGCGCAAAGCTGCAGACCCATGAGTTAAAAGCGTGCTTGCCACAGAGCTCCAAGCTGATTGCTCTGACTGATCCATTGTAATTTGTGAGCAAGCGCGAGCACACGAGGCAGCGATACTATCACGGTTTTCCAAACAACGGCATATAGAGCGTCTGAAAATCCAAAAATTATTGCTGGGGTAAAAAATGGAAAGCTGCACGTGGCCTAGACAGAGGAAATTTTTCACGCAAAGCGATGAAGCGTCGTTGCCTGGGTGATGCAGAGCAAGAGCAAGCGTGATTGATAATTCCGAGTGCCGCTGTTTACACACGGTCTAACGCGGGCTCTGTGTATGAAATCTGATGCACGTAAGCACGTTGCAAGGGCAAATACACGTCGCGCCGATGACAATCGATAATGGAGAGCAAACTCCAGTATCCCATCGAACATGCATAACGCAAAATCACGCTAAAAAAAGATCGAGCTCCGACAGCAAAACAGAATTTGCTGTAAGGATCCTCGCTTATCCAACAATTTTTTTATCTGGTCTTGCTATTTCGGCTGCCAAATCAGGCACAGTTTGCCTCGATAAATCAGCAAACAGATTTCGCTAGAAGACGTTCTGCCAATCTAGAAACATTTTCGAGTTACGCTAGCAAATTATTTTGCAAAAACAGCTATGCCATCTGCACTGCAAAAAATTTTGGTGTCGCAGCGACTCGAAATGGGTAAAACAGCACAAGTTGCGTGCTGGGCGAGCTTCATGTTTATAGTTAATGCGGCTAATTTGCAACCAAAATAAATATAACCTCTTGTCATTGTTTACACTCAAATCACCCACCCTCCACAACTAATTTAGGATTTAGACGGTGAGTTTACTCATTTTTTTCCAACGGTAGTATGTCACCGTTGAGGTACAATTGCATGTGGCCATTCATAAGAGATCCTTCGCCTCATATTCTCAAAATCAAATTCAATAACAATGACATGTTTTGCTGGGTCCCAGTGGGTTGAGGTCTAGTTACGTCAGCAAATTATTTTCGCTGTCTGGAAACAGCAGCAGAAAATCGCTAGTCGAGCAGAAAAATTTGCTAGTTTAACTAAACTGTTTTTAGCGTGATCCTCAGCAATACGAGCTGTCCGCTTCTGCATAGTGACCCTCTAGAAGTGATGA
This sequence comes from Eretmocerus hayati, assembly GCA_029851415.1. Classification (NCBI taxonomy): domain Eukaryota; kingdom Metazoa; phylum Arthropoda; class Insecta; order Hymenoptera; family Aphelinidae; genus Eretmocerus; species Eretmocerus hayati. The sequence continues at coordinate 48,933,437 of CM056743.1, forward strand.
GCAGATGTGTCCGCTGTCTTGCATTAGATTCTTTTTTCGTCTACCTACCAATTTTAGAAAAAGGATCTAATGCAAGGTGGCGGACACATCTGCTCATCACTTCTAAGGGTCACTACAGTAGAACCGGTCTAATTCGGATACCTGCGGTTTCAGCACGAGCCGCCCATAGTAGACAGGTGCAGAAATTATAGAATCTGATTCAAAATTATAGGCTGTACAAATTTTGAAAGAACTTATCTTGAACCATACAATTTTAGGATAAGTCAACCTCTTCGTGCACGTACCTACTTCCTGTGCTTTCAGACCTTCGTTTTCTTCTGGATTTCATAGTGGGTATCGTGAAAATTATTTTGAGCACAAACACGATATGATAAAGTCATGTCATATGAGAGTTATGTCAGCATAAACTTTTCAAGGTCAAACACGAATGAGGCACTAGCAACAAGATTTTTATGATGAACTTCATAGAAAATCATCAATTCGGATCAAAAAAACATAACGCGACAAGTATCCTTATCCTATCATCAAAATTCAGTGAGTTATAACGGTCAAAAGATGAATCGTTTCAAAGTGCATGATCAAGTGAGATGCTTCATCATAATCATTAGCTATGATATATTAGCTATAATGCATAACTAAAGATGAGACTATGTTCACCAAAATCATGGAACTTCCTACATTTTGGGCAACGAAGATAATGCATGAAGTATTTTTCCTCTGAAGTCAAGGAGAGATAGAGGAACCCGATTCAAAGATATGTCCACATATGAGGACAAATGCGGGAAGAGGTTGAATGGGCATCGATGAGAATTCGAAACTCTGAAGATGTGCAATGCCATGGTTCAGAATTATTCAAGTACGAGATTTCAAGATTCGGTATGATGGTGATTCGTGAATTCAAGATTCGAAACATTATCAGATCGTGGATCTGCGAACTCAGAACTGAATTTGAAAATCTCAAAGGTTGAGGGTTCTCCAGAGAAGGCTAAAAAATACCCCCTCCTCTCCCCTCAATCTAAACATCCAATATTTTAGCACACAAGGTCAGTACGAGTGACTTAATAGCTGAGGATGATTAGAACTTAGTTGATGTGGATTTAGAAGTATCAAAGAACACAGATGTCGGAATCATACTCTCAATTGACTCTTTATAACTTTTCCTTGAATGTTCAAATATGTACTTTCGTAATAATGTTCTTCATTCGTCAAACTGACGCGGAACTCAGACGATTAATGATCTTTGCTGTTCTCAATATGGAAACATCTCTTTCAAGCTCGTTCGGAGCTTGAAATAAATTTTCGACTGACTACTAGTAGTCAATGCATACCTGGCTCATTTTGACAACTGGAATGGTTGCCCTCAATTCACAGGTTCATTCAACATGTGACAACATAAGTTTGGGATCCCGGAAACCACCCATATTATGCAGGTGCCCAAATTTTAGAGGTGCCCGAATTATAGAGGAAGAATGCCATTTGAGCTTCTGGAATGAAATTCGGTTCCGGGAAAGCACCCATAACCGGGAGTCGCCCGAATTTTAGAGGCGCCCATAGAGTTGTACTTCTGAAGTCACTCGTATTTAGCTCGTGATTCCGCGGAATCGCATGCATGATCCGAACTGAAAAGGCGACAAACTCTTCATGGAAGAGTTTGTCGGTGGTGGAAACGGTCGACGAATGAGTTTTGATGAGGAAGTGAAGTGAGTGGCTATCACGGAGTATTGCCTACTGTAAGTGAGCATACTAGTTCAAATTCAGCCTCATGTATCCATATATTGAACATACATTGAATATGGCAACTTTGATCCAACGAACACTGAGCCCCACACAGAGTGTATGATGTAGCAATGAATACCCAAATCATTCCCCAGCCCTTATCATACCGATGGCTCCCACGAAGAGTTACTCCGAGCCACTTACAAATAACGAAGAGTAGCACATTTTCTCATCAACGACGAAGAGTTACATTTTTCATTATCAACGACGAAGGTATCACTTTTTCTTATCAACGGCGAAGAGTAACACATTTTCGTATGGACGGCGAAGCGGTTTGCCTATCCTGCAGGGGTCAAATATAAGTCGTGATGGATGGATGGGATGGATGGATGGATGTATGGATGTATGGATGGATGGATGGATGGATGGATGGATTGACAGATGTCATGGGTGGATGGGATGAACTGGATAGACGGGGTAGATGAACGGGATGAATGGGCTTGATAACGGGATGAATGGGATAGATAACAAGATGAATGAGATGTATGGGGTGGATGGGATGGATAGGTAGAAAGGACGAATTGTACGGATGGGATGGATGGATCGATGGATCGATGGGATGGGTAGGTGAGATGAATCTGATGGTCGTGATGAATGGGATGGGTGGATGTGATGGATGGGTGGATGGATGGAAGGATAGGATGGATGGATGGATGGATGGATGGATGGACCAATAGTCTCCAAAGGTGACTATTGGTTACGAAAGGGTGTTTTATCAAACTTTTCCGTCAGAATGAATCAAATTAAACATCGGCGAAGTCCCTAAGAGTCTTCCTTAGGATCATCTAGGAGAAGCAACCTTTCGGTGGAGACCGTACTTGTTTGATGATCGCTCATTTAAGCCTTCCCAGTTTCTTGTCTTTGCAGCGCAAAATGGGCGGTCATTCATCTGGATACTGCCCTCGCCTAAAATAACTTGTGGCTTGTGAACAGAACTGCTCGCAGCGACACTCCAATGTTTAAGCTAATTATTTTCCACGGAAAAATGTGATAGAAGTTCCTTTCCCAAACTAATAATCTACTCAGAATCTACCTTGGGATCCACCGGGTATTCATCTCATAAATCGCTTATTTATATTGACTAAAGGCAATTGCCTCTCTTGCTATTGCTCATGCAACTCATCAACATTCCTGATAAGTTATGAGTCTCTGGAACGTCTTTTTTGCTCAGGAAATATTCAGCAAGATCTTAAAATATAATGAGTTGATGCTTTTGGGGAGAAATCTCCATCGGAGAAAGGGACAAGGAAGTTATTTTGTAAATTGAATAGGAGCAGTTGTTGGAGGTTGACACTATCATCAATCCTCCCATCTATCCCATCTATCCACCCCATCCTTCCCATTCATCTCGTTATCCATCCCTTTCATCTCGTTCATCCACTTCGTCCATCCAGTTCATCCCATCCATCTCATCCATCCATCCATCCATCCACCCGTCCACCCATCTATTTATCCATCCATCCATCCATCCATCCATCCATCCATCTCATCTATCCATCCCATCCCATCTATCCACTCATCCATCCATCCATCCATACATCCATCCCACCCACACCCACCCCATCCATCCCATCCATTTATTCATCCATCGGTTAGATGGGATCGGATAGGATGGGATGGATGGATAGGTTGGATGTTCTCTCATCCATCCATTCATCCATCCATCCCATCCACCATTCCATCCCATCCATCCACTCATCCATCCCATTCATCCATTCATCCACTCATCTATTGATCCATCCATCCATCCATCCATCTCATCCATCCATCCACCCATTCATCCATCCATACATCCATCCCACCCTCACCCCATCCATCCCATCCATTTATCCATCCATTCATCCACTAATCTATTTATCCATCCATCCATCCATCTCATTCATCCATCCCATCCCATCCATCCACTCATCCATCCCATTCATCCATTCATTCACTCATCTATTGATCCATCCATCCATCCATCTCATCCTTCCATCCCATTCCATCCATCCATCCATCCATCCATCCATCCATCCATCCATCCACCCGTCCACCCATCTATTTATCCATCCATCCATCCATCCATCCATCCATCCATCCATCTCATCTATCCATCCCATCTCATCTATCCACTCATCCATCCATCCATCCATCCATCCATCCATCCATCCATTCATCCATCCATCTCATCCATCCATCCACCCATTCATCTATCCATACATCCATCCCACCCTCACCCCATCCATCCCATCCATTTATCCATCCATTCATCCACTAATCTATTTATCCATCCATCCATCCATCTCATCCATCCATCCCATCCCATCCATCAACTCATCCATCCCATTCATCCATTCATTCACTCATCTATTGATCCATCCATCCATCCATCTCATCCATCCATCCCATTCCATCCATCCATCCATCCATCGATCCATCCATCCATCCATCCACCCGTCCACCCATCTATTTATCCATCCATCCATCCATCCATCCATCCATCCATCCATCCATCCATCCATCCATCCATCCATCCATCTCATCTATCCATCCCATCTCATCTATCCACTCATCCATCCATCCATCCATACATCCATCCCACCCACACCCACCCCATCCATCCCATCCATTTATTCATCCATCGGATAGATGGGATCGGATAGGATGGGATGGATGGATAGGGTGGATGTCCTCTCATCCATCCATCCATCCATCCCATCCACCATTCCATCCCATGCATCCCATCCATCCACTCATCCTTCCCATTCATCCATTCATCCACTCATCTATTGATCCATCCATCCATCCATCCATCTCATCCATCCATCCACCCATTCATCCATCCATACATCCATCCCACCCTCACCCCATCCATCCCATCCATTTATCCATCCATTCATCCACTAATCTATTTATCCATCCATCCATCCATCTCATCCATCCATCTATCCCATCCATCCACTCATCCATCCCATTCATCCATTCATCCACTCATCTATTGATCCATCCATCCATCCATCTCATCCATCCATCCTATCCCATCCATCCACTCATCCATCCCATTCATCCATTCATCCACTCATCTATTGATCCATCCATCCATCCATCTCATCCATCCATCCCATTCCATCCATCCATCCATCCATCCATCCATCCGTCCATCCATCCATCCATCCATCCATCCATCCATCCATTCATCCATCCACCCGTCCACCCATCTATTTATCCATCCATCCATCCATCCATCCATCTATCCATCCATCCATCCATCTCTCATCTATCCATCTCATCTCATCTATCCACTCATCCATCCATCCATCCATACATCCATCCCACCCACACTCACCCCATCCATCCCATCCATTTATTCATCCATCGGATAGATGGGATCGGATAGGATGGGATGGATGGATAGGGTGGATGTCCTCTCATCCATCCATCCATCCATCCCATCCACCATTCCATCTCATCCATCCCATCCATCCACTCATCAATTGATCCATCCATCCATCCATCCATCTCATCCATCCATCCACCCATTCATCCATCCATACATCCATCCCACCCTCACCCCATCCATCCCATCCATTTATCCATCCATTCATCCACTAATCTATTTATCCATCCATCCATCCATCTCATCCATCCATCCTATCCCATCCATCCACTCATCCATCCCATTCATCCATTCATCCACTCATCTATTGATCCATCCATCCATCCATCTCATCCATCCATCCCATTCTATCCATCCATCCATCCATCCATCCATCCATCCATCCATCCATCTATCCACCCATACATCCCATCCACTCTATTCATCCATCCCATCCATTCGATTCATCGCATCCACCTATCCCATCCATCCCATCCATCCCATTCATCCATCCATCCATCCATCTACCCACCCTTCCGTCCATGCATCCACCTATCCGTCCTTCTATCCAGCCATCAAACCTATTGCGACTTACATTTGACTCCTGCAGGATAGGCAAACTGCTTCGTCGTCCATACGAAAATGTGCTACTGTCTCTCTCGTTGATGAGAAATAATGTTACTCTTCGTCGTTGATAAGGAGAATGTTCTACTCTTCGTCGTTGATTATAAAAATGTGCTACTCTTCGTCGATCGTGGTAAAAAGTGTTGTCCTTCGCCGATCAGAAGAAGAACGTACTACTGTTTGTCGTCATAAGGAAGACTCTTACCATTCGTCAATCATGTAATAAAGGTGCTACCGTCAAATTGGGTAATTTTGGTACACGTGGGGTAACTTTGGTACACTCTCAGAAGTCTTGTACAACGCTCAGGAGCAACTCAGTTAATTTCACAGCACTCCAATCAAATTCTTTTATCAATTCTAATACTATGGAATCCTATTTATTGCTCCTGGAACGTACGACAAGCCTTTGGAGGGTGTACCAAAGTTACCCCACTATTCCAAAATTACCCAATTTGACGGTACTCTTCGCAGAAGCCGTTGATATAATCTAGTAGACGTGAATTGTGTGCACGTTTTGCAGAAATTGTTCCACAATGAGTATCACTATTTCCTCTCGATGTATCGGGGATAGTGAAAGATGCATCCATTGTATCTGAAAAGGATTCAATGACTATCTTTAATAACTAGAGAAAGCCAAAAAATTCAAATTGATATCTTCATACAACAGGAAAGACCGATAGAGCCAGTTTATATAAATATAAAGCCAACAAATTCATCGCAGATATATTGTAACTATTCAAAAATTAATAGTTTGACCTCTGAAATGTTTAGAATGGGTGGAAGGTTTCGAATCGTTTCCAAACTTTTGACTCCTACACGTATTCTACTCTCACTGCAATGAATCACTTCTGTTTCATGGTAATCACATGTGATCTCATTTTCTTCCGATGTAAATTAATTCGCTTAAATGAAGAGGGGAAGCCATAATTTCGTACTAATTAAACACGCTAATAGTTATCCTCTAATAGCCATTGCTGAATTCATCACTTTTTTTCAGATAAATCGTTGACGCATGCGTCAACTGCCGTCTGTTTATGTCTGAGATTCGATGCCACAAAAAGATGATCGCGCGTTTCTAAGGACAATTTTGCATGATGTACTTGGCATTTATCACCGAGGTAAGTATATCATGCTTGGGCTCGGCTGTTACTCTTTTCTTGTCAGTTTTCTTCAATGACACTTTCCAATTTCAAGCTCGACGTATTTCTGAAGCTCGACATCTATTGTTCCGGGTCTATTCTTATGCTTAATGGTCACGCCTACTGGTGTGGCTAAAGCTGAGATGTAGCATAAAATGCAAAGCATCAAACGGTATGTGCATCAATCTCACACACACACACACACACACACACCTCCGCCCCACTGACGAAAACTTCACCACTTATGTAAAGTACACCGACTCGCAGCCTACAGCGATTTACGAAAACAAATGATGGAGGAAGAGCGAAAACGAGATACTGCAGTTGTGCCCTGGGAAAAATAGTCTGTATTGTTTTGCCCAGAGAATTTGGCGTTGCCCCCCGAATGCATCATCGCTCATCCTCCCGATTCAGTGAAAGACACACTTTCCGTAAATCGGTAATCTCGCTTGAAGTTCTTCCGTCCCTCTGCACAGGAGTCATTCTGCATTAGAAATCATTCTTAGGCAGAATTTTTGCGACGGAATATGCGATTATTCTCTCGACAATCGAAACTGGGCATTTTTTCCACTTGCAAAAATTCTCTATACTAAGACTCAATTGTCTCGCAAATGTGAAACTCTGAAATATTCCTGGAAGAGATAAGTGAATAGTCATTGAACCTCGAGAGCTTGCCATGGCATCCGATGAGATTCCACACGTCAATTATGATTACCAAGACACGGCGACATGATTGGCATATCTTCTAAGAGTCTATGAAATGAACTTCTTGCGATTTGTTATTGAGCCACCACGCACTAAATTCAAGTTACTCAATTTTAATACATTCAGTTTCCCTAATCAAAACTCTGGATGTACGATAATTTTAAGTCCACAACATTCTGATAGCAAAGAAACACAGAGAAAATAATGTTTGTCTGCTTCGCTCAGCAGCGACTGTTAGAGAAGACCTACTTCGTCATGGGAAGTACGTCGATAATCTTGGCAGGAACAACATGTAATTTGAGGTCGCTGAGATGAGACTCATATAGCTTGTAATGAAAATTCCAAGCTCGGTAATAAATGTCTCGTCAAACACCATGCCATTGCGAGAACTAATCTATGTTCAGCACAAATTCAGGATGTGTTCAAAGCCTGATTTCCTGGTAAAAGGATCTTTTTGCTAAATCAGAACTTTGCAACTGAGTCGATGCAGACCAGGCTTCCACAATAGCCCAAATATGCATGTTATTGCATAGGCATGCTCATGGCTGTGCATACCATGTATTATACAATATGCTCGTGGTAGGAAGGAGCTACTAGGAGCTGCGAGTGAGCCTCTGAATAGGGCGTTGGATTTCGATTTCGGAGATGGAGATGCTCTGCTCCTTTGATTTGTATTCGGACAAGTAAGTTCTAGTGGGGTGGGCTCCATTCAGACGCTTGCTTTGATCTGCATTCGCAAATGTGAGGATCACCGCGGACAAAACTCGTCTCGAGTATGGTGCCCGCGCCTCCCCCCAGAATGCATGATACTCACTGACTCAATACTTGATGGTCAGCAGGGGATTATAGTATAACCTTATTTAAAATGTGACTCAGTGACGATTCAACATCAGGCGAAAGTAGATGAAGCCAGCCAGTTAAATTTGAGCCAGGAAATTCTATAGACGGCAAAGGATCTAGAGAGGTCATGTGGTACCGAGATTTTTGGAAATTTCATGCTCAACGGGGTCGTTCTCTGCTCTATCGATGAGATGAAACATGAAATACATGGATGTACGTTCGATAGGTGCCAGTTTTATAATACTTCACATTCCTCCAACACAGCAGATAACACTAAGGAACAACATTTTGAACCCGGAATATCCCATTTGGGAAAACATAGTATTCTCGTATATTTGTCGATGTAGAAACTGAGCCAGATTTGCTCCAACACGTCACAATTTTTTTTAATTGCAAGGAACTGAATTTTCTAAGTTGACGGTGTTGCCGGCGCATTCTTGTAGTGTGCCAAGGAGAATCGGAACTTTGATTTCCAACAAATTCTGATTTGCCAAATACGATGGTAGTAGTCTCAAAGGACTAAGATTCACTCAAAATGAGTGACAAGCTGATTTGTCGAGTTGCTATCACCAAAACTTACCCGATTTTGCGATAAATCTCAGAATGCTCACCAAATGGGCCAGAGACATCCTTTTGGAACTCACGCGGGCGTATTTTCTTTGTTTTTATTCGCTCCGAGATTCAGCGGAGCGCCACGTAGTGGCTGACTTTGGAAGTACAACTGGCGTACTGCTAGGGTGACGCCATGTCAATGACAATATTGAGCGTGCACAGTGAGGCACGGCATAGGCGCAGACGGGGTTTTCGTGAATTTAGGAGAAAACCGTAGCTTGAACCTGCGAACAGTAAGCGACAAAGTTGTTGGAAATTCAATTACGAAGATTTTGAGCTGTTCTGGATATCAATCAGAGCAATATTGAAAGATTCACGGAGCTCGATAGAATGGATGCGAGCCCGCGGCTTGAGTGGCGGCTGCGACGCCTATGCTAAAAGCACCCCAAATCTCGAAATCGCCTCAACTAGCTCAAATTTGCTCGGATTTAGGCTCACGACCACTCAAACTCTTCGTTTTTACAAGTTCTACAACTTTCTTGCTTATTGTTGCCACATTTGAGCGATGGTTTTCGAGTTTGACCTTTACGAAGATTCGCCGTCTGCTGCACAGTACGCCAGTTGTAGTGAATGCGGTGGCCACGGGTCGCGCACAATCGTCCGTTTTGAATTTCAAAAGCGCGCGTCTCGGAGCGAATACATACTTTTGGGGGAGAATATTCACGATGCGCCAAAATGGACGGGTGTTTCATAGGGGAGTTCTCTTTGACAGATCAATTTTGAGATTCTTCGGAATAAGATAACACAGGGAGTACAGACGACCAGGGGTCCGATAAAAGTAAAATGCTTGAGGCGAAAGCAAAAAACTTCGCTTTCGGATTCGTTTGTTGGTCAAGCTAGCCTCAATCCGGTCGAGCTCTGGAGCATGCAAAATCACAAAACAGTTACAAAGGTTTGATAATGCGTCTGCATGTATCATTTGCTAATGTTTGCAAAGCGGTGTCCAATTGGATGAGTCGAGTGAGTGTGTCGATTGATTCAGGATAAACACTTGCAGAATCACAGGGTGATATCATGCTTGGTGATGGATTGTGTACGGTATTTCAGAAATCTCTGATGGTGCTACGGGATGATTATACCGAGTGTGATTGAAATGGTCTAACTTAGGACACGTGACATGAATCGTATCGATCTCCCTGCATTCCTTATGCGATGTTGGTCTCAGTTCACGCTGATTTTATCATTTCTCATCGGACCAAATTGTTATAAATATCGGCTTGAGAAATTTCGAACACCACGCGCCTATGGGTTGATTGGGGTTTTTACGTTTGAGGCAATGCTGCGTTGTTTTTAACTGGTAAAACTCGCCATCACGGATAAGAATATGATCTTCAAAGTTCAAAAACGCCGCATGGCCCATCGATTGGAGCAATGATAGGTCCATGCCGTATCTAAACCGTGCTGTGTGACGATTATGGTTCAAAAAAATCGATTAATAGTGCTAACTTTGTCAAAATTAGATTTCTCGAGGGTCAAGTACAATTCCAAGCTGATTGGGAAACATGGCAACTCAACAATTGAAAACTGCTATGAGAAAAAAAACCTGGTGAGCTCTGAACACAGTCTGCTATGGTTCATAACAGAACTTACTGGTACGAGGACTACTCATATTCTTATTCTAATAATTTTTGCTATAATTTTTGGAAAATGTTTGAAATAGTATCCTACTTCAACTTGAAGGATATACATTAGATCGACGACTCTGGCAAACTGGGCCTTATTATTGAAATCGTAATAGTGGAACCCTGCCGAAATTCTGTCATGGTATGTACACCAATGTTTTTGCTTGTCGGACTTTGTTTCTTTCCGACAGAGTTAAGAAATTTCGAGATTATTGGAAGCAGAGTATCATGTATGATCACAGTATAATCCTCGCGCCTGCGTAAGTACTGCCAACATCTTTTCTAATCTGCTCCTGCTTTGACTATCTTTACTGCCGTGCCTGTGCCTTCGGGCCATTTTCCTTTCAGCCACTTGCATGCACTTATATGCAAGCCACCGCAGCAACAATCATCCAAACTGCGGGCTTGCATAACCACCTCAATAAATGAAGAATAACAACAACGCTGAGATTGAGGTTAGCAGTGGCTACAGGAGATTGCGCGGCAGCAAGCGGTTGAGTGTGTTGGCAGGTACGTGAGACCGCCCCTCCTTTTCTCAGACGTACTACACGGCACGCACCAACAGCACATACACAATGAATGTGTGTGTAGTATGCAAGGGCCCGCCAACAAAATGGCATCCCTTAAGGCCGTGCCCGCAATGCCTGAAACCTCGGCACACAAAATGCGCGGGCAAAGAAAAAGAGGGTCAATGCAACATCTGTCGCTCAAAAAAGCAAGGGCCTCGGGGAGCAAACCAGCATCAGTCCAGCAAGCCCAAGAGAACATCGCTGCCAGAGCAGACGACACGTGCTCGTAGCACTGGGAAAACTTCTGCTAGCGGATCATCTCCGCAGAGCGCTGCGGCAGCAACAGCGCGCTCAAAGGTGGGGGCCCCTCCCCGCTCGTCGCTACCTTCTGCAAAGATGCCTGCGTCGTGCATGCCAGCGTCGGCTGCCACGCGCGCAACACTCAGCGCAGACGCCAATCGACTGGCGGGCATTTCAAACTCTATCAGCACTGCAACGGTTGGCGAAGCAACTCCTCCAAGCACGAGCAGTGTCTGCGACATAACGAGGATATCACCATCCAATCCCGGCCATGTCCCTCAGCTTTCACCTCGGGGCAGCACAAACTCAGCGGCGTCTCAACCTGTAAACGGTAACATCACTGGAGCGACACCACCTACAACGTTCGTAACAAAAAATATCTTGATACCAGAAAGTAAACTTAACTTTTTATTTCAACAACTAGATTTTCTTCGAGATCAGTTGACAGACGTTCAAAACCTCTTGAGCTACCGTCAAGCCGAAGTTGATCCTGTGACTACCACAAATCCAGCAGTGGGGGAAGTCAATCGGGAACTTCTGAAGCGGGTGGGGGCTCTAGAAGATTTGCTGAAAAGACAATCTTCTCAACTGGAAGAGTTGAAACTTGATCGTCAACTGATCCTGGAGGAAAACTTCAAGTTAAAGAACCTCGTGAAAGATTCTGGTCGAATGTTGTCTGCTAATCCGACAGACTGTGATACTGGTAGTACTCCCGCTGAAAATCCAAATAGTCTCACTCACCACCACCCACCGGGAGTCTCAGTTCGAACGAACCCTTCTTTCGGCCATTCTACCAAGCACCACGAGCTGGTTATAAATGGAGCTTTAAAGCCCAATGTGAGATTATCCTCGGAAGAGATGAAAGATGTCTCATACGCGGTGCTAGGTACAATCCTCCCGTCTCTCAGAAGAGAGGATATCATCGGAGTTCGCGTGCTCGAGTCGCGCCGCTCGGCAACAGCACTGGGTGATGGTTCTCAGAGTACGGGGGAGTCGAGCTTGACGGGACCACCACCTTCATGTATTGTTCAGCTACCCAGCGGGCGACTAGCTCATGATATCCTGCGGGCCAAGCGCACGCCTGCCCATACTTACTTCACAACTAACAAAATTTCTCCTACTTTACTTGATCTGGCGTCTGCTCCCATTATGCCCAATCATAAAATTTTCATAAATGAATTATTGCCTCGTGATGAGTTTGAGTCATTCAAGAGCTTGAAGTCCATTGCAAGAGGGCTTGGCTTTAAGTACACGTGGCATAGTGGAGGCAGATTCTTTGTCAAGTGGAGTGGAGGCAGGCGTGCGCATGTCTTCGCTAATGCTGCTGATTTGCAAACAATACACACGGCTTGCCTATCAGAGTCTCGCCGTCCGAATCGCAAATCTATTCCAAAGACTGATAGGCAGGACCAAAATCCGGCCGGCGAGCAAGCTGCAGCAGCATCCAAACCATGACTAGGTACGTCTGCTGGGTCTAAGGAGTCTAAGGGGAATCATTTGGGTGCGGGGTTTATAAACATAACATCTCTACCGGGGCATATTGAGGAATTTCGTTTTCACCTCGCTCAAGATCCATCTTTCCATCTCATTGGTATCGCCGAGACATGGTTGGACGCAAAAGTTGATGACAGCCTCATTCAGGTTCCAGGTTATACGGTTGTCCGACAAGATCGGAATAGGGGGGGAGGAGGAGTTGCCCTTTTTGTGCGCAATGACTATAAAGTCAAAATCTTGACAAAATCTGATACGACATGTGATGGCAAACCGGGAATACCGGAGTATTTATTTTGTAGCATACAAAAGGGTAACTCCTCTCCCATACTCGTGGGAGTCATTTACAGGCCCCCGCATATTCCGATGCAGAAGGACTCTGATATGTTCAAGGTTTTGAGGGATCTATCGAGTGACTATAGTCACAAAATCATCATGGGAGACCTGAATGCGAACTTGCTGTCGACATCGCCTGATGCGTTAACTATCAGACGCTTAGTAGAGGAGCTATCTTTAAAGCTAGTCCACCATGGCCCGACGCACCACACTAACTCCTCTCACACATGGATTGATTTGATTCTGGTTGACGACAACGACATCATAATGAACTCCCAGAATATCCACATTCCTAGCTTTGGTGGACATGCACTCATTGACGTGACTATCGACATCTTTGTCCCTGAGCCTGTAGAGAAACCATTTACTTTCCAAAAGTACAGTGACATCGACCCAGAAACACTCAACAACGTGTTGCAACAGATGGACTGGACAGCAATAGATAGCGCCGAATCTAATCTGGAGGGAGCCGTGAAGTGCTTGAGTGATAATCTTCGTGCAGCCACGGACCATCTGGCACCTTTAAAATCTGTGAAACCTCGGAAAAAACATGCTCCATGGATAAGTCCTGATTTGAAGATAATAATTTCTAGGTGTGCAGCGGCGAAGAGGCGCTATAAACGCACACATCGCACTACGGACCTGGATGAGTTCCTACAATTGAGCAAAGAGATCAAGGCGCGCACAGAGCAAGAGCGTAACACTTTCCTCCAAAATCATCTTTCGGATGCTCTTGCGCAGAATAAAAACATTTGGAAGGAAATGCGCAACCTTGGTCTCTTGCCTAAAAGCAAAGAGGAGGAGCTGCATGGTTTTGCACCAAACGAGCTTAATGCTCATTTTGCGGAGGTCTCCATCTCACCTCAAGAAGATCATGTAGAAGGAGCAAATGTCATCTCCTCGGCGGATGAGAACGGCTTCTCATTCTCGCCGACTAATGAGGTCGATGTCATCTTGGCCGTGAAACACTTTTCATCGCAAGCTCGAGGCGTGGACGGAATCCCTCAAGTTGTAATTGCCAAAGCACTTCCTGCAATCAGCGAAATTGTTGTTAAAATTTTCAACGCGTCGTTCGCACAAGGTGTATTCCCGGAATCCTGGAAGAAAGCTCAGCTGATCGCACTTAAAAAGACAGCAACACCATCCACTGTCGCGGACTTCCGCCCTATTGCGCTACTGTGCTTCCTTTCCAAGGTTCTGGAGAAAATAGCCCACGACCAACTCATGGAGTACCTGAAACGAAAGCAGTTACTAGATTCCCTCCAGACTGGATTCCGGCGCCACAACAGCACGCAGACAGCTCTACTGAAACTGACTGACGATATCCGAATGGCCAGAGACAAACAAAAGATCACGCTTCTCTTGCTCTTCGACTTCAGTAAAGCATTTGATACCATCTCTCCCTCAAAATTGCTCCAGAAGCTGCGCACACTAGGTTTCTCAAGAATGGCTCTGATGTGGGTAAGATCTTATCTTGAAGGGCGTTCACAAATCGTGACATCTCGAAACAACGGTGATTCTGATTGGCTCACAACCAACTTAGGAGTACCCCAGGGCTCTGTTCTTGGACCACTTTTATTCAGTCTTTACGTAAATGACCTCCCAGACATACTTCACGGACAACCTGTCAAGCATATATTCTACGCAGATGATCTCCAAATTTATCTTCACATTGAGAAGAGCAAAATCTCGGAGGGCATCGCTAGACTGGAAGAGGTGGCACGATTGATCGCTGGATGGGCCGAGAACTCCGGCTTGCGTCTCAACGCTGGCAAGACCAAGACTATCTTCTTTGGCTCTGCGAGTAATGTCAATGAGCTGAAGGGAATGGGTCTAGTCGGTGTTGCGATGCCGGGCGGAGTGACGATTCCGTTCAGCGACACGGTCGTGAGTCTCGGTATTACACTCGACAGTCAGCTGAAGTGGAAATCGCAGGTTAACCAAGTAACAAAAAAAGTCAATAGAGCCCTGTATGGCCTGCGATTCATCAGGGCGTGTACTACCGAGATACTCCGCCGAAAACTAGTCGAGACATTAGTCCAACCACATCTGGACTACTGTGCAGTGGTATATCTAGACGCAGACGAAGAACAACGGACGCGACTGCAAAGATTGTCCAATTCATGTGTGAGATACATCTTTGGTGTTAGAAGGGATGAGCACATCACTCCGTACCGGGAACGCCTGCGCTGGCTACGGCTGGACTCCCGTAGATTATATTTTGCAGCTATTCTGATATACAAAATCTTGAAGATGAGAGAGCCCGAATACTTGGCTGCAATGTTTACCATGTATCAGCGCAGGCCTACCAGTCGGAGTGAAGAGAGAGAACTTGATATACCCAGAGTTCGGCTCACCGCGACTGAAGGCTCTTTTCAGTATCGTGGTGCTAGGCTCTGGAACTCTCTACCTCCCTCCTTGCGCCACTCACCCTCGATATCAGCTTTCAAACTCTCGCTCAAACTTCACCTATTAGAGCTCGACTCCAAAGACTCTGCAATAATCCCAATCGTACTACGCTGAGTACTGCCAGTAATAGAGTATTTATTTATTTATTTGTTAGAAAATATTTCTGTAATCTGTGTTTTGCAACGATGCTACCTGGCATGAGTCGAATTAATGACGTATCATATCTGTGATAAAACTGACCTTGGATAGCTTTGACCAAATATCCCAGTTATATTTCTATTATGTCTTTTGACATTCAGTATTATATTGTCAGGAATTACCTTTCATATAAGGATATGTTGTATAAATGTTGAATTGAGTTTTTGCCTTTATGGTGAAATAAAGCTTATCTTATCTTATCTTATCTTATAACCACACCATCGATTTCATAGTGATGAGTGTATCATATTATGAAAACTGTATGTCTTTCCTTCCACAAATAATAATTAAGTTAATTCTGTTCTGCGCGTAGAGCTCGACCCAAAAATCCTACCATGTTTTTGATCTCCTATTAACATCATGCTCTTGTCGTATCATTCACATATCTTGTTCTGAAAGTATTGACAAACCCATTCCCATCATGATAGTCTGGTAAAGTTATATTAAGAAATGACGAAGGGAAGGAAATGAAAAGTTGTTTGAATTAATTCCTAACCCGCAAGAGCTTTTTGTGGTCACCGAAGAAGCGAATAATTCACGGTATATTATCTAGTTCATACGATACATGGTTATGCATAATTGATGCATGGTCATGCATGATTCATGCACGACGACGTACCGCCATTTTCGGTACGCCATCGTGCGTGATCATGTACCAAACACATTTTCAAGGGCAGTCTACATTACATTGATGCTCATTCAGTTGAATAATGTGTCACCTGTATAGAGTCCCTTCTGGAATATTTTTACCAATAGATACTGCTCATTAATGTCACCCTTAATTTATTCAAGTCCACGATTGACCCATGTAGGGCGCGTGGGCTTGCAGCCATCCACAGTGTAACGATGGGTTTGACTCTTGAATTTTGTAAACAATTCAAAATTTTTCGACCGAATGCAAGAATCCCTAATTTTGGATTACTGATCACCAGAGGTGTAGTAGATTTTGACCGCATGAGAGCATTATTCGTTCCTTCGATTGATTACAGAGAGTATTTCTCTACTTTCCACCAGTGAACGGGATCGATGTGACGTGAAGAGATTGGCAATATGTGGTTGATTCTTTCGATTGAAAGTGGTATTCATGGGACTTAACGTTTTTGATCATGTCAAAAGACCAATCTTGAGTGCAGATGAAGTGAAAGAGGGATCTGATCCAACTGCAAGTGATGACAGATGCAGATACTGCGAAAGAACTTTGCTCTGGTGAATTTCGGGTTATGAAATGGTATTAGATCTACTCTCAGCATGTCAAAAATCAGAGCTGCAGCAGCTGAAGAGAATAGCTTACGACGAGGTGGTGGGGCAAGGTAATCTGAACTCTGAGATGATATGGGCTCCCGGGAGTGATTCCGATAAGGGATATTTCCACGCCCGGTGCAGAACGTGGTCAACACAAGCTCCCGCTAGTGCGCGGCAGTTTAGAGAGATTTTATACGCGATTGGGCGCTGACGTAGAGTGCAGCTCTGGTGCTGAGGGAAAAGGGAGGATGGATGAGCCGGAATCGGAATTTTACGAGCGATAGCGAGGGTCTAGTCGAGCTCTGCAGCTCGGAAAAAATAGTACTGCTCATGGTTTTTGAGGCTAACGCATCTGTACTCGTCCACCTTCTATAAACGAGAACTGATGCTACGCTCGCGGCAAAATAATGTAACAAAACAAATATATAGAGTATCATGCTGTATCTTCCCCTCCAACCTATGAGTCAAGGATGCCTGATCGTCCAACTCTCCTTGCTCCATGCCCTGCTGAAATGTCACCTCGTGATATGGACTCATATCGCAGTTGGGAATCGACAAACGTTGCGGTACTATCGAAGGAAACGTGAGATATCGTTGGGGGAAATCTCACAGATGAAGGGCAGCGACATAATTGCACTTGGCTGGATTTTCGCGTCTACACGTGTGTGTGAGTGAGCGATGTCCCGGGTGTGGGCTCTAAAACTCGCGGCGTTTCTACATCCCGCTGGCAACGGCCGTTATACAATCTTGCTCTTTACAGCTTGCCAGTCTCCGGCTCGCGCACAACGTACTCTTATATGAGGCGCCAAGCATACACGTCGCGTGAAAAACGCATCCCGGCAGACGTTCTCTTTCTCGCCTCAGCACCCTTCAGCGCCTCGCCTCGCGTTCAACCCCGGCCACCCACTCGACTTATCAAATTAATGCCGTCGTCGGGTTATGGCCCCGGAACACTTACTGTCACTCTGAGAAGACTTCGAATCCATCCGCGCGACGCACTGATGCGATACGCGATGGCCGTAATGTTGTACTACTGACGATCCGAGCCGGGCTGAGATGGCCACGAGCGCCCCCATCATCTTTCCAGCAATATCCAATACTCGATTATGTGTTAAAGCACTTCCTAGATAAAAGTGTGCAGAAATTTGAAAATTGTGAATGGGATCTTTATAATGTAATGGGTTCTGTCCAGTTTAGGTCATACTTCAGTCATATACCACAAAAAATTTCCCGTCGCCAAAGTCATAAATATCGATGCATCAAAGATAAATGCCCAATATAGAGAGTCATCTTCAGAAAGCTCATCAAATGGAAACCTCTGGATCATCTCATTTTCTCACCCCAACAAGATGATTGATTGAGGTGAAGCCCATTTCCTTACCGCGCTTCGAACCAGCTTTTTCGCACCTTTATTCGAAGAAACTACCGAACCGATCTTCACCAAATTTTGCAGACATGTTCGGGGCATACCAAAGGGTGTATATCTCCAGAATTATGCTAATTAATTGACTCAAAGTTATTTAATCAAGATTATGTGCAAAGATACGTTGTAGCCATAGCTTCATGCCGTACTCGGCGTCTCCTCCGTTGGGCAACGCCACTCGCGACGTACACGTTTCGGCCTCACACCACCGAATAACGACGAGTTTCGCTCGCTACCAGAATCTCAACTACTTAGCGGTGCATATCGACGTAATGTGAAAATCATGATGAATATTGTAGAATCATCGGGTGTAACCGAATGTAATGTGAAGAGGTACACTAAAATTTCCCGCGCCATGCCTTCATCCGCCTTGATCGAGTTTATGTAAGTACATCTAATTATCGTCCGGTGTTTACGTCAACAACTCTTTTCACGATTCACGGCATGGAAACGAGTGATCGTCTGAGCGATAACCTTTGCAGTTTGAAAAAAACAAGAAAAATTTTTAGCGTGAGTGTGGTAACTAAATGCTGCCGATGAGGAATAACCGTCTGAAAGCAACCTCGGGCTCCGTTTTTAGCTTACACGTCGGAATTTTTGTCTGAGTGAGGAGAACGTTAGAAGAATCAGGTGCTGCTCATCTAGCAAGAAGTCATGCTATCTAGAAAGGAGTGCGAACTCATTTTCTACACTGAGAAATATACAAGAAAATCGTCATTTGGTGAATGAGAAATCCCGACCCCAAAACTGGGTCCCATAGTGTAATAACGCGCACTCTTATAGTAATTGTGCGACCTCTTCCTTAGTCCTCTTTGCCCCGTTTTGTCCGCAAACACGGACACACCTAGTATAGTTCGGTCGTAATTTATGACTCGCAAGCTTGGTACTCGGATTAATTCTCACGACTCGTTAACATTCAGGTTACCTCGGCTTCAGCGCGTTCCTTAGAGCGATAGGCCAATGAAGGAAAAGATCATCAGACATGGACATCGATAACTGCAACCTAGAACAAGTCGTATTTTTTCCTATTCACGATCATGTTATGTCGAAAAAATTTATATGAGTCGATTCCGGTGAAAGCGAGGTTAGAGCTCTCGCCTTTCAACCGAAAAGTCGTGGATTCGATCCCCGGTGCCGGCACTACTGAGATCTTTTTCAAGTATTCTCACCGTGGCGGAGGGGGGGGGCATATTTTAGTCCCACTAGGTTAAAAAATAGCATAGGCTACTCGGGAGTGAATGTGGGCCTCAAACTCTCGTGTGTTTATCAATAATACACACTCGGGAATAAAAAGCCAACGTCACTCCCTGTAATATACTATTGTTTGAAAAAACTAGAAAAACCATGAATGGTGAGGCCAAATCTAACGATGATTCGTGAAAGGAATATTGTACCGAACACATTGGTTTTTGACACATTCCATAGAAATTTGATGATAAACTTCTTGTCATGAGTGTAGATTATTTCTCATGTTACGAGTAGCGGTATTATTCGTATCACTCACTGTAGGCCGTGCTTCAGCGAGCAAAGATGATTCTATTGTAGTCTTAATTCCAACGAGAGTCGAGTATTACTCATTTGGAAGCGCAACCGCTATAGACTTCGGTATTGTCCAAAAAGGGTCGAGAGGATGAAGAATTTTACGACAAGGGAAGCGTTACTCTCAGATTATCTCAGTCGTTTTGAACTCTTTAAAAATACTCAATGGGTCATATCATTCCGTGAACCCCACTCAAAGAAGTCACAGCACATTCAAATTCTCGACTTTGAACCGTGTAACAAAACCACGTTTGGCTCAGCTCTGGAAGAAATTTTCTTCGGGTCAAGTTTGAGCTGGAACCCATAAGACTGACCCAAATTTCATCCATCAGATTCGTAAAAAGTATCCAACTTCGGCAGAAGCTTGGCACAAAGGTTACCCAAACTTTGTCTAACTTGGATGCCTTTTGGGGACCGATGGCAAGAGTTTGGCTCAATTTCATGAGTCAAGTTTGGCGGAGACTTTCGCCAAAGTTGAGCCAAATGTGATGTTTGTCACACGGACATTCGTACTGATAAAAATACGCTGCTAAAAGAATTTAGCAGAATGCTTTCTCATTCCCATAGAAGATGTCAACTAATCTCATATTATTCACTCAAAAATTCGAATACAATAATTTGTTATATTGATCAATTCTTCTCATGGAATTTTTATTGAATTATTTATTCATCCAAAATATCAATATAATCAAATGATAAACTTTATGAAATAATCAATCCACTATATAATGAATCATTTCTCAATCTTTTTCATATAATCTTACACAATATTCAAGTTTACTAAGGATACTCTTCGAAAATTGCAGTCAATAATATTTTCATCAAATGATTCCGCAGTATTATTTCATCAGTACAATAATTCTCCATTGACGGATCTCTACCAAAACAGATCGTTACTGCGTATGCTGTCGCTGACAGACCGCAAGAACTATAACCAATCTGTTTTTGCACCTTCTTGAATACTACGAAATCATCTTCCAGTGAAGGATACCTTTTTTTTATGAGATCCCTTTCTTTATCATCCAAATCTTTCAAACTGTGAATGTCACAACACAGGCTGTCATAAATGAATATAAATGGTGCTTTATAATGTAAGCACCTCCAATGCTTGAAATCATTTGATTACAGAATTTGGATATCTCCACAATGAGTTTCATCAATCATTCCACTTAACTGTGTCAATACCGTGTCTATGGGTTCGAAATTGGGATAATTTTTTTTCAAAACCTTCAGAAATGCATTGATTGATTCATCTCCTAACCATGATCCAGTTCTTTCGAATTTCATTAAACTGACTTTCTGTAATTTTAATTTCCAGTGGGTGGGACAGAGTGATAGGAATGTAAAGGTCTTCATCCATTTTTATTAACGCGAGAAATCGATTGATGATAGAGAATTTTGGTGAACAGGTGGTTATGTTAGGGAAGGAACAAATCAACTGTCGGTGAACTTGAAAATTGGAATGAAATGTATCATTTGGAACGCAAAATTTCGAGATCGATTTGACAAAATCTTTTGAGACTTCGTACGTGTATTTTGGAGACTGTGATGCTGATGCCAGTGAATTTTGAGCATGATCGCATGGATATTTTTTGACTTGTAAATTTTTTAATGAGAAATTTGAAATTTCTCGGAAAGAAGCAAATCTTATCAATGATTTGTACTTTATTTTACTACATGGAAAAAATTTAAAGGAAGTAATTTAGATGTTTTTCAACATGCTGGATCGATTGGTTGATACGGAATTCTGTTAAATTGCGATTATAAAGGTTTCATAGCCCAACGGAAGAGAAGTGTGTGAAAGATAGAATAAAATGAGCTCCAATCGAAATTTCGTATTAACCAATCAATTCAGCACGTCGAGAAACGCGTAAATCAACAGCCTCAGTTTTTTTGAGGAGGAAGGAGAGAATATTTTTAGTTTTTAAGATGGAAAAAATTATAAATAAATGGAGAAAAATTCATAAGTATGAAAGTAATCATCGGGGAATTCTTAAAATCTAGCATTCCCATCTAAAGACGCCTCCGAACATGGCATAAAAATTTCAGGACGATCGATCAAACCAGTGAAGAGTTTTGCTGAGCGATAGAAAACAACATACATACACACACACAGACACGGACAGAGGGCTCGAAAGACGGGGTTGTAGTAATTTTGTGAGGGGTTATAACGAAAAACTGTGACCTACATTAGATAGATCTTGGCGATAGGAAGAGGACTTTACAAATTTCATGTATTCCAGAGGTTCACTGGAGGAGAAAAAAAATCTTTTTAGAAAAAATTTGACGAAAATTCCGCTGGCACCAGATGAATGCTTCCTCTCTTGAGAAAGCAATATCTAAGTTTATATTATCCGTTTATACTGCGTTTTTTATCTCTTGACACGATCATTCGAAACAAGTTAAGGCGATGCGGTCACCGTGCACCGTGACCATGGACCTTGAAAATACACCTTACATAAAAAATTTGAAAATTCAAAGTGTGAGGCAAGTTATCGGATACTTGTTAATGCCCAACTTGCATTCTTCAATCCGTTGCTTAGCCCAAATCACAAGAGAATCGGAGAAAAGTGGGGATAAAAGGTCCTAACCTATAATATACGCACATTTTCATTCCGATATTTCTCCGATTCACTTGCAATTTGGGCTTATGGACGAGCGCACAAATCTGAGTTAGATAATAATGAATATTTGTGCGCTCATCGTTTAGCCCAAATCGCAACAGAATCGGAGGAAGATCGGAATGATATTCATCTTGCATAGTGACCGCATCGCCTTAAGGGGCGAGCGATATTCCCTCTTTTAATGAAGCGAGCTTCAAATTAGCAATTCTCCATCGCTAGTCAAAGCTGAATGCACTCTGCTCTGAGGACTTATTTCATTTTTCATCACTTTGACATTACACACTGCTCTAGGGCCGGTGCAATAGCTCGCTGTCGGTGCAAACTCACACCAAAGATTACAATTGCCCTGTTGGAGAGCAATAAAACATGAGAATAAAACATCCACTGCAATCGTAAACAGCTCAGGCCAGCGAGCTAACAGGGCTTATACGCGCAAGGAAGAGTGCAATCGTCGTGGTGGTGGCGAATTTGCCCACGTGTATTGCATGAGGCAAATCAACATTGGCTGTGCCCAGGTATGTCGAGTGTGGCGTGAAACAGAGTAGATTTGGCCTACTGACGAGTTTTCCATGAACTTGCCACACTACGCTTTTCATACTATCTATTGAGTTACCCTTATCTTAATTGAAGAAGATGCCGGGCACTGGCATTGTTGATAAAAAACCGTGGTATTCGGAGACTGATTGTTGGTGAGTGTCACAGATATTTGGAAAGTATACGCTCAAATATTTTTTCCAAGTTTTTTGGCACGCAAACATGAGACGGATTGTTCATCTTTCCGTATCCTCTACGAGGGAACCCGTTGCCCACGACGCAGAATGGATCACATATGGGTCATTCTGCATAAGCGCGTCATTTTGGACATCTATATTCTGAAGAAGAAAATGGTACTTAAAACTGGCCTGGTGGGTAGAATATCTTTCATTTCCGCTACAGATGAACGTATGATGTTTTGGCCAACCAAATCTGAACGCACAGCAACGTAAAATGAATTTCTGTGTATTGGTGAGCCACGGAGTTTACAGTACTGACACGGGGTTTACACAAATAACGTGAAGACGCTTCTTATGGAGGGAGGGGACAAATATACTACCTGGCTTGAAGTGTTGGTGTCTGAATGTGATTGTCCAAACTCAAGGGTTGAGTAGTATCTACCATGGGAGCGCGCATCTCGTTCAGTTTGAGCCGCAGATATAGATCAGTGCGCGACTCTCGAAATTCGAGTACTAAGTGGCTAAACTCGGCACAACAACATGATTCTGGGCTCAAATAATAGGTGGTACATTCAATGATCAATATTGATGACAATCATTGTGTTAGATATATACCTCAACAGGCCCCACTGTGTGGAGGCTTGTGCATGTATGTGTGTGTGTGTGCGAGTGAAGGACGGCTGCAGGGTCTTTGCTCGTCGTCTGCGAGATCAGACTCTGCCAATCTGCATGGCGGATCGCCGCCAGTTGTACCATATTTGTATCTCTACAATAAGCAACATCCTAGATGGATAGTGAGTATACGTTCAGTAAGGTCTTACCCACAACCTCCTCCGTGCAAACACTACACATTGTTTAAAAATTGCAGTGCGATATGGAGAGATAGCAAATACGTGCATTTTTCCCCTTTTCGCGGTTTTTTGGGTACAAGTCGGAAAATATTGATTTTTCGAGAAAATGTGTGAACTAACTTCTTGTACATTTTAAGATCTGCGAATGTTGTCACTACAAGTTTTCCAAAAAAAAAACCCATATTTCAGGACTTATAATGGAAAAACGAAAAAGGCGTTGAAGGATGCACGTTTTATTGTTTATTCTCGCCACGCCCCGACTTCCAAACAATAATTCTCGTCAATATTGATCATCAAATGTGCCGCTCATCATTCCAGCCCAGGATTATGCTGTTGTAGCGAGTTTAGCTATCTACTCAAACCTCAAACGTTTTACAAGCTATGGATGTCTGGTATTGAAATATGGTGCCACCATGTTGCGAGTCACACTTATCATTGGATACAACAGACAGTATAGACGAAGACCGTCTGATTATTTGCTGAAATCGTTTCATCCTCCATACACCCTATTCAATGTCCCTAGATCACACAAATCACATGCGAAGGATGGCTCACTCAGGACCATACCTAGGCACGTGTACTTCTGGACACTTATATCAAATTCGAGTAGTATAATATCTCCCCAACAATTCGCATACATGCAATGAGATCCTCGGATACAAACACAACAGCATATACACACATGCCTGCTTTACAGTACTCAATTGATAGTCTGATGATTCCCCGGGACTTGCACAGATGCATCAAATCTCACGGTCACTCGTGCATTAGCACACACATACAAGCCTACTCCATCAACAGAATGCAGAAAAAGTGTCACTAGATGGCCAAGTGTGTTAAAACTAGGGCTACGGTTCAGTGCAAAAAGAGCATTTAGAGTACTTACAAGGGGAGTCCGGAGTCTCCGGGCCCGGAAATCTCACCAAAATTTTTTCACAGTTTCGTACCACCTTGAATATGAAGAATCTAAAGCAACTCTGTCAAATGGGTTCTGTGCTACAGCCAGAAACGTCAACATTGCTAGTATCTCCCTATATTATATAGTTGAAATGAAAACTTTTGAGCGATTCCACCGAATTCCTCTGTATTCCACTGAGTGTCACCAAGGGCCACCGAGGTCCACCGAGCGCCACAACCTTCCACCGAATTCGTGCGAATTCCACTGAATTCCACTGACTTCCGCCGAATGCCACTGAACTCATTAGATATTCCACTGAATTCCATCATTCTTCCACTGAATTTCTTTGTTCTTCTACTTAGATTCCACTCCCTAACATTACCATTTTTCACCTACATTTTCACGATATTTGGCGAAAGTGGCACGTTCTGCCACCTGCGATCCACCGAATTCCAATGTGACTCCACCGAACTCTCAATTATGCCACCGTTATTCCACCGAATTCCACCGAATTCCACCGAACTCTACCGACGTCCATTGAATTCAATTTTATTTTTTCGAATCCACCTCATCCTATTATTCTGTACTATTTCATTTTCAAAAAAGAATGGTCTTTCAATGGTATTGCAACAAGAAGAATATATTCTCTCAACCATGAACGGAAAATAATATGTATCAAACAAAACAATTTTTTCAAAACTTGTAAAACTTGTGATCCATCTGTACTATTTCATTTTCAAAAAAAGAATAGTCTTTCAATGTTATTGCAACAAGAAGAATATATTCTCTCAACCATGAACGGAAAGCAATATGTATTAAACAAAACAATTTTTCCAAAACTTGTAAAAACATCAAAAATTGGATGAACTATAAAGTGAACTACAAACGAAAAACAATAAGAATTAAACAAAACAATTTTTTCGAAACTTGTAAAAACATGAAAATAGTATGAACTATCAAGTGAATTACGAATGTGAATGAGAAAAATATCGCTTAACAAAAAAGCCATATCAAAAATCAGATCGAGAATGAGCCAGTCTCAATCTCTTCGATTCAATCTCTCGATATCGAGAGAATCCACCCAATTCATAGAAACAATTTATAAAAACTTCAAAATGAATACAAACTAATAATTTTTGAACCCACTCATTCTCCTTTAAATTTCTATGTTTCCATCTCCACCTCCCTATGAATGAAAGTCACATTTTGAAATTCATACTATATGATAAAATGATTCATTTTGATTTATGTTACCTTTCTCACAAAAATTTCGTTAGCAACAAGTAACTCCTCCAAAGCCATTGTTTCATCTGGGAATGATTTTATATTACCAGCAGATTTTACTCGTACAATATAGGCCACCCCTTAAAATATCAAGAATCATCATAATAAACAAAATTCACCGCAGCATAGATTGTTGAAATTCACCGTTTTCTTGCAGATCCCCTATTAATTCTATCTTGTTCCCACGTTCTATTACTGGACAAATCTCATCCTCGCACTTTATCAAAACAAAATCCCCATCCATTCATTTCCGCTCTTATTGTTCTTCTTCACAATATCATCTTTCAGATAACCAACCAATTCTGCAAGTTCAAAAATGCACACTGTATATATATATATATATATATATATATATATATATATATACTCTTCTTTTCAGTACATATTCTACATACTTATCAATCCATTCTTCAATGATACATCCCGGAAATTGATTGATAATGGTTCAGATAGTTTGCCGAATTCTCCGCAATTGAACACAGTTGAATAACTTTGCAAACTTATCTCATAAGGGAGATTTGGTAAAGTTCTGATTTGATGCCTGTACGGAGCATTTTTCCAGTAATAGTTTCTGCACATAAATGGATAACATTCATTAATATTCTATATCAATTAGTGAATTATCCATGCATCAATTTGTTCACCACTTACACAATTTAATTTGAATGATTTTTTGAATTTCTGTATGTTGTCATTATATGAGTTGCACTGCAATTTGATACCACTGTTGTTGTTCAATAATATTTCCATGACTGTGACCTCAACATTGTCTTTTTTTCTTGTCAATTGTTCTTCTCCAAGGAATTCATTAACGTAAGCCACTATCGTTCTACAACGCACGTTTGTCTTTTGTTAATCAACCTATACTTATAACTCATTTTATCAATAAACAATCAATCCACGCTTATAGCATGTGAGGGAACAACGTTTATCCATGATAAGAACTCTCTACTCGCTAAAGTTCGGATAGATTCCATTACTCATCCTTACTCACGTAGTCTTATCACCAATTTTGACTTAATTCTTCAGGAATTCAGTAGTAGATAGTTCAATCGTCTTCATTTTTTGGAGAAATTTTTACTCTCTTCTTTGTTCTTGTTTTTGCTCATTGTAGCTGTTAATTTTGTTACCGCAAAATTGAAATTCATTGTCATGTTCAACTAATTTTCGCCATGCTTTTTCAACAAGTGTTTCTGCAGGAGATCGTTTCTAATGAAGTATCTCCCACAATTTTCACACCTGAATTTTGGATCTTTGTGATTTAATTTGTGTCTATTCAAATTCGAAATTGTAAAATATTTCTTTTTGCAATTCCTGCAATTATATCGTTTAATATTTGCATGCGTCTGTGGATGCTTCTCCATGAACCTTGAAGCAACAGACAATCCACAAATTCCGCAACTTTTCAATTTATTGACTCTCCTTCTATGTTTGAGATCTTTATGTCTCTCCAAGAATCGAATAGATGAAAATTGTAATCCACACCTGTTGCATCCGAAATATTCTTCTTTGTCACAAGAATCATTGTTAACAGAGTCTCTACAAAACCATTCATTATTTAGAACATTTGAAATCTGAATATGTTTCAAATACTTTGTCATATGATTACTTGAGTATTTTCCCCATCAGTTTTTTCCCCATATATCGTAGAGAAGGCGATGATCGATGGTATTTCTTCACGTACAATTTGAAAAGTTGTGGATGTTTTATATCACACTAAATTTCCAACAATGAATAATAGTATATTACGCAACTAGGGAGTAAAGTGGGCCTTTTACTCCCGGGTGTGGATTATTGCTCGAGGCAAAGCCGAGAGCGATAAACACCCGGGAGTTTGAGGCCCACATTACTCCCGAGTTGCGTATGCTATTTTTTATCCTACGGGACTAAAGTACGCCCCCCCCCCCCCCAACCACATGCGCATCCGAGCATGCATTCTTTGGCGCATTGAGCCACAACGACCGTGTCATTGTCAGTTATGCCGCCTTGGAAATACTGAGGCTAATTGTTGCGGGTGGCGGGGACGGGGTCCGGGGCGGAGCCCCCGCCGGGGGGACTGAAAAAAAATTTCGAAATGGTCTAAAAAATCTTCATTTTGTAATATCATATCAACTTTTCTGAATTACCAACCAGAATCGATCTCTTGATATTCTCCCATTCAACGGTACACAGCTCAATATTCGAATATTATTTGAAAAATGTTTTTGAAAATTAATATTCATTGATACTTTTTTGAGATCCTTTCAATAATATGATCTCTCCAGAATACGTTTGTACAACGCTCGAATCATTATTTATCCAAAACCAACAAAATACGACCTAATGAGAGGTTGTATGTCTATGCGTGAGTTATGTGGACGATTAGTGCCGCTCCAAGTGTGATCCTCCGTGGAGGGGTCGACAGACCGCTAGCCTTAGGATCACACCAATCTCTTGAGCGTGGGTTCGAATCCTGCTCCGAGCAAAATTTACTTCCGAATTTTTTCAACGACAATTCCGTTGAGGGAGTAAAGTTTGATACTCGGGTGGAAATGAATCACATTACGCCCAAAAATAAGGGGCAAAAGTGCGTACTTTCGTCCCGCTAGGATAAAAATAATGTTTGCAATCTTAAGAGCATATTCGATATACTCTACTCCAGTCAATTCAAAAGCATTGAAATTCTCATTCTCTATACGATAATTGACAATAGCAAAAACCGCTTCTTTTAGAGTTTCAGATACTCCATTCCAACTTCCGAATTTAGGTATCAAATCATTCTGTCTTTCTTTATTCTGAATAATCTCGCTGAAGTTTCTCAAGCGATCGTTGTTGTCTCAATATTCGGCGTACTTCGAATAATTTTCTTCTTCCAATAGATGATTCTTTATCTCATCGTTCAATTTTGATAAGCGACCCTCTTCTTCTAAATCAACAATTTCTACTAATTTTGCTTTCTCCGGATCCCACTCCATTCTTTTGAGATCTGACGGAATGATAAAATCGAGACCAAGATAGAATTCTCCTTGTCAGTCCTCCAAAATTTCTTTGCAGACTACATTTTCAATCGTATTCGATTCGTTTAATTTATTTTCAATGATTTAATTTTTCGGAGATCTGACGGAATGACAACATCGAGACCAAGATAGAATTCTCCTTGTCAGTCTTCCAAAATTTCTTTCCAGACTACATTTTCAATCGTATTCGATTCGTTTAATTTATTTTCAATGAATAATTTTTCGGGATCTTTGCTTCTAGACAACGCAACATACAACTGTCCGTGAGAAAATAAAGGCTTCCGTATGAATATTCCAATATTGTCAAAATCCTGACCTTGCGATTTATTTATTGTCATTGGAAAAGCTAGAACAATAGGGAATTGTTTTCTATATAGGATGAATGGAAGGGATGATTCACGAGTGTACAGAGTTATTCTAGGTATAAATACGCAGTTCCCTCTCTTTTCCCCAGTTACTATTTCACTTTCTATGTTACATTTGAATAAGTATTTGATCCTTAAACGAGTTCCATTGCACAAACCATCTGTTGCACTCAAATTTCGAATCAGCATCACAATTGCACCAACTTTCAATTCCAATTTATGTGGAGGAAGACCTTCTCTGATGTCATTTAGGAATTCTATTGGATATTTCGAATGAATGTTATCGTCAGATTGATCAACTCCTTTGTGAGTAGCAACATCTATACTGTAATATGTTTTTGTATCACCATCCATCATTTTTAATATTTTCCGATTCAATCTCAGAGTATCTTCATTATGTGGAGCCAAAACAACGCTATCAGGAGGTGCAATGCCTTTCATTTTACCGAAGATTCTCTTACATACATCACTTGATTTCCACTTTTCGGGAACACATAAAGAATTTATCTCACCAGAACCATTTTTCAGTGAAAATTCCGGAAATTCAGTGTTCTGAGTTCTTAAATTTTTCCTCAAATGCATAACATTGAATAGATGCCAGAGATGTGAAGATTTTATTGTTTCATTCACGATCGTGCTCCTACATCCGTTAGGCACTATCGGCAGAGCATGGTGGAAGAGAGATATGGTGTGCTCATGCGCAGCGTGAGCCCCTCAGCCAATGGCTGCGTCTACATGAACGTATGGGCCGCGTATGCGTAGCGCAGCGGACGCGTGGCGCATGAGCTTCTGCTATTGTCTGCATGTTTACCTTTGGAGAGTTTGGTTTTTCCAATAAAATTCGGACTATTTCAAGATTACAACATGAGGGGGAGCAATGTCACTAATGCCCGGCCACCGAAAATTGACTAAATTACAGACCAGAGTGATGAACGAGCGGTGAAAAATGAGGTAAATTTTGTGAAAGTCGGAGTAGCTTGAAACGACAAAAGATTCTCTCTATTTGGTTGATTGACCAAATGAAGCGGGCAAGGGGTGCAACACAAATCCTCTTATCCGTCATTATGCTCAGATAATTGATTTTTACCATCAAAGCCCAATTTTCAAACAACGAACTTTCTCGGAGGGTGAGAGTGTTTCACTCTCTGGCATGCATGTCTGGTATTTGAAAATCGGTCTTTTATCATGGAATCATTATCAAGCAATAAATATTAAAATGGGTAAATCATTGGGTTCTTGACTGCACAAACGTGGTAGAAACAAGGTCAAAATTCATAGCCTGAGTCGATATCCGATTGGAAAACAATGTGTTTTGATTGCCTTGAATCTTCATAAAATTTACCTTGAAAATGTCTGCCCGTTGATGACTCTGGTCTAAGATTTTCACAATTTTGGGTGACCGTGTACAATGATTCACCTTCTCGTCTTGTTATACTCCTGTAATTCAATTTTCAACTAAAATACCCAACATCCCAAAAAAAAACATGCAGACAACATAACCCACTGGAGCAGAAAGCTCAAATGCCGCGCGTCCGCTGCGCCACGCATACGCGGCCCATACGTTAATGTAGACGCAGCCAATGAGATTCCCGGCCCAGTCGTAAGCCATCTTGACGCTTCGACCAATCACAACGTAGAGGGAAATTCAAGTGTAGGTTATAGTTGAAATCGAGTCCAATTTGTTCCATCATAATAAATCATGTTATTGATGAATGAGAAAGCAAGTAAAGCATTGCGAAAAGGTTGCATATCACTGAAATATGGAAAATGTCGCATTGAAGCGAAGGGGATCTTCTTCATGGGGTAAAATAATAGGGAACTCGCACGACATACATAGAAAATTTGAGACCCTTTCGGCACATTTCAAAGGGGTGAGTTCTAAACTTTATTTTTTAGATTTGACCAACACTGAAGTGCTCCTCCATCCAATCGTCGTGGATGATCTTATTATAAAAGGAAAATATAGTTTGATGCTTGATGTACGGGCTATTACATGAGCAATCAATGTTTATATCCTTACTGAAAACTATGATGGAGGGGGCATTTCGGACAAGGGCCGATCCAGAAAAGGTTTCTGGGGGGGGGGGCGATCCATTCAAGTGCCTTATGTTTTCTATGCAAAATTTCTAGCTTGGGGGGGGGGGGCGATATTTCGAGTTCACAAGCCACGCACATCTATAATATATTATATATACATTATAAGTAATTGCATTTTGGTCTAGGATTTATCATCACAGTTGTGACTTGTCATTTAAAATGACCAAAGCTACTCAATCTGTTCTATTTGCCAGCGAATATTATTTTGAGCATCCATCCCGGGTTTATTTTTGGGATTCTTTGGAATTCCCATCAATTTCGTTATACTCGTAGAAGCACATCTACGTTGCCTAAAATTTGAATTATCTAGGGTGTAACGGGAACTGAATTTATAATTTTCTTTCAATATTCATTGCCCACTATGAATTTTTTGTATTTCATCCAATTCGCGAACAAATATATTTGTGGAAGGATGTGATCACGGAGGTGATTATGTAATTCGGAATTGTGGGGGTTGGCGAGCGTAGCGAGCAGGGGGGCACCCCCCTAGTATCTATATATATCACTTTTTAACATGGGCCTATATGGGCAATGTTAATGTCATGGGCTGTAGCTCTGAACGAGAGGCCCATTTGACAGAGTTGCTTCAGATTCTTCATATTCTAGGTGGTACGAAACTGTAAAAAAATTTTGGTGAGATTTCAGGACCCGGAGACTCCGGACTCCCCTTGTTGGTAGCAAGTATGGGACACGGAGTTTACAGGACACGGAGTTTACATTTCTGCTTTCCGTGCTCACTTAACGATTCTACTCACTCAAAAGCTAAACGCACTCATTTGGTATATAGTGTGGTTGTGCTTGACATATCCCCACAGTTTTGGGGCGTTCTAACTTCAGGAGGGAGAAGATAATTGTACCACGGAGTTTACAAAGCAAAAGGGTAGGCTCTAAAATTCGTCGATCAACACTCAATAACGAGCAATCCTGCAAATATTTCGGTTCCTGAACTTCATTTACTGCTAACAGGGTATATTATCATCAAGGGGCGCAAAGGTGTAAAAATAGCGACTGAACTTCACAATTTATCAAAAACAACAAAATTTTGTGAGAATTCGATTACATCACCATTTCGAGTCCCACTGAACGACGCCGCATTGACTGAGTATAACCCACGGTTTGTAGACAACTTTGAAGCCTAGCAAATCACCGACCTTACGCAGGATAGCTCATTTACTCGTCAGAGCAGTGAGAACTTGGGACCAATTCATCGATTTTTCAAATTACAGTCACGGAGTTTACATTTCGACGATGAAACCAGTCGTATCATACCTTTCCCAGAGAAATCGTGGTCCGCATATACATGTGCTTGACGGGAAATATGTTGTTTTAAGTCATGAAAAACTTCCCGGTAGGCTAGTATATTCCTCTGGAAAATCGTGAGCCATTACACGAAATTGACGCGCCTATGGAGAATGACCTATACAACGCTCGTTCACTTGCCACGAACGTGTGAGCTATGAGCGACTTAAGGTTTCTGTGCCACATTCTATGTAGAAGCGATACCTCTTTCAATCGACTTACAGCTTTGAACCATGTCAGTCGATTTTCACTGCAGCGCCCTGTTGTTTGGATGACTGATACGATAATTTCGGAATGCAGCTAGCAATCATTGGAACTGTTACGAGCGGACAAATTATGAATGGCGTATTGCATGTGTTCTGCACTATCACTTCGGTTTGCTCCCTCGGATTATGGATAGATGCCCAAATTTGCACACGATCTGGGCAGCGCAGACAGCCGGACTGCTCTCCATTATTCATCCTTCTCGTAATTCTTTTTTTCAATTGCTGTCCCTCACCCTCCTTTTGACTTTGGTTTGGAACTTGGAGCTCTCTGATTTTTTTTTTTCATCTCGCATGAGGTAATTTTTCACTCTCGCACTTTTCGCCAGAGAGCCGAGTTGCTGCGCAACTCTCTGAAGCTGTGAAAGCACTCGGAAGCTCAAGCGGCAGAATTAATAATGAAAAATAACGGGGTAGCTTTGCGGTGTGCAAGCTCGCAGCCCGTGTCGAAGCGCTCTTTCAGTGTGGGCTACAGTGGCTTTGTTTCGACTTTGTCTAACTGCACTGCTGGGCTGCTTTGTTGCTCCTGCGTTGCGTGACAGGCTTATTCAGTCTTATTATGTGGAACCGTAGCCTTTTGAGAAGAGGAAAGAGCAAACACATGCGCGCAAGATGAAAAAAAAATACGATTCCATGTGGCCATCCATAAGAGATCCTTCGCCTCATATTCTTCAGAGCAAATTCGATATCAATGACATGACCTGTGCTGGGTCTCAGCGGGTTGAGGTCTAGTTACGACAGCAAATTATTCTCGCTGTCCGGAAACAGCAGCAGAAAATCGCTGGTCGAACAAAAAAATTTGCTAGTTCAACCAAACTGTTTTTAGCGTGTGGAGGGGGCGTGGTTACTGGTTTCGAAACGCTAATGCTGTTGAGATCGGGCTAGAGTAAGGTTGAGGGTTGTTCAAGAAGATTCATCTCGAGATTCATAGTAGTGACACTGCCGACGACAATGCTCGTTCAGAGCCCGATCCAGTTTTCGTTTGAGGACGTTACGAATAGGTCCACTTGATGTGCACTGCACGAGTAATGAGCGTTGAGGGCCGCAACATGGGCTGATGATGCCACCAACTTTGGTGTCGAGTGCACGGGTGTATTTATGAAACACATAGAAGAGCAGCTAACGAACATCAAAGCCAGGCCATGTCATCCCGTCCAAGCTTAAATCTATACATACCGATACACTTTGAATGCAATGCTTCCTCGATGCGCCTTACTTTGGGCGATGAGTGATGCTCAAGCCTACTGGCTTGGAAGCTTGCTAGGAGGCGCATTATGGCTAGTTTGACTAGCCCCAATGCGCCCCAATGCAACGAATTAATCGAGCAAATAGAGTGTGACAGTAGCACCAACACCATTGACGCTCGCTCTCATCAATTTTATCGTGTGCGCTTCACTCGGTATCAGACATCTGATTGGTTTCATCAGATGATTGCACTATTCTGAGATGAACTTGCTCACTAAAACTGTCTTCATATATAGACATACGCGAAAACCGATACTCAAGATAACTTCACTAAGTTAAGTTATAAAATTTCTTCAAAAATTCTCAAAAATTTGCGACGATGCCAAGAAAGTATTTCGATGTCGATGAAGTCTAAACGTATTTTACTGCTCTGAAGAAAAGTGGAAGAAACCGAGACTCTTCAATTTTGTAATCTCACCATTTTTCGTCGTGTTATAGTTAATTGTTGAGTCATTTCATATCAGGAAATTCTTCCGAAACTGGAAAGTGGGTCCACAGTGAGCAGGTTAATTCACTAGGACGACACACATTGTAAGATACAGCCCTCTTAAAGTGACCCAGTTTCAAGCAAATTCAAATTTCAATCCAAAATGGAGATTGAGCATACACGTGGAGTCACCGGTATGCATTAACCGATGTAGAGAGGGAACTCGGTCTTCTTTCGTATAGAACAATGATACCACATCTAGTTGTGTGTCACGCGCACGTGCTTAGGTTTCGCTCCGTCTCTTGGCCCCTTCACACCCTCAGTTCTGAGCCATAAACCCAACACCAAGCAATTTCTCTCATCCTCTGCGTCTCACAACCGCGTATATGCATATTTGATCAACCCAGATTTGCCGAGCACAAGGAAGAGTGGAAGATTCATCTACTCTCAAATGATCTGCTAACGACTGGATGACTTGTCGGACCAAAACTGATTCGTACCACTAGTCCACGATTACACAGATTAATTGAGTTTGTCGTTTTCACAAGAATAATGAGTCCGAGAAAAATTAATATGAACCACGGTGGTCCTGAACCAAGTCTACCCTCCGCTGACGACAGTAAGTGGGATTCTTGTTGGGTATGTTTCGGGACATCTGTGGGATCACAACCTACTGAAAATCAAAATCGCCACTTGGGCCGTTTTTTGAGATAGTCGAAAAACATGTTTTTTCGATGTTTTCCTCCTTTTCAACCTCAAAAACTAAAAAGGAACCCATTTTATCGAGAAATATGTAGAGCAACTTTTTCTAGATCTTTAAAGATGAACAGGGAAGATCTGAACACATTTTTCGATACAAGGTCTTCCGTTCCCGTAATAAACTATTTTCGTGTGAAACTCGTATTTTATTTGTCTATTTCCACGGTTCTGACCTCATAACTCAAAGGGAACGAATTTTATCGAAGAATGTATACAGTAATTTTTTGTAGATCTTCAGAAAATAAATCAAAAAGGTCTGGACACATTCTCCGATACGAGGTCGTCTGTTTTCGTAATAAACGTATTTTCATCCAAGACTCGTATTAGAAACCGGAGGCCTTACATGAAAGAATATGTACATACGTTTCTTGTTTATTTTTTTAAGATCTACAAATATTCAATGTACATACTTTTTGATAAAATGTGTTCCCTCCGAGTTATAGGGTCGAAACCGTGGAAAATGACATAAAATACGAGTCTCAGACGAAATACGTTTATTACGAGAACGGAAGACCTCGTATCGAAAAATGTGTTGAGATATTTTCTCTTCATTTTTTAACCCTCGGCTGTCCCCGTGGGATGTATTACACCCCAGGCCTCCTTCATGAGTACGCCACGCGCGTGATTCGAAGTTTCTCGGGCTCAGAGTGACATTTGTTGGTAGTCAAGATGTGCCACTTACCGACTGTGCACACGGCGCCGGTTGCGGTTTGGGTGCGCGTGTCGCTCCGCAACAGCCAAGCAAAATGGCCGTGGGGTTCAACACACCCCAGAGCGCCAGCTATGCGCGTTATTTTTGAGTGCATTTTGAATGCAATAATAAATTATTGCAAAAAATTACAAAAAAAGGCCTTTCCACTGAAAATATTCTAGAGGACGCAATTTTTGATGGAATGAGCTGAAAATTCATCTGAGTTATCTCAAGATCAAGTAGATATGAGAAAAGAATAGTCCAGTGATCAATCTTTCAATGGAGGTCTTCATTCACGCATATTAGGTAAGAATAAAAATTTCTCAATTCATGCGTCGAAATATGTCAGAATAAATACCTTCTTTTCAAGATCCACCCTCGCGCTATATTTTCCTTGAATTGACCCCATTTCGAGATGACTCAGTTGAATTTTCAGCTCATTTAGATGAAAATCGCGCCGTTCACAATTTTTTCGTGAAAAAGGTGATTTTTTGCATTTTTTTGGACATTTGTATTTTTTGGAATTTTTTATTTGACCTTGGAGATTATCTGGCTACATTGGCTCATGAAAAACATATTAAAGAATCTACAAAAAAATTTTCAAGTCTGAATATTTAATATAATAGCTGCAGCATCAATTTTTAGACTGGGGTGCAATGAACCCCAGTCAGCCAGCTACGTTATTTGGCGGAGCAGCGCCAGCTATGGGTTATGAGGATGTCGTACTCTCTTGGGTTATCAAGCGGGCCTATACTAATAACACATCCTAAGTGTAGATGGCGACACTGAGGATGGGCTTCTCATATGTAACTTTTCGTTGTTGGCAACACTGACTTGTTGGCGCACGAGTGGATGACTTGTGGACTAGCTCGAGTGAGAATCTGCTCTCAAAAGCTGAGACGAGATCAGTCTCAAGTGTGAAAAATTTGAGATTACTCCTCAAAAAGAGCAAATCTCAGCGTTCTATCTCCCCACGTCGACAAAAATGGATGATCTGAAAATACTCTTCAAAAAGATTCAGATTTTTCAAATCACGATGGATCTACCATTTATATGCCTGCATCCAATGTATTCACGCTCACAAACGTAAATGCCCGCGTAAAAAATGTTGAGATAGGAAAAAGATCAAAAATTAATATATCACGATTATGGCACTTTTTAATCAATTTCGAGACGATTGCATTTAGCATGCTCTGAGTGACGATTTTGAGATGATTTTACGAGATCAAATTGCGATGTGTTAGAGATGCTTGACAATGAGTCGGGGAGTATGTGGAGATGATCTAGAGATTTGTTAATAAGATCATCGTTTCGTCTCAAACTCGTCAAAAATACGTTTTTGAGATGAAAAATGTGTATCTCTTTTACGTTTTGTTTTAATCATTTTGAGACGTTTTAGAGATGCATCTGAAACACCATTGAAAGATGATTTCGTGATCGATGGACAGAATCGATATTTCGTCTCGAATTCATCAAAACAATTTTTCTTTAGATTGAACAGTCTTTTTGATTTGGGCTATTTGGATATCTCAGAAATGCTCTGGAGAAGATTTCGCACGATAAGCGAGAGATGATTTCGAAATTAGATTGTTGAACTTAGAAAATGCCTTGAGACGAGCCCAAGACGATTACAAAACGATGAAGAGACGATCTTGAGACAAATAGATCATAGTTCTGTGACAATTGAGGTGGATTTATTCATGCTCATTTTGGATACAGAATTGGTCGAATGATTACGCAGCTGGAGAATCTTAATGGTCAGAATATTCAGAAACTATAATATTCAGAAGAAGAAGGCTGCTCAAAGTGAAACGGCTATTGCACTAACTCCACGCTCGTCGATGAGAAGAACTTTTAAGAATAGCCGGACAACGTTACAATTCAGTTGTAAAAATCTCGGCAAAGATTGTCGATAGGGAAAACTCTATCGTAGTCACACGCCGATCAGTGCCAGCAAACTCGGTGCGGTGTGGTGCACTGATCGTGGATCATCTCGTGGAATTATCTAGTGTTCATCGTCAGCTAGTTGTGCAGGCCATACGATATTCTCCTTGAGATTCATGTTTGATCGGCGAATAGAATTTGTCTTCCGCAATGTCATCACAGGGCCACCTCTCAACGTCTATGCCTCGAAAATTTCATCGTTCACCTGGGCAGACAAAAATCACCCACAAATAATGAAAATTATCAAAATCGAAGTAACAGTTCAGAAGCATTAGGTCAATTGTCACGAAGATATTTTAAATGCGGACATCGAGTCAGAGAAGGCAGTCGATGGATACAATATCAACAAGCGATGAAGGTTATGTCGGTGCTTTGATAAATCATTAAATCTAGCCGGTGCAATGTTGATGTAGAATGAGTGAATATACTTATCTTACGATAAAATTCTT
Organism: Eretmocerus hayati; assembly: GCA_029851415.1. NCBI lineage: Eukaryota > Metazoa > Arthropoda > Insecta > Hymenoptera > Aphelinidae > Eretmocerus > Eretmocerus hayati. The sequence continues at coordinate 48,972,462 of CM056743.1, forward strand.
GTTTTATAGTCGGTCGGTATGATGGCTGATAAACATATGGTTCCGTCCGTTTTAGAAGATGTGAGACTCTCTTGGGTTATCAGGCGGGCTCATACTAGTAGCTTATTCTAAGTGTGGATAACAACACTCAGAATGAGCTTCTCATATGTAGTTCTTCGTTGTTGGCATCACTGAATTTTTGGCGCACGAGTGGTCGACTTGTGGACTAGCTGTAGTGAGAATCTGCGCTCAAAAGCTGAGACGAGATCAATCTCAAATGTGGACAATTATTCATGATTACTCGTCAAAAGAGCAAATCTTAGCGTTCAATCTTTCCACGTTGACAAACGTGAATAATTTGAATATATTCCAGATTCTATCAAATCATATTGGATCTACCATTTATACAACTGCATCCAATATATCCACCCTCACAAACGTGAATGGTTTGGAAATAAGAGGGCTCTCTCCCCAAACCGAGATGGATTCGAAAATTTTTGTTGACGGAAAGGGTATAATCATTTTTCAACAAAAATCAGATTCCCGATCAGTAATTTAGGATTCCTGATTGAGAGCAGAAGATCGATCTCCTTGAAATTTGCCATCCGTTAGTTCCAAAATTCATGTGCAGAAACAAAAGTGGATCCAGATCTTCCTTGGACAGCAGGTTGATTCTATCATACACCATCATACACTCAACACAGCACAAACTACACGTAACTAGCACACCTCCACACGACCCGGACACTCTCATCTCCACCAGGAAGCCACGATTTCTTCGCAAAACGCCGGTTATGTGTGGCATGCCGACAAGCAGCCGCTGAAACGCGCTCGCAAAGTTAGCAACCGATATCAGCCAAACATCAACAGCGATTACAGTAATGCCGCCAACTTGACAAATGCACTTCTCGACTCTGCGATACGAAATTCTGACTTGCGCTACCCCAAAAAAGCAAAAACCATCTCACGTTCCCAAAACCGATTCAATCGATCCGAAATTTCGTCCAGAGATAGAGTAGAGCCTTATATTTGGCAGAAAGTTCCTCTCTAGTCGGTTCAGCATCCACAATTCTCGTATTGTGAGTATAATCATAGCCTAACCTCAAAGCCTCTTCACTTTTTAGACAAATCTTGAATCCCACGAGTCTTGGTCAAGTAAGCCACTGACTTTCCGCCAATCCTACGATATTTTCCTACATCTGTGTGGAATTTGAAGTCGATCAGGTGGATATTCACGACGGGAGATTGTTTTTACGGTTTTGGGGTAATTTAGCAGACGAATTTCGGCCGATATACGCCATCCTCAAGATCTACAAAAAGTTGCTCTACATATTTTTCGATAAGATGCGTTTCTTTTGAGTTTCTGGGGTTGAAAAGGAGGAAAACATCGAAAAAACACGTTTTTTCGACAAAATAGTTATTTACGATACAAGGGACCTAAGAGCCTTATTATTACACGGCGTGAAGTTGGCGCCCGAGCGCTTGCGCGAGGGTGCCAAACACGCCGTGTAATAACCAAGGCTCTTGGGTCCCGTGTATCGTACACTATTTTATAGCATCGAGTGACATAAACCCGCCCTTTCTGCGGGTTATAACACACCCGAGCGCTTGCGCGAGGGTGGAGGTGGGTGGCTAGGGCGGGGTAAGCCGGGAGGTTCGGGGGGGGGCGGCAGCCCCCCCCCCCGACTGAAAAAAAGTTAAGAATGTGGTCCTTTAGAATAGATATCACAAACCCGCGAGTAAACCCATCGAGTGATGATAAAGACATTGCTCGTATGGATAACACAACCCCTCATACACTAATAATGAGTCATAATGAGCATCATCGTTAATTACCATAATCATACAATGAGTGTGCAACTCTAATCTCGGTTAGAATTTTCTCTTACAGACTTAATTCGAAAAGCAATTTTCAAATCTACACTTGTAACTCATAGGTTCTTGAAAAATTAGCATCTTGTCATTTGAACTGTTCATAACAGTTGTCTTGGAATTGATAACAGTGTAGTAACATCTTTACCGCAAAGATGATAAATCCGCATCTAATCTATTCAAATAATAATCAGATGTTGATCATTAAAAAGAATCAAATACAACCTCCCATCATACTGTAAGTCTCTAATCTTGTTATCCATTGTCATTTCTTTACGAGGACGTATCGAATCGAAATAACGATGAAGCATGGCCAAAGATTTTGTTGCGCGAGTCAATTTGAGAATGGCATGAACAGCAAGGTTAGCACGTACACATGTGCAAAACTCAACCACGTGTTGATGTTTATGTTTATGTTGTTGATGATCTATAACCATGAAAAATAGTGTGTAAAATCTCAACCAATTTTTTTGCTTTCCGGAGTTATTGATGTGGGTGCACTGCTTCAGACACGGTCAATCAGAGGTATTTAATAATTTTTCTCACAATTTCGATGACTGCATACGAAATTCACGAAAAATTTATCAAAGATACCCTCATTATCTCGTAGTGAAATAAACCGATTCGTTATGTTTCGCACCCGCGTGAAGTGAGCGAACGCGTTATTTTACAGTTGAATAATAGGCCAGTTAAGTCCCGCAAATGCGTTTAATAAACGCGGGTTTAGGTCACGCAGTGCTATAAAAAAAAACATATACAACAAGGATCCCACTTGCTGTCGTCAGCGGAGGGTAGACTTGGTTCAGGACCACCGTGGAACATGATTCGGTAATTCAATAATTCTAACTGGGTCCACTGCTCTACACTGTGGAAAATTTTGGTGTGAACACCCATCAGGTCCGTGCTGTTCAGACTTTTTCCAAATAAGAGAGATTTGTAAGGAGTTCATAAACTCTTCATAGAATGACTTTGTCAGGAGTTCATAATTAAAGAAGTTATAGAATGTTTATGAAAATTGTATAAGGTTCTATGATCGAACCAGGCTGCTCAGTAACAATCTCTCGCAGGCGCCTTGTTTTATGAGCTCGGAAAGGTGCAGGGCATTGGTAGACGACTACTCTTCAGACAAGGCTGCGCCAATTTTCCAAATTCTCACGGGGAGATACCAGCTGTTATAGTTCTCGACGAGCCATACTTGTACCTTTTGTGACGTCTAACGCGCGTTGTCAGAGCTTAAAAGTGCAAGTTTCGCAGAACGAGGTCATCCCCGTTCCTACATCCCAGGCAGGCGTGCTCTGTGGGCACAGCTAGATAGATTTTCATAGAACTTAACAAAATTTTTATGAATGTTTCCTAAGTTGACAAACTAGCTCGCTGTGACTGGCAGTATTGCTCTTTTATTCGAATAAATATGAAAAAAGATAGAATAAAGTTTAGAACGCTCTTCAAAGACCCAGATTTTGTGGCAATCGGTCTAAAACCTTTGCATGTGACTATTCCACAAAACTTCGATTCACTATCTCCTTTCCTTTCTTGCTCTCACACTTTTATATCGCATACATGCTTCTATATCATTGAGGCTGTTGTTCATACATATCGCTTCGGGGCTTATTGTTGGGATGATGACAGACAACCCGCCACGACACGAATCTCACGACACGACACCGCCTAACACGACACCGCCTAACACGACACTTAATTAATTCTTACGAACCCAACCGTCGATGAATTTGACAGTAGCAGTCACGAGTCATGAGAATCAAATCAAATCCATAGACAATTAGGTTCACTAAAATGAGTTTCGGGCCGTGGTAGGCGTCGTGAGATTCTCGTTGTAGCGGGTTGTCTGTCATGACTCTTACAGTTGTTGACACCGAGGATCGCAACTGATATAGCTAACTCAAATGTTTTGTGACGCAGGCATAGCTCGATGATATAGCATGTCAAACTTTGTACCGTAAATCGTCGCTCCAGAGCGGTGATGAGCAGGAAGAGCGCGTCGGCTGTTTTCTGTCGTTATGAACAAGACGCGGATACACGATCAGCCCGTGCTCGAGCCAAACAGATGCAGAGCCAAAAGCGAGCGGACAGTCGCAAGAACACGTTCACGCGGGTAGTGCCTTGCGATTATCGTGCACCGCCGACTTCATGAAGTGAGAGGCGATATTGGTTAATATACCAAATTCGGTCTCCGCTCACCTGAACAAATACAGGGACAAGAAATTAATTCAACTCTCTCATGGCCCTCAATCTGTCTGGTGCATGCGCGCATCACACTGTTAATTTTGCTGCCGCGATGAAAGTGTGGGAGGTCGGGGGTTGGTCGGAGTGCGAGGCCAGCCGGTTGTTACACTGATGTACTCTCTCAGCATGAATCAGTCAGATCTTACTGACAATCAGTCCATATACACTGATCGGGTCAGTAATGTGGTATCATTTTTAACTGATTGAATCAGTCTATATACACTGATTCATCAGTGTAAATGTTCCTATTTTACTGATTCACATGTTGTTTGATGTGATCATGATGAGGTGACTCATCAAAGCTACCTTTTCTAATCAAAGCTAGATTACCTTCTGCAAGAAAACGCTGAGAAATTTCTGCTCTATGAAAGTTGTGAAGCATTGTGTTATTATATTTAGAGAGGAAACAGTTCAACTGCTGTCGAATGGCAGCAGATAAGGGCTAAAGTTTTTAATAGAGGATAAGATGTAGTATTCATTTATGACACAGTGTGAATTGTCCACTGCATTCATAAATGTGAGGCTTTTTTCTCATGATCATTATTGTACCATGATACACCTTTTGTGAAGACATTGGATGATTTTTGTACCACCATACTTCAGTTTGCTGTATTGAAATCAGACCTAACAATATCGAGATTATACCTCATTCAAGATATTCACCTGACTGGATTAATCACTTTGAGTGTTATGATGTCCCATAAGCAAAAAGGTGATTGGCACTAGTAATGATGGAATTGTTAATGCATTCAGCACATGAAATCAAACATCTTTTATGTGCACCTGACTACATCTGTGTAGAGAAGTGCTTCCAGGAACCAACAATATTATCATACCACATTATCAGATAAGTAACTTCAAATACCCCAGGAGATTATGAATTTCAGGGTATTGGAAGGAAGTTTTGTTATCTAACCAATCATTCTGAAACCAAGGAACATTCATTACAAATTGCACCTCTTTTCGAGTCACTTGCAACACGCAGACTTGATTCATGAGAACAGAAAGGTTTATTGAATGTGGGGCTAGTATATGTAAGAGTGTGATGAAAACTATCTAAGCATAATTTTGAATCCTTGCATATCTCTAGATACATTTCTAGAAAGGTTGAGCTAGTGTTTATTGTCACAAGCAGTCAAAGATGATTGATTTAATTGGGACATCATGATGGTGTGTTGGTCTTCTAATTTCTCACTCTGAGTAATGAGCTTCTAAGTGCACTATGAATCTGACTTTGAGAGAATTCCCAATTCAATATGATATTGATCTCGTTTGGGCATCATCATCTACAACAAATAATATCTTCTTTAACAAATAATACTTCATCTGAAGATTGTCTGTGAATGTTGGGAAGGTTTGATTTACCATGACCAATATCAACATGATTATGCTCTCAAAAACGCTTTTGAAGCAGCTCTCTACCTAGAAATTAGGCAATCAGAGCCGGGCAGCGATTGTGATCACTCATTATAGTGATGGATCAGTACTTGTAGCAGGTTATGGTGCCAGATAGCTCAAATTTATTGTCTGGGGTTTCACTAAGCTACAAATATAGCATCTTCTGTCTTTTGCCATGACTAATTTACTAAATATCAAAAGGGTAGAGCATTTGAAGTCGCTTGGCGTCTATAAATGAGAGGCAAAGTCCGTTAGCGGCACTGATTTATCAGTACTTGTCGCAAGTTAGAGGTTACTGTGCAAAGTAGTTCAAACATAGTGTCTGGGGTTTCATATTGCTGTTAATATAGCATGTCCTGTCTTTTGCCATCACTAATTTACGAAATATCAACAGAGTAGAGCATTTAAAGGCGTTTGGCGTCTATAAATGCCAGAAAAAGTTCGTTAGCGGCACTGATGTATCAGTACTCATCACGATTTTGAGGTTACAGCTTATTGAATCGTTCAAATATATTGTATGAGGCTTCATAATGCTATGAATGCAGCACGTACTATCTTTTGCCATGAATAATTGTCGAAATATCAACAGAGTAGAGCATTTGAAGGCGCTTGGTGCCTATAAATGACAGTCAAAGTCGGGTACCGGTACTGATGTACTAGTGCTTCATGGTACTGACCGAATCAGTCTATATAGACTGAAGATCAGTAAGTCGATTTGGGATCAACTTCAACTGATGAATCAATGTATATAGAAAGATTTAATCAGTTAATCCATCAGTTTAAACTGGTGTAGGTGGATATCTGGCATGAAATTGAATTAATCATCGCCATTTAAAATCTGTATGATTGGCAACATGTTTTCATCAATATTCTGTGCGTAAGGGGGAAGATTGGTGTGACCTGGCGACCGCATGGGCTTGGAAAAGTTTGACTGATTTAATCAGTGAGATTTTTAATACTGATTAAATCTTTGAGAATCTAACTGATTCATGCTGAGAGAGTACGGTCGAGTTGGAACATAGTTCATAACTCTTGAGGGCACTACTACATTGTAAAACCCCTATTATACGCAATGGAGTACAAGCAATGGAACCAGCTATATACATAGGGGCTCCATGAATGACCGCTTGTGAACGCTTTATCATCATCCTCGACACTGGTCAAATATAAGATGAGAAAAGGTTTCAGTTTTTCGTGTTGGTTTCGATTCCTCTTCACAATACATAGGATTCGGGTGAGAACGTGTATTAATCGAGGCATCTGAAAAAACAGTTGTCAATTGCAAAAAAAATTCTGCGGACATCTTTTGGAAAATTTCGCGTATATGTCTATTTCGGACTGTGAACATTCTTTTTTCAAACATTCTAAGTTTTAAGTAAGAAAGAATTTTTGTTGTCCTAGGTGAATCATAGTTTGAGATTCCGTTGAAAGGTTAAAAAGATGACTTTTTGCCATAATTTTTGCTCATAACTTTTGTGCACATCAATGAGTCCACAGATTTTAAAAGCACTGCAATAGCAAACAAAAACCAGATACGTCTTAGGAGCATGTTCTGATACGTCGAAGCTCAAAGAATACAAAGCGTGCCAGGAAAAATCTGTTAATTGATCGAAAGTGGTGAGTTCTGAGAGAAAAATACGGGAATGGACGACTAGTCTCTTATATATTCACGAAGGTTCTCTTCACATACTCATTCCCGAAATGAGTGCTTTCTAACGAGGATATTTCTCAAGTGACTTACAGAAAAAGATGTTTGAGACATCTGAGCTGAAAGCATCAGCAACCAACTCTTCTGCGTCAATATTGTTGGGATATCTATAATCATTATATTGTCACTTACGGGGGCAATTATCGCTGATGAATCTTTTTTTCGTGATCGTTATCTCGAAGGCGCTTCATGGCGTCGAACTGTGCCACTGGAGATGTGAGCATTTTCGCAAAGAGGAGACCTCCGGATGGGTCACGTGGAATTTTATGCATAATCATGATCGAGTATGTCTCGAGATTGCTGAGAGTGGTGTTCTGAATCAGCTCGGAGCACAAAAGTACTACCCGAAGAGATAAATCATTCACGTTCCTCTCTGTACCACAAAGAAACTTTGGATACAACTAGTTGGAAGTTTACTGTAGCATTACCTTGAGCACTATGTGCTTGTGTATCTAGACACCAAAGAACAGTGAAGACGGATATCGAAATCGGAGGACAGGCTTTACAATTCGAACAGAGAATTTCTATGCCGATTTCGTGTTGAACCATAAAGAATGGAATCTCCAAGCAAGCATTCCACATCTGGATCACAGATTTGTCTAGAACTCTGGAAATATCCTTCTTTCAGCACAAAATGCCGATGTCCAAAATTGTAGATCCTAACGTTAGGATCTACAATTTTGGACATCGGCATTTATTAACATCGTCATTCATTAAATTATTATATTTAATAATTTAATATATAATATTAAATTTATCAATATATTTATCAACATCATTAATAAAATTTATTAATATAATTATAATATCGGAATTTGATTAACGCTATAGCATTTTCGAGATACAGTTTTGGTACTACCTACAATTTTCTAATTTAAATGAGGGAATACCGAAAATTTCTGCGCATTGCATCTTGAAAAGCATCAAGAAGGTAATGACCACTTCACTCATGGAGTCGATTCAATTATTAGAAGTCTAGATACAACAGTATCTTTTGACAAGAAATCGCGCCTGCCACTGGCTGGGGCCGAATTACGAACAAGCGAACCCACGAGCGAGCGGACGACGCGCACGATGCGCAAGATGCGCACGCCAAGCGCGAGAAACGAGCGACCGAACGACACGAGCGGGCGAACCGCGAGTACCCCCACTCCACCTCCCCAATGTAAAAGGTACAGGGGCCGGTATAGTGGGGGTACTCGCGGTTCGCCCGCTCGTGTCGTTCGGTCGCTCGTTTCTCGCGCTTGGCGTGCGCATCTTGCGCATCGTGCGCGTCGTCCGCTCGCTCGTGCGTTCGCTTGTTCGTAATTCGGCCCCTGTCCGGCTACTGCTCGCGTCTTCTGCTAACCTGTGTGGGACCGGCAAGTGACACTTCATTTAGGTCTACTTCACGAAATTACTCTACCGACAACCATCAGCTACTTTCACAATGCATTCAGGGCGACTTCTAGTTTGGATAGTCATAAGTTTTCATGACACAGCGGCACAAACATGTTAATAATATGGGTAATCACACTCTGCTGTGTGCTAAAACAACCTGACGAGTCGGCCCGATTTCTCAATGGGCCGGACGCTCCAAACTACTGCGACTGGTCTGCAGGTGGTGTGGTAATCTAGTCTCGGTGGCAGTATAAACCCGAGCTGTCCAAGTTCTAGACACAGTCCACTTTTGAATCGCCGTCGCAACGCATACCGTCAAATTGGGTAAGTTTGGTACAGTGGGTGCAACTTTGGTACACTCCTGAAAAATGACTTTCAGATCTCCTTTCGGCAAAATGAAAGATTTTATCGCTCTGAAACCTGTAATCCCGCTTTGTAGCACGTATGAACAATGTATTGAGCCTCCGTAGATCCCGCGTGGATGATTGTATTTGTTTGTTAAACCTTTTTTTGAAATAAACTGATTTAGCAGCGATACGCGAGTGGTCCAGTTAGTCTACCGGGCAAGAAGTGTTCCGGAATGAACTACGGGTGGATAACTGTACATTACGACCACATGTATCACCATTTTGAATGAACCATCGTTACATTGGGGTATTTGAAGCATTCGGAATTTTAATGAATAGAAAACAGGGGAACAACCATGAATAAGTGTACCAAAGTTACCGCACTCTACGTAAGAAGCATAGAATAGGGTAACTCCGGTACTTCCTATGACACCTTCCTTCATCTCACCTTGAGTCGAGTGATGGTCTACGAGGTTTTAGAATGTTTCAAACAGCTTAAAATAAGACTCCTGAACGATTAAAATTAGTTCACTCACATGGTGGTGGGTAGAGTTAAAATATTTTGTGAGTGTACCAAAGTTGCCGGTCAGGGTCTAACTATAGTATACTTCTTCAATTGCTATTAGCTCCGGCTTAGATCCATCAAATTGAACTTTGTAGCACGTCAATCGAAAGCTGAAACTGTGAGCTTGAGATTGACTACCAATAGAAGTGGGTTCTGGCAATGTATGTTGGAATGCCAAGCCGAACAAGATAAAAAAAAACCGAAATCGTACCAAAATCACCCGATTTGATGGTACTCCACGACACTCGGCCCAGCCATGGCCACCCTGCTCTGACGCTCGCACTCCTGGTGCCGTCAGGATCGTCGTCACTGCGGCTTAGTGACACTATCAGACTCATAATCGAAGTTTCGCACTTAGGTTTCTGCGTTATATTTTCTTCAACATACTGTTTGTGGAATTATTCAACCTGAACTCCATCAACCTCAACCCTACCACGAACCTTAACATCTTCATCGTACCAGTTAACCCAAAAGTGACCAGTGACAAGGGCTCCCTAGGAGGCACCACCAAGGACCTCTCCACTTTTCATCTACAATAACCCGCCTTTGTCATGTACGCATCATCAAATAAGTCAATTCAATTCTCGTTGATGAACATGAGTGCAGGTGACTATGTATATGGGATGATCAACCTGCTTTCCAAGGAATAAGCGATTTCCTCTCAATAACGGTTCATGTAAGTACTTGAAGCGCGAACTAGCATTATCTTCTTGCGTATATGAATTTAAATGCTCTTTCATGAATGTATGTATTATCGAATAAGTCAATTCAATGCATGTTGATGAACATGAATGCAAATGACTATTTTTATGGGAGGATCAACCTACTGTCCAAGGAAGCTCTGGATCCATTCTTGTTTCTGAATATGAATTTTGGAATTGACGGATGGTGAATCTCAAGGAGAATCTGTTTGGGAGAATCAACTTGCTTTCTAAGGAAACTCTGGATCCATTCTTGTTTCTGAACATGAATTTTGGAATTGACGGATGGTGAATCTCAAGAAGAATCTGTTTGGGAGAAATCAACCTGTTTTCCAAGGAAGATCTGGATCTAACTCGTTTCTGAACATGAATTTTGGAACTCATGGATGACGAATTTCAAGGAGATAGATCTTCTGCTTCTGATCAGGAATCCTAAATTACTGATTGGGAATCTGATTTTTGTTGAAAAATGATTCTACCCTTTCCGTCAACAAAAATTTTCGAATCCATCTCGATTCGGGGAGAGAGCCCTCTTATTTCCAAACCATTCACGTTTGTGAGGGTGGATATATTGGATGCAGTTGTATAAATGGTAGATCCAATATGATTTGATAGAATCTGGAATATTTTCAAATTATTCACGTTTGTCAACGTGGAAAGATTGAACGCTAAGATCTGCTCTTTTGAGGAGTAATCATGAATAATTGTCCACACTTGAGATTGATCTCGTCTCAGCTTTTGAGCGCAGATTCTCACTACAGCTAGTCCACAAGTCGTCCACTCGTGCGCCAAAAATTTAGTGATGCCAACAACGAAGAACTACATATGAGAAGCTCATCCTGAGTGTTGTTATCCACACTTAGAATAAGCTACTAGTATGAGCCCGCCTGATAACCCAAGAGAGTCTCACATCTTCTAAAACGGACGGAACCATATGTTTATCAGCCATCATACCGCACTGTTTCCAATCCGTCTACTCGGAAAGCCTTTAATAGTGATTGTTGTCCTCATTGTTAACAGGAGACTAATACCCTTCAAAAATGCATGGTGACAGCAATTTTTAAAATACATTTTAGAGGTACCAGAAAACTATGGAATGGGTTGAGAATGAACGAAGTGGAGAAGAAAATTTTCTTTCTCGGATGGTCCGAAAATTAAAGGTTCGGTAGATTTCCTCAAATGCACTGAAAAACAGAAATCGTAGACATATCGGGGAAGGAGAATCCCCAGTCGGAATGAAAATTCCTCCTTGTGTCCACTTATCTCCAATTTATTGATCAATATCATAGAATGAAGACTGGTTTCCCAAATGGGTGGATGTACTGGATCATTTTTCGCAGGAATTACTGTGGAACTTTTAGAGGTACATGGCTTCAAGATCCTACAAAACAAAGTCTTGCTTTATAAAAGCTATGTGAATAATGTGATTTTCGTAGTGAAGAAGGATTCAATATCTCAGTGTGTGGAACTTTCCAACAGTTACCATCCGAATTTGAGGTTCACGTAAGAAAATGAAAAAGGCGAATCCATAGACTTTCTGAACCTAAAACTCATTAGATGACCTAGTGAGACATATATTACAAGTTGGTACGGGGTAGACTCAGCCTCAACTTGTTATTTAGATTTTCACTCTGACCATCCCATGTCTTAAAATGTTGCGGTAATTTATGGATTGGTAGACAAAAATCTACTAACGCTTTATTTCACAACGAAAATTTGAAATTAATTCGCTCTCTACTACTAGCTAACAGTTATCCATCCACATACATTAGACCAGCAAATATCTGCGAATACAAATAGGAGACTTCTAAAGGCATGCCACTTCTAAATACAAAATCGCCTATAATAGCTCTTCCATTCATCAGAAAATCTCACCCCGATTTAGAATAAATTCACAAAAAAGGATTTTCTCACCTCTGTGAACGCAAGCTGCAACAATCTGCGTCATTTTATAAAATTGGGCGAAGATAGGGTACCAAAGTTGGAGAAACACAACATTGTCTACGAAATGAATGGCAAAGATTGACAAAAGAACTACATTGGTACGAGTAAGAGACAATTGAAGGATAGAGTGGGTGAGCATAGCCATGATGTGAACGATCAGGTAGAGACATCAGCTTTGCTTTGTAGCAAAAAATTTCTGGCATGAAATCGATTTTGTGGATTTGAAAATATTAGACGTCAAGCATAGGTATAGATCAAGATTTTTTCCATGGTACTCTAAAACTCGCGAGATTCTGGGCGTAGTGAGGTGGATATGGTATTTTGGTACTATTATCCGATATTTCTCGGCATTTTGAAGTCTATCCGTTGATTACAGCAAGTGTGCACCGCCGAGAACGGCGTAAATTTACCATGAGTAACACTCATTCCTCTCCGGTTGAACGCAATTCCTCGATTTCCCCGTTGATGTGCATAGATCTACAATAGTTTACTTTCTTTGTTCCTTTGTGAGTAATACAATGAGTTTATCGGGGAGTCCCTCTAGACTACGCAAAAAAGTGTATGAGCCTAAGAAGAAGAGTGATGATTTTTCATCGAAATGGAGTGACAGACCGTCCAATGCGTGTCACGGTTGAGTACATCGATGTACATCTTCCTGGAAGAAAAACATCATAACTTTGGATCATAAGAAACATGCCTGCGAAGTTATAGAACGTGCTGTGGTACGCTAAAACCATGAGAGCTTAACGAATTTTGAGAGTTGGGCCGAGTGACACGTCATTTTGTCGATTTTCTGGTATTTTCTCGCACTTGAGCGGCTCTAGTATTTATCCACATCCACCAATCTACTTCTAATTTGGTGTCCACTTTCAGGGCATTCAAACAAAGAAAATTTGACAGGTTAGGCCTCATTACACGTCACACAAATCAAATAATGGTGGAGTGACAGCAAAAGTCATAAGTTCCTGAGATTTCCCCATATAAAGGTCTCAAATTCAACCACGAGACCTTTATGGAGTCTTGCCCCAGCTGAAAATAGTCACGTCCCTATACAGGCACGTCTCTGTGGCGTCTCTAGCGACGTTCCAAGCAACGTCTCTAGAGACATCACTAGGGGCTTGTCGTCGGAATACATCCCTGGCATCGTCACAGGTTGCTAAGAATTTTTTCAAGTACTTACGACGCATCCAAGCGAAGTTATCACAAAAATCGGTTTCCAGACAAGTCCACATTTGTGGACACTCGCAGTGTACGGGTTAATTTTTGCCTCTACAGCTTCAGGTTTACTGCTGCTGTACCTCCAGGGATACAAATCTCATATGCGAGAAATAATTCTCATTGAAAGTTTTTGGTTATGAAGAGCGCCTTAATGAGAAGACATCAAACTTCTTACAGCGTCTCTTTTGAAACAAAATGTTCTTATTTCCACCGGTCTTCATTTGATCGAGCAGCAGTTTGGTTTGCGCGCAAATCCACAAGTCGACGTTTCAGGTAAAACTCTGAGTAATGATGAAGGAAAGAACAAGAGGGGACAATATCAGAATCCTATACATACAGAAAAATGAGAAAATATGATGAAAAGTGTCGCTTCAGGGGTGAGATTATTCAAAACAGAGTCTGTGACAATATCAATGCCCAGTTGCAGGTTTTTTTTACAGATTTTGCTTTTACACTGTCCGTGCAAAAATTGCAACAGCTCTTTGAACCCCCACTCAAGCTCTTCAACACTGAAAACAGTAGTTCTTTCATCGGTGGAGGTGGAAAGAGGCAGGTGAATCTTACACCGGATTTGCGCCACTCACAGAAGACTTACGCAGTGTAGCAACAGTTGAAAGGAGAAAAAATTAGAATTACCCCTCATTTCGTATGGTATCTATATTTTGCACAGCATCAGTTGAGATAATCAGCGGAGGAGTTTTGATGCCCGCGGTAGTATAAACTCTCAGGGAGTGTTGAGCGGGGAGGGCACTCCCAACTCTAGTGAATTGGATAAATTTATAAGGCATTTCTCGAAACACTGAGGAACACAATTAGGGGGTTGGAATTTCTCATTTAACAAAGTATGATTGCTTTATGTATTTTTTGACGAAGAAACCAAACCCGATCCTAGTCTTGCGCCTATACATTAGGATTCTTATAAATTGCAAAGGATTGGTTCTCCTAGAAACAGCGTTTTTAGAGTTTTTTTCTGATTCTCTAGATTGATGGCTTTGATAGTGCGCTCTTGATGTGAGCCAGAAACGTATCGAAACAACAATTTCGCACGTATATTTAACCTGCTGAGTACCGTGTTTTGCCTATTATAAGCCATGGCTTATAATTTTTTTTGGCTCTGAAGCATGGCTTATATTCGGAAGGTGGCTTATATTTGGAGGGTGGCTTATATTCCCAGACGAATATTTTATCGTCAAGTATCTAGATTCATTTGAATCAAGTATGAAAATCAAGTGTCATTCAAATTCACAAATGAAATGTCAATCAAGTATGGTGGAATGTTATTCGAAAATGGCTCTTACACATTACTGCATACATGGGGGTTTACATATTACTAAAAGAATTCTGAGCACTTTGTCCACAATCAAAAGATAATTTATCACTGATATCCATCGATCGTGTGGATTATAGTCACTGTTGACTTTCTGACTTTATGATCAGCGATGACTCGCCGAATTAACAATCTATCTGTTACAGAAAATCTGTCTCACCTACTGTTGAAGGGAGGAGCAAGCATTATTTACCGTTGAACTTACATATTCCTCTTAAGATCTGGCTTCCATTCGGGCCGCTTATATTTGGGGTCGGCTTATATTTGGCGACTGACTTATATTTGGGGTTGGCTTATGTTTGGGGGTGGCTTATATTTGGAGGGTGGCTTATATTTCCATCATTTGGCTCACTACGGCTTATATTTGGAGGGTGACTTATATTTGGAGAGTGGCTTATAATAGGCAAAACACGGTACGATGGCAGTGGTTTCAAAGGGCCAGGATGGGTACAGAACAAGCTAATTTTTCGCGTTACAATCAGCAAAATGTTCCCGATTTTGCCATGCATCTCAAAATGCTCACCAAAGGGGCCAGAGACATCATATCTGCACTCACAAGGACGAAAATTCTTCGTTTCTGTATATTTTTTTTTTGGGGAAATTATTTGCGATGCTTCAAAATGGACGGCTGATTCATAGGGTTATTCAGTTTGAAAGAACAATTTTAGCGTTTTTTAAAATAAGATGACACGTTGAGTAGAGGTGACCAGATTACACTGCTCAGAAAAATTTTGAGGTCGGAATAGGACATTTATCGGTTTCTGTATGTATTGTATAACGTGAAAACTGAATTTGTAGCCTGTTTCGCCCTCAGTTTATAGAAACAAACGTACACAGAGCACTGGTTCTTGCGAAAACATGCGTTGGTTTTAAATAGTCCGATAAACCCGCTGAATACAATATTGGAGATCTTATGAGAACAGAAGATGCTTCAAAAGAGAGGCTAGCCGAATTTTCGAGTTGCCGTTGGAGAAATGTGGATGACTTCGCAGTAAATTCTGAAAAGCTCATGGAATAGACCAGTACCCTTATTTCGAAGTCCACAATGGCGCACTCTTCTTCGTTCTTATACACACATCCGCTCGGAATCATTTTTGGAAAAGCTCAGAGGACAGACGGGATGGATGTTCAGGTATCGTTTTATGAATAAGGTCTTGAACATTTTCTAAGGTCACCAGGAAGGTAATGAGTCAAACCACAACATTCCTAATCTAACTTGGTTGAAAAATTATGGCAACAGTTCCCTCCGATGGCATACGATGGTACACTCGGGAACAAGTTGAACTGCAATGGATGTGACGGTCAGTGACCGTTCGAGATCTGTCATCTCACTCGCACTCGTGGAATCCCGCATTTGGTGCGAGCGAGAAAAAAGATCTCGAATGGCCGCTGACCGTCAGGCCATTGCAGTTCACCTTGTTCCCGAGTGTATATTCTAGTATCGAATTTTATATTCTATCGCCTCACTTCGGAACTGCTTGCATAAGCTCACAGCGTGCCACTGGCAGAACAAAGTTTGCCTGAAATATCGCCTGAAACCGGAAGGAGGGTTCGATTCGTGATGGCAAAAGATGTCAAAATTCTATCCACAGGAAATCGAAAGTGCTCCTTCTTGCGATTTACGCGAGTAATTGTCCATTTTCACAATAACTCAGATTGTGTTGCAAAGGCCACTCCTTGAGGAGTACTTGAACGTATGCTATGAATAAGGAACAATATACAGATATGTGTGACCGTTGATATGTATTGACGAAGTCTACGTTCGTGGCTTGAAGGAATCGCAGACGAGCGAAGATTAGATGTGTAAGAATGAGTTCCCGTGATACACGCCACGGTGCCACATAGCTTTTATTCTCCTTTATATTCTCATTATTCTGATAGTGAGGGAATTCATCAGACCTGTAAGTTGTGATAAACAATTGACTATTCTCGCTTCATCAGTTGTCCGGTTCTAGCAAACACGCAAACATCGTTTTCATGTGGCTATTCGCGGATGTGCCGACTGCCGTACCATTTCTGTGGAGCTGAGATACATTATGAAGGTGAGGGATAGTTCCAAATAAGGTCGAATCTGCTCCAGAGGTTTGAGGGGAGAAGACCGACATGCTGACCAACTCGTTGATAGAGAAGCCAGAGGGAAATTCAAGTTCCCCCATCTAAAACCGTACGTCATCATCTTCAAGGCCATGGATGAAACTGTCGATTCGTGTTCTTCCTTGAGACGGAAAGAGTCCACAGAGGACATCCACGAGTTACCCCTCGCAGGCAATGATCCCTCATCTTTATAATGTATTACAGCATCACAAGAATGGTACGGCAGTCGGCACATCCACGAATACCCACATGAAAACAATGTTTGCGTGCTTGCTAAGAGCGAACAACTGGTAAAGTGAGAATCGTCAATAGTTTATCACAACCCAACAGGTCCGATAGATTCCCTCACTATCAGAATACAAGAATATAAACGAGAATAGAATCTATGCGGCATCGTGGCGTGTATCACGGAAACTCACTCTCACACATCCAATCTTCGCTCGTCTGCGATTCCTTCAAACCACGAACGTAGACTACGCCAATAAATATCAACGGACGCACATATTCCTATATTCTTCCTCATTCATACTATACCGCCAAGTATTAATAGCTCAAGGACGGGTCTTCGCAATACAATCTGAGAGTTATTGCGAATATGGACAACTACTCGCACAAATCGCAAGAAGGAGCACTTTCGATTTTCTGTCGATAGAATTTTGACATCTTATGACATCACGAATCAAACCATACTTCCAATTGAGGCGACATTTCAGGCAAATTTTTTCCCGCCAGTGGCACGCCGTGAGCTCATGATGGAAAACGATGTAACCACGATAAATTCTATTCCGATAAAAAATTGAGGGTGGCTAAAAAGAAAAATAGTATGAGTACCCTAGACGTTATATCACAGTGAAGAGAGCGAAAAGTTCTCGTAGTTTGTGGAGCAAGTTGGGCTAGAAACCTCGTGATATGACTCATTACCGTTAGGTTCCTGGTGATCGGGAAGGTATTGATCAGGTAATTTCTTATGTAGCACTTGTATATTTATCCCCGTCTATCTTTTGAGCTGATTCAAGCATGAATTCACGTCAAGTTATGCATAAAACGGAGGTATTTCCTGGTCCATCTCATGAGCTTCCCAAAATTTGATGCGAGATGAGTCGAATCCTGCTTATACCAACTCGGAAAATCGGGTATTTTTTCAATCTAGGTGTAGGCATAAAATCACCACCATCGTATTCAGCGCGTAAAAATATCGGGGTTTGACAAATATTGCTAGTTTCGTTATGGTGCGTTATTAACGAAACCCTCGCAGATCTGTTATGATATTTGTTATTTCGTTAAATAATGGGTAGAATTTCGTCATGTTTTTCGTTATGTTACTAGAATAACGTTAAAATCATAACGAACTGAATTTCGTTTCGTTATGAGTTTCGGTATTTTTAACGAAACGTATAACGAAATTCATGTGGATAACGTTATCCGAAACTAACGAAACTAATAACGAAATTGAGTAACGCAATTTCCAAGACATTTCGTTAAAGTTTTCCGTTACGTTAACATAACGAAATTCTTTTCCAAGGTTCGTTACGTTATTTTTTCCATTATATTCACAGCCGCTAATGAATTCTGATTCATTTTTGAGTGAACGCAATATCACCCTCTCTGGAAGTGACGGTATCTCGGATTCTATGCGTCGTAGGAAAATTTTGAAAAAAGTATCTCCGAATACTTGTTTGTACCCACCAACCTAGTCTATCTCTGGCGCATTAGGAATCAGTCATGTCCGATCTTCTCTATTTAAGGCCCTCGTGGGGCAAAAGTTCGTCCTGATCACTTGGCGAAAGAAAAAAAACGAAACAAAATACAATTTCCATTTCGTTACGTGACTCGCGGAAGTAACGTAACGAAATCAATTATAATGTGAATAACGTTACTCGAATACCGTAACGAAACTCCAATACATGAATTTCGTTTCGTTATTGATAACGTTATTCACGTAAGAGTCGAGTTTCGGTGCTATAGGATAACGTTTTTAATAACAAAACGAAATCCAAGGATTGGAGTTTCGTTACGTTATTGTATTATGTTAGTGACATTACGTTACGGTATTCGGTTATGTTATCCTAACGTAACGAAATTACCTCTTAATTTCGTTTTTCGTCATAATAATGTAACATAACGAAATCGATAACGCAATTTTGTTATGCTACTTGTCAAACCCTGAAAAATATACCAGAAAACACATTCCAGACAGGGTTTCACCTAACGATACAGATTTCCTTTCCATTAACTTAAACTCGTACGCAAAAACGTTGATTTTTGAGAAACCGGTTTCTAACCTACAAAAAAATCGAATTTTAGGGGAAAAGGGGGCTACAGGCTTCGTTTTTACCTTAAGCAGTACATACAGGAGTCATAGCAAAATTTTCGTGAACAGTGCGATCTGGAATCCGATCGAAGTAAAATGCTTGCGACGCAAGCAAAAAAATGTTGCTTTCGCGTTCGTTTGTTGGTCCAGCAAAGCTCAATTTAGTCGAGCGATTTTTTTCCGCCTGAGAGCCTCTCAGGCGGAAAAAAATCACAAAGCAATAACAAAAATTTGATGGTGCGTCTGTATCCACCATTTCCTAATATTCGATTGATTCGGGAGAGGGATTCATCATTAATACTTGCAGACTCGCAGGGTGATATCATGGTTGAAAACGGATTGTGCACGGGATTTTGGAATCTCGTCATGCTGCGACGATGATACTGAGTGCGATTGAAAAGATCTTACCCAAACTACATATCATGAATCGTACTGATCTCCCCCCGTTCTTTGTGCGGTGTTGTATCGAAAATCAAAAATAATTCTAAAACTAAAATGTCTACTTACGTTTATGTATTTTCGCCGAATCGCCACAGGGTTCATTAGACTATGATTCGACGAACGTGCGAGTTCGTACCCATAGACAGAATGTTGAATTCCGTACACCTGAATAAATATTCCATGACTCTCAAGGTTCCATCATCTTGTTTCAGGCCATACCTAAATGATCTGTATGGTCATTGAGGTCTATCAACAGTCTTCGACGTTCCTGACCAATTTCAAAACATCTTTAGGCCGAATTTTCCAATTGGTGAAAATGGCTCGTCACTGTACGAACAATGTTTTACGTTTTCATAATTCTTGATTGGGTTTGAGTCAAAGTATCATGTATAATCACAATATAACCAAACTATGGATTTCATAGTGATGGATGTATCATATTATGAAAACCGTATGTCTTTTCTTTCACAAATAAATCCTACCATGTTATTGATCTCCTATTATTATCATGTTCTTGTAGTTACATTCACATATCTTGTTCTGAAGCTATTGACAAGCCCATTTTCATAATAACAGTCTGGTAAACTTATGTTAGGGTTCCAAATAGTGAGCCCACAGCGTAAGTCATAACTCATAATTTGAATGTTAACAAGTTGGCTTTCGAGCAATGATGCAAGCGCTCGCCAGAGCTTGGTTCGCGGAAATTCACATTTCTACCCTTGTATTCAAATCATCTATGGTATCTGCACTTGAGGTACTTCCGAAGGATGTGTCCACAAATGATGCATATGCAGTGCACACTACAAATATGCACATGTGCAGCTCATCCAACATGAGCAAAGATTGAAGGGCTCACAACAGATAGTTACTACTCTGAATCGGTTTCCATCTTGGCTCCGTTACAGGCTGACCCAAAGCAGAACTCGACGAGTTCCGTTTGGTTTTAGCTAGAACTTGATGAACTGCACGTGAGCAGTGCATATGCGCGTTGCTCACTGCATGTGCATATTTGTGGACACACCCTAAGAGTCCGGAACGCTCATGTATGGGCACTCCTGAAATAAAATTAATGGAACTGTAAAGAGTCTCACTCCTCTCCATATTTCCGTGTACACGCGAACGCCTTGTTTCTTTTCAAAGTCTATTCACGGCGCGGAACACCTCGCAGAGTCGTGGAAAGGGTATGGAGTGCCTTAATCGATCCCATGGGGCTGTTTAATTCGACGACATCTTCTCGTGTAACGTCTCGTTTGGGGGTTGCGCGAGGCCGATAAATCCCGCGCGCATATACATCTGAGCGTGAGTGCGTGCGCCTGCCTATGGCTGTCTGCACCGGTGGCGGTCCGCCCGCGCCCGCTCTCACTGAATTACCGTGTGAATTGGTCTTTAAACACTGTCCCGCTACGAGCCTTCGCCACGAGTTAAGCAACGCATTTACTCCACGGCGGGCCGGCTCCGCACCCCGTACTACCTTCATCCCCGTCTCTTTTGATAACGCCAGCGCCGGGCCCGGTAATGCATCGCGGAAGGACGACAAATATCTGTGGGCTGACCGAGCTGAGAGCTTCGCCAAGGCATAACCCATTCCGTCTTTTTTCCTCCATTCAACTGAATTGGTAACCTTCAGAGGTCAGATACACTCTTATTCATTTATTTTTTGACTGGAAAAATTAACACGTTCACTGTGAAGGCGAAATCGGAGTTCTGGTGCAGGTTGCCAGAGAGTACAAATATGCATGGAAGTCAAATCTGTCGAGGAAATCAATTTGTCAGCTAATGACAGAACTTATATGAATTCTAGTAGGCTCCAATGCTTAAATGGGCCCCACCAGTCCAAAAAAATTTTGAATAACGCAGAATATATTCATCAGGATGATAAGTAGTATCGACCGGATTGTCGAAACCAATATCATCAGCCCTGTAGAAGAACCTGCGCGTTAGTAGCTCCTCCAGATATACAGTAATTATTGTAACCATGATTTTTACGCGCTTCGCCTCATATGCATTGCTAGTTTAGGCTGAGGTTCATTGAATTACTTCAACAATTCTCTTGAGGGTTACACTTGTTTTATTCATTGAGGAGTTATCGCGCCAAATCTTCAAAATGCAGATAGTACGCATCTACATTTAATCTACTGACTGATATCCCACAACGCTTACTATCCACCATATTCGACCGCATCCTTGCTCAAGTTTCATGCAATAATGTATCTTGTGCCTACACGCTCATTCCAAAATTATGAAAGGAAAGATGGATGAGCAAGTAAGTGCCCTCCCCCCGTAGGACATCCTCGCACAAGGGAGAGAGTATTTATGGCACTGAGGAAAGTATGTATCTTATTAGCGTCGGATTAGAAATTCATGGGATCCAAGTAGTAACTTGTACCCTCGCTCAGAACTATGCACAGAATAGAGATGCTCTACGCGTTAGAATCATTAATGAGTGAAACTTGGTCTTCGTCTGCCTCGGCTTTGTTGGCAGCGAGTGAGATACCATCACCGACGAAGACGACGAGGTGGAGATGCTGGGCCTGTCAACGAGTGTATAAACTTGCGCTGGTGCGCGTGGGAGCTCCGCGTGGAACCTTGTTATCCGTATAAACTGGAATAGAGCGCAAGCTTTGGCTCAACTCGGTCTCACGTGAAATATTCAAGCTTAATACCTTCCGTTGGAACAGAGCCTATATCGTGGCCCTGGTTTAATTCTCGAGGTTTGGCAGTTTCGATGTTTTCTGGTTCATAAAATCTTTGAGGGTTGTCAAGGGTGCTTGAAAAAATGTACAAAACTGCTCGAGTAAGGAATTGTTCTCTTACGTACCCTCATGAAACTGGATTTTGACATTCCCCTCTCATCTTCGGAAATATTCTCAATGTTTTTCATCTCTACACCCTATCAGTAAGATTCGTCAAGACGCTTTGTCACTGATGTACGTAACGAATGATCATCACACGGAAGGGACTTTTAATTGTGGGACAAATTAAAACTTATTTTTCATGTATCCTCTCCCTATTATCAACAGAGCTCCATGAGATGCAATGGACTTTCAAGATAATTCTTGGATTCCTTTGTGAAGAATTCATTGCAAGATCATGATTCAATCAATGAAACTGAAATTGTCATTTGATCCTGCTTATTTCGTTGTTAAGAAATAATTGCAACGTTTCGACTACGTTTCCACCATCTTTCAGTCATTCTCCAATTCATTCTTGTCGAGACTATGAACTTGAAAATAAAACGAGGACGTTCCGCACCCATTATCATATGCTGAGGTGTCATGCATCTCGACAGCTTGGAAAAACTTCCTGAAAACTCAAACAAAGACCCTCGAATCTCGCCGTGATCCAAAAAGAGCCTCTCAATGATGGTTAAGTCTAAGTATGTTCACCGCACGTTTCATTTCAAGCGTGTTTTTTGTCGAACAATGACATACGACCAAACCTCTCGATTGCAACCTACATATCATTATCTCCGGTAAACGATACATACTCTCTCCGTATCCATCAGTGAGAATCCACTGAACTTCAGTGCATTACGGATCAACTTTGACTGATGACTTCAGTGCATATGCACTGGGACTTCAGTGCATATGCACTGAAGTCATCAGTGACCCTCACTGAAATTTCAGTGACCTCGAGGGTCGGACGGGTCCTGATCACTGAAGTTTCAGTGAGGGTCACTGAAGAATCAGTGAGATAATTCACTGAAACTTCAGTGACGTCGGGGGTCGGACGGGTCCTGATCACTGAAGTTTCAGTGAGTGTCACTGAAGCTTCAGTGAGTATCACTGATTGATCAGTGAGCTTCACTGATTCACCAGTGAGAATTTCCACTGAAATTTCAGCGAATATGATTTGCCGGGACCCTTAAAAAACTGAAAATTACCTTGAACTTGCTCGTCTGCTGCTTCGCTTTTGCTTTTTCTATTTGCATTGACAATGATCAAACAGAGAAAAAGCATAATCCGAACCCCCAACGTGCCCTAGAAATTGATGAAAAATCGAGAAAGCAAGAGTGATGGAAATTTCAGTTACTATCATGACTTCATGAGTTTTCCAAGCAATGGTTATCCTTGTCAAAAAAATGAAGCTTCGCAACTATACATCCCTGAAAATTGCATCGAATCGGTGTCTTCAATCAGTTAGACACTTTACTAAATTGTACTTGCCGACATTGTCAGGAGTAGGATTCATTTCGATTATTTTGGAGGTAAAGGATTAATTGAATGGAGAAAATTGAAGCAGGAGTTTGTCACTTATAGCAAAATCATAACTCAAGCATCCAAAAGGCAATTCATGATGTCAATTTCAAGTTCTACATAATGAAACTTTCATAAGAGAAAACAAGGTCTATATAATGAAATCGTAAGAAATTCAGAATTATATGGTTCTCAAGTCATGATTGTGCTATAGGTAAGAAACTCGCACTTATAGTAATAATGAAATACTCAGATTCAATAATGAACTTTATTATCTTGATTAAATAAATGTTGACAAAAACAAAAAATCAGCGGTAGCAGAATTGCTCGATGTTACTGAAACATCTGAAGAAAAAACACCTTATCAAATCAATCAAAATCTGCATTTGCATCTGCGCCATCAGATGCATATGCAAGTTCTACTATAATGAATCCAATCAAACGCCTGCGAGAACACATTACATCACTTATCTTTTTTTTTTTTCTTTTTATTTGAAGCATATGAGTCCATGAAGGACTATTCAGCTATACAGAATCTGTACATATTCTTATATCTAAATCAAACTAACTTGTTACAAGATTTCAAAAATTCAACTATATATTGACATGCTTTGACATTCGGAATTTCAATTATATTCTTAATTTGTAATGGTAGATGAAGATTTATGTTTCGTAATTTCTTAAGCAAATTCGGTCTCTCATCATTGCACAAGTTACACTGCCAAATTACATGATTGAGATCTTCATCATATCTGTCACATAGACATTTAGAACTTTTTATAATTTTGACCCTGGCCAAAGAGGCCGCCAAGTTGTAATGATTGGACCGCCATCTATTTATAGAGACTATGATCTCCCGTAGAGCATTTACGTTGGTGAACCACGGCTTTGACTTTCCTTTGTGAAACAACTCAAAATATAATTTTCCTGTTTTTTGCCCCTCTTCTTCTATTGTTCTGCGAGTAGCTTCATGAGCCTGTTTCTTGTGATACGCTTGGAAGTCTGTGAATGGAATCGCAATTGATAAATCTACAGGTAAATCTGTTGCAAGCTTGGCAAGTTCATCAGCTCTTTCGTTGCCGACGATTCCGATATGGGATGGAATCCAGCAGATAGAAATAGACATGAGAGGGTGTGCTGCTTTGATTTCATTGTACAGCCTCTTAATTTCAAGAATGAATTCATTCACATTGACCTTTGTGGTCGGACATTTTATACTCTGAATCACGCTGAGACTATCCGAAAATATTGTGTAGTTATTATGAGGGTTGGAGTATATCATATTCATTGCTTCATATATAGCAACACATTCTGCTGTATACACCGAGGCTTTGTTATCAAGAGATTTCGTGATTTCAAGCTCCAGGTCTGGGCAGTGACAGGCAACACCTACTTGTTTATTCGAAATTTTACTCCCGTCTGTATATATCGCGCGTATATTGTTCAACCAAATGAATGATTCTATCAGCTGATTCGGATCTGAGCTGTTTCTAATTTCTTGCCCTAACTCTGTGTTAACAGGTACACATGTATTCAACGTGCTGTATTCATATCTATACATATTATAGTTTTCCAAGGATTCTATTGAATCTTACGGTAGCGCTTCAATACATTCTTGTAGCAATCGAACTTTTTTCTGTTTGCACAAACTTTCCTTCGTGATGAAGTCATACATGACCGAATTTTTATTGGAAACAGATTTACATATAAAATTATTACAAAGGTATTTCGCCCGTTCTTCAATCAATAGTAACTTTGATTCAGCAAGAATCACATTATTGGGCGTGCTAACACGATACCCAAGAGCTTTTCGAATAGCTGACCGTTGTATTTTCCCAAGATCGTCAATTGCTTGCTGTTTTATTGGAAAGTAAGCAAAACATCCGTAGTCCAAAATAGATCTTACAAAACTTTTGTACAAAATAAGCAGGGTATCGGGTGATGAGCCCCACCAAGTACCGCAGAGGTATTTAATTATATTGGAAGCACGAGTACAACTTTTCTTTACTTTATCAATTTGTTGTGTGGAAGACAATTTATAATCAAATATGATGCTAAGGAATCGTGCTGTCTCGCTCGACTTGATTCGATATTCCCCAATTTGGATTTCAGTTTGACCAGGAGTGAAGCTATTTTTACTGAAATGTATCACAACTGTTTTATGTGGCGCTAAGTCCAATCCAAGTTGAAACAAATTATTCTGAATGAGTGATAAAGTTCTTTGAAAAAGTTCAACTGATTCGCAAGAGCGTGTCATTTTCAAGAAAATAGCAACATCGTCAGCGAATTGAAGTATCGAAATACTCTTGGGTAAATTTTTCCCAATGTCCTTAACATAGATTGAGTAGAGCAGGGGACTCAAAACTCCACCCTGATGAACGCCTTTACCTGAGAGTCTGTACTGTTGGCCCAACAAATCTGTGTATATTCTCCTTTCATGAATCAAAAATTTCACAAATTTTACAAGATTCTCCGGGCAACCAATTTCTGCTAATTTATCCATGAGTAAACCGGAGACAACGCTGTCAAAAGCTGCGTTTACATCGACGAAGCCGGCCAAAACGTCCTGCGATTTGGCGAAGGCTTGATCAATATGCAAAGTGAGATATGCAAGATTATCGGCGCACGACTTGCCTTTTCGAAACCCTGATTGGCTTTTCGGTAAAATATCACACGACTCACACCACCACTGCAATCTATTTTTAACAAGTCCCTCAAATAATTTACAAATGCAAGATGTTAGAGAAATCGGCCTGACACCGTTGTTACTTTTTTCAATGAAGTGGACATATGAGTCCTTCCACTCTTCAGGATACGCATAAGTTCGATACATCTCATTGAATATATCCAAAAGCAAAAGCATGTATTGGAGCGGGAGTCTCTTTAAAGTCGAATAATCTATCCCGTCTATGCCTGGCGATGACTTGTCATTCGCCATGTTTAGTACCATATTGAACTCTACAAAATCGAAACTTGCACTAAGAAATTCGTTCTCAGCGCATTCAGGGATTCTATTTGGATCAGTATGTACCCACGGAGGGCTGATTTTGAACGTGGCATTTTTTATTGCCTCTTCTGTTTGTAAATTTTTATCGCTGTGCGATTGATTGATTTTCACCCATCTGTTTCTGAATACCTTACATTTTGACCAGACATAATTTGGGTTAGTTCTAAAATTTATAGATTCAGCAAATTTTCTAAAAGAGTCCCGTTTCCCCTATACCGATATAGTATCCTTCTTGATTTCTAGAGCTATGCGTATTATTATTTCCAACGTTAGACCCAGCATACCCAATGTTGTGATTTTGGAAGAACTCAAGAAAGTTGGGATAACTCCAGTCTCGCAAATTTCTCAAATCAAGTGCAGTGTAAATAATCAAGGTTATGCCCATATAATGAGCTTTTGGCGCCAAGTATTTCTAAACCCCGAGGATTTGGAAAAACTTCCAGGCAACATGAATATCCAGGTGAATAATTCATCGTTTTGGATCCACCTTTCTCACGAAAAACTTGTGTGCTACCTCTGCAAGGAGGAAGGGCACGCGGCCAGACACTGCAAGAATGTAGAGACCCCACCAAACGCATCATCAACACCCGAAAGATCAGAAGCAGTTTCCCAGGAAATTACTTCAGAAGTTGTGACAGAGAATGTGAATTCGGATATGGAGCAATTGATAACCGGCATTAAAAGACCTCCTTCAGACACTGCAACTGTATGCAGTGCGGAGGACTTGAATCCAACGCTCTCCGATGAAACCCAAAAGGAGGCAACTGAAAGCAGAAAAAAGAAAAATATCAAGAGACAAGCGAACAGCACCGACATCGATCGCCAACTAGAGCCAGCACGTAACTATATCATGAGTCAAGATTTGAAGCATCCTCTCAATTACGACGATTTTGCTTCATTTCTCCTCAAAACCCATGGGAATCCAGATGTTCGATCTACAGCAGCAGAATTCACCGAAAATTTTGACTCACTAGATGAAATGTTGAGTGGAGTGTACGATCACCTTACCGATCCAGTTTTGAAAAGCAGAATCACTAAAATGAAGAAAAAACTCACTACCACAGATTCCGATAAGAATGATGTGAATGACACAACATCCGATGGTCTCGAAACGAGTGAAGAAATACTAACGGACAATTGAAATGGCGCAATCATCATCGAGTAGTAATCATTCAACTACGGAAGATTCAATGGAGAACAAACCGATGCCTCTTCGAGTTCTATTTTGGAATGATCGAAGCATCAAAAAACGTGTACAAGAACTTCCAAGAATTTTAGCGGGAGTGGACATCTTCGTATGTGTGGAATCCTGGCTTACAGAAGAAGATAAAACTATATTTGCAACTGGATACGTGCAGTACAAGAAGAATAGAGACTACTCGACAGGTGGCGGAATCATCATTTTAGTGCGTAAGAATATTCCTTTCCAAGAAATAAATAATATTCAGGCCCCTCATATTTCTGTCGAAGTTTGCGGTATTCGTCTCACACATACAAACCCACCATTAGACATCATAGCGTGCTATAGAACCCCAAATCACATCCATCGCACTCTCAGCCAAGCTCAATGGGATACCATTATCAATAACGTAGATGACAACAGAGCGACTCTGCTCATGGGCGACTTTAACGCTCACAATATTATTTGGAATTGTAATTATACCGATAGTAATGGTGATAGTTTGAAGAACAGTATAGAGAATCATGATTTATTCCTTCATAATAATGATGCAATTACTAGCTCTGACTTTAGACAAAACAAACACTCGAATATTGATTTAATTTTCTCAACGATGGATATAGCACAAGAAATTGATGTGACTGTGATGGATGAGACTTGGGGCTCTGACCACTATCCAATTATATGTAATGTAGGAGTTGTAAGAGATATTCATGAGAAAAAAACATTCAGACTCCACACCTTGCGCACGAACTGGGATAACTTCGAAAATTATCTTGAAGAGAATTACGAAATTTTCTTTTCTCTTGAATATGATGAATCTCCAGCAAATGAAAAGATGAAAACATTCATTAATATCATTACATCTGCTATTCAATTTTCAATTCCGAAAAAGAAAGAAGTCAATCGTAAGATACACAGGAATCCCGCTCCATGGTGGGATGAGGAGTGTAATGAGGTAAAAGATAATCGAAGTAAAGCTTTTAAAAAGTGGAAACGTACGCATAAGTTGAATGATCTCATTGAATACTACAAATTAGCCGCGATTGCTACGAAAACATTCAGAAGAAAGAAACGGGACTCTTTTAGAAAATTTGCTGAATCTATAAATTTTAGAACTAACCCAAATTATGTCTGGTCAAAATGTAAGGTATTCAAAAACAGATGGGTGAAAATCAATCAATCGCACAGCGATAAAAATTTACAAACAGAAGAGGCAATAAAAAATGCCACGTTCAAAATCAGCCCTCCGTGGGTACATACTGATCCAAATAGAATCCCTGAATGCGCTGAGAACGAATTTCTTAGTGCAAGTTTCGATTTTGTAGAGTTCAATATGGTACTAAACATGGCGAATGACAAGTCATCGCCAGGCATAGACGGGATAGATTATTCGACTTTAAAGAGACTCCCGCTCCAATACATGCTTTTGCTTTTGGATATATTCAATGAGATGTATCGAACTTATGCGTATCCTGAAGAGTGGAAGGACTCATATGTCCACTTCATTGAAAAAAGTAACAACGGTGTCAGGCCGATTTCTCTAACATCTTGCATTTGTAAATTATTTGAGGGACTTGTTAAAAATAGATTGCAGTGGTGGTGTGAGTCGTGTGATATTTTACCGAAAAGCCAATCAGGGTTTCGAAAAGGCAAGTCGTGCGCCGATAATCTTGCATATCTCACTTTGCATATTGATCAAGCCTTCGCCAAATCGCAGGACGTTTTGGCCGGCTTCGTCGATGTAAACGCAGCTTTTGACAGCGTTGTCTCCGGTTTACTCATGGATAAAATAGCAGAAATTGGTTGCCCGGAGAATCTTGTAAAATTTGTGAAATTTTTGATTCATGAAAGGAGAATATACACAGATTTGTTGGGCCAACAGTACAGACTCTCAGGTAAAGGCGTTCATCAGGGTGGAGTTTTGAGTCCCCTGCTCTACTCAATCTATGTTAAGGACATTGGGAAAAATTTACCCAAGAGTATTTCGATACTTCAATTCGCTGACGATGTTGCTATTTTCTTGAAAATGACACGCTCTTGCGAATCAGTTGAACTTTTTCAAAGAACTTTATCACTCATTCAGAATAATTTGTTTCAACTTGGATTGGACTTAGCGCCACATAAAACAGTTGTGATACATTTCAGTAAAAATAGCTTCACTCCTGGTCAAACTGAAATCCAAATTGGGGAATATCGAATCAAGTCGAGCGAGACAGCACGATTCCTTAGCATCATATTTGATTATAAATTGTCTTCCACACAACAAATTGATAAAGTAAAGAAAAGTTGTACTCGTGCTTCCAATATAATTAAATACCTCTGCGGTACTTGGTGGGGCTCATCACCCGATACCCTGCTTATTTTGTACAAAAGTTTTGTAAGATCTATTTTGGACTACGGATGTTTTGCTTACTTTCCAATAAAACAGCAAGCAATTGACGATCTTGGGAAAATACAACGGTCAGCTATTCGAAAAGCTCTTGGGTATCGTGTTAGCACGCCCAATAATGTGATTCTTGCTGAATCAAAGTTACTATTGATTGAAGAACGGGCGAAATACCTTTGTAATAATTTTATATGTAAATCTGTTTCCAATAAAAATTCGGTCATGTATGACTTCATCACGAAGGAAAGTTTGTGCAAACAGAAAAAAGTTCGATTGCTACAAGAATGTATTGAAGCGCTACCGTAAGATTCAATAGAATCCTTGGAAAACTATAATATGTATAGATATGAATACAGCACGTTGAATACATGTGTACCTGTTAACACAGAGTTAGGGCAAGAAATTAGAAACAGCTCAGATCCGAATCAGCTGATAGAATCATTCATTTGGTTGAACAATATACGCGCGATATATACAGACGGGAGTAAAATTTCGAATAAACAAGTAGGTGTTGCCTGTCACTGCCCAGACCTGGAGCTTGAAATCACGAAATCTCTTGATAACAAAGCCTCGGTGTATACAGCAGAATGTGTTGCTATATATGAAGCAATGAATATGATATACTCCAACCCTCATAATAACTACACAATATTTTCGGATAGTCTCAGCGTGATTCAGAGTATAAAATGTCCGACCACAAAGGTCAATGTGAATGAATTCATTCTTGAAATTAAGAGGCTGTACAATGAAATCAAAGCAGCACACCCTCTCATGTCTATTTCTATCTGCTGGATTCCATCCCATATCGGAATCGTCGGCAACGAAAGAGCTGATGAACTTGCCAAGCTTGCAACAGATTTACCTGTAGATTTATCAATTGCGATTCCATTCACAGACTTCCAAGCGTATCACAAGAAACAGGCTCATGAAGCTACTCGCAGAACAATAGAAGAAGAGGGGCAAAAAACAGGAAAATTATATTTTGAGTTGTTTCACAAAGGAAAGTCAAAGCCGTGGTTCACCAACGTAAATGCTCTACGGGAGATCATAGTCTCTATAAATAGATGGCGGTCCAATCATTACAACTTGGCGGCCTCTTTGGCCAGGGTCAAAATTATAAAAAGTTCTAAATGTCTATGTGACAGATATGATGAAGATCTCAATCATGTAATTTGGCAGTGTAACTTGTGCAATGATGAGAGACCGAATTTGCTTAAGAAATTACGAAACATAAATCTTCATCTACCATTACAAATTAAGAATATAATTGAAATTCCGAATGTCAAAGCATGTCAATATATAGTTGAATTTTTGAAATCTTGTAACAAGTTAGTTTGATTTAGATATAAGAATATGTACAGATTCTGTATAGCTGAATAGTCCTTCATGGACTCATATGCTTCAAATAAAAAGAAAAAAAAAAAAGATAAGTGATGTAATGTGTTCTCGCAGGCGTTTGATTGGATTCATTATAGTAGAACTTGCATATGCATCTGATGGCGCAGATGCAAATGCAGATTTTGATTGATTTGATAAGGTGTTTTTTCTTCAGATGTTTCAGTAACATCGAGCAATTCTGCTACCGCTGATTTTTTGTTTTTGTCAACATTTATTTAATCAAGATAATAAAGTTCATTATTGAATCTGAGTATTTCATTATTACTATAAGTGCGAGTTTCTTACCTATAGCACAATCATGACTTGAGAACCATATAATTCTGAATTTCTTACGATTTCATTATATAGACCTTGTTTTCTCTTATGAAAGTTTCATTATGTAGAACTTGAAATTGACATCATGAATTGCCTTTTGGATGCTTGAGTTATGATTTTGCTATAAGTGACAAACTCCTGCTTCAATTTTCTCCATTCAATTAATCCTTTACCTCCAAAATAATCGAAATGAATCCTACTCCTGACAATGTCGGCAAGTACAATTTAGTAAAGTGTCTAACTGATTGAAGACACCGATTCGATGCAATTTTCAGGGATGTATAGTTGCGAAGCTTCATTTTTTTGACAAGGATAACCATTGCTTGGAAAACTCATGAAGTCATGATAGTAACTGAAATTTCCATCACTCTTGCTTTCTCGATTTTTCATCAATTTCTAGGGCACGTTGGGGGTTCGGATTATGCTTTTTCTCTGTTTGATCATTGTCAATGCAAATAGAAAAAGCAAAAGCGAAGCAGCAGACGAGCAAGTTCAAGGTAATTTTCAGTTTTTTAAGGGTCCCGGCAAATCATATTCGCTGAAATTTCAGTGGAAATTCTCACTGGTGAATCAGTGAAGCTCACTGATCAATCAGTGATACTCACTGAAGCTTCAGTGACACTCACTGAAACTTCAGTGATCAGGACCCGTCCGACCCCCGACGTCACTGAAGTTTCAGTGAATTATCTCACTGATTCTTCAGTGACCCTCACTGAAACTTCAGTGATCAGGACCCGTCCGACCCTCGAGGTCACTGAAATTTCAGTGAGGGTCACTGATGACTTCAGTGCATATGCACTGAAGTCCCAGTGCATATGCACTGAAGTCATCAGTCAAAGTTGATCCGTAATGCACTGAAGTTCAGTGGATTCTCACTGATGGATACGGAGAGAGTATGTATCGTTTACCGGAGATAATGATATGTAGGTTGCAATCGAGAGGTTTGGTCGTATGTCATTGTTCGACAAAAAACACGCTTGAAATGAAACGTGCGGTGAACATACTTAGACTTAACCATCATTGAGAGGCTCTTTTTGGATCACGGCGAGATTCGAGGGTCTTTGTTTGAGTTTTCAGGAAGTTTTTCCAAGCTGTCGAGATGCATGACACCTCAGCATATGATAATGGGTGCGGAACGTCCTCGTTTTATTTTCAAGTTCATAGTCTCGACAAGAATGAATTGGAGAATGACTGAAAGATGGTGGAAACGTAGTCGAAACGTTGCAATTATTTCTTAACAACGAAATAAGCAGGATCAAATGACAATTTCAGTTTCATTGATTGAATCATGATCTTGCAATGAATTCTTCACAAAGGAATCCAAGAATTATCTTGAAAGTCCATTGCATCTCATGGAGCTCTGTTGATAATAGGGAGAGGATACATGAAAAATAAGTTTTAATTTGTCCCACAATTAAAAGTCCCTTCCGTGTGATGATCATTCGTTACGTACATCAGTGACAAAGCGTCTTGACGAATCTTACTGATAGGGTGTAGAGATGAAAAACATTGAGAATATTTCCGAAGATGAGAGGGGAATGTCAAAATCCAGTTTCATGAGGGTACGTAAGAGAACAATTCCTTACTCGAGCAGTTTTGTACATTTTTTCAAGCACCCTTGACAACCCTCAAAGATTTTATGAACCAGAAAACATCGAAACTGCCAAACCTCGAGAATTAAACCAGGGCCACGATATAGGCTCTGTTCCAACGGAAGGTATTAAGCTTGAATATTTCACGTGAGACCGAGTTGAGCCAAAGCTTGCGCTCTATTCCAGTTTATACGGATAACAAGGTTCCACGCGGAGCTCCCACGCGCACCAGCGCAAGTTTATACACTCGTTGACAGGCCCAGCATCTCCACCTCGTCGTCTTCGTCGGTGATGGTATCTCACTCGCTGCCAACAAAGCCGAGGCAGACGAAGACCAAGTTTCACTCATTAATGATTCTAACGCGTAGAGCATCTCTATTCTGTGCATAGTTCTGAGCGAGGGTACAAGTTACTACTTGGATCCCATGAATTTCTAATCCGACGCTAATAAGATACATACTTTCCTCAGTGCCATAAATACTCTCTCCCTTGTGCGAGGATGTCCTACGGGGGGAGGGCACTTACTTGCTCATCCATCTTTCCTTTCATAATTTTGGAATGAGCGTGTAGGCACAAGATACATTATTGCATGAAACTTGAGCAAGGATGCGGTCGAATATGGTGGATAGTAAGCGTTGTGGGATATCAGTCAGTAGATTAAATGTAGATGCGTACTATCTGCATTTTGAAGATTTGGCGCGATAACTCCTCAATGAATAAAACAAGTGTAACCCTCAAGAGAATTGTTGAAGTAATTCAATGAACCTCAGCCTAAACTAGCAATGCATATGAGGCGAAGCGCGTAAAAATCATGGTTACAATAATTACTGTATATCTGGAGGAGCTACTAACGCGCAGGTTCTTCTACAGGGCTGATGATATTGGTTTCGACAATCCGGTCGATACTACTTATCATCCTGATGAATATATTCTGCGTTATTCAAAATTTTTTTGGACTGGTGGGGCCCATTTAAGCATTGGAGCCTACTAGAATTCATATAAGTTCTGTCATTAGCTGACAAATTGATTTCCTCGACAGATTTGACTTCCATGCATATTTGTACTCTCTGGCAACCTGCACCAGAACTCCGATTTCGCCTTCACAGTGAACGTGTTAATTTTTCCAGTCAAAAAATAAATGAATAAGAGTGTATCTGACCTCTGAAGGTTACCAATTCAGTTGAATGGAGGAAAAAAGACGGAATGGGTTATGCCTTGGCGAAGCTCTCAGCTCGGTCAGCCCACAGATATTTGTCGTCCTTCCGCGATGCATTACCGGGCCCGGCGCTGGCGTTATCAAAAGAGACGGGGATGAAGGTAGTACGGGGTGCGGAGCCGGCCCGCCGTGGAGTAAATGCGTTGCTTAACTCGTGGCGAAGGCTCGTAGCGGGACAGTGTTTAAAGACCAATTCACACGGTAATTCAGTGAGAGCGGGCGCGGGCGGACCGCCACCGGTGCAGACAGCCATAGGCAGGCGCACGCACTCACGCTCAGATGTATATGCGCGCGGGATTTATCGGCCTCGCGCAACCCCCAAACGAGACGTTACACGAGAAGATGTCGTCGAATTAAACAGCCCCATGGGATCGATTAAGGCACTCCATACCCTTTCCACGACTCTGCGAGGTGTTCCGCGCCGTGAATAGACTTTGAAAAGAAACAAGGCGTTCGCGTGTACACGGAAATATGGAGAGGAGTGAGACTCTTTACAGTTCCATTAATTTTATTTCAGGAGTGCCCATACATGAGCGTTCCGGACTCTTAGGGTGTGTCCACAAATATGCACATGCAGTGAGCAACGCGCATATGCACTGCTCACGTGCAGTTCATCAAGTTCTAGCTAAAACCAAACGGAACTCGTCGAGTTCTGCTTTGGGTCAGCCTGTAACGGAGCCAAGATGGAAACCGATTCAGAGTAGTAACTATCTGTTGTGAGCCCTTCAATCTTTGCTCATGTTGGATGAGCTGCACATGTGCATATTTGTAGTGTGCACTGCATATGCATCATTTGTGGACACATCCTTCGGAAGTACCTCAAGTGCAGATACCATAGATGATTTGAATACAAGGGTAGAAATGTGAATTTCCGCGAACCAAGCTCTGGCGAGCGCTTGCATCATTGCTCGAAAGCCAACTTGTTAACATTCAAATTATGAGTTATGACTTACGCTGTGGGCTCACTATTTGGAACCCTAACATAAGTTTACCAGACTGTTATTATGAAAATGGGCTTGTCAATAGCTTCAGAACAAGATATGTGAATGTAACTACAAGAACATGATAATAATAGGAGATCAATAACATGGTAGGATTTATTTGTGAAAGAAAAGACATACGGTTTTCATAATATGATACATCCATCACTATGAAATCCATAGTTTGGTTATATTGTGATTATACATGATACTTTGACTCAAACCCAATCAAGAATTATGAAAACGTAAAACATTGTTCGTACAGTGACGAGCCATTTTCACCAATTGGAAAATTCGGCCTAAAGATGTTTTGAAATTGGTCAGGAACGTCGAAGACTGTTGATAGACCTCAATGACCATACAGATCATTTAGGTATGGCCTGAAACAAGATGATGGAACCTTGAGAGTCATGGAATATTTATTCAGGTGTACGGAATTCAACATTCTGTCTATGGGTACGAACTCGCACGTTCGTCGAATCATAGTCTAATGAACCCTGTGGCGATTCGGCGAAAATACATAAACGTAAGTAGACATTTTAGTTTTAGAATTATTTTTGATTTTCGATACAACACCGCACAAAGAACGGGGGGAGATCAGTACGATTCATGATATGTAGTTTGGGTAAGATCTTTTCAATCGCACTCAGTATCATCGTCGCAGCATGACGAGATTCCAAAATCCCGTGCACAATCCGTTTTCAACCATGATATCACCCTGCGAGTCTGCAAGTATTAATGATGAATCCCTCTCCCGAATCAATCGAATATTAGGAAATGGTGGATACAGACGCACCATCAAATTTTTGTTATTGCTTTGTGATTTTTTTCCGCCTGAGAGGCTCTCAGGCGGAAAAAAATCGCTCGACTAAATTGAGCTTTGCTGGACCAACAAACGAACGCGAAAGCAACATTTTTTTGCTTGCGTCGCAAGCATTTTACTTCGATCGGATTCCAGATCGCACTGTTCACGAAAATTTTGCTATGACTCCTGTATGTACTGCTTAAGGTAAAAACGAAACCTGTAGCCCCCTTTTCCCCTAAAATTCGATTTTTTTGTAGGTTAGAAACCGGTTTCTCAAAAATCAACGTTTTTGCGTACGAGTTTAAGTTAATGGAAAGGAAATCTGTATCGTTAGGTGAAACCCTGTCTGGAATGTGTTTTCTGGTATATTTTTCAGGGTTTGACAAGTAGCATAACAAAATTGCGTTATCGATTTCGTTATGTTACATTATTATGACGAAAAACGAAATTAAGAGGTAATTTCGTTACGTTAGGATAACATAACCGAATACCGTAACGTAATGTCACTAACATAATACAATAACGTAACGAAACTCCAATCCTTGGATTTCGTTTTGTTATTAAAAACGTTATCCTATAGCACCGAAACTCGACTCTTACGTGAATAACGTTATCAATAACGAAACGAAATTCATGTATTGGAGTTTCGTTACGGTATTCGAGTAACGTTATTCACATTATAATTGATTTCGTTACGTTACTTCCGCGAGTCACGTAACGAAATGGAAATTGTATTTTGTTTCGTTTTTTTTCTTTCGCCAAGTGATCAGGACGAACTTTTGCCCCACGAGGGCCTTAAATAGAGAAGATCGGACATGACTGATTCCTAATGCGCCAGAGATAGACTAGGTTGGTGGGTACAAACAAGTATTCGGAGATACTTTTTTCAAAATTTTCCTACGACGCATAGAATCCGAGATACCGTCACTTCCAGAGAGGGTGATATTGCGTTCACTCAAAAATGAATCAGAATTCATTAGCGGCTGTGAATATAATGGAAAAAATAACGTAACGAACCTTGGAAAAGAATTTCGTTATGTTAACGTAACGGAAAACTTTAACGAAATGTCTTGGAAATTGCGTTACTCAATTTCGTTATTAGTTTCGTTAGTTTCGGATAACGTTATCCACATGAATTTCGTTATACGTTTCGTTAAAAATACCGAAACTCATAACGAAACGAAATTCAGTTCGTTATGATTTTAACGTTATTCTAGTAACATAACGAAAAACATGACGAAATTCTACCCATTATTTAACGAAATAACAAATATCATAACAGATCTGCGAGGGTTTCGTTAATAACGCACCATAACGAAACTAGCAATATTTGTCAAACCCCGATATTTTTACGCGCTGAATACGATGGTGGTGATTTTATGCCTACACCTAGATTGAAAAAATACCCGATTTTCCGAGTTGGTATAAGCAGGATTCGACTCATCTCGCATCAAATTTTGGGAAGCTCATGAGATGGACCAGGAAATACCTCCGTTTTATGCATAACTTGACGTGAATTCATGCTTGAATCAGCTCAAAAGATAGACGGGGATAAATATACAAGTGCTACATAAGAAATTACCTGATCAATACCTTCCCGATCACCAGGAACCTAACGGTAATGAGTCATATCACGAGGTTTCTAGCCCAACTTGCTCCACAAACTACGAGAACTTTTCGCTCTCTTCACTGTGATATAACGTCTAGGGTACTCATACTATTTTTCTTTTTAGCCACCCTCAATTTTTTATCGGAATAGAATTTATCGTGGTTACATCGTTTTCCATCATGAGCTCACGGCGTGCCACTGGCGGGAAAAAATTTGCCTGAAATGTCGCCTCAATTGGAAGTATGGTTTGATTCGTGATGTCATAAGATGTCAAAATTCTATCGACAGAAAATCGAAAGTGCTCCTTCTTGCGATTTGTGCGAGTAGTTGTCCATATTCGCAATAACTCTCAGATTGTATTGCGAAGACCCGTCCTTGAGCTATTAATACTTGGCGGTATAGTATGAATGAGGAAGAATATAGGAATATGTGCGTCCGTTGATATTTATTGGCGTAGTCTACGTTCGTGGTTTGAAGGAATCGCAGACGAGCGAAGATTGGATGTGTGAGAGTGAGTTTCCGTGATACACGCCACGATGCCGCATAGATTCTATTCTCGTTTATATTCTTGTATTCTGATAGTGAGGGAATCTATCGGACCTGTTGGGTTGTGATAAACTATTGACGATTCTCACTTTACCAGTTGTTCGCTCTTAGCAAGCACGCAAACATTGTTTTCATGTGGGTATTCGTGGATGTGCCGACTGCCGTACCATTCTTGTGATGCTGTAATACATTATAAAGATGAGGGATCATTGCCTGCGAGGGGTAACTCGTGGATGTCCTCTGTGGACTCTTTCCGTCTCAAGGAAGAACACGAATCGACAGTTTCATCCATGGCCTTGAAGATGATGACGTACGGTTTTAGATGGGGGAACTTGAATTTCCCTCTGGCTTCTCTATCAACGAGTTGGTCAGCAAGTCGGTCTTCTCCCCTCAAACCTCTGGAGCAGATTCGACCTTATTTGGAACTATCCCTCACCTTCATAATGTATCTCAGCTCCACAGAAATGGTACGGCAGTCGGCACATCCGCGAATAGCCACATGAAAACGATGTTTGCGTGTTTGCTAGAACCGGACAACTGATGAAGCGAGAATAGTCAATTGTTTATCACAACTTACAGGTCTGATGAATTCCCTCACTATCAGAATAATGAGAATATAAAGGAGAATAAAAGCTATGTGGCACCGTGGCGTGTATCACGGGAACTCATTCTTACACATCTAATCTTCGCTCGTCTGCGATTCCTTCAAGCCACGAACGTAGACTTCGTCAATACATATCAACGGTCACACATATCTGTATATTGTTCCTTATTCATAGCATACGTTCAAGTACTCCTCAAGGAGTGGCCTTTGCAACACAATCTGAGTTATTGTGAAAATGGACAATTACTCGCGTAAATCGCAAGAAGGAGCACTTTCGATTTCCTGTGGATAGAATTTTGACATCTTTTGCCATCACGAATCGAACCCTCCTTCCGGTTTCAGGCGATATTTCAGGCAAACTTTGTTCTGCCAGTGGCACGCTGTGAGCTTATGCAAGCAGTTCCGAAGTGAGGCGATAGAATATAAAATTCGATACTAGAATATACACTCGGGAACAAGGTGAACTGCAATGGCCTGACGGTCAGCGGCCATTCGAGATCTTTTTTCTCGCTCGCACCAAATGCGGGATTCCACGAGTGCGAGTGAGATGACAGATCTCGAACGGTCACTGACCGTCACATCCATTGCAGTTCAACTTGTTCCCGAGTGTACCATCGTATGCCATCGGAGGGAACTGTTGCCATAATTTTTCAACCAAGTTAGATTAGGAATGTTGTGGTTTGACTCATTACCTTCCTGGTGACCTTAGAAAATGTTCAAGACCTTATTCATAAAACGATACCTGAACATCCATCCCGTCTGTCCTCTGAGCTTTTCCAAAAATGATTCCGAGCGGATGTGTGTATAAGAACGAAGAAGAGTGCGCCATTGTGGACTTCGAAATAAGGGTACTGGTCTATTCCATGAGCTTTTCAGAATTTACTGCGAAGTCATCCACATTTCTCCAACGGCAACTCGAAAATTCGGCTAGCCTCTCTTTTGAAGCATCTTCTGTTCTCATAAGATCTCCAATATTGTATTCAGCGGGTTTATCGGACTATTTAAAACCAACGCATGTTTTCGCAAGAACCAGTGCTCTGTGTACGTTTGTTTCTATAAACTGAGGGCGAAACAGGCTACAAATTCAGTTTTCACGTTATACAATACATACAGAAACCGATAAATGTCCTATTCCGACCTCAAAATTTTTCTGAGCAGTGTAATCTGGTCACCTCTACTCAACGTGTCATCTTATTTTAAAAAACGCTAAAATTGTTCTTTCAAACTGAATAACCCTATGAATCAGCCGTCCATTTTGAAGCATCGCAAATAATTTCCCCAAAAAAAAAATATACAGAAACGAAGAATTTTCGTCCTTGTGAGTGCAGATATGATGTCTCTGGCCCCTTTGGTGAGCATTTTGAGATGCATGGCAAAATCGGGAACATTTTGCTGATTGTAACGCGAAAAATTAGCTTGTTCTGTACCCATCCTGGCCCTTTGAAACCACTGCCATCGTACCGTGTTTTGCCTATTATAAGCCACTCTCCAAATATAAGTCACCCTCCAAATATAAGCCGTAGTGAGCCAAATGATGGAAATATAAGCCACCCTCCAAATATAAGCCACCCCCAAACATAAGCCAACCCCAAATATAAGTCAGTCGCCAAATATAAGCCGACCCCAAATATAAGCGGCCCGAATGGAAGCCAGATCTTAAGAGGAATATGTAAGTTCAACGGTAAATAATGCTTGCTCCTCCCTTCAACAGTAGGTGAGACAGATTTTCTGTAACAGATAGATTGTTAATTCGGCGAGTCATCGCTGATCATAAAGTCAGAAAGTCAACAGTGACTATAATCCACACGATCGATGGATATCAGTGATAAATTATCTTTTGATTGTGGACAAAGTGCTCAGAATTCTTTTAGTAATATGTAAACCCCCATGTATGCAGTAATGTGTAAGAGCCATTTTCGAATAACATTCCACCATACTTGATTGACATTTCATTTGTGAATTTGAATGACACTTGATTTTCATACTTGATTCAAATGAATCTAGATACTTGACGATAAAATATTCGTCTGGGAATATAAGCCACCCTCCAAATATAAGCCACCTTCCGAATATAAGCCATGCTTCAGAGCCAAAAAAAATTATAAGCCATGGCTTATAATAGGCAAAACACGGTACTCAGCAGGTTAAATATACGTGCGAAATTGTTGTTTCGATACGTTTCTGGCTCACATCAAGAGCGCACTATCAAAGCCATCAATCTAGAGAATCAGAAAAAAACTCTAAAAACGCTGTTTCTAGGAGAACCAATCCTTTGCAATTTATAAGAATCCTAATGTATAGGCGCAAGACTAGGATCGGGTTTGGTTTCTTCGTCAAAAAATACATAAAGCAATCATACTTTGTTAAATGAGAAATTCCAACCCCCTAATTGTGTTCCTCAGTGTTTCGAGAAATGCCTTATAAATTTATCCAATTCACTAGAGTTGGGAGTGCCCTCCCCGCTCAACACTCCCTGAGAGTTTATACTACCGCGGGCATCAAAACTCCTCCGCTGATTATCTCAACTGATGCTGTGCAAAATATAGATACCATACGAAATGAGGGGTAATTCTAATTTTTTCTCCTTTCAACTGTTGCTACACTGCGTAAGTCTTCTGTGAGTGGCGCAAATCCGGTGTAAGATTCACCTGCCTCTTTCCACCTCCACCGATGAAAGAACTACTGTTTTCAGTGTTGAAGAGCTTGAGTGGGGGTTCAAAGAGCTGTTGCAATTTTTGCACGGACAGTGTAAAAGCAAAATCTGTAAAAAAAAACCTGCAACTGGGCATTGATATTGTCACAGACTCTGTTTTGAATAATCTCACCCCTGAAGCGACACTTTTCATCATATTTTCTCATTTTTCTGTATGTATAGGATTCTGATATTGTCCCCTCTTGTTCTTTCCTTCATCATTACTCAGAGTTTTACCTGAAACGTCGACTTGTGGATTTGCGCGCAAACCAAACTGCTGCTCGATCAAATGAAGACCGGTGGAAATAAGAACATTTTGTTTCAAAAGAGACGCTGTAAGAAGTTTGATGTCTTCTCATTAAGGCGCTCTTCATAACCAAAAACTTTCAATGAGAATTATTTCTCGCATATGAGATTTGTATCCCTGGAGGTACAGCAGCAGTAAACCTGAAGCTGTAGAGGCAAAAATTAACCCGTACACTGCGAGTGTCCACAAATGTGGACTTGTCTGGAAACCGATTTTTGTGATAACTTCGCTTGGATGCGTCGTAAGTACTTGAAAAAATTCTTAGCAACCTGTGACGATGCCAGGGATGTATTCCGACGACAAGCCCCTAGTGATGTCTCTAGAGACGTTGCTTGGAACGTCGCTAGAGACGCCACAGAGACGTGCCTGTATAGGGACGTGACTATTTTCAGCTGGGGCAAGACTCCATAAAGGTCTCGTGGTTGAATTTGAGACCTTTATATGGGGAAATCTCAGGAACTTATGACTTTTGCTGTCACTCCACCATTATTTGATTTGTGTGACGTGTAATGAGGCCTAACCTGTCAAATTTTCTTTGTTTGAATGCCCTGAAAGTGGACACCAAATTAGAAGTAGATTGGTGGATGTGGATAAATACTAGAGCCGCTCAAGTGCGAGAAAATACCAGAAAATCGACAAAATGACGTGTCACTCGGCCCAACTCTCAAAATTCGTTAAGCTCTCATGGTTTTAGCGTACCACAGCACGTTCTATAACTTCGCAGGCATGTTTCTTATGATCCAAAGTTATGATGTTTTTCTTCCAGGAAGATGTACATCGATGTACTCAACCGTGACACGCATTGGACGGTCTGTCACTCCATTTCGATGAAAAATCATTACTCTTCTTCTTAGGCTCATACACTTTTTTGCGTAGTCTAGAGGGACTCCCCGATAAACTCATTGTATTACTCACAAAGGAACAAAGAAAGTAAACTATTGTAGATCTATGCACATCAACGGGGAAATCGAGGAATTGCGTTCAACCGGAGAGGAATGAGTGTTACTCATGGTAAATTTACGCCGTTCTCGGCGGTGCACACTTGCTGTAATCAACGGATAGACTTCAAAATGCCGAGAAATATCGGATAATAGTACCAAAATACCATATCCACCTCACTACGCCCAGAATCTCGCGAGTTTTAGAGTACCATGGAAAAAATCTTGATCTATACCTATGCTTGACGTCTAATATTTTCAAATCCACAAAATCGATTTCATGCCAGAAATTTTTTGCTACAAAGCAAAGCTGATGTCTCTACCTGATCGTTCACATCATGGCTATGCTCACCCACTCTATCCTTCAATTGTCTCTTACTCGTACCAATGTAGTTCTTTTGTCAATCTTTGCCATTCATTTCGTAGACAATGTTGTGTTTCTCCAACTTTGGTACCCTATCTTCGCCCAATTTTATAAAATGACGCAGATTGTTGCAGCTTGCGTTCACAGAGGTGAGAAAATCCTTTTTTGTGAATTTATTCTAAATCGGGGTGAGATTTTCTGATGAATGGAAGAGCTATTATAGGCGATTTTGTATTTAGAAGTGGCATGCCTTTAGAAGTCTCCTATTTGTATTCGCAGATATTTGCTGGTCTAATGTATGTGGATGGATAACTGTTAGCTAGTAGTAGAGAGCGAATTAATTTCAAATTTTCGTTGTGAAATAAAGCGTTAGTAGATTTTTGTCTACCAATCCATAAATTACCGCAACATTTTAAGACATGGGATGGTCAGAGTGAAAATCTAAATAACAAGTTGAGGCTGAGTCTACCCCGTACCAACTTGTAATATATGTCTCACTAGGTCATCTAATGAGTTTTAGGTTCAGAAAGTCTATGGATTCGCCTTTTTCATTTTCTTACGTGAACCTCAAATTCGGATGGTAACTGTTGGAAAGTTCCACACACTGAGATATTGAATCCTTCTTCACTACG
The DNA here is from genome assembly GCA_029851415.1 of Eretmocerus hayati. Classification (NCBI taxonomy): domain Eukaryota; kingdom Metazoa; phylum Arthropoda; class Insecta; order Hymenoptera; family Aphelinidae; genus Eretmocerus; species Eretmocerus hayati. The sequence continues at coordinate 49,016,761 of CM056743.1, forward strand.
AAAATCACATTATTCACATAGCTTTTATAAAGCAAGACTTTGTTTTGTAGGATCTTGAAGCCATGTACCTCTAAAAGTTCCACAGTAATTCCTGCGAAAAATGATCCAGTACATCCACCCATTTGGGAAACCAGTCTTCATTCTATGATATTGATCAATAAATTGGAGATAAGTGGACACAAGGAGGAATTTTCATTCCGACTGGGGATTCTCCTTCCCCGATATGTCTACGATTTCTGTTTTTCAGTGCATTTGAGGAAATCTACCGAACCTTTAATTTTCGGACCATCCGAGAAAGAAAATTTTCTTCTCCACTTCGTTCATTCTCAACCCATTCCATAGTTTTCTGGTACCTCTAAAATGTATTTTAAAAATTGCTGTCACCATGCATTTTTGAAGGGTATTAGTCTCCTGTTAACAATGAGGACAACAATCACTATTAAAGGCTTTCCGAGTAGACGGATTGGAAACAGTGCGGTATGATGGCTGATAAACATATGGTTCCGTCCGTTTTAGAAGATGTGAGACTCTCTTGGGTTATCAGGCGGGCTCATACTAGTAGCTTATTCTAAGTGTGGATAACAACACTCAGGATGAGCTTCTCATATGTAGTTCTTCGTTGTTGGCATCACTAAATTTTTGGCGCACGAGTGGACGACTTGTGGACTAGCTGTAGTGAGAATCTGCGCTCAAAAGCTGAGACGAGATCAATCTCAAGTGTGGACAATTATTCATGATTACTCCTCAAAAGAGCAGATCTTAGCGTTCAATCTTTCCACGTTGACAAACGTGAATAATTTGAAAATATTCCAGATTCTATCAAATCATATTGGATCTACCATTTATACAACTGCATCCAATATATCCACCCTCACAAACGTGAATGGTTTGGAAATAAGAGGGCTCTCTCCCCGAATCGAGATGGATTCGAAAATTTTTGTTGACGGAAAGGGTAGAATCATTTTTCAACAAAAATCAGATTCCCAATCAGTAATTTAGGATTCCTGATCAGAAGCAGAAGATCTATCTCCTTGAAATTCGTCATCCATGAGTTCCAAAATTCATGTTCAGAAACGAGTTAGATCCAGATCTTCCTTGGAAAACAGGTTGATTTCTCCCAAACAGATTCTTCTTGAGATTCACCATCCGTCAATTCCAAAATTCATGTTCAGAAACAAGAATGGATCCAGAGTTTCCTTAGAAAGCAAGTTGATTCTCCCAAACAGATTCTCCTTGAGATTCACCATCCGTCAATTCCAAAATTCATATTCAGAAACAAGAATGGATCCAGAGCTTCCTTGGACAGTAGGTTGATCCTCCCATAAAAATAGTCATTTGCATTCATGTTCATCAACATGCATTGAATTGACTTATTCGATAATACATACATTCATGAAAGAGCATTTAAATTCATATACGCAAGAAGATAATGCTAGTTCGCGCTTCAAGTACTTACATGAACCGTTATTGAGAGGAAATCGCTTATTCCTTGGAAAGCAGGTTGATCATCCCATATACATAGTCACCTGCACTCATGTTCATCAACGAGAATTGAATTGACTTATTTGATGATGCGTACATGACAAAGGCGGGTTATTGTAGATGAAAAGTGGAGAGGTCCTTGGTGGTGCCTCCTAGGGAGCCCTTGTCACTGGTCACTTTTGGGTTAACTGGTACGATGAAGATGTTAAGGTTCGTGGTAGGGTTGAGGTTGATGGAGTTCAGGTTGAATAATTCCACAAACAGTATGTTGAAGAAAATATAACGCAGAAACCTAAGTGCGAAACTTCGATTATGAGTCTGATAGTGTCACTAAGCCGCAGTGACGACGATCCTGACGGCACCAGGAGTGCGAGCGTCAGAGCAGGGTGGCCATGGCTGGGCCGAGTGTCGTGGAGTACCATCAAATCGGGTGATTTTGGTACGATTTCGGTTTTTTTTTATCTTGTTCGGCTTGGCATTCCAACATACATTGCCAGAACCCACTTCTATTAGTAGTCAATCTCAAGCTTACAGTTTCAGCTTTCGATTGACGTGCTACAAAGTTCAATTTGATGGATCTAAGCCGGAGCTAATAGCAATTGAAGAAGTATACTATAGTTAGACCCTGACCGGCAACTTTGGTACACTCACAAAATATTTTAACTCTACCCACCACCATGTGAGTGAACTAATTTTAATCGTTCGGGAGTCTTATTTTAAGCTGTTTGAAACATTCTAAAACCTCGTAGACCATCACTCGACTCAAGGTGAGATGAAGGAAGGTGTCATAGGAAGTACCGGAGTTACCCTATTCTATGCTTCTTACGTAGAGTGCGGTAACTTTGGTACACTTATTCATGGTTGTTCCCCTGTTTTCTATTCATTAAAATTCCGAATGCTTCAAATACCCCAATGAAATGAATTTTTGAGAAGTCTTTGATTGGATGGAATGACCTCGATATTCATCATCCTCGTTTTGTGTTTATGATGTGAAATTGAGTTGAAACTGGGGAGTGTTTTATGTTCAGAGTGAAAATGTAACTCTTCATCACAGAGGTTGAAGGAGACATGATCCGATGAGACTGACCCGTCGATTTGGTTTACCAGTGTCGGGACCAAAGCGGCGCTCAGATCAGAGGAAATCCAGCAACATGCTTCCGAAGAGTGGCGTTAGTATTGTGTTGTTGTTATACAATAGCTGGGCAACAGGGAGTCACACTCTGTTGCACTCGGGAATGAGAAATCTAACTCCCATATGAGCCAAGGCATCATGTGCTGTTGCAACTCGTAAAAGTGTGGTGTGGTATTTTCGAGTGAGTATGACGAGGATGAGTTGAATATATTTCTCATCAGAAAAGCTTTGAATTGGATCCTGTTGATGAAAATCACGTGAATGTATTTACTTTTTGATGAAATTGGGACAATGACTTTATTTTGTCAAGTGATAGTGGATTCATATTTATTTTTCCAAATGATTCGTAATTTGATTTAATTTGAGCTGGAATCGGTTTTTAAAATTTCCCAATCTATTCAAAAATTCAGTTATGCTCTTTCTGGAAATTTGTAGAAATCTAATGATGATTAGAATATTTTCTGACTTGAGATTGAAAGAATGTTCAATTAAAGATTGTATGCTTACATTAGAGGGCGTCATTTTATATTGGGGAGTGGTTGAGAGAATTCTCTGGACCAGTTTATGATTTAAGTAATTTTCATGAGATTGAGGGATAGATAATTGACATTGAGGAACGGTATCGTATAGAGTATTAGAAATGACTTTTGTGAATGAATTTAATATCACTCGCTTGATGCAATCGTGAGGGAAGAATTGAATTGATGCATTGTGATGGTTTTTGTTACGCGGTCATTAAGATTAATTATTGGGAATTCATTCATCAGGAAAGTTCTTTGTTTTCATATTGAGCATTTACGTCGCAAGATTTGAATTTTTGAGAAGTCTTTGATTGGATGAAATGACTTCGATATCCATCATCCTCGATTGGTGTTTATGATGTGGAATTGAGTTGAAACTGGGGAGTGTTTTATGTTCAGAGTGAAATTGTAACTCTTCATCACAGAGGTTGGAGGCGACATGATCCGATGAGACTGACCCGTCGATTTGGTTTACCAGTGTCGGGACCAAAGTGGCGCTCAGATCAGAGGAAATCCAGCAACATGCTTCCGAAGAGTCGCGTTAGTATTGTGTTGATGTTTTACAATAGCTGGGCAACAGGGAGTCACACTCTGTCGCACTCGGGAATGAGAAACCCAACTCCCATATGAGCCAAGACATTATGTGCTGTTGCAACTCGTAAAAGTGTGGTGTGGTAGTGCTGAGTAAGTATGACGAGGATGAGTTGAATCGATATGTAATCAGCAAAGTTTTGAATTGGATCCTGTTAATGAAGGTTACTTGAATGCATTCACTCTTTGATGAAATTGGGACGATGATTTCATTTTGTTAAGTGATAGTGGATTCATATATGTTTCTCTCAATGATTTGAAATTGATTCAAGATGAGCTGGAATCAGTACTCAAAATTCTTCAATATATTAAAAAAGTCAGTTATGCTCTTTTTGGAAATTCGTATGAATTTCATAATGAATAGCATATGTTTCAACTCGAGATTGAAAGAATGTACAATTGAAGATTGTACGAAAATATCGCTTAATGAGTTGTACTTCTTTCGAATGCTTATTCTATAGTAAATGAATCGACACGGGGATGGTTGGGGCAATTTCCCCAACCATTTGATTTTATTTATCGAGTTTCAGGAGATTCAGATATTGATACAATCCATATTGAACATATTTACATATAGAGTATGGAACGTGATATTCTAAACAAAAGTTTCATCATACATTATTACAATTATAGGCTTACATCCTGATTACTTATAATAGAGGGAGTAATGATATACAATCGTATGGGAGGCGTATGTTGCCGTTTTGTTGATAAAATTGAGTCATCGTACAAATTGAATCAGAATTGTCATAACAAAAGATTGAATATTGAGAAACGTATATGGGAGTCACTACATTGATCAATGATAATCCTCAATCATATTCGATAACAAACGAATATATAAATGGAATTATGGATATTTGATATACGATTCTAGGAACGCACTAATTTTAACAATACCTTGATCTATATTTTTATAACCACTGGTGATATTTGCGGAAGATCTTATTGAAATGAACAGAAATATCGATTTATCATCTTCGTTGTGTGATATGGAGTGGAATTGAGTGTGAATCGGTCCGTGTATATCGTTTCAGTGTAAATGTAACTCTCCATCACAGAGGTTGAAGGAGACATGATCAGATGAGACTGACCCGTCGATTTGGTTTACCAGTGTCGGGACCAAAGCGGCGCTCAGATCAGAGGAAATCCAACAACATGTTTCCGAAGAGTGGTGTAAGTGTGTTTTGTTGTTTTTTTGGAAGAATACCCTACATTTACAGCAGCTTGGCAACAGGAGATTGTAGTATGTCGATCTCAGAGATGATAGTCTCGATCTCTATGTGAGCCATGGCATCATACAGTCCTGTTACAACTTGTAAATGTATTCGATTGCACTTGGATATGTAAGAGATGTGTAATGTTGGGAATCATTTGTTGAGATGTGTGACGAAGATGATTTGATTTTTTCGTAATTAAAATTAGCCTCAAATTAAATTGTAAGATCAAGGATACATTTGTGAGATATCATGCATACCAATTTAGTAAAGAAGTAAAGGCTATTATGTGCTTACGTTTTTGAATGAAGATTTGTGATCGTCCTCTCTTTCTGCACATTGAGATGAGTTTTTTATCGATCGATGAGGACTAGGTTGAGTGAATTTCACTCTTTCTGCAAAATATCTATACTTTATTCTGCGACGTTTCGTCAACTCATGCGTTGACCTCATCAGGCTTGTGATTTCTTAGAGATTAATTATCACATGGTTATTAGTAGAGAAGGATATAGTATCCTTCTTCCCCTATATAGTATCCTTCATCCCGTGTCTTGCGCTTTTAAACCACAGTGACAAAGAGAGGATACTATATCCTTCTCTACTAATAACCATGTGATAATTAATCTCTAAGAAATCACAAGCCTGATGAGGTCAACGCATGAGTTGACGAAACGTCGCAGAATAAAGTATAGATATTTTGCAAAAAGAGTGAAATTCACTCAACCTAGTCCTCATCGATCGATAAAAAACTCATCTCAATGTGCAGAAAGAGAGGACGATCACAAATCTTCATTCAAAAACGTAAGCACATAATAGCCTTTACTTCTTTACTAAATTGGTATGCATGATATCTCACAAATGTATCCTTGATCTTACAATTTAATTTGAGGCTAATTTTAATTACGAAAAAATCAAATCATCTTCGTCACACATCTCAACAAATGATTCCCAACAATACACATCTCTTACATATCCAAGTGCAATCGAATACATTTACAAGTTGTAACAGGACTGTATGATGCCATGGCTCACATAGAGATCGAGACTATCATCTCTGAGATCGACATACTACAATCTCCTGTTGCCAAGCTGCTGTAAATGTAGGGTATTCTTCCAAAAAAACAACAAAACACACTTACACCACTCTTCGGAAACATGTTGTTGGATTTCCTCTGATCTGAGCGCCGCTTTGGTCCCGACACTGGTAAACCAAATCGACGGGTCAGTCTCATCTGATCATGTCTCCTTCAACCTCTGTGATGGAGAGTTACATTTACACTGAAACGATATACACGGACCGATTCACACTCAATTCCACTCCATATCACACAACGAAGATGATAAATCGATATTTCTGTTCATTTCAATAAGATCTTCCGCAAATATCACCAGTGGTTATAAAAATATAGATCAAGGTATTGTTAAAATTAGTGCGTTCCTAGAATCGTATATCAAATATCCATAATTCCATTTATATATTCGTTTGTTATCGAATATGATTGAGGATTATCATTGATCAATGTAGTGACTCCCATATACGTTTCTCAATATTCAATCTTTTGTTATGACAATTCTGATTCAATTTGTACGATGACTCAATTTTATCAACAAAACGGCAACATACGCCTCCCATACGATTGTATATCATTACTCCCTCTATTATAAGTAATCAGGATGTAAGCCTATAATTGTAATAATGTATGATGAAACTTTTGTTTAGAATATCACGTTCCATACTCTATATGTAAATATGTTCAATATGGATTGTATCAATATCTGAATCTCCTGAAACTCGATAAATAAAATCAAATGGTTGGGGAAATTGCCCCAACCATCCCCGTGTCGATTCATTTACTATAGAATAAGCATTCGAAAGAAGTACAACTCATTAAGCGATATTTTCGTACAATCTTCAATTGTACATTCTTTCGATCTCGAGTTGAAACATATGCTATTCATTATGAAATTCATACGAATTTCCAAAAAGAGCATAACTGACTTTTTTAATATATTGAAGAATTTTGAGTACTGATTCCAGCTCATCTTGAATCAATTTCAAATCATTGAGAGAAACATATATGAATCCACTATCACTTAACAAGATGAAATCATCGTCTCAATTTCATCAAAGAGTAAATGCATTCAAGTAACCTTCATTAACAGGATCCAATTCAAAACTTTGCTGATTACATATCGATTCAACTCATCCTCGTCATACTTACTCAGCACTACCACACCACACTTTTACGAGTTGCAACAGCACATAATGTCTTGGCTCATATGGGAGTTGGGTTTCTCATTCCCGAGTGCGACAGAGTGTGACTCCCTGTTGCCCAGCTATTGTAAAACATCAACACAATACTAACGCGACTCTTCGGAAGCATGTTGCTGGATTTCCTCTGATCTGAGCGCCGCTTTGGTCCCGACACTGGTAAACCAAATCGACGGGTCAGTCTCATCGGATCATGTCGCCTCCAACCTCTGTGATGAAGAGTTACAATTTCACTCTGAACATAAAACACTCCCCAGTTTCAACTCAATTCCACATCATAAACACCAATCGAGGATGATGGATATCGAAGTCATTTCATCCAATCAAAGACTTCTCAAAAATTCAAATCTTGCGACGTAAATGCTCAATATGAAAACAAAGAACTTTCCTGATGAATGAATTCCCAATAATTAATCTTAATGACCGCGTAACAAAAACCATCACAATGCATCAATTCAATTCTTCCCTCACGATTGCATCAAGCGAGTGATATTAAATTCATTCACAAAAGTCATTTCTAATACTCTATACGATACCGTTCCTCAATGTCAATTATCTATCCCTCAATCTCATGAAAATTACTTAAATCATAAACTGGTCCAGAGAATTCTCTCAACCACTCCCCAATATAAAATGACGCCCTCTAATGTAAGCATACAATCTTTAATTGAACATTCTTTCAATCTCAAGTCAGAAAATATTCTAATCATCATTAGATTTCTACAAATTTCCAGAAAGAGCATAACTGAATTTTTGAATAGATTGGGAAATTTTAAAAACCGATTCCAGCTCAAATTAAATCAAATTACGAATCATTTGGAAAAATAAATATGAATCCACTATCACTTGACAAAATAAAGTCATTGTCCCAATTTCATCAAAAAGTAAATACATTCACGTGATTTTCATCAACAGGATCCAATTCAAAGCTTTTCTGATGAGAAATATATTCAACTCATCCTCGTCATACTCACTCGAAAATACCACACCACACTTTTACGAGTTGCAACAGCACATGATGCCTTGGCTCATATGGGAGTTAGGTTTCTCATTCCCGAGTGCAACAGAGTGTGACTCCCTGTTGCCCAGCTATTGTATAACAACAACACAATACTAACGCCACTCTTCGGAAGCATGTTGCTGGATTTCCTCTGATCTGAGCGCCGCTTTGGTCCCGACACTGGTAAACCAAATCGACGGGTCAGTCTCATCGGATCATGTCTCCTTCAACCTCTGTGATGAAGAGTTACATTTTCACTCTGAACATAAAACACTCCCCAGTTTCAACTCAATTTCACATCATAAACACAAAACGAGGATGATGAATATCGAGGTCATTCCATCCAATCAAAGACTTCTCAAAAATTCAAATCTTGCGACGTAAATGCTCAATATGAAAACAAAGAACTTTCCTGATGAATGAATTCCCAATAATTAATCTTAATGACCGCGTCACAAAAACCATCACAATGCATCAATTCAATTCTTCCCTCACGATTGCATCAAGCGAGTGATATTGGATTCATTCACAAAAGTCATTTCTAATACTCTATACGATACCGTTCCTCAATGTCAATTATCTATCCCTAAATCTCATGAAAATTACTTAAATCATAAACTGGTCCAGAGAATTCTCTCAACCACTCCCCAATATAAAATGACGCCCTCTAATGTAAGCATACAATCTTTAATTGAACATTCTTTCAATCTCAAGTCAGAAAATATTCTAATCATCATTAGATTTCTACAAATTTCCAGAAAGGGCATAACTGAATTTTTGAATAGATTGGGAAATTTTAAAAACCGATTCCAGCTCAAATTGAATCAAATTACGAATCATTTGGAAAAATAAATATGAATCCACTATCACTTGACAAAATAAAGTCATTGTCCCAATTTCATCAAAAAGTAAATACATTCACGTGATTTTCATCAACAGGATCCAATTCAAAGCTTTTCTGATGAGAAATATATTCAACTCATCCTCGTCATACTCACTCGAAAATACCACACCACACTTTTACGAGTTGCAACAGCACATGATGCCTTGGCTCATATGGGAGTTGGGTTTCTCATTCCCGAGTGCAACAGAGTGTGACTCCCTGTTGCCCAGCTATTGTATAACAACAACACAATACTAACGCCACTCTTCGGAAGCATGTTGCTGGATTTCCTCTGATCTGAGCGCCGCTTTGGTCCCGACACTGGTAAACCAAATCGACGGGTCAGTCTCATCGGATCATGTCTCCTTCAACCTCTGTGATGAAGAGTTACATTTTCACTCTGAACATAAAACACTCCCCAGTTTCAACTCAATTTCACATCATAAACACAAAACGAGGATGATGAATATCGAGGTCATTCCATCCAATCAAAGACTTCTCAAAAATTCAAATCTTGCGACGTAAATGCTCAATATGAAAACAAAGAACTTTCCTGATGAATGAATTCCCAATAATTAATCTTAATGACCGCGTCACAAAAACCATCACAATGCATCAATTCAATTCTTCCCTCACGATTGCATCAAGCGAGTGATATTGGATTCATTCACAAAAGTCATTTCTAATACTCTATACGATACCGTTCCTCAATGTCAATTATCTATCCCTAAATCTCATGAAAATTACTTAAATCATAAACTGGTCCAGAGAATTCTCTCAACCACTCCCCAATATAAAATGACGCCCTCTAATGTAAGCATACAATCTTTAATTGAACATTCTTTCAATCTCAAGTCAGAAAATATTCTAATCATCATTAGATTTCTACAAATTTCCAGAAAGGGCATAACTGAATTTTTGAATAGATTGGGAAATTTTAAAAACCGATTCCAGCTCAAATTGAATCAAATTACGAATCATTTGGAAAAATAAATATGAATCCACTATCACTTGACAAAATAAAGTCATTGTCCCAATTTCATCAAAAAGTAAATACATTCACGTGATTTTCATCAACAGGATCCAATTCAAAGCTTTTCTGATGAGAAATATATTCAACTCATCCTCGTCATACTCACTCGAAAATACCACACCACACTTTTACGAGTTGCAACAGCACATGATGCCTTGGCTCATATGGGAGTTGGGTTTCTCATTCCCGAGTGCAACAGAGTGTGACTCCCTGTTGCCCAGCTATTGTATAACAACAACACAATACTAACGCCACTCTTCGGAAGCATGTTGCTGGATTTCCTCTGATCTGAGCGCCGCTTTGGTCCCGACACTGGTAAACCAAATCGACGGGTCAGTCTCATCGGATCATGTCTCCTTCAACCTCTGTGATGAAGAGTTACATTTTCACTCTGAACATAAAACACTCCCCAGTTTCAACTCAATTTCACATCATAAACACAAAACGAGGATGATGAATATCGAGGTCATTCCATCCAATCAAAGACTTCTCAAAAATTCAAATCTTGCGACGTAAATGCTCAATATGAAAACAAAGAACTTTCCTGATGAATGAATTCCCAATAATTAATCTTAATGACCGCGTCACAAAAACCATCACAATGCATCAATTCAATTCTTCCCTCACGATTGCATCAAGCGAGTGATATTGGATTCATTCACAAAAGTCATTTCTAATACTCTATACGATACCGTTCCTCAATGTCAATTATCTATCCCTAAATCTCATGAAAATTACTTAAATCATAAACTGGTCCAGAGAATTCTCTCAACCACTCCCCAATATAAAATGACGCCCTCTAATGTAAGCATACAATCTTTAATTGAACATTCTTTCAATCTCAAGTCAGAAAATATTCTAATCATCATTAGATTTCTACAAATTTCCAGAAAGGGCATAACTGAATTTTTGAATAGATTGGGAAATTTTAAAAACCGATCCCAGCTCAAATTGAATCAAATTACGAATCATTTGGAAAAATAAATATGAATCCACTATCACTTGACAAAATAAAGTCATTGTCCCAATTTCATCAAAAAGTAAATACATTCACGTGATTTTTATCAACAGGATCCAATTCAAAGCTTTTCTGATGAGAAATATATTCAACTCATCCTCGTCATACTCACTCGAAAATACCACACCACACTTTTACGAGTTGCAACAGCACATGATGCCTTGGCTCATATGAGAGTTGGGTTTCTCATTCCCGAGTGCGACAGAGTGTGACTCCCTGTTGCCCAGCTATTGTAAAACAACAACACAATACTAACGCCACTCTTCGGAAGCATGTTGCTGGATTTCCTCTGATCTGAGCGCCGCTTTGGTCCCGACACTGGTAAACTAATTCGACGGGTCAGTCTCATCGGATCATGTCTTCTTCAACCTCTGTGATAAAGAGTTACATTTCCACTCTGAACATAAAACACTCCCCAGTTTCAACTCAATTTCACATCATAAACACAAAACGAGGATGATGAATATCGAGGTCATTCCATCCAATCAGGGACTTCTCAAAAATTCAAATCTTGCGACATAAATGCTCAATATGAAAACAAAGAACTTCCCTATTGAATGAATTCCCAATAATTAATCTTGATGATCGCGTAGCAAAAACCATAACAATGCATCAATTCGATTTCCCCCTCACGATTGCATCAAGCAAGTGATATTGGATTCATTCACAAAAGTCGTTTCTATTACTCTATACGATACCGTTCCTCAATGTCAATTATCTATCCCTAAATCTTATGAAAATCACTTGACTCATGAACTGATCGAAAGAATTCTCTCAACCACTCCCCCATATGAAATGACGTCCTCTAATATCAGCATGCGAGATAGACGTGAACCGCTTCTCTTTTCATATTTTCATAAGTTCGAATCTCAAAAGAACGTTTAATTTCTCCTCCAAATAGAAATAAATTTAAAAACTCCAAAGTATTACGTAGGTTCACACTCGGTATGAGTAGAAATACGAAAATCATCATCATCAAAGTCAAATAAAAAATTCTTCGAATTCATTCAAAAAAGTTTCAAAAATTTGAAATCCATTCGTATGTATCATATATTCAAAATCAATGAAATAACAACCTCTCGATCTTTAACATTCCATCACTTTGTCAGTACGATTTGACTTCATCGTCACTCTATCACTTATTTCATTCGAAATCAACCAATACTCATGCGGATCGATCTATCTCTAACAAAAAATTAAAATGAAAACCATTAAATAAAGCTAACTCGAACACCAAAATTAATTCACATCTGAAAGTGAGGCGGCCTTGTCAACCGTAAAAAGTTACTCGGCTACCTTCGATGTTGAAAATGGCGGTGTCCCGAATTTTCTAATACGCTTCACTAAAATACGCCATAAAATGACTCCCAGCATGCACTTAATACGAAAATAGATAAACGAAACACATAAAAATCGATTGCTCCTAACCTTCGCCAACGGATTCGGAAGCTTGGGCAGTGTTCGAAAGGGCTCCGTGAGACCGATCAGCAACCGTCTTCACGGCAAGAATTAGCAGCAAATCGAATATATAATATCAACGTATAAATACATATAAACTAAATCGGAAATACATATAAAAAACTCAAAAATACGTCAAAAATACGTAAACGACACTCAAACACGTGTTCTATACATCGCGAAAAAATCTAGGGACATTTGACCTGGTCTAGGGACTTTTCGTGCCGTCAAGTTGGCAACACTGATTCGATTTTATGTTGGCAACCCTGATATAGGGATCCCGTGGGGGAATAGGCACCTTGTGTCTCTTAATATAATAAAGATAGATGCCAAACTGATGATTTTTCAAAAGGTTTGGCTTCCGCAGATGAGCAGATATCTGTGCTGTTACATTTCACCACTTCGAAGTCCAGAAAGGGGACTCATCAAATCCATGAAACTGATGCTCACCCTATCCCTGGCATTATTGGGACAGAAGCCCCGAGGGACGCAGATCAACGCTGTTGTGGATCCAGTACTCTCTCAGCGCGAATCAGCTAGGGTAGCTGAGAATCAGCTAGTGATAGCTGATTTCGTCAGCTAACGTGAACGGATTTTCACTGATTGAATCAGCTTGTACACAGGGTTATGGACGATGATATACACCGTTCGGGAATGTTTTTCCCTGCGCACTGGGTGTCACGTGATAAATTTTTGGCTCTAGGATTAGAATCGGTCGTGCAGTGCAGTGGGATCCATTTGATTACCCGATTTTTGAGTCCCAAGTAGTGCGTCAAAAGTGGGCCACCTGGATCGAAAGTGGGCCACCCAGATCGAGAGTGGGGCACCTGGATCGAAAGAGGGCCACATGTATCGTAAGTGAGCCACCTGTATCGAAAGTGGGCCACCTAGATCGAAAGTGGGCCACGTAGATCGAAAGTGAGCCACTTGGATCGAAAGTGGGCCACCTTGAACAAGAGTGGGCCACCTGAATCGAAAGTGGGCCACCTGTATCGTAAGTGAGCCACCTGTATCGAGAGTGAGCCACCTTGATCGAAAGTGGGCCACCCAGATCGAGAGTGGGGCACCTGGATCGAAAGAGGGCCACATGTATCGTAAGTGAGCCACCTGTATCAAAAGTGGGCCACCTAGATCGGGTGTGGGCCGCCTAGAGGGAAAGTGAGCCACCTGTATCGTAAGTGAGCCACCTGTATCGAAAATGGGCCACCTAGATCGAAAGTGGGCACCTGGATCGAAAGTGGGCCACCTTGATCGAAAGTGAGCCACCTGTATCGAAAGTGAGCCACCTGTATCGAAAGTGGGCCACCTGTATCGAAAGTGAGCCACCTGTATCGAAAGTGGGCCACCTTGATCAGAAGTGGGCCACCTAGATCGAAAGTGAGCCACCTGTATCGAGAGTGAGCCACCTGTATCGAAAGTGGGCCACGTAGATCGAAAGTGAGCCACTTGGATCGAAAGTGGGCCACCTTGATCAAAAGTGGGCCACGTAGATCGAAAGTGAGCCACCTGGATTGAAAGTGGGCCACCTGGATCGAAAGTGGGCCACCTGTATCGTAAGTGAGCCACCTGTATCGAAAGTGAGCCACCTTGATCGAAAGTGGGCCACCCAGATCGAGAGTGGGGCACCTGGATCGAAAGAGGGCCACATGTATCGTAAGTGAGCCACCTGTATCGAAAGTGGGCCACCTTGATCAAAAGTGGGCCACCTAGATCGAAAGTGAGCCACTTGGATCGAAAGTGGGCCACCTTGATCAAAAGTGGGCCACCTAGATCGAAAGTGAGCCACCTGTATCGAAAGTGAGCCACCTGGATCGAAAGTGGGCCACCTTGATCGAAAGTGGGTCACGTAGATCGAAAGTGAGCCACTTGGATCGAAAGTGGGCCACCTTGATCAAAAGTGGGCCACCTAGGTCGAAAATGAGCCACCTGGATCGAAAGTGGGCCACCTGGATCGAAAGTGGGCCACCTGTATCGTAAGTGAGACACCTGTATCGAAAGTGAGCCACCTTGATCGAAAGTGGGCCACCTTGATCAAAAGTGGGCTACCTAGATCGAAAGTGAGCCACCTGGATCGAAAGTGGGCCACCTGGATCGAAAGTGGGCCACCTGTATCGTAAGTGAGCCACCTGTATCGAAAGTGAGCCACCTGTATCGAAAATTGGCCACGTAGATCGAAAGTGAGCCACTTGGATCGAAAGTGGGCCACCTTGATCAAAAGTGGGCCACCTAGATCGAAATTGAGCCACCTGGATCGAAAGTGGGCCACCTGGATCGAAAGTGGGCCACCTGGATCGAAAGTGGGTCACCTGTATCGTAAGTGAGCCACCTGTATCGAAAGTGAGCCACCTGTATCGAAAGTGGGCCACCTTGATCAAAAGTGGGCCACCTAGATCGAAAGTGAGCCACCTGTATCGAAAGTGAGCCACCTGTATCGAAAGTGGGCCACCTGTATCGAAAGTGAGCCACCTGTATCGAAAGTGGGCCACCTGGATCGAAAGTGGGCCACCTGTATCGTAAGTGAGCCACCTGTATCGAAAGTGAGCCACCTGTATCGAAAATGGGCCACGTAGATCGAAAGTGAGCCACTTGGATCGAAAGTGGGCCACCTTGATCGTAAGTGAGCCACCTGTATCGAAAGTGAGCCGCCTGGATCGAAAGTGGGCCACCTTGATCGAAAGTGGGCCACCTGGATCGAAAGTGGGCCACCTGTATCGTAAGTGAGCCACCTGTATCGAAAGTGAGCCACCTGTATCGAAAGTGGGCCACCTTGATCAAAAGTGGGCCACCTAGATCGAAAGTGAGCCACCTGTATCGAAAGTGGGCCACCTGTATCGGAAGTGAGCCACCTGTATCGAAAGTGAGCCACCTTGATCAAAAGTGGGCCACCTAGATCGAAAGTGAGCCACCTGTATCGAAAGTGAGCCACCTGTATCGAAAGTGGGCCACGTAGATCGAAAGTGAGCCACTTGGATCGAAAAAGGGCCACCTTGATCAAAAGTGGGCCACGTAGATCGAAAGTGAGCCACCTGGATCGAAAGTGGGCCACCTGGATCGAAAGTGGGCCACCTAGATCGAAAGTGGGCGACTGGATCGAAAGTGGGCCACCTGTATCGAAAGTGAGCCACCTTGATCGAAAGTGGGCCACCCAGATCGAGAGTGGGGCACCTGGATCGAAAGAGGGCCACATGTATCGTAAGTGAGCCACCTGTATCGAAAGTGGGCCACCTAGATCGAAAGTGGGCCACGTAGATCGAAAGTGAGCCACTTGGATCGAAAGTGGGCCACCTTGAACAAGAGTGGGCCACCTGAATCGAAAGTGGGCCACCTGTATCGTAAGTGAGCCACCTGTATCGAGAGTGAGCCACCTTGATCGAAAGTGGGCCACCCAGATCGAGAGTGGGGCACCTGGATCGAAAGAGGGCCACATGTATCGTAAGTGAGCCACCTGTATCAAAAGTGGGCCACCTAGATCGGGTGTGGGCCGCCTAGAGGGAAAGTGAGCCACCTGTATCGTAAGTGAGCCACCTGTATCGAAAATGGGCCACCTAGATCGAAAGTGGGCACCTGGATCGAAAGTGGGCCACCTTGATCGAAAGTGAGCCACCTGTATCGAAAGTGAGCCACCTGTATCGAAAGTGGGCCACCTGTATCGAAAGTGAGCCACCTGTATCGAAAGTGGGCCACCTTGATCAAAAGTGGGCCACCTAGATCGAAAGTGAGCCACCTGTATCGAAAGTGGGCCACCTGTATCGAAAGTGAGCCACCTGTATCGAAAGTGGGCCACCTTGATCAAAAGTGGGCCACCTAGATCGAAAGTGAGCCACCTGTATCGAGAGTGAGCCACCTGTATCGAAAGTGGGCCACGTAGATCGAAAGTGAGCCACTTGGATCGAAAGTGGGCCACCTTGATCAAAAGTGGGCCACGTAGATCGAAAGTGAGCCACCTGGATTGAAAGTGGGCCACCTGGATCGAAAGTGGGCCACCTGTATCGTAAGTGAGCCACCTGTATCGAAAGTGAGCCACCTTGATCGAAAGTGGGCCACCCAGATCGAGAGTGGGGCACCTGGATCGAAAGAGGGCCACATGTATCGTAAGTGAGCCACCTGTATCGAAAGTGGGCCACCTTGATCAAAAGTGGGCCACCTAGATCGAAAGTGAGCCACTTGGATCGAAAGTGGGCCACCTTGATCAAAAGTGGGCCACCTAGATCGAAAGTGAGCCACCTGTATCGAAAGTGAGCCACCTGGATCGAAAGTGGGCCACCTTGATCGAAAGTGGGTCACGTAGATCGAAAGTGAGCCACTTGGATCGAAAGTGGGCCACCTTGATCAAAAGTGGGCCACCTAGGTCGAAAATGAGCCACCTGGATCGAAAGTGGGCCACCTGGATCGAAAGTGGGCCACCTGTATCGTAAGTGAGACACCTGTATCGAAAGTGAGCCACCTTGATCGAAAGTGGGCCACCTTGATCAAAAGTGGGCTACCTAGATCGAAAGTGAGCCACCTGGATCGAAAGTGGGCCACCTGGATCGAAAGTGGGCCACCTGTATCGTAAGTGAGCCACCTGTATCGAAAGTGAGCCACCTGTATCGAAAATGGGCCACGTAGATCGAAAGTGAGCCACTTGGATCGAAAGTGGGCCACCTTGATCAAAAGTGGGCCACCTAGATCGAAATTGAGCCACCTGGATCGAAAGTGGGCCACCTGGATCGAAAGTGGGCCACCTGGATCGAAAGTGGGTCACCTGTATCGTAAGTGAGCCACCTGTATCGAAAGTGAGCCACCTGTATCGAAAGTGGGCCACCTTGATCAAAAGTGGGCCACCTAGATCGAAAGTGAGCCACCTGTATCGAAAGTGAGCCACCTGTATCGAAAGTGGGCCACCTGTATCGAAAGTGAGCCACCTGTATCGAAAGTGGGCCACCTGTATCGTAAGTGAGCCACCTGTATCGAAAGTGAGCCACCTGTATCGAAAATGGGCCACGTAGATCGAAAGTGAGCCACTTGGATCGAAAGTGGGCCACCTTGATCGTAAGTGAGCCACCTGTATCGAAAGTGAGCCGCCTGGATCGAAAGTGGGCCACCTTGATCGAAAGTGGGCCACCTGGATCGAAAGTGGGCCACCTGTATCGTAAGTGAGCCACCTGTATCGAAAGTGAGCCACCTGTATCGAAAGTGGGCCACCTTGATCAAAAGTGGGCACCTGGATCGAAAGTGGGCCACCTTGATCGAAAGTGAGCCACCTGTATCGAAAGTGAGCCACCTGTATCGAAAGTGGGCCACCTGTATCGAAAGTGAGCCACCTGTATCGAAAGTGGGCCACCTTGATCAAAAGTGGGCCACCTAGATCGAAAGTGAGCCACCTGTATCGAGAGTGAGCCACCTGTATCGAAAGTGGGCCACGTAGATCGAAAGTGAGCCACTTGGATCGAAAGTGGGCCACCTTGATCAAAAGTGGGCCACCTAGGTCGAAAATGAGCCACCTGGATCGAAAGTGGGCCACCTGGATCGAAAGTGGGCCACCTGTATCGTAAGTGAGACACCTGTATCGAAAGTGAGCCACCTTGATCGAAAGTGGGCCACCTTGATCAAAAGTGGGCTACCTAGATCGAAAGTGAGCCACCTGGATCGAAAGTGGGCCACCTGGATCGAAAGTGGGCCACCTGTATCGTAAGTGAGCCACCTGTATCGAAAGTGAGCCACCTGTATCGAAAATGGGCCACGTAGATCGAAAGTGAGCCACTTGGATCGAAAGTGGGCCACCTTGATCAAAAGTGGGCCACCTAGATCGAAAGTGAGCCACCTGGATCGAAAGTGGGCCACCTGGATCGAAAGTGGGCCACCTGGATCGAAAGTGGGTCACCTGTATCGTAAGTGAGCCACCTGTATCGAAAGTGAGCCACCTGTATCGAAAGTGGGCCACCTTGATCAAAAGTGGGCCACCTAGATCGAAAGTGAGCCACCTGTATCGAAAGTGAGCCACCTGTATCGAAAGTGGGCCACCTGTATCGAAAGTGAGCCACCTGTATCGAAAGTGGGCCACGTGGATCGAAAGTGGGCCACCTGTATCGTAAGTGAGCCACCTGTATCGAAAGTGAGCCACCTGTATCGAAAATGGGCCACGTAGATCGAAAGTGAGCCACTTGGATTGAAAGTGGGCCACCTTGATCGTAAGTGAGCCACCTGTATCGAAAGTGAGCCGCCTGGATCGAAAGTGGGCCACCTTGATCGAAAGTGGGCCACCTGGATCGAAAGTGGGCCACCTGTATCGTAAGTGAGCCACCTGTATCGAAAGTGAGCCACCTGTATCGAAAGTGGGCCACCTTGATCAAAAGTGGGCCACCTAGATCGAAAGTGAGCCATCTGTATCGAAAGTGGGCCACCTGTATCGGAAGTGAGCCACCTGTATCGAAAGTGAGCCACCTTGATCAAAAGTGGGCCACCTAGATCGAAAGTGAGCCACCTGTATCGAAAGTGAGCCACCTGTATCGAAAGTGGGCCACGTAGATCGAAAGTGAGCCACTTGGATCGAAAAAGGGCCACCTTGATCAAAAGTGGGCCACGTAGATCGAAAGTGAGCCACCTGGATCGAAAGTGGGCCACCTGGATCGAAAGTGGGCCACCTAGATCGAAAGTGGGCGACTGGATCGAAAGTGGGCCACCTGTATCGAAAGTGAGCCACCTTGATCGAAAGTGGGCCACCCAGATCGAGAGTGGGGCACCTGGATCGAAAGAGGGCCACATGTATCGTAAGTGAGCCACCTGTATCGAAAGTGGGCCACCTAGATCGAAAGTGGGCCACCTAGATCGAAAGTGGGCCACCTGTATCGTAAGTGAGCCACCTGTATCGAAAGTGGGCCACCTAGATCGAAAGTGGGCGACTGGATCGAAAGTGGGCCACCTAGATCGAGAGTAGGGCACCTGGATCAAAAGTGGGCCGTGTGCGTGCGGTAAAAGAAGCGGCGTGCCATGCCACTTTCCACCGCTTGGAGGCGCTGAAACTCATACTTCCCATAGCACGTTATACGCCTCAACCTCACCTTCCAACCAGGAAATAAAGATCTCTCGATCTCCATATACTTATGTTGTCGTCATATTAGGCTCCTTCTCAATACATCTTCCTTCGATCCGATGCTGATCTCGACACTGTATAGTGTATACGGCACAACACGAATACCATTTAGCTGAAAAATCAGCTATATTAGCTGAGATTCCATGTGTGTTAGCTGACTGAATCAGCTATTATAAGCTGATTTCCCAGTGAACGGTTTTTACTGACACGAATAGCTACTGTAGGTAAATTTCAGCTACATTAGCTGATTTTCAGCTACAATCACTGATTCATAGCTGATTATGATCAGCTATATAGGGCCTCCCATGGCACAAAATGAGTAAATATCGAACGAATACGCCTTAGTTCGTCGTGACTTGGTCTGGAAAAGTCGTGAATGTGTTCATGTCGATATTAGAACCCGGATTTGTGGAGTTATTTCATCAGAATTATCGATTTAAGCGTGATTTTTGTGTTCGCTGATTTGATCAGCAGTTTGACGTCCCATGGGAGTAATAGCTGATATTTTAGCTATATAATAGCTGATTGATGCTGAGAGAGTATGATCTAGGAGATAAACCCGCCAAAGAGTGATATTGTCAAGGGAGACCTGATGCCAGAACAATGAGCTGTTGTGCATATATTGCATCTGCTCTGTGGTTCTGTGGATATCATCGATATATAGAAGATGATAAAGTTAAACCGAGTCGGAGTTATCGAGGTACCATCACCAAGGCGTCTGATGATGACGAATAAGAAGGAATACTCGACGATGGTCAAGTATTTGGATCTCTGTCCCCTGATTCAAACGATGAAGATAGCAGTTCCGATTCCGAATGAAGGAAGGTTCCCAATGATACTTGAGTTCTTCGTCATTCAGAGTCAAGATCATTGGTGATCGTAGTCAGAATGTAGTAGAGTTCCGAGAGATAGAGGTCAGGTACATGTACCTTGAATTTGCCAGGAGAATTTTATGGAGTGGAGAGAGTCCCGTCGTAATCTATATTGTATTTATCAGGACCTTCCGTAATCCTACTGGCGAAAGGGATTTTCAATGTCCATGATAAGGGCAACTGGTAGGTGGTGGGTGTATATTAGGTGGGGTGGCAAGGGCGGAGAGGCTGGAATCACATGAATTTCGTTTTTGCAATTGAAACCGGAGTCCTGATTTTCGCCCTCCGCGGGGGATCTTCTACTTGATCCGGCTAGTTTTATAACTTGTTGTGAAATGTACTATCCGCATTACATTAGAGGGACTGTAACACAACTTGACGATTACTCTGGCTAATGGCTCTTTGAAAGGATAAGTGCGTTATTGTTTTCTCGTTCCATCTTCGCGGAAGGACGAAGAAGGCTGAGAATTAGTTGTGCATGCAGAAATGCAGATAGTGCATTTCTTTTGCGGGTTTGAAAACTTATATATGAAATGCGGACGACAATTTACATTTGCATGATTGAAAACTTATACCTACGTTTCATTCAGTACTAGCGTTATTGCCTACCTCGCTAACGCTCGTTCGGCTTGGAAGTGTCTCTGATATGGTATGAGGGGCGATCCTTAACTGCGCCCGCGGTCAGTAAAAATGTATGATCTGCGCCCGGGTTAATCCTATGTCGCGTTATGAGCTGCGCCCGGGATAAGCCTATGCGGCGTTATGAGCTGCGCCCGCTCACTTCTCGGAAGGTTGCTATTGTGTCTCCCCACCCCTCGTTCTCACACATTCGAAAATATAGTATAGGTTGCTTTCGCAAGACTGAATACCATTATCTATCAGTTATGATGAAAAAACATCTCATTTTGGGCATGATTGTGATTTTAATGGATACTGAATGTTACTTCCTTATACATATATATACACATAGAAAAATTTGTCAAAAATCGAAAAATTCCAGAAAAAGTACATTCATTGTCTGACTGCAAAATATAACAATATATCTTAGTAAAAGATCATTGAATCTGCCCGAGAGCTTGACCCTCTGCTCTTTCTCGTCGAGCTTTGAGGGCACTTCTGATTTTAATTGTCACCTCTACTTGTAGACCAATCAGGACATCATTGAATATGAAAATATTTGGGTGGCTCTTGGGGAAGCAATTGGAGAGTTTTCCATGAAATGACTCGCATGCATTAGTTGTTTGATCCGATGACCTTGACTGCGTCGCCCACATCCGCGGAGGAAATCTCGAATCATTTTGGATATAATTGTCAGCGATATAGTCGGCAAACTCCAAAACCTCTGGAGTTGCATTGGCCATAAGGTCATCAATGAAAATATCCTGTGCTCTCGCAGGTTCAAAATAAGTTAGCCTCATGGCCCTTCGCAACCATTGTCCGCTCTCCGATTCGTGATCTCTGTATATATTTATGAGGCCTGGAACATTTCAATGATAATACTCATTTAATTCACCAAATCACGAACCTTGATTTCAAAGAGAAATAATCTCAAAATTCAATCGAGTAGCACATCAAAATTGACTTACGCAGCTCATAACAAAATCGGCCAGGTAAAATTTGACCCGGGCGCAGTTAAGGGTCGTCCGGTATGAGCCCCTGAAATGCTTCTGTAGTTCAAAAACGTAACGTTGAGATTTCATAATACAGTGGATACGGAATAAATAATTTCCTTGATGTAACCTAGTAACTGTGATTGAGAACTATTGAGTTGGTGTAATGTTGCGCATAGTGAGGTTCCTGAATCTCCAGTAAGTATCTGAAAATTTCGCCCAGTTAGCCAGTCCGATAGCGACGGCCTCAGACCCAATCCCAGCCCCTGCCTCAGCCACGCCCCATCCAGGGCCCTAGCCTCAGCCGTAGCCACAGCTCCAGTCTCAGCCTCGGCACCAACCTTAGCCCAAGACCCAGTTCCAGCCCGAGCCTAGCCTTAGCTGCAGCCTCGGCCCCAGCGTCAGGCTCAGGTTTAGCCACTGCCCCAGCCTTAGCCTCAGCCCCAGCCCAATCTCGTCCCTAGTCACAGCCACAGCCTTTAAACTCAGCCTCGGCGTTAGCTCCAACCTCAGCCTCGGCGACGCTCTAGCTTAGCCTCAGCCTCAACATTGGCCCCAGCCCTAGCCTAAGCCTTAGCTTCGATCTCAGCCCCAGACTTAGCCCCATCCACGGCCCCAGCCCTAGTTCCAGCCACAGCTCCAGTCTCAGTCCCAGTCACAACCTCAGCCTCAGTCCATCCTCAGCTTCGGCCCGGCCCCAGCCCCAGCCTTAGCCCAAGACTCAGCTCCAGCCTTAGCCCAGCCTCGCCCCAAGTCCCAGGCCTTGCCTCATCCCAAGCTACAGGCCCAGCCTCATCCCTAGCCACAGGACCAGCTTCAGCCTCAGCCACAGCGCCAGTCCCAGCGACAGCCCAGCGTCAGTTCCAGTACCAGCCACGGCCCAGCTTTAATCCCAGCCTCCGCCCCAGCGTCAGTCTCAGGCCTAGCCACTGCCCCAGCCTTAGCCTCAGCGTTAGCTCCGACCTCAGCCTCGGCGACGTTGCTGCTTAGCCTCAGCCCCAATATTGGCCCCAGCCCCAGCCTAAGCCTTAGCTTCGATCTCAGCCCCAGACTTAGCCCCAGACTCAGCCCCAGACTCAGCCCCAGCTCCAGCCCGAGCCACAGCCGAGCTTTAGTCCCAGCGTCAGTCTCAGGCTTAGCCACTGCCCCAGCTTGCAACAGCCCCAGCCTCGGTCCACCCCCAGCCTCGGACCAGCTCCAGCCTCCGCCCTAGCGTCAGTCTCAGGCTTAGCCACTGCCCCAGCCTTGGCCCCAGCTCCAGCCCCAGCCCCAGCCCCATATCATCCCTGGTCACAGTCACAGATTCAGCCTCAGCCTCAGCGTTAGCTCCAACCTCAGCCTCGCGGCCACCCTCCAGCTTAGCCTCAGCCCCAACATTGACCCCAGCCTTAGCCTAAGCCTCGGGGTGCGGCTACATTTAGTTGTTTGAGGGGATTCTGAGACAGTGGACAGCGCCTCTAGTGGTAATCAAGCCGTTTTCTCCATGTAATCTGAAGCAAACACCACCGCAGCCTCCGATGGAGGGGCTGTCCTACTGTCTCAGAATCGCCTCAAACGACTGCATGTAGCCGCTGCCTTAGCTTCGGCCTCAGTCCCAGCCTCAGCCCCAGCTTCAGCCCGAGCCACAGCCTCAGCCGTAGCACCAGCCTCAGACCCAGCCTCAGCCCCAGACACGGACACAGCCTCAGCCTCTGCCCCAGCTTAGTCCCAGCATCAGCTCTGCCCCAGACCCAGCCTCGAACCCAGCCGCAGCCCAGCGCCAGCCCCAGCCTCAGCTCTAGCCTTAGTCCCAGCATCAGCTCAGCCACAGACCCAGACTCAGCCCCAAGAGCCTAAGCTCCAGCCTTAGTCACAGCCCCAGCGCCTGCCCCAGCTTCGACCCCAGCCACAGCCCATCGATCCAAAAGAAAATTTTTAACTGATTGGATCCTAGAACAACTGATCGGACCATCAAATCAACTGCCCATCCGTACGGATAAGTCAAAAGCCATCACCAGCAACACCAACACGGACCCACCGATCTGTCGACCCTCTAACCCACCGACCCACCAACAGCACCTGCGGCGTCGCCACGATACGAGACATCCGGACGGATAAAATTGGATACTTATAATATCACCAGCAACTCCATCACAATACGAGGCATCCGGACGGATAAAATTGATAAACGTGAAATATATAATAAGGTCCATTACCTTAGCATTGGACCTAGACCGAATGAGGCTCCTTCAGAGTGAACTGAACCAAACAAAAACAAACCAGATTGAACTACACCAGATGAAACCGACCTACACTAACCTAAACCTGCGTGATTTTTGCAAAAATCATTGACGGGAAAAATAAAAAAGATACGGTATTTATTCCAAGAATCATTGTCAAATCCTCAAAGAATGAAATCTCGTTCTCTATGGTACGTTGACAATTCCTTCTCAGAATCGGATTTGCAACTACTATAAATAAGTCTCAAGGATATTCATTTGAAAGCGTTGGGATCTATTTGCCGGCACCAGTATTTGCACATGGGCAATTTAACGTTGCTCTGTCAAGAGTCACATCAAAAGAAAATTTGAAAATTGTTTTGAAAAATAGTGCTAGGAAGAGCAGAGAACGAATACTTTCAGAAAATTCATCTGAAACGCCTTTCGCTGGAACTCAGATTTATACCACGAATGTTGTATATCCAGAAATATTTTGTCCGACGAATATTTAAAAATGTAACTCACATATTTCATCAATGTTATTTTGGTATGTTTCTTTTTGTTTCTGTAAGCAGAATATTTGTTCTTGACGTGAAAGTGTGTCTCTATTGTTGAAAAAATTCTTTTTACAGCCTGATGAGGCCGTCAAATTGTGATGGCGAAACGTCGCAAATAAATCAATTTGCATCCATGTTTTGTGTGATTCTCATTACACATAAACTGCCTCTGTCCTCCGAGATCGACAAAATTCCAATTCTAAGTTAAGAAATATTTTGTGATTAAATCAGAATTTCGAATGACTCTTGAACAAATTTAGTCGAATTTCTTAGTTTCTATTATTTCCACATGTGTAATGTTGAATTTGAAATATCATGTATTCTCCAGCATCCCCACCACCACCACCACCACCGTGCCCACCGACCCCACCGACCCGCCGGACCCACCAACAGCACCACCACCGGACCCACTGCCCGTCGGACCCCCACAGACCCACCACCACCACCACCGGACCCACCGACCCACCAACCCGCCAACATCACCGGACCCACCGACCCGTCGGACCCCACCAACAGCACCACCACCTCCGGACCCACCGACCCTCCACCACCGGACCCACCGACCCGCCGGACCCCACCGACCCACCAACAGCACCAACGATGCCACCACGATACGAGGCATCCGGACGTATAAAATTGGACAGGCGCTTAATTAATTTGATACTTGCGAGATTTGAAAACCTGCCGTTAGTCGGCGGGCGCGATTTGAAAAAGAATATTTTTTATCTTGAATTTTAATATAAAACAAAGAGTTAATCATCCACCTACCCATGAAACGACAGTTAGGCACATCTCAAGGCCTGAATGAGGTAGAATGCACGCGGACTTCCTCAGAGTTCTTCCTGCAGTAGTTCCATCTATCCGGTTTCCTCTTGACTCAATGTAACACGATGAATGTGGGGATAGTCATGTTTGGAGGCATAACGCAGTAATGATAATCCCCGTTGCCTATTGTATACCGTTGCTCGATATTCCAGTCATGATTAATATTTTTGTATTCCGAGACACGACAAAGTGATGAATTAGGTCCAAAATATTTCAACTGAGTGAAAAATATTACTCTTGCGATAGAATCGCGAAAACTTGGTTTAGATTGACTTTGCGGCAAATTTTTAAAGTCGGGGGTTGCATTTCAATTTTTCGAGCTTCCGCGAGTTCAAATAGCTCAATTCGTATTTTTTGCACTTTCTCGCGTTATGAGTCGAAGGGGAAGGGTTTTTCAGGAAAATTGTGGGAATCAGTGATGTAAATTTTTCGGAGGTCTTTCAAAATCCTTCGACTACGACGATTCGAGGCCTAAAACAGCAGAAGATACCATTTTCTGGCGTTTTTGTATTGATTGAGGCTTTGTCAGTTATGTTGAAGTTGTGAATCCACTAAATATGTGGAGAAATATTGAAAACAACCGACTGTTGTCCTCACCCATTTCTCCTGAAACCTCGAAGTATTAAATAAATCGCTGCCTGAGCTCAAAAACCACGGATATTCTAGAAATAAGTCAATCTTTGACCCCCTATCCCATCTTTCCCCCTTTGCCAGAGTGTATGGAAAAACTGTATTTTTTGATGGACAACAACACCCCACTGGAATTAGCTAGGTTGATGTACACATCTTCGAGCAGTTAACAAAATATTGCGTTCTCAATGTATTGTGAATCGGGAGTTTATAAGCTAGTGCGGCCTATGAGGTCATTCTCGATAAAAATTGAGAACGGACTCGGACTCATTTTTAGGCTCAAAAAAGCTATCTTTTCCAGGACTTCTGGGGCCGAGACGCTTGGAGTAGACTGCGGCCTATATATGCATAAGGTCTTTCTTCAAGGATTTGTTTCCTTATATCATCAGCTTGTATTCTCAGCAAGCTCGCGGAGCTTGTATTCCCCAACACTACCAATGGCCATAGTCTCAAAGCTGCGAGCCATTGGCATCCTAACTATATCGGCCTTTCACCTCCCATTACATACATGTCAAGCTGCTGTCATGCACCATTGGATTCAATATGCATCAATTCCAACTTTCCAATTCGATTTGGTAGAATCCTTCTATAACTTGTCCGAACAAATTCACATTCACTCAGAGTACTATTTAGAAAAATTCTTCTTCGATCAAAACTTGAAATCGTTGTTACGGATGTTCCAGTGTCTAAGTCCATTCGAACCGAAATATTGTTGATGGTAACGTCAGAAGATAGAGGATCTGCGACAATTTTGTGACAGATTTGATCACAGTTTATTTGAGAAGTTGAATTGAGAAATTATATTCCGAAGCTGAATAATCGATTTCTGTATTCGTATCAAGACGTTTCACTTGTTCACCCTTATTGTCCGACCCTATGTTATCTAATTCCTTTGTCTTGCCAAAAATGGCATTCTTTCCGTCTTATTTGATACTCGCGCCTTCTACGCGTCCTTTCTTACGGCAAAAATGACAATTTCTATCTTTATATCTACAATCTTCTGTAGAATGACTATTTCTTAGTCTGCTACAAGTGCAAATTCTATTGTATATGTACTCAACTTCGAAACTAGCAGATATCTTGATTTACCTTTGTTGAATGTCGTTTTTTTCTGCTGATGTTGATGGCCCACATATTGAACCGTATGGTTGTTATGAACACGTTCTGTAGCGTTGGGATCCCGTGCTGCTGCTTCTCTTGTTGTAGGAAAATAAGGAGATGGCGGAGGAAATTCACCACCATCTCGTAAGTAAGATTTTTCTCGCTGAATACAGCAAGCCTCGTATTCCGGTCTACTAGGCCACTAACTAGTTGATTACACATTGCATCGTCAAGATTTTCATATTTGTGATGGTGCGCCAATTTCTTCAGTCTTGCGATGTGATCCGACACTGTTTCACCATTATTGCCTCGAGCTTGATGAAATGCGCATCTCTCCATCCATATGCTTTTCTTAAGGCACAGATGTTTGCTCACAAGTTTCTTCAAATCATCAATTTTTTCATGTTTCCGGTGATCTGGTGCGCATAACTTCTTGGTAAGCTTAAGGCTAGTCTGGAGAGGATCCGGATATTTTGCCCAATAGATGGCGCTTTGATCGCACTGCATGTGCGATGGAGGATCATGAACCAATTTTTGCCTCATAGTATTTCAACCTCACATTCCCGACCCAAACGAGGTATAGTCAGTGAAAGACCATAATATCTTCCATCGAATGAGTTGTTCTACACCCGAAAATTCTTCAAATATCTCGAGAAAATCATAGCTCTTCGGCTCGCTGGGCTACGTATCTTGGTCGATGCTCGCACTAGTTCAAGTTTTTTGCGAGCTTGGTTCAAAATTTTCGGGCGTGGGGGGGCTCTTTCGGTAGGAACTTTCCATCCACAGGTGTTCTACTATCCGGTATTGGCCAAAACTGTTCTGTTATTGAGGAATAGATCGAAATAGGCTAAGACGCGTTCTGCCCCACCAAAAAATTTCCTCCAGACTTTCCTCAGCTCTTAATGAACGAAATGCCATGAAACTCTGCATGGTATCATGTTATGAGATTGCTCAGGTGGTCTACTATCTGAGTATCACATTCAGTACCAATAAAAGCGTATAAACAATAATAACGCTCTCAGAATCATTGCATGCAGCCGCAACCCGGAAGCACGCCGGTGCGTGTCGGGATGCGGTTCTGCGGGGACTCCGGACTAGCCTTGAATGGTTCAATGCCTCATTCTATTAGTTGTATGGCTACCTTGTTTGCGTCCATCGCGAAGTCATTGGCTACGAAATAGAATTCGATTCTGTCGATAGTCATCCCAAATTTGTTCACTCTTATGGAATTCCATAGTTTTCATCCCGTCATATGATAAATCGGATGTTTTTGTCAGCTTTCGCCAATATTTGTACACGGAATGATTGTTATAAAATGTTCACTCCTCTTTGAGGCAAGCGGAAAGTGGCCAAAAAGTCGCTCCGTTAACGAAATAGCGACCACGGACGACCTACTCGCTAGAAAAAGTCTTACTTTATGTTTTCGAGGGGTGCTGAATACGAATATGAACTTTGTTCTTCTCTAAAACTGGAGGAACCATGTGAAAGTCGACTTTTTAGGTGAAAATGAGACATTTGAGATTCTTAAGATTTTCGTGT
This sequence comes from Eretmocerus hayati, assembly GCA_029851415.1. Classification (NCBI taxonomy): domain Eukaryota; kingdom Metazoa; phylum Arthropoda; class Insecta; order Hymenoptera; family Aphelinidae; genus Eretmocerus; species Eretmocerus hayati. The sequence continues at coordinate 49,045,772 of CM056743.1, forward strand.
TCTTCTCGCTTGGTCTCCGAGGTGGATGAATATATCTCCTTAGAATTTCGGATGTACCATTTTGAACTAATTTGAAAGGCATTAAAACTAGTCCGCAGTCTTCGAAGCATTCCCCGTCTCCTTGGGAAATTCCTAGTAAATTTTTCTCCGGAACCGTCATATTCATCTTCAAAAGCAAAAGTTGAGTGAGAAATTTTTCAGAATCGCACTCTCTCCTATACGATTTCAAAGTTGATGACCCGAAGAAGTTTTTCACATAGTTTTCAGATCGGGAAAATCAACGAGGGAAAACTGTCACGACTTTTGATACGAAGACTCCGCCGAACGAGACCAGCGTGGGCCTAGTGTGATGAATTTTGAGCGTGCTACGCGTATTTCAAGGCTAGTTCGTAGAGAATCCGGATATTTTGCCCGATAGATGGCGCTTTGGTCGTACTGCATAAGCGATGGGAGATCATGAACCACATTTTCGCCTCATAGTATTTCAACCACATATTTCCCACTGAAACGAGATGAGTCAAAAGAAACACCATAAAATTTCCAACTGAATGAGTTGTCACACAACCGGAAATTTTTCCGATATCTCGGGAGAATCTTAGCTCTTCGGCCCGCTCGGCTAGGTATCCTGGTCGATGCTCTCACTAGTTCAAGGTTTTCGCGAGCTGGAGTCAGAATTTTTGAACGTGGGAGGGCCCATTCAATAGAAAATTCCAAGCCACAGGAGGCCTAGTATCTGATATTGGCCAGAATTGTTATGTTATTCAGGAATAAATCGGAATAGTCGCGGACGCGCTCTGTCCCACCAAAAAATCGCCTTCAAGCTTTTCTCGATTCCTAATGAATGAAATGCCATGAAACTTTGCATGGTATCGTGTTATAAGATTTCACAGGTGGCCTAGTATCTGAATAACACATTCAGTACCAATAAAAGCGTATAAACAATAATACCGCTCTCAGAATCATTGGATGGAGCTGCAACCTGAAAGTACGCCGGTGCGTGTCTGGTTGCGGTTTTGCGGCGACTCCGGACTAGCCTTAAGATATGTCTTGATGTTTACTGAGGTTTTTTAACCCACTGAATCGATTCCGCTATGTGTTTTTTTTTTTTAAAAACGTAGCGTTTGATTGTTAATAACAAGTTCTATTGCAAAATTACAGTTTTTGGCAATTATTTCGAAAAATATCCACTTTCACGGAAAAACACAGGCGACCAAAGTTGTAGATCTTAAAATTTCCTACAAAAAAAAGTCTTAACAAGTTTCCCGGAAAATCCGAGTCCGAGCCGAGAAAAACGTAGAAACGCTCTTGCACGTTTAAGACGCCAGCTACCGGGTGGCTTATGCAGCGCTTATCACGGATGCGCTGCGGCCATTTTGACCATTAATGACAAAATTAAGCGAAGCATCTTAAAAAGTAAACAATGGCGTACAAGGTGATCGCTTTCACATAACGTGATACTTGAATATCTGATATTGGATCTCCATGAACTAACAGTAGAAATGTTCTTATATAGCGTAGCGTATAGCGAGTAGCAACAAGCATTACTCACATTTTCTTGATCAAGATCAAAATGGTCCGGGTTCTTCGCGATTAAAACGTGAGCATTTTCAAGTGCATTTGTGTCTTCTCAAAATGATTTTGATTATTTAGCCATGAAATGAGATTCGTTACGGTGCCTACTAATCCAATAGCGCTGTATTACCCGCCCCCTATCAGCCCGTATCATATGCGAGCATAAGCGTTTCCACGTTTTTCTCGGCTCGGACTTGGATTTTCCGGGAAACTTGTAAGAACCTTTTTTGTAGAAAATTTTGAGATGTACAAATTTGTTCTTCTGTCTTCCCCGTGAAAGTGGATATTTTTCGAAATAATTGCCAAAAACTGTAATTTTGCGATAAAAATTGTTATTAACAATGAAACGCTACGTCTTTCGAACAAAATACATAGTGGAATCGGTTCAGCGGTTCGGAAAACCTCAGTAAACATTAAGACATATCTTAAAATACGCGTAGCACGCTCAAAATTCATCACACTTGGCCCACGCTAGTCTCGTTCGGCGGAGTCTTCGTATCAAAAGTCGTGACAGTTTTCCCTCGTTGAATTTCCCGATCTGAAAACTATGCGAAAAACTTCTTCGGGTCATCAACTTTGAAATCGTATAGGAGAGAGTGCGATTCTGAAAAATTTCTCACTCAACTTTTGCTTTTGAAGATGAATATGACGATTCCGGAGAAAAATTTTCCAGAAACTTACAAAAGAGACGGGAAATGCTTCGAAGACTCCGGACTAGTTTCAATGCCTTTCAAATGAGTTCAAAATGGTACATCCAAAATTTCAAGGAGATATATTCATCCACCTCGGAGATCAAGCGAGATGAACACGAAAATTTTAAGAATCTCAAATTTCTTATTTTCACCTAAAAAGTCGATTTTGACATGGTTCCCCCAGTCTTAGAGAAGAACAAAGTTCATATTCGTATTCAGCACCCCTCGAAACATAAAGTAAGACCTTTTCTAGTAAGTAGGTCGTCCGTGGTCACTCAACTGTTATTTTGGGCCACTTCCCGCTTGCCTATTCTATCCGCTTCAAATTGAATATCACGAACTTTCCTTGTTAAAATGTGTGAGATGTTAATTAGTGAATCGAGATGTAGCCTTACTGGGAATCGATCCAATAGATCAATCAACTCTATCTTCTGTAGGATCTACCATTTGACCAAGATATTTCTGACAAAATTCGCAGGTTATAGATATGTCCTGCATTCTTGCATGCGTACATCATATCGATATTCTAGTGAGATCTGGGAAGTCACTTGGGGGTGAGTCGATTCTAGTCATGAAGATTTTTCCATCTTCTTTAAATTGTAGTAAAGATGTTTATTATATGACTAATAATGTTACATTCGGCGGCTCATTGAACACTGTATTCCACCACCCCAGACTTGTCTTATTTACTGCCGCATACGCCCTATTTGATATGAACACGCGTTGGCATACAGAGTAGAGGCACTGACTGCTGATCTTCATTTTATCATCGTAGGAGAAAACGCAGTTTCCTACTCTACAAGGTTCCGTACATTTTATCATACTTCTCCCAACCAACTTTCGAGTATACATTATACATTTGCAATACATTACAGGATCCAGGATGGTTGCTTCTAAGACGAATCTTCAGCTTCAATTCACACGGAGTTTGATGAGAACGGTATAGAATAAGAGATGTAAGGATACGAATAAAAACCGAGAGCAGGGAAATGGGCCCGCGCGTATAGTGAGCGAATGCTAGGGTGGAGAAATTACAGTGACGCTGATGAACGCTGGAGCAAGTCGATAGTACGAGATTCAAGGAAGGAATGCTGCGAGATTAAAAGGGAGAGCCTTGTTCTTCCTCGGAACTTGCGCAGCAGACATTTATTCCCGCCGAATCACCTCACCGGCCATCACTCCTTATCGGGGGCGATCCCTCAAAGCATTGGCTCTGTGCTGAAGATTTTCCGGGATTTCTGTTTACTCACGCGAGCTCTTCCATAGTCATTGATCCTTCGTTTCTCCTTTTCTGTGTTTCTACGAATGAGAGCGTCGCAAAGCTTCGGCGTAGTGAGAGGCGTTTTTCTAGAATTAGGATTGCTCGTGGTTATCCGCTTCTCGTCACACTTCCTGACTCATCCCTTGACGCATTTCTTGTGTCTTTTTCCGACGTTGCACCGCCGTAACCTGGACGTCCGATGAAATCTCTCACTGCACTTTGCCGCTGCTGGCCGTCGAGCTGGAAAAACGCCAATGTGTTCGATCGATGTGGTATGGATGAGGAGGTTCGATCTTTGGCGTGGATGGAAAATTCCCTGATTCAGTTCATGCCTTTGGAATGAAATAGCACTAATGCTTCAAGCACCATTCGCCTTTGCACAATTATATCTTCAAATTGGTAGATTCGGGATATAGCGTATTCTTCCGCACGGATTGACTCATCACCATAGTAAGAGCTGCGTAGCAAATAAAATAACTGTACCTAACACGCCCCCATATGTCGATCTCAGAAATAGGCTCTTGTTGACTTTACCGCAAAATTTCATCATCTTTTTTATGTTGAAATATGAGAGAATTGATGATTCGAACCGATCACGGATAATTTTTGCGTCTTCCAAGAAACATAACACGAGTTTTTGAATCTTTTGTACTCACGCAGCTGAGAAATCACCGAGGAATTCACGTTTCGTAGAATCGTTGTCAGATTCTTTAAATTTGGTCAACCTGAACGCACTTCAGCGCATTCGATTTTTTCTGAAGGCCTTCAGAATCCCCTCTCCAAACTCGCAAACCTTGGATTTGAAGCGACTTTATTATCATAACAAGGAGATCGATTTCATCAAATGAAATTCCAAGTGGTGTGACCAACAAACTTTCATGTGGTTATCTTCAAACGGTTTGCAGTATGATTCTTCATTCACCACTCAAAACGTATTTGTCACGTCAAAGTAGGTCGAAAATGAAGTTTTGGATCGGCAAATGGGTCAAATGTGGTTGCACGGCGATAAAAACAATTTTATGATCTTCACCTCTGACTTAAGTCGGTTTTTCTTGGGAACATGAAGACAGCTCGGCTGCAGTTGATCAAAGTCAGACGTACTTCGACGATTCTAAAGTCTTGAAACAAGCTTCAAAATGCAATGAAGTACGTTGAAAAATATTCAAGTGGGCCAAAAATATTGGGAAAATTGGTTTAGGGGGGTCTGTTGGGTACACTTACGTCACATGTACGTTAGGCCTATTGCACGTATGTTCATACGTATTCCCGTCTATTTCCCATTTGATACAAAATCTTGTGCTTGTTATGGATTTGATTCCAGTAATTTGATTCAGTTACATCGTCTGCGGCTCAACTGTTGGTCGAAAATAGTTGATGATACTATAAGTAGTATAAGAGTATAAGCCAAGTTCCGTCATCCGCAAAAAGTTTCGGAACGTACTGAAGGCAACCCCGCTATTTACAGTCCCGGAATCCACGAAATTCGCTAATTCACTCTTTCTACCGCAATCAGTGATCAACTCACTGATCTCTTCAGTGACTTTTGATTTCATTATTAACTCAGCGACAAATCCATCATCCACTATGTGAGGAAAAACATACAATCAGTAGGATATTTGTGTCCATAATCATCCTCTATGGCAACAAATGATGCTGACGGTCATTATCATCATGAATTTGATCTAATTTTGGATATAATTGAGCTCTTTTTTTACGTGCACGGACCTTTCAGTGCATATGCACAGACAAACTTCGTCTTGTCACCTGAGTTTCTGAACGCTTCGGGAAGCATGCACTAATGCATGCTTCCGTACATGCTTCATCTACTAGAAAAAAAACTAGTTCGAAAGGAGAGTCACTGGAGAAAAAATATTGACTTCAACTCCTGAAAACGTGATCCCTGAGGGCCACCCTGAGAGTTCTGAATTAGGGAATATGCCAAGGAGAAAGGTACCCTGAAAGTCATGCACCATTGCCCGCACTCGTCGAGTCAAATCCCTCACTTTGAGTTTTACAAGCCAGACCGGAGCTGTAGTCGGGCTACTAGAAGATTTTTCTCCAGCCATCAATCCCCTGGTGCAAAAATCGATGCATCTCAGTCTCATACATATCAATCTATACCGATACCAGAAAGTACTCTCGTAGCCCACTCTCATACTCCACGCTGACCTCGCAAAAATTGAGTGACTCTACCAAAACCGATATCGTGATTCATCTGCGCCTCGTTCTACCTGCTCTCTTGCCTTTTTTGCGATCGCGAGTGAAAATAATAGAATAAGACCCGAATGTAACAAGTACCCTCCAACTGAACATCCGTTACAGGAGGATCATAGGGAGGATGCAGTTATTCCCAGTCGGTACACCATTCATTTGAAATTCAGATGACTCTGAGTCACCGGCATTGCTTGACAATCTGCGAGCTCATTCGTATCCTGGTCTGACTGATTGCAATTTCTTCGATTGATTCTTGGCTTGGTGGAGGAAGACAGGAGCACTCGATATTGGAAAAAAGTAATACAAGACTCAATCCTGAAGCTGCAGATGGAGATAAAAAGGAGAGATTTGCTTCATTGAAACTTGGAGCATCTTTCACTCGCCAAGAAGCATGATTACCGAGCAAGAAATTTGTGAAGAGCTGTGATCACATGACGGTGCCGAAAAATGATGTAGATTCATCCATCCGATTTGTCGAGGAGGAACAGCCAGATGCAACGCTGTTTCTCTGCGAACCGAATCGTGAGCTTCCATTAGTAGAACGATTGGCTTAGGCTCATATATCGGCAACGAGCCGATCTCTATCACCACAGAATGCAATGAGGTGAGGACGTATTTATGTGTCCTGGAATTCTGCAGTGAATTTGAAAATCAAAAGAGGCCTCAAAGAAAGGGGCATAGTGCCCAAGACGAAGGGATACAGGGATGAATGGGGTAAAAATGAAATGCAGAGGTTCAGGTGAAGCCAGTGCATTGCTCAACCACCATTACAATCGATTCTGCGAGATGCGGGAGACAGAAAGAAACCACAGCTATCTGCTGGCCAAAGAAAAAAAGTTGGGAAAAAAGAGAACAAACCGATGAAAATGAAGATCAAAAAAGCTAGAGAATATATTTTACTGGGGTTGAAGAGGAAGTCGTGTGAAGAAATACAAGAGCAGGGGAAAAATGAAAGGTAGGATAAGCCAATCGTGAATACTTGGGCGAAGAATTTAGCAACGTAGCCAACGCAAAGGAGGAGACGATTTAAGGGAAAAGTAGTAAAATTGGACCACCCTTTTTCCATCTCTCCCTTCCATTTATACTGCTAGAACTGACCTGACTTTTACTTGCCCGCCTGCGCTGTGGATTAACTTGATGAATTATTATGGTGTTATATTGAATTGAAATTCGACTGCGCGCCAGGCACATAAGATGGTCTGCCCCCTGCACTTCAGTTGACCAACTTCAGATTCCTCAAAACCCATTTTAACTTCAAAACAGTATAATTTCGTCCCAAAGAGTTACTGAAGTACCACCGGCCTCAATTGAAGTATCAAGACTAACTGGCGGTGAGGAAACTCGCATGTCAATCACGAAAGTCAGTCGTGTTCAATTTTCTGTTTAGAATGGCTAACTTTGCATTTGATAACAACAGTTATTGGGCGCAGCTTGAAAAGCGAAGCCCTCTCCGCCGGATTTGGAACATTCTCTTAAACACTACTCGTCCTACGAGAAAATTCCGATTTTAATAAAATTCTGCCAACATGCAAAGTTTGGATGGTAGCGTGCACTGACGCGAGGCATTTTCTGATTAACCTTTTTTCCAGAGAGTTAACCCTCTCCTTATCACTATGCCTTTCAAATTGATTGATCACACACTGTAAAAAATTATTTCAGTATTTCAAGCACTGCTTGAAATTCGTTTACTATCACTATGGTTGAAATATCGATTCAGCAATGAAATTCAATCACCGTGGTTGAAGCGATATTCCAAGAACGTGGTTGGAATGAAGTAACGTGCCTGATTGACTGACCAAATGTATTTCAGCATACATTGGATTTCATACCATCTCAAAATCTGTAAATTTATTTTGGCATCCAGTGGTCCCGCGGAAGTCAATATTTAGCTATGTGATTCGATATTTTGGTATATCTTTGAACTGCACAGCACCCACTGAAATATTTCCCAGAAATCATGGCCAATGACCAGGGTCTTAGTGACGCGGAATACCGATTTGCCGAAGGAATGAGTTGATTATGTGTAGATGTACCACGACCTACAACATGAATTGTATACTTGAGCAAGGAAGTTTAGGGATGTCTTTGGATTTTTCATCCACTGTCTTCCCTGACATCGCTAAACTTCCTCGCTCAAGTATACAATTCATTTTGGAGGTCGTGTTACATACGTTGGATCAGGTTGAAGGAAAAATTATGTATCTATTAGTCAAATTATATTCAACTCGATATCCCATACTGTCCAATTGATTGGGCACTGAATATTCGAAGAAGTTGACAGAGGTATCCCGATAGTTACCAAAGGAGTTCCATCGATGTTCCTTATATTCGAAAAGTTACTGTCATCGTCAGTATTTTGCCCTGGCGCGGGAAATCTAAGGAAGGACAGTCGCCTAGATTTGTTTCTATTATATATTTCGAAGTTTTCACACCCTCATAACAATTATCGAGGTTTTGTATTTTGTATTTTATCAAAGCTACGAAGAATCAATATTCTCGGTCGTCCACATTCAATTACAGTTATTGAGTTTCATTCATGTTGGCCGAATTTCAACCACGTGTTTGAATTTTGATTCAACCACGGTTTAGTTTCTTTCAATCGCGCTTTCTTGTATTCAACCAAAGTGGCTGAAAATTCTGCCGAAATTTCTGCGACTGAATTGGGTCTTTGCATTTTCCTACGTATCCATGGGGCCTTATTCTAAGGAAATCTTCCCCACGACAGAAGCGGAAAAACCAAGCAATCCTCATTTCCGCCTATTTTACAGTGAGTATACAAACTATTTTGTCACTTCCATTATTACGTAAATACCATGTGACCATACTTCATGGTGCATCGTTTCGAACTCCCAAACGCTCTACCTGATGGTGCAGTTCAAAGTTTCGTCCAAGAATCATCTTAACGTGGAACCGAGTCGTTCTTAGATAACAAACGAAGTGATAGGTTAGTAAGCCGAAACGGCCATTATTGATCTTTTCTCCCCACGCCCGAAGAAAAAACATAGTAGAATGAGGTCCCTGAGAACTGTTCTAAAAATCATGGAAAATCCTGTAGAGCACGGAAAAGATTTCTTAAAAATGTTTCCCATTCATTTTCATTATGGGGAAGCTGATTAGAAAGTCAGAGTTCCGAAATGAAGCTCATCCCGTTCAAAACAATCCCCATTGGCCAGTGGACCTTTGATGTCGTAATTTAGTAGATTTAAATCAGTCCCATTTGAATAGCATGGAGAGGAATCTCACACTATCCCAAATTTGATTTTATAAGGTTTCAGAATAAAAAATGACTCTACACAGATATTCCGGCCATTAAAGAATATGATCTCCATTTCCTTTCAATAGGAGAGAAATTTCCTATGATATTGTCCTAGCACTTTGATCAAAAGTATAAATCATTTCATACTCCAGTTTGGCTGATTTACAAGGAAAACTCATCATGAATATCAGGATGCAACTCATCAACACAGTAATATCAAAAGATCTCATGGCGATAGAAATGATGCATGTTGATCTTGTATTGTTAATTACTTTACAATACAAGATCACTAGTGTGAACCACTTTTGATGTTGAGTTCAAATACTTGATGATGAGATCTGAACTGAACGTTGAGGGTGATGAAATAACTATAACTTAAGAACTGCCGCACACAAGATTTAGCATTCAGAGTATTTGAATTATTTTGCCTCAGATAAATTCAGAATTAGAACGCCGATTCCCTCCAAACTATTGGAAGCTCTTTCAGTCGTATAACTTCGATAATACAATGAATCATTTCGGATCTATTAATAGTAATGGGTGTAGATTCATTCCTAATATTTCGTGTCAGAAGAGATCATATAAGTCATTGATACTGGAAGCGCATTCTAGTTACTGAATAAAAACTATGTGTATGAATCATACATGCATAGTTATTGCATTTTGGTAACATGACTAAAGATCATATTCACCAGTCAGTGAATGAACCCAGCACATAGACAAAAGGCAAGAGCAATAACAAGAACTAAAGTGTTGAGCTCATCCGAAGGATATTGGGAATATTGGGATATGTTACACTGGCTACGCCACCAGCTAACCTATAGAACTAACCTATAGTACACAAATTTCTATTGTAAAAGTTGAGTCGAAAGAAGGTTGCAAGGTGATTTATTTTATCAGATCATACTCGTCAATGACCGAAAATCTGTGTAGGTTCATTTTTTCGATTCAGAAACTTTCTGAAATGAAACTTGGACTGGTATGAGATTCCTTTCCATGCTATTCGAATGGGACCGATTTGAATCTATCATGTATGACGTCACAAAAGCTCCATAGCAAATCAGAACGCATCGTCGAGAACAAAGCTCCCGACTAAACAATCATAACATTATTGATCAATTAAATATTGTTGGAATCTCCAAAAAATTCTGAAATAATTACAATAATTATTCTGAAAGTATAAGGAATCTGAGAGGAAAGGTTTCTCAAAACCATGTAAAGACCCGATTTTCTCACTGACGAGTCTGAAGCTAGTGCAATAGTCATTCCATTTCGAGCAACATTTTGCTCTGAATTTTATAGATTCTGAATATTCTGACCATTGTGTTTCTCCAGCTGAGGAATGATGACCAATTCTGTATATCAAAATAAGGATGAATGAATGACCACCTAAATTGTCACAGAATCATGTTTCAAATTGTCTCAAGATCGTCTCTTCATCATCTCGGAATGGTTTTGCGCTCGTCTCAAGGCCATTTCTATGTTTAACAATCTCATCTTGAAATCATCTCCCGCTCATCATGTGGACTCATTTCCAAAGTGTCTCTGAGATATCTGAATAGCGTGAATAAGAAGGAATGTTTCATCCACCTAAAGAATCTGATCGATTTAAGACGAAATAGTGCTTTTACTCATCGATCGCGAAATCGTCTTCCAAAGGTGTTTCAAATACATCTCTAATACTCCTCAAAATTATTCAAATGAAGCGTGAAGAAGATACATATTTTCCATCTCAAAAACGTATTTTTGACGAGTTTAAAGAGAATTTATATTTTTGGTAATAAATCTCTATAGATCATCTCCAGATACTTGTCTGCTCATTATCAAGCATCTCTAACACGTCGCAATTTGATCTTGTAAAATCATCTCAAAATCGACACTCAGAGCGTGCTGGATGCAATCGTCTCAAAATCGATTAAAAAGTGCCATAATTGAGATATATCAATTCTTGATCTTTTTCTTATCTCAACTTTTTTACGCGGGAGATCCGTCACTTCGTGAGCGGCGTGTGGTACTCTCCTAAAACACCTATCAATGGCAAGAGATCTGGCACAAAGGCGTAAGTTCAGTGGGCTTACGCCTTTTTGACATTCAAAATCGTTCATCTCTCGCATCTAATGAGCAGACTGAGATCGAAATAGTATGCCCAACTTCAATGATAAGCTCGTGACATTGATTCTAAGCCATGAGGTGGGTAAGCATATATGATGTGAAGATTCTTGATCAGTCAATGAATCCAAATCATTGTTATCTTCTCGCTAGCAGCTTTGTTCATATTATTTGTGATTACTAAGGTAAGGGTTCCCAACATGCCGATATCAGAAGCGAGTACTCGTTGACCATCGTACACCGTGCCTATATCACTTCTGGGATTGTCCTTAGTTCCGAGCGTAACACAGAACCGAGTGGGTATGACGTGGCTAGGGGGCACGCGGGGTACTCTTTGAGAGGATGGCTCTCGATTATCTCTGAGTCGAGTGCGCCGGCACGACAACGAATCCGTTCTTTCTCTCGCCCTCTCGCCCTTCACCCACGAGAAAAACCCCACCCGGGATTTCTCGACTCGCCACAATCCTCGCTCTCTGACAACTCCGCGCTCAAGATACATAGAGACACGCGTACTCACTTCACCCTGGGAACCTCCATATTTTTCACTCGTGAGCAAGAACGGCAGGCGTCTGTGATGCATGAACCCTGATCTCACAGCCCTCCGACCAGACAGCTCAAAGATGATTTGCTGACCCCGAAAGAAGAATATTCCGTTTCAGATGCAGAATTCGATCCAGCCCTCTTTGATCTGCAAACTTCATTCTGCTCCTATCAGAATCTAAGTATTCCGGAAGAACAAAAGGCCCATTGCGCCACTGGATGACGATCTCTGGAAATTTTTAATCGGTCACGGGAGGTGCAGGCTATGAAAGTTTACTTTCATATAGGTGGGTGATGAGATTATACTTCGCCGTTATGGGACTAGGTGAAAGAAAGAGAATATCTTTGTCGTTAATTTGCGTTCTAGACTTTTTCGGATCACCTCCAATGTAGGCATGTATCACCAAACCTGATAGACTTTCTATTCCTTGCATCATGTGTTTCTGTATTTTCAGCGATGATTCTATCCAGGCAAATGAAGTGCAATATCTTCAATAATTTGCAGTCATAAGTTTCAAGATGATATTCGAGTAGTGCTGACGTGAGATGTTGCTCTGGATATTGGATTGAATTCTCACTCTCTATGAGGAAATCGATCAATTCTCAATAAGCAGTCGCCATTCTTGATATTTTCACTGGCTCAACGAAATGGAAATCATATTTCCTAATTGGAAGAAGCAGAGTGTGTAATCGAAAGATAATAAATGAGCCCTCTTTTGGGTTAATTAAAGCATATTCTTTTGGCGGACGAGAATGCTGTGGGCGTTGATACAATGAGTTGTTTTGAGTCAAAGCGGACCGAATCTACATTTTTGGTGGAAGGAGACAGTAATCTCAATCTACTGACGTGCCGTCAACTGGGGCAACTTTGAATTTAAAATCGCATTTTCCCCCCTCAAACCTTGTGCAACTCGTACTTCTCACATCAGGAGTGTAATGAGTCCAATCAATCAAAAACTAATACAGTTCCAGCTTTCGATTGGTGGATATTGGAGGTCTTTCAGACGTCTCTGGTCGGAACTAATGACAAGTCAAAGTAGCAGATCAAAGTTAGAAAGCAATGGGACAATTTCGAAACAGTAGGAGTGGAATGTAGGTATCTTCTACAATTAGTATTGTTCAAGATTTTTCTCTGATTCTAAAGATTTGATTAACACCTTCATTGCGGCGTTTTTCACCGTCGCAGTGAACGTGTTAACAGACCTCGATTTATTGGGGACATCATCATCGATATGATAAAGAATGTTTCGAAACCTGGTTCTGTGTTTCCTCAATCTCGATCTTCAAATGTACGAGAATAACCTCGCATCTGACAGGAGCCAGATGCATATTAGCTTTTCGAAGTGTTTCAAAGTTACCCACATCTCCAAAGTTCCAAAGTAACCCAAAATGATGAAATTCTAAGATTTCACTCAACAAAACTGAGTCTGGGTAGAAAGACAACAGTATAATGACAGATTCATAGAATTGCCTGCACGGAGGCGCAAAATTTAGTACGATTACCTTGGACTCGTCCTACCAAGATCAGAAAAATACTAAATTCACCTAGAAAATTTTTCTTAGATCAAGAACGCATACTTTTGGAATATTCTGTTATGAATGAACACTCAGCCGATGGAGATACTCTCGTCGGTTCGAAACATATGCTCATGCGTCCACAAAGGGGAGAAAAAACGAACCGAGCGTGATAACAACTGTTTTATAGGCTGTTTCAAAGTTACAGCCCCTGTTCCAAAGTGAAATCATTTTATAGTGCCTAGAATGTTTAGAGTATCTATTTGGAGATGAAGGCGACCAACATGTTGAAAAGTGATGTGTATAGATATACATGCAGCACCAACGTTTTGGTCTGTATCTCTGAGCAGACGGACCATTTGACGAGGTTTCTCGGACTACTCCATGGTCTAAGTAGTACAAAACGTGAAGAAATAGTTTTGACACAATTGGTGTCCCGCATATTGTGGGTTTGCTTTGTAAGTCCACTCTGACTCTGAACAACTCAAATATTGAGCATGAAGAATAGGATCAGATTTACATTGCAATTTTCGAGTTATCCGAGTTCAAAGGCAGATACACGACAGAGAGAGCGTTCGCATTACTAGTCTGAAAGTATAGTCTACATACAGAACCTTTGCTCGCAACAGAGGTTGTGCGGCGGCAGTACTACCTCAATACACCTTTATATGGTTGTTCTGTTGCTACCTATCAGCAGAACAAAAATTGAGTCTTCAAGACTCTGAGCAGATGAAATACTTCAGCAAAATTGAAGTAGCGTAGTTAGACTGGGTGAAGTATGAGGCTAAGAAATATTAACGGAAAAAAGTATCATTCATCAGCCAGTACGTAGAAATAGCGAGTTTCCAGGCATGGCGAGGACGCTTGGAAACTCGCTATTTTTACGTACTGACCGATGAAATATAGCGTACGCGTGTCGTGCCGAAAACTTTGTTCTTCAGGAAAATCTTGCTAGACGTCGGCTTTGCCGTCAGCTTGAACATCTGATTATTTTATGAATACGTTAATATGAAGATAAGATTTCCAATTCTTCCTATCATCTCCTTCTCAAATCTACACACATTCTACTTAACCAGGGATGGGGAGGGGGGTGTAGTGGGGTACCAGAAACATCGTGCTCCAACGGTGGATTTACGATGGCAAGTGGCGTCGAATATACATCAAAGTTGGCCCACGATAAATTCAAGTGACTATTTCGTCCCTTTTATCGTGATTAAATCGATTTTTTTTGCTCCAAAGGGTTTCCGACGCCACGTGAAAGACGGGACGAGATATAACTGCAGTTATTGCTCCAGCTTCAGCCACAGTCACACAGCAGTGCGCGGCCATATGACGCGATTATATGAAGACAACAAGTCCATCGATCTGGCGATGGGCGAACGAGGTGGACGTCAAAATGCCAACATGGAACCTCGTACAGGGTCCCAGCGCACAATACAAAAACTGTTGATTCCCAACTGCTCTGGACACCCACCTATTGAGTTAGTCAGACAATAAAACGATAAACGAATATCAATGAACGATACATTTTCCAGCAAATTCCCTCTCCACTATTTGAAATGAATTTTGCCAAAACCATGAATCCTTCGGCATTGGATAATATTCCTAGTGGAAAAAACTATTCATTCCTCTAACTTCTCACCACTCGTAACAGTTTTGGAGACGTAGCTATGTATCAGTTCGACATATTCACTCAAGATACATTTCCTGCCTACGAGTTGATCATCAGAATTCAGACTTGATTACGGCATCGTGCATTGAGTACAATCGTACAGATTCCATGTTCGCAACAACCGCAATTATCTCGTGACGTATTTCTTTGTGCAATGCAGTGGCAGTTATGAACTCTACAGTATGATTTGTCTAATTCTAGCGTTTCCGGTTCCAATCTGGCCCCCCCATAATAGGCAGGTGCTTGGATTATAGAAGCTGATTGAAAATTATGGGAAGTCCAAATTTTGGAAAAACTTATCTTGAACCATACAACAATTGGGTATACCATCTCCTGTACCATCTTACGCCACTAAAAGTCAATTTATAGCACTGCGTGACCTAAACCCGCGTTTATTTAACGCATTTGCGGGACTTAAATGGCCTATTATTCAACTGTGAAATAATGCGTCCGCTCACTTCACGTGGGTGCGGGATGCAGCAAATCAGTTTATTTCACTGTGAGGTTATTAGGACATTTTTGGCAATTTTTGCGCATATTATGTATGCAGGCATCGAAATTGAGATAATATTATAAAAAATCTATGATGGATCATGTCTGGAGCACTTGTATCCGCATCAATAATTGTAAAGAGCAAGAAAATTAGTCATGACTGTTACACTCCCACTCATGGTTATAAATCATCATCAACATAAACATAAACATAAACACGTGGTTGAGTTTTGCACATGTATATTTGTGCTAACCTTGAAACCTTTGATCATGCTGGATTTCCATTTAATACACTGTCGTAATCAAATGACAACAAATAAGTAGGTACCAAAATTAGAGACTGCATGGCAGTATTAGGAATTGTACCTCATTTGAAAAGATCGAATACGCATATTCGTCATCCTTGCGGTGAGGATGTGTTATTTTACAGGTTTCAATTCTCAAACAGCCGTTATGGAATGTCTAAGAAGAATTAAACTGCTAATTTTTCTGGAGTCTAGTTACCAGCGTAAATTCAGAAATTGTTTCATGATGAAGTCTGAGAGGGAAAATTTCAGGTTTTGGCCGGGATGCGGGTTGCACAACCCTTATATTACTATAATAACCAACGATGCTCATGACTTATTTTAGATACAAGAAACGTCTTTATCATCACTCGATAGGTTTAATCGCGGGTGTGTGATGTCTATTTTATAGGACCATATTCTTGACTTTTTTTCAGTCGGGGGGGCTGCCGCCCCCCCGAACCCCCCCGCTTACCCCCGCCCTAGCCACCCGCTTCCACCCTCGCGCAAGCGCTCGGGTGTGTTATGAACCCCGCAAAGGGCGGGTTTATGTCACTCGATGCTATAAAATAGTGTACGATACACGGGACCCAAGAGCTTTGATTATTACACGGCGTGATTGGCACCCTCGCGCAAGCGCTCGGGCGCCAACTTCACGCCGTGTAATAATAAGGCTCTTAGGTCCCTTGTATCGTAAATAACTATTATCTGGGCGGGAACAATTTTTTCCACTAAAGTACGGTGGAAGTAGATGAAATCTACAAGGAAAAGTTTCTATGTCGACTCTGTTTTTTTTGCGAGTTACTTCAAGGCAAAATGTCAGTGACATGCATGTCAGTTGCGTGCATCCAAAAGCTGTTCCCTGGAATACTCAACAGCACGAAAGAGACGGAGGAATGGAGTTCTGTGCTCCGGAGGAAATCCGACTGAAATCAGCCATCTAAACATGAATTTCAAGGTCATATGGTCCCATCGCATCAGGATTCCTTGCTAGATCCATGGTCCGCAACACCTGGATGCTCCTTGTAAGTAGAATAGTCTGAGTTTAGTCAGACATAGAATTTTGATCGAAAATAAAGCTTTGCTATTCCACCACGTGCTCTCACATTTTAGACACAAGACTATCTCGTCAGTAATCCACCGCATATGTAATTAAAAGCGAGGAAGTTTGATATAGCCCATACATGACTTTCTACGAATAACTATCAGTCACTGTCAGCTAGAAATCATTTAACGATCGGTGACTTTTCGTCTTATATGAAAAAGTTTATCGGTCTTTTAAGGTTGTCAGGTTCGTTTGTTGAGAGTCTTTGTCACTCATCATAAAACTATCTTCACGATCTTGGATTGATACTTTCTTTTCGAGGGATACTTCCATGTTGCACTTTGTCTATATCTCATTTGAATGGATATTCCGCAAAAACAGTAAAAGCTATGATGGACAACAGCTCGCTCACCCAAGAGTAGAGTCTGATTCGGACCATAGCAAAAATCTCTCCGTCACATTGCTGACCACATGATACAAGCAGTCAACTCGCGCGTAACTTATGGAAAATGATCATCACAGCAGTCACTCGTGTCGATTGATTGAAGGGGGCCATATTTGAATTACAACCAGCATTGTCATATTTGAACACTTGGCGACAAGGGATACTTTCCGAATGTCGGTGAAGAACTTGGCTCATTTTGACGTCACTTCCGGAAACTCGGGAGGGGTTAGTTTCGTGGTGGAAAAGAAGGGACCGACGAAAGCATCGGTTGATAATTTAGAATTTTTCCAGTGGTTAGGTTGACTTGTCAATCGATAGTTTTGACTCAACAACGATGCGGAGGGTTGCGAGTGTAGCTTTATTTCGTGTAATTACGGGAATGATACAGCGGTTGAGGATATTTCAGAAATGAGGCTTTTGCAATAGATGGCTTGGTTGAAATTCATTGATAATAATGAATAAATTGCATAACCATCTCGCGTAGGATGTAATTATTTTATCGTCAATTTTCGGTGCAATCGGAAATCAATCATTGAATTCGAACGCACAACTATCTCATAAATATTTCTCAGGAACCGATTTTTGATAAATCGTCCAGAAGAACCACCAGGAAAGCCGATGAAAAATATCATAATTTACTTTGGCGGAAGGAAAGATTTCTTCAACATCACGAGCTTTTGGGTGGTCCGTAATCAAAGGTCACGGTTCTGTTTTCAAAATGCATGGCGAATGTCTCTCATTCTATTTTGATTCAGAGAACGATCGTTCAATCTTGGAAGAGGCGTGCAGGAAATATTTCAAAGTTTTGGAAATTCATGGAGGAAACGATGTCAATCGTTAGAATTGGAATGAGCCTTGATTGATTCGTATTTTTGATAGATAACTCATATTTTCGCTAGGGATTAATTTTTATCTTATTTTTGAGGCAAATACAAAACACACAGAATGCGATAGTGATTCAATTTACTTCTCTACTTTTAATGATGAAGTTTGTCAGCAGCTCAATTATTTACAATTTTTATTCACAGTTTAATGTCAAATGATAGTCTTAATGGGTCCGGGTTTGATCAAAATTTCTTAACGATTCCTCAAACTCCAAACAAAATGATCATACTTTCGACTACAATTCGTGCAATGAAATCGAAATTAAGATAAAAAGAACTAGTATACATCAATTTCCAATCAAAATTGTCGGAATCTTCCGAAGACTGTCTGATTAGATATAACTTTCATCTAATAATGTCGCAGGGCAGGTGAAGAAAATTGAACAGGTAAGTTTGAGCTAGAAAATATTACGCGATGCTCAGTGCTCATTCCATGCTACATCACAAAAAAGTATTGGATAATGGAAGTGACTGACAAAAAAAATTGATGAGAGGCACATCACATGACTCAAGCTCGATCACCACACTCCTGCACTCTTCTGCAATCTCTTTCAAATAAGCACAGAGCTCGAGAAAGCTTGGCTCTAACCAGCTCTAATGATGAATAATAAGATCGGAGGTTAGGTTAGGACTGGACTGTTCCGAGCTCTTGCCCCTCGCCTGTCGCCTCTCGCCCCTCGCCACTTTTCTTTTTCGTCCGTGCTCTTGGGCGGCAAAGCGCGTCATCAGGTGACACTCCATCAGCTGTCTGCTGTATCACTGTATGCAAGTATATGAGCCTTTCTCTGGAACTTTTGCACTTTGCTGGGAATCGTTGGAAAACGAAAAATGGAAACCGCTCAACGCACGCCTGGGAGTTTTTGCTCACATATTTGTTTTGGCCAAAGTTTTAGTGAGTTCATCCATAGTGCGTACTCTTTAGGTGTCTCACTATATATCTTCATCACCTTGGCGTATGCTACATGCAGCTGCAAGACAAAAGATGATGTGTGTGCGTATGTGTGTGTGTGTGTATTGGCATTCCGGGGGACACCTGGGGACCCCTCCTGATACAGCCATCAACAGACTTTTTTGCGCAATGCGCGAGTATTCAGGATTTTTCTTAGTACTCAGACGGGTCTTGAGTTTTCAGAATTTTGTGGTGTAGTTATGTGGGTGTTGTTTGTCGTGTAAGTCGCAGTGCATGATTCTTATTCCGACCGGGAACATTACCCGAAAAATTCCCCTCCTCAAAGGAAAATTCCGAGCAGGCCCGACCGGGATTCGAGCCCGCGCCGCTTCGAACGCCCAGAGTTTCAGCCGACTAAGCGCTCTCCAACACTTAACCAACTGAGCCACCGAACGCTCATACAGAAGATGATGTTTGAGGTGTAACTCCGTACAGTGATGGCGAGTGTTGTAACTATTACTCTATCGTGTGGAGTCGATATTCATTATTTCATCAATTTGTCCAGTCGTTGTTGAATAGACATTGACATGTAAGGTCAATAGGTACTTTTTTAACTAATGTTCTTCAGAATGGAAAAATTATTACTCGAATCACATTTATAAGAGAATTGTTTGATCCATTTATTGGATTGGAAAAACGTTCAACATTGTTTTCAAATTCTTGATAGACCTGACTCGTCAAAACGCATTACATACCCCCCCCCCTTACCCCACGACGCTGTTGTGCTGTCTGCTGGCAAGCAGACCATTTCAGAGAGAATCAGAGAATATCGAGAGAAATCACCCCAACTTGTCGGGGCGTCCGCTTGTCTAATTTGTCTGTGTGGCTATTCCCAAGTATTCCCATTGGAATCAACCAACCACGACAGAGCACCCGCTTACGAAGTTTCTGGTTGTATGGGCACAATATCATCAGTAAAATATCTGGTATGGTGTAATGAGTGTTGCAAGTAAACCTATAACCTACAAGTATGCAAACTGAAGTTTTTGAATTCATTCTTCTTCAATAGATGAGTTGAAGAACTTGATGTAACATGAATTTGGGATGAGAATATCATTCAATAACTCAGTACTTTGAGACATATTTTTAAAATCAATCTGACAATCTTCAACATAGAGGTGTCCTTCGAACTTGACAAATAACCTTTAGAGGACGCATCACATATATATCTTGTTATGTTCACAGTCAACGAGAAAATAGTCAATGGATACAGGCTCGCTCCTCATTAATCGCAAACTAATTTTTTTTCTTTTCAGAACATTAATTTGATATTTTTGTTCTACCATTCAGGAAGAAAAGACACCATGGACAATTCCACCTCTGGCTACAAAGAGGCTGACAATGTCACAATAGGTATTGTGAGATATGGGTGCAATCGCTGCTCAAGTTCTTTTGCGAATGAAGACTTATTGATGAACCACCAAGTTACTCATCATCGAATGCAGATGCATACCTGCCATGAGTGTCACAGGAATTTTCAAACTATCACTGAGATGAAGTTGCACCATTGCTTACAAAAATTCACATGCACCTACTGTGGAGATATTTTGAAAACGATTATGAAGAAGAAGAAACATGAGCAAGAACATTATGATCAACAACATGGTCATGTTTGTGGTAAATGTGGAAAAGTTTCTTCATCTAAGTAGCTTGGACCAACATTGTCAATTGCATCAGCCATCGTTAGTAAAAAAGCATGCCTGTACGCAGTGCCCCAGGAAATTCAAGCACAAGACAGAATTAAATTACCATGCACGGTCAACTCACAAACCACTTAATCCTATTATATGCCAGCGCTGTAACTTGACACTCAAAAACGCTCAAGACAAGTGGGTGCATGACATTCACAAGCATCCTTTTATTCTTGATAAGGGAGCTTGCAGTTTTTGTGATAAACTGATTCCCCGATATCGCATGAGGGAACATTTGCAAGAACACAATATCAAGAACAATAAAGAGCCATTCACATGCAGAGAAGGCCAAGAACCATATGCCACTGAAGAAATGTTGGAGAAGCATATCCAGAAGTCCCATCACCCTAGGGAGTGTGAGCAGAGTGATTTCGTCTACTCATCACGTTATTTATACGAGAAACACAAATCGTTGATTCATGGTAGTATCGATGGAGTTATAGTTTGCGAGTGCTCACGCACGTTTGTCAGCACACCAGACTTCAAAAAACACTTACAATCACACTGTGGTGAGAGGTTACATGAATGTGAGTTATGTGATAAAAAGTACAAGTCGCAAAAAGACTTGAAGCAACACAAAGAAAGCATTCATAAGGATAAGCGTCCTTACAAATGCAACTCTTGCTCTCGCGCGTTCAGCCGAGTGAGCAGTAAAATGAGGCATGAGAAAACACACTCAGATGAGAAGAATCACACTTGCACCGTATGTGGCCGAAAATTCATGAATCTTTATAATAAAATTGTAACTGAGGGATTTACTAGGGTCAGGAAAGTTAGGGTTTAGGTCGGGTTTAAGACTTTAAAGACAGCGTTTCATTAATAGAAATAGATATATTGAAACCATATTTACAAATAGTCATGAATGATGAATAGTCAAAAAGAAATCTGATATTCATTACGAACGTGTGTATTACAAATTCGGTCTAGCCCAATGAACAGTGGATACATGGTATATGCTGCTACGGATTACTATAAAGCCACGGAGGAGCTCCCTTCGGGCCAAACGCGGGGGCATAGCCGGTGTGTGGGTTCGACTCCTGGAGCTCCCAGGAAGCCTACAAGGGTGTGTGATTCTACTGCCACGGAGGAGCTCCCTCCGGGCTAAAAGGGTGTGTCCGAGTGACGGTGTCGCGGTCGCGGACTAGTGCGACTCTTGGCGCTCCCAAGGAGTCGTCTACTGGATGTTCTCATCTGTCTATAGAGCTCCTATGAACAGAGAGGAGTTGCCAGCTGCAAGACTCTAGAGCCATCTCTTGAACCAGAGCTCCTGGTTCCAAGAGAGGCGCATGAGTCCGCTACTCGGTGCAGACTGGTTTGTTCGAAGCGGTCGTCGGGTGGATATCAATGCTGGCAGGTGCTTCGCTTGCGAACGGTGTATTGGAGACAGCCATCTGGCGGCGAAAGGTCGAATTACGCTGTCTGCTCGATGAATTGCGCGGGTACCGGAGCTATACTGGTATCATAGCGAAGGGGCCCGTCGCAAAATGAGACATGAGAGAATACATTCAAGTCTCGGTGGTCAAGGCTTCAAAAGGATAATCTCCGAGGATGTGCGGGTCTTTGGAAGAGAGAATGAATCAACCTCAAATTCAGGTCCTAATTGGAATTTTCTTGAAGAATAGTATTTATTGGCTCGTGATCTAGAAATTTCAGCATCACTTTTACTCATTCAGGACTAGCACCCTTACTCTCATACCTCCAATTCTTTAGATCACTCGATTTTGGCAAAATTGGGCCCACTCTTATGGATATGACATTTACCGGCTACAGAAATTAAACCAAACAGGAATTTTGACCTGAATGATGGTTGAGCGATTGGAACTTCGTTTCATTCACACTTTCCCTCACAACGCAGCTCTAATGAGACCCTTTTTTTAACAAGAAATATCAATCGAGTGCTTCAAACTTCATTCTTATCCATGGGAAAAAAAACGACAAACTGTGGATATTGTTGAAGTGGTTGACGTCCAAAAGCTGAAGACTAGACCTCGAACAAAGTCTCAATTCATTGTATTACACATAATGAAGTTTGAAAATCTCCTAGTAGCGGCTTCAAAATTAGTCAGCAAGAGATTCAATTCATCTCTAGGAAGTGTTTGGATTTTGCGAATTGCTCAGCCCATCAAAACTCTACACCATGTTTCTAATTATCGAGGATTGAGATTGAATCATCCCTGTGTAAGTATAAATCACAGAGACGAGCATACAATATGATAGTTCTTTGAAAAAAAATTCTATTTTCAGATTGACTCTGGAGTGACAATCATGTAAATAGTATCAGAAAACAGAAGTTTGATTTCAATAGCCGTGAGGTCATGGCTCACTATATTAGTAACCTCAAAACCTAGAGTTTGAAACTGAACACACCCATGATACATTTTCTCAACGATGAGGTAAGCAAGGTGCACAGCTTCAAGTGTCTTCTCCTATGTTGAAGTGCATACTTTACATTTGACATGACTGTCAAGTATTCGAGAAGATACTCTGGTGTCTTTATGAGAATTGGCAATTTGAGAGCATTATCCCTTTGCTGAACCCTAAGACGAAGTCTTGATTCAAAATTTGTTCTCCTTGTCAAATTCCGTGTTTCTACTTGACTCATATACGTCATACTTGCGGTGTGCAAAAACCATGCTATTTTGTTGCAAGACGCCTGACTCAGCATCAGAATTTACGCCAAAACATTCTCATTTTGATTTCCCTTCTCACGATCTAAATTATTACACTCAAGAATCTCTTTCAATCATAAGAGGGTGTCATTGGATTCAATGACTAAAATCGATGGGAGCTCGACGCATAAATCTCGCACCGTGAAATCAAAATTCAGGAAGACAACTAGTTTTCAATTATTCATTGAAAAGGTTGAATTTCCATCAGCAGGATTTGCCAGTCGCTGGCAGCAGAGGCTCTGCAGAGATCAACAGCAACAACAGCTTCTGCTCACGGTGAACAAGGTGCCTGGTTTCGCAGCCAAAATGCGCCAAGGTGATTTACTCTGCTCGCGCACCACGAGTAGTGGCAGCAGCAGACGCGCCAAAGCTAGCTCTAGTAGCCCGAGTAGTGGCTCGCCAAGGATGTCCCGTCCGCGCAGCTAAGATATTCGCAAGTAAAGAAGAGAATCAGCACGCTCGGTCGACGAACAAGACAAATGGTGGTATAAATTGATACCCTAGTGCAGAAGGCAAATGCTTCGATGAGTCGTCGGTCGACGAGACACAACCAGCAGTTTCGACCTCGGCCTCCACTTAGCAGCAACGTAAGACGGTGCGAGGTCGGTAAAAATGTTCATGTTCTTGAAAATTTTTCATGTACGATATTGTGCAGTCTCAATATGAGAGATTCACTATCCTTGGCCGGGGCCATCAGTGCCACGTTAATTTGAAGCCCCTCCGTAGATTTGAAAAACTCGTCCTGTGGAAGAGCTCCTAAAGTTCAGAATCTATATTTAGAGTATTTTCCAATCATGCACTGACCAAATTGTCATGAATACAATCGTATAGCACAGGATTCGGCCAAATCTACAAAAGTCAATGTATTCGTTTCACTAGTCTTGCTGGAGCTTGCATCCACACTACCGTACGAGAGAGCACAAGACAAGAGCTTGCAGACGTCACGCATCTGCCGATTGGATGATCTGCGTTGTGCGATAAATTTTTCAGCATCATCAAATACCTCCAGGTAATTTGTCGAGCTATGCCCAACATCATAATGTTACGCCGGCGTCATTCTGACATATTAATAGATCAGTCGATGATCTTTAATGGTGCATTGTTCGGGATAGTTTTGTATTACGGAAAATTGTCGAAAACTGCTCGATTGTACGATAGACCATGCACGACGTGTGAGGAACAGTTATTGCTCTCGGTCTGGATCGCTTCGTGGAACCTAAAAAATGTATCGATCTGCTCAAATATATTGTAATGATTCAGGAGAGATACTCCCAGATTCCGGCGGACACTTGTGCAAACGATAAATATCTATCAACGAGTTACAATAATCCAAAAACGTCAAAGCTCCAATACAGTCAAAATATCATGCTAATCTGATATGCGAGCTGTCTTGTTCGAACCCTGAGTTCATAGCACTTGCATATGAAAATATTTTGTAAAGGTTTGATGAGTTGTTGAATTTTTCAAATTGCTAAAGATGACCAAACGGTTTGACTGAGCTTTCGTTTGCCATTTGATCCAACTGTGCAATTCAAATTCAGTAGTCTGTGTCATTTTGAGCTCAGCTTCGCATGAAGGAAACGAGGACGGGTGAGCCAAAGATACTCGAAGGTCGAGCAAAAAGACTGAAACAATGTAAAATATGTATGACACAAACCGCTCATGAGAACACGTGACAGAGAAATCATTCATGAATTTTCGGAGGAATAAGGTCTAATGATAATCAGGGCACCGTAAATTTGGGCTAAAGAATAATACTAAGGGGTAGCAGACCAATTCATCTTCAAAATTCTTCGCCGTCGCATTGATGGATCGAAAAAATAATTTCTCATTGTATATAATCCCGATTGAATGAATAATAACTGTTCATAATGAATAACCATTAATTATTGATTATAATTCTGCCCATCCAGGTGATCTTGAGAGAGAAAAAAGAAGCTACCAAAGTCCGTGCAATGTGTGACCAATTTTGAGAGATGAGCTGCTCGAGAACATATATTCGTTCGCAAGAGCTGATGATGTAGCATGGAATGAGTACTGAGCATCGCGTAATATTTTCTAGCTCAAACTTACCTGTTCAATTTTCTTCAATTGCCCTGCGACATGATTTGATGAAAGTTATATCTAATCAGACAGTCTTCGAAAGATCCCGACAATTTGGATTGGAAATCGATGTATACCTGCTCTTTTTATCTTAATTCCGATTTCATTGCACGAGTTCTAGTCGAAAGTATGGTCATTTCGTTTGGAGTTTGAGAAATCGTTAAGAAATTTTGATCAAACCCGGACCCATTAAGACTATCATTTGACATCAAACTGTGAATAAAAATTGTAAATAATTGAGCTGCTGATAAACTTCATCATTAAAAGTAGAGAAGTAAATTGAATCACTATCGCATTCTCTGTGTTTTTTCATTTGCCTTAAAAATAAGATAAAAATCAATCCCTAGCGAAAATATGAATTATCTATCAAAAATACGGATCAATCAAGGCTCATTCAAATTCTAACGATTGACATCGTTTCCTCCATGAATTTCCAGAACTTTGATATATTTTCTGCACGCCTCTTCCAAGATTGAACAATCGTTCTTTGAATCAGAATAGAATGAGAGACATTCGCCATGCATTTTGGTAACAGAACCGTGACCTTTGATTACGGTCCACCAAAAAGCTCGTGATGTTGAAGAAATCTTTCCTCTCGCCAAAGTAAATTATGATATTCCTCATCGGCTTTCCTGGTTGGTTCTTCTGGACGAATTATCAAAAATCGGTTTCTGACAAATATTTATGAGATAGTTGTGCGTTCGAATTCACTGATTGATTTCCGATTGCACCGAATATTGACGATAAAATAATTACATCCTACGCGAGATGGTTATGCAATTTATTCATTATTATCAATGAATTTCAACTAAGCCATCTATTGCAAAAGCCTCATTTCTGAAATATCCTTAACCGCTGTATCATTCCCGTAATTACACGAAATGAAGCTGAACTCGCAACCCTCCGCATCGTTGTTGAGTCAAAACTATCGATTGACAAGTCAACCTAACCACTGGAAAAATTCTAAATTACCAACTGATGCTTTCGTTGGTCCCTTCTTTCCCACCACGAAACTAACCCCTCCCGAGTTTCCGGAAGTGACGTCAAAATGAGGCAAGTTCTTCACCGACATTCGGGAAGTATCCCTTGTCGCCAAGTGAACATTGCACTTGAGGATGAGTCCGCCAGCGTGAGTCTTCTGGGATCATATTCCAGCTGGAATCGAAATCGCCACTTGAGCCGTTTCTGGAAAAAGTCGGAAATATGTGTTTTCTGACAGTTTTTCATTTTCTTTCTTTCATTTCAGAAAATACACGAGCGTAAATGACCTTTTACACAAGCATATTGTTACGATCACACGTCACAATAATAATTAGAACACACTGATTATAAAAATGACTAGCGCCTTTATTCAGACGCAATCAGAACAGACGTCTTAACCCCGTGATAACCACAAGCAGACTAACTTCGCAGTTTAAACAAACAAAACTATCTAGCAAC
This sequence comes from Eretmocerus hayati, assembly GCA_029851415.1. Classification (NCBI taxonomy): domain Eukaryota; kingdom Metazoa; phylum Arthropoda; class Insecta; order Hymenoptera; family Aphelinidae; genus Eretmocerus; species Eretmocerus hayati. The sequence continues at coordinate 49,072,605 of CM056743.1, forward strand.
CGATCAATAAATAGAACATGATCGGCTGCAACGTGCATACAATATATACATATGTTACACTATCCCCCCCTCGAACGATTGACGTCCTCGTCAATTGATCTCTTCTATCGGACAGTCTTCTCTCCTCCACGACAGCTCATCCTACTGACGTTCCAGGATTAGGGAAGGTCCAATTCAGAGAAGAGTCCCATCATACGAATTAATCTTCTTCGCTCCAACAGCGGCTCCAGGATCTCCAATCGAACCGTTGCTTTCGGGTGTTCAGAAGTACCCGTTCCGTGACGAACTCAGCATTCGAGGGACTCGCGGGGATGTTGAGAGTGGGTTTATGATAGAAGATGGTGTAAACTGGATATCATAACCCTTGCCCCGGCATTTGCCTTACAACCTGAAGAGGATTTCAGCCAAAAACCTCAGATGGGGCAATTTTCTTGTCGGTCCAAGTAGGGTGCTAGGCGATCTCCGTTGACAATTCGTCTCTTGTGTTTCGATGACTTTTGAATGCAGAAGACATTATCCTTGATTTTCTTCAGAATCAGGTACGGTCTTTCCCACGACAATTGCAATTTTGGTGTTACTCCAACTGATCTTCGAGGAGAATAAGACCAAACTTTCTGTCCTTCCATAAAATCTTTCTCCTTTGCGACCAAATCATAGCGGGCTTTTGTTTCCGCTGATTTGACTCTCATTCTTTGACGAGTGAGGTGGTATACTCTCTCTAGTCTTTCTCGGATCTCCTGGTTATATTCTGTTGTTGATTTCTCCAAGTTGTCTGAAGGTGGTCCGTGGATCAGATCCGAAGGTAGACGAAGATCTCGGCCAAGATGTAGTTCGGCAGGTGTGAATCCAGTGCTCTCATGCTGCGATGATCGGAAAGCCATCAGGAAGAAAGGTCCAAGCTTGTTTCAATCCCTTTGATTTTCTGGAACAAACAATGAGAGATACTGTAGGACTGTCCTGTTCAGTCTTTCTACCATTCCATTAGACTGTGGGTGTAGTGATGTGGTCCTAGTTTTGAAGATACCCAACTTTATACTCAATTCCGTAAATAGAGCTGACTCAAAATTCCGATCTTGATGGGTATGAATTTCTGAGGGAACTCCTGATTTTGGTATGACGTCATTAATTAGAGGGTTCGCAATCGTTGTAGTTCTTGTGTTTGTCAATGGAATCACCCAAGGCCACCTCGTCAAACAATCAATCACAACTAGTAAATATTTATTCCCTGATGTCGATGGCGGAAAGGGGCCGAGGGCATCGATTTGAAGTCTTTCAGAAGGTCCACCAACATTATAAATACTCAAATTGCCATGACCCTTATCTCGAGGTCCTTTTCTACTAACACAAACATCACAGGTCTTGCAATAGTTCTCGACATCTTTCCGACAGTGATCCCAGTAAAAGAGTCGCCTAATCTTGGCCAAAGTCTTGCTTGAACCAAAATGACCACCAGCAGGGGAGTCGTGGGCTTCTTTGAGAATAACTGGAATTTTTGATTTTGGAACAATTAAGAGGAGACGGAATGAGTCAAGATCTGTGGAAACCCAACGTCTGTAAAGCAGATCATCTTCCAAAACCAATGAGTCCCATTGCTGGATGTAAAATTTCAAACTTGAACTTTCTGATGAAATATCTCCCCAATCGGGTTTCTTATCCATTCTCGTATATCCAATTAATTTCATAAGCGTATCGTTTTCCTGTTGAGCACGTGACCATTCTGATTCATCAGTACTGGACAATGTGATACGGCCTATATTGTTATTCGAGTCATATCTCGTTTCTACATTGTGACAATATTTACACGATAAATCTTCACAAGGTCTCCTAGAGAGTGAGTCTGCATTTCCACGGGAAGCTCTTTTCCTGTGTAACATCTCGAAATCATATTTACTCAGCTCACCAACCCACCCAGCAAGTTGGCTATCGAGATTTTTGAAAGATGATAGCCACTTGAGTGCACTATGATCAGTCCTCACCGTGAACTTTTCACCAATCAAATAATGTGAAAAATTCTTGACCGACTCTACCACAGCTAACAGCTCACGCCGCGTTACACAGTAATTCCTTTCTGATTTGCTGAGAATTTGACTAAAATAACTTATAACTCGTTCTTTTCCTACTTGCATTTGAGACAGCACTGCTACCATCCACTGTCCTGAGGCATCAGCATCCAAAATAAATTCCGCATCTAGATCAGGATGAGCTAAAATAGGAGCAGGGGTTAGAAAAATCTTTAATTTATCGAACGCCTCCTGGCATTCTGAAGTCCACGAGAAAACCGATGATTGACCTGTCAATAAGTACAAACGTTTTGCGATGGCTGAAAAATTAGGAACAAACTTTCTACAGTAAGAACCCAAACCAAGGAAGCTCAAAATCTGTTTCTTATTTTGTGGAGTTGGCCAGTTCACAATGCTAGAAATTTTTCCGGGATCTGCCTTCACTCCGTCTGCTGAAATAATATGTCCTTAATACAATGTTTCACGTTTGAAAAAATGAAATTTCTTTGCATGTAATTTCGAATTAGCGTCTCGGAATCTAGAGAAAATCAATTTTAAGTTTTCATTATAAAAAGGACTAGCGCACTTTATTCAGATGCAATCACAACAGACGTCTTAACCCCGTGACAGCCACAAGCAGACTAACTTCGCAGCGTGAACAAACAAAACTAACTAGCAACCGATCAATAAACAGAACATGATCGGCTGCAACGTGCATACAATATATACATAGATCACAATATCATAAAATAGAGCTGATAATCAATAAATGTGTGAGATCACAGTTCATCAGCACTACAAATTGACAATTAGGTTACAGCATACATTGAACGTACGAGCAATCGCACACTTTGGCACGCTAGACCGAGGATGATACTTTCTATATCACCATTGACCAACAATCATTACACAATTCGAACCAACTCATCATACAGCGCAACTGTATTCAATTTCGACAGTAATTCACTTCTGAAATTGACTAGCGACTCTTGATTCTGTATCTCCTCAGGTAACACTTTCCACATTCTCCCGATTCTGAGCGTAGTTCAGTAATACATAAAGTTAGAATGGCGACACAATCCACTAATACCACGGACATGACGCATGGAATATCCAGGCGTTCTTCCATTTAACGAACTGTTGACACAGCCACTGGAAACTAGGTTAATTTTTATTTCATAGGCTACCACAGAATCGCGGTAGGTACGGAGTTCTGATGGATTCAATAAAGTCAATCCCCTAAGAGCATTTGTATAATTGTGATTAGTCGAATGCATCGGGTGACTGCTTCTATAACAAAGGTATCTCTGAACTTTGTCCATTTTGACTTGTAAGTATTTCAAGTTAGGAGACCACATCACAGAGCCGTAAGTTAAGGGCATAGGATGGTCTGCTGTAAAAAAATTTTCTATCACAAATAAATTATCTGTACCCTTCTGGACATAATTTTTCATGCTCAGGACATGAAGAAAGAAGATTTATGGAGTGTATAGGGGTCCAAGTATTCACACAAAATAGCATTAATTCAATACAAATAGTCATTTTGGTTTGCTCGTTGGCGATGAACCATCAACTCCCTAAGTTGGAGGTTTTCCTCCCTGGTAGATGTATAGCATATGAAGCTTTTCATCGGGGGGGGGGGGGTATCGAATAGATTGACTTATGCCGAAACTAGAACATTATTGAGCTGAGAATGTCTATTGATGCCTATCCTTCGATTAATTTCTGCGCATCAATATGTTTGGTTCTGTGACCGAAAGGACCTCTCTGGTCAAAGAACTGTCTGACCATTTTGTTGTTATTCATACCAAGATCATAGGTGTAGAATTTCATCAGGATCCATTTGAGCGTTCATCGCCAACTGAGATTTCTGTTTGACCATTGAAGCAAAAACTGAATTGCTGGTGAATAACAATTGAAGGAAAGAGTGCACATGCACAGCAAGGCTAGCGCACTAACTTAACTCAAGGATCTTTAACTTGGCAGGGCTGTTCTTCCAACATCTTCTCCTCAAATCTCACTACTATCCGATGCGAATAACTCTTTTGTAGGGGTTATACGTCATGAGATTCTTGACTGACAGTTCACCAAGCACTTGACACTAATTTTATTGATTGCTGCTCATATCACACCTAGGTGGACTCACAGATTTCTCCACAGCGAATAAAAGTCCATAGATACACACATAGTCACTTCTCATTATATTTTATGCTCATAGAAATATGTCAATGCCATGAGCTGATATGGTGCCACACCTCGCTTCAAGCTGCGATAAGTACCACTAATCTGGCACCAAAATCCACCTGAGGGGTGTTTTTCAGGAGAACCTACACATCAAGGACCCGTTTCGACTGAAATCGTACCGGTTAACGCCTCGAAATGGCGAGTAAAATCATTTTCCCGGTGTATAAGTATACGGAAGCCCATTTCGATAAATTGGTGATTTTGCCATGTTTCCTCATTAATCTTCTGATAACTCAAAAACGGCCCGTTTTATAGAAAAATGTGTAGGAAATCTATTTGTAGAACTTTCAAAGATCCGAAAAATCACGCTCTAAAAGTTTCTCAAACGATGCGTCAACTTTGAGTTTTGAGGCGTCCTCATTACAAGTCTGATGGGTTTTTAATATTTCTATGGTACATCATATCTCAAACTTCATATTTTCAACATACTATGGAATGCTGGAAGATTTTCTTGAGCTGCATCAAGCAGAATCTTGATAACTAATAACGGAAAGCTCCCTGAATCATCCTCCAACATTGCGGAAGTGGTTGGGAATATGAAATTTAAGACATGAAATATTAAAAAACCCATCAGACTTGTGATGAAGACGCCTCAAAACTCAAAGTTGACGCATCGTTTGAGAAACTTTTAGAGCGGGATTTCTCGGATCTTTGAAAGTTCTACAAATAGATTCCCTACACATTCTTCGATGAAATGGGCCGTTTTTGAGTTATCAGAAGATTAATGAGGAAACATGGCAAAATCACTAATTTATTTAAATGGGCCTGCACATGCTTATACGCGGAGAGAATGATTTTACTCGCCATTGCGAGGCGTGAACCATACGATTTTGGTCGAAACGGATCCTTACTGTGTAGGATCTCCTGAAGAACACCCCATAGGTGGAATTTGGTGTCAGTTTTGTGATACTTATCGCAGCTTGAAGCGAGATGTGGGTGCGATACTGACTGTATCTCAATCCTCACTAGGCAAGTTACTGAAACTTGTGCTTCTGAACTTTTTCAAACTATGAATGCACCATAGAAATTGCCCTAGAAATCTTTCCTCTGCATATACTGCTCACACTTGATGCAATGCATTAATTTCCCTCAAACTTGAATTCAAAGATGATGAATTTCACAGATTTTTGGAAGATCAGACTAGACTCAGAAGATCATCCAAAAATCTGTTTCTAACACCAAACCTTGATTCATCAATCACACCTTCTCCAATTGGTCCAAGGATGTACACGTTCGGATGACAATCTTCTCAGTTTAAACACCTTTGAGAGCTCTATCATCAGTATAACTGCCCATGAGGAAATTTTGAGAAAATGAATCACTGTGAAGCAATTGAATGAGTATAAATATATATATATATATATATATATGTATATATGTTTACTACTTCTCACTACAAATGATTCTACTATCAATTTGAGCTATTAGATATGTGGGTGTTTTGCCTCATGCATCAAATTTGGAGTTTATTTGGCTGAGGAAAAAGTCATCTGTCAAATGGCAGGATCAAAACAATGTAAAGGTTACTCTGCAATTGCATTGCATTGCGAGAGTGAGGGGTAGTTCACAACAGGTTGTGCGGAACGCGGAACAGACAAGATTCTGAACCTGAAACACCTGAATTTGCTAACCGGCTAGTTCTGCGTAATGAGTGCACAGCTTCATTGTGGATTTTAGGGTGAAACGTTATGTTAGTTTATATCTAAATTGACCCGTAAAAGGCTAGTCAATAAGTCAGGAATAACATCAGCGTTTGGAACTGCCACCGAGAGGGAAGGAAAGGTAATTTTCATGCAAAAAATCCGCGGTACCCTCTACAAAATCAACCATCACTGGCAAAAATTCAATTGATTCATAATCTTGTCAAACAAGTTTGGATCATTGGTTCCTGTGAACAGTCCAACTACTAAATGGAGCAAGCTACAGGGGCCACGTTGTCACGAATACAAGATACAAGATACTTTTGAATCGGAATAACAGTTTTTTCAAAGTAGCTTCCTGACCATCATATCTGTTTTCGGAAGTGATACCACCCACTCCGAACGTTTATGCAATTTTTTCTCGAAGTTCACGGTCTAATTGATCAAGATTTCTGATAGATAAAAAAAATTCGTCAAAATTTCGAATTTTGACCAAAGATAGACCATCCTATGCCATTAATATCAGAATGACCAGAGTCTTATACGGGCCTGAAAGCAGTAGAGCGCTTTATGAACCCAATCATCCTGTGGGCTTTTGATAACAAATTATCAATATGAACTTAAAATTTTAGATTAGAGTCAAAATATATCCCTCAAGCAGGAGCACTATTTACTCTCTGTGATTCAGTTCCGTCAAGGAGATATTGATGTAGGAATTCCGTTTTAGCTTGAATAGATGATATGATACTCCTTTTTTTTCATTGATTCTAATGCCATTCAGCTTTGCCCAAATAAACATTCCGTCTAGTGCCCGCTGTAATAAGGATGCGTCCATTGGGGAGTTGATCTTTATATACATTTTGAGATCATCCGTATTAATCAGAAACTGAATCTGTGGATTATTCATCATTTCTTCAATATATCATTTATGAATAAAATGAGCAAAACGGGGCCTAGATGAGAGCCTTGTGGTACACCAGACGGAGTAAAGAAGAAATCAGATATGGAATTCGAAATTCTTACTGCTTTGGATCTATCTGCAAGATATGATGTGAACCAACTATGTACATTACCTACTACAACTTCTGCATTGAACAATTTCGCTAGTAATCTCTCATGGTTGACCGAGTGAAAAGCCTTGGCTGAGTCTACATAAATCAAATTTACCTGCGGATTGTCTTTCAAAAAATCCGCGAGGAAGTCTTGGCGTGATAGCGAATTTGTAATTGTAGATTCGCCGTTTAAGAAATCTTGTTGACTTTGAATAATTTTTGACGTTAGGAACTCTGTCAAGCGATCAGTGATGCAGGCATCTATAGAAGCTTTGCCAAACAACAGAGAATGTATTCGGGGTATCAGGCCTGACTTTGGCGCCACCACCGGGTATTTTGCGAACTGTCCGACTGCCAACATCTGACGTTCAATTTTCGGCGCGCTACTCAAACTGTATGAGCAAAATCGGCGAAATGTATTGTTCCAAGTACCCGATAACAGAAATAGACATCACAAGTTACTTCTATTTTCAGATACTTGAAATGAGACATTTTGCCGACTTTGTTTACATACAGTTCCAGTCGGACAGTTCGCGGAATAGCCGGTGGTGGCGCCAAAGTCAGGCCTGACACCTCGAATATAGATCGGTAACTTCCAGTATCATGTATGTACATCACCACTCTTGTGAATAGACTGAATGAAAGATATTTTACATTCAGTCTATTCTTTTCTATTCAGGTCTTTTACTCACCCATCTATATCTATGGCTCAAACTGAACGAGATAAGCGCGCCCATCATAGAAACTACTTGTCCCTTGAGTTCAAATAATCACGTTCAGACACTAACATTTCAATCAAGATTGTATATGAGAGGTTCTAAGAACTTTTGACATCTGGGTTGCTGAAAAGAGAAAATTATTTTTCTCATAGCACGCGTCTGGAACCAATTTTGCTGGTTAGTAGAACCTCCTAGATAAGTGGAAAGACACGTGCCCACTGATTTGGAAGTATGTTATTTCTGTAATCAATAAAGACCATAATTAGCCGTCTGAGATCCATTGAGAGCGCCCGATTGGATACTAACCTACGCACACTCAACACGCAGAAGCTACTTTAAATACAGATAGACACTGTATTTTACTAGTTCCCTGTTTTCTGACCATGTTGGACAAGTCGGAGTACTCGAGTTCTACCTATTCGCGTTTTGGCGTCCCCATCCGTGTTTACACAGAATTCACCATAAAATTCTTAAATCGAGTCTATAGTGACACTTATAGGGAAGAAATGGGTCCCTTAGTGTATGATAGCTGTTTTCGAGTTTCATATGAACGATTGCAATGTCAAAGAAGCACCCACATGATCTCGATCACATATGTTTTCATCAATAAAATGTGTGTAATGCTACTCATTCGAATAACATTCGATGCCAGGATCTAAGAACTGCGGGATATTGTTTATAATGTGGTGAAGGAAAATGGGCAGAACATTCTAGGAGCGTACTCCCTTCCCCTTCGCATGCCATGAGAATTGAACCTTTTTCAGTCGAGTGGGCGCATGAACTTACCCACCTTCTTGAAGCTATCATTTCAACGCAGTTGGTCGTACGCACCTGAACGAAACGGAAAATTATTGGTGTTGTTTCAAGCTATCAAAATCCACGTTGACCGTGTACTTGTCGCGAATTTTATTTTTTTATAAGCTAAGTACGGGAAATCTCAACTTTTTGTAATAGCTCTGTTGCGCGACTTCGACGTTCATTCATGGCTGCCAAGTCAAAGGCACGTAACTAGAACCAATGCTCTCTCATAATATAGAGTGTCTAAATGGTTTCTGAATTTTGGCAGAATTTTTGGAGCAATGTGATTCTCGCAGCAGGCTTGAGAAATCAGAAAATGGTGCGAGTACGCTGAGAAATAGCCAGAAAATGAGAGTTGCTGGCCGTGCTGCGCATAGCCAGTTTCCTTTGACAGAACAACGAATCGAGTACAGATTCAGAGATCCTGGAACCTATCAAAGTCTGCTTCGACAACTTGACGAACATTTGAAGGTTCAGAGACAGCATGCAGTACGCTCAATGTCAAAAGTTCTGTAGAATCTCTCATATATGACTCGCTCTTTCAATAATAAGACTCTTCACGTTATTTGTGTTTGTGTCAGTGCTGTGAACTCCGTGACTCACCAATGTACAGAAATTCATTTCACGTTGCTGTGCGTTCAGATTTGGTTGGCCAAAGCATCATACGTTCATCTATAGTGGAAATTAAAGATACTCTACCCATCAGGTCAAAGTATCATTTCTTTTCAGAATTCAGATGTCCAAAATGACGCGCTTATGGAGAATTACCCATATTTTTCACGGACTCGACTTCATAAATTCAATGGAATACAATATATCGAAAAATATGTGGAGTAACTTTTTCGTAGATCTTCGAAAAATGGACAAGAAGGTTTCACACATTTTTCTATTTAAGGCCTCCTGTTCCCGTAAGTGACGTATTCTCGTCCAAGGCCCATCTTTTCCTGATTACAGTCAAAACTGACAAAAATGGAGACAAAGTTCATTTCTTGGACATGAATACGTAAATCACGGAAACAGGAGGCCTTGTATGGAAGAATGTATTCTTTTGGATCCATGGAGTCAGAGCCGTGGAAAATATAAATCTCGGACAGGAATACCATTATCGGTCAGTACGTAGAAACAGCGTATTTCCACGCATCCTCGCTACGCGAGGACGCTCGGAATCAAGCTTTTTCTGCGTACAGACCGATGAAATAGCATACGCGTCTTGTGCCGGAAGCCGGCGTCCAGCATGGTTTTCGTAAAGAACAAAGTTTTCCGATATTCGACGCGTAATATACTATTACTACGGAAAGTGGAGGCCTCATACTAGGAAATAAGTGGAGACTCTTCCTGTTCATCTTTCTGGGATCAACAAAAAGTTGCTCCTCATATTTTCCAAAAAATGCGAGCTCGTCGATGTATCGAAGGTAGGAAAGTGAAAACTGCCAGAAAAACACATATTTCCGACTTTTTTCAAAAACGGCCCAAGTGGCGATTCTGATTCTAGCTGGAGTATGATCCCAGAAGTCCCCAAATACATATCTCACAATTATCCCCTGGGTAGTCTGCATCACGAATTTAGACTCACTCCTTGATATTCGTCATCGAGCTAAACGCCAAAATGGCTTGGCAAGAGGACCCTCAACGCTAGTGATATTATAATGCATCGCAGTATGGTTCAAGGGGCATTTGTGGCTTCTGCGGTCACCGGGAGATCAGCCCAGCCAAATCCACAGATCATTTGTCGAGCAGTGTGCATAGTATATAACGCGTGAAGCGGATACTTGATGATGTGTGTTATCATGGCGCGGCGCACATTGAACCGCAGCAAAGAGAGTGACTAAGCTAATGTAAGGAATTCGTCTGTTCACACTTAACATACACTGTGGCTCGTATAGATCATCATCCACGATCTTGACGGTCCGGCCGGAAAAACCGGGAGATCTGTTACAGAGGTTTCAATGTGAATTTCGTACAGGCCTTGAAGTATTTTTCCGGACCTCGTGAGGATCGACAGAGGAAAATATAGTTGGTCTTTACACGTACGTTCTCAGTCGCTGAAAAAAAATTTAATTTCATCGGAAGATGTATCAAGTGATTTTATCCAGATTACAAAAAGTATTAACGGGCGCTCGGCTTTGAACAGGGCTTCAAATCAAAATTCTGCACTCGTATTACAGGTAGCAGCAAGAACTATTCACGTCCATGTGTCAATTGGGGAATAATTATTCATCCAAGTAGACGCATATATATCGACGCCTCTTACGAAGATTAACACCTCTTTTCTTGTGACTGACGAAGATTAACGTTTATTCGTTGTGAACACGAAGATTAACGGATTCTCCACAGGTCCACGAAAACTAACACTCACTCCTCAGGGGCACGAAGATTAACGCATTCTCGTTGAGTCCACGAAGACTAACACTTACTCTTTAGGGGCACGAAGACTAACACTTACTGCTCAACAGCCCATGAAAGTAGCACTTACTCCTGAACGGTCTGCAGACTATAACACACTTGCACACGTTTTCGTTCAAAGGGACGGAGACCAAATATTTCGTTTTAGGGCCACGAAAAGAAACACATTCTCTTTAGCGGCACGAAAATTAACGCATCCGTAGACTTCATCCATGGAGGGATGGAGACTGTAAGTATTTCGTTTAAGACGAAGCGCCTATAATCTTCGTCCCTTCAAGGATGAAGTCTACGAATGTGTTAATTTTCGTGCCGCTAAGGAGAATGTGTTACTTTTCGAGGCCTTAAGACGGAATACTTATAGTCTTCGTCTCTTCAAGAAAAAAATGCGTAAGTGTGTTAATCCTCGTGCAGTTTGAGGAGTAAGTGTTACTCTTCGTGGTCTTAAGCAGTAAGAGATAATCTTCGTGGCGCTGAGGCGTAAGTGTTGATCTTCGTGGCGTACACAGTAAGTGTTAATCTTCGTGGCCGTAACAAAGCAAATGCTTATCTTCGGTCCCCGTGTTAGTCTTCGTGGGCGTTAGCGGATGTGTTAATATTCGTAAGAGGCGTCGATATTATATCTCATTTTATCGATTTCGTATATGGAGTCATCTCATAAGAAGATAGTTCGGTGACAAATTCATTGAAATATCGACTGTGGCCCAAATGTTGTGATCGAAATCCCACGAGACAAGAACGCTCATAAGTTTCTTTACATCTAAATTCTTCAGCAATTTCTTCCAAGGCTTTCATATAAACTTTGAGATTCGAGTTGGATTCTACCCCAAATTGATGACTCGATTTCGTTCTATTTAATCTAGTATTCAGCTACGCCAGCTTCGATTCCCTCGAACTGAAAATGTACTTATTTTGATACATACTTGCTCGATTTGAATTCTCAGCCGAATAAATGAAGTTCAAACGATGATTTCGAATGATTGGACACAATCAGCTCATGAGAGATTGCATAGTCCAGAATCGCAGCGAGTATCCAGATCACATATGTGTGATTCGTTGACCGGATCAAATTAACTTCTCGGTTCTCCGAGAGAAAACTTTCTGGTATTCTAGCGCTCCCCCCGGATCCTTGCAGGCGACAAGAGAATTAGCTCTCATGTTTGACACGGAGTGTCCGACGCTCGATAGGGATGAGCCGAGCTCTTGCTGATTACAGATAATCCCGGCCACTCTCGTTTGGGCTCCGATATTTATTCTGCGGCTCGAATCGCGTGCTCGAGTTGATCTCTTTCGTTCGCCACACCCGTTCAATCAGAGCAAAAGCATCAGTGGCCGGGCGATGAGTAGATGAGAGCGCGAGTCGAATCGCAAGTTGAGCGGACGAACGTCGGGCAAAAGTTTTGGTGGCGGCTCTCGACTCGTCCTGACTCCCTTGCTCCGATGTTACAGCCCGTGCCGATACTCATCAAGAAAGTGATCGAGCTGTACGAGACGAAAAACTCGCGGCACTCGGCGATGATCGTGGGCCACTCCAACACGGGCAAGTCGGCAACGTGGCAAGTGCTCAAAAACACCTTGACGAGCATGAACAGACTCGGCAGGCCGGGATTCTACGCGGTGCAGGAGTGTCCCCTCAATCCCAAGGCCCTCAATCGCGGTGAGCTCTACGGTGAGTGCAACTTAGCACCGGGAGGATATAGTGGAATGTGATATTATTCATGAGTTTATTCATTCTCGAATAAAAACTGGATGACTTTATCCAGATCAAGTCATCCTTCCAATCCTTTCTATTAATCCGCAGTACGATCGAGAAGTTAGTAGTATCGCAATTTGCGATATCTCGCATCTCGAATATTTGTTTTCCAGGGTGCGCGATTGTTGTTGTTATTTGTAAATTCATAAAAAAAATCAATAGACCTGAGCCTGAGTATCAACAAAAAATGTAAGGTTATACATTGTAGATGTGATGTATACTGATAATTATCAAGACAAAATCAGCAACAATGAAGAGAGCGCCTGAAGCAGTATCATTTTCAAATCAGAAATAAAGCAGGTATGTTTTGCAGTCAAAAATTTCAGAATCCAATGCTCTGTTGATGACCTGATTTATTGTTTATCTTGAAACTTCAATCAAGTATCAACCATCTTTTTCAATGTCCATTCCTGATCCTTCGAAAGATATTAGTAGAAAATTCCATAGCCTTAAAACATCTCAAGATGAACTGGCGTCTCATAAAATATATTATACATTGAATGATACAACCTTTTAAAAAACGAAAACAAGTTGAAGTTGATGTAAACAGTAGTCAAGTTGAAAATTGTAATTTAACTATCAGGTTGAAACGTAAATTCATTTCTCCAAGAAATCTGTTTCAAGATGTCACGCACTATGTGCGTCTTAGCAAAAAAAGTAACGCTTTGGCTTGGATCGACGAACTCATTTTATTGCGAGTTCAATATTTTCCTATTATTCGATTTTGATTTTTAACCCATCAAGAATGAACAATCAGCGCGCGTGTCGAATTCTGGTATCAAGTAAGGATCAATCTAAAAAATTGTAATGCTCGAAATATTATTGAGCTCCTCATCATCAAACCTAGATCTGAAAATCCTGTTGAATTGGGTGTCCAGGGTAAACCGATAAGCGCATATAGTATCAACCCAGTCTTACTCTGTTTTCACTAAGCGAGATTTCATAGTTCCTCCTCAGTAACAAGCCTATATCTCGAGATGCTTCCAAATACGGAAAAAAGCTTTGATGATTTCATAAGGTGTGAAAAGTTTTGGCAAAATTGAGTTGAAATTGTTATTACAGCTAAAGTACTGCAGTTTATACATATCTATCAAATTTCTGAAGGTTTTGATCTTGCTGCTGGAGATTTTGATTTAGCACGTTCACCGCGGGGTGCAGCCCACCGGTGGATTCCGAAATCTTTTATTTTTCAATCTTTGCCTATTCCTAATGGCTCGGAAAATATCTTCAATAAGAATCTCTCAAGATAAGTTTCTTTACCAAAAGCCCATACAATGACTCAAAAAAGAGTTTTCTCCCATACAGACATATTTGCCACAATACGGAAGTTCAGTTCGGGGCCAAAATGAAATTGCGAAAACCAGCCTCGCAGCGAACGCGTTGAGGAAAGTGCTTGAGATCAGATAAAGAGTGTCATCTTCACACGGACTTACTTATCTATCCAAATCATATCGTAGTATAGCATCGCAGATAGGAGCAACGTTCAAAGTGAAAATAGAACCAGCAAAATATATTTGCTATACATGATACATCATTGGCATGAGGTTCACGATCGCAACACCTCACGGATGAAGCCAATGTCCCAGCTAATTGCCAACGAGTCTTACGCCACGTTCACCATTTTTGGGATGATATTACACATTTGGCTCGATCCGTTTCAGCGCGATCTGGTCGCTGTGCGCGTCGGTGGACGAGTCGGGCCGCCAAAAGACGGATAGTTTGCTGAGGGAGCTCGAGGGCGCAAGTTTCCCGCTGCGTGACACCGTCTACGAGTACTACGTGGACGTGCGGCAGCGCAGCTTTGCCTCGTGGGAAGAAAAATTGTCGCCAAAGTGGAAGTTTGCCCCGGGGTGAGTACGCCTCCCCCCTCTCGTCCCTCGCTGTCACGCCGCACGTAGCCCACTCGCCATCGTATCCACTCTTTCGCTCGCTCTAATGAAATTTCTCCCAACTTATCGTCGTCCTCGTTCGAGCAGCTACATCGCCAATATTTCTGCCACTCAATGCAATACTCAAATGCAATATGATTACTTCTCACGGTTGCTCGGTGCAGGTCGCCCTTTCACGAAATTGCAGTACCGGCGCGCGGCGGTGCGGCTGTGTGCTCAAAAATGTTTGTTGTGTCATTTTACTCACAGCGGTATCGATAAATCTGCATCTGGTAAACATCATACATGATGGCATGTTACCGACAGTTTGCTTGAGGGATATTTTTGCATCGTCATTGCCCTTTCGAGGAACGGCCCGCTGGTTAAAAATTCAAAGCGCGCAAGAACCCTAGACTGAATTTACAAGCAACAGCAGGTGCTGTTACTGCAGTACCCATTCATCGCATGTTGGCTGCGCAAAATTGATTTACCGCCTCGGATAATTAGATCGCCTTCAGCGAGATTACGTGATATTGTTGCGATGAAGCTTGGTTGCGGACCACGCCGCGTCAAATGAACGAGTAACGCAAAAATTCACTTTTTATCGGCCACATAGACGAAAAGTGGTTCCTGTGTACACTTGATGAGCAGCCAGGGCAATACTTTGACTCGACGTTCAGTGACCTGTTTCCAACATGAAGCAACTGTGCAATTCAGTGAGTCTCGGCTTGAAGTTACACTTGTGAGCGAACATTCCCAATATGTTATGTCAAAGACCCCGTTACCGGCAAATGAATATCAAGTAATTCAAGGAGTGTGACTCGCATTTGCTAACTTTGAATAGCGATGAGCCAAACAAAATCATAACGTGTGCTCTCAATTTTTGATAGCTCAGCTGGAGATTAGGTCTACAATCCGTTGCTCCCAGAAATAATTGTCGTTAAAGAAACATTCTTCGACAAGTGTCAACGAAGCAATTGTACCAGACCTCGATCATGACCGTGTATCTCGTCGAAAACCCTACGGAAGTCTGCTCGATCTTTCATGCTCGCTTTTTTACATGGCACCCCAGTTCACTATCTGAGCTATCGCGAGGAGACGAACTTCATGCCACTCGAGCGCATCAAAAGGCATGCGAAAGAGGATGATACCAGTGCTTGCGTGAAGATATAGATGATCATCCTGAATGCGAAGTAGAGGGAATTGTACGACATATCTTTCAGGAAAAGCACATTTATGGGTACACCTTCATTGTTTTGTTTTTCTGTGACAGTAAATTGAGCAGCAATCTACCCCAATGGGATAGAAATCAAGAACATCAGGGTTCTCGATTGCGCCGCGCCGTAGATCGTTGTTGACGAGGCTCGTGGGTAACAACGTGAGACAATGGGAAGGGAAGGGCTGTTGATGTCACCCCTGTGTTCTGAGAGGGAATGTTCACGGTTGCATAACATCTTATCGCAGTGATCCAGTTCAGGGATATTGCGCATAGCCCCCAAAATTTGATGTCCCGAAAACGCATGACCAAGTGTCAAGAGACGCTTTAACTCTTGCTTGTGAGGTATCGTCCAGAATCAAGAGGGTGTCACGGCTGAAATGTTGTCAAGTGTAGCTATTCTGGAGTATTTTCAAACTTTTTTTGGAATTTCATTCGACGAATGGTTAACTTCAGCGCACTCTGAATTCCTTGCAGTGGATTTCAATCTTACGCGGGTCGAATTCCTACCCGAAGATTTATTGGAGATAGCCCATCGAGGTTGACTCAAAATTTCAGCCTCAATAGGACTAAAACTGTCATCAAAAATACACAATAAACTCGGCGTGAATTTCCAGGAGAACAATTGAATTTCTCGTTTTATTCATTAGTTCTCTTGAATTTTTATTGGAAATCCGAGTTATTCAAGCTTCGAGGGAAAGAAATAGCGAGAGATCTGGTGTTTATGTGACTTCAAATAAAAATGCGAAGTACTTACAAAAAGGAGTTCCAAATTGCACCATATTTAGGTCACATCAAATAAGGTGAGTGTACCCAACTTGCCCCAATTAGCTATTTTCTTAATAACTTTGGCCCATCTCCATATTTTCCAACGTACCTTAGCTCATTTTAAAGCTTGTCTTAAGAGCTTCAAAATGAATTGGAGTATATTCAATTTGAACCAATTGGAGCCAAACTGTATTAATTCTCCCTAAAGGTGATTTTTGGTAGTTTACAAAAGATTTTACCCAACTTGCCCCCATTAAGCCATTTTCCCGGCAACTCCGGTCCATCTCAATATTTTCCAACATATCTTAATTCATTTTAAAGCTCGTTTAAAGACCTTCAAAATGCACTAAACTACGTCCAATTTGGATCAATTGGAGCCGAACTGTCTCAATTCTTCCGAAATAAATGATGGAAATCGGCGATGAAGTGTTTTTATCGCCGGGCACGCACATTTGGAGCTTCTTGTTGGTTTGAAACACTATTTCTGACCTACTTTGACGTAATTAACACGTTCTGAGTGGTAAAAAAAGTCGTACTGCACGCCCTTTCGAGATGAACATATGGGGGCATGTTAGGTACACTCCGATGTTGGCATCTTTTTTTACGAATCGTCTCCGTGTTTTGCACATAAAACAGCTTCATATCCCAATTTTGCAATTTTGAAACATGGATGCCGAAGGTCTTGAAACAAGGAATCGAATGCGCTAAGGTACGTTAAGATTGGTTGAACTCGAAGAATTTGGCGCCGATTTTACTGAAGGCGATTCCCTCGGTGCTTTCTTAGCTAAGCAATCACGAAAAATGAAAAAAATCCCTTTAGATTTTCTGGAGAACGCAAGAATGATTCGGGGTCGACCTAAACTACTTACTTTCTCATATTTCAACATAAAAAACGTAAAAAAAATTGCCGGGAGGCCAAGGAATGCCCATCTCCGAGATCGGCATATGGGGGCAAGTTGGGTACAGAGGCAAGTTGGGTACACTTACCTTATACCTGCGAATGTATAATTTCTTGTTGCGATGGCAAAACTTTAGAGGCCTCAAATTGAAATCAGTCGATGAGAATCTCTGATATTCAATCGCATCGATGCAAGAGGTTAGAAAACACGGTTAACAACAACACGATTTTTCATCCCAGTTTGGACTGGAATACGTCTCCAATACAATGCTTGGACTGAGATTTCAGTCTCTTGGAGTAGAAATCCACCCCAGAAAGGCTCGAATGAAGGTTTGAGTATGATCAATTTTCCCTGGCAGCTCATCTCAAAATTCACAGGTATAGCCCCCTGTTTTGCGCAGAACTTGGCATTGATCACGCCGAACGTCATGACTTCCCAAAATATACGACAAAATATTTTCGGTCTCTCAATTCCGGAATCTGGACTTGGATTTGATCTTGGTCTCGAATAGAGTCTTGCCGATACTATGTAATATTTTGCACGAAATTAATTGCATAAGCACAAGAGTCAACTTCCAGTGAGGGTGTAAGGGAAACCATCCGACTTGACAAGAATATAATTACATAATTCCGTTGATCCTCAATGCTTTGGATGAGATATTTACATTCGACGGTAGTGATTTGAGAAAAAGTGAAAATCCCGTAGCTCGCGAACAATTTGTACGAATCCTCGAAAATGGTACTTCACCTAATCTAATCATTTTAAACGCATGATAGATTTTTTGCAAGTATTTATTCCCCATTTCTCAGAAAGGTCAAGTACCTGACGTAAGAGGAGCAGTTACAGCAATTGGGAGTGAACCTCTGTCTTATTTTAGATGGTGCAAAATTTAATATGGCCGAATCTCAAAACATTTCCATAAGAAATACACGGGGCTAAGATGGCAACGTTCCAAAACAGATTTACTCTCAGTGTTCCTACTCGCTATGTGATCAAATTGCTTGCGCAAGACATCTAATGATTAGCTCGCGCATGACGCCGTGGTGGTCCTCACGCAGATACTGAACGGTCCCATCCCCGCTGAAGTATTTAACCTTTTTAACAACCTAGTAGACAACCTTGTAAAAACCCTTGAAAATAACCTCATAAACTACCTTATAGACTACCTTGTTAACAACCCTGTTGACATGATAGTTTACAAGGTAGTTAACAAGGTTGTTTACAGGGTTGGAAACAAGGTAGCATGCTGAAATTTTCAGCAGAAAAAAAAATACTCGAACTTCCATAATTCTGAAAGCCAATCGTCAATTTGCTGGATTAAACCTATCACAGGAATGACATGAAATTCAATGGGTTATATTCATACAAAGTTATCACGTTCACAGCAAGATCAGTTTTTTGTAATTTGTGATTGACCATGGTCTTGAACCTTAGGCTCTCATTAAGGCGATGCGGTCACCATGCAAGCTGCAAATCATTCCCATCTTCCCCCGATCCTTTTGCGATTTGGGCTAAACGACGAGTGTGCACGAATACTTGTTATCATCTAACTTAGATTCGCCTACTCGTCGTTAAGCCCCAATTGCAAGAGAATCGGAGAAAGATGGAAATGAAGGATGAACAACCTTGTTAACAACCTTGTAAATCGGTTGATATTACAACCTTGTAGACTACCTTGTAAACTACCTTATAAACTACCTTGTAAACAGGGTTGTTCACAAGATAGTTTACAAGGTAGTTTATGAGGTTGTTCCCAAGGTTTTTTACAAGGTTTTTTATAAGGTTTTTTACAAGGTTTTTCACAAGGTTGTCTAAAAGGTTGTAAAGAAGGTCAAATGTTTCAGCGGGGATGTGCGTGTAACCTCGGCCTCCCCGCTCTCACCCTGCAGCGACCGCACAACTCACTGGGACCACCACAGCGTCGTGTTATTTTCTGCCAATGGTGGCGCTGCAGACCTCTGTGTTTATCTAGCACATTAGTGACCATAGCCAATAAGCAAAACTATTTCAAATACAGAGTCAGGAATAAGCAGTTTTCATGCCAATGCTAATTCACCGCTCAAGAGAATCAAATAACTTGATGACATTCACGACGAAAGATTCACCACTAAAGATCAATATTATTGCCACCGACTACTTGACAGCAGAGCAGGCTCGCAAAGAGACAAAGTTTTCTCCTCACTGCAGACGTGTGAACACGCTCACGCATTACTTTCCGAATTCTTGTTGCAAGAGCCCCAACTCTCTCCCATTGAGACTCTGCACACACATATATACATGGGCATGATTATCCCACTTCGCTTTGTTGTTTCTTTTTTTTTTTGGACAACTTTTTGTAAGCTTTCGGCTCTATTGCTCCTATGTACAGGCTCACGAAGGAAGGATTCTAAGTTCGAGAAGCTTCGACGTGAGAGAATTCCTGAGCGATCCAAACACCAGTCCAATGATAGAAACGCTTGCGCCTGTCCACAGACGGTCTCAAGACCGGAAATGGAACTATAACTACGAGAGTTTCGACATTGTCCTTTTCTGTTGATCTCGAAATTTTAGTCACCAAACTCGGTAAAAAATATCCATGTAATTTAGCCGTTTCGGTTGCCTCCAGGCTAAACTAAAATTATGACCATTCAACGCCCAGCTTAAAGTTGTTCGTCCAGATCCCGCTCATCAAATTGTCTACGTAGATGAGGTAAAATACAATAGATGACCGTATGGGTTATGGAATGGATTGGTGAGTTGGTTGAGGGGTAGTTGCATAGGTGAATGGGTGCAAGTTGGATACTAGGGTGTGTGTATAGTTGAATACTGGTGGTTAGACGGATGTGTGGGTGGGTTATCGGTCAGACAGCTGAAGGGGTGGCTAAGTGAATGAGTTGAAGAGTTGATGAACGTATGTCCAGGTAACCGGGAGGGTGGGAGCGGGGTTGGTTGTTACACGGTTGGACGGGTTTGTGGATGGGTAGGTGGTTGTCCAGGTGAAGGTGTGGGCAGGTAGATGGGTGACCGGGTAAACGGGTGTGTGGGTACGCGTTGTGATATATCTATAACACCACCTGCAACTCCACCCCTGCTGATGAGTCCGGTTACGCGCGATAAACCAGGTTGTAGGTGGGGGACGAAACGCATAAGAGCCTTCTGCTCAAGCGTGTAGAGTCATTCATTTGTATGGGTAAGCCATCAGCTCATTCCTACAACCTCGGCGACCGTGGTGCCATCTTTTTGTCGCCTGTCAAACTTTGGGAGTCGTCAAGCCACGAAGCGCAACACTTGTTTGATCCAATAAACTTGTGTTTCCGTACCGGCATTATCAACTAATATCACTCAGGACCTCAATAACGTATTATTCGGCTGCATGGACATTTTAGGGAACCTATACTTTTGGGTACGAAGTAACTCATGAGAACAGTTTGATCGAGACACAACGTTTCGGACGGTAGAGTTTATATTCTGCAAATATATCATCGGCACGATATAAAACATACATGAGTGGGAGTATTTCAGTTCATGGCGCAGTGTTCTCATCTCAATCCTTCACGACCAACTTTTCCAAATCAGGACCTGCAGCTTAGCTGTCGTATGAGTTTTGAATAAATAACTTCGTATGTCCACAATATACGGCTACTGCAACCATCGAGCAGTTTCTCCCCGGCTAATTGTTCGTTCAGCGAAATGATGACTAGCTAAACTTGAGCTTGGCGAGGCACGCCATGACGAGACGGACTTAGGGAAGGCCGCAAATGCTTCTAGAAAGATAGAAGAGACGAGTAATCTGCTTAACATTCTTTTTGAACAATTATGCTCGATTGATACGAGTAACGAGCTTTTGCTAAACTTGAAAAACTTCCTTTGAAAAGTTAATGACACAAACTTAAGCGAATGAGCACCGGACGATAATTAATTCTGGGAAGATTTCAAGCTGGTTAAAATTCGTTTAATTTTTGATGCTACATGACTATTAATTTTTCTGTCCAGGAAATCCGTGTGCGTGTCATTTTTGGCAGTTGAATAAAGCGGATCAAATCAGCTAGTTGGCCAGCACGGCAGCATCAACAGTGTTAAGCATTGTTCGGGAATAATGTGCGAGAACGCAGGACATATCTTCGTGATTTGTATCAAGTATACCGTCTAATTAGGTAACTTTGGTACAGTGGGTGCAACTTTGGTAAACCCCTGAAAAATCACTTTCAAAGCTGCTTTCGGCAGGGTGAGTGATTCTATCGCTTTGTAACCTGCTTTCCTCCCTTGTAGCACGTATGAGAAATAATTTGAGCCATTGCAGATGTCACGTGGATGGTTGTAGTCATCTATTAAAGCTTATCCAAAATGGCTGATTTAGCAGCGATACGTGAGTGGTACAGTTAGTATGTCTGGCAAGAACTGTTCCAGAACGAAGTACGGGTGAATAGCGCTACATTGCGACCACATATATCCCCATATTGAAAAAACCATTGTTACATTGGGGTATTTACAGCATTTAGAATTTTAACGAATGAAAACACGGAAAAAACCATAAAAAATGTGTACCAAAGTTACCCCATTCTACGTAAGAAGCATAACGGCGGAGTGACTTTGGTTCAATTCTGTATGGCAGCTTCTTTTCAACTCATCTCGAGTCGAGTGATGGTCTATGTGGTCTTAAAATGTTTCAAACAGCTTCGAACAAGAAAAATGAATGATTAAAATTAGTTTCCCCGCATGGTGGTGGGTAAGATTGAAATATTTTGTAAGTATATCAAAGTTGCCCAGTCGGGGTCTAACTTTGGTACACTTCTTCAACTGCTAATAGCTCCGGCTTAGATCCATCAAATTGAACTTTGTGGCCCGTCAATCGAAAGCTGAAACTGTAAGTTTGAGATTGACCACTAATGAAAGTGGGTTTTGTCAATGTATGTTCAGAAGCCGAGACAAAGAAAATGAGAAGTAACGAAACCGTTAGTTAAGTACCAAAATTACCCAATTTGACGGTACTCAAAAACTCGAGCGATACTGCACGTACGCATATCAGATCGGAATTCGATCATCAATCTACGGAGAGTGCCTGATTTTTCATAACACTGATGCTCAATACAACAGAGATTTCAATTTTTGACGAAGGTGCTTCCCAATACTCTTCTGGTCGGTAAGGTCCGAATTGATCCTTATCTTTTTTTAGCTCTAATAGATACTTTTACTTTGATTCCATGTCAGGTTGATAATGATGACGATGATAATAAGTATGGTACCATATTCATTGTACAGGACGTGGATCCAGTTGAAAGATTGAATAAATTACTACGCATCTAATTTTCTACTAGCGTTATTGCCTACCTCGCTAACTTTCGTCTGGTTTGGAAGTGTCTCTGATGTGGTACGAGCCCTTGAAATGCTTCTGTAGTTCAACAATGTAACGTTGAGATTTCATAATACAGTGGATTCGGAAAAAATAATTACCTGGATGTAACCTAGTAACTGTGATTGAGAACTATTGAGTTGGTGTAATGTTGCGCATAGTGAGGTTCCTGAATCTCCAGTAAATATCTGGGAATTTCGCCCAGTTAGCCAGTCCCAGCGACGGCCTCAGACCCAATCCCAGCCCTTGCCTCAGCCTTAGCCACAGCCCCAATCTCAGCCGCAGCACCAACCTTAGCCCAAGACCCAGCTCCAGCCCCAGCCCAGCCTTAGCTCCAGCCTCGGTCCCAGCGTCAGTCTCAGGCTTAGCCACTGCTCCAGCCTTAGCCCCAGCCGCAGCCCAATCTCGTCCCTAGTCACAGCCACAGCCTCCAGCCTCAGCCTCAGCGTTAGTTCCAACCTCACCCTCGGCCACGCTCCAGCTTAGCCTCAGCCATTACATTGGCTCCAGCCCCAGCCTAAGCTTCAGCTTCGGCCTCAGCCCCAGACTTAGCCCCAGCCTCGGCCACGCCCTATCCACAGCCCCAGCCCCAGTCCCAGCCACAGCTGCAGCCTCAGTCCCAGTCACAATCTCAGCCTTAACCACAACCCCAGCCTCTGTCGTCAAGCCTCAGCTTCGGCCTGGCCCGAGCTGAGCCTCAGCCCCATCCTCAGCCTTAGGCTGCATTTTCACGCTAGCGATTTTTCGCGGCGGCGAGCGATCTTCACCATTAGTGTGAGAGAGAATGACTGATACAACTTTCTCTCTCACACCAATGACGAAGATCGCTCGCCGCGGCGTAATTCGCTAGCGTGAAAATGCAGCCTTAGGCACAGCCCCAGCTTTGACCCAAGCCACAGTCCATCCATCCAAAAGAAAAGTTTTGACTGATTGGCTTAGAACAACTGATCGGACCATCAAATCAACTAAGTAGCCCAATCCGTACAGATGAGTCAAAGCCATCACCAGCAACATCAACACGGTCCACCGGATCCACCAATTCACCGGACATGCTGACCCACCGGACCCAGCGATACACCGATCCACTAACCCACCGACCCACCAACAGCACCTGCGGCGCACATTAGTAAACATTTCACGTCTGCTCAAACAATTTTTATTACTCTGAAAACGTGCGATTTCAGAAAGTTTCAAGGGGGGAAATTGTAGCTTTTGACATGCAGAATCCGAATCCTTTTCCCTCGAAGAGCCTCTCCAACTCATACGCCCATGGCTAGCGAAAAACCGCAAAAATACTGCAAAAACAACAGTATTAAGGGTTTAACTCAGAGGGGAAGCAATTTGAGCAAATTTTCATGAGGAACAAAATTGTTTCATTTTTCAATACAAAATCGATGGTATGGTTGATTTTCCTTAAAAAGCCAATTTTTTTGGTTTTTTCTCATTTTGGAGGCTTTCCCGCCCGAATTTCGGAATGCACATTGCGGCAATCGAAAGAGCGGAAAATTTTACGTCGAAATATGTATTCGAAAAATTTTCTCTAAATTGACCCAGTGTGACGTGAACTCGAAAAAAGAAGCGAAAACCTAAAAAACGCTTGGGAGACCACAAAAAGCTCTTGTAGCTCAAAAAAGAAGCAAGTTACGCAAATTTTGATGAGGAACAAAGTTATTGCATTTCTTAGTATAAATTAGGCATTTTATCTGGTTTTCCAAAAAAAGCCATTTTTGGGGG
Organism: Eretmocerus hayati; assembly: GCA_029851415.1. Lineage (NCBI taxonomy): Eukaryota > Metazoa > Arthropoda > Insecta > Hymenoptera > Aphelinidae > Eretmocerus > Eretmocerus hayati. Next base: position 49,097,025 of record CM056743.1, read on the forward strand.
GTTTTGGCCACTCTTGAGGCTTTTTCAGCCGGATTCCAAAATTTCGACTGCGGCAATCGGAAGAACAGAAAATTTTACGTCAAAATATGTATTTCAAATTTTTTTCACATCCACCCTGATTGCCGAGAACCAGAGGAATGAAGAAAAAATGGGAAAAAAGGCATGGGAGACCACAAAAAGCTCTTGTAGCTCAAAAAAGAAGCAATTTACGCAAATTTTGATGAGGAACAAAGTTATTGCATTTCTTAGTATAAATTAGGCATTTTATCTGGTTTTCCAAAAAAAGCCATTTTTGGGGGGTTTTGGCCACTCTTGAGGCTTTTTCAGCCGGATTCCAAAATTTCGACTGCGGCAATCGAAAGAACAGAAAATTTCACGTCAAAATATGTATTTCAAATTTTTTTCACATCCACCCTGATTGCCGAGAACCAGAGGAATGAAGAAAAAATGGGAAAAAAGGCATGGGAGACCACAAAAAGCTCTTGTAGCTCAAAAAAGAAGCAATTTACGCAAATTTTGATGAGGAACAAAGTTATTGCATTTCTTAGTATAAATTAGGCATTTTATCTGGTTTTCCAAAAAAAGCCATTTTTGGGGGGTTTTGGCCACTCTTGAGGCTTTTTCAGCCGGATTCCAAAATTTCGACTGCGGCAATCGAAAGAACAGAAAATTTCACGTCAAAATATGTATTTCAAATTTTTTTCACATCCACCCTGATTGCCGAGAACCAGAGGAATGAAGCAAAAATGGGGGAAAACGCTTGGGAGACCACAAAAAGCTCTTGTTGCTTGAAAAAGAAGCGATTTGCGCAAATTTTGATGAGGAACAAAGTTATTGCATTCTTTAGTATAAATGAGGCAGTTCATCTGGTTTTCCAGAAGAAGCCATATTTTGGGGGTTTTGGCCACTTTTGAGGCTTTTTCAGCCGGATTCCAAAATTTCGACTGCGGGAACCGAAAGAGCAAAAAATTTTACATTGAAATGGGTTTCTCAACATTTTCCTTCCATCCACTATGAGCGGTATGCAACAGTTGAGCGGAGTACGAGTGATGAAAATCTCTGAGAACTCAGAAAAGGTCGTTGTAACTTTCAACGGAAGGAAAGTATCACCCCTGTTTCTGGCATGAAGCATTTAAAATGTTTACACGCTACAACTCGTGGACAATCAATCTAGGATTCAGTCACTCTGTACCGAATGAAAATTCGCGTAAATCGCTTCTTTTTCAAGCAACAAGAGCTTTTTGTGGTCTCCCAAGCGTTTTCCCCCATTTTTGCTTCATTCCTCTGGTTCTCGGCAATCAGGGTGGATGTGAAAAAAATTTGAAATACATATTTTGACGTGAAATTTTCTGTTCTTTCGATTGCCGCAGTCGAAATTTTGGAATCCGGCTGAAAAAGCCTCAAGAGTGGCCAAAACCCCCCAAAAATGTCTTTTTTTGGAAAACCAGATAAAATGCCTAATTTATACTAAGAAATGCAATAACTTTGTTCCTCATCAAAATTTGCGTAACTTGCTTCTTTTTTGAGCTACAAGAGCTTTTTGTGGTCTCCCATGCCTTTTTTCCCATTTTTTCTTCATTCCTCTGGTTCTCGGCAATCAGGGTGGATGTGAAAAAAATTTGAAATACATATTTTGACGTAAAATTTTCTGTTCTTTCGATTGCCGCAGTCGAAATTTTGGAATCCGGCTGAAAAAGCCTCAAGAGTGGCCAAAACCCCCCAAAAATGGCTTTTTTTGGAAAACCAGATAAAATGCCTAATTTATACTAAGAAATGCAATAACTTTGTTCCTCATCAAAATTTGCGTAACTTGCTTCTTTTTTGAGCTACAAGAGCTTTTTGTGGTCTCCCAAGCGTTTTTTAGGTTTTCGCTTCTTTTTTCGAGTTCACGTCACACTGGGTCAATTTAGAGAAAATTTTTCGAATACATATTTCGACGTAAAATTTTCCGCTCTTTCGATTGCCGCAATGTGCATTCCGAAATTCGGGCGGGAAAGCCTCCAAAATGAGAAAAAACCAAAAAAATTGGCTTTTTAAGGAAAATCAACCATACCATCGATTTTGTATTGAAAAATGAAACAATTTTGTTCCTCATGAAAATTTGCTCAAATTGCTTCCCCTCTGAGTTAAACCCTTAATACTGTTGTTTTTGCAGTATTTTTGCGGTTTTTCGCTAGCCATGGGCGTATGAGTTGGAGAGGCTCTTCGAGGGAAAAGGATTCGGATTCTGCATGTCAAAAGCTACAATTTCCCCCCTTGAAACATTCCGAAATCGCACGTTTTCAGAGTAATAAAAATTGTTTGAGCAGTCGTGAAATGTTTACTAATGTGCGGCGCTACCACGATACGAGGCATCTGGACGGAGAAATTTGGACAGGCGCTTAATTAATTTAATTTGTTGGAAGGATTATGAGAAATCTACGATTATTCACCTTGTGAATACTATCCCATTTATAATCTGCATCTAGATGAAAGAAGGAGCAGTAAGGATATTTCTCTCTTCAGCAATGAATAACGTGTATACCCTTATTACCCATCTCGTTTGACTCAGTCAATACACTAATTTCGAAATAGTTATTTACATCCAAAGATGCAATTTCAATGAAACAGATAACCATTAGAATTCAATAGACAGTGGAAATTTGAGTGACTTTCACTGAAACTCTAGAAATTTCCACAAAAATTTTAGTGAAAGTTTCACTGAAATTTTAGCGATTTTCACTGTTTCAGAGGAATTTTCACTGGAAATTTAGCGATTTTCACTAAAATTTCAGTGAAATTCCCACTAAAATTCTTAGTAAAATTTTCACTGAAGTATTAGTGAATTTTAGTGAAATTTTAGTGAAATTTCCACTGCATTTTTTGTGAAATCCCACTAAAACTTTAACGATTTTCACGGAAATTCAGTGAAACGTATCACTTGAACTTCGGTGATTTCCACTGAAATCACTCAAGTTCAAGTACATCCATCCATCCACCAACCAACCCACCCCCCCCATCTACCCACCTATGGCCCAACCATGACCCATACGGTCACCCATCGCTCTTCACCCCCTCCCGATAGGCAACCCGATACGCGGGATGCTGACGGACAAATTTTGGCTGGGCCTTTAATTATTTTAACTAGCGTTTTTGCCTTACTCGCTAACGCTCGTTCGGCTTGTAAATGTTTTTGATAAGTCACAGGCACCAGAAATGCTTTTATAGTTCAATAGTAGTATTTGTAAAATAATGATTGCTGATCAATTCAAGGTGTCTAAATAAAGTTTTTAGAATAGCCCACAAAATTCGTATTGTGTTAAATTCATGGGCGTTCGCAGCAGGGGCGGCGATGATGGCGATCACCCCCCTCCCCCCAAAACTAAAAATTTTGCACAGGTGAGATATAGGAAAACGCGGGCATTATCGCGCGCCACCCCCTAGTTAGCTTAACCCCCCCCCCCCCCCCGGTCGGATTCTAGGAATGCCACGAGTTGAATTATACTGGCTATTGGTGGAGATATAACTTCCCCAGTAAGCAATAATTATTTTAAATTAATTAAGCGCCTGTCCAATTTTATCCGTCCGGATGCCTCGTATCGTGGTGGCGTCGTTGGTGCTGTTGGTGGGTCGGTGGGGTCCGGCGGGTCGGTGGGTCCGGTGGTGGTGGTGGTTGTAGGGGTGGTGGCGGTGGTGGCGGTGGTGGCGGTGGTGGTGATGGCGGTGGTGGCGGTGGTGGTGATGGCGGTGGTGGCGGTGGTGGTGATGGTGGTGGTGGTGGGGGTGGGGATGCTGGAGAATACATAATATTTCAAATTCAACACTACACATATGGAAATAATAGAAACTAAGAAATTCGACTAAATTTGTTCAAGAGCTATTCGAAATTCTGAGTTAATCACAAAATATTTCTTAACTTAGAATTGGAATTTTGTCGATCTCGGAGGACAGAGGCAGTTTATGTGTAATGAAAATCACACAAGACATGAATGCAAATTGATTTATTTGCGACGTTTCGCCATCACAATTTGACGGCCTCATCAGGCTGTAAAAAGAATTTTTTCAACAATAGAGACACACTTTCACGTCAAGAACAAATATTCCGCTTACAGAAACAAAAAGAAACATACCAAAATAACATTGATGAAATATGTGAGTTACATTTTTAAATATTCATCGGACAAAATATTTCTGGATATACAAAATTCGTGGTATAAATCTGAGTTCCAGCGAAAGGCGTTTCAGATGAATTTTCTGGAAGTATTCGTTCTCTGCTCTTCCTAGCACTATTTTTCATAACAATTTTCAAATTTTCTTTTGATGTGACTCTTGACAGAGCAACGTTTAATTGCCCATGTGCAAATACTGGTGCCGGCAAATAGATCCCAACGCTTTCAAATGATAATCCTCGAGACTTATTTATAGTAGTTGCAAATCCGATTCTGAGAAGGAATTGTCGACGTACCATAGAGAACGAGATTTCATTCTTTGAGGATTTGACGTTGATTCTTGGAATGAATACCGTATCATTTTTATTTTTCCCGTTAATGATTTTTGCAAAAATCACGCAGGTTTAGGTTAGTGTAGGTCGGTTTCATCTGGTGTAGTTCAATCTGCTTTGTTCTTGTTTGGTTTAGTTCACTCTGAGGGAGCCTCATTCGGTCTAGGTCTAATGCTAAGGTAATGACCTTATTATATATTTCACGTATATCAATTTTATCCGTCCGGATGCCTCGTATTGTGATGGCGTTGCTGGTGATATTATATAGTATCCAATTTTATCCGTCCGGATGTCTCGTATCGTGGCAGCGCCGCAGGTGCTGTTGGTGGGTCGGTGGGTTAGAGGGTCGACAGATCGGTGGGTCCGTGTTGGTGTTGCTGGTGATGGCTTTTGACTTATCCGTACGTATGGGCAGTTGATTTGATGGTCCGATCAGTTGCTCTAGGATCCAATCAGTCAAAATTTTTCTTTTGGATCGATGGGCTGTGGCTGGGGTCGAGGCTGGGGCAGGGGCTGGGGCTGTGACTAAAGCTGGAGCTTAGGCTTTTTGGGCTGAGTCTGGATCTGTGGCTGAGCTGATGCTGGGACTAAGGCTAGAGCTGAGGCTGGGGCTGACGCTGGGCTGCGGCTGGGTTCGAGGCTGGGTCTGGGGCAGAGCTGATGCTGGGACTAAGCTGGGGCAGAGGCTGAGGCTGTGTCCGTGTCTGGGGCTGAGGCTAAGGCTAAGGCTGGAGCTAAGGCTGAGGCTACATGCAGTCGTTTGAGGCGATTCTGAGACAGTAGGACAGCGCCTCCATCGGAGGCTGCGGTGGTGTTTGCTTCAAATTACATGGAGAAAACGGCTTGATTACCACTAGAGGCGCTGTCCACTGTCTCAGAATCACCTCAAACGACTACATGTAGCCACACCCTGAGGCTTAGGCTGAGGCTGGGGTCAATGTTAGGGCTGAGGCTAAGCTGGAGGGTGGCCGCGAGGCTGAGGTTGGAGCAAACGCCGAGGCTGAGGCTGAATCTGTGACTGTGACCAAGGATGATATGGGGCTGGGGCTGAAGCTGGGGCAGTGGCTAAGCCTGAGACTGACGCTAGGGCGGAGGCTGGGGGTGGACCGAGGCTGGGGCTGTTGCAAGCTGGGGCAGTGGCTAAGCCTGAGACTGACGCTGGGACTAAAGCTGGGCTGTGGCTCGGGCTGGAGCTGGGGCTGAGTCTGGGGCTGAGTCTGGGGCTAAGTCTGGGGCTGAGATAGAAGCTAAGGCTTAGGCTGGGGCTGGGGCCAATATTGGGGCTGAGGCTAAGCAGGAATGTCGCCGAGGCTGAGGTCGGAGCTAACGCTGAGGCTGAGTTTGAAGGCTGTGGCTGTGACTAGGGACGAGATTGGGCTAGGGCTGAGGCTAAGGCTGGGGCAGTGGCTAGGCCTGAGACTGACGCTGGGGCGGAGGCTGGGACTAAAGCTGGGCCGTGACTGGTACTGGAACTGACGCTGGGCTGTGGCTGGGACTGGCGCTATGGCTGAGGCTGAAGCTGGTCCTGTGGCTAGGGATGAGGCTGGGCCTGTAGCTTGGGATGAGGCAAGGCCTGCGGCTTGGGGCGAGGCTGCTGGGCTGAGGCTGAAGCTGAGTCTTGGGCTAAGGCTGGGGCTGGGGCCAGGCCGAAGCTGAGGATGGACTGAGGCTGAGGTTGTGACTGGGACTGAGACTGGAGCTGTGGCTGGAACTGGGGCTGGGGCCGTGGATGGGGCGTCGCTGAAGCTGTGGCTCGGGCTGGAGCTGGGGCTGAGTCTGGGGCTAAGTCTGGGGCTGAGATCGAAGCTAAGGCTTAGGCTGGGGCTGGGGCCAATGTTGGGGCTGAGGCTAAGCTAGAGCGTCGCCGAGGCTGAGGTTGGAGCTAACGCTGAGGCTGAGTTTAAAGGCTGTGGCTGTGACTAGGGACGAGATTGGGCTGGGGCTGAGGCTGAGGCTGGGGCAGTGGCTAAACCTGAGCCTGACGCTGGGGCCGAGGCTACAGGTAAGGCTAGGCTCGGGCTGGAGCTGGGTCTTGGGCTAAGGTTGGTGCCGAGGCTGAGACTGGAGCTGTGGCTAAGGCTGAGGCTAGGGCCCTGGATGGGGCGTGGTCGAGGCAGGGGCTGAGATTGGGTCTGAGGCCGCCGCTATCGTACTGGCTAACTGGGCGAAAATTTCAGATACTTACTGGAGAATCAGGAACCTCACTATGCGCAACTTTACACCAACTCAATAGTTCTCAATCACAGTTACTAGGTTACATCAAGGAAATTATTTATTCCGTATCCACTGTATTATGAAATCTCAACGTTACATTGTTGAACTACAGAAGCATTTCAGGGGCTTATACCATGTCAGAGACACTTCCAAGCCGGACGAGCGTTAGCGAGGTAGGCAATAACGCTAGTGAATATTGAGGAATTGTATATTTTCTTTGCAATTAGCTGAGCTAGTATATCATTGTTCAATCAATTAGGCTGAAAAACTTCTGTTACATGGCATATATCTGAAGGGTTAATCAAAGCGAGGTCATATCAAATCTACGTGCAGTGTGCATAAGTTGACCTTTGGTTCAGTCTAGTTCAGTCTAGTGGAGCCTAATACGGTCTTGTACGGTACAATTCAGTTTATTATAATCTAGGTCGATCTAGTTCGGTTTGGTTTGGTCCAATTAAGTCTAGTTCGGTCTCCTTCGGCCTTCTTTGGTCTAAATCAAATTAGACAGATCTAGACGGTATTAGACCATACTAGACTGAATAAGACCGAACGAAAAATAATCATCATGAGCTGCCCTAGTAGAAAAAAGTGCCTCAAGATCATATATGACCACGTTCCGGGCCGAACTATGATCATATATGACAACCTATGACTGACTATGGTCTATGCCGGTATCATCTAATAGGTCGTCATAGGTCTTCATACTTAATCATGAGTATTGGAAGGCAACTCGTGAGTGGTCGTGGCACATCGTAATTGGGTGGGTACAAGAATTTTCCCCGAAAATGTATTTTCGAAAGGAGAGAAGACTTTGCTAGTGGATCTCAGCTGTTTGACCCTCAAGGGTGCTTGTTTGGTGGCAAAAATCTTTCAAGTCGACGTTCAACGGAGCCTCAGTCATGACTCAGTGCTCTTAAAAGCTATAAGTATTCGATTGCTGGCCGCAACGAGGATCCTACGATTTGGTTCTGATCATCTCTAACATCACAAGCTGACCGTAATCATCGAAACCGACAGTTGTGCTATTTCCCTGTAAATTCGGGAGAAGGTGTCTTTCCGACACTCTTCAATGTTGGGCAAGTCCGCGAAAATGTCAACCGTGTTTTGACGGACTCGAATTTAATTTTTTATGGGTAGATGAGAAGATTAAAATTGTAAAACTTGTGAAACTTTCTCACACCCTTCGAAAAGAGTATGGAATCAACAAGAAGTTTGATTTTCTCACTTTAGTCCTGAAAAATACAAGAAATCTGAGTGAAAAAAGGCTAATCATGCGGGTGACCTCCGTTACGCTCGGAAATATATATATTAGGGTGTCCGTTATTTCCCAAGTTCCTCCGATCCTCCGTGCCACCCACCACAACCTAATCATTTGTTGAGATATTGCGAGAAAAAAATTTTCGTGGACCTAGGTGATGTTTGAGTGCTGTCCCACCTGAAGCGTTTTTGTCTGAATTAAGGCCTCAAAACAAATTTTGATTCAGTATTCAGCATTTCCTGGGCATGGACGTATTTCTTGATCCTTGATAACTTTTCCAATCGATAGCCAGTACGATTTCCTTTAAAATGACCACTTGCTGAAGTCAATTTGATGGAGAAGAACTAGAGTTATGGCTGTTTTTGGAACTTAGAAAATTCAAGGTATCAAATCCTTGAAACAGGGTTTTCTCCGAAGAATCCAAAAAATGCGAATTTTGAGTCGGTTTATTTCAAAAATGTGAATATGTGTTTTTGGTGTATTTTTGAACGTAGAAACAGAATCCGTGCACAGTTTTACCTCTAATCGTCAGGATGTTTTACTACGCTCAAAAAACCGAAAAAACAAAAAACGGTCGTTTTCAGGCACTTTTATGTTCTTCAGGTGGATGATATGCGAATGAGTGGGCTATCTCCGGTTCTACTGTATCAAATTGAATGTTTCAGGTGGTCATTTTGGAGGAAATTGCACCCACTATCGACTGAAAGCACTATTAAGGACGTAGAAGGGAATGCATGCGCGGTAAATGTGGACCATTGACTCAAATTTTTATTTAGAAGGTTACATTTCAAATAAGAAACGCTCTAGGTGGAACAGCACTCAAACTCCACCTAGGTCCCTGAAAATTTTTTTCTCGCAATATCTCACCAAATGTTTTACCAAATGTTTTGGTTGTGGGGGAGTGGCATTAATGATCGAAGGAACTTGGGAAATAACGGACACCCTAATATATATGGCATATTTCGCAACCGCTGAGTAAGAAACCGAGATTCGTAAGGCCAGAACATTATTGTTGCAGGTCATGGGATCACTTCTTGCAGAGATCAAGTTTTCATAGTTTTCGAGTCCTATTCTTTTGAGTTTTCAGTGCGTAACGGGTATCACACTCCCCTCGCAGACTTGCCTGTTCTATTGTCAATAACTCGGAGAGAACGCATTCTATCGAAAAAGTTTTCTATATAAGGCATGCTGTTTTCGTGACTTCTTACGAGGTTTCATATTTTTCTGTCATATTTCACAGCTGACCCACTACTCAGATGGAACACATAAAATTGTTTATTAGAGCATCCCTTTGTGTGTTTACCGATCAAAATTTTGCATTGTAGAAGGAAAATCTCTTCATTGGAGAATTATCCTACCTTTCTCGCCTTGTTGGCTTGAAACTCCTTGAACTAGGACCATGCTTTGATTTTTCTCCAAGTACCTCAAGAACTCCTTGGGGTTCTTTTCATCCGATACAGCAGATTTCTGCCAGGTCAGGTCATATTTGATAGAATTCATAAAAATTGAGTCAACTCTCTCACTTCCGCAAGTCAGGTATTCGGATGTAAATCAAAATGATTCGGAAAGCATCGCAAATAGAAGTAAAGAGCTTCATAATTCGCTCTAGAGAATTTTTCTTGGTTGTTCCTGGTCCGAGAAGTGACGGTTCGACTGACGGAGGATTGCTCTCAAAAACCGGATCAGTCATTGTGCAATCTAGAAAGGACTCACGTTTGAACTAATACGAGATCTGTTCTTGATTCTTTCCCACAAAAATTGAAAGAAATTTTCTCGTAGTCCGATTTCCTTGACGTCCATAAATTTGGGGAGCTCTCTCTCAAATCTTTCGTCAGAAAAACCGTATACTTTTTCTGACAAAACATTTTAGTCGAGAAAGAGTCTTTATGCCAGAGAATATGATTTGTTACGCCAGGAACGCCCTAATGCCTTTAGATCTGTGATATTTTTTTGACAGTACTTCATGTACCTTGTATATGTATATTGTTTTGTAAGAGTGTTGTTATTACTTTTTGCCTACGGGCGAATAAAGGATTCATTCATTCATTCATTCATTCATTCATGTACCCACACGTGAAGGACCACATACAGGGTGTCCGAAAAGTAAGTACCCTCCCCTCTCCTCTGGAACAGTTAGGAATAGGGGAAATCCCCGGAACACGTGTCCCCTTATTTTGAAGGGGACATCCGATTTTGACCTCGTTTTTCAACTTGAAGATCATTGTCAAGGCTATTTGGAGGTCAACTCAATTTTTCCAAAAAGAAATACTTACTTTTGACCTCTAGTTCTCGAAGAACGTGAAAAATTATCAAACTTTTGCCGGAAACTCTTCTTGATTCGACTTGACCTTGGCGAGATAAATGGAGGTCAGCACGGTTGGCGGTAACCTCTGTAGCTCCAAGAGAGAGCATTTTATCTAAAAGTGTTTGGGGTGAAAATTGTTCATGATCACAGTAAAAATGAGCTAGTTACCTTGTTTTTAACTTGAAGGCCATTCTCAAGGTCATTTGGAGATCAACTCGATTTTTTCAAGGGAAACGACTGCTTTTGACTTCTGATTCCGAAAGAACGTGGAGAATTATGAAACTCTTGCCCGAACAGGTTTCTTATTTGACTTGACCTTGGCGAGGTGATGGAGGTCAGCACGGGTTGATGGTAACCTTTGTAGCTCCAAGAGTGAGCATTTTATCGAAAAATATTTCGGATAAAAGTTGTTCATGATCACAGTAAAAATGAGCTAGTGACCCCCTTGTATTTTGGAGGTCATTTCCAAGGTCATCAGAAGGTCAAGTCGATTTATCAAGAGAAGGGAAGCTTAACCTAGAATTTTGATGGAGAAAACTTTCAGAATGAAAGAAAGCACAAAATAAAAAAATGTTTCGGGCAAAAGTTTCATAATTTTCCACGTTCTTTCGGAATTGTAGATGAACAGTAGGTGTTTCCGTTGGAAAAAATTGATTTGACCTCCAAATGACCTTGAAAATGACCTCCAAGGTCAAAAACAAGGTCACTAGCTCATATTCACTGAGATCATGAACAACTTTTATACCAAACAATTTTCAATAAAATGCTTATTACTCTTCGAGCTACAGTGGTTACCGTCGACCCGGTCTGACCTCCATTTACAGTACCGTTCATAAGTTCTCGATGGTCGATCCCTCGATGACCCTGACTTGCAACAGCGATAAGTCGAATTCTATGCGTTGTGCGGAAATTTCACAAAAAGCATCCTAAACAGCAGAAAAAATACTAACTTTTACTGGGTTTGGATGATTTCTATCGAATATTTTTGAAGGTCCTACACGCTGATAAAAAAAAAGAAAATCTTAAAAGTTTTTACTTTCATTGAGACACCTGCAGTTTCAATGCGAATGAAGATACGGCAATTCTGGAGAAAGCATCTTGTAGAGCGGAAAAAATGCTATGTGTAGCCATTTTTTGATTATTTTTTACGTACCGCGTGTGAGAATGTACGAACTGTCTAGATACCCAAAATGACTGTTTATCACCGGAAACGGCACAAGAAACGGTGAAAAACCATGATTTTGGGGATTTGGACAGCTCGCACGTCTTCATACACGGAAGGTGAAAAATAATCAAAAAATGTTTACACATAGCATTTTTTCCGCTCTACAAGATGCTTTTTTCAAAATTGCCGTATCTTCATTCGCATTGAAACTGCAGGTGTCTCAATGAAAGTAAAAACTTTTAAGATTTTCTTTTTTTTTATCAGCGTGTAGGACCTTCAAAAATATTCGATAGAAATCATCCAAACCCAGTAAAAGTTAGTATTTTTTCTGCTCTTCAAGATGCTTTTCTGAAAATTTTCGTACAATGCATAGAATTCGACCTATCGCTGTTGCAAGTCAGGGTAATCGAGGGATCGACCATCGAGAACTTATGAACGGTACTGTATCTCGTCAAGGTCAAGACGGATCAAAAAAAGTTTCAGACAAATGTTTGATGATTTTTCATGTTCTGTCAGGATTCGAGATCAAAAGTAGGTGTTTACCTACTTTTGACCTCGAATTGAGTTGACCTCGAAATGGCCTTGAAAATGACCTTCAAGGTCAAAAACAAGATCACCATCGGATGTCCCCCTCGAGATTAGGGACTCGTGTTCCGGGGTTTTTCCAATTTCTAACCGTTTCAGAAAAAAGGGGGGGGGTACTTATTTTTTGGACACCCTGTATATTCTTTTCTTCTTGCTTTAAAATGTGAGGAACTCAATCCATAAAGTTTTGAGGTATACCAATGTGATCGGTCAATACGAGATTCGAGTTAATCATCGAGCCAGTCATCAGAACAGTTTGCCAACAAATTTTCGAGTTAGTCATGGGATAGAGCACATTCAACTAGATAGCTGCTCTAATTAAAAGGTCTCTGACCACGAAAGCTTTCAAAGATTGAGTGTTGAGAACTCACACGTGATGAGAAATAATGCGTAATCATAGCAGCCATGTTATTAATTTCCTTATAGTATTCTGCATATCACCTTCTGCTGTGAGTACTGAGTAATTCTATGTCAATTTCCTCGTCATTATCTCATACCCTTTTTTCCCTTCCATAGGTTTTTCTTCTCATTGTCTAGTGTCAAAAAATGGTAGTTCCAACATTTTGGAGCTTAAGGAATTTTCTTGCATTAACCGGGTCTGTATAAGTGATTCTGATACAACTTCAAAACTCGAAACATCGGCTCAGCAATTAGTAAATGACTCTGGATCGCTTCCACCAATCGCAATTTATCTCTCAGCATTTCAAATCCAGGCTCATGAACCTATTGCTTCACCACCTCACAACCTTTTCTGGGCCTTCTTGGCCCTTGCCAGACTTTAACACGTTCGCTGCGGCGACGATTTTTGGTAATTCAATTCATGTCATAAACTGGACTCTTGTATTTACGCAAATATATTCAGAGGGGAGTAAACTCTTCCTTGGCTCGTAGTTTATGCCCTAGGCAAAGTGTAAGTCACCTCGAAGGATTCTGATTGGGGATATTTTTCGAATAATTACGGGCTGGTGGAGATTGAAAGATGAAATTTGTGGGCCCCGCCGCAGCATTCTGACGAGTCAAGAAGAATTCTTTCAAAATTTGTTTCGATTGTTGTATTGCAATCTACAAGTAGACATTCTTAGGAGCATTATTCTCGTGTCATGGCCTTCGAAGAATTTGTCTTGGTCGCTGAAAGTCAAAAAAAGTGGAAAACTATTTTCTGAATAGCTATTAGAGCTTCTCGGACAGCTCTGAATCCGATTTCATCGTATTTCCTGGATTGGATTTCATCAGGAATATGAATTTTAGGTATCATTTGAGTGATCCAAAGTTGTCAGTAATTTGTAGAAGGATTTTTGAGGCACTTTTTTCTCAAAAATAGCCGCCCCAGCATACCAATTGGTATTTGGGGTTCTGAAACTATTTCCAAAGAAATGCCCTAGAAATTTTCTTCAAAATGACTTATCTAAAGACTCAATTTGATGGACTAGTGTTGGATTTGTGATCACTCGAATCAAAACAAAACAAAAATATTATGAATGAGGCCTGTAAGCCCTACGAAGTACTGAAGCCCTTTCACGACTCCATGAGTCCCGTGGTAGCTGCGTATACCGCTCAATTTGACTAAATCGACTGCAACTATGAGTTTTTTTGAGGGATATTGACCCAGACATTAACTGAAAGGGGTATTGAGAGCTTAAGATTAGTTCCATTGGCAGAAATTTTACTATTTGATCAAAATTTTTGTCTCTTGGCATCAAACGTGGATTCCCTGCTTATGGAATTAATGCTATGCCCTGAAAACCATTCTCATGAGTATAGCAGGGCCAACTACCCTCGAAATAACCTTTTGCTAAAGTCAATTCTGTCACATCGAGTTGTATACAACTGTCAAGGAGTTCTTGGAGTCATGGGAAGGCCTTGTAGGGCTCACAAAAATTATTCTTGACGCTTTAATTTAGACTCGAGTGGCTGCGAAGCCAACCCTAGTGCATCAAATTTTATTTCACAATAAGACATCCTCTTCCAAATTCACTCGGAAATAGCACAACTGGCGGTTTCGATGATTGCGGTCAGCTTGTGATATTGGAGAAGATCAGAACCAAATCGGAGGATCCTCGCCGCGGCCAGCAATCGAATACTCATAGCTTTTAAGAGCACTGAGTCATGACTGAGGCTCCATTGAACGTCGACTTGAAAGATTTTTGCCACCAAATAAGCGCCCTTGAGGGTCAAACAGCTGAGATCCACTAGCAAAGTCTCCCCTCCTCTCTAAAATACATTTTCGGGCAAAATTCTTGTACCCGCCCAATCACGATGTGCCACGACCACTCACGAGTTGCCTTTCGATACTCATGATTAAGTATGAAGACCTATGACGATCTCTTAATTGATACCGGCATAGACCATAGTCCGTTATGGGTTGTCATATATGATCATAGTTTGGCCCGGAACGTATCAGACTGAGCTGGGTCAAATTAGAACTGATTGGCTTGGTCTAAGCCCAACTACAACGAGTTAGACAGAAGTAGACCGAACGAGATCGACCTAGACTGAAGTAGATCGAATTGGACCAAACTAGACCATATTTGTCACTACTAAACTGAACTAGATCAAATTAGATCAAACTAGACCTAATTTAAAAGAATTATACCTAACGAGACCGAATTACCCCGAAATCAGACTTTTAAAAGTCTATTATATAGAAAAATCGTGAAAATTTGAGGTTTAAGAGTTGGAAAACGAAATAGTGAAAATGGGATTGAGACGACTCGAATGAAAAGATCTTAAACTTTTTAATTTCTTACTGGAAATTCCGTGAAAGTTTCTCTGAAACTTTAGCGGAAGTTTCACTGGAATTTCGGGGGAATTTCACTGAAACTATAGTGGAAATTTCACTGAAACTATTTTCACTGAAACTTGAGTGGAAATTCCACTGAAACTTCAGTGAAAATTCCACTGGAACTTCAGTGGAAATTTCACCGAAATTTTAGTGAAAATTTCACTGAAACTTTAGTGAAAATTCCACTGGAATTTGATTGAAAATGAGAATTTCACTAAAACTTTAGTGAAAGTAGGAATTTCAGCAAAACGTCTCACTGAAACCTAAGTGATTTCAGTCGAAAATACTAAAATCTAAGTACATCGTTCCATCCACCAACCCTCACATGACCACAAACACCACTCCCCCAACAACCCACCCATCCACCCATCTACCAACCCACGACCCCACCATGACCCATCCACCCACCCATCACACTTCACCCCTTCCGCATAGGCGACCCAATACGCAGTATGTGAACGGACAAATTTTGCCTGGCTCCTTAATTATTATAACTAGCATTATTGCCGCACTTACTACCGCTCGTTCGGCTCGTAAATGTCCTGGATAAGTCAGAGGCCCCTGAAATGCTTTCTTAGCTCAATGATGATGGTTGTAAAATAATGATTGATGATGGACTCAAGGTGCCAGAAAGAAGTTTTCTATGTAATTCGCAAAAATGTAATAAACTTGAATGATACCCGCTGAGAGATATATTGTATTAGAAAATTCAGATTTATTGTTTTCAATTTTTGGAACGGCTGAGTTGGCTAAATCAAAGTCCCGAACTCTTAACAATGGTATTGATAGTCGTTGGTAACCTGAAAGTTAAGAGTTGTTCCATGGGTTGGGCACTTTAGTCGGTGTGGCATGAGGGTGAACTGAAGTCTCTTCATCTACTTTAGATTTTTTCAGTTCACTAACGCAGCAGAACACCAGGAAGTCGGACTGGTTCTTTGGCCACAGCGACTACAGCGCCTGAAGCGCGGAAGGACACTAAACCGCAAGTTATCAATGACTATGAATATCAGCGTAAGAGATTTTTCTGTTGAACTGGTTTCAATTAGACCGGACTAGACCGAACTAGGCCGCATTAGACCAAACTAAATCACACTGGACCAGAATAGACCTGAATAGCCCGAAAACCCGAAATGAACCTGACTACATCGAACTAGACCAAATCAGGCCAAACTGGACGTAACTTGACCATACTAGACCGAGCTGGACCGAGCTAGACTGAGCTAGAACGAAGAGATCGACCTGGTTTGAACTGGACCGAACCAGACCGGAATCGATAGAGCCAGACCGTATTAGACCGTACCAGACTCAACTGAACCTATTTAGACTGAACTAAACCTAATTCGACTGAACTAGACCGAATGAGACCTAATTACCCCGAACTAGACCGAGCAAGACCGAGCTCGACTTAATCAGACCAAACTAGACCGAGTTAGAAACTATATCGAATTAGACCGAATCAGGCCATTCTAGATCGAACTAGACTAAACTAGAAAAAATCAGACCTAATTTGACCGAACTAGTGCGAACTATACCGAATTAGACCAAGCTGGTCGAAATTAGCTCAATTTAGATCAAACTAGATCGAACTACAATGTACTGGACCGAGCTAGACGGAGCTAGCCTTGATTGGACCGAATGAAACCAGATTAGATATAATTGGACCGAACTAGACTCAACTACACCGGACTAGACCGAATGAGGCTCATTTGGAGTGAACTAGACCAAACAAGAACAAAATAGATCGAACTATACCGGATTAGACCAACCTACACTAATTTGACCAAAATTGACCGAATAAGATCGAACTGGACCAAACCAGACCCAAGGACAGCAAACTAGATGGTACTAGACCTAGATCGCATAGAAGTGGACGGAATTGAATCGAACTGGACCAATTTCGGCCTAACTACAGCGCACCAGACCGAACTAGATCGGACTAGACCTAACTAAACCGAACAAAACAAAATTAGATTGAATCAGACCGAAATTAGTTCAACTTAACCGCGACAGACCGAACATGATCTAACCAGACCGAATCAGACAGAGTTTGATCGAATTAGACCGAACACGGCAAAATTACACAGTACCAGACCGAACAAGATTGAACTAGACCTGAGTTCACCGAATCCCCATCCCCATTTCCATCCATCCATCCATCCATCCATCCATCCATCCATCCATCCATCCATCCATCCATCCATCCATCCATCCATCCATCCATCCATCCATCCATCCATCCATCCATCCATCCATCCATCCATCCATCCATCCATCCATCCATCCATCCATCCATCCATCCATCCATCCATCCATCCATCCATCCATCCATCCATCCATCCATCCATCCATCCATCCATCCATCCATCCATCCATCCATCCATCCATCCATCCATCCATCCATCCATCCATCCATCCATCCATCCATCCATCCATCCATCCATCCATCCATCCATCCATCCATCCATCCATCCATCCATCCATCCATCCATCCATCCATCCATCCATCCATCCATCCATCCATCCATCCATCCATCCATCCATCCATCCATCCATCCATCCATCCATCCATCCATCCATCCATCCATCCATCCATCCATCCATCCATCCATCCATCCATCCATCCATCCATCCATCCATCCATCCATCCATCCATCCATCCATCCATCCATCCATCCATCCATCCATCCATCCATCCATCCATCCATCCATCCATCCATCCATCCATCCATCCATCCATCCATCCATCCATCCATCCATCCATCCATCCAGGCATTCACTTACCCATCACTCATATACAACCATCTATCATACCGAACTGGACCAAACTAGACCGAATCATAGAGGTATACGAGATGATTTGGACAATAGTTCAGCTTGATAGACCAACTCATCAGTTGAGTCATGGGTAACTTGATAATTGGTAACAATCAGTATTGGCACCAGTCTAAAGCCAACAGTCCATAGTCAACGGTCTATAATCAACGTTCTGAAGTCAACTGCCTACATCAGCTGCCTTTATCAACTGCCTAAGTCAACTGCCCAAGTCAACTGCCTCAGTCAACTCCCTTCCAAACTGCCTTAGTCAACTGCCTAAGTAAACTGCCTAAGTAAACTGCCTTACTCAACTGCCTAAGTAAACTACCTTAGTCAACTGCCTCAGTCAACTGTCTAGGTCAACAGTTGACAGACAATAATCAACCGTCAACTATCGATACACCAACCAACGCATCCAACCGACTACTTACATTCCCTTCCATCTATCTAGCCACCCGAACACCTACCCAGACATTCAACCACCAACTCACCCATCCACCCACGTATAACCCACCCACCCATCGACCCACTTATGACCCATAAGGCCACTCATCATACTTGGGTTTCTACATAGGCAACCCGATACGTGGGGTGCTGACGGACAAATTTTGGCTGAGCTTTCAATTATTTTAATTTCAATTGTCTGCGCAGACAGCCACATGTACCTTTCTCGTGAATCGCTTTCTGACTCTTCCCGGCTGATGAAAGTTAATACCGGTTAGTAATTACCTTCTTTTGCTATGGCAAATCCCTCATCCGTTTCATACTTCTACGTGCCCCTCATTTCAAGCCAGACTTTGATTCGTGCACTCAGAAGCTCAATGCGTAGATTAACATATTATTGTTTGCATTGGCAACATGCAAGCATAAACCCAAGCGAGTGCAGACCGAGTGACAAACGCGATGTGAGGGGAAATTAATGTGAATGCGTACCCAGTAAATTGAGATTATTGAATTGCAGTGGAGAGAATCGTGGCCATGCTCTGGACAAATTATGCCAATCAACTTCACCAAAATAATCTGTAACTCATATCATTCTGCGGTTCCCACTCAACAGCTGATTTCTAGGCGTCACCCGTCAGCACTGACAGTCCCCAAATTTCTTCTATGCTCAATATCCTAAGATACGTTATATCTTAGGGTACTGAGCATAGAAAAAATTTCATTAAAATGTTGTATATCTTTGCCCCAGAATGCGATAATAGGAGCTAATCCATGCTCACGTATGCCCGACTCATTACAAAATTAAAAAGTATCGCGTTCGTGCAGCATCGCAGAAAAAACTACTGACGTCACCCATGTCATACATGTTCGATGATTGTTCATTGAAGTTAATTGACTCATTGAATTGCGAGCACGAAAGAATTTCAATGAATGAGAATCCAGGAAGTTACATCATGCACACGTATCTTCAGTGCTATACGTAAGTCATCTAACATCATGATGGTGAGCCTCCGCTGGCTGGTCAGTGGAAAAACATGACCATTCGCTACTGGTCGAAACACAAGCCTTTCACGCGAGAACCATAATGCCCCAGCGTCATCGATTATTCATGATTTCGCACAACGCCTCCGAATCTCATGGAACCATTCAAATAATTATGGATAGATGATCTCTGCCTCACGTGGTATTATATGCGTCGTATCGTCTGCCAGTCATATGGCGAGAATAGTTCTGAGACATCATATCAAGAATCATCATAGTGTTTTTCTGGCAAGGATCGAAAGGGTAGGGGGACACTTTTTCCAAACCATATTCCTCAATACGTATTCCCCAAAACATTCTCTTCTCATAACCTTATTCCCCAATCCCGTTTTCCTCAATTCCCTTTTTCCCAAAACAGTTTTTTACACAAACTTTATTTTCCAAAAAATGTTATCCCAAAAGCCAGTTTTGCCAATATATTGATTGCTAATTTTTGAAATAGAATTAGTATGAAGAACATCATTGAAGTGGGGATTGAGAAAACCTTCAAGTTACATGTCAATGTTTACATCCCAATTTTTCGTGAACATTTGTTACCAAAATTTATTGTATCCTAAATTAGTAGTGAAGATGGCAGAATTTATTCAATCGAGAGAAACGGTCTTACTCCAAATACTTTTAAACTATTTTTTATGCTCGCGCTTTTTATGCTTCTGATATTGATTTTTCCAAGCTCTCCGAATGTACTTCAACAATGTTGGGCTGCAACGTGAGATTGTAAGATCATTCTTATACACTGATGATTTTATTGATTTGATTCGAATATTCATTGAATTGGACATTCTTCATACTCGTGCCTCTATGCTTCTGATATCGATTTTCCCAAGCTTTCTGACTGTATTTCAAATGAACACGATCTCTAGAATTTACTCTCTACGAATACTTTCATTGAGAAAAAGGTCATTGGCAAAACAACGATTGGAGTAATTGTCCATTGGAACTCGTTAGTTTGGAGATACTGGGTTTGAAAAATGCCTCCCGTTGAGAGAAGTGAGATAGGGGAAAATTTTCATTGGGGAAAATGGCTTGAAAAAAGTGTACCCCAATCGTCGAAAGGAGTTCAAATAATGAATATGAGTTGAGAAAAAATTCATGAAATACGCTTTGATGACGAAATACGGGTCCATAAGAATCAGACCTGGAAACAATCATTTGGCAAGCTTTCCAAAAATTTTCAAAAAAACTTACAAGCGCGAAGAGATTTTATGAAGAACTTGACAGATATTCGGGCTCTGATAGCTCAGCGTAATTTTTTGAAGGACTGAATAAACGCGCACAAAACAATATTACAGCTCATAATTTTTGATGAGAGGCACGGCTACGGAACTCATTTGCATATGTAACATTTATCACGAAAGCTTGGTTAGAAGTTGGTACATAGAGAAGCAGAAAGGAGGCAGGCAGAGAGTGCAAATGAACGCGCGGGAGGAGACTCGTGAAATGTGTAAAATTTGTTGGGTTGCATGTGCTGCGTATGGCATTTGAAAATGCGGCAAAGTATACCCGGATGGTTCAAAGTTATACTTTGTCATAGTGTAGTAGCCATTTCAGTTGTATATCTGTGCAGGGTAAACACTGTTCGTTGATACAGCTCTTGCGACTTGGTTCGACCTGTTTAGGCAACGCAAGCGACCCGCTGGTCCCTGAATGCGAATTCCAAGCGCGCGCCACGTACCTACCCCGGACTGTATGCCCAAATCATAGTAAAACTTACAAAGCCAACAATGAATGAGGAAAATATGTACCATATAATTTTGAACAGGTGGGTGGGTGCGTGCGTGTTATCGGAAACTAAATTTTAATCAATACACTTGGATCTAATATTAAATTCCCGTGTACCTCAATTCCTATTTCAGCAAAGGAACCACTCAACCAATATGGTAATATCGATCGAATTCCATGAAGCTATGATAATTAATTTCGAAATTGCAGCAAAGCTGACTTGGTAAACACGTGCACTCTTCTAGTTATTGGGCGACTGACTATGTCTTCGGGAATATACGAGCTGATAATTGAGGTGAGTCTTCTTCAATTGAAACGACCTTTACTATTCTGCAATTGCGCTTGTCCATTTTCATTCTTGGGAGCGAACAAGGGTTTCCGAATGAAGAAATGGAACGCTTACTCAATATGGTTAATGGGAATAAGGGGGTAACCATGGATTTTGCTGCAATTCAACTTTTTGAAATCATTCAATCAGTAGATATCTAATGTATTTACCTTTGTACGACAGAACTGATAATATTATCAGTTCTGTCGGACAAAGGTAAATACATTTTCTCAGATACGCAATTCGTTCTTCGGAAGACACGTGTAATTCGACACAATCCGAATATCTTTTCCGAACTTTTGGAATTCTGTGGTTATTTGACCAAATACTTGCGTCATCAGATATATAAGAAAATATTTGAAACTTACATACCAACTCCACCGAAATCAACCATATCCTGCGGTCATGAATCTTTTCATAATTATACGAAATTTTAGAACTACCATTAATTATCTGCAAAAAATTCCTGCATTAAACGAAATGATACACTCTGAGAACAGGGATTGTGTCTAGATGAGCCAATTCCAAGTCTATATGAATGTCAGATCTGATGGATTCCATTTAAAAACGACAAATGAAAAATAGTGATGTCTCGGATCGGTTTCTCGTGGTTCCGAGTCCAAAATATGAAATTTCCACCCACCGGGAGGTCCCAAAAAAATTTCGGGAAACGCCTGTGGAGCTATTTGTGTTTTGCTTTTCGATTCCACTAGATCACAATCGTGATCTTTTTTTACTTAGTTGGATATATCTCGAGTTTGGCTCAAGATAATGCTACGTGATTTGCACTATTCGAAAGATCCTGAATTAACCTATCGAAAATAATCTTGGAGATTGCCGTCTGGATATTTCAAGCTCTGATCGGGTGAAATTGGGAAAATCAGGGTAATCTGATGATCTCAAGAATCAATTTTTTTCAACTTTTCAAAATTATGATTTCTCATGCAAAATTGCATGGTCTTTGCTACGAAACTAGTCCAAACTTGTTTTTTCACTGTTTTATTCGTTTTTTGGTTAATCTCCTGATCTTTCATTCTACGTACGAAAACAAAGATTCCTGCGCATGCACGTGATTCTACGGATTCACGGATTTCAAAGTAGTCTGAATCGAAAGCCGAGGAAATTCTCTTTAGAATCACTTCTGGCAAAGGTCAATTTCATGTTCTCAGTCAGTAACTTCGGCAGATTGATCGAAAGAGAAGGATGACCAGAGCAAGATGACCTAGCTATCGTGAACCAGAGCCTTGAAACCTTCTCTTGCATCCATGCTGTCAGTGGTGTTAATAATTTTCATGTCTAAAGAATCGTGTATCTTCACTTCCAGTCGATCGAATTCAAGTCCACATGAGGTAACCTTGAAGGAAATTTCCTCGGCTTTTGATTGGAACTACTTTGAAATTCGGGCAACCCCGCGCATGCGCAGAATTCTGTTTTCTGATTGGTCAGAGGATGAGAAAGCTGGAGATTGACCAAAAAAAAGCATAAAACAGTAAAAAACAACTTCGGACTAATTTCATCGTCAAGATCGTAAAATTCTGCATGAACGATCATATTTTTGAAGAGTTGAAAGAATTGATTCTTGAAATAATCAGGTTAACCTGATCCCCTCGGATTTTGTCTGATCAAGGCCTGAAAAGTCAACAAGAAGTTTTCAAAGATATTTTCGGTAGGTTTTTTCAAGATCTTCCGAATTGTGCAAATTACGTAGCATTATCTTGAGAAAATTCGAGATATATCCAATTTAGTAAGAAAAAAGATCATAATTTTGATGCTCTGGTGGAATCAAAAAGCGAAGTAGTGATAGCTCCGTAGGCGTCTCCGAAATTTTTTTGGGATCTCCTAGTGGGTGGAAGAATCATATTTCATCAAGTCATTTCCCAATAGCTTTTTGGTTAACGGCGCTTCACCTTCCGCACCGGTTCCCTCACAACTATGCGACGCTATAGTCTGTCCATCTCTTTCCTAATAGGAGTCCGTCATCCCGCAAACACTCTGAAGACGAGCCCACAGAGTTAGTCTCATCTATTTGTGAGCAACGGGCTGTCAGCGCCGGTTATCGCGATCCGCTACATACGCGCCGAAATTCCAAAAGGCGAGACGGAGGATTACTAGGTGAACCCTCCCCCGACCCCGGCGCTGTTGGTGGATCGATGCGCGTCGAGTGTTGCCCCGCCCGAGTGTGATAATGCCCCTGGCGCAACAACTGCACCGGTCGCGGTGCTACTTTGAGCCTTTGTTTCCGCGCACTCTTAGTTCGTACCAAACACTCGAGCGCAGCTGTTCGACCGCAGCGAGCTTTTACTACTTACCCGCTCGAATTGTCTCTCGAGCGAGCAAGGCTGCATGCGCGCACATACATGTACATATACCTGTACCCAGTGGGATCGGCGGTCGCCGTTTGGATCATCAGCCTCAAAATCGTTCGACCGTGAGGAGCGCGAGCGAGTGCTGGGAGGATCCCGAGACATCTGCGAATCGACGCCCAGATCAACTCCCCCATCCTCCGGGATCAGGCTGGACGTGAGGACTGTTGGGAGAAGACTTCATCCGGATAACCTTCAAAAACAGAATTGGCGCTAATAATTGGCGATCTACATGATAGCGTGTGGAATCGGAATCGCTCTTCCCTGTCACAAACCACAGATCCAAAAATTAATCACTTACTGACAAAATAGAAAATCAAATCCATGTTCATGTCGTGATTTTCCAACCAGATTTAGAGAAAAGTCGTCAATGGGTGTTTCTTGACACTATCCAGTATTTGACCCTCAATAACTCGGGGAATGCATTTTCTAGTACTTTCCGCTTAATGTGATCACGGATAACAGAATCAATCATTTAATGCGGCCAAAATCGCTGGTCCCGGCTCGCTTCTGTACTGAACAATGTAATACAATCATTTTACTGGAGTCAAATTTTCTCGGCCTAATGTGATTACATTAAGCGGAACCTACTGTTTCGGGAAATATATCACACATTTCTTGTAGATCTTTGAGAGATGATCAAAGAAGATACCCACACATTTCTCCGTTTGAGGCGTTCTGTTCACCTGGATGGAGGTTCCCTTCTGCGAATCATATTTTTTCACGGTTCTGACTCCATTACTCAAAAGTGATGCCTTTTATCGAAAAAAGGTGTAGAATTTTTTTTAGATTTACTAATAACACACAAAAAAGTCTGATGATCCCTTTCAATATAACAAAACCAATTCGCGTTTTTTCAAGAATTTCTTAGGCGAACTGCCCATTTCATCTGCCATATTGCAATTTGTGAGCGTGAGAGAGATGATCGAAAAAAAATCAAGCGGCTTTTCGCGCACTTTTGGGAGACAAACAAGGAAGATCTCTACTTTAATCATCCTGTTTCCGTGATTGAAAGTTTTCTCCAAGGATTCTCATTTTATCCATCATCTTTCACGGTCTTGGAGTGATGTCTCGTAGAGTTTCGAAAGATGTACAAAAAGTTGCCCTACTGATTTTTCGATTAAATAGGCTCCCTGTAAGTAATAGAGGGAGAACTATGAAGTATGACAGATAGGACGAAAATCTTTGAAGAAAACCTTCAACTATAGAAACAGGGTGACTTATATATAAAAAATGTGTAGAGACCTTTTTCGTTCATCCAAGAGTGTATATATGAGAAGCTGCTTGACTTTTTTCAATGACATGCTATTTCGGTCGAACTAGTGTAATTTGGCAGAGAAAATGTGTAGTTCGCCTAAAGAATCAATCAAAAGGCTTATGAGATTGTTTGGTGTGTTTTACAATAAAATACAACAAATCACTCTACCGTCAACCGGGGTAATTTTAGAACAGGGGGGGGGGGGGGGCATGGGACTACCAATGAAAGAGTGGTCATCACGTGCGTTCGGCAAGGCAGATAATCCTGAGGTTTTTTTTATATCGATTCTTCCCACTCGGGCCACCATTGAACAACGTTTTACACCGACGGGAGGGGCTCCACCAGCGGCGAGTTTTCTCATAGGTATGTTTCCAATCTGACAAACAGTCTCTCGAAAAAAGTGGTGTGTTTCCGACTTTAACAGGTTGATTCCAATGTCACTGAGCTAGATTTCACTTGTCTGTACGCATATCTGGACAAATCCATTGTTATATTGAACTTTTTAAAGCCAGTTTCAATTTTGTGAAGTGAAAATTGAGAAGTACGTATCTTTCGTCAGGAACTAGGGTAACTCTGGAACACTTATTCATGTCCTCTCAAATATTCACTAACATCTTTATCATCATTGAATCCCACTTACTTGAGTAGTGATTGATGAGAGCTTCAACACGAGCTTAAAAACGTCTCATTTCGACCCACGGAAGCCGAGTTATAGCAGGTTTTTTCGTGAGAAATCGATCATGAAGATATTTTTCCTCCTCGAGAGTGATAGCCGTGGCACACACAGTGAGATATGCTGAAGGTAGCTATGCTCGATTATACGAGTTAGATTCAACCCTGACTTTCACAACAGGCCGATGGAAGGCTAAGACATTCAGCTTTCAACTACTGATGGTGGAAATTGATTGCGTAACCTAGTTTACGGCTAAAATGACGAATGAATGATGATAACAATCCCTACTCCAAGGTTACCCCAGTCCAAGTTTAACTTCAGAACACGATTTTCAGTGCTCATTACCAATCAGAGATGCTCAGATGGGCCGTATGAACCCGCAATTGGAAGCTGAAACTGTAAGCTTTTGATTGACCACAGATAAGGCGCTTCCGATGTAAGATGTACAAGTTTCGCAAAGTTTGAGGGAAAAAATGCAATTTTTGTTCCAAAGTTATCCTTGTTGACGATGTTGTCATGTGGGTAGAGGTGCTCACTCAACATGAGTCAGCTATTTTAGCTGATTTGCAGCTAACGTGGATGGATTTTCGTTGAAAACCAGCTACAATAGCTACAAATCAGCTAACAGCTGATTTTCAGACAAAATCTGTTTGTGTTAGCTGATTCATGTTGAGAGAGTGGAGATCAGTGCCCGATCTCACCTCTCCCCTTCGTGTCACGATGAACGTGTTGCACCCGTGACGACTGCGTCGCCGCGCAACGTATGTTCGCGGTTCGCCAGCTGACGCGGATGCATCGTCGTCTACGATGAGCCGTACGGCAGCCAGGCCGCTCGTATCAACCTTTAGAGACATATCTCTTTCACGAGTATATCTCTCGGCTATTTAACCTATATATTCACATCACTCAGTCGTGACTCATTGGACCCCCCCCCCCTCTTTTCCACGTAACAGGACCTTCTTTTTTGATGAAATGCATCACCTTCGAGTGATGGGGTCAGAACCGTGGAAGAATATGATTTGCGGAAGGAAACCTCCATTCAAGCGAACAAAATGCCATACATAAAAAAATGTGAAGGTATTATCTTTCTTCATCTCTCAAAGATCAACAAGGCATATCCCCCAATAAAATGCATTCCCTTCGAGTCATCGAGGGTGGAGTACTGAAGAGTGTCAGAAAACACCCATTTTCGACTTTTCTCTAGACCCAGACGAAAAATAATGGCATAAAAATTTTTTTTGGGAATCTTCCAACATGTTCTTCATGATTCGGTTGAAAATAGCGTTATTCCCTACCTCGCTAACGCTTGTCTGGCTTGGAAGTGTCTCTGATATGGTATGGGGCCGTCCATA
The DNA here is from genome assembly GCA_029851415.1 of Eretmocerus hayati. Lineage (NCBI taxonomy): Eukaryota > Metazoa > Arthropoda > Insecta > Hymenoptera > Aphelinidae > Eretmocerus > Eretmocerus hayati. Next base: position 49,123,809 of record CM056743.1, read on the forward strand.
AACTACGTAGGCGGACATGAGGGGAGAGGGGGGTTCAAAAATTCAATAAAAAAACTACGTTGGACTACGGAGGGGAGGGGGGGGGGTCACCGGCCTCACTTCGTAGATTCATACTTTTGAATTGCGCGCTCAACGAAGTGCACGCGCTCCTGTCCCGCTCTTCACCTCCTTCTCTTTCTACCTATGTATTATATGTTGAATCGTATCATCTGCCAGACTCAAGTGTGTGCGTATGTGCGTGTGCGTGTGTGTGTGCGTGTGTGTGTTTGGTACAATTTTCATTATGGATCATGATCCAGGCGACCTACTATATTCGTGATACGAATCTTCAAGATTCACAAATAGACTCCAGTGTGTGTGCGTGCGTGTGCGTGTGTGTGTGTGTGTTACAATTTTCATTATGGATCATGATCCAGGTGACCTGCTATATTCGTGATACGAATCTTCAAGATTTACAAATGATTGAAGCAATGTTCGTCGCAAAGCGCAAGTGTAATTGTTTTATAAGTTGCAGCATAAATAGTGATTTCTTTCGTTGTGTGTGATATAATGAATCGACATGGAAGTTCCAAAGCCTTTATATACGACATTCTACGACACATACAGAGCGTTTTATTCAGATGAACCTTCAAAATAGAAATTACAGGATGGATGCAATGAACTGTGATTCCTCTGATAGATGACTTGGGAGAGTTACTTCTGTCATATTTTGAAGATGCGTGAATATTTTTCTGTAATATTACATGGCTCATTTCTCAGGATCTTTGGTTCGTTTTGATGGAATAGAATATTTATTATTTTTGGAAAAGCTACGTAGTTTTTTGGGGGAGGGGGGGTTAGATTGGACAAGAAACTACGATTGACTACGGGGGGAGGAGGGAGGTCAAAAATAATTAAAAGCGGTCTACGTAGTTTATGGATGGCCATAGGGACCCTTGAAACGTTCTTGTAGTCTACTTCTTGTAGTTCAACAATGTAACGTTGAGGTTTCATAATAAAGTAGATTCGGAAGAAATTTTCCTTGATGTAACTTGGTAACTGTGATTGAGAACTATTGAGTTGGGGTAATGTTGTGCATGGTAAGGTTGCTGAATCTCCAGTAAGTACCTGGGAATTTTGCCCAGTTGGCCAGCCCAAGCGATGGCCTCAGCCCCCATCCCAGCCCCTGTCTCAGTCACGCCGCATCCATGGCCTGAGTCCCAGCCCCAGCTCCAGCCTCAGTCCCAATCATAACCTCAGCCTTAACCACAACCCCAGCCTCAGCTTCAGCCCGGCCCAAGTCTCAGCCCCAGCCATAGCCCAGGACCCAGTTTCCAGCTACAGCCCAGCCTCACCCCAAGCCACAGACCGTGACTCATCCCTAGCCACAGGCCCAGCCTTAACCCCAGCCTCATCCCTAGTCACAGGACAAGCTTCGGCCTCAGCCATAGCACCAGTCCCAGCCTTAGCCACAGCCCGTGCTCAGTCCCAGACTTAGCCTTGGCAAAAGCCCGAGCCACGGCCCGGCCTTAGTTCCAGTCTCGGCCTCAGCGTTAGTCTCAGGCTCAGCCACTGCCCCAGCCTTAGCCCCAGCTCCAGCCCCAGCCCCTGCCCAATCTCATCCCTAGTCACAGCCTCGGCCCCAGCTCCAGCCGAAGCCTCAGCCCTAGACACAGCCACAGCCCAGACCCAGCCCCACTCGTGGCCCCGGACCCAGCCTCGACCCAAGCCTCAACTCTAGCCACAGGCCCAGCCTCAACCACGAACACAGCCCAGTCTCAATCCCAGACTCAGCCTTGGCAACAGCCTCGGCCCAGCCTCAGCTCCAGCTCCAGCCCCAGCCACAGTCCAATTGAGATCTCAGCCTCGGCCTCAGCGTTAGCTCCAATCTCAGCCTCGCTCCAGCTTAGCCTGAGCCCCAACATTGGCCCCAGGCCCAGGCTAAGCCTTAGCTTTGGCCTTAGCCCCAGCCTCAGCCTCAGCCCGAGCCACAGCCTCAGCCACGCTCCATCCACAGCCCCTGCCCCAGTCCCAGCTATAGCTCCAGCCTCATCCCAACCCGCAGGACCAGCTCCAGCCTCAGCCTCAGTCCCAGACTGAGCCTTGCCAACAGCCCCAGCTTCATCTCCACCCTCGGCCCCAGCCCCAGCCCCAGCCCAACCACATCCCGAGCTACACGCCCAGCCTTACCCCTAGCCACAAGATCAGCTCCAGCCTCAGCCATAGCGCCAGTCCCAGCCACAGACCAGCCTCAGTCCCGGTCCCAGCCACAGCCCAGGCTCAATCGTAGACTCAGCTATCGCAACAGCCTCAGTCTCAGCCCAGCTCCAGCCCCAGTCCAACCTCATCCCTGGTCACAGTCACAGCTTCCAGCCTCAGCCTCAGCGTTAACTCCAACCTCAGCCTCGGTCACGCTCTAGTTTAGCCTCAGCCTCAACGTTTGCCTCAGTCTGAGCCTTAGCTTTGGCCACAGCCCCAGCATCAGCTCAGCCACAGCCTCAGCCCCAGACAAAGACACAGCCACAGCCCAGCCTCGACCCCAGCCGCAGCTCAGCCTCAGCTCCAGCCTTAGTGCCAGCATCAGCTCAACCACAGACCCAGCCTCGCCCCCACCCGAAGCCCCAAACCCGGCCTCGACCCCAGCCGCAGCCCAGCCTCAGCTGCAGACCCAGCCTTAACCCCAGCCCCGGCCCCAGTCAAAGCCTAAGCTCCAGCCCCAGGCCCAGCCGCAACACGGCCCCCAACTCACCGGGCCCTTTGGCCCACCGACCCACCGGCCCACCGATCCACCGTACCCTCCGAGCTATCGACCCAGTATCCCACCGACTTACCAGCAGCTCCACCGACGCCACCACAATACGATGCATCCGGACGGATAAAATTGGACAGGCGCTCAATTAACTAAACTGGCGTTATTACCCACCTCGCTAACGCTCGTCTGGCTTGGAAGTATCTCTGATATGGTATGAGCCCCTGAAATGCTTCTGTAGTTCAACAATGTAACATTGAGATTTCATGTTACATTCAATTTCCAAAAAAAATTTCCTTGATGTAACGTAACAACTGTGATTAAGAACTATTGAGTTGGTGTGATGTTGCGTATAGTGAGTTTCCTGAATTCCAGTATGTACCTGGAGATTTCGCCCAGTTAGCCAGCTCCAACGACGGCCTCAGCCCCAATCCCAGACCCTGCCTCAGCCACGCCACATCCATGACCTCAGCCCCAGTCCCAGCCACAGCCCCAGCCTCAGTCCCAGTCACAATCTCAGCCTCAACCACAACCCCAGCTTCAGCCCCAGCCGTAGCCCAGACCCATCCCAAGCTACAGGCTCAGCCTCATCCCTAGCCATAGAACCAGCCTCAGCCTCAACCATTCCGCCAGTCTTGGCCACTGCCCAGCCTCAGTGCTAGTCCCAGACTCAGCCTTGGCAACAGCCCCAGCCTCGGCCCAGCCCCAGCCCAGGCTTAGCTCCATCCTCGGCTCCAGCGCCAGTCTCAGGCTTAGCCACTGCCCCAGTCTCAACCAAAGCCTTAGCCCCAGCTCCAGCCCCAACCCCAGCCCAACCCCATCCCCAGTCACAGCCGCAGCTCCCAGCCTCAGGCTCAGCGTTAGCTCCAATCTCAGCCTCGGCCAGGCCCCAGCTCAGCCACAGCCCCAACATTCGCTCCAGCCCCACCCTAAGTCTCAGCTTTGGCCTCAGCCCCAGTCTTAGCCCCAGCTTTAGCCCCACCCTCAGCCTCAGACACAGCCAGTGAGAAAGCTTCCTCTCTTGAGAAAAAGCAAATATATGATGAGCGCATCCACGTGACAACAACTTTTGCTGCAAGTTCTGTTAATCCGAAGATCTGTGAGGGTAAATCAGTTCATTTAGGAATTCATTCCTAGAAATTCAAAATGTCTCGAAGATCCGACTATGGGATGTTCTCTGGGAGTTCTCATACAGTGTGAGTCTGTTTCAACCTAAATCGTGTTGGTTTATCGTTAAAAATGGCGAGTGAAATGATGATTTGTTATGCAACTAACCTGGCATGAAAACTATTTGTTTGGTCATAAGACGAAGTTTCTCTTCTGTAACTCGATCGATACCGATTCATTTTATTGAGAATTGTGAAGAGACATTTTCTGTAGGACTTTCTAACTAAGACATGAAAATGAAGCCTCGTGACAATTCTCCGCGTGATTCATGCATTTCGATTTACGAGTCATTTTCGTCGAAATTGTAAGGATTCGCAGTATTTTTCTCACCGTGCATCGTCTATATTTCATATCCCTACTACGAGCTGGGAAATTCTATAGAGCTTCCCCCTCGCATATTCATCGAATATATCCAAGAATGCGGTCCAGATAATCCTTCGGCTTCTCGAAATACGGTAGGAATATGAGATATGAATTATGATGTATGATGGTGAAAATATTGGACAATCCATAACTTTTTAACGAGAATTCCTAATTACCCAAAAAGGATCTTTTAGGTCGATGGTTTATTTGAGAAATTTTTAGAGGGCTTCCATTGTAGGTCTTAGAATTTTCTACAAGAAATCATTCAATTCATTTCCCAATAAAATGAATACTTCTCGAGTTTTAGACGAAAAACGCTGTTCTATGCACAGACTGATGCTTCTGATCCCATCTTGAGTAAATAGGGGAAAGTCATTTCACTCGTCATTTTGAATTATGAACCGATACGATTCAGGTTAGAGCGTATTCTCATTAATTGTAAGTGAGAGCTCCCAAAAAGCTCCCTATAGTCCAATTCTGGAGACACTTTCTCAACAACTGCCGCATCTCGGAACAAGGCGCGTACAGGTAAAATTCCTCGGTTTGGAGCCTCACTCATCGTCCGGGGGACTCAATGATATAGACAAGACCAATGATTCTGACTTGAATTCCTGGGTAAATTCCGATCCGCCAAAATACTTCATTTCATATTTCTGTCGTGCAAAGCTGTTGCACTATCTTTTTAAGGACCACAGAGGGAAGTCATTGGACTCATGCACTGTAAAATATGTACTTGGAGGGAGCGGGCTGGGATAACAAGCTTGGCTGCTTGATTGATCTAGCCCTAAGCAGCTGGTTTACAACGTACCTGTGATACATTTCAAGCTGACCGAGCCAACGAGAAAGAAAACGAACGGTAAGCCATACATATGAGCACTTGTACACATTTTTCTGTATTCCAAATTGCTCTCGCGTGCGACTCAGAATCAGATTTCCCTCAGGCTGCATCTCTCGGTAACCGAGCAGTGCGCAATGATCATTCACAAAGAATGAGGTTTAATTTTACTTTAAAGGTATGTACAGCTGTCCCTGCTACTACTACCCTCAGCGCAGCGGAGACGAAGGTAGACCCGCCTTCGTAGTCACGGTTGATTTAAATGCTGGCGCGGAAAGCGCTGCTTTCTGGACAAAACGCGGCACAGCCTTACTACTAAGTCTCTCCCCGTAATTTACAACGCTCTTAGAGTATTGTTATTCCTAGCTCAAGTGCACTTTATGTTCGATTTTCTAGTCATTCTGTGTTCAGTGTTGTTCCTGAAGATAGACAATGAATTCGAGTAGACATGAGCTCGCAAATTCACCTGGCTGAGCATGAACCTCATGGTTTTGACTAGAATAAAAATTCCACTGATCTTGTTTACGAAAAGAAACAGCCATAATGTGTACTTGGTTTGAGGAAAAATACCATCAGAGCCCTTGATAGCTAACAGTTTATCAAGTCGTGCACTACTGAGGTTCTCCAAAATCGACTGCTTGGGTTTTCTACTCGGTCTGGACTGATATGCAGCTCTCGTTCTGAAGATGACAGAGTTCAAGATTGAGCTTTCTATATTTTTTATTTTATTTTTCTATTAATGCATAATAACTAATAACTAGGGCTGGGACTTTTATCCGGATTTTCGAACTATCCGAACTATCCGAATACTCGGATATCCGGGTTCGGGGAAAAAACCCGGACGGCTCCGAATACCCGGATAGTATCCGGTTATCCGGATATTTGGATCCATCCGAGTTTTATAGCCAAATTGAGATATAACATTGGTAATGAAAGCATAGATGAGCTGATAACAATATCAAACAAGTATCTATCAGATCCATACGATCGGTTCCAGCCTGTCATCTCTGTCTCTTTCGTCCTCTCTGTTTCTCGATAACATGGCAGCTTCCATGAATGACGTTCGGGGGAATTTTATTATTCCAGACCCCCCGTCTCTCTAATGTGATTTTTCAAAAGTGAAATTGCTGACTCACATGGAGCGTGAGGAATCAGGAGACCCACTCTTCCCCTTCCTCCTGAAACTCCTTCGTTATTTTTGGACGTTCCCTTTGTGATAAGCATGCATACTAAAAATATCAATCGTCTGTAATTTTTGAGGAATCCAATACCAAAATGTGTAATCCCCATCACGAAACAGATTTGAGAGTTCAGATGCTATCCGAAAATCCGGATACTCCGGATTTTCCGGGAGCATCCGGATATTCGGATCCGGATAGTCGGATACTATCCGGATAGTTGGATCCATCCGGATCTCTTCAATCTAAGCGGATATCCGGATAATTATCCGGATATCCGGATTGAGGGATAATAACCAATGTATCTCTCGTAATCTTTCACCAGGGACATTCTTTGGGTTTCATATAGATTACTGGGATGTGTTCCCGCGCGCAAGCGCGCGGATCTTCGGGTTGGGGGTTGGGATTGAATATATTTGGTTGTTGCTACCAATCTCACTCCAAAGTTCGATAATTCAAGTCAATAATTTAAGAAACGAGATAGCCAATCGTGATTATGACTAATTTCCTCCTAACAACTTGAGATTCAGTTCGAATCGTGGATTTATTCGAGTGGGATGAGGGAATTTTCTACCAATCCAGTCGATTTGAAAATTATTGCAGCCAAGTCGTTCCTATTTTTTTGGAGTTTGACGAATTCCTTACGGAATTGAAATTCTAATCGTACACTCGGTCTGCTCTTGTTCGAGATTGAACTCAAATATGGTCCATAAATTGTTCTTCGCTTCCTGATCTCATGACGCTTTATATATTGGCCGTACGTTGTTTTTTATGATTAATCACAGACAAACTCAATTTCACATCTCACGTGGTTGATCCACCCTGTTACGGAAAATTTCACACGTGTGGGTCATCCTAACCTGACACTTCTTCTAATTAACCGCGGATCACTTTGATCAGACATAATTGAATTTCTATCGTAGCCACCACGACGTCCTGGAGCTAGCATCGCCGTGATGAATCTTATATTATTAATGGATAACTTCAATATTCGAGATTCGAGGCGTTCCGATCGAGATTTCGCGCGCCACTTACGAGTCGGCTCAATATGTTTTGCTGTGGATTAATGACATTGTATTATTTGAATGTTTTTATAGGTGTTTCAATATAGTTGAAAGTATCCAATCATGCGATCTACATAGCCGAACTATCATATCTGTTGATTATTTCCAATTTATCGAAAGAAAAGTAATGATGAATTTCACGCATCTGAACTCATGCACTGTAGCGTTCTGTCCAGTCCTGTCTGCTTCGTTGTCAACATTGAGCAGGTGATCGGTCGCGCCTGCGCATCCTATCGGGTTTTATTACACCTGCTTGAATTAATCGGATCGCTGAATGAGTGATAGAAAAGTAGATTGTTGCTTGACCGACAACAGGAATATCGGATATCCCATGTAATAATGAGGTTAATGGTAATCATTTGAAGATTTGATTTCTGATATCTCATCTTCCTTCAACGATCAAAAAGAACTCAGGAATGCATTCAGAGCAATGCTAGGTCGTTGAAGTGATGAATGCAAAGTGCCACAGTTGGCGGTGAAAGTGTTCGGAACTATCACTAACCTCAGGGAAGATTTCCATTTTTCGAAACATTTACCCAAATTGAGTTTCAAAAGCTTATCCAACGTCTATTTGTTCAACAAAATCATTCCGAGATTGAATTTTGTCACTTGAATTATATTTTCTTTAAAATTTGTGAGAGTAGTAACATGACCGCCGCCAAAACTGGCTTTATTCATGAATTTTTCCGGGAATATTAGGAACTTCCCACCCCTCGGGGAATAATGATACTGATGCTCAGATTCCTGTAATTGACAGAAACTCTATCTACAGAGGCCAAAGTGGACAGACCCTAACAGTGGGCATCACCCTGCTTTCGAACATGCACAGACCTCGCGGGGCCTCGCGTCTGTATTTTCCACGCATCACGGTGCTAAATTCGGAAAAAGGGCGTCAGCGCAATAATTTTGCCAATGAAAAGGCAGAAGATCCATTACGCTCAATATCGGACAGATAAAAAGGTATAATAACGGTTACGCTCTTTTAGCTGCTAGGCGGTTTTCGGAGTCTTACGAGAAACGGGTTTCGGGGATGGTGGGTCTTGGTACAGAGGTTCCAAAACAACGGCGAGGGAAAGAAGGGCGTAACCACCATTACCTCCTCAATTACCATGCCGAGGCTTCCGTCAACTAGTTCTTCCCTCTGAATACTTTTTGATCGCCAAGATTGCTTTGCACGTGAAATATTGTGATTTGATAGAGGGCATGAATTCAATCCCAAGGTCACGGACAGAGAAAGGACATGAGTTCACAGTAAGAATGAAAGCTTTTAGTAGTAAGCTATTGCTTTACTCGTACCTTCATCAATTAGATTAGGAATGTCGCTCGACATTCATCCAATCATCCGAATACGGTAGTAGTATCACTGTTTGTGATCAAATTATGCTGAAATCTCTAACACATCAACATCAAATAATCATTACGGATGAAGTCATTGTTACCATCTGATGTCCGCTCTAGAATTCAAGCATGAACCCGAAAAATGCAAGAACGTCTACATTGGATAGGCGCCTAGGTGCATTGACACAAGTTTAATGGACTTTCGCCCTTCTCCTCAGATTTGTAGCTATGAACTATGTGTAGGAGAAAATTTGATGAACATCCTGAAGATACGTCTCTGGCCTTTAATCTGCGACAAGGAATGATCATTGTCCTCTTGATGGAATTCGATCTCATTTTTTTGACGAGAATATGGCATTAAAGAGCATATTCTGGAAATTCACTTGGTATAGACTTACGCCCTTTTGTCCGGGGGTCATGCATATGACTAATCATATAGATTCTCGGTCAAGAACAGTTTGTCAGTGAAAAACCAACTAGAATCAAAAATCATACCATTAGACCACAATTTTATATCTCTAGATGTCAACGCCATGTATCCAAATCTAGACTTTTCCGTTATCAGATCTGCTGTTAGACAAATGGTGTTTTTTAGAAGTGGCCTTTGATGGAGAGCTCACGAGAACTGAGTTCCTACATGGTATTATGTTTCTTTTAAATTCGACATACTTCCAGTACAATGAAAAATGATACAAACAGATTTTAGGCTCGCGAATGGGAGTTTGTATAAGCCCTTGGTTTGCAGAACTAGTTTTAGAATGGCTAAAACTCCACTGTCTAGAAATCCTGAAAAACGACGTTTTATATTACTGCAGATACGTAGATAACTCTTGTTGCGTCATCCGAGAGAACAAAATTGACCAAGCACTGGAAATTTTCAACAGTTATAACAGGAACTTACAATTCTCAGTCGAAAGAGAAGATCAAAACCAATGCATTAGTTTCTCAGATTTGAATATTCGACGCATTCCAGAAGACACTCCTCAATTCAATTGGTACAGCAAACCAACGACTTCCCGCGGATATATGCAATTTTTCTCAGATCATCCTTTGAATCAAAAGAAAGCAATCATCTATAACCTTGTAGACAAATGCACATTACTATCTCATGAGAAATCCACCGTGAAAACCTAAGTAAAATCAAAGAGAGCTTCAAACTAAGTGGATATCCGTCGAAGTTTGTAGGAAAATGCATACAAAAACGCCTGCTTCACAACAAAAATGTAATCATCTGAGATGAAACTGTGAATAAGAAAACTGTAGTCGTGACGAGAAAGATAATTCTTCCATACATTCCTTGGTTAGAACAAAAACTGCGAAACTCTTTGAAGTCTCACAATATCTTTTCAATTCTCATTCCACGCCATGAGTTCACATTTTTTACACTAGGAGAAGATAGAATAGAAAAATTGTATAGAACTCATTGCATTCACAAAATAGGTTGCCAAGATTGCGGAGCAGTATACATTGGTCAAACGTAACGATCTTTGAGAATAAGAGCCTCTGAACACATATGCCACGTTGAAAAACACGATGAGAAATCTGACGTCGCTAAGCACTCTTCAGATGACATCGATTTTCACAATATACAAATCCTTGATCTCGAATACAACCAGAAAATCAGAGAATTCTTAGAGATCTTATAGATACATTTACATAAATGACACGATGAATTGAACACGTGATACAATGTTTTTGAAGAGTGCTTACAAAAATTTGATCAATAAAATCAAAAAAGAGAACACAGACACTTGAATCGAGCGCTTTTGAAGCTGATTCTGCATGTATGCACACAAATACATTCGATTGACACTATATCACAAATCCAGTCTCCCAAGAGTTAGACAGTTGTCGATGCGAGCTCGTCCGCTCGCCTCGAAATCAGATCTTTCTCACCAAAAATACCATAAGTATATGTTAACTCGTTCGACCGACATGTCCTGAAACACAAAATGTGATAAATCTGCTGTGCTGTGCTTGTGATAGTTTGCGATGCCCTGATGATGCTTGTGGGAATTTGACAAGCGAAACGTTGGCAAGAATCAATAAAGAAACCAACCTACTCGAATACTTCACAAGAAGAAGTCACTTCATCCCTAAGTATTCAAGAAGTCGAGCACAAGACAAGTATATCTTCAAATTATCATATAGATTCTGAATAGTGACAGACTGCCACACCTTCATGAGATCCACGTCAGAGTTCATTTGATGTAAGAAATTATTACCAATTGAGGCCATGTCGGAGTCTTGCGGCACAAACGGGGTTACAACTTACACGATGGTTTTTCCATCGATTGAGACGGGGGTGGTCGCAAATGACTCGAAATTGTTTCAGGAATGTGCCTCTGGTACGACCCAAGAAGATAAACGTCTCTCACTCTTGATGAGGAATCGAAGAATCGAGAGATATTCCAATTCTGATTCTCAAAGAACGCGACTTTGCACCTTACATCGAATTTTGAGGGGGATAGAGACGTTCATTCTCACGGATCGTACCAGAGGCACATTTCTGGAGCAATTTTGAGTCATTTGCGACCACCCCCGTCTCGATTGATGGAAAAACCATCGCGTAACTTGTAACCCCGTTTCGCGTGAGACTCCGACACGGCCTTAACTATGGTCGTGTATGCAAGTCAGTCTCAAGAACTGCTCAATCACGTCATGCTTTTAAGATAGTAGACGTCAAAGTAGTACAAGACTAGATTTCAGATCTCAGACAACTTCAGGGCTCTATTGTAGCCAAGTCAGAGAGTCTATTTGAAGTTGTATAGAGTCGGGGGTCATAGCCTGAGGAATTTCGGATGAGGATTAAGATGCCCCAGTTGGCGTGGCCATTTGTTTGTACTCCTTCACTCCTAGAACTTGAATTTTCAAGTTGAGAAATATCAAACTCACTATCCCAGGTCAACTAAGTGTACCACAGCCCACTTGATTGTATAGTCTTTTTTTGAGAATATCATCTGGACGAATTTTCCACTTTTCCGGAAAAATTGACTTTGCTCAATACGCAATAAACGACATCATCTGGGAATGAGAGGATAAAGAATTTGTGAGTTTGTAATAGTGCTGAAAATTGAATCTATCATGTTCATCATTTCTGATTCGTGACGAGAACACGAGGAAGCGACTATGATCCTAGACAGGCCATCTCGAAGTATTCAATCTTTTATTACTGAAACATAATTATATGCATCACGGACCTCGCTGGACTTACGCTGCTTGATTCTCCTCATTCATTTGATATATATTCCCTCCAATCATTTAAAGTGCATCGAATAACGTGTAAGCTTGCACACTCAAATATTTCATTCCTCCATTGGAACAAAATTGTACAGATAGAATATTCAATCACACTGGATACCCTTGTATAGAACAAGCAAAAGAGGAACAAAGTACGAGATAATCCAATCAAGAGCCGAATTATTGGCGAAATCAATGGAAACACTCGCGCTTGAATAATACCGTTTCATTATTATTCGTTATGATTGAACTTGCCGCTCTTGTGGACAGGATTATGAGGGCATTTCCGACTTCTCTCGTGATTGAATGAAAATTAATTATTACTTCGCGCTCGGATTTTGTTCGCAAAGATGAGCGAAAAAATGGATTAAAAATATCTGCACCGAGTGAACTATAAACGAGTCATTGATTATTCATTCATCATCATCAGCACTGTGCGAACATGAACTCCAATTATGAAAGCAAAATCATTCAAGAATAAAATTATGTACATTCTCATGGTGAAAAGCGAGAACACGGAGGAACAAAATGTTGGGGTCGGAATTTCTGATTGACCGAGGTATGATACCCGTATGATATTTGGCGGTAGGAACCGAATACAGTCCCCGGGGTTTTGCGCCTACGCGTCAGGATATTTTTTTTTTCTTCAGTCATGGGGATTGATTTTCCTTACTTAGAGCTTTTAACGTTTTCCACTTACTTAATCAAAAGATCGTCAAAAGATGGTTATGGTGCCACCTCTTTGTAGTGTGCGAGGAGCGTATTAGATCAATGAAATCCTACGTACCGTGCTGAACATGATGGCAGTGCTTTTCACCAGGTCACAACATCAGAGTGCTGGTATGCAATCAAAACGAATGACACCCTGACTTTTCGAGTTGCTATGGAGAAAAATTAACCAAATTTGCGGAAAATCTCGAAAAGCTCACAAAATGGACCGGATGCATCCCTTTCAAGCTCGCAAGGGCGCACATTCTTTGTTTTTATATATTTGTCGAGGGAGAATTATTTGTGATAGCCTGAAAATAGATGGACCTAAAATATAAGTATCATTCCGAAGAAGGCTTTTTTAGCATTTCCTGATAGGTATCATTCCTAAGAAAGCATTTTTAGCATTTTCTGAGGTAAACTCGAGCCTGCCCGTGATGATTCAAGTTTGAAGTTCCTTAGCGTAACATGCTCCTAGAACTATATAAATTGCCCCCCGAAAGCCATGAGATGATATGTCCATGATTCAGAATATATCGAAGGTTACTCAACATCGCTAAAGTATAGGTCTCCTAGACCTCAGATATATCGTATCGTGACAACGAAATGAGACCATTTTGGTAGTTTTAGAGGCTCGTGGGTACTGAAAGATCGAGATTTGACTCATTACAAGGGGACATGAGCTCACCCCAGGAAGTGCCAACAATGCCTTTTTTCAGGGTTGTACACGTGCATTTGAATCGTCTATATTCAGGCTATCGCAAGTAATTTTCCCTCGACGAATATATAAAAACTCAAGAATATGCGCCCTTGCGAGCTTGAAAGGGATGCATCCGGTCCATTTTGTGAGCATTTTGAGATATTGCGCAAACTCATGCTGACGGAAATTCAAAAAATGAGCTCGTCATTCGTTTCCGACGATTCCAGCATTTCCACCGCCATCGTGTTCAGCAGGGCAAAATACGTAGGAAAAAATAGTCTCGATTGGCTCTTGACTCATTCGAGAGATAAGGCACCTTGGCAACTAATTCACAGAATAAGCAAAGAAACGTTTTAATCGCCGTTTTTTTAAAAATGAGTTTTTCGCAATTTGAGAAAAATACCGACGCGAGGGCCAAAACGAAGGTCGGATCCCGATCTACGGTGAAAAATACATTAGACGATCATATTCTCCCAGAGGTGACCTTCCGACCCCCACATTTTATTCCTCAGAGGAATCAGTTGAACAATCATCCGGAATTATTGATCGTTCTCTATGGTATGGAATTTTTGGTGATTTAGAGTTTGATTACAAGGATAGCAATCACTGTAAAAACTACGTGAGGCCATATTTTGATCCCCATTACAATTCACAACGACTCAGAAGTTTCACGGAATAGATGACCAATAAACTTCAACACATAACCTTTCAATGTACATATCGTGTGCCGCAGACGCAAACTATATAAAATACGAAAAAAGTTCGATTAAAAAAAAAAACCCAAATCACCTCAAACATCTTCATCATTTCTGTCCACGCAAGCTGAATGACACGTGCATGATAGATAAGGTTTTAATCCTACCATTGCTCATATCAGGATCATTGACTGCAATTATCATGTCATTTCGTGTGATTTCAATAGAGCGATAAGATAGAGAACAAGGATCACGCTCGTTACTACTGCATCCCAAGGATCAGTCCCCATGACCAATCGATATTAATAGCTCCATTACTCTCTCTATCGTCGTATACTGCAATTCTGCATCGACCTGATTAGCTTAAACGATTCGCCAAATCGACTCATGTATCACGATTGGACTCATGGTAGATGCAAAGACTTACCAGATTCTTTTATCATGAAATCCTAGCCCTAATCTGTAGTGGCATCATGAATATCTGCATGGTACGGGATTGGGTTCAGGCCGGCCCTTGAGGGAAAATCTCTACGCCGATGCATAATATTCGCACAATAATAAGCACAGGTAATACCCGCGAGCTAGTAAATACGACGATACCTGCAGAGCGAGCTGCAAATCCAAGAGCTGAACACGAGCTCGCGGCTCTGTATAAGCCGATTGCTCTCCGACAGATCCATAATAATTTGTTAGCGAGCGAGCGAATGCGCGCCTGATATCGATATACATACACTGCCTCGCGCTACTCTCGTGCAAAACGAGTTGCAAGAACGCACATATCGCCCGAGCAGCAGAGTCCAAAAAGCTCGTAGGTGGTGAAAAATGAAACGGGGAGCGATATGTATAGGTCACACGAGCGAGAAAAGTTACCACGCGATTCGATGTAGAGCGCGAGCAGGCGTGATTGATAATTCCGAGTGGCGCTGTTTACACATGGTCCGACGCGAACTCCATGCACATGCCTGATGCACGTATGAGCGTGCTGGTTGCAACACAGCAAATACACGTCGCGCCGATGACAATCGATAATGAAGAGCAAACGCGGATAACCCATCGTGCATGCATAGCCAAATCCCGAGCGACATCGATGCCAACGTCGCCTCTATATACCTGCACTGCATGAGCTCCCCAGGTGCGACCCGCAGCGACATAAAGCGTCATAAACGTGTATGGTTACTCTAGAGATCAGGGGGGGCGGGGTTGATAGAAAAAAAGCCACTTTTTGATACAGCGATCGAGAATAAACTGGAAAATGAATGGCTCATACTGTGCTCTTAACCTCCACCTGACATACTTCTCTACATTAACGTACATATGTACCTATCACGTAGAGTCCATTGATTGGAGCAGGCACCAAACAGCCGCTTTTAGGTCGCTCAATTTGAAAAAATCCTGAGAGTTTTGTTGCTTCAACCAAATTACGGACAAAGTGCAAGTTTTCGATACGTTTCTTCGAATAATTATTCCAAAAGGGGGGGGGGAGTATTTTCATGTAATCCTGAACTATTGTGGAAGAAGGTCTTATATGTAGTTTTGTTGCTTTCTCCGAAGAGAAAGGGTTGTTTTCGGCACAGCAAATTTTTAATCAATTTTACCATTCAATCAAATGTTTTCTTTGACAGAATTTCTATTATTACAATAACGCCTCGAAGACAAAATCTATGGATTGTAAGTGACTCCTTTCCTCCCAAAGACTTGCAGAACCTCCCAGGAACCCATCTTTCCTTCCCTTCACCTGTGTATGTGTGTTGAATTCTCCCCGTCACGCTCTCTCTTGTACCGTTCAAATGATTCGTTTTCTAGGAGTAATAGATAATCTTTCAAAGACGAGGCCAGTGATCTGGCGGCTCTCCTTTCCCGATGGATAAGATGTAACGGTTTTTTAATATACAGTACCGTTCAAAAGTTCTCGGTGGGTGATCCCTCGAGTACCCTGACTTGCAACAGCGATAAGTTGAGTTCTATGCGTCGTACAATATTGTCACGGAAGCATCTTAAAGAGCAGAAAAAATACTAACTTTTACCGGGTTTGGATTAGTACATTACGCGTCGAGTGCTGAAAACATTTTTTCCTTCGGGAAACCGAGCTGGACGTGGGCGAAGGCAAAGTCCTGCTTGGTTTTCCCGAAGGAAAAATGTTTCCGCACGAGACACGTATGCAGTTTTATACGTCTGTACGCAGAAACACGCTGTTTCTACGTATGGACGTAAAAATTTTTCATCGTATATCTTTGAAGGTCCTGCGCTGATGAAAAAGTAGAAAATCTAGAAATTATTTACTTCCATTGAGACACCTGCAGATTTTTAATGCGAATGAAGATACGGCGATTCTGAAGAAAGCGTCTGGTAGAGCGGAAAAAATGCTATGTGTTTTTGATTATCTTTTACGTAGCGCGTGTGAGAACGTACGAGCTGTCTAGACACCCAAAATGACTGTTTATCACCGGAAACGGCACAGAAAACGGTGGAACCATGATCAAAAAATAGCTACACATAGCATTTTTTCGCTCTACAAGGTGCTCTTATCAGAATTGCCGTATCTTCATTCGCATTAAAACTGCAGGTGTCTCAATGGAAGTAAAAAATTTTCAGAATTTCAATTTTTTCATCAGCGTGTAGGACCTTCAGAAGTATTCCATAAAAATCATCCGAACCCAGTAAAAGTTAGTATTTTTTCTGCTCTTCAAGAAGCTTCTCCGGAAATTCTCGTACAACGCATAGAATTCGACTTATCGCTGTTGCAAGTCAGGGTACTCGAGATATCACCCATCGAGAACTTTTGAACGCTACTGTAAAATCCCCAAAAGTGTGTAATTTCATCGAAGAATATCCTTCTCCAACTTGGTCTACCGCAAGGGGGACACCGCACTCGAATCCGGTAGGGTAGAGCCTGGCCCCAAAATTGGTGCTCGGCGTGCTTTGGCCTCTCCCGAAAATTCTCAAGGAGGTTTGAGGGACCTCGGTGTCTCGGCCCTGCAGTCTGACGAACTCCCGGCCCTACTCAGCACCCGCTGGAGCAGGGAGACCGCACATCTTCAACCGGCGCTTGAGAATGGGTTAGTCTAGGGACTGGTATTGGGGCCATCCATTAATGATCACAATGCGAGTCTAATTGACTCATCCAGCCATTCTGAGGGGCTCCCTGGGCTCCAAAGAAGCCTAAGAGTCCCAAACACCCAACCGTGGGGTGAGCTCGGCCTTGTGCTGGGGTCTGAGCCCGAAGATTCGGTAGTCGGGGAGGGAGAGCGGTCATTGCAGAACCATTCGTGGCCTCGTCATGGCCTTCTTCCAAACCGGTGCGCTGGCAGAGCCCCTGCCCCACACCCGTGGGGCAAACCGGGGTAGAGATGAAAGTCAGGGACCCGGTATATGAAAGTCAATATTCGCCTACAACTTGGTCTTGTGACAATCCAGGTCACCTAAGCTATGTTTTTTGGCTTAATCTATCGATTGTTTAATACCGAAATTCCATGTAATCCCCATACATCTGAAGTTTTAGGAAAAACAAAAATTTTCAACGGAAACTTCATTTTGAGCATATCCGAACCACAAGTATCAAAATTCCGTTCCAACCAAACTACAGATATTGCCAAGACAACCTCAGTTTAGATAGCCCGAATCGCTTTGATGAGCTTCCTCAAAAAGATAACTCAAAAACATACAAAAGTGTTTTTTTTTTCAGTATTCATATTCTCCTCATATCTTCCTCTCAAACTAATTTATTCAAATTCCAATTAAATAAATTGTAATTCTTCCTGCATTTTAAATCAATTGGTTGATACCGATTCTTTCAGAGATCGTTTGAATATAAGTGAAATTAAATTTATCTTCGGGAAATCAAAACTCTTACAAAACACTCTTACAATACTCTTACACAGAACTCCATTTTGATCATTTTTACACCAACTGTATTGAAATTCAGCGTCAACCGAACGATATATCTTACCCAAAAAACCCTAGTGTAGATGATCTGGGTTCCCCTGAAAGGGAATCTCGTAAAAATGGCTCAAAATATGAGAACAACATTTTATCTAAATCTCATTTCTTGCTTATATCTCCTTCACAACTAATATATCCAACTCCTGAGGAACTACTAGGATAATTTTCCAGCATTCTACAACTCATTGGTTGAAACCGAATTTGATTGGACTGCATTTGAACGTGATTAAAATCCAATTTTTCCGCCATAAATCAAAGTTATCTCCAATAATTCCATTTTGACCATCAGATGGAGATTCTCCAAACCAACTGTATTGAAATTACACCTCAACCAAACTATAGACATTGCCAAAAATTCCTCAGTTTTGGTGTCCCATATCCCCCTAAAGTTATTATCGGTGGGGGATGTTCAAAAAACCTTCATTTATTCTAGTTGTCCAGTTGAACTCTCGTAAGACCGCGGTGGAAAGAGATATTTTAGTGCAATAAAACGAGATTTTTCGCAATTGTAGTCCAATAAACCTATAATAAATCGGATACGACTGCAGGAAGAGAACTGAAAAATCACTCGACTTACATTTGGGTGATAATCGACTAGCCCAAGAAAAGCTTGACTGGAAGAGATGAGCGGTATACAGAAGGAACACTGGCGCATAAGGAATAAGACACACATACGCATTTACAAAAGGCATGAAAAATTAGTATCTTGTCGGTTTGGCAAGGAGGCGGTGATATCCAAGTTGCCCACTGTGGGCAGTACTCAGATATATTTTGATGATGATCCAACTCAGATATATTAGAGAGTGATGTGAATTAACGATTGTGAAGTTCAATAGAATTAGAGTAGTTCATGAGTTCCCATCAATATGACAGTGTTCGTGAGATCCACCCCCGGATTTACCCTAATAATAACTGGCATATACCGTTTTGAGAGAGTATTCTGCTAATCTTTTTCAGCAGCGTCTTTCCTTTACAGTTTGGAATTTTCAGTAAAGGAAAAAGAACTGCATATAAAGAATCCACGAAAACCCTTACGCAGGGTTATAGCATGATGGCTCGTACTTGAGACAGCTGATCGTCGACGTTGTTAATTCTTGGAGATGGAATGGGGGAGATATGAGTGCTGGATTGTCCGTCGGTAGGAGGGTTGAGAGGATAATTGCTTGATGCAGCACAGCAATTTTGCCTGTAAACGATTCTCGATGCGAAATGACTTCTGCGCAGGGGTGCGGGGGTACTTCCGGTGGAAAAGGTGACTCGCGGAGAGCGCGTCTCTCACTGACTCGAGTGGGTGAGCGATGATGGGCGCGTTGACAACGCCAACGTCTCTGCGCTACACAATGCGCACTATTGTCTCCCGCCACGCGCGTAAGTATACAGTATCTCATCCTCGTCGAGTTCTCTACCATTTGTTCTCATGAAATGCAACCTGCAAGTCGGAATATACATTACACGAGTGGTGTTGTTTTCGGGCGAATCGCCTTAGCGTCAGACTAAACTACGGCAATCTTTCTGCGCTTCATGTTTTAAATGATCGATTCTAATCTGAAACTGAGAGTGGTTCGAACCATTCTGAGGTTTTTGCGCTCGCAGATGCCGATAACGAATGACATGGATGCGTCACGAAAATCTGGATCGCAAGATAAGAGTCTCATCCAATGCCCCCCTTGCGATTAAGCTCAAAAGCTTTCATCGAAATTTCACTCACGAGCGTGATTAAAATGATCTGGTTTATGCATGTTGGGTTGCGATTCCGCATAAAAAATTCAAAGTGCACTCGGCCATCTTATGTTTTTTAGAGACACCTCCTTTTTTTCAGATTTTTCACTAATCACTGAATCACCCTCTTTCTGCATGTTTGAGCCCAATACATCTTCCATAACTTGGATGACAGGGAGTCGATTCTATAGGTCAAAATATAAACATCTACCACCATAACAAAAAAGGTAAAAAGTCCTTTGGGACCCTGGCGCATTAACCAAAGTTATGTTTTCAGTTAATTTTTGCAAAGTTATCGTAACTGATATCACTAGAATCGTTATAACTCAGAAAGAACGTGTAAGATAGAGGTGCGCAGTTGGACGCATCTGAAAGGTATGCAAAAAACCTATCGGAAAACTCATCTCACCTTGGCTATACAGTACCCTGCAAAAAAAATGGAACACGGATACCTTCACTTAAACAGCCATTACTCCGACGCGTTTGGGTCTACGCCAATTTTCCAAAAAGCACTTGAAAGATGAGAAAAAAATCTATCTAATTATGTGTTTTAAAATTTTTTTTGATCGAAATTTCATGCCTTTAATTGACACTCAAAATTGGAAAAATTCTCATTTCAATCGATCATCGATCATTTATCGGGAAATTACGATAGCGTAAAAATTCTCGCGGGATGTTGTAGCTCTTTGCAAGACCTTCAAAATCTTCCTTTTATACATCACTCTACGGTTATTTATACCCGAGTTACGAGCGATCTCGTACAAAGAATTTCGTACGAGTTGAGGGTATCGAAAGTATGGAGACATGAGTTTTTCTTAGTCGAGGTGGGCGGAAGTCCTTTCGACCAATTTTTGGAATGATCCTGTCAATTATTTCATAGAATTCTGTAGATTTTACGTCAAAATCGTAGATCATGACCTTTTCCGTATTTTTGTTACACTCAACCCGTACAAAATTCTTTGTACGAGATCGCTCGTAACTCGGGTATAAATAACCGTAGAGTCATGTATAAAAAAAAGATTTTGAAGGTCTTGAAAAGAACTACAACATCCCGCAAGAATTTTTACGCTATCGTAATTTCCTGATAAATGATCGATGATTGATTGAAATGAGAATTTTTCCAATTTTGAGTGTCAATTGAAGGCATGAAATTTCGATCAAAAAAAATTTTAAAACACATGATTTGATAGATTTTCTTCTCATCTTTCAAGCGGTTTTTGAAAAATGGGCGTAAACCCAAACGCTTCGGAGTAGTGGTTGTTTTAGGGAAGATATCCGTGTTTCATTTTTTTTGCAGGGTACTGTACATGGACGATTTAGTGAAAATTACTTTTTCATCTTTTATTCAAAATTTTTTTGATTCCCCAAAAATATATTGTTTCATGGAAAAAGTTGTGTTCCATAGGTAAGGAATATTTTCAACCTGCTTCTTTGGGATTTAAGCCGTTTCTTGGGTAGAATTTGAGTTTTAATGATTATAGAAACCTAAATTTTCTGTGCATGCAAAGGGACGTAAGATTTTTGAAACAGTTCTTCCGAAAAGCTGAGGGAATTTCCTATGAAATGACCAGTCGCCGAGTTCAGTTCCATCAACTAGAACTGGAGTTGCAGCGTACAAATGATAGCGGACACTCAAAGGGATTCGGGTCAACGGTGGAGTGGACATGGAACTCCACATCAAGCTGCTTCTTGTACTGGCTGTTGAAAGTCATTGGACGTTTGATTTAAACTAACGAGATTCAACACACCAATTAGTCATTTTGAAAGAAGATTCCTCAGCTTTCTGAAGAAAATGGTCTCGAAACCCCAAACTAGCTACAAAAAGAAGTTCTGAGTCTCAGATTGCTTTCGTGCTTAGATCAAGATGCAACGAATTCAAGATGAGAAGTCTTCAAAATAAGCGAGAGCTGCATCTGTGCGGGATTCGGTCCTGGTTATTATACACGAAGCGAATGCAAATAGCCCCATCCATGTTGACCCGTGCACCCGTGCCTATGCGTTTCGAGGGACTGTCGTCGTTGTACCCGTGCCCATCGTTGTACCCGTATCCACCCGTAGCCGATATCATTGCCGCTCATCCGTGTGAATCCGTATCCGTACCTATCCGTTGGGCATCCGAGTCTACTCGTTTTACGTTGTCATGGCCAGTTCATCCGTGTTACTCCGTATCCGCGTTGACCCGTGCAACCGTGCCTGTCGGTTTCGAGGGACTGTCGTCGTTATACCCGTGACCACCATTGTACCCGTATCCACTCGTAGCCGATGTCATTGCCGCTCATCCGTGTGAATCCGTATCCGTACCTATCCGTTGGACATCCGAGTCTACCCGTTTTACGTTGTCATGGCCAGTTCATCCGTGTTGCTCCGTATCCGCGTTGACCCGTGCAACCGTGCCTGTCGGTTTCGCGGGACTGTCGTCGTTATACCCGTGCCCATCATTGTACCCGTATCCACCCGTAGCCGATGTCTTTGCCGCTCATCCGTGTCAATCCGTATCCGTACCTATCCGTTGGACATCAGAGTCTACCCGTTTTACGTTGTCATGGCCAGTTCATCCGTGTTGCTCCGTATCCACGTTGACCCGTGCAACTGTGCCTGTCGGTTTCGAGGGACTGTCGTCGTTATACCCGTGACCATCATTGTACCCGTATCCACTCGTAGCCGATGTCATTGCCGCTCATCCGTGTGAATCCGTATCCGTACCTATCCGTTGGACATCCGAGTCTACCCGTTTCACGTTGTCATGGCCAGTTCATCCGTGTTGATCCGTGCAGCCGTGCCCATCCGTCTTCAGGGACTGTCATCTTCATACGCGTTCCCATCCGTGGACCCGTATCTACCCCTTTGCGGATGTCCTTGCCGCTCAATCCGTGTGACTCCGTATCTGTGCGACATCGTCCATCCTTGACTACACATTTCCCGATCTCATGGTCTATCCTCCCAGGAGACTCCGTATCCGTATCAATCTGCGTGCCCATGCCGATATGGTGGGGACTCCACTATCGTTCGCATGTCCGTTCGACTCCGTGCCTGTGTGTCCATCCGGTTGCAGATGTTATGGTCTTCTCATCCGTATGATTCCGTATTTGTGTTGGGATCTTGCTCTCGTGCCCATCTCTTTCAAGAGACTATCGTCACTATATCCGTGTCTATTCGCTGACAGACTATGGTCGCCTCGTTCGTGTGGCCTGTAATCCTATTCACGCTTGTACCCGTGCTCATCCGTGGAATCGGATATCCCTTGGAACCCC
Source organism: Eretmocerus hayati (assembly GCA_029851415.1). NCBI lineage: Eukaryota > Metazoa > Arthropoda > Insecta > Hymenoptera > Aphelinidae > Eretmocerus > Eretmocerus hayati. The sequence goes on from CM056743.1 coordinate 49,146,734, forward strand.
AACAAAAGATTATGGGTGTTATGGGAGAACTCATTTGGAAGTGATCCAGGACTCAGGAAGAGTGTTCTCAGAGCTCTTTTGGAACGCCGAGGGTTCAATGAAATTCTTGAAAGTCGTCGGTTTTCTTGAGATGATATTTACTTTTCTGGGGTGATTGTATCAGTGATATTGGATTCTAAAACTTTAGTGGAATGATTTGATCAATTGCAAGAACAGAGGAAAACAGCTTCAAATGAAACTAAGTTATAATCAGAAAGATTCGCCATGCTCCTATCATTCTTTAGAGATCTATATTCTATTTTGAGGATTATATCTCAGTTGGAATTCAGATTTGAGTTTTCGTAAAATTTGACATGTTTCATCCTGATTCCATGATTTCCGTTGGAATCGGATAATATACCGTCAACTGGGGTAACTTCGGGACTTTTTCGTCATTGTTTTTCGTGAAGCTCGAGAAGGTTACGATAAAACCCACCTCAGCCAGTGACCAATCGAAAGCTTTAGATCTTAGCTTTCGATTGGCATAAGCTAGAGCTCGATTCGAGGACTATTCGAAGGTAAGGTCGTAGAAGCAAAACACTTTTCACAAAACCTGGGATAGGGTGACTTTGGGAAGTTCAACTCATGTCACTTTTGTTCTGTAATAAAGAATCGACCCCTCTGTTCATGAATTAAAAGTCAAAGACGTTAGCTTTCTATTGCTTTTTGGAATGTCCCGATTGGATGTTTCCACGCCGAGTAATGCTCATTTGGAATTAATCAGCTATTTGGACTCATTTTCAATTTTCATACAAATTTCTGCGAATTCTCGAAAAATTGGTTCGAATAGCTGATAAACTCCAAATGAGCATTACTCGGCGTGGAAACATTCGCTCGGGACGTTCCAAAAAGCAGTTGAAAGCTAACGCCTTCGACTTTGAATTCATGACCAGAGAGGATCGATCCTCTATTCCGCAGAACAAAAGTAACATGAGTTGAACTTGGGTCGTCACAAAGTTACCCCACCCCAGGTTTTGACAAAAGTGTTTTGCTTCTACAACCGTATCTTCGGGAAGAATCCTCGAATCGAGCTCTAGCTTACGCCAATCGGAAGCGGAGATCTTCAGCTTGCGATTGGCTACTGGCTGAGGTGAGTTTTATCGTAACCTTCCCGAGCTTCATGGAGAACAATGACGAAAGAAGTCAAACTTGTCCTGAACTTATAGACCGGGAGCTAGCTGACATTTTTTGGTAGTTATTCCTACCAGGACAGGTCATGAACTAATGAGTCATTTGTGGTGCGGAGAGGACGACTATGCAGTGACAGACGGGTAAGCCGTTCCGTTTTTGTGCAATTAATAAACGAACACGTTGGGTAATTCGATGTTTCAGAACTATTTTCTACACAAAAATCGAACAATATTCCATCGATTCAGTTGAAAAAAAGTCATCGCTGATCAGTTGGCATACTAATTAGACGATTCCTAGTGCCTACCATACTCGATCAAAATTGTCAAATTTTTCAAATATTTAGAAATATTTTCTACAGTATGGCACTTTGATATTAGGATAGATTGCATGGGAATAATCCATCGGGGAAGCATCGCCATACTAATGGGGGGATTCTGAATCAATCAAAACCGCGATCAAAGTTCCGTGAAATGGATCAAATTCAACTGCTCCGCTACGCCATCTCTCGAGGAACGATTGAGTATTGAATATTCGAAAAATTTGACATTTTTGATCGAGTATGGTAGGAACTAGGAATCGTCTGATTAGTATGCCAACTGATCAGCGATGACTTCTTTTCAACGGAATCAACGGAATATTGTTCGGTTTTTGTGTAGAGAATAGTTCTGAAACATCGAATTACCCAACATGTTTGTTTATTAATTGCACAAAAACGGAACGGCTCACCCGTCTGTCACTGCATAGTCGTCCTCTCCGCACCACAAATGACTTATTAGCTAATGACCTGTCCTGGTAGGAATAACTACCAAAAAATGTCAGCTAGCTCCCGGTCTATTACCCCAGTTGACGGTTGTGAATGATTTAGGTTAGTATATTCTTGTCCAAGATGATAGCTTAGAGTGTAAAGGATAGGCACGAATACGGAGTCACGCGGACGAAGTCGTCATAACAACATAAACGGGTGGACACGGATGTCCGGCAGATAGGTGCGGATGCGGATTCACACGGATGAGCTGCAATAATATCTGCTACGCGTGGATGCGGGTACACGGATGGGCACGGGTATGATGACGACAGTCCCTCAAAACGGATAGGCAGGGGGGCACGGGTCAACACGGATACGGAGTCACCCGGATGGAGTGGCCATGACAACGTAAAACGGGAAGACACGGATGTCCAACGGATAGGCACGGATACGGAGTCACGCGGATGAAGTCGTCGTAACAACATCAACGGATAGACACGGATGCCCGACAGATAGGTGTGGATGCGGATTCACACGGATGAGCTGCAATAATATCTGCTACGCGTGGATACGGGTACACGGATGGGCACGGGTATGATGACGACAGTCCCTCAAAACGGATAGGCAGGGGGGCACGGGTCAACACGGATACGGAGTCACCCGGATGGAGTGGCCATGACAACGTAAAACGGGAAGACACGGATGTCCAACGGATAGGCACGGATACGGAGTCACGCGGATGAAGTCGTCGTAACAACATCAACGGATAGACACGGATGCCCGACAGATAGGTGTGGATGCGGATTCACACAGATGAACTGGCCATGACAACGTAAAACGGGTAGACTCTGATGTCCAACAGATAGGTACGGATACGGATTCACACGGATGAGCGGCAATGACATCGGCTACGGTTGGATACGGGTACACGGATGGGCACGGGTATCACGACGACAGTCCTCCAAAAGGGATATGCATGGGTGAACATGGCTACTGAGTCACCCGGATAGAGTGGCCGTAACAACATAAAACGGACAGACACGGATGCCCAACGGATAGGCACGGATACGGAGTCACACGGATGAAGTCACCATAACAACATTAAATGGGAAGACATGGATGCTCAACGGAAAGGCACCGATACGGAATCACAGGTGCACGGGTACACACAAACAAAAGAGCTTGTAAGCACACGGCAGCTCACATACGTACTCCATAACATTACTATCCCCATTCCACGGAGAGACACGGGTGCTTGCGGAAAAAGGGTTTTGTTACACGGATGCGGCTCAATTTTTTACACGGATATACACGAGTCGAATGCGAATAACCCCTTCCCGGGATTCGATCTTACAGGAAGCATTTTTGGTGGCTGAACCGCAGAGCTCCCAGTCTCACCAATGCATGAGTGTCAGCGAGCGAAGCTATCTCACTAGTATTCCTTATAGTAGATCCATGATCAAGATTCCTGCGAATCATGGACCTCCGCGAATCACAATCATGTACAAAAATGATTTGGGCTACAATTGAGTAGATGATCCCCAGTGTTTCATCGAGATCCGTGTTCCACAAGGTTGGACATCTCCTTGTCAGTAGAATTTGCCAAGATTCTCAGTAACTTCTGCCGAGTCTCACTTGGTAATTCAAATCCGGCAATTTTTCCTTCCCCGACTCGGCAATATTTTTTTTGTCATCAAAAATTTTCACCGTTGCCCTTATAGTCCGGCGGCCGAGCATGGTTCCGTAGCATTTTGGATGTGACTGGACGAAAGTTGATTATTCCCATGTATTTTGACCCGCTGAATCCGATTTTCGATGGTGGAAAGTCGGAAAACTGGGCCGAAAATTGTTATTAACAAATTATTGTTAACAACTGTAAAATGCACTTTTTCGCTCCGGAATTTTTTTTTTATATTTTTTGGCATATTTCAAACGAAAAAGGTCTCTACGAAAATTTCTTGAAAATGCACTGTTTTCCCGTGAAAAATTCGCAAAGTTTCAAAAAACACGATTTTTACAATTTTGCAACAGTTATTGCTCGGCCGTGAAGAGGAATTTCTTGATCCACCAAGGCGCAAATCACTCCTTGAAGACTCTTCTATTGATGGAAACTCCAAAATGGTCAGTATGATACACCCCATGTGGGTAAGAACGGCGAGACCGACCCCTAGTCCGGCGGCCGAGCATGGTTCCGTAGCATTTTGGATGTGACCGGACAAAAGATGATTATTCCCATGTATTTTGACCCGCTGAATCCGATTCTCGATGGTGGAAAGTCGGAAAACTGGTCCGAAAATCGTTATTAACAAATTATTGTTAACAACTGTAAAATGCACTTTTTCGCTCCGGAAATTTTTTTTTATATTTTTTGGCATATTTCAAACAAAAAAGGCCTCTACAAAAATTCCCTGAAAATGCACTGTTCTCCCGTGAAAAATTCGCAAAGTTTCAAAAAACACGATTTTTACAATTTTGCAACAGTTATTGCTCGGCCGTGAAGAGGAATTTCTTGATCCACCAGGCGCAAATTACTCCTTAAAGCCTCTCCTATTGATGGAAACCCCAAAATAGTCAGTATGATACACCCCATGTGGGTAAGAACGGCGAGACCGACCCCTAGTCCGGCGGCCGAGCATGGTTCCGTAGCATTTTGGATGTGACCGGACAAAAGATGATTATTCCCATGTATTTTGACCCGCTGAATCCGATTCTCGATGGTGGAAAGTCGGAAAACTGGTCCGAAAATCGTTATTAACAAATTATTGTTAACAACTGTAAAATGCACTTTTTCGCTCCGGAAATTTTTTTTTATATTTTTTGGCATATTTCAAACAAAGAAGGCCTCTACAAAAATTCCCTGAAAATGCACTGTTCTCCCGTGAAAAATTCGCAAAGTTTCAAAAAACACGATTTTTACAATTTTGCAACAGTTATTGCTCGGCCGTGAAGAGGAATTTTTTGATCCACCAGGCGCAAATTACTCCTTAAAGCCTCTCCTATTGATGGAAACCCCAAAATAGTCAGTATGATACACCCCATGTGGGTAAGAACGGCGAGACCGACCCCCTATTTTTGGTGCATTCTCTCGCTATATAGATATACTTACCCATGCCTGAATTCGCGTCTTGATCCCCTTTCGTGCACTTCTTGCGCTTTCTTCGAACGCAGACAAACAATGTCTCGTATCTTGGCGTACGTGGACATGGGAGAATCTTGGAGAAGTCTTGGGAAATTCCGGAAAATTCACTGTAAAAACTTGTGTGGAGTAGGTAAAATTGGTTCTTATCGAACATGAACGCTGTGACCTTCTTGACTTGCAAAATTCAGGGCATTCTGAAAATATGCAAGATTCATCAATATTCTTGACGTTAGATTTTCATCATTCGGGTGGAATTAGTATTTAATTAGAATCCCAACCTCTTAAACCCAATACCGAGTCGTATGATGAGCAAAATAGAATCGACGCAACCACGATCATAAAAGAAAGGTCTGCTCTCTCCGGTGCTCGGACTTGACTCACGGATGGCGAGTAAATTCCCCTACTCTGCCTCCCGAAATCCAATATGGCCGGGCCGGGCGACGCACGCTGATTGGCCGGTCACTCGTGCCGCTATAGGTATAGCCGCGACTGCAGCAGCTCGTATACGTAAACACGTGTATTGTAAACGACCGTGCTGAGCAGAATCCGAATTTGCGTAACGAATGGTGTCCGGGATTGATAATTAAATCTCTTGTGCTCTGAGTTTGTTCACAAAACACTCGGTTCTAAATCCCGAATTCGCAAATGCCGAGCCCCCTCTCGGGGCCTAAACTGTATATATGGCTTTTGTCTCATGTTAACTTGCAGCTTCGGTGGTCGAGTGGTTAGCGCGGCCGCCTTCTATTTTGTCGCCCGGGGTTCAAATCCCCGACTGGACACACATTTTTCCATTTTCCATTTTTTATCTTTAATACTTGTATCTCCTTTTTTTCTTAATATCAGAATTATCGAGGTAATCACTCAAATTCGTGATGTATTTTGCTGCGTTGGTGGGCAAAAAACGAAGATCACATCGATTTGAAATTATTGTACAGATGTACGCTCAAAAAATCATACAACACTATGAAACGAGTGAGCTTGATGCTTTTTCGCGAGGCCGAAAATGGAAGGGATGATACATTAAAATTCAAAATTGTTCTAAATTTCGTTAAAAATCACTTTATCCATGCATACCATACAGTCTCATCTATTCTGAATAATTGAACATTTTTATCTTTCCAAATAATTGGCCCTCCACTTTAATGTATCCCTTCCATTTTCGGCCTCGCGAAAAAGCATCAAGCTCACTCGTTCCATAGTGTTGTATGATTTTTTGAGCGTACATCTGTACAATAATTTCAAATCGATATGACTATCGTCCGTCTTCGTTTTTTCCCACCAACGCAGCAAAATACATCACGAATTCGGGTGATTACCTCGATAATCGTGTATAATTAATGCTGATGTATCGAGAAAATTGGGATCGATTTTCAACTGATGGTTGATTGATTTTAGATGTATAATATTAAGAAAAAAAGGAGATACAAGTATTAAAAATAAAAAATGGAAAATAAAAAAATGTGTGTCCATTCGGGAATCTGAACCCCGGGCGACAAAATAGAAGGCGGCCGCGCTAACCACTCGACCACCGAAGCTACAAGTTAACATGAGACAAAAGCCATATATAAAGTTTAGGCCCCGAGAGGGGGCTCGGGATTTGCGAATTCGGGATTCAAAACCGAGTGTTTTGTGAACAAACTCAGAGCATAAGAGATGTAATTATTAATCCCGGACAGCATTCGTTACGCAAATTCGGATTCTGCTCAGCACGGTCGTTTACAATACACGTGTTTACGTATACGAGCTGCTGCAGTCGCGGCTATACCTATAGCGGCACGAGCGACCGGCCAATCAGCGTGCGTCGCCCGGCCCGGCCATATTGGATTTCGGGAGGCAGAGTAGGGGAATCTACTCGCCATCCGTGAGTCAAGTCCGAGCACCGGAGAGAGCAGACCTTTCTTTTATGATCGCGGACGCAACCGATTATCGCACGCTAACCTCAACGTTGCACAATCAAAACAACGCGTTCAATGCCCATCAAATGGCACGGCTCACTTGGAAATTCTCCGGGAAAATATTTAAATGAGTGAGATGAGGACATTTGTTGATTTTTCTCGAAGGAACGAGCTTTTGGTTGTGCTACGCTGGGTGCATCTTTCAAAGTAGCCAACGCGTATCTTGAGTTTCGAGGTGGTGCACCTTCGAGGTGATTGCGATATGTTGTACAGTGATTTTGCTATGAGACATACTTCGCTTTTTGCAGCTGCTGGGATTGTGAGAGATTAACTAAAGGTCTCGATGAGAAGATGTAGGCGAGCTCGATATAAAACGCGCAACCGGTGAATATCATACATGCGAAGTACAATGTATAAGAACTGTGCAACATCACCCTTAGAACATGGAATAGAACATCTATTCTGTATCAATAAAATTGTAACAGTCTGGAGTTACGGACCATTCGAATTTCGTGGGCTCGTGATGGAACAATTGGACCATGCCTGAGCACTGTTGATGCGGCACTACTATTCTTAACCGATTCATCTTCATATTCTTAGTCCTTATACAGTTTCACGAGCGTATTTTCTCGGATCTCGAAGCACACTTATGTGAGTCGAGTTATCACCCGTGCATCTTTCTATCTACAAATATTCTATAATCAATCTCGGTGACTGCAAATCGCGAAATACATCTCACTCCAAAAATACTGCATCAACGTGTGGGTACACAGTAGTGATATCAGAAGATCTAATAAACGCTACGGCTACTCTAATGGAACTCATAGCGTACCACAACCAAAATTCGTTCGAATAGAAACATCAACTATGTCCCTAAGCTCCTTATTCAAACATTTTTCTGGAAATTTTTCAAGTTAGTCGTGCCGTTTGATGGGCATTGAACGCGTTGTTTTGATTGTGCAACGTTGAGGTTAGCGGGCGATAAGGGCAACGGTAAAAGTTTTTGATGACCAAAAAAAATTGCTGAGTCGGGGAAGAAAAAGTTGCCGATTTGAATTACCAAGTGAGACTCGGCAGAAGTTGCTGAGAATCTTGGAAAATTCTACTGAGTCATTCCTTTCAGTGAACACAACTTTTCCCACAAAAAATTTTATTTCTGAAGAATTAGAAAAATAGCTCCCCGAGAAAAAAATGGCTAAGTAATTTCAACAGAATGACCTACATACATACAACCGAGATGAGATGAAACCAAAGTTTCAAGGTACTTTTAAATAGGTCATTTGCTCACCTTCCAGGTGCGTCTAACCGAGCACCTCTATCCAACGTTGTTTCTGAGTTGTAACGATTTCAGTGATAAAAATTGCGATCATTTCGGAAAGAAGAGTTCAAAACATCATTTTTATGAGTGCGCCAGAGTCCAAAAATAGTTTTCATTCCTTTCATGGTGGCAGATGTTTATATTTTGACCTATAGGATCGAAACAGCTGACTTGAAAAAAAATACCTGAGACCCCTAGTTTTTTGGTTTATCGTTTTTTCGTGGACCTCAGCGAAAAATAAGTCACGAGGCGTTTACCGGTAAGGTCCATTTCTTGAAATCTTTAAACAATTGAGAACTGCGTACTCTCATCTTTTGCTTACATTCGCAAAGGAGTAAGATTTTCCTTGCTTGATCATCCGTTTCCTGAGCAAGCTCAATTGGGAGGATAGACAGTCGCGTCAGGCCGCAACGTGAAATATCCTAGCTTTCGTCACGGTGAAGATATTATTTGGTATATACCTACCTCTTTTAAAGCCAACCAACTGCACGAATCTCAGGCATTCATGGAGAATATGTTAGAGAGACCTATCGACTGCACTTCGAATAAAAAGTTTGCAGGGTAATGCAGATAAGGCATCAACAATAATTCAAGCTTGCACGGTCATCCTCATTACGTATGCTAAAGGTTTGCGGCCCGAAAAGGCTCAGCATTTAAATATGAAGGTAGTACTTGATCTCAGAGAGAGAAAGAGACAGATATAGTGCCTCTCTGAATCGTGTTCAACCAAGTAGGTATGTTCCAGCGGGATGGGCATCAGCTGCTTGCTTTGATCTCCATTCGCGAATTCAGAAGATGGATACAGATACCGTTCATCTTTCTTACAAAGTCTGCTTGCAAAGTCCTTCAATTTCTTAATGCATGTTAAAGAAATAATTTTCGACCATTCATGACTCGATTGTGCTTCGATGATGCACTTGGATTTGATCAATTTTATAGAGTCTTCACGGTGTGAATATTAGTAGGTGATGACTGATTTTTGGCAGAATCTCGTCCTAGTCCACGATCGCAGAATGAGCCCAGTTCAACATATGGGCTTGTTCATCGGTTGAACGGTCATGAAATCTGTTTGAAATCCAGATTTGGACTATTCCAGACTAACATGCACGAATTGTGTGATGAGGTGAACTGTAAATTCGATTGTGGGAGAATCATTTTCAAATGACTTCGGGCATAGCAAAGTAAAATACTGCTCCAAATGAATATTTTGATCTGAATATGATAGGAAATTGTTCTTTGAATTCTCTAGAACAATTTCAAACAGCTATCCATGATGTGTTTATTACTTATAATTTCAATGGAGAAATGAGGAAAACGGCTGATGAACGAGTCAATTGATAATTCAAGTATGGCGACGTTTCAATGACTATTATGTCATCTTCTTCAGGTCTTCAAATTTTTTATAACAACATATGGTATCAGTCTGTAATGGACCGAAGTCAGAACCGGCTTGATTCGTTCCATCAACATTTCGATAGTCTTTCTGAAAAGTAAGAGTTCAACATATACATTGAGAACGTACCTTTTCGTTTACTATCTCGAATTTTGAGCTCCACTCGGTACGATTCTAACAAAATGTTAACTTTCATTAGTAATAACAATTATTCTATATACGCTGATGGAGGACAATGGCGGGCCAGGGACTCAAATATAAAATTATATTTCACAATCCAGCGTTTATTCGAAGATTTACGACGTAATATAGATGCAAGAAGTGAACACATTTCATCAACAATTTATACATCAAAAGATAACATGATAAAAATCATTGTTTGTATGTGATTGAACGTTATTTCGATAAGTATCTAATTCATTCGACCTTGGGGGATATTTGAGGTTTCAGTCAACGAGTGTTCCTTGACATGAGTGATCCTGACAGCGAGACAACAAAAACGTCGTTTGCTTTCAAAACAGCACCAGTTCTGTCGTTGGAAAACCCCCTCAACATTTCATATTCCACTCAAATCCATATCGGATGCGGATATCACCCGACTATCTACCTCATTTTACATACATAACTGGAAGCCCTAGGCTACTAGGTTTTCATGTGGACGTTGTATCGCAATGAGATGGAGGCCATCTTGAGACTCCATCTATGCCATTATGCACCGAGGCTATCTCATTGATGTACTGGTTAGTATCAAAGTTGGCACGAGGATCACCAGAATTATTGGAGAGTCCCATAGCATGATCCGGCTGCATCCATTGAAGTCTTCTCTGGAAACGGAATCGAGTGTCGAGCACATTAGTATCACGAGTGCTATATATCGGTTATGAGTGAATCATTTTGTCGCTTCGGCACATAAATGCCACTTTTACTCCCCGATTACATTTAAAAGCACCTAGATGATCATCGAATCTGATACGAAAGAGATCATCACACAGTTCATCGACGTACAAAAAGCAAAAATGCTGATTATTTTAAAGCTCCTACCACAATTTTGCATTCGAATATTAATTCAATTAAAAGTTTAATCAGATATTTGTTCGGCTCAAAGAGACCGGAACCGTTCAAGAACGGGTGAATATTTCATTTTTTGACTCGTAACACTTCTGTGAAAGTTCCGATTTGACGCGTATTCCTAAGGCGCAATGCACTCGGAATCTCATGAAACATTCACGATCGTTACTTTCTAGAGCGCCGTGATGAGATTTCTCATAATGTTGGATATTTGCAATGTGAATTCTCTGGAGTGGTCACAAGAGTCTCATTTATGTCACTAAAAAATATAATCTCAGGAGTCGTGAAATAGTGTTCGTACAGTGACGAGTCATTTTCGACAATTTGTAAATTCGATCACACGTTGTTTTGAAAGTAGTATGGAACTCGGAGACCCTTGGTAGACCTTGAATACTATGTAAAATGGTTAGGCCGGACTCAAAACAAGGTGTTTAACCTATGAAAAGCATGAAATATTTTCATAAGTGTGCAGAATGCAAAAAAAAGTTATTATTGGGTCCTGCAGGGTTCGAGTTCATCGTCTTGACCATAGCGAGTGAGAGAGATTTTTCCAGGCCATGTTCTAAAGAGAATTTTGAAAAAGATTAGAACAATTGGAGGTGTTCTTACAAGTTTCCTTATGCACCGACATGCAACGTGTTGATGAACCAGGCAGTACGATCAAAATGACAAATTTTGAGTCGTATTCTTACGATTGTAATCTCGATGACCAGCAAAAAATGCCCACTGGTGATTGATTTCACCGAAGACTCAGGGTTGTGAAAGCTCAGTTCATGATATCGGTACAGTCAAAGCATGCAATTTCATGTGAATTCATACTTGCGGAAGCTGCGCGATGCCGTATTGCCAGTGATTGGTACCGGATGTCGGTCTGCTTCGGTGATTTCTGCCATAGCATCAGCCTTGTACACAGGCGATATCTCAGCAAAACATCTCAACTGTATACGACCATCCCTGAACAAGCCACTGGTATTCACAGTGAGCAATGACTGTGTAAAGTACTTCTCCTCGTCATGAACCGACGGGAGGGTGTCCGAGGGTATGTGAACTAATTTGATTTCCGATCTCACGATTGCTCTTGGAGCACTGGGAGGCTGAAATAATAAGAAGATTTGATGTCTCATTGCAGGCAGTAGGAAATTACTTCCGTTCCCATACGAAGAAGTGAAAAGATTCAGAGTCATATTCTCCAGATCGATTGGACATCAACCGGATGAGATGAACATTTGAATTCAGCCCCCGCGTAAGTCTGACTACTAGTATGTACAATGTATCACCCCTGAATTTTCATGATTTTGATCAATGGTGCTAGATCTCCTCGATCAGAATCTTTGATCAGCCTCACAGATTCAGAATGGTCCAACTAATTCCAAAGCTGATTCAAAAGTATTGAGAGCGTGAGGATATTAACCCCATTTAATGATTCGCTTCGAGGAGAGTACGAGTTGACCGTTGTATTCATAGAGCTAGTCATTGTTGAACTTCAAATCATTTTCAAGTATAAAATTCATATCTCCGAATTTCAATACTACCAGAACCTGAACAATTTTCATCCTGATTGGAGTTTAATAAGCTGCCATTGGTCTACGTTGAGCCAACTAAAAGTCTCCAAACGCAGTGCGTTTAGAAACTTTCTGGCTAGAATTCGTATTGGAAATTCTTTCAAATTACCCTGTGCCTCCATACTCACAGGTAGGCCGTTCAGTTTCCATGTAATATTGGGAGCCGGATGAGCTGCTCCCGATGTGCAATTAGCTCGAAATTCTCCGCCGGGAATCACGTGTTGCCGATTGATTATAATACGTGGAACGGTGTCGGGAACATCTGTGAACAAAGGAGATTTCAAACGTACTCATTCATAACCAATATAGATCAATACCCATTTTGTATTTCATTCAAGACTATTCATCTCTCGAGGGGACTCATTATCTCACGTCGGGATAATGCATCCTAGAAAGATGAAAAATTTCGAAATCATGGTCACTCCATCACGCAACGGACTCAGAACTGCATAAGTACTTTATATCAAATTACCAAATAAAAATACGAAGTGCAAAATCTGGAATCTGGGCCACCCTCTGATGTGGCCACTTCTGCGAGAGTGATATGTAAAATTCATGCATGCCATGTGATAAGAATATGCAGATGCGATCATGAAAGCGAACATCATGGAGATATCAAGCCACAATCACGTATAGAGCTCACTTGTGCTATTCGAAACACTAGATTTTTATGGTTTGGAATCATCGTATCATTATAAATGATTAATTTACAGCGGTGCTTTTTGACTGCCGTGTAAGAACTCTATCTAATTATTTCGGTGACATATTTTCTGTCTAGGAAGTTCCTATACTGATCATCTGAAGAACCGCTAAGTACAAGAAATTGCTAACAAAAACTCGGAACGAGAAGGTATTTAAGGAGCCTGGTGGAGCGGTTTCCGCTCAATTCGCACTGAGCAGCAGTACGCAGTATGCTTTTTTGATCATTCCAGTGCATTGGAGAATGATTCTTCGGAGGACATTACTCTTCGTCAGCTTGCCCGTCGGTCTCGCCACACTCGATATGCACGAGAAAGCATGCCGATTGGAACTCTAATCTGAAAGAAACAGACCAGATTTTTTTTCTCCACTCTGAAAAAAGCAACGGTCATGCAGGAGCCAGGATATAGATCAATTCTCACACGTTTGCATTCAAATGTGAGGAATTCGTTGATAGCTGTTCTCACACATGCGGGCTCGGAAAAGCCAGCAACGCTAGTAGGCGCTTGACTGTTATTTCGATCGACTTTCACATAATTCATCTAACTTGCGAAAGGGATTGAAGAAAATTTTGATATCTATAATTTTGAAATTCGAGAAAGTATATTCTTTTGACATCCACGCGCTTACTCCCGTTGCAGGCAACCGTGAGAACCAGGGAACAAGTTCAGCAGTGCTCCAGGGAAATGATGAAGGGAATAGAAGAAGGGGTACAGTAGATGAGTGATTAACTGATCAACACGTTCGCTGCGACGGGTGGGTCCCGCGCAATGTTAGATCCCATTAGACAAAAATCTGACGTACACAGAGAGCGACAAGCGGGACTCACCCGTGGGTCCCGACTCAGCGAACGTGTTAATAGAATGTAAATATACAAAAATGCCCACAGAAACTTGGAAGAACAAGGTATATGAGGAGCTGGGCGGAGCAAGTTCCGCTCGGCCCGTATTGCCGACCGGAGCGGAGGGGTACACTCTAGCTAGTATGTGTATTCTTTTTAAGGTTACTAGTAACCTTAAAAAGAATACACATCTGGTATACTCAGTACAAAGCACAGCAAGCGGCCAGGGAACTACATCAGTAATGAACTAGTCAATCGATCAAGAGAGTGGAGATGGAACGAACAGTGGATGAGTGATGAATGATGAATAGATATAAGTTAAATGAGTGATTTACAACCCAATCAAATGAGAATCAGCATATGAATGAGATAAAAATGTGCTCAAAAATATGCCTCAACCCCAAACCGACATCCCATCATCCCGTATATCATATTTTATTGGAAAAAACTATGATGTGTAGTGAAGTTAAGCCCGCGACCGTGTCCAGTAGATGGAAACATTGTCCTGTAACTGTTCCACATTCTTAGGATCTTCCACAAACGAAAGCTGACGCTGAATTCGGTAGATTCTGATGCTGAGGAAGACGTCTGACTCTGACAAACGTACGAATAGATAGTAACCTCAAAACAGTGGATAGGATGAGATCTAGTAATTTTTCAAAGGTAAAATCAGTCTCAAGTGAGTTTACCAATCAGTCTCAGAAGGATCTTCTCAAATGAGGTACTAACTTCACTTTCGTTCAGCTACGAAGATACTAACTAAATTTTTCAGAGTAATAGTGGTCAAAAGAGAGGAAGAAATCTAGTGATCTCCTGGGGTAGGGTTATCCTATTTGGGGGAGAATCTAGTCATGTTTCTGGGCAGGTAAATGTCGGGGAAAATCTATTGATTTCTCCCATGTAAGATAAGTTGGTATAGTGACTCTCCCCGAGTAATGTAAATTGATCTAGAGGGAAGTCTATGGATTTTCTCACGCGAAGTTAGTCAATCTAGGGAGAATTTTGATGATTATAGACGATGAATCGTCACGCACATTATCATAATCAAATTACTGAAAAAATCTCATCTGATTTGAGATGAGGTCTCTCTAAACTCTGACTTGCCACCCCTTTCTGCAAAAACTCACCTCAAGTGTTTTTGGAACGTCGTTCTGGTAATCGAAATATATTTTATCAGGGTGATACATGGTCAAATTACTTGAGCCCAGGCTGAAGTCACCCTGTCAAAACGCGGTTAGAAATAACTCTCTGTGTTCTGAAAAAAAAACCGAGATAATCCTTCCCAAATCGTAGACACATGTAGTAGATATCACAAACAATCAACGCAAGAGCTAAGATTTTTGGAATCACGCCAAATGATATAGAAAATAGCTCGCACCGAACGTAATAGACTTTTCTGACTAGGCTCGATTTCGAAACTGCCGTTTATGATTCATCGCTTGCAATGCGAGCTATTTTTGAAATTATTTATCGTAGTTCCAAAAACTCCAGCTCTCGACGATCCCTTGTGATATCCTCTACATGTAACTGCGATTTGAGAAGGGTTCCTTCAGAACTCAGGAAGTAATCGTTAACATTTCCACAAGGGGATTAGCATGGCCGATATCGCCTATCAGAAAGTCATCCCAGCTTACGGTGCTCATCAGGATCCATCGTAAGTCTTGCGTGAGAATGAAATATTCATTCGATGGACTTCAATCATGAGAAGAAAACCAATCCTCTGCACTGGCACACAGACAGCATAACAATTTGATGTCTAACTGTCATAGCTAGGCCTCTGATCAATTTCATCATCATTACATATAAGGGTGTCAAAGGTAATGAGTCTATTTTTAGCGACAAACAAAGAATTTTTGAATGCATATTCATTCCAACCAGCATTTCCAAAGGCTCATTTGAATTCATTGTATGGCAACAAGATGGTCAAAATTTCGTCTCCTACTATGGAATGCAATTGATTTTATGACGATTTCAGAGTCCACTCAGAATTTAGCAATTTATGACTAACAATGGGGGCATTTTCAACTCAATATTTTACTCTGCGTGCCGAGAATATTTTGAAATCTGAGACTGAGATATATTTCGTGCAGGCAAAGGCAAAACTTGATTCGAGTGTTCATCAGATAACCTTTGCTTGAACTCTTTGCGTGGATTGGATTATCTTGGGTATCTTTTTCGCGCAAACTAGGAATATTCTCGCATTCGTGAAAGAGATCCCGAAACTCTTGATGAGATTCCTTCGGAGTCAATAACGTAGGAGATGAGGTATAGCTTGCTGTTACTCGCAAATTCTTGAGTAAGGACTCTACTGGCTTGCGCGTCCGAAAAAGACGTTATAGGGGCACAAATAGACTTCTTACTCACATGACGAGAGTGCAATTTCCATAGGACCAAAGTCATCGAACGTATCTATTATGAACCCACTACTTTGACGGGCGTTGAAAAGAGCCCTCTACTACTAAAAGAACTTGTTCGCACGATTGCTGCTCGCAATAAGTACTCACCGACAACGATGAAGGAGGCCTCCATTGATTTGGTGTCGTATCGTGGTCCGTCTTCTGAGACCTCACATTTGTATCTACCCGAATGACGCCTCTGTACATTGACTAATGTGACTTCGTACTTATTCGATTTCGCCGTCTGAAAATAAATCAATCGCATTCATTATTTTCTTCTCTGGTATTGAGCAATCGGTTCACTTTGGAGACTTCAATTATTTTGCAGGAAAGAATAATTTTACGATGAGTCGATCGGAAATTTGTTCAGAGTGTTGGCAACTGTCACAATAATATTTCAGACAGTCAGTTGAATTTTTTCTCGAAGCACGGTTTTTTCAGTTCGAATGTAGACGAGGCTATCGGTGAAATCGAGTCGAATGGTGAATTTAGTGATAACCATTGTCTTAGTTAAAAGAATATCTAGATATGTGGACAAGATCATGAAGAATCTAGAGCCTTACGAAATTCCCATTTCAAAATCTTGGTGAGAGCTCGAAGTAATATTCTTCAAGAAAAAACACAACCGTTATCATCGCAGAGAATGAACTAGTCATTTTGAGGAAAAAAGGTTTTTGAAAAACAGTCGAAACGGGTTCTGGTTGATTTATCTCATCTCCAAAATGATAGATACAACAGTAAGAAAAATTCCATTTGCTCTAAGGCCTGAAAAAGCTCATCCAAATTTTTCTCAAGTGAGAAAATGTTTATGATCTGAGCACAGGAATGACAGAAGACAATGAACAAAAATATGAGATACACTTAATTCCGATGTATTGTTTCCGAACAAAATCACTCAAATTTTTGGGTTTATCGTGACTCATCATTAGATGTATACACCGTTGGCCTCTCCGAAGAACTCGGCATATCAATTCTTACACAAAGACTGGCCCGTTTTGCCAATTTTAGAACATGCGCGGAACGTCGAGGGCTTCAAGTTCTTCGTGAGAGTTGATAGTATGCCCGTTGATTATAAAATATATTGTGTCACTATTATTCATTCACACTTACATTGACATCGATGCCTCGAACCGGGAAAGTCGTAACGGTTACATTATTTTTGGGAACGAAACGATAAAACTCCGCTTCATCCAAATACCATTTGATAGTATACAGAGTGGCATTCTCCAGATCATAAGTGCACGTCAGTAGAGCGGAGTCTCCAACGCGGACTCTTTCCGGTACGGCCATTTTCAAGTTTGTCAAGCCCGTTGCACCTGCAAGATGAAAACAAATAGATCAATTTTCTGGTTCAATCCTATTGTTATAGAAAGAGGATCTGCGGAGTCTCTACGGAATCTGGAGGAATATTCCCTTCATTCAATTTATTATTGCATCTTGGAAACAGTCTTAGAGGTGCCAAATGCCCTTTTCAATGGTCACATCAAACTTGAATCTGTGCGGATATTCGCGTCACTCGGTCACGAACGATTCTTAGTGATACGAGCGCTCTCGTTTTGTTTGCCCCACACAAAACGTCTGACCAGAGTTCACAGGCCATGAACATGAGATTCTGCACGATTGATATTTTGAGAGACCTTCCAGCTATCATTTGTTTCCCAGAAAACATTAGTTCTTGAGTTCAGTTTTATCATCATTTTGCATTCTCTTTGGACTCAATACTCATTGCAGCATTTTGAATAATTGTAAAAAAGGCAGTGATTGATCTTATATATGTCGTAGCCCGTTCATAGGATCCGCCCATCACAGACAACGCGCGGATTGTAGATTCCACTTGATGACACGCATCTCTCGATCAATTGACAAGTCAGTTTATAAACTAGTTTATAAATACTGGTTATAACCAGCTGGTTCAATGATCTTTCCGGTTTATAGAGAGACCAGTTTCGCACGATCGGATAGTATTCTGTCACCCTGCTTGCGTAATGTTGGCCGGACCACCATTTGTTACCGCTCACCTTCACAACTCTTTTAAACAATCATCAAACGTGCCCCAAATCAGCACCTCATTGCATGAGTTGAGTGTAATCTGAGAAGGAGCTGATTATTCAGGGTAATTGCTCACTCGCCCAGAACTAGAGGCTCATGGCTTACTCGACAAGATTTCATTCTCATATTTGCAAACAATTCAGAATGATTGAATATTACCACCTCCCAACGTTTCACTGCGGCCCAAGTCCGGTGGCGGGATTCCTCAAGTCTAGTGCTATATCAAAGTGCATTGATCAAAACAGTTTAAAGTTTGTAATGGCTGGCGGAATATGGATGAACAATTTCATATCATTTCATTCAATACTCGTAACTCGTTACCGGGAGTACATTACCCTGAATTTTTCCCGAGATCATCTCACTCGCCGAGGGCCGGACGGAGTAAAACGTTGAAAAGGGGATGATGTTTAATGGATATGAACTTTTTGAAGATTGAAAGAAGACGTTGATTTTGAGCAATTAGAAAGGTGGTATTATCTAGATGAGCCATTGAATTCCCAAACGATGGCGTTTTTACAATTCACCAAGAAATTATGACTTTGGCCAAAATTACGCTGTCCCTCTCGTTTTCCGCACCACAAGTCAGTACCATATACATTTCACAATCGATGAAATTTGATTGACCTCACTCGAGCAACCGAGGTGCTAACACAGTTGTGCCGTGCAGTGGCTGCGCCAATCGGAAACCACACCATAGTCAAAACGAGGGTGCCTGAACTCGGCACAAACATTTCCACACAAACACGAATGAACCATTTGATATTTTATTGCTTTTTTATTGCTAATTTATTGCTCTTCATTTTCTCGAATTATGAGTGTTTGTGCTGAGTTCCGTGTAGAGTCAGCACAAACATTGGGTTTTCGCCGACCTATCGAAACCTAACTTAGCTTATATTTGATTGCTAATTTATTTGCTCTCAAAATCCGTTTCGATCATCAGCTTAGAGCAACTTCCGGCGGAGATATGAGTGTTTGTGCTGAGTTCAATGTGGACCCAGCACAAACATTGAGTTTTTGTCGACCCATCGAAACCTGACTTAGCTTATGTTTTATTACTGATTTATTGCTCTCAGAATCCGTTCCGATCATCCCCTTAAAGCAACTTCCGGCGGAGATATGAGTGTTTGTACTGAGTTCAATGTGGAGCCAGCACCAACATTGGGTTTTTGCCGACCTCTTACGCCTTGATTAACCTATGCTTTATTGCTATTTCATTGCTCTAAGAACCTCCGTCGACTATTATCTCAAAGTTGCGACCATAGACATTCGCGTTTGGACATGGAGAGCCCGACAGCCTTCGGTGGCGAGGTTGCAGTGGCGCAGGAGCCGGGAAGTCGTGAATATAGGGACCACTCTTCTTGGCATGTTCTGCATACTTTCGGGGCCATTGTGGAGAGTATTTCACACAGTTTCGCGCTGGCTCACGGAAGCTCAACGGAATAGTCGAATCTATCATTTTTCGAGAGAGATGCAGCAATGGCATTTTGGAGCAAGTTTATAGTATTTGTGACGCAAATCACCTACAGAATCCTTGGGTGGTCCACGAGATTAATGAGGTTCTCAAGAGCATTTCCACGAGGGTTTGATAAAAAGAAAAAAATTAATTGTAAATTGAGTTTTGACCTGCTTCAACATGGCATTTCCAGGGGTATTTGAGTCTTCCACGGTGGGGACCCTGCATAGTTATTTTTGGAGACAATTTGGTTTTGCTGCACTGTTTGATAGAGAAAATGAAAGACGGATCGAAACAAAGCATAGCGAACAGTACCGTCAGTAGGGAGTCTAGCATTGCACTAACGTTATTCGTTTGAACCACATACGAAAGTAATGAAAAATCAAGCTTTGGGACTTTCCCGGGCTTTTCTTTGGCCCTCAGTGCCTGGAGGAAGACATTTGTTCAACCATTTTCTGTTCATTTTGGAAAAATCTTATCTTTTGCATATCTCAACTTCCAAGGACGTTCAGAACGCCAACGTTCAGACCAATTTCAATACATATACACGATGAATCCGAATGTTTGCTATTACCTAACTGTGTACGATAAGTGCAAGCAATCGAGTTACCTCTATTGGCAATTTCGCATCTCCATCCGTGATTTTGGAGGATACAAGCACCTGGGATCATGTTTCAGCTTGAATGAAAATCGCCGTTCGAGCAATCATCGAAGAGAATCCAGGAAACGTATTTTCCGCCTCCATTCGACCTTTTCGCTCCACAGCTTAAACAGTACGTGAAAGTGACCCGTTTTTGCTCGAGTACCCGCTCTTAATGAACCCTGCGATAAAGTTTACAATTTTAACAAAACATGCTTACGTTGCAGAGTCGGAGATTGACCGATCTGAAAGATTCACCCTCGATCAATTTCTAGGCACCTTGACGGTAATTTTCCTGGGAGAATTGGAATCATGCGTCGATGGAATCTGGAACTAAGTCAACTCTTCGCTTTCACCAGTATAAATGGGATGTAAGAGCTTCTTCCTTCGCGATGTTTTTTGCCCTACTACTGTGGCATGCTTTTCGTTCTAAGACGAAATATGAAATTAGTTTCACCGAAAATGTGTAGGATACTTTTTTTGTGAATATTTCGAAAATCGACTCCGAACCGAGGTATACAACTGCTGCGAGTTCCACAGATGGAAGAAACTCGTCGATTCCTTGCGTTTCACCCTCACCGTAGGTGAATCCAGTCCTTTGATGTGTGTGAGCACACCATCCAGCTGTTAATCCTTTAATATAATTCCTCGATTCCACTAATTGTAGACGTGATCCTCTATGAATCACGTGTACGCTACAGTCGATCGAGTTGAAGATATCATCTCTGGAAGTTGAAGCTGGTCAATACTCAATTTACAATTAATTTTTTCCTTTTTATCAAACCCTCGTGGAAATGCTCTTGGGAACCTCATTAATCTCGTGGACCACCCAAGGATTCTGTAGGTGATTTGCGTCACAAATACTATAAACTTGCTCCAAAATGCCATTGCTGCATCTCTCTCGAAAAATGATAGATTCGACTATTCCGTTGAGCTTCCGTGAGCCAGCGCGAAACTGTGTGAAATACTCTCCACAATGGCCCCGAAAGTATGCAAAACATGCCAAGAAGAGTGGTCCCTATATTCACGACTTCCCGGCTCCTGCGCCACTGCAACCTCGCCACCGAAGGCTGTCGGGCTCTCCATGTCCAAACGCGAATGTCTATGGTCGCAACTTTGAGATAATAGTCGACGGAGGTTCTTAGAGCAATGAAATAGCAATAAAGCATAGGTTAATCAAGGCGTAAGAGGTCGGCAAAAACCCAATATTGGTGCTGGCTCCACATTGTACTCAGTACAAACACTCATATCTCCGCCGGAAGTTGCTTTAAGGGGATGATCGGAACGGATTCTGAGAGCAATAAATCAGCAATAAAACATAAGCTAAGTCAGGTTTCGATGGGTCGACAAAAACTCAATGTTTGTGCTGGGTCCACATTGAACTCAGCACAAACACTCATATCTCCGCCGGAAGTTGCTCTAAGCTGATGATCAAAACGGATTTTGAGAGCAATTAATTAGCAATCAAATATAAGCTAAGTTAGGTTTCGATAGGTCGGCGAAAACCCAATGTTTGTGCTGACTCTACACGGAACTCAGCACAAACACTCATGATTCGAGAAATCGAAGAGCAATGAATTCTTCAATACGGCAATGAATTAGCAATAAAAAAGTATAAAATATCAAATGGTTGATTTGTGTTTGTGCGGAAATGTTTGTGCTGAGTTCAGGCGAGGATGTTTTGAGACCGTCAAATAAGGCATACCTTATTTGAAAAACACACTTATAAATGTATTCAACTTGCCCCCACTAAGCCATTTTCTCAATAACTCTGGCCCATCTCAATATTTTCCGACGCACTTCACCTCATTTTGAAGCTTGTCTCAAGACCTTAAAAATGAGTCTAAGTACATTCAATTTGGACCAACTGGAGCCAAACTTTTCCAATTCTCCCAGAAGGTGATTTTTGAGAGTTTACAAAAGTGTGTACCCAACTTGCTTCCATCATTTAAAACAATGTGAATCGGCGATAAAGGGCAGAAAATCGCTTTAATCCGTTTTCATCACCTAACAGCGACATTTGTAACTTTTAGCTGTCCCAAGACACTGTTTCTGATCTATTTTGATGCGCTAAACACGTTCTGAGTGAGTAGAGTCGTACTACACCCTTCCGAAAAAACAATACGGGGGCATGTTGGGTACACTTTGATGTGGGCCTTCTCGATTCTCCAATCAACTCCGTGTTTTGTAGATGCAATCGCTCTTAATCAGAGTTTTGTAACTCTGGAGAACGGATTTTGAAAGTCTCGAGACAAGGAATCGAATGCGCTAAAGTACGTTGAGATTGGTCAAATGAAAACAAATTCGCACCGGTTTTAGTGCATGCGATTTTCTCGGTGATTTCTTAGCCGTGCAATCACGAAAGATGGAAAAATCACTTTAAATTTCTTGGAGAGCGCAGAAATGATTCGGGGTCGATGCAAACTATTTACTTTCTCATATTTTGACGTAACAAACGTAAAAAAAATATTTGGGGAAGTCCACGAGTGCCTATTTCTGAGATCGATATATAGGGGCAACTTGGGTACACTTACCTCAGTTATTTGTCATTGTCTTGACCCTTGTTTTGTTTTGATTCGCTCTTATGTACACGAAAGTCGACTATTTGCGCGAGCGAGAGCGGTCGGTTTAAAAAGTAGCCGGATCATTAAGCCACTTAATAAAAGTGACTAATGGGTGGGATAAGATGCGCGTCACCACGAGGAATCCACTATCTGCGTGTTGTCTACAAACTGACTAGTCAGCCCATCGACGAGCGGATTCTATAAAGAGACTACGACACATGAGTCTGTCCACAGAACTTTTAATGTTCAGGCTGCTGGAGGACGAAATTTTATTTTTTGGCACGCGTCTGGAACAAATTTGGCTGGTTACTAAGACCTCCAAAATAGATTAAAAAAGTACGTGCCCACTGCTTTGAGAGGATGTTATCCCTTCCCGAGTAAAAAAGAATCATATATGCCCATATATGGCCATATATTGCTATCCATATATGGCCATATATGGCCATATATGGCCAAATATAGTGTGGACATATATGGCCATATATAGCCATATATGATTATATATGGTTATATACATGATCATGAAAGAAAGACGAGTCCCTTCGAGAGCCGGCTAGGACGATTAAGCGTGGCAAGAGGCGCACTTTGATCGAATTCAAAAGTAAGACAGAGGCTATAGCACAGTCTCATATCCAAGTTGACTGCTTATTATGAGTTACACTTTCGCACTATCGATATAAAGCGACGCGACGCGAGACGAGAAAGATGAACTATTGTATTACTTGACACTCAACAAATAAATATGTGTTGGAGTTAAATGCGCCCCTTGAGTCTGTGAGTATCATCATCGAATTTTATCAAAACCTCGCGTGGAAAACATTTGCAAGTGCAGTTTAGGATCGAGTTGTTGTGGGGCTACCGGGAAACATTAGAAGCGATCCCCTGCCTAAAAGCATTCTCCTCAAAATAGGGAAAGATTAAGTACGGGGGCAATCGTGATAACCCGCCCGGGTTGAAGTTGAATCAATTCCATCAAAACAGGGTTTTCAATCACAATATGATTATGGTGTTGTTATCAGGGTGCCTAACAGGTGAAGTCGAGAAAATTCGAGGACACATCGAAGACATTTCAAGGAGGTTTCTACTTAATTCAAGGACATTTTTCTTAATCTTTTAAAAAACTGCCCTTGGATGGATCATTAGCATGGAGTGATGGTCAAATTGTTAAGCTCGTCGACACGTTTCTTCCACTTTCGATAATGCAATTACTTGACTCGATCGAGAGTAGAGCAGCTTATCTAGGCTCATTTTCAAGGTCTTGCAACGGGTCCAGAATCTTCCTGATCCTGGCTTTAACAGATGTCAATTCGAATGATTTTTGATAGAATCTTCTAGTCCCTACAAATCTGAGGCATGATCGCAAAGCACATGGATACTGTCGCAAGCTTCCCAGAGCTATTTTCGAGATCATAACGGGTAGAGTTTTTTCTACTCTTTCTCTTTTTCGACGGTTTTTGGCTATGCTCGTGAATAACTGAGCCGATCGTAAGTTTTGCTCGTACTTTGATTGTATTTCAAGGGTGGTGCCGGAGATCAACCAAGAGAGTTGGTGGGCGATGGGGTTGGAGAAGGGGGTTTGCGCAATATCACCGGCGCGTCCTTGCTTATGCCCCCCTTGCAAATTTCCTGTCCTTGAAGGGGAGGGGGAGGGAGCTTTCCCCCCGGATTCATCAGCAGTCATCAAAGTTTGCACGAATGCTGTGCTCAAAAAGTGCTTGAAAGTATGCGAGACTAATCTGTCCATGATGTGATAATAATGCGATTGTCAGTTCATTTTCCTTTAACCGACATCACGCGCAACGTTTTGCGACGGACTTGGGCAGCAACCATGAAGCTGAAGCTAGCAGGTGGGGTTGGCAGGTGGTAGGGGCGTAGCAAGAGGCTCGGGTGCCCTTGGGCATGGGATGATGTGATCGGGACCGGGGGATTATTTTACTCTTCTGGACGTGCAAAAACTTCATATTACGATGGATATCGATTGGGAGTTGGCAGTTGGAGCTGGGCGTTTTCCAGGGGTGGATGAAAACCGTAGAACCGTTGGGGCGAGACGTGAGGAATGCGTGGCTCTAGTATACATTACATTTACTGGCGCTTGCACACGAATAATTCTGCGAGCATGGGACCAATTAGGATTCATTCAGGATGTTCTAAAGAACAAACCAGGAGTGTGTGGAAGCCGCAGAATTATTCTAAGACGGTCAGTTAACCTCAAAAATGAATGTCACGGCAGTACAGTGAGCTTATGGCCATTTTCGAAGTCACGGTGGTAGTCTCAGAATAATTCTGCGGACATGGGACCAATTGGGATTCATTCAGAATGATCCAAAGAATCAACTACGTGCGAGTCAAGGCCGCAGAATTATTCTAAGACGGTCAGTCAACCTCGAAAGTGACTATCACGGCAGTACAGTGAGCTCGTTGCCATGCTCAGAGTTATGGTGCTGGTCTCAGAATAATTCTGCGAGCATGGGAACAATGAGGATTCATTCAGGATGATCCAAAGAACAAACCAGGTGTGTGTGGGAGCCGCAGAATTATTCTAAGACTGTCAGTTAACCTCAAAAGTGACGGTCACGGCAGTACAGTGAGCTTGTTCCCATTTTCAAAGTCATGATGCTGTTCTCAGAATAATTCTGCGAGCATAGGACCAATCAGGATTCACCCAGGATGTTCCAAAGAACAAACCAGGAGTGTGTGGAAGCCGCAGAATTATTCTAAGACGGTCAGATAACCTCAAAAGTGACGGTCACGGCAGTACGGTGAGCTTGTTCCCACTTTCAAAGTCCTGATGCTATTCTCAGAATAATTCTGCGAGCATGAATGGTTCTGCGGCCTTGACTTGCTACTAGTTTGTTCTTTGGATCATTCTGGATGAATCCCAATTGGTCCCATGTCCGCAGAATTATTCTGAGACTACCACCGTGACTTGGAAAATGGCCATGAGCTCACTGTACTGCCCAGACCGTCGCTTTTGAGGTTAACTGACCGTCCTAGAATAATTCTGCGGCTCCCACACACTCCTGGTTTGTTCTTTGGGACATCCTCAATGATACCTAATTGGTCCTATGTCCGCAGAATTCTTCTGAGAGTACCACCGTGACTTCGAAAATGGCCATGAGCTCACTGTACTGCCGTGACCGGCCCTTTTGAGAATAACTGACCGTCTTAGAATAATTCTGCGGCTTCCACACACTCCTGGTTTGTTCTTTGGATCATCCTGGATGAATCCCAATTGGTCCCATGTCCGCAGAATTATTCTGAGACTACCACCGTGACTTGGAAAATGGCCATGAGCTCACTGTACTGCCCAGACCGTCGCTTTTGAGGTTAACTGACCGCCCTAGAATAATTCTGCGGCTCCCACACACTCCTGGTTTGTTCTTTGGAACATCCTCAATGATACCTAATTGGTCCTATGTCCGCAGAATTATTCTGAGACTACCACCATGACTTTGAAAATATGAACAAGCTCGCTATACCGGAATGACCGTCACTTCCGAGGTTGACTGACCGTCTTAGAATAATTCTGCGGCCTTGACTCGCCCCTAGTCTGTTCTTTGGATTATTCTGAATGAACCCCACTTGGTCCCATGTCCGCAGAATTCTTCTGAGAGTACCACCGTGACTTCGAAAATGGCCATGAGCTCACTGTACTGCCGTGACCGGCACTTTTGAGAATAACTGACCGTCTTAGAATAACTCTGCGGCTTCCACACACTCCTGGTTTGTTCTTTGGATCATCCTGAGTGAATCCTAATTGGTCCCATGCTCGCAGAATTATTCTGAGAACAGCATCATGACTTTGAAAATCGCAACAAGCTCACTGTACTGCCGTGACCGTCACTTTTGAGGTTGACTGACCGTCTTAGAATAATTTTGCGGCCCTGACTCGCTCCAAGTTCGTTCTTTGGATCATCCTGAAGTACGTTAATCCGCCTATACCTATAGTTGTTACTCGGAGAATTTCCCTTGAGCGGACACTGGGGCCCCTGTAGCCCCGTGCTTTTCATCCACCCCTGGAGTGCCCGCCTTCATTACAAGATCCAATTCCCTCAAAAAATAGAACTTCCGGCCCTCTGGAGTTATGGAATACTTGAATCATGCCACGAGAACCCCATGTCCCAGGGCCCCCGAAAAATTGCATCCGTCCCTGGGTTCCACCTGCTAAGTCCACCTGCTGGCTTCAGCTTCATAAAACTCTTTCTTGCTCGTCAATGTGTCTCGCGTCAAAACAATCAATCCTCTCACTAGGATTGAGAATTTTGTTTGTCGAATGCCAAACCACTTAAGAATGGTGCTCTGAGTAATACTTATCTGTTATCCGAATGTAAGTGCTAGGAAAACCATGCCTGCTAAAGCCATATCCGATTGGATCCAAACTCAAATCTGTACTTTGGAGAGAAAAAGCGAATGAGGCTCTTTGCACTGTAGAAAGGAAATCTCAAAATCGTGTGAGACTTGTTCTGAAATCCAAGATGTCTGGTTTCCAAACGGTTGCAGTTCAAAATTCAGAAAAACCGAATCTGAATTTGTTGTAAGAATTTGAAATCAGCCATACTCGTGTCCGACTTGAGAGTTTTCATTATTCAATCCCCCATCGTGCACTTTGTGCATTTGTGTCGATGATTGACGTGGCAGTTAAATCATCATGAAATCATAGCCTGAACTTTTTACTTATTATGGAAACGTTTGACTTTGGCCCATCGAACGCCAGAAGTAATGGAATTTCGAGTACCAAGGAGTTCAATGGTAGCCTTTCAACCTTCGATGTAAATATTGACACTGATTTAGCAAATTTTGAATTGAATTTCAGTGAATAACGATCTGAAATCTCGGGATCAGCTTCATCTTACTGACTGTTAGAGATTTCAACTACTTTAATGACTGAAAATGAGCTTTCGAATCAATTCAAGTGAAACAAGTCAGTTGATCAGAGGATCTGGATTCGATAATTTCTTCTACAGTGTGATACTCACAATATGAAAATTTGAATTAAGTCTGCCCTCGTCCAAATACAGTGATCTCATGGAGTATTCTCTCTATTGAAGTGGAATAATGGTTATGGAAGATCTTGAAATTGATCGTAGAATATCGTTTCTATTATTATTAATAATTGTAACGTCTGTTGAAACACCAACCGAGTGATATCTCACTCGAATAGTTTTTGAAAGAAAAGATTGCTGAAGTCCAATCATACGGTGAATCGATAATTCGCCTGTGGGTTCTACTATTGGCCCCAAAGATTAGTCTTTAATGTTCTTGAGTTATAATCTAATCTTTATCGAGAATTGTTTAACGTCACTAATGTACAGTTCAGAAAAAAACTACTCAAATACGTAAAGTAAGATAATCAATGTAAATAATTTCGAATAAATCACTATACTTGCTCATTGAAACATTGTTGTGGAATTGATTCAACTTCAACCCGGGCGGGTTATCACGATTGCCCCCGTACTCAATCTTTCCCTATTTCAAGGAGAATGCTTTTAGGCAGGGGATCGCTTCTAATGTTTCCCGGTAGCCCCACAACAACTCGATCCTAAACTGCACTTGCAAATGTTTTCCACGCGAGGTTTTTATAAAATTCGATGATGATACTCACAGACTCAAGGGACGCATTCAACTCCAACACATATTTATTTGTTGAGTGTCAAGCAATACAATAGTTCATCTTTCTCGTCTCGCGTCGCGTCACTTTATATCGATAGTGCGAAAGTGTAACTCATAATAAGCAGTCAACTTGGATATGAGACTGTGCTATAGCCTCTGTCTTACTTTTGAATTCGATCAAAGTGCGCCTCTTGCCACGCTTAATCGTCCTAGCCGGCTCTCGAAGGGACTCGTCTTTCTTTCATGATCATGTATATAACCATATATAATCATATATGGCTATATATGGCCATATATGTCCACACTATATTTGGCCATATATGGCCATATATGGATAGCAATATATGGCCATATATGGCCATTTATGGGCATATATGATTCTTTTTTACTCGGGTTGTGTCGATAAATACCACATCTAGCCATCTAAGAAACACCAAGTGGATCGTATTGGATCTAAGTCTAATACGTACTTTGAAAAAAGCGCAGGTAAGTTTAAACACAGTTACGCATTTTATTTCACTTTTTTCTCGCTTCCTGGCCATGTATGTCAAGCGCGAGCGTTCGAGTACCCCAAATCAGTGGTTTGGCATCCCCATCAGTAATTTTGGAGAATACACCATGAACTCCAACTCAAAACCGAGTCTATACTGGCACTTAGACTGGTACTCATAGTCGTCCGTAAATTAGACTATGAATACCAGAATTATGGAGAAAAAGCGGATTCTCTGGTGCCATTCAGCTGGTTTTCGAGATCCATATGAATGATTGCAACGTCATAGAAGAGCTCCCATGAGCTCGATCACATATGAGTTCCTTCGATCTAAGCTTGGTAATGCTTCTCATTCAAATAATATTTCATGCCAGGACATGGTAACTGTGAGATGTTGTTTATAAGAATGGGACGAAAAACGGGCAAAACATTTCAGAAGCTTACCACCCATCTTCTGTGCGGATCATAAAAATGTGACCATTTCTTGTTGAGTGGGCGCATGAACTTACCCACTTTGCCGAGGCTATCATTTCAACGCAGTTGGTTGCACGCGCCTGAACCACACGGGATATCATTGGTATTGTTTTGGGCTATCAAAATTCGTTTCGATTATTTACTTGTCGCAAATTTTTTCTTTTTATAAGCTGTATACGGGGAATCTGAATTTTTCTTGAAAACTTGGTTACGCGACTTCGAGGTCCATTCGTAAATCCCACGCCAAAGGCACGTGACTAGGACCAATGCTCTTTCAAAATTTAGAGTGCCTAAATAATCTCTGAATTCTGGCAGAATTTTTCGAGCAATGTTATTTTCGCAGCAGGCTTAAGAAATCAGAAAATGACTTTTCAACCAACATTTCAACCAGACTGGTTGAACTTTTCATACACTCTCCTTCTATCCTACTAGTGGGACTTTACAGGCGTGTTCTCCTGCCGTAACATCAAACGATCCATCCAACCACTCATACAATCATACCACCTCGACTTATTTCGGAAACATGCCTTACATAGTAAGTCCTCAAGTTATTCATAATTCTGACTATGAAGGGAATTTGAATGGGAAAAAACGTCAAAAACAAATTTTTTGCGATTTTGAGATAAAATTCGGGAAATTTTTCCATCCTGAGCAGCATTTCTTTTCACTGAAAATGTCAACAAGAATGAAAGGAGAATCTATGCTGACAATGAGACTCCCAACTGACTTCCTGTATCGGAACTATCTCAATATTTTCTGGCCATCGAGGCGGACAATTTAATCAATTGTCTTTGTCCGACACAAAATTCCAACCCCAGCAATTCTCAAATTCACGAGGGTCTGGAAATCGGTACAGCAGGAGTGCATAAGAGGCAGTGGTTGAAGGACCACAGACAATGAGTCTCGCTCGTGTTCTTCCATACATATACAATCGAATTCATAAGGATAAAAGCTAGGTAATCTGCAACGAACACAGCTCAGAAAACGTCACGATAGAATCTCGTCAGAATTTGAAATGGTAATCTTGAACGCCCCGCCCTTTGCAACTCTGGTCGAAAATTCAGCCGCACGCGGCGAAGCACGCGGCCATCGACCTCCCTTCACTTCACCATTCAACTACACCCAGTTGCCCCAAAAAGTATAGAACAACAAGGAAAGTGAAGAA
Source organism: Eretmocerus hayati (assembly GCA_029851415.1). Lineage (NCBI taxonomy): Eukaryota > Metazoa > Arthropoda > Insecta > Hymenoptera > Aphelinidae > Eretmocerus > Eretmocerus hayati. The sequence goes on from CM056743.1 coordinate 49,177,405, forward strand.
TGATCTCAACTGCCCCTTCTCTTCGCCCAAACTGTATGGCCTCAGCACGTGTGAGTCTTCTGTATTTGGTATTCTTTTAGAGCCTTGTAAGGATTATGCACTGCTGACGGGGCTCCTTTTGCTGTTTTTCATCTGCTTTACTAATGAAAGGGGCTACTGTTCTTGGCGCCGACGATTCCAAATATAAACTGAAAGAACTGCTCCGATTTTTGCGCAGAGGAGGTGAAAGCAAAATCTGCAGCGAAAAGACTCAGCATCCGGAAATTAATAGAGTCGCGAGAGTGAAAATTGTGGTAAGGCGATCCCTGCTTTGAGTAATTTTCCTACACCTTCTTCCTTCCTGTTATACTTTTTGCCCGCATCTGTATTCATATCTGTTTGACATTGTCTCTTTTTGCCTCTTTTCTTCATCATTACGGGAAGCTTCGCCTGCAACAATGGCTTGTAAATGTGCGAGTAAACGAGACGACGGTTCGATCAAAGAGGAAACGGGAATGAGCAAAAATATTTTATTTCAAAGAAGTCTTCCATGCTCTCGTGGAAATAGTGGCGCCTCTCATCACCGAGCTTTGTAAGATCTTGCTTCCGAGAATGTCCAATGAAAAATGCCATCCTTACTGAGAACCCAGGAAAGAAATGCAAATCTGGTACGTATTTGCAGTAGATATTCTCTGATCGTGACTCATTCTCGATAATAATTTGACTACTTTAGAACTAGATACACTATCTCAATCACTTGGCCGATAGAAATAAAAGTCCTCGTGCTTGTAACAAAAATGTATTAGTGAGAAATGGAACATGAATCACTTATTTGATTTTTTGAACACGTATATTGATATTAAAATCTAAACATCACAGCAGTTATATTTCATGTGGACATGGAATTGTGATGAGACCAATGGTTGAATTGATAGCCTGGATATCATTTTTCTCTACAGAGTAGTGCTTCGATTTGTGCTTGTCTACGTTGAAAACTTGTCAGGATTTGCCTTTTTTCCTACAGAACAGGGGTATTCCACATGTACAACTTCTGGCATAGTCTTGAATAAGTATGATGATTGTTTTTTAAGCCAAAGTAATGAGTAAGACTTTGAATCAAGAATAGATTTTAGTTAGATATTACACCAAGCTTTAGCCTAACTCAGGAGAGAATATAAACGAATTGGACAGATTAGAGAAGCTAGGAATATTGAAAAATAGAAACCCTGCCACGCAGACAAAATTCTATGCTTCAAGAACCGCAATACGAACGTCAAGATATGGAAATAACCTCGACGTTCTTTTTCTCATTAAGGTCTCTATTCATATTTCTTTCAAGTTCGGCTTCGCCTCGCTCTTGTCACTTTATTTATGCCCAAGATATCAAATACTCGTCATCTTGGAGTCGTCACAATGTCGCAAAATTTATTCCACGATGTCTCAAAAAGAGATACTCATCTCTAGCCCAGCTGACTGAACTTCGACTCATAACTGACTCCTCTCAGTTTTTATGGAAATCAAAACGAGATCGCGTATGATGCACTCACCCAGTCGATAGCATCGGACAAAGGATTACTGTATTTCACATTGCGAGTTGACGCCAGTGACTAGTTCGAGCACTTGATTACGACTCTGCAAAGTTATCTCAATACTACTCTCTATCCTTGGAAGTACAAAGTCGGTTTGATATATCCGAATGGATTACGTTTCGACTGACTCTTCACAAAGCAGTGGTGGGAAAATTGGGAAGATGCCGTCGTTGAACACTCCATTTCATTCCCTTTTTTGCAGTGAATGAAAATGTAATATACGGAACTATCATATTGTATCCATCAATACTGATACTTGAATTCTTCTACGCAATAATTGTCAGAGATTACTCTAAAAGTGCTCATTGAGAGATTGAAACAACCTCTCATTCAATTTTTATAACCATATCATTGAGGGAATTTTTGCATAATCTTCTCGGATGGAGAATAATAACGATCCCAAGGAAAAAGTGTCTATACCTTGAGTTTGAAAGTAGTTGATGGTTCGGAAGAAAGATGAAATTCAAGCGTGTGAGAGGTATGAGACCAACAAGTAGATTGCAAGTTTGACGGGCTGAAATTCATTGGAGGGAGGTTGCAAGAAAGTGGACAGCTAAATGCTTGAAAAAGACGACAGGAAGGAAGTTAAAACTTGTTCGGAAAAATCAATCGCGATCTTTGGCCGTCTGACTTTGCAAAAAGGGCAAAACTCGATCCTATAGACATTCTGCCTACATCGAATGGAGAATCTTGACGCTCATCCTCTGTCCTGGTTCCTAAGTTGTGACTTCTTCTACGAACATTGAATATAGTCAACTCGGGAAATGGAAACATATTCGTCCGAGGGGTATGTCACAAATCTGCTCACTGTTGCTTGGACGCCAGTATCGTCCAGTATCGTCCAGTTACGTCCATTCGCAGCCGTTCGGCGTATATTTTTTGAGAGCTGAACTGGACTGCGAACAGAGGTACTGGATAGCGAGTGGCGAGCGAACGGCAGTGAATAGCGATAAGCGGCGATTGAGTGGACTGTTCGCCGAGTCGGTTCGCCCCGGCCGCACTCTATAGTTTGTGCTGTTTTGATGAATCGATGAAATTATTATCTAACAATTATTACAGATAAATTTTGTCATTCTGGGGTCAACGACAAGCTGTAAGTGACCCAGGCGGTCCTAAATTTTACCGATAAACTACCGAAATGATCCCTAAATCACAAGCCCCGTATAGGGGCCCGATGAACATGTGGAACATTTGAGCTCTCCATGTAATAGAGAAGATTAGCGCAGGGGTAGCGTGACCGCTTCACACGCGGAAGGTCCGGGGTCGATCCCCCAATCTTTTTTTTTTTTTTTTTTTCAATTCGAGATTCTTTTTTAGCCTCTCCTCACGTTCGCAATTTCCTACTATCGCTATTTGATTGAATGAGCTGACCTCTCGTTTTCTTGGTTGACACAACTGTAAAGGCTTACATAGTTCCAGTATAAACTCTCCGAAGTCTTGTTTTTGGCGAACAAAGTCATTCATTAATTACAAAGATAGATTTCTTCTTAAAGTAATCGTCGAGCACGACCAGATCAATCTATAACTTGTCACTTGAAAAAAAAAAAAAAAAAAAAAATATATAATGGAACTTGCCGACCAGCCCGCCGCGGAAAATGGCATTTCTTTATCATCAGCTGATGTATTTTGAACTACTAATATGTATACGATTTTAATAGTAAGGTAAGTGTGTCCAGTCTGCTCCCGATTTCTTCATAAATTTGGCCCATCCCAGCATATTATATCCAGCTTGAGAGTATTTTTCAATCTGTTCCGAGCCACGAAATGACCCCAGTTACGCCATGACCCTAACCAATCCGAGCCGAACTATATCAATTTTTGCATATAGCAAATTTTTTTGTATTCAACAGAGAGAGAAGTTTTTGTATTGAACAGGTATTTACTCTAATAAATTGCATATTCCTCAAATCGATGGCTTAGAACCACAAGGAACTATCTAGAGACGTAAGAGTTAAAAAAAACTATCCAAAAAATTTTGGTTGATAGGAACTATCTAAAAGTTTCTGTGAAACAACTATCTAAAAATTTTAGTTAGAAAAGAACTATCCAAAAACGTAAGAAATGAAAGGAACTATCCAGAAATGTAAGAATTGAACGGAACTATTTGAAAATTTTTATTTTAGGAAAGAACTATCTAGAAATTTTTGGTTGAAAGGAACTATCCAAAAACGTAAGAGTTAAAAGGAACTATTTGTGAATTTTAGGTTGAAAGGAATTATCTGAAAATGTCTGTTTTAGAAAAAAACTATCTGTAAATTTTTGTGAAAGGAACTATCTGTAGATATCTGTTAAATGAACTATCTGTGAATTTCTGTAAAAGGAACTATCTGTAAGTTTTCGTAAAAGGAACTATCTGTAAATTTTTGTAAAAGGAACTATCTATAGATTTTTATAAAAGGAATTACCTGTGAGTTTTTGTAAAAGGATCCATCTGTGAATTTCCGTAAGAGGGACTATCTGTAAATTTTCGTAGAAGGAACTATCTGTGAATTTTTGTAGAAGGTGTAGATTTTTGTAAAAGGAACTAGAAGGAAGCATTTTGTCGAATGTAATGTTTAGTCGGATAAGGCTGGTGAATCGGCTCTTGTCGAGTGTCATCTCCGTGGATTTTCGAGTATTCGGGGTCCTGTTTATGGAGTCATTCTCTGAAGAAAGTCATTTTTTGAGGGTCTGAACGGATGAAAAAAAGCAAGAAAATAGGGAAAATATCGAGAACTTCAGATAGATGTCCCAATTAGTCGGGAACTTTAGTTTCTCAATTTCAGATGAGATCGTGAGGAGAGAACTGTATAGTTTTCCGGCATTTTATTCTGGGACGAAATCAAAAGTTGTCAGAGCGTGAATATTTCTCCTTAATTGGTCAACGTTTCAAAAACATGTCGAAGAATTGCAGATCGATTCAATCTGATGCGTCAGGATGCGGTCCCGCAGGAGGGGCATCAATTTTAGCGTTTTTCATCGGATTTTTCACGGTGCTGTACGACAGGAGGAGCAATTTTGGGCCCTAAGGAACCTATTCTCCTACTCGTTTTGGTGTTAGAAATCGGGGGAAATTAATCTGTGGGCCATACTTGATAAGGGCCGATTCATCTTGCTGATACGCCTAGTCAATTTAGCTCCTCGTCTATATATAACCACCATATTTCCAAGCTCTTATTCTATTCAAAACTTTGTCCCACGAACTAAGTATCTCACCACATGATTTCAAAGTAAAATCTCCTGTCCTTATACAAGATGCCATTAGATCTCATACAGGATGTATTGATACTAAGGTATACTTGACAAGAGCCAATTCACTAGCTCTACTCGCCTGCACCCTTTCACATCCTGAAATAGCTCTATTTTTTCCTGGATACTTCTTCTTAACGAAAACTTTTCGGAAAGTTCACTTCAACCAAAAATTTACAGATAGTTCCTATTACGAAAATTCGCAGATAGTTCCTTTTACGAAAATTTACAAATAGTTCCTTTTACAAAAATCTACAGATAGTTCCTTCTACAAAAATTCACAGATAGTTCCTTCTACGAAAATTTACAGATAGTCCCTCTTACGAAAATTCACAGATAGTTCCTTTTACAAAAATTCACCGATAGTTCCTTTTACAAAAATTTACAGATAGTTCCTTTCAACCAAAAATTTACAGATAGTTCCTTTCTACCAAAAAATTCTAGATAGTCCCTTTCTGAAACAGAAATTTTTGGATAGTTCCGTTTAATTCTCACATTCTTGGATGGTTCCCTTCAACTCTTACGTTTTTAGATAGTTTTGAACGAAGAATTCCTTCTAGCCAAAAATTTACAGATAGTTCTTTTCTAAAACAGAAAATTTCAGATAGTTCCTTCTACAGAAATTCTTGGATAGTTCCTTTTAACTCTTACGTTTTCAGATAGTTCCTTTTGGTTCTGAGCCATCGAAATATGATCATAGATGTGGAGATACGGTTTGTGGCATTCGAAAGGTATTGAAAAAATCTATCAAGATTGATCTTGTAGAGTTGGTTTGGATGTTGAGTATGAGCAGTTTCGCCGTGCAGACGTGTGGGAAACGCAGAAAATTCAATTTCTCAATTGTTAACATACCAATTTCTCAGATCCTTGAAAATTTGATCAATCATGTGATATTTTATGTTCTTGTGTAGAAAATGGTTTCGAATTCCTTAATCGTTCTAAGGCTGATTTTCACTATTTTTCACGCATCTAATTCGCAAACGATTGGAAATCGTCTGTTTTCTGCGCATTCGCATCTGGACGCTGTAAATCTTGTTCGAATGCATGGAATTGAGTTCGCCAAGTAGTAATAGTCATTCGCAGAGGAATATCCTCGAATCTCCAGTGGTATTGGTACCGAAAATTTAAATTACTGCGTATGTGTAGAATCAGACGATTTTCAATGGCTTATGAAATAGAAGTGTGGAAAATAATAGAATAGGCCTTAATACGCTACAAAAACTCGGGACCATTTTCTATGGAAAAACATATAACTTCATATCAAATATCACATTTTCATGAATCTGAGAAATCGGTTTGTTCAGAAATTGAATATATAATTATGTGCGCTATATGCGTTTCCCACACGTCTGCCCGACGAAACTGCTCATGCTCAACATCAAAATCAACTCTACAAGTCATACATTGATCTGAACGTGTTCGACGACTACTTTGAAAAGAGATCTATCATTGTAATTGGCGAATGACTTTGTTCGCCAAAGACAAGACTTCGGAGAGTTTATACTGGAACTATGTAAGCCTTTACAGTTGTGTCAACCAAGAAAACGAGAGGTCAGCTCATTCAATCAAATAGCGATAGTAGGAAATTGCGAACGTGAGGAGAGGCTAAAAAAGAATCTCGAATTGAAAAAAAAAAAAAAAAAAAGATTGGGGGATCGACCCCGGACCTTCCGCGTGTGAAGCGGTCACGCTACCCCTGCGCTAATCTTCTCTATTACATGGAGAGCTCAAATGTTCCACATGTTCATCGGGCCCCTATACGGGGCTTGTGATTTAGGGATCATTTCGGTAGTTTATCGGTAAAATTTAGGACCGCCTGGGTCACTTACAGCTTGTCGTTGACCCCAGAATGACAAAATTTATCTGTAATAATTGTTAGATAATAATTTCATCGATTCATCAAAACAGCACAAACTATAGAGTGCGGCCGGGGCGAACCGACTCGGCGAACAGTCCACTCAATCGCCGCTTATCGCCATTCACTGCCGTTCGCTCGCCACTCGCTATCCAGTACCTCTGTTCGCAGTCCAGTTCAGCTCTCAAAAAATATACGCCGAACGGCTGCGAATGGACGTAACTGGACGATACTGGACGATACTGGCGTCCGAGCGACAGTGAGCAGATTTGTGACATACCCCTCGTATTCGTCCAATGCAGAATGAAATTGATATTTTTCGGGTGTCTTTCGATTGAGAACTGTGGAAGATTCGGTAAATTATGCATGGTTCTTCGTTATTAGCTTCGGAATGTTTCTGGAATTTGCAATTGGTCTATTCAAATGTGACACACGATCTAGTCCTTTTTTGGTATCCCTCATCAATGTACAATCAAATCTACTAGACTCGGTTACTATTCAGGATATTATAGTAACAGCGTCATATGTGACCTCCATAAGTCTGGAAACAGCGTTCAGCTCGAATTTTGCCATTGTCATTTGGAGAGAAGAATAAAGTGCCCAGGTGAAAATTGCTCTGATGCCACAGAACCATACCAACAGTATGCGGCACAGATGCGTTTTGCTTCGTATTGTCTATGATACGAACTAGGCGGACGATCGAGCGTCAAGTAGATATTGCCACATATGTACATAATGCATCCACGTTATCAGCCGATCTTGTTATGCTTATCGATCGGCTGTTAGTTTGTTTGTTTATTCACGTTGCAAAGTTAGTCTGCTCGCGACTGTCACATAGTGTTGGTATCTGCTGATAAAGTTGAATTCGGTTTTCGAAACTGTGTGTCTAATTATTGGCTGAGAACGAATGTAACGATTCGGGGTCTCATCCAGAATGGAAGATTCGAGAGATTGTTGAAATATTCAAACCCGCAGGACCAATTACTCGTTGCTAGGGAATCGCTGAGACACAGGGCTGCCATCATATTTCATACCTACCCAATGTCCAAGGACCAATGCTCACTCAGAATTTTGTATTTTTTCAGGCAAGCGCATGAGTGACACAGGGAACAACCCCACACAACACCGTGGTCTCATTGGGGCCACTATGGCGCTGCCCAACGTTCCGGTGCGGAGATGGTGAATGTAAGGATGGCTCGCGCGACCGGCGAGATGTTGACTGACGACGCAACGTTACGACCGCCGCTGCTACGAGCGAGGGTGGTGCTGTTGGAACCATCAACGCTACCTCTGGTGAGGCCACATCATGCGACACTGCTGCACTTATCGATGCCGCGTCCGGGAGTGCTGATGGGATCGTCGATGCTGGGTCCGGTAGTGCTGCGTCAAGAGACGCTGCGCCAGGCAATGCTGTCGTCGACCATGCTGCGAGTAGACACGTAGCACCGAGAGTTGTGGCGTCTAGCGATCCTGCTTCTGGAGATGCTTCAGTCGGTGCTGTCATGGCTCATTGAGCAACATCGGACGGTGCCGCGAACAATGCTACGTCGGGACCCGCCACTCACTTCGTTCCGCCAGGGTTCTGTCGCGTCAGAGAAAAATCTGTCCATGATCCCGAGGTGCAGTATTCGGCCGATGAACTTCACCATAGCAGCCAAGATTTGATTGCTGAGAGGCAAAGTTTTGAAGAGAGACAACGGATATGAAGTGAAGAAAGACGATTGATTCAGGATCAAGTTCAACATTAAGAACAGGCGAGTCAACATTCAATCCTCACAATCAACATCTCACAAAACAGGACCAATGTGCCCAACATAACACTGTTGGTAGATTTCCTACAGCAATAGAATCGAGACCAGATGAATTGAGTTAAATCATCGGAAACAAAAGCACGCTATGACTTCGATGCCGAGAAAAACTATTTCACCTCGGCACAGGAAGTTCCGTCCTACTTCCCGAGAAGATCCTCTGCAGGAACACCAACATCACAATCGTCGTGGGGTCGACCAAACTTGATCCTGGAGATAATCCACGATAATGTCTTCTGCATCCAAAAATCATCGAGACACAAGAGACGAATCGTCAATGAAGATTGTCTCGCACCCTATTTGGACCGATAAGAGAATTGACCCATCTGGGAGATTTCGCTGGTTTCCCCTCAGTTTCTCAGGCAAATGCCGGGACAAGGATTATAATATCCAGCCCACATCACTTTCTATCATAAGCCCACTAGCAACATTCCCGTGAGACGGAGACGCTCAAATGGTCAGCCCATCATAGAATGAATACTTTGAGGACCTAAGAACAACGATTAGATTGGAAATCCTGGAACCGCTGTTGGAATGGAGGAGATTAATTTGAATAATGGAGTTTTCTTCAAAATTAGATCTTTCCTAATCCAGGGACTAAGGCATCCTGATCTATCGGACACAAGTGAAGACTATTCGACAGATAAAATCAATTGGAGGAGTCCTACGACTGTACCGCTCGTGACGGATTCTCTGCTGAACCAGAATCATGCCTAATGCATAAGTATACCTTTATCGATGTTCACGGTATAGCTACTAGGTATGATTCTAGTTCACGCGTTGACCGCCTCATGAAATTCTATTCGGAGAAATTGGCGCTTGAGTCGTGGGACATGTCAAATTGACGAGGAAGGCAATCTTTCGATGGGTGATAGTCTAACATATGTACATATTGCATACCCGTTTGCAGCTGATCTTGTTCTGTGTACTGATCAGTTGCTATTTTGAAGTCTATTTACGTTGCGAATTTAATCAGCTCGTAGCTGTCATTGGACTGACACATCTTGTTTCACTGTGGGCATCTGCTAATAAAGTGAAGTTAAACCGTGTGACTATTTGCTGAACACAAGTGTAACAATTTCAAAACAAACGTCAAGTTCGATCGAATAGGAGTTTCTTCTAGACCAAATTCTGGGAAAAAACTTGATCAATATTTGATGATAATTTCAAGCTGCTTGGAGATATCTCTGATCAAGTATATAATGTGTCGCATGGATGGGGACGATAATGGAAAATACCATGAAATATAAGGAGAGAGGGTTAGGGGACCATGCGTGGAGGGGAGCACAGCTGGTAATAGATGTAAGTGTACGTTTGGGATAAGATGGGCAAATGCAGGAGAAATTTAAACACACGATCCAGATGAAAGATCTCATCTTTCATATTGATATATTCAATCTCGGAGTGTATAAAAATCGTCTTTGAGAGTGCTCTGCTATATATATGAGAAATTCAGCTTTCTCGTCAGAATCATCGTGTTCCGCCGATCAAATTTGTGGCCCAAGTTTTTTCGATGAAGCGACACTGCTGAATGTTCAGAAGCATTCCGGAGTAATCCCAGTTGACGTTACGTTCACATGTTCGTGGATCTTCGGCTTCCCGTGGGATATGGTAACCCCGATCCAGTATCACATTTGTCACGAATTCAGATTAGCATTCATGGGTACCTCTCTTTATACGAATTAATGATAATTGTCGAATGTGATGATGCCAGAGCATCATTCATCAAAGAAATCTCACTAAAGATATCAGAGCCCTGAACTGGGGTCGAACTCGATGCCGCAGTACAAACAAACGCGCCTCAGCCTGTCCGTAAAAGAGTGTGTAGGAAATCAAGAGAGTAGAAATACAATAGCCAATTGTACAAGTACGTTTCGTTATAGTGGATATTGGAGGTGTTGGGGTCCACCAGAGACTGAGATGGCTCTATTTCACCGCAGGAGCCACTGCCCGCGAAGACTTTGACACGAGAGCGTGTCAAATAAAAACAAAACCACAAGTCTACCACGAACCGCTCACCTTTCTCAACACAATTGTGAGAACCTTGAGAGAAGATTGGAAGAGGTTGGACGAGGAATTTCCGTGACAGGCGAAGAATGGTCAATCTTGAGATCAAGAAACGAATGCTGAGTTACTGTTTCATCGTCCTGATATTAATTAAGATGATTAGGAACCTGCAACATCTCTCGATCAAAAAAGAGATAGCTCATGACTACTCATGAGTACCGCAACAAGATTCATTTCCACACCTATGAAATTTTTTTGCAAAGACGTGTTAATATGGATCATTATTCAGGACTGACCTTTCCAAAAAGTTCTTGATTTGTGATTGGACAGTCCATTAAACAAAAAAGGCCCAAGTCACCTGTGGGTATTCGAAGAGAGGTAAAAGATTCTCAGTAGTTTCACAGCAGTCATTTTCTACCCCAAAGGGTTGGATATGTACTTTGCACTGGCCGCATCACCAGCTTCTTTGGCGGTCAACTACGATCTATTGTAATTAAAGACTTATTTTGGACCAATCGTATGAATACTCCTCGATTTTGATTTCAAGAAACGGTGCAATGCATGTCAAGGGTAGGTGACCCAACGAACCATCTCATATGTGAGTTTCCATTGACGTACTCCAGATGTAACGTGAATACTACTCAAGGTTTTTGACGCACGTCTCATGAAGATAAGTCGACCGATGTAATTGTTTCGAATGATTAAAAACTTTCACCTTAGTCAAGGCTGACAGTCGCTCCATATGGAATGCTGATGTTCGGAAAGTCACCTGCTATGGAAAGAATTCAAACACTGACAGAATGACCAGTACATTTGTTCAGTCAAAGATTCACAGGCCACAAGCGTAGCATCCACCAAATGTATTGACATCAACGCTAGAACAGGTTCTATAGTTAAGAAAGCCTAGGAGGCTTACATACTAGTTTCGGCGAATTTTGAGATTGCAGCTACTACATTCACTACAAAAGTCCATATAGCACCTTTCTATTGATACCAAGATAATTTTTCCATACAATTCACTACAGGACCAACCAAAATCGTTTTTAGTAGCGAATAACAGAATATCGATGGAATCATCGAAGTATTTCCACTTTTGAGATCATGTTTTGACCATCAAACCCGGTTCAGGGTTGACAAACTCATTCATCTGATAGCATAATTTGGCGATCCTGAAGTGAAAAGGCACTTATTATCCTCGTCGTTCGAACTCTTGACTCTTATTCTTTTGTGATAAGATTGACGGCTGAACTGCAAAAAGTTTGCATTGAGAGGTTGAAGCTCTCTTCATAACGCGTGGTTATTTTAGTGATCCGCAAATTTCTCAGATCTGATTCATAAAAAGGTTGACATGGCACTGAAAATTTGCGGCTCGAGCGAATGAAATGCTAAATAAGTTCTCGGATCCAAGATGGCTGTCGGTTTTAAAGGTATTGGCGAGCGCTATATGCAACCCAGATGGAATGGCTTATCGCACGGCAATCGATTCGCCAGATTATCGCACACAACGCAACTTTGGGGAAGCGGAAGCGAGGCGAGAAGAGGGAGCCGCATAAAAAGGGTCATCTGGTGGGCCACGAGTCCGCAGTGTAGTTAGCGTAACTCATCCGCGCTCTAGTGCTGGCTGGCTTCGCGTACTTTTTCCCCGGTGTCGCTCGCCGCGTGACTTTTTCAGGGCACGCCACTATAGTTTGCCCGTTCAGTGCGATCTCTGGCGCGGCGCGTAACAATAATCCAGTGTGGCCGGGATGCGCAATGAAATCGTCGCTGGCGCTAACGAACTAATTGAGTTGGAGCGAGCTCGTTATACTCGCGCAGCCCGGCCTCGCTGTGCTGGTTCACTGCAACTCTGCACGTGCGTTGGAGCCACGGTCGTATATCCGTGGTCAAAGCCAAGAAGAGAGTATTACAGCGAATGAGAGAGAGAGAGAGAGAGAGAGAGAGAGAGAGAAAGAGAGAGAGAGAGAAAGCGTCGACAACTCTTGCTGGACGCTGATGAGCGCGAATGGGGTGCAAGGGTGAACTTTCTGATGGTGTGAATTAGCTCGACCGAGTCGCCGGCCACCACGACCCCCCCCCCCCGAGCTAAAAACAATTTGGCGCAGGCGATGAATAAAGAAACGCCCGCCTCAGCGCGTGGAAATTCGTTTCTCATTACCTCCACCGCAAGGGACGGCGCGCTGATGATAGAAGGTGCATCGCTCGAACGACTTGGATCTACTCAGAAACAGGTGCCGCCCCATCCCTTGTCGCTCTGGCACCCGGGCCGAGGCTTTTGTCCTCGCGCGACAAGCCCTCTTACCAGCGTAACGAACTCGATTACACGTAATTGGCGTAATAATATGCACGGGGTCTGGGTAGCACTGATTTATGCGCGAGATGCGCCCAGACGAAGCGGCTCGTGGGGTTGTACGGCTGCAACAAGCGAGAGCCAAGCTGACTGCCCTCCCCCGCCGCAGTAACAGAGCAAGCTCTTGGAGCATACCACGAATACTTCTTGCCTCGTGGCCGGGCTCAGTCGGTAGGACATGACATAGTTTCGGACGTGTAGCAGGCGACTCGCTGAATGTGCAGATGAGCAACGTTATAACGTCTTGTGCAAGCCCGGCTGGCTCGCGTTGCGATGAGTTACGCGCTTAAAAGGCGAATTTGTCATCAAAGGCATGGTCATGGCCTACGAAACGTTCTCACATGGGTTATCGAGGGTGCCGATGTTTTACGAATTTTGGTCGACAATTCGATATTCTTGTGAGCAACGGTTCTTGTAATGTAACTGGATGGTCAATATTTTGTTCCAATAATCTCAAATACTGATTTGTGTTGTTCAACTGTCAGCAAGATAGATGATACATTGCAGCTTTGGGATGAGAAAATCCAGTCAGCGATATCACGAAGTGACCATCCTGAATCCTCCAGAAGGCATCAAAGTTGATTCATATACAAAGCGTGTTTGCCGAATGCTGTCAATCCCGTTTGGCAAGCTTTTGATTTGAGTATTTCAAGAGTAACCATCTCCGTGTGGCGAAATTTATCTGACGATAGTTGTCTCAGACTAGGAGACAATGCTAGAAAACTAACCCATTCTATGTTCCACAGGCAATGGTTGCCCTAAGAGGTTCAGATCCCTATTATTGAATTTAATCAATAATCAATGAACAAAATTACATTGATTGATATTGATTACAGTAAGATGCGTCCTATCGATCTGCGGCATTCTGACTTATAAAACTGAAATTTTTCATACATGAAGGGATTTGTGTCAGGATTCGAAAATAAGTCTGTGTCGGTATGTAGATATAGCTATAACTGTTCTTTCGAAGACACGCAATTCTTCGGTTAGGAAATTGTACGTTCGATGCAAGTGTAGGTCTTCAATTGTGTGGGATGCCCGTATTGAATTTGCCATGTATGATATTTTTGCATTCAATAGGCCGCAGGGCAGATTCATCAGAGCTCGCATACTACAACCATGACATAAGATACGCGTACATGAATCTTTCACTGTCTGGAAACATAGTACGTGAAGGTAGCCCTCGACGCGGCGCGTGGAATATTTCTAGCATAGCTGTGCTAGCTTTAAATTCTACTCTTCCCTGCAGATATGTGAGATTTCTTTGCCATGAAATTTTTTAAAGCCGATCTCGTTATGAGAAGTTATCAAACATTTTTCATATCTGGACTAGGGAGGAACCCATTCATTCTACATTTTCAGTACGCTTCAAATTCGTGATCCAAACAAATGATGGAAGAAAGTGACATAGAGAGCACTTGATCTCTAATTCGTGGTATAGAAAATCGTATTCGTTCTTCGTCCAAGACAACTATGTTAATAAAGTCTGGGAGAGCTCGAATTCTCTTCGATGGACGACACCGTTTCACGTTAATATCGACCGAAACGGAGTAGATATTGACAGATCGTGATGGACTCTTAATTTCCCTCTCATTCACTCTCAATCCAATCTGCACATCATGATACATTTTATGACGAATATTGAGGGGGGGGGGAGATAATGTGAATGGAGTGACATCGACATTGAACATTCGTACATTACTATCTAATTTTCAAAACAGCTCGCGAGAAATAGAAAGAGATATCAACTTTGTTGGTCTCGTTGGTTCAAGGTCAAGACGAGCAATAACATACGCGACTGCTTACGGTCTCTGGGCCTGGACCCCCATTCTTCGTCAAATACAAGATCGAGCTAACATTCATATCTGATGAGAAGAAGATCAATTGGGAGTTATTCAGTCATACCTGCGATGAGAAAATTTTTTATGGTCAGAATTTCTTTTACAGAGCAGCGGTGTAGTCTTTGTTTCGTGACCTTTGATTGCGAAGTGCGATGTTATTTATTGAATAAACATTAAAATATGATCGGATCGAGAGTCACAACGTCTTATTATTGTACAGTCAATTGAGCTGATCATCTATTGTTCTCATAATTTATCTGCTGATGAGATAACGACATGGAATAACTTGATTTTGGAAGTGAGCTCTTTGCCCACCGTTTTTCAGAGAATGAATAAGAGTATGAGCGTCTATTGGCTCAGTCGGTAGAGGCTTTGCGCCTCGAGCGGTCTGAAAAAGTGGATCCGATTGAGCGTGGATCGGAATCCCGGTCGGCTCACTCAAGAATTTTTTTATAAACTTTTATTCTACTCCACCGAGCCCTAGTTCTCTCTCGCCTAGATCTCCGTTCTACGTAATTATCTCGGCTTCCGGTTTTGCGTACGGTCTAGTGTGATTTACCCGTGTGCGAGATCAAAAATGCGTCTCTGTATCTCTCTCGAATTGGAGTGCTAGTTTTTGTGAAAAATCTTCCCTCAGAGAAAGTGTCATAGCTCGGACTGGAAGTGGCGTAGAGGGACGTTCAAAAACGGATTTTGGAGCTCTAAACTGGTACTTTTGTATCCCACAACTCCCATATTGAATTATTTACAGGGCTCAAATTGGCACGAGCCAAAAGATTCTCTCAATAATCGTTGAAATTGACACTTTTCCAAGCTCAAATTGGAAAGATCCCGATCCGCACGGATAAAAATGAATTATGCCATCTTAAAATACGTAAAAAAACCTTCAAAATGAGCTCCAGAAGAGTCCTCTACGGTCAAATAGAGCCGAGTAGTTCAACGCACAAAATCGAAAAAAAATTTTTCGGGTGAGCTTAAACTTTTGACCGGTAGTGTAGGTGTCAGATTTCAGTATAAAATACGGTGTTCCACTATTGGAGCTTTTACCTTATCAATTTTGTAAGATACGATTGGAGTTTATATCAATAGCTGAGCGTTATCATCCCTATAATTCGAACGGAACCGCGAAAAATGAAACAGCCATTGGTTTGAGAATTATTACTGTTAAGTGCAGCAAATGTGTAATACAACATTTTTGAGAGGCCTTGATGATATTCATATTGCATTCGCAGCATCTTCGTGGGTCATATGAACACCAAAAGTCTCTGAGTAGTATTCTCTATGTTAAAAGTGTAGGTTTTGTATTGAGTTGGCAACGCCATCCAAAAGTGGCATCATGATTGTGAGCTACAATCGTGATCACATACAGCACCAGAGCGGGAATTTATCTACCATGTACCTAGAATAATAACCGATCAAACATTCTTGTGCTGACAAGTCTGCTCAAGAGTAGACAGTGATTATTTCCTTTCAGTCACATGTTATATCGATTTGAACTTTCACTCCTTCGATGTTCATCTTTGAACAAATCTTGGAACCTAAATTTGGCCTAGCAAATTTCGTTCGTATTCAATTCTCTTACTTTTATTCTTCTATAAAAATTATCCCGTTGACACTAAATCAGGTTGAATTGTTACGATGACAGAAAATCAGGATGATTTTTTCTTCGTCTCCATTGGTACTTGTTCATCTCCCAAGAATGTCTCATTTGTGTGAGATACGTAAATGATGACTCGCACTTATCATTCATCCTCGTGAAAACGCATCAAAAGTGAAAACCCGAGACCCACGGCATATGAGAACATGCTTGAATTCAACTTTGTCTAAAGACTCAACAGGCAATCCGCGGATTGCCTAGGCAAAGTTCGGAATGAAGCATCCATCCCGGACTTTGCCGGAGACGCAGCAGGCAAATTGCGATTTGACAAGGTAATCCGCGGTTTGCCTGTATTGCGGACTTTGCCGGTAACATATATACTGGCCAGCAATCAATTCTTATTCAGAGTTTCGTCAAAGTGACCCACCAAACATGATTTGAGGAATCGTCAACATTGAACGCGATTTACATCAGAATGGGAAAATAACTTCACCTAAGTTTTGAGTCTCGCATCCCCTGACGATTCACATTGCGGGCCACTTTCAGTAGCCGAAGGATTCACTCCCAATTCTTTACGAATAAACAAAAAATCTGAGAGCTGTGACGCTAGCTTGGGACACGGATTGCCTTGTTCGTCAGATGTAAATGCGCTGGCACTTGAACCAGAGCGTGTGCGTGCCTGTAGGTAAAGCCAGCCAAACAACGTTCGCGTGGTTGGTTCGGGTACATTGTTAGAATTGCCGTGCATACGGATCGCCTCGGGACTTGTTACAGTTGTTGACACCGAGGATCGCAACTGATAGAGCTAACACAAATGTTTTGTGACGCAGGCATAGCTCGATGATATAGCATGTCAAACTTTGCACCGTAAATCGTCGCTCCAGAGCGGTGATGAGCGCGTCGGCTGTTTTCTGTCATTATGAGCAAAACGCGGATACAGGATCAGCCCGTGCTCGAGCCAAACAGATGCCGAGCCAAAAGCGAGCGGACAGTCGCAAGAACACGTACACGCGGGTAGTGCCCTACGATTATCGTGCACCGCCGACTTCATGAAGTGAGAGGCGATATTGGTTAATATACCAAATTAGGTCTCCGCTCACCTGAACAAATACAGGGACAAGAAATTAATTCAACTCTCTCATGGCCCTCAATCTGTCTGGTGCATGCGCGCATCACACTGTTAATTTTGCTGCCGCGATGAAAGTGTGGGAGGTCGGGGGTTGGTCGGAGTGCGAGGCCAGCCGGTTGTTACACTGATGTACGGTCGAGTTGGAACATAGTTCATAACTCTTGAGGGCACTACTACATTGTAAAACCCCTATTATACGCAATGGAGTACAAGCAATGGAACCAGCTATATACATAGGGGCTCCATGAATGACCGCTTGTGAACGCTTTATCATCATCCTCGACACTAGTCAAATATAAGATGAGAAACGGTTCCAGTGTTTCGTGTTGGTTTTGGTTCTCCTTGATGATAAGCAAAAATTATAATTGAGCAAAATACTTTTCTTCGTGGTATCAAGGAAGTACGAAAACAGAACGTGTCATCAAGTTAACCTTTGGTGATTGGTAAAATTAGTGGATTGCTCATAGACAGAATGGCGATGAATAGTCCTGTGAATAGTCCCACAAATACATGGTCTGGAAACTGAGTGGAATCTGCAACATCAGAATCTGAAAACGCAGTGAAACAGCCCTATTCCTATCTTTTCATACTTCTTCCCAAACATCTTGCCATCTTCAGGGCATTTCTGTGCTTGTTATCGGGTTAATTAGAATAAATAATTTCAAACATCTCGAAAACTAGAAAGTTGTCAGATGACGGACTTTCTGGATGCCATTCTCAAATACTCTTAAGTCAATCTGGAAAACATTCGGGAAACAACTCGCCTCGGACAATCTGCAGTCGCCCAAGTCAATTCCATGCATCCCTGTGAGGAAAGTGAAAGGGGTTGAGAGTCCAATTTACAGTCAATTTACAGTTACCATGTTATTCTTATGGTGGTCAAAAACTACAAAAGCCATAAAAATAGCATAGTAACTACTAATTAACTGCGAGCTGAATTGTAAAGCCATTGAACCTTCTCAGAGGGGTTGGGCTCAAAGTTACGAAATTTGGAAGATTAAGCTCCAGTCTGAGTGTCAAGGAGGTGAACACTAATTGTGCGTTAATTTTGCATTTTCACCCCGATCCCGGAACAAGTGACAGCGCGATCTTGGAGAGTTCGTAATTCTGGCCCTATTTATACATGAATGACTCCCAAATCTGAACACTCTGGTGGAACGTAGGAACTATATAAATAAAATCAGTTTTGGGACCCCAAATTTCTTGGCATATCGCTCAGAGAACCGATGCTCCTTTGAAACCTGAGTATGTTCCATCGAGGTATGATGAAATCAAGATGACGGCCTTGGAGTTATACAATCCATTGAAAAACCTTCCACTTAATAATCACAAAAACACATCATCTCGAGCTAATTTCGGCAAAGAATCAGAAACTGAATTGCGCCGCGCTAACGCTAGTGGAGAGATTAAATTCACGTTCACCCGCCAAGCCATCGGATTTTGTGTAGATGAATGTCCGCTCATCTCTGATGTGCTCGGCAAATCTAGGTTGATCAAATGCATGTATGCGGGTGTGAGATGCAGAGGATGAGAGAAATTGGTTGGTTCATGGCTTTCTACTGATGGTGTGAAGGGGTCAAGGGACGGAGCGAGGCCGAAGCACGTGCGCGTGACACACAAGCCAAGTGGTAGGGACTTGCGTTTCCCGCTCGTCATCGGATGATGCATACCGTCCGCCGCATGCGCGCACTCCCGATCTCCATTTCTGATTTCCATTTGAATTTGCGCAACGCGACGTTTCTCAAACGTAGTTATCTCTTACCATGCATGCCGTTACGGCAGAATCGTCTCGGTGAATCAACCTCGGTTGGGCATCTGACATGGAGTGAGATGTGCACATTTGGTAGAAGCGAGCGTTGGTGCTATCTAGTGGTGCATTCACATTCATTCACGCGATTGGTCACCTGAGTCTGATTCTGTACTTGTTTCGACGCGCGAAACCTGTATACACCGCTCATCGCGCGGGAAAGCACAGTACATGCAAAGTGTGCCATTATTGCAAACAGGGTGGCCGGGCTTTGATGTTCGTTAACTGCTCTTCTCTGCACTGCATAAACACACACCTGGTGTACGGCTCGTCATTGAAAGCGGTGCGTGGGCAGGGGGCCATGCGGCCACCCACTCGTCTTCGTCCCGCGCGTCATCTCCAACGCTCACTCGTGCAATGCGAGCCGAGTGCGCCTCTTCACGACGCTCTCGGACGAAAAAAGTGCCCGTCTTCAAGTGTGCATATCTGCTCTTATTTTGCTCCGCTCAGCCCCTCTGCCTCACTCTGAGCCAACCCTGAAAGCAACGGCGTGTTCTGAACCGGTGGCTTGCGTTACTTCAGCTTCGCGCTCACGCGTATGCTCTTTCTGTCTTCCTTTCAAAAAGTCGCACGCTTCCATAGCAGAGGACTGCCACGCAGCACAGGAGCAACAAAGCGGCTCGGCAATGCAGTTAAACAAAGCCACCAGAGCAGCCGACACAAACAGCGAGAGCTCCGACACGGGCCACGCGTTTCCGTACCGCAAAGCCGACCCGTTATTTTTCATTATTAATTCGACCGCTTGAGCTCTCGAGTGCTTTCACAGCTTCAGAAGCGCGTTAGCTCGACTCCAAGGCAAAGAGTGCAATAGTAGAGATAGTATGTACAACGTGCTTCGGTGCAAGTTGATGTTCGTTTAAGGCACATGATATCTAATTTTCCTCGATTGCAGTCAGAAATATCTTCAACGACACGAGATACTTTGACAAGTGAGGTGTGGATATGGATACTATTTTTCTGCACCACGCCGACACAAGGTCTTTTCTCGTTTTAACTAGAATTCAAAGTGAAGCTCTTCCCAAGCTGTACCGAATACCACTTCACGTGAGCTGCGAAAAAATCTTAGCTCGAAAGCAGGTTGTAAAGGTCACGAAGGCACAAGCGTTAGGCAAGAAATAAATTGATATGAGCAGTATATACGTATGTAAATACGTTGGATTAGCCTTAGCTCTAAATTGTATGTCAATTTTGTTTCCATTTTATGTTTTAGAATGGATTACTAATCAACGAAGTACGTGATGAATATCTCACGCCCATCATTATTCGTCCACACGTGACAGTTTCGATGACTTCTTGATGCTCAACTACAAGTTCTCCGCATCGGTCACAAAAATTCAAAAAATACTGCGATGAAAATCGCCTGACGGAACATGAGCGGATGAACTGACTGAGTTATTGTTTCTGCATCGGTACGCGAGTCACTCGAATCAGTCAAAACCGCCAGGCCCTCGTGGCACGCGAACGAGCGCTCACGTGACTCATCCCGACGTTGCGTTTAGACCAGATGTGAGCCTCGCTCAGGCGCCAGCGATACTCCATGCGCCGAGCTTCGAGTTGAAAAGCCCAAGTGTGATATTCGCACAGAGATTCAATTTCGATGCGGAGCCTTTGCTGCCCCGCATCGCTCTTGAGTAATCCAAGAGCAGGCAGCGATAAGAGCGCGCCAAAGATGAATGAGAAATTGGAAGTCTCGGAGTCGTGACATCGCCCGTTGTTTGCACGCACGAGTACTCATTCGGGACCTATGAAATATCGCAAGTGCAAGTCAAGGAGCGATTTTACTGGAATCCATGCCCAAATGAAATAAATTTATAAGCACTCGATGAATAATTTATGAAATCACTCGGAAAGGAGTTTACAATTCGTAAATACAATAAAAGTAAATCAAGAATTTGGAGTTTGTATACGTTTTATTTGGCCAGGATTCAAAGTGCACTCGAATCGCGATGCCTGACAATCTGCGAAGCTGAGGAACTCGGAATATATAGTTTGCTTATCCATTGGGTTATGATTAGATTCAGCGTAAGCGATTGATCAAGGTCCTCGTTGATTGAAACTCAATTTTGAAGGAAGAAATAAAAGTATTGGAAAAAGATGATTGCTAGATAGCTCGGAGTGAACCTGTCTTTCCTCACATGCGACTACATATCGACGCCTCTTACGAAGATAAACACATCCGCTAACGCCCACGAAGAAAAACACGGTGGCCGAAGATTAGCATTTGCTTTGTTACGGCCACGAAGATTAACACTTACTGTTTACGCCACGAAGAACAACACTTACGCCTCAGCGCCACGAAGATCATCTCTTACTGCTTAAGACCACGAAGAGTAACACTTACTCCTCAAACTGCACGAAGATTAACACATTCGCGCATTTTTTTCTCGACGGGACGAAGACTATAAGTATTCCGTCTTAAGGCCACGAAAAGTAACACATTTTCCTTTACGCCGCAAAGACTAACACATTCGTAGACTCCATTCTTGAAGGGACGGGGATTATAAGTACTTCGACTTAAGCCCACGAAAAGTAACATATTCTTTTTAGCGGAACGAAGGCTAACACAATCACTTACCGTTCATCGTCACGTCAAAGAGAATGTGTTGTTTTTCATTCCATCGAGAAGAATGTGTTAGTCTTCGTGGCGTAGAGGAAAATGTGTTACTTTTCGTGGGCTTAAGACGAAATACTTATTGTCTCCGTCCCTCCATGAATGAAGTATACCGATGCATTAATTTTTGTGCCGCTGAAGAGAATGTGTTTTTTTTCGTGGCCTTAAGATAAAATACTTGGTCTCCGTCCCTTTGAACGAGAACGTGTGCAGGTATGTTATAGTCTTCATACCGTTCAGGAGTAAGGCTAGTTTCATGGGCCGTTGAGCAGTAAGTGTTAGTCTTCGTGCCACTAAGGAGTGTTAGTCTTCGTGGACTTAACGAGAATGCGTTAATCTTCGTGTCCCTAAGGAGTAAGTGTTAGTTTTCGCGGACCTAAGGAGAATCCGTTAATCTTCGTGTTCACAACGAATAAACGTTAATCTTCGTCAGTCACAAGAAAAGAGGTGTTTATCTTCGTAAGAGGCGTCGATATCAAGTGATGGAAATCTTCCACACAACTTTCGGTTGCGCGAAGTCAATCTAAATTCCACTAGCAAATTCATAAATGTCCTGATCGATAATATATTTCATACTGCGTGCAGAATCTTTTTTCTTCGCTTCGCACACTCCATTAATAAACATAGTCCTCCCCAATTTTGATAGCATGTACTGCCCGTTACGATATGAAAAAAGTCCATCTGATAACTACTCAATAGAGAACTTGCATGAGCGTTCGCAAATCTAAAATATGCGTTCGATAGCGCTGACCAAAAACAGATTCATGGTAAAACCAAAATAATTTGAGAGGCGATATATGATTTTTAATGATTAATTGAACATGCGCCCGCGAAAGACCCCCGATTCAAATCGATGTCACGTGACTCCTACGTCATTGGGGTAGTCGCCGATATACATACGCAAACTTGGCTGCGTTTGTGTTGCGTGTGCGTGTGCGTGTGCAGCCAAAATAACGAATCGGACCCGGGTTTGTTTTATGCTCAAGACAGTTTATCGAACAAATTGTGAGTGAATTCAGCTCACGAGCAGTTGCACCTGGCTATTTTCTAGTTGTGGGAAGCAGTGGAGCCGACAGTCATCACGTTTTTAGTGCATACTGCAGTAAAGAAGAATGCAGTTTAGTGGACTTCTAGAGTGAGAAGTTTGATGTACAGAATTGTCAAATTATCACTGAAAATATTATCTGGCCCATGTGAGTAAGCCATAATGGCATAATTTATGTGACTGTGGTGAATTATCTGCTCATTGAATGATCTATTCCATATATTTACCTTTTTATCTGAACATTTTGGCGTTGCTCAACGATGACTACTAGAAATCTTTCTGGGATGCGTTGGACAGAATCACACTCTAAATCTCTTGGAGGCGAACGCGCCTCCATTGGAGGCGTTTTCGCCTTTATGGTAGAGGCAAAAACGCCTCTAAGAGCCTCCGTTAGAGGCGCTTTCGCCTCTAACAGATTTAGAGTGCAAGTGTACCGTATTCAATTCATCATGCAGTAGATCAGTTGTCTGATGTTTGTCGTGCTTCTCATTCATCCAACTAATGAGTTGGGCCCAAGCGTTCCAACCAGAAATGAGCATTCACCGTTTCCAGCTTTCCAATACTAGAAAATAAAGCTGAGGCTGCCTTCGTCAATTAGTGAAGTCAGTAAGAACTCCAAGAAAGATACAAAATGATACACTATTCGACGAAGACAGCCTCAGCTTTATTCTCTAGTATTGGAAAGCTGGAAATGGTGAATGCTCATTCCTGGTTTGAACGCTTGGGCCCAACTCATTAGTTGGATGAATGAGAAGCACGACAAACATCAGACAACTAATCTACTGCATGATTAATTGAATACGGTACACTCGATTCTGTCCAATGCATCCCAGAAAGATTTCTAGAAGTCATCGTTGAGTAACGCCAAAATGTTCAGATAAAAAGGTAAATATATGGAATAGATCATTCAATGAGCAGATAATTCACCACAGTCACATAAATTATGCCATTATTGCTTACTCACATGGGCCAGATAATATTTTGAGTGATAAATTGACAATTCTGTACATCAAACTTCTGATTCTAAAAGTCCACTAACCTGCATTTTTCTTCACTGCAGTATGCGCTAGAAACGTGACGACTGCCGGTTCCACTGCTTTCCACAAGTAGGAAATAGCCAGGTGCAACTGTTCGTGATCTAAATTCACTCTCAATTTGTTCAATGAACTGTTTTGAGCATAAAACAAACCCGGGTCCGATTCGTTATTTTGGCTGCACACGCACACGCAACACAAACGCGGCCGAGTTTGCGTGTGTACATCGGCGACTATCCCCAGTGACGTAGGAGTCACGTGACATCGATTTGAATCGGGGGTCTTTCGCGGGCGTATTTTAACATTAATAAATAAATGGTTAATGAACATGAAAAAACTGTATTGTAACTTTGCATATTTTGACGTCAGCTATCGATTAGGATAAGAATTATTTTTGATGCAAGTTCTCTGTTATATTGCGAAACGTATGATTGAGAATAGCCCAACTCTGTATCTCAGACTGTGAATGTATGCAGCCAGACTGGAACTTTAAAGCTTTGAATTGATCTCGAAAGTTCCAATAGCATGTATGAGTGACCTCAGAATCGATCGCTTCCTTTCGCGGTTCATTCTGAGATGATTCATCCATAACTGGACAGCATTGAGTGAATTCTTCATATGTTCCAAGTACGCACTGGCTGAATCAGGCTTCCTCTAGTCAGAACTCACGATCATGCTTCAAATGCGCTGGAATACGTTTATCAAACCGAATGAAATGAAAACGCTGAGAGTTGGGCATTTGCGCTTACTTACAGTGACATAATATTAAATTCTCGCTTCCATTTATGAGATTTTGTGAAAAATTGTCAGAACGGGGAACGAACATGCATGGAAGTACAGTAAATCCTGTCTCTATGGGCACCTTTAAAATTTGTGCGCCTCCCAATTATGGGCACTTCCACGTGGAACCAAATTTCATTTTTCCATTGGCTCAAGTGGTATTTTCAGTCTGAATTTCGGGCACCTGTCTATTATGGGCGATCCAGAGTGTGGAACCGAAGATGCCCAAATTAGACAGGTTCCAATGTATAAAAAAGTACGGGATCTCTGTTTCACTCCCAGTCTGTTTACATATATTGCCATGGGATTCCACCATCAACTAATCAAATCTGCTTATGTTGTTTCACACAAGGGTAATGTTTCCACTACATATTTCCTGTTAATATGCCAAGCAAATTTTTCCCACGACTTCGGTTGTCCAAATTAAATTCAAATGGGACTGACTTCATCAGCTTAGTTACCGTTTGGATATCATCATTTGACGCAATGTGCAGCAGCTCGCAGAGGGACCCCACGTCCAAATATTTTACTGGTGGAAGTTGTAGCAATCATGATGAGCTGGCTGATTCCCCTCGCATTGGCCCTTCCACTTGCTGAGTTCGACTCGAGAATCTATCAACACGCTTATAAAGGTGCAGGAGTAAGAATTAAGAAAGATTACTGTCCAAAAGGGAGTAGCGAGATCATGGTCATTCTGTTGATAATATAACCACTACATTTCCGGGTCAACACAAATGAGTAGATTATTTGAGGGCACCTTTTTAAGCATAATTGAAAAGTTCAATAAGATAAAGTGGATCGAAATTGTAAGTTCGTCAACGTCCACTTTGGTGTGGTTAATTGTTTATCACGTAACGCAATTATCACGCGCCGAGAGATCTCTTCGTGATAACAAGGCGCACAGAATGCTCGAGAGTTCGATCCCCTGCGGGAGCGTTGATCTGCTATCCCGGCACTCTGGACTCCCGGTTCACCATTCAAACTGGGCGAAAACGGAAAAAAGTAGAAGGTGATGAGGAAGGGGGCGAGGGAGACGCGAATGAAGGGGAGCAGGAGGAAACCCGAATCGCACAAATGGCCACAGTCGTGCCAGATCTGCAAAAGGTTTATATCTGTGCGGTTTCCTTGATTAAAGGGAGCAAAAAAATATAGTGCCCTCGGCAAGCGGACGTAGAATATCGAGAAAGAAGAAAAGAACGAAACAAGGGATGCAATCGTTCAGCGCTTCCGGTAGCTATTTCAATTCAGAGGAAGGCAAATATAGGCGAGGAAGTCTATCCATGCTCGGTGGCGTGGATAAAATATGCAATCATGCAACGAATACTTCCCGATGTATCCATTATGTGTCACTGTATATATCATATTCGATTTCGAAGGATATTGCCGTACTGTGTTTGACTAATAAGAACTACACCTCGAAAGCAAATCATGCGTGTCTGATATTCGTCGCTCGCCATGAGACACATGATGCGATCCTCGAATCTCGGATACAGCTGGAGCGGAATATTCACAGCGTTTCGCCGGCAATGCAAGCAGTTAGGTACAGCGAGTTACGTCGGCAAAGACGAGTCACAATGTGGTGTTGAGTGTATCCGGCATGCTCCGCTGATTCTCTCAGCCAGAGAATTTCCAGAACAGCTGACGATTCGCACTCGACTCACAAGCGATCTCGATTCATCGATATAAGGTGTAAAAAAGCTCTTGACTGTCGCACTTAATCTCTATTGGAACCGACATTCCGTGAGCCCCACTACATTCAGATGAAGTGGTTGGTCTTTAATACAGTCTGCTTCTCTCTTTAACAATCCAATTTCGTTGAAAATCGAATAGCCAACGACGACGAGTGACTTGCCGAGTGAACTCAAAAGGAGGCAATTATGACGTGTAACTTCGAAGGGCTAATCGAATGATTGTGTTTTCGCTCTCCAGCTAATGAATTGGAAGATCCGTGGTACATAATCGAGCCGGTAAGACCATGAGCTGTTTCATAACTTAGAAGGATATGGCAAAGTTAGAGTGCGAACTCTCTCAAGTGAAACTATCGGAGGTCTATTCGGCAAGTGAACTCAGAGTGCGCGGCTCCTCGTCTACTTGAAAATCGTTTAAAACTTTGCTCGTAGTCAACTTCTGATTGCGTTTAAATGCGACCACCGAGACTGCGTGGACCCTTAATGCGCCCTCTGCAAGTGCTCTCCAATATAAGAGTGTATACTCACAATGAAAACAGAGCAGGGTCAGCATGCGTAACAGCGGCAAAAATCGAACAAAGTCGGTCGGCATGGCGAGGAGAGCGCTGGGCCCGCCGCCGTGGCTGACCACACGTCGAGCTATACCACTGGCCCGCTAACTCTTTCGGAGTGCTCATGAGCCCACGCACCTATGACCGGCTCGACAGCCTCTCTCGCACATTCAAATTTTGCGCTTCACGGGCACACGTCTGAAGCACCGGCGACGTTGATGGTGCATTTCAGCCCATCGCCGTCGGCCCAAAAAACTCAACGTTCGCGCAAGCTCACGTGCTCGGGCCGAGGGTTACTCGAGCGCGTGGTTTCACGGACGCTCTCCCAATGGCAACTGACGAGACGAGGGATGCTGAGCGCTGCAGAAATCCTCGCGCAGAGGTAGCCCGTCGTGGCGCGCGCGCGTCTGCCAGCGCAGAATCCTTATTTCGCCCCACTCGAACGGGCCAGCGGCCACCCCCTCGCTTTATACAACGACGACGATGACGAAAACGGCGTGAGGCAGTACCGCGCTCGCTCGCATCAACCGTTCCGGGGTCTCGTTTTTTTTGACATCGTTGAGTCTACGTCCCAGTCGTCGACGTCGTCGCCAGCGTGGCCCTAAATCTG
The DNA here is from genome assembly GCA_029851415.1 of Eretmocerus hayati. Taxonomy (NCBI): domain Eukaryota; kingdom Metazoa; phylum Arthropoda; class Insecta; order Hymenoptera; family Aphelinidae; genus Eretmocerus; species Eretmocerus hayati. Next base: position 49,204,911 of record CM056743.1, read on the forward strand.
AGCCTCGCAGAAAGAAAACTCTCTCTCTCTCTCTCTCTCTCTCTCTCTATCTCCCGCTTTTCCTCCACCGATACAAAACTGCCGAGCTCGCGCGACCCCCTGCTTCCCTCTTCTGGAGCGCTTTATCTCGAGAACCGATTTGGTGGTGGCGTTGCGCTCTTCCGGGACTCGCCTCTCACCCGTCCCCAAGGCCGCACCGTTTACCCTCGCTCGCGCGCGCACTTGTCTCCCCTCTGTATCTCAAATACGAAAGACTCTCTTAGGAAATTGAATCTCGGCGTGGCCGACCGTTTTAGCTCTCGCTCGTTCCCACTCGGTCGATGTCTCCATCCGCGAGCGTCGAGTGCGGCTCCAGCCAAGCGGCCTGATTGTCTTGCTAAGACGGCAATTTATATGGTAACGGGCCGGATCACAACGAGTCGTGCACACAACGTTGGGGCAAAAACTTTCAAACTACCAGCAGTGGCGAGGCCCTGTGCTCCCGAAAAACACTCTCATCTCTCACCCCTCTCCCTCGTATCTTCTCCCGGACATCGAAACATAGCGGCCTCTGTCCATTTTCCTCTTTCTGAAACCAAAACGTGGTGCGAGCGCGAGTTTGTACTCGGCGCACGTGCCTCCGGGAATCCAAAGCGCTTCGGGTAGGCTGTAGGTTCCGCGCGCGCTGAGCTGTACTTGTATCCACGCTATACGCGTATTTCAAGGATGGGGCGAAGAGCTAACTTTGCGAGAGAGATGAGGCAACGACGAAGAGCCGAGCTCGATGGAGGCAAGGAACGCCGAGCTCTCGAATTTGCATGTTGAGCAGTAATTTCGAAACTGATTTACAAGTGCCTCTGTCGGAGCACTGCATCTCGCTAACGGCCTCGTTAATAGCGTTTTTAGAGTGCTGTGGTGGCTCGCGGACGTCTAATATACATACTCGAAGCACGGGCTGCCCGTCACCAGCGTCACCTCTCTTCACTCTATTCGACCAGCCCATGCTCATCATTCTCACTCGGCAAGCGCTCGCTTTTGTCGGAATATTTCCCTCGCCTGATCAACTATCTTTCCCTTCCTGTGCAAAACCAACGAATTGCGCTTCATCTGGTCTGCTAAGCTTTCAAAATAGATTTGCCTTCACCAATGAAGTATATCAGACCTGATCTTACAGATGAAATCGTGTCCCATCTGGTGCGCACGTAACTCGCACCTAGTTGGATGACTGAAAGAGTTATTTCATCCATCACTTTGATCGCCACGGAGATCTTGATAAGCATAGACTTGCTAACGATGGGACCACGGGTTGCCGTCATTGTATGGCTTACTTTCATGCAGGTAATATAACCATCCAACTATCATGGAAACATCAAAGACGTTACTTACGCTTTTTGAGATTCGGGTCACAGAGGAATGGTCTTTTATTGAATCGTAACGAAGTTCAACTCGCGCTATTTCATCAAAACACAGAATGAGATAGACATCTCTCCAGTAAAAATGGTGAATCGAAATATGGAGGGTTGCGATACTATCAGGATGCTAGCGGTAACTCTCGATAGTTGCCTCACCACGCGCAATCAATTCATAAGTATGACCAGAAATTGCTTGGCTGTTCTTAGTTCTTCACGGATGTGGTCGCGTGGGAAGTTCGAGTATATCATATTGTGGAACAATCATTTCCAAATAATGTCTCATACAAACCGTAAAAACTATATCAGTGTGTGGTTATTGGTCAATGTGTTGAGATAAAAAGCTGAGAAAAAGCGGGTTTCCTCACTCAATCTTGTTGTGCCGAATTGGTCTATAATGACTTGGAAAGCAAAATTGCTTGTCCACAATCAAGTTGAGTCCTTCACCCGCTGGTTAACTGAAATGAAGGTCATAACTAGACGAAATGTCTTGGTAGTGTCACGCGGGGATTTTGAGCAAGTCGACAGACGTGTGAGAAAGTAAGCGATTGATTTGACATGGAAACCGCGGGGATTCGAACCCGAGTGCCTACTCTTCCGTCGTCCCATCGACTCTCGTCTCCATGCTGTCGATGCACTTATTCGAGGCTCGGCGCGAAGTGACGTACGTCACAGTAGTAGATCAATACTATATCTTATTGATTGATCATTTGAAGAGAGTGGCCTGATCAAAACTTTATTTGTTATTGTCAAGCTAAGTCATGAGGCTAGAATGTGATGTGTCCGACAATTTTGTAATATCATTCTAATAGAATTTATCACGCACAGGTGTAATGCCTCACGAACTTGACTTGCTAGTAGGGTCGGGATGCAGTTTTGTTTCGTTTTAGCGACCCAATTGCGTCCTTTATCATGAGTATTTCACTTCGTTATAGTTTTGTTCTGTTATTTTTGATATTTGTAGACATTTAATAGTCATTTTCTATTCATATCTACTTCCCCGTTTGTGAGTGTTAGCTATGCGGTCCTTGACTCTGACGAATGGCGTCTAGTTCAATTTTTCCTTGAATTGTTTGTGATGCATATAACCTCATCTATAATGGACAAGAAGTCTATTATTGAATGAATATGGATTATTCTGATGATAATCATTCCACGTCCAAGCGTATGATCTACGGATGGATTATCATTATGGCGTGCACTCATATTCCCTTTACCACAGTTGACATCACAGGATATTCTATCGCTATAGTGTTACTAGCGTGATACCAAGAACAATTCGCTAACCATCGCACTGTGCTCCCACTTAAAATCTTTCAAATATTTTCACACTTGAGATGCTTCAACAGTTGTATTATGAGCATGATTCTAGTATTGAATAGATCTTTCAGCTCTGGAAATTGAGGTCATGGATGGCACATGAATTAGTTCGTCAAGAAGAAATTAATTAAACACTGAACAAAACTTGGAGCGCCCTTACATGTGCCTACAAATTAATTGTGTTATGTCCTAAAATTAATCGAGAGAGTGAAATATCGAGGAGACGTAGCCAACACTTGGGGTGACACTGAAGACAAGAAATTTAGCAAGAATGACAATCAGCGGGCTCGAGTCTGAGATACGCTCGGGAACAAATTTTCATGAGGCATGAAATTTTCAGGCATGGAATTTCCCAACAAACAAAATAAAGTTCCTCCAGGGTTCGTCTTGGGATTCATTCTTTAATACTTGATAAGACTCTGGAAGAAGTTGCGCTCAGCAGAGCATCCAAAAGTTATATCAGATACATCAACACGACTGCTTGCGCCATGAATTCTTAGAGGTTTTTAAGAAGGGGCTTGTTTGGAGGAGTGATTTTAGTACATTACGCGTCGAGTGCTGGAAACATTTTTTCCTTCGGGAAACCGAGCTGGACTTGGGCGATGGCACCGTCCAGCTTGGTTTTCCCGAAGGAAAAATGTTTCCGCACGAGACGCGTATGCAGTTTTATACGTCTGTACGCAGAAACAGCTTGTTTCCAGGCTTCCTCGCTACGCGAGGAGGCCTAGAAACACGCTGTTTCTACGTATGGACGTATAAAATTGTTTCTTGGTTACTCATGGTCAATGCATAGTTACTTATTCGAGTTTGAAACCTCAAATAATTAATTTAGAATTCTTCCGTATCCAAAGTTGATCGAATTGATTTGTACAATAACGTCGGATGAAAGTAGGTCGGAAGATTTTACTTTACCAAAGAACATTCCTTCTTCAATTATCATTCAGAAATCCTGAGGAACTTCCACAATCTACCCACACCGTAGTAGTCGTTCTGATTAGAGAGCGTTTCTGGGATTGGAGATGACAACTGAGCATGGTATCGCTCTGTCGTTGGTGACCGACCGAGTTCTTATGAATATTTCACTAGAGATTGACCCACAGGAGCCTGGACCATCTAAAAACGTATGGTTATTCTTTTTGTTGATGAATCCTCTCCTGTGAGCGATTGGATTAGGAGCAATGTACGTAGAATCTCGCGGAATACTCAAAAACATAAATGTTTTTGCCTAGTTATGTACAGCGTTACGCTAAGATTTCTCACAATTTTAGATATTTATGAATATGCTAGGGCTGTCATTTTGGTGAACGTAGTCTCGTTCACATCATGAACGCCTTTAAACTCACAACCAATACGCATCCCATGAAATGCAGAATAGGGTCCGAAAAGTGACGAGTCCTTTTTGGCTGTTTTGAACTCGACTGTATCGATGTTCTGAAAGTAATCGTGGAAACTCACAGACCGTTAGTACACCTCAAGTCCGACGTGGAACAGTTTCACAAGCCTCAAAAGAAGACGTTGGAACGCTAAAAGCGCATAAAATATCAACCCATAAGAGCCAGGACCCTCATTTTTTACTTATATACACTCCTGTTGAGGCTCCGATCAGGCGCAATGACTATGGGATTGCTTAGAACAGCCAGAAAGATCATTTCTCGCAATGGGTCATGCACGAACCACTGAATTCTTAGGCACCCCCCCCCCCCCAATTCAAAGTGGGATTTGAATACCAGGTAACATTTGAGGATTTGCACGTGCTCTCCAATGCTACAAGCAACGAATGCTAGACTGCAGAAAAAAGTTCCGGGAACATTACGCCATCGCTCCTCTCCCCTCTCACTCACTTACGTATCGCTCCCCCCGAACAGAAGCCCTCAATCAATCTTTCACCATCCGTGCCTCGTATCTATTGAATAATCTCCCCTGCCTGAACTTTGCTACGAGCCTAAACAACCTGAAAGAGATGCTTCTAAATTTTCTACGGGGTCGTGATCGCGACAGTTTAAGCGCGCTCCTCGCGAAAGACTACTAGCTATCCCACCATGCCTACGCGATACTCTTTCCCCACCATTGTTATGGACACAATTGATCTTTCGTATTGAGAGCTCTCCTCGCTATGAATTCCAACAGATGTCAAAATTAGACAAGTCCCCGAGATCTTCACTGTATTTGAAACAATTTTGAAATATTTTTGCTTATGCTACCTAGCAATTATTTTAGATATCTATTTAGTTTTAGTATATTTCATATGTCACATGCTTTATGTATACACGTTATTTGGACAAATCGGGTCTTGACCCCCCGTCCTCAATAAAATCAATATCAATATCAATATCAATATCACTCTCTTAGGCCTTTTTCACTTGTTTTGATCATCATCTGATGTTGGACAGACCATTTTACAAAGCATTATCCTCTCATGCAACTCTTTTCATCGCCTCTCTCCAACTTCTTTTACCAATTTATGCAACATTTGAGAACTGATAAGTAATACGGGATACACACTTTCAGCATCTCAGCCCCTATTAAAATCGCAAACGGAGGCAAATGGGACCGGTGGAATACCTTCGAGGAAGACTTCACCTCGATGTTTGGATAATATTTATCAGTCAGAGATACCCCGGTTACGGAACATCACCGAAAAATATGAATGAGATCACAATCTTTCAAAATTTCAAAGAAGCGGTTGCTTAATTTTCCATAGGAAGTTGGGAGGGCTTCATCAACCCTTCTAATCGAATGAAGTGTTTGGTTTGAGCCTGTAACAAGGTGACAGAGTGCCTGCAGCAGTAGAATATCGCCTTCGGCATTGGCGATGTAACTTTCGAACTTTGAGTCCTGCAAGATTCACTCGGCGCTTGTGGATTAACATGAGTGTACAAGATTCACCGTACTGCCGGTGGGTCCTGCAGCCCCCCCCTCCCCCAGGCTATTAAGGGTTTATTCGAACGAAAGCTTGTATTTCCTAGTTTTTGCTGAGGACTACCGGTACTGAGCTAATGTATCAGATGATAATTCAGATCGTCCTCTTTTTGGTATATAATGTTGTAGGTTTCTTTAATCGATCTTGGAGGACAGGGTGTCCTGTCCTGTCCTGTCCTGTCCTCCAAGATCGATTAAAGAAACCTACAACATTATATACCGGTACTGAGGTTCCGCGCCAAACCTTATATCAGTGATTCCGTTGAAAGTGTGATTTTCCGTGTTCCAAGTTCCCCCAAGTTTCTGAGGGTTTGAATATGCATTCTAACAATTTTCTGGGGTGTATTCTATTGGTGTGCGACTATGTTAATAGTTTTCGAGTCGATTCTGACGTCCCCGTGATTTGTAGTGCCTGAGAAAGGGTCAAAATGACAATTCCGTCCCCTGTAGAAAACCTACCTTCGACTCTTGCATTTACTGCAACGCATATTCAGAGTTGAAAACCTCCATGTGTAGCTATGCACTTCAATTCGTAATACTTCAAACAGCATATTCCACCACTTTGCGAGTCAAAATTACTCGCTTAGTTCGCGCACGGACATCCGACATTTTGAAGACGGGTTTGCACCGAAATTGCTCGCACAACACTGATTAGGTCAGCAAAGTTCCCGATAGTCTATTGAGCCTTTCTAACCAATGAGGTTGATTTCCAGATACCCAAAACACCTAATTCTTGCGCGACATGAACCGAAAACTCGTATCCGCGGCCGAGTGCACCACATAAACGTGTTTTCCAAATAGCGTACAAAATTTTCGGTCAATTCCGTCCCCATGTTGTGCTTCTCCCCAACGCGCTATATCGCTTTGTGGAGCACACTTTCTTCAAGTATTTTGTTGGATTAGACCAAATCCATGCGGAAAAGAGTCTACGATTAGTTGGCGAGCCGTGAGAATATTTCTAAGGCGAAATGTCAATTCCGCCCCCCTCCACGACCCCTCAAACTGCACCGTCTGACTTCACTTTTGAGATACGTAGCTCTAGATACTTCCTTTTTGTGCCCAAACAAGTGTAAATCAACTGCTATGACACACCAGAACTCGTCTGGGGCTGAAACAATTTTTTGACCCAAATCACTCCCTGCGACGATTTTCGCCCCAAAAAATCACACTTTCGGCGGAATCACTCATATAAGGCACAACCGAATGCGTACATAATAATCATCATCATCAATCACGGATCTGTCGAAAATGGGAGGATGGGTCGTTGCCGGAAAAGCCGAAGCAAGCAGAGTCGAAGTAGGAGTGAGCATCGGGAGAGCGTTGTTGGAGTTCATTTGGTTTTCATGATTTGGACCTGCGTTTCAATTTGACACCTTGGATGGGTCATCTTCCCAGACAAACACAAGATCAAGGCTGTGCATATGAGCGCGTAAAAGATTGCGAAACCCATCGCAATGGAGGTCATTGAAGCTTATTCAAAACAAAATACTCATTCAGTGACCCCGGCTTATGTGTACAACGAGTCAGTTTACAATATTCTGCATCCACGCTGTCAGGACCCTTTGATAACATGAATCCAAATTTTGACCGTATTTGTATGAAATACTGCTCCAAGAAATGATTTAGGAATTCCAAGACCAATTGTCGATCAATGGATGGCTTCCACTCGAACGAAAGATCCCACGTAAGTATGATACTGTGTATCCAAGTAGTTGATTGTAAGTACGGTATCGTATGGTTTTGAGTTGAGAATTACTTGATTCACCTTGCTCAACTTCTTGCTCGTGTCCGAAAAAAATCGAGGTCAAGATCGAGATTAACATTTATATCGCAATAAACAGAAATCTCAGGATCTGTGCAAAGAAGTCACTCATTTCTCCCACACTAACCTCTAATAGTTTTGCTGATCGACATTGTTTACTTCAAGTGTTTGATCTTGGATTTTCATCTTCGCCAAACTTTCGCAAAGAAATCAAGAATGAACATTCCACGTTGGACTCAGACCGAGACTCATTCTGATAACTCTTGGCACATTTTGCTCTCCCTCACTCGAGATTTGTTGAATTTTCTATTTCGATCTTGCTCAATCTTGCTCGGTAAAATTCGAGAACTCTCAAATTTCATGTGAAATGCTACTTTAGAATGTCTCCTCTTGTGTTCGTCATGTTTTGATTGACATCTGTAGAATTTTACGATCTCGAGTGTTTTTCCTCAACGAATTAAGAAAACGAATGTCAAATTATCTCGGGCAGAAAATCGAATGCAGATTCCTTTTACTAGGAATTTATACTTTTCGATATCTCCACGAGGTGTTTCAAAATACTATCATCGAACAGCCAAGCTAACTGAGGGCTTTCTCAATACTTTTTCGATGGAAAATAAATCCATTAAAGTTTCAATGAAAGCCTCCTACACTCTGCAGAAGTTAAATCTTATCTTGGCTGTGGATGTTTCCAGTCAAACGAAATCAATAAGCGCGAGTGCTCCTGACACCTGAGAGCTGCCGATCCAGTTGAATGGAGGAAAAAAGACGGAATGGGTTATGCCTTGGCGAAGCTCTCAGCTCGGTCAGCCCACAGATATTTGTCGTCCTTCCGCGATGCATTACCGGGCCCGGCGCTGTCGATATCAAAAGAGACGGGGATGAAGGTAGTACGGGGTGCGGAGCCGGCCCGCCGTGGAGTAAATGCGTTGCTTAACTCGTGGCGAAGGCTCGTAGCGGGACAGTGTTTAAAGACCAATTCACACGGTAATTCAGTGAGAGCGGGCGCGGGCGGACCGCCACCGGTGCAGACAGCCATAGGCAGGCGCACGCGCTCACGCTCAGATGTATATGCGCGCGGGATTTATCGGCCTCGCGCAACCCCCAAACGAGACGTTACACGAGAAGATGTCGTCGTATTAAACAGCCCCATGGGATCGATTAAGGCACTCCATACCCTTTCCACGACTCTGCGAGGTGTTCCGCACCGTGAATACGTCAACGAGACACGACGCGTACACACGTAAATAAGATCCCAACACGTGTAAATGTGAACAGCAATACATGGTTCATCTAATCTTTATCCAATACCTTCGGGTTATCGTGCATAGAGAAATCTTAGAATTGCAATGCCTATGAGACGGGACATGATGTCTTATCTATATTCGAATCTTTCATAATGTAACTTTGAATTGAGCTGGGAATCATTGAATTTTGATCATAGCGATCACATGAGATGATCACTTTTTGGAGCTCCGAGTTCAGATAATACAAAAGATCCAGGAGGAAATTAAAAGCTGAGTCTCTTTGGGGATTGATGAGTTGAGATGTAAGAGCATGAGGTATCTGAAACAATTCCTCGTCGTCCTTGAATTCATTGCTCTCAAGGGAAGGACTAGGTGTCCTGATCACCAGTCGGGTCAAATAGTTTTTACAGTTTTGTATGCCCCAGTATATGAAGAATCCAGAGTAATTAAGATTTCAAATAATATTTTAATTATTTTCAATTAATATTTCCCATATGTTTGTGACACTTGAAAGAACACCTGTGTCGAGTTTCGAGTTGATTGGTAGAGGGCGATGGATTTGGCGAGCTTGACAAACCACCATCCTCCAATGGACATGACTCGGACCAAAATCAACCGATTTGGACGCGCAAGAGCGCAAACTATAGGTTTCCTTAAGACAAAGAGAACTAGTAGAGTCGGATGGGAAAAGATTCAGATGCGTCGGAAGAACATCCTTTTCAAGATGATCTAAAAATCGAAAAAAGTTACTTGAAGTATTGTAGTGTAGACTAAACGCATTTGGTTTTGAGAGTCTTGCATATTTGTTCCTAAGAGATGACCTTAGAACAAAGAAAATGCGACCCTGCAGGCTTCGCTATTTTTAGGGTGCTGAAACTTTAAGAAAGTATTATTTTTGGTGCCTACTTTTAGGTAAAAATTGGAAGGAAAAAGGCGTGCGCACGACCTCCGCGGATCTTTTCGCCAATTTTTCACATGAAAGTAGGCACCAAAAATGGTTTTTTCCCAGAGTTTCAGCCCCCTAAAAAATTTTTTACGCCCGCTAGAATTTTTTGAAGTTTGGAAAAAAGCCTTTTTAGCGTTTTTTAAAAAAATTGTCATATTGACCAGAAATATCGTAGTGAGGCGTGCGAGGTCGCATTTTCTTCGTTTTGATGTCAACTTTTAGAAGAAGAATATGCAAAACTCTCAAAACCAAATGCGTTCAGTCTACACGACGATACGTAAAGTCACTTTTCCTCGATTTTTAGACCGTTTTGGAATGGACGCTATTACGACGCATCTGAATCTTCTTTCATCTAACTTAATCAGTTTTGTTTGTTTTAAAACACCCTACAATTTGCGCTGTTGCACGTCCAAATCGGATGATTTTGGCCGGAGTTATGTCCATTAGAAGATGGTGAGTTATCGAAAAATGCCCAATTGATCAATCTCGCCAAATCCATCGCCCTCCACCAATCGACTCAAAACTTGACACAGATGTTCAATCAAGTGTCCCAAACATGTGGAAAGAATTTCGCGCTGTGTTTCGGCCTTCCGTTGCATCCATGAATTTCACAAACACCCTCGATTTTGCGGATTTTCGTGTAATTTTTGAAGCGGTTGCCGCTCATGCGCTCTCTACCTGCGCATGCGCACATCTGTACTGCTTCGGGAGTCTTCTCAATTGATAGCCCTTGCAATTTCCTACAAAATGACCCCTTGACGAAGTCTTTCTGATGCAACTGAACCAGAGATCTAGCTATTCTAAGGCAGGAAAAACTCGAAGTGCCGAAAGTACCCCAACTCACAGGTTTTCAGGGTGACAAGAAGTGGCCGAGGCTTGCCATTTGGGTAGAAGTGATCTCTTTCTGCCTTAAAATAGCTCGATTTCTGGTTCAGTTGCATCAAAAAGACTTTGTCAAGAGGTCATTTTGAAGGAAATTGCAAGGGCTATCAATTGAGAATACTCTCGAAGCAGTACAGATGTGCGCATGCGCAGGAAGAGAGCGGCAACCACTTCAAAAATTACCCAAAAATCCGCAGAAATGAGGGTGTTATGTAAAATTCATAGGTCCAATGGAAGGCCGAAACACAGCGCGGAATTCCTCTCACATGTTTGGGACACTCGAAAGAACATCTGTGTCGATTTTAAGTTTTAAGTTGATTGGTGGAGGGCGATGGATTTAGCGAGCTTGACAAATTTGGCATTTTTCGATAACTCACCAACTTCTAATAGCCATAACTCGGGCCAAAATCATCCGATTTGGACGTGCAAAAGCGCAAAATTTTTGGGTTTTTCAAGACAAACAAAACTAATTGAATTAGATGGAAAAAGATTCAGATGCGTCGGAATAGCGTCCATTCCAAAATGGCCTAAAAATCGAGAAAGAGTGACATTACGTTTCGTCGTGTAGACTGAACGCATTTGGTTTTGAGAGTCTTGCATATTTCTTTCCTAGAAGTTGACATCAAAACGAAGAAAATGCGACCTCGCACGCCTATTATGATATTTCTGGTCAATATGACAATTTTTTTGAAAAACGCTAAAAAGGCCTTTTTTCAAACTTCAAAAAATTCTAGCGGGCGTAGAAAATTTTTGAGGGGGCTGAAACTCTGGGAAAGTACTATTTTTGGTGCCTCCTTTCATGTAAAAAATTGGCGAAAAGATCCGCGGGGGTCGTGCGCACGGACTTGCTGGAATATACTGATCTGGCCCATATAAATATATATGTATATACAACCTGATTGTAAAGTACTCCCCGAGAACGAAAATTCCAAAAGTCCGTGTGATCGCGATTCTTGCATTTTAGTTTCAGAGAGATTCAATGCGATCTGACGTAGTGCTTGGCTAATCAATTTCATCCCGATTTGCCATCACGCGGGTTGAAAATTTGCCATCACGGGCCATCACGAGCGCCATCCCGAAACCATCACTTTCGAATGTTGTGTGTGGTGTCCGAGGTTAGGTACAACTTATGTGGGAGACGTAGCGCGATGATTCCGTTAGTTTCGTGCGATCCGCGTAATTGTGAGAGACGAAGTGTAGATTGGCGCAAAATCTTTTAATTACTTGCAGTGCCACGATGCCATAATTTTTTCGTGTCGCGTGTGGTGTGTCGCGAAGCAATGAGTGCCGAGTTGTGGAGTGATTTAGACGCGCCGGTTTGAGCTCGTGCGCCCGAGTGAGCCAAAGTTTTCTAGTGATGACAGCGGTGCAGCGGCGACGGGAGCAAAGAAGCATCAACCCGATTATCCTCATCATCTTGTAATAAGGGATAGGGCTCTGAGGCTTTCGGGCCACGTGTTCGGTCGAGGTCAAGCAGACGATGTGAGAGAGCGCGAGTTCTTGTATGCGCAGCTGGTGGATGCAACAGCTGTTTCTTCGCATCATATGGCGATCTGCAGTGGCTTTTGGCCGGTGACCGCACCCGCGCCCAGGTCGGGAATTTTGCACTTGGTGACCCCTTGGTGATGCCCCGGCGCTTCAAGTCTCCACGTTTTAGATTGACGTGGGTTACCATCGCACCTCAATGTTTTCATGAGTGAGTCGCCCAAGGCCCGGCTGCAGTATGTTAGATACGTATTCTTCCTTAGTATTTGAATGACGATGATTCCTTCGCCTGTAGAAAATGATACTTTGTTGTACCATTTCTCTATTTTAGTTCTCTGAGGCGATGATGAATGCCAACTTTCTCTTGGTGCTGCGTTAGATTTTAGTTGGCCCTGGCCCTATTGTTTACTTTGATTGAGTGATTCATTCATTTGACACCACCAGACACAAAATCTTCCCTGGCTGATTCTCCAATCTTTGTGAGTATTACCGTGAATAGTTCTTATTTGTCTAATTTTCAACCAATTCAGATTTGTAGCACTAAACACATGTTCCAGTAATTTAGAATGATTTTACACTCCTTCCTAACATCAAGTTCATTGTACATTTTTTTCAAACATTTGACTCAATACAAGTTGGGATAACACTTATTTTTCTGGTGCAAAAATGCCGTCCGGGCCTCATTTTCGACCAATCCAGATCTGGGGGATATTGAAATTGTTGAGTTTATTTTCAAAATCCACCGACGAAAGACATTGATTCACGACCCATTGAAATTTTTTCATGACAAGTACAAAAGTAGCGTGCGCTGGCGTAGCGTGCGCTAAACCAAAATAGCGTGCGCTAAGGTAGCGAAACTTTTGGTAGCGTGCGTTGAGGTAGCCTGCGCTACGGTAGCGAATTCCAAGGTAGAGCTAAGTAACCCCGTGATGCAGCTGATAAAGCTTAAATGAGAGGAAAAAAACATGCATCACTCTCACAATCAAGAAGAGTTATAAAGTACTGATTTCTGTAATTTTTTTCAAATCCTCAGTATGCGGCTTACATTTCAACATAATGACCTACAATCTCTAAGTTGAGATAACACACCTATTGCACATGCTCACGATCAGCTCGGACGAGTCCAAATAAAATATTGAATATTGAATATTCATGATCGCAGTAACTTCAATTTCAGATCAAATCATAGCGATTAATAATATGGTTTGAATCAATTATGTGGAATTCTCCGCATTCAAATGTAATAAAGGATCTGATTCAATGCTTAAATGGGAGAATATACCTAATTGCCCATTACCTAGATAATCGTAACTAATTTCATCAATGACTGATTGAAACTGATAGATTTGAGCGTGAGTTCCTTCTGTTGGTGTGTCGGACAGATGGTTTTCAAGGGCAGTGCATCACGGTTTGTCATGACATCAGGTCTCATTATTGACAGGATGAGGTCTTACGATAATTTTTTGAAAAAAACTTCCGCGAAATGCTTATGGGGCTATATCTCTAACGATATAAACATCTATTTTGAACTGACCCAAAATTGTCTCCTGGTTCATGAATCAGACTTGCATTTTGTAGTTAATTAGACTATTGCGCAGGTGTAAAAGAGAACTGGTTAACTCATTGACGTGTGTAAGGAATTCATTTGTCAATCGAGAGCATAGCACTTTTACGAAGATTACAAATGCATCACAATTATTTGGATGCTATTGTTCAAAATACTGCTGAACTTTCTTATCCCAAACGCGAGCTGCAATGATGACATTTTCGTGAATGCGACTCGTGCAAATCCCTAGCACGGTGACTTTTCTTGATCAATATGGTTTAGAGTCACTCTTGATGTCTTCAAAGTTTGTGATTGCGTCACAAGAAATCGATAAGCAAAGTAGAGAGATTAGTATTACTTCAAAACTTACCCATCACTAGAATTGAAATAATTAAACGCAGAAATAAGCAGCTGGAATTCATCATACTGACACGATATTTTCACTATTTCAAAATTATTAGAAGGAATAACGAGGATTATCCCTTTCAATTGAATAAGAGTATAGCCACTGCGGAATACGTTATATTACCAGAATATGTCTGCGCCTTATTAGTATGTTAACAAAAATGTATATATTGTGAAAAGTAACTGATCGAACTGAACGTTTCAACAAGTTTGAAACTTGAACGAAAGAAATCACTCTTCCGATGCAACACACAAAAACAGACAAGATAAACTTTTTTCCGTGATTAATGACAAGAACAAAAAAAAACTTCAGAAGAGATGTAGTCGAGTTCGCGTCATCTGCGATACCAAGCATCGCAAAAGAATCAAACAAAAACATATAATTTTGTCTGTTGGGACTCTCAACTTGGGAATCTAAACTTCTAAGTATCAACTTTTTACCAACAAGATACGAGGACCAGAACACTTGATCTTGTAAAATTCTAGTCTTTGATATAGGATAGTTTAGGGGAAGAGTGCTTTCTGGGAAATCATTCAATTGAATATGATGGGGGAGAAGAAGTCAAAGAATTGACTTTGGAAGAGCGGATTGAAATTTTCGATATTTATTAGCGCCGACGACGAAAAAATAGTATTTGACAGTCGGGGGGGGGGGGGGTGTAGTTTCCGCTTCCGAGTGATGATTCCGACCCATCGTCATGGCAAGGCTCGCCATGACCCGAGATTGCAAGGCTCGGGCCGGAGGAACCAACATTCTCGCCCTCGTATCGAAATTTACTGTTTTCGTCGAAAATTTCGGTTTATGGAAACTTGAGATAGATTCCTGGAAGGAATTTCCTGTAGTAGTATTTATGATTAGTATCTTGACGTATTATTAATAACGTTAGAATATATTAGAATCAATATATGGACAAATCTCACGAACTGTGCGATTTGGCCGAACAGGCCAGTTTCCACGTTGAGAGAAGAACACTCGCGTTCTTTCCACCACTCGCACTAGGTCATTTTGAAGATCTACTCATATTTGATAGTTCTGTGTCATCCAGGAGTCTATTACTTGCTTTAGCATGGTACTGGGAGACGCTTCTTCGTGACAAAATCGCAATTTTCGGCCAAACAGGGTCATAATTCTCTCACGCCTTAGCTCGCCACAGGCGGGGCGGTTCACCGATCGGTCTGAAAATTGGATATGTGATGGATTATAATACAGGCGTCCCTCGTTCAACGCGGTTTTGGTCAACGCGGTTTTGCTTATACGCGGTTTTGGAATTGCCACCTTTTTTTTGTTCAACGCGGTTTGGGGCTTGTACAACGCGGTTTAGAAAATGAAATTCTTGGAAAAAGCTTCGAATGACGTCAGCAAGAAGACGCAATCAACCGCAAGAATAACAAACAATTTACTTCGAAACTGTTGAGTGCTAAAACTTGTGAATAATCACACATATAACAGTTCTGAGGAATTCTCCTTTCCAATGCTGTCTTGGGTGAACGAATCAAGACTGTATTCATCATGATGAGTTATTGATCTTCTTAGACAAATGCGTTTGATTGTTTGAACCCTTAACCAAAAAATCTAAATTCTTGTTTACATAAGTCTTGGCTGTATTTTTAGCAAGGTAAAATCTGGAAAACATAGTAGAATTATCAAATCTTTTCCATAATGTCTGAAAAACGAAAACAAAGATCAACCAGCAAAAGCTCTCCCGCTGCTAAAAAGCCTCGAAAAGTGATGAACTTGGAAGAGAAATCGAAAATTTTGGACCTATTGAAAACAGGTGTAAGAGTTGCGCGGAAGTTGACAGTAAATGAATCAACAATAAGACCTATTCGTGAAAGTGAACAGAAAATCCGAGAGAGTTTTATGGTTCATCAGCAGTAACGATGATTTCATCATCAGAAAGACTCCTATTTGATCCCAAATTCACAGGAAAATCGGTCATAGTTGGTCGATCATGAGTCTTGGTACGCACCCCTTATTTCTCCATAAGAGCAATGCTTTGTTCAACGCGGTTTTGCTTAACGCGGTAACCTGCCGGAACGTAACCCCCGCGTTGAACGAGGGACGCCTGTATATGGAAACATACAACCTGATTGTAAAGTACTCCCCGAGAACGAAAATTCCAAAAGTCCGTGTGATCGCGATTCTTGCATTTTAGTTTCAGAGAGATTCAATGCGATCTGACGTAGTGCTTGGCTAATCAATTTCATCCCGATTTGCCATCACGCGGGTTGAAAATTTGCCATCACGGGCCATCACGAGCGCCATCCCGAAACCATCACTTTCGAATGTTTACTTGTGGTCCGAGGTTAGGTACAACTTATGTGGGAGACGTAGCGCGATGATTCCGTTAGTTTCGTGCGATCCGCGTAATTGTGAGAGACGAAGTGTAGATTGGCGCAAAATCTTTTAATTACTTGCAGTGCCACGATGCCATAATTTTTTCGTGTCGCGTGTGGTGTGTCGCGAAGCAATGAGTGCCGAGTTGTGGAGTGATTTAGACGCGCCGGTTTGAGCTCGTGCGCCCGGGTGAGCCAAAGTTTTCTAGTGATGACAGCGGTGCAGCGGTGACGGGAGCAAAGAAGCATCAACCCGATTATCCTCATCATCTTGTAATAAGGGATAGGGCTCTGAGGCTTTCGGGCCACGTGTTCGGTCGAGGTCAAGCAGACGATGTGAGAGAGCGCGAGTTCTTGTATGCGCAGCTGGTGGATGCAACAGCTGTTTCTTCGCATCATATGGCGATCTGCAGTGGCTTTTGGCCGGTGACCGCACCCGCGCCCAGGTCGGGAATTTTGCACTTGGTGACCCCTTGGTGATGCCCCGGCGCTTCAAGTCTCCACGTTTTAGATTGACGTGGGTTACCATCGCACCTCAATGTTTTCATGAGTGAGTCGCCCAAGGCCCGGCTGCAGTATGTTAGATACGTATTTTTTCTTAGTATTTGAATGACGATGATTCCTTTGCCTGTAGAAAATGATACTTTGTTGTACCATTTCTCTATTTTAGTTCTCTGAGGCGATGATGAATGCCAACTTTCTCTTGGTGCTGCGTTAGATTTTAGTTGGCCCTGGCCCTATTGTTTACTTTGATTGAGTGATTCATTCATTTGACACCACCAGACACAAAATCTTCCCTGGCTGATTCTCCAATCTTTGTGAGTATTACCGTGGATAGTTCTTATTTGTCTTATTTTCAACCAATACAGATTTGTAGCACTAAACACATGTTCCAGTAATTTAGAATGATTTTACACTCCTTTCTAACATCAAGTTTATTGTACATTTTTTTCAAACATTTGACTCAATACAAGTTGGGATAACACTTATTTTTCTGGTGCAAAATGCCGTCCGGGCCTCATTATCGACCAATCCAGATCTGGGGGATATTGAAATAGTTGAGTTTATTTTCAAAATCCACCGACGAAAGACATTGATTCACGACCCATTGAAATTTTTTCATGACAAGTACAAAAGTAGCGTGCGCTGGCGTAGCGTGCGCTAAACCAAAATAGCGTGCGCTAAGGTAGCGAAACCTTTGGTAGCGTGCGTTGAGGTAGCCTGCGCTACGGTAGCGAATTTCAAGGTAGCGTGCGTTGAGGTAGCCTGCGCTAAGGTAGCGTGCGCTACGGTAGCGTGCGCTACGGTAACGTGCGCTACGGTAGCGTGCTTTACGGTAGCGAAACCTAAGGTAGCGTGCGTTGAGGTAGCCAATTTGGTTGGTTGTACGCTATTTTGGTTTAGCGCACGCTACGCCAGCGCACGCTACTTTTGTACTTGTCATGAAAAAATTTCAATGGGTCGTGAATCAATGTCTTTCGTCGGTGGAATTTGAAAATAAACTCAACTATTTCAATATCCCCCAGATCTGGACTGGTCGATAATGAGGCCCGGACGGCATTTTTGCAGCAGAAAAATAAGTGTTATCCCAACTTGTATTGAGTCAAATGTTTGAAGAAAATGTACAATAAACTTGCTGTTAGAAAGGAGTGTAAAATCATTCTAAATGACTGGAACATGTGTTTAGTGCTACAAATTTGAATTGGTTGAAAATTAGACAAATAAGAACTATTCACGGTAATACTCACAAAGATTGGAGAATCAGCCAGGGAAGATTTTGTGTCTGGTGGTGCCAAATGAATGAATCACTCAATCAAAGTAAACAATAGGGCCAGGGCCAACTAATATCTAACGCAGCACCAAGAGAAAGTTGGCATTCATCATCGATCCGAGAACTAAAATAGAGAAATGGTACAACAAAGTATCATTTTCTACAGGCGAAGGAATCATTGTCATTCAAATACTAAGGAAAAATACGTATCTAACATACTGCAGCCGGGCCTTGGGCGACTCACTCATGAAAACATTGAGGTGCGATGGTAACCCACGTCAATCTAAAACGTGGAGACTTGAACCGCCGGGGCATCACCAAGGGGTCACCAAGTGCAAAATTCCCGACCTGGGCGCGGGTGCGGTCACCGGCCAAAAGCCACTGCAGATCGCCATATGATGCGAAGAAACAGCTGTTGCATCCACCAGCTGCGCATACAAGAACTCGCGCTCTCTCACATCGTCTGCTTGACCTCGACCGAACACGTGGCCCGAAAGCCTCAGAGCCCTATCTTTTATTACAAGATGATGAGGATAATCGGGTTGATGCTTCTTTGCTCCCGTCACCGCTGCACCGCTGTCATCACTAGAAAACTTTGGCTCACCCGGGCGCACGAGCTCAAACCGGCGCGTCTAAATCACTCCACAACTCGGCACTCATTGCTTCGCGACACACCACACGCGACACGAAAAAAGTATGGCATCGTGGCACCGCAAGTAATTAAAAGATTTTGCGCCAATCTACACTTCGTCTCTCACAATTACGCGGATCGCACGAAACTAACGGAATCATCGCGCTACGTCTCCCACATAAGTTGTACCTAACCTCGGACCACAAGTAAACATTCGAAAGTGATGGTTTCGGGATGGCGCTCGTGATGGCCCGTGATGGCAAATCGGGATGAAATTGATTAGCCAATCACTACGTCAGATCGCATTGAATCTCTCTGAAACTAAAATGCAAGAATCGCGATCACACGGACTTTTGGAATTTTCGTTCTCGGGGAGTACTTTACAATCAGGTTGTATATACACACTTACACTTATACTACTATACTAGACATATATATGTCGCAGGCGAATAGGATTCTCAGCCAGATAGCTATCTTCCGCAAAGTATAGCTATCGGGCGGCTAATACGATTCCCGACGCGGGAGAAGTCTATCCGGCTGAAATTCGTGGGCCGATAGACTCGTGTTGGGGCTGATGACTATCGGCCGGAGGCATTTCAGCCACATAGCCACGGGGCTAAGATGATAGAATTAGACGAGTCGAGAGTTCTTATTCGACTGGAATGGTCAGGCTGATAGACTCGAGATATGAGGATATCTCTGAAACTTTTGATTTTCGGCCTCGAAAAGTGTCACAGCGGTGGAAATCGAGATATACGGATAGAGCCTGCTATTGAGCAAGCACAATGGTATAAGTATGGGGATTGTATGCGATCGGGTATTAGGATGTAGCAACGGAAGTCAGGATTAGAATATACTAAATGATCCACCATTGGATTCATCATTCCTCGATGCATTTTTCACAAAATTGTGGCTGCACAGCCCTCGTTCAAACGGGTGATACTCGTGGAGCGTCCAAAGTCTCGAAAGGTGGAAAATGGTATGATATTTTGAGGGTATTTGTAACATGTTCACAGTGTTTAGAGGTCTGTGCCTCCTCTACCGCGCGCGTGCCTTCCAAAAAGCTGTGAGATTAGGCATGTAGTACGCCCCGTGTAAAAAACGTCTCGCAGAAAGTCTGGGCAAAATATGTCTTCCTGGAGGTCTCGGAGGAAGTCTGGCTTACGAGACTATCCGAGACTTCGTATCATCCCGTGAGAAGTCTGGCTCATTAAGCCAGACTTGTATGAATATTTGATGTAGACCAGAATCGAGAGGAAAGGTCTCGCAAAATGTCCGGCAGGCTTCTCCAGACTACTCGCAAGATTTGATAGGATTTTCAGAATTTATTGAAAAGTGTGTGAGAACGTCTGGTCATTTTGCAAGACCAAGACCGAGACGTTCATGAGTACGGTTCCAGGTCTGGCATAATTTCCCAGACTGAAATGGAGACTTAAAGTGTATTCCTGGAGGTCTGGCATAATTTTCCAGATTAGAATGGGAACATGGTGTGTATGGTGTGGGGTCTGGCAAAATTTGCCAGTTCGCCGGAAAGAGTGATTTTTTAAGCATTTTTGCGTGGTACCGTGGAACGTCTGGAACTTGAGCCAGACACGAAGCGGTACCAACGCTCCGTGACATCTACAACGCCATGCGTGGATAGTTATACATTATTAAAACGAACAGCCCCGTGATCATCCGATATCTTCCTCCTCTACTTGCAATTGAGAGGAGCAAAAGTCGATGCTCCCACATACTGGCAGCAGGGTCCTCTCGATCTGCATCTGGAACAAAAAATTGCCCACAAAAGGATTACAAAGTTTTTTTCCAAAATAGTTTTGGAACTGTTGCAACGAGAGATGAAATGTTCCATCTATTGAAAATAATCAGACCAGTTTTACTGATAAACGGAGAGAGGGAGAGATTACGCGCGCGACCACAGCAGTTTGGAGCTCACTCAAAATTAAGATGGAATAAACTTTGAAAATTATACTTATCTGATGTGCAGATCCCATCCGTCGAGGATTTGTGGAATTTCCATTCCCTAATCAGGTTGTCATCGGTCGAGAGCGTAAGAAGCATCATGCACATCAAGGCAAACGAGTCCAGTCGAATTTCTTCCGAACTTTGTGTCAACATGAAAACAACAACCTCAACAAGTTCACGCCGTTGATTTGATAACATTGATTGAAAAATCTCGAAAAGTCCCGTCTACCACTTGATGATCATACTTCTTAGGCTCTTGACTGATGACAACCCGATCGAGAATGAAAAATCCACCACTCCTCGACGAATGAAAACTGCACATCAGATAAGTATAATCTTCAAAGTTTATTCCATCTCAATTTTGAGTGAATTTGAGCTCCAAACTGCTGTGGTCGCGCGTATAACCTCTCCCTCTCTTCGTTTATCAGTAAAACTGGTCTGATTATTTTCAATACGTACAACATTTTATCTCTCGTTGCAACATTTTCAAAACTATTTTCGAAAAAAAACGCTGTAATCCTTTTGTAGGCAATTTTTCGTTACAGATTTAGATCGAGAGGACCCTGCTGCCAGTATGTGGAAGCATTGACTTTCGCTCCTCTCAATTGCAAGTTGAGAGGGAGATATCGGATGATCACGATGCTATTCGTTTGAATAATGTATAACTATCCACGCATGGCGGTGCAAGAGCGCCGCTGCGTGTCTGGCTAAATTTCCAGACGTTCCACGGTACCACGCATAAATGCTTGAAAATCTGGCAATCATTCTTTCCGGCGATCTGGTAAATTTTGCCAGACCCCACACCATACACACCATGTTCCCATTCTAATCTGGAAAATTATGCCAGACCTCCAGGAATACACTTTAAGTCTCCATTTCAGTCTGGGAAATTATGCCAGACCTGGAACCGTACTCATGAACGTCTCGGTCTTGGTCTTGCAAAATGACCAGACGTTCTCACACACTTTTCATAAATACTGAGAATCCTATCAAACCTTGCAAGTAGTCTGGACAAGCCTGCCGGACATTTTGCGAGACTTTTCCTCTCGATTCTGGTCTACATCAAATATTCATATAAGTCTCGTTTAATGAGCCAGACTTCTCACGGGATAATACGAAGTCTCGGATAGTCTCGTGAGCCAGACGTCCTCCGAGAACTCCAGGAAAACATATTTTGACAGACTTTCTGCGAGACGTTTTTTTTTTACACGAGGCACGTCCTCTTTTTCATTTTATCCAGTTCCCTGGCTTCTCCGTCAAGGCACATAGATCTACAGTAGCTCAATTTCTTCGTTTTTTTCGTGGAGAATACGATAAGTATCCTCCAAAATGTCTCTGAATCACGCTCCACAAGCTGTAACGTCTAAGGCGAGTCAAGAATTTTTTCACGAAAATCTGTGACACTCACATCTCCACGTGTCACGGCTGAGCACAGTGAGGCACACCCTTCTCCGCTAGGAAAATCATAACTTTGGACCATTAGCAATCAGTCCGAGAAGTTACAGAATTTGATCGGAAATGCTTCACTCACGAGAGCCTGCCAAATTTCAAGAGGCTGACGCTGTGACACGTAAATTCCTCGATTTTCGGGTATTTTCTCGTACATAATTGACTCTAGTATCTGCCCACATCCACCAATCCAGCTCTAACTTGTTGACCACTCTTGGGACACCCAGATGAAGGTAGTTTAACAGGTTAGACCTGAAGAAACGTCCTACAACCAGTTTGGCTGAGCTGTGACAGCAAATATCAAACGTTCCAGAGATATCCTCATATATCATGCATCTATCGGGCTGGTACTGCTCAAGGCCGATAGGATTCGTGCTCTACGTCCATATCTCGGCGGTCGCTGTCAAAATCCAAACATCATTCAAATTCATCCCAAAAATATGGTTTTTTGATTATGGAGCTGCTCTTCTATTGAAAATTGACTGGGAAGAGTTCATATGATAGTGAATCACGAATGTTCAGAGAAATTCACAGTTCATTACGTCGCATCATTCATAGCTCGAATCTAGAAAGTATCAGTTTTTACTCAAGATTTAGTTTACTTATTAAAACAAGGAGAACTCTTGTGGCATCTTGAGTTGCACAAGATGTTCGATTTGAAACAAGCACATCAGTGCTTCGGCCAAAAACCGCGTTGGTGGCTCAAGGATGCCGCGAGCCACCTGCGCTCGTAAAACAACACCGCGAGTCACACTCTTGATGAAAAGTTTACCCCCTCGATGTGATAATGTAAACATTTGTTACCCATGCTCTTTGCGCTATTATATGCTCAAAAATGACTAATCGAGTATACTTTCCGGCCGTGCTCTCAAAAGTTTAGAATACGCAGTAACAATGAATCGCGTGTATCACGGATGTCGATCTCGGCTGCAAATCTTATCGGCCTAGAGTAGTACCAGCCCGATAGATGCATGAATATATCTCGAATCTATCAGCCTGACAATTCCAGTCGAATAAAAACTCCCGACTTGCCTAATTCTATCATCCTAGCCCCGTGGCTATGTGGCTGAAATGCCTCCGGCCAATAGCCACCAGGGTCGGGTTTCAGCGTTTACGAATTTACAAGTTTAGCGAGGCGCATGCCCAGTGGTGGCCCAGTACGTTGCAACCAATAAGCTTCATTCACACGATTGGGCCCGTCGGATCGGGCCACCGATTTGTAGACAAATTCAGACAAATTAATTTGGTCTCATGTTTCCTAGTTTGGAATGTTGGAATGAAGCAACAAATCAAAAATGCATGAGCACAAGAAAAATTAGTCCAAAATTTGTCTAAATTCGTATACAAATCAGCGGCCCGACCCGGCGGGCCCAATCGTGTGAATGAAGCTTGCTGACTGCAACGCACTGGGCATGCGCTCTGCTAAATCTGTGAATTCGTAAATCTGTAAATCTGTAAATTCGTAGATTCGTAAACGCTGAAACCCTACCCAGCCTCGAGACGAGTCTAGTGGCCTACGAATTTCAGCCGGATAGACTCCTCCCGCGTCGTGAATCCTATCGGCCGCCCGATAGGTATGCGCCATGGAAGATAGCTATCAGGCTGAGAATCCTATTCGCCGACGACATAGTGTTTCGGAAAATACCGAACAATTAAAACAGATATAGGTATCGAAAGTAAAAAACGAATGTTTATCAACAGGTCAACATAATGTAGCATTCAAAGATTTGCCTGGTGATCTTCAAGTCACTTTATTCCTCCAACGAAAACTCGGGTCTTCCAATCTGACTCCTCTTATTCCTCCATAAATTTATCAGAAAGCTCACATTTGAACAGCGTTGAGTGTCGACTATCAAGTGGGATGTGCGGGATAGAGTTCAGAATTTGATCCTAGGCGTGGAGACAAGGAAGGATTTGCGAGTGTTTCTCTCAGATCATGGGGAAATTTTGTGTGATGTAACTTGGATTTTTGTTTCATATAAAATTGAAAGCTAGGGATCCAGTAAGGAATTTCCTTCTCCTGGCTCTGGATAGCCGGACTAGCGCTATTCTATGTGGGGTTACGTGTACTCTAAAAGGGATGTTACCAATTACGAATCTCACACAAGCATTGAGAAGAAGGGGACATATTTTTGATATTTCTACATTATTAGCGCTTTTAGAGATCAAATTACATATTTTATGGAAGTAATTATAAACATATTTCATATTGGTGGTGAATAGGCCATTCTGGTAGCTCAGATACTCAAAATACCAGACATCACCTCAAAAAAGCTGTAAAAACATCAAAATGCCAAAATTGAGGTTAGCGTATGATGTATTGATGAATCAATTTGTGGTTTAAGGTTATGTATTCGAATAGTCAAAAGGCATTTTTTTGAGTTGAGATGATAGTGAAATTCATCTCTGGAAGGGATTCATTCAATGATTCCTATCAATTTATTGTTAATTTATCAATAAATTCGTCAAAGCATTGATGAAATTTCTCAGAGTTCACGATCGAAGAATTTCACTATTATCTCAACACAGAGGTTTGCCGTTTGACTCTTCAAGTTCATACTCCCAATCTCACATATGTTCATCGATAGAGCTTGCGTCGACCTGAATCCTGGTATTTCGATGTTTTCGGGATATGTTTGATATTTTGAAAATCTAAGCTATCAGAATGGCCAATTCATCACAAATGTAAGGTATATCTACGCTCATTCTTATAAAATATGTGATATGAGCTCTTAGATCACTAGTAATGTAGAAATTCCAAGAATGTATCTCCTCCTGTATACCCTTCCCTTAACGCACCGCTGCCATATTGATTCTGGGGAAGCTGTCCAGGATTTTCTTTTTCTTCCAACCAACTCCATGTCCATGCTCTAAGCTATACGATGACAGTGTTCTCGCTGGATCCATCGTTTATATAAAAGTCTCAAAAAATTGTTGGCTGCCTGTTCAGACAAAAAAACTCGTGACACGAGCTAGATTTACTCACGTATTCGAACCAACTAGGCGTAGGAGTATGAAAGTGTTCCACTCATTTTTGTGATATTGCTCCTACATTAACATTGATTTCCAGAACAACCATCAATGATATGGAGAGAATCTTATCTTTATAACTAGGGAAGGAAATGTTCTAAAACACAATTTTCGAATGAATCACGCATGGTCTATATCTGGGAGGTACTCATGAACAATGAGGGGTCGCTATGACCTCGATTTAGTGGCACTACACATCACGCACTGGAACCTGTGAGTCTGATTTAGGGCCGAAACATGGTGGCCTTGAACGTGTGATTTTTTAAACGTACATGAATCTCTTGTCACTTTGACGTTCAGGCGTGCGCACAGGTTTGCGCAAGAGTTTACTTCAAGTTGACAAGAGTCGAGGAGAGTGCAGAAGGAACGCCACGTGCCCATGAAATTCACGTGTACAACGAGATGTTGTGCGCGAAATTTGAAAGGGCCGAAACATGGTGGCAAGATTTTTACACGTACATGAGTTTTGATGACAAGCATGAACTTGGAAGTGCGCACGTTTGTGCGCAACCAAGAAGTTGTTGTTTTTTGACGTGAAACCTTTTGGAAACGCCAAAGTGCCTGCAAACGTCACGTACAACAAGATGTTGTACATGAAAATTTAAAACTGAAACTTGAACTTGTAATCTGAAATCGAGAGCTCGCTACTGAGCGTACAACAGCGGGTGGCTCATGCAACAACAGTGGGGGGCACGGTCCCAGAAAATTATGGATAGCATCGCGGACGAGATCGAGGATCACAATATACGCCTGCCCCGCCCACGGTTCTATTGAGCCTGAGTAGCCGTGCTAATGGCTTGTCAGATCGAATTTTAAAAAGGGCAAAATCTTGTATTATCGCTGACGAGTCGGCTTATCAGTTCCGGCCTGATCAGAGCATCAAAAGCCTGTTTGGATGGTGAAAATTGGACCATTTTTGATAGCCGTAAATGATATCGGTAAATTTCTCGAGGTATTACCTCGGCTATCAAATATGGCCCGATTTTCACCATTCGAACGGGCTTTTGATGCTCTGATCAGGTTGGAACTGATAAGCCGACTCGACAGCGATAATACAAGATTTTGCACTTTTGCAAAAGTATCTGGAAAGTCATTAGCGCGGTCACTCAGGCCCAATACAACCGTGGGCGGGGCAGGCTGACGGTCCTCGGTGCTGCTTTGGTTTTCGCAACAATCTTTGGGGACCGGGCCCCCCGCTGTTGTAAATCCAGCCTATACATAGCTGCTAATTGTGACGCGAGCTCTGGTTTTATTGGGCATATACAGCCGCACTAATAGCTTTTCAGCGGTGAATTTTGAAAAGTGCAAAAAAGTGCAATATTGCCACACATGTGAGCTTATCAGCTCGAATTTGATTAGAGAATCACAAGCACGTTTGAATGGTGAAAATCGGGCCATTTTTGATAGCCTCAAGTGATATCGGAAAATTGCTCGAGATATCGCATCGGCTATCAAATATGATCCGATTTTCACCATTCAAACGGGCTTTTGACGCTCTGATCAGGCCGGAACTGATAAGCGCACATGTGTGGCAATATTGCACTTTTTTGCACTTTTCAAAATTCACCGCTGAAAAGCTATTAGTGCGGCCACTCAGGCCCAATAAAAGCAAGAGGACAGGGCAGTCGGCACCCCCGCAGGTTTTGACGAGGAGATTTATGACCTGGTGCAAATCGAGTAATATCGAGTAATATTCTTCGACCTCTTCCGGCGATTCCGGATTTGTAGGCGGGGCCGGTCTGTGCGCCAAGTTTACAAGGGAAAACGCCAACGCGAACGTCAACCCATGTTATTGAAATGGAGAGCGTGCGCACGCGCGAACGCCAAGTTGGCTTGGAAAAGCTTCAAAATTAGACAATAGAATCCCGAAAACCGATATTACTCGATTTGCACCAGGTCATAAATCTCCCCGTCAAAACCTGCGGGGGTGCCGACTGCCCTGTCCTCTTGCCTTTATTGGGCCTGAGTGGCCGCGCTGATTACTTTCCAGATAATTTTGCAAAAGTGCAAAAAAGTGCAATATTGCCACACATGTGCGCTTATCAGTTCCGGCCTGATCAGAGCGTCAAAAGCCCGTTTGAATGGTGAAAATCGGATCATATTTGATAGCCGATGCGATATCTCGAGCAATTTTCCGATATCACTTGAGGCTATCAAAAATGGCCCGATTTTCACCATTCAAACGTGCTTGTGATTCTCTAATCAAACTCGAGCTGATAAGCGCACATGTGTGGCAATATTGCACTTTTTTGCACTTTTCAAAATTCACCGCTGAAAAGCTATTAGTGCGGCTGTATATGCCCAATAAAAGCAGAGCTCGCGTCACAATTAGCAGCTATGTATAGGCTGGAGTTACAACAGCGGGGGGCCCGGTCCCCAAAGATTGTTGCGAAAACTAAAGCAGCACCGAGGACCGTCAGCCTGCCCCGCCCACGGTTGTATTGGGCCTGAGTGACCGCGCTAATGACTTTCCAGATACTTTTGCAAAAGTGCAAAATCTTGTATTATCGCTGTCGAGTCGGCTTATCAGTTCCAACCTGATCAGAGCATCAAAAGCCCGTTCGAATGGTGAAAATCGGGCCATATTTGATAGCCGAGGTAATACCTCGAGAAATTTTCCGATATCATTTACGGCTATCAAAAATGGTCCAATTTTCACCATCCAAACAGGCTTTTGATGCTTTGATCAGGCCGGAACTGATAAGCCGACTCGTCAGCGATGATACAGGATTTTGCCCTTTTTAAAATTCGATCTGACAAGCCATTAGCACGGCTACTCAGGCTCAATAGAACCGTGGGCGGGGCAGGCGTATTGTGATCCTCGATCTCGTCCGCGATGCTATCCATAATTTTCTGGGACCGTGCCCCCCGCTGTTGTTGCATGAGCCCCCCGCTGTTGTACGTTCAGCGACGCGAGCTGCAGTTTTCAAATTTCGCGCACAACATCTCGTTGTACACGTGAATTTCATGGGCACGTGGCGTTCCTTCCGCACTCTCCTCGACTCTTGTCAACTTGAAGTAAACTCTTGCGCGAACCTGTGCGCACGCCTGAACGTCAAAGTGACAAGAGATTCATGTACGTTTAAAAAATCACACGTACAAGGCCACCATGTTTCGGCCCAGAAGGGCCGAAACATGGTGGCAAGATTTTTACACGTACCTGAGTTTTGATGACAAGCATGAACTTGGAAGTGCGCACGTTTGTGCGCAACCAAGAAGTTGTTGTTTTTTGACGTGAAACCTTTTGGAAACGCCAAAGTGCCTGCAAACGTCACGTACAACAAGATGTTGTGCGTGAAATTTTAAAACTGAAACTTGAACTTGTAATCTCAAATCGAGAGCTCGCTACTGAGCGTACAACAGCGGGGGGCTCATGCAACAACAGCGGGGGGCACGGTCCCAGAAAATTATGGATAGCATCGCGGACGAGATCGAAGATCACAATACGCCTGCCCCGCTCACGGTTCTATTGAGCCTGAGTAGCCGTGCTAATGGCTTGTCAGATCGAATTTTAAAAAGGGCAAAATCTTGTATTATCGCTGACGAGTCGGTTCATCAGTTCCGGCCTGACCAGAGCATCAAAAGCCCGTTTGGATGGTGAAAATTGGGCCATTTTTGATAGCCGTAAATGATATCGGAAAATTTCTCGAGGTATTACCTCGGCTATCAAATATGGCCCGATTTTCACCATTCGAACGGGCTTTTGATGCTCTGATCAGGTTGGAACTGATAAGCCGACTCGACAGCGATAATACAAGATTTTGCACTCTTGCAAAAGTATCTGGAAAGTCATTAGCGCGGTCACTCAGGCCCAATACAACCGTGGGCGGGGCAGGCGTATTGTGATCCTCGATCTCGTCCGCGATGCTATCCATAATTTTCTGGGACCGTGCCCCCCGCTGTTGCATCTGGCACCCCGCTGTTGTTGCATCAAGCCCCCCGCTGTTGTACGTTCAGCGACGCGAGCTGCAGAGCCTAACTGCAGCCACATCAAAGGTGTACACACA
The DNA here is from genome assembly GCA_029851415.1 of Eretmocerus hayati. Classification (NCBI taxonomy): domain Eukaryota; kingdom Metazoa; phylum Arthropoda; class Insecta; order Hymenoptera; family Aphelinidae; genus Eretmocerus; species Eretmocerus hayati. The sequence goes on from CM056743.1 coordinate 49,234,001, forward strand.
CAAAACGACCACGCTTGCGCCCAAAGTAACTTTTTCACTTTACTCGAGTTGGCGCTCGAGTTCGAAACACTCGTCTACCAGCGTGAACAAGAGACATTTTGAATGAAGGTAAAGTAAGCATTTGAAGTCAATTTTCGGAAGAACAGGTGTAAATGCAGGTAGTCAACGTACAAATTGAAGAAAATCTATGACTGAAATAGCTTTTACTTGATTTCTGCATCAGAGATGTAGGCGGGCATAAACGGAGAGATTAATTGCTTCACTGCGTCGCAAAAGCTCAGCAGAAATTTCGATGGATTGCACTCACACGCAGTGGAGCCAAATTCTCTACAATCTAAGAGATCCCGTAATTTTGATCCAACACTTTTTTGGAGATTCAGAGAACTGTGGAATCGATTGCTGTCACTGTACTAAGTATGCGTTCTAGCTGTTGACTTGGTCGGTGAATTCTCCACGCAAATAAGAAGTGAAGATGATCGCCATACCTTGTCATCTTTACAGCGCATTCAATCCACAGAATACCACGCGGGAAACTTCTCTTGGATCTGCACCCATGGGAAGTTCATTCTTCAGGATCAGAGTATCGTGACGTCGTCGAAAGATACCAGGGAATTGGGGTCACAGATTTGACTGATATCTTTGGGAATATATTCCCAGAATTATAATTCTCTCCTAGCGTTTTCGAGCTACATAAGCTGCGACATATGAGCGAATACATAAAACGGGTGATTTGTGTGATCCGCCCTTGGGGCTCCGAGATTTCTTATGCCAATGGATGTATATCAACTCCGTATCGGAGCAGACAGCTCTTTTTCGTTCCCATAACCAAGTTGTAATGAGCCGAAGATTTAAAAATGAAATAGACAAGAATCACGGGCCTTCGAATTTGAAAAGTCACGAAATTCTACATGTAATATGGCTTAGTTCCTGCAGTGTCAAGATCAGTATTACGATGCAGTCTGAGATATCAACATAATTCTTGTGAGGCAATGACCCATAGTCCGGCGGCTGCGTAGATTTCCGTAGGCTTTTGGGTGTCCCCGAATAAACGAAGGTTTTTCCTACGTATTTTGACCCACTGAATTCGAATTTCGATGGTGCGAGGTCGAAAAGACATGCATTAATTTTTTATCAACAAATTATTATAAACAATCAAAAAGTTGCATAAATCGGTCCGGAAATTTTTTTTTTCGATCGACTGTGCGTAAAGCACTGGTTTACGCACGGTAGTTTATGTTCACTTTACGCCCAGTCGATCGAAAAACGTATTTTGATACTCGGGCATGAAGTTTTTTTGCTTCACTCGTGCTAATTTCGACCCTAGCCAGGGCTCGGGCCGAGAACAATCACTCGAAGAGCAAAACCAAACTTCCCACCCTCTAATCGAAAAATACTATTTCGTATTCTTTGAGATATTCTGAGTCGAAAAGTTTCCTGACATTTTTCATGAAAACCCTTAGTTTTCCCGCAAAAAATTCACAAAATTTCCAAAAAGTCGAATTTCACAATTTTTGAGAGCTTGTAGCGTCGAACCAAATAGTACATTTCGATACAAGGGCGTAAAACGTTTTATTCGCGTCCGAGTCATGGGTTTCCGGCCCGAGCCGCAGGCGAGGGTCGGAATCATCACGAGGATGCGAATAATAGGTTTTACGCCCGTGTATCTAACTGTACTTTTCGATAAACTGTGAGTAAAAGTCGACAAACTGTGCGCAAAGTGCACTTTTACGCACAGTGTATCGAAAAAAAATTTTCTGGCCTACCTTGGCTTAAATTGCTCCTTCAAGTGTCAACTTGACTTGGGAAAAACTCAGAAGCCGGAAAAATGCAACTGGTCTTTTCAGCATCGAAAACAAGTTGACCTGTTTTTCGCGGTCTCGATGGCTATCTCCAACCACCAATACACTGAGCTATGTAGGCGGTCGTGCTCTTCCGGTTGTCCCCAGATGAACGAAAGCTTCCCGAAGTATTCTCACCCGCAGAGTCCGAATTTTGATGTTGCAAAGTCGAAAAGTCATGCAATCATTTGTTATCAACAAATTGTTATAAACAATCAAAGAGTTGCATTTATCGATCCGATGAATTATTTTGCCTATTTTCTGGGCTATCCTGAGCCGAAAAGGTCTCCGCATGTTTTTCATGAGATTCCTTAGTTTTTCCGCAGAAAATCCATAAAATTCCAACGAATTCGAAATTCGCGATTGCGTTTCAGAGACGGTAAGAATATCCTAATGAATTTTCCCGTGGCTCCAGTTGATGGTTGTGTGAATCCATAATTCTGATGGATAAAACGAGATCAAGATTATATAACTACTTACCGGTCAAAAGTCTCAATATATCTTGAAATCAAACTGATGATGTTCAGAAGTCGATATCTCAGAATCTATTGATCGTAGAGAGCTCTGCGTGTCGCACTTTGTAGTTTATATCAATTAGTACTTTCAAATCTATTTTCTGTATTTTCCGTCCCGCATTCTATTCCAGAGACACATGAGTCAGAGAAATGACTTTTTTCCCAATTTTCCACCCGGGGTACGAGTGCCTACAAATTTTGAAAAAATTGTTGGATCGCTAGGAGACTTATCTCACCTTCAAGCCCATGGAAAGACCTTCATGGTCCATTTTTGAACGTCTTTCAAAGTGGTTCTGGTATTGAGATATGACGGATTGATCTGCAGGTGTTTTCCTCTCAAAAAGATACATGATAACCCAACAATGTTGATAAACAACCCACCTTGGGGCATCATCTGACCCTCATATCTTCAAAAGTTTGACTCAACATCGGGATAGCCATTGAAATGAAGATTACCGACCTTGAACTGGGCTGCTTCTCATCATTTCTGGATTATCAAGGGATTTTTGAGAGAAAAACGCCCTCACTGAATCAGTTATATTTCGAAACCAGAACCATTTTGTGAGATGTTCAGAAACGAATCTCAGAGGCCTTTTGATGGTCTTGAAGATGTAATTAGTCTCACAGAATTTCAACAATCTCTCCACAATTCGCAGACTTTCGGACCTTGACTGGAAAATTGCGAAGAAAGTAATTTTCTGACTCGTGTGTCTCTGGTATATAATACGCGGGACGGGAAACAAAGGTTTTGGATTTGGAAGTGCTTGATATGAGCTACGAAATGCGATCACGCAGAGCTTTCTACGACCAATAGGTGCTAGCTCTAAAGGTCATCGGTTATAGATTTCCAGGTGTATTGAGACTTCTAACCAGAGGTGTATGTTTCAGTGACCTCATCCCACGACCTCCAATGTAGAAGGCATTCGGTGAATGAAAAAGGAAACTTCGCTCAACAGACTTTAGTCTACAGATCTGTTTTTACATGTTTCGCCCATATCGCGGGAACAAATCGAACAACACGCGGCTTTCGCAGCAACACATACGCAAGTTGATTTCGAACATACTTTATGCCCATGGCAACTAGAGATCAATTCGTTCGCCGGAGGTATCAAAATCCGAATTTGAGTGGATCTAGTTGTTTCACTTGTGGGCTTAAATAATGAACCTGTTCATACACTACGTACAATTCACGTGAAATGTGCGATCTAAAAGATTGGCTTGTGGGAGGTAACTCTTCTATCACAGAATTGTTACTAAGGGTTTTCATGAAAAATATGCAGAGACCTTTTCGGCTAAGAATAGCCCAGAAAATAGGCAAAATAATTCATCGGATCGATAAATGCAACTTTTTGATTGTTTATAACAATTTGTTGATAACAAATGATTGCATAACTTTTCGACTTTGCAACATCAAAATTCGGACTCAGCGGGTGAGAATACTTGGGGAAGCTTTCGTTCATCTGGGGACACCCGGAAGAGCACGACCGCCTATATAGCTCAGTGTATTGGTGGTTGGAGATAGCCACCCGAGACCGCGAAAAACAGGTCAACTTGTTTTCGATGCTGAAAAGACCAGTTGCATTTTTCCGGCTTCTGAGTTTTCCCCAAGTCAAGTTGACACTTGAAGGAGCAATTTAAGCCAAGGTAGGCCAAAAAAAATTTTTTGGCTCGACGCTACAAGCTCTCAAAAATTGTGAAATTCGACTTTTTGGAAACTTTGTGAATTTTTTGCGGGAAAACTAAGGATTTTCATGAAAAATGCCAGGAAACTTTTCGACTCAGAATAGCTCAAAGAATACGAAAAAAAATTTTCCGGACCGATTTATGCAACTTTTTGATTTTTTAAAATAATTTGTTAATAAAAAATTATTGCATGACTTTTCGACCTCGCACCATCGAAATTCGGATTCAGTGGGTCAAAATACGTAGGAAAAACCTTCGTTTATTCGGGGAAACCCAAAAGCCTACGGAAACCTACGCAGTCAAGCAATAACCCCTCAACTTGAGGCTACGACCTAATCTAAGCCCAGAGATGTGCTCTCCTAACAGGAACGCGATCGAGATAGATGTTCACTGTGCGAGCCAAAATAATTTTTTGCTTTTGCGCCGATGACTATCATTCTTTGGAAACAATAACATTAGATTTGAGTGATAGTGTAGTCTGCAACCACGTTCCTCACGAATATCTGAAGAAATGTGGGTCAGAGGCTTGAACAAAACACTAATAATCATTGGCGCAAAAGCAAAGAACTTCCTGCTCGCGCAGTCAGCATCTATCTCAATCACGCCCAGGTGTGGAACATTCTCTTGTTGATGACGCGTGACCACTTTTCTGTTAGAAAGAAAAATCGACGATATTTCTCATCGTAAGTCGTCGCAGTCTGGCCAATCATATCTACAAATAGCATCTGATTCTTCATCAAAAAACAGTCAGGTTTATGGCATTGAATCATGTTCGATTGGCAAGTAATATACGCCTTCGGGTTAAAAGTGATCGCTTCACGAAATTTGTTTTTTGAGGCACACATGAACAAGATGGGTCAGATCGACCCGGTTCTACTTGTGATCTCTTACTTTCGTTGTACTTGACACCATATAAGCGACTGCGTTAGTCAATATCTTGGTGTTGGCTTGGGCGAGCTACTTTTTCCATTCTATAAGGAAGTTTCGGAAATAACACTGTTAGTGAACTCTCGAGTAACGTTTTCATCATAACTCCACAACTATCTCTTCGAGTGAATTTGAGTCCTAGATACCGATAACCGAGAGTATGTCAAACCCAAGTAACTTGCGTTCGAAAAGATTTCCAAAATTTCTCTCTCTCAAATCACCACGTTTCGTTGATTCGCTCAGATACTTCAGGATAGTGTACCTATTTGTCCATACGGGCGTATATAGACAATGTTAATGTCATGGTCTTCAGAAAGCACCTGCGGGTTAGACACTGTGCCCCTAAATGTGAAGTTTTGATGTTGGGTGGGAATATTCTCAAAATCTCAGCCAGATCCAAAAATCGCAATCCCCGAGAACTTTCCTTGTGAATTCAAATATTCACGCGGGCTCACTATTGGATAAAGTCTAAGTGACTATTGTGCACGCGCTCGTGGCCCCCGTAGCATCCTATGGAATACGTAAAACTCGATATTGAAGCTAATCTAGAGTTCGAAAACCATCAATATCTGAGTTCCATCTCAATTGTCATACCAGCTCTGCGTGAATAGTACTGAGAACTAATGAAACTTATTCTCTAAGGGTAACATGTAAACAAAGCCAGATGAAGCCTGGTAAGTGGTCCACTGTGACATGACGGGCATCTCACACTTTCAAATATTCCCAAATACAATAATCATTCAAGGTAATCATTGAATGTCATGAACCTGAATGATGCAGTGCAGTTGAGCATAGAGCAATTGCTTCACACTTACTACACGTACAAAAATTTTTACACGCAGACTCTACGCTTTTGTGTCATTCTCGCCGGCATTGCACTCGGTCATCACTTTTTCAAGGATTATCATATTCTGTATTCTTGGGCCACCAATACATTCTCAAGAATATCCTCGATATTTATAAATGTATTGATTATTATTTTTCTCAAGTTCGAGATCACATCCTCGGTCAAACTCAAATAGATAGCCGTAAAAAGACTCTTCGAAAGGTCTCTGGACGATGAGTTCCAAATCTATGAGAGAAAATCCCCACTTTGCCACTGATGTTCACCTTTCACATTGTCCGTATTTGAATTCTACAATCTGGGGTATTGGTGTTTGTGGATCGCTGTAGAGTTGCATGTATACGTGGACATCGTTGATTTTCAAAATCCTCAAAAAAAAAACACCCCATCTAGTTGGCTGAGGTGATCATCTAATAAATCTACAACAGGGTGAATGAATGCAAATAGCACTGGTTCTTTATCAATGCCATGACACCGCTGATACTCCAGCAGAATATAATACCAGCAGTGGCTTTTCTGGCATAACCCGATTTCGCCATTTTTATGAGCTATGGAAATTGGTTTCAACTTTTTGTTGGTAAAAAGTCCATCGAACCATTCATGCAATCATGGCTTCCCACTTTGCGAACATCCATGATATCACCTATACACTGTCTAGTTTAGACAAAGAGAATTCTGAGCAAATAGACCTGTCCGAGCGAAACAATGCTTGGTCTCGTGTTCATTTGTGCATCGCATACTGCGGATGATCGGCACACAGATGTAACACTCCAAAAAACGTTGCCCCCGTCGCAGAGCTACACTCTCGCGTCAAGGTAACTTGAACAGGTAGATAAGTTTTCGGGGAAAGTTCAAATTAATGCTCTTCTATAGTGACTTCTCAGGGCATGGTAACTAATTCGATGAGGCTCCTCAGCTTTCGCAGTTTTGAGCCGAGAAAGCTGCCTTCCCAAAAGATTCATGTGTCCCATCCAGGATGTGAAAATACGGCAGCAAACACTTTCTACTGAGGTGGCATAGAAACTGTATGATGTGCAATTTTGGCGATGATACTATAGATTTTATATTCAAGAGATCGCCGTTACTCAATTATCCCCAGCATCGTACTTCAAAGCTTTTTTTCGCAAACTAACGAGAATGTTCTGAATTCCAATATAACTCGCAGATTACTGTGAGGTGAGTTCAACTATTAAATTTGACGGATGAGCCACGCAAGAACGAAAAACTAAAGATATCAGTTTTACACGTGAAACTTATCTCTTACTCTTGGCACCATTACGATATCTTGGGTGCAGGAGTACACTCTGAGAATGTCTCACTTTAGTCAACTTAATGTAGTTCATGAGCGGTATTATGACCTTCAATTAACAACGAGGTAGACTTTTGGCACATTCAAAATTTCATTCTCATCCAAAACGCTGAAACTTCCATTCGTAACTCGAGACTTGAATGTCAATTCATGTTTCAGCGTTCTCTTACAGATGTGACCATCCCAAAATTTTCGAATTTATTAATTTTCGAATAATGTACAAATTAAGCGCTCAAAATTCATCGTCGACATGAGTTAAAATTTTCATTTTTAGCAATACACTCAATTTTAGCCCCAGTGGGTCATTTAAGGTCTATGACAAAATCTTTTGGCGATTGGATTATGCAACTTTGAACAGAATTTTTTCAAAAATTATGAAAGTTATCTTCTGCTTGACTCCCAAAATTGACCTCATTGAGGACTTTTCCAGGAATTCCCCAAACATTAGAAAACATTTCCACTGATTCTTAGATGGTTGAGCTTTGAGGAAATGATTTTTTCTGCATAAATCCAACGAGTTGTGCCAAAAGCCCACCACGATGGTTCGATTGTAACTTTATTTCACGTTGATAATCAAGGGATAACCAAGATCCTCAATTCTCGGTCTTCGTGGTATGATACTTATTTTTATGCATCTTCATGCGAAATCACGATCTACTTCATTTTGAGGTCATGAAAGAGCATCCAAAATATCAACTTTCAAAGGCAAGAGATCGCTCGTATTCTGCCATTGTCGAAATACTAATGATGTCGAAGGAGCAGAGGATCTCGATCGTATATAAGCGCGCGCTCTCTCCCTTTCTCAATTGATTACAGAGAGATATTGCTGCGCTTCCCGCGGTAAATGGGTGACGCATGGAGATTGGAGATGTGGATGATTCATCTCATCAGAGGTTATTCTCACGAGACCCCGCGTATTTGCTCTCGCGCAAGGAGATCGATTTCGAGAGAGCAAAGCTGAGTACAGAGTGGCGGAAGCGAGAGAGAGACGCAATCTGATTGCAGGAAATCGCAGCGCAGATACGGCGCTGCACGTAAGCACGACCAAGAAATTTCAATAATGGCAAGGGAATCAAGCTGGCACTCAACGCTTCGAGAGCCAGATTTCTGGTCCGCGCGAAGGATCGCGAGCGACAAGAGATAGGGTACAGGGTAATCCGGGTTGTAAAACTATATGAGCTCCAGCAATGACTGTCCGATAAGGGGTTTTTTCGCTGTGCATGCCCGGCCCGGGCCAACCGTCGCGCGCTACTCGAGAGGAGCTCGGGTGCTGGAGCGGTACTTTAGAGAGATTTTATACGCGATCGAGCGCAGAGCCGGAGCAAAAATGTATGTCCGATGCCGGATAGTGGGAGACGGGATGGATGGCCAGGGGTCGATGGTGGGCGCTCGCTATATACGACTGAGAGCGATATTGGGGGAAAGAAAACAGTGTCACAGTTTGTGGAGGCTGACGCATCTGTACCCGTCCACCCTCTGCACGTGAGGGCTGATGCTGCGCTTGCGGGAAAATAGAATAAGGAAACGTGAGTATATCTCTTTCACCCCAACGAGGATGACTAATCGTCCGATTCTCTCTTTACTCTCGCTCTCTTATCCTGTAATGTTGCCTTGCGACATGGATGCGCACGTACATCGCGGATGGCAATCGATAAACGTCGCGGTGAGATACTATTGGAGGAAATCTCATAAAAGAAGGGCAGCGATATAATTGCACTTGGCTGGATTTTCGCGTCTACACGTGTGTGTGAGTGAGCGATGTACCGAGGGTGGGCTCTAAAACTCGCGGCGTTTCTACATCCCGCTGGCAACGGCCGTTATACAATCTTGCTCTTTACGGCTTGCCAGTCTCCGGCTCGCGCACAACGTGCTCTTATATGAGGCGCCAAGCATACGCGTCGCGTGAAAAACGCATCCCGGCAGACGTTCTCTTTCTCGCCTCAGCACCCTTCAGCGCCTCGCCTCGCGTTCAACCCCGGCCGCCCACCCGACTTATCAAATTAATGCCGTCGTCGGGTTATGGCCCCGGAACACTTACTGTCACTCTGAGAAGACTTCGAATCCATCCGCGCGACGCACTGATGCGATACGCGATAGCCGTAATGCTGTATGTACTACTGACGACCCGAGCCGGGCTGAGATGGCCACGAGCGCCCCCATCATCTTTCCAGCAATATCCAAAATTCGATTATGTGTTCAAGCACTATTTAGATTCTAATCATCTAAAAATATGTAAATACTGGAACTCATATAGGATCAAGATAAACCCATCCAAAAGGATTCGATATTTTGGCCGGAGTCTGTGTAAGGGTCAGAGCACGGGAATCTCGCATAGAGATGTGAGCTATGAACACGGTATGGAATATCTTGCGATGAGAATGATTCCATTGCCTACAATAAGCCCCGGGATGACTAACCTGGATACCTATGAACCACCTCAGATGTCCGAAATTTGTTACTCGTCAGCACTTTCAGAAATGGAGCTTGAAAAACATGAGCTATACGTAGAAGGTTGATCACCCGTCAGCGCTCTCAGGTACGGGGCACACATGGCTTATTTCCTTCAATGTTGAGGTCGGCTTTTGGATGCAGTCTGGATATGATTCTTCCAGGACAATGCCCCTCGAAGTTGAGACTATAACCTACTCAACGCTCGGATTCATAGTCGTTAACACGTTCACTACGAAGGCGAAATCGCAATTCCGGTCTAGATTGCGAGAGAGTACAAATGTTCGTTTCGGCACTTTCGGAAGCTAAACTTTCGGGAAAATGATCGGTTTGGCATCTCTTTACAGTATTTATATGAATTTATGTGAGCCCCACCGGGGGGGGGGGGCAAAAGTTTTCCTCTGATATGAAAAATATTCATGAAGATGATCAGTAGTATCAATAAAATCATCGAATCCAATGTTATGAGCCTCCAAGAGAACTTGTACTCCAACATCTGTTCCACCCAGAGAATAATGTTTGATCAAGCAGCATTGCTGAGCCTGATCAAGGGCTGCGGTTCATTGACATTCTTCAAATCGTTTCAAGCATGAGAAGTGGTAGATTTATTCCGATCATCTTTTTCTATGTCTCCAATGCCAAGAGTTCCACTGTGCATAGCAATACACATACGACAGAGCAAAGGCAGTGCTTGGAAGAACTCACATTTTTTTAATTTAGTAGAAAATTTTATCCGCGCGTAAATGGAAGATTACTCAAGTAGGGTTTGATAATTTCCAACGTGTTTGGGCTCTGTTTGTGGATCTTGAAATAAGCTTTGAAATGAGCTAAAATAGGTTGGGAATCGTCGACCTCAAAAGTGAGTGGTCTGCTGATAATCGCTTGATTTCATGTAATTGATGAATAAATAACGTGAAAAACGAAGATCTGGAAAAACTCAGCGAAATCAAGTCGAATACCGAAACTGCTGTGCACACATGTTCATTATAACACAAACAACCAGAAACCACCTCGACATAAGCCATTGGATATGTTTTCGCTCTTGGACGTGAGCTGAAACTCAATGAAAAGTGGGCCCCACGGGTGGGGCCCATCGCACACAGGGAAGGACGCGTGGGCCCCACCCGTGGGTCCCATCGCAGTGAACGTGTTAATCCGAGATTAGGATCGGCGGATTAGTAGCGCTGCGAATGCTCTGCCCAGATGTAAGATGACTCGCCATGGCGATCGCAGCGCCATAAATCCGCTGTTTCTAATCTCGGATTAACGACTATGAATTCCAGCCTATGCCTAGAGAAGTGCTCTCCCGACAGTCGGGGATGAGCTGCCCATACTTGAACATGGGGTCCAAGGACCCTATGACCATATATGAACATCTATGAAACAATTTTCAAAATTTTTTAAAATCCGAAAAATTGTTATGGTTGCATTTTCAGGGAATATCACATCAAAAAGTCACGATGCTGATCTCATGTCCCCGATTTTTTCCAGCCCGATACGTTGCTGGGAAAGTGATCAAAACCCCTAAAACTGAGCTCTGGGAACGGTATGTGATTTTTGTAGGTTATGCTACAGCTGCTGGCGGGCTAAATCTCGCGAGAAATTGAAGGTCCGTCCTAAATACATATCCCTGATTTTTTCCAGCCCGATACGGTGCTGAGAAAGTGATTTTAACCCCTAAAAATGAACTCTGGGACCGGTGCATGATTTCTGTAGGTTATGTTACATCCGCTGGCGGACAAAATCTTGCAGAGAACTGAAGGTCTATCCGGAATACACGTTCCTGAGGTTTGCCAGCCTGATTTGTCGCTGGAAATGTGATATAAGCCCGTCTAAAATGAGCTCTGGGACTGGTATATAATTTCTGTAGGTTATGGTACAGCTGCTGCCGGGCTAAATTTTGCAAGAAATAAAAGGCTCATGCGGGATACATGTTCTTGATTTTTGCCAGCTCGATACGTTGCTGACAAAGTGATTGAACTCCTTAAAAATGATCTCGGGGAGCGATATGTGATTTTTGTGGGTTTTGTTCCTGCTGCTGGGCTGATTCTATCAGAAAATCGAAGCTTGAGTAAAAATACATGTATCCATTCTTGCAGCACAATACGATGCTGGAATATTTATCTTGAGTCACAAAAATAGGCTCTGTGTACGGCTTTTGCTCTTTTTAGGTTATCTGACAGCCGTTAGTGGGCTGATTTTCACGGGAAATCTACTATCGTGTTCAAATCTACGTCTTCAATCTTCTCCAGCGCGATTCGATGCTGGTAAATGTATTATAATTTGCTCACAGTAGCTTTGAAATGGTTTTCGAGTTATGTAAGTTACACTACGGTCCCTTCGTGGACTAACTTTCGAGGGTAGCTGAGAAATAATCGAGAGTACATCTCTCTAAGATTCTCCCAACTAACTACAGTCCTAGAAAAGGCGATCTCGCTCACAACAACGGGCTCTAACAATGGATTTACTCTGCCCTATAATCCTTGTAGGTTATGTTACAGCTACTGGTGCGGACGAGTTTTTGATAGAAATCCAAGCTCGAGCTCGATATCATGCCTCTAATTTTTTTCAGCACAATACGATGCTGATAAACGAATGTCAGGCCATAAAAGTAATAGGCTCGGGGGACGGTTTCCGATTTCTGCAGGTTATGTCGCGATATCTGGCGGGCTGATTCTTGCAAATTATTCAAAAATAAACCAAAAAACATGTTCCCGCAAGCCTTCCACAGCTAGATTACTAGAAGAATCGACTGTTTTCACAGAATCGGGCCCTGACACAGTGGTTGTGACTGTTTGTAGGGTATGTCACGGTCACTGGCCGGTCATTTCTTGCAAACTATTTATGAAGTAGATATCTCTGATTTTGCATACTGGGGAAGTCATTCAACCTCGCAAAATATGATTTTTGATAACATTCAACACTGCTATCACGTCATGAACTCGTCGAGACATTGATCGTGAGGGCGAGTCTAAATGAGGTTACGGACCGCTCATCTATCCAGAATTCCGCCTTTAGTCTTGAGGATGATAATCCCAAATTTCTTCCTGGGTACTGCAAATTATATATGAGTATGAGTTATTTTGTTGTAAGGGGTAGATAAGCTCCGAGGCAATGTCTCGGACTCTTCCACTAAAGGACAAGGGTTCGAGTCCCTAATTGAAGATTTTTTTTCTCTGTTTCGTTATCTATTAGGGGCCGTCCGTAAACTACGTAGACCGATTTTAATAATTTTTGACCCCTCCCCTTCCCCCGTAGCCAATCGTAGCTTTTTGACCAATCTGACCCCCCTCCCCCCAAAAAACTACGTAGCTTTTCTAAAAATAATAAAAGTTCTATTCCATCGAAAAGAACCAAAGATCCTGGAAACTATTTTATTTTTCAAAATATCTTGAGTTGGAGTAGCACGACTGCTTTAAAATATCCTATGTGATTATAATTCAGATCATTTACCTTCTCCCTGATTACGGGCATGATTCGTCTTGTCAGACGTATTAGAGGGTTTATCTGCCTTATGGAAGGACATTCGAATTCGAAATCAGAACATTTGAGGGAATAAATTTAGAAAACATAGGTAAAACTTGATGAAGGATATATAAGTGAGCCAAGCTCAAGTATGAAAACGATTCACCAGTTCGGAACCTCCAACGATACTTACACACGAGCACTCAGCAAATGTGAACAATGACGTGAATGAATGAACATCTGACGTACATGCTTTACATGTACAATCATCGGCTGTGTGGCTTCATAGATTATTATGAAATCCAATCAAAATTTATCTGACCGATAAGAATATTGAAATCATGTACCGAGAGCCATTTTCACGCACGCAATTCAAAAATATGAAGCTACGTTGTAAAGCCGATGACCCCCCCCTTCCCCCGTAGCCGAACGTAGTTTTTTTTAATTAAATTTTTTACCCTTCCTCCCCCCTTGGCCACCTACGTAGTTTATGGACGGCCCCTTATGGCAATTCCCTGTGATGCTCACTCTACTTTCCGCTACCCGCAATACTCTTTCGTGGGTACCGAAAACTGCGAGTAAATGTGGGTAGTCGAGGGTAGCGACAGAGTAGTGAGCGAGTAACGAAGGGTAGTCAGCGAGTAAGAGGGTAGTGGAGAGAGTAGCTTGGCTATGGCAAATTTCATGCGCCCAAAGTATCGATGCTATGTTTTATTCTATAATAATATCCGGAGAATACTCCGAGACATCAACAATGTGATTCATCTACCTCGGCTATTCATTCAATAATCTAATAATGATTCAACACAAATTCCCAATCCCAGATCCTCTGTGGGGGCTTGCGACTTAAATATAACATATTTGATCATTTCATGAACAAGTTGCGACCGGCCGAATGGTAGAGTTCTCACGTGGTAGTCGGAAGATCGTGAGTTCGCGCCTGCTCGAAGTCAAAAATTGTTTCCTATTTCTCGTTTTTCCAATTTTTTCTTATCTAGGATTACTGCAGATCTCTCGACCCTCTTGTTTGGGAAAATAGTTTTGTACAATAGGAATTCAGGTCTTCTGAAGTCGACCCTCATATATATTCTCCATAGTTGATATTTCATTCCGTGGACAAGGTAGCCATGATTACGGTTTTACGTTGGCAACACTGGTGGGCCGGATCCGGACGGGAGAATTTGGATTGGCGATGAATTACACCAGCCCACAAATTGAAAAAAGTTACCTTCCCGGCAGATGGTAACCCACCAGTCGGTTAAAATCGTGCGCTAAATCCGAGAAAGTCCATCAGTTTTGCTCGTACGCCCCCGAAATGTCCAGATATTATGTGAAAGTTTCTTCGAGCTTTACTGAATTCTTGACCTCGGAATCGGATAGAGGGAATGATTTTACGCTCAAACCTGCGAGGAGACACTAGTGATCCAGTACTCGAGGTGACACTCCTTATCCAATGCTCCAGTTGACACTCGTGGTCCAGTATTCGAGGAGACACTCGTGATCTAGTACTTCGTCAGTTCAACTAATGAACTGACGGAGTTCTAGATTCCTCAAATGAGTCATCATCAATAAAAAGAACCATAATCAATTGGTGCTGAAGTAGCTTGTATGCTTAAGATATTTCTAGCCATTGAGCTTCGAGATGAATACGTGTATTGTTGGTACTTTTACCACATGAGGATGTCAGTTGTTTCTTTAGAAGACCTAGCAGCTCTCAAATGCTCATTCATCTCTTCCATCAAGCTTAATGTATCAGACGTATCACTTTCAACCCATTGATATTTTAGATTCAACAGATTTCTGGATATCTGACTTTTAACTTCAGTTGTGGACTTAGAAATGATCGACCATCTCTTGGGGGCTACTCAACGTGTTTGAACTCAAGTGGAAATAATATATTCACATTATAGCAACTCTCGCCGAAAGTCTCGCTCGATAACGAAGCGAGACGAGACGATAACGAGACGATAATCAGATTTTGTCACTTTTTAAAGAGCGAGGCGATAAGTCCCAATTCCTCGTCTCATCTCGTCTCGCGGCATCTCTATTCAATAAAGAGCCGTTCGAGATTCAATTGTGGAAATTCAGGGTATATTCATTTATCAATGACTAATTTTTATCCGTTAAAAGGCCATGTCGGAGTCTCGCGGCACAAACGGGGTTACAACTTACACGATGGTTTTTCCATCGATTGAGACGGGGGTGGTCGCAAATGACTCGAAATTGCTTCAGGAATGTGCATCTGGTACGACCCAAGAGGATAAACGTCTCGTCCTCTTGGGAAGAAATTGAAGAATCGAGAGATATTCCAATTCTGATTCTCAAAGAGCGCGACTTTGCACCTTACGTCGAGTTTTGAGGGGGATAGAGACGTTTATTCTCACGGATCGTACCAGAGGCACATTTCTGGAGCAATTTCGAGTCATTTGCGACCACCCCCGTATCAATTGATGGGAAAACCATCGCGTAACTTGTAACCCCGTTTCGCGTGAGACTCCGACACGGCCTTAAGTCTGGGAACTCATTCTAATGTATTTCCCTGGAAAACGTGGAATAACCAACGAACCCCTCCCCCTTTATTTCCCATGTATTTTAAATTAATTAAGCGCCTGTCCAATTTTATCCGTCCGGATGCCTCGTATCGTGGTGGCGTCGTTGGTGCTGTTGGTGGGTCGGTGGGTTAGTGGGTCCGGTGGGTCGTGGTGGTGGTGTCGGTGGGTCGTGGTCGTGGTGGTGGTGGGTCAGTGGGTCGTGGTGGTGGGTCGGTGGGGTCGTGGTCGTGGTGGTGGGTCGGTGGTGGGGGTGGTGGTGGTCTAGAATGTTCGGTCTAGAATGGCCTAATTCGGTGTAATTCGATGCAGGTTGTTCTAGATCGGTCCAATTCGATCTAACTCGGTCTAGTTTGGTCTAATTGAGTCCAGCTCGGTCTTGCTCGGTCTAGTTCGGGGTAATCAGGTCTCATTCGGTCTAGTTCGGTTGTATTAGGTTTAGTTCAGTCTAATTTGGTTTAGTTGAGTCTGGTACGGTCTAATTCGGTATGGCTCTATCGATTCCAGTCTTGTTTGGTCTAGTTCAAGCCAGGTCGATCTATATCGTTCCAGCTCGGTCTAGCTCGGTCTAGCTCGGTCTAGTATGGTCAAGCTCCGTCCTGTTTGGCCTTATTTCGTATCTCCATCATAAAATATCATTAAAGCCAAAATTTGTCCGTCAGCATCTTGCGTATCGGGTTGCCTATGTGGAGGGAGTGAACTTCGATGGCTGGCCGTATGAGTCATGGGTGGGTCATGGGTGGGTAGATGGTTGGATGAGTTGGTGGGTGAGTGGGCGTTAGTGGTCAGATGGGTGGGTTGGCGCATGGATGAATGTACTTGAACTTTAGTGATTTCAGTGAGAATTACTAAAGTTTCAGACTGGGGCTAAGGCTAAGGCTGACGCTGGGGCTGGGTCTTGGTCTAAGGCTGGGCCTGAGGCTGGACTGAGGCTGTGGTTGGGGTTAAGGCTGAAGTTGTGACTGGGACTGAGGCTAAAACTATATCTGGGACTGGGGCTGGGGCCGTGGAGGGTGCGTGTTTGAGGCAGAAGCCGGGATTGGGGCCGAGGCCGTCACTGGGGCTATCCAACTGTGGGAAATTTCCAGATACTTACCGGAGATTTACTACTTCACTATGCGCAACATTACACAAACTCAATAGTTCTCAATCAAAGTTACGAGGTTGCATCAAGAAAATTGTTTTCTTCCGAATTCACTGTATTACGAAATCTGCATGTTACATTGTTGAGCTACAGAAGCATTTCAGGGGCTCATACCATATCAGAGACACTTCCAAGCCGGACGAGCGCTAGCGAGGTAGGCAAAAGCGCTAGTGATTAAATGAATTTCGAATCATGACTTTTATTGCTTCGTAAATGTCATCTGAATATATTCTATGTGGTACTCTTCCGAATGCGTAATCCCTTTGTACAATCGTAGAATTCAAAGTTTCGTTCAAAAATCATCTCAATATGGGATCGAATGATTGTTAGATCAATGTGTATAGAGAAAGTACGTTCATTTTGTACTCATTGTAGGATCTAAGCGAAAAAGACCTCTCGACTTTCCCTTCTACCCTTCTTAACTGGATACAACAATGTTATCGGAGCATGGTAAAAATATTGCATTTCAGAAAATGTAATATTTGACATACAAATCCATTGAAGGCTATTTTTTAGTCGAGAAAGAGGTAATTCTGAGAAGAAATGGAGCCCATGAAAATTTCAATACTGTTCTCGTCAATAGCGGTTGGAAATCTGTTTGGACGATTTTGTCCATGCATTCTCAGGAATGGAATGATTCTTCGATTTGTTCAAAACTGGGAACATCCTGCCAATTTTCCTATTTTCACAAAAATTCTATAAATTTTTAGTTTTTAGCACAGTGCGACTAAAGCGCCCTTCTTTTCTCGGTGGGGTTGGATGAATTGACGTTTAGTCGCATCTATAACAAAAAACAGTATGTATGTATACGTACCAAACCCGAAATCGTACACTTCGCGAACGGTACAGCCGATTCTGTACCATTCGCGAATGGTACACCACCATTTGTACCGAACCCGATATTCCGGGTTTGGTACAGCAGAGTCTTGTACCATTCGCGAACTGTACAGCCGCTTTGTACCGAGCTCGATTTCGAATTGCGCCATATGGCTCGGATCGTGTTTACAAATGAGAATTGTCTATAAATGATGATTAGCGTTTAAAATGATATGTATTGACGAGTTCAGTCAAGCACAGGTAACGATAGCGCTTGCACAATGTATCCCGATAATACTATTCGTGATGAAATCAACTCAAAATTAGATGTTCTTGGAACATCCGATAGTTGTAAGTTCATAAAAAGTAAAACAGAATATTCTTACACACGTGACACACAGTTTCATAAACATTAGAATCACTGCACGGGGTATGTTCGCGTATCTTGTTTTGATGACATAATACATCTTGTGGACACCGCCATGCCCAGTTTCATTATGAATCCATCTTCATCTAATATACTTCATCAGTATATCGTAGATTTCGGATTTTTCTACGTAATATCTCACTTCGTCGTCTTATGTGAGAAGAAATCCTCAAAATCAGTCTCATTGTCTGAATATTAACATTACAAAGTTAGGGGGTTTGTTGTGATTTAGTATGATTTTTTACCGCCTTTGAGAATTTCTTCTTACAGTGCTATTTTAATTGAAAATATTAGACGAGGAATATCGCCAACAGTCAATATATATGTCAAACTATTTCAATCTTCTGTATTCCAGAGAGGTCTTGAATGATTTCTTCTCAATTTCACTAAGTATCTTCACAAGGTCTCGTCATTCTGTCTCACTTTTTATGAACTTGAAATTATCGGATGTTCGAAGAGCATCTAATTTTGAGTCAAACTCATCAGGAATAGTATTGTCGGGATCCAATGTGCAAGTGCGAACGTTACCTGTACTTGACTCAACTCGAGCTGAACTCGTCAATACATATCATTTTGCTAATCATCATTTATAGACAACTCTCATTTGTAAACACGATCCGAGCCATATGGCGCAATTCGAAATCGAGCTCGGTACAAAGCGGCTGTAAAGTTCGCGAATGGTACAAGACTCTGCTGTACCAAACCCGGAATATCGGGTTCGGTACAAATGGTGTACCATTCGCGAATGGTACAAAATCGGCTGTACCGTTCGCGACGTGTACGATTTCGGGTTTGGTACGTAACATATACAACCTCGCCAGTCGAATCTCTTTCAGGAGTACGGAGAACATTTCCACCTTGTGATTTACTTAGGAAGAATTGATTTCCGTGTTCCAAAACATCCAGGCCTCACATCGATGCATAATCTCCTACCCCTAGAATTCATTGAGACTATGGAAAAAAAATGCAGGGGATAAGATGTGAACCCCGCATCTGCGGAAAGGAGCGCGATCCCGTATCTACTAGACCACTGGGGCATCTATCATCGATTATTAGAAAAACTTCTATATAAGCCGCTTTAAGGGTGTACTACAAATTCAATCAAGTCGATTTATGATTGTTTTTGAACTGAAATTTCCTCACTTGAATGCATTCCGAACTTTTTTGAGCAAGGGTTACGCTTAAGAAGATGAAGTTTGGTTGTCAGCACTTTACTTTCGTTCCTCGACCGGGCCCATGGAACAAAGCTGTCTGCTAGCAAGATGGCTGACGTTGGGCTGCGTAACGCGGACGAAAATTCGGCCTCCAACCGAGCACGCCTCATCTGCTTTTCATCATGATTCTGAGTATCAATTCCAGCACTGAAATACAACAGCTCCCTAGAGCACTGGATTTTGATTGTCATTTCGAATACTGAACCATGAGTGTCATTACGAGTACCGGATTATGAATGCCACTTCGAGTACTGAATTCCAAGCGTCACCTCGAGTACTGGACCGTGAGTGTCACCTAGGAGTGCTGGACCACCATTGTCACCTCGAGTACCAGACCACAATTGTCACCTTCAGTACTAGACCGCGAGTGTCACCTCGAGTACTGGACCATCAGTGTTACCTCCAGTACTGCACCGCGAGTGTCACCTCGAGTACCAGACCACAAGTGTCACCTTCAGTACTGGACCGCGAGTGTCACCTCTATTACCGGATCACAAGTGTCACCTCGAGGACTGGACTACGAGTGTCACCTCGAGTACTGGACCACGAGTGTCGCCTCTAGTACTGGACCATCAGTGTTACCTCCAGTACTGCACCACGAGTGTCAGCTCGAGTACCAGACCGCAAGTGTTCAGTACTGGACCGCGAGTGTCACCTTTATTACCGGACCGCGAGTGTCACCTCGAGTACTGGACTATCAGTGTTGCGTCCAGTACTGCACCACGAGTGTCACCTCGAGTACCAGACCACAAGTGTCACCTTCAGTACTGGACTGCGAGTGTCACCTTTATTACCGGATCACGAGTGTCACCTCGAGTACTGGACTACGAGTGTCACTTCGAGTACTGGACCACGAGTGTCACCTATAGTATTGGACCGCGAGTGTCACCTTGAGTACTGGACCATCAGTGTTACCTCCAGTACTGCACCACGAGTGTCACCTCGAGTACCAGACCACAAGTGTCACCTCCAGTACTGGACTGCGAGTGTCAGCTCTAGTACTGAACCGTGAGTGTCACCTCGAGTACTGGACCACGAGTGTCACCTTCAGTACTGGACTGCGAGTGTCACCTTTATTACCGGATCACGAGTGTCACCTCGAGTACTGGACTACGAGTGTCACTTCGAGTACTGGACCACGAGTGTCACCTATAGTATTGGACCACGAGTGTCACCTTGAGTACTGGACCATCAGTGTTACCTCCAGTACTGCACCACGAGTGTCACCTCGAGTACCAGACCACAAGTGTCACCTCCAGTACTGGACTGCGAGTGTCAGCTCTAGTACTGAACCGTGAGTGTCACCTCGAGTACTGGACCACGAGTGTCACCTCTAGTACTGGAACACGAGTGTCGCCTCTAGTACTGGACCATCAGTGTTACCTCCAGTACTGCACCGCAAGTGTCACCTCTAGCGCTGGACCGCGAGTGTCACCTGGAGTACTGGACCACGAGTGTCACCTCTAGTACTGGAACACGAGTGTCGCCTCTAGTACTGGACCATCAGTGTTACCTCCAGTACTGCACCGCGAGTGTCACCTCTAGTACCGGATCACGAGTGTCACCTCGAGTACTCGACCGCGAGTGTCACCTTTAGTACTGGACCACGAGTGTCGCCTGTAGTATAGGACCGCGAGTGTCACCTTTAGTACTGGACCACGAGTGTCAGCTCGAGTACTGGATGACTACAATATCTCCACGATTCATGTTATGTCTACGCTTGGTAATCGCCATGTGCCCTGCGGTGATCAATCAAGCAAATTTCCCTAAGACGCGTGTGTGGACGTAGAATAATCTCCTCTTTTCGATCCCGGATTCAAAACTCCAGTGAGCCTCGAAGAAAACATCTCTCATGGAATATCTCGAAATTTCGGGGCTGTATATGGCATTTTTGGACTCATTGCACGATTTTACATCTATATCTGATTTTTTTTCGGCGAAGGTAACTTTTTCCACCTTTTAGTCGGGAATTATTTCAATTTTATCGACGCGTGTTGTCACGTCACTCTAAACGCCACCTACCCAGGACACGGTCCTCTCTCTTTATCGCCCATATGTGACGATTTTTGAAGGGATATGGAGGTCTGTCGCTGTGGATCTAAGCTCCAAATCAGCCAATTCCAATAGCTTGTTGAATTCGGTCGCGCATTGCTTGGTGGGCATTTATTCCTCACCGCTTGTACATTACTTGCTGTTTCGGAGGTGACGAACGGGTGCAATTAATCGCTGGGCTCGCGCAGACTAACCAAATTGGCTAGCGTAAACAGTCCGAGAGCGCGCGACGATTCGCGAAAATCAATTCCGTTGACACCGAAACTATGCGTGTGCCCGGTCCAACGAATAGAGTGGAGTTGTGCCAGACCAATTAAAAATTCACCCCAATCGTGGGGAGCGTATACATTGGAGTGTTGATAAACTTCGTGCGCAGTCTGAATAGTAAAAACTCGTCCGTGTAAGTGACGCGTGCATCGAGAGCCAATGCTGTTGCGATGATGAAGTCGAGCGAAGCGTGGATCATGTTATATTTGTCCAATCAACGAGGTTCTCAATGATAGTCTCAGAGCTCAATACCAATCACACACAGGCCTTTGTTTTGCTCAAAGCCTCTGAGCTATTCTTGAAATCCAAGTCTACATGAATGAGTGCCCTCGACGTACTTCCACAAAGATTTATACGACATACATGTTCCATATATAATATACGTGAAGGGTATACCTCTGGTCGTAAACATTATACCGGTGCAGAGCTGCATAATGAAGCTCGACACGCTGATGCTGTACAGCAGCAACACGGTGTTTGCTTCGTCGCCGACATCGTTATGAGCTGCAGAGCAGTGCCCACAACGCGAGTGAGTACGCATCGCTCGGGCGCGAACGAGTTTGCGAGTAGATGTATGGGTATATATGCCTCCCGCGCGCGAGGCTCAACTCAACATTGCTCGCAGTATACACCACTAAGGGCCCGTCCCCTCTAATCTAGCTGCTCAGAGGTGCACAGCGTGTGGCGTAAATATACGTACCCATACGAGCTGATGTACTCTCAGATGCAGCCACGTACCTCTCACGCTCTGGGATAATTCGACACTTACGATTCAGAAGCCCTATCTTCGCCTGCAAATAGTCAGAACTCTATCTTGGTTGTGTGAGTATGAGTAATTGCGTGGCTAAAGCGTCCTACGAAGATGGATATCTCACATTATTTTTTCGGAACCCCTGAAAATTCTTAACGTTTCTGAGTCCCAATTCACGTTATTCTGTAATTAAGGATTCTTTGGAAAACGATTTATGCCTTTCTCCGCTGGAAATAATATACCTCCAATTCAGTTCAAGTTCATGTTTCAAAATCAACCCCGTGGTTGTAATCATCATTCGGAACATAAAATCATAAAGTGCCCGGATGAATTTCATAAAAAGCCAGAGAAATGTACGGAGTATCTCAATTTCCACAGCATTCACCAATTTTATCAGGTTATTTCGGGATTCACCAGTCACTGATGGTACACATGAATCTAGAGTCTATGTTGAAACGTTCAGTCAATCTCCGATATTCGACAGCGAGCGAGTGTCGGTCAAAACAGATGTGGGAATGGCGCAACAAACGGACCCGCCTCAGCGTGATTCACGGTAAAAGCCGCGAATTTTAATGGTGGGAGCCCCCCCCCCCTCCCCACATAGAGCTCTGTAACTGACGAACATTTTTTCAATTCACATTGATTTATACTCAGCTCCAGATAGGTACGTATATGTACCGGCCAATTTTCGTTCGAAGCGGATCAGTGGTATATAGTGTGGGGAGCGATGAGGGTGAAAACTCGGATGAATATCGAGGGATTGAATGATGCGTGCAAGCTCCACTCGCGCTGCACTGACTACCGAGCAAATATTTGTCGGGATGAATTTCGTTGCTGGTTCATGCGAATCGCTTCAAAACGGTATTCTGTGGAGTAACATATGCGAGCTCTGCTCGGATCGATCAAGTAGACTGAGTCAATTCCAATTGCGAAAGCGAACCCTCGGAGTAAAATGCGATTCGACCCCGGGTCGGAGAATAAACTCGGAACATCCCAAATACTCGGCGCGACTTTTGTTCTCTCTCATATAACTATCTTGTGATATCGAAATTAAATCCCCGTGTACAAGCAAAAACTGGATCAAAACTGAAACTTGGTAATTCCCATCGCAACCTATCGATCCAACACAATGCCACACCAGCAAAGCAAATACAGCAAAAACTTGAATTCAATAATATTACCGGCATAACACGATTCGCAGGACTCGAGAAACTTAATGTGGAATTATTTGCTCATATATTTGCACATGATCCGACAAACTCGCTCTCAATTGACAAGGATTGGCTTCTGAGATTCTTCCAGTGGTAGAACGTAGGGGAAAAAATGTTGAACACACTAGCTGATTTATACAGAATTCTCACGATTTTCCCCCCGGAGGTTGAGTTCTTGGAAATCGGTCAGATTAGAGGAATTGAGATGACATATGAAATTTTGAACTACTTTTCATCAATCGTGGGAAATTTGTATCTAGATTTGATACAGCAAATTTGAGCACTTCACGAATGCATTTGATTCACTGATAATGCAGGAATCGATTCATCAATATATAGCCGTCACAATTTTCACATTGCATCAACCTCGCGTCGTAAAAAAGAACTCTGAGTCTGAATCAAATATTTTCATCGTCTTACTGGCGATCCCGAACAGAGATATTAGGGCAAAACATAAGATTGTAAATTCCACATTATGGAGTGTCTATTTGATATCTCCAGGCGTGAAGAGCTTTCGGTGAGAAGTAGTACCATCCTCACACAGGACGTGAGGCAACGGATGTATTCGAAATTCGTGGGTTGAATGGTTGAGTAAGATCTCGGAACGAGACGAGTGCAGTGACCGGGGTCGTTTCTTTCGTATATCGTGCAACGAGCTAATAGTATTATGACTAGTAAAGAAGATGCGCGCTACGCGCGCGGATTTCAAGTTGGCGATTTTTATTGCTGGCCCAAGATATCCCATATTAAGAAAAAAAAAAAAATTATAGTTGAGGTTCAATTTTTAGTTCAATCTCCTAGAAATGAGTTTTTTCTCATCACACAGTCACGAGCACTGAAAAATACCCACCAGCCACTTCCCCATTTTCTCTTTTGAACTTACTACGTGTTGCCTTACTCAGGCTATCTTCATTCCGAGTCACAGCTTTGTATCACCGAAACCATCAGACATTTGATTATCTTTATTGTACTGTACAAAATATATCAGATACTTAGGGTGTTCAAGAGTTCACTTGAACTAATCGTATTATGTTTCACGTCAAATTACAACTATTTTGAGCAAGATTCAACGTGAAGAACTGGATAAGTGTCACGTAGAAGTCTCTAAAATCCGCTTATGAGGTATTCATCGGGAATAAGTACACAGTAAGAAAATTTTTTGATTCAAATCATCCAAGGGTTGATATTTTTCGAGTTTTGATTCAATCTCGATTCAACGCATCCTTCGAATTAGTTGTATTTCATGGCAAGTGCAATTATATATTCAACGATAATCCTTATTCATATACCTTCACTTGTACTCTCCTTTAAAGGATACGTGCACCATTTCGTTAGCAGCATTCATACTGCGTAAAGTTCAAGTTGGCGATTTTTATTGCTGGTCCAAAATATCTTTCAAACAAATATTCATAGTTGATAGTTATGGTACAATCTTGAACTCCATCTCCTGGAAATTTTCGAAAATCAGTTGATAGGCACCCAAAAACACATACCAGTCACCCTCTGACTTTCAATTTCCGCACATCTTCCCAAGGTTCCTTCATTCCAAGCGAGGATTAATGCATCTATACAGTATAAATTTTCTATTCGAGTTTGTCTGCATTTAAATGGTATGGGACTATAATTTCCTATAGCGTTCGCAATAGGCGATACACTCGTCTCTACGTAGATTTCACACTATTATCTGAAAGTTCTTTCTCCAGTAAGATGTCACGAGTAATATAACGTAGATTTCACACTATTATCCAAAAGTTCTTTCTCAAGAGGTCACGAGTAATATATGAGATTGACAGATATACTCCAAAATTGCCAGCTTGGATTCTCTTCATTCTTGGAATATGAAGATTAAGGGGAATATTCATCATCTCACATCTTTCCCGATACTAAATTCGGGAATATTTCCAAGAGTGTGATGAGAATCGCGAGGCTAGGAATTGGGGAACTCCAATCATACTTACATTAACCCGTCCAAGTTCTAATAATTTGTCAGATTTCGCTAAAAAAAATCCTAAATCGGTCAACTTACGAAACTGTGTGGTTTGATTTTCGCAAGCTTTGAATTCAGACTTGCTAGAGAACTCCCTCAAATCCAGATACTTCCTGAAATCGCAAGCTTAGTCTCTGCGCGTATACAATTTTTACGAGAGACAATAGCCTTATCTCTAGTCAATCAATCGAGCCACGAGAGCTCAGAGCCGTTGTGAACTTGGAATTTTCGTTGAAACTGAAATCTCCTCGATTTTCAGACTCATTTTGTAATCGGAAGCATGATATCATAACATTATCCTTGACCCGTCCAGATTGCAAGATCAAGGTGACCTTAAATTGTGGTCTTGTATATGTACTATTTTTGACTATCGATAGCTCCATTGATCCCCCAGAAGGAGAGATCCCAAGCTCATATAGCTCATCGAAATTCCACGCTCGTAACAATTTGAGATCGTGGTTTTATGGAAGATATCTTGAACGGAGGGTGTTCCAGACTTTGACGCGAATTGATTATATAGTGGATATAAGTTCATTTGATATCGATGTCTTTTACCCACAATTGCAAGTTATTTCCTTATTGATCTAATAACACATTGACAATGTGGTAAAAATCAAACCGTGCATATCGTATGAATGGATTATACAATGTGCGATATCATTCGTTTGTTGTCAGAAAATGAAGTAAAAATAACCGAAAATGTTTCAGACTATCTGACGTAGTTTCTTCACATATTCTCTTCAAATGGCACTTGATCAATTTTGGAATATATGATCCCATTATTAACGATTTCAAAACAATGAGAACGCTCAATGTCGAATCATTGTTTAGTTACTGCTCAAAAATCTAAGATTTGAAGAGAATTCCAAATCTTGTATACAACACATTGTATACTCTATGAATGTTCACTTGGGATTTATGTCAAAATGCAGTACCAAGATCCATGTACTTATGAATGCTCAGCTAAATAAATCAAAGAATCTACCGTAATCGAAGCTTATATCTTTTCAAACCAGAAATGAAAATGAAACAGTTTTCATTGCTTATTCATATTGTTGAATTTATCTTGGATTCAAATTTGAGTAAGTTGGTGAATCCAAGAGTGAGTAGATTCTTCAAGGAAGAACTGTTCCATCAGTTAACGTATTAAATTTGGATGGACCATCCGGAAATTATTCAATTCGAACAGGAAAATGTATTTTCTTGTCAGACTGGATAAATTCTGGATCGTCCATTATCTAAGTATGAAAGTGAAATTGTGATGCTCAAGCACTTGATCTGATAATCTACCAAGTCTTGATACTATAATATAGTAAATCACCGTTAGAATACAATATTCATCGTAAAATTCTGTACATTGTCCCTTAAAAATAAAAATCTTTGCTCTAAAGACTTTGAGTATCAGGATCCACGTAATTCATGTATTAGGATGCAGCATTGACATAGGAAATAACTTGGAACTGGACAAATAAGTTCACGTCCACGCCAGTGTGCAAATTATACAATCTTTAACAAGCGTGTATTCTTGTGTAACGCATGTCCATCAGAAACGTTTGCAAATGGTCATAAGACAGATATCCATCGTAAAATTGTTGATGTTGCAAAAATGTATTGTAGGACGTAATATAATGATATTCCAAATTAAAATTAAGTTTTTTCATCGAAATTTTGATTTTCCATGTAATGCATTTTGAATACTCTTCAGATTTTGATGCCATTCGTTAAGAACATAAATGTCCACAAAACATACTTCTTTTATGATTACTTTTGAAAATTCCGACGGACACATCCAAAATAAAGTTAAGGCTTGCGGAGATTCCATTATGCTTATATTGGCGTTTTTTGAACCCTCCTCGTTAAGAGCTTTCCTATATTCCATTGATGCATTATAATACTTCTAGCCGTGAATTCTGAGATTTAGAAAGTGGAATTTTTATTCTAATGTCCCAATCGACAATGTAATTTTTTTGGAAATACTACGTTTGAAGTAAAGATTATAGAAATATGTATTTGTTGAAAATATAAAGTATCACCTGTTTGAAGGTCTAAAGTTGAATGAATCGTTCTCGTGATATAGGAAGCAAAGGCATCCTGATTTCATTTCAAATTTCCTGGGATATGAAAATGACACGTGTGAGACACATTTAGTGTTAATTTTCAACTATCTTCAATGGAAATTGCAAAAAATCCATCTATTCAAAGTTAGTAGCTTTAATAATTCAATCTTTGAAAATTTTTTGTAAGAATGCCAAATGCTGAATGGTTCTCGTCATATTGGAAGCAAAAGCTATGGAATTTTTCTCAAACACTTCAAATCTCAGGATCTAATAATCTGTTTGGTGGAATTAGTCAATGAGTAATCGCTGGAATTCTTCTATTGATATTCTCTGATAATTAATATATCTCAATATTTCCAATCAAATTACCAGATAAAACTTTGTATCACCAGTCTGAACCAGGTTCCAGATGTAAAGTCGATCGCATTTCACCACAAACACAAACTCATATCTTTGTTGTAACGTAATTCAAATATTGGGGAATTAATGAACTCAGTTGTTACTGGGGATTGGTTGTTTTAATTGGACAGCGATGCAACTGGATGAATATGTGAATCCTTGAATTCCATGTTTTTATAAATCTCCAAGCCACAGCAGCAAAGTTACCAGTTCCTATCAATATATGAAAAGAATATCTCAATCAAGTTGAACTATGAATAATGTCCAACCTTGATAGGCTAGGTTCAACGAAAAGGATCCAAAAAATTGAGTACAACAGTGTCCTGCTTATATTTACATTGAATATTGGTTCATCACTTGATATCTGGCATTGAAATTGTGCATTTACGAGTGCTGGGGTATGAACATGTATATTTCATTCCTTGATCACGGATCTAAACTCTCTCTTGAAATGTTTCACAACATTCACATTTTGCAATCTTGTTCAAATAATTATGATAGCTAAATATCTTAAGGTGATAGCCACCCAATGATAATCCATTAAAGTAACCACCTGTAAGTGTTATATCGCAGTAACACATGAGGCTATAGTAAGCTCTTGGAATGGGAATAATCCACTTCGACAATCATCTCTTTGGACTATATTAGCCTGCAAATCAAATTCAAAATCATAACTTGATCACACCCAATGATGATGCATCCAAGTTACAACCTCAACAATTTCATTCGGTGGTAACACGTAGACCCACTGTAAGCTTTTGCAATAGAAGAAATTCATTTCGGCTATCATCTCTTCAGACTTAATTGAACTCAAAATCAAGTTGCATAGTATGACTTGTTCATACACAAATCAACTTTCTTGAATGAAAGGTTGACAAAAAAAGAACTAATTCTACAGGAACCAATTCAGTATCCAATATTGGAAATGTCTCAATCTGTTGCTTGAAACAGGTTACTATTTTCTGGGTTCAGATCAAGTCATCAAGGGACTACGTACCCTGCAGAGAGTCATCTGATCATGTATTGTTGGACATTGTTGAATCTTTTTGTTTAACATGTGAGCAATGCAGCTCCTCTGTTTCAGTGTTATGTGCTCAGCTATTTTCATGCTATGTCCTTGTGTAAGTTGAACCTAGTGGACCACTAAACTAACAATGACAAAATGCACATCAGTACTCCAACAAGGATGTCATCTCACCACATCTCACTCGACACAAAAATCACAACAAATTCGCTCCGAACCTTTCACCCAAGCCATAAGCTCATCATCCCCAGCAATTAAATATCCAAAAGCGCGCTGTCTGCTGTAAATACCTATTGCTGCCATTGGGCCAGGGTGATTCTCATCGTCAATCATGGACAAAAGCTTCATATAATTATCCAGGCATTGAAGTCCATACACGTGTATTAAATCAAAAATCACAGTTTAACACGATATTTTACGAAACAGCCACTCGCATCAAACTAATATGAACAAAATATTCGCATCTCTCGCAACCCTGCGTAACCCGCAACCCACGTATGCACGATCTACAGCAAGCGAGCAGACAGCAAGCAACAGCAAGTCAGCTGAACACTGGCTACTATAGATATATCGTGTGAATATACATATATATATATAGCTGTATAGCCATACATAGTTCGACATCACGCGGCGCGGTAGCGAGGCAGTACGATATACATCACATACATCGATCGTCGTTCGTTGGCAAGCGGCGAGGAACGCGGGGTACGATATTTCGAGCCAGAAACGATACGATTCGAGAAAATATCGCACAGCAGCAGAATAGGTGCGGATTGTCTCGAAATCGGCACAACTTCTCATACCTTCGGCTCTGCTGCTCGACTCGAGTCCCTCTCAAGACTCTCAAATCGTCAATTACCTGTCTGCCTTGCCCACCGATCAGTGCGCAATGGACTAGCTCTCCTCGTCACGATGTAGTTACCCTCCTCTTCGCGCCCGCATCGGTGGCCACTCCGCGACCCGCCTATCCGTCATGCCCAGGTTATCCCCGCGCGGCGATCTCTTTTACGCCTCAGTATATCCAATTATTTCATGCTTCGACACCGCTGCATACATCTCCGCACAACTCAAACCTTGTATGATGTTGAGGCTTCCACAATACCGCCCTGGCGCCCTGTCCCAAGCAGGGTACATTGAATCCTCTGATCTGAAAAATCGCCAGGAGTTTGTAAGAAGGTACAACGAGAGTTGACGTGTATATTAGGCGCGGTTCGTTCCGAGCAAAAGTGCCCGATTGAGGGAGGTGCCCAATGTACAGAAAAGTTCATTTCTTCGACAAATCTGATATTTATTGCTGGATTCGAGCCTTTGGCTCACTATGTTGATTTATAATCCATAACATTAAAACCAAATTCTACTCTTTCTCCTACCCATCATATTGATAATGCCAAAGTGATAAAATTTAAATAAATTTGATAAAATTGTCGTGAAACATATCATATGATATACATAATTCGATAATGATTACAGCACAATTGAATCACAATTCACAAACGTATAACCACCGATTCTCACAACGGAATGTGATAAGTATCGATTGTGGCTTGCTTCAGTCTCAAAGATTGCTCAAAAACTTCGTCCCCGATCTCACTCTGCATTGCCACGAGACTCGCAACCATCATAGGTTTGGTATGTTGCCCATCATAGCGCCACGGTATTACTTGGTATTCATTTTGATCGATAACGTCGACAGCGACCACATAGAACTCACCTCACTCGAGCGCGGTGTCGAATTATCATTACTCAAATCATGTTAGATTTGCTACTGTCGGATAAACGTAGTGGTTTCAAAATCACGAAAAACAATCAATTCAACTGATCGCAGATAAATTCTCAATTTCAGGTTCTGAAAACGAGCGCCCATTGTACTAAGGCGATTCAATATGCAATCACATAGAGCTTGAATCACGGCAACTGCCCAATCTAGGCAGGTGCCCAATTTATGCGGTGCCCAATGTACACGCAAAATATTCCGTAAAAACCAATGTTATTTTTCCCGTTCCGTCCAGAAGTGCTCAATTTAAGCAGGTGCCTAATTTAACAAATTTTACTGTAACTGGAAATAATAATATCAGTTCAAAGCAGTCATCTTTCTATACATTCCAACTTCGAAAGAAGGGTATTTTTCGACATCAAAAATGGCAGGTATATGCAAGGGACAAGAGATTTGTCCTATGACGAACCTGCACTTGTGTGTGATGCATAATTCGTTCATAAATTCCTCCAATGTCAATTATTGACAGAATATTCAACCTTCTACGACAATTTCTGAGATTTACTATACAGATCACACATTTATCCAATGATCCGTGCTCGAGGATAAATGACAATCTTGACAAAAAGGTCGCTCGAGCAAAATGAGTAGAGTGTATGGCGAAAAAAGCAAGTGACTCGAAGCAGAAACGAAAAAAAGGGTAAAGAGATCGAATGATTTGGTATCGGGTCTGACTCAATGCTGGTGGGATAATCCCCTCAGGTGCATGAAAACTCGATCGGGGGAGGCGCGCGCCCGCGCGCAAAGCTAGATTGCATGAGCATGCATCTTGGCCCTCTTCTTCATCCTCCGTAGCGCAACTATATCTGTACACACTGACGCCCGAGATAGTGCTTCAGGATATAGAGAATGAACGGAGGAAGAGATAGCGGCTGATTGCGTCGACAAGGGATGAAGGCAAGCACTGTATATTTCAGAGCTATAAGTACCGCACCGACCCACACGCCATGCCTCGTCATAACCATACAGACCTAGATATAAGGTTCCGACAGTTCGTAATATCGAGAATGTGACAAGATTGAATTTTAACACATTCAGAAAATTGACAAAAGGCCTTTTTTGGACTCGATGGTGCAAGACTGTTGCACACATTTGTATTGGCGCAGATCATTGTGCATGTATGGCTGCGCCCTGAGCAACTGTCTTTAATCACAAAAATCGATGGATCCAGTTACAATGTAATTCTCAAATTGCTGGATACTATATATTCGCTCGAGAAGAATTTCCTCCTGATGAGATTTGTCCTGAAGCCATGGTAGAAAGGAGACATAAACCAAGCACTTATCCGATCAATCACTGTCCAACCTTTCCTCGCCAAATTAATATCAAAACGCTCATTGCGATGGATCCCAACGGTAGGCCTCACAATTTTCTACTCTTCCAGATAATCCGCGGCGTGATTCTCACGCCATGATATGACGCGGCACGACTCGCAATTTATCCCGGTGAGCTGAACCACCGATGGATTTGATAGGGTCAGTCATGGGTTTTGAATAAAGTTCGAAGTTTTTTGCAATAAAAACCTTGAGAGCTGCATCAAAACTTGCAGTTAAAAATCGATGAATGTGCAGTATAAAGAGTGAAAACTTGCAATAACAATTCTCCGCAATTTGGCACGGTTACAACAGTAAAACGGCCTGTTATCAATCAAAATTCATCAAATCCAATGATCATAAGTTTTGCTAGGTTATCTCCGAGGAAATTGTATCTTCGATTATTTAAAATGTACTTATGAATCGAAAAAGGCCGCTCATTTTTTACTGTCGTCAGGAAAGCACACTTGAAATTATTGATCATTTGCGGCTCCATGCTGTTAATCCCTCGATTTTCAACTGGTTCACTATTTTGTACTTTCAAAACATCTCTCACAAAATTGGAGTCCTGTGTTTTTTTGGTAACACTTGCGAGTTTTTTCTTCAAAATGACACGTTATTGCCTGGTATGCTATCAACTTTTCCTTGGACGGTGTCAAATATTGCAAACTGGTCATTTAATGATTGGCCCACTTTCATCATTTCTTCTATACTTTGAAGTAAAAATGCCAATAGTGCTTGAACAAACGTCAATGGACTCAGCACATCTTCACTAATAGCAATCAATGCCTTGGCTTTCGTCCCAGATTTTGCATCGTCTTCTTAACTATCAACAACTACCTTGAAGTGTTGTTTCCCGCATAAAACAGCATTGCACATAACCATGTGCCTCACATAGTTAGTACTGGTTCGGGGGGTAAAGGCTCATTTATTATTTCCCTGTACATGTCAATTCGAGCCGGTACCTTCAAAAACATTATTTTACCACAGTCCACCACTTTCTTGACTTCGGAATTCATTTCGCGCACTTCTTCGGCTAATCTGTGCAGAACAGATACTGAACATGTGAGATGTAATAGATTACTGTACAACAACTTCAAAGCCTCGCCGGCTTTCCCCATATACGGAGCAGCGCCTGTCAAAAGCGGTAGAACTCGATCTTCAAATGTATCATCTTCAAGCGTCTCAGAATTCCTGTTGATAAACCGGCTGACAGTTTCAGGGCGAAATTACATGCCCGGGAAAAATTCGACCGGGACATTAAAAAAAACAGCCGAAAAAAATGTAGTCTGCTATTTGTGGTGGTAAGGTCTACCATCGAATGATATTTCGATGATTTATATTCATAGTTCCATATCCTAAGGACTCGCAATGATCTATAAAGTCCATAATTTACAGCAGTGATTGGTTTCATCATAGCATAAGGTGTTCATATGAAATATCAACGTAACTATCGTTGTTGACGTTTGAACAAACTTTCCGTCGCCGGCAAATATGGGTTTCTACAATTCACATGGATGCGTACAAGTCCAATTTTTCCGTCCAGATCTAATCATTATTCAGAGAAGCAGGAAAGATCTCATGTAATATTAAAACCGACAAATAATCAACCAATAATCGATATTGACAGTCTCAAGCCACGTCAAAAGCTTCATACATTTTATAATTCGCATTGCAAAACTGGCGATTCCACTTGTTAACATGCTATAAGGAAATCTTTAGGAGGCTAGTTAGGTTGCGATGTACCAATCAATAGGGAGGTAAGTTTTTCGGAGGGTACTCTCATCCGGAATTCGGTTCTGAGTGTATTTCTCTAGAAAGTTTCCTAAGCTGGTCCGAGCTCAACTTGTACAATGAAATGTTTGCCCTTATTGATGCATGACGGTGATCCGCGTAGAAAATATTTCTTGTCTTCGTTACTGATGCAGACGCAGTGAGCAACATTTGTTTTTCATCCTTATGCTCCTCTTTGAGAGCCAAATTTCCAACATGTTGAGCAGGAATCTCGGCAGAAATTGCGATCTGATTGTAGATACTGACATCATCTCCTATTGAGAAATTCATTCACTTAGAATCTTGAATATACTTGACAAGGCATCGGAGTCAATTTGAAATTGCCTTTTACAACTCACTCCTTTTGTGCAGATGTTACAAAACACCACTCTGCCATCCGTCGAAAATACTTCCATATTCTTGTTGCATGGTGCGATCCATGATCTAATTTTTCAACCGAGACTTTGGGAAATTTTGGGCGTTTTACCAATCAAAAATGGTTGTTGAGGGAGAGAAAGAAAAGATAATGAGCACGTCGAGGAATTTTCATATAAATATACTAGATATAACCAAGAAATTGTACGCAAGAATGTGCGTTTTACATTGTTGTTGCCATGGAAATTTTTCGAATTTGCAGAAACGCCGAGATATGCAATAACGTCGAAATTTGCAGCAACACAAAAAAGCGTTGTAACACAAAAATCCGGACTCTAGTCATGGGAATGAATCAAATTCATCAACGGTTTAGCCCGCCGGAATGAATCGCGAGTCGTGTTGCACCATGAAGTGCAATGTTGTGGGATGAGAATTGCATCGTGGCAGGTTGTCTGGCTTCACCATTACCCACTTATATTGGTTCAGAAATTACTCCCATAACAAGCTATCATGACGAATTACATTGCCAAAAACATAGATGATGAATTGAAAAAGAGTTCAACCCCAATATACATGTGTTAGCCAAAACTCTAAAGTCCAGATTATGGTGAAAATCGAGTTGCAAAAAACGTTCTTCGCAGTACATGCGTCAACATTCAATAACTCTTGATTTCTTGTCACTTTTGATTAGGAGTCATCAAAATGAACCTGCCTGGACCAATGTTTTGGAGGAATCGTGGCATCCAACTCAACGTGCAAGCACCTGCTTTGTTCCATGAACACGTTGCGGCAATCATAACATCACATAGGATAATCTTCAACTGAAGCCTTCGATTTCGATTGCGATTCGGCGGGGTTGGTGAATCGCTGAAATTGTGAAGCCCATACGAGTGATACTCAATGCTCAAAATCAAAGGTCCATGAGTTCAAGCTAACAAATAACAACATCGAATCTTTATTACGCGATGCTGCTGCAGTTTGTTGTACCATTCATTCAGTGATATCCATTCAATTATGAATCGGCTCCACTGCAGCGCGAAATTAAAGCTGCAAGGCGTGCTAGATTATTCAATGCATATAGAACTCGAGCTCAATGTCACATGAAATGACGAGTGGAATGATTCTGAGTGGATCCCGGATTGTTGTTCGTCGCTCAAGAAAAGAATCTAAGAAATCCTACTCTAGACAAAGAGGAAACTTGATTGCCTCAAGCTCAACAGATTGACAGAAAGATCAGAAATTGAAAGGATGGAGACAAGTTTTCAAAATTGAAAATCGTTAATCACATCACATCACTAAGTCATTGGTGAAAAAAATACAGCAGCATCACGTAACGAAGATTCAATGTGGTTATTTGTTAGCTCGAACTTAATGACCTTTGATTTTGAGCACAGAGCATCATCCGTATGCGCTTCGTTCTCGGCGATTCATCAACTCAATCGAATCGCAATCAAAATCGAAAGCTTCAGTTGAAGACTATCCCATGTGTTCTTATGATTGCCGCAATGTGTTCATAACAAAGCAGACGAAATTCTTGCGCGCGCATCTGAGCCCCGTTTTGATCCAAGTGAAGTGAGGAGTAACGGCAGTGGATTGATCGGCCTGAATTGGTGTCTCAAAAATTTCCCAAAAAACACTGATCAGAAGAGGTTATCACATCCGGATCACGGATTTGGCAGAAACTTTGGAAATAGCCTTCTTTTAGTACCAAAAGATGTAACCCAACATTTTAGACCCTCACGCCCTACCGCTCTAACGTATTCGAGCTACATCTTTAGGCCAGCGTTGTTCATGTAGGCCAATGTTGAAAAAGTATACATAAAGGTATACCTGCAATATTAATTTTTGTGGCTGTGGCTCGGAAACGATGGGGGGATAGGGTCTATGATTTCGGTTCTCATCTTTTGACCCTACAAGAAGACTGTGACGTGCGCATCCTTCACCCGTATTGATTATTCATCGTCACATTCATTCATTTCCGCGCTATTCAGGAATTCCTATTAATATACATCAGATACAAAGGAAACATAGCATCGCGTACATCGCAATCAGATAGACAGAATCCCACTTCAACTCGAACGGAAAACGATTCCGCGTTACATCGGAATCAGATATACGGAATGTTACTTCAAAACACGTTCGCATCTCTCATTCATTGCGTAAATCCAAGAACGCCCTTCAACTAATAACGCATCCGCCTTTCGTACTGCATGAAACCCAAAACCGAACCTCAACAGGAGCATGAGATTCGCTTTCGCACTTCGTATCTGACTCTTGAAATACACTTTTGGATTTCACCCATAATAACCAACAACGACTTTGGCAAATAATGAAACCCATACCAGAATTTCGTCCATCTTAGCCCACGGGTGTATAGGATCGGGCTTTCCAAGCCTCAGCACCTCATTCACTCGCCAGTCGAGCCGTAGTTCTGACGTAACCATGCTCGTCTTCGTCGTGACTTCAACCTGACTGTTACGCTGCCTCCTGGCCACGCCTTGGCCACCGTGCTCCAACGTATTTTGGGACCCCGGCGTCGCGCCCTTCGCCGTGACCGGGACTGTGCGGCGAGTGTCAGACGAAGTGGCATGGCCGACCAAGTGTGTATTGTGTTCATATTTCGCACATCGGCTACCGAATCGCAATTGATTCTGAATGACATTCATATCATTCGATTACCTGTCCCAGTCTCCACACATACGTCTTTAATCCATTCAAGGCAGTGCTAAAAACCATAGTGCAGGTTGCATAATTGAAGTAATTCATTCAAATCATTCTGAGTCGAATGAACCGCCGTGGTTAACAGTGCTCCACGATCCGCGAGTGAGCATCAGCAAAATCTATACGCGCTCCAACAGGCTAAACGTCTGGCACGCTCGGTTATTGAACCGGTCATTGCTCGAGAAGAACACAAGGCTGCTCAACCATTGAGGATCTCGTCTCCACCTAGTGAGACGCGGGAGTAAGCTGTATTCTCATTAACAGTAAATCGTTGGGCATTACATCACTGCGCTGTCAACTGTTTCCAAAGATCAGTCAAATCCGTAATCCGGAAGGAATTACCTCTCCTAGCGAGTGTGTCTGTAACTTTTATCGAAAAATTCTGTGCGTGTATCGTGACAACGAGCTATACACTGTATTCACAAAACCAACTCACATATTAATCGTCCAAGATTATCCCCCCCCCCCCGTTTCTTAGTATAGCTCTAGCTTTAAGAGACCAAAATGATGTTCTAATTACTGTCTGAGTGGACCCTTTTCCCCACCAGTGGAATCGAATTAATAGTTTTTTCCCCCTGTAAAATATTATAAGTAAGTGTACCCAATTTGCCCCCATTGGGTCATTGCCTCAATAACTCAGGTTTACTTTACTCCTCTGGCCAATATCAATATTTACCACTGCATCTTATCTCATTTTGTGAAGTTCGAATCAAGTTTGAAAATGAATTAAGATACGTCAGAAAATATTGAAATGGGCCAGAGTAGTGAAGTGAACCAGAGTTGTTGAGAAAATGGCTCAATGGGGGCAAGTTGGGTAGACTTATTCTAACAATTGTCATCATCCATCATGGACTACCTTCTTCATCACTTCTTTCAAGGTTTTGTTCAACAGCAGTATTGAATAACATCTTGAATTGTAACATATCCAGTGAATTCAATTCGACAGGAGCATCAATAATCCAAAGATATTTCATCCTTGAACAGTCGAGATAGCTGAAATGTGAGTTTCCAGATCAAAAGAATTGACTTTGCAGTGAATTTGGCGAGGATAAATATTTCGGGGAATGCAGTATCAATCGGAATGACTCGAAACCTAGATTCAGATTACATCGATTTGATTTGCCAACTCCCCCCAGTTTTGAGTCAGCAAGAATCTGGAAGACCAGAGTCTTACAAGATTGAGAAACTCGTCCACGTCTCTCTCACCGGTCGAGAGATTTCTCTTGTACGGTGCAGTTTGCGTATGTCGAATTGAAAAACATAATTTCGATAGCATTTTTCATGGTATTGGTACGATTGGAATTTGAAATTTATCAAAGACTCGCAGGACTTACTTCACACAGAGATGAAACTCGAAGTCATTCTCAAGAACGAGATTACCCTAATCTCATCAAGAAAGCTTCATCCAACTACCACTCAAAGAGAATCCTTGCCTTAATCGAGAGCGAAGCTTACTCGAAATTTCGTCTTCAGGCTATACTTTCACTCACAAATATTGCACAAGTTGGAACTTGTCGCCGCATCTTTCGACACTATTCGCTAGTTTTAGTAGCTGACGTTTTGAGAATTTGATGGCAAAAGTTGTCGCAACTTTACTTACTAGTACAAGTTTACGCCATCGCTAATTAAGTATCGGCAAGGGAGTCCTGAAATGGGATCTGCTCTCACCTCCTCTTATGAACGAACGAAGCGGATAGAGAGAATGCGTGGGGAAATAATTCAACTCTACTCGGAGGATTTTCACCGAGAAAGCAATCGATGCAATAAAGTGTAAGATGCGAGCCTCCTATCCATCTTGACACCCAATTGTTCATAATCCTCTGACATTAGACTCGTTGAGATCAAATGAGATTATGACATTGAAATAATTCCACAAGTGAGAAAAGTTGTCAATAAAGAACAGCAAAGTATTACAGAAAATTGTCATCCATCTGTGAAATCTGCTGTTACATTATTTTACCCCGCAAGGCTGAGTTATGATTCATCTACTCATGTATGGGCTGTGGGCTGCAAATCAAGATCAGGTTTGACACTTTTCAACCTGGAACCACACGAATAACCTGAGTGATACAATAGATCGTTACCTCATGAGGGCTTATTACACGAAGAGCTCCGGATTAGAACGGTATAAATCCCTTTGAAATTTTCAGAAAATTGCTTTGGTGTTTTGGAGGCTGTTTCTGTCGAAAATCACTATACGGAAAGATTCCAATGACGTTATTCGGAATGAGAGCCTTTGAATACAGCGCAACATCGATTCTTCCCAAAAGTATGGGCCGATCAAAACAGCATCCATATAACTACCAAAACAATTGTTTGGAAATCTGAAATTTATACCGCTCTGATTCGATGAGTTAAGAATCTATGGTCATATTTCAATTGATCGATCCCTACTCAATGAGCATATTTAATGTTTAGATTAGAAGAGATATGGATATTCAGGAAATGTAAGAAGTTAATAATCCTGCGTAGGATGTGTTATTTGGAACAACGAGGTGAAGATGAGTTGTGGAGCTCTTAACAGCTCTGAGGCCACTCGCAATTGAGTGCTTCAGAATCACCCCAAAATAGACTAACGAGGAGAGCATCAGATTTGCGGAACACGGATCTTGATGAAACTCTGGAAATCATCTTGTTTTGGTGAAAAATGAGGTTGTCTCCAAGGGTTTCGTCCAATGGACCTCCTGTCCCAAGATACAGCTATGGAGATTAACATCACCCGTACAGACCCATGTTAAAAAGATACATATGTATATGGATGTACTGACAACGCTACCGTCCTTAGCTGTATCTTGGGAAAGGAGGCCTATTGGACTTAACCCTCAGAGATGCTTCCGTTTTTCACCAAAACAAGATGATTCCTAAAATTCCATCAAGATCCGTGGTCTGCAGACCTGATGCACTCCTTGTAAGTCCACTTTTGATCCCGCGGTCCCTCAATTCAACCATGGACGAAATCCATCTGGGAATCATTCCCTGAGTCGAAAAACGTTATAAAGAAGATGGAAAAAATCTTATTCTGCAAAGAATAAATTGAAATTAGCCAAAACGTGTGAAATATTCAGGCTGACAGTTTGCGAAAGTGGACTTGATCCACTTTGACTCTGAACCTTTCTATTCATTATCATGAGTATGAATGATTCTCATCAGAAGATAGACTATACTCACTGAATTCAGTAACATCGTATAAAAGGTTCTAGACTCTCATAAGCCAAAACTTTTTTAGGATCAAAATTGTGTTGAGCACAAATTCTGCCAAAGAAGTGATCTTTTTGATCAAGCGTAATTGTCAAAAAAAATAATTTGAATTGACAGAAATCAATGCGGACACTCTGAGAAGTACGGACAGCGATCTGCATCAATTAAGCACAATTATCAATTTTTATTAAAATTTACGCTGACCATGAGCCCATCTTATTTCTGATGCCAAGGCAAGGGGATTGTGTGCAATACTCTGAACTTGTAATTTATCTTCACGGAATAATTTCACTTAATCAAATGATGGAAATAGATTGCGAGCTCGAGAGATACCACTCGCATGTATGGATATGAGATTACTACAACGGATGAAGGGCAAACAAGGCTGGCACAAGGCTGGGAGGAGAGTCAGTGGTAATGCGCTGAAATCGTCAGACGGCCGAAGCAAAGCGAGCGCGCCGCGCCCAAACACGGCTCGCGCTGCTATCGCAATCTCTAGTGTTAGTCCTAACGAGGGAACGGGGCTAATTAATGTTAATCACGGAGGAGGTAGAAGGAGCGGCTCGGAGCCTTACTGCGCGACGCGCCCTATATAGGCCGGGGTATGGGTTGGCACAGGGCTCTTCGTGGCCTCGGCCGAGCAGATATTAATATCAGACGGGTAACTCGGAGGAGCTCGAGGAGGGAGATGGAGCGCGCGCGCGCCATAGCTAATTGCAGACCGTAGGTACAGAATTTTGCAGATTTACTACCCCGATAAGACGAATTGAATCGGGCCTAATTCTGAAACGAGTGTGAGGCGTGTAACGTGACGTGTACATCGAGATTTCTTATCGTCCTTTTTACCGCACCAGACTTTCTGTAGAAATCATGCCTTACCGTGTGACGTTCATGCGACATTCATTCTAATGACAGCCCAAGACAGAGGCGTTTGTCTTGACTGACAACGGATACCTTTTATCGGTACAACGACGATCGATGGAATTGCTACTTGAGATGTTAGAACGAACAGTGAGTATAAAGTCATCCTCAGTGAGTCTATGCCATTCGACACAACTGCTTCCGTCACCCCGATGCATTCGCGCTCGTGCATTTTGCGCTACAAGTTGGTCAGGTCCACCACGTGCGCAGAATTCATCTGGTGCTCAGCCCTTGATTGAACGTATCTGTTCATAACGTACTTCAAGATAGAGAAGGAGAGGTCATTTGAAGCTCCGACGCTCTCTTGTGATCGGTTCGTAACCCCCTTTGTGTTTCTCTCGCCTTTTCTCAAGAAAATTGTTTCTCACTACGTGCCGAGACTAGCGCAGTGGAATGACCCACCACGTCGCAATCGACTCCTCGTTGCAATTTCGACCAGCAGTCTGACCTGAGAGCATGTGTCGCGTGATTCATGTGGGCAAGATCGGATAATCCTCCTGCTTTGACACACTCTTATGATCTCCGAGTGATAGCTAAAATGGACTGTTTGGAGAGTTGTAGGTACGTGTTCGCGCATGAATCGTGCACTTTTCCGACCATTGGACTGATTGTGACGATATCATGAGAGATGTTACTTGTCACCTGCTGTACTCTGTGATCGCGCGGTAATATAAATGTGAGTGAGAAACTAGACCGATGACTCACTCTGTTTACATGTATTGACAGGAGCCAGACGTTATGTCTGGTCTCCAGCTCAAGATCGCTCGATATATATCACGACGATCTAAAGAATAACGTAAGTTGCGCATCTTTACATTTATACATCTATCATATGTACACAATATATTATGTAACTTTTTCTATTTTTGTATGTTGAAACAAAAAACCCAAGCCTGATGAGGTCGACGAATCTTTGTGGACGAAACGTCGGAATAAGAATTCCATCAGGAAATTTTGGGAATTGATTTAATTCCACACCATCCTCCAAGAAGGATAGGACACCAACTTCAATGATTATGACGATAATTGATCGACATCGATAAAATTGTTGTGCACGATTTTTCGAACGAGTGAATAAAATC
This sequence comes from Eretmocerus hayati, assembly GCA_029851415.1. Lineage (NCBI taxonomy): Eukaryota > Metazoa > Arthropoda > Insecta > Hymenoptera > Aphelinidae > Eretmocerus > Eretmocerus hayati. The sequence continues at coordinate 49,276,085 of CM056743.1, forward strand.
CTCTCTGTTAAAAGTCCCTCCTTTTCTGACTAATAAGGTATATTTTTGTAGAAAGAGCCGTTACCCTGAAAAATAACGCAACAGCAACTTGAAGTTGCGGAGACTGCTAGAATCATCCAAGGAATCACTGCCTCACCATGATCATGACATATGATACGCCGGATATCGTCCTATAACTCTCCCTCCTCTGCTGGAAGATGGCCCGTCAATAAAACCATTATATTCCTAAGGATGACAAATTACCGTCAAATCTCATGCAGAAATTCCCTACGATGAGCATTCCGATACACATACAGTATTCTCCCGCTAACACAAACAAGAACGATGTGCGTGGCGACTACGCCCGCAGAAAGGTTAAACCACTGTGGGCCGTCCTGGTATTGTTATTTTTGATGCGAATGACCACTTTGTGGGATTGGGAATCGATTTATCTGTTTATTGAACACATGTCTCCCGATATCACAGAAAATGAAGATATCTCTTTATTCGACAATGCTGATCTTAGTATTCTGAATATTCTCAATATATCTTAATATTCATTAATAAGGATGAATGTGCAAATTTGACAATTTAGGCAATATGAAGCAAGTTATACACTTCTGGTTGATTATTCACGAATTATACTATCGGTCTGTGGTACGGAGAGTATGGCACGTAAACAGTGAATACGAGCTGTTCTGAATATCGAGTGAATACATTACATAGATAGTGGATTCCACAATTTGATAAAATTTCGCGTTGTTCATTTTTGTTGACTAGTGTTCATACTTTGGAAGAGACGAAACGAATTAACGAACGCACGACGCCAGTCTACCATCTCGACTTCATTCATAATGCAATGATTCATCCGTCCATAAAGATCCCACTCTCATGGACGGATGGATAAGATCGATGGATGTGTGGATAGATGGGCTTGGCCGGTCTGTGCTCGGTTAGGCTGGGATGGGATGGAGGATTTGATGGGCTGGGGTAGAATGGGATGGGGTGAATGATGGAGAGGGCTGAAATGGGATGAGATGGGATGGGATGGAATTAGAGGAATGGATTAGCAGACGATATTGGTATACTACCGTCCTTGCACACGTTTACGTAGACGTAATGGTTCACAGTGGTTGCGTTGTGCGCATCCAGCTAGGATTTGATTTTTCCCTGCCACAGCGTCGGTAAGGAAGTTTCGCCTCCAAAAGTACATTTCCGAATTCGTGTTACAGGAGGAATTATGTAATATTCGTTCATTTCCACGCGCATCGTGCAAACGTAACAAAAATTAATCGAAAAACTCTTGATTAATGAATCAGCGACGACGCGGATCGCAATTGAAATAATCTCACACTTGCCTATTTTTATTCGTCAGAAGTGGAGGAATTGATACGAGAGACAGGGGAAGAAATTGCACACGTAGGTTTCCATAGGCAGAAGAAGGGGCACATTCCACCCGTATCAAAGCCTGATAAATCGAGGAGACGTCGGCAAAGCTTTCAGTTCAATGCGCAGAGATTCAAGTTTCCCTTTAGCTCGCGGTGACAGTCACGGCGTGACAGCTAACGCGTCGCTCCTCTCTCAATCCCGCTAGCGCTGAGAAATTAGCTCATTCACGCGAGAAAAGACGGTGAATTCGCCCAAAGGCAAAGTTGCATGGCAAACAATTTCCTACAGTCTGAATTGGGTGTTCATTTTCAACTCTTACCGCCGCAAGAAAGATCTGCACTCTCACGTCATTTGCAAATACTGTGCCATCTTTGGAACGACAAAAAATTACGGAAGCCAAAGAAGTTGTAAAATCTAGCGAAAAATTCCACGCCATTTGTGAAATAGTTCAATCTTAACACGTTCGCTGCGGCGGGACCCACGGGTGGGTCCCGCGTCTTATCAGGTTCTAGTTTGCAGCCAACGGTGCACACATGTCCAATGGCTTATGTAGCAGTTTTTTTATCGTTGAGAATGATGCTAACAACATATGTATACGCCAGTTTCGGTATAGAGCTTGATTTTGATGAGCTAGAGCAGAATTCCCGTTTTAATCTCGATTTTCGTTAAAAACACGAAATTGAGGGTAGATGGATGCATTACTCCACTTGTACTCCAAATTTCCCAATGTAACTTAGCTCGTTTGAAGCTTACTTCAAGAGCTACAAGTTGAGCTGAGAATACGCATGATTTTAGCGACCCCAAGTTGGATTATCACTGATATGCGTGACGAATGATAACTCTACGTGTCTGTAAAGCATGCTATGTATCTTCCACCTTATACTCATGAACCAATGTAATGTTAGTGGAGAGATAGTCAAGAGGATACATAGTGATTCTTTGACTTGAATAAAGTCACAAAAGGAGTAAATGTTGATGATCAAACATCTTCTTACCACACGTTATTAGAAAGCCAGAAATATTATTGGAAGCCAACAGTCGAGATCTCGATGAGACGATCTCTCGTCATTATGTGCATATGTATTAGGAACATGTCAGTAATGGTATCGATACAAGATCTTAAAGAATAACATGTCCGTGGGCTCGTTGATTCAGATAGAGAGTGAACTTCTTGATAGGCGAAGGATATTATCTTCAAGTCGTAAATAAAACGATACGTCGCGAGTGGATCGTATCCTCAGGACTCGAGGAAAACCGGAAGACTCCAATCGGTATAGGAGAATTTTACAAGTATATCAGAAAGCTGAAATAAGGTCTCCAAAGTTATACGAACTAACTTCATTATTGTTTGGATTGTTCTAATGGAACTCATTCAAAAGTATATGAAAAATTAGCACATTACAGTAACATACTAATGCTATACCGTAAATACATAGTTTACCGACACAGGCGCATCGCACGGATTTCGGTCTCTGAGTTGAATTGTACAAATAAAATGCTCAATTCTTGATTCTACGACTGTTGAACTCGATATATCTATCATCCACATCATTTTCCTATACACAAGAGAAAAAATTTTGGGATCCACTCTTTTGTGTGCGGCGGAACCCACTAGTGGGTCCCACGAAAATTCATAGTAAATATGTAAATAGATGTCAAATATATGACTTTGCACTAGATTTGGCTGTTTCAAATGCAAATATGCACTTTTGAACGCTCTCGCAATATGGGGCGGAAACGCGATTTTTGCCTTCGCAGCGACGTGTTAAAATCACATTGATGAGTACGTCGAGCTTGATAAATCCGCGAGATCCTAGTACACCAGGACTCGGAAGATTGTAGTCCTCCATACGAATTTCGTTCTCGTGTGATAAGATGAACCTGTCACAAAATTTTTCATGGAAAATGTTTGATCAGAGCGAAAGGGAAAATGGTTACAAATGCAATGTTGAGTTCTGCGGAAACATTGCTACACAGTTTTATTATTTTCATTTTTATCCATTCATATGAGGGTTTCCATGCATGGAACTTTTAACTATTGACCCTCTGGAATGAAAAAAAAATTTCTCATCGCACACGTTTGAAATGGGTTTCATGTGATTCTTAGACCTTGAAAACATGTGAAAAAAAAGGGGTGCCACTCTCTTCCAAGCCGAGGTATCAGGTTCAGAACGACATGTACGGAATTGCACACTTGAAACATTCGTGAATAAACTTCAATCGAATAGATTCGATTCAAAACATTGTCTAGACGATCGATACGGATAACATTTTGACTGACTTGACTTTAAGATGAATTTCATCATCGATTTCTCCGAAATTCGATGCAAATTTCCAAAATCGAGTCAAGAGCTATGAGTCTCATTTCAATTTCTAGAATATACTGTGGTGTTATTTTGTTCATATTTCAGCCGTATACTACGTAAAAATAATCGCGATACCATCACATTTAGAGGCTTATTTAGCTTACCATCCGGATTCAAATATTTCTCCTCAGCTTCTCACAGAAATACCGATCGACAATTGCAACTCAAAACAATGCGCTTATATCCTTTTTGTGTGATGAAGAAAAAAAAACACAACATCCTAACCCTGTGCTTCACGTCTCCTGAGTATGACATCAAAAAATGACCATTTTTAAAGCCAGTGGCGCGATAACTTTATGAGCTTTGAAGCTCCATAAAATTTTTCCGGATCAACGCACACTCACAAACCAAACGGAATTCGATTTGCCTGCTTTTTCACTTTGAAAACTTATTGCTAAATTCTCCGTTTCGCACAAGGTATTTCATCATTTTCGTAAACAATAGCCAGAGAAAGTTTTCCCAAAGAACTCGGTTACATTGATAAATGAGAGCTAATATCATAGACGAATCAGCGCACACCTCTGAATCAAACATTCTCTCAAAATATGACATTAGTAGATGGATGTTTCATTCCGCCGAAGTAGTTGAGGCATAGGTATTTTAGTTGCATCCTTATCAATTCAAAAGTCGCGTTGGTACGTTTGTAAACTACCCAAAAATCATCTTTTGCGGTCTGCTATTGACAAATCAGGATGCGTTTCGACAAAAAAGAATGTAGTCCATATTGAATGATGCCAAATACTATAAAATGCCACTCCTGCGCACTCCGAATAGTTCAAAATACTCCTGGAACACTGCAGTAACACAAAAGTTAAAAGTTCCGTGGAAACTCTGATATATTTGGGCAATACTGCCTTTTTATTTTTACTCATCATTTGAACTCAAATACAAATGAACCAGGTAAAAAGTGCGTGGCGGAGACTCCCGTGGATTTGGAAACAATCTAACGACCTCTGGAACCATCTATGAAAAAACTCCTCCAGTATCTAATATTTCTACTCAGGAAGTTGTTTTACCAACAGAATTATCAACAGTATCATATCATATTTATGTTGCTCGTAGCGTACAAATAATCGCAGAGCAGTTATTAATCTCCGCCGCGCCTGTTGGTACGTTGAGTATTTTACCGATGCGTAAAGTCTGCCATTCTTAAAGTCTCGCACTTGGACATGATACAGATATCTGCCATTGTTGCGTAATAAATATACTATCGGTATTGCCTTGCTCGCTGACGCTCGCTCGGCTTCATTTTATTCGTCCCGGTTGATTCTTCAGAAGAATATGATGTTTCCTCTTAATCCTGAATCAAAGACTTGGTATAAAATTATTTCGAGTGACACCCTTGAAGCTTCCGTACAAATCCATCCAACATTTGCAGTATTGGTAGAATTGGTACTACAACCAATCAACCTCTAACGAAAAATTGACGAGAGCTGAAATAATTAGAAGTCAATCAAAACTTTGTATTTCCGGATCCTGCATACCGGGTCGCTCACGCGGGGTGAGTAAAATATCATGGGTGTCATGAGTGAGCGCGTGCATGGATTGGTGGATGGATGAATATACGGATGGGTGGTCTGATCCGGCCTGAACCGGTCGAGTACGTCCTGAGAGATTTTTTACAGTATTTTGGTCTGGTTCGGTCTGTTGCAATCTTCCAAGGTTTTGTACGTTCCGGTACGGTCTGGTACAAGACCACTGAATTCAAAAGCCAAATGTTCAATTCCACAAATGAACATACTTACATACCTTATACAAAGAGCAAGATGAGTACCGAATTTGCGATGCCACTCAGAGAGAATCCTGAACAACCGTGCCAGACCGTACAAAACTGTACAAGATCGTAACAGACCGAACTAGGTCGGAAGAAACCATAGTAGACCTTCCACACCGTACTCGATCGGATCAGTTTAGACCAGACCATCCATCCATATACTCATCCATCCACCAAAATTCATGCGCCCACCCAAGACACCCATTATATTTGACCACTCCCACGTAAGCAACTCAGTATGCGAGATCCGGAAATACAGAGTTTTGATTGGCTTTGAATTATTTTAACTCTTGTGACTTTCTTATGGAAGACAAGAGGGTGTTGTAAGACCTACTTTACCGATTCCGCAAATGTTGGAATGATTTGTACGGAAGCTTCGAGTGATCCAATTGAATTAATCCGATGGTATTTTTTGAATTAAGATGAAGAGGAAACATGATCTTCTCGTGTCAAATCGATCGTACTGAATAGAAAGAAGCCGAGCGAGCGTTAGCGAGCAAAGCAATACCGGTAGTCTTAATTAGTGAACTCTAGAAAGCGAGTATTCTCTTGTTTTCCTCAACGCTACCTGCTAAGAAACAAAGCTGAAACGATTACATGAAAATTCAGCTGTATCGCAAAGTTCACATGAGTAGAATGTGCTTGAATCATATTCTTGAAAAAGGACAACTGTGTAGCTATAGATACATATATATATAGTTACATAGTTTCCCGAAAAGTCGCAGACATCGACTGGTGAGACAGTATCATTGAGCAAGAAGCGTCAGGCGGTCTCAACCTACCATAAGAGGAAGTCGACGTCAAGCAGAGTCAAGGATCATCATATTGCTTCATTGGTAAGTATATAGAAGTACACTTATCCGAATAAAACCCTCATTTATAGAAATCGTTCACCCATCAAACATCCGGTGAACGGCCTTCCTAGAGTTAGTCACCTCATCACACATCCGGGTGCAAATGGGCCACCCCTTCAGGGTGTAAATATCATTTTAAAAGACCAAGGCTAGACTGAGGATGTTCATAATCGAATCAATTAGTCAGTAAAATCAATTTGGGGTTTCTTGGTCACCCTACATAGACATGGCCTTTGATCTCTCTTCGAATCCCACATCCTATCACGAATTGCGATTGTGCGATTGATCGATAAATTTCTCGAAAGCATCGAATTCGGAGTGCAGCTACGTTCACGTTGGTGAGATCTAATGTCCATATCTTTAGAGTCGAGAGCTATCGACCACTGCTAAGATGTCACATTCGACCATCTTGGATTGTTTCGTGTGTCGGCATGGAGACTATAAAAAGGTTACCATAGCCTCCATGTGTGTCGGTATCAGAGGTCGCGACCACGCGGACGTACACCAAACAAGTATTTCTGGTTGCCTATCTTCAGAATCATTCGATAATGCTTCGAATTAGTAGTTGATAGACGATTTTATTATTTCAAGCAGTCTTATTACAAGCTGCCCCCCCTCATTATTTGTGATAGATATGTTACGTGCAAAGTCCGAAATTGTGCACTCCGGGGAGTGCACAACGATGGTTTGCACATGAATTTTCTGTGCAAAGCCCGATGCATCGGACTCTGCACAACTCGCGTTGTGCAAAGTCCGATCCACCGGGCTTTGCACACAGAATCGGTCTGGGATCTGTAATTTTTAGAGGTGGGTCGGGGAATCTCTAGGAATGATTCAAATAATGAATACAGCAGCCATGTCTCACGAGGCCAATCTCAGCAAAACTAATCTGGAGTACGGAATTATGGATCGAAAAAGCACCGATTTTTATGCCTAAAATTGATTCGATTGTGTTGAAAGATGATGGCAGTTCCATTAAGGGCGCCGTAGGCTTTAAAAATCTTATCGCGGATGTCCTGATGGTTACCAAGTGAGTTACTCCTCGCATGATTCAGGAAATTTTGATAGTTTGATGAAAATTCACGTTGAAATTTCAACGGACATGGAGGATGCCATGAGATTAAAGACGCTGTGAAAGTCGAAAATACTAGTGTAACGAGTGAAGCAACTCTCGTGTTTCGAGAATTCTGTCGTGCACGTTTGAATGGAATGATGAGAACGAATAATTTGAGAGATTTGCCCCCATGTAACCTTGAACATATTCAACATTACATGAAGTTATCCAAGCTGTATTAGCATATTTGATGATATCCTCCATGTTCGGTTCCAATGTGAAGTTTCATCGAAATATCGATTGAATCAGTGCTCTTTTGATTCATGGTTCCGTTTTCCGAACATCCCAAATCCGTCACTCTGTGATTGGCCTCGTAAGACTGACTGCTGTGAATATCATTTGAATCATTACCACAGATTTCCCGACTCTCGTCTGAAGATTACAGAACCCAGACCGACTCTGTGTGCAAAGCCCGGTGGATCGGACTTTGCACAACGCGAGTTGTGCAGAGTCCGATCCACCGGGCTTTGCACAGAAAATTCATGTGCAAAGCCCGATGCATCGGACTCTGCACAGCTCGCGTTGTGCAAAGTCCGATCCACCGGGCTTTGCACAAACCATCGTTGTGCACTCCCCGGAGTGCACAATTTCGGACTTTGCACGTAACAGATTTATATATGGGCTATTTCGCAAAAACTATTAAAATGTTTTGAGCTGACATTCTCGAACGATGTAAGATAAGTTCAATTCAAAAGTTGATTCATCAGCTCCCATCAAAAATAAAAGCTATAGAAAGGAATCTAAATGGTGAGTTGATGAAGTCTGTTGAAGTTGGCTATTGGATGTATGGATTTTCCAATCCAATGAAAAATCCATACCTTCCAATGTTCATCATGTAGAATTGAGATGAAAGTCATCGGTGTGAATTTGGTAGAAGTATGTAGTGGTTCAGATGAGCTTTGATTTAATATCATGACATTCTAATTCCTGAGAGTTATAATGATTGCAAATTATTCGCCATGTATTCGAGGATTGAGAATCTCATGTGTGTTCCGGGAAAAACTATATTCCATTCAAATGAATTCTAAAATCGAGAAATTGGCAGTGGTATTTGTGTAGAGGAAGGTGACTGTGGATCGGTGTAACTCCTAAAAATACTTTTGTTCAGAAAATAACCGATAAACCGAAAGAAATCCGCCCGCTTGCGCGCGGTGAATACCTAGTCATATTATACGATAATTCAATAAAAGAATCACGTAAACTAAATATATATATATATATATATATATATATATATATACACATATATATCACTATAAAGTCATTAAATATAAAGATATTCCTTCAAAATCGAATCAAATTCCCATTTAGGGACAGTTCTGGCAAATATCAGTTGAAAAGGGCAATTGTGTGATTATAGATACGTATATGTAGTCACATAGTTTCCCAAAAAATCGCCGACGTCACCTGGTGAGACCATATAGAGAAAGTACATATGGAATGTCAGTCGATCTCAACCTACCGTGAGACGAGGTCGACGCGCTCCAGAGAGGAACAGGAATCAAACAAAGATCATCATATTGCTGTATTGGTAAGTAAATAGAAGTGAACTTATTCGAATAAAATCATTATTTATATAGAGCGTTCACCCATCAAAGATCCGGTGAACGGCCTCCCTAGAGTTAGTCACCCCATCATACATCCGGGTGCAAGTGAGCCACCCCTTCAGGGTGCAAATATGATTCTAAAGGACCAAGGCTAGAATAAGTATTGTCGTTCTAAAATCAATCAAATCAGTAAAATCAATTTGGGGTTCCTTGGTCACCCTATATAGACATGGCCTTCTGCCAATTTTGGAAAACATAAAGGTATCATCAAAAGTGAGAAAGCTTCCATAGTCGGAGACGGCGCTCAGCCACGGTCTCCAATAAATCAGGAAGCCCATTCCACACAAACAAATTAACTTATACTTCAAAACATGTATAAAATATTCCAGAAATGTACAAATAAATGAATGAAATAGAACAATTGTCTGCACACATGCTACAATGCTATTAATCGAAAAATTCGAGATGTTCTTGTTCTTGGAGGTGGATGCCGAAAGGAAAAACATCATGAAATTCAATTACATCATTATTTTAAGCAGTAATAATTACTTTTATAAATGAAACTTATAATAGTCTATGTATATATATATGTATATATCAATACATAATAATAGTAAATATGTACAATATGTAGGAATCCAGAATGCAAAGAATAAAAATCATAAGGGGCGGGAAAATTAGCCGTCCCCTTCCTCTTGTGTTATTTAAATTTAGATATGAAATAGAATTAGCGACAAAATTCAATTTCAATTTAAAATTCAATCAAAATCTTAAAATCATTTGGAATAGAGAACTGACATAATTCCGGGAAATGTTATATTTTGAGAGCTCGCGGCAAAATAGATATAGGAAAAAAAGTTGGAAAAATTCTACGACGCCTCTATTGTTTTTAAATCATCATTGAAGTTTTGACAATTCAAATTGGCACCATCCAATGTGGCGGTGGCTGCATATGTGCCGCGAAATTCCCCAACTGTTGTGATGTCGTTTCTCATCGGAAATTCTTATCTGAATCACAATCGAGAGCTTAATTTACTCAAATGATAGAAGTTCGCGGTGAGGAAACGCAAGTTTGCCTCAGAATCATCGTGAAAAATATTCTGAAGTCACGTGACTCATGTGCAGTCACCGCCATATTGAATGGCGCCAGTTCAAAACCTTAAAAACTTCAGACTCAAATTTGAGTCACTTTGACAACAGAAAACTCCCGAATTTTTACATATCGTGTCTATTTCAACGTGAACTTCTATAATATGAGCACTTTTGAATAATTTTTGTAGTCATGTCAGTTCTCTATTACTATTACTTTTACGGAAATTCCAATTTTCTCTAAGAAATTCCCAAAAATTCTAAATACATTGTGTACATATTCAAACCCATCTTCTATTGCAAGACCACGACGATAGGACAGATAGATATTCATTATAAATCATTCAATGAGTCTTCTTAGTTCAGAAAATTACGATTCATTGAAAATTTAATCTCTTACATGACATGGCACCTACAAACGAAGAATCCAATACTTGACAATCGCCTGCGGAGGGGGGGTCTCACAAAAGTGCTGAGGTATTGACAAGTATTAGGTGTTCTCATTAGCTGACATACGGATCCTAATATAGAATTTCAGCCAAGTAGAATCCCTGTAATCCTGAGTCATTCTACACACATCCTTCGAAGGTTCCCTGTTAGCAATGACTCATCCATAGGATTATATATTCCATTGTAAGCTTGAGATTATGGGCTACGAACAGACATACACAGACTGTTTTATGAAATCAGAATGTTTTATTAAAAGTGACTGGAATAGTTTAAATATCCTCGAAAAAATTCTCTTCAAATCATGAAACATGATAATACTACATGAAATATAGAAATATATCACCTCAATATAGATACAAAAACACTCAAACGCACACAGAACACACTGGATACCTAAATTCTCACTTATACTACACCTTACGCACATTCACATAAATACACGTTCGAAAGCGTAAAAAACGATACCGTTAGGTAATTTCCGTTTAGGCCTTAAGCACAAGAGTGACTTACTCCACTGTGTACGACCGAACATGGAAAGAACCAAATTACGGAATCGTTACCATACACAAAAACTTAAAATACACACACACACACACACTCGTTTACACAACCACACACAAACACTCACATCCTCGAGCCGGCCCCAGCATGCAGGTCAATATTATACTAGCGTTTTTGCCTTACTCGCTATCGCTCGTTCGGCCTGTAAATGTTCTTGATAAGTCATAGGCACCAGAAATGCTTCTATAGTTCAATAAGAATAGTTGTAAAATAATGATTGCTGATCAATTCAAGGTGTCTAAAAAAAAATTTTAAATAGTTCGCAAAATTGGAATTATATCAAATTATACTGGCTAATTGTGGAGATATAACTTCAAGTAAGCAACAATGAATATTGCGGGATTGCATAGTTTCTTCTCAATTAGCTGAGCTGGTATATCTTTGATGAATCGATTAGGCTGAAAAACTTCCGTTACATGGCGTGAATGTAAAGGGTTAATCAAAGCGATGTCAATTCAATTCATTGTGCAGTGTGCATGAGTTGACCGTTGATCTCCGGACTTGGTGCATATAAGAGCAACTACAAACTAGAACAAATTAGGCCAAACTAGACCGAACTAGACCAACCTGGTTGGACAAAACCAAACCGAATTAGACCGACCTAGATTGTACTAGACCTAATTGGACCGAACTAGATCGTATTAGACCATACTAGACTCATCTAGACCAAATTAGACCGGAGTAGGCCAAACGAGACTTAATCACCCCAAACTAGACCGAGCTAGACTTAATTAGACCGAACTGAACTGATATAGATCGAATTGGCCCGATCTAGACCCAACTACACCGAGCTAGATCGAAAAGGACCAAATTAGACCGATCTAGATAAAAGTAGACCGAATTGGACGGAACTACACCGTATTTGACAATACTAAACTGAAATAGACCGAATTAGACCTTCTCTCATTGCTCGAGCTTTTCAAAGTGGTAGAAGAGCAATGAGAGTTTACCACTGACACGCGGCTCAAGTGGCCGAAGGTTCGATGGTTAGAACGTCTTTATATACGAAAGTTCATCTTCGTTAAGCGCTTGCGAGAAAAGTGATTTCAACCCGCTATTTCTATTTGATTTCTCACCATTTTTACTTTTGGCAGGTCTTCGGCCTTCTGCCGGAGATATATATATATGTGAGTCATTCTGGAGCAAGCTGGACAAAACCGTCACCATGGGGGTCTGGGAAAAATCCGCAAAAATTTTTTTCCATTAGTACTATGTTAAAATAGAACGAAAAAATTAATTTCAGATTTTTTCGGCCCCCCCTGTGGGCCCCAGGGCCCATGAAGGGGCCGTTTTAGGCCCTTTTTTAGCCTATTCTAAGAAAATCATAGTTCCAACGCAATTCAATATTTTTCCACGTACTTGGGCGCATTTTTCTCGTCGAAACTAGTACTTTTGGAAAAAAAATTGTCCAAGGCCACTCAGTGAGCCTGACGGCTTCTGCAAGCTAATTATCGAGAGCAAACTTTAGCGATTTTTGGGTCTGCTTCAAAGCGATCTAGCTCCTACTAGACATGTGATAATCAACTTCTGCAGGTGGTCATTTTGAAGGTCTTGGAAAAACCTACAATTTGATTACCTGCAGGAGTCGATTATCGTACTTTTCATAGGAGCTATAGCCGATACGAGTTGAGCTATTTACCAAAAAGTCGAAAATTCAGGACTCGATTCCAAAAATATATCTCAATTCTTTCCTACCAAACTTGTACGAAATTGTTTTCTCAGACATCTACTTTCAGTAAAAAAAATTTGGCGGAGGTTATTTTTTGATTTTTTTTGCCGAGCGTTACAAAATGCCGCATTTCGTGGTTTTAGCAAAAACGGCATCTTTGACCACGGTAACATACGCTCCCATCTGGACTGATGTGCACCAATCTGTGTGAAAGTACTCCCCAAAGTACCCCCAAGTACGTGTGAGAAGTTGCGGGGACGTGCCTCTAGCCAGGGGCGAGCTGTAGGTTCTCTTTACCGTGTCAAAAATAGGCATTATTTTGGTTATTCGAGCGTAAGCGACCGAGAGCATGATTTTACTTGTTCTGGCTTGCAAATGAGATAATGGACTAGAATGAGGATCCAAACATACTTTTCCGACTCAAAATGACCATCTGAACACAATGCCGAGGTCAGTTCTGCTCTAAATATTCGTCCCTCTGCCCCTTAAGAACTTAGATTCTGTCGACGGGTTCTGACACCGTTGAGGCACTAGACGACATTCTAGAGCTAAACTGACCTCGGAATTGTGTTCAGATGGTTATTTTTAGTCGGAAAAGTATGTTTGGATCCTCATTCTAGCCCATTATCTCATTTATAAGCCAGAACAAGTAAAATCATGCTCTCGATCGCTTACGCTCGAATAACCAAAATAATGCCTATTTTTGACACGGTAAAGAGAACCTACAGCTCGCTCCTGGCTAGAGGCACGTCCCCGCAACTTCTCACACGTACTTGGGGGTACTTTGGGGAGTACTTTCACACAGATTGGTGCACATCAGTCCAGATGGGAGCGTATGTTACCGTGGTCAAAGATGCCGTTTTTGCTAATACCACGAAATGCGGCATTTTGTAACGCTCGGCAAAAAAAAATAAAAAAAAATAACCTCCGCCAAATTTTTTTTACTGAAAGTAGATGTCTGAAAAAACAATTTCGCACAAGTTTGGTGGGAAAGAATTGAGATATATTTTTGGAATCGAGTCCTGAATTTTCGACTTTTTGGTAAATAGCTCAACTTGTATCGGCTATAGCTCCTATGAAAAGTACGATAATCGACTCCTGCAGGTAATCAAATTGTAGGTTTTCCCAAGACCTTCAAAATGACCACCTGCAGAAGTCGATTATCACATGTCTAGTAGGAGCTAGATCGCTTTGAAGCAGACCCAAAAATCGCTAAAGTTTGCTCTCGATAATTAGCTTGCAGAAGCCGTCAGGCTCACTGAGTGGCCTTGGACAATTTTTTTTCCAAAAGTCCTAGTCTCGACGAGAAAAATGCGCCCAAGTACGTTGAAAAATATTGAATTGCGTTGGAACTATGATTTTCTTAGAATAGGCTAAAAAAGGGCCTAAAATGGCCCTTTCATGGGCCCTGGGGCCCACAGGGGGGGCCGAAAAAATCTGAAATTAATTTTTTCGTACTATTTTAACATAGTACTAATGGAAAAAAATTTTTGAGGATTTTTCCCAGACCCCCCTGGTGACGGTTTTGTCCAGCTTGCTCCAGAATGACTCATATATGATTAATTATGACACTCGATCGATATGATCGGATATCGTATTTATCACTCGCGGGAATTTCAAATTATGGAAGTATATTTGATCGGTCTTTGCGAGTTAAACTCAGCTGGTATTTCTGAAATTGATCGAGAGTGGAGAAAAATCCATTCTCGATTGATGCCAAAAATTTCAGCAGTACCAGCTGACTTTAACTCGCAAAGACCGATCAAATATACTTCTTTAATTCGAACTAGACCTAATTTAACAGAACTAGACCGAACGAGACCTAATTACCTCGAACCAGACCGAGCTAGACCAAGCTAGACTCACTTATACGGAAGTCGACCGAATTAGACTAAACCAAACCCAATCAGAAAGGAATAGACCGCATGAGAATAGGTTAGACCAAATTTGACTCAATAACGCTAATCTAGACCAAACCAGACCGGACTATACCATTTCAGCCCGGTACTTCTCACCCCCATCCCCGTCCCCATTATCATCCCCAACCATCCATCCACTCATTAATCCACCCATTCATTCATCCATGCACCTCCTACCCATCACCCTTATACAACCACTTGTTATACCGGATTGAACAAATTAAATCTAGACTGCCTAGTATAACTTTGCAAGTTTTGACTTAATTTTGTTCTAAATATAAGTGTTGTGGTTTGGTGCTTCCATGTAGTAATCTCTCTTTGACATTCATTAAACAAATATTCTGATAGTAAACCTAACGAAATTGTTGCAAAGCGTTGCAAGCAATAACTGGGTGCTTACTTCTTGAAAATACCAAATGAGAATTTCAAGTATGCCAACATCCTATTCTTTCGTCTCATTCCATCACCAGCGTTGCCAGAAATTAGTCAGTCCCCTGTATAAAACAGCTGCACTTTACAAAAGCAATGAATGCGCACACATTGCATGTAAGATGAATCAATAAAGAACGCACGAACCATCAGAAGCCAATAGAATCTGGCATTTGAGGATATTTGACTTTGAGAATACTTATATTGTAGAGCTTAAAACATGTCATCAATGAATGACCTATTTCCACTATGTTTTCTTAGCATGAGCCCTTGTGGGCAATACCAAAGTCTGTAACTCTAAAGCCATTGAGCATCCAACTGTACACCTTCAGATATCGTATTTGGGGGTTGGATGAGACTGTTCACCAAAACCAGAGACCTACATCTCGTGCACCCCTAGTAAGCTCAAATCGATATAAGTTTCGCAAAAAATTTACGTTATTTTTGTGCCTCCACGCTACTTCTCTGTACCATTGCCATAATCCATCACTCACCAATACCCATGACCCATACGGCCACCCGACCACGGACCCACCCACCCATCTACCCACTCATCCACCCACCCATGATATTTCAGTCCTTCCACATAGGCAACCAGATACGAGGGATCCGGACGAACAAAATTTAGACTGGCGCTTAATTATTGGAAAAAAAAATTCGATGATGCAATTACATTGGAATGCCTAACAGAGTATCCAAAATAACACACGACGTAACCAGTGAATGGATCGAACAATCTTTCACGTAACTCCGAATCGAACAATCTGCTGTAACTCCTCATAACTCAATTTCTCACGACTCAATTCCTCAAAACACATTCCCACCAATTCACCAACCCGTGTCCCACACGGCCACTGTTCCACCCCTCCATAACCCATACGACCACCTGATCACAGACCCACTCATAGACCCATCACCCACGGATTCACAAACCTTCCCATGACCCATACGGCCACCCAATCACCGAATAAAACCCAACTGAACCAAACTAGAGCAAACTACACCGGATGAGGCCTAGGTACACGTAATTACACCTAATTCCAGCATTTCTATTCCCATGACTATGCCTCATTTCTGATAATTCATTCCTCATCACAGACTCCGCAAAACTCGTTCCTCATAACTCGAGTTCCTCATGACTCGAGTTCCTCATGACTCGAGTTCCTCATAACTCGAGTTTCTCATCACTTAATTCCTCATAACTCATGACTCGTTCTTCACAGGTGTTTATACCTCATCCCCCATAATTTGTGCCTCATACCTCATAGCAATCCATACATCCATCCATCCATCGACTCACCCACCCACCACCCTACCCAACCATCCACCCACCCATTACACTTCACCCCTTCCGAAAAGGCGACCCGATGTGCGGCATGTGGACGGACAAATTTTGCCTGGCTCCTTAATTATTATAATGTATTGATTATTATATGTATTGATGCGGTAAGTTTTCGTGTATGTACTGCCTCATATAGAAGATTCACACTCACACAGTTACACAACATATAATTTTTTTCTAACATAATTAAGCCACGGGCATATATATATATATATATATCCAAATCATAAATGAAATCGCAATTGAAAATCAGAACTGCCAACTTGATGTACACACAATTTTATATGAGATAAATATACACATATTACATCAAGTTGGCAACACTGATTCTCGAACGCGATTTTAGGTTGGCAGCCCTGCTCGGGGGATCCGGACGGACAGGAATTGGCCATTGTCTTAATTATGTTAATAACTTCCAGCCATCTCTGTGTATGTCACACGGCCGTTCATACTGCATCTCTTGACCTACAACTACTCATAACTCCATAATTAATCGTTGTAATTTTTTTGAAAACAACTACAATGTAATGAACATAATAGTTTGAGTCCAAGTTGATTTTCTCAGGAATTTCAAGAGGATCCTCTCGTCAATTTATAGATTAACAAAGTTAGCATGTTGCACTGATGACGGATAATGCCTATCGAGTGATCAACTACGCGATACGTAGGATGATGCTGATCATCAGAAGATGCTATGAGGTAAAAGTGATTGTTCGTCCAAGAATTTTCACGAGATTCGCTCTGTATTAATTCAAAATATTAGACAATGATATCTGTGCACCTCGGGATGTCTTCGGACAAGTTACTCCTAATTTTGGGAAGTTTTGATCTAGAATTCGCTATAACCAACCCAACGGGATGTGACTTCCCAGAGTGATCAAAATCTGCCATTGGATTGAAATTCAAGTAGATGAGGTCCGCGTATAGTCAGACCAGCCCGTTACCGAATGGGGTGGGTGAAAAATCAAGACAGACGATATATTATCATGACACAGTAGTGTTGAAGTCATCAAGTTCGCGACGACTCTGGTGCAGAAAATCTCGATGGGGACAGTAATTTCTCTCAATCTCACGATGAACTATTCTTCTGTCACTTAAATCGAAAAAATCGCTGCAAACCTAATTCGCAACATCCGTCTTCGACACGTATTTCAAGCGCTGCATCTAGGCAGGCCACGAAGGGCCTTCACCGTAACTTCTGATGTTATTCACACGATCTGGATAAGAGTAACTTTCAAAGACGAGGGGACTTGACTTCCAGCTGAAGACAGGAGAAAATCAGTGCAAATTGTAAAAAAACAAGATATTCTAGCTCAGCCAGGATTTTCTTGCCACGCAGACTCATATTGTAAATTTATTTGAGATACATGGGCTGAAAATATTAGATCGTGTGGAAGAATTCCACTCTGCGTATCAAGTCCTGACGCAGGATCTCTATTTTTCAACATATCGTGTCACAGAATAGAATATTTTACGGTATCCCTCTCCCATTGAGATGAGGAAAATTCTTTGTTAGAACGATCCACACTGATTTTCCAACAATGGATGGCTTTCCCCTATTCACAGTTTTGGAGTTGCGAGAATAGCGTAAAAGTGTAAGATATGACGCGAGGGAGGGGTTTCAGCGAGTAAGATTCTCAAAGCTGCTTCCTCTACAACAGCGAAGCATTTAAACTGAGAGACGTCTGAGTGGAGAGATGAACGACACTCAGAAGGATAAAATCGGATTGTGTTGATTCGCGGCATATTCTCGCCTCTATAATTCAGCATGGCGCACTCAATTGTTCACGCTCGTCACACGCAACGCAGCACGTCGATGCATTCCTTGGTACGTCGCGTCGTTTCAAATATAAAGACAGCTCAGCCAAAGAATGACACGGCACAGCGACATCTTGGATGAATCGATGCCATTGTCAATCACCGCCGCGAGTGTTGCGACGCGAGCGTTGAGGCATCTGCGTCTACGAAGACAATAAGTGCCGGACAATTGACGTAGGTGTGTAATATTATCATATCCTACGACACGTTCAACTCAATCATTCTCTCCCAGTACTAATAACGTCAAGGTGGTCCACGAGACGACTGCCAAAGGCGAAGACGAAGACGAACAGGTGAGATCTCGAGAAATCGCTGCGAGGCGGCGATGCACGTCTTCTCCATAAACAATTGCGATTCAGAACTCGCTCGTTTTGCGCGTAGCTTGTGAAGGCAGTTGCAGACGTAGCGAAAAAAGATGCCCAGGCTGGATCGTTGAACTCGGGCTGCTGCAGTCAGTCGAGTGCCGTAGAAAAGAGATGCGCTTCGCAAAGATGAACAGTTGCTTTACGAGTATAGAAGGACGGAAGGGCAGCTGGCTCATCATACCAGGCGGCTATACGAGTAAAAAACATCTCGCAAACGGGTGCAAGTTTGTATTCAGAGAATACAGAAAGGCGCCTTCGCTGGCAGCGAATTCATCTTATTTGCAGATTTCTTATTTCGGCAAACGCGCGCAGTGGCGTTCGCTCTCTCTTTTTTCTCCGTCCTTTTTTTCTCCGGGCTCTGTTTACACGCGGTACTCGCCCCTGATGCCTCCGTCTCTGCTCGTGAAAAGTGCAGGTGCAGAAGTATTGCCATCGCGATCCCACCTCACTGTTCGACTTTCTATCGGCAGGGCGCACAACTAGCTCCATTAGAGAATCAAAGACTTCGTCCAAGACATAATATTCGTCGCACGTCACTTCGCTCTCTTTGCGACGACGAGCATGTCGGTCGTCGATGCCAGTAGACTCCCCGCGTAGAAATTGAAAATATTGGCGACATGTCGCCGAGCTATCGCGAATTCCCATTTGCGACAGCTCTGCGATAGGTCGGCGATAGGTCGGCGACATGTCGCCAATATGATTTTGCGACAGCTCGCCGACATATCGCCAAACCTGTATTTGCGACATGTCGCAAATTCGTCGACAAAATTTTTCAAAAATTCGAAATTTTATTCGATTTTGTGATTTTTCATGGAACGGGAATCGATCACAAGGAATCTGAGATTGAAATTATGGGCTTGATGGTACTTTTATTTAATTAAAAATAGGCTCTTGGTGTACAAATTCATCTTTACATATCTTTTGACTTCTTGTTTAAGAAATTCCAACGTTTTACGTTCATAAGCACATTCACAAGGTCCAAATAATTAGAAAAATTTGATCGCAGTAGAATAGCGCGTATGATACATTATTACAAATTCGTAAGAAAACTCGCTCAACACTCTGATCGTCGGGCTAAAATCACTTGATCTTATAATTTTTTGTGACACAGCACAGATATTCACTTCTCATTTTGGTGAAAATGATCAAGCTGATGAGTTTTGAAGCCGCATCTCGAAATCCGCAACACATTGCTCACTCGAGATGCCACGTCGTCGGGCCTCCCCATCGGAGCAAAGACGCTTCCGAGACGTCTGCGACTACTTATTGCAAGGCTGATGTAGGTGGACACATCAACCCCATGGCTGACTCTTTGTCTCGTGGAAAACAGACGGCCAAACTTTGACGGGCGAGACTCGATAAGGCATGCTTCCGCGATGATCATCCGGCGTAGCAGAACTCGCAGAACCCAATGCCATCCGTAGTTTTTCTGAAAAAATCACGCACACGCATTAGAAATGCAGCTTCTATTCTTGATACAGGTGGATGGTGATCAGGAAAAGCGAGATACAAGAGGCACATTTTCAAGATTTGAAAAGTAAACACTGCGTGCAATAAGGCGAGGTTATGACGGTCGACTGCACGTGAAAATTCATCGAAACTTAATTATATCGGTCAGAAATACTTATCTGATTTATTGAGATTAGCCTCCGCATCCTCGGAAAGCACCTTCTGCGATAAAGCTGCTCAGCAATACAATAATTATCCCAAACGCCAAATGTCAGAGAAGATTGAGGCAGAAACGAGTTGTCTGTATACTTTTCAATTCACCGGTACGAAGTGAGAGCAAGACGATCGATCAATATTATTCAGATTCGGGTAATGTAAACAACAATAAATTCACACAACCGGGCTTTTCTGTCGATCTTCTCTGACATTTGGCGTTTGGGATAATTATTGTATTGCTGAGCAGCTTTATCGCAGAAGGTGCTTTCCGAGGATGCGGAGGCTAATCTCAATAAATCAGATAAGTATTTCTGACCGATATAATTAAGTTTCGATGAATTTTCACGTGCAGTCGACCGTCATAACCTCGCCTTATTGCACGCAGTGTTTACTTTTCAAATCTTGAAAATGTGCCTCTTGTATCTCGCTTTTCCTGATCACCATCCACCTGTATCAAGAATAGAAGCTGCATTTCTAATGCGTGTGCGTGATTTTTTCAGAAAAACTACGGATGGCATTGGGTTCTGCGAGTTCTGCTACGCCGGATGATCATCGCGGAAGCATGCCTTATCGAGTCTCGCCCGTCAAAGTTTGGCCGTCTGTTTTCCACGAGACAAAGAGTCAGCCATGGGGTTGATGTGTCCACCTACATCAGCCTTGCAATAAGTAGTCGCAGACGTCTCGGAAGCGTCTTTGCTCCGATGGGGAGGCCCGACGACGTGGCATCTCGAGTGAGCAATGTGTTGCGGATTTCGAGATGCGGCTTCAAAACTCATCAGCTTGATCATTTTCACCAAAATGAGAAGTGAATATCTGTGCTGTGTCACAAAAAATTATAAGATCAAGTGATTTTAGCCCGACGATCAGAGTGTTGAGCGAGTTTTCTTACGAATTTGTAATAATGTATCATACGCGCTATTCTACTGCGATCAAATTTTTCTAATTATTTGGACCTTGTGAATGTGCTTATGAACGTAAAACGTTGGAATTTCTTAAACAAGAAGTCAAAAGATATGTAAAGATGAATTTGTACACCAAGAGCCTATTTTTAATTAAATAAAAGTACCATCAAGCCCATAATTTCAATCTCAGATTCCTTGTGATCGATTCCCGTTCCATGAAAAATCACAAAATCGAATAAAATTTCGAATTTTTGAAAAATTTTGTCGACGAATTTGCGACATGTCGCAAATACAGGTTTGGCGATATGTCGGCGAGCTGTCGCAAAATCATATTGGCGACATGTCGCCGACCTATCGCCGACCTATCGCAGAGCTGTCGCAAATGGGAATTCGCGATAGCTCGGCGACATGTCGCCAATATTTTCAATTTCTACGCGGGTCTCGACGACGAGCGAGGGCTCGCGCGATTTGTACTCACGTCTCTTTCTCAAACGAGCATCGTGGTCCCGACCTCGGCCTTTGAGGCATTCTAGCGACCAACCGCGAAGCTTTACGCCTCGCACAGCTCTACAAATACGAAGCGCGCGCGAATTGAAGAAAGCGAGGGGGAGAGAGAGAGAGAAACAAACGAGCTCGCTGGCTACCCTTGCGAGATGACACTTTCTGCCACCGCGTGATTTGTCGCTTTGAGCTCGATGTTTATTCACCGAGGGCGCCCGCTACGTGCACCGGCTAAGACGATCGCTAGCGCGCCGAGCTCAGAGAGGGCGAGCGAGCGAGGACCGAGGCGTACAAGCTCGGAAATATTTATACCACGTACGTGCAACACGGCTCTCAAGGACTACTCCCTCTTACACAATGCTAGACGCACATCACGTTTGACCAGATTTCTATCTGCGCGCACGACCCTTTGTCAACTTTTCAGCCTCGCTCCCAAAGCCCCGGCACGAAAATTTTGTACCCGCGCACGTCATCCGTACCTCTCCCGCGCTTGCGAAAACTCTGCATGCGCTCTTGAACTTTCACACGATTTATCAAATTGAAAATCCTCGTTCTCCCGTGCGCCTGGTTGCAGTCGCAGCTCGTGCGTGGCTGACGATTTGATAGAGGAGAGCATTTGAGATACTTCGGGTAGCTATCACCATACTAGCCTATGAGTACAGGAGTCGTTACAGGACCGCGGGATTCTTATGAATACAAAAGTCACGAATAATTAGACCTCAATCTCATGGAATACGTAGGGTCATGTTGATTCATTCTTCAGGATTATGCTGGCAATTGCAGCTCATCGGTAATTTCGATATGTAAAAAATTATTCACTGGGGCCAGCAGTTGTCTGTCAACATGGATCGGTTTTTACGTAGCATCTTCGTCATACGTCAAATTCCTGACCGAATCAGCCTTGAGGACGTTCAAACGGATCGTTCGGAATATGAAAATGCACAAATATAGGATGAGATGCCGGGCAAAGCGTGTTTACAACGATTAAAAACGAGATCAAGGCCAACAGAGACATTTCGATCAGAGGTGTCATAAACCGACATTTAGTGTTGCCCTGTAAAAGGCGGATTGTTTCCTGATGGCGCGCTCAGGAAGATGAGTTGTGTGCCTAGGATCACCCCCACTAGCACGTCCGCTGTTGAAACTGTTTCATCTGCAAAGATACCGCTCCCATGAATAAAACCTCAAACCCTGAGGATGAGCTCCATAAGACTTCTCGAGCTGTCCATTAATAAAGGAGATTCGGCCAATCCAAGTCACGGATCTATGATACTACAGTCTTAGCCATCTCCTGACAGGAGGTACAAGAATGCAGTATTGATGAATGATATCGGAAGGTTCTTCTGAGATGTGCGATTCCTGAAAAGTGAATTCGATGATGGTGCCAACAATGATTAGGTCAAGACTGCGAGAACTCACTCTTATATTGCAATGTCTTGGGTTTGCACATAGGAGGAATGCGATCTGAAACAGCTGCGTATTCTACAACCTCGAAAATCCTTGTTCATGGATTGCCTAACATTCGATGTAGACTGGAACTATCTGCACTGGGACTGACTGAACTGGGTCTATATGCACTGGAGTTGACTGGACTGGAACTATTCGTGCTAAAATCCATTGGACTGGCACTCTTTGCACTAGAATTTGCGGGCTGGTTTTGAAAGACTGGAAACTTGACGTACAACTCTGCTAGAGTTTGATCAAATGACTGATTCTCGGGATAAAACTACGTTCAGGATTCGCTGGGACTCGTGTTCAAAGGTGAAGAATGTATCCTGTCAACTTCACTCCTTTCCATATCGACGAAAGCGGTCGTCGATCGTTCGATACGCAGTAGGATCCGGGGAAGACCGTGTTTCACCATACGGACAACGGTGGCCCACCATTAGGACATTACAGCGTCTCAGGAATTAGATGGTTATACTCTTATCCAGTGCATTGAAAGTAATTTCAGGATTTCATCTCACTTTCAGATTCACCAGAGAATGACGACACCCATGAAACAGTGCCTCCCCATTGGTCCTTTAACTTCATCAGGCCTAGACAGATAGTTTATTGAATCAGCTATATCTGCAGTATTCTATGCCGATTTGGTCAGCGAGAATTCATTCATGGTTGCTGAAAATATCAGCGACTATAAGCTGATCTGCGGCTATCCTAGCTGATTCCTGTTGAAAGAGTACTCTATTGAATGTCGAATAATAAAGCACGAGAATTTCTCAAAAAATTGCGAATATTAAACGTAGATGAGAGTAGGAACTTCTAAACAATGTTCGTGCAAACACGAGAAGTAACAGAAGAATTGCGGGAAGCAATTTGAAGGATACCTACAAGGATTTGATTCAGATCTCAGAGAAAGCCACATCGAAAAATCTAGTGGTTGGTCATAAGTGAACGAAGGAGAGATAAGTCAAATGGACAGATAGTCAAGAGATGTTATCGAAGCCCAATCTGAGCAAGACGCACGTTTTATCTAGTGGAATTGAATAGTACAATACTTGAAAAGATGAGAAGAGAATAAATTCATTCTGGTTGAGTTGTGGATATAAAGGTATGAGGGTAAGGCAACTCTACCCATAAACATATGAAAGACACCAAGTGTCAACAAAGTATGCGCGTACAGTAGCTCGTCGGATAGCAATAGGTTTCTATTCCCCAAGTTTAGAATGAATGTACTTCTCATTAAAAGATTAGCAGTGACGGTACGACGAATCGTGTCTTGAAATGAAACGAAATCGTGGTCGCTATTCGTTGAAAGTAGTGTTACAGGGACTTTGAAAAATCAGCGCATTTCCTACAAGTATGCGCTATACCTATAGAAAATGCGCTGCAGCCATGGGAAATGCGCGGATGATACCTATTCCGATGTTATTATGCGGGACCTGGAGTTTTAGATGAGTTCGAAACTGATGAAGCCTCCGAGGATGCGCTCATGAGAATTCACAGCGGTACCGGCCGAGATTCGAACCCAGGCCTTTTTCTTCGGAGGCCACGACCTCTTATCCACGAAGCCTCGCTGGTTTCAGATTTTGCAGTTCGTGTGCAACAGACTCAACTCACAGCAGTTTGCGAGGTAATTGTTGATGATAGGATGACGGAATGGTGAGCTGGCAGGAACAGGGGAAAAGTGAAAACTTGCCGAATATTGCTGTGGATGCTGCCAGTCGGAAATTTGGGTTGTGACTATAGTATTGGTGGAGGCGGATGCTGCATGTATGCATGCATGAATGTATCTATAGAATATAGCTAAACTAACAGTGGGACATTACTCGCGTATGTGTGCGGGTGTGTGTGTGTGTATGTGTGTGTGCATTTACATAAAATTGATAGCTTAGAGACGGAGTCAGGGGCTGGGTGATACATTTGACTCCGTTTTCTCGAGACTGCGCCAAACGACAGGGCCGACGAACACCTCGACCACGAATACGACCACGAGGGCGACGACTATGTTATACGGAGCGCGTGCTCACGATGTTTTACGAGGTGGCACTTGGTGCCAACTGTGTCTCGTTATATTAGATTTTACTGGCTACTCCCGGCGCTGCATTATCTGTTGGGCTCATAAATTGTGCTCCGTCGAGCTCAAAGTGTTGATTTTCACGGTTGTAATAGTCTTCCGAAAGTATTGTACGTACATCCAATCAAAACAATTTCAACTGCCGATACTCTCATCATTTTGTGATCTCATCAGCAATGGCAGATGTGACTAATTTCCTCCCATCCAGTCCCACTCAAAATCTCACGTGTGGGCATTGCCTGAGAATGTCGAATACGGAGCCATGAAGATGCATTTACAAGACCTCTCAAAACATGCTCAAATCGATTCACAATTGTCCAAAACTTGAAACAAATTCTAAAAATTGGGTACTTTCAAAATTTTATAAATTACCATCTCGTGGTGAACATGAGTTTCCCTACTTCCGAGAAATCTTTCCACCCTCATTGGTAGCTCAAGCCGAAAACCAATTGATCAAAAACGAGCCACAACTCTATAAACTTGGTGCGAAATATACTATTCCGTACTCATTTCGGAGCAGCGTTTGCTTTGAATATATTATGTTTGAAAATATTGTAAGTTACAACAGCATGTCTATTTGATGAGTTCTTTTGATTCTCCGAGTCGTTTTTAACTGATCCGGTGCATCAAAATTGTGCAAAAATTTTTGGGGCAATCTAGTAACACCCTCTATCGACCGCAAATAAATCTCGTTCTGGCAAATCTGCGATGTTACGAATCTGTTTCGCCAAACCGCTACGTACTCCAGCTCATTTTCTAGTCCCTGAAATGAGCTTTGAAATGAGCTAAGCCGAGCAAGAAATGGCGTGGCAAATTAGTCACAATCACTTCATTACATGTAGAGTCAGACAGGTTTCATGGACCAAACACCCAGAGACTGAGATATTCAACCGCCATTTGTAGAAACTGAAGGGAGCAAAAAATACCCATCCAGACCATTCACACACGGTTATTACCTACTTACTGTCTAACAAGTCCTTCAAAAGCCTTGCAATATTTCCTTTAGCAATCCAATGAACTGTAACGCAAGATCAAAACATTGATGCCATTTATTGGATTCTGTGTTGGAATTGTTGAGCACTATTCACGTTGTCAGATATGGTGCTTTACAGTTTTCAGATTTTCACGTGAAGGACCTATGAGTGACCATGGATTCATCGGAGCACGAGATAATCCCCAACAGCTCGCGCGTAGAAATTGAAAATATTGGCGACATGTCGCAAAATGTCCGTCAATTTTTTGAAAAATGAAATGAAATTGCACGCTTGTACTGATCTTTGCCGTAATTATGATTTATGATTGAGAGCACGGGTTTGTTCGTGTGAATATTCAGTCTTTTATTGACTTTAACAGTGTTCTTTCTGCTACAATAGTTGTTTACATATCTGGCCTCAACTGCGTTGGAAAGGCTTGTGAAATTCAACGGCTACATATTTTTGAACAATTGAAAATGGTCAAGATGAATCGCTAGACGTCAACACATAAAAATACAATTCCAGCGCTCAAATTCGCCCACATATTCAGAGAGTAAATCCATCTTTTGATATTGATTACATGGCTCAGAACGCAGAGAATTAGAAAGAACTCATCACGATTCTCACAGAAACTAATAGACTTGACACTGTAAATCGATATTTCTGGTACTTTAGCGCCTTGATCGGGGCGTCATCTTCAAAGCATCCGTTCGACCAGGAGAGCACTCGGCGGCGTTGAGACAGAAGCGCACGGATGACCCGATGGCAAGGGGCTCAGGATCTTGCGTAGAAGATATAGCCGTTGAAATTGGACGAGCAGATAATGAAGATGCGCGCGGTTTATGCACAGCTCAAATAGCGAAGAAGCCCCTCGTGATTTTGAGATTCACGTATGTTGAGCAGCCCAGGTCGCTCCTGTCTAAGCAACAGCAGCCTTCCTCCTGCGGAAAATATTTTTATCTGGTCAGTTGAGAGGCGCTTTTTCCTCGTTTTTTCGCGACTCGGCAGATTCTAGATCATGATGAGGAAAGCGAGGGGCGAAATATTGAGCAGTAATTTGCTGCTATTAATCAACAACAACACGTGTTGCAACGGTCGCGAGGTTATGACGATCGATAACTTTTAAAGTTTGGATTGAAAAACTATCGAGTTTATGGAAAATACTCATTTGAGAAGTCGAAAGTACTCCTAAGATGTTCTCCATTCCATTTGCTGCCCCTACACTGCTCGCATGAGTGATAAATCGAACTATTGTACTCGCCTCAGCCTAGCGTTATATTGAAAATTTTCTGCTGATGCTGACATCTAGCAGAAACACAGTAACCCAACCCATTGGAGATTGTTTTCGGAGTTGCTTGCCAACCACGACAAGAGACACTCGCATAACCTATAACACGGCTCTGCAGATATTTTCATAACCTTCTTCGATTGCTGAGATTCATCTAACCATCTCTCTCGGGAAGGGTAGTCTTGATTTCTTTTTCTTTCCTCATCTTCTTCCTCTTCTGTGCACTTTCTTTATTTTCTCATCGTACTTTATCACCTCATTTTCACCTGATTGTGTGCTTTCATCAGACTGATACATCGTATCAATTTGATTGATACGATGTGTCCTCTTCTAAACTCACCTCGGGGCAAAGGTGTTTCCACAAGATCTGGCTCATCTCAATCAACACCCAGTAAACCCCCTCAAATCTCTCAGCCCTTCTTGAAGGCTTCATCTTCTGAAAGACCCCTTGATTCAGTTAATCCAGATGTGAACAAAAATCCTTCTTCCACTACTAAGGTTAAGAAAATTGATACCCAAACAAAAAAATTCTAACAATTTAAAATCCAAATTTGATCTCTCTCCTGGTCCTTCACAATCTTCATTACCTGATATTTCAGATGATGACTTTTCCATGAATATTGATGACCCCCCTCAAACATCTAATCGAAAAGATACCACTGGTTCACCTAATGATGATGATAATCGCTCTGTAACATCTGATGCTTCCTCTACTCTGACGCTAAGTAGTCCCACTGATAAATTCCTCAAGAACCAAATCCAATTGAGTCACTTCATGGATTCCAAACATTCTTCTCCTTTTATTATCCATATTCAACATATTGAGAGAAAAAAACTGGATGCTTCTTATGTAGGCAGTATTTTGATCGAGAAATACCACAATGTTATTTCAGATTTATACAATGTGTCTAATAACAAGGTTTCCATTGAATCTAAAGATATTCAAACTGCTAACCAGATTCTTGATGACGAAATTTTTCATTCCAAAGGTTTACGGGCATTCATTCCATTCCACTTTTTTTCATCTAACGCAATTATTAGAAGAGTTCCACTGAATATCTCTATGCAAGAACTGGTCAACCTGTCTTCCACACCCAACAACAGTTCTATTCTTGAAGCCAGGAGAATCAACAGGAGAGTTCAAGATAGTGCAGGCTCAAAATTTGAGCCCTCGACTATAGTGCATCTCTTATTCGACTCAAAGACTTCTCCAAAATTTATTCGTCTCAACTTGGTAAAATTCAACACTGAAAGATATAAAGCTAGACCAAAACAATGGTTCAAGTGCTGGAGATTTGGACATCTTAGGAATTGGTGTAATTCCAAACTTGAAAGGTGCTCACACTGTGCAGGTATTGGTCATTCCATGATTGTTCATTGCCCTCATGCTAATGCCCCTCCGTGTTGCCCTAATTGTAAACAGAGTCATGATGCAACTGACCCTATGTGTCCTGTCAAGAGACAACAATTATTGATCCATGATTTGGCTTACGAAGAAGACATCTCTCTAGATGAAGCCAGAAACATTGTTTCTGGAATATATAAACTCAATAGCCTTTCTGATTTTCCACCCCTTAGAAGACCTACCAAATCTGATTCTTCTAGTGAGGTTGTCAACACCAATTACATTGCTCCTACTGATCCTTCATCCGCCTAAAGTCTTGCCACTTTCCCAATCTCTAACGACAATATCTCTCCAAATAATCTAGCTATTTTCATCCTTTTGAACATCAACAAGATGATTTTCTCTAGTTTGGCTGCACTAAATTTCAATGATTCTGGTAACGTCCCTGGCCCTATTCAATACATCCCTCAATCTCCTCTTCCAATTTCTTATTCACACCCCATAGTTGAAAGTGATTCCATTGAGCGTTCCCAAACCACAAATAGTCCCAGTAACCCACCTTGATCTCACTCTCCTCTTACTCAAATTTCATATAACCTCATCACGGACAGATCAGATTTGGAAATTTTTCAATGGAACGCTCAAGGTGCGAAAGGGAAAAAACATGAAATTGAACGTCTTTCTAATGATTGTGACATTTTTGTCGTAGTTGAATCCTTTTTTAAGACTCACACTAAGTTCTGGCTCAAAAATTTTTCTATTATAAGGAATGATAGAATCACCAATAAAAGTGGTGGTATCTGTATATGCATCAGAAAGAACATTATATTCAGTAAAGTTGATAATCTGCCCAATTTTCCAAATGTTTTTGAATCTGCTGGTGTACTTTTATTTCCAAACACAGATCATTCTATCTTAATCTCTGCTCTATATAGACCTCCTAATGATCACTTTCCGAATGATCTTTGGAACTTATTTCTCAACAAAATCAGTGCTTTAGAGAGATCATATGATTGCAAATCATTAGTTGTGGGTGATTTTAATTGTCACCACTCTACTTGGGATTCCATTCCATCTCATGATCCAATTGGTCTTTGTTTATATTTTGTTTATATGAAACCATAAATAATTCTGACATGGTTCCACTGAATGATGGATCTTGTACTTATCTTCCACGTAATCCAAATGTTATTTCGGCTGTTGATCTTTCATTGAATTTCTTCTAGCTTATCAGCCTCAACAACTTGGCATACCCTTTCTGACACGTTAGGCAGTGACCATTTCCCGATTTCTATCTCAATCTCTTATGGAATCGATTCTCAATCCAATCTCTTCACCTCTCACAAAATCAGCCTGAAGAATGTTTCTTAGGCCGATTACTCTTCCTTTCTTATTAAAAAAGCTGAAGAACTTAACTCACCTGAATTTGAAGAATACTCTATTGACTCCAAATATGATAATCTTGTTAATTCAATAATTGACGCAATAGATCATTCTATATCTAAACGTGAAAAAAAGGGACGAGCGCCTCGAAATATTCAAAATAAATCATTCAAAAAACCTTACCTCGGTTCTCCCTGGTGGGATCTCCGATGCGATGAATTCGTCAATGAGAGAAAGATGTCACTTCCACGATTTCTACGTAACCTTACTTGGAAAATTTGGATTGATTTCAAGAAGACTCGTGCCAAAACCCAACGAGAACTCAGAAAAATTCAATCAGACGAGTTTAAAAACTTTACTGAATCTCTACACAGAAACTCTCCCCCATCATATGTTTGGAATGTTGTTAGAAGATTCAAAGACTCAGTTTTGAGTAATGCCTCCCCTCCAACAAATGATGCCGATTATATCAATGCTCCTACTCAGTTCATCAATAACTTCTGTATCCCGATTCCGTTTACTTATTCCCCTCCTACACCTGATCAAGTTTGCTTGGATCCGAAAAATTCCCTTATTGACAATTCTATTTCCAATACGCCCTTCTCACTCACCGAGCTCAATTCAGCCATTTCGTCCCTCAAATCTAACAGTGCACCTGGCTTGGATGAAATCTCCAATGAAATGATCAAACATTTTCCCGATTCTTTTTAGTATATTATCCTTGATCTGTACAACGAAATTATCAGTAACTGCTCCTTTCCTCAGATGCGGAAAGAATTCTTAGTCCGACTTATTCCCAAAAATTTTTCTGGTAAAGTCCGGCCTATTGCTCTTGCATCCTGTCTCTTAAAATGCTTAAAAAAATCGTCATTTTTAGATTGAACTTTCATTTAGCAAAAAATGATCTTCTTCCCGTAACTCAATTCGATTTCAGGAAAAAGAAATCCTGTATAGATTGTCTTTCAATTCTTACAACTGACTTATTTAGATATTTATCTGAAAATGAATTTGTAGTTGTGCTGCCATTAGACATTGAAGGTGCTTTTGACAATGTCAATCCAAACATTCTGATTCAGGATCTTTTAGACCTCAATGCCCCTTATAATATTAGAATGTTCATTTTCAACATCCTCTCAAATAGAAGCTTGACTTTAAAGTTTAATAATCATCTTGAAGGTCCTCTGCCTCGTCTCCTTGGTCGTTCCCAAGGATGCGTTGGCAGTCCTACTGAATTCAATATTTACTCAAGAGATGCCCATACATTTATAGAACCCAATTGTCATATACTTCAGTTTGCCGACGACATGGTCATTTACTGCGCTGACGTTGATTTGAATGTTGCTACAATTTCTACACAAAAAAGTATTAGCAAATTATCTAGATTTCTCGAAGGTAGAAACCTTATAATTTCTGACACCAAAGTCCAGCTCTGTATTCTGTCTAGAAAAAACATTGATCTCAGAGACTTTAAGATCAAAATCTATGATTCTGAGATTTTTCATTCTAAGTCCTTCCGTTGTTTAGGTTTGATGTTTGACCATAAACTCACCTGAGATCTTCATTATGATTACCTTATAAACAAATGCCCTAATAAGATCAAAATTTCAAAATATCTGAGAGGCACTTGGTGAGGTGGTCACCCTCAGGTGCTCCTTAATATTTACAAAGCCCCATTCTGAGGAGTCACAGACAACTGCTTGTTTCATTTACTCATTCCAGACTCAGAAGAAGAAATTGGCCTTTGATCGTCTCCAATATAGATGCCTTAGATTTTCATTAGGATACAGAATCTCCACTCCCATTCGTGCCTTACTAGCCGAAGTCCATGAACCCCCTCTTTCCATAAGATCCTATTCTCTTGCTTGTAAATACTTCTTGAAAACTCTTTCTGATACTTGTCACCCTTTACATGACAAGTTCTCTGTATTAGATCACCTCATAAGATTTAGAGATCCATGCGAAGTCAACTCTAAATTTACTCTTTTGAGTTCTTACAGATCACTTGTTCATCACAAAAGTAAAATCTTCTCCTCTGAGACTTCTCTTCCCTTCAACCAGGATTATGACACCATCTTATTTACTCCTGACATTGATCTTTCATCGGGGCGGCTTGAAATCAAAGACTCTGATAATTCTCAATCAAAATTTTTCAGTATCTTCCACGACAAACTTTCCAATGACTTGAATATTTTCACAGATGCTTCTGAAAAAGATTTATCCTCCTATGTTGGCTTTGCTATTTTCTCTGACAGTTGGGTAAAGGATCTAATCATTCAGCGCAAAATTTCCAGTTATGCTTCCATCGTCACTGCTGAAGTTCTGGCCATCAAAAGAGCTGTTCAATTTGCTATTGATAACAACTTATCTCCCTTAAACATTTTCACTGACTCCACAAGCGTTCTTGATTCCCTTTTATCCAACCCCTTCTCCAAAGACTTCTCCTCCCTCTCATTAGACATCAAGAATCTTTCATTCCAAGCTAAAAAAAATTAGCTTTTCATACGCCTCATTTGGATATCTTCCCATCGTGATATTCCAGGTAATGAATCTGTTGACAAATTAGCCAAAAAAGCTTGTGGCTGTGCCACCTTGATGAATCCTTAATCCCTTACTCTGATTTCTACCAACTTACTTTGAATACAGCTCACAACAAATTCCACTCTCAACTCATTAGCAAGCCCACCAATACTGGGATTTACTTTTTTGATCATTTCTACAATATCAGAAATTCAAAACATTGGTTTCGCAAGTGCCCTTCTTCCAGGTCTCCTATTGTTACAATCAATGGTATTCGTTCCAACCGTTACTCTTTGACTGCAAGTCTGTTTCGCAAAAACTTTATCAATTCCCCAGATTTTTCCTCTTGTCCACTTGTGGATGAAGATATTCATCATGTTCTTTGGGTGTGTCCTAGATTCACTGAGCAAAGAAAAACTCTCATCAAATGTTTGGAAAAATACAAAGTTCCAAGACCATTCAACCTAGAAGATGTCTCGAAACAGCCCAATAAGCCTCCATGCAAATCTGTTACCAATTTTCTTAAAGCCTGTTCCCTACTTGTCTGATGACTATTCATAGTATACAATCAGGCTTTTCTTTCTTATATTAATTTTTTGTTTTTTCTTATATTTACAGATTTAATTTTCCTACTCATCGCTTTTCCCTTAATTCTATCATACTAGTATTAGTCTCTGTGAGAATCGTGATGAGTTCTTTCTAATTCTCTGCGTTCTGAGCCATGTAATCGATATCAAAAGATGGATTTACTATCGAAATATGTGGGCAAATTTGAGCGCTGGAATTGTATTTTTATGTGTTGACGTCTAGCAGTTCATCTTGACCATTTTCAATTGTTAAAAAATATGTAGCCGTTGAATCTCACAAGCCTTTCCAACGCAGTCGAGGCCAGGTATGTAAACAACTATTGTAGCAGAAAGAACAGTGCTAAAGTCAATAAAAAACTGAATATTTACACGAACAAACCTGTGCTCTCAATCATAAAGAGTAATCACGGCAAAGATTATTACAGTGGAACTTGTCTAAGTTGGGCACTCTCGGTTCCGGGAAAAACTGCCCAACTCAGACAGGTGCCCAACATACAGAAATTAGGACTCAGAATCATTTTTCTCGGTCAAGGAGGTCAATTTTCCATCAAATTCTGATTGTCTTGGAATGCACACGTTATCTACTGATGATCATGTAAATACAATAGTTCAGAATAGCCATAAAGTATGGAAAACAGACGTACAATATGATAATGAAGAAATCGACAGACAGAAACATTCATTTCTGGATCAGAACTTTGGTACATGTTGATTACTCCACTTAGCTGCAAGGTAACCACTGAATTTTGACTGCTTCATACTGGATACTTTTCTGTAAATCTTCGATCTATGAATGTATTTTGATAAGGTTTGCCATCATTGGTGGTTTATTGTGTGATAATGGTGAATACGTCACCAACTTTGCTACAATTCGATCACTGCTGCTATATCCCGATGATACAGTAAAATTATGGTTCATTTAGATGCATGACTTCGTAGTCAATTGTTGGTGCTGATGACCTATCAGTAACAACGACCTCTTGCTCATCAAACTCTATCGCTTATTCGTGAACTCATAAATCGACACGATCAAGCCCCGATATTGGCGGGTGGGATTGCGCTGCCTGGATGTTGTGCGGCTGCTAGTCTTCACCTGATGTCGATAGGTAGCTGGTTGGTCCACTCTCTACTTGTATCCCACGACGTCCACAGCGATGTTGAATTGCAGCTCTTGTATCGTATAATTCACTCGCCCGAGTCTACTCACGGATGTTTTCGCGAGATAAAAATTATTTCTAGGTCGTACACACCTAGCACCACTGTTACGTGGGGTTTCGGCGACCAAAGAAAGAGACTCAAATATATATAGATATATATATATATATATCACACTGAAGTGAAATATGAAAGATAGCTGTGTACTTGATGTAAAGAGTGGATGAGCGGTCTGATGCGGCGCGCGCGAGTCGAGGCTTATATATGTCCTCGGCTCGATGCGCGTTGCATCGACCGAGAGTGCAAAGTTCGGCAAAACGTGATCGCGCGATGCATTCCTCCAGGTGTGCATCGGTGATCGGTCTTGCAGATTCGACGACAGGGTGATTGCTTAATGAGAGCAATCATCTATGTCGTCACACAAGGATACGGTATCATATCTCTAGCTTCGAAGTAAGTGCCCAACATACACAGTCTTGTTTTCATGCTAATATTTTGATGGAAGAAAAGAATTCGCCCAACTTAGACAGGTGCCCAACATATAGAGTGCCCAATATATAGAACAAAATCCCCATAAGAGCTAATGTATTTTTGCGCGTTCCGCGGAAAAGTGCCCAATTTAGGCAGGAGCCCAACTTACAGAGGTGCCCAACTTGACAAGTTTCACTGTACAAGCGAGCAATTTTATTTCATTTTTCAAAGAATTGACGGATATTTTGCGACATGTCGCATTTACAGGTTTGACGACATGTCGCCGAGCTGTCGCAAAATCATATCGCCGACCTATCGCCAAGCTATCGTCGAGCTATCGCAAACATGTCGCCAATGGGAATTTGCGATAGCTCGGTTTCATGTTACCAATATTTTCAATTTTTATTTTTTGGAGCTCCAAAATACATTTTAGAACCTACTATAAAGCTTGAGATTCGACGTTGGCACATTTTTGACTCCCAAATGTCACAGCTCCCGCTCAAATGTCCATGGTCACTTGTCTGCCCAGCTATGGAAAGAATCATCACAAGTGACAAGTCTCTTGAGTAGATCCATCATCTAGGAAATTCATGTACCAACTGGAGTTCAACCCTGCCCGAATCGTTACGGAATATTAGATCATCGAGTCAACGTTGGGCTTGAATAACCAGTTACTGTTTGCGATGTCTGCTCAGGAGGATATCATATCAGCGTTCGTAGTTTCAAATTGAGTTTGCAAGCCATCACTCTGTAGCAGAGAGCGCGGCTTCCGAATCAAATGTACGCAAAATCGAACAAGGGTAGGGTTCTTGTCAGCCGTCCGGTACACGAGCGAGAGTCGCGAGCAAGCCGGAATACGCCATCGCATCCTGACAGATAGCATTTTCGGGTCTCGATCCGGCCGGCGCACGATATGGCGGTGAAACTGCCATTGGCGCCCCCCTACGCTATCGGCTTTGGGCTGCTCAAGTTTCGAGTCTGACATTCAAGCGTCACGTCAAATCTATACTTTATACCTATCTATATCTGTATATCTACTGTACATCCATTAATTGTAATCCAACCGGTACTGTTTCATGCAAGAGCAATTGTGTCATGATTCTCATCCAAGCTTATCCTACTAAAATTGATAATGACAGTACGCATGTTACGCTCACAAGCGATATCTTCGTGTCACCCCTATTTCGCTCAAATGGACTTTGAGTGTATTATTACTATCGATATCGCGAGAGTCAACTAAGGGTCGATCTTTCAACGTGTCAATTGTTTAAAATCATCCAAAACCCTCCCATTGCTACACAAAGTTCTCGAGCTATTGTATACATACTTACATGTGCGCCAACTGCTCACATACACGAAGATATTCTATGAAAACATACTCGACTATCTCGTTCTCAGAGAAAAATGCTCGGAAGTAAGAGAGAAAAACGCTGCCCGCGGAGTAAGAGATCCAGAGAACGAATCATCCACCGACAAACAAGAGGAATCGAAAAGGAAATTTCAAGTTGGATTTGGAGCATAAACATCTCTCCTCAAAATCCAAGAGTCACACATTCGTACGTACTACTTATAATCCTTTATTCAGAACCTACTAGTGGCTCTACCAATGATAGCAAGATTGGAAAATTATTTACTGGGGTAAGGGTTCCCACTGAAGTCGTTCTGCCAACAACTTGGGCCAACTTCGATATTCTCCATCCGATCAGACGATTCAGGCCCGATGGTTTGGTACTTCTAGAGGGATCAGAAAGATCTCTATTTTGCGAGATTCCATTGTCACCTGGGTTGAACTTTTTCATACGAGCGAAACGCCAAGTACGGTCATTTTGAACTCATTCTGTCGGATTCAATGGTTCTGGAGAAAAGAACAAGCGATTCCTAATAAGCTCGCGAGACGGTCGAAGATGAACAGAATCATAATTGTACGTGCAAACAGTGCGTTCCTTCGCAAGACTCGTGCGAATCAACACCCAGTGAAGCGAGTGTTTTGCAATCACGTCGCTATCATTAGCTTGGAGTGGGCTGGCTCGATCCTCCACAAATGCCACCATACTGATCGCATTGTCGGATTTAAACTTGCGAGGGAGATGCTCTTTTCGCTGGCGCATTGCTCTGTTCCGTGGGATTACGAGGCCGACAGGAGCGCATAACGCGTGCCAGTTTCAGAGGATGAGTTACTAGTGCGTCCGGAAGCGAGGATTCTGACAAAATGTAATCCCGTTTTGGCTGGCGCGCACACCTCCCGGGAGAAGCCATTGCCGGCGTTGACGATGCTCGACTCGCGAATCTCTGCCTGCATGCACCATAGTGCGCCACGGGCTGAGCTACCCCCCACTGCGAGACTGATGTGCCTCTGAGCTGCTCGAAATTCGGACGCTTTTTCTCGTTGGGTGTGCGCTCTCAAAAGTGAAGACTGCGCCGCAGTCCTCGCAATGTTTGGTAGTGGCATCGCAAATTCAGAATTTTTGCTAGCACCTAGACGGCGCCTCCCGTCCTCAGCGAGCCAAGCATTTCCCCGTATAAGTGCGCATCCGTAATACAGTTATTACGATACAGCGGAGACTTCTGCAGCAAGATCTGCTCGTTCTAGTAGCAGAATATGAGACCGAATACTCTACACGATCGATCGCATATGTAGAGCGAACTGCACCAACAGCTCACTCGGGTCATTTCCCCGGTTTTTATCACAATCTCTTCCCATTTGACTGTAACTCCATGACTTCAGACATAATAAAATTTCATGTCATTTCTACTCGGACGTATCGGAGCAGCATTTGAGATTCACGTGCCTAATTCGCCGTCACTATTTTTGTTTTGCTCGCAGTTTTGGCTCATGTTGATATTTTCCAACGTATCCCGGCTCATTTTAAAACTTGTCGCAAGACCTTTGAAATGAGCCAGATACATTTGATTTGAACAGATTGGAGCCGAGCAATCTCAATTCTCATCAAAGAAGATTCTTTTGACATATTGAGAGTGTGCACCTAATTAATTAAAGTTTACTCCCGGGTTTTACGGGTTGTTCACAAGATCGGAATATATCGGTTGCCAGACCTCCAAATGAGACGTACCTCAGCTCATTTTGCAGCTTCCTACCCCTTTTGGCTTTTTGAGTTAAGTTGATGAATTTTGTTGGAGTAAACAACGGGTTCGTAATAAGACTACGGGACAGATTATGCGCAGTGCACTTTCTCTGGTGATATGAGCGTAGAATTAGCTAGAAATAAAATTCTGCATTTCTGCAAGAAGCATTACTCAAGTTGGGACAAAAGGAGATGAGTTCAAGATACGTCAATATTAGTTACATCAACTTCATTTCTGCGTAATTTTTGTTGATTTGACTGAAAAGATGTCGTACGTACCGAATACCGCTTTCTTCGTTTTCAGAAATGCGCGAATTCCGGATATTTATATGATCGGTCCAAAACATTTGTTTCTCCTCATTCTAATGTAACAAATATGATAAAAAATACGCAGCAAGGCCTGCGAGTGCGTATACTCACCGGACATTATAGCTTTATTCGAATAGAGTAGTTTGGAACGTCCGAACTCTCAGACCTCTCTCTCGTACTCATTGTATTAGAAAGAGAGGTCCGAGAGTCGGAGCGCTCCGAACGTTCCGAACTAGCATAATCAAATAAAGCTTATATCTGTCCATATCTGGAAAATCTTCTTTGTCCCTGGACTGCTGCTTGAAATACTGAGACCAAGGTTCCAATTTTGAGATGTCGAGGATGGAGTTACGATTATCAAGGTACCAAAAACGATCTGATTTGGATTGAAACAACAGCCCTGGGCCAAAGAAGCTTTTTCAGATTTGGACAGATATAGTGTCCGGTGAGGGTACATTCCAGGATTCGAGTGGGGGCGAGTTACGCACTTTTACTCAGTGACGAATTCAATTGTTGCTGAGGTAGAAACTCTGATTGGCTGAAGTAAAACAATGAACATTTTCGAGTTCCACAAGTGTGATAATGGTTTATTGGTAACTAACAGCTGACTTCTTAAAAATATATCACTAAGACAATATAATATGATATCAAACGATTATATGAGCAGAATCAGTCTCAACTAAATTAAGTGTGCCTAATTTGCCACCACTACGTTTGTTTTGCTCGCCATTCTAGCTCATCTCAATACTTTTCAACATACTTTGGCTCATTTCAAAGCTTGTTCCAAGGCCTTTGAAATAAGCTAAGGTACGTTTGATTTCAATAAATCGGAGCCAAACTATCTCAATTTTTGAAAAAAAGATTTTTTGCGAGTTTTTGACAGTGTGTTCCTAATTCGCCCCCGCGTGGAAAAGAGGCCTACTTCCATGAAATTATACAGGTTTTTCGTATAATCGGGATATAACTCATCCCCAGACCTCCAAATAAGCCGTACCTTAGCTCATTTTGTAGCTTTTTTACCCCCTTCCAAATTTTTTGAGTTAGATTAATGTATTTGAATGGAGTGAAGAACGGGTTTGGTAAAAGACTATGGGAGCAAATTAGGCACTCTGAACTTTTTTTTAGTAATATGGGCGTAGAATTGGCTAGAAATTGAACTTTGCAACTCTGCAAGGAGCACTTCAAAGTTGGGACAAAGACGAAGAAAATGGGTTTAAGTGCGT
The DNA here is from genome assembly GCA_029851415.1 of Eretmocerus hayati. Taxonomy (NCBI): domain Eukaryota; kingdom Metazoa; phylum Arthropoda; class Insecta; order Hymenoptera; family Aphelinidae; genus Eretmocerus; species Eretmocerus hayati. The sequence continues at coordinate 49,315,670 of CM056743.1, forward strand.
GAGAACTGATCACATCAATTTTGTTTGGCATAGCTTTTAGTGAACAACAAAAAAAGAAGTCAGGAGTACCGAAAACCACGTTTTTGTTGTGAGAAATGCACGAGCCATTCAAGAGCTGTTCAGGTTCATGCAACAAATATGAAAAGAATGCGTGTCAAGGTCTGCGGTTATGTACATTTGAGAACTTGAGTGCGGACGAATGAGGCACAGTTTTTATATATAGATTCACAGTGAATCCGACAGATGAATATATATTCTACTAAATTTTTTTATATCTGCCTTTTTGTTTGTGCAACTCTTATTACGACTGATGTGAATCATCTCAAAAGTAAGGCGTTTTCTGTAATTATGTTCAAGATTGCAAATCTATATGGAGGTATAGTTCCATTTTTCATGCATCAGAATGGATTATGTATCGTTCAAAAATAGAATAGATGAATCCTGGAGAGATGGAACCTTAATCATTGCGAGTCCTGTGAATTCTGAGTGCGTTTCCTTTCTGTCTTTACAAACCAGCCCACCATGGGAAGACGTTGACTTCGGAGAAAAGAATTCAGAAAGGTGGGATGATCACAGACTGTTCAACTCGGTCCCTCGTATCGTATTCGCTTGGGTTTGGTTCGTAGAGTTTTGCGAGTCGATTTTGCATATTTCAAGCCCACACTTTTTCTCTCTCAATTCTCGAGAAGCATTTTACTTACACCTTATATGCGAGCGTACTCCATTCGTGAACGAAGGCGTTATGAATCGGGAGAAGCGAGATGTAGACTTTCATTCAGTGAAGACTCGTGATAACAATCGTATGATACGTGAAATCTGCCTGAGAGCCGTGAATATATAAGGACTTGAAAACTGTTCGAACTGAGATTCGAACCATCTTTGAAATGAGGTTCCTCGGCGTGGCTGGTAAATTTGCATGCATGTATATACGTATAAATGTATCTGAGGGCTGCAATCGGCCTTCCCGTTTGAGAATCTCTCTCTCTCCGTTACTCACTCACTTTCAATCTTATTGGATCGTCTATTTCTTAGGGATGCAAAAAGACCCCTTAGAAAGCCGAGAAGCGAGCCTCGGCAAGTAGCAGATATTCGTGAGGAAGGTTATATCAGTGAGGGCCCGTTGCATCAACCCGGCGTGGCACTTGAAATGAAATCGCCCTAGTCAAAGAAAAGGGTGTGCTACTAAATTACGTATTTCCACGAGCTGCACGACAGAGCGAAAAATTCAAAGCGTGATCTGATTTCGTCGAAAGGCCGGGTCGGAATACTTAGAGAGTGGCTCATGGCCGTATATCGTCTCGCGAGTAATAAAGTTCCCCCATCCGCAGGAGTGCATAGGTAAACGCTTGATTTATCGGGAAGTGCATTGAAGTAGTTTGCAAGTTCGGCCCTGCGGTGCTACGCGGAAGCTCAGCGTATTAGCGGCTTCGAGACTTGAGCGTGAGAGTTGCGGCTCTGCCTGCGCTGCAACGCGAACCGGACGCGAAGTGGCGGTGCGGGCGACGCCAACCCCTTGTGTTTTCAGCGTGCAAGAGTAATAGTCGGAAAAATATTCCGCGGCTGCCACGCCATGTCTCATGTGGCCCGAGCGCGCGCGACACTGTTTCACGGAATGAAGTAGACGGGTGGCCGGGAGCACAGAAAGAGAGAGAGGAGAAAAGCGTTTTTCGCAATGCTCTCGAGCGCGAGAGAGGGTGGCTGGCGGCGGCCGCGCCGGATGTGCAACTCCGCTCGTATTTCGGTGGCTGCAAACTTGGCCCGCCCGCGCGCGCAAAGCTCAAAGCGCGCCCCGCATTCGCCGAGTAATTTAAAAAGTTTCTGCCCCGCGACACGAAGCGATAACAAATTATGCTCGCTCCATTATCCACAAATGCGATTATGATAAGAAAGAAGCGGCTCGAGTTTAATCCGAGCAGCCACGCGCATCTGGCCAGTTAGCTTGCCCTGATGCAATTCTATACACTCTCAACTCGCGAATTGTAACCACGCTAGCCGTTGTGACATTGCCACTTAGGTGCGCCCGAGCGTATTACCTAGAACAAAATTGTGTCTCACGTCTGCGATTATGATGTAGCCGGGTCATGCACAGTGTCGTCTTTGAAAAGGAGACGGACATTGCAGCTCTCGCAACCTTCTTTTGCCCATCGTACTTTGTGCTCGGTCGAGCGTTTGCCGAGCTCGTTGTTGCAGCCAACACCGCCACGCAAACGATGCGCAACTTCACAGCTTACTGCAGTAAGTGACTTGTTTATAGAGCGTTTTCCAGGCCAACTGCTGCTGCCGTCTCTGATACTCGCCACACTACGCCTACGAATGAGATTTTTAAATCGCTTTCCGCGCTAAAACTGCGGCACTCTTTGCAAATTTGGCTCCGTTCCTCGACGTCGCAAACGCGCCTTGGTGTGTTCAACTGCGCGACCTCGGCTGAGAGTCGGCGATCGTTCATGTCTTGGTGGGACTATGAGCGTGGATTTCCTCAAGAAAGAGGCAACCTTATACTGACACTGTTGATCGATACTAGAATTTTCTAGTTTCGCAAAATGTCGAGACTTGCGGAATAGAATGGAGGCAGTACCTCGTAGTGTAAGATTTCTACAATGAGAAAAAATGATGGAGTGTATAACCGGTTTGCACCCACAACTTTCGCTTTGTTCATCACTCTGCTTTAAATCAATGATTTCAACGCAGTTTGATTCACTGAAGAGCTAGCTTATATTGGAAAACCTAAATCAACGGCCTTGGTCGTAGCAATGCGACTTGGCCAGTTTTTGCCCGACAGATGCTCACCATTTCTACCAGAGAGAAGCTATGCCTAATTTGTTTATGTGTGTCAATAGTCTGTCTCCAAATTTTTTTTTATATTTCTATGTTATAGCAAAATTTCTACTCCAGACGAACGAATCGGTCAAACTGTTTTGTACGTCTTATTACATGCTCTCAAAATTTGTCAGTTTGTTGGGTGAAGTTCCATCAAAAGTGAGATCAGAATAGAAAAAAGGCGTGCGAACATTCTCGTTACTCAATATTCTCGTAATTGATTTCAATAGTGACCCATAAAAAGTCTCGTGATTCATAGAAACTGTTCAAAGTTGTGAAAGGTATAAAAAAGGAACTGGAAATCGCTAAGATTGTTTGTTCAAATTGTGACACTACCCCGAATGGCTGAAGATACAAAAGCTAAAAGTTGTGCACACATCCGATATTTTTGCTCAAAAAATTGCGGAGATCGTGGAGCAGATTAGGCACCAGGCATGGGATACCTCACAATATTGCTCAGACACATAAATCCCACGTGTAGACTTTTCTGCAGTACAATCGCTGGTGAATGGCCCCCTTCGCTGGATTATTGGTTCAACAATGATAAGAGTCCCGAGGCATAGGTCCTAAGCTTCACATCTTATATATCATGAGCTGAAGGACCACCAAGTAGGCTTGCGAATCCAATTACATTCTTGAAAGTCAAGAATACTTGTTTTGGAATCCGATCTTATCGTCGGAACTGTATTCAAGAACACTTATTGAAAATTCAAGACTGACTCTTGAATTTTCAACCAATTAATGGATGGGAAAAATTTAACCAGCTTCCTACAAATAGCTTCAAAAGTACTGTTTTGAATAATCGAGCAGAAATTTTTACAGTGTATATGAACTCTAGATCCCGAGTCTGGAGAGCTGTTAAGATTATGATATCCATCAAGCCTATATGTACTAGAATAGACCAAAGTTCCACTTGCTCTTCTGCAAAAGCTTCCCAACGTTCTTGGCGGTGTCAATGACTACAGATAGGTTTAGTGAGTCAGGGCGTGCTGTACGTCCCTCTAACTCTTGCATTAAATTGAACGTTGAAATAGTCAAATTCATGGATCTTTTCCATCATAGCTTAGCACGTTCTCGATTGGATTAGTGCTAGAGTCGTTGCCATCAAAATGGGTGGACCACAGTCTCCCGAATTCATCTGAGGATGAGGGTCCCTCCACCAAGCAGCAGTTCATTTAATGCAAACCGACACCAGTGCTCTGTGAATGAACGATGAGTGGAGAAAATGAAGAGTAAAACGCACTTAACGGCTCAGGAAGTAGGTTGACAGCTGTTTCAGACCTCTACTGTTTCCATCATAAAATAATAATCGTCGGGGCTTTTATGCGCAGGTCCTCCAACGTTGTCTATTCCGCAATTTTACACCTCGGTCACGCTCTGCACTTCCGTACACAAATCGCTTTCTGAAGCGAAAACGAGGCTGTGAGAGCATCCGACACTCAGCTTGCACATTGAATCCCAAGTGCTGATGTAACGCTGCGAGGATACGAAATTGATCGGCAAGAGTTGTAAAAAAATGAGACTCGTCACAAAATCACGACTCCTGATGGTAGGTTTGTCTTACTAACAGCAAAATTTTGAATTTGCGGCCGACCAAATGACACAGCGATGGTAATGTTATTTCCTGTCAAAGCCACCTCGTCAGACGTTTCAACCTGAATTTGAGCTCAGTCCTACGACCAAATCGATGCCATATATGGCTCATTGGTAAATTATTCTTTCGCTGTTCAAACAATTTTCAATGAAGCTCAAATTCAAAGTGTGTCACAGTCGGCTCATATTGATTTTCCAGTGGATTCACTGGTAATTCAAATTGATTGTAAGGTCGAGCATCATCTAGTGGAAAAATAATTACGAGTCCGGTTTTACGTAATTGTGATTCGCTTATGAACTGAACCACCATGTTCCACTGAACACGTTTATATGGAATTGAACTCTTTCCAATTAACACGTTCGCTGCGAAGCCGGTTTTTCGTGATTTTATTTCTCTCAGGAACTGAACCCCCGTATCCTGGTGAAAATGCTTGGATCGGAGCAAACTTTTTTTGGCTCGTTGGTAGAGCCCTAGACAGAGTAAATCACCTTGGAAAGTTCTTACTGGGCGCATTTTTCGAGTCATTACGGACTGGATGAGATTGGAAAATGAAAAATCGCGGGATTCACCCGTGGGTCCCGCCGCAGCGAACGTGTTAAATAATCATCTATTACGTGCTTGTCCAAGGAAACTGCCCAAGGAATTGCCCCTTTAAACTATTATTAGGTATATTATTGAACGAATCGAACAAAATTGAGTTGGTGAAGATTGAAAAGTGGAAAATCGTATGCTGCAAGTGTCGCAGCTACCGTGTTCAGAGATTGATATGGCCTATTGGGAGCTAACATGCGATAGACGTTTTTATCTTTCCTCCGTGTTATTCCTATGGGGGAGATTTGAAATTTGTCCATATTGCTTTTTAATGCCATCTAAAATAACACAGAGGTTAGTTCCCAATTCAACCAGTAGACGAATATTTCTAAATTGAAGCGAACACTTCAGTCAAGATATGTAAGACTCCAGCGCCGTCATATACTATCAACTGCATGGCATAATATTTTGAAACAAGGGTAACTCAAGTGAACGCGGTCGGGATTTAAAAGAAACATAGGCTTGCGAGCTCACAATCTAAGTGAAAGTTTGCGACAAAATTAGAGATACGGTCCCATCTCACTTCTGCGGGGTTTCATTGTACAGAGAAAGTTGTGAAAAAAGTGGCCCCTAGACGAATGTACAATTCAAGGTCTAATTGTAAGACTTGCAATGATGAAGATCTGGAAAGGCTTAAGGGAAAAACCGTAGTTACTTTTTCTTCTAGTTCCTCACCGTAACTATCTCAACACTCCTGCCATCGTCCAGAAAACGGACTTAAGCAAACATTTTTCGTGAGATCCCCGTCAACTCTGAGTAGTAATCCCCTCTCCTAGAAGAATGAAGTGTTCCAAGGAGAAAAATAAAAACCTCTCAGCAAGAGTGGATACATACAGTATGAAATGAGTCCGAAGGTCGGACACTGTCTTACATCATGGGTTCATCATTGATTCGTGTATAGACACCACATCAGCTACTTGTTGCGCATCAAGAGCTACACTCAATAGAATGAATTTGAATGACTGAATGGCTCATTTGTATCTGACTGTGATAATTTATCATGAGCATTGTCACGTATTAATTTGGAATAGTGTTACGACCCGTACAATATCCTACTGAATCTTTCTCAATTTTGGCAAGCAACCTGATAACCGTACTGCATTGAACCAGCAAATCAGGTTAAAAAATGACACTACGATAAATAACGATCAAACCTCTGCACAAACCTGAGAACGTTCGTGTAGAGAATAAAGGGATCATCCGATAAACCATTTGGGTTGCTCTTGACATATTGATGGATTGAAAATTAGGGTTTGCTCACTCAGCTTAGGTTACCAAATGGGGCACGTGGAATAAGTTTTCTTGGTGAGGCCGTTACTTCACTCTAATGCCATGTTTTTCCCATGGTGATTCCTCCCCTGAAATAAGGCCAACCAATTATGAGCCCTCCAAGGGGGGCCAGATGATCTAAATAAGTCCTCCCCCGAACGTAAGCCCAATAGTACGTTTCCGTACTGAGTGCGGTAGCCTATCTTGGGTACTAGGACAGTTTGTCTGATGAGGAAAGCGAGACTGTCATCAGCTATGACAGCTTCTATCATTAGGACTGGAGTATGTTGAGCTTGGTTTCTGCAATGTGAAGAAAACTCACTTCTGATCTTCAATTTTGAAAATTCAATGCATCATTCGCTGATCTTAGGGCCCCGTTAAGATTTCCTTTGCGAAAGGGAACAGAGTTGACTCATAGGAGGTTTACCGAATATCTCTTGTTAATAATATGGAACGATTTGTTTGTGACACAATTTTCACGCGATCACGAATCGAAACATCCTACATCGGCGTCAAATTCTCTAACACTGATGAATGATTTGACGATAGTCAGCCATAGCATAAGTTCATAAGTAAGTGCATAAGTAGCATAGCATAAGTAAGCTGTGGTTGTGAAAGATTTCGCGAGGGAATCGGTACACTTTTTACCTCCGCAAATTGCGCGCGGTATGTGCAAGCGGGGAAATTGATTCCCAGCTTACACAATAGTTAGGCCGCATAACGAACCGCAAAGCTGATGTGCCAAATATGATGACTTTTATTGTGATGCGCGCAGCGCAGCCTTTATCGGAAACTACCGGTCCATCTGCGATCGAAAATTTTGCCAAAAAATTTCGGGTTTCAAGAAAATTCATATACTACGATGTTTTGCGGTCTAGTAAGAGCGTAGAGCAGACTCACCCATCACCCACTCATGAGAAAATTTCGCCCGAATAGGATTTTAGAGGTTAGTTTTGAGTTTTATGGACAAAAATTATTGATTGCAAATTAAATTCCACTCATTTGACTTGTGTTTTCCATCCAGGAGACAAGAGCTTCACACAAAATCCTTCCCGTCAAAAAACCCAGCCCCCAAATCTGCTGGTAGATCACATTGTGCGTTTACTCAATCAATATTTGTAATATCAAGAGGCGCGGTAGCGCCTCGCTGGCGAGTATGAACAGACGAAAAATCGAGCGAGGCGCTGTGCCTATCTATACTTTGAATTGGGGTTTTTTAACCTCACACTTTTTTTCTACGTGGATTATTAACCTCTCAACGTTGCTCATAGAGCTCTACAATGCTTTAGCAAAGCCTTTCTAAAGCGATTCAGAGTTCTGTACAATTATTTTCTCAATCCGAGCACTGGACGCGTTTTATTCAGCACCGCAAAATTCATGCCTTCGTTTTACATCTCAGTTCGATTTCACCAGCCCGGTGCCTCGACTCGAGAAATATCGAAACGTCTCTACTACACATGTGTTGGGTATGTAAGATGGTCGAGGAAGAGAGAGAGAGAGATAGGAGCGCGTGCGCAAGATCTTCCTGTCCTGCCCGGTTGACGGCAGTCTGCAATGAGGCCGTCTGCTGCGTACCGGGCAACGCGGGCACCGACCAGCTGGTTTGTTATCGCGGATAAATGAATTTTCGAATTATCTGAATTTCTCGATTCTATAATTATTGCATCAAATGTGGATACTTGAAACTAGCCACGACTAGAGGTGACGTAAAGATCAAAGCGCCGCATGCGAGAAGGACAGGGAGGAGAGATTTTTCTGCTTTGTTGTGTTTTGTGTGTTCGTCGCGGCTCCGCAATATTGCTCTTGCCTAGGGTCCCTAGAAGGAAGTCAGACACGGTCCGCCATGTTCAGACCAATCCGGTAGATATAGGTATACAAAAAGTATTAGTTTGTCTGAATATGGCGGCGATTTACCCAGGAGTGGGAGAACCGTGTCGAGACCCCCTTCTAGTGACCCTACTCTTGCCTGTAGCTGCATGGCTCTCCAGATTGAACTGAACAAAATATACACTGATAGTAGTGTATTTTTCTATGGAAAAAATGACGGAGCCGTGTGTAAGAAATTCTCAAGTGCGGTGGGGACAAGTGCTTGGAAAATTTGTGGTTACCCTTGGATTTTTATAACCAAGGAGTGAGATCCCCCCCCCTCATTCACCTTTTCTCCAAAAGTAAAACTAGGCGAGTATGAGGTTTAGAAAAGAACCATTCATCTCCAGTACATCAAAATTTCAAATTTTATACGACATGGTTTAAACTCTTGGAAGGAATGAGATCTAAAAAAACCATGTCGAGTATTTTCTGAGCCGATTTGTCCCGATCAACATATCATCACTGATAGAGAATAGAGCCACTTTCCTCCAATCGAATCTTTCTTTCAATTCATCCTAATGGTGGTGGTTTGACAATTTCTCACTAGCTAATTGTCGCTGAGATGACCCGAAGCTTAGGTGAGTAGAAGAGGTACAGGGGAATATCGACATAGAGAAAATATAACTCAGTTTAATTTGGTTTTCATGATGATTCACTAAAATCTCATATCACACTCAGTTATATTTTCTCTATTTCGATATTCCCCTGTACCTTTTCTACTCACCTAAACTTCGGGTCATTTCAGCGACAATTAGCTAGTAAGAAATTATCAAACCACCACCATTAGGATGAATTGAAAGAAAGATTTGATAGGAAGAAAGTGGCTCTAGTCCCTACCAGTGATGATATGTTGATCGGGACAAATCGGCTCAGAAAATACTCGACATGGTTTTTTTAGATCTCATTCCTTCCAAGAGTTTAAACCATGTCGTATAAATTTTGAAGTTTTGATGTACTGGAGATGAATGGTTCTTTTAAAGAGTCGGGTAGATTCTTGAGTTTTTTGCCACAGAACTAAGATTTCAGAATCGCACGTCCTGGGATATCTTCCGATCCTTAGGCTATTGGATAACATGGTGATTCTGGGCGTTGTTTGGTCATCTTGCCTCTCGGTACATCCAATCAGATCCTGCTTGTGAAGATGGACAGAATAGAGATTTAACGGTCAAATCTCCTGGCAGTCACTACTCTCTCGCAGATTCACGCCTGAAACTATTTGTGGCCTATTCCGTGATCGAAAATTGTGATTACATACCTAGCGATTCGGAATTTCGATAAACAGGATATCGCTCGATCCCTCGGCCAAAGGAGACACTTGGCGTATGCCCGTGGTGTGGTCCCGATGCCTTAAGGCGAGTCCGTACACCCCTGAGGGGGCCTCAAATCTAGTGATTTTCCATTGCAAGAAAATCTCAAGATTTAATCAACAGAATCTCATGAAATTTGGGGAGTGACCTTAGAATGTATCAAAGAATTGCGCTATGGAGAGACATTCCAGAAAAACAACGAAATAATGATTATTTATAATCTCACCGAATTTGTCGTCTGCTCGCATGTAAGTAGACCTCGCAGCTCACCCCGCACATGATTGAATCCTATGTCTCATCCTGATGATATGAGTCGGATGTCTCTCCATAGCGCAATTCTGCTGATATCACTCTTTCTGATAAAAGCACCCGCGGTCCGAAACTCACGATAAAACTTGAGTTATTCTTGCTACGGTGAACGAAAATGCAAGACAACCCGAGCCACGAAGTCGCGGCCATTTTGATTTTGTCCTTTCGTATCTCGCCACTCTCAATCCCAGAGATGGCGCTGCTCTTAGAATTTGACGAGGATGGTGGCCGGGTTGCAAGCGCACAGGCGTCACATGGCTGCATGGCTGCACGAATGAACAGATTTAGACTCCACAGGTTTAGGCTTTGAACTGAGCACACTTATGAATTCTACATGATCGTTTGACACCAAAGAGAGAGAGAGAGAGATCGAGTGAGTGAGTGAGAGAGAGAGATGAAAATTCACCATTGCGAACACCGCCCAATGCATATAATGCTATACCTGCTTGGAAGGAGAAGCGCCTGTATGCAGGCAACCCGACACGTCTGTTGGGTCTTCATAGATTCCTCGTAGCCGCGGAAGCTTGAAAATCTGATTTTGCTTTACGAGCTCATCGATCTAGACTTTCAGATTCTACCATTCCGTCCTACACTTTGCGGAAATAGATCGTGCAGCAACTAATTTCCGTTTGAGAAGAGGGGATCGTTGACCAAACTGAACACTTTCTGTGTACTTTCAACTATGACTTCTTGGGCAAGTACCTTGGAGGTCTCACGAGGCACTTCAGCTCAAGTTCTAGCTTTTCAATCACTTCGGGAAATCTGCGATCATCATTACCAATAATTCATATTACGGAGAAAAACCATTCAAGTGTTGGATAATCACTGTTTATTTGTGACCAAGGTGGTAAATATTGGAATGAAATAGCATTTTGGAGGACCGAACGGTATCTAACCTACATAATCGCCCGAATGATTTGACTCTCAACCAGTTCCTCCAACCAAATGGTCGAATTTTCCATTCAACCACCTAGTTGAATTTTTCATTCAACCAAGTGGTGAAAGTTTCTCAGGAAATTGTTTTACAGTGTGAATTTTTCAACAAACACGTGCTCCACAACAGCACCAGACGGGCCAAAAAATCTCTCGGGCGCCTAGTGTAGCCCAACGCTCCAGGACAATTTCGCGATACAACTCAGAAAGAGCCTAGAATTTGCAAAAGATCTTATCAATAAGATGAATTATCAACGATCATCATGTGGGGGATGACTTGTGATCATTTTCTCAAGTCTCCCTACGGAGGAAAATTCCACACCAGCATCAGACAGGCGAAAGAGTCGCTCGAGCGCCTCGTGTAGCCTGACGCTCGAGGGTGATTTTGCGGTTTAGCTCAGAAAGAGACTATTACTTGTACAACATCTTATCAGAGAAATGAATCATGAATAACCTTCGTGTGAGGACTGATTCGTGATTGTTTCATGCATTTCTCAAAGGAACACAGTTTCTTGAAAGCATCAGACAGGCGAAAGAGTCGCTCGAGCGCCTCGTGTAGCCTGACGTTCGAGGGTGATTTTGCGATACAACTCAGAAAGGGTCTATGATTTGCAAAAGATCTTATCAATAAGATAAATTATCAACGATCATCATGTGGCGGATGACTTGTGATCATTTTCTCAAGTCTCCCTACGGAGGAAAATTCCACACCAGCATCAGACAGGCGGAAGAGTCGCCCGAGCGCCTCGTGTAGCCTGACGCTCGAGGGTGATTTTGCGATACAACTCAGAAAGGGTCTATGATTTGCAAAAGATCTTATCAATAACATAAATCATCAACGATCATCATGTGGGGGATGACTTGTGATCATTTTCTCAAGTCTCCGTACGGAGGAAAATTCCACACCAGCATCAGACAGGCGAAAGAGTCGCTCGAGCGCCTCGTGTAGCCTGACGCTCGAGGGTGATTTTGCGATACAACTCAGAAAGGTTCTATGATTTGCAGAAGATCTTATCAATAAGATAAATTATCAACCATCATCATGTGGGGGATGTCTTGCGATCATTTTCTCAAGTCTCCCTACGGAGGAAAATTCCACAACAGCATCAAGTACACGGGAGAGTCGCTCGAACGCCTCGTGTAGCCTAACGCTCCAGGGTGATTTCACGGTTTAGCTCAGAAAGAACCTATTATTTGTACAACATCTTATCAGGGAAATGAATCATGAATAACTTCCGTGTGAGGACTGATTCGTGATTGTTTCATGCATTTCTCAAAGGAACACAGTTTCTTGAAAGCATCAGACAGGCGAAAGAGTCGCTCGAGCGCCTCGTGTAGCCTGACGCTCGAGGGTGATTTTGCGATACAACTCAGAAAGGGTCTATGATTTGCAAAAGATCTTATCAATAAGATAAATTATCAACGATCATCATGTGGGGGATGACTCGTGATCATTTTCTCAAGTCTCCCTACGGAGGAAAATTCCACACCAGCATCAGACAGGCGAAAGAGTCGCCCGAGCGCCTCGTGTAGCCTGACGCTCGAGGGTGATTTTGCGATAGAACTCAGAAAGGGTCTATGATTTGCAAAAGATCTTATCAATAAGATAAATCATCAACGATCATCATGTGGGGGATGACTTGTGATCATTTTCTCGAGTCTCCCTACGGAGGAAAATTCCACACCAGCATCAGACAGGCGAAAGAGTCGCTCGAGCGCCTCGTGTAGCCTGACGCTCGAGGGTGATTTTGCGATACAACTCAGAAAGGGTCTATGATTTGCGAAAGATCTTATCAATAAGATGAATCATCAACGATCATCATGTGGGGGATGACTTGTGATCATTTTCTCAAGTCTCCGTACGGAGGAAAATTCCACACCAGCATCAGACAGGCGAAAGAGTCGCTCGAGCGCCTCGTGTAGCCTGACGCTCGAGGGTGATTTTGCGATACAACTTAGAAAGGGTCTATGATTTGCAAAAGACCTTATCAATAAGATAAATCATCAACGATCATCATGTGGGGGATGACTTGTGATCATTTTCTCAAGTCTCCCTACGGAGGAAAATTCCACACCAGCATCAGACAGGCGAAAGAGTCGCTCGAGCGCCTCGTGTAGCCTGACGCTCGAGGGTGATTTTGCGGTTAGCTCAGAAAGAGACTATTATTTGTACAACATCTTATCAGAGAAATAAATCATGAATAACCTTCGTGTGAGGGATGATTCGTGATTGTTTCATGCATTTCTCAAAGGAACACAGTTTCTTGAAAGCATCAGACAGGCGAAAGAGTCGCTCGAGCGCCTCGTGTAGCCTGACGCTCGAGGGTGATTTTGCGATACAACTCAGGAAGGGTCTATGATTTGCAAAAGATCTTATCAATGAGATAAATTATCAACGATCATCATGTGGGGGATGACTTGTGATCATTTTCTCAAGTCTCCCTACGGAGGAAAATTCCACACCAGCATCAGACAGGCGAAAGAGTCGCCCGAGCGCCTCGTGTAGCCTGACGCTCGAGGGTGATTTTGCGATACAACTCAGAAAGGGTCTATGATTTGCAAAAGATCTTATCAATAAGATGAATCATCAACGATCATCATGTGGGGGATGACTTGTGATCATTTTCTCGAGTCTCCGTACGGAGGAAAATTCCACACCAGCATCAGACAGGCGAAAGAGTCGCTCGAGCGCCTCGTGTAGCCTGACGCTCGAGGGTGATTTTGCGGTTAGCTCAGAAAGAGACTATTATTTGTACAACATCTTATCAGAGAAATAGATCATGAATAACCTTCGTGTGAGGACTGATTCGTGATTGTTTCATGCATTTCTCAAAGGAACACAGTTTCTTGAAAGCATCAGACAGGCGAAAGAGTCGCTCGAGCGCCTCGTGTAGCCTGACGCTCGAGGGTGATTTTGCGATACAACTCAGGAAGGGTCTATGATTTGCAAAAGATCTTATCAATGAGATAAATTATCAACGATCATCATGTGGGGGATGACTTGTGATCATTTTCTCAAGTCTCCCTACGGAGGAAAATTCCACACCAGCATCAGACAGGCGAAAGAGTCGCCCGAGCGCCTCGTGTAGCCTGACGCTCGAGGGTGATTTTGCGATACAACTCAGAAAGGGTCTATGATTTGCAAAAGATCTTATCAATAAGATAAATCATCAACGATCATCATGTGAGGGATGACTTGTGATCATTTTCTCAAGTCTCCCTACGGAGGAAAATTCCACACCAGCATCAGACTGGCGAGAGAGTCGCTCGAGCGCCTCGTGTAGCCTGACGCTCGAGGGTGATTTTGCGGTTTAGCTCAGAAAGAGACTATTATTTGTACAACATCTTATCAGAGGAATAAATCATGAATAACCTTCGTGTGAGGACTGATTCGTGATTGTTTCATGCATTTCTCAAGTAACACAGTTTCTTGAAAGCATCAGACAGGCGAAAGAGTCGCTCGAGCGCCTCGTGTAGCCTGACGCTCGAGGGTGATTTTGCGATACAACTCAGGAAGGGTTTATGATTTGCAAAAGATCTTATCAATAAGATAAATTATCAACGATCATCATGTGGGGGATGACTTGTGATCATTTTCTCAAGTCTCCCTACGGAGGAAAATTCCACACCAGCATCAGACAGGCGAAAGAGTCGCCCGAGCGCCTCGTGTAGCCTGACGCTCGAGGGTGATTTTGCGATACAACTCAGAAAGGGTCTATGATTTGCAAAAGATCTTATCAATAAGATAAATCATCAACGATCATCATGTGGGGGATGACTTGTGATCATTTTCTCAAGTCTCCCTACGGAGGAAAATTCCACACCAGCATCAGACAGGCGAAAGAGTCGCTCGAGCGCCTCGTGTAGCCTGACGCTCGAGGGTGATTTTGCGATACAACTCAGAAAGGGTCTATGATTTGCGAAAGATCTTATCAATAAGATGAATCATCAACGATCATCATGTGGGGGATGACTTGTGATCATTTTCTCAAGTCTCCGTACGGAGGAAAATTCCACACCAGCATCAGACAGGCGAAAGAGTCGCTCGAGCGCCTCGTGTAGCCTGACGCTCGAGGGTGATTTTGCGATACAACTCAGGAAGGGTCTATGATTTGCAAAAGATCTTATCAATGAGATAAATTATCAACGATCATCATGTGGGGGATGACTTGTGATCATTTTCTCAAGGCTCCCTACGGAGGAAAATTCCACACCAGCATCAGACAGGCGAAAGAGTCGCCCGAGCGCCTCGTGTAGCCTGACGCTCGAGGGTGATTTTGCGATACAACTCAGAAAGGGTCTATGATTTGCAAAAGATCATATCAATAAGATGAATCATCAACGATCATCATGTGGGGGATGACTTGTGATCATTTTCTCGAGTCTCCGTACGGAGGAAAATTCCACACCAGCATCAGACAGGCGAAAGAGTCGCTCGAGCGCCTCGTGTAGCCTGACGCTCGAGGGTGATTTTGCGGTTAGCTCAGAAAGAGACTATTATTTGTACAACATCTTATCAGAGAAATAGATCATGAATAACCTTCGTGTGAGGACTGATTCGTGATTGTTTCATGCATTTCTCAAAGGAACACAGTTTCTTGAAAGCATCAGACAGGCGAAAGAGTCGCTCGAGCGCCTCGTGTAGCCTGACGCTCGAGGGTGATTTTGCGATACAACTCAGGAAGGGTCTATGATTTGCAAAAGATCTTATCAATGAGATAAATTATCAACGATCATCATGTGGGGGATGACTTGTGATCATTTTCTCAAGTCTCCCTACGGAGGAAAATTCCACACCAGCATCAGACAGGCGAAAGAGTCGCCCGAGCGCCTCGTGTAGCCTGACGCTCGAGGGTGATTTTGCGATACAACTCAGAAAGGGTCTATGATTTGCAAAAGACCTTATCAATAAGATAAATCATCAACGATCATCATGTGGGGGATGACTTGTGATCATTTTCTCAAGTCTCCCTACGGAGGAAAATTCCACACCAGCATCAGACAGGCGAAAGAGTCGCTCGAGCGCCTCGTGTAGCCTGACGCTCGAGGGTGATTTTGCGGTTAGCTCAGAAAGAGACTATTATTTGTACAACATCTTATCAGAGAAATAAATCATGAATAACCTTCGTGTGAGGACTGATTCGTGATTGTTTCATGCATTTCTCAAAGGAACACAGTTTCTTGAAAGCATCAGACAGGCGAAAGAGTCGCTCGAGCGCCTCGTGTAGCCTGACGCTCGAGGGTGATTTTGCGATACAACTCAGGAAGGGTCTATGATTTGCAAAAGATCTTATCAATGAGATTAATTATCAACGATCATCATGTGGGGGATGACTTGTGATCATTTTCTCAAGTCTCCCTACGGAGGAAAATTCCACACCAGCATCAGACAGGCGAAAGAGTCGCCCGAGCGCCTCGTGTAGCCTGACGCTCGAGGGTGATTTTGCGATACAACTCAGAAAGGGTCTATGATTTGCAAAAGATCTTATCAATAAGATGAATCATCAACGATCATCATGTGGGGGATGACTTGTGATCATTTTCTCGAGTCTCCGTACGGAGAAAAATTCCACACCAGCATCAGACAGGCGAAAGAGTCGCTCGAGCGCCTCGTGTAGCCTGACGCTCGAGGGTGATTTTGCGATACAACTCAGAAAGGGTCTATGATTTGCAAAAGATCTTATCAATAAGATAAATTATCAACCATCATCATGTGGGGGATGTCTTGCGATCATTTTCTCGAGTCTCCCTACGGAGGAAAATTCCACAACAGCATCAGGTACACGGGAGAGTCGCTCGAACGCCTCGTGTAGCCTAACGCTCCAGGGTGATTTCACGGTTTAGCTCAGAGAGAACCTATTATTTGTACAACATCTTATCAGGGAAATGAATCATGAATAACTTCCGTTCGAGGACTGATTCCTGATTGTTTCATGCATTTCTCAAAGGAACACAGTTTCTGAAAAGCATCAGACAGGCGAAAGAGTCGCTCGAGCGCCTCGTGTAGCCCGACGCTCGAGGGTGATTTTGCGATACAACTCAGAAAGGGTCTATGATTTGCAAAAGATCTCATCAATAAGATGAATCATCAACGATCATCATGTGGGGGATGACTTGTGATCATTTTCTCAAGTCTCCGTACGGAGGAAAATTCCACACCAGCATCAGACAGGCGAAAAAGTCGCTCGAGCGCCTCGTGTAGCCTGACGCTCGAGGGTGATTTTGCGATACAACTCAGAAAGGGTCTATGATTTGCAAAAGACCTTATCAATAAGATAAATCATCAACGATCATCATGTGGGGGATGACTTGTGATCATTTTCTCGAGTCTCCCTACGGAGGAAAATTCCACACCAGCATCAGACAGGCGAAAGAGTCGCCCGAGCGCCTCGTGTAGCCTGACGCTCGAGGCCGATTTTGCGATACAACTCAGAAAGGGTCTATGATTTGCAAAAGATCTTATCAATAAGATGAATCATCAACGATCATCATGTGGGGGATGACTTGTGATCATTTTCTCGAGTCTCCGTACGGAGGAAAATTCCACACCAGCATCAGACAGGCGAAAGAGTCGCTCGAGCGCCTCGTGTAGCCTGACGCTCGAGGGTGATTTTGCGATACAACTCAGAAAGGGTCTATGATTTGCAAAAGATCTTATCAATAAGATAAATTATCAACCATCATCATGTGGGGGATGTCTTGCGATCATTTTCTCGAGTCTCCCTACGGAGGAAAATTCCACAACAGCATCAGGTACACGGGAGAGTCGCTCGAACGCCTCGTGTAGCCTAACGCTCCAGGGTGATTTCACGGTTTAGCTCAGAGAGAACCTATTATTTGTACAACATCTTATCAGGGAAATGAATCATAAATAACTTCCGTGTGAGGACTGATTCCTGATTGTTTCATGCATTTCTCAAAGGAACACAGTTTCTGAAAAGCATCAGACAGGCGAAAGAGTCGCTCGAGCGCCTCGTGTAGCCCGACGCTCGAGGGTGATTTTGCGATACAACTCAGAAAGGGTCTATGATTTGCAAAAGATCTTATCAATAAGATGAATCATCAACGATCATCATGTGGGGGATGACTTGTGATCATTTTCTCAAGTCTCCGTACGGAGGGAAATTCCACACCAGCATCAGACAGGCGAAAAAGTCGCTCGAGCGCCTCGTGTAGCCTGACGCTCGAGGGTGATTTTGCGATACAACTCAGAAAGGGTCTATGATTTGCAAAAGATCTTATCAATAAGATAAATTATCAACCATCATCATGTGGGGGATGTCTTGCGATCATTTTCTCAAGTCTCCCTACGGAGGAAAATTCCACAACAGCATCAGGTACACGGGAGAGTCGCTCGAACGCCTCGTGTAGCCTAACGCTCCAGGGTGATTTCACGGTTTAGCTCAGAAAGAACCTATTATTTGTACAACATCTTATCAGGGAAATGAATCATGAATAACTTCCGTGTGAGGACTGATACGTGATTGTTCCATGCACTTCTCAAAGGAACACAGTTTCTTGGAAGCATCAGACAGGCGAAAGAGTCGCTCGAGCGCCTCGTGTAGCCTGACGGTCGAGGGTGATTCTGCGATACAACTCAGAAAGGGTCTATGATTTGCAAAAGATCTTATCAATAAGATAAATTATCAACCATCATCATGTGGGGGATGACTTGTGATCATTTTCTCAAGTCTCCCTACGGAGGAAAATTCCACACCAGCATCAGACAGGCGAAAGAGTCGCCCGAGCGCCTCGTGTAGCCTGACGCTCGAGGGTGATTTTGCGATACAACTCAGAAAGGGTCTATGATTTGCAAAAGATCTTATCAATAAGATGAATCATCAACGATCATCATGTGGGGGATGACTTGTGATCATTTTCTCGAGTCTCCGTACGGAGGAAAATTCCACACCAGCATCAGACAGGCGAAAGAGTCGCTCGAGCGCCTCGTGTAGCCTGACGCTCGAGGGTGATTTTGCGATACAACTCAGAAAGGGTCTATGATTTGCATAAGATCTTATCAATAAGATAAATTATCAACCATCATCATGTGGGGGATGTCTTGCGATCATTTTCTCGAGTCTCCCTACGG
This sequence comes from Eretmocerus hayati, assembly GCA_029851415.1. Classification (NCBI taxonomy): domain Eukaryota; kingdom Metazoa; phylum Arthropoda; class Insecta; order Hymenoptera; family Aphelinidae; genus Eretmocerus; species Eretmocerus hayati. Next base: position 49,334,451 of record CM056743.1, read on the forward strand.
AGGAAAATTCCACAACAGCATCAGGTACACGGGAGAGTCGCTCGAACGCCTCGTGTAGCCTAACGCTCCAGGGTGATTTCACGGTTTAGCTCAGAGAGAACCTATTATTTGTACAACATCTTATCAGGGAAATGAATCATAAATAACTTCCGTGTGAGGACTGATTCGTGATTGTTTCATGCATTTCTGAAAGGAAACCAGTTTCTTGAAAGCATCAGACAGGCGAAATAGTCGCTCGAGCGCCTCGTGTTGCCTGACGCTCGAGGGTGATTTTGCGATACAACTCAGAAAAGGTCTATGATTTGGAAAAGATCTTATCAATAAGATAAATTATCAACGATCATCATGTAGGGGATGACTTGTGATCATTTTCTCAAGTCTCCCTACGGAGGAAAATTCCACACCAGCATCACACAGGCGAAAGAGTCGCCCGAGCGCCTCGTGTAGCCTGACGCTCGAGGGTGATTTTGCGGTTCAGCTCCTGAAGAAGCTATCATTTGTACAACATATTATCAGAGAGATAAATCATGAATAACCTTCATGTGAGGACTGATTCGTGATTGTTTCATGCATTTCTCAAAGGAACACAGTTTCTTGAAAGCATCAGACAGGCGAAAGAGTCGCTCGAGCGCCTCGTGTAGCCTGACGCTCGAGGGTGATTTTGCGATACAACTCAGAAAGGGTCTATGATTTGCAAAAGATCTTATCAATAAGATAAATTATCAACCATCATCATGTGGGGGATGTCTTGCGATCATTTTCTCAAGTCTCCCTACGGAGAAAAATTCCACAACAGCATCAGGTACACGGGAGAGTCGCTCGAACGCCTCGTGTAGCCTAACGCTCGAGGGTGATTTTGCGGTTTAGCTCAGAAAGAGACTATTATTTGTACAACATCTTATCAGAGAAATAAATCATGAATAATCTTCGTGTGAGGACTGATTCGTGATTGTTTCATGCATTTCTCAAAGGAACACAGTTTCTTGAAAGCATCAGACAGGCGAAAGAGTCGCTCGAGCGCCTCGTGTAGCCTGACGCTCGAGGGTGATTTTGCGATACAACTCAGAAAGGGTCTATGATTTGCAAAAGATCTTATCAATAAGATAAATCATCAACGATCATCATGTGGGGGATGTCTTGTGATCATTTTCTCAAGTCTCCCTACGGAGGAAAATTCCACACCAGCATCAGACAGGCGAAAGAGTCGCCCGAGCGCCTCGTGTAGCCTGACGCTCGAGGGTGATTTTGCGATACAACTCAGAAAGGGTCTATGATTTGCAAAAGATCTTATCAATAAGATGAATCATCAACGATCATCATGTGGGGGATGACTTGTGATCATTTTCTCGAGTCTCCGTACGGAGAAAAATTCCACACCAGCATCAGACAGGCGAAAGAGTCGCTCGAGCGCCTCGTGTAGCCTGACGCTCGAGGGTGATTTTGCGATACAACTCAGAAAGGGTCTATGATTTGCAAAAGATCTTATCAATAAGATAAATTATCAACCATCATCATGTGGGGGATGTCTTGCGATCATTTTCTCGAGTCTCCCTACGGAGGAAAATTCCACAACAGCATCAGGTACACGGGAGAGTCGCTCGAACGCCTCGTGTAGCCTAACGCTCCAGGGTGATTTCACGGTTTAGCTCAGAGAGAACCTATTATTTGTACAACATCTTATCAGGGAAATGAATCATGAATAACTTCCGTTCGAGGACTGATTCCTGATTGTTTCATGCATTTCTCAAAGGAACACAGTTTCTGAAAAGCATCAGACAGGCGAAAGAGTCGCTCGAGCGCCTCGTGTAGCCCGACGCTCGAGGGTGATTTTGCGATACAACTCAGAAAGGGTCTATGATTTGCAAAAGATCTCATCAATAAGATGAATCATCAACGATCATCATGTGGGGGATGACTTGTGATCATTTTCTCAAGTCTCCGTACGGAGGAAAATTCCACACCAGCATCAGACAGGCGAAAAAGTCGCTCGAGCGCCTCGTGTAGCCTGACGCTCGAGGGTGATTTTGCGATACAACTCAGAAAGGGTCTATGATTTGCAAAAGACCTTATCAATAAGATAAATCATCAACGATCATCATGTGGGGGATGACTTGTGATCATTTTCTCGAGTCTCCCTACGGAGGAAAATTCCACACCAGCATCAGACAGGCGAAAGAGTCGCCCGAGCGCCTCGTGTAGCCTGACGCTCGAGGGTGATTTTGCGATACAACTCAGAAAGGGTCTATGATTTGCAAAAGATCTTATCAATAAGATGAATCATCAACGATCATCATGTGGGGGATGACTTGTGATCATTTTCTCGAGTCTCCGTACGGAGGAAAATTCCACACCAGCATCAGACAGGCGAAAGAGTCGCTCGAGCGCCTCGTGTAGCCTGACGCTCGAGGGTGATTTTGCGATACAACTCAGAAAGGGTCTATGATTTGCAAAAGATCTTATCAATAAGATAAATTATCAACCATCATCATGTGGGGGATGTCTTGCGATCATTTTCTCGAGTCTCCCTACGGAGGAAAATTCCACAACAGCATCAGGTACACGGGAGAGTCGCTCGAACGCCTCGTGTAGCCTAACGCTCCAGGGTGATTTCACGGTTTAGCTCAGAGAGAACCTATTATTTGTACAACATCTTATCAGGGAAATGAATCATAAATAACTTCCGTGTGAGGACTGATTCCTGATTGTTTCATGCATTTCTCAAAGGAACACAGTTTCTGAAAAGCATCAGACAGGCGAAAGAGTCGCTCGAGCGCCTCGTGTAGCCCGACGCTCGAGGGTGATTTTGCGATACAACTCAGAAAGGGTCTATGATTTGCAAAAGATCTTATCAATAAGATGAATCATCAACGATCATCATGTGGGGGATGACTTGTGATCATTTTCTCAAGTCTCCGTACGGAGGGAAATTCCACACCAGCATCAGACAGGCGAAAAAGTCGCTCGAGCGCCTCGTGTAGCCTGACGCTCGAGGGTGATTTTGCGATACAACTCAGAAAGGGTCTATGATTTGCAAAAGATCTTATCAATAAGATAAATTATCAACCATCATCATGTGGGGGATGTCTTGCGATCATTTTCTCAAGTCTCCCTACGGAGGAAAATTCCACAACAGCATCAGGTACACGGGAGAGTCGCTCGAACGCCTCGTGTAGCCTAACGCTCCAGGGTGATTTCACGGTTTAGCTCAGAAAGAACCTATTATTTGTACAACATCTTATCAGGGGAATGAATCATGAATAACTTCCGTGTGAGGACTGATACGTGATTGTTTCATGCACTTCTCAAAGGAACACAGTTTCTTGGAAGCATCAGACAGGCGAAAGAGTCGCTCGAGCGCCTCGTGTAGCCTGACGGTCGAGGGTGATTCTGCGATACAACTCAGAAAGGGTCTATGATTTGCAAAAGATCTTATCAATAAGATAAATTATCAACCATCATCATGTGGGGGATGACTTGTGATCATTTTCTCAAGTCTCCCTACGGAGGAAAATTCCACACCAGCATCAGACAGGCGAAAGAGTCGCTCGAGCGCCTCGTGTAGCCTGACGCTCGAGGGTGATTTTGCGGTTAGCTCAGAAAGAGACTATTATTTGTACAACATCTTATCAGAGAAATAAATCATGAATAACCTTCGTGTGAGGACTGATTCGTGATTGTTTCATGCATTTCTCAAAGGAACACAGTTTCTTGAAAGCATCAGACAGGCGAAAGAGTCGCTCGAGCGCCTCGTGTAGCCTGACGCTCGAGGGTGATTTTGCGATACAACTCAGGAAGGGTCTATGATTTGCAAAAGATCTTATCAATGAGATTAATTATCAACGATCATCATGTGGGGGATGACTTGTGATCATTTTCTCAAGTCTCCCTACGGAGGAAAATTCCACACCAGCATCAGACAGGCGAAAGAGTCGCCCGAGCGCCTCGTGTAGCCTGACGCTCGAGGGTGATTTTGCGATACAACTCAGAAAGGGTCTATGATTTGCAAAAGATCTTATCAATAAGATGAATCATCAACGATCATCATGTGGGGGATGACTTGTGATCATTTTCTCGAGTCTCCGTACGGAGAAAAATTCCACACCAGCATCAGACAGGCGAAAGAGTCGCTCGAGCGCCTCGTGTAGCCTGACGCTCGAGGGTGATTTTGCGATACAACTCAGAAAGGGTCTATGATTTGCAAAAGATCTTATCAATAAGATAAATTATCAACCATCATCATGTGGGGGATGTCTTGCGATCATTTTCTCGAGTCTCCCTACGGAGGAAAATTCCACAACAGCATCAGGTACACGGGAGAGTCGCTCGAACGCCTCGTGTAGCCTAACGCTCCAGGGTGATTTCACGGTTTAGCTCAGAGAGAACCTATTATTTGTACAACATCTTATCAGGGAAATGAATCATGAATAACTTCCGTTCGAGGACTGATTCCTGATTGTTTCATGCATTTCTCAAAGGAACACAGTTTCTGAAAAGCATCAGACAGGCGAAAGAGTCGCTCGAGCGCCTCGTGTAGCCCGACGCTCGAGGGTGATTTTGCGATACAACTCAGAAAGGGTCTATGATTTGCAAAAGATCTCATCAATAAGATGAATCATCAACGATCATCATGTGGGGGATGACTTGTGATCATTTTCTCAAGTCTCCGTACGGAGGAAAATTCCACACCAGCATCAGACAGGCGAAAAAGTCGCTCGAGCGCCTCGTGTAGCCTGACGCTCGAGGGTGATTTTGCGATACAACTCAGAAAGGGTCTATGATTTGCAAAAGACCTTATCAATAAGATAAATCATCAACGATCATCATGTGGGGGATGACTTGTGATCATTTTCTCGAGTCTCCCTACGGAGGAAAATTCCACACCAGCATCAGACAGGCGAAAGAGTCGCCCGAGCGCCTCGTGTAGCCTGACGCTCGAGGGTGATTTTGCGATACAACTCAGAAAGGGTCTATGATTTGCAAAAGATCTTATCAATAAGATGAATCATCAACGATCATCATGTGGGGGATGACTTGTGATCATTTTCTCGAGTCTCCGTACGGAGGAAAATTCCACACCAGCATCAGACAGGCGAAAGAGTCGCTCGAGCGCCTCGTGTAGCCTGACGCTCGAGGGTGATTTTGCGATACAACTCAGAAAGGGTCTATGATTTGCAAAAGATCTTATCAATAAGATAAATTATCAACCATCATCATGTGGGGGATGTCTTGCGATCATTTTCTCGAGTCTCCCTACGGAGGAAAATTCCACAACAGCATCAGGTACACGGGAGAGTCGCTCGAACGCCTCGTGTAGCCTAACGCTCCAGGGTGATTTCACGGTTTAGCTCAGAGAGAACCTATTATTTGTACAACATCTTATCAGGGAAATGAATCATAAATAACTTCCGTGTGAGGACTGATTCCTGATTGTTTCATGCATTTCTCAAAGGAACACAGTTTCTGAAAAGCATCAGACAGGCGAAAGAGTCGCTCGAGCGCCTCGTGTAGCCCGACGCTCGAGGGTGATTTTGCGATACAACTCAGAAAGGGTCTATGATTTGCAAAAGATCTTATCAATAAGATGAATCATCAACGATCATCATGTGGGGGATGACTTGTGATCATTTTCTCAAGTCTCCGTACGGAGGGAAATTCCACACCAGCATCAGACAGGCGAAAAAGTCGCTCGAGCGCCTCGTGTAGCCTGACGCTCGAGGGTGATTTTGCGATACAACTCAGAAAGGGTCTATGATTTGCAAAAGATCTTATCAATAACATAAATTATCAACCATCATCATGTGGGGGATGTCTTGCGATCATTTTCTCAAGTCTCCCTACGGAGGAAAATTCCACAACAGCATCAGGTACACGGGAGAGTCGCTCGAACGCCTCGTGTAGCCTAACGCTCCAGGGTGATTTCACGGTTTAGCTCAGAAAGAACCTATTATTTGTACAACATCTTATCAGGGAAATGAATCATGAATAACTTCCGTGTGAGGACTGATACGTGATTGTTCCATGCACTTCTCAAAGGAACACAGTTTCTTGGAAGCATCAGACAGGCGAAAGAGTCGCTCGAGCGCCTCGTGTAGCCTGACGGTCGAGGGTGATTCTGCGATACAACTCAGAAAGGGTCTATGATTTGCAAAAGATCTTATCAATAAGATAAATTATCAACCATCATCATGTGGGGGATGACTTGTGATCATTTTCTCAAGTCTCCCTACGGAGGAAAATTCCACACCAGCATCAGACAGGCGAAAGAGTCGCCCGAGCGCCTCGTGTAGCCTGACGCTCGAGGGTGATTTTGCGATACAACTCAGAAAGGGTCTATGATTTGCAAAAGATCTTATCAATAAGATGAATCATCAACGATCATCATGTGGGGGATGACTTGTGATCATTTTCTCGAGTCTCCGTACGGAGGAAAATTCCACACCAGCATCAGACAGGCGAAAGAGTCGCTCGAGCGCCTCGTGTAGCCTGACGCTCGAGGGTGATTTTGCGATACAACTCAGAAAGGGTCTATGATTTGCATAAGATCTTATCAATAAGATAAATTATCAACCATCATCATGTGGGGGATGTCTTGCGATCATTTTCTCGAGTCTCCCTACGGAGGAAAATTCCACAACAGCATCAGGTACACGGGAGAGTCGCTCGAACGCCTCGTGTAGCCTAACGCTCCAGGGTGATTTCACGGTTTAGCTCAGAGAGAACCTATTATTTGTACAACATCTTATCAGGGAAATGAATCATAAATAACTTCCGTGTGAGGACTGATTCGTGATTGTTTCATGCATTTCTGAAAGGAAACCAGTTTCTTGAAAGCATCAGACAGGCGAAATAGTCGCTCGAGCGCCTCGTGTAGCCTGACGCTCGAGGGTGATTTTGCGATACAACTCAGAAAACGTCTATGATTTGGAAAAGATCTTATCAATAAGATAAATTATCAACGATCATCATGTAGGGGATGACTTGTGATCATTTTCTCAAGTCTCCCTACGGAGGAAAATTCCACACCAGCATCACACAGGCGAAAGAGTCGCCCGAGCGCCTCGTGTAGCCTGACGCTCGAGGGTGATTTTGCGGTTCAGCTCCTGAAGAAGCTATCATTTGTACAACATATTATCAGAGAGATAAATCATGAATAACCTTCATGTGAGGACTGATTCGTGATTGTTTCATGCATTTCTCAAAGGAACACAGTTTCTTGAAAGCATCAGACAGGCGAAAGAGTCGCTCGAGCGCCTCGTGTAGCCTGACGCTCGAGGGTGATTTTGCGATACAACTCAGAAAGGGTCTATGATTTGCAAAAGATCTTATCAATAAGATGAATCATCAACGATCATCATGTGGGGGATGACTTGTGATCATTTTCTCGAGTCTCCGTACGGAGGAAAATTCCACACCAGCATCAGACAGGCGAAAGAGTCGCTCGAGCGCCTCGTGTAGCCTGACGCTCGAGGGTGATTTTGCGATACAACTCAGAAAGGGTCTATGATTTGCAAAAGATCTTATCAATAAGATAAATTATCAACCATCATCATGTGGGGGATGTCTTGCGATCATTTTCTCGAGTCTCCCTACGGAGGAAAATTCCACAACAGCATCAGGTACACGGGAGAGTCGCTCGAACGCCTCGTGTAGCCTAACGCTCCAGGGTGATTTCACGGTTTAGCTCAGAGAGAACCTATTATTTGTACAACATCTTATCAGGGAAATGAATCATAAATAACTTCCGTGTGAGGACTGATTCCTGATTGTTTCATGCATTTCTCAAAGGAACACAGTTTCTGAAAAGCATCAGACAGGCGAAAGAGTCGCTCGAGCGCCTCGTGTAGCCCGACGCTCGAGGGTGATTTTGCGATACAACTCAGAAAGGGTCTATGATTTGCAAAAGATCTTATCAATAAGATGAATCATCAACGATCATCATGTGGGGGATGACTTGTGATCATTTTCTCAAGTCTCCGTACGGAGGGAAATTCCACACCAGCATCAGACAGGCGAAAAAGTCGCTCGAGCGCCTCGTGTAGCCTGACGCTCGAGGGTGATTTTGCGATACAACTCAGAAAGGGTCTATGATTTGCAAAAGATCTTATCAATAACATAAATTATCAACCATCATCATGTGGGGGATGTCTTGCGATCATTTTCTCAAGTCTCCCTACGGAGGAAAATTCCACAACAGCATCAGGTACACGGGAGAGTCGCTCGAACGCCTCGTGTAGCCTAACGCTCCAGGGTGATTTCACGGTTTAGCTCAGAAAGAACCTATTATTTGTACAACATCTTATCAGGGAAATGAATCATGAATAACTTCCGTGTGAGGACTGATACGTGATTGTTCCATGCACTTCTCAAAGGAACACAGTTTCTTGGAAGCATCAGACAGGCGAAAGAGTCGCTCGAGCGCCTCGTGTAGCCTGACGGTCGAGGGTGATTCTGCGATACAACTCAGAAAGGGTCTATGATTTGCAAAAGATCTTATCAATAAGATAAATTATCAACCATCATCATGTGGGGGATGACTTGTGATCATTTTCTCAAGTCTCCCTACGGAGGAAAATTCCACACCAGCATCAGACAGGCGAAAGAGTCGCCCGAGCGCCTCGTGTAGCCTGACGCTCGAGGGTGATTTTGCGATACAACTCAGAAAGGGTCTATGATTTGCAAAAGATCTTATCAATAAGATGAATCATCAACGATCATCATGTGGGGGATGACTTGTGATCATTTTCTCGAGTCTCCGTACGGAGGAAAATTCCACACCAGCATCAGACAGGCGAAAGAGTCGCTCGAGCGCCTCGTGTAGCCTGACGCTCGAGGGTGATTTTGCGATACAACTCAGAAAGGGTCTATGATTTGCATAAGATCTTATCAATAAGATAAATTATCAACCATCATCATGTGGGGGATGTCTTGCGATCATTTTCTCGAGTCTCCCTACGGAGGAAAATTCCACAACAGCATCAGGTACACGGGAGAGTCGCTCGAACGCCTCGTGTAGCCTAACGCTCCAGGGTGATTTCACGGTTTAGCTCAGAGAGAACCTATTATTTGTACAACATCTTATCAGGGAAATGAATCATAAATAACTTCCGTGTGAGGACTGATTCGTGATTGTTTCATGCATTTCTGAAAGGAAACCAGTTTCTTGAAAGCATCAGACAGGCGAAATAGTCGCTCGAGCGCCTCGTGTAGCCTGACGCTCGAGGGTGATTTTGCGATACAACTCAGAAAACGTCTATGATTTGGAAAAGATCTTATCAATAAGATAAATTATCAACGATCATCATGTAGGGGATGACTTGTGATCATTTTCTCAAGTCTCCCTACGGAGGAAAATTCCACACCAGCATCACACAGGCGAAAGAGTCGCCCGAGCGCCTCGTGTAGCCTGACGCTCGAGGGTGATTTTGCGGTTCAGCTCCTGAAGAAGCTATCATTTGTACAACATATTATCAGAGAGATAAATCATGAATAACCTTCATGTGAGGACTGATTCGTGATTGTTTCATGCATTTCTCAAAGGAACACAGTTTCTTGAAAGCATCAGACAGGCGAAAGAGTCGCTCGAGCGCCTCGTGTAGCCTGACGCTCGAGGGTGATTTTGCGATACAACTCAGAAAGGGTCTATGATTTGCAAAAGATCTTATCGATAAGATAAATTATCAACCATCATCATGTGGGGGATGTCTTGCGATCATTTTCTCAAGTCTCCCTACGGAGAAAAATTCCACAACAGCATCAGGTACACGGGAGAGTCGCTCGAACGCCTCGTGTAGCCTAACGCTCGAGGGTGATTTTGCGGTTTAGCTCAGAAAGAGACTATTATTTGTACAACATCTTATCAGAGAAATAAATCATGAATAATCTTCGTGTGAGGACTGATTCGTGATTGTTTCATGCATTTCTCAAAGGAACACAGTTTCTTGAAAGCATCAGACAGGCGAAAGAGTCGCTCGAGCGCCTCGTGTAGCCTGACGCTCGAGGGTGATTTTGCGATACAACTCAGAAAGGGTCTATGATTTGCAAAAGATCTTATCAATCAGATAAATCATCAACGATCATCATGTGGGGGATGTCTTGTGATCATTTTCTCAAGTCTCCCTACGGAGGAAAATTCCACACCAGCATCAGGCAGGCGAAAGAGTCGCTCGAGCGCCTCGTGTAGCCTGACGCTCGAGGGTGATTTTGCGATATCACTCAGAAAAGGTCTATGATTTGGAAAAGATCTTATCAATAAGATAAATTATCAACGATCATCATGTAGGGGATGACTTGTGATCATTTTCTCAAGTCTCCCTACGGAGGAAAATTCCACACCAGCATCACACAGGCGAAAGAGTCGCCCGAGCGCCTCGTGTAGCCTGACGCTCGAGGGTGATTTTGCGATACAACTCAGAAAGGGTCTATGATTTGCAAAAGATCTTATCAATAAGATAAATCATCAACGATCATCATGTGGGGGATGACTTGTGATCATTTTCTCAAGTCTCCCTACGGAGGAAAATTCCACACCAGCATCAGACAGGCGAAAGAGTCACTCGAGCGCCTCGTGTAGCCTGACGCTCGAGGGTGATTTTGCGATACAACTCAGAAAGGGTCTATGATTTGCAAAAGATCTTATCAATAAGATAAATCATCAACGATCATCATGTGGGGGATGTCTTGTGATCATTTTCTCAAGTCTCCCTACGAAGGAAAATTCCACACCAGCATCAGGCAGGCGAAAGAGTCGCTCGAGCGCCTCGTGTAGCCTGACGCTCGAGGGTGATTTTGCGATATCACTCAGAAAAGGTCTATGATTTGGAAAAGATCTTATCGAAAAGATAAATTATCAACGATCATCATGTAGGGGATGACTTGTGATCATTTTCTCAAGTCTCCCTACGGAGGAAAATTCCACACCAGCATCACACAGGCGAAAGAGTCGCCCGAGCGCCTCGTGTAGCCTGACGCTCGAGGGTGATTTTGCGATACAACTCAGAAAGGGTCTATGATTTGCAAAAGATCTTATCAATAAGATAAATCATCAACGATCATCATGTGGGGGATGACTTGTGATCATTTTCTCAAGTCTCCCTACGGAGGAAAATTCCACACCAGCATCAGACAGGCGAAAGAGTCACTCGAGCGCCTCGTGTAGCCTGACGCTCGAGGGTGATTTTGCGATACAACTCAGAAAGGGTCTATGATTTGCAAAAGATCTTATCAATAAGATAAATCATCAACGATCATCATGTGGGGGATGTCTTGTGATCATTTTCTCAAGTCTCCCTACGGAGGAAAATTCCACACCAGCATCAGGCAGGCGAAAGAGTCGCTCGAGCGCCTCGTGTAGCCTGACGCTCGAGGGTGATTTTGCGATATCACTCAGAAAAGGTCTATGATTTGGAAAAGATCTTATCAATAAGATAAATTATCAACGATCATCATGTAGGGGATGACTTGTGATCATTTTCTCAAGTCTCCCTACGGAGGAAAATTCCACACCAGCATCACACAGGCGAAAGAGTCGCCCGAGCGCCTCGTGTAGCCTGACGCTCGAGGGTGATTTTGCGGTTCAGCTCCTGAAGAAGCTATCATTTGTACAACATATTATCAGAGAGATAAATCATGAATAACCTTCATGTGAGGACTGATTCGTGATTGTTTCATGCATTTCTCAAAGGAACACAGTTTCTTGAAAGCATCAGACAGGCGAAAGAGTCGCTCGAGCGCTTCGTGTAGCCTGACGCTCGAGGGTGATTTTGCGATACAACTCAGAAAGGGTCTATGATTTGCAAAAGATCTTATCAATAAGATAAATTATCAACCATCATCATGTGGGGGATGTCTTGCGATCATTTTCTCAAGTCTCCCTACGGAGGAAAATTCCACAACAGCATCAGGTGCACGGGAGAGTCGCTCGAACGCCTCGTGTAGCCTAACGCTCCAGGGTGATTTCACGGTTTAGCTCAGAAAGAACCTATTATTTGTACAACATCTTATCAGGGAAATAAATCATGAATAACTTCCGTGTGAGGACTGATTCGTGATTGTTTCATGCATTTCTCAAAGGAACACAGTTTCTTGAAAGCATCAGACAGGCGAAAGAGTCGCTCGAGCGCCTCGTGTAGCCTGACGCTCGAGGGTGATTTTGCGATACAACTCAGAAAGGGTCTATGATTTGCAAAAGATCTTATCAATAAGATGAATCATCAACGATCATCATGTGGGGGATGACTTGTGATCATTTTCTCGAGTCTCCGTACGGAGGAAAATTCCACACCAGCATCAGACAGGCGAAAGAGTCGCCCGAGCGCCTCGTGTAGCCTGACGCTCGAGGGTGATTTTGCGGTTCAGCTCCTGAAGAAGCTATCATTTGTACAACATATTATCAGAGAGATAAATCATGAATAACCTTCATGTGAGGACTGATTCGTGATTGTTTCATGCATTTCTCAAAGGAACACAGTTTCTTGAAAGCATCAGACAGGCGAAAGAGTCGCTCGAGCGCCTCGTGTAGCCTGACGCTCGAGGGTGATTTTGCGATACAACTCAGAAAGGGTCTATGATTTGCAAAAGATCTTATCAATAAGATGAATCATCAACGATCATCATGTGGGGGATGACTTGTGATCATTTTCTCGAGTCTCCGTACGGAGGAAAATTCCACACCAGCATCAGACAGGCGAAAGAGTCGCTCGAGCGCCTCGTGTAGCCTGACGCTCGAGGGTGATTTTGCGATACAACTCAGAAAGGGTCTATGATTTGCAAAAGATCTTATCAATAAGATAAATTATCAACCATCATCATGTGGGGGATGTCTTGCGATCATTTTCTCGAGTCTCCCTACGGAGGAAAATTCCACAACAGCATCAGGTACACGGGAGAGTCGCTCGAACGCCTCGTGTAGCCTAACGCTCCAGGGTGATTTCACGGTTTAGCTCAGAGAGAACCTATTATTTGTACAACATCTTATCAGGGAAATGAATCATAAATAACTTCCGTGTGAGGACTGATTCCTGATTGTTTCATGCATTTCTCAAAGGAACACAGTTTCTGAAAAGCATCAGACAGGCGAAAGAGTCGCTCGAGCGCCTCGTGTAGCCCGACGCTCGAGGGTGATTTTGCGATACAACTCAGAAAGGGTCTATGATTTGCAAAAGATCTTATCAATAAGATGAATCATCAACGATCATCATGTGGGGGATGACTTGTGATCATTTTCTCAAGTCTCCGTACGGAGGGAAATTCCACACCAGCATCAGACAGGCGAAAAAGTCGCTCGAGCGCCTCGTGTAGCCTGACGCTCGAGGGTGATTTTGCGATACAACTCAGAAAGGGTCTATGATTTGCAAAAGATCTTATCAATAACATAAATTATCAACCATCATCATGTGGGGGATGTCTTGCGATCATTTTCTCAAGTCTCCCTACGGAGGAAAATTCCACAACAGCATCAGGTACACGGGAGAGTCGCTCGAACGCCTCGTGTAGCCTAACGCTCCAGGGTGATTTCACGGTTTAGCTCAGAAAGAACCTATTATTTGTACAACATCTTATCAGGGAAATGAATCATGAATAACTTCCGTGTGAGGACTGATACGTGATTGTTCCATGCACTTCTCAAAGGAACACAGTTTCTTGGAAGCATCAGACAGGCGAAAGAGTCGCTCGAGCGCCTCGTGTAGCCTGACGGTCGAGGGTGATTCTGCGATACAACTCAGAAAGGGTCTATGATTTGCAAAAGATCTTATCAATAAGATAAATTATCAACCATCATCATGTGGGGGATGACTTGTGATCATTTTCTCAAGTCTCCCTACGGAGGAAAATTCCACACCAGCATCAGACAGGCGAAAGAGTCGCCCGAGCGCCTCGTGTAGCCTGACGCTCGAGGGTGATTTTGCGATACAACTCAGAAAGGGTCTATGATTTGCAAAAGATCTTATCAATAAGATGAATCATCAACGATCATCATGTGGGGGATGACTTGTGATCATTTTCTCGAGTCTCCGTACGGAGGAAAATTCCACACCAGCATCAGACAGGCGAAAGAGTCGCTCGAGCGCCTCGTGTAGCCTGACGCTCGAGGGTGATTTTGCGATACAACTCAGAAAGGGTCTATGATTTGCATAAGATCTTATCAATAAGATAAATTATCAACCATCATCATGTGGGGGATGTCTTGCGATCATTTTCTCGAGTCTCCCTACGGAGGAAAATTCCACAACAGCATCAGGTACACGGGAGAGTCGCTCGAACGCCTCGTGTAGCCTAACGCTCCAGGGTGATTTCACGGTTTAGCTCAGAGAGAACCTATTATTTGTACAACATCTTATCAGGGAAATGAATCATAAATAACTTCCGTGTGAGGACTGATTCGTGATTGTTTCATGCATTTCTGAAAGGAAACCAGTTTCTTGAAAGCATCAGACAGGCGAAATAGTCGCTCGAGCGCCTCGTGTAGCCTGACGCTCGAGGGTGATTTTGCGATACAACTCAGAAAACGTCTATGATTTGGAAAAGATCTTATCAATAAGATAAATTATCAACGATCATCATGTAGGGGATGACTTGTGATCATTTTCTCAAGTCTCCCTACGGAGGAAAATTCCACACCAGCATCACACAGGCGAAAGAGTCGCCCGAGCGCCTCGTGTAGCCTGACGCTCGAGGGTGATTTTGCGGTTCAGCTCCTGAAGAAGCTATCATTTGTACAACATATTATCAGAGAGATAAATCATGAATAACCTTCATGTGAGGACTGATTCGTGATTGTTTCATGCATTTCTCAAAGGAACACAGTTTCTTGAAAGCATCAGACAGGCGAAAGAGTCGCTCGAGCGCCTCGTGTAGCCTGACGCTCGAGGGTGATTTTGCGATACAACTCAGAAAGGGTCTATGATTTGCAAAAGATCTTATCGATAAGATAAATTATCAACCATCATCATGTGGGGGATGTCTTGCGATCATTTTCTCAAGTCTCCCTACGGAGAAAAATTCCACAACAGCATCAGGTACACGGGAGAGTCGCTCGAACGCCTCGTGTAGCCTAACGCTCGAGGGTGATTTTGCGGTTTAGCTCAGAAAGAGACTATTATTTGTACAACATCTTATCAGAGAAATAAATCATGAATAATCTTCGTGTGAGGACTGATTCGTGATTGTTTCATGCATTTCTCAAAGGAACACAGTTTCTTGAAAGCATCAGACAGGCGAAAGAGTCGCTCGAGCGCCTCGTGTAGCCTGACGCTCGAGGGTGATTTTGCGATACAACTCAGAAAGGGTCTATGATTTGCAAAAGATCTTATCAATCAGATAAATCATCAACGATCATCATGTGGGGGATGTCTTGTGATCATTTTCTCAAGTCTCCCTACGGAGGAAAATTCCACACCAGCATCAGGCAGGCGAAAGAGTCGCTCGAGCGCCTCGTGTAGCCTGACGCTCGAGGGTGATTTTGCGATATCACTCAGAAAAGGTCTATGATTTGGAAAAGATCTTATCAATAAGATAAATTATCAACGATCATCATGTAGGGGATGACTTGTGATCATTTTCTCAAGTCTCCCTACGGAGGAAAATTCCACACCAGCATCACACAGGCGAAAGAGTCGCCCGAGCGCCTCGTGTAGCCTGACGCTCGAGGGTGATTTTGCGATACAACTCAGAAAGGGTCTATGATTTGCAAAAGATCTTATCAATAAGATAAATCATCAACGATCATCATGTGGGGGATGACTTGTGATCATTTTCTCAAGTCTCCCTACGGAGGAAAATTCCACACCAGCATCAGACAGGCGAAAGAGTCACTCGAGCGCCTCGTGTAGCCTGACGCTCGAGGGTGATTTTGCGATACAACTCAGAAAGGGTCTATGATTTGCAAAAGATCTTATCAATAAGATAAATCATCAACGATCATCATGTGGGGGATGTCTTGTGATCATTTTCTCAAGTCTCCCTACGAAGGAAAATTCCACACCAGCATCAGGCAGGCGAAAGAGTCGCTCGAGCGCCTCGTGTAGCCTGACGCTCGAGGGTGATTTTGCGATATCACTCAGAAAAGGTCTATGATTTGGAAAAGATCTTATCGAAAAGATAAATTATCAACGATCATCATGTAGGGGATGACTTGTGATCATTTTCTCAAGTCTCCCTACGGAGGAAAATTCCACACCAGCATCACACAGGCGAAAGAGTCGCCCGAGCGCCTCGTGTAGCCTGACGCTCGAGGGTGATTTTGCGATACAACTCAGAAAGGGTCTATGATTTGCAAAAGATCTTATCAATAAGATAAATCATCAACGATCATCATGTGGGGGATGACTTGTGATCATTTTCTCAAGTCTCCCTACGGAGGAAAATTCCACACCAGCATCAGACAGGCGAAAGAGTCACTCGAGCGCCTCGTGTAGCCTGACGCTCGAGGGTGATTTTGCGATACAACTCAGAAAGGGTCTATGATTTGCAAAAGATCTTATCAATAAGATAAATCATCAACGATCATCATGTGGGGGATGTCTTGTGATCATTTTCTCAAGTCTCCCTACGGAGGAAAATTCCACACCAGCATCAGGCAGGCGAAAGAGTCGCTCGAGCGCCTCGTGTAGCCTGACGCTCGAGGGTGATTTTGCGATATCACTCAGAAAAGGTCTATGATTTGGAAAAGATCTTATCAATAAGATAAATTATCAACGATCATCATGTAGGGGATGACTTGTGATCATTTTCTCAAGTCTCCCTACGGAGGAAAATTCCACACCAGCATCACACAGGCGAAAGAGTCGCCCGAGCGCCTCGTGTAGCCTGACGCTCGAGGGTGATTTTGCGGTTCAGCTCCTGAAGAAGCTATCATTTGTACAACATATTATCAGAGAGATAAATCATGAATAACCTTCATGTGAGGACTGATTCGTGATTGTTTCATGCATTTCTCAAAGGAACACAGTTTCTTGAAAGCATCAGACAGGCGAAAGAGTCGCTCGAGCGCTTCGTGTAGCCTGACGCTCGAGGGTGATTTTGCGATACAACTCAGAAAGGGTCTATGATTTGCAAAAGATCTTATCAATAAGATAAATTATCAACCATCATCATGTGGGGGATGTCTTGCGATCATTTTCTCAAGTCTCCCTACGGAGGAAAATTCCACAACAGCATCAGGTGCACGGGAGAGTCGCTCGAACGCCTCGTGTAGCCTAACGCTCCAGGGTGATTTCACGGTTTAGCTCAGAAAGAACCTATTATTTGTACAACATCTTATCAGGGAAATAAATCATGAATAACTTCCGTGTGAGGACTGATTCGTGATTGTTTCATGCATTTCTCAAAGGAACACAGTTTCTTGAAAGCATCAGACAGGCGAAAGAGTCGCTCGAGTGCCTCGTGTAGCCTGACGCTCGAGGGTGATTTTGCGATACAACTCAGAAAGGGTCTACGATTTGCAAAAGATCTTATCAATAAGATAAATCATCAACGATCATCATGTGGTGGATGACTTGTGATCATTTTCTCAAGTCTCCCTACGGAGGAAAATTCCACACCAGCATCAGACAGGCGAAAGAGTCGCTCAAGCGCCTCGTGTAGCCTGACGCTCGAGGGTGATTTTGCGATACAACTCAGGAAGGGTCTATGATTTGCAAGAGATCTTATCAATACGATAAATCATCAATGATCATCATTTGGGGGATAACTTGTGATTATTCTCTCAAGTCTCCCTACGTAGGAAAACTCCACAACAGCATCAGACAGGCGGAAGAGTCGCTCGAGCGCCTCGTGTAGCCTAACGCTCCAGGGTGATTTGGCGGTTTAGCTCAAAAAGAACCTATTATTTGTACAACATCGTATTAGAGAGATAAATCAGGAATAACCTCCATGTAAGGGATGATTCGTGATTGTTCCCTGCATTTCTCAAAGGAACACAATTTCATGATAGCATCAGATAGTCAAAAAATCTGTCGTGTAGCCTAACGCTCCAGGGTGGTTCTGCGGTCTAGCTTAAAAAGAACCTATTATTTGTACAACATCGTATTAGAGAGATAAATCAGGAATAACCTCCATGTAAGGGACGATTCGTGATTGTTTCCTGCATTTCTCAAAGGAACACAGTTTCACGATAGCATCAGATAGGCAAAAAATCTCTCGTGTAGCCTAACGCTCCAGTGTGATTTTGCGATAAAACTCAGAAAGGGCCTATGATTTGTAAAAGATCTTATCAATACGATAGATCATCAATGATCATCATTTGGGGGATTACTTGTGATTATTTTCTCAAGTCTCTCTCCCAAGGAAAATTCCGCAACAGCATCAGACAGGCGGAAGAGTCGCTCGAGCGCCTCGTGTAGCCTAACGCTCCAGGGTGATTTTGCGGTTTAGCTAAGAAAAAGACTATGATTTGGACAACATCTTATCAGAGAGATAAATCATGAATAACCTCCATTTAAGAGATGATTCGTGATTGTTTCCTTCATTTCTCAAAGAAACACAGTTCCTCGAAAGCATCAAACAGGCGAAAGAGTCACCCGAGCGCCTCGTGTAGCCTAACGCTCCAGGGTGATTTCGCGGTTCAGCTCAGGAAGAACCTTTGATTTGTACAAGATCTTATCAAAGCGATAAATTATGAATAACCTTAATGTGAGGGATGATTCGCGATGGTTTCCTGCATTCCTCAAACGAACCCAGTTTCACGATAGCATCAGATGAGCCAAAACATCTTTCGTGTACCCAAACGCTCCAGGGTGATTCTGCGATACAGCTCAGGAAAAGCCAATGATTTGCAAAAGATTTCATCCATTAGATAAATCATGAATGATCATCATGTGAGAAATGATTTCTAGTTGTTCCCTGCATTTTTCCAACAAAAATGTGCTCCACAACAGCGCCAGACAGGCAAAAAAAATCTCTCGTGTGCCTAGTATAGCCCAACGACCTAGGGTGATTTCGCGGTACAGCTCAGGAAAAGCCAATGATTTTCAAAAGATCCTATCGGTTTAGAGAATCATGAATGATCATCATGAAGGGAATGATTTGTGATTGTTCTCGCAATTGCTTTAGCATCAGATAGGCTAGAAAAATCTCTCGTGTAGCCCAACGCTCTAGTGTGATTCCGCGGTACAGCTCAGAAAGGGCCTATGATTTACAAAAGATCTTAATTACATTCATCATGGATGATCATGATTCGTGATTGTTTTCTGCATTCTTAAAAGAAACGAAGCTCCACGATAGCATCTGACAAGCACAGAAATCTCTCGAGCACCTCATGTAGCCATACGCATCAAGATGATTCCCTGATATGGCTCAGGAAGGGCCTATGATACGCAAAAGATCTTATCAATGAGATAATTCATGAATGATCATCATGTGTCGGATGACTTGTGATGATTTTCGCGAGGGGTATGCCATCGCGTCGTTCGGTGTCACTCGGTTGCCAGTGACCGCTGTTCGCTGCTGTACGTTGCTGTTCACGGCTGTACGGCCTATTATCCAAAGGGAGGTGAACCGTGACCCGCACGGTAAACTGGCGGCGAGTGACGAGCAAACAGCAGCGAACAGAGTGTACAGCAGTGCACAGCGCTGTTCGCCGAGTCGGCTCGCCGCGGCGGCACTCTATAGTTTGTGCTGTTTCGTTCACTCGATAAAATGATTATTCAATAATTATTTCAGATGGATATTTTCATTTGGGGATCAATAAGAGTCCGTAAATAACGAAGTCGGTCCTTTAATTTACCCAGAAACTAAACGGATAATTTCCAAATCCCAAGCCCCTCATGGGGGGCCGGCGACCATGAGGAACATTTGAACATCAATTGTGGTATGTGTAGATTGGTGCACGGGCAGCGTGTCCGCCTCTCACGCGCTAGTTTCGGGTTCAAATCCCGCTCCAAATTTTTTTTTTCTCTCTAATGTTATAGCGTTTCTAAAGCTTTTTTTTCTTATGATTGGTTTTTTAATATTTTTTTTCTAATAGCGTATACGAATTCCATGGGGCGCACTCAGATATCCTTATCTAGGAAGAGTTTCTCTGACTTTGCAATTCAAACCTTTTCTCTTTTACTTTTCAGTCTAAGATGATTATAATTTTGATCAAAAATTAATAAACTGTCTGGGATTTTGATAAGCCAGAACAATGACAAGAATAGGCCTTCTGTATGGAGTATGTACCTCGCAACAACTTCACTCACTTTTTCTTCATTGTTTTGTTCTGAATTACAAAGACAGGGCAAGACATCCTTGATGAGGGGATCTGAGTATGCCCCATAAAGTTCGTATACACTCACAGCGGGCAAGGTTATTATTCGGGCTTCCACCGGAGTTTTATAGGAAATACCACATACCTTTTGGAGAGTTCCCCGGAAATCGGCAAATTTCCAGCTTCACTAGTTCCCGCATAAGCTTCCGCGAAAGCTTTCAAACACTCCCGGACAGTTCTGGCAATGTTTCCGGGGAACTCTATTGAAGCTACCGAATGACTTGTGCTAAAGCTCCGATACATGGCTTCCGCATAGCTTTTTCAGATATGAATGTGTACATTATTTCATGTGGTTTTTTGCTTGTTTGAGCTAGCATCCATTGGGAGCAATGTGCGCATCAGAAAGAGGTTTGATAACTTTGAACAATCTATTATTTATTCGCAATTGAGAGATTCAAGTTCGATACAGGGAATCTGCAGTAGGGTTAGCGTAAATCTAAGTTATAGGTGACAACTTTCTGCGCTTATTTTTTCTCTAATGAGAAGTATTTCTCATTAGAAAAGAATGATTTTTCATTCGTTATTCTGATGGTATAAAAGCTACCATCAAAATAACAACGGATGAAAAACCGTAATATTTTGACGAATCTTCCAGGGACCTCATGCAAATAAAATCAGCATCTACCGGGTACGAAAAACTGTCATCAAATGGTGCATGTGCATGAGAAATTTTGAACTCAGTTTCCAAAGTCAAGCTGATCAGAATCTCGAGGTTTCATGGCGCAGAATTCTACTAGACAATTTTAACGTTTGAGAATAACATATTCAAATCTAGATGATGTTTGTTTGTAGACGACTAAATACCTATCAATTCCACATCAAATTCTATCTCCAAATCGGCTTGAATAGATTTGTTGACAGCTGCTCTCCATATCATCGAATTTTTAAAATAGGAAAACCATTATGCAGCATCCACTATCGGCAGCTCTCTTTTTGCACAACTTGTGCGGCAGCCGGTCTTCCTTGACAAACCTCGATCCAAGCCTCCGTCAGAAAAATCGATCCACAAAGAATCAGAGAGTTCGAGAAAATAATGAATATTTTGCCAGGCTGAATCTGTTGCTAAGCTTGATTTATTTGAGCAAACGGTAAACGCTTCAACAAATGTTGGAGGTTATTTATGCCATAGTAAACACAATGAAGACTAGCCTGTAATGATCTCGATTTTGGATGAATTACTTATCTGAAATTGTGGGGGTGCAGGATAAACTGAATTCTTGCAAATGTATCACGTATCAGTATCCCTGAAAATTTTTTCTTTGATTCTAACTCGCAGAGATTTTCGAGTCGCGTCCTTGGTTGAAAAACTGAGCGCTAAAACTGGTCTTGGAAAGATGTGAACATCAAGCAGACTAAAATTCTTCGAGTGCAATCAGCTGTCATCCACCCTTCGCTGATAAGAGCATAAAGTCAGAAGCTGTAGACGACGGTCACTAGATGCGTATGAAAAAGATACAGCCAGTGACGCAATTATGTAGCAACGGTTATAAGCGATGCATGTGCTATCGGACCAATTCCTGGCCCTTCGAGATCTCTCAGATATGACACCGAATGAAAGTTACGCATATTGCGATAAGAAACTTCTCCCAAATCTTTCACACCAATTATCATCACATTCAGTGCTAGTTCTCGTTTGGAAATTGTGTATTTTTGGTCAAGTGTTTTCACGCGCTGAGGTTTACTAACGCAATATTTATAGCTCTGATCAACACGCGGAGAAGAATTTCGATGTATTAGAAACCTGGAAAGCTTTCTGGGAGCTGGTCGAGAGTCAGCGCCACAGCCGAGCTTTCGCGAAGCCATCGGGGAGCTAGCAGGGGATTCCTAAGGAGTATCTCTGAGAGCTTTACGGGAATAACTTGGAAGTACCCAGGATGCTAATGGTTATCTCTTTGGAATTGAACTGAGCTGGAAATTTGATCGTTTCCCGGGAGTTTCGCAGGAACTCTCACAAGAGCTTTGCAAAAGTTTTTTTGGGCACTTCTCGACAATTCTCGAGGAGCTGTGTTGCCGTCTGGGTATTAGGAAGAAAAATGTTAAAAAAACAAGTTAGTAGAAAAACTAGTTTTAGAGAATACATCTCATTAGAACAAAGGATTTTAGAAAAAAAGTTCTATGAAAAAAAACATAGAGATTAGAATAACTCATTTAAGAGAAATTAACTTTAGATAACCTTTGTTTATTAGCAAAATCGGATTGGAAAAAACGTACTCCAAGCGTTTACCTTTAGAAATACTGCCGTCGTGTTCAGGAGATCAAAATACGTGGATAACAATAGTACCGTCCCTGGCCGACTAAAAGGATGCGTCGTCGCAGCAAACAATTCACAAAATTAGCAAATAATGAATGAAACGCTATCATTTGAAAGTTCTTTTTCCTGCGATTAAGAAAAACCTCTCGTGCATGCGCTGAATTGGGCTCGATTTTGGCTTCTATATTGGAGAAAATACTCAAAAACAGCTTATTGACTCTTATGCTTTTTAAATACAAAATTTTGCTAACCAGTGATATTCATAAAGAGAAATTCACAAGCTTGTGCAGATATAAAGGGGGGCATACTTAGATCTCCTCATCAAGGATGTCTTGCCCTGTCTTTGTAATTCAGAACAAAACAATGACGAAAGAGTGAGTGAAGTTGTTGCGAGGTACATACTCCATACAGAAGGCCTATTTTTGTCATTGTTCTGGCTTATCAAAATCCCAGACAGTTTATTAATTTTTGATCAAAATTACAATCATCTTAGACTGAAAAGTAAAAGAGAAAAGGTTTGAATTGCAAAGTCAGAGCAACTCTTCCTAGATAAGGATATCTGAGTGCGCCCCATGAAATTCGTATACGCTATTAGAAAAAAAATATTAAAAAACCAATCATAAGAATAACTAGCTGTAGAAACGCTATAACATTAGAGAAAAAAAAAAAATATTTTGGTGCGGGATTTGAACCCGAAACTAGCGCGTGAGAGGCGGACACGCTGCCCGTGCACCAATCTACACTACCCCAATTGATGTTCAAATGTTCCTCATGGTCGTCGGTCTCCCATGAGGGGCTTGGGGTTTGGAAATTATCCGTTTAGTTTACGGGTAAGTTAAAGGACCGACTTCGTTATTTACGGACTCTTATTGATCCCCAAATGAAAATATCCTGAAAATATCCATCTGAAATAATTATTAAATAATCATTTTCTCGAGTGAAAAAAACAGCACAAACTATAGAGTGCCGCCGCGGCGAGCCGACTCGGCGAACAGCGCTGTGCACTGGACACTCTGTTCGCTGCTGTTTGCTCGTCACTCACCGCCAGTTTACCCTGCGGGCCGCCGTTCACCTCCCTTTGGATGATAGGCCGTACAGCCGTAAACAGCAACGTACAGCAGCGAACAGCGGTGACTGGCAACTACACGGAGAAATCGTTCTGCTATAAAACATAGCGTCAGATCACAGATGCCGCGGTCGCGCCACAATTGATGAGTCTTGCGCACAATCGACGCCGGCTTCCCCGACATTCGTGAGGTGAGAACACGATTTGTGTTCCGACTTCATCTTTGCTGCGGCTGACTGCCTCGTTTGTGCCGCGACGCTCATACGTGATTCGCGGGAGCGAGGATCGGGCCAGCACATATATAGACGATTTGTTTACGTATCGCGGGTGGACGTAAACAAATCCCTCTATTATTATGATGATGTAGGTGATGCATGCATATCATAGTCCAGTAGTCAGAATTTATCTCGTTGATCAACTCTTTCCCAAATCCTAAGCTCTCATGGGCGCGCGGCTTATGTACACCTTTTGTTCATAACTTGGTAGATCGGTTGGTAGCCGAGTGGTTATCACATCCGTCCATCACCCGGAAGGCTGCGGGTCGAATCCCGGTCGGTCTATTTTTTTTTATAATGAGTTTTTTTTGAACATTGTGCAATGTAAATTGATGAACAACTAAATTAAATCCGAATGATATTTCATGAGTGTATCTTAATACCATCAAAGTTGTGCGATCTCACGAATAGACACATATTTTTAATATATTGAGTTGGTAGTTATAACAAATCACAAAAATGTTCCAGAATGAGCATTGTAATTGACATGAGCGAATGAAATAATTTTCTAAGAATAAATCTCATCTTGCCTTTCGTCTTCGTGGACACCAAACAGTAATAGAATATATACGAGAATATATCACAAGTATGTGTCTATTCATGAGATCGCGCAACGCTGATAGTAATAAAATAATCTCATAAAATATCATTCGGATTTAATTTAGTTGTTGATCAATTTTCATTGCACAATGTTTAAAAAAAAATCATTATAAAAAAAAAAAATTAGACCGACCGGGATTCGACCCGCAGCCTTCCGGGTGATGGACGGATGTGATAACCACTCGGCTACCAACACATCGACCAAGTTATGAACAAAAGATGTACATAAGCCGCGCGCCCATGAGAGCTTGGGATTTGGAAGAGAGTTGATCATCGAGATAAATTCTGACTACTAGACTATAAAATGCATGCATCACCCACATCATCATAATAATAGAGCGATTTGTTTACGTCCACCCGCGATACGTAAACAAATCGTCTATATATGTGCTGGCTCGATCCTCGCTCCCGCGAATCACACATGAGCATCGCGGCACAAACGAGGCAGTCAGCCGCAGCAAAGATGAAGTCGGAACACAAATCGTGTTCTCACCTCACGAATGTCGGGGAAGCCGGCGTTGATTGTGCGCAAGACTCGTCAAACGTGGCGCGACCGCGCCATCTGCGATCTGACGCTATGTTTTATAGCAGAATGATTTCTCCGTGTAGGGAGGGTATGGCAACCGAGCGACGCGATGGCATACCCCTCGCATTTTCGCAATCCTCTCTACGAAGAAAAAACTCCACAACAGTATCACACAGGCAAAAGAGTCGCTCGACCGCCTAGTGCAGCCCAACGCTCCAGGGTGATTCTGCGGTACAGCTCAGAAAGACCCTATCTCAAGATATCTGAATCTTGGATATTAATATTATTTAGACACTTCCGAACAACTGTCTCGCTTTGAATTTTGCCATAGTTGAAAATTGAAAACTTTTCCCGCATGTCGAAAATTATGCTCGCGTATAGAAGAATCTCATAAAAATCTTGAAAAATGCTATGACTCTTCTAATTTTGTTGACAATCTTTTCCATCACAAATCTTTGACTGTGTCGAAGCCTCAGTGGAACCACTGCTTTTTAGCTATATGTATCCAAATTTTTTGAAATCATTTCATCGAGTAATCTCACGCTGATCGCGTGATGAGCACGCCGCAGCTTGCGTAGAAAAAAATGCCGGAAACCTCTGCCATTGTTTATCGAAAAGTTTAGTAAGAATCGCCCAACTCGCGAGGACCGAGGTACGGCTTGCCTGACTACCGAAAACGTGTCTGAGCGAGTTGAGCAGTAGCTACTCGGCACTAAAGCATCTCTCACTTTTTTCTTCTCTCCGTGTAACGAAGTCTTCTTCTCGCGCGTTGCGTTTTGATGTGGCCGCACTGAACGATCCACGTAACATGCATGATAGAGATAGAGTATATATATATATATATATATATATCGTGCACGCTTATCCCATCGGCGCGCCGCGCTTGTAAACAAACGAGAATGGATCTCTCGAATAATAAATCTATAGTGGTTTTTGTATTTGAATTTGTTGAGTCCGATCGATTTGAGCAGCAGCTATCCTCGGCACTTTAGCCACTTGCATATGTCTCCTGACTTCTTGTTCTCTCCGTGATGTTTAGCCACAGATACCTATGTAGAAGACGCACGCGTGTCTATGTTTTTGTTCATATATGATATAATACCATTTCATTATATATCTTGGTGTTATATCTCGATAGTTGGTTTACGTAAAATGGCTCGGCGCGCCGATGAGATAAAGCTGCACGCTCTTAGGGTGTGCCCACAGATGAAGCGCATGAGCCATGAGCTCGCGTACCCCGGGCGTGCGCTGCTAGCTAAATTTGAGCCTGCTTGTATGTTTCTGCATCGTTTAGCTACGAGATCGTCTGTGTTTTTTTAAAGCTAAACTCGAGTTCTGTTTCGGATTACCTGGTGACGTGAATAATACCCAAGCCGGCTCAAATTTGGTGAGCGGCGCACGCTCGGCGTACGCCGGCTCACGGCTCATGCGCTTGATTTGTAGACACACCCTTAGGGCGATGACAGACAAACAGAGATATAATATACCTCTATGCAGACAAAGCGCCACGCCACAATTTCGCGCTACGCCTCGACGCACGCCACGGGACTGAAATTCATTTCTGCGAACCCAACCATCGATGGATTGGATTTATTTTCACAGGACCAGACGTAGATAATGAGGACGAATCCAATCCATCGATGGTCGGGTTTGCTGAAATGAAATTTTGGGTCGTGGCGTGCGATAGCGCGTCGTGGCGTGGCGCAAAATCGTGGCGGAACGCTTTGTCCGTCATCACTCTCAATCAAAGCACACGCGGGCGTGCGTCGTTCGGTTTAGCCAAGCCGTAGCCTAACTTAGCGCGCAAAACTCTTACTTCGCCATCGAAGAATATGTTTGACTGTCAGGGATCCGTCGTTTCTGGGATGTGATCAATATTAGTCTCATAAGTGAAACTCTTTTGATTCTAACTGATAATGTATGCGATTTAATGGAATTTCGATTACTTCCCCATTAGTAACTAATGGATTCGATGAATTTTCTAATAAATCGGGTCATTCATCCATAGAATGAGAGTTTCGCAAGCTGTCGGAAGGATCATATAAACTCTTCAGGAGCTCATGAGGAATCATTGTGATGGTCTATGTACAGTTTTCACCTCCGCTTTGCCTAATTTTGAAGTGCCCTAATACTTCCATGAAAGATCGAATTAATTGGCAAATTGACAGACTCAACTGGTCGAGATAACTTCAAGCATCGAAAACAGCTCCGTAAGTATGAGTAGAATATAAAATAACATTTTCTCGAGATCTCATCGTTCAGTACGGATTCAGGTCTACAATCGGAAAGGTTCCATCCCTGCGACGAACATTGCTCATATGTCAGACTTGAAGGATTCCTGAGCAATGGTCAGAATTATCCATTTTGTATATCTCGAATGAACTCCCAGAAAATATTCCTACGGAATCTCGCGAATACGCGCAGATCTCGGCTCAAAATTATACAATATTTAACCGGATGAGATAACAGTGCTCACATCAAAAATCAAAAACAAAAAATTTTTGATCGTTTGTGCGCAAATGAGTCATTTGCACACTGTTTGTCGCTTTTCATTTGCTCACAAAAGATCAAAAAACATAATATGATACTCGAACGCAACGGTTTTCGCTTTCTCGTGGCTACTTAGACCCTCACCTGCGGATCGGGCCTAAGAAAGTCACTCGAAGTGCGGGTATGGAACTCCGGATCACCGTGTTACAATTTCAAAGAGAAATTAGATTTCAGGACTAAACGACCGTTTCTTTCATGGCTCTGACTGTGATAATTAGACCTATCTGCGTTAACATATTTACAATCTTGTTCGTAAAATGCCAGCACTCCCTTCAAGTACAATGTTACAGTCGTCGTATACCGTTGTGCGTAAGATGATGCTTGAATTATCCACGAAAATATTATAAATATACCGAACATATCTATTTACAAGTTATATCCAGGCAGATCCCATTTGTATTGGCTCAGGACCTTTGTTGGGAAGCTAAAATGCATCATATTCATTCGACTGAAATGATTATGTAAATTCTATCTAGCTCCGACAGATGCCGATTCGGTGGACCTACGGCGTATTCTGACCGGTCAACCACTCATAGAAAAATAATGTAAGCCATGCCCCTCCACCAAGGTATTTCCGACTTTGCTCGTCGAGCAACTCGTTCACACCAAGGTATTTCCGACTTTGCTCGTCGAGCAACTCGTTCACTGAAGCGAAGTATGCAATAATTCTTGTTACTATCGATTATTGGATATACTTTCTATCGTTTGAGCCCAAAATCGTCTTGTTGTACCGAGTTTAACCACTTGGAGATCGAATTCCGAGGGTATTTAACTACCTACAAGGAACGTGAACCAAGCGTTTATTTAATGAAACTTTGAACATCACTCAACCATTCCCCAACATTTCGGCCCTGATGTTTGAATGCTCATTGAAAGGCGATCATGAATGAAAAATCCTTACCTCCGGTACAAAGGGTTGCGTCAAAACATTTCATCCCCGTGAGGGCCGTAAGGCATCTTCAAGACATTTTTTAAGTCGCGCACCGAAGAAAAAATGTAGTGCGTCCGGAGAACGTGCGATTGATGACGAAGTCATAGATGTTTGCTGAACGAAAGTGCCATTTGACCGAATCCCTCTTATTTTCCCTGATACAGAATATATTTTTCCGTTGATTTTGAAGTTAGGTGCATGATCGAGTTGTTCATAGTCGTGATGAAGTAGAGAAGATATTTTTCGATCGATAATGGGTCGATATCGATACAAAATCATGGTTATATATATGAAAAATATCTATATAGAAAATAGTTATATAAAAATTCATAGTTGCAGTACGTACGCGTTGTGCATATTGCAACTGTTTTGAAGATTGTGCCCACTAGTGGGGCCTACAGTTTTTTAAATTTCAATTTTAACCGGCTCATCCTAAATCAAAAAGTATCCCCAGTGATCATCTTTCATGTCGATTTACTTTGCCAAGAATATGGATGATGTGTGAGAGAAGAATTCATCCCCATAAGACATGTGTCCCAAAATACGGTGGTCCGGTTCATGACTCAAATAAAATTACGGAAACTTGACTCAAAATGAACGGTTGAATCCTACTATATTCTGTGTTGATCACTAAAACCACCTCTACGATCAAAAATCCTGTGAAAAATTGCTCTCAAATCAAATCCGAATCTCTTGAAAAGTAGATGAGTATACCAATGGCTCAGATGCGCACTTTCTGTCGAGGCCCTAAGACCGTGTAATGGAAATCGATATGATCAGATCAGTGAGATTGAGAATTAAAATTAGATGAGAATATCTCTTGAATTTGCATGGCGTTTGTGATTGAGTACTCAGCAAAGAAACACGATCCGCGAAGACTGTGACTATGATAATCCTTATTGTATATCGCAATGCCTTCAAAGCACGAAAAATCTAGCGAAACGTCAACAATAATTGGACGTCTCGAGTTCTAAATTTTGAAGCTTGTGTCGAAGGGCTGATACTCTTGATAATTATGCACAGTCTCATATTTTGGTATGCCATTGTAATTCTGCGAAGATGTGTGCAGCCACATAGCTATAGCAGATTCGTAAGTGTCCGTATTTGTTTACAAACAGCCAAGCCAAGCTGCTCGGGCTTGCCGATGAGATAAGCACGCATGCTACAGGTACACGGAGAAATCATTCTGCTATAAAACATAGCGTGAGATCACAGATGGCGCGGTCGCGCCACGTTTGACGAGTCTTGCGCACAATCAACGCCGGCTTCCCCGACATTCGTGAGGTGATAACAAGATTTGTGTTCCGACTTCATCTTTGCTGCGGCTGACTGCCTCGTTTGTGCCGCGACGCTCATACGTGATTCGCGGGAGCGAGGATCGGGCCAGCACATATATAGACGATTTGTTCACGTATCGCGGGTGGACGTAAACAAATCGCTCTATTATTATGATGATGTGGGTGATGCATGCATTTCATAGTCTAGTAGTCAGAATTTATCTCGATGATCAACTCTTTTCCAAATCCCAAGCTCTCATGGGCGCGCGGCTTATGTACATCTTTTGTTCATAACTTGGTCGATGTGTTGGTAGCCGAGTGGTTATCACGTCCGTCTATCACCCGGAAGGCTGCGGGTCGAATCCCGGTCGGTCTAATTTTTTTTTTTTTTCGAATGAGTTTTTTTTAAACATTGTGCAATGAAAATTGATTAACAACTGAATTAAATCCGAATGATATTTTATGAGATTATTTTATTACTATCAGCGTTGCGCGATCGCATGAATAGACACATACTTGTGATATATTCTCGTATATATTCTATTACTATTTGGTGCCCACGAAGACAAAAGGCAAGATGAGATTTATTCTTAGAAAATTAGGTCATTCGCTCATGTCAATTACAATGCTCATTCTGGAACATTTTTGTAATTTGTTATAACTACCAACTCAATATATTAAAAATATGTGTCTATTCGTGAGATCGCACAACTTTGATGGTATTAAAATACACTCATGAAATATCATTCGGATTTAATTTAGTTGTTCATCAATTTTCATTGCACAATGTTTAAGAAAAACTCAAAAAAAAAAAAAAAAAAATAGACCGACCGGGATTCGACCCGCAGCCTTCCAGGTGATAGACGGATGTCATAACCACTCGGCTACCAACCGATCTACCAAGTTATGAACAAAAGGTATACATAAGCCGCGCGCCCATGAGAGCTTGGGATTTGGGAAAGAGTTGATCAACGAGATGAATTCTGACTACTGGACTATGATATGCATGCATCACCTACATCATCATAATAATAGAGCGATTTGTTTACGTCCACCCGCGATACGTAAACAAATCGTCTTTATATGTGCTGGCCCGATCCTCGCTCCCGCGAATCACGTATGAGCGTCGCGGCACAAACGAGGCAGTCAGCCGCAGCAAAGATGAAGTCGGAACACAAATCGTGTTCTCACCTCACGAATGTCGGGAAGCCGGCGTCGATTATGGGCAAGACTCATCAAACGTGGCGCGACCGCGGCATCTGTGATCTGACGCTATGTTTTATAGCAGAACGATTTCTCCGTGTATACCCGAACATGCGCGCGTCCGTGCATCGGCAAGCGCGGGCGGGCGTCGTTTCCTGAAATGAAAAGCGGAAAGAGCTCGAGAGCCAAGCAGAATCTGCTTGACAAGTAAATAGGTAGCTCCTGATGACGAATTCACGCCCTGTCTAATCCATACGATAGCTGTGAAACGACTCGACAAAATGATCTGAAAATTTTTATGCACATACTTGAATAGTTCTGCTTCCATACTGTGAAAGATTCGCACCAAAAAACAGTCTCGGAAAAATTAGAAAAATTACAACATTATGCATAGCTTTCGTGGGTTTCTCGCATGGCGAGAATCGCGATCGATCCGCGAGCTTCAATTTCCGACATGCGAGAAAGTTTTACAGTTTTCACCTTTTATAAAACTCAAAGCGAGAAAAATGTTCGGACTTGTCTAAATTATGTAGGGTCTGAATTTATTGGCTTTCATCTATTCGTACGGATTTCTCACTTTATACGACATGGATGGAATATAATAGATACGCAGTGACAAGAATTTTGGGCTCTGACAAGCTAGAAAATACCAACACAACTCTGTTTCAAAACTCACAGGCTGACCATGATAATAGCATTCATCATCCATTCAAATTTTTCGCGATACATTTACTTCGTCATTTTTCTGCTCGCGTCCGCCCCGACCAGCAAATTTCTATAGGTTCTTTCCGAGCTAAACCGCGAAATCACCCTGGAGCGTTAGGCTACACGAGGCGTTCGAGCGACTCTTCCGCCTATCTGATGCTGTTGTGGAATTTTCCTTCGTAGGGAGACTTGAGAAAATGATCACAAGTCATCGTGATGATCATTGATGATTTATCTTATTGATAAGATCTTTTGCAAATCATAGGCCCTTTCTGAGTTATATCGCGGAATTATCCTGGAGCGTTGGGCTACACTAGGCGCCCGAGAGATTTTTTCGTCTGTCTGATGCTTTCAAGAAACTGTGTTCCTTTGAAAAATGCAGGATTCAATCACGAATCGTCCCTCACATGAAGGTTATTCATGATTTATCTCTCAGATAAGATGTTCTACAAATAATAGCTTCTTCATGAGCTAAACCGCAAGATCACCCTCGAGCGTTAGGCTACACGAGGCGCTCGAGCGATTCTTTCGCCTGTCTGATGCTTTCGAGAAACTGTGTTCCTTCGAGAAATGCAGTAAACAATCACGAATCGTCCCTTACATGAAGGTTATTCATGATTTATCTCTCTGATAAGATGTTATACAAGTAATAGTCTCTTTCTGAGCTAAACCGCAAAATCACCCTGGAGCGTTAGGCTACACGAGGCGCACGAGCGACTCTTTTGCCTGTCTGATGCTTTCAAGAAACTGTGTTCCTTTGAGAAATGCAGGATTCAATCACGAATCGTCCCTCACATAAAGGTTATTCATGATTTATTTCTCTGATAAGATGTTGTACAAATGATAGCTTCTTCAGGAGCTGAACCGCAAAATCACCCTCGAGCGTCAGGCTACACGAGGCGCTCGGGCGACTCTTTCGCCTGTCTGATGCTTTCAAGAAACTGTGTTCCTTTGAGAAATGCATGAAACAATCACGAATCAGTCCTCACACGAAGGTTATTCATGATTTATTTCTCTGATAAGATGTTGTACAAATAATAGTCTCTTTCTGAGCTAAACCGCAAAATCACCCTCGAGCGTCAGGCTACACGAGGCGCTGGAGCGACTCTTTCGCCTGTCTGATGCTGGTGTGGAATTTTCCTCCGTAGGGAGACTTGAGAAAATGATCACAAGTCATCCCCCACATGATGATCGTTGATAATTTATCTGATTGATATAATCTTTTGCAAATCATAGACCCTTTCTGAGTTGTATCGCAAAATCACCCTTGAGCGTCAGGCTACACGAGGCGCTCGGGCGACTCTTTCGCCTGTCTGATGCTGGTGTGGAATTTTCCTCCGTAGGGAGACTTGAGAAAATGATCACAAGTCATCCCCCACATGATGATCGTTGATGATTTATCTTATTGATAAGATCTTTTGCAAATCATAGACCCTTTCTGAGTTGTATCGCAAAATCACCCTCGAGCGTCAGGCTACACGAGGCGCTCGAGCGACTCTTTCGCCTGTCTGATGCTTTCAAGAAACTGTGTTCCTTTGAGAAATGCATGAAACAATCACGAATCAGTCCTCACATGAAGGTTATTCATGATTTATCTCTCTGATAATATGTTGTACAAATGATAGCTTCTTCAGGAGCTGAACCGCAAAATCACCCTCGAGCGTCAGGCTACACGAGGCGCTCGGGCGACTCTTTCGCCTGTCTGATGCTGGTGTGGAATTTTCCTCCGTAGGGAGACTTGAGAAAATGATCACAAGTCACCCCCCACATGATGATCGTTGATAATTTATCTTATTGATAAGATCTTTTGCAAATCATAGACCCTTTCTGAGTTGTATCGCAAAATCACCCTCGAGCGTCAGGCTACACGAGGCGCTCGAGCGACTCTTTCGCCTGTCTGATGCTGGTGTGGAATTTTCCTCCGTAGGGAGACTTGAGAAAATGATCACAAGTCATCCCCCACATGATGATCGTTGATAATTTATCTTATTGATAAGATCTTTTGCAAATCATAGACCCTTTCTGAGTTGTATCGCAAAATCACCCTCGAGCGTCAGGCTACACGAGGCGCTCGAGCGACTCTTTCGCCTGTCTGATGCTTTCAAGAAACTGTGTTCCTTTGAGAAATGCATGAAACAATCACGAATCAGTCCTCACATGAAGGTTATTCATGATTTATCTCTCTGATAATATGTTGTACAAATGATAGCTCCTTCAGGAGCTGAACTGCAAAATCACCCTCGAGCGTCAGGCTACACGAGGCGCTCGGGCGACTCTTTCGCCTGTCTGATGCTGGTGTGGAATTTTCCTCCGTAGGGAGACTTGAGAAAATGATCACAAGTCATCCCCCACATGATGATCGTTGATAATTTATCTGATTGATATAATCTTTTGCAAATCATAGACCCTTTCTGAGTTGTATCGCAAAATCACCCTCGAGCGTCAGGCTACACGAGGCGCTCGAGCGACTCTTTCGCCTGTCTGATGCTGGTGTGGAATTTTCCTCCGTAGGGGGACTTGAGAAAATGATCACAAGTCATCCCCCACATGATGATCGTTGATGATTTATCTTATTGATAAGATCTTTTGCAAATCATAGACCCTTTCTGAGTTGTATCGCAAAATCACCCTCGAGCGTCAGGCTACACGAGGCGCTCGGGCGACTCTTCCGCCTATCTGATGCTGTTGTGGAATTTTCCTTTGTAGGGAGACTTGAGAAAATGATCACAAGTCATCCTCCACATGATGATCATTGATAAGTTATTCCA
This sequence comes from Eretmocerus hayati, assembly GCA_029851415.1. Classification (NCBI taxonomy): domain Eukaryota; kingdom Metazoa; phylum Arthropoda; class Insecta; order Hymenoptera; family Aphelinidae; genus Eretmocerus; species Eretmocerus hayati. Next base: position 49,368,845 of record CM056743.1, read on the forward strand.
TTGATAAGATCTTTCGCAAATTATCGGCCCTTTTCTGAGCTGTACTGCAGAATCACCGTGGAGCGTTGGGCTACACGAGGCGCTCGAACGACTCATTATATAGAGGACCGCGGATCTATCCTCGGGAAACGGTTTACTCGAATCGCACGATCTCCTGTTTTGGCATTCTGGTGCCGATACAGGAACAAGCTTCGAATTTGCAAATTCTCAACTGTCGAGTGGCTGGGTAAAATGCCTAAAAATCTGGGTTTTCCCCTCATATCGTAGTTGGAATTGAGATATCAAATCAATCTACTTGCAGAAATGTACAAATTTACAGGTTATTATAATCAATTACACTAATTATTGAAAGAAAATATAATATAAGTACTAAATCATGTATTTTCGAAAGCGGCGCGCCGCTGCGCACGCTGGTATAGCAGCCAAGCATGCTATACCGGCACCCAAAATGGCCGCCGCCAGCCCTCGCATCAGGTTATTTACACGGCTTCCTGGTGCTCGCGCTTCGTCGTGGAGTGGTGTTTGAGTTTTCCGTGTGTGTCAGTGTATGCTGTGCTCCATTAGGAACCTGCGGCATCGTTGCCGAGGCGTGACATGGGACGGAGCCTGAGCTGTCTGCGAGACAACCAGCGTCTGCTCGAGCCAGCAAAACCGGGTTGTGTATATCGTGAGTAATTTTTCATTCGATAATTTTAATTAACAATTATCGACCGTAGCACCTGCGCTAGGTTTTTTTCTTCAACATGAGTACCCCAGGGAAACTGGAAAAGCCGTACTCACCATGTACTCTGCGTTACAACAGGGCACTGTTTTACCATGCATTAGCATGGACTGCATGTAAACAAAGATGAATTTTTTTATCAGTCTCATTGATTTGGGACTGAATGATCAATTTTTTGTACTTAAATGATTATGAAAAATCCAATCTTTTCAATGAACTAACTCTCATGTAGCTAGCTAAATTATATCTAATATTTTCCTTGTTGCAGGTATTACGGAAACTGAGAAACGAGGTATGGCTCAAAGGGCGAACTTGGTTTGGTGTTGTTTAGAGATAGGGTAATCATCTCCATTGATTTTGCCTTCCTCCAGCAACAATGTAAGGTCCTTTTTATACCTTTCTTATCATGTTTTACCTTAAACTGCCCATAATCACTATCTGAGACCTCTATTTGGAGTAGTCTGGGTTTCGGTTCTATGAGAGGGTCTCTCTCGGATTTGATCAATATAAATGAAATACTATACCAAAATGATTCTAATTGAATTCGTACTTTTTCCAGGTCTACCTGGATACTCTGGGAAGATCAGTGAGGCAAATCTACATGTGGAGACCACCTCCAAGGGTGTACCAAGGAGATCCGTTGTGGGGCAACCAACATCAAAGTTCAAGGTAAGACTTTTTCTTATAGTTTAAGATAATTATCATGTAGAATGAATGACTTATCATAACAATAGTGAGTTATCTTAACCTAGAGGCTCCACATGGGATTAATTTGTTTTTTTTTCAGATTTTGGTCTTTGCCATTTTTATGGCAGAGACTGAAGAAAAAATGAAATACTAATTCTTTTGACCTCTACAGGACTTACAAATCTTGGGAATCTTGGCCAATGAATCAGTTACCTGACAATGTGAGATGGAAAAAGGAATATTATCAAAGCAACAAAGGCTGGCCTTCGTCGAGGGAAATCAACTTGTTCGACAAACTGTGTGAGTTTTTATCTCGCACAACCAAGGTATTTTGCCAATTAAATATTCTCGCCTTCTTTTTACTCAATAATCTTGAATCATTTATTTTTCTTTGAACTAATTAAATCTTTTTTCTTTTAATCATAATAATATAAAATCAAATCATATAAAAAAAGGAAAATTAACATAAATGGGACAATTAAATCTTCAACTCTTCCTCGTTCGAAATGAAAAGTAAACTTCAAAAATTATTCACAAAATTGAACCGTTGCAAGTTATTTCATATGACCTGATGGATCATGTACGTCAAACTCAATTTCTATTTTTCTTTGCTAGTCAGCTCTCATGACTACTTTTTCAAGCTCTCTGTACAATTGCGATTCATAATTTGGAGCCTGGAGTAGCTTCTGCTTTTACAAATTCAAATTTGTTGCCAGGTTGTACAAGGAACTAGTGCATTAGGAACTATTCTAGAATATTAATCACAGCTGTATGCGGTCTCGTACAGGGATACCATGATATACGAAGCATAATTTATAACTGAATAATAATAACTTCACTTCTTTCACTTTGTTTCAAACTAAAACCCACCATTAGCCACTATCTTAGGAAGTTGAGAACCGATTATGATGATTTTCTATGCATAAGTTGAGTACACGGGAGTACTGTAAGAATATCTTATCATTTCACAATTACAGTCCAATCTCAACCGTGACCTTGGTTTCCAGGTTGTCTGCAGCTAAAAGTATGGGAGGCGCTACTGAGTGACATCCCTCGATACTAACATTGTTGGGGAATGTATCCTGTTGCTCTTATTCATCAATGTTCAAGTAGCCATCTAGTTAATTAATTCTAAAATATTGATATTTGGTCCCAATAGAACGCAAGGCTATTCATTTTTCTACAGATGTGACCATCTCTATTTGAGATTTTCATTTTAGTTTCTCCACTAGCCACCCCTGTATGTATCAGAGTTGTGCTCATTTTCCAATGCTGGTGGATGTTGATGAGCTGGAGCAATTCCTCTTTTTTTGGTTCAAATTCAGAATTGATTTTTCTATTTTCTTGATGAGTTCCTGGCCGATTCATATGACTTTTCTTGCTTGAAACTGAAGAATACTCACTATCTCACATCTATTGTCAAATCTGATTTACCTATAATGATTACAGGTTGTCTGTTGAAAATGTCAGAATAGCGGTTGTTGGGACATGAAATTCATTCATCGAGGGAGGTACTTCATTCGAAAAGCTCTTTTCTGAGATTCATGATGAGGGTAGTATACTGTTGCTCTGATCATTGAAAGACTCTATAAATATTCATCACCAGGGAACCAATTTCTGATTACTCAGCACAAGGTTGCTCGTTCGATAGGTTTATTCATCATCTTCATAGAACTCATCATTTTATTCTCTTCACCAACCAATTTTCATATTTTCTAGCTCTCGTTTTCCCTTCAAGTGTCATCCAGGAATAGAGACCTAGAGCAAGTATTGGATTCATCTTATATTAGTAAAAATGAACTCTCAATCTCACATCTTTCCAAAAAGTTCCAGATCTAGTTCCATGTATTAGCCCGCAACGAAGTCTAAAAATATCGATCATTCTATTACTTGTGATTGAAAATTCAACTGAATATCATGGTAACAGGTTACTGTAGAAAAAATCTGTGTATAATTGGTTCATCAAAGTGTCATAGCTTATGAGACACTCGAATGAGAAACACTCAGTCGCACTTCATCTTCATTATACAGCATAGAAACAAGAACTTGAAAAGAAGTTCATTACGATATGTTACAGGCTTGATTGTTCTCATAGGGAACTACATAAAAGTTTGCCTCACAGGTCTTATTAATTGCAAAGAAATGAGCTTGAATAGAGCTAGAAAAAAAAGGTAACACGTGCATCACTTCTCATACAATTATTAGTTGAACTGCTTGCATAGAGCAAGAGGCGAAGACTGATGCCGAAGTTCTACTCTATACTTTGATGCAAATGCATAAATAAAATGATTTTAATAGGGCACATCGTTGATCACACTGTTTATTGTTTGTACAGAGCAACATGGAAATTGAGCTACAAGAGAGCTATGAATTCTCCTAGTTAACCCCCACGGACTACTCCCGAATTAGTTGAACTATTTATGATCTTGATTTCGAGGAATAGTTTGATGAAAAAATTCATTTCAGGTTTCCAACAAAAGAAATATTAAAATGTTTCAATCAAATACATCTTATTAGCTGCCCAGGATTCTCGGTACTTATAGAGGGTAGAGCACTCTGTTTGAATAGAGCAATTTCTGGTTTGATAATCTTCGACCCTTGATCCTAAATTGAAGAGGATGTAGAGCCTACTGGGGACGCATCAGCAAGAAAGTGCTTCTCTTGAAAGTTTCTCGTAGAGCGTAATCATTACAGAAAAGTTGGGTTGCGTGAAGAATGTTGCTAGAGACTAATGACAGAGAAGAGCTTGCCTCTCGATTCTAACAAATAATTATTTTTTTCTCAATAATTTTTTCTGTTTTGCTTATGTGGTAATCTCAATTGGAACGGTGGCGCCATCTGTTGATCTCTCGCGTCAACTTTTTGAAGCTCGATGTTTACAGTGGCGCCACCTGGAACTAACTAGACCCCATTCAATATGGCGAGAGTGTACGGACTCGCCCTAATTCGGCTCCCAATCTTGGTCAGATTCTATCTCAAGAAATGATCATTGTCAGAAAACTACATCGAATTCACCATCACAGCCGCCCACCCAATACGGTTCTGAGGCTAGGTGATCTGAGATTTGTGTCCAGTGATCTCGAGATATCAAGGACCCCCCCCCCCCCGCCGGCTCTTCCAGTTTTATCTAGTTCAACTTGCGTCCTTGTTCTTGCAGCCACCCATTCAACACGATTCGGGAGCTGTGTAATCTCAAATACGTGCTTAGCAATGCCAAAATACTCCAAAAACAACCCCTACTCAACTCTCAAACTCCAATCTTGGTCAATTTGTGCCTCTACTCGACCCCCCCCCCAACCGCCCACGCAACATGACTTGGAGGCTGGACGATCTCAAATTCGTGCTTAGCGACCCCAAAATACCCCAAAAACACCCTTACTCAAGTCTCGAGCTTCGATCTCGGTCAATTCGCGCCTCCGCCCCCGCAGCCGCCCACGCAACACGATTAGGAGTCAAGGCAATGTCATATTCGTGTTCAGCGACCTTGAAATACCTCAAAAACACCCTCCACTCGACTTTTCGAGCTCGATTTTGATAGTGGCTTGCTCTCGACCCCGCAGGCTCTTACGCGATACGTTCTCGAGATACGGCAATATGAGATTCGATCTCCATATCCTCGAAATATTTGGCAGACACTATCGGACACCTTTTATCAACTATTCAAAGCGCGAGCCTCATGCTATGCGATGATGTTGATGTCAAAAAGCCGCTCCCGCACCATATCTGGGCTCTCAAGATCATGTACTCGTTGCATCGAGTCAGCACAGCCTTATGATCCAGCTCTGCAGCGTTAGCTGCTACATTGATTGAAATGAAATGTAATTGTTGAGAATACAAGCCGTTATGATTTCTTTGTCAATCGCGCATTATCACTTTTTTGCATGTATTCATTTGCTTTTTGCATCGAAGGTTTCAGATAAAATGTTTCAATTTCAATTACCAAAGTGATGACCTTTTAGCTATACATCACACTCAAATTGTACATTTTCAATTCAAATTCGAACGCTGCAGACAAGCCTTTGTTGTTGTTCTAGATAACCTCATAACCTCCCATTTATTGGTATTTATTTGATTTATACTGAAAAAACTAGCCATTTTCCGTCTTCGAGCTTCGAGCCCATTGAACTTTTTGTTCAGAATTTTGTGCTTGACAACATATTTCTTCCCCGACAAAATTAACCGAAAGCCAAAATCCTATCTCTCGGAGCGGGGTCCTTTTTACCAAAAGATCTTTGTATAACGAAATTCTGAATGCTCCAATTGTCTGACTGATTCATGAGTGATACTCACTGAAACTTCAGTGACGAGGTCCCGTCCGACCCCCCAAGGTCACTGAAGTTTCAGCCCTCCCACCGATGACTTCACTGTATTTACACTGAGACTCCAGTGGATATACACTGAAGTCGTCAGTCAAAGTTGGTCCGAACGCACTGAGTTTAGCGATTTCCCACTCGTTGACGCGGAGAGAATGAAACTTTCCAATCACACGAGTCATAGATCAAACAATTCTGGATTAGGCAAGGGAATTTGGAAAAGGGAGCTATCTATTCATGAGGGTGAAGGACTATCCACGCAAAACAGTCGCGTAGATAAGCGAGAATCGATGAATTCAATCGAATTTATTTTCGCATAAGGCCCTATAAGTTGATGATGTGAATCAGAATCAAGCAATAGCCGTTGTAAACCATGGACGAGGATATGCCATCTTCCCATCATACGTTATTATACATGAGTTTTCTAGGAAAACTCCGAATATGAAGTTCGTCCTCATTCTTCATTCATCGCACTCTCAAACCATTTTTGATAAACAGATCAATCTTCCTCGAAAACGTCTAATTCATCTCATCATCTCCTTTTTTGTCTCTCGGTTCACAAACACAGCTCTAGGGCATGATTTTTTGAACATAATGGTGGCGAGGAGCTTTCCTTCTTCAACGTATCTCATCTCTTTTTTTGACAGCGTAGAAGAGAGCGTACAGCTTGGCGCGGGCGTATGCGTTATCCAACCCTCTAAAGTGGCGGTGCACACAGAGTGCGACGCTGATGAGATAGCATGTGTTCACTATTGGGGGAGCCAGGATAGTATGCAAAAATGGTGAAAAGATGCAAACTCGCCCTCTACCGCCTTTTTTGCTCTCGCCCACACAGATGATTAGGGGAACGACGTTGAAAGAATAAAGAGGCTGGAGAGAATAAGAGGGAAACTGGAATAAGAGGGAGTCCAGGAATACGAATAAAAATCAGGACTATCCTACACCTCCCAAATTACTAGTCAAGATACTATGAAAAAATTTTCTTGTAATATTGATGGACAGAGATCTGATTTATGTGATATCTTGAAATTTTGAGAGTTGCGCGAGCGACTTTCATCATCTTTTTGTGTTAGAATTCTAGAAATTTTGTAGGCGTCGAGCATTATTCACGATTTTGCGATGTGAAAAAATATCCTCAACGGTTTCTTCATCCGTTTTGAGTTATAATTAGTAGAACAATTAAAGCCCTGGATTACTTAGCCTTTCATGCACATTTTATAGCAGAGATTTGACGGAATCAATGAGGTAATAGACAATGGTTCTACAACAATATCGTGCAATCGCCATAACTGGACAGAGGATTGAGTTCAATCCGAACTTTGATCCAAACATTATCTTCTGTGGTAAACGTCATGGAGTGAATATGCCTTATTTGCCGCCAGTGCCTGCTTTTACCCAACTCAAGATCTCGAGTGCACGCTCTAGCAGAACTTGACGTGCATTTATTATATTTGTTACATTAGAGTATGAGAGAATCAACTATTTCGAGCGACCCAAATGGGCCGATCCGTTTCTTAGGATAAAAATATGATTGAACTCAATTTAGCTGGTATTTTTTGTCTTTTTCTAGCTTCTAGAACGCTTTTTGTGAGAATGCCAAATTCGACTCTTAGCCCATTTTACTTGTGAGTTACCGAAAGAAAAAAAAAGTATTCAACCCCAGACTTCTTTTAGATTTGCTGATCACTCCATGCAAAGTAATGATTCGACACGTAGAGCTTAGAACAGTGTGAGAAAAACTGCAAAATGAGGACTGTCTTATTCGGACGCCCGGAACTCGGAATATCCCGTATAACCTGGGAATAGGTCTATTATTCACGGAGAGGGCGAATTAAGCGCACACCCTCGGGAACTCATGACAAACCCCTTTTTTGGTTTTCCGATCACTGATAGAAATTCTCTCCAAGTTTTCGCCAGTTAACAGCCATCATGTCGCATCAATAGCCAAAATATGGCTTGTACTAACGGCCAAATTGTACACCAAATGAAACGGTTAAAACAACCAGATATCGGCCATTATTCTTCACCATGATTGATGGACAAACACTCGTGATAGGATGGCCATGATCTTATGAAATCTTAGATATGCCATCCATTATTCACGGCTAGTAGTTGACTATGTCAACTGTCTGGATTTGGTTGCTCGGATTTTTCATTATAGCGCGTTGCTGCTTATTGTTGAGTGACGCTGATTGTTTCACGGCGAGTCCAATATGAGTAATTCCACGCGAAAGCGGACCACGAATTGCAGACATATCTCAGATTGTTTTTCCACTATTCTTAATCGATTCTATGGTCCAAAAAATGAACTTTCCACCCTCTATGGGGTGAAAAAAAAATTTTTTGTTTCCGTGGGGAATATCTTTGTGATAGTGTTTTTAGGAAAAAATACCAATCTTTTTTCAGTAAAATGGGTGTAGTCCCGACTTGAGGTGAGATACGACCACGCAAGTAGTGGCATTCGAAAGATCTTTCAAAAATCTATCGAAATATGTTTCGAAAAAATTTTTTTGAGGCTACGGACGCCCCCTATGAGCAAAAAGGTGAAAAACAGAAAAAATTCATTTCCTCAAAAACCTAATTTTTTAAAAATCTGGAAATCCATATTTCGATGTAAAATTGCGTGTTCTTCCAGAAAAAAGTGGTCCCGATCTTTGTTTTTGGGTTCTACGCTGTTTTTTTTTACGTTTTATCAATATTCTCAGCCTTTTCGGTTGAAAAATGAATTTTTCTCCGCATGCGCAGGAATTTAGACTGCTGAAACCATTTTTATTGAAAAGCCGAGAAAATTTCCTTCAAAATGATCACCTGGCGAAGTCAATTCGATGTACTGGGACCAAAGTTAGAAGGTCTAAAAAATGATGACACTTCTACTCGAGTCACGATAGTAATGGGAAATTCGTGAAAGATCTGCATTTACCCCTCTTCAGGATGCTTCATCATTAATGTGATGTAAGTTTGGGCCAAGTAGATGAAATTGACTTCGCCAAGTACTCATTTTGAAGGAAATTTCCTTGGCTTTTCAATGGAATTGGTTTCAGGAGTCTAAATTCCTGCGCATGCGCAGTTTAATTCATTTTTCAACCGAAAAGGCTGAGAATATTGATAAAACGTAAAAAAAACAGCGTAGAACCCAAAAACAAAGATCGGGACCACTTTTTTCTGGAAGAACACGCAATTTTACATCGAAATATGGATTTCCAGATTTTTAGAAAATTAGGTTTTTGAGGAAATGAATTTTTTCTGTTTTTCACCTTTTTGCTCATAGGGGGCGTCCGTAGCCTCAAAAAAAAATTTTCGAAACATATTTCGATAGATTTTTGAAAGATCTTTCGAATGCCACTATTTGCGTGGTCGTATCTCACCTCAAGTCGGAACTACACCCATTTTACTGAAAAAAGATTGGTATTTTTTCCTAAAAACACTATCACAAAGATATTCCCCACGGAAACAAAAAATTTTTTTTTCACCCCATAGAGGGTGAAAAGTTCATTTTTTGGACCATAGAATCGATTAAGAATAGTGGAAAAACAATCTGAGATATGTCTGCAATTCGTGGTCCGCTTTCGCGTGGAATTACTCATATGCACGATGGAGTATCATTGTTTGAATCGCAGGAAAGCCGTATCACTGACATCAATGTAAAGTCTTGTACGAGTGACGCGAAGTGAGTTAAATGACAATTCCCTTACTTTTTAGGCAATCAAACACTGATGGACTTGGTGTCTCCAACTGCCGCTTGCTCCGATTTCGTTAGTGACACTGTATCAAAACTTCGTGACCGAATTGATTTTCAGCAACTCCAATATGCGCTACTCTGCTCCAATTGACAATCGAATCCTGGCTAGAAATCACAGAACTCTCAACGGTATCGGTTCCCAACTCTGGAACTGCTTCGGACAGGGAAGTGGATGTATGTCATTCTGATGACACATTCCGCGCTCCAGAAGAAACTCGAAGTAGATAACGCATTCAAAACACGAGATGATATTCCTCCTCTGAACAGGAGGTCCTCGCAGTTCACTGCAGCCGTGCTGCCTCGTTGCCAGTTGGTCTTAGACTGATGGTGTCCAACATGGCGTCTTGCTGTTGGGGTCCCTATAATTAATGGGCCTAGACAAGGGGGGGGGGGCAGCAACCATATTCAGCGACCTACACTCACACGGGCGCACCGGTGTGTGCACACTCACACAGATGCGTCCCCATCTAAAAAGCACGGGATCGATGAATATGGCGAAGCCAATCAGAAGAAATACCCCCCCCCTTGTCTAGACCCGTTAATTATAGGGACCCTACTTGCTGTCTACCCTCAACCCCCTCAACAGACCACACTCCAATAAATCAGAGACATTTTTCAGAAATAATTTGGCCATTATCCATGGCTCCTGATACATTTAAGCCTCAATTATTTCTGGACATTTTTCGAGTATTATATACGTCACAATTTTTAATCATTTTATGTCCGTTATCATGCCTAAATGCCATAACCAAGAAATTACCATTCTGCCATTCACCAACCATCAATTCTAAACCATTCAAACTAGCTATTATGTAATATATGTGACCAAATAATCATCTCATATATTGAACATCAAGGACGAGAAATCTACAAAATTACTCATGATATCCATTATGTATGTATACTCATGATATCTAGTCTAGAAACTTAGTTTACTCGACAAATTCCTACCAGGGGATGTTTGGATGCTCGCAGGACTACAGAAATTAGTATTCGCGACTCGTTACTGAGGTTCCCCGCTTCCCAGCATTCATTTTGATCCTCACTGGTGGTTGAGCGAAAAATCAATCGCTCAGAAGCGAATCACAATTTCATAAACTGGGTGCGGAATGTATGTACTATCTATGCACGAGAACAAAACGTTTTTCAAGATGGTCTGCTCCGTTCAATTGAGATTTGACAGATTTCAGCTCATTCTAAAGGTCTAATTAAAACAATTATTAAAATCAATCACGGTACATCATTGAGATAGGCCGAAACGATGAGTGGAATAAAAACAGTGGGGGAGAAGTAGGCACACTTACCTTATTTGAGCCGATCGATCTCAGAATAACTTGCAAAAAATTTCCATGTGTGTCACGGTCCTGTCTCAAGCTGTATGATCTAATGTAACTCTGATCAGCTATGCCATGACCCAAACAACCGATTTGAAATGACATACATCGTGGTTTCAGGACAGTATTTGATGTAATGAAGCTAGTACAGTGAAACTTGTCAAGTTGGGCACCTCTGTAAGTTGGGCACCTGCCTAAATTGAGCACTTTTCCGCGGAACGCGCAAAAATACATTAGCTCTTATGGGGATTTTGTTCTATATATTGGGCACTCTATATGTTGGGCACCTGTCTAAGTTGGGCGAATTCTTTTCTTCCATCAAAATATTAGCATGAAAACAAGACTGTGTATGTTGGGCACTTACTTCGAAGCTAGAGATATGATACCGTATCCTTGTGTGACGACATAAGTGATTGCTCTCATTAAGCTATCACCCTGTCGTCGAATCTGCAAGACCGATCGCCGATGCACACCTGGAGGAATGCATCGGACGATCACGTTTTGCCGAACTTTGCACTTTCGGTTGATGCAACGCGCATCGAGCCGAGGACATATAAGCCTCGACTCGCGCGCGCCGCATCAGACCGCTCATCCACTCTTTACATCAAGTACACAGCTATCTGTATTCATATTTCACTTCAGTATGATATATATATATCTATATATATTTGAGTCTCTTTCTTTGGTCGCCGAAACCCCACGTAACAGTGGTGCTAGGTGTGTACGACCTAGAAATAATTTTTATCTCGCGAAAACATCCGTGAGTAGACTCGGGCGAGTGAATTATACGATACAAGAGCTGCAATTCAACATCGCTGCGGACGTCGTGGGATACACGTAGAGAGTGGACCAACCAGCCACCTATCGACATCAGGGGGTCGATTTTAAATACTGGTCGTGCGCCACTCGACCACTCGCGCTAGCCGCACGACCAGCGCGGATAGCGTTCACGCGCGGAAAGAGCATACGGAGTTTCTATGTCTCAATGTCTCCTGGTCTTTCTGCTACGCAATGAGATTCGAGAATTGTCACGTAGGAATGAGTCAGAGTAGCTGCACGATAATTATTATTCATACTGAACCGCAGAAAACAGTTTTTCATTGTGATATGAGGTTACATGTTGGTTTTCTCTTTGTAACCTCACAATAAATTTTCTGTCTTATATGGTGCAAATGTGATGTGTGGTGATGTGCCTCAATCCTCAGTGATGAGAGTTGTGGCAACATTTTTTCACAGGTTCTCATCATGAGCATGGTGTAGACTTCTCTACCGAGAGAACAAAATTTTGTTGTGGGCCAGCTCAAGCAGGTTCGAAAAAATCTATGGAAAGAGTTTTTGGCCTCAATGATGCTGGTCACCAAATAAATTCCACCTTGATATCCTTTGAAATTTGAACATTGGCTTGGAGTGAAATCAAAAACTCATCACTCTGCTACAATCTCAATCCATTCATCCTAATGATTCGATAGCTTTATTTATTTTTAATGGATCTCATGTTTCTCTATTATTCGGAGAATGTGATGATACTGTAGCGGAAAGTCTGATGATGAAAGTTGGAAACTTGAAAGAGTATGAAACTGATCAGTCATAGCGTGCTTAGCACTGAGGTAGACTACTCTATGATCCTGGTATCATTTCATACTCAGATTTTGGTATGAGAAAAGCAACAAACTTATATCAACAAGACAGAGTACATCTTTCGTCGAGTCAAGATTCATTCGCTATCACACACAGCCATTTAATAGAATTTTTTGTAAGAGTGACCAATAAAATTGTATGGAGATTTTTCAATAATTCTAGGGTTGGTTTGAATGTGATGGCTCAAGGGGGTTTCTGTACAAATTCAAACATTCATATTGCCCAAAACTGATTCGGTCTTCAATTTTACTCCCATTCATCAGAATCAGTATTCGAAAAGGAGATGATGAGCTTTTTCTGCTGATCTGAATCATTTTCTGGAAAGTATAGAATTCAATCAATATCTAGATCCTCAATAGCTATTTGCTTATGCAAGTATCCAGTAGCATTGTTAAGTGTGAACCATGGGATGATGGGATATAAGCACTGTATTACCTACTCATAAATTTTATTCATATCATTTCTAGAATAATGTATGCTCATCTGGTATCAATAAAGTTCATTATATTCAGACCAAGGACATTATTCCTGGATAACTCACTCACAATTTTATTGGTTACAAAAGATTCTATTAAATGGCTGTGTTTGATGGTGAATGAATCTTGACTCGACGAAAGATGTACTCTGTCTTGTTGATATAAGTTTGTTGCTTTTCTCATACCAAAATGTAAGTATGAAACGGTACCAGGATCATAGAGTAGTCTACCTCAGTGCCCAACTGTTTTGAGAATCCAAGCACGCTACGACTAATAAGTTTCATACTCTTTTGAGTTTCCAACTTTCATCATCAGACTTTTCGCTAGAGTATCATCTTATTCTCTGAATAATAGAGACACATGAGATCCATCAAGAATGAGCAAACCTATTGAATTATTATGATGAATGGATTCAGATTGTAGCAGAGTGATGAGTTTTTGATTTTACTCCAAGCCAATGTTCAAATTTCAAAGGATATCAAGGTGGAATTTATTTGGTGACCAGCATCATTGAGGCCAAAAACTCTTTCCATAGATTTTTTCGAACCTGCTTGAGCTGGCCCACAACAAAATTTTGTTCTCTCGGTAGAGAAGTCTACACCATACTCATGATGAGAACCTGTGAAAAAATGTTGCCACAACTCTCATTACTGAAGATTGAGGCACATCACCACACATCACATTTGCACCATATAAGACAGAAAATTCATTGTGAGGTTACAAAGAGAGAACCAACATATAACCTCATATTACAATGAAAAACTGTTTTTTGCGGTTTAGTATGAATAATAATTATCGTGCAGCTCTTCCGACTCATTCCTACGTGACAATTTTCGAATTTCATTGCGTAGCAGGAAGACCGGGAGACATTGAGACATAGAAACTCCGTGTGCTCTTTCCGCACGTGAACGCTATCCGCGCTGGTCGTGCGGCCACCACGAGTGGTCGAGCGGCGCACGACCAGTATTTAAAATCGACCCCCAGGTGAAGACTAGCAGCCGCACAACATCCAGGCAGCGCAATCCCACCCGCCAATATCGGGGCTTGATCGTTTCGATTTATGAGTTCACGAATAAGCGATAGAGTTTGATGAGCAAGAGGTCGTTGTTACTGATAGGTCATCAGCACCAACAATTGACTTCAAAGTCATGCATCTAAACGAACCATAATTTTACTGTATCATCGGGATATATAAACAGTGATCGAATTGTAGCAAAGTTGGTGACGTATTCACCATTATCACACAATAAACCACCAATGATTGCAAACCTCATCAAATTACATTCATAGATCACAGATTTACAGGAAAGTATCCAGTATGAAGCAGTCAAAATTCAGTGGTTACCTTGCAGCTAAATGGAGTAATCAACGTGTACCAAGGTTCTGATCCAGAAATGACTGTTTCTGTCTGTCGATTTCTTCGTTATCATATTGTACGTCTGTTTTTCATACTTTATGGCTATTCTGAACTATTGTATTTACATGATCATCAGTAGATAACGTGTGCATTCCAAGACAATCAGAATTTGATGGAAAATTGACCTCCTTGACCGAGAAAAATGATTCTGAGTCCTAATTTCTGTATGTTGGGCACCTGTCTAAGTTGGGCAGTTTTTTCCGGAACCGAGAGTGCCCAACTTACAAGGAGAGGTCATGGTCTGTGGGTCGTGGATTCGGTTGAAACTCTGGGAATCGTCTCATTTTGGCACCAAAAGATGATATCCGAAACCGCTTACTTGAATGCTGAAACGTTTTGGAGCTACAGCCTATGACATTAGCGTTGCCCATATAGGCCCATGTTGAAAGTTGATATATATAGGTATACTAACAATGCTGATGTGATTGACCATAGCTCTGAAACGTTTTAGCATTCAAGTTAGCGGCTTTGGATATCATCTTTTGGTGCCAAAAGGAGACGATTCCCAGAGTTTCAGCCGAATTCACGACCCACAGACCATGACCTCTCCTTGTTAGACAAGTTCCACTGTACGGTCTTCGAGCTTCTACATGGATTTCCATACGGAGCGCGTTCCTCCTTCCATAGAAATCGGTTTCAAATATGTCCATAATCCTATCCCAGCAGTTCACAGAATATCAAAACTGATTGTGAGTGTTTTGGCCCAACTGATTCCCTCGTCAAAGACTCGCGTCAAGGTGTGAAGTTACTTGTCATTTAGCAAGGCAATCCTCAACTGCTCAAATGGTCGAATCCTGGAACCGGGTTCCAGAGAAAGAGCTGCGCAACTTTTAATCCAGAGTCACATTCTTAGCTGCGTATAGTGATGATATGCGTGATACGTGATAGTGATTCTTAGAGATTCTCACCTGAGTCTTTGCAGCACTTAAATCATTGATTTTGACTGTCAGTGACATGACTGATGAAGAAGGCTCAAAATCATCAGACATGCGTATCTTATTCATATACGCATATAAACTTCTCATTCAGAGTAATCAGTTCTCAATTGAAGAAATCTGACGTGAATTTTGTTCTCATTCGAGAGGAATCGGTTTTGAGAACTGAAATCAGTTTGAGAAATCCTTTTTTCAGTGTTATTCTGCCAATAAGTTCATGATACCATGCTCAAAGTGAGAATCTATACAATTTTACAACCGCGGAATCATTTTCGCACGCGTGCGATTCGCGCGAACTGTTACTCCAATGGGTGCCCTGACCACTTGGGCACTTAGGTCTCGCCCATTCAAACATGTTGCCCCTCCCGCCCCTTCTCTTGCATTTTCGCTCATCTTCAGGTCGTAGAGCTCAGTATTTGATGACTTATACTTTCCTCTCTTTCAACAGTTTCCTATTGCCTTTGTCCAAGGGAAATTGTCCTAAGGAGCCAAAGTTCGCAGTTTCAAGTTTGTACGTATGATGATCTGCCTCCCTTTGTGGTTCTCGCGATAGAAAAAGTCTATTGAATGAATTGTGATGAAAATTGCTATACAAGTCCCGTATCATCGCGCGAACAAACCATTCTATGATTCTGATTACAAACCTTCATTCTACTCTCTTGAGGCTGTCTTTGTCACCCTCTCGATCTTGTGCGCGCACGTGAAGGCATACAGACCTCACGCGCATCGACTGCACGAGACATCCTCTGACGCAGTGCAACTGCTTCATTTTTCGAAAGAAATTCCCTCCGACGATATTCCACAAAGCTTTGCAGCTCAGTACTGTAACCCTCCTCAACTCTGCTAAACGCAGGTGACATCAAGCGCTTTCAGTAGCTTGCTCTCATGCGACTGATCTGCAGAGCTCCCATTTTCGTCGTTCGATGGCGGATTGAGATTCGCACAAAATAAATCCATGTGGCTGTTGAAAGAGTTTTCAATATCATTTCCATTGCCATTTGCGAAAACTGTGATATGTCAAAAAGTAAGCGGCTCCATGGGCATGAATAATTCAGCATTGAAACGCAGAGTTGTGCCATCTGAACTCTGCAGGTGATGGACTCGGATGGATTCCGTCACCACCTTGCCTTTTTATGATATCCTGTGAGATATTCCTCAGCCTTTGAGAATCGCCTCGACTCCCAAACGCAAGATGTGAGCTCACATACGTTTTGAATATGGCTTTAAAACTGATGTCGTGTCGCACTCAATCACAAAGCTGTCTGGTGCTTAAACATCACCAGAACTTTCTTCGTAACTTGCAGGGCAGTTCATTCAAATTTTCATTCATACCTCGTCTTAGGATGCCCAGAAAGTTAAAATTCTTTCCATAGATTTGAATTCGTTTAGGAAAAATCGGTAGCCTGGGTCAATAGTTCTGACCAAAATTTTCCCACGTCTCTGATGCACAACTTCAATTATGGAGTATTCAATCCAATGCCTCTGTTGAATAGGCTCTCTAACGGAGAATACAGCGTTTAATTTCAGCATTCAGAGTGTATCTACGTATGCGATCGATTTAAAATTGACCCAGAAACACCGTGCCAAAGCTAGAGCTACATCTTATTCGAATATAATCGTACCCTTTTGACGAAGACACATTATTGGATATTCTGTATTAGGTCACGCCGAATTCAGAGATAACCTTGTGTCGTCGTTTGTTGTCAAATTCTGAACAGGCTAACATAAACTTAGTGGTCCGAGCATGCTGCAGATGATGAAAACTGGGGGCTCATACTTGTATTCGATGATCCATATATGCTGACTCACGTTTCCGGGCACGGTGCTCGGATCTAAGATTACGAATCTTAGAATCTGTCATCTGATGAGCTCAAAATCATGTGAGATGGCAAGAAAAACTTCGGTCAGAGTTTAACGTCTAGTTCGAAAAGTGGGGCCCGTCCAAACGGCACCCATGTGCGTGGGGTTGAGATACGCTCACCAGCGCGTCAGAATGCGGTTACATGAGCCAAAAAACTGGCGGGAACGCCATTTCGTACCCACACCAGCCGTGAGTGCGACAAGGATGCGACAGTTCGCGCCACTCTAACCATGCAACGCCCTTGTCACACTCATGGCTTATCGCGCGTTCGCGCAAAATGTTTTGCTCCATGTGGCCGCTGCCTCAGCATACTGCCAGTTATCGATTTTCATCTCGGCAAGAAAGGCCAACAGTTTGAGGAAGAATCCGAAACCAACGTAACCACTGGAAAAAAGGCTTACGAATTAAAGCCCCAGTGGTGCCCGGCCGGGATTCGAACGTAGGATTCCCGCATGGAAGTCCGATTCACCGAGCCACGGTGCCCTGATGGGGAACAAGAAGAATCTCCACAACCACTGATTCGTGATCATGGCCACAGCATGGAATATCTTGTTAAATACGTGAATCTTTCTTTTCTTGGAGCTGCAGCCCTATTATACATAAAGGGTCGAGTTGGGCGCACTCCTCGACGACTCATACATGATGAATCACTTGTTGGGAAAATTGAGATAACTTCGCAGTGGTAGGTGGGTGAATTCCGGTCATTTTGTGCGTGTAAAATGAGCTTCAGAATGAGCAAAGGCGTATTGAAAAACTAGCTGACGAGTCAGAGTTACCGTGAACCACGGAGAAGGTGAACAACGAGGTTACTTTATTGTAACACTTTTATTTTTGCTTTTGCTCTCGATCAGATCATTTTAAAACCCTTGAATAAACCAACGAAGTGAGTGCCTACAGGTCATTCTAGAGTGATCCAGTTAAGAGTGAACGCAAAAACAAAAGTGTTACAATGTCATCCCGGTGTTCACCTTCACCCCAGTTTACGGTATAGTAGACAAAATTTGCCATTTAATGAAACAATGTGAGCAGGGCGGGAGGGGGGGGGTAGATATCGAGGCACACTCAACACATCGGTTTCATCCGAAATCTTGACGATGTAGAATCTCTCGAAATAAAAACTGGTTTTACTCGTTCCAGAAATGATAGACTCATTCAACGCAGACTCGCAGACAGTCACTCGCGCTCTAAAACCTCAAATAGGACGCAGAAAGTTTCTCATGTGTACAAATAAATGATCTGGGAAAGTAGCTCACGCTTTTTTCATAGAACGCGTACTTATAGAGAAGAATTGGTTTTCGTATTAGTCCTGAATTCATATGTTTCCCCCCTCGTTCCAAATAGAGAGCGGCTATCGTTCCGCGAGAATCACATCAACGAACCGATGAAACGGACACTCAAAGTTGGTATACCAATGCTGGCTAATCGCGCAATGTCATTACCGTAATCGGACTCTATTCCTGATTGAGCACCTGACGTTGTTTAGATAACCCTAATTGGACAGCAGTTTGTCACTGTTGGCATGGCAGTAGTTTCGAGCCGCTGCTATACTGTCAAACCACTCTGCTGTGAAAATCTCTCCCGCGCGCGCTCGCTCTATCACAATTCGCTGCATGTATAGATCGCATGATTTCTGTAAGGGAAAACTCCATCAACTCGTCTCTTGATAAGGCTCAAATGAGAATGATCAATTTAAAGTTTTAATTGCTCAATTGTAGTTCTAGCTTGATGATTCGAACTTCACATTTTGGCTTCGCGACGGAGAGAAAAAATTCTGCCAAAATACCAAATGGGACATTTCATCAGATTTTGTGCTATTCGTGCCCACAATTTCTGGAACCAACCACATCCAAAAATAATAATTTCAAGATGACGATTCACCTCAACAATACTCCCACTACTCGACAATCAATCGTAGGCTAATTCCCGCAAAGTTTTGTTCAATGGAACGGAATACTATGAGCTTCACAAAGCGATGTAACGTACCAGAGAACGAGGATGGAATTGAACAAAAATTTCGTACGCCATTTTGGAAAGACGTTTATACGGTGCACTTTCTGAAAGATTCGAATTTTTGGGTCATTTTACCGAGGAATTATGATACTCTAGGATGTGTGAAGGGCAACTTAAACGCTTCGAAAGGTATCTCGTACGATTGTAAACTTCGACGTACTAATGAGTGCTATGCAATAAGTTTCAATGCAAAACCTTCTTGGAATTGTCGGCGGTTCAGGCGCAAGCTGAGCGATCGATTCTGACCTGCAAAGTGGCAGATTATGCTATTGAATGACATGTGATTTGGAATGTTTGGCTTTACATAGGAGTTGTTGGGTTCGCATATGTATAATAGTGAATTCGAATATCGAAGGTTGCTGACCAAATTGACATCTCGACCCTTGTAGTTACACTCATACTTCAACAGCATGAAATATTCTCCTCTGTTCAACACAATACAGTTGGAAACTTCTCCCAGAGATCACTGAGAGTATTTGAAAATTTGGAGGAAATTTTTTGGGGGAAGCTATTTTCATTCAGTTCCAAATCATGTCCGATTCATTCCACAGAAGCTCATTGTCAGATTGTCGTGAGTTTCTCGTGAACAAAAACATCATAAAGTACTACCATTGGCCAATATATCTTGAGGAGAATAATGAAAGCGTATCGTAAAGAGTGCATCAATTATTTTTGGATCGGACAAAAACTCGGTGCGGGTGCTGAACGATTTCGTGTACCCTGAGAACATGAACTATATATTGCATCAAAGATACCATGCTGTCTTACTAGATTCAACAGAGTTTTGTTACTTTGTGAGAACGATCTGTGAAAGAATTCATCAAGTAGTCGGGTTCCTGGTTGATTTTTTGCGGTAGGTTTGCTCTTATTCTAGTGCCTGTAACATGGCAAAAGTCAACGCTAGACAGGGCGTTGAAGTTATCAGTGCTCCATCGTCTTTACTTGGCGGAAATGAACATCCATTGCAGAGGGACGGGTTGACGGTAAAAATTACACATGAACGATAGCCTCTCTCTTTTCATCGATGACTCCTACACAATTGACCCGATGACTAGTCAAACCTGAGAGAAATACTTGCCTACGCCAACTCCTTCTCGTCTAGAACTTCACTCGAGCGAGAATCCCGAGAAATATGGGCGCTCTCGTCTCGTTTCGAGTACTGCATGTACGAGCTTGATCTCGATTCTAGATCAGAATCAGTTGTACTCGATCTCGCTCGAGCTCGCTCGACGGGATTCGAGAATTTCTCGGGAGAAATTTGAGAAGAATAATTGCATTGATTCAATGAGTGAATTCAAATCGTCTGACGCTGGTAAGAACAGAAACTGTCGAGTTTTGATCGTTCTAGTAGAGGAAAGCAACGTTGAGCGTGCCCCAAGCCGCCAGTTGTAATGTCTTAGAGACACAGGGTGCGGATAGTAAGAGTTGAATAGCTGGTTTTGTGGAAGCACGGCGTCTGATAGACCCGAGACAGAACTTCACTTGATTCTGGTTTATTTAGTGTGTTCGATACAGACGGTGATATAACGTTTGACAGATTGAGAAGACAACGAAGAATAATAATCTGTGATTATGGACGCTCATTATACAGATTTTGCGATATACCATTTCATACAGGCGTTTCAATTCAGGCGAGCTCTCTATATGGGCAACTCCTAATAGGGACGACTCTAAATACACAACACTCTAAGTATGTGAAGTACAGTTTCATTACACATATGCGTGTTTTCTTAATTGAGTGTATTGCTAGGATATACGATGCTGTTTTGGGCTTCATAATCCTCTATGAGGGATCATTGTAAGTGTGCCTTCACGTTTAAGCTTGGATCGTTATACAGTCGATAGAAATTGCTGGTTACAGACTTTGTTTGCATTCAGTTTACTGATTGGTGGCATTTAAGAATTTTGTATATACATAATCAAGTTCCTGGAATTCTTTGGTAACTCAACGATGGCTGAGGTAATAAGAATTGATTTCCCAACGTACTATAGAATAGAAAAGAATGCAGATGGTGCTCAAGAAGGCGTTTGTTCATTGTGTGAAAAGAAGAAGTTAACAAAATCGATCAAGATGACAGATTGTAATACCAGGGGTCTGAAACGGCATTCGAGAAGATCCCTAAGAAAGAATACGATGCCCTGATTGAGCAAAACCAGCTGATTTTGTCCATTGGGAGTCGAAAAACGATCGAATAATCAACTCAAGTGAGTAAATATAGATTTAGCACACCTATCGATACATACTAGTTTAGATCGAAGGATTTCAAACTCACGTGAGCCATATGTTTACATGTCTCATACACACTCTCACGATATCATTTGAATTTCAGATTTCATAAACTATTCAAGGAAAAATTTGATAGAATTGTTGCGGCATGGATTGCGTATAAAAATTCGCCGCTGAATTTTTTCGATGATACAGTTACTCAGAAATTCTTCAGGTACTTATGCTCCAGATCATTCTCAAAACGTAATACTATGCGGAGTATCATCATCGAGCAATTCAAGAAAATGCGTGAAAATTGTAAGTCTGTTTTGATGGGTAATACTTCTAAATTCTCATTTACCGTCGATTCTTGGACCGCTGCGAATGGCAGATCATATTATGCCATCACTAATCATTTCATCAACGATAATTGGGGAATGATATCTTTCATCTTGGATTTAATATCATCAGAATGGAAACACACCGGCAAAGATGTCGCTGATTCTTTTTTTTTTATGATTCGGTCAAAGAGTTTGGAATACAGGGCAGAGTTCAAGCTCTCACGCTAGATAACCTACCAGCGAATACACCGTTCATCGCTGAGTTAGCAAGGGAGATGCAAAATGACCAGCTCGATTCCGATGCCGAAGACCAACATTACCGATGCTTGGCACATATTCTCAACCTTGGTGTCCAAGATCCGTTGAAGTTGATAAACGTTGACGATGACCATTTCCCAGTACCGTATGTGGAATCCGACGAAGATGAGAGTATCTATACGTGAAGCCTATCCTCGTCGTGCGCACTCGATGGAATAATACCTACAACATGCTCCAGGAGTCGCACAAATTGAAGATCCCGCTCAACATGCTGTGTGGAAACCCTGATATTGAGCAGTTCGAGATGAGTGATGCTCAATGGTCTATTATCAAACAGGTTTTGGACTATCTTAAATGGTTCGATCAAGTGACGAACATAATTTCAAGTGAGAAAAATGTCGTGCTGCCGACCACTGTGATTGTTTTCAACATGCTCCTGGATAAAGTCGAAGAAATTATTTTGAAATTGTACAGGAAAGTTGACAGGAATTCTCTTGATGAACGTTTCATCCTTGCATCTCAAGCCGGAAGACACAAACTCCTAAAGCACTATAGAAAATTCAACTGGATTTATTGTGTATCCTTGATTTTAGACCCAAGGCACAGAGCAGACTCGTTTGATGCTAGTAGTTGCGGTTCCGCGTTATAGAGAGATTATCTAAAAAAAATTCAAAGATCTCTTTCGCACCAAGTATTTTACCGATACTGTCAGTGCGGTTGCAGCATCTGACGATCAATATGATAGCATGGAAGTTGATCATATTGACGTCAGCTTGATGATGTCTCAACAGAAAAAATGCACTGAAAGTTGGGAGAATGAAATCAACTCCTATTTGAAAGCAGAACAGGCGCAGTCGGATATTGATGTAGTCGCATGGTGGAAATGCAATGCAGCTGTATACCCTAATCTTGCTCAAATGGCAAGAGATATTTTGTGCATTATGGCTACGTCTATGCCTTGTGAAAGGTTTTCTCCAGAAGGTTCTTTGCTCGTCAATAAAAAAAGATGTTTCCTGAAAAATGGAATCATTCAAGCTCTCATCTGTGTGAATCGTTGGATACGTCCAGCCCTACGAAAGTTGATTTGTCAAGTTCAATTGTGAAATTCATCGTCTTATTTATATAGTTTAGCCTAGTCATATCAAATGTAGTGCTAATGTTCGTTCCAAATGAGTCCATTGTTAAAATTTTGTTAATTTATATTATTAGTTCAATTATATATTATCAAGCCTAAGCTTTGGAAACTGCGTATAAATATTTTATGAATTTTTCAAAATTTTATGGAAGTTCCATCATTTGTTTAGTTTGATATATCATAGGCTTTTCATCAGATGAACTCTCATTGTTCTCAATATTCATTCCATTTTGAAGAGATCTCATGAGTCTTGGAGTGTTCATTCCCATTCAAATGCGAATATTGTTATGGAAATACAACAATTCAGAGAAATGTGATCATCTTCCTCATTTATTCTGAGTATATTACTTCTTTATCAGTACTACTTAACTCCAGAGTTCAGAAAATTTTGTTAATCTAACGTGTTAGACCATGAATTTTCCATTCCACTGCAGTCTCGCAAGAAAGGCCGAGAACGAACATTACATTTCGTCTCGACTCGAGGATCATTTTCGCGATCTCGAGTTTTCTCGGACGCCCGGACTCGATCTCGCTCGATCTCGAGTGTAGCCCTATTCTCGTCACTCCATCTCGGTTTCACAGCTCTCACCTCGCCCTCTTCATCTCACGAGTCGTTATGATCTTGGTTTGCTCCAATCGCGTTCGGGTAATAGTTTTCTGATGCTTTGTTGCGCAAATTTTTTCCCCACCCCCTCAAAACCTGAGCCTATTATCTGTAGAAAAATTCCAAAACCGCTGTCGATGTAGTGAGCAGCTTATTCTTGGAATTTTCCCTGTTTAGCTATCAGAAGCCTAGTAATTTCCCTGCGATTTTGTGCGCCCCACAACGTCGACGCATCACTCTCTGGAGTGAGCACGTTCATATGTTGGAGCCAACCTTGCTGATAGCTATCCACAGTGACGTCGAGAACGTTTATCGTTGACAGCCATAAATTAGCGTTTCTGTCTGCGCGAGATGCACGACTATAATTTCCCTATCGCTCTTGAAGCCTGCTATCAACCATCAGAGTGGATCGACCAACGTGCCATACGCGCGCATAACTCTCTGACAAGCTTTGCTATGAGTTACTAATTCTGCGAGTAATTTGCTGCTTCAAACTTGTAACATGATCAACTCTGAGATGAGCACCGAATCCGTATGAAAAGCTCTTGCAATTTTCATCAAAGCATCAAAGACTGCTTCGGGTCTCACATTACTGAGTTCTACTATAATGATCATTCGACCTCATTACAGCTGGTGCTATAATCGTGACGAATATATGCTTGATTGACATTACTGCAAATGCTGAAATGTAGTCTCTACGTCTGCGTGAATGTGAATCAGATATTGGACGTTGTGGACGTTGTGGATACAAGTAAGTAGATATAACAAAGCACAATGGGTCTTCAAGGCGGGAAAGCTAAAGGATCAGGAAGAAAATAACTCTTGTGGAGTATGATTCTAGGTACCCCCCCCCCTCCCCGGACCACCCTCCAAAAAGAACCAGAATCTTTGGTCGGAGAGTTTCAGAATAAAGCCATTTCCTTGATTTCTCCGTTATAAGTGATAGGTAAAAATTGTCTCTTTCGTGGTTTCTCGTCTTTTTCGTGGTTTTTTCCGTGACAAGTCGGAAGGGATGAGTTTCATCGAAAAACGTGTGAAATAGATTTTTGTGCAACAATTTCAAAACTATTTTCGGGGAAAATGTTGTAGACCTTCGTGGACAATTTTCTGTGCCAGGGGCAGATTGAGAGGGCCGTGCTGGTATAATATGGAGAAGCACCGGCTTCTGCTCTCCTCCACTTGAAGATCAATCACATCGGAAAATCACAATGGGTCTTATTTCAAAACTTCGGCGGCACATGCCGTCGCAAGAGCAATGATACGGAGCTTTGGTACCGCATCGTGTCTGGCTAAAACTCCATACGTCCCGCAGTACCACGTATTCGCCAGAAACTCTGGCGATCACTCTTGTCAGTAATCGCGCAATAAACTGTGTCAGACCTCACACCATACACACCATATCTCGGTTTCAGACTAAAGGATTATGACAGAGCTCTAGCGGTACTCTTACGTCTAAATCTTAGTTTGGAGAATGATCCCAGACCTCGATCCGTACACATGAATGTCTTGGTTTGGGTCTGGCAAAAATACTAGCTATTTTGCGACATTTCACAATAAAAACTAAATTTCATGAAATCTCGCGGATAGTCTGGCTAAACCTACCAAACAGCTCGAGACTTCACCTCTCTATTCTAATCTACATCAAATCTCGACATGAGTGCACTTGATCGAGCCAGACTTTCCGCAAGATAATACGAAGTCTCGGATTTTCTTGTGAACCAGACCCTCTCGATACTTTTAGAGAGACACCTCTTGCCAGATTTTCTGCGAGATGTATTTTTACACGGGTAGAAAACAGTTATTGAATTACGAATAGCTTATTATGGAACCTTCGACTATTCCACACAGAATATATTATGTTGAATATCATTCCACTGAGTATGTTTCCCTTCATGACTTGTTATCTTTTTGTAAAAAGTTCATGGCCGTTGAACGCACTTAATGAATAAATCAAGTTGTGATGTTACGAAAGGATTATGCGTGCGATGGGTGCACAAGATACCAAAATTGTTCAACATGGTTTTGGTCTCATCAACATCCAAAACTGTCAATAACTACAGGGAATATTCTCTCAAACAGATACGAGATCCTCAGAACTCACCGCTTAGCGGTTCGGTAATGCATTTAGTCCGGTTTGTACGGACTCTCTTGATGAAAATTGTGGTCGAGCTAGAACGAGAGATCAGGAAGAAGAGCAATTCAAGATTAGAGGGTACAAACATGCAAAGCTCAACAACCTTGGGGAATTTCTTTTGTTCCAAGCGTTGCGTTGGCGTGAGGGTGAAGCACATCACTCCGATCACTTCGCTCTTGGATGCATCTCCTGCAGAAAAATCTGAGGTCGCTTCTCACGTAATACGGCGTAATAAAACGTTTATACATCCGGGCTGTGGCGTGACTGCACTTTCGAGTCCGAAGGCCCGACCGTACACTGACAAGGTGGGCGGTCGAGCATAGCGAATCTCATCCCCTCATCTCCGTCGCCCCGTATCTGTGAATCGATGCGGACCATTCCGGAGCGCAGAGCACATGGGCTGTGTGAAGCTCGGATCGAGCGGGCTCTTTGGTCGTACACAGATGGCTATGAATCGCGTAATACATATCGTCTCAGAGCGATTTCGGGTAAGCCAAGCGGGCCGGATCGGATCTTCATCGGGTTCTGATCGGCTAAATCGACCGCACTGCGACTCGTTAATATTTACTCTGGCGCTCGCTTTGCCAAGCAGCGACTCCCATCTTCCACTCAAACTTGCAGTGACGCACACAGAAGCCCCGTCACTCGCCTGCTTTTCTATTTTACCCCGATACACCCCGCATCAACTTCCCATTTCTCGCTCCAGCCGCTTTTACCAATACCTTCGTCCACTGAGTCGCGACTCCATTTGATCCGAGCGCAATTTCGTTTTCGCGAGCTTGTTCGATATTCATGTTACCTGTCACTTCTGTCAACCATTTCATCGGATCGCCTCTCATTGCTTCGACAAAACTTGCTACACTTCATTGCGGGACTACGATGGAGAAAAATACCAAACCTCATATTG
Organism: Eretmocerus hayati; assembly: GCA_029851415.1. Lineage (NCBI taxonomy): Eukaryota > Metazoa > Arthropoda > Insecta > Hymenoptera > Aphelinidae > Eretmocerus > Eretmocerus hayati. The sequence continues at coordinate 49,395,561 of CM056743.1, forward strand.
TGAAGCTCTTGAATATACGATTGTATGAGAATAGGAGGTGGAGAACATCAAGAATTACCTTCGTATCTCTCATGAATTTTGTTCCTCACGTTTCTCAGGTTCTCTCTCTCTCCCTCTCTCTCTTCCACGATCGTCCAAACGACCATCCCCTCTTCTGACAGGTAAGCGCATGATCACGTGTTATGCGAGAGTAGAAGTTATGGCAAGGAACCAATTTTAGGACGAACTGAATGATGCTGGTCCTCATTTGGGCCTGTCCGCGGAACTTTCAACATTCGTATTACTGCACAAAACCTCTGAACATGCAAACGATTATCAAGGTTTCGAAACTGATTCCGTTCTCACATCTGTGCATAATGCTCTATTCCTCATTTCCAGACGACAGAAATTCACGATTATAATGTATTCTTGTACTTTTACAAGCGAATTGTTCTGCTAGGAATGCATACGGGTGCCTGATGACCCATTCCATTCTCATTCAATACTTATGCATGGAAGAGCAGAGCCTTGAAGCTACCGAATGTTGAAATCGATATGGGTTCATCTGTCATGTAACTTTGCATCTGACCATGGCACGCTCATTTGGTCGAAAAAATACAGTTTGATCTCCCATTTTTTTAAGTTACTCTTTCATTTAAGGATGATATTTTTGATGCACCTATTCCGCTGATGGTTGGTTCGTTGGTGTATTCTGAATCTGTATCACACAATAGTATTTCCATTTATTGAGAATATTTTTGCTAGACTTCGATCGTAGCCCTTTCCATTCTCAGTCCCAATGTTCGGTCGCTAACATCGTTTCCCCTCGTTTGAAGCGTTCAATAGATTCTATTCCACCCTGCAATTTCTTCGTCCAATGCATTTGCGTGAATTTCGATTACAGACTACGACCGATCGATTCTTACTCTACAGAAGAGTAGCAGCTGTAGCGAGTCTCGAATCAAACTGGAAACCCTTCCAATTTACACGAAGGACTTGAATGGAAATTTTCGCTATTCCGAACACGAGATCGAATTCTCATAACAATTCTTCTTTTACCTATACCTCAAACGAGAACATCGTGAAATTCGATTGCCAAACTGTCAAGATATAATTATATTCTCAAAACGACTTATGATTATTTTTAGCAGTATGAATCGAATCCGAATGAGAGTCTAATCACATCATCGTCGACGGAGATTAAAGAATCGGAAACTATTTGTTTTCCGATTAATTTGAAGTTCATATAGGGTGATCTTATTCACGCTGAGAAAACAGTCAACCATAGGGCTTCACTCGAGCGAGAAAGGCGAGAAATGAGAGCAATCTCGTGTCGTCTCGTGCTTAACAGCCCTTCATCTCGTCTCGTATCGAGATCGCCGGAGATTAGAAAACTTCAATCTCGCATCGTCTCGATTCTGGTCCCGAGATCGAGACGAGAATATCGGGAATTCGAGATCCACTCTAAGAATTCTGTACTAATCACTCCAATCGAAAAACTCGTCTCGTCCACGAAGACGCTTTCAAACTCCGCGCTACGCACGCCCGATTAGAAATATGTTCAAGCGGCTTGAAGATTTTATCAAATCTTGATCAAGTTTTTTATCAAGACTTGATCAAGAAAAAACTCCTACTTGATGAAACTTGATTTTTTTCTTGATGTTTACTTGAGGTGTGTTTGTTTGTTTACCTCGTGCTGTAGACAACGCGAGGCAAAGCGCGTCTGTGTCGCCTATTATTGTTATAGTTCTGTGGCCCCAGATGAATTATAATTATTTGCAGCTCTTTGCAGACTCAGAAAAGACACCCGTGATGCTGTTATTATTATTATTATAGTACTCTAAAACGTGACACAGACTCCGACCATTTTTTAGGTTAGGTGTCTCGATATCTGTGTCTAAATAGGATATAGACTAACTTCGAAGATCACTTATGCCTTATTGGATTGATAGATTTACCAGGAGGGTGTTTCAGACCCGGATCACGGATTCGGCTCAAACTCTGGGAATATTCTCCCTTTGGTGCCAGAAGATGAAACCCAAAATTATAGACCCTAACGTTTAAGCATTTCCGAGTTACAGCCAAGGACATTAGAGTTGCCCATATGGGCCCATGTTAAAAATCATACATATAGGTATATCTGTAACGCTAATGTCCTTGGCTGTAGCTCAGAAATGCTTGAGCGTTAGGGTCTACAATTTTGGGTTCCATCTTTTGGCACCAAAAGGAGACTATTCCCAGCGTTTGAGCCAAATCCGTGATCCGGATCTGAAACACTCTCCTGGTTAGTGATCGTTGATGTGCCGTAAAAAATGTATGTAATCCTTTATCACGTGAGTCTGGTGTTTCCAAGAGAAGTCAATGAATACTGGAGCAACCAAATCTTAACAGTAATTATATGATAAAGTAGTCGCATTCCGGAAAAATAATCCTAGATATTCAAATATCAACCAAGAATTCCGAAAACGAGTGAATTACAGTTCGTTTCCGAATTTGAATTCAAAATTGAAATATATCGGATTTGAGGTTAAGTTGAACTTGTCAACACACAGTGACCCTATAACTCCCTAGAAACCTCAAGTGAGAACGTCAAGTTTGATCAAGTAGGAGTTTTTTTCTTGATCAAGGCTTGATAAATTTGATCAAGCCTTTGGTCAAAACTTGATCAAGGCTTGAATTTCATTTCTAATCGGGATATGTTGACAAATCTGCCAATAACGTACACATATGTCACGGGTAAACCCGAATTCTATCGAGTCAATTACCGATTGAGTATCAGGAGATCGGCTGCTTTTGTTTACGTTTGGAATCAGTTATTCACAGTTTGGTGTGCGAAATAGTTTGAAATATTTTCTAGCTGTATTATTCATCTTTTCAATTCATCGTGGCCTCCAGTTTGGGAATATTTTATATGAGGAAATATATTCAGGATGTCCAGTACGAGTAAGAGAGTGGATTATTCGAAATATTATGATCATGGACATAATGCAGGAGGGAAAATCGGTATCTGCCTCATATGCCAAAACAAGAAAATAACGAAAGAAGTGAAAATGAAGGACAGCAATACCAGCGGTCTGAAGAGACACCTCGAAATTTTTCATAAGAGCGAGTATAATCTTCTCTTTGATTCCAAGCAGCTCACCTCCAAAAAAATCAATCCAGTCGTGTGCGTCAATCGATGGATACATAGCGTTCTGAAAGATGTCATCTGCCAACTGCCTTTCATGTTCTAATCTGTATTATTATATTGGAATCTCACGTTTTTCTCCGTTTGTAATATGCGATGACAAAACTTTATTTTATATACCATTACTCTATTTTATATTATTAACTTTATTTCATATTCGTGACAATGTCAATTTTTTGTTTCTCTCGTGCACGATGTTCACAAAGTGTTTGTTTCATAGAATCGAAGTTTAGTTGTCCATGTGATTGAATAATTGATTACATCGAGTTATGAAATTTCAAATTTGTACATGATTTATACCTCTATATATATATATAATATCGACGAGATCTCACTCGTCTCGGTATACATTGATATCGTATCGTCACGGAATCAGACCATGTGATCTCGTCTCGTATCGAGCTCGGGCTAACTCTCGGAGGCCACTGTATCGTCTCGTCTCGCTCCGAGATCTCGACCCGAGAACGAGACGAGACCCAGATCTCGGTTATGCCGTTATTGGTATCATCGTCCAGTATTTGAAATTGGTAAAGAAAATTCGATTGGATTCTGGATTTGAGTCACAAAATACACAATTGCTCCAATCATCAATTCGGGCGTTTTTTGAGGGTCAGATTTCATTGGAATTTGCTGGCCTCATGAGGGCTTCTTCAGAACTTTTAACCTGTGCGAAACGCACGCTGCCTGTGACCATCCAAATGATTATCAACTTTCCGAACCTGATTTTGATATACTTCGAGGCCCCTGGACGTTTCCACAATTCATCGAGCTCTCAAAGAAATCTGGCAATCCATGGCGCAGTCCGCAGCCTTCATTCCCAAGGTATCTCTTATCATTTTGTGCCTACCTAAACCTGCTGCGCGGATAACATTGCTCGAAGAATTATGCCAAATCCAATGACCATCTAGACATATTTTATTTCGAGAAAGCATAGGTTTTACTCGCGTGCCTCTGACTTACAAGGGGAGGTCCAATCTTGCGGAACACGGATCTTGATGAAACTCTGGTAGCCATCTTGTTTTGGTGAGAAATGGAGGTATCTCCAAGGGTCAAGTCCAATGGGCTTCCTATCTCAAGACCCAGCTATCGAGATTAACATTGTTCATATAGGCCCATGTTAAAAAGGCACATATATAGATATACTAACAATGCTAACCTCCATGGCTGTATCTCGGGATAGGAGGCTTATTGGACTAAATCCTTTGAGATACCTTCATTTCTCACCAAAACAAGATGATCCCCAGAGTTTCATCAAGATCCGTGTTCCGCAAGGTTGGACCTCTCCTTGTTAGCATTCATGAACGAACGTCGGAGTCGCGTGACCGATTTTTCATGGAAAATCCAAATTTTCCATACTCGTAATCAGCTGACAAAAAAACATCTGCAATAAGTACGTACAAAGCAAATTTTAGTGGCCTAGAAAAATACTAATGATATCTCCTTTACCTTAGGTGCATGCAACCAACTGCCTTGAAATGATATCTTCGGCAAGATGAGTGAGTTCATGAGCTCATTCGCCCGAAAAATATGAAATTTTTATGTCACGGAAAGGGGTTCACGCTCCTGAAACGTTTTGAGTATTTTTCTTCACCATTGTATAGATAATATCGCATACTTTTCAAATCCAGACTTGAAATGTTGTTTGAAATCCTTCTGTGAGTACCGGACGATTCTTGAAACATAAACAAGATGGATGTCCATGTGGATGATGGTGCAAGCTGTCCCGAGAGTATTTCAATCCCGTAATCAATCCTCGCTCTCCATCTACTGCTACAATCTCGCTTCATGTACAACGCTTATATTACTTGTCAATCAAACCATATTCCATTCGGCAAGCGTTCAGTCATCCACGTATGAATTACGATGCTCGCGTCTCTTATGCAAAATTCAAGTGTTCCTTATCTGAACATTGAATATGTCTGTTTAGTCTGATCTGGTAACAGCGAGTTGGCTCTTCTCTCCTGCAACTCTGCGGTTTGAAGCAGTCGTTCTAAGTTTATTTCGGACCGGCGCCTAATGAGCCGAGAATCCGAGGGCACATCGTGCGTTGAACCTCGGACACGAGCTGTAGCTTTGAACTCAGAGAGCAGCCCTTGCACTGGGTAGTTACGAAGTGAGCTCAGCTCCCTAGCGCGGGAAGCCGCTTAGCGCTGCACGGGGCGCATGCATGCTCTACGATATATGTATATCCGTATGTAGGACAGCCAAGATCCGGCTCAAACGGTGCTCCAACTAAAGCCCCATCATGCCACGTCTCTATCTCTCTCTTTCTCTCTGCAGAGACTAGACCTATTGCGAATCTTCCACATTTCGCTAAAGTTTTCGATACTATCATTAGCCATCAACTTGTTGGGCACCTTGAGAAAAATTGAATGATATCACCGTTACAATCAGGTTTTCGCAAGAATCTCAGCACTCAGACCGGTTTGCTGAAAGTATCTGAGGATATTAGACGTGGCATTGAACACAAACTTGTAACGCTTCAAATTCTGTTTGACTTCAGGTCTGCGTTTGATAGCATCAAACACTCTGAACTGCTCGAAAAGATGAAAGATCTGAATTTTTCTGAAGAGGCTTTGAGATGGTTCCATTCATACTTGAGTGGACGATCTCAGGTTATCGCTGATCAACATAATAATTCAACTGATTACCTTTCCAATAAATCTGGTTTCCCCCAAGGGTCAAACCCAGGGCCAATGGTATTCCTGATATTTATAAATTCCATATTGTCGGTTCTGAGGCTTTGCAAACCTTTACTCTTTGCAGATGATTTGCAAATCTATATACAATGTAGAACATCTGATCTCGCTGAGGCGACTCGTGAGTCAAATGAAGATATAGCTCGGATAGTTTCATGGGCGGAGCAAAATGGACTTAAATTAGAATTATCTAAAACAAAAACGATCCTTTACGCATCAGTCCAGTACCTCATGAGACTAGATCTGAGCCTCCTGCCACCAATACTCGTAGATGGTGTCACAGTTCCTCTTCAAACCACTGTGAAAAATCTGGGAATTTTTTTTTGTATGACCTCTCGTGGAATTCTCATATTGCAAGCATCTGTTCGGGAGTCAATGCGGTCTTACACATACTCCGTCATCGTGGTCATCTTCTGTCTCCAAAATTGAAACGTTTGCTTGTTAATGCTCTAGCTCTACTTCAGTTTGATTATTCATGCCTAGTCTATAACGATATGTCTGGTTACTTAGAAACAAAATTGCAGAGAGTGTTAAATATGTGTGTGAGATTCATTTTTCATCTGCGACGTGACGCTGCTCTCGAGCGTTATTATCTACGTCTGAATTGGTTATTTCTGACTTTGCACCGTAAGTCCTTCCTTTGCGTTCAACTTCATAAAATCTTCACCACATCTAAACCAGAGTATCTTCATGAACTTTTCAAAACATTGGACGAAGGAATAAGGCGTTCTGGGAGGAATCAATCATCGCGTGTCTTCTTACCCACTACTCGCACATCAGCGTCCGGTAGTGCGTTTTCCATGCAAGCAATGAAAAAATGGGAATCAGTACCAAATAGCATACGGAAAACCTGCCAGACTATAATCGAAAGTGATATATGCTGTTTTTGTAACCCTCGTTTTGTTGTTTTTTTTTTGTTTTTGTTCTTTCAAGTGTAAGAAATATTTCAATGTAATTGAATCATGCCATTATCGTCGAATTAATTCACTTTTGCATGCTCTGTTGTGATCTCGTTGCTATACGGTCTACCAAGACCAAGGCATAATGAATTTGTTATCAATCAATCTCTATCTCTCCCTCTCTACAGAAATATTGAAGAAATTGGCTGTCAGAATCGATCTCACCTTACGATTACTCAACAGGATAATTGGTATAACAGTTCTGATATACGCTCAAGACAGCCTCCCTCCGCCTCCTACATGAATAGCATTATTTTCAGCCTCTTTAAGAATATTAACCGACGAGGTGTCTTTTATTCGTACGGAGCCCCTAGACCAGGCTTGCCAACATAAAATCAAATCAGGGCTGCCAACTTCACGAGGCAAACGTTCGTAGGCGAGTATAAAAGTCCCTAGATTTGTTGAGATTGTTTGTATCTATTTATTGATGGGCTGGTGGAAGGGTAGATGGGTCGCCGGGTCGATGGGTCGGTGAGTCGGTGGGTGTCTGGGTGTGTGTGTGTGTGAGAGAGAGAGTATGTGAGTTCATGGGATTCTTTTTTGTGAGGCAGTCCAATACACGTACAATGACTAGACGAATATAATGAATACATCCGCATTTTACGACGTGCTGTCACCGCCTCGAGGATATGGATTTGTGTTTGTGTGTGTGTGTCTATTTTTGTTTCTTGTGTTTGTGAGAATGTGTGTAGAATCCTCTTTTGTGAGGCAGTCCAGTACACGTACACTTGCTAGCCCTCCTGCGCACAAAGCCGAGAATACTGGTCCTAATAACATGGGCTCCCTATATAAACTCTGCGCAATACGGCGTGCTGTCACCGACTCAAGGATATGTATTCGTGTTCGTGTGTGTGTGCGTCTATTTTTGTGTCTTGTGTTCGTTAGAATGTGTGGAATCCTTTCTCGTGAGGCAGCCCATGAAACATATACTAATTCCACGTGCTCATTACTGTATTTCCATCATATAACTTCGTTAGAATTGTGAGGATATTTTTCTTTAAATAATATATAATATATTTGAATTTGAAATTGAAATGGGAATACTATCGAAAATTATTCATCATCCCCGATATATAATGCTGAGTATATATTATGATAATAGTGGTGGTATAAGTGTTGTGAAGTGTATTCTGAGTAGTTGTAACTTCACGTCACAGGGACCGAGAGAGACATGATCAGATGGTTCTGACACGTATTGGTTACCTTCGCGGGCCAAGGGACGATGTTCAGATCAGAGGAAAACTAACGGTTGGATCTTGAGAAGTTGTGTCAGTGTAGAATGTTGTTCAATGTGATATCCATATCAGGATAAAGGTGTATGAGTTTCCAGTTTTTGTGTTTGTTGTTGAGGAATTTATGAGTTGTCATCAAGATATTGAGAGCCAATAAGATTAAAACTATAGCTAATTTTCTATGGAGCTAGATGATGGTAATCAGTCAAAATTTTCTCAACAAGTGATTTAAGATTTGAAGATCAACATATGTGGGAATATGTCCTATTAAGAATTTTCATATGTAGTTTTAAAATTAATAATTGGATCCTATTCGATAATCCGCATTTAGTCCACAAAATATTATTTCTAGTGAAATATATAAATGTCATTTCAGATGAAGATTTGGAATAGTTCTATCGAATTTGACTTAGAATGTAGATGTTGCAAACCGGATTTTTTGATATTCCTGTAAAATTTGGTTATTGTGAAGAGTTATTTGAATGTATTATTGTGTTGTTTATGATGTGTTGATGATATTGTATCAGATTTTTTGCGTCGGTCACTCTCAGCGGATTGAGTCGCTCTTGAGCCATGGCCTAAGTAAGTCACCGCAACGTTATCATCAGTATTGCATGTGAATGTTATGTTTTTGGCGAATGTGTATGTTTATTTCGTGTATGATAGTTGATAATGTAAAGTGCGAGTTGTTAAAGAATCAGGATTGGATTTATCTGCGTCGGTCGCTCTCAGCGGAGTGAGTCACTCTTGAGCCATGGCCCAAGCAAGTCACCGCAACGTCATCCTCTGTGTCAAGTATGATGTTGTAAAGGTGTCGTGTACTTGTCCATTTTGCAACATCTTGAAGTTCATTTGAAATATTTTGAGGAGCTGAATACATTATTGTGATATAAGGATTTTAGAACTTTTGAAATAACTCACTTGTTCCAGTATCTTGAAGTTGAATGAATGAGATTATTCTCATTGTTGTATGAGAAGTGACAGTTGAAAAACTTAGATGAAATCTTATGTTAAAAGAAGTGAATTGGCACAAAGAGACGGCTTGGGATGATGGTCCGAACCAAATCATATTTTTCAACATATGTTAGGATCCCACATACTTTTTATGAACATTGTAATACTTGAAGTAAATTGTAAAGATATTTAAAGGTGTTGAATATATCATTATTATATGAGAATTTTAGAACTTCTGGAATAATCTACTTGTTCCATCATCTCAACGTTGGATGGATGGAATCATTCAAATTGTTGTATGGGAATTGAACGATTATAAACGTTATTAGAAACTTACGTTAGAGGAAGTAAATTGACACAGGGGGACGGGTTGGGATGATATTCCCAACCAAAAATATTCAGTATTATATATTTCAACACGTTCAGGATTTCACATAATTCTCATATATATACTTATGACCTATTACATGTATCATATATTCAGAAGATAGATATGTTAATGTTGAATATTTTGATGTAGAATGATGTAAATATTATATATTAATTGTTAGAGCTTTTCCAAAGGATCTCTAATTCTTTTGTCATTTCTCCATTGTTCCTTATTGTGCATAATTGAATTTGAGATGAAAGCTGGAATGATTGTGATGGTGAATTTTCAAATCCTCGTTATTCGTTGAAGTATCATATATTTAGAAGATAGATATATTGATGTTGAATATTTTGATGTAGAATGATGTAAATATTATATATTAATTGTTAGAGCTTTTCGAAAGGATCTCTAATACTTTTGTTATTTCTCCATCGTTTCTTATTGTGCATAATTGAATTTGAGATGAAAGCTGGAATGATTAAGATGGTGAATTTTCAAATCCTCGTTATTCGTTGATGAGTATATCATGATAATAGTATAAGTGTTGCGGAATGTATTTTGGGTAGGTGTAATTTCACGTCACCGTGACTGAAAGACTCATTGTCGAATATACCTCATTTGTATTGGTTATCCTAAACGGGCCAAGGGACGATATTCAGATCAGAGGAATCTAACAGTTTGATCTTGAGAGGTAGTGTCAGTTTGCAATGTTGGTCATGTGGTATTCCAAGTCATTTAAAAATATACAGATGGTGGTTGCTGAGTGATGAGTTTCTGTAACATAATGTTGAGGGATACATTGTTTGGAAAGAAAAAATGAATAAATTTCACTTGATTCGATCAACATTATGGATAATATTCAATATTGGTTAGTGAAAAAAATTAGAAATCCTTCTTGGAGGCAATATATGATTAAACTATCATGTAAATGAAACATGCGTATATACTAATCGATGAGGCATAGAAAAGATTCATAAGATATAGTGAAGATTTTTCCGTCATCACAAGAATTTCTGTTTTTTTCTTCTCAATCAGAACGATTCCAGGGATTCTGAGGGTGGTATCTAGATCTCCACTGATCTTATTTCCACTCTAGATTTCCACTGATCTTATTTCTCCATGATGGCTGAAATCGCTCCTAATCTTGTTTGTTTGCTTCTTGATACTAATAATTCAATATAATGAAATTGTATAAAAATTGTATATATCAATAAAACGCGATTAGGATGACATAAGATGATAGGATGGGGTAGGGGAAATTCTTTTATTATTTTCTTTAGGGGTTATCAACAACTCTCTATAAAAAATTCTAAAACTTATATATTTTTCTTGGAATAATCTTCTATGATGGATGGCGACCTCGATAGTGATGTTTCATTTTCGTGATTCTGGTGGCATCTATAATATATTAGTATTCTGAAAAAATGAAAGTTTCCACAAATTTTTTTCATTAATATTATTCTTTATAACATCTTACTCTTATTGCGTTAGTTACTCAAACATAATTCATCGTTGTGTATAATATTTACTGTTTCTCTCATGAGATTTATATTTTAAATATACATATGTATGTATATTACCTTTGTGATAGAATTAATGAAATTCACAAGAGAAGAAGAAAGAATGAAAATTTGAGAACATCATATGAGCACATCGCATAGCAAACAATGATGAAACGTTTCAGAAGTTCAAATGTATACCAATTTTGTGTTAAATATACACTATATGAATTCATCCAGATGGTTGAATGAAAAATCCAAACAGTCGGTTGAAAGGAAATTCGACCATTTGGTTGAAAATTAAACCAGTTCAGTTGAAAACTCACTGAGTTCTCCGACCATTTGGTTGAAATTGACAACAAATAATTGAACCCTTGATCCAACCAAGCAGATGAATCTTTCATTTAATCAACTGATTAAAGTCTCTCGGAAAACATTTTCGCATTGTAAGTCCTAGTCTTTCAAGCCTACAGTAATTGTTCATTTTGAAATTAGACAATAAGTAACCCGAAGAGGAACATATTCAGATATCCGAAACCGGTCGTTTCTGGATGTAAATCAGAGAATCAAATAGTTCATGGATAGCATTAGATCCAAACAGTAAAAAACCTCATAGTAAATTATGATCGTATCGTAACTATGTGCTGCTATAGCTTCCTCACACTGCATTCGAAAAGCACTCGGTTGACTGGCCTCCCCCTATCCTCCAATGATTCCACCGAGATTCCGCCTCCGATTTCCGGCTTCCGATCGCTCCTTCCGTACCTTCGCCACGTACCTACACTGCACGCATTTTTATGCTTGCAGATCTCGACCCAACGCCAGCCGGATGCAATAAGAGCTCCCAACGGAGTAATCGCGATGGGATATTCCCGAATGCCCGTCCTTCCTACTTTCTTCGTACTCAGTCAAGACGACCCTTATACTCTGAACATCAGTGCCATACTGTATGATGCATCTCTTTTGTTGGCGCTGACGCGTATGATGGGAGAAATGTTATAATATATTCTCATATTGCACATACATACGCACACGTACAAGAGCGAGTGACATGAAAGCCCGCTTTTGCATTCACGAATCCAATTTATTCCATCATAACGTAACATTTTCGGTTTTCATTGAATTTGAATAGGATCTATATCTAGTAAAAAAGACATTTCGTCACTATAGACTTGATACCAGCCATGCTACTCCTGAGTGGGCAATGCGCTGCCATTCTTTTGAAATTCAGTTTACTCACTCTACTTTTGAGGGAATACATTCTTTAAAGTATTACCAGTGCGCGCTCGAGAATTGAGGAAGTGAAGATTCAATAATAGCACATGCGTTATCTATTTGAGAGCTGAAAGAATATCTACTATCACGAAAAAAACATTCAGCAAGACGTAACTTTCCGAATCATTTCTTCATCATTTCTTATCAGTATTATGAGTCAAAACACGAGAGTTCAGTCCATATTCAATGACTAGAAGAGTGTTTTCGGTATTAATGGCATCCAAACCAAGGCCCAAGCAATCCTTTGCTCAATGTCCGTACGCTCTCATTCACGTTTCGATATTGTTTCGTATTTTTGATTCGAGAGAATTTTTGTGCGAGTTAGTTACCTAATTTATTCTTAAAAAATGATTGCTCCTCACACGTTATTTTTGTCAAAACCGAGAATAGAATCAATGCACTGAATGTTTCGGTGGCTCAGAACTCACCTTAGACTGTGGGTCCCGCAAAATAACCCCTAAAAAGAGTAATCTCTAAAAGAAGACTTGAAAATGCGTTTATAACAGGAAAAAGGATGTGCTGGATGACGGGGCAAAAAATTCCAGGTACCAGGCGTATCGTCAATTTTTATTTTTGAATTCCGCTCCAGTCAATTTGTGATATCATGACAGCGACAGATAATCTGGCGCGCTCAACTGTCTACACATATGAGATGAAGGCTGTAGCCCACACACACACACACAGATGATGCCTTTCATAAGAGTGCAAACTTTGTCCAACAAGCTTTTGTCCACCGTAAGCACCCTGAGTGTTCGCCTGAGAAGGTTCAGGTGATCGAGGTAGGATACCCCTCCAAAATCAATGTAAATTATCCAAAGTTCTGTGGATTATTTCTCTCATGAGGTTTTCCGAAATTTTCGTGTGTCGGAACTTGATTGATCAAATCAATAAAAGACTTGCATTGGGCAATGGGGTTAAAGTGGAATTCCAATTCGAATAGATAACTGGAGTTGTGTTCGAGCTTTGGACTGCAAACATTTCCAAACTACCGAAGAGTGTAAAACGATTGGATCGCGGTTCCAATGATGATCACTCGTGATAATGAATAACTATAAATTCTCAACGTGCGCAAGCGCTCTAATTCGCAAATTTCAAAATTATAATGAGGGCGTCGAAACCATTCATCATAAAATTAAAATCGATTGAGTGAGATTTCTTCTTTCTTGATTTGGGATGACTGAATGATCATACATTCGAAGGTAAAAGCTTATTGCCTTGATCGGTAGCTCAAAATTTCAAGACTTGAGCATTTTATTCGATCTGGGCGACTCGCATCGTTCGCGACAGTCGAACCACTTTCATTCACTCAAACAAAAAGATAAATATATCTTAGGCCCAAGTGCTCTGAACAGCCTAAATCGAATCAATCCCAGGTATCTACTTTCGTAAGTGCATTCGTGCAAATCACGCGCGCAATCATTAGGTATGAGCGGTAAATGATTAGATTCTTGCTTTTTAAAACCACTTTTTGAATTGAGTAAGTCAGCAGCAGCATAGCCTAAAGTCCAGCGTCCTTCAATAAACATAAAAGTGATGGTAAGGAAGGTTGGATGAGCGTCGTGTTCTGCTACATTTTTATTGCGATACTTGCTGTGGGGTGTTACGTCAAAGCTATCGATCCTCGTATCGATCAGCGCAAGAGGTACAGTAGAACCTCTCTGTAGCGGACACCTTGTGTGCCTCAAAAAGTGTCCGCTATTCCAAGGGTCTTGAATTTTGAGTCAACCGTGTCAATTTTCATGTACATATTTATTCATGTGAAATTCATAAAACCTTCTCACACGTTTTTCATTCTCACCAGAGTCATATGGAGTTAGTCAACATAGAAGCATGCGTCTCAAGAAAGTAAAATTATAGACACTCTCATGATTTTTTTCAATGAGTATTCAGACAAGGTCTTTGCTCCTTCGTTTACATATTATGTCATTTTCATACTAGATTTCAATTTCTGACATTTTTGTCAAACAAGACAATGAATCGTTTTTGGCAAGTAAAGTTTTCAAGGTAGATGAGCATTTCTGCACATCAGCATGGGAAACAGGGACATCATCAGATATTTTTTGCATGCTCTCATCCTCTGACTCATTGTCGCTCTTTTGTGGTAGCTCCTCTTCAATTATCTCTTGTATATTCATTGATGTACTTTCAATGGACAAAGCGCTGTCAATATTTACATACCGGTCAGCTAGACATCCGAATCCATTGAATAGCTCATTCAACTCGCTCACATCATTATGAATTTGCACCCATTTTTCACAAGTATTGCACGGAGGTTTTCCTTGTCTTTTATCATCTCACCAACTTGTGTTCTTCCTATACCCAATTTAACGGCAGCATCACGGAGAGATAGATTCTCTTCCTCACAAACCTCTATGATTCCTAATTTATCTTTGATCATCAATCTTTTCCGTTTCTGTGCCATGTTTACTTTGATATGATACTTTGAAATGCGAGGAAGTACTGATGAAAACAGCTCGCAAAATTTGCTATGGATATACATACGGAGTCAATAAACAACTGTATTGATTCCTGACAATGAGAATCGCTGTCTTTCGTGCGTGATTCGATTTTTCTTCTAATGATATCGCTGTTCGAGGATAACTCGGATTTTGGAAGGAGAAGTTGGGTGTCCGCTATTGCAAGGTGAAATTACACTGGATTGAAACATTTCGCCAGCAAAATTCATTCGCTATTGCGGGGTGTCCGCTATTCCAAGGGTTTAGTCCCATAAAAGCCAATGGAAATCAAATCGAGCGTCGAAAATTTTCCGCTATATCGAGGTGTCCGCTATTCCAAGGTGTCCGATATTCAAGGTTCTACTGTATCTTACAAATCTGTTGTATTATTTGGTCCTCGATGAGTGGGTTAAACTACACTACATTGGCGCTTGAATGAGCAAATAGGAATGCAAAATTGAAAGTATAAATGCTTATGAGAATACGATCAAGATTTTCTCATGATCATCCTCAAAATAGGAATTCCAATCATGGAGAAATTGACGACCAGAGACCCGAGGAAATGTGCCATGATTGAAAAGATCATCAGCCTCATTTCAACTCTATAATTTTTTACCTCGAATATGTTGCGAAAATTTTGATTGTTGCACGCAGCACAATGGAAATGCATTGCATCAAGATCAGATGCATTATTCATTAAGACACGTCCTTTCATCGTCCATGCTTCGTCCCCCCCCCCCAAAAAATCTACTGATCATAGAATTCATCTCGAAGATTTGATCGTTCACGATCAAGTAATTTGTAATTTATGAAAAGAGCAATTTTTCACGTCGATTTTCCGAAACTGAACTCAACTGACTCGAATCTCCATTACAACAAAAACATTTCAATTTGAAATCAAAACATAAACATATTGTCGGACACAACCACAACCATTCTCACCTCCACACAAAAATAAGATATAAAAATTTCGAGATACGCCAACTTCTCGATTAACCTGGGGATTAATGAGAGGGATAAAGGTTCGAAACCGAAATTACGAGCTCGTCAGTTTGATCCACCGACGTTTCTGTCACAACATGACTGATCACATTACCACTTCCCACGACATCCAAGAACAGATGAGTTTCACAACTAAACCTCGAACTAAACTAAGGAATGTCTGTACGATCGATATCTCGATCGATGCAATCGAAATCAGATTAGACATATAATAGTCTTCTGAATTTGGGATTCACGTTTCAAGTTGTAATTATTCACGACTGAAAACTTTGTAACAAACTTCTGAAGTGGAAAAATGAGTGAATCATGATGATATCTTGCTTGAGTAACTAGGTCTCGCGGATGCGAGAGAAAAATTGTATTCACTTGGCGTAGTGAGCTACATATTATGCAACTTGTTCCGAAAATTTCCCAAAATTACAAAGTAAAATGCAAAGACTAGGAGAACATGTTGCGTGGTTGACGACTCGCTTGAAAATTCGTATAATGTATGCGCATTTCTTCAACACTCTTCTACTTTTTCCATTTCTCATCCCCGAGCCTTTTTTCTCTTGTTATCCTAAATTACTCTTCATCTGAATCAGCCTTGTTCCTCACCATCTGCCCGCTGACACTACTTTTCTTCTTTTGCTCTCTAGTTTTCTCGTTATCTGCAATTACTCTCTTACATTCGAGAAAATGAAAATTTTTCTATGAAATGTCTGGATGTTGAGTCGTGTATTCACCGTCTTACGCTATCTCTTTTTAGTTCAACTGAAAGTTTTGTATTTCATATCTGGTACAGTAATCACTAACAAAGGAACAGATTCCGCGTCCTCTAAGATGCAAACTATTGCTTCCCAAATGTATGTGATCCACTCGCCATTCATTTTACTATTCTCACAAGGAGAGTCCAAAGGGTTCGGGAGCTGGATCTGGCTTAAACTCTGGGAATCATCTCCT
The DNA here is from genome assembly GCA_029851415.1 of Eretmocerus hayati. Classification (NCBI taxonomy): domain Eukaryota; kingdom Metazoa; phylum Arthropoda; class Insecta; order Hymenoptera; family Aphelinidae; genus Eretmocerus; species Eretmocerus hayati. The sequence continues at coordinate 49,412,115 of CM056743.1, forward strand.
TTTGGCACCAAAAGATGATACCCGAAGCCACAGAGTCTAACGCTCAAGCGTTTCCGAGCCACAGGCCACAACCCATGGATTACAGTATATCTATATATACCATTTTTCCACATATATAATTATACTGTAATGCATGGGTTGTGGCCTGTACCTCGGAAACGCTTGAGCGTTAGACTCTACGGCTTTGGGTATGATCTTTTGGTGCCAAAAGGAGATGATTCCCAGAGTTCGAGCCAGATCCAGCTCCCGAACCCCTCAGACTCCACTTGTCAGATGAATACAATCTCCTTGTTCCTGAAAATTGTTGATTTCATCTCCTTCTTCTTCTCAAGTATATTAGGTCGTATGTTACAGCGATACAATAGTACATGTTTCCGCACAACGAGTGATACTTTCCGGCCCGAGCCAAAGGCGAGGGTCGGAATCATCACGAGAATGCGGAAACCACCCCATCCGAGTGTTGAATACTATTTTTCCATCTTCTGTGTGGGGAACAAAATCAAAAAACCCGTGCGGAAAAGTCAGTTCCCGCACAGAAGATGGAAACTGCTTCTTCAAAATCCCCTCATGCAACTTTAACATCTATCGAATTTTCGGCCAATCTATTTATCGAAAATTTTAATCATATTTTTGAGATGTTTTTCGAGATATTTTAAGATCACTTCTAGCATTATTCCACCTTGTGACTCTCAAACGAAACCAAGACGCCGGATCAAAATGAACCTTGTACTGCTGTCAGGAAAAAGTTTCCCTTTGCTCCGTGCATTCAAAAAAATACATTGCATGATTCTACCTAGCGTATACCAGGGCTGCTCAACAACCCGGAAACACACTGGGGTCGAACAATCTGGGCAATTGAAATAAGTCGGTACCGAATACTTGCGCAGTCGCAACTCGGACAATATTAAGCGTGATGCATCAAAAAGTTGTAAGCTCTGCAATATAAAACGGTGATTTTTCAAGTATTGGTCAGAAACTAATGATGATGTGTCGTATCATCGCCCCCGAAGAAGAGTAACACTTCCTTAATTACCAGTGAAGAGTATAACACCTTCTGGATGCATTCATGAAAAAAAATACACCATCCATATCCGATAGGACGGAGATTGAGGCGATGCGGTCACCGTGCACCTTGACCATGGACCTTGAAAATACATCTTACATAAAAAGTTTGATGATTGAAAGTGTGAGACGAGTTGTCGGATACTTGTTATTGCCCAACTCGTATTCCTCAATCCGTCGCTTAGCCCAAATCACAAGAGAATCGGAGAAAAGTGGGAATAACTCGGCCGCGGAAACCTCCTAACCTATAATATACGCACGTTTACATTCCCAACTTTCTCCGATTCTATTGCAATTTGGGCTTAACGAAGAGCGGACAAATCTAAGTTAGATGATAACAAATATTTGTGCGCTCGTCGTTGAGCCTGAATCGCAACCGAATCGGAGAAAGATGGGGATGATTCTCAGCTTGCATGGTGACCGCATCGCCGCATCGCCTTAACACGTATTTTTAACCAGCGACGGAAAATAACGCCCGGCGGTAGCTCCCGACGAATAGTAACATCCGTTCGTAACTATACCGGCGAATGTGAACACGTTGCCCGTAGAAGTGACGAAAAGTATACGTTTTCCGGAAGCCCGGACGAAGAAATACACCCCCCGTAACCCCAGACGAAGAAGAACACTTGCCGTAAGCCCCGACGAAAAAGAAGAAAACACTTGCTGTTATGACCCGACGAAGAAAAGCACCTCCCGTAAGCTCCGGAGAAGAAAAACACCTGGTGGTGATAGTTGAAGTTATTATTTCAAAGAAGAAATGTTAATTTCAATGTTTTCTGGCCGAGAATATATTTCTTCCCATCGATACTGTAGACGAAGACTGCAGTTTTTCTCGCGTACATAATATTTCACACTAGAGTATACTTTTGAGGAAAATTTTGAAAATAGGATTCCTGGAGAATCAGTTTTTCATGTATTCAACTTTGTTCTCCATAGGAAAAAGCTATAACATGAAAACTATATCCAAAAACAGCATTGTTAGAAATACTTATTGCAAGTCCAAAACAATATACGAATACATGCTCAAAAGGAGTTACAGGATCTTACAAGCAAGAAGAGCAAACTTATCTTTCACCTTTGAATTGACTTGAAATACCAAGAGAAGAATCTGAGATACGGTGCTTTCTTGTGAGCGACACGTGAGGATCGCCCATATAGACATCATGGTGATACGACCTGATTCGAAGCTTAAAAATTTTGGAGTATAATAATTCTGTACGAAAACAAGACCGAATAATTCCTGGAATCTCCTGAATTTGGGCTTGAGTTCAGGTATTCGATTGACAAAGTATACTGTGAACTCAACGTCCTTCAAGAGGAACAGATTAGGGAGACAAAACGAGGAAAAAGATACAGCTCCCTCAAAATATGCAATGATTGCGGGGGCATTCTTAGTAAAAGAAATAAGGGTGGACTAGAATTATCGCACAGATTTTCAAGAGAAAGAGAGTAGTTTTGATGAATGTGTGCAGAAGAAATTATGCGATGGATGATATTTACGAGGCGTTCTTGGTTTGTAGCAGAGGTGATGATGCTCTCTCCCGAATCTGGGGGAGTTCTCCCGATGCCTCAGGAAAATTAACGGAACACATTCTGGAAATGATGCAGATCAGTGCGAGAGTTATTACCGGGCTACCTGAAGACATCACCACTACTTTCTCTTCCCAAATATCACCAGCAAAATGGAGGAATGAGTGATAGCCAAACCATTTTTGGAGTATTTAGATTTTGATGCGCGATACCTCGATTTGAAACAAGAGGTGATCGGCGTCTATTGAACTTCTACAGTTCGTATACTTCAGCAGCAATCAATTTGAATCGTTGAGTGCAAAACGTATAAGGCGCAATCATACAGATCAGCTGAAAGTGAAATGGAAAGTGATGAAGTGAGTATTTGTATGAAGTTTAATAGTGTAACTTCGTTTCACTTTATTCATTATCTGTTTGTACTGAAACGCATTTTCTACAGTAAAATCCACCCGATTTAATTTCACCTTTACTAGGTGCAAATTTCTGAACAAATTGGAAACAATATAACTCTACTGGGTTCACACAAAGAATACAATTATAGAACCATCAAGATTTTCATCATTTGAAAAACGTCATTCCACGAGAATTCCTCCCCATTTGTCAATTCTCACGGATGGAAGCGCGAAAACAGAAATGCAATTTAATCTGGCAATATTCTCGTTAAATTTGAAGAGGAGGTCCACAATTTGATGTTATAACGTTAATTTCGAGCAACGACGATCATAATTTCCATATTTCTTGCAATAGGCCGCAGGATATCAATAACAGTACACATCATCAGATTTGTTTCGTAAAACGTTTTGAGTCACTTGAATGGGTACTTCGCAAAAAAATGATATAAGGTCAGAGTACCCAACTTGCCCCCATTAAGCCATTTTCTTAATAACTTTGGGCCATCTCCATATTTTCCAACGTACCTTAGCTCATTTTAAAGCTTGTTTTAAGACCTTCAGAATAAATTAAGGAACATTCCATTTGAACCAACTGGAGCCAAACTGTTTGAATTCTCCTAAAAGGTGATTTTTGAGAGTTTACAAAAGTGTGTACCCAACTTGCCCCCATTAAGCCTTTTTCTTAATAACTTTGGTTTACTTCAACGATTTTCAACGTGCTTGAGCTCATTTTGAAGCTTGTTTGAAGACCTTCAAAATGCATTAAACCACGTCCGATTTGGATCAATTGGAGCCAAACTATCTCAATTCTTCCGAAATAAATGATGTAAATCGGCGATAAAGTGTTTTTATCGCCGTGCACGCACATTTGGAGCTTTTTGGTGGTTCGAAACACTATTTCTGACCTATTTTGACGTGATGAACACGCTCTGAGTGGTAAAAAAAGTCGTTCTGCACGCCCTTTCGAGATACACGTATGGGGGCATGTTAGGTACACTCCGATGTTGGCATCCTTGTTTACAAATCGTCTCCGTGTTTTGCACATAAAACAGCTCCATATTCAAAATTTGCAATTTTGGAAAATGGATTTTGAAGGTATTGAAACAAGAAATTGAATGCGTTAAGGTATGTTAAGATTGGTTGAACTCAAAGAATTTGGCACCGATTTTATTGAAGGCGATTCCCTCGGTGCTTTCTTGGCTAAGCAATCACGAAAAATAGAAAAATCACTTTAGATTTTCTGAAGAACGCGGGAATGATTCGGGGTCGACGCAAATTATTTACTTTCTCATATTTCAACATTACAAACGTAAAAAAAAATTGCCGGGAGGCCAAGGAGTGCCCATCCCCGAGATCGGCATATGGGGGCAAGTTGGGTACAGAGGCAAGTTGGGTACACTTACCTTCATTGATTGGCCCGTTACTCATTGTAACTATTTGAAAGACGGGTACTCCATTACAAAAACTTGGATGTGACCGTTAGTGATCCAAACTCTCACTAGGTGGCCGAGCACTTTGGAGAGTCTTCTCGCAAGATGCAACGAAAGGCCTCTTTTCGTACATAAGTGCGTGGAAAACTCAGAATTTGAAATGAAGCGTGCGGTATAGTGTAGTTTGTAAGAATGGGTTAGGTACTTTTGGTACGGCACAATCAATTTAACACGTTCACTGCGACGGTGAAAACCGGCATCCCGCCCCAGAGTGCGAGAAAGTACAAACGCATGATTTTGCACCTTTGAAAGTCAAACGTTTTGGAATGTTATCAGTTTGACATATATGAGCAAATTAACAAAACGTAGTGATTTGGGGGAGAAAAGTTCTGAAAAAAATTCTCAACGCACATTACTTGGGTTCTACATACTCTCTGTTATCACTATCTAGAACTCTTTTTTCTTTTAAAGATCTTTATTTTCATATAGCAGATACAATGGATGGGATATGAGGCGAAAACGAAACTACTAACGAAATTCCTGTACATAATTGCTTCTTGGTAGTGAGTATGGCCTCTGTATAGGCATCTCGCTCACTCTCAATATACATGTCTTCTTCTGCGACCACTTTCTGTTAGTCCACTTCATGACTTGCAGCAGCAGCTGTGGATTGTCGAAGATTTCGGCTTGTTCACCATCAATTCAGGAAAAGAATTTACCTGCATAGTAAAAACCTGAAAGATTCTTTAGCGCTCTATTGGCTTTATAATCACTTAATGCTATTTACAGTGAAAAAAGTAAGCCTTCGAAAAGAGAACTATTTACATGTGTACATGATTATCGAGTGAAAACAATAGATAGACTTTGCAATTAGAAGGCTCAAATTGTGAGCCACAGTGTCAGGTACTTGTTAGTGATAGAATATTCGTTCGAATTATGCTGATTTGGTTTGCACGGGTTGGTTTTTTGCGCTTGTGTTGAGCTCTTTTTCTGAGCTCTTCTTTCATAATATTGTTTTCAGAGAGCCACCAATATTTGGAATTGACTCTGTATATATCAAAGTGGTCCCTACTAGGAATAATCTTAGAGAATCTTTTCGGCGTATTTGGCCCATTTGAGCCTAGTAAAATCTTTTCATCGGCTTGATGCCTTCTAAAGTGATGAAAAATAGGGACGTTAGCAGCATCTTGAATTTGTTCGAATTGGTCATGATACATAAATGCTTGGGGTTGTATATACCCAGTTAGAGCTCTATCTCTGCAAACTGGCTCATTAATGAAGGCTAACGATTGTAACAACTTGTTGTCAGTACTTTTGAGACTGGCAAAATAATCTCTTATAATTTTGATATAAAAATTGTCAATTCTAGGAATGTTCGCGATTTCATAAATGATTTTATTACTAACGAACTCTCTGGAGCCGGCTTTGCGATGAAGGTGTAGAGCGGTACGGAGGCAGTGGCGTTCAAATTGGCGGATTTTTTCCATAATATTCGAGCAGGTATTCCACCAGATCGGTGCGGCATATGTTAGAATAGGTCTTATTAGCAGCAGGTAGAAAATTATTTTTGCTCACTTCGGTAGTGATTTATTGTAGAACAAGCGGCTATAGACTCGAAATGATTTTTTGGCTTCCGCCAGCTGATTGAGCGGGATATCATTCAGCCTGAGGAGATAATCTAAGTCAACTCCAAGGTATTTGACCTGGCGTTCTGAGGGTCGGTGCCACGTTTAGAGATTTTGATCTGGAAATTTTTTATGGGCTCTCTTCGGTTGCTGTTAACAAATCTTAGAGGCCTATGAAAAAGAATGGTCTCACATTTGTCATCGTTGACCTGGAGGTTCAACATATTATAATGTTTGACTGTACTGTTTGTAATTGCCTCGAGTTCATCTCGGACTACTTCTGGCAATGGATTCGCTACTTGGATTATGTAATCATCCGCGGAGGCTTCAGAATATGTATCATTATTCGAGTTTAATTTGAATAGATTCAGTACCTTCCAGGAATATATATTGAAGAGCTCTGGTGAGTTGACGGTGCCTTGCATGAGGCCTCCTATCTTGTCGAATTCAATTGTCGAGCAAGAGGTACCGTTCCGAGTGACGAATTTCCTATTTGATGTCATATGCCAGACCATTTGAATGAAATCTACGGGATATTTGCTTTTAAGCAGAACGAAAAGAAGTCCAAAAGTCCAAACCGAGTCGAATGCTCTTTCGAGATCAACCAAGGTGGCGCCGATGACCTTTATTGTGTGGAGGTGGCTGTTAATTATGTCTACAAGTCTGTGTATGGCGTGAGTGGTAGAGTGCTTGAATTTGAATCCGAACTGATTCTTGGGGACGATCTTGAGCTTGTGTGTATAGTGTTTCAACGAGACGTTTATGATAGCTTCAAAAGCTTTACTAATAGCTGGTGTGAGGCTAACAGGTCTATGGCTAGACGTTGCGGTAGAGGGCTTGTTTTTTTTTTGGTATTGGCAAAATCTAAGCTTTTTTCCAGGCGTCTGGAAAAATTCTCTAATTAAGACAGTTGTTAAAAATTAGTGTGAATTTGCCTATGACTTGAGCAGGTCGATGCTTGAGTACGATTGGAGGAATGTTGTCCAGCCCCGTGGATGATTTATTAGGGAGATTGAGAAAAATCTCGTAAACTTTTTCCGGGTTGGTGAACAAAAGTGTATCCTCGGGTTGCTCTGGCTCATAGGCAGTGTTATTTGTATTAAACGATTTGAATTGAGCAAATCCACCAATTGACTTGTCAAAAAGATGATCGTAGAGTTCACTATAGTTCTGTGCTTAGTGCCTGAGTTCAGAGACCTTGGCGAGTTTATTTTCTCGTAAAAAGCACCCATCACATTAAGAATGTGGTTGGGGTCGTCTATCACACAATGGTCATTCTCAAAGGCCAGTTCGTTTGAGTTGATTTGGCAGCGATTCAGCAAGTCGCTATCTCTCTGCTCTGCGTGTAAGGTTTCGATATTGAGATCGTCTTTATGCCTGAAAAAACGGTTAATTTGTGGAAAAAAGGAATCTGATTTTCCATGGTCGATTTTACGAAAAATTGAATCCCAGTATTTGGTATACGATTTTCGATATTCCGATTTGAGTTTCGTGTTAACAATATCTATCAGCTATACAAGTCACTACTGTGACGAGAATAGCCATATTTATAGCACTTATTAAGCTGGGAGACTAGCCATGACTTGTGTTTGTGCAGTTTTTTAATCTTTGTGTTAGTGTAGTTGAGTACATTATCCTGTGGTCGATACCTAGGGACTGTTTCATCGATTGTTAGACGGATAGCTTGTTCCAGAGAGTCAATGTACCCGTTGATCTCGTCTCTAGTAAGATTTCGGTCAAATGAAATGGTGATGCTGTCTGTACTGCGAGCTACATTTTTTTGGACATTTTTCCATTTGGTTTTCTTGTAAATGAATCTATATCTGCTCTCTGGATTGATAGCGTTAATCCTTGTTGTGATGTTAAATATAGGGGCTCGATGGTCGCTGTTATAATCAGCTGTATGCATCCGACCATGGTCTGTGTTTATAAAGTGAATCGAGTCGTCCGCGATAACCAGATCGAGATAAGAATTAGCACTAGGAAAGTGGGTTCATTCGGGGCATAAATTTTCGATCGAAAAATGTAACCAGAGTTCTGAATCCATCTGTTTAAGAAGGTACCCTCATCATTGATTCGAGTATCTCCCCAGGCTGAATGTCTCGCGTTTAGGTCGCCTGCCAGAATATAGGCGTTGTCTGGATGGGAAAGATCGAGCTTGCGAAAAAGTTGATTGACTTCCTCGGTAAAGAGGCTCCTCTGATCATTATTCGCATAGGCTGCGATCAAAAATAATTTTTTGTGGCAAGAGAGCGTGATTTTGATTGTGGTAAACTCTAGAATTTGATTATTTACCGAAGAAGGATGGTTCACCTGCTCAAATGGAATATTATTACGAATGATGATACCTGTACCACCTCCTCTGTCCGCCGCGTGCCTGTCCGTTCTGATAAAATTGTAATCAGCAAATTGAAGCTTATATCTATGACTTAGTTTGGTTTCGCATATCAGAGCTACGTCAAGATGATTCGTTTTCAAAAATTGGAGTGAATCATTGCGTTTTTGCAAGGAGGTAATAGAGTTAACGTTTATTGACGCAATTTTCAAATTTGAAATAAAACTATCTGCCGGTTCTAATGTGTGAGCGTTACTAGTCATCGTTATCAAGAATGACTACCATGAGTCTTTCTATTCTTTCGCTGTTTCTATTCACAAGAGCGTACATTTGAGTTAAATGAGCTTGAAGGCTCTGAAAAACTTGAAAAGACTGGTTGAGTTGGAATCGGATGTCGTCGAGGGCGCTCCTCGGCGGCATCTCCTCCTCAAGGGATTTCGGAAACAGAAACTCCCTATTATTACTCCTTGCAGACCACGCGTTTGTGTTCGAAGGACGAGGTGCGGGGGAGTCACGGAACTGAGCTGTTCTATTTGTCAAGTTTTTAATAGCTTCCACCTTGTTTGAGGTTGTCGACTGTTTGACTCTATTAGCATTATTTATAGTGCGTTTTTGCACTTGCGTTGCAAATTTAAAGAATGGGCAGCCCCTGTAAGAAGCGAGGTGTCCGTTTTGCTTACAATTTACGCAATATAAAGAATTACGATCGAGATTAGTTTTTGGAAGCGGGCATTCACGAGGTCCGTGGTTTCCTTGGCACTTGACGCATCTATAGCTTAAGTTACAGTCATTTGCTGAGTGGCCAATTCTTTGGCAATTTGAACATTGATAAATATCTTTATGTTTTAACGGGGACCATTTGACCTCTTGATGCATTAGTCGCTTAACTTGAGAAATTACTTGTGGATTGCTGTCGTTTGTGAGTTGTACTAGAGAAAAGTACTGTATAGTACTGTAAGAAAAAGGATCTATTAACTTTTCTCTTATTAAAATGAATTTTCTTTACACTAACGATATTAGTGTTATTCAGATTGAGCTCTTTCAATTCCGATTCAACCTCAGTGTCAGAAAAGCTTGAATGAACACCTTTCAGGACGATGCATTCATTTTTAAGAGACTTTGGCGTGTATGTATAAAAACGAATATTTCGTGGTTTATGGTGTGCCAAAATTTTCGAATGCGACTCAAAAGAAGTGGCTGTAATTGTCATGTGGTCAGCATCTTCGGGTTCTCGGATGACAAAATCACACTTACCCAGAGGAATACTAGACAACGAATTCACTAAGTCACTGAAAACACTATTTTACACTAAAATCGGCGGCGTTCTGATGCGCTTAGGAGGCGCATTCTCGTCGACTCGTTCTTCTGTATCACCTTCGGCTGGCTGGCTGGGGTGATTGACTTGCTACTGGCTGCCTTGCTGGATCTGTTGTTGCTCTATCTACTGTTGCTGTGTCTGCTGTTGCTGTGATGGTTGCGAGAAGATCGCAATATTATGAGACGTTTGGCGCTGGCTCATATGATGTGTTTTCGGACGTTGATGACTCAGCGAGAAAGGGTGTTGGTCTTGGAGTCGGTAGCTCCTGCTACTGTTGACATCTTTTGCTTGTGTCCTTTGATTTTGGCGGTCACGGGATGGCGTGATGTCCTCGTCGTTTGGAAGAGGCGGGAAATCCTCCGGCGTCGATATATTGAACGCCTGCGGCTGTAACGGGCTGTAGCGATTTGAATTTTGCGCTATAGGAACTTGGCTGTTTCCATGCATTTGGACGTGTCTTGCTGGCCTTTTTGGGACTCGCCATCCATTTGCATTATCTGCTTCGTGGTCTGGGGAGACTTGCAATATGTTTCTTTTGCCCGCATACGACAAATTAGGTGAGATTGACGATGGTCTCTTGTTGCATTCCTTGAGTGCTGCATCCCATATTTTCGAGAATTTTTGTGGACAAAATTTAGTGCCCAGGTTGAGATTGATTGGTAGAGCTATGTTCTGTAGAGCATTTGCAGTAGATTCGCTGTTGGCCGGTGTGGCCAGCGATGCCGTCGCACTCGTCGTTGGCGGTGTCAAAGAATTTGCTTGCAATTGGGGAGTGCCGGCAGCAGGTCCTCCGTCATTCTCCATAAAAGGTGGATCGACAGAAATTGTAGTCCCATTAGGGTCGTCGTCTTTGGAGTTCATACTTGCTGGAGTGGGGCTGGAAAGTGCGGGCAAATGGAGTGCGCGCTAGGTCCTGGCCTTTTCATGTGCAGGCGTTTCACTAGGGCAAAATGCCATCCGAAGATCGTTGAATTCACTCCACTCACAGCCGAAATTTTCCCGTGAACACTGCAGAACAAAACATTAAATTCGCACCGATGTCGAAGGCGCGCACCGGCGTACCGGGCGCTCTTTGTGCTGTGCGCAAACGAGGTGTTGCCTCATCACTATCTAGAACTCAAATCCACTCGCGTGATCGATTTTCATGAAACGGCGTCAGGTGGGACAGAGAAAACAGGGAATGACCATGAGAGCAATACTATACCCACATACACAGATACACTCTTGTATAATCATTCATTTGACCACTGACGGCGCTGGAAAGTATTTGACTCATCACCAGAAAACTCGAGGAGATTATTGCAGTGATCATATAAACATTATTCAAAATTTCGCGAACAGTGTAATAATCCCCGAAAATCCCTCAAAAACCGAAAAAAGTAGCTCGTACGACACGGCGAGTCGGAAGGCCAAAAAGTGAAAGTTGCCTGAACATGGGAAATTTCTATTGGATATGTTTTGGGGTATCCTCAACATCATTTTTCCACAAGAATGGAAAAAATTCGCTTGGGGATTTCAGAATAAAGTCAATTTTCGATTTTTTCACCTCATTTGCTAGTAAAATCGATCTTTCACTCTGTATCACAGCTTTGAATCGGCTCTGAGAGATTATAGAAACATATAGATTGATGTGAAAAAGTCTCATCTTCCAAAATCTGACGTGAAAATTCAGACCAAATGCAGTCCCCGGGACTTATTCCCATCCGACAGAGTAGCACATTAGCCTTACCGTTAAGGACGTTTTCTCACAAATCGATCGAGTTTTGTCCCATCAGAGCCGCTGTTACAAGAGAGCTTCAATTTTCAAGCTTTTCTAGATTAAAAAATCGCCAGTGTTGTGATATCTACGGCCGTTGAAAGGTCGTGGGCGCGTGAGACCTGGTGAAAGCTGCCGGCGCACAGTGTTTATATCTATCTATGAAAGCCTTCTATTGCTATAATTTCACAGATATTCTCTACTTGACATGGAACAATATGCTAGACACACGCCATGCCTATTCTTTTGACTCATGATGAGCATCGAAAGAGACTGTGTTGACCGATATTTGTCTTGACCAGAGTGGAGAGCTGTATTTCGTAGTAGTAAAAATTCATGAATCACGCCATCTTATGCAACTAAAACTGTTTGTTGGCATTTTTGAGAGGGAGAGAATATCGATTCCTCAATAAAAGAGTTCATGAGAAAAGTATGTTGTTAATCTTTTCAGGCCTTCATGAAAGATTCTTTGTCGAGTAAGAACTTCCCCCCGTCCATGAGAAAATGTTTTGATACATCTTTCCGATGATAAGATAGAGCCTTTCATATTATAAACATATAAAAAAAATTCAGAGCCGATTCAAAGCTGTGATACAGAGTGAAAGATCGATTTTACTTGTGAATGAGGTGAAAAACTCGAAAAATTGACCATATTTTGGAATCCCCAAGCGAATTTTTTCCATTCTTGTGGGAAAATGATGTCGAGAGTACCCCAAAACATATCCCACAGGAATTTCCCATGTTCACACAACTTTCACTCTTTTGGCCTTCCGACTCGCCGTGACGAGTAAACAACGGAATATTGGCTCACGCAGTTACTTACTTGGTATCAAGTACAATCAAAGTTTGAGATCACAAGCAAAACCGGCTCGGTTTGCATCGTCTTATCCGTATGACCCTCAAAAAACGTGATTCCGTGAAGCGATCACATTTTTTTCTGAGAGCGTGATTTGCTTGCTAATCCGACATAATTCGACGCACATATACCGAACTCATCTAGATTTCTTCGTTCTTTTATGGAAAATCAGATGCCATCTGCAGAAATGAAATTGGTCAGACTGCATCGGCGTGGGATGAGAAATATCGTCGATTTTTTTTTCTTTTCAAAAAGTAATCACGCTTTATCAAGAGGAGATAGTTTCACACCTGTTGGAAGCACACTCTTGAGCTTCAAGGCAGTTGTAGCCTCAAGTCAGAGGGTCCCTTTCCCGCAAAAATCATACCCCAGACTGCATCCAAATGCCGACCTTAACACAGAGGAAAAAAAGCCAAGTCACGCACGAAAATTCGTGATTTTAAAAATCTAATTCTGGTCTGTTTTAGTTTTGAGTCTTGAACTCGTTACAACTTGTTTGAAGGATCTCAAAAACGCTGCTAAAAGAGATTAGCAGAATGCTTCCTCATGGCAAAATTGGACCATATGTTCAAGTAAAATACATACTTATGCAATTACTAACGAATATCAATTTTCACGAGACTTGAGTAAAAATTTCCATTATGAGTGATGGACGACAAGCCAAAGATGAGCTGGAAGGATTCACACTTGATTCTATTAAACAGTCTTTGACTTATGCGTCTCTAGATATAAAAATATAAAAATTGAATTCAGTTTTTGGAAAATATCTTCTAAAATAAGTTCCTGAAAGATTTAGAGTGAGCTAATGAAATGTTGATATTGGCATGATAGATCGATTGGTTAATACAGAATTTGGTGAAAATGTATGAGGAAAAAATAGAAAGTGGTTTTGTTCTACACGTCGAAGAATTCATGATTTGAATCATGTAAATGAATAAAAATAGGAAATACACATTGACGAAGTGAGAGAGAATGGACAAAAAATGAGTATCTCAGTGACAGAAAGTTTGATATGAAAGTTGTGGGAAGAAATATTTGTGAATGAAATGATAGAATTTCCGAAATTTCTCTCATTTCTGTTGTTTGAGACGCATAAGTGGTGAACTGTTTGATATAATGCAGTAAATTTGGTCACATAGCCCAAAACTGTCAAAATAATGTGTGTTGCGGGCACTGCGCGGGAGAACACCTAAGTAAAAAGTGCAAGTCTAAGAATACGTTGAAATGCACCAATTGCCATGACGCGAAGGTGGGAAATTGTGCCCACTCAGCAATGGATAAAGGGAAATGTTCCATCTTGCGGAAGAAAATTGAGCGTAAGGTCACGTTCATCAATTACGGATAGTAATAAGAACATGCTCAGGATAGGTCACATCAATGTTCAGTCTCTCGATCCGCACTTCGGAGATGTTTCTTCGGTAATTAGTGAAGATAGTCTTCATGTATTAGCTATGAGTGAAACTTGGCTTAAACCAAAAGATTCCTCCAAGATATATGATGTGCACGATTTCAACCGAGTACGGCATGACCGGCTTTTTAAAGGTGGAGGTAGGGTAGCTGTCTACGTTCATTCTTCGATTCACGTTCGTGTTTTAGATAATTCAATACAATGCGATATGAGACCTGAATTCCTGCTGGTTCTGTTACATGCTGGCCATACCAAAGCGCTTTTATGTACCGTTTACAGTCCCCCGTCTTGTGGGCACTGGTCCGACATTGACGAAGCTATTCTCAACTGTAACTGCTCGTATGATCATCTAATTGTGACAGGAGATTTCAATATTAATTGGGACAATGTAGGATTTCCGAGGCGGGAAAAACTGTCCAATTCTCTGAAAGCATTCGGTCTACAAGTCATACCTTTCGGCATAACTCATCATGTAAGCAGAGGATCGTGTATTGACTATATATGCACGTCTGATGTATCGAAGATGACTAGTTATGAGAAACGCCGTCACCCTGAAATCTCAGAACATGATCGTATTGTTGCCGAGTCCCGTTTTGTTATCCCCACAAAGCGCTCAGAGTTGGTTCGCGTTAGAGATTTCAGAAATTTCAATGCAGATTGTTTCCAAGTTGATCTTCAAAATATTGATTGGAGCCCGATTTGTTTCTTGGAAACTGTTGGTGACAGAGTAACTTTCTTCACTGCCAATCTGATTGCTCTATATGACAAGCATGCCCCGTACGTAACTTTCATTGCCAAACCAAAACAACACCCATGGTCTACATTGCATGTAGAAGAACTTAAAAAATCTCGCAATCGTGCCTGGAGCAAGTGGAAGAAGTCGCGGAAGCCATTTGATCGAGTAGCTCATAATAAACTCCGTAATGAAGTTCAACAGGCAAACCGAAATGCTAAATCACAATATTATAGGAATAAAATAAACCAAGCGAAAGGATCAACCGAAATGTGGAGATGTGTTCATGAACTAGGACTGAAATCGCGATCTGAAGCGACTGCTCCAATACCACCAGACCTTGATGGCTAGAATAAGTACTTTGCTGGTAACGTTGATCCTACTCCCTTGTATGACACACGACCGACAGTTAGAATATCAACAGATGATCAATTTTATTTCACACACGTAGAGATGGACGATATTATCCAAGCAATCAGAACCACGCAAACGAATGCTCGGGGACCAGATGATGTTCTTATGCGCTTTTTGAAAGAATGCCTTCCCGTTATCTTGCCAGTTCTTGCCCACATATTTGACTGTTCTCTGCAAACTGGGGTATTTCCGGTTCAATGGAAAGAGTCAATTGTAAGACCTATCCCGAAATGTTCCTTGCCTAAGGATTTTAGTGACTGGAGACCGATCAATATTACAAGTGCTATAGCTAAATGTCTCGAATCTGTCGTGTTGAAGCGAAAACATGGCTTTGTTTCAAATAAAAAACTTGTAGATCCGCTCCAATCAGGCTTCAGAAAAAATCATAGTACGCATACCGCTCTGATCAGAATCACAGATGACATTCGCGAAGCTATCGATGATGAAATGGTTACACTAATGATGTGTATTGACTTTTCGAGGGCATTTGATATGGTCAACATAAGCCTGTTCGTGATGAAACTGAAAAACCTTGGTTTTCCTGACTCAGCATGTCAGTGGGTTCATTCTTTTTTGAGTAATCGAGCTCAAAGAGTTGTTTCGCCGTGTGGGAAATCGTCTACATTAGCCAGCAGAAATTCAGGCATTCTCCAAGGAACTAAGGCCGGTCCTCCTTTCTTCTCGTTGAGTATAAGTGATCTCCCGGATGTATTGCAATACTGTTACCCCCACTTCTCCGCTGATGATGCTACTTTCTATTACTCTGGTTCTATCAGTGAGGTAGAGAGTA
Organism: Eretmocerus hayati; assembly: GCA_029851415.1. Classification (NCBI taxonomy): domain Eukaryota; kingdom Metazoa; phylum Arthropoda; class Insecta; order Hymenoptera; family Aphelinidae; genus Eretmocerus; species Eretmocerus hayati. Next base: position 49,427,764 of record CM056743.1, read on the forward strand.
TTGTACGTAAGGTGAACGAAGATTCTAAAAACGTCTATGAGTATACCGTTTCGAATGGATTGAAAGTCAACGAAAGCAAAACAGTAGCTTGTTGGTTCGGTTCTCCGGCGTTCATCAAACGTCTCAAAGCTCACTCACCTTCACCAGTTTGCGTGAATGGTCAAGTCATCCCATACAGTGATACGATTAAGATCCTAGGTGTTACACTTAACAGCAAATTAATGATGCAAGAACAGTGCAACGTTACTGCTCGCCAATCAATTGCAGCTCTGGCTGAATAGAGAAAATTCAAGGATAGTATACCACGTGACACTAAATTGATTCTTGTCAAGTCACTCGTGTTCCCTTATCTTGACTACTGCGTAGGTCTTCTTTGGGATTTATCGGATCAACTTGTTGTGAAGTTGAGTAGATGTAAGAATGCAGCCCTCCGGTACGCAACTGGACTGAGGAAGTTTGACCACATTACTCCAGCGTATGCGGAAAATCAAATCATGTCAGTACCTCAAAGACGCGTATATTTGAGCCTGTGTTTGTTAGCTTGACGGGGCTCGGAATTCCGCTTGCGGGAAACCTCGTCAATGAGAATGAAAATAAATTCACTCCCGCGTCTCGCTGGGCGGAGACGAGATAGTTGAGGGTTGAGCAGTCTTGTTTTGTTGAGTGGAGGCCTCGGCTTTCAACGCTCCGAGCAGCGCCAAGCGTTTGGCCTGTTGAAGTCCGTAGAGGTCTCGTCGGTGCTCCTCTTCGGAGCGGGGTACGTAGGTTTTGGAACGTCTCTGTCGTTGACTGGGACGGTCCATCCGTCCGGTCAAGGTGCGTGGGCGTCCTCACGACGTCGTTGGATTAGGGACGGGGTTAGGCACTCGAATAATTCTCACAGTTTCAAGATACAATTGCGACTCGGTACTCGAGGTGCGAAACACAAACACTATGCACACTTGGTCACTCATGCCACCGGGGCAACTTGGTACGGTCGCGGCGGGGCACGTTGAGTCGGGTTCGTCGAGGCCACGGCTGGGCCGAGTGTCGTGGAGACAGCGTCGCGACGGCGAGCTGGAGAAGACTGATGATGACGGGCTTCGCGAGCGCGGTCTTATATACCCGTGGTCTGCCTATGTTTGTACGCTCCGGAAGCGTACAATCCTTATGCTCCATAAGATGTGTACGTCGTGTGAGCGTACATCCACCTATGCGAGCACCTTCTTGTACGTCTCGGAGACGTACAATATTCTGTAACACATGCCGAGTGTACGCTGCGGAAGCGTACAATTCTTTCGATGTCGGATTAGTAATGCAAAGTGTACGTCGCGGAGACGTACACTGGTATCAAACCTACGCGGAAGGTGTACGCCCAAGAAGCGTACAGAATGGATCTAATGATTTATGACTCATTGGGTTGTACGCTCGGGGAGCGTACGAAAGTATACTGAGAGATTTATGGCCGGCATAACGCGGAGTTTGTACGCTGGAGGAGCGTACGGAATTTGCCTTAAAGATTTGAAATATACCCGAATGTACGCCCGAGCGGCGTACATAGGGTTCGTTACTTGATTTATAGCCTGGAACGGTGTTAGCGTGTACGCTTGGGAGGCGTACAAAAATGATTGAACAAATTCATATGTCGAGTGTACGTTCCGGCGGCGTACGGAATGCGTGCTGCATTAACGAGTTAGAATCATGTGGGAAAATTACATATTCGCGACGATCAAAAGAAAAATAAATGCGGGGGTATACCCACGTCAAATCGTCCGGGGGATCGACGCGGATATTATTTTTGCATGAAAAGTGCCGCGAGTGTGCATCGCATTCGGTACCTTGTCGACTTTTTATTCGACAAAACTAATTCTAAGGTACATAATTCGGTTATACATAATTGATTATATATTCTGGCCAGATAGTCATACTTAATTATTGTTCCGGAGCTGGGGGATTCCTCCTACTCCTCAAGTTGTAGCGGTGGCTAGGCGGTGGGTAGGCGAGCTTGCGCTCGGCTTCTCTCCGTGCTGCTTCTGCTAAGGTAGGTCGCCCTCTACGTCGCTTCCATTGCTGGTTGCTCAGGACTCGGGGCGCATCCGCTACCCCTGGGTATGGTTCTGCCAAGATGTCCACCTCGGCAACGTTTGTCGGGGAGTCCTCCTCGACGTGGTTTGCGATGTCGTCCTGCGCACGATCAGGGGTCGTGGCAATGGGGACGGTTGCGGATCCATTCCGACCTTGGTCCTCGGACAAGTGGGCGTCCCCACCGGCAGGTGTGGTCGGCGGATGTGGCCGCTCGATTCGGGGTCCGTCTGCATCCTTGGCGCCGCTGGTTGCGGGGGATGGTGACCCAGGTTCAGCCGCAGGAGGGGCTGGAGCTGTGTGGTCTCGCTTGACCTGCGAGATGTGCACCTTCAGGGCGGTGTTTCCGGGACGGTCGACGGTGAACACCTGCGCTGAATGACAGTGGACGATCTCGTATGGGCCTTCCCATTTCGGGGCGAGGCCAGCGTTGAAGTTATCGGCAGCTTTGGAAAGGGGGTGCGTCTTGATGAACACCATGTCGCCCTCCGTGAAGACTTCATCCGAAGGTCTCCAGCTGCTGGTGAAGTGATCCTGTGCCTGGTTGGCTGCAGCGATGCGGGTCTCGAGATCGTCCGATCGTGGCGAGACTCGTTCCCCTGGGCGAGCGATGTTGTGTCCCAGAAGCAGCTCACTAGGTGAGAACCCAGTGGCGGCGTTGCATCGGCGGCGCATGGCGAACAGGATTCTTGGGACCTCCAGGTCCCAGTTGGTTTGGTGTTGGTACGGAAGTAAGGCCAGGCGTAGTCCCTTCTTGATCTCTTGGTTCCGACGTTCCGTAGGATTCGCCTGGGGATGGTATGCAGGCGTAGTCCATACTTCGACTTGCCACTTGTCGCAGAGGCGAAGCCATTTTGCACCTTTGAACTGTGGTGCGTTGTCGGAGAGTACGGCTCCCGGGTATCCCCATCGTTGGAACACTTCCGTCTCCAGGACGTTGGCGATGACCTCGGTCGTCGATGATGAGATGGGGAAGGCTTCCGTCCATCGGGAGAACAAGTCCGTGACGACCAGAATGAACCGCTTCCCCCGGGGCGTCCGGGGATAAGGGCCCATCAGATCCAAGGCCACTTGTTCCCAAGGTCGTTTCGGCTTCCTGGCGATGTTGGCTCCGGCATCCGCTGGTCGTGCAGCCTTGGTGAGGTTGCAGGGTCCGCATGCTCGCACATGTTGTCGGACGTCGTTGCGAAGTCCGGGCCAGTAGTACTCTCCGCGTATCTGGCGGAGTGTCTCCGCAGCACCAGGATGGCCGGCGAGCGGGTCGTTGTGGAAATGGTGCAGGACGACGTCGCGTGCGGACTCAGGAACGTAGATCCTCGGGTTGGCCGGATCTCGGCAGTATGACAGCAAACCGTCGTGCGTGCTCCATTCCGGTCCTTGAGGTAGTTCCCTGGTGTCGTCTTGAGCCTGGCGGAGGTAGTCATCCAACCAGTTGCATTCCACGCAGGCAGTAATGAGCTCGTCTGAGGGTGGTGAACTGACTGGAGGCGTCAGGGCGTCGTAGTCGTGCTCCTGGTCCTCGAAGTCCTCATCTCCTGGGGCACGAGACAGTGCGTCTGGCAGCTGGTTCTCTCGTCCAGGGACGTGTTCCACACTGAAACTAAAACGACTCAAAAACATTGCCCATCGTGTCAACTTACCCCGCTCGTCTTTCACACGGTCCAGCCATTTCAGGGCTTGGTTGTCCGTGCGAAGGGTGAATGGGGCATCTTCAAGCAAGTGTTTGTACTTGCGAAGTGCCCAAATGACGGCCAAGCACTCTCGTTCGTTAGAGTGATAGCCTCTCTCAGTCGTCGTGAATTTAGCCGATACATAGGAGATGACGTGCCGCTCTCCTTCTGGTCCCAGTTGGAAAAGCACGGCTCCCATGCCGGCGTCGCTGGCATCGGTCTGCAAGTAGAAGCGCAGGTCCAATCGAGGTCGATGGAGCTTCAACGGCTTCTTGAAGGCTTCTTTGACGAGGTCCATCGAAGCCTGCGCAGCCTGGGTCCATTTCCAAGATTTGCCCTTGAGGAGTTCCGTCATAGGTGCTGCAATCTCGGAGAAGTTGGGAATATACTCCCGGAGCCAGTTGGCGATGCCCAGGAACCTCTGTAAGTCCTTCTTGTTGCGTGGTGGGGCGAACTCCAAGACAGCGCGAATGTGCTCCATCTTGGCCTCGTTGTGGTCCGTGGATACCACATGGCCCAGGAACTCCAGGCGGTCCTTTCCGAAGTGGCATTTGTCAATGGCACAGGCCAGTCCGTACATCGACAGTCGTTCCAAGACTTTGGCGACGTGGACGAGGTGGTCTGACCAGCTGTGTGAAAAAATGACAATATCGTCCTGGAAATTCAGACAGAACTCACCAAGTAGTCCGAGTAGCACTTCCATCCCGATGAGTTGGTTGCAAGTCCTCCCGGAGTTCTTTAATCCGAAAGCTGCAACGTTGAATACGTATTGTCCGCCGTCTGGTGTGCAGAAGGCAGTGAATTGCTTGGAGTCCTCGGTCAGCGGGATCTGCCAATAGCATTTTCGAAGGTCAATCGTCGTGAAGATGGTGGCTCCGCCGATTTCCTTGAGGACCTCATGGATGACCGGGTTCGGTTGACCTGCATCCTCCGTGACGCTGTTGATCCTCCGGAAGTCGACGCAGAAGCGGAAGGTACCATCGTGTTTGTCCACCAGTACGATGGGTGAGCTGTATGGGGATGAGGCTGCCTCGACGACTCCATCTGCCAGCATTTGTTTGACCATGTCGCTTATCGCTCGCTTCTTCTCAGCAGAGTAGCGATAAGGTGGAATCTTGAAGGGGCGACGGTCCGTGACTCTGATCTCGTGCATGATGAAGGGTGTCCTGGCCAGGGGCGCCGAATCATCGAAGATCCTCACGTGTCGCATCATGATTTCCTTGAATTGATCAACATATTCATTAGGGAATCCGTGGTTTACCTTGCTCCATACTTGCTCTTGCAAGTGGGTCGATGGCCCGTCAGGGGCGCGTCCCAGGAATACCCGGATCCTTTTGCTGGTTCCTAGGTAGAGGCAGTCGAGGTCGTGGTCGTGGACGGCCTTCACCTCCTTAAGCCATCGTCGTCCGAGGATGGCGGCAGGTCGAAGCTCCTCGGCGACGAAGAACTTGACGTCACATTCGAAGTTTTGGATCCGCACGGCGAGTGTGCAGGTTGCTTGGACGCGCATCTCGGTTCCACTGCTTGCCAGCTTGGCTCCGCGTGGCTGGATTCTCTGCACGATGGCTCCGTCCGGGATGCACCGTGGCGAGATGAAGTTGTCGGATGCTGCCGAGTCGACGAGCGCTGCGACGAGCTTCCCTCCAATCCAGATGTCCAGGTTGGCGGCGTGGAGTCCGGTGGCGTCTGCGGCTGCAGCGCTTATTGCGGGGCTGCAGGTGTCGAAGCGGGTGTGCCCGCAGCATTCCCCGCTTCCCGCCAGTTTCCCGGAGTCGTGGCCTTCGGGTACTGGGGTCGTTTGGGGCAATCCCTGTGCCAATGATATTCAGGGCAATAATCACATTTAGGCAATCTCTCACCATTGACCTGGTTGAAGTCTCGTACAGCCTTCGATGGCTGCGCTGGAGTGGCAGCATTGCCCTTGCCCTGGTTGTTGTTGGCTGGGTTGAACTTGCGGGCGCCGGCCTGCTTGGCCTGCTCGTCGTGTTCGACCTCCGTGGCTCTGGTCAGCAGCTCGCCCACAGTGGTCGGCGGGTTGCCTCGCAGGTGGCAGCGGATAGTCGCGTTCAGTGACTCCGTGATCAAGGTCACTAGCTCCTCCTCGGCGGCCTCAGGAAGCAGACGACGAGCTAGGAGGTTACGTTTTTCAATGAAAGTACTCACATCCTCCTTTTCGCCTTGGGCCTGTCCGTAGAGTTTGGCCTTGAGTCGGAGTCGAAGCTGCGGTGAGTCAAAGCGGGACAGGAACAGCTCGGTGAAACGGGTCCAGTCGACAGCCAGGTTCTTGTAGCAGGACCACCACTTCTCGGCGTCACCCTTGAGTGCGCGTTCGGCCACTTGCACCTTGAAGGCCTCCTCGGTCCCGAGGCGCCGGAAGTGCTCCGTACACTTCGTGATGAACTTCGCTGGGTCCTCGTGCTCCGCACCAGTGAAGTCCGGAGGGTTGAGGGGCGTGCCAGCGAGTTGACGGAACATCAGCCGGAGGTCGTCCATGGTGATCGCAGGTGGCTCCGGATTGGCCGCCGAAACGTCCGCTGCAGCTTCTGGAGCAACAAGTGAATTCGGATGAGTAGGTACCTGGTTGACGGAGGCGGGATCCGCCGGCTGCTGCTGCTGAGCTCCGGCTTGGGGATCTGCAGGGTCGTCGTATGGCACAGCAGGCGATGGTCCGGTCGGAGCAAGGTCCTTGCGGGATGTCCTCCGGCGTATAGGCAGCTGTGCTCCGTCCAGGAGGGACTCGAGCTCCTGCTCCGAGCCAAGGGACCGCTGACGTTGGTGGCGTGTCACGCGAGCGGTGCGCTCAAGCGAGACGGTGCGTTGTTGATCCAGTTGGGCGCCACTGGGTGTTTCCACACTCCCAGAAGTGCTTGCCGCTGTCTGCCGGGTCGTCCGGGTTGCAGGCGGCGTCCGGGGAAGACTGCTCATCAGGTCGCAGGTCCTAGCATCTCCTGATGCCGACGAAGTCCAAAAAGTCCCTCGTTGGCCCCACGTTGGGCGCCAAATTGACGGGGCTCGGAATTCCGCTTGCGGGAAACCTCGTCAATGAGAATGAAAATAAATTCACTCCCGCGTCTCGCTGGGCGGAGACGAGATAGTTGAGGGTTGAGCAGTCTTGTTTTGTTGAGTGGAGGCCTCGGCTTTCAACGCTCCGAGCAGCGCCAAGCGTTTGGCCTGTTGAAGTCCGTAGAGGTCTCGTCGGTGCTCCTCTTCGGAGCGGGGTACGTAGGTTTTGGAACGTCTCTGTCGTTGACTGGGACGGTCCATCCGTCCGGTCAAGGTGCGTGGGCGTCCTCACGACGTCGTTGGATTAGGGACGGGGTTAGGCACTCGAATAATTCTCACAGTTTCAAGATACAATTGCGACTCGGTACTCGAGGTGCGAAACACAAACACTATGCACACTTGGTCACTCATGCCACCGGGGCAACTTGGTACGGTCGCGGCGGGGCACGTTGAGTCGGGTTCGTCGAGGCCACGGCTGGGCCGAGTGTCGTGGAGACAGCGTCGCGACGGCGAGCTGGAGAAGACTGATGATGACGGGCTTCGCGAGCGCGGTCTTATATACCCGTGGTCTGCCTATGTTTGTACGCTCCGGAAGCGTACAATCCTTATGCTCCATAAGATGTGTACGTCGTGTGAGCGTACATCCACCTATGCGAGCACCTTCTTGTACGTCTCGGAGACGTACAATATTCTGTAACACATGCCGAGTGTACGCTGCGGAAGCGTACAATTCTTTCGATGTCGGATTAGTAATGCAAAGTGTACGTCGCGGAGACGTACACTGGTATCAAACCTACGCGGAAGGTGTACGCCCAAGAAGCGTACAGAATGGATCTAATGATTTATGACTCATTGGGTTGTACGCTCGGGGAGCGTACGAAAGTATACTGAGAGATTTATGGCCGGCATAACGCGGAGTTTGTACGCTGGAGGAGCGTACGGAATTTGCCTTAAAGATTTGAAATATACCCGAATGTACGCCCGAGCGGCGTACATAGGGTTCGTTACTTGATTTATAGCCTGGAACGGTGTTAGCGTGTACGCTTGGGAGGCGTACAAAAATGATTGAACAAATTCATATGTCGAGTGTACGTTCCGGCGGCGTACGGAATGCGTGCTGCATTAACGAGTTAGAATCATGTGGGAAAATTACATATTCGCGACGATCAAAAGAAAAATAAATGCGGGGGTATACCCACGTCAAGCTAATATTTTAAAGTCAAAAGGGCCCGATTATCTCGCACAAAAGTTTAGTTTCCGTCCACCAGACAAGATTTGCTCCAAACGCACGTCCAATTTAGAATCAATGATCCGCTTTGCCCGTACATCCACGTTTGGAAACTCATTTACCATGTCAGTTTGTCGGGAGTGGAATAAAATCCCTTCCAAAATCCGTGAAAAGTTTTCCAAGCCATGTTTCAAACTGCTGTTAGAGATTTATTTATCGGAAGGTGAAAATTGGAACTAATCTCGTTGGGCTGAATGTATGGATCTGTTATTACTACGGGGGATGTATAAATGAAATTATCATCCTTAGTGCTACGTCTTCATTTTATGTATGTGATGACTTTATCTTAATTAGGTTAAGCTTAGCTTTAGTTTATTAGGTTTAGTATATTATATTTTTATATGAGTACTGCGCTGCAGTGGAATTTTGATTCCTCGTGCAATCTATGTCACGTGAATATTTTTGTAACACGACCTTTATGTACGGACTATCATGGACCTCTGAGTCCCTAGTCAGAAATAAAGACATTCATTCATTCATTCATTCATTCATAATGCGATGTAAATCCGACACATCTTGAGGTAGTCGTCTATTACTCATAAAAATTTCAGAAGGATCGATTGAAGTATTAAGGAGACAGGGTAAAGCACATACGGACACAAACACACAAAGACACAGACAATGACGGATGAAGATAAATATTTTGCGTGGAGGGTATGATCATGGAGGAGAAAGGGCGACCTACAATCGAAAGATCTTGGTGAGGAAAACAGAATGGTTAAGGCTGAATCCCTGTGAGTGAAGATTTTTAGAATGAATAATGGATTTGAGTGAAGAAATTGAAGTAAAATCTCTTGTCACGAATACAATCCTTCCTCTTTGAGATAAATGTTTTGCGTATGTGGTTGATCGTGGAAGGAAAAGGGTGACCGACAATCAAAATATCTAGGCAAGGAGAACAGAATAGTTAAGTCTGAATCCCATTCAGTGAAGATTTTTAGAATGAAGAATGGATTTGAGTGAAAATTGCAGAAATTCTGACTTGCATTCTATTACTTTTTGTTCACGGTTTCTCCTCAAGCCTTCGATCGATCCTTCTGAAATTTCTATGAGTGATAGAAGACAAGCCAAAAATAAGCTGAAGGGATTTACACCTGATTCCATGGAAAAGTTTTCGACTTATGCGTCTTTAAAGATAAAAATATAAAAATTGAATTCAGTTTTTGAAAAATATCTTCTAAAATAAGTTCCTAAAAAAATTTGAAGTGAGCTAATAAAATGTTGATATTGGCATGATAGATCGATTGGTTAATACAAAATTTGGTAAAAATGTATGAGGCGAGAATAAAAAGTGGTTTGGTTTCACATAGTGAAGAATTCATGATTTGAATCATGTAAATGAATAAAAGTAGGAAATACACATCAACCAAGTGAGAGAGAATGGACAAGAATTAAGTGTTCAAGTGACAGGAAGTTTGATTGAAAGTTGTGGGAAGAAATATTTGAAATGAAATCATAGAATTCTCGAAATTTTCCTTACTCTTGTTGTTTAAGACGCATAAGTCGTGAACTGTTTGATACAATAACGTGTAAATTGATGTAACACATCTTGAGGTGGTCCTCCATGACTCATAAAAATTTCAGAAAGATCGATTCAAGTGTTAAGGAGATAGGGTGATGCTCACACGGAAGATTCCGGCAAGGAGAAGAAAATGGTTAAGGCTGTATCCCATTAAGTGAAGATTTTTAGAATGAAAAATGGATTTGAGTGAAAAAATTGAAGAAAAATCTCCCCTCACGAATACAACCCTTTTTCTTTGAGAAAGCAAAAGGTGTCTGCTTTGACGCGGATTGATATATAGCCATTGGTGCGAAAAATCGGTGCACAAAGGGCGTAACGCACGAATCACCGCGTTTCGTGGATTTGCTCATATTTACGAGATCCTTACAAGTTCACCGAGGTGCCACCGGGGGGGGGGGGGGCGAAAATTTCTATCGTGCAATGGGGGATGAAGTGAATGGTCGAAGTACCTAAATTAGTGATCCTAAGATGTATTAAGGTAAGTGTACCCAACTTGCCTCTGTACCCAACTTGCCCCATATACCGATCTCGGGGATGGGCACTCCTTGACCTCCCAGAAATTTTTTTTTACGTTTGTTATGTTGAAATATGAGGAAGTAAGTAGTTTAGGTCGACCCCGAATCATTCTTGCGATCTCCAGAAAATCCAAAGTGATTTTTCTATTTTTCGTGATTGCTTAACTGAGAAAGCACCGAGGGAATCGCCTTCAGTAAAATCGGTGCCGAATTCTTCGAGTTCAACCAATCTTAAGGTACCTTAGCGCATTCAATTTCTGGTTTCAAGACCTTCGAAATTCATTTTTCAAAATTGCAAAATTTGCATATGGAGCTGTTCTATGCGCAAAACATGGAGACGATTTGTAAACAAAGATGCCAACATCAGAGTGTACCTAACATGCCCCCATGGGTTTATCTCGAAAAGGCGTGCAGAACGAATTTTTTTACCACTACAAACGTGTTTATCACGTCAAAATAGGTCAGAAATAGTGTTTCAAACCAACGAGAAGCTCCAAATGTGCTTGCACGGCGATAAAAACACTTTATCGCCGATTTCCATAATTTATTTCGGAGGAATTAAGACAGCTCGGCTCCAATTGATCCAAATCGGACGTAGTTTAGTGCATTTTAAAGGTCCTTAAACAAGCTTCCAAGTGAGCTAAGATACGTTGGAAAATATTGGAATGGGCCAGAGTTGTTTGGAAAATGGCTTAATGGGGGCAAGTTGGGTACACACTTTTGTAAACTCTCAAAAATCACCTTTTGGGAGAATTAAAACAGTTTGGCTCCAGTTGGTTTAAATTGAATGTAGCTCAACTCATTTTGAAGGTCTTAATACAAGCTGTAAAATGAGAGCTAAGATACGTTGGAAAATATGGAGATGGGCCAAAGTTATTAATAAAATGGCCTAATGGGTGCAAGTTGGGTACACTGACCTTATTTAGATTTTCAGGAGCGTTCGTTGATTCCTTGGTATCGTTTGGGTAATTTGCTAGCATGGCCTGAGTTGGAAACTATTAACCGTGGATTGCGATTGTAGTCTACCCAAGTATGGTTTCCTACCATCGTGAATCCATGAGACACAAGTTCTTATTTGAGGGATCTTCAAATTTTCTGAATACAAATAATTCCCCGTACACGGAGAGATGAAACAGATTGAGCAGGAGGAAGAGCAGTGTAATGTCAACCATTTGTACCTCACGGTCATTTCGCGTCTGGTTTCTGATTACTCGGCTCCATGTCGCTCAAAATTTTGTATAGCCTTCGACATGATATTTTGAATGAGCTAAAATGCGTAGTGAAAAATTCAGAAGGACTTGATGATTCACAATTCACTGTCTATTTTTGTGAAATTGATCGGAATTCTTGCGAAAACTGAATTTTTATCGAGTAACTTGTACAAATCAAGCCCGATACTAGGAGTGGCGTGCAAACATGTTCTTGGTGTCATGTATAATAAGTGAGGAGCGCAACATAAGCCACTGGATGTGTCTACGTCGTCGTTTGGTGCGCACGAGAACTCGAACAAAAAAAATAGGCTTCACCCGTGGGACTCGTCGCAGTGAACGTGTCGAGAGATAGCGAAAGTTCGCTCGCCAAACGCCCAAAAATCGGTTTTTGTGGTCTGCCGTTGACAAACCAGAATGCGTTACAGCAAATTGGATAAAGTACGTATTGAATGATGGCAGATTCTATATAATGCCACTTTTCCACGTTCCATAATAGCTCATCCTGCAGGATACCCCTGGAATCAAAAAACATTTTAGGGGCCTCTGACTTATCTAGAACTTTACGAGTCAAACGAGTGTCAGTGAGAAAGGCAATAATGCTAGTTATGATGCTGTCACAGAACAGAAAACCAAATCAATCCAGGGAACATGGAAGCGTTCTCAATTCCGTCAAATTGACATTCACTCCCATCTTGGCTTGAGATTTTGAATACATCAGCCACTTGGACATCTTCTTGGAGCATTGGGTAAGGTTAACTACTTTCGAACCAAGCCATCTAGAGGGTCCAAGAGGACTGGACACAGGAAAGTGAATAGAAAACGGGAGTAGGGAGATGGGCGCGAGCGTATGGTAGAATGGATGAGGGTGCGTCCCCAAATGATGCATATGCATGCATATGCAGTGCACACTGCACATATGCACTGCACACGTGCACATGTGTAGCTCATCAAATTTTAGCCAAAACCAGATGAAATTCGTCTAGATCTGCTTTGGATCAGCCGGTAACGCAGCAAAGATAAAACCCGATTCATATCAGAAGTTCTCTGATGCGAGCCCTTCAATTTTTGCTCAATTTCAATAAGCTGCACATGCGCACATGTGCAGTGCGTGTGCGCAGTGTGCACTGCATATGCATCATTCGGGGACGCACCCTAAGGGAATGAAGAAATTGCAGTGACGCAGATGGACGTTAGAGTGAGTCGATATGCCGAGATTAAAGGATGGACGCTGCAAAATTAAAAGGCAGAGCCCTCTGGTCTTCCTCAGAACTCGCACAGCAGACATTTATTCTCGCCGAATTGCCTCGCCAGCGGTCACTCCTTATCGAGGGCGATCCCTCAAAATATCGATTCCGGACTGAAGATATTCCGGGATTTCTGTTTACCCACACGAGGTCTGCCACTGCTACTGATCCTTCGGCTCTCCTTTTCTCTGTCTCTATGAATGTGAGCGTCGCAAAGCTCCGGCGCAGTGAGAGGCGTTTTTCTAAGAATTAAGATCGTTCGTGGTTATCCGCTTCTCGTCACACTTCCTGGCTTATCCCTTGACGCGTTTCTTGTGTCTTTTTCCGACGTTGCACCGCGTAACCTGGACGTCCGATGAAATCTCTCACTGCACTTCGCCGATGTTGGCCGTCAAGCTGGAAAAATGCCAATCTGTTCGATCGATGTAATATATTCGGGGCGTTTCGATCCTGATATAAAGGACTCTTACTTAATTAAATTCATCCCGCTCGGATCATCATCCATCTTCTCATATTGAGATCACTTTAATTTGAAGATTCGAAAGAAATAATCCCACGGTAGGGTCCGCATTCCGGGTATGATTTGAGTTACAGATATATCAACATCCTTATATTCTGACATGAGCCACCCGACAATAAGGCAGCTCTTGTATGGATTTGGTCCTCGCGACTTAGCACATTTTTTAATTGAGCTCTTGTGTAGACCGTCTGCCTTTCGGAGATGGGTAAATCCGCAAGGAGATAGGTCAATTTCATGAGGAAAAGATTTCTGAACGAGAATGGATTTATAGTACCTAAACGCTTAGCCTGAATCTCTCTGCCTGGATCCCGCATACAAGGCTGCCTACGTAGAGGATGTGAAATATGATGGGTGGTGGCATGAGTAATGGATGGGTGAAGGGTGGGTAGGTGGTAGGGTGAACAGAGGAGTGAGCGGGCGAATGGGTCGGTGAATAGGTGGATTTGTTTGTAAGTGGGTGATAGGGTCAGTGCAGGGGTGGATGGTAAATGGGTTAGTGGAGAGGCTGGCGAGAGGACGGTTGATGGGTGAAGATGGGTTGCTGCACGGTTCGACAAATTAGAGGTGGGAAGGGGAGTGTTGTGGTTCGATAGGTAGTCAGGCCGCATTGGGTCGGTGTTCAATGGGTAAGTGGGTGGGTGAACAGATGTGTCAATAATAAGATGTGTGGAGTTATGGATGCGTAGGTGGATTCATGGGTGGTGAGTGGATAGGCGAATGGCTAGTGAGATGAGTAGTAGATGGATGAACAGATGAAAGGTTGGATGGATGGACGGATTGGCGGATGATTACACGCTGGAGGGTCGTGAGTGGGTGAGTAGGTGGGCGAGCGGTTGGGTGTGAATGGGTCCGAGTTCTTTTCGGTGAAGTTTGTGTCTTATATACACCGAGGACCCGGCTTCCGCCTCCATACCGGTTTCTGCTAGTGCGACCACCCAGAAGGGGACTACTTCGCGGGACCACAAGTAGCCTAAAGTGACTCACCCCCACAACCGACTACTAACTTTTGGGCTGGCTCTCAGTACACAGCCACGCCCACCCCTCGGCGGGGAGCTTGGGATTCCTCTTGACTTCCTTGGATAAACTTATCCAGTCCCGAGAATTATGGTTGTCGTGGCTACCAGACATAGGTGCGCAGTCTCCAAGTTCCGGCGGGCGTTGTCTTGAGCCGGAAATTCGTCAAACTCTAGGGCTGAGCAACCAGGATGTCTCAACCGCCCTTGCGAGCTTTTGAGAAGGGCCAAAGCAACACTGAGCACCAGTCTCAGGGCCGGGCTCCTCCTTACCCGATTGGGTCCGAAACCCAGGTGCAGTATCCTGTTAATTGGGTCTGGAGGATCGTCACATCCCTGGACCTCGGTTGAGTCCTCCTTAATGCGGTTGGTTTTTTTGGGAGTGGGGCGGACGAATTGAATTTTCATTACCGTCAATTGATCAGCATTCGATGTTCTATCAATATCTATTCTGAAATGCAGAAGCACTTGAGGGGCCTATAATGCATCGCAAACGTTTACAAGCTAAACAACTGGTAGCGAGAGAGGTAAAGTACCTTAGGTACCCATTGATAAATCATGCGCAGACACATACATGTACTCACATGTAGCTCCAGTCTCATAACTCTTTATTCTGAAGTACTTTGAAAATCATCAAACTCTCGCAAAATAAGGTGATATGTTTCTTTTTATGCTTTGAGGCTGTGTAATCGAAGCGGGATAATCCTGATGGACATTATCAATAAGTTGATTATTTTTCACTTTCGTTATTCCGCCTTCAGTGAGAGTAGTGGTTCCTCATTCTCCTGTTTTATCGAAACATAGTTTTCGGATCACATTCACAAATCCGTATTCATGTCTCACATTTCTTGTCTCGTGCATCATTCATACTCTTCTTCTTTTTCATGAATGTGCATGAATACACTGCCGGTCAAAAGTTTCAGGACACACAAAATTTTTTTTCTTCAATTTCGTAAGTGGAAGTACTAGGCTATGAGGAAATCCCAGAAACTTTTGACTTTTGCTATCACTCCTCGATCATTTGGGCTGTACGACGTCTCATGAGGCCTAACCAGTCAAATTTTCTTCGTCCAGATGTCCTGAAAGTGGACACCAAATTTGGAATCGATTAGTGGATGCGGATAGATACTAGAGAAAGTCGTGTGCGAGGAAACACCCGAAAATCGAGGAACTGACGTGTCACTCGGACCGACTCTCAAAATTCGTTGATCTCTCACGGTTCTAGCGTACTACAGCGGGGTCTGTAACTTTGCAGGGACGTTTCTAATGATCCAAAGTTGTGATTTTTCTTTTAGTGGGAGATGTACATCGATGTACTGAGCCGTGACTGGCATTGGACGGTCTGTCACTCCGTTTCGATAAGAAATCATTATTTCTTGAGCGCATTCTAGAGGAACTCTGCGATGAACTCATTGTCTTACCCACGCGATAGCGAAGAAATCGACCTATTGCACATCTATGTACATCAATGGGGGCAATCAAGGAATTGCGGTCAACTGGAATGAAATTAGTGTTACTCGTGGTATATTTACGCCGTTCTCGGCGGTGTACACTTGCTGTAATCAACGGACGGACTCCTAAATACCGAGAAATAGTAGATAATAGTATCAGAAAACTATATCCACTTCGCTACGCTCAGAATCTGGCGCGTTTGAGAGTGCCATCTGTTTGGATGGGGATAATTGACAATTTTATATAGACGAAATCGTCTCGGAATGTTCTATCAAATCTTTCGAAGGGTTCAACAACATTCCAGATTGGTATAAAAATGACTGGGGTCGTATTTGATGTCTGTATTTGTCGCTCTCCACGAAGAAAAATCTTTCCCGAGACACTTCAATATTCAGTGTATTTTTGCCACCTTCCAATAGATCACAAGCCTCCATCATTACTATTGTGCAATTCTTATCACGCATTTTGAAAGTTAAGACTCTTTCATGTCCATTCAAGTATTCTAAGAGACCCCCCAACGCTTACCCAAACAATGAAAATCCAGAAACGAATTTTCCAAAAGTACTCGCTCAAGACCTTGTTCTGTAAGTCATTTAGCGATTTTTTTCAGATGACCCACATGGAAGATTATGTTTTCGGAGCCTTCAAAGAAGGGGTATAAAAAATTTCAGACATGTACACAGCTTTTTTCTATAATTTCACTTTTAGAGGCCAAAAGTCAAAAGTTTCTGGGATTTTCTCCTATACTTGACCAAAAAGGACTTCATGAAGGCTCATTTTGGAGGCCTTTCCACGTACTTTGAGATGTCGTTATTCACTTTTATCAGTACGAATCTGGATATTCACAATTTGAGCTTGAAAAAGTGCCAATTTCGATGATTTTTGGAAGAACCTCCAGGTTCCGGTAGCTCAATGGTACAGAAATATTTTGGAATGGATCTTAAGAGACTTGAAAGTACAAATTTAGAGCTTTGAAATGCGTTTCCCAAAATCCTCCGACGTTACTCCTATTCCGATCTATGACATTTTCTCTGAGGAGAGTTACTCCGAAAAAAGTATCGCCCTTGTTAAAAAATCACAAAGAAATTCACTTTTTGGGGCATGTTTTGAAGGTTCCTGGTTCTATCGATCATTTTATAGGAGACAGATACTAGGATCAGCGATTATATTTCCCTTAAGATGCATTTCTCTATCCTTTTCGAATTTACGTGTTAGTTTTGTCAAAAAATCTTTCTTCAAAGAAAATGTCATAACTCGGAGGAAAGGTAAGATAGAAGGATGTTAGGAAATGAATTTTCAAGCTGTAGACTTGGATTTACAGGTCTTTTCGGATACGTTCAAGGATATTCCTGTACCTTTGAGCTGCCGGAGCCAGAAAATTCTTTGAAGAATCATCGAAATTGGCATTTTTCCAAGCTCAAATTGGGAAGATCCAGGTCCGTACTGATGAGAATGAACAATGCCATCTCAAAATACGTGAAAAGACCTCCAAAATGAGCCTTGATAAAGTCTTTTTTGGTCAAGTAGAACTTAGTAGTTCTACTCGCACAATTGGAAAAAAAAAATTTCGGGTGTCCTGAAACTTTTGACCGACAGTGTACCTATTCAATAATGATCACAAAATTCACTTTACAAAGTATAGGAAGTTAGAAACTGTTCTGGTAAGCATCCGTTTCCTTCATCTAGATTCCAACAGGGTTATTCATAAATTACATAAGGGTTTCGTAGGTATGAAGAGGGGGTGGAGTGTCCCTCAACTCTTCGTGCTCGCTACGTGAGTCAGCAGTTGCCCATTTGAAAAATCTCACAAGGACGAGGGGCGAGGTTTGGAGATCATCGAATTTTCCCTTTCGTACCTCATAGGTAGTGAGTGTGTATGTACCCGTGTACCAAGATTGGGTCAAAATTCTCAATCGGGTCGTAAGTTTCATATTTTATGATATGCAAGTAGAATCGGCTGATAATGAAAGAGTTCGAACTTACATCGATGAGAATGTGATAGTCTGAGCCTTACGTCTTACAAATGAAGAATCTCGTCGTCCAAGATATGGCGGAATCGTTCGCGAGAGTATTACAAACGGATCGGATCCCACTGGCCTCAATCGCATTACTCACGAGTCGTGACGGCGATGCTCACCAGTGCTTGAGGCACTCGAGAATCACTCTCGGTGTCCATCATGCTCTAGCTACAACGAGAGCGTGAACATACAAAAATCACGCGCCACTGCTCGCGCGCACACGTCGGACCGGATCTCCCGCGCACTCTGAGCGTTACACACGGCCAATCCAAAGCTTTTCGTCGAAGTACTGAAATACTTTTTCCCACTTGCCCGTTCCCATGAAGCAGAATTGATGCACCCTGGTATCATACATATACACCATTTTGCTCCTACAACAAAAAATACTATGGCGCAGTCCGCTCGCGCTATGTAGCCCGCTGACTGTGCAGAAATTGAGTGAATTCACCGAAACAGATACCATGATTTATGTGTGTCTCGCTTCACCGCTTTTCCACCCTTTTGTTTGAATACACTTGCGAAATTAATATAACAATCTGACTGATGTATCCGCGCTGTGGCAGAATAATGAAAAAATATATATAATCGTTTCAGCTGATTGCGCTCGTTCGACATTGCATCGTATTGACCTTTCCGCTGGCTCAGTCGTATCCCTCTGACTGATCAATCTGAGAGATAGGATTTTCGAATGTCACGTTGGTCAAACTAAGATCCCTCAGAATAAAGTATTGTGAAATTGAATCATAGTTCTGTCCTTAGACGTCGAAATTCCATTCAGATGTCGGAGAATCCATTTTTGAAATAACCATAGCCTTCATGTTTACTCACCATTTATAAAATTGTTGATGCTCATCCGAAGTTCTTCTTCTTCTTCAAATCATTGGCTATATCTTTCTGCTAGAGTGCAGAAATGATTTTAGCCATATCATCCGAAGTTGCTCTCATCTGAAACTTTGTAACTTTGTAATGTCACGCTACGTTGGTTAGGCCGATAAATCTGGCGACGAACTTGAATGAAAAGTGCACAGTGTAGTGGAGTACGGATCAAGCTTTGATTTTGAGGACTAAAAAAGCGAGATTGAGAAGAACGAGTGGAGAAGGGCCAGTATCTAAGACGAAAAGATGTAGAGATGTAGAGGAGGAAAGTGAGGTTGCAGGAGATAAAGGGAAGGTCGGAGGGTGCAGTGTACGCCTAGTTCATAACGCTGCAAGGAAATTGAGAAAACGGAAAGCTGCCGCTACTACCATCGCCCGCGCCGATGAGAAGAATAAATCAGGCAGAAGCGTTGCAAAAAACGTCAGTGTGAGATAGAAGCAGGATAGGATGTGGAAGGGCTGAAATGGAGGTTAGCTACGGCTGAAAACGAGCAGGTGTCAATAAAATGCAGGGACAGAAGAGAGATAAGGGCCGTGATAAGCTTGTCGCGGATCCGCATCGCGAATACTTGGACGAAGATTTCAGCGACGAGGCGACCGAAGAGAAAAGTGAGATTTATGGAAGAAGTAATGAAATTGCTGCACCTTTTTCTCTCTCTCTCATTCTTCCGATTGCTCGCTCACTCGCTCGCTTCTGCAGCATCGACCAACTTCATTTGTACTCGCAAAATTGCGTGGTCGAATTGCCGTAGCACGAAGTAATCTTTATTTGAATTTTTCCGAATATCAGGCAATGGGTCAGGTTGCGAGCTGACACGCGTCGTAGTGTTTGATGTTTATCAGCGCGCGTGAGAAATTTTTACCGTTCCTCTACAATTATACATCATTCTCCTTTCTATTTTCACCCCCCCCCTCATATGTTCCTTAATATAACGCACAACGTGTGCCTCTCTGCACGACTTTGAGCATGGTACATCGCTGTCATCACTACGCATCAACTTTTTGAATTACACTCATTCACGCTCGTTATAACCTCAATCGACCCCGCACACTTCATTCGTTTTTTGTTCCAGTAAACTACAATGTGCTGCATATTAGTGGGCATTATTGATACGTTATACTACATCTTTGAAGCTTTGATTGGATTCTAACGCCACCAGCTAAAATAACACGAGATTATTCATACCGTGCGAAATTGCGAGCCGACATTCGTGGGAGGTTGGACTTGCTTGTCTATTCACAAAACATGTCGTTTTTATATGAGAATGATTGCATTCTACGTTCGAATGTGATCCTGACACTCATGACAATATTTCATTCCAACCGTAGAAGCTTGAACTTCCTGTGAACGGTCCGTGAGTTTCCTTTTGCCAACCGGGAGAAGTCCGTTTTTTTCATGTCTCATTCGGCTCTAAAGGATAACATGTGAACATGCATCTGCTCAAACGGATTCAAAATATTCCTCACGTATCTGTCACCGACGTGAGAATCGTCTTACAATACTCAATGTAAATTATTTCATTATTCTATTAAAGGGAAACTCTTACCCCTCAAAACCGAAGTAACATCGCCGAACGTGATTTACCGTATAATTAAATGATCAAACTCATACTTCCACCCTTCAAATTTCGTAATGAGTCCGAAAATTCGTCTTCATACGCGAGTCATCAAAAGATATCTCGCTGCCCTACAGACCGTACCGTCACAGATTGCTGTGACCCGGAGATAACGGAAAATTCACGATTGATGTATTACTGTGACCATCTAGATTCGCGAAAACTTGATCGGGCAAAATGAATTCGAAGCCATTCAGAGTCCGCAATCCGTCGTAGTAGCGCGCGCGCGCGCGACGTTGTGAAAATGTAGAAAATCTACGAGCAGGTTCCACATGTAAATCAGTCGCTCGCTTCCCGCAAAATCGCTCTCTGTGAAAGAGAGAAATTGGGGCAGCGGTGGTCTCTTTTTGCCCCCCCCCCAAAGAAAATCAAATTTCTGACGGAACAGTTTCGCATTCAATTCCATCGGCAATGAAAAAAATGAAGTCGCGCAACGAGGAACAGATAGAAAGAGAAGCGCCGCAAATTACAGAGCGAGTGAGAAAGAGTACCAATGTACGAAAAGAAGGCAGAGAGAGAGAAAGTTGGAAAGAATCTGCCACGGAGTGCGGGTGCGAGTATGCCACCACCAGATTCGTGACTGTGTGTATTGGTGTAAGAAGGGGAAAGAGTAAAGGGTGAAGTCGGTGGCGATCGCGAGAGGACGCAAAGCGCGCCCGCCAAGAGTAGTGAATGATTTCGATGAACTTTTAATTGCAGGCGAGCAGGACGAATGCAGCGCAAATCTGTTGAGAGCTACCTACGAAGACGAAGAGCTTGGCAAATTAGTAAGTTTTAATGCGCGACCGCGTGCTTTTATTGACTCACGAGCTCTGATCGAGTGATAATTAATGAAATGGAGATTGCCCTTCGAGTCGCTCGTGCCCATCTTTCCTTCCTCTCTCGATCAAATTGAATATAGCATCTCGGCTTTGAGAATAGCGTTGATCGCGCTCAACGACCCTTACTCCGTTTTTCTACAATCTCTCGGGAAATTCAATTTCCTCGGCTTTGTGTTTTTTGTCGTCTACGCGATTTGTTTACTCATAAAAATTCATAAACGAGCCTCATCTGAATGCAATATCGATACGATTGATTTTTTTTTTTTTTTTCATTGTAGATAAGAGATGTGCAGGAGCTGACGACGCTGAGCGATTTGGTGGACGAGGACTGGAACGAGCAGTGCATCTCGGCAATACGCGAGTTCTTTGAAAATCCACGAGCGGCATGTTTGACCGTGTACTTCGACGGCGACGTGCTCTCCGCTCAGACCTCGTTTCCGCGAGTGCCCGTCGACGAGCTCACGTACTTTGTGAGAAAACCACTCCAAGTTTTCACCTCACTGGATTTCAAATCGAAAGTGCTATTTGGCACTGTCAACGACAACGTCGAAAACTCCATACTGAATATCGTCAACAACGTCATGGCACCGGCTTTTACAAGAATCACCGACTGGCCCGACAGTATCCTTTCTTCTTTTTTTGTTGCTATTTTCATCCGATTACCAATCATTCTTTCAGTGCACATAAAAGCTTTTTGAGCTGATTCGACGATAAGGCCATGCATGGGATCAGTAGTGGATAACGCGTTTAATCGATAAAGAGTAATGGGTTTTTCTCTCGTCCTCGAAATTGCCTGTAACTGTTTGATTATATCACAGAGTGAGAGAGGAACGATCGGATCGCGTATATCATCAAATCGAGTGACAATGAGTTGAATGGCCCAATCGAGATTCTGTTTGATTAAAAGATAGATCGCTGATGAAAATGGGAGCAAATATTCAGTTTTGTCGTAGCATTGTTTTCGAGTGCGCTCCGACCCGTGTTCGATAATTTCCGATTGAAACTCGTTCGTGTGGTCGCCCAATCCACAGAGTTGAATTATAATGAAAAATATTCATCACTCAGGCGGCCGTGACATTACTTCACTTCCAATACGTTTGGAGTCACCCCTCTCACTGTTTTTTCGCCAAAATCTGAGGTTGAATATCAGGTTCTTAATTTGCCATGAATCCTTGAGTACGATGACGAGAGTGAGCCCCAACCTGAGCTAATAATATCTCTCCTGGGCGATCTTTTACCGAATTCTTCTTTCTTCTCAAAGTGATATTTGTAAGCAACATGACATACGGTTCGCAATGAAAATCCCGAAACAACGTTTTCCGATTGTACACTGGGAACTCATTCGGTCGTGGTACCATTTTCGAAAATGTTGTCCGTAGCGCGACCTTGCCACAACATGAGATGCTTGCCTTCATATTTCATGTCGAGTTTAAGTTCTTCTCCTGTTCCTTATCGGATATCTCCCTCTATTTTTCCCCATCAAATTCCACGTTCTCTGTCAGAAAAATCCGGTTGCACAAAGATTCACAGAATTCAGTCTCTTTTACAATTGTAAAATTCGAAGACTATATTCATCATAGTGTGCAACAGTGGGCCAAATGTCCTCAATGGTTTCACAATCTTTCAGAAAAAGTACGATCTTTTTGTTCGTGCCCAAAAAATAGTGATTCGTTTAAGTCAATCGTTCAATTATCAGGTTGTTCCAGAATTCGTGAGAATATAAAAAATAACGTGTCAATAACATGAGCCAAAGCACTGTTTTCCTGAACAAATAAACATGCGTGAAGGAGGACTTCTGCTCGAGCTTGCAGAGCTTCCTGTGCAACTTGACCGACCTGAGATTTAAGATGCTGGGCTTAACCGTAATATATCAACCGAGAGAGGGCAGCGAGTTGACCGTGGAGCAAGCCAGCTCAGATAAGGAGTTAGTAAAGCGGCTTGAAGGGATCGTTGTACATTGGACGAGACAAATCAGGATTGCCCTCGGAGACCAGGATCAGAGCACTGCTGGCGAACTTCTCAGTTTCAAGGATGAATATGATTTCTGGCTCTACCGATGTAAGTCTCTATGGATTCAAAACGAGTGCATAAACGAATTGACATCTACAATAACATTATCTTACAAAAATATTTCGCAGAGTGCTGACGATCGTTTGAGTCCTTCTGGTTCAGGAATTCTTTGAACAATTTTCAACAAAACATCGTGTCATATCTAGAAGTTTGAAAACACTCGGAAGATTAAGAACTGCAGTCACCTCCAATCTATAATCTTTGTATCGAAATCTTCAGCATTTTCGATCTAAATCTGTGAAAAATACTAAGAAACTGAGATTCAATGGCTTTGAAGGTCAAAAGGTGTCGAGGGCGATGGAGGAATATTTAAAATTTGCAGAGCCAAAATGGTGTAGGTAGATCTCCGCGCCGGGGCAGGCAGATTGTCTACCATCTCGTCTTGAATTCCTGAAGCCGCAAATATGCGGGGGTACGCCCGGGGGTCCGGGAATCCGAGATTGCTTAAGCGGTCGGAAGGAGCCAAAATAGAATCGACAATCCCAGCTTGGGTGCGAGTAGCGATATCTTAGCTGGTGGATAATCCTCCTGGCATGATCGGCAAATCGATAGGAGAAACAATACTCTAGTGGCGCCCAGAATCCTAGCGCGACACGCCCGCCGAGTCTCAATTTTCTCGCGCGAGCGCGTGCTTCGTCTCACGGATGCTTCAGAGCCTATCCGAATAGTACATTGCTCCATTTCTCAACTGAATGATATCGTATTTATCCTATAAATTTTTTTGTCGCTTGATGTCACGCTGCACGAGCCAACATAGCTACACGGACCAGCGTGTATTCACGGACCTGGATCGGTGAGCGATGTCGAAAAAAAGGCCGAGGAACGAGCGAGAGGAAAGAGCCTTTTCCAAGGGAGCGACTATCTTGCGCTTGGGGGATGATAGAAAGTGTATGAGAGGTGGAACGAGTTGCAGCGATAAAAGGCGCGGGACAAAATGAAAATTTGGGCTGGGTGCAGAGTAGGTAGTGCGCGGGCGCAGCGAAAGCAAGCGAGAAGACTCAGGGTGGATGCGGCGCGGTGGGTTTACGGGCGCGGGCTCAGTCAACCGCAAGAGGCCACCCGGCTAGATTTTATCCAGATACTCAAGACGATATGAGATAGGGATGCCGCGCTTCCTTCGCCACGGCCTTTCTTTTCGCATAAATTCACGGAATCTCATGAGCCGCTCCAAGCTGCGATGTATGCGAGGAAGGCGCAAACTTTTGCCCCACCCTTTCCCCGCCCCCCTCCACACCAGCCCGAGTAAACTTTGTGAAAATAAGCAGCCATTGAATCGCAAAGTAGCTAGAATTCCTCACATAGGCCTGTTGGAGAGATCTAAAGAATGTTGACTCACCTCGTTTTATTAGAAATTTTGTTGTTTGGGCAAGAATTAACAAACGTCATGAGGCATTATACCTATTGCTCATGTCCACAATAAGCTGTCTTTGTTGTACAGTGAACGACAGTATGTCTCGGCCTTGTCTGTATATGTTAAATATTTGCACCAGCACATTTCGTTTCTCGAAAGACCGAGTGATCCAGGGCTTTAGTTTTTAGACCGGCTGTGAAAGCACAGAACAAATAGCATTCCTTATGATGACTCTTTAAAACTACATTACATCAAAAAATTTGAGCTGGATCGTGTTGCCATTGTACCATTGTTGCAATAACTTCATTGAACTTTTAAAAAAGGACAAATGTTCATAATTCATTATCGTGTTTTGGTTACAGCTGTGGAGTATTTATATGCAATATGAACGGATCCTGTTCTATTTTTGAACTTCATAACTCGTTACTTTCATCTCTCGCATCTCTTTGATTGTGTCTATAGCTCTATGAAAAAAGCTAGAAAGAGAGTTATATTGACGTATAATTTCTGATCGTCGATGAACGCGATGAAAGTTTTTTTTTTGCAACGCTATCGAGGAGATAGGGAGTAGCAATACCAATTTGACAGTTACGAGTGCGAGGGAGAATAATCGAATTCGTTGAATAGAGAGTGGCCACAGTGACAATAGGGGAAATTGGTTTTCAACCAGGATGAATTGCACCCTGCTACGAGATTTAGATGCAGTCATTGGCAGATTAACGATTTTATTACCCCCATCCCTCCCTTCCTTCTGTCTTCCTCTTTCACCCTTTTTTTTTACAATGCCTGGCTCTCAATTTTATCTCCCATCCTCATTTCTGCCATGGCTACGCTATTCATATAACGAATTTGTGAGAAGAACCGCTCGAATTTCGCACATTCCCCATAAAATTGATCGTATTGCCGGACCCACGATGCTAGCTTTCTTATCGTGGCAAAGAATTAATCCGTGACCTTTTACTCGGTCGTCGGATATTATTTGGGCATAAACCAAGCTCCCTCCATTGGAATTCACGGTCTTTAAAATTTCATATTTTTCAGCCCGCACAAATTTGCGAGATACGTCAGCAAAAGTTGTACATCTCTGACGCTCTACTGAGTTCCAACCCCTTCAATTCTTCCATCACCCTTGAAATCCTCATCCTATTCTTACTTACAAAATTCGAATTGGCCTCACAAAAAATGCAGAAGCATTGAGCAGAGAACCAACTTTCACGACCCTTTATTTCTCAATTACAGATGACAACTTGAGAGGGCTGACGCAGCAACTGCAAATGCCCCGATCTCGCCGAGTTTTGAGCATTCTAGAAAAAGCTAGATCCACCCACTTGCGTCAGATCAAAAGTCTCGAAGATGAAATTCGACAAGCCACCCGCATATCCAAATCGAACGTCGAGTTCCTCGGAATGCTGAAAGAGTCGTGCGCCACAGTTGAGGCGTGCAGTTCGCCCATGTTACTGTTCCAGCACTTGCCCAACATCATCCAACTGTGTCGAGTCATCTGGACAAATTCACCATACATGGGCAGCGAGGAGAGGATGACTAGACTATTTCAGGTCATCGGCAGTCAGGTCATAAGCGTGTGCCGAAAGTCTGTGCCTCTTCAAGATTTGTTCGGCGGACAGACCAGGAAAACCATCGGTGCGCTTCTACACTGCATCATTGCCTGCCAACAGTACAAGGACCTGTACAATGGGGTGAATATCTCGAGTCGCACACATGATCGCTCGTTGTCTTTCACAACCTCGATCGATCCTCGCTATCAAAGTATCAAAGGAATAATCAAGGCTGAACCGGCTCTCTCCGCCGGAATCAGTGAAAATCGCTCCCAACCACTGATTTTCAGTGCGTATGCACTGATTCGCAGTGAAATTCATTGCAAAA
The DNA here is from genome assembly GCA_029851415.1 of Eretmocerus hayati. NCBI lineage: Eukaryota > Metazoa > Arthropoda > Insecta > Hymenoptera > Aphelinidae > Eretmocerus > Eretmocerus hayati. The sequence continues at coordinate 49,453,899 of CM056743.1, forward strand.
CAGTGAGTTGGGAGCGATTTCCACTGATTCCGGCGGAGAGAGTGTATGCCAAAAATTGTTCAAGACTACTCATTTTCAAATGGTTGATATATCATCTAGCTCGCAATCTTAGATCGTCCATCCCTGGCGTGAATATCTCATTCTTCTTCTTGGATATCCATGCAAATGGATCATTTAAAAATACTCGCCACGTAATGAGAAGCAAAGGGGTGGTAAACTGGAAGATAGATCGGTTCAACAGTTTTACGCTCCTTTGCAATATCTCAAGCCATTCGCTGGAGTAACAGATTTTCTGGCCGATTGAACGCGGCCTCGTGAGCTTTGACGCGACGATGGAAAAGCGTTACGAGCGCGATAAGTTATTGGAAGCTCTCTCTCCCTCTCAAATGATCGCTCTAGAATATCGACGTTTTGTGCAAGTGTTACGATGCCAACGGCAAACCTCTTCTAGGGCTTGCTTTCTCTCTGAACCCATTTATTGTTTCCACGAGTCTGACTTCGGTTGTTGTTCATTTTGCGCGCTTCTCGTGCTATGATGCCTCTCTTTGTGTACATATCATACGTTCGATATCATTAGCACATCAATTCCTCACACGTGAAGGATAATAATACTGAATTTAGGAAAGGTTATGTGCTTTAGCTCATTTTCAAGCATATTTTGAATGCTTTAAAATGAGCTCAGGTACATTCAGCTCGAACAAAACAGATACGGTCCATTACAGATTGAAGCTGAAAAGTTTTACCTCTAAAAATGGCAAAAAATAACTTTGACGTTGCTGAACAATTGAGCCTCTCAAACTCGTAGTTGCTACGAATGGGCTAAAATATCCATTGCAAATCTTACCACACTTGCCAATGCTAATTGAGCCCTCACGGCTAATTGTGTGGTTCTTGCTGATTTGGAGGATAGCTGGGATGGAGTGAGTAATCAGTCTCTTCGTTGCGGCTGGTGCGTGTGAGTTCAGATAGATTTTGTGAGGAATACAGCCAACATGCAGCAGCTACGGGTTAGCGAGTTTCGATCGCTGAGCAAACTTTACAACGTCAAAGTTGTTAATTTTTTACTACTTTTGAAGACAAATTTTTCCTGCTCGAATCTGACATGGATCGGCTCTGGTTCGTCCAAATTAGACTTATACTTCAGCCCCTTCTGAAGGTTGAAAAACGGGCTTCGAAATGACTTAAACTACGATGAAAAATGTAAAGATCCCCAAGGATTATCTGCTCAACAGTGTACTCTCTCAGCATGAATCAGTCAGATCTGACTGACAATCAGTCCATATACACTGATCGGGTCAGTAAAGTGGGATCAATTTTTACTGAATGAATCAGTGTATATAGACTGATTCATAAGTAGTTCTGTCCCTATTTTACTGATTCACACGTGGTTTACATTCTGGATATTTGTACCATCATACTCCATTTTGCTGTATTGAAATCAGACCTAATATTGAGGGCTGCGTGTATTTATATGCAACCCTCAAGTCTCATCCAAGATATCAACTTGAGGAAATCATCACTTTGAGTGTGAATGATGTTCCATAAGCTAAAGTGGATGATTATGTCATTGATACTGTAATGATGAGATTTTTAATGCATTCAGCAAAACAAATCGAACATCGAAATGTATACCCTCGCTATGTTTTAATATATGATGGGAGGAACGGCCGAATCGCGAGGCATTCCTTATCGAAGCGAGATTTCTTGACAGAGCTTCCGTCACTCTGATTGTCTGGGGAACATACATACCCCATAGAGCCACAGAGCCATCGGGAAGATATCAAGAACCCTTAATTTATGGTTGTTTTACAAAAATTTTCGATGTTAACCATTCTTTAACCTGATGTCAATCCACCCGATTTACAATAGTGTCTGAGACAGGTCTCTCTTCGTCTCACTGACGAGCCCAAGAGAGAGACCAGGGCGAAACACACACCTAATATCACACATCTTTTTCACAGTTCAAATAATTCAGTACGGTGTAGAGACAAGGATGGAAACCACCATCAGCTCTGCATTTGAGACTATTAATGATATTGAAGTTGGGTTCTTGATATCTTCCCGATGGCTCTATAGGGGATGTATGCTCCCCAGACAATCAGAGTGACGGAAGCTCTGTCAAGAAATCTCGCTTCGATAAGGAATGCCTCGCAATTCGGCCGTTCCTCCCATCACAAATCGAACATCTTTCTATGTACCTGGCTACATCTGTGTAGAAAAGTTCTTTTAAAAACCAATATTATCACAGATCAGATGAGTAACTTCAAATACCTCAGAAGATTATGAAATTCAGGGTGTTGGAAGAAAGTCTTGTTACCTAACCAATCATTTCCAACCCAAGGAACATTTATTACAGACTGCACCTCTTCTTGAGTCACTTGCAATATGCTGACTTGATTCATGAGAACACAAGGTACATTGAATGTGGTGTTAGTAGATGTAAATGTCTTATCAAAACTATTCATGCACAATTGTGAACTATTACATGTTTTAAGGTACATTTCTATAGGGAAGTTGAGCTTGTGATTGCTGTCTCAAGCAGTCAAATGTACTTGTACCATTATGATACTGGATTGTTCTTGTAATTTCTGACTCTGTGTGATGAGCCTCCAAGTGCACTATGGATCTGACTGAAAAACAATCTCCTATTCAATATAATTCATCTCTTTAGGGCACCATCTTCTACAACAGATAATATATGTTTTCTAACAAATAATACTTCATCTGAAGATGGAATTGTTCGATTTGCCATGACTAATTAACATGATTATGCTCTCAAAAATGCATTTGAAGCCGCTTTACAGCTAAAAAATTACAATCAGAGTCAAGCAGCGATTGTGATGACTGGGTATAGTGATGATCAGTACTTGCCGCAAGTTAGAGGTTATGGTGCAAAGTAATTCGAATATAGTGTCTGGGGTTTCATAATGCTGTTAATATAGCCTGTCCTGTCTTTTGCCATCACTAATTTACGAAATATCAACAGAGTAGAGCATTCAAAGGCGTTTGGCGTCTATAAATGCGAGAAAAAGTTCGTTAGCGGCGTATCAGTACTCATAACGTTTCAGAGGTTACTGTGCAAAGTCGTTCAAATATATCGTTTGGGGTCCTATAATGCTGTGATTATAGCATGTTCGGTCTTTTGCCATGACTGATTAACGAAATTCCAACAGGGTAGAACATCTGAAGGCGCTTGGCGTCTATAAATACCAGAAAAAGTTCGTTAGCGGCACTGATGTATCAGTACTCATCACGATTTGGAGGTTACAGCGCTAAATCGTTCAAATATATTGTTTGAAGTTTTATAATGCTATGAATACAGAACGTACTGTCTTTTGCCATGATTAATTGACGAAATTTCAACAGGGTAGAACATTTGAAGGCGCTTGGCGTCTATAAATGCCAGTCGAATTCGGGTACCGGTACTGATGCACTTATGCTTCATGCTACTGACCGAATCAGTCCATATGCACTGAAGATCGGTTAGTCGATTTGGGATCAACTATAACTGATGAATCATTGTATATGGAATGATTTAATCAGTTAATCCATCGGTTAGCACTGGTGCAGATGGATATCTGGCATAAAATTAAAGTAATCGTCGTTATTGAAGGTCTGTGTGATTGGCAACATGTTTTCATTAGTATTCTGTGCGGAAGGGGGGACATTGGAGTAACCAGTCAACCGCATGGGCTTGGAAAAGTTTGACTGATTTAATCAGTGAGATTTATAATACTCCCTAGTAAAAATAAGTGCCTCATGATCATATATGAACATATTCCCAGCCGAACTGTGGTCCTCTATGACCATCTATGACCTCAGAACATATTATGTCTCCGTGGTTAGTCATAGGTAGAAAAAGCCAACTCGTGAATGGCCGTAGGGTATTGTAATCAAGTGGTTGTACATGACATTTTCAATATCGGATGAAGGCCTAGCAGTGGGAGCCCCAAGCGCGCTTATTTCGAAGCTTCGGATTGAGAAACATTTCGAGTTGGCAATAAAGTGCTTCATTTCCAACATGAATTCCTAGGATCAAGTATGGAAACCAATGACGAGCTATGACTCCGGCCTCATGGTCATAGGTGGTCATGTATGACCACAAACCGGTCGGGAACATGTTCATATATGATCATGAGGCACTTATTTTTACTAGGGCTGATTGAATCTTTGAGAATCTAGCTGATTTACGCTGAGAGAGTAGGAAAATGAGCGAATTATGCAGTTTTCCATATATGAAGCGTGCTATTGTAAGGAAAAAAAATTTTGATGACTCTTGTCACAACTGAATACCTTACTTCTCAACGCCCGGCCTAAGATACGTCTATATGTGCATTCGGAATTCGAGTTTCCGAAATTCTGATTTCTTGGACCACCTTATAAAGTGTGCGCACTACAATATACAAATGTGAGTTGCTATTTCTATCAATTTGGATCTTAATCAATGAAACCGATGAATCCTAATAGATACTTTGCAGAAATGCCTGCAGAAAGTATTCAAATGAGGTGTAGGTCAGTATTTAATTTGGTTCACGGGTGAGGAGAAATTCTCGTGCTCCATGTATAGCCACCTTTGGTGTGTATTATACGACTCCGTTTGTAGATCAAAAATGAGCTGAAATGGCCCTCCGTACCTTTTTACATGAGCGCCTTTATTAGACGACGATAGGATCCCTGATCACGTTATCGAAGCTAAACAATATTCTCGAAAGCTATAGTTATGACGACCAAATCCAAAATCGAATTAAAAATTCATCTGAATACGTCCAATGATGAGAGGAAAGTGGATTTTTGAAATAGCCACACATAGGTTAGACTACCTCCACCATCTTGATAGGCTGAGATTGATTTCGAAATCCGTGAAAGTTCATTCACGCAAATTAATTTTTGATTTCACCAGTTCTTTGTTGTGAAGATCTGATTCAGATAACGAATTCGAGTAACGTACCCGATGGATTTCGTGTTTCCTCGTCCAGTTGTTCACGATTCACATTTCTTCACAAATTTGCTATGGAATTTGAAATTGATTCAATCTACAGTCTCTTTGAGTACGTCCATCGAACCCTCGCGCACTGCATATTGATACGTACATCTATGTTACAACTACCTTCATTTTCACGAATGTTACTCAGAAAATTCAGAAGCGAGTTGGTTGAAAAAGTTCAAAATTCTGTTCAGTCTAAAAAAATCTACGTATTGCATAATAATCCTCTCTTTATTTTTTGGATCAAGTCGAGCACCCAATCACGTTTGTGTCACCGTAATGTTTTTCAAAATCCGTTACACAAAATGGACGACCGCTTCCTGTTGGTATGCAGGCTGACAAGGAGGACCCACGAAGTGCGGGTCACAAAATCCCACTAAACTCTTTTCACAGTCTCGTACCGACCAGAATATGAAGAATCCAGAGTAACTCCGTCAAATGGGCTCCCCGTTCAGAGCTACAAGCAAAAACATCGGCATTGTCAGTATATCTATATGTATCACTTTTTAACATGGGCCTATATGGGCAATGCTAATCCCAGTGGCTGTATCTCTGAACAAGGAGCCCATTTGACGGAGTTACTCTGGATTCTTCATATTCTAGGTGGTACAAGACTGTGAAAAAAGTTTGGTGAGCTTTAGTGACCCGCACTTCGTGGGTCTCCCTTGTGAGTGTGAAACTGATTTTCAAAGACATCATTCGATTCTATCCAATTCTTCTTCATTCTCATTCGAAAAACGGGAGAGATATTCTATAGTAACGAATGAGTATAAAGAAAAATTCGGAGAGTGTACGATCTCTCTAATCTCACAGCGAGTTCCAGTTCCAGTGGAGATAGTCGGTAAAATGCTCTCTCAGGATGCCGTTCACGGGTCTTTAGAACTGGGTCTAAATTCGTGATGCGGACCAGCCACCGGATTACGGTCGGATATGTTTTTGGACACTTCTGAGATCATATCCCAGTTGGAATCGAAATCGCCACTTGAACGAGAAAAGTCCAAAAAACGTGTATTTTTGCCACCTCTCGAACTTTCTCGTTCTACAGTTCGAACATGGCGCATTCTTACAAAAAATGTAAGGTAAGTGTACCCAACTTGCCTCTGTACCCAACTTGCCCCCATATGCCGATCTCGGGGATGGGCACTCCTTGGCCTCCCGGCAATTTTTTTCACGTTTGTTATGTTGAAATATGAGAAAATACGTAGTTTTCAACGACCCCGGATCATTTCTGCGTTCTCCAGAAAATATAAAGTGAGTTTTCCATTTTTCGTGTTTGCACGGCTAAGAAATCACCGAGGAAATCACGTTCACTAAAACTGGTGCTAATTTATTTTTATTCGACCAATCTTGACGTACCTCAGCGCATTCGATTCCTTGTCTCAATACCTTCAATATCCGCTCTTTAGGGTTGCAGAACTCTGATTTGGAGCGATTTTATGTACGAAACACGAAGATGGTTTGAAAATCAAGAAGGCCGACATCGGAGTGTACTTGATACTCATGTATTCTATGGAAGTATGTATGTAGTTAGAATGTGGTGTTGGGAGTTTTGAGCGGTCTGGCGCGGCGCGAGCGGGCGGTGGCTTATATGCCCACGGTCCCCCGCGTCGTGACTGACCAAAATGTGCAAGTTCGGCAACTTACAACTCGGGCGATGCCTTTCGAGGTTCATCGCACTGTTGCGAAGCCAAACGAACGATGGTGCAAATGTGCATACATATGCACTATCGTTACAGTACACACTTTTGTAAACTCTCAAAAATCACCTTTTGGGAGAATTCAAACAGCTCGGCTCCACTATATCCAAATTGGACGTATCTTAGCTCATTTTAAAGGTTTTGAGACAAGCTTCGAAATGAGCTAAAGTATGTTGGAAAATATGGAGATGGGCCAAAGTTATTAAGAAAATGGCTTAATGGAGGAAAGGTGGGTACACTTACCTTATAAAGACTTTCTTCGTGGATCTTGAATGACTGCAGAAGAATGTGTCCTCTTCTTTTCCCGTAAAACTCACTTGTTGGAGGAATTAGAGGTTTTTCCGTCAAGAATCATATATATATTACGCTTTTTCGGTCTGCAGCTCGACCAGGATGCGTTTTTTCGAAAAATGTGTTGGAACTTTCATTGTTGATCTTGAAGAACCGCGAGAGAATATGTCCTTTTCTTCCCCCATAAAACTCACCTGTCGGAGAGATTAGAGGTTCTTCCATCAATAATCGTATTTTCCCGTTATACTTCTCTCTGTTTCATAGTCAAAATTCTGAGAAAATGTATCCCATCGATATCCATGTAGGATTAATTTCTAAGAACCATCAAAAGACAAATACAGGAGTGACGAATCATTTCTCACGGCCATTCTCTTCGTCTAAATGTAGTATCCTTGTCGCTCATGACTGCTGATTTCCATGGCCTACCACACCCCACTGTATCTCAATATTTTAGAGAGAACGTTGAATGCCTGAAAAAAAACGTAGAATTCTGATCAATGAATCTTGGAATGGTCAAATGTTCTCCTACCGACAATTCAAATTAGCCATGGCGGGGAAAAATACCATGTAGCTATTCGCAAAATCTACAGGGCAATGGATCACGAGAAAGAGATCGAAAATAGGAAAATTCACGAACCACGTGAATTTATTCATCTCATGCTTTTTCGAATATTACGCAATTGGATATGTTGAGATGAACATAAAAAATTCTGAAAAATTCATTCAGTCGTGTTATAGATCTAATCGATTTTTGGTATGGTCTTTACATAGTAGCATTTTTTACAAAGAATATGTTCAATCATAAATACAAAAGTGTAAAGCGTAAGTCGCCGAAAGACGTGTATCACATTGTCGATCTTAATCAATGACATAGAAAAATCTCACTCTGAGTGCATATGCACTTATCACATATCTTCAGATCCCTTCCAAGAATATACCAGCTCTAAACGTGGTGACTATTACAGTGACAAGCAGCCTCCAATAATTGCTGAGGATACTCTTAGATGACGAGAACGATCGGAAAGAATGATTCCTCACTTCTGTATTTGTCTCTTTGTAGTAACAGGTGAGTCTCACGGGAAGAGAAAAGGACATGTTTCCATGCAGTTTTTCAAGATCGACAAAAAACGTCTTCACACATTTTTCGAACAAACGCATCCTGTTTGAGCTCTAGAGCGAGAAAGCAGAAGAAATAAGGTATTTGACAGAAAACCTCTAATTTCTCCAACAGATGAGTTTTACGGGAGAAGACGAGGACAGATATTTCTGCAGTTTCTCAAGATCTACAAAAAAAGTCTCCATTTATTTTTCATAAAAATGCGTCCTGTTTGAACTGTAGACCGACGAAGTTCGGAAGGTGTCAAAAAAAAACGTTTTTTGTGTATTTTTCAAAAAACGACCCGAGTGGCGATTCCGATTTCAACTGGGATATGATCCCAGAAGTGCCCAGGAAACATATCCGATAATAATCACGTAGGTGGTCTGCATCACGCATTCAGACCCAGTTCTAGAGCCACGTTTCTAGTGCGTCACGAAAAGAAGACATGGAATACCTGAGCTGTCGAGAAAGAACAGTGTATGTACCTACCACAATAGAATCCTCTTATACAGCACGAAAATCCAAGAATTAGGCCTATTCGATTAGCCAACATCACAAATCTCTTGCACTTGCAAATCCTCAAAACTACGGGGCTCAAATTTTTGACCTCACTCGAGGTCTGTTTACCTCTTTGATTCCATTTCTGAAAACACCAAAAGTTTCGGAGATCCAGCATCTCTTTTTTTTCACTTTTTTCATTTCGAACCCGTGTTTCGGGCAGGAAAGATGCATTTGAGATACTATGAGCAATCAATCGTCGTGAGCGAATGAAAGGCTCTGATTGTGGAGATAGAAATTTACAAACTTGCACATCATTCATGATGAAATGCAACCTACTCGAAACTTATAACAATCAGCTCAAGACATTCATCCGACTTAATGAACTCATCGCTTGTTGATTGAGAGCCATTCTGCAGAGGCTCGACTCGTAAAGATAGCATCCCAATATACCTCGTCATTCTTCTTTTAATTCTATTCAGACACAATGTTGGGGTAACTTGAGAATTAGAGATTTATGAATGTGATGTTTCCATTCAGTGGTAGCAAGATACATTAAAAACTCGCATCATTTTTCAGGTAAATTTTCACAACTCACTCTCAAAATTCTAACTCGATCGAGAAGGTTGGCTGATATTGACCTATCTCCTGGCTAGATGAGATGATCAGAAGCTGGCTATAACGTTGGATGCGTAAATCTTCTCTAATCGTAATTTTTGGGTATACCTTCGAAAGTTGTGACAAAACTCCTTTGATGATATTGGCGTCAAAGAGAAAAATAGTATCAGAGCTGCAATTTGGCCAACTAGATGCTTCTGAAATAATGTTTGGATTTCGTAATATTTCATGTCAGGGTACTATTCTGTTTGTGTAACCCATTGCAAAATTTTAACACAAGTCTAATAATCGAATAATGTGCGAGTAAACTCAACGTTGTGCGCATGACGAAATAGTCTACAGGCACGTCATAACATGGCTTCACATTGAATTTTAGATTCTTAGCACGAACGGTCTTACTCCGTCACCGTATAGGATGTTTGGTAGTCGATCGTGCTCTCCTTGCATTGCATTTCGTCTCCGCAAATCAAGCGAGCAAGGGTGGGAAAGCGCGCCTCTGTGGCTTCCACGGCCGGGTATACGGATGGGACAATTCATATGCAAAACGAAAGTCTGGCGGTGCAAATATTCATGCAAACCATCAACTTGGAGTTTATATTTTGATTTCAGATCGCAGCAGCTCACAGCAAGTTGACGGCACACAAGTGGAATCTGAAGAATGACCAAGTTTTCCGATACATCGACGTGTTCGTCGTCAGGTGTCACAATCTCATAGAAATCTGCCAAGCCTTGATCGACTTTGCGAGGTATTTTGATTTTCTCCTCGCATGTAACTTCACAACAAATTACGAGAATGTTCGAATAGCTTTAGAGAACTTTTTTTCATCATTCTAACCTAAAAAGGCCGCATTCAAATGCGGTTTTAGGGTTCTCATGATGAAAAATCATTATTGCCCTGTGCTCGCACGCCCATTTCGGGCGCGGAGGACTTATTTCCCTCGCTTCGCTCGGGTAATAAACTGTCCTAGCGCCCGAACTGGGCGTACGCGTCCAGGGCAATAATGTACTATTTTCAAGTGCAATCCAGGCTCGGGGGCGTCGATGTTTTCAAATTGTGGTAGCCCCGATTTTTTCATGATAGACACAACAAGAATGATCTTCACACAACGAACTTCTTTGACTCAGCTCTACTCGTTTTCATTGCCTCGCGTCCACTCTCTTGATTGAGCTGTCAGTATTGCAAAATATTTATGGGCCGATTTGCTGAATGGTTGGATAATTTCAAAGCGACGGAATGAATTATTGATGAGAGGCGGAGAAGCTCGAGTATTGTGCGTGGAGAGTCGTTTGGATAGACGGTCATGAAGTAGATTCATTTGCGAATCGACAGATGGAAAAGTTCGAGCTCTGAAGAATACCATTTCTTGAGCCGTTTGATTTGTCTCTTAGCGAGTCTGGAGAGGTTTTGCTCCGTGTCTATATATCCGAGGTACTCATCGAAGTCCCAGTGTGGCTCGGAACGAATTTGCCCACAAGAGCAGACAATCTGGCTCTCACTCTAGCCGAGTTTTTCGCTCGGGCTCGTGGGAAAACGCTCACCCTCTGCCAGAGGGAGGAAGGGAAAAAGTACCCGAGTGGCACTGTTGCATATATCTCAAATCCGCGCGGACACTTTTTCTTTGTGCGCAAAAGACCTCTATTTCGAATTCGTTCCTCGTCCCTCTGTCTCGTGATCCAATAACCTTAGATTTTCCATCTGTACACAGAAAATATATCTTCCCTCTGCCAGCTCATCAGCATGTATTTTCTTGCCCCCGAGTCTCTCCGTTTTCTGCTTCGTCTCTTTTGTGTCATCTCGTTTGCCACTCACATTTTCTCTCCTCTCGCTTATGAGTGCCTTATTTTATTGTTTTAAGATTTTCCCTTGTCTCACGGAGTTGCTATACCACGAACCGCTCCTCAAATTGGATTTTTATGAGAAAATCACCGGTTAACCCTGTAGCTTCCATTCTACTTCAATCTCAATCTATGATTTGAGTCAATTTTGTACTACCAATCCATTTTCGAGAATCAAATTGATTTTGTCAATTTTTCAGCCAGGAATAACATTTATCAGAGCGATATTTTATGTCAAGGTCCAGGTATTCGTGACAACTTCCGTGTTCCTCATTTAAAAATGGAATGTGTTCCGAGGATTCGGTCATCACGGTGCGCTTCTGAGGAGAATAAGTTTTTCAAAATTGTCAAAAGAAACTGAAAAGTGGATGTTTTTCTACGAAACTTCATGAGCAGAACCTGATTTTGAGCGAAATCGGATCAGCTCTTTTTTTTGAGTAGTTGTCAAATTGAACATTCCCCATGTATTGCTTATGGAGAAATTTGGCGACTTAACGTTTTCTTCGCATCTTCGAGGTTTTCCCGCAATTACTCAGAAAAGGTGGGTCATAGCACGAGATGCTGTGAATAGTTTCTCATAACTTTTTTGGGAAACAACGAGTAAACGTAATGAGATCAATCGAGAAACTTAGGCTTCCTCCATGTGTTGAAGGAAATAGTAGATAATTAGCAGAAGGCGCGAGGTTTTTCGTGAGAAACTTGAGCTTTTACTGATGATATGTCAATCCCCTCGAGATTTATGATTTATCTACCCACGTCATTTTGTAGGTCTTCAAAAAATCTATAAAAAACTATTCTTGGCATTTTTGCTATGGCCCACCTTGTCTGAGTAATTACGAGAAAATCTCGAAGATGCGAAAAATAGCGACTTAACGTTTCTTTTGCATCTTCGAGGTTTTCTCGTAATTACTCAGACAAGGTGGGCCATAACAAAAATATCAAGAATAGTTTTTTATAGATTGTTTGAAGACCTACAAAATGACGTGGGTAGATAAATCATAAAACTCGAGGGGATTGACATATCATCAGTAAAAGCTCAAGTTTCTCACGAAAAACCTCGCGCCTTCTGCTAATTATCTACTATTTCCTTCAACACCATGGAGGAAGCCCAAGTTTCTCGATTGATCTCATTACGTCTACTTGTTGTTCTTCAAAAAAATTTTATAAAACTATTCACAGCATTTTGTGCTATGACCCACCTTTTCTGAGAAATTGCGGGAAAACCTCAAAGATGCGAAGAAAACATGAAGTCGCCAAATTTCTCCATAAGAAATACATGGGGAATGCTCAATTTGACAACCACTCAAAAAAAGGAGCTGATCCGATTTAGCTCAAAATCAGGTTCTGCTCATCAAATTTCATAGAAAAACATCCACTTGCCAGTTTCTTTTGACAATTTTGAAAATCTCATCCTCCTCAGAAGCGCACCGTGTCATAGAAATTGTGCTCCACATAGTTCTAGAAACCTCCAGTCGACTCTCTTGGAGCTGTATTGCTGAATGACTTATCTCGTGACTTACATGCTCATCAAAGCTCGAGCGTGGGATATGTGCAAACTCAAAAGTTACATGTACACGCAGACCGATTTGCAGAAGGCCCAAAATTGACCATGCTATTGGTGAAAGTGGCATTTGTTTACCTACAGGATGGATGAGACGAGAGAAATGCCGAGGATCCAGTTTGGGGGCACAAGAGGCACAGAGCACGAGTTGAGCTACGCCCGCCTCGAGGAGCGTTTTGCCGTATTGGTGCATTGGCTGCGCCAGATCTGTCACAAAATTCTGGACGTACGTCAGTCGAGCTGGTACGACGACATGTCGCGCTTCCGAAACGAGACGCGACGTCTCGAGAGCGACGTTGAAAATCTCATGGAAGACAGCTTCGAGGAGGTGGGCAACATCGAGGAGTCGGCCCACGCGATGCACTGCTTCCGTTACTTCATGCACCGTGACAATCTTCAAAAACAATTTGACAAAAAGACCGATCTTGTGAGTATGCATTATGAGAGAAAGATTCAGAAGTCATTTCCAATGACGCTTAGCGATTATCGGTCTCGATTTCTACTCATCCCCACTTCGAGTCATTGACATGAGTGTGCCAACAGCTCATCCATCGCTCACAAGGAGAGTCCAAGGGGTTCGGGAGCTGGATCTGGCTTAAACTCTGGGAATCATCTCCTTTTGGCACCAAAAGATGATACCCGAAGCCGCAGAGTCCAATGCTCAAGCGTTTTCGAGCTACAGCCCACAACCCATGCATTACAGCTATATCCATATATACCATTTTTCCACATATATAGATGTACTGCAGTGCATGGGTTGTGGTCTGTAGCTCGGAAACGCTTGAGCGTTAGACTCTGCGGCTTTGGGTACCATCTTTTGGTGTCAGAAGGAGATGATTCCCAGAGTTTCAGCCAGATCCAGCTCCCGAACCCCTTCGACTCTCCTTGTCAGTATTGCCGTGGAGACTAGACTGTCGCGCCGCCTTCTGGACTCTAGCGGGACCGCGCATGTGATACAAAATCTGGACCTCCTATGCAGCAAAGCATAGGGCACGCTGTGATTTTCAACGATTAAAAAACGCTCGTGCTATCGCGAACCGTGACAATTGTTAAAATTCAATCCTGAAGCTATTCCGAACCCATCGTGGGTGCAGAACATCGTCGTCGAAACTTGAATTTATTAAAATTAAGGTGAATGTCGTGTTAGATGGTGAAGCCGCGCAGGTTAGCAGAAGACGCGAGCCGCAGCCGAGCCGCCGGTAATTGCCGCGTTCGCGAGCCCAAAATCAGTGAATTACAACTCGTCGATTCTCAGCTCACAGTGATTGGATCTTCTTCAGGTTGCAGACAAAGACTCCTAAATGCATGAGCTTTCCGGCGCTGTGCGCAAAGTGTACAAAAATTGTCAATATAAAATAAAAAAAATTCACGAAAAACGTGTGATTCTGCCGCTGCCCGCCGTGACTTTGCTCTGAAAAAAGTAAGCGACAAAGTTCCTCGAAACAGTGTTTATTGTGTGTAATATTGATCGGCGATACGTGATCTCTAACCACGCAAAATTTGAGAGGTCTACATTTTATAATAATCGAGCTACAGACGTATTTATCGGTTTCCCTGTGTTAGCGCGTATGCTCGAGTCCAGATTTTTTCGTCCATGTGTTTCGCGGCGCCGTCACCATGAGAAGGTCGATCGTTTCGCGTATCCCCTGCAACCTCAGTCTCCACGGCAATAGATTCATGCTCATCACTTTATTCGAACACAGATCTGGCAGCTGCTCGACGATGAAGTGTCCGCCACCAAAGACCAGATGCTGGCGGAAAAATCCGAGTACCCATCGCTAAGTCCATTCTTCGCGGGCCGGGCGCTCAACCTACGCGCCAAGGCCTCGCGTTTGAGGCGTCTCGCGAGCCTGCTGCGCGACTCCACCTGGCAGAGACGCGAAGGCGAGTCGAACGGGCCCTCGGCCTCCAATTCGCACGAGGAAGCTCTTCAACGGGGTGAACTGCTCGCCGACTCGATCGCGTCGCGCCAGGCCGAGCTGTGCCGCAAGTGGCTCGCCGAAATCGGTGACAGCCCACAAAGCCGTCTGGAGCGACGTCTCATGCGTTATCAGCAGTTCCAACCAGACGAATCCGGTGCACCGAGTCAGTTGAACGAGCGCGACTCTCCGAAGAGGCTCGAGTGCAACATCGACCCACGGATACTGCAACTATGCGAAGAGGCCACGGCCTGGGCCGACCTGCGTTTTGACCTGCCGGTGCACGTGCAGCAGATAGTCGGCCGCTGGCAGACCCTGCAGTTTGTCTACGAAAACGTCCTCGCCATCGTCGGTGCTTACAACAGAATCGTTCGAGGTGAGCATTCCGATCGAATCTTGGATATCGCTCATACTTACGTGATGCTGGTGAGTTGAGACCCTAGATTGACGCAGAAGAATTATCGCAAGCTTTCTTACTTTCGAGAGTCCTAATAACTGTTCCTTAGAGTTAGATCTTCGAGGGCTCTTAAAGACCCCATTATTCACTGTGGTGATACTTTTTGTATCATATGACAATGAAGTAACTGAATGGAACAGGTGCAGTCGTCATGAGGCACGCGTTATCATTTTTCGACATCAAAAGCGCGTCATCTTTTTGGGACTTGCATTACTTTCCTTCGAGAATCGCGAGGGTTGTCTCTAAAACAAGGAGCCATGGTCATGGGTGGAACAAAATATCAGGAGTTGTTGGCTATTGAACGATGTGGAACAAACTCTGCTATGTGAAAAAAATAAGTCAGACTAGATGAGAATTTCAAAATCAATAAGTCATCTCACTCGTCACCTTATTTTTCGTAAGTCACGCTCTCGGTCACGCTTGGTTTTCGGACTTATTGACTCGTTTTTCCAGTGTCTTGAGTGACCATGAATCGGTTATATTTCTTTAGCATTGTGAATCTTCTGCACAATAGAATTCAAAAACTGCAATCGAGGCTCACAAATGTCAAATTCATAGGAGGAAACTCAAAGTCATACTGTGTAGATTTCCGAACACTGCATACATCGCCTCTTGAATCTTGGGCGTGCAGTAATAGTATATTTCCGTACTAAGCGCGGTAGCCCATTTTGGGCACTACGGCAGTTTGTGTGTCGAGTGAAGTGAGACAGACATGTCCTCCAGTGCCCAAAATGGGCATGCAAGCAAGGTGCGGATATATTTTTTCATTACGAGAACCCTAAAATCCTATTTAAACGCGGCATTTTTAGGCTAGAGTAATGAAAAATTTCATCGTCTCCAAGTGCAATTTACCATGTTTGGAATATATTTACCAATAATATGCGTTATTTTGCAAATCCAAATGTTGAACCCTGATTGAATCCTCTATTATGTAGCCTTATCTGACGACGAAACGATGCTCTTTCGTGAGCTGATTCGACAAGTTGATAAGAAAATCCGACCGGGTCTGACAAACCTTACATGGAACTCCGACTACATCGAGGAGTACATCAAAGACTGCAACACGCAGACAGCCAAGGTTAGTGCAACGCGTTGACCGAATCTTGATCTGGCTGACCCTCTCATTGTCAAATAATGTTCCAATAATTACTTGACTTTAAATACTAACAGCTGAGAAATTCGGAACTCGTTAGAAGTTTACTCAAAAAAGCCAATGAACCGGGAATTTCGTAACTCGTATAATAATTCGATGACTTGAAAAGAAAGGAAATCATGTGTCATAATTTTGCAGCTCCAGGAATTTTTGGATACCTACAAGAGATGCAACGTCGAGATATTCAAAATCATAGAAAGTGTCTGCGATGTGA
Organism: Eretmocerus hayati; assembly: GCA_029851415.1. NCBI lineage: Eukaryota > Metazoa > Arthropoda > Insecta > Hymenoptera > Aphelinidae > Eretmocerus > Eretmocerus hayati. The sequence continues at coordinate 49,470,226 of CM056743.1, forward strand.
CCATGCTTAAGATAAAACCCGCTTACGCATACGATCTAGATGAACTCCAAGCTGAAATTGAACTCATGAGGTATAATTTTTGATACATTCCCAATTATTGAATTTTTTTGAAAAAATGAAACAGATGCCGTTATTCGCGAGCGAGGAAGAGAAAACCAGAGAAAATACAAAAAAGTAAGGCATTCCCTATATTTCGTACGACGAATGCCATAATAACGAAGACGAGAATAATCGAAAGTTTGCACTTGTCAAAAATCAGTCTTACCATTAATCGGGAATATGTTGAAACGAAATCATTCCCATAGCTTAAACATCCTTCCAGGCGATTATCTTCTCAAATTCACTCGACTCGCAGCATTCAGGCATTGCTCAAAAGTATATAAATATAGGTATTTTCGGAGTACAAAAAATTACTTGGGTACACTATTACCCAATTGTTCAAGTTTTCGACTGGCCATACGGTCCAAGTACGTCTTAACTTGAAAGCGTGGTTCATTGGGAATTCAAGCTTCCAAGAGAGCGCTCCGACCCAAACTCGAGCGAGAGCAATTTTGGTCACACCTCCGCGGCGAACCCTGGGATGAAACGGCGGCTGATCACAGAGTGTACCCTAGTCTCAGTATTCACATACATACACGCAAGCTCGTCAGGTGCTGTGAAGGTCCCTCTTCGGGGATCAAAGTGGGACATTCTCGAGCGAGCGTCGGGATTGTTCCTCGAGTGGCCTCGAAAATCGAGAAAAATCTCGGAAAACTCGACCAAGCGCTCGTTGCCCACCCGACGAAGCAATTGCAGCAATGAGACTAACGCACACACTTTGCCCACTTCATTTCGTGAATCGAGTTTGTGGCAAAGCTCGCATTGCCAAGTAGAATGCAGAACCGAATTGGGATGAGGTGGTCGAGGGTCGCACGGAGTATACCCCTTGAGGGAATGGCTCGCGATTACCGCAGAGTCGGATGCGCCGGCACGACAACGATTTCGTTGTTTTTCTCGCTCTCTCACCCTCCAAGTGTACGGGGAAGAGTTCCTCCCGGGATTCTGTCGATTCCTCGCTTTCCTCGCTCTCTGACGGCTTTGCGTTTTTATTTGACATGTAGACAGACACGCGCGCCCGCATTGCCTTGAGTGAATGGGGCAATCCTGAGGGCGTTCGTCTGCGATGCATGAATACTCGTAGCTCAGCCCTTTTTCCGACAGATGATTTAGCCTACAAAGAGGGTTCGCTGATCCAAGCGGAGAAATACCGTACATCAGATGCAGAACTTGAGCCGGCTCTCTTTGATCCGAAAATTTTCTCCTGCCTCCAGGATCGAAACTGCTGAAATCTATTCTAAGAAGATGAAGAGCATATTGCAGTACTTGCTGGTGGTTTTTGAGGGATTCCAACCCGTCATAGCGAGCGTAAGCAGGAAAATGTATCTAGAGTATATTGAAAAAGAATCATTAAAATCACACCGAAGTACTTCACGCATTTCAGAGTCTGAACGAATGGAGGCGTTATCTGATGAATTTTGATAGATTGCTGGAGGAAGCTCTCAAGGTTTCTATCAAGAACTCACTGTTGGTCATGTACGAAGCGCTGCACGGTGATGGTGCTACGTCGCCCACGGCTCTGCTGCAGATCAAGGCTGATTTAATTGACAGTAAAGTAGGTGCCGATCTGAAAAAAATGAGATGCTGGTATTAGAGTAAATATAAAATACGGAGGAAATCTCGTCCGAAGCATATTCGCAGATATAATTTTGATAGAATAATGCGAATTGACTCGTTCCAATTCGGAAATTTGAGACTTGATTATACTATGTGTGGTCCCACTTGGAACAAAACTGAGTGCCGGATTGTTATGCTCACCAGTTAGTGGTACCTACGATCTTTCTCCACAGAGTACCCACCCGCACTCTCCCTTCGGTCCCACAAAATCCATATTCGAGATACTGAACATTGGGGAATTTGAATGAAAAGCTGAGAAAATCGTTGTATTTTAACATTTTCCCGCGTAAAATCGCTCAATCTGTGGATACAAAGTCATGAAATGTTTGTCACGTAAAGAATAGTTTGAATTATCCATTGTATCCATTACTATTCGGCTTACATAATGGTATACATGGCTTCCGCAGATCAACTTCCTCCCAACGTTAACAGATGTGGCTCGCATGGTCTCAGAGATTTTTCAAAAGATATTGGATTCTATGAAGAAGATTCCTCGACTGGTGGAAAAGTTTGAATTGCACGACTCCCAGACCAAGTCGCTCGCGAAAGTGTATGCCGAAGATGAGGACCTCGATCATTTGCGACAGATGTTGAACAACGAAGTTTCGCACTGCTTTACTCAAGTGCAAAACTACTTGACAACGTGGGAACCTTTTCGTGACATTTGGGAGGTTAACAAGGAGTTATTCATTCAACGGTGAGTAGTTATCTGAAACAATCGTGAAGTGGGCTCCAGCATTACTCAACAGGTGATCAACACCTCACATTTTGATTACCATGCACACGAGTTTGCAATATATCTCGCCAATGATTTTGAGAAACAAGCTATTCTCCACAATCGGAGTAGTGAGGGCTGGCTTCCTTTCCAGAAAAGAGCTATCGATTTCAAATCGAGATAGAAAGGGCAAAATTGATTCCATTGAGACAATTACGAATACTTCCCCACGACTTGCTGAGCGCGAAAATAGCACATTTTTCAATTTTTCGTGATATTACTGTTGATACTCGAGATATTCTACAGATATTTTCATCGTGAGTGTTTGTGCACGGAAAGTAACCGCTGTGAGTTTGGACTTGGAAAATCGATAGAAACTCCAATGCCGGGGGGGGGGGGTTGAACTGTCAAAGAACAATTTGCAATAATTACACTCAAATTTTGTCATGGACAAAACATCATTCGACAGGTACGAAAAATTGAAGCCAACCGTCAGCTTGTTCGACGCAGATATTGCAAGATATTCAGAAGTGGCGAACAACGTGACTCTGCAGGAGACCGTGGCTTTGGTTCATTTCTTGGAAATAAATACCGATCTATTGAAAGCAGCCATTGTCGAGCAGTGTGACCTCTGGCAACAAAAACTGACCGGACTACTTTTACGATTGACCGAGGAGCAAGTTCATCATATATACAAATATGCTGCTGATAACGGCGTGAGGTATGAGAAACTCTATCACTCAACAACTTTCTGTGCATGAAACGAAAGAGCAAAGTACGTGTAATTAATTGAAAGAGCCACCGGAGAATTGCATAATCTGCAACTATGCGTGAGAGGATTAATTGTAAATATTAATCCTATTTGAGGTCTGCAAGCGCAATGTTCGATTATAATTGAGATCGCTATTGTGTGCATATTATGTAATCAAACTTTTCCATTTGTATTTCAATTATTTGATCGATGCAGTATCTGCTTTCCACGGTGATTGGCTGTTATCAATCACAGTGAGAGTAGAATCTTCAATGCACTCGTAATTAAAAATCGTACGCATGGACCCGAGCTCGTTACTTTGATTGCGTTACTTTTTTTGTTTTTTTTTTCCACAAAAAATTCAATGTCTTCCACTCCATCGAAATCTAAAATGAAGAAGGAGGCTGAAATTAATGTCACTGTTTCATAGTTGGAAAATTGACTAATCACTCCGGGGTCATCCGTATTAACACCATTGCCTCATACTGTAATTCTATTTACTTTGGGGGATCAACTCACGCGGGAATGAGATGAATTGAATGAACTAAGGTGTGTCGTGACGGATGAGACAGTTACTAAGACTTGGCTTGTTTTCCAGAGTAACAAAAGAGCCAACAGATCTCATCACCATGCAGGCTTCGTTACAGTTGTTCGAGAAGCTTACCTCTGAAATTCCGAAAGTAGAAGAGGAATTTCCCAAGATACGCCAGCAGTACGAGACTTTGGGTAAGTCTTTGTTGAAAAGTCAATAATCCAGTCGCCTCGTTAGAGTCTGTCTACATACCTAATCCCCCTCTATTTTACGTGATTCAAGTTCATTCCGATTCGAAAATTTCTCTTGTTTCGATGCGTAACTTGGACTGATTGTGCTTCGGTGTAATTAAATATTTGTACTCGGTTCATTCGGTACGGAAGATTAGCGATTGAGCTTGGATTTTGCTCTCGGAGCGCCGAGATTTGCTTCATTTCATGAGCGAGCTCGCAATTACGGAGCTCCGAGCTAGTGAACGAGTAGATGATTGGAATCACAAATATGAGAAAAATCAAAGTGTCGGAACGAAATTGATGAATGCCAATGAGAGAAAATTTATCTTCTTACTTTCTTATGAAAAAACTTTGTCTGAGCTACTTTACAAAGTTCCGGCGATCGTTCCTGAATACCGTGAATTATCACCTCAATTATTCAACTTTCTCTCTTTCAACTGGATCGGATGAATTTTTTTCTCTCGTTTTCCACCCGAGAGCGTCAAGATTTAATTCGAGTGTTCGTAACCCTGAGACTTTCTTTCTAGGACGCTATGAGGTCCCTATGTCTCTGGAGCTCAAAAGAAAAGTTCGAGATATTGACGATTGCTGGGTTTCGTACAGGAAACAAATGAACAGCTTCGAGAAAATTCTGTCCGTCAGAAAAGTTAGTATCTCCTTCATTGTTACGCAAGATACAACTCTCTTCAACAAATCATCCAAATGGCTCGGACTCTCGGAAAAATTCGAGCGTGTGTTACAACTAATCATGGTTTACTTGAACAAAACACTAAATACGCTGCAAAAAGACATTAACAGGATGATTTCTCGTTTCCTGTTGACCATTGAAACATTCAAAACCATGGAAACTTTCATTCGTTATTATTTTAGACTTCAATTGAAACCCAATTTTTCCTGGAATGGGCCCATTACTGATTAATACAGTACAAACCCGCAATTTCCATGAAGTTTGGTCGGAGGGTTCTCAGGAAGATTGCGTTTCAATTGTGAAAGAAAATACAGACATTTATGCATAACGAGATGCATAAGGACACATACAAGATGTAATTCACAATGATTCAGAAGAACCGTTGAAAATCGCAAGAGAAATGTATGGGGAGGGGGGGGGGGAAGGAGGCATTTCATAGATCTCGGCAAGCAGAATAAGATGAATAAACTTCTATTTGGGTAAAATTGCGGTTAAGAGGTCAAAAATGAGGAATTAAAAAAATTTTCTTGCCATATTTTACGCACAAGAACTCAGAATTATGTAGAAAAATATATTAAAATAAATCGACGGATAGTCCTCGAAAATGACTGGAACTATCGCCCACAAAAGTTGAATAATGACTCAAAATTTTAAAGAGATCCATCGAGGTGTTTACAAAATTTCGGATGACATAGAACGTGAAATTCAAGAACTTCTTTTGAAAAAGAAGAAATTTTAATCAAAATTCCGTATTAACCTATATCTTTAGAATGACCAGGATATATTTGTTGAATATTCGATGGTTGAGTGTTTGAACAAACATTGTGTGAAAATGATGTAGAATTCTGGGTAATCAATCTGCCGTAGGGGGTATTGATGGTATAGAACCAATATCAATCGGCTGGGCCTATCACTGATCAATTTAGAACAACCCTTTGAATTATCATCAAGATAGGTCGGAGGATTCAGAAAAAATTTGATGACAATGGGAAGACATCATACAGGCACACGTACACATGGACAGACAAAAGGTGTAGTTCAAATTCATTTACGGACAGAGTTGGGTAGTGTATAACAAGTGCCTGGGGGTACTATTTGATGGATCTTGGTGAGCAGAATAAGATGGATCAACTCTCATCTGGGTAGAGATGGGATTGAGTGGTGAAAAACGAAAAATTTGAATAATTTTTGTGCGAAAATTTCCGCACCGATACAATACTTTCTCTTCGAGAAAGCAAAAGCAAAATGCGACCAAATCATGCAACTGGTACACTTGTCGTCCGACGCTTATTTTGACTTGAGTTGAAACTATTCAAAAGAAATTCGAATGGATTATGAGCAATTTGATGCTCGGAAAGTATGCCTGTGCCAATCCTTATCGATTTCTGCTATAGGAAGAATTCAGGAACAATCTAATTCACGACGATGCTCAACTTCGTGAGAGTGCAAATCAGATATTCCAACAATTTCTGCAAAATGCTCCGTTCACGGCTGACTGGACGACTCGCAGTGAGTATTCATCTGACTACACGAGATTCATTTTTACCTCTTTTGTTCATCATAAAACGATGATCGCAAGAAATATTTACAATCCTTGAATAAGAATTTTCAAATACGTACTTCAAGTCTATTCGGCGAAATGAATTCGTGACGATCGTCGAAAATTTTCTTCGCAGATGCAAAGCATTGGCTGATCAATTTTCGAAGAAAAGTTAACTCAGTCAGAGATAAACTAGCCAAGTTGAAGAAAGATCTCACAATTTTTAGTATCAGTCAGCCGGATTCAGCAGAACTGAACACGTTACTCCAAGTAAGTCAACATATCCCGTGATTACTGTTACACTGCCTCTCTTGGATTATGACTAATCAAATTCAATCGATACAAACACAGGATCTTACGACACTCGAATTAGTTTGGAAGTTGACTGAACAGTGGGATAAGGCTTGGGAGAGGTACAAAGCGGGTAATTTCTGGTCTATAGAGTTGGAAGACATGGAGCAAACAGCTAATGATTTGTTCCGTAAGTTAACCAAGCTCAGCCGAGAACTGAAGGAGAAACATTGGAGCATAGTAGACAGCACGAGGTAAATATTCATAAGTCGCAAACGTATGAGCAAGTTACACGGCAAATTACTTATGCTGCATACATAGTCTGTCAGAGCTGGATGTATCTTTCTAGTCTCTCTGATAAACCGAGTAGTTACACAAACTATTCGGAATTTGAACTGTAGTTGAACGAACTTTTGGGTATGCGAGGAGTGTGAGATTCCGTTACAGATCTGAATCAAACATCATACTCTAGTCGGATGTAAGCTTCTCAAGCCAAGGGGTATTTTATTTAATTCCTGAGAAAAATTTAGATCGGACAGTTCTTTTGGTTCGACTCCATAGCACCCTTGTTGATACTTTTTGGGGGCTCACCCCTCACATACTAATAGCGGAAAAAATTGATTCGATCAAGCCCACCACCCGTAGCATTTTGAGGTCGATGTAAGCCAATATTATTTGTCAGAACGTACTAAGCTCCGTCAGGCAGCATCGAATCATTTATTCGATCCATAATGTAAACTCCAACCAGCCTTGGCTAGCAAATAATGGCTCATCGGCCAACTGATCGAGGGGCTGTCTGCTCGAACCTCGACCAGGATGTTCTTCTGAACTTCCGCATCGCTCATGAAAATTCAAATTCATCGAGTTTGCAACTATTGTGGTAGTTGAGTAGAGATAATGACTCTTTGGATTGAAATTCGGTTTGGGTAAGGAGCTTGTTAGAATTCTGCGTTACAGACCCTAAGTTCAAGTGAGCGATGAATGGTTCTCGTGTGAGTTGAACCCGGGGACTTGACTATTTTTCATCCATTCATTTTTTCTGAAACGGGTCCTTAAAGGTTTCTCGATGAAATGATAGTGAGCCAAGAGACTGACGAGAGAACCGTGGTTTTGATTATGATTTTCAGTAAATCAAGTTCACCCATTAGATAACTTGATGGCGTCGTGAACACTCGAGAACATTGCTAATAATAATGGTATTTTGTACAGATCACGAGTTGACAAGTTCCGAAGAACCCTGCCACTGATCATTGATCTAAAAAATCCTGCTATGAGAGAACGCCACTGGAAAAAAGTGATGAAAATCATCGGTCGAGATTTTGATCAAAACTCGGACGGATTTACCTTAGACGCTATAGCAGATATGCAAATGTACAATTTCACGGAAGAAATTGCCGACACGTCCAATGCTGCCACAATGGAGCTTGCGATTGAAACGGTATATTTCACTGCAATAAATCCGTCCAATTTATTATAACTGAAGAAATATTCATGACAAAATTTTGCTACTACAAACTGAGCAGTGCCATTTTGTTGGTCAAACCCATCATCGTCCTCGTTGTCGTGTGATTTATGCTCAAAAGCTGATACAATCATATTAATACTATCTATCGTGTGTGCGAAGATGGTCATGAATTCTGTTGTTCTAGGGCCTCAAAAGTATATCTGACGTATGGGAGCAGATGTTTGTCACGATGGTTCCTTATAAAACTATGGGAATCTATAGGCTGACGACAGTTGATGACATAGTTCAGACGTTGGAAGAGCATCAAGTCCAACTCTCCGCCATGAAATCAACCAAGTAACATTCAGTATACTCTCGCTTTCTACCTGACTGACGATGCTAGAATAGAAGAGTCGTTGATGTGGAGGAGAATTAGAAAAGTCGTATGGACTGCTCCGAGAATTCAACCCATTTTTTTGATTATTGAGGGAATCCCAGCTCACTAGATCAAGATCGATTATGAGTCTTTTGACGCATTGAAACAAGCACTCTCCCAGTTTTCATCAAAGACGAACGAAACCACGACAATCTTTAAATCACCAGAGCTTCATGCCAAATCCATAAATTCCGTCCACAATTTCATCAAAATTGTCTTATCATCTTTGCAAAATGTTTTGCAAAATCCTGATGAGACTATTACAGTCCATAATAGTGATTTCTTGGAATCGTAGTGTCAAGAATTGCTGTTTTCAATACTTACTTCAAGCGGGAATTTGTTGAGGTTCCTTGAACCACATCATGGTGTTATTTTGTAACAGGTTCGTCGAGGCTTTCGCGTTGGAGGTGGACCACTGGGAGCGCTCTCTATCCACCGTTGGTGAAATTTTGGAGATGGTCTTGAGCGTGCAGAAAGGATACATGTACTTGGACAACATCTTTAGTGCAGAGGACATACGGCAGCAATTACCACAGGAAACTCTTGAATTTGACAATTTGACTAGCTCGTGGAGAGAGATAACTGCTCGTATGGCTGATGCAAAATTGGCTTTGAAAGCCACACATGATCCCCGTAAGCTTCCCAAATCCTCATTTTTGTGTGTAATTTTTCTATCCGCTCAATGCTTTCAGCCACTTGAGATTCTCAAAGTAGAAATTGAAAAATCGTAAAACCCTCCATTTTATGAGTATCTGTGTAACATTTTATGAATTCCAATTCGAAGAAACCGATAAAAATGAAAAAGTAAGCTTGATGCGCCCTGGCTCAAACGAATGTTGAGCAGATACTTCCAAACCAATTCAAACATCTGATCTAGGAATCAACAGTCCTCCGATATAGAATGAATTTCGTATAATGGAATTCCTCGAGCTTTTATACCGTAAAGTTTTGATAGGGACGTAGGCTTGAAAGAGAAATCCATCCATTCGTAGACTAACAAGGAGAGGTTTAACCTTGCGGGTACTGAATTCGTCCCAAACTTTGGCTATTGTCTTATTTTGGTGGAAAATGAAGGTATCTAGAAGAATTTATCCCCAGGAGCCTCCTGTCCCAAGATACAGCTATGGAGTTAGCATTGTCAGTATATCTCTTACATATTTTTTAAAATTAATCTATACTGACAGGTTTAATCTCCACAGCTATATCTCAGGATGGGAGGTCCATGGGACTAAATCTTATAAGATACCCCGATTTCTCACCAAAACAAGATGATTCTCATAGTTTAGGGTGAATCCAGGGCCCGCAAGGTTGGACCTCTACTTGCAAAAGTAAGTCAAAAATCCTCCAGCTAATGAGTTGAATATTCTTTTTGAGAATGGGTATTGGTTTTTTGCGTGGACGCAGAGAAACGCAAATTATACTTGTTTGTGATTCAAACGAAAGGAATTACCACCGTCTCTATCCCAAGTCCACGTGAACTTGCTCCCTACTACATGCGCTTGAATTTCCTCGAAATGAATTGTGAAATATTCACTTTTTCCTTTTCAAGCTAATTTATTCCATATCCTGGGCGAACTCAACATCAAACTGGAATCACTTCAAAGAGAGCTGGAGCAATACCTAGAAACAAAGAGGCACGTTTTTCCGAGATTTTACTTTATCTCAAACGACGATCTTCTTGAGATTCTCGCTAATTCAAAGAAGCCGGAGTTGATTCAACCGCACATAAAGAAGCTCTTCGAGGGTATCAAGAACCTGAAACTCGGCAAGGTAACAACAGCCTTTGGAGAAAATAATTCTATTACCAACAGCTCCAATAAAGCTCGCTGTTATGCCCTTTGCACGAGCCACTGCCTCATAATGAGTCGATTCTCATCCGTCGTTTCTTAGAACTCGACTCAATAAGCAGAAAGATTCTGATGCCATTCTTCCTCCAAGGATCTTGGAAGTTTTTTCGAGACATCAAATCCCGGTCTCGTGCCAATTCCGAGCTGATATCGATTCGTCCTTGTGACAAGGATAGGATACGTACAGTGTATAAGTGTAATATGTCATATTGGTACTTTCATTCTGGTGCAATCTAGGCAAAACGGTCATCGTGAGGTTCAGAAAAGTTCCAAATGGTATATTATGAAACTGCACGTAGATGGGTAGTTTTGTACGAAGGATCGTTTATGGCACGAGCAAGCGAGTGCTATAAGTCCTTCGTAACAAGAATACCCATCTACACGATATTTTATAGCACGAGAATCCAAAAATCATGTTCAAAATTGCGATTTTTAGGTTAGAGTGCTTTAGAGTATGTTCTACTGTGACTTCTTATGAGTTAGGGAACAGCACGATATTTTGTTAAAATTTTCAGAGTCTTCAAGGTTGATTCTACATAGTCTTTCAGCTTGATCGAGATTGAGACGAGATTTCCGATTAATCTCAAAATTATGGATCTCATCGAGATGAGAATCTCGACCGAAAAATCTCAAAGCGTTCGAAAATCTCCAAGTTTCTTGATTAATTTGAGTTGGTTACAAATCCTATATTCCGTTGTCACCACCAAAAAGTCATTAGATAACATCAATGATTACCTTGTCCACCACCTTGATGAAATATAATCTGCAACATCATCATCACGATAAAAATTGCACATATTTTTACGGCTTCTGTTATCTTACTTCCATCGATAGATCAATTAATAGATACTAAGATATCAATTAGAAATCAGATGAGGTCATCTATGAACACACCCAAATTGTAGATGAGTACTATCAATCAAAACAATCAGAAAACCGTATAAATAATAGTTAAAAACGTCAGTCATGCATTAAGAATCTGGATTTCAACTTGACTAATACTTCCTTTTGAGTCACAATGTATCCATCTATTGTTTAAACATCAAATCAGTTGATCTTACCAGCAATGTCATTGCTAAAAATATACTCTCTCACTTGGCACTGGAGTTGGCATAATCGCTAAGATATCTCTAGCGATCCTCGATGAAAGAGAAAATGTCGAGGAATTTCGCCCTTATCGATCCAAAACGTCAACGTCGGGAGTGTCCCTTGGTTCTCGAATATAGAGATCAATTCCAGAATCCCATGGAGGATGCTCAGCTAGTGGGCTCAACAGACTATCCACATTCATAGCTCATCCTCATCAATCTCCATCTCATTATAACCATGAATTCGAATATCATCCACATGATAGATATCATAGAATTCCTTCGTTCATCTCGACAAACAACGATACTGTTTTTGGGACTGGCACGCAATGCATTTGTGCATTTTTTTGAAATTTCGGTGAGACATCTCGATCTCGCGTTGAGAGGAGATAAAATTTGGTTCCAAAAATCTCAGACGATATGAGACAAATGTTGAAATTTCCAGATCTCGAACGGGCTAAGATCGAGACAACGTCATATCTCATCCCATCTCGATCTCGGAAGCCCTAGTCCTAAGGCCTGTTTTTGCTGTTTTTTGCAGATCTATTGCCTAGGAGATTGAGAATCGTTCGTTTTCTGCGCATACGGAGGAACTGAGATTCCTGAAACCAATTCTATTGGAAAGCCAAGAAAATTTCCTTCAAAATGACTCCTTGGCGAAGTCAATTTTATCAACTGGGACCGGAGCTGCAACGTATGGTAGATGAACCCTCAGCTCATCGAGCGCGGATTTTCTCTGTCGCTCCCGGTATCTTTGACCCACTAGAGATTCAGTGGTTTTCTGGACGTTGTAGCGCTTGTTAAAATGCATCGCCAGAAATTGACTTCGCCAGGTGGTCATTTTCAAGGAAATTTATTTGGCTTTCTAATGAGATTTATTCTAAGAATCCAAATTCCTACGCAACGCACTTAGACCAGCGTAAATGAGAAGAGAAGAGACTCAAGTAAACATAGTTCTCCCGCCAAATTGCAATCCTGGATACACGGTCTGAATAGCTCAACATAGCCACTATTTCCCTATACATCATCATCTTGCAGAATGCCACAATCCCCTTCCACAGTTATACAACACCGTACCGTACACTATGTTCTCATCAACTTTCGGGTGGTTCGACAGGTGAACTTGTCATAATAATAGGATGACGTTATGGTGATATTTTACGTAGTGGATATGTTTTTATCAACTTTTTAAATATTTGCAGTCGATCTCGGGGAAATCAGTGGCTGAGGGGATGTCATCAGCGGAAGGAGAACTCGTCGAATTTTCTCAACCAGTCCTTCTAGAGGGCCCAGTCGAGCAATGGCTTTGTAAAATAGGTAACTAATTAACCGCTGATTATTTCGAAGAAGGAGAAAAATCTCAGATTTTGGCGGTCTGTCATTTTATTATCTCCAAAGTCACTATACCACCATATTAATGACAAATTTCCGTTATAGAATTTGCTGAACGATGTAGTATGGTGAAAAAATAGACATTTTACGGTGCGCTTCTAGGACAAAAAACTTTGACAAAAATGGCGAAAAATCTGAAACAGCCATCGTTTCCGTTGACACTCGCCGAACGAAACCCATTTTTCAGGTAGATCGTATCAAATCGTTTCATTGAGTGGTTGTCAAATCAAGTGTCCACCATACATTGCTTATGGAGGAATCCGATGACTCTTCGTTTTCCTCGCCTCCTCGAAATTTGCTCGCAAATATTCAGAAAAGATGGTTCATAGCAAAAATGTCAAGGATAATGTTTTATAGATATTTTGAAGATCTACAAGATATTGTCGTTGAATCGATCAAGAAACTCAACAATACTCCATGGTGTGGAAGTAAATTGTATAAAATTAGCAAAAAGCGCAAGGTTTTTTCCGAAAAACGTATGTTTTTTCTACGATATTGCTGTCTCTCGAGTCCCACGGTTAATCCGACCATATCATGTTGTAGATCTTCAAAGAGTCTATGAAGAAATATTCTTGACATTTTTCGCTATGATACACCGTTTCTGAGTAATTGCGACAAAACCTCGAGAAAGCGAAGAAAACTGAGAAAACAGGGCTCAAAACAGGGAGTCACCGGATTCTTTCATAAGTGATGGATGATGGATTCTTAATTCGACAATCACTTGATGAGACAATCTTATACGATTTACCTGAAAAACGCGTCTTGCTCAACGACAATGATGAGTTTTCCAAATTCTTCCATTTTTATCAAACTTCTCTGTCCTGGAAGTGCACCGTACTGAAAAGAGCATGAATTTTTTCTCTGCATCATCTGGACCGATCCAAATTGTGATCAGGATACTCATTCGAAATATTTTATTGAAATCCTTCGGTTTGTTTGAGGTCGCACAATGAAACTTGCTATCGCACAACGCATTCTTTGAAATGTTGAGTGATTCACGAGCGAGCCCTTTTTGCGATTCAGATAAGAACAGCAGTAGCAAGAGTGATTTCAAGAATGTGCATATATTCCATAAAAGTAGAGAACTTTGACGGTAAAAAATACATTCTGATCCAGTACGATCTCTCGCTGTCCTCCCTTGTCAAAAGTGAATCTCATTGAACGTAGAGCGACGCGCTGCGAGCGGAAGAGAGAACACGACAATCTAGTATCAACGTGACCACGCTCGCTTTGTTTTTATGTGGAGATCGCCGTAATGCAGCGTAGCAGCGCGCTGGCGCTTCACAAGTTTGTACGGGACAAGCTTGCCGCATAACAGTTTTTATCATTAATCGATATGTTCGCGAGAGATGAACGAAGACGAGATAGAACTGAGAAAGGAGGATAATAGGGATACCCCAAAGTGAACGCTTTGCTTTCTTACAACGTTTGCAGAAATGGCGATGCGTGATAACTTGCGAGAAATTTTACGGCAATGCCGGGCAGCCTTGCGCAAAATGTCAGCAAAACGGGACAAGTGGGTAAAGGAGTGGCAAAGTCAGCCCGGAATAACGTCCACTCAGATACAGTGGACCGCCGACTGCACTCGAGTTCTGCTGCAATGCAAGTGAGTATATTTTGGCAATTTTATGTATCCAGTGGTGACGAGAGAGCGCGAAGCAAGGGATTATACGGTTCATTTGAGAGTGATGAAATTAGATGCCATGGATTTCTCTTTCCCGAGCGCGTTCAGAGAAGCCAGCGCGCGAGAAATTCCACCACGGGTCGCACAGTAGAGCGAGGGAAAAAATAAATTGAAGCAAGGACGAATGCAACGAAATAGGAGAAGTGGCTCGGGGTTCTATTTGAAAACGGTGCAGCGCTGCGCAAGCGAGACCAAGAGAGTCGCAGGAATTGTGGGAGGGGGCAGAAACAAAGCGCAAAGATGTGGAATAAAAGGATGTAACGAGCAATTTTAGTATTTGGAGTTTAATGCATGCGAAGGTATATACAACTGTGGCCCGACGACTAAAGAGGAAGCTCGCTGCAATTTGCCTCGGCAAGATTCTCCGTCTCGAAAAATGGCGTCGGAAGCGCTCGTAGTACAGCCCCAACGTTGTACATTTATATAGAGAGCGAGAGGGCTTGCTTTTTACGACTGTCGCGTTTGGGCGTGTTCAACAGAAGCAGCAGCAGCTCAGCTTTTTGTCTTTGCTCTAGATTTGAAATGCAAGGAGGAGGGCCGGAGGAAGGAAGGAAGCGAGGCGGGCGAGCGGATCCTCGTGCCAGATCGAAGCACGCTTCGCGTGCGATAATCCGCGTTGGCCGAAGAGCCGATCCGACGACAAAACTCGCGTGTACTCGATAACGCTGGCGACGGGCTTGCTACTTTCGGAAATCAGGGCAGGTACGTAAAGACTGTCGATGTATAGCGCAATTTAATCTCGAGCCAAGTATCCGATGGGCTGGCGCGCTACTTCGACGATATCGACGTCGATTATCTGATTCGCCGCGTGAGACGTTGCTTTTTGGTCAAAACAAGCGCTTCTCACTCAAAAAGCAATGGAATATCGTATCACACGTCACAAGAATGCGGACGAGGATGTCATTATACACTGGGCACCGCAGTGTCGTGTGGCGTTGCTTTGCGTCGTCATGGTCCAGCGCGGACAATGGTATGGGACAGCAAGCGGGCGGATATTTGTCGTACACCGCCGCCGCCGAGGTAGCTGCAGAGGCGATGACATTGTTTGGCGCGTCGTTCTCTCCGGTGTAGCGACTGCGTAGCACCTCGTTGTACAGCTTACGGGCGCGCCGAGAATTAGTCGCGCGCTGCCCGGCCGTCCTCTAATGGGAGGCCAATTTTGCATATTCCCGCCCGCGGGCCAGCTGCGGAGCAAAGCGTCGAGTTGCTGAAGAGGGATGAGGAAGGTGGGTTATAAGAGGTCCAGCCAGTGTGGCTGGGGTGGCTCTCGCTTACGCGTCGCGAGGCTCGTTTGCATATACCGGGTATAGCGAGTACAACCGTGGCGTGAATAATTTAGCCGGGCAGGCCGCGACTTCTTCCTCGAGCTCTAAATCTCCTGGAGCTGTTGCCGCTGCCACGACGTGGTCACGATACTGCGTTAGCTGTGCACAGCCAACTCTATCTCTTTTCTCTACCTCCAGCCCCGGAGTGCTACATATTATATAGCTGGAATCCGCCGTACACTTCACCTACGCGACCCTTGGCAGACTCTAGCTGTGAATTTAGCCGCGGGGCTCGCCCCGTGACCGCAGCGACCTTTGTATTCTCTCAGAGCCCCACATTGCTGGGCGTTATGACCAAGTGCGTGTTGGCGTCTAGTTTGACAACGATCGCTTTGCTGGTAGACTATCCTCCGTATTGCGCTTCACCCTTGCAGATGATATTTACAAGGCCTTTGACATTCACAAATTTCGGTTAAAAATAGGCTAGGTATTATTCAACCTCCCAATTATAATGGAAATTTTTTAATGAAATCAGAGCCCCGCGAATTTTCACGTGTAGAACAAAGCACCAGTCGGTTGACAATATTGTAAACGATTATCATGAAACTATTCATCATTTTCGATATTGGAAGTGATATATGAAAAGTGTCAATGTTTCACGCCCATGTCAATTCTTATGTCTGACCAAATCCAGTCCTTTCTACTTATTCTTGGTTTGACTAGCCAACATTCGAGAACAAACGATATTCTGATTTATACATTGCCCATAACCTCTCACAATCGGAAACTCATTCCTACCATTCAGAATTCGATTTCTTGGTGAAAGAAAGATGGAAATGAAGCGAATTGAGACTTTGGAAAATTTTCAGCTTTTATTTTTCTTCTCTCTCATGGCTCAGTTTATGGCCCTGGTTTGAAGACTAACCTAATTTTTTCATAGACAGATGTCCTTGAAGACATTTTCAAAAACTTTCTCGATGCCTAAGAGTAAAATAGTCAGAGGTTTTCAGAAACCGGCATTGTTCAATACATTGGACAGTGCGGGGGGGGGGGGTTCAATCGAGAACCGTGAGATACGTCTGAAGTCTCAACAGGATAAAAAGCGTCAAATTTGACAAGTGGAAAGGCCACTTGTCAAATTTGACGCGTTGAACTCTACACATTGAAAGAAGGAATATAAGATGCTTCTGAGGGAATCTCAGTATGGGTATATAGGGGTATTTCATCTCGGAGTTATCATCAGTCTCGTCATCAGTACCATATGAAATGTGAATAACGATCTCGAAGATTTTTCAACAGTCACACTCTCTACAATCGTGGGCTCTAGCATTCTCATCGTGCGGAATATTCTTGTTTTAGTGTTGCAACATCCTGCTACACAAAATTCTTCGAGAAATTCTATAGTGCATCCTGCTGTTGCAAAGTATGACGGAAATAATTAAATTGGATGTGACATATAATTTTGATGGGTATTCCTCAATGAAAATTGTTAGAGACTCTTTTCTATACTCTCATATATTAGTTTAGAAGTGTGAAGACTATATAGTAGAATTTCAGATTGCTCCTAATTAGCGGAAGGCGAAAAGATTGAGACCAGAGAGAATTATTCTCTCGTCAATGTGCGCAAATTTGTCGAGTTGCAATTAAAATTTGTCTGGGAAGATTTTGAAATAAGGAGATTTGAAAGAACTTACGGAAAGAGAAGTGACGCATTCGATCGCTAAATGGACTTTCCTCCATTCGACAGGCTTTTCGAATCAAAGAAACCTTTGAAGAAACTTAAGAAGCGGCAGAACCAGGCGCTGGCCAAGTACTCGGAGGCCATTCGTGGGAATCTCGATAAGCTGCA
This sequence comes from Eretmocerus hayati, assembly GCA_029851415.1. Taxonomy (NCBI): domain Eukaryota; kingdom Metazoa; phylum Arthropoda; class Insecta; order Hymenoptera; family Aphelinidae; genus Eretmocerus; species Eretmocerus hayati. The sequence continues at coordinate 49,487,694 of CM056743.1, forward strand.
GAGACTCAAATTCAAAGCCATCGTCGTTATTGAAATCCACGCACGCGATGTGATTGAAAAGATGTACAAATCCAGTAAGTATTGGTAGTTTGAGGTGGTGTTGGAAGAAATTCGGTGCATGCAGAGAATTTCACAAAATATGTCGTTGCTGATTCGATAATTATTCTTGAATCGCGCTCGAAAGCCAGTGATACTGATCCTAAGGATCTCTTTTGGTAATATTCGGTCAAGCCCAGCCTCCTTCGCATAGTTGACAAATTTAGGACGACAAGAAATGAAATTTCGTGATCTATATAGTAGACTCCACTCACATAAGTGAGCATGAGCTCAATCGAACATCATTCATTAGATTTCGAAACTTCCTGATAGGATATCAGTGAGACGGCAAATCCCAAAGATCTTGATTCAAGTCTAGCCTGAATGTTCTCACTGGAAACCTTGGAGGCCAAGAACGAGGGACAGAATGTCATATGATCTCTTTGAAAATTTTCTTTCTCTCATCTAATTTTCAGTTCGGGAAGTAACATCAAAGCAAACTCTATCCAATCAATCTCTGTTTGAGCTGAATGCTATTCATGGACTATGTATACAGTGTTGCGTGGGAAGGGAAGAGGTGATTCGAATGAATCACGATAATTGAGTCACGGCTCGTCGTCGACATGCGTTGCGTGGCCGCGTAGCCATCGCGGGTGCAACATCATCGTGGCTCGAAGGGGGGAGATTTGATCAGGTACTGATCTCCACCTCTACCCACGCACAGTGGGGCCAGGGCATCTTTCTAGGGCTCAGCCCCACGCAAATTCTCAACCTATTGCCGTGTCCGGGATCGGACGGTATTTTGATAACTGAGAGCAACATTCCTCGTTCCCGGACATGGCAATAAGTTGAGAATTTGCGTGGCGCTGAGCCCTAGGAAGATGCGCGGGCCCCACTGTGCCACGTGACAACAGTATCGGACTCCTCCCGCCATATCTCCCAAGGATGACGTCTGGTGAAACAGTGGTCAGTACAAAAGTTGGCGGATATTAACTGAGGTCTTACGAGAACCCTTCCGAATCCCCCTCCTCCATTCATTTTATTGAGTCCAACTTTGGATTTTCAAATGGAAACCTCCATGTTCCACCTCAGATTATGAAAGAATGAAGGATCCTCCGTCCAGGTAGGTTTTTATGAGATTGGTCAAGGTGACCTTCAAGGTTTAAAGGAGAGAGCACAAGAATCTACGGGGCACCCACCCATATCCCCCAAGGGTGACCCCTGATTAAAATACGCTGCTGAAAGGGATTAGCAGAATGATTTCTTACGGCATTATGTGATAATAATCATAACGAATAAGAAAGTATCCATGTTTGTTCACTCGCTTGTAATGACGATTCTAAGAATTAACAGCTGATTTGCGAGTCAATTGTTGTTTATTTAAGACAACGTTTCGATAGACTTTGCTATCCTCATCAGGTCTACAATTGAAATAGAGCCAGGCTGTGTATGTAGGCGAGACAAAAAGATCTGTTTCAAAGAGAATGAGTGAACATATGGGTGACATTGAAAAATTGGAGAAAAAAACTGTGGTAGCTGAGCACACGAGGAGATTGAAACATGAATTTGATTTTGAGCAAGTAAAAATATTATATTCCGAATGTAATTGGAGGAAAAGAATTGTATCGGAAATTGTCAACATCAGGATAGAAAAGTTTGCTATAAATAAAAAAGAGGACAGTCAGAATATCCATCAAGTTTATGCTCCAATTTTACGAAGGATTAGAGATAAAGAACCTTGAATCAGAAAAAAGAAGGAAAAAGTACTATAGCACTCATGAAGTGATAAGCATGATTGTCTTAGCCTTATTCGTAAAGTAGGTTTCTGATCAAGTAATTTTAGTTTACCACAAAATATCTAGATGTCACTACTTATACTATTAATCAATATAGATCGATACATACTGTCATAACATTCATAAACATCTAGTCATCATGGCAAATTCTTCACAATACAGTCATTTTTACTAGTTAAATTAGTTTAAAAAAAAAATCAGTTGATCATGGTGAGATTAAAAAGTTGTGATTGTGCATTTCGGCTAGATAACAGTGTATGGAGGTAAATAGAAACAAACAAAATTGTTCGTCTATGTGCATTTCAAATCTATCTGTGTCTGAGCTCAGCATCAATTCTTGATCATTTTCCATAGTGACACGAGGCAAGAAAATTGACTCTCATCAATGATTGATGAGTAATTACGAGGAGAGATGTTCATGACTCTTTATTGATATCAAGGTAAAAAATTAGATCTATATCCCTCCCCCCCCCCCCCGCCGAGTAGTTTTTAACCATACGTTCTGTAATTATATATGTATCTATTTTAATTGTAGACCTGATGAGGATAGCAAAGTCTATCGAAACGTTGTCTTAAATAAACAACAATTGACTCGCAAATCAGCTGTTAATTCTTAGAATAAGAAAGTATCCTATATTTTGAGTTATCCATTTGAGGAAGCATTTCAGAGAGATTTGGGTCATCTAAAAGAAGGTTTTTCCAACAATATCTATCGTATGGTTGGAAGAAAATTTCTCTTCGGAGAAAATTTCTTTCTCTTTGGAGAAACCAAAAGTATTGAGTTGATGGATATCAAGCGAGGGCTCAGATCCCCCCCCCCCATCAACCCCCCAATTTTCCGCAATCAAACCAACCTTTTATTTCTGTTAGAACCCCCCATGTTTTACCCTAGACACAGAATTTTTTCCTCTCAGAATCTGTGGTAAAAATGGGGGTCTTCATATGGATTTTTAGAGTTGGCCTCAATAGGCTTAATGGGTTGGTGCTGTTTGGGGAGTTTATCTGGGCCCTCACTCGATATCCAAGAACTTTGGTGTCCAACACTTTCAATAGACGCCAACCTTCGGAGATATTGGGCGGGGGTCCGTATTTCGTAGGTTCTTGTGACCCTCCGTTGACCCCTTGAAGGTCACCTCAACCAATATTATAAAAAACTCATCTGAACGTAGAATTTTTCGCCCTTTCAGAATCTGAGGTGAAACACGGGGGTTCTCATTTGAAGATTCAAAGTTTGCCTCCATGAAGCAACGGGGGGGGGGGGCTCGAGGAGATTTGGGGGAATTCATCTGAACTCTCACTCAATATCCAACAACTTTTGTTTTGAACAATTTTTCACCAGACATCATTCTTGAGAGATATGAAGTGTTCCAGTACTTTTTGAACATACTGTGTGTTTCTTATGTTTGATATCCAAAACACACGACGCGCTTCGAACATCTAACCACGTCCTCTTCCGGATCAATCGTTATCTAATCTAGGAATAAGAATTCAAAATAAAGAAGTTCAAAATGCTAGGACTTTCTTCTCGAAACTGAAGAGTGATCCTCTAGTTTCTAGACATCGTTTTGCTGCAAAAATTTCGCGGCAATCCTTAGGTTCAACAAAGACACTCCATGGATGCGTTATAGCCTGGAAGTCTTTTAATTATTGTCAAAAAAAAATATTTCACTCACCAGAGTGTCCAGACTGATAATCCATATACCTCATTGCGTACTGCTGAATTATACCCGAAATATGATTCGCATAAGACCAATGGTATGAGCTTTGAACGAAGAAAAAGTCTGAAGTACGTCCTTGAGAATTTCTCATCATGTCCGCTTACATTTTTTGTTCCTCCACGAGGCAGCGCCCCTCGCACTTGTATTCGTTTTATCAGACTTTCGAGCTTCCTAACGATATACTTCAGCCGCTTCTACCCTCAATCACTCTTTCAGAGGTTCTCTGTAGTAGCAAACTCGGAGTACATTTTTCAGGTAGCATATCTTGTTCGCGCACTGGTAATCCCACGGCTCAAGTTGCCTCAACTCCAACTAGATCCAAGATGATTCATTCACGTTGCTCAAATTGAATCACCCGGTCAATCAGACTCTGGATTATGTGACCAACTTTTGAGAGGATTGGATACATTTCCTGTCCTCTTCATTCATATAATGGGTATTTTCCTCATTCAGTCACTGAAATCATGCTATATTTCTTCATTTCATGAATCGAAAGTAAAAGTCATGATTGAGATTTGTTTTTTGAATTTCAAGCGGCTATGTGATGATGGGGTCGCTCTCAGCTGTGTTCGCAATTAGCTAAAGAAAAGTATCATACCTCAGATGTTATGGAAATCATTCAAAACTTGGAGGAGAAAAATTGCATCACTCCTATCTTTCCTCTAATCAAAATTCTAGATAAAAATGGGAAACTATACATTTATACACTTCCCTGCAGAAAAAAACGGAACATGGGGACCTTTACTAGAACAGCGATTACTCCGACGTTCTTGGGTCTACGACAATTTTCCAAAGTGAGTTAGAAAGATCGGAGAAAAATTGACCAATCACGTGTTTCGAAAATTATTTTGATTGAAATTCCTTGCTAATAATTGACGCCGGAAACTCTAAAATTCTCCATTTTAATCAATCACCCTTCATTGATATGCAAATCATGCTAGCGTAAAAATACTTCAAAAATCTTGTATCTCTCTTCAAGACCTTCAAAATCTTTCTCACCCATTGCTCTACAATTTTTCAGACCCGAGTTACAAGCCATCGCGTGAAAAGAGTTTTGTGCGGATTGAGGGCATTGAAAGTATGGGGTCATACGTTTTTCCTGATGTGGAATGGGTTAAAGCCCTTTTGAGTAATCTTTAGAATGAGCCTGAAAATAATTCCATGAAATTCAGATAATTTTTAGTCAAAGACTGTGGCCGGGGTATGAAAAATATTTTATATTTCCAATATCCAATAATACGTACAAAACTCTTTTCGTGCGATCGCTTGTAATTCGAATGCAAAGAATTGTAGAACAATGTGTGAAAAAAAAACTTGAAGGTCTTGAAAGGAGCCACAAGATTTCATGAGAATTTCCAGGCTAGCACGATTTGTATTGAAACGAAGAGTAATAGATCGAACTGAGGATTCTTAGAGTTTAGGATGTCGATTATGAGCAAGGAATTCCAATCAAAATGTTTTTCGAAACTCATGATTCAATGGATTTTTTCTCAAACTTCAAAAGCTGAAAAAAAGACGTAGACTCACGGGCGTCGCTGCAATTACTGTTTTAGAGAAGCTTCTCGTGTTCCATATTTTCTGCAGGGTACTGTACATCAAAGCCTCTCAAATGGGTGAACTTTCTAAACATCCTCTACATGCTCAAAATCTCCTTCCTCTCAAACGCTTCCATGCTTTAAATTATTTTGCATGCGTTTAACCTAGCTCCATCAAAAATTACAGAGAAATAATGCACGGGGCTGTCTAATGTCTTAGAAAATTTTTGCATGATTCGAACGGATTCATAATAACCGATGTATGCTTGTGTCCACATGTACCCGGTCACTCATAGCCAGAAGTTCGTTCAACTTAGGGTGTGTAAATTCTAGGTAGAAGCGGACGATTCATTTTCTGGAAGATACACGAAGAATTAGAGTGCTCGAGTCGCGTGGAAAATGAATGATTTCTAACAAAAATGTTCTAATTTTAGTTTTCGTTCGCATGACTTTATACTACGACGTGATATCGAAACGTGCGTCGATATAACCTGAAATCGTTCATCCTTCCTGTACATCGTATGAAATATGAACATGATCGTCAGATACGAGGGACGTGTCGGCGTTTGAGTGGCTGTCGCAGTTGCGCTTCTATTGGGACCGGGACATCGACGACTGCATAGTTCGACAGACCAATACATCCTTCATTTATGGATACGAATATTTGGGCAACTCCGAGAGACTCGTCATCACGCCACTTACTGACAGGTGAGAACTGCTGTGTATGCAAAAGTAGCTCGAGACAAAATAATATCGCCATCGTAATTGTATGAGCCGTGCAAGGTGGTGAACCACGCTCACATCATCAAGAATAGAAACTGGAATGTGAATATCATGGATATGCACTGTAAAAAATGTGCAACGTTTTTTTCAACTACGGAAGTGAAAAATGTTTCAACCACGTAGTTGAACCGGTTTTTCAACTACGCAGTTGAAAGTTTCCACTCAGAAGTTGAAAATTATTTCATCAACGTAGTTGAAAATTCAACCACGTACTTGGAATTCAACTACACGAGTTGAAACAACGTCTGTGGAATTCGGAAATAGTCGCGTCCAATATGTTGGTCATGGAGGTAACATTAATGTGTAAAATTTGTTATTCTCCTCGCTTGGGTTTGACTACTGTTTGTAAAGTACTTATTACACCGTGAGATACACAATGGCAAAAGTTCATACGAGTGAGACTGGTGATGTAATATTATTGATCATACAGTGCTTCCATTCTACATGCTCATCAAAAAAAGAGTGAGTGATGTCAAGACTTTGGCAGTATCATACGAAATTATCCACGAAAAATTCGGGAGACTTTTCTCTCTATTGACTGTAGATCCGGATACTGATCAAATACTGCGAAGGTTCAAGAAACTTCATACGGAGTCGTCTGCCAGAACTATGTAGAAGTAATTTACGGAATTATCTCAGTTGATATGTATTCAGCCACAGAACGAAAATTCGGGATCAGAAGCCGTTCCTATGTGGAAAAAGCGATCGAAAATTTGGTGAACTAATTCGAATACTATTGGTTTGACGGATTAGAGTATGTTGGTTTGGGAATCAACAGCAGTGAATCTAGAGTGGATATGAACATATCTTTTATTCAACATGGAAAAATGTCACAAAATTCAAACTGGGAGTCTCAATCGAAGCCCAACACAAAGGGATGAATATTTCGAAATACTCTCGGTATCGAGTTGACATCATGTAACTGGACATTATAACGAAAAGTAACAACATTTTACAAAATATCAAGTAGAGATCAAAGGGAGTCCTCAGGGTCAATTGATTCTCAAAAAATGAACAATTATTTGCAATTAATCTTAGTATCGACAGAAGCTCAATATAGTATCAGATTAAGCGGTCGTAGGAACTTGACAAATGAAACTAATGGGTATTGAACATAACTGAACACGCAAATAATAGTTGAACGAAACTGAAAAAGGCCCCTTTGAAGTTTCTTATTATTCCAACATAGATTTCTGATGTTAATTCAGCCCAAGGTCAAGATATTCCTTGCGAAGTTCTACGAGCATTTTTCCTTTTTCTTGATTGAACTCGTAAACTGGAAGGTCTCCAAGACCATGAACGAGGCAATAATCACACATTCCCATGGACTAGTTGCAACAGCAGTTTACAGCGCTATATTTACAGTTCTTTTGAAGAATCTCACGCTGCTATTTTTCCGGGAGTTTTGGATTTGAATATTTTTATAATAGTATTGTTATGTTTACGAAGACGATCCGATTTTCATCTTTCCCTCATTTCATTGCAAAAATTACAGACGTTGCCTTTTCTTTCGAGGATTCGCTCAGATTCTTCCACCACATTCATTCATTTGTTCTCAGTTGAGTTTGAGCTTCATGCCACCCTCAAAAAAATCAGGATGATAATTGCCAATCAGAGCTACCCGAACTCGTCAGAAATTATCCCAAGAATTGGCTCGTGAGGAAGAATTCAACTCAGGTAGTTGAATTTCAATGCGGTTGTTGAAAAGATTTTCAATTTCGCAGTTCAGACGGTTTTTCAACTACTGTAGTTGAATATTTGGTTGAAACCCATTGCCATTTTTTACAGTGTATGAATATAATGATATAATAATATAATAAAATGGATATGTGAATGAGAGAGCTACTGCTCCTGCAGTGTGCGAGTCCGTAGTCGAAATCTACACATTACCCCACTTTCCTATGCACATAGGGTACTTTTTAGATGGAATAACTCAAGAGGGCCGCAGCCCACCGGGAAAACTCCCAAATTCCCAAATGGTCTGCCCGCCCCTGGGAGAAAGTATCTAGTTCCGCTCCCATAGAGACTCGAATTCACCGTTCTGAGATCCATCGTTGCAGCACACTTAGGCAGAGTTTGACCTAAGTTCGCATTTCTATGATTCAGGATAGGTTCCTTTATGGATGACTCTTGTGACGAATAATAACGAAGAGGACGAAATTCAACTCAAAGTGGAGAAAGGTCCTTTTTACGAGCGGCAGAATTTCATACTTCTCTTTTTATAAAAATTAAAGCAAACACTTTCTAGCTCGCGATCGACGAGAGGGGATTACTGTGGAAAGAAATACTCGCAAATTCAAAAATTGTTTAACATTCCTGTGACAGTTGATATAATGAGTACACACTAAGGTGAGCCAAGAATTCGAATTTTCATAAATTCAACATGCGTAGCTTCCTCATTCTCCTCCACTGTTGAACGGACAACTCTGCCGCATCTCAACACTTTTCAACGTATCCCAGCTCATTTTTGAAGCTTGTCTCGAAACCTCCAGAATTAGTTAAAGTACGTTGAAAATTATCGAGACACGCCAGTAATCCGATAAACAGTGGTGTAAGAGTGGATGAATTATACAGCTTACATTTGAAAAACATGATATTGTGGAAAAAAATCTTGATGATTCTGTTCGCAACTGAAGATGTCATTTTTCAGCTCCTAGTAAAAGTTTTTCCATCTCTACTGGTAAAAACACAACTTTTGCCACCCCAAGCATATTGAATCCCTAAAATTATGAAAAATTTTCAACCCACCCAAATACCCACTCTCTGAAAACTGACCCAAACTTTTCACCTGCTTCATAAAAACTATGGAGATTTGATATAGCTCATGATTGAGGTGGGATTTTCAATAAATGGTAAATTTATTATTTCTCATTGCCCGAGTATACGACATAAATGGGCATACTTTATTATATAAAATTGTTGACAAAATTTGCAGTATATTTCACATTTGGAGATTGAATAAAACAAGTCAGGCATCTCTAGAAAGGAGGCTCTTTACAAAACTCGGGCTTACGTTTCTGAGTTCTGGATTTTCATGAGTAGAATCTTCCATAGGTTGAAAGGAAGTATCACCCTCATGCTCACCTTCCAACCCTTGTCGTGGCTTTGCCGAGAGTTGCAAATTTAGATATTAGAATTTTAAATTACCCCACCCGACTAGGGATTTTGAAACGTTGCAGGGTTGACCACTCGGTACATCGCTCTTTCAGCATAGCGAGGATGTCGAGAAGAGTACCACAAATTGGTGAGTAGGGAATGAAAGCCGGACGAGAGGGCAGCTCTGGAGTTTTATTGGAAAAAATAGCCAATCACAGTTATAGTCGTGAAGTGGGACTACTTCATAGATAAAATGGCTGAGGCCCAAACTTGGTTTAACCATAGCTTTGACTGTTTAATTCTAAACGACCTGGCTGAAAAACATTTTGAAGTTGCATATCTTACTTTTTAAATGATCTTCAATGGCTGTTGTGAGGAGGATCACTCGAGGGCCGTTGCGAGAGTAGAGGATTCAACTCACGCAGGCGGTTGATGAAAATGATCTCGGCTAATAACATCCATCACAGTTTTCTCATTGCTCTTCTTCTCATTCGACGTATTGCTCTATCCAAATCCAACGCCGAATAACGTAGCCCATACGAGCCAGTCGAGTCATAAACGTCCAATTTTAGAGATCATGAGGCTAGGCTTTAAGGAGCAAGGACGTACCTGCAGGATTCATCCTACAGACGGTTATAGCTATTAGGACTCATTGGATACTTTGTGAAGTTCTTTCTTGAAAATGGGCTCTGCGTACTCGCATACAATTTTATAGAATCGGCTGTGTTCTGTATTCAATGCTCGGGACGCCACGCCGGCTGCTCAGTTAGTTGCTGATCGCGTCAGGCGATCAAAATGAACAATTGTGTGGGTATAGCTACATGGAAAATCCTGTATTTTGGCTGCTTGGCATCCGCCTTGTTCGTACACATATAACGGCCAAGCAACGTTGATGGTTCATTTTATAGTAGCGCGCAAGCGGACGAATCTCGTTACATGTATACTGCTGATGATGGAATGAGCATACAAAGCTTGTTTCTCATAACGTAATTCATTTGTCGTCGCGAGACATCGAGGATCTGTAACGATTTCGATCGCACTGAGAGTAGTGCTCTGATTTATCGCGGCTCCGAGCCTGATGTATATTCGACGTGGCTCGTGATCGTAAATTCGCATCGTCGTCACCCGCAGCCCTCTTCATCGCCTCTCTGGACTATATTTGCGCTCTATCTCTCCCACTAACTCGTGAGGATGGAGCGTGAATGAATTAGAAATTCAAAAATCGGATTGGATTTTCTATAGAAGTAATTCCACGCGAAACAGACCTACGAAAAAGGGTCGTGTCTCAGATTGTTTTCTTGGCTTTTCCATTCGATTCTATGATACAAAATATGAACTTTCCACCACCCATGGAACCCCATAAAAGTTTTCCAGGTATGAAGGGCACATACTAATTTATCCTTTTCAATCGTCTCCAACAACGAAATTTGGGTCTTTTTTCAATAAAATCCATATTTCTCAGATCCGTTTGGATATACAGAAATTCGGTTTGTGGCATTCAAAAGGTCTTTAAAAAACTCATAGAAACAGATCTTGTGAAATTGATGTTGAAGTTATAGGCGGTTTTAGTGCGCAAGAGGATGGAAAGTACAAAAATGTTGATTCCTCAGAAGGCTATTTTTTTTATTCCTTGAAAATTTGATATTGGATGTAAAATGTTGTGTTCTTCCACAAAAAAGTAGTCCCGAACTTTTTTTTTCGCCCTACGGCCTCTTTTTGCTATTTCCTGATCTATTTTCTGGGCGATTGAAAATTGGCTGTTTCCTGCGCATGCGCAGGAATTTTGATTCCTGAAACCCATTTTATTGAAAAACCTGGAAAATTTTCTTCAAAATGACTACTTGGTGAAGTCGATTCCATCCATTTGGACCAGAGTTACAACGTCCAGAAGACCGCTGGATCTCAGAAGGTAGGTCGGAGGTAGCGGAGAGAGTGGTAGAGGAAATCCGCGAAGGATGGCGTATAGGTACACTTATACTTCGCACCCAAGCTGAGGGTTCATCTTCCATACGTTACAGCCCCGATCTCAGTTGATGGAATTGACTTCGCAAAGTGGTCATTTTGAAGAAAATATGATTGGCTTTCCGATGGAATTGGTTCCAGGTTTCAGGAATCTGAATTCCTGCGCATGCGCAGAAAACAGACGTTCTTCAACCGCCTAGGAAATAGATTTGCAGAAACCTCAGGACGCAAAAAAAATATTCGGGACTTTTTTTCCCTAGAAGAACACATCATTTCACATCAAATATCAAATTTTCAAGGAATAAAAAAAATGGCTTTTTGAGAAATTGATATTTTTGTATTTTTTATATTTTTGCCCACAGAAAGCCGCCCATAAACTCGAAATCAATTCTACAAGATTGATTACGATAGGTTTTCCAAGACCTTTCAAATGCCGCAAACCGTAAGTCTGTATCTCCAAACGGATTTGAGAAATATGAATTTTATTGAAAAAAGACCCAAATTTTGTTGTTGGAGATGATTGAAGAGGATAAATTAAAAGCCTCGGATACCTGGAAAACTTTCTTGGGATACCATGAGTGGTAAAAAGTTTATATTCTGTACCATAGAATCGAATGATATAGCCAAGAAAACAATCTGAGACATGATCCTTTCTAATAGGTCTGCTTCGCGTGGAATTATTCATACGCAAAAATTGGGATAGTTCGGCTCGCACTGGTTGGGGTCATGGCGTAACTGGGGTCATTTCGTGGCTCGGAACGGATTGAAAAATACTCTCAGGGTGAATCTGAATATGTTGAGATGGGCCGAATATGTGAAAAATATCGGGAGCAGACTGGACACACTCACGTTACTTTCAAAATCTTAGACACTGTGAAAAATCCGTGGCAAAATATTCTCCCCCAAATATACTATTGACACGAAGTGAACATTACCTTCTCACACCTCGTCTATGGATGGCCTGGATCTGCATCATGTCGATCAGTTCGAGATTTGATATACTTACATATGGGGCTAGGAACGGGAGAAGCAAACACCGTAACATAGGACTTGTCGTTGTTTACCGTGACGAAGTGCAAGATGCACCGCCAAGGCGCCAACGATCCGAGATATTGCTTTACGATAGCTGGATCGACGTGTATTTCGATCCGAATTTATGCAGCTAATCTATATGCTTGCACCCCGAGTGTGCAACGGTATAGGATGCAAAGCCGCCGATCAATGCCGACTCGATACCACGCTCGCTATCTTGGAAATATCGCACTTTGAGCGCTGGCAGATCATGATACGTGACATCCTGATTCAATCGACCTTTATACATCTTCTACGAGAGATGCATACCTTACGTTGATACACGATAACTCCGGGTTGACTCTTTATAATAATTCACAGGCTAAAATGGTATTCAGAATGAGATTTGGTCTGAACTGCTAATTACATATGAATGACTTCGCCGGAAGTGTGATTTCCATGTACATCATAACAGTCTTTTTGGGTGTATTCTATTGATTTGCAACTATCTTAACCTCTTCGTGCACGTACCTATTCCTCGTGGTTGAAAGAATTCTTTCTCGATGAATTTCATCAACTCTGGCGTTGAAAAGTTCACTGAGCTCCAAACAGATGGAAAAATTCATCGTTATATTGTATTTTTGACCATGTACACGTATGTGGACACCGTGGACTCATGGAAAGAAATCATAGAAAGAATTTGACTCCACCAGTTTAATGAATAAGAACTAAACAGCGTATCACATAGTCTAATAACATGACATTTCTATTGTGAGACTATTCCACACTGTCTCATCCTCATTGTCGATACATCATAACTATATAATAACTTGGACATGAATGATTTCCTGAAAAATCCTAGTCATGATAGATTTCCATGAAGTGATCATGGCAAAGAGTACGACGAGCGAAACTCTACACGTTCTTATATGCAAACTCTCTGTATACTCTGGACAAACTGGCTCGCCCAAATTCCTCGAATGCACGGTGTACACGTATGAGGCCAGACTTCACGAGGCTCGTAATTTCGTATACTTCAATATTATGCATCTTTTCTTGTGGCATTAGTTTGGTGTACTCGAAGAGCATGTTCAAATCCTTCTGCATGATTTTTGAACCTTGTATTCGAGTATTGGGCTCAAGTTTTAGCTTTTCATCAAAACTGAATTTTTGAATACAATTAATTTGCATCAAACAGGTAGTGAAAATGGGTTTACCAAAGATTAAACTCGAGCAAATTATTGATTTTGGGCTAAAGGAGGGAGACCGAGAGGGAGACCCACAACAACTTTTGCGATTCATCCAAAGATGCGTCCACGTGTGTGGACAAATGCGAGAAGAGGTTAAATGTTCTCGAGACGATCCCAACGTCCGCGTATTTTGCATTGCTTGCTAAAGGGTTGAGATGTCAAATTTGTCGTCTGATGAACAGGCAACCAACATTCAACTTCTTGACTTGTATATCTACGTAAATGCGAATCAGATCATCATCGCAACGAAGAACCGTGCATCATTGCAGTCCGAAATTTACAAACCCAAATTGCTCAGCTCAATTGTGCAGTCGAGAAATCAGATTGTGCAAGTATATGGATAATGCTAACTTGCAATGAGACATCGGCATCGTGGTTCGAAAAATTGACCTGCGCTCTAAGATGACAATCAGGGCCTACTTAGGATTACTCTCAGAATTTACAGTTTGATCTCGAGCTACTTTTCATGTTGTCACTCAGCTGCTTCCCATCAGCCTGCACTTGCGAACTTGCCAAAATCTCCATTCCCAACCCCAACCTCACACAATTCACTGTAATCGCTCTCAGATGCTACATAACACTGACGACGGCGTTGCACCTGCACCGCGGAGGCAGTCCCAAAGGACCCGCCGGCACAGGCAAAACCGAGACGGTCAAGGATCTTGGCAAGGCACTGGGCTTCAACGTGATCGTCGTCAACTGCTCCGAGGGCCTCGATTATAAAAGTATGGGCCGCATGTTCTCGGGGCTCGCTCAGACCGGCGCCTGGGGCTGTTTTGACGAGTTCAACAGGTAATCGTAATTCCTGCATCGCTCCTCTCCTTCACTTACTTTTTCACCAACGCAAGAACCAATGTATACTATAAGACATATTCAGCGTTCGCAGCCACGACCACGACGGTGACACAAGTTCACGTAAAATTCAACTCTCAAAGCTCTTGCGCTGTCACTCGGTGCACAATAAAGCTTGATAATTGACTCGCTTGTCGATTCGGAGCACACCATCGCCAGCTCAACCCACCTCGATCAAATCAAACCGCAAAGCGTGTGCCCTCGCGAGCGTTCGCACATCCACAACCTGGACTCGCTATACTCCTTTATGTATCCACCCCATTTTCGCCGAGCTATGCGCATACAATTTCCTCGTAATTCTTATCTCAAATACACTCGTCGTCATAACAACCCACGTCTCCCCGCCAGAATCAAAAATACGAGTCGCAATAAACGCCTATGTATGTACAAGCGCCTAAACAGGCCCTCACAAAACGCTTTGTGGTGCCGCTCGCTCGTTGTCGTTTTTCACTGGAAATTTGCAGAGTTGTACATGTGACACGCGCTACTCAATTATCGGATGTGTTTTGCAAAAACCTTTCCTGCAAATTTGAGCCACCTGAGTGCTATTGAACGCACGGTATGACTGTACCAACTTTTAATGCGAGCAAAAACTACATGAAAAATTTCAATTGGGTCTTGGGGAACATATTTAAAGAAGTTTATAAGAAACATTTTTGTCGTAATTTTTCGACTGGTTGTGAAGAAAATTCGAAAATGGGTGTTTGTGGACACCCTTCAATATTCCACTCTCGTTAACTGGAGCGGGATGCATTTTATCGGGGAAAATGTCATAAAGTGTTTCATAGATCTCTGAGAGATGAACAAAAAGACCCCTTACATTTTTCCGTGTAAGGTGTTTTATTCGCCTGTTTTCTCCGGCGGATCTTATTTTTCCACGGTTCTGACTCCATTACTCGATGTTGGTGCAATTTTTTTGGATACACTTACTTCATTTAATTCTGTTGTGACATATGATGCATACCGTCAAAATGCACGTGATACTAGTGTCCGGTCTGATAAATCAGGAGCATCAAAATTACCTGCCTTGTGGCGTATTCTGAGCTAAAGGGTCTCCATCGTGGCACATGATCCACGTAATTGACTCTGAAGGGGACAATACCGACGCTACACATTCAATGAAAATGATACGAAGGAAATTTTACGGAAAAACAGGGCTTCTAAAGTCATCCTCGCAATAATACATGGTAGCCATATAGACACTTCGTCAGCAAATTACTCTGAGCTTTTGGACCATCATCCATAGATGAAGCACGGCCATAGTTATTTCACTCTGGGCCATCTTCTGCTAGTTTCATTTTCGGTTTCAACCACAGCATCGTCACAAAAGCCTAAATCTGCACAAGAATACAGAAAATGCTGAATTCCTGCACTGCTAAACAAAAACTTCCGGTATTGAGAGTTGATAGATTGTTGAAGCTATGTTCAACAATTTTCCATCAGTGGAAGAGGCGTGAATTAGGACGACTCAATCCAACATCACTCGAAGTTTTGCGAATTACTTTGGTGGAAATCCATGGGAAAGTTTCGTTGAAATTTTCAAAGCTCATAAAAGTTTCCCATACTTTCAAAAAATATCCGTGAAAAATGGTAAAACATCGATTGTACGACCACTGACATTTCATGTCGATCTGAATCAAACAGTTTCAACAGAATTCGCCCATTTGCGATGAAGATAGATAAACCAGAGCCGTTTGTTCAAACAGAATCAACATCGAGGTGCTATCGGTCGTCGCGCAGCAGATCTTGTCGATATTGACTGCGCTCGCGCAAAAATCAACAAGATTCATTTTTGAAGGAACGGAAATATCGCTGGTGCACACCTGCGGAGTCTTCATAACGATGAATCCGGGATACGCGGGTAGGACCGAGCTCCCGGACAACTTGAAGTCCATGTTCCGACCCATTTCCATGATGGTGCCGGACATCAGCATGATTGCCGAAATCAATTTGTTTGGCGAGGGCTTCCAAAACACGAGATCACTCGCTAAAAAGGTAAGCTCTTCACTCATTGAAAGATATCCACCTGTGTCAGGTGATACTTGACTTCGGAAACATTGAAGACTCCAATCATACAATCATGAGCATTTAAGAGGATGTCGGATACCGACATTGTCGAGTTTTTGGATTTCTCGATGAATTTTCGAGGTATCGGGATTTTACTAAGTAATGCTGATTCTGTATGGCTCACAGAATCGGTGTTACTTTTTAGTTTTTTGATATCTCAAAAATTCATCGAGAAATCCGAAATTTCGATCGTGTCGGCAACTGTACAATAATGATAGGACTCCGACGTCCCCTTAAGGGAAATAGAACAAACATGAAAGACGGGGATTTAAAATATCGATCAAGTGAATAGAAATTTAATGGGTTGATTGACCAGAAGCGGGGGAGAAGAAGGCATCAGGTGGTCGGATATGTCGCTACTGTACAAAGCTCTTATAAAAACGTCGATACCAAACATATTACAATTTTTAAACTTAATAGATGTTTGTAGAAATGATCAAAAATGCATCATCAAAACACTAAATTTGGGGTGGATTTTACTTGAAATTCTTCACCCCTCTCTTTGTGAACTCCTCGATGGAATATCAACCGCAGTTCACTTGAAATCACTCAAAGATGAAATCATTTATGCATGTAGAGATCTCTGGAGGGTTATCGTGAGCGTTGAGACGAGAATTCTATTCATATGCGGATAAAATGAAGCATCAGGAGTATAATGTAAACTGATTTGTGATGAAAAAATGAATGTTTGCAACAGTCGAGTCAATTGGGCTCGAGACGATTTGATGTTTTTTATCCGAAAGAATATTTTGTAAAATTTCACGAAATCCATAAGCCACTCGTGGTATGTAAATATGAAAAATCCTTCTTTTGACCTGGGGACTATTACGATAATGCTATAGCTCATAGAGTGAAAGATGAACACGACACAATTGGGACATTGAACTTGATACAAATATGAAAACCATAGAGTCAAATGCGGAGTTCCTCCTGTTCTCTATTAGTCGTTACATATTGTACTCGATTATTTTTCGATATGTTTGGTGCAAGATAGATTGCATAAGAATAACATTCAACCCATCGAGGAAAAAAAAATTTATTCGGTCCTTCGCAGTCCCTCACGCACCAATCTTTTCAATGGAGAGATGATCCCAACCGGGCACTCTGTATTTGATCAGTGCAGAGCTCTTTGCTAGCGGATTGAATTCCCGAGAATCCTTTTCATCACTTTCCCACGATGCATGCATCTACTCAGCAATTCGTCCTTCAATCCTTCGAAATACACTTCATTCCGAGAATCTCTTATGGGCGATTTTATATTGAATCTCCCGATGGGCAAATTTGCCGGGCAATAGTTTTGTCAATATTTGTCATTAATCTCTCTAGTTACCCAAATATTACAGAGCTATTGATTCATATACTTTGACCCAGTAGAATGAAATACCTACCAAGCCACAATGTTCAATGTAAATAAGTCTCTCTGAGTATCCACCGCATTTTCCATCAACTGAAAACGTAGTGACGACGAGCGGTTCCAATGAAAACCAGAGACATTTCGGATAAACGGATATTACTGTATTGACCAGATCTCGTGATCCAATCCTCCGTACCTTGGCCTTCGCGATGAATTTGAATCAACTTTGGTAATAAACTATCAAATCACTACATCGACGATGTGAGATTATCCAGTGTAGAGCGCGTCGTGTACCCAGTGCCTTGTCAAAGTTCGATAAACGCATAATGATGGATGGAAAAAATTGACTCGGTGATGGAATTTGAAATTGACAAACTCATTATCAAAGTACCGAAAATTAGATATTCATTGATTTACAAAGTATATCCCTCATCATGTTTGCTATGAAATATAACGAGCAATATTTCGATGGAAAATTTAGGTCGACACGCTGTACTCTCTGGCCAAACAACAGCTCAGCAAACAGTTTCATTATGACTTTGGACTTCGTGGAATAGTTACTCTAACTCGATATGCCGGAAAGAAGAGACGCCTACTGCCTCATCTACCAGAGGAAGAGGTAATCACATCATCCTACCTCGAGTGTATATACCAATTTACTTTGAAGAATCACTGGTGATCTTTGCTTTTAGTTGTCATAAAGTGAACTTTAGCTTTCAAAGCATTCAATTTGCGCAGACAAACTCGAACAACTCAATTGAAGCGCTCCACTGACTGTATATACGTATAGGAAACTTGAACTAGCAACTCGATCTCTGCTTCCTCATAATCGCCGAGCCACGTATTATTGAGCAACTAGCCCTTGATCTACATATTCACCATTTTGTTGCCTTTGGGATGCGGTGTCTACATTTTGCCCCTTATTCGCCCAAATTTCACTGGAATAATCCAAAAATACGATGGGCTAGGATAAATGAGGAGGAGTAGAATGCAAAATTGATGATCTCTTGGCGCAATTGCAGGTTGTTATCTTGGCCATGAATGACATGAACATAGCGAAACTGACCGCGGATGACCTGCCACTTTTCATAGGCATCACATCTGACCTGTTTCCAGGCGTACAAGTGCCCACAGTCGACTACAAAGAATTCATTGCTTACATAACTGATGAAGCGCTCAAATTGAAATTGCAGGTAAGATCAAAGTGGTTCATCCACCACCTTTTGAATACTCCCATATCATGGAGACAAACCCTTGGACGCGTTTCACCTCTCATGGACCTCTTTGGAAGCTGGAAAATCCCAGGAACCCACATATTTTGAACATCGTCCATCGATTTCTACCTCTAAACCAGAATATGCCCACGCTTTGGTTCTGGTCTACTGAGATTAACTCTGACACATCACGAATCCATCGTAAAAAAGAGATGGTTACTCGATCGAAAATTCCATCGTTATAGATTCTAACCTCACCTGTTTCATAATAAATTTTTCCAGGAGGGTTAATCATGGCCAAGAATAATGGTTGATATCCTGTTGTTCTTATCGTTTCATTTGGTATAAAATTTGGCTATTTGTACGGGCCATATTTTGGCAAGCGATGCGGCATAATGGTTGTTAACTAGCAAAAAGTTGGAGTGCATTCCTACCAGGGATTGGGAAAAATGATCAAAAGATTTTGAAAGATCAATTTTTCCTAAAACCCCATTGTTTTTTAATAAACCGCTATCTGAGCTCAAAATCCACGAAAATTCCAGAAATAAGTCGATTCTTGACCCCCCCCCCCCCCCAAGCCCATCGTTCTCCTTCACCAAAGTGTATAGAGAGTTTGTATCTCTTGATGGACGACAACATCCCACTAGAGTTAGCCAGGGTAGTGGACACATTTTTGAGCAGCAAGCAAAAAACTGCGTCTCCAATGTATTTGAAATGGGAAGTTATGTGCTTCTACGGACTCTGAGATCTTTCACGGTGAAAATAAAGTACGGATTCATTTTTAGGCCCAAAAAGGCTATCTTTTTCAGGACTTCTGGGGCTAAGACGTTTAGAGCAGATTTCGACCTCTATACATGAGGTCCTCCTGCCTCTCAATCTGAATCACTCAAAAGTTCGAATACCATATACTCATACTGATCATGTTAGATTTGGATAAAATCACGTGTTCTACGTGGTGCACTACCGGTCAATAGTTCATCAACACCTAAAAATGAAAAATTCAGATTAGACGGTTTGATTCCTGCGGCCTCGTTGGTTCAAAACGACTCCAGCTTAACCTGTTTTGTAGCTTTTCCTAAGTACTTCATGGCTTCTTGTGGGTTTCTCCCTACGGCACGGCAGGATTTCGGTGAATTGAGTTGAATCCTCAGAAAAATTCATGAAAATTGTGACAACACTCAAATTTCCTCATGTCTGACATGACTCCGTAGATCAGAATGACTCAAAAAAAGTCCGTAATCAGGATTCAAGAGCTTCGAAATTCGTTTCTGAAAGTCATTCTAGGTTGATCCCGTTCCGAGCTGTGACTGTTGGTGAAAAGGACGATTTCGCCCGAAAAATTAACGTTGAGAAATCATGCATGAGCTTGTAATTTAACTGGTATATGTGTTACGTACCAAACCCGAAATCGTACACTTCGCGAACGGTACAGCCGATTCTGTACCATTCGCGAATGGTACACCACCATTTGTACCGAGCCCGATATTCCGGGTTTGGTACAGCAGAGTCTTGTACCATTCGCAAACTGTACAGCCGCCTTGTACCGAGCTCGATTTCGAATTGCGCCATAAGGCTCGGACAGTGTTTACAGATGAGAATTGCCTATAAATGATGATTAGCGTTTAAAATGATATGTATTGACG
The DNA here is from genome assembly GCA_029851415.1 of Eretmocerus hayati. NCBI lineage: Eukaryota > Metazoa > Arthropoda > Insecta > Hymenoptera > Aphelinidae > Eretmocerus > Eretmocerus hayati. The sequence goes on from CM056743.1 coordinate 49,508,011, forward strand.
AGTTCAGTCAAGTACAGGTAACGATCGAGCTTGCACAATGTATCCCGATAATACTATTCGTGATGAACTCAACTCAAAATTAGATGTCCTTGGAACATCCGATAGTTGTAAGTTCACAAAAAGTGAAACAGAATATTCTTACAGAAGTGACACACAGTTCCATGAACATTAGAATCACTGCACGGAGTATGTTCGCGTATCTCGTTTTGATGACATAATACATCTTGTGAACACCGCCAAACCCAGTTTCATCATGAATCTATCTTCATTTAATATACTTCATCAGTATATCGTAGATCTCGGATTTTTCTACGTGATATCTCTTTTCGTTGTCTCGCTGTAAGGAGAAACCCTCAAAATCAGTCTCATTGTCTGAATATTAACATTACAAGGTTAGGGGGTTTATTGTGATTTAGTACGATTTCTTACCGAATTTGAGAATTTCTTCTTACAGTGCTATTTTCATTGGAAAAATTAGACGAGGAATATCGCCAACAATCAATACATATGTCAAACTGTTTCAATCTTCTGTATTCCAGAGAGGTCTTGAATGATTTCTTCTCAATTTCACTAATTAGCTTCACAAGGTCTCGTCATTCTGTCTTATTGGATGTTCGCCTAATTTTGAGTTGAACTCATCACTAATAGTATTGTTGGGATCCAATGTGCAAGCTCGATCGTTACCTGTTCTTGACTGAACTCGTCAATACATATCATTTTAAACGCTAATCATCATTCATGAACAATTCTCATTTGTGAACACGATCCAAGCCATATGGCGCAATTCGAAATCGAGCTCAGTACAAGGCGGCTGTACAGTTCGCGAATGGTACAAGACTCTGCTGTACCGAACCCGGAATATCGGGCTCGGTACAAATGGTGGTGTACCATTCGCGAATGGTACAGAATCGGCTGTACCGTTCGCGAAGTGTACGATTTCGGGTTTGGTACGTAACATATGCACTGTTTTTGGAATCTCTCATCAATCATGTGGGAAAATTTGAGAGAAATCTCAGAAATAATACCGTGAGTGTAAACGTCTCACCTTTCGTGAATTTTGGGACTCCTTCGAGAAAATTCTTCCTCTACAAAAACACTCACAGCTCGGAACAGGAGCAACCTGTAATAAGGAGCTCTTAACTGCTTCTTTGAAATGCTCTCCGATTCATTCCAACTCATTCCGATTCATTAACTCATCTCTGCCTTGCAGAGGTCTGAATGTTGACCCAATTTGAATGAATCTTCCCCAGGATTTGAATCGACGTACCAAAATTTTGTTGTGCTGCAGAAGTAATTCTACAAAAAATCTTGAAGAATTTGAGAAAAGAAACAGGTTGTATTGTAAACGAAGTCTTATCGGACCAACGAGGCCGCAGAAATTCCATCTTCTAATTTGGACATTTGATTTTTAGGTGTTTACAAACTATTGACCGGTAGTGTGTTCTCTGTAGAGTAGATTGATTTTTCGTGAATTCCAAATAAAATCTTGAGAAGGTCACAACAGAAAGTTGTTGGAATATATCCGGTTAAACCATTTCATCTCGATTTTAATCCTCACTTCTTGAAATATTCCTCTGCCGAAATCATTGAATGGTCTGACAACAAAAGATTGCATTACATGGAATCGGCTAGGGCACCTTACCCCCATGTGTGATTCGTTGACCGGATCAAATTAAGTTATCGGTTCTCCGAGAGAAAACTTTCTGGTATTCTAGCGCTCCCTCGGATCCTTGCAGGCAACAAGAGAAGCTCTCATGTTTGACACGGAGTGTCCGACGCTCGATAGGGATGAGCCGAGCTCTTGCTGATTACAGATAATCCCGGCCACTCTCGTTTGGGCTCCGATATTTATTCTGCGGCTCGAATCGCGTGCTCGAGTTGATCTCTTTCGTTCGCCACACCCGTTCAATCAGAGCAAAAGCATCAGTGGCCGGGCGATGAGTAGATGAGAGCGCGAGTCGAATCGCAAGTTGAGCGGACGAACGTCGGGCAAAAGTTTTGGTGGCGGCTCTCGACTCGTCCTGACTCCCTTGCTCCGATGTTACAGCCCGTGCCGATACTCATCAAGAAAGTGATCGAGCTGTACGAGACGAAAAACTCGCGGCACTCGGCGATGATCGTGGGCCACTCTAACACGGGCAAGTCGGCAACGTGGCAGGTGCTCAAAAACACCTTGACGAGCATGAACAGACTCGGCAGGCCGGGATTCCACGCGGTGCAGGAGTTCCCCCTCAATCCCAAGGCCCTCAATCTCGGCGAGCTCTACGGCGAGTACAACTTGGCAACGGGGGAATGGTCCGACGGCGTCATTTCATCGATAATGCGAAAAACTTGCGCCGGTAAGAGGTTCCCCGATCTTAATCTCTGCCCCCGTGAACCACGACGCACATTTCATTACACTGAAGCCTCAAATTATTACTGTCTGATCGTATTTTAACCAATCTCCTCAATCAAAGGCAATTTGCCGAGGCCCAACTTTTGCAATACCAGCTCATTAACGTGACCTTCCGTGTGAGTACTGAGCCTGTATTTCTCTCTATGTCTCGTCTTTTTCAAAGGCTTGCTCTTTATTTTCGAAAAGTTGCTCTTTATTTTCGAAAAAAGGGTCATTCTTTCTGGTCATTTATTACGTGTGAGGGCTTGGATTGCTCAGAACTATAATGGGATGACGATGTATGATCATTTGAAATCTGACTCGAATGGTTTGCTTACAACGATACTCGACATTTCGCTTCTATTTCCTACGGCCACAAGAGCTATGATCATGGTTAATTCTTGATCAATGATTGCTTATTTCGAAACAAATTTTGCTCCAAATAGATGGTAACAGCATAATCTTCACAAAGCCATTTACTCAGGGCTCTCGACTTTTTTATTCCATTGATACACTCTCCTCCAAATTGCTGATGATTCAACTACAACAAGAACTGATTTTCCAGATGAAAGTCCCGATGAAAAGTGGATCGTGTTCGATGGACCCGTAGATGCTGTTTGGATTGAAAACATGAACAGTGTAATGGATGATAACAAGGTACGATGACTCTACTGCGCTATAGTGAGTTCTTCGAAAACTCTACTGGAGGCATTCGTCCTATTTTAAGCACGAGTTCATCATATCGACGCCTCTTACGAAGATAAACACATCCGCTAACGCCCACGAAGAAAAACACGGTGGCCGAAGATTAGCATTTGCTTTGTTATGGCCACGAAGATTAACACTTACTGTTTACGCCACGAAGATCAACACTTACGCCTCAGCGCCACGAAGATCATCTTTTACTGCTTAAGGCCACGAAGAGTAACACTTACTCCTCAAACTGCACGAAGATTAACACATTCGCGCATTTTTTTTTCGAAGGGACGAAGACTATAAGTATTCCGTCTTAAAGCCACGAAAAGTAACACATTCTCCTTAGCGGCACGAAAATTAGCACATTCGTAGACTCCATTCTTGAAGGGATGGAGATTATAAGTACTTCGTCTTAAGCCCACGAAAAGTAACACATTCTTCTTAGCGGAACGAAGGCTAACACAATCACTTACCGTTCATCGTCACGTCAAAGAGAATGTGTTGTTTTTCATTCCATCGAGAAGAATGTGTTAGTCTTCGTGGCGTAAAGGAAAATGTGTTACTTTTCGTGGGCTTAAGATGAAATACTTATTGTCTCCGTCCCTCCATGAATGAAGTCTACCGATGCATTAATTTTTGTGCCGCTAAAGAGAATGTGTTTTTTTTTCATAATACTTGAGCGTAAAGTTAGTGCGTAAAGCACCAAAAAAGTGTGTAAAGCAGTGCTTTACGCATAGCGTGTGTAAAGCAATTGCTTTACGCACGGTTGTGCTGCTTTACGCACGCTAGATTTTGCTTCACGCACGCTAGATTTTGCTTTACGCACGCTGTACTTTGCTTTACGCACGAGCTTCTAAATTAATGAGGATTCGTGCAGCTTCGGCAAATTTAAAGTTGATCATACTGAAATTGGACACTGATGGGAAAAATTGAGGTTCTATCGAATCAATACGAGCCAAGCGCCGCGCCGTACCTCAGCATGGTGACGCAGAGGGCGACTTTCCCGCCAACCCTGATTGACTCTTCCCGAATCCCATTACAGAATTATACTTGAAGTAAACAGTTGTTGGTAACATCACTGTGATTGAATAAACCTGTGCAATATTTTATCTTGCAACTACCAGGAAGCCCTTTTTCAAAAGGAGTCACTCGTAGATGCATCTCTTCTAGCTCGGTGGAATGGATTCAAAAGATAATGAGGTAAGTGTACCCAACTTGCCCCCATTGAGCCATTTTCTCAAGAACCGTGGTTTACGTCACTCCTCTGGCCCATCTTAATATTTTTAGATGTATATTAGCTCATTCTGAAGCTTGTTTCAAACTATACAAACTTAGATGGAATACGTTCAAAAATATTGAGATGGGCTAGAGTAGTGAAGTGAACCAGGTTTGTTGAGAAAATGGCTCACTGGGTGAGAGTTGAGTATACTCACCCTAGTTTATTTAGCACCAAATTTTCCGAAGTTGTAGCTCGCTCCTGAACGATTGGTCGAGGTATCGGAGATGAGCGAGATTGCTAATATATCGATCGTCTCGTTTAGAGAAATCTACGTCAAAACAAAATTTTCCCCAGAATTTGATTGAAGTTCTCATCAGATTTAATGCACTTAAATCAGAACTTTTTCCTCAAGTGGGGGGCTCCGCCCCCCACACCCCCCGCCGGGGGCTTTGCCCCCTGGACCCCGCTCCGCCACACCACGGGCCCTCAACTAATTACTAGATAGCCAGGAGGACAATGCCTTATTCGACGCGGCTTCGGTATACACGGTATTTTTCTGACTTGGATTAGTTACGCCAAATGCATGAAGGATCCCAGTTACTTGATAACGTAACTCTCGGTGCAGGTAGAATTGAAATAATCTTACTTATATACCATGATATGTTCAGAACTTTTCTCAACCATACTTCGCTCTGCACATCGCCTATATAATACTCGCAACTCCTAAAATACTCCTCTCCTTGTTTCAATATTGACTGGTCAAGAGCCTGCGTCGTTGCCCATTCATTGCTTGATTGACAATTTTTTGTACCGTGGGCTTGTTAATGGCGTATTGCTAACTTTCCGCTCATTATTATGAAAAATACTATACGCAACTCTGGCGAAAGTCTTTCCGCCCTCGCGCAATGCTTTCCGCACTCATGTGATGCTTTCCGCACGGTTGAGATTGCTTTACACACTCGTCGCTGCGCTCCTCGTGCGTAAAGCATCACGCTCGTACGTAAAGCACGTTTTTCGCCATCGTTGCGTATAATACTATTTCGTGGCCTAAGACGAAATACATGGTCTCCGTCCCTTTGAACGAGAACGTGTGCAAGTGTGTTATAGTCTTCATACCGTTCAAGAGGAAGTGCTAGTTTCATGGGCCGTTGAGCAGTAAGTGTTAGTCTTCGTGGACTTAACGAGAATGCGTTAATCTTCGTGTCCCTAAGGAGTAAGTGTTAGTTTTCGCGGACCTAAGGAGAATCCGTTAATCTTCGTGTTCACAACGAATAAACGTTAATCTTCGTCAGTCACAAGAAAAGAGGTGTTTATCTTCGTAAGAGTCGTCGATATCTCCTGTGCAATTCATCACCACTTTTGACTCGAGATTCTCCTTTGCCACAAGAATGTTCGAGTTGTATGATAGATTTTACGTTATCAGTCTCCAGAACTCATTGAGTGCCTACATTTCATCAGAATCAAAAATATTTCTCTTCAGTCGTCACCGCAACACGGTGATTAGGTCTCTCGAAAGAACGATGAACCCATCCATTAAATGTATTTCATCAAATCGAGTGATTAGATCTGATTCAGGGACTGTATCTCAGGCTGTATATAATATTTAGAGACGACGACAATTATTGGTTTCTCCTGCCATTTATCGAGCTATCAGAGTCAATATATCGATGAGATCTACCTTATCGGACTGATTTGAATTTTTGATGATCATGATTCCTTGATTGACCCCATCCGAAAGATTAACATGGGGTTGGGAGAAGGCTTCGCCGAGCGAGTGGAGATGCAATCGACTCGGTAGTCGAATTGTTAAAAGCACCGGTCCGGAAAACCGGAGATTGCGAGGTTCAAGTCCCGCCCAAGGGAGAATTCTTCTATCTCTCGGTCAATCTTTCAGAGTAAAATTCTGATCCGAAAAATGGCGAATCCCTTCGTAATGCAGTCACTATAAAAATAGAGCATCGAAGATCGTAGTTTGACATTTATCAAACTGCGATCGCCACCTGAACGCGGTGGTCCATTGGCTCGAAAGACAGATGAATTTATCCAATAAATGTATAATCGAAAATATTGGTTCGTAATTTCAAAGACTATCACTATCGAACCGAGTATCGTAGATCATGATAATCATGCATTCAATTTCTCATTTAGATTCTGACTCTCATCAACAACGATCGAATCACTTTGCCCGAGCAAGTCTCACTACTGTTTGAAGTGGAAGATTTGGCGGTCGCGTCGCCCGCTACTGTGTCTCGAGCAGGAATGGTTTACAACGATTACAAGGATCTCGGTTGGACACCCTACGTCAAGTCGTGGCTGCAAAAGTATAAGAACCAACCAGAATTTATTGAAGAAGTGAGATAGAGTTTCTTATTCATGAAACTTATAGGAGAATTTTACATGAATATGTAGATGTACAATGGGCTATCATGGAATCTGATCAGTCACGAAGCACCATCATAGCAAAAAAAATCTATAGTTTTGAGTTCGATAGTTGACGAAAAATTTTTGCAAGCTGTGGAGTTGGACGAAAGATTTCTGTCCGACTGAAACTTGGTTCTTCAGGAAACATTGATACCAGGGAAACAGGATGGAACCCGGGAAATTCGGTTCTCTGATTATCAGTTCTTTCGAATGAAAAGAGAAGTCTAACAGATAGAGAGAATATTGTTTTCGAACTCAAAATCTGAGTGAATAAGAAATGCGGGACTAAAAATGGTGATTCTTGAGGGGATTGCCAAATCCAAGAAGTTTTATGTTTGAGTAATTCCACGAGAAAACGATATATGGTGAACAGTTGGGTCTCAGATTTCTTTCTAAGTGAACTTTTTCGATTCTATAGGTTGAAAAATGAACTTCCGTCACACTAAAAAAAAATTGTAAATTTTTTTTTGGACCTTGGTATGCAAATCAAAATTATGTTTTCAACTTTTTTTTGCAAAATTTTCGTAATTTTGTCACACTCAAATCGTTATAGCCCCAAAAATAACGTTGGAACAGAAACATATATTAAATGTATGATATGGTATGGCATATGGTTTGGATCTCGGACAACCAAAAAAGCAATTTACCAGTTCGAGTATTATTATCAGTAGCAATCTCTGCGCTGGAACTTGAGGTAGTGATGATAACCTTTTCCTGGGGATAATCCATTTTTTGTAATGATTTATCTGGTCGTAATTAACACATTCAAGTATCCGGATCTTTCGACTTGTTTTCACCGACCAAATACCTAACCTCATGTCACAGATTCTATTTTCTTCTCGAATGTTTCAGGAGATGTTAGAATCCTAGGGACTCTATAAGTCGAACCGCGGTAATATTCGAAATTCAATCATGCACACTCGATCGACAAACTCAGGTATCTGTAGAGTATTTTGAGATAAAGAGAGAAACTGAATGACTTCAAAGATAAGATGAAATTCCATAATTATTTCAAAATCATGCAGTTATTCCAGAACAGAACTATTTTCATTTGATAGTAATTATTAGAGAAAATATTGACACCTCACATGTTCAAGGGTCATTATCAACGAGTCTTTATGCACTGTGGCAGAGCGTGCTTCTTCTTTTTCAGATATCTGATTAGTTGCTTTAGGTGATGTTACAGTCTTAATAGGATTATATTTCAAACCACGGTGATATTCGAACCGATTCACAAATATTACGTATGTGCAAAACTTGGTGAAATAAAGAGACAAACTTAATGGTTTTGAGAATAGGATGAAAATATTGGATTCAAAATTATTGCGAAATAAGAAAAATTCTGAAAAAAATAGAACTAATTGCATTCAATGGTAACGATGGAGAGAACATTGACATCTCACACGTTCAATGAGCCCATATGCACTGTGGCCGAGCGAGGCAGTTTTGCTAGTAACGTCAGGTAGAGGGACGCGGTTTAGCGCATCTGAAAGGTGAGCAAAAACCCTATCAAAAACTACTTTGGAGTTCTGATTCTCATAGAACCTCGATTATATATGGATGATTCCGTGAAAATCATCTTTTATATTTTTTCTCAAAAAGCTATTTTTTAGAGGATTTGAAAGTACATTCTTTCATGTAAAAAGTCGTGTTCTTCACGGAAATAGTATATTACGCAACAAGTGCGAGAAGGTAAATTTCCGTACAAGTTGCCAAACGAGTGCGAGAAGTTTCGAAGTGTGCGTGAAAGTTACTTCTCGCGTGAGTTGGCAACGTGTGCGGAAACTTCTCGCACGTGTTGCGTATACTATTTTTTGCAACTGTGCGCGAAGTTGTAATTAAATGCACCACTGTCCGAGCAAGATTATCTTGGAAACGAAGTTTTCAAGAAAGGCCAAATTCAGAGGGATGATGTGACATCATATTTTGGATCTGTGCGTGAATGAAAATGCATTAGAGCGAGAAGTTACATTCACGCACACTCCACCAGTGCGTAAATGTAAAACTGTACAAGAAGCCATTCACGTATTACTTCTCGCACTGTAAATAATGAAGAGAAGTCTCATTTTTTTTACAACTTCGCGCACACAGTTGCAAAAAAATATTTTTTCACTCTGCATTTTTGGATTTCAAGCTATTTGCTGAGCGCTTCTTGAATTTCAATGACGGAATACCTCAGTTTTCTACGCATGCGCGAGATTTTGGAATTCCAAAACCAATTTTCTTGAGATGCTGAGGAAATTTCCTTTAAAATGACCTCTTGCTGAGTTCAATTTCATCAACGAGAAGCAGAGTTGCAGCGCCCGAACGATTTGAGCGAAAACATGAAAGCTTCCAGGTAATGACTGAAGCAAATACGGGGCCTCGCACCCAGCTGCGTTTTACAGTGGTTGTCAAAATTCATTGTAACTTTAGTTTAAATCAATGGATTTAAACTCACCAAGGGGTCATTTTGAAGGAAATTTTCTTAGCTTTTCAAAATAATTGGTTTTGAAATCTTCAAATCTCGCGCATGCGTAGAAAATTGAGGTTCTCTGTTATTGAAATTGAAAAGATGCCCAGAAAACAGCTTAAAACCCAAAAATGCACAGTGAAAATATTTTATTCGTGGAGTACACAACTTTTTACATGTAAAAATAATGTACTCTCAAATCTTCCAAAAGAATAGCTTTTTGAGAGAAAAAATTAAAGATGATTTTCGCGGAATTATCCATATATAATCGAGGTTATATGAGAACGAAAACTCCAAAGTATTTTTCAATAGGTCTTTCGTTCATCTTCCAGATGCGCTAAGCCACATCTCTCTATCTGCGGTGATTTTGGAGCTTTAACGATTTGAGTGTGAAAAAGTTACGATATTTTGCAAAGAAAAGTTGTAAACATAATTTTGATTTGTGTACCAAGGTCCGAAAAGAAATTGAAAAAATTTTTTTAGTGTGACAGAAGTTCATTTTTCAACCTAAAGAATCGAAAACGTTCACTTAGAAAGAAATCTGAGACCCAACTGTCGACCATATATCGTTTTCTCGTGGAATAACTCGTTTGTGGATGAATTTTCAAAAGATCTTGATTATTAGTTTGATCATCCGAAATAGGCTTTCCCGAGTGAAATGTCATGGTATCTCCTTAAATGACCAACTACAGAACTCGTTGTAAACTAGAAGTTATGAAGGATAAATTTACTTCGTGCCAGATGGAGAAACACTTTGAAACCTACGTCAACAAAGTTCTGGATTTCAAAAGGCATCATTGCAACGAACTGATCCCGGTGCCAGAGCCCAACGCCGTGCAATCCTTATGCAAGCTTCTCGAGGTACTCGCAACGCCTGAGAATGGAGTCCAGTTGTTGGACGATCGCGATGTATTTAACACCATGTGTAAGCTGTGGTTCGTGTTTTGGTGAGTATATTTTACTCGTGATTCAATAGCACTAATCGAAACAAAATTTAAATATGACCTCTCCCATCACGGCAGGGCCGGCAGGAACTCCTTGACTAAGCATGGCTGCTAGAGATAAACGAGGGAGGTGGGGTGGGTCCTTCAAAGCGGGATTTATCAATCCTAACTCGCTGACTGATAAGATTGAGCATCTGCGCTTGCTTGTCACCAATGTTCCCTTCTATAATCTTTTCGGGGTGGCTGAGTCGAAGCTGGATGAGTATGTTGACGACAGTCTCGTTCAAATTCTGGGGGGTTTCACTGTTGAAACAAGATCGCAACAGAGAGGGTGGTGGGGTTGCCTCGTATGAGCGCAACGAGTTTTAAGTTGAAAAATTGACTCCATCAAATACTTTTGGTCCAGGGAAACCTGGCGTGCCTGAATTTCTTTTCTGTAGCGTACAGTAAGGTAACTCTCCTCCAGTATTAGCCGCGGTAATCTATAGAACCCCAAAAAGTGCCATGCAGGAGGATGATGGGCTGTTTGGCTCGTTGCGCCGGCTGTGTGGTGATTATAGTTACATAAATTATCCCAAGACCAAGACACTGACAGCACTGGCAGAAGAACTAGTCCTACCGATAGTGCAGCATGGCCCGACTCACCAACACAACCCCAGCGTTGCTCATACATGGATTGATCATATTTACGTAGACGATAACGACAACATTACTGACTTCCAAAACAGACTCATGCTCAGTTCCGGCAGGCACTCGGTCATTGATGTCACCATCAACGTCTTCACTCCCACTCCGCCTAAAATTCCTTCACCTATAGGGCTTTTTGTAACATCACTTCGGAGATATTGAATGACCGTCTGCTTCGCTGTGACTGGACAGCTCTCGGGAAATGCCGAAACCAGTTTGGAAGATGCAATACATTGCCTGAATGAGAACTTGAAGACCGTTTTGGACGAACTAGCTCCGGGAAAAACTATGAACCCGAAGGGAAATGATGCTCCTTGGATTGGTACCAAGTTGAGGCCGCTCATGAATAAGCGAGAAGCAATGCGCAGGCGCTGGGAGCGGATGCAACGCAACCAGCGCAAGTGTCCTGAGCTTCAAAATGAGTACTTCCAGCTCTGTGAAGAGGCCGACTTGCGCATTGAACCAGAGCGTAACTCCCTGCTTCAAATACATCTCTCAGACGCTCTTGATCAGGAAAGGAGATGCGCAATTTCAGCCTCTTGCCCAAAAGCGATAAGGAAGAACTTCACGGTCTCACACCGGATGAGTTGAACGCTTACTTCGCGGGGGTTTTCCTTCACCGTACCAAAATATTAATGGAGAAATGGACGATATTAACTCTGTACCGAAGAAGGGGTTTAAATTCAAACCTACGAATTTCAGTGATGTAGTCCTTGTTATTATACATTTCTCCTTGCAGTCCCGCGGGGCGGATGAGATTCCCTAGAGCGTGATTGCAAAAGCTCTTCCGAGTATTGGTGATCTTACTGTACGAGCAAGCGCAACTGGTTGTATTAAAGAAGACTGCAACCCCATCAACGGTCTCGGGATTCTGTCCTATAGCGCTGCTGTGCTTTCTCTCCAAGGTTCTGGAGGAAATTGCCCATGACCAAATCTCGGAGTATTCAAAAGTAGAGAAATTTCTTGATCGCGTCCAGACTGGTTTCAGGCAATATCATAGCACCCAGACAGCTCTACTAAAGTTGACCGACGGCATCAGAGTAGGTATTGATAGAAAGAAGATCACTCCTACTATTCGACTTTAGCTAAGCTTTGGACACAATAACACCATCAAAGCTGTTGAGGAATCTCCGGGACCTTGGCTTTTCGAGGACAGCACTCCTAAGGATAAAGCCATACTTACAAGGCCGCACCCAAATAGTCACTTCAAAATCTAGTAGTTCTGATTGGCTCGAGACCCCTTTGGTGTTCCACAGGATTCCATTTTCGGGCCTTCACTCTTCAGCAATGACTTACCTGGATGCTAGACGGAAAGTCGGTACATCGTCTATCTTATGCGGATGATCTACAAATTTACCTTCAAGTTGAGAAAGCTAAGATCAAAGAAGGTATCGCTCGGCTAGGAGGAGTAGGACGACTAGTTGCTGAATGGCCCAGATGTTTTGGCTTGCGTCCCAACGCTGGCAAGATCAAAGCAATCTTCTTCAGCTTTGAGAAGAATATCAAAGATCTGAAGAGTATGGACTTGCCAGGGGTTGAGATACTGGATGCAAAGTCCATTTCATTCAGTGATACGGTCGTGAGTCTTGGTGTTACACTCGAAGGTGAATTGACGTGGAAATCGCACATTGATCAAGTAGCTAAGAAATGAACAATGCCCTATACGGTTTACGGTTTTTAAGGACGTGTATCACTAGACCTCTCCGATTCCCCTAGTCGAGTCATTGGTACAACCGCATTAGGATTATTGCACGGTCGTGTACCTCGACGCCACGGACGAACAGCGGTAACGGATACAGAGACTGGATTACAAAAAGAAATCCTTACCCTCAGCTTGCCATAGTGTCTTACTGTTGCATCTTAAACTTTCCTTGAATCTAACCATGAGATCAAAAAACCGGGTCCTTTTCTTCGTTTCAGGGAAACACGGTCAAATTGAGAACGTTCGCTTTTATTGGAGGTTTATTGCCTGAGAATGAGAAATTGTATCTTATCTAAGCATAAAATCTGATATATTCATCTGATCCTAAGATCACACACACCTTATGATGCACAAGCTATTTTTTATTATGGAAATATTCAAACTAGAATCCTCAATTGTAGCACGAATCATTTTTGTATATGATTGTAATTTGCGGGGGCTCACGAGTCGTAGGAGTCTTGATCATGGATGTATTTGAAGAAATAGATGCAATTCTTGTTCCATCACTCGCGAATTTGGAAGAATAATCTAACCTATTTATTTATGTTGACAAACATGCATCGGTGAGACTGAAGATTCTCAAGTTCAGACATGAATAAAGCTTGCTGCAGCGCGCGTTCATTTTGAAGATTTTCCATCTTGAGTTTGTAGAATCTGGCTGTAAGCACGAAACCAATCTGAGACTAAGGATTTCTTTTTGTAGTGTAAGCAACTTATGCGTGAGATACATTTTTGATCTCAGAAGAGACGAGCACATCACCTCGTTTAGGGAGCGTTTGGGCTGGTTACATACTGATTCGCAGAGAATGTACTTCACAGCACTCTTAACGCATAAGATCATACATCTTCGAGAACCTGGCTCCCTAATTGCGATGTTCGATAGGCACCAATCTGACTGCCCCACACGTGTTGATCTAGAAGAGCGGATACTCAAAGTTCCCGAAATGAAACTTGAGTATGGAAGAAGATCATTCCAGGTTCAATGTGCTCATCTGTGAAATTCTCTCCCTCCGGGCTTTTGGCAGCTGGGGAAAATATCCATATTCAAAAAAGTCTTGAAGGGCTACTTACTGACACAGACTTCTCAAAGAATTGATGTGGGGAAGACACATTATTTTCATCTCTAAATTTTGATGGCTCGGACTCACTCTTACCTGATTCGTTCGATGTATGATAGAATGTAGGATATGTATGACCTTTCGTCAACCGACTGAACTTTTTTGTGATATGACTGTGAGCCCTGCTATTTTCCTTCTTAAATTATATTTCTTCATCATTAATTTTTTCAGAATTTTGTAACTCTTCTGAGCGTACTCCGACTAGCCACAAGTCATATCCATTTGGTCCTTGATGAAATGACTTGATTATATTCTATCAAAGTGTGCTGTTAATCTGTGATACATGTTACCATATGTAACTGATTATTTTCTTTCGATGATGGACAAATAAACGGGCATCAATCAATCAATCAATCATGTGACCGACAGACCGAGCACTCCCTCTGAAACCGATTGCACAAGTCATGGATGCGTATGATGTCAACCTCGCCATAAAGTGATTGTGTCATGGATTGAGATAAATACCTTCTTTCACATTTTTTGAATTTTGTCCAAAGTTACATGAAAAAATTTTAAAAAAGTGGCAGAATATTTCCTCTAATGAGATTTCAGGGGGAAATTATCTTCTCTACTCTCGGTAAATGTTATTCTTGAGGAAACTGATTGGACCTTTCAAAATAAGCCTGTTGCACAGTAGGTTGGACAGCCATTGACCTAAGATTTCAATTGAGCTTGTAAGCATACATGAATATGCACGATTCCCAAGTGCTCGTGGAAAACACTCAACATGATTCTATACACTGCTCATCCCACTACGTTGCAGTCTACCACGATCGAAACTCCGGTGAAGGGTGATTTTAACGTGATGCAACTAACAAGCGCGGCTCATTTGGCATGAGGTTCACGATCGCAACACCTCACGGATGAAGCCAATGCCTCAGCTAATTGCCAACGAGTCTTACGCCACGTTCGCCATTTTCGGGATGATATTACACATTTGGCTCGATCCGTTTCAGCGCGATCTGGTCGCTGTGCGCGTCGGTGGACGAGTCGGGCCGCCAAAAGATGGATAGTTTGCTGAGGGAGCTCGAGGGCGCAAGTTTTCCGCTGCGTGACACCGTCTACGAGTACTACGTGGACGTGCGGCAGCGCAGCTTTGCCTCGTGGGAAGAAAAATTGTCGCCAAACTGGAAGTTTGCCCCGGGGTGAGTACGCCTCCTCCCTCTCACCCCTCGCTGTCACGAGCGTCGTACTGCACGTAGCCCACTCGCCATCGCAGTCACTCTTTCGCTCGCTCTAATGAAATTTTTTCCAACTTATTGTCGTCCTCGTTCGAGCAGCTACATCTCCAATATTTCGGCCACTCAATGCAATACTCGAATGCAATATGATTACTACTCGCGATCGCTCGATGCAGGTCGGCCTTCCACGAGATTGTCGTACCAACGGTGGACACCGTACGCTACGAATACTTACTCGATGCGCTTCTCTCAAACGGCTTCCCAGTGCTGCTCATGGGACCGGTTGGCACCGGCAAAACTTCCACTGCCCAATCAGTCGTCGCCTCACTGGATCAGCGCAAGTACAGCCTTCTGGTTGTTAACATGTCCGCTCAAACCTCCTCCAAAAACGTACAAGTAAGCGAAAATTTGAGAGCCTAGGCTCTACATTTGAAGAAGTATATGAGCGTTTCTCTGGAACTTTTGCACTTTGCTGAAAATCGTTGAAAAACGAAAAATGAAAACCGCTCAATGCACACCTGGGACCTTTTGCTCACATATTTGTGTAGTATTGAGAGTTACAAATCCACTATTGAAACTCATATAGAGTAAGTGGCATGGCCAAAATCACGTTAATGAGTCGAAGAAAAAGTAGTTTTTCGCCGATCATCCAGAATTTCCTAAGCAATTATTTGGCTAGATTGACAATTCCAACGAATGCCTTGGCCTTTTCGCAGCTTTGTAGGGTCAGGGTATTCGATCACAATTGGTTTTATCAACATTGAATTCGATCCGCCAATGTGGGATCAGAGAAACTGAATTTTTTCCGTAAGTCACGTTTTTTCAATTTCACTTCAGAACGGTCGTATTCTAGACAGAAATATCGCACCTACACGAGACTCGTCGCAAAATCTTTGCAATTGCATCTACTTTAGATATGCATTCCGAAAATTGCGTTCAGAGTCAAGGCAGGAGCTTGGCGTAATCATCTTTGAGTTGAACGAGACATGACTGATTTTTTATTCCTAATTTTCAAAGTCATACAGTTTCGGCTGAATTGGTAGCACACCATCGCGCTTCTGGGTCATTTATCTTCAATATATTATCCACGAAATGCAGCTTGAATCAACCCGAAAAGTTGCGCGGCATCACCAGAATATCCGTAAGACTGCACGAAAGTACCAAGTATTTCCACAGGATCTTGCCCACATTTTCTCTCTTTGAGTGAGCTAGAATGAATCAACCTATTTCTCATCATACAGAAGCCAAAGATATGTCATTTTGAGACTTGGATGATGACATTTTCACTTCGATTGGGGCCGATAGATTTGATTGTTCTCTTATATCATCATCCATAGCTGTATTCCAGCCGGTGTAAAAGTTCCAGAGAAACGCCCATATTCTGCGCTTGGTCTCAAAGCACAATAAATACCGAGTCGTATGAAGTTTGTTTCAAAGTCTCGTCATTTTGAAGAACGATAGAGGACCAAATTCATTCTCAAAAGTTCGCGATGGGAATTTTATTGCGACGTTTCGCGTACAAGGTTTCGTGGACCTCATCAGACTCAGGTTCTATTATTCGTCAGATCGTTCAAAGAATCATGGTTATCTAAAGTATAACAAAACCTGAGCCTGATGGGGTCCTCAAAACCTTGTGGATGCAGCATCACAACCAAATTCCCGTCATTAAATTCCGGGAATGTTCTGAAACCATCACCATATCAACTGTCAAGGACGAAAGAATCACCAATATTTTCTTGAATACCGAAAGAGATCTGGAATACACTCCATGCAGCTCGGCTCAGCTAATAATTGAACAGTCCGAGATTCAGACCACAAATTTTCTCCATATACACGTCACATCCCAGAGTTATCAAGTAAATGTATTGGTCTGACCATAACTACTCATTACTACTTCATGATGCTTTGAGCCCCCTTTCAGTCCATGAGAATGCAAAACTCTTCCGATGCTCTTAGAATTTCCGAATCATTTGCTCAGTGAATCATTCGGATCGTGTCTGTTTTTGACTACTTGAATTCACTCGAAGTTTTTAACGGGTAATTTTGGAGTCATTTACTAAGCTAAACGATCCAGTCATAGTGATCTACCATTACTTGAAAGCATTCCAAGTCTTTTATGAGTACCTCAAACTTGAAAAACTGTCTCTCGGATCAGTCAGCCTCGCTATAGCTGCTCATTACTTCTTGTGGGTGCTTTGAGCCCCTAATGAGACCCTAAAAATTTAAGGTTTGTGTGAAACTTTGAGAATTTTTTCAATTATTCGCTCAACTAGTCAAAGTGCTCGAAGCTCTTCATGAGTCTCTCAGAATTATTAAGTTAATTCCTGAGCTGGGTGGTCTGAGCATGGTTATCTCCCACTATTTCATAGCATTCCGAGCCACTCATGAATCCTCCCGAGTTAAAAAGCTAGCAGATGGTTCAGTGAGTCTGACCATGATTAATCATCACTACTTGTACGCACTTTGAGCCCCTTATGAGCCCCTCAGAATTTGAGAATCTGATCAAACCCTTAAGATTATTGAATCATTTCTCAATGAGCCTGTCTGACCATATCTTTACTTTACTACTTCAAACCATATGGAGTTCTTCATGAGGCCCTCGTAGTTTCTTAGTTATTAATTGAACTAGGCGGTCTGATCATAGCTATCTAGTACTACTTAAAATCATTCTAAGGAGCCAATGAACCCTTCAGAGTCGAAAAGCTATTAAATGGATCAGCCGATCTGACCACAGCTGCTCATTACTCCTTGTGAGTGCTTCGAGCCCCCTATGAGCCCCTAAGAATTTGAGACTCTTGTAGAGCCCTTAGAAATTCCGAATCATTTGCTTAATGGGCCGGTCTGACCATATCTACCTTTTACTACTTCAAATCGTTTGGAGCTTCTCATGAGTCCCTCATAATTTCGAAGTTGTTTACTGAGCTGGGCAATCTGATCATAGCTATCTCCTACTACTTAAATCACCCTGAGGGGCTTATTAACCCTTCAAAGTCTAAAAGTGATCAACTAGATCAGTTAGCCTGACCATAGTTACTCATTATCACTTGAGCATGCATTCGAAGCTTCTCCCGAGCCACTCCCTCCCGAGTTTTGAAGTCGTTGTCAAACCAAGTGATCTGACCAAAACTCTCAAGGTTACTTGTACGCATTCTGAGCTACTATAATGACTCCTTCAGGATTCTAGAAGTATCAGTCGAATCAGTCAGTCTAAGTATAAACACACATTGCTATCCAAGTGTGTCCCAAATCACTTAGACTATGAAATTTCTATAAAGCACCGAGAACAACGAATCTGTTACGCATGATCAGTGGGTCTGACCAGGCGCATCTTTCACCCATTGAAAGTATTCTGAATCCTCCGCGATCTAATCCAAGCTTACTGCAAATTTGCAGTCTGGTTGGTCTGTTCTCAGTGATCAGGGCCTCCAAGCTTGATCAAAACTATTACGGTAGTACAAGTGTGAAAGAATTTATCATAGATTTCCTCCAAATTTTGCATAGTGGTTGCTACAGCTGTTCTACAATAGGGACCGTCCATAACTACGAAGGCGGAGAGGGGGGGGGGGGAGGGTAAAAAATTTAATCAAAAAAACTACGTTGGACTACGGGGGGGGCGTAAACTCATAGTTTTCAATTGCGCGCTCAACGAAGTGCCCGCGCTCCTGTCCCGCTCTTCACCTCCTTCTCTTTCTACCTGTATGTTATATGTTGAACCGTATCATCTGCCAGACTCAAGTGTGTGTGTATGTGTGTGTGTGTGTGTGTGTGTGTGTGTGTGTGTGTGTGTGTGTGTGTGTGTGTGTGTTTGTTATAATTTTCATTAAGGATCATGATCCAGGTGACCTGCTATATTCGTGATACGAATCTTCAAGATTTACAAATGATTGAAGCAATATTCGTCGCGAAGTGCAAGTGTAATTGTTTTATAAGTTGCAGCATAATTAGTGATTTCTCTCGTTGTGTGTGATATAGTGAATCGACATGGAAGTTCCAAAGCCATTATATACGACATCTACGACACATACAGAGCGTTTTGTTCAGATGAACCTTCAAAACAGAAAAGACCCCGCCATAAATGATAGGATTTTGGGTTTCAGCTAATTTTGCTGAATCGGGGACCAAATGATAGAGCTCGACGAGCTGGTCAAAAGTCTCTATTATCGTTAAACCTGAAAAATTCTCATTCGTGAGTTATTCGATGTAGAAGTTGTCGATTTTGCCAATTGAAAATAGGGTTATGGCATCGATCGAACAATAACATACGCTCGAGTTGGCTGCTAACGGCAGTCGAGTTTTCCTTGACATAGTGAATCTGATGGGGTAAGAATATGAGTTTGTCGCGCAATCCACCGATTATCCCAAGAGACTCTTTGGCCGCTGCAACTTTCGTCGATCATTTCTTCAAACACAAAAGGACGAAATGCGCAAGAAAATCTCATCAGCTCGGACAGTCTATATGGCATATAGTGATCCGAGTATGCAAGTGCGAATAACGCGTTTCGTGAGAAACCGTCAATATTTCGAAGTTTGAAAAGCGACTCGGCCACGAGAAATAATTCGATGCTTCGCACCCTCTTCTCAAAAAGACTGACTTATCCATTTTCAACTTTCTTTCGAGCAAGGCGACTATCTTCTTGAGAATCAATCAACTTTATCTTGGGCCTTCCGCAAACTCAGATAGTATCAGGAAGATTCTTGTGACTTGCATTGATGAGAAGTTCATTTCCGTCCGATGCCTATAATATACACAAGCCGGAATCAATGTGACGCAGAATTCAATCTGCACTGTGTCAAATATCAACAAATGTAGAATACGAACTCCCTCCAAGAATCAATATACATATTTCTGGACTTCCGCAAAAGTTCCCTGCAACTTAGGGGGGGGGGGGGGGGGAATCTCGTGATCTACAGTGATAAACAGTTTGGCTTTATTCGAAGCCAAGCCTTTTTTGAAGCTTGAGCTGAAGGTGACATGACGAAAAATTGAGTGGCCAATTGGAATATAGAAGGTATATATCTAAAATAACATAAGCTTCTCATGCAGACATTTTCTCAAATGTCTCTATGAGAAGCTTTCTGAAAATTCAGAGAGAATCACAAGAAACCACGTAAACTGCGCTGATGAAAAGTCGCGGCTAATACGATTATTTTGCTCTCAATACACGGACGATATGCCTCCGCCTTTTCACGTGAAGAGGGCGCATTTCAAACTTCAAAATATTGGCGGTTTCTCACAAAACGCGTTATTTGCACTTGAATACTCGGATTACTATATGCCATATAGACTGTCCGAGCTGATGAGATTTTCTTGCGCGTTTCGCCCCTTTGTGTTTGAAAAAATGATCGGCGAAAGTTGCAGCGGCCAAAGATCCTCTTGGATAATCGGTGGATTGCGCGAAAAACACTTATTCTTACCCCATCAGATTCACTATGCCGGGAAAAACTCGACTGCCGAGCCAATTCGAACGTGTGTTATTAGGTTTATTCGATTACGGCAGCCACGCCGGCGTGGCCGGCGTAATCGAATAAACCTATTGTTCGATCGATGCCATAACCCTATTTTCACTTGGTGAAATTGACAACTTTTACATCGAATAAGTCACGAATGAGAATTTTTCAGGCTTGACGATAATAAAGACTTTTGATCAGCTCGTCGAGCTTTAGCGTTTGGTCCCCGATTCAGCAAGATTAGCTGAAACCCAAAATCCTATCATTTATGGCGGGGTCCTTACAGGATGGATGCAATAAACTGTGGCACTCCTTGAAATCAGACAAATTATTCCCAGATAATGCACAGCGTGAGATAGATCAATTTCAGGATCTTTGGTTCGTTTTGATGGAATAAAATTTCATCATTTTTGGAACAGCTACGTACTTTTTTGGGGGGAGGGGGTACCAGATTGGACAAAAAACTACGATTGACTACGGGGGGGGGGGTCAAAAATAATTAAAAGTGGTCTACGTAGTTTATGGAAGGCCCCATAGTCAGTGAAATTTCAGAAACTTTTGACGTCCAGTTTTCTCTCAAATAATTACTAAAGTTTCCGATTTTGACATTGCGCTCATGGGCAAACCCTCGGAAGAACGTAAGAATTCGTACTCCGGAATTTTTTTCTCAGTGAATTCATCTGAACTTCCCTCAAAAAAATAGATACGTAATGGAACACATGTGATCCACCTGTAAAAAAATGATGATGCGATTCTGACGTCCAGTTATTGAGTAAGTGGAATGTTTAGTTACAAAAATTAGAGTCACGCGCCCACAAGCGCAATGCTTGGTGAGAAAAATGGTCGGAGCAGCAGAGCAGCGGCAGAGAGAGTAGGGAGGGTATATAAGGAGGAGAGTAAACTGGGCCTCGGAGCAGGCCCAAAACGAGTTGCCAGCAAAAGTGACTTGGCCGCCAGGGGCGCTGACTGTGCTATCTCGGCAGCCTCACTGACACGCGATTTCGGTTCATGCGGTTTGTTGGTGTGAGAGCAGGCTTACACTCACACCATGCTAGCAAAGTAGCGTTCTAGCTGCCAAGATGGCATAGCCAGCGCCGCAGCGGCCGTTTTTGAACTACGGTTTCTGACGAACGACTCTGGGGCCCCCCACCAAAGTTAGCGAGAGCGGAATTTATTCTCCTCCTTCTATACCCTCCCTAAGAGAGAGCTATAGTATGTGTGGAAAACCGTGTATTAATCGTACAAGCTATCAAAATAGAGTTGGCATTGCGGAAGTTTCCCCTGTATACTGCTTGAATCCCGAGGTAATTCTGAACCGCGTACTGCCTTTCATTTTGCAGTGATGGAAAGTGGAACTCAGTCCGTTGAAATCTCATCTTGCATAGGTACCCTTCAAGTCCAACTTTTCTAAACCTACTCGTCTGACTGAATTTGTTCGTTACTACTTAATCCATTGGCTCCCAAAGAAACAATTTCTAACTCGTTCCGATTAGTCAATCGAATGCCTGAAACTAAATTTACGCCCAAATGAGTCTGAATATATTACTGGGTTAATCTTTGACATGGATTCGAGGCCTGTCTTGCCACGAACGAGCTGAAATCATGCAACACGACTTATATGCTAATTTCCAACTCAATCGTGCACCGACTCTACGACTTTACGACTGTAAATTATGAGGCTCTCACGTCGCTTCTCATATCTGAAATTTCTCAGCATGAGCCGAAGAATGCTTCAACCGTAAATGAAATGGAGACTTCCGAAATCATCATGAGCCCATAGGCAATAACTGTACAATGTTGAAACGTTTAGAGTTTCCGAATTCTCTCACAAAAAATCAAGGTGTGAGGAAGCCTCCCACGTATCTTGAAGTGATGAATTTCGCAGTTAGGGTGAACTGATGACAGACAACGCGCTACGCCACGGTTTTACGCCACGCCACGACGCGCTATGGGTGATGACAGATAAAGCGCTACGCCACGATTTTGCGCCACGCCACGACGCGCTATCGCACGCCACGACCCAAAAATTATTTCTGGCGAAGCCGACCATCGATGGACTAGAATTATTGTTACACTATCAGTCGTTGATTACGAGAATGAATCAAATCCATCGATGGTCGGGTTCGCTGGAATAAATTTTTGGGTCGTGGCGTGCGATAGCGCGTCGTGGCGTGGCGCAAAATCGTAGCGTAGCGCTTTATCTGTCATCACCCTATCGCACGCCACTACCCAAAATTTATTCCAGCGAACCCAATCATCGATGGATTGTATTCATTCCTCTAGTCCCAGTCATGGATTATGCAAATGAATCAAATCCATCGATGGTTGGGTTCGCACGAATGCATTGCATATCGTGTCGGACGGTGTCATGTCGTTAGATACGCGCTACTACACGATTCTAAAGATGCAATATCACCCGACAAGACACGAAAATCTTTCCGGCGAACTCAACCATCGATTAATATAACATGATCACTATTACAATAAAAGTCACGGGTTATGGAAATGAATTAGATGCATCGGTGGTTGAACACATCGGAATGAACCGCCCGTCATGTCAGGTAATATCACGTCGTGAGTATATCATGTCATAATGCTTTATTTGTCATCGTGCTAAAGTAGCACTAGAAAGTTTCTGAATAAACAATGAATTCCCAGAATTCAGAATGATTGCTGTGAAATGACCTGAAAAAGAGGAAAAGACTACTTCTCGAATCGATTCCTGTTCCTGTACATTCTCCGATACATAGCATGTCCTGGCGTGTGAAAGCCAATGGCTTCCATCGAATAACTCCATTCTCACTTTAGCGAGACCTATATCATGTGTAGGCAGAAACAGCACGTCATCCTGTCATCCTCATCTTTATTCCGATAACGTTTCTGTCTGACTCTGTGAACAGGATACTATCGAGAGCAAGCTGGAAAAGCGCACAAAGGGCGTGTACGTGCCAATCGGTGGTAAAATAATGATCACCTACATGGACGACTTCAACATGCCAATGAAAGAGACGTACGGCTCGCAGCCACCCCTAGAACTCATCCGGCAATGGATTGGTTACGGATTCTGGTAAGTACTACGGTTCGAACTTTTTTTATACAAGATAATTACGATACAAATTTGGAAACTTCTTGTGTGCATTCGCATGAAGCCTCAAATTCAATCGATTCAATTAGATCTTGCAGTCCCGATTCAACACTTTGAGAAACCCAAAACTCCTCATTCCCGACTTTTGATCTCTTTTTTGTCTTCTCCAATTCAATCGTAAGGCTCAGTGATTCCTATACATATTTGTAGTACGGGAGGAACCAGATTCCCGTGCTCATAATTTCTCAGCCACAATTTAAACTACTCGTATCAAACAGGTATGACCGACAGAATCAAAGCCAGAAATTTGTCCAAAAAATGCAACTTATGGCATCCATGGGTCCACCGGGAGGTGGGCGCAACGCGATCACGAATAGATTGTTCACAAAATTCAACGTAATCAACATGACGTTCCCCGCTGAGCGTCAGATTATGAGAATTTACGGCACAATGCTGAATCAGCATCTCAAAGAATTTCATCAAGAAGTTAAGGGTCTCGGTAAGATTACATGTATTTGAGTACGAATCCTTGTATACTCTCGTCACAAAGGATTTTTCTTCGAAACTTTCCTTCCATAGCCGAGGATGTTACGCACGCAACGATAGCCATGTACGAGAGCGTCACTTTGAACATGCTACCTACGCCGATGAAGATGCATTATCTCTTCAATCTGAGAGATATATCTAAGGTTAGTCGGAAATTAATGAGTCGAGTTCACTTCTTACCACTCAGGTTAACCATCCAATGGCAACACAAAATGATGACCCTGTCGGAGTATAACTAATAACAATCCCTGTGAACAATTCACAGGTAGTATTCTTCAAGCGCGCCAAAGAAGTTTTCATTAGCATTTTCTTAATCACGAGTTGCTCCTGAATGCATTAAATTCAATTTCATTGAAATGTGACCTTCATCTTGAGTTTAATGTAATTAGCTGGAGGACTAACTTTGAAAGAGGAAGCCATATTTGCACTGGCCGACTTGAATTTGAGCTCGAGAACGACCGTCGTACAGGTATATCTTGGCAGCTCAGATTCTTTTGGGAACTAGAGCCTGATTAACAGGATGAGGAGAAGAGCGAGATTAAGAAGAAAAAGGAGTAGCTTCGGATATCGAGCAGAAAGATATTCTACTCATCGCATTTTTCAAGCGCTTGATTAACGGAAAAATTGCAGGAATTGAAGAAATTCCCGAGACGTTTTTAATGACGCGAGCCAGAGTGAGCGACAATTCTTCTGCATTGAAAAAATAATACACCCTGGTAGTGAGGCAATAACCTTTAGATAGATTAAGACAGTGACGTCTGTAGAGCAAGATCCGAGATTCGATGAGATGAGATGAATCGAGACTCTGATGCATCACTCGCAATTGTCACGAACGCATCTTTGTGAACTCCATTGATGAATCAAATCTGAGAAAGAATGCAGCGTTTGGCCTTTTTGCAGATCTTTCAAGGTCTACTGCGCAGCCACAAGGACTATCAGTACTCCAAGCAGACATTCCTCAGATTGTGGCTCCACGAGACATTCCGCGTCTTCAGCGATCGCATGGTTGACGACCAGTGAGTTCTATTCCAACCTCATTCCTTGCTAAAGCACTTGAATCAGTTTTCTGCTCAAGCCCAAGGACTGTCTTGCAATGATGAATACGTGAATTCTCGTGGAACACCGCGTAATGCTATTAGAACGCAGGTAGAAAGTCATTATTATATTCAACACACCTTCTCTAAAAGAATTACTGAAAATTAATAGAATCTCACTGCAATCTGGTAAAATGCACTAACCAAGAGAATCTTCCAGACTCGGGTCGCGGAATTTGGCAGTAACTTCGAAAATAGTCTTCTTTCAGCACCAAAATGAGATATCCAAAACTATAATAACAAGCCATGATACTCAAGCGTATCCGAGCTACAGGCTATGACCAAGTCATTATAGTAAACTTATATCTACATGGGAATTATAGAGTAAACTTACACATTTAGTGTCCAAAAATCCAGAAGTTGAAAATTGAGTCTCCACATGCCCATGCTCACTTTTTTCATTTGTTTTTGCATATAAAGTAATAATCTATCATAGAACGTATGACGGGGTATTGTTTCATTTGTGTAAGTGTTTGTCCAATTGGATATCCCTAATTGGATATTGGATGTGTGAGGTACATTTTTGATCTTAGGAGAGACGAGCACATCACCCCGTTTAGGGAGCGTTTGGGTTGGTTACGTACTGATTCGCGGAGAATGTACTTCGCAGCACTTTTAATGCATAAGATCATGCATCTTGGAGAACCTGGCTACCTAGCTGCGATGTTTACCAGGTACCAATCTGGACGCCCCGCACGTGGTGATGCAGAAGAGCGGGTACTCAAAGTTCCCAATATGAGACTTGAATATGGAAGGAGATCTTTCCAGGTTCAATGTGCTCATTTTTGGAACTTCCTCCCTCCGGGCTTTCGGCAGCTGGGGAAAATGTCATCATTTAAAGAGGCTATGAAGGATTTTTTGCTCACGCAGTCTCCCCAGAGGATTGATGTGGAGAAGAAGCATTACTTTAATCTTTGATGGGCTAGGGCTTTGTTCCTTTTCTTTCTATCTCTTTTTAATTGTAAGTGACCTTCTGTCACCAGACTGAAGAAAAACTGTGATATTTCTGTGAACCCATGCCCTTTATCTTATTTTCTTTCAAGTTAAATCGTAAAGTGTATGACTAGTCACAATTGTGATATATCTATCCTTGACCAAATTATTGCTTAATATGATTTTATCGGAATATTTATTAATTTTATATATATATATATATATATATATATATATATATATATATATATATGTGACACATATGAAAATATGTAGGTGTATTTTGTCGCATGACGAATAAAGGATATCTATCTATCTATCTATCTATCCCGGAGACAGCTCTTGAGTCCACGGAACTGGCATACACGGAATTGACATCTCGACACAAAAATCGATCTCAAAAATAATGGAGTTGGCATAGAAACTTCTCCACACAGATTTCACCCATTCACATCATATTCTAATAGTGGAAAAAATTGTACCCGATCACATAAGTTGACTTCAGTGGAGTAACTTGATGTCGACGGAACCGATAAAATTGATTTCATGGCTAATTTTTGGCTACAAAAGTTCATGTAGCACTGGGAACTTGAGAGTCTGGGCCTTTTTTCGCGTTGGCATTTGATGACTTGAAATTCCTTCAGGGACAAAGCGACCAAAAAAGAATTTTAGGATGCGCTGTTAGAATCTTGAAATAGTTTTTCATTTTTAGTGAAAATTACATCACAAGCAAGAGGTGCATGGCTTGGAGACTAAATCTAAGCATTATGGTCATAAAACCTATCAAAAATAGCTAGTTTAATATTATATCCTGAGGGAAAAATTCGAGAATAGCCTTGATCTTTGAAAAGAAAGAATGGTTTTCCGGATCGTCCTATAATCCCATGCCAGGCGTATTTCAATAAAATTACACGCGGGAAAATTTGAATAGAGTAATTCGGAGCTTGCTTGTCATAATGGAAGACCTGCAGCACTCGCTCTGGGTTAGTTTGCACGATAATGCCTATAAATCATTTTTCCACACGAATCTATATGGGCAATGCCCATCTTTCTAGATGTAGCTGAACACGCTTGAGTTTTAGGGTCTATAATTTTGGATATCTTATTTTGGTGCTGAGAGATTGCCATTCCCAGAGTTGGAGCCGATTCTGTGATCCGGAGCTTGAACACTCCCCTAATAAGAGTAGAGGCAAATCTAGGGCATTTTGATAAAAGTTGAACTAAATTTTCACTGATTTCTACAAGAAGTGCAGAATTAAATCTCGCTTTTATGAGCAAAACGAGCTCTTTGGGAGATCGATGCGGGCGATGGAAAAAAGCACGCACAACCAAAGCTTGATTGTGCGCACTCACAACGGCTCGTGCTATTGGCAATATTCACAATATAGTTACGTTTGTCAAACGTCCAGCAATCCTTTATCTGAATTTTCGAAGAGTAGTTTACCATTATCATTGTTCTAATTTTTCACAGAAAAATTGGTACAAAAACATGAACGATGGCAGCTGCTACTGCTGCTATTGCTACACTACCCATTCATTGCGTGTTGCTCGCTTGAAATTGATTTACCACTTCGGATAATTAGATCGCCTTCACTGGAATCACTTGATTTTTTTCAATAAAGCTTGCGAGCCATGGCATGGTGAAATGGAAAAATAATACAAATGTTCACTTTCTCGCCGTGCTCAGGGACAGAGAGTGGTTCGTGTCCGCACTAAATGAGCAGTTGGGTCAATACTTTGATACGACTTTCAGCAGCCTATGCCCGGATAAGAGGTGCCCAATTTTCGGTGAGTCTTTTAACAAATTGAGAGCGTAACTTTCGGCAACTCTTTATACAGTAAGGAAGCAGGCTCTCTGAATCAATTTCAATGAAATTTTTCTTCACCTGATACCAGTCATCTTCTACCCGAATTGATCTGGTAAAGTCAGATTGATTGAGATTCCGCACCCAATCCCACCGAAATGTCTGTTTCTCAGCTCCTATTTGCGACGCACGTGGAACAGAAATGGCCTTGCATGATTAGGCTCATCGGTACGCATTCCCAAACTGATAGCACACTAACCGAGGTGCATCCTCATCCTTGTCCTCTTATGAAATTTCATCTCCTCAAGCCCGAACTTCGAATCAGAATGCGGAAGAGCGTAATAGTCTGTAGGACGCGAGGGGGCCAAAAATGGGCAAGCGAGTGCAAGAGAAGACGTCCGCGCTCAAGAATTCATGATGTCGCTGGTGAACGCTATATCGAAAGATACGTCTACATAAGATATCTTTCAAAGTAGTCGGGTGTTACTGCACAGATCCATGCGCGCTGCATCATTCAATCCGACTACTACATATGCAGCAGGGAGATGAGCGTCGCCGTTACTCACTGCGATGCTCCTCTTGGTGAAAATTGAATTTTCCGCGAGCGCGCAGCGATGCGAGTGTGTAAGGGAGGCTACGCGGGTAGCACTCACTAATGAGGCCCTCGATCCTCCGCCTCTTGCTTTGTCGGGGATCCTCTACGAGCCTGATGATAGCGCACAATATTCAGAGGCTGCGCTCCGAGCTCGGTGGTGCGAGTGCCCCGAGCGATGCGCCGTCACCGCAGAAATTGGCATCGGAGCTCATTCACAAAATTGATTCCAATATCTTCCCCCTTTACCCTGAGCCGGACCAATCAGACCAAATTAGCAGTTTGCACTCTCATGTAAATATTGTAAATACTGTAAATATCTCTCCTAGTCTAAGTTTACCGGACTTCAGTCATCCCATCCTTGCATCACTGTGCAGCGCCGATATTGATGCTAAATCTGAACATCTATCATCCGTAGCCATCTCAACGTTCGATCAGCTGTCTCCCATAAAAATCATTCCGGCATCTTCTCAGCATAAACCTTGGGTGACAGCTGATATCAAACGTCTAATGTGGCAACGTGATCGCATGTATCGAGCTGCAAAACGATCCTCCTCATCTGCTAAGTACGAACAATACCGTTCCCTTCGGAATGATGTCAGTAACAAACTCAATGCCAATAAGAACCAATTCATCTCTGCTCGCCTGGACGAAGCACCTGATCCCAAATCTAAATGGAGAGAGTTACGTAAGCTTGGTATTTTGTCACGGAGGCTCCCCTCACCACTCACTCATTTTTCAGCCAATGCTCTCAATAACCACTACGTTTCAGTTGCATCTAGCTCAGAGCAGCTTTCGGATGCTGACGTTGATCGCACGTGCTCCATACCGATTCCAGATAATGTTCCTATCTTTGATTTCCACAAAGTCTCGGAACAGGATGTCCTTCAGGCACATGCTTCCAGTTCCTCGCGTGGTATAGGTGCTGACTCAATCTCATCAGGCATGCTAAAATCTGCCCTGCCCACACTTGTTCCATACTACACCCAGTTATTCAATGAGTCTCTATCGTCTGGTCACTTTCCCACAAACTGGAAGAAAGCCTCAATCATCCCACTGGCAAAAACAGCCTCTCTCTCGTCTATCTCCGACACGCGTCCCATCGCACAACTACCTGAAGCTTCTAAAATTCTGGAAAGACTCGTTCATGAGCAACTTATGGCACACTTATCATCCAACAAACTACTGAATCCTTCCCAATCAGGGTTCTGTCCATCTCATTCAACTCAAACCGCGCTACTTCAACTTCTCGAAGGAACTTGTCAGGCAATAGACAAACGCATGCTGACGGTACTGATTTCTTTCGACTTTTCCAAGGCGTTTGATACGGTACCCCATGCCAAACTCCTCACAAAACTCAGAAAGATTGGATGCTCCGATAGAGTGATAAGATGGTTTGCCAGCTATCTTAGGGGTAGGACACAAGCAGTGCGTATGGAGAACGGTCAACATTCTGATTGGAAATCAGTTGCTGCGGGTGTGCCTCAGGGTAGCTGCCTTGGTCCCTTGCTCTTTGTCATCCACATCAATGATCTTGCTGATTGTCTGAGCCCGGAGGTCAAAAGAGTAATATACGCAGATGACACCCAAATCTACCACCACTGCCACACAGCTGAAATACCTGCATGTATTGCACTCCTCAATCGGAATGCTAGTGCTGTCGTCCGGTGGGCTGCTGAGAATGGTCTCAAGTTAAACTCGAAGAAAACCACTGTCATCATTCTTGGAAGTGAACCTAATCTGAAGCTTGTCAAAATCGATGAACTCCCTAAAATTGTTGTGTCGGGATCCGAGATACCGTACTCGGCTTCCATCAAGAGTCTTGGGGTTCACATATCTTCGAAGTTGGACTGGTCTACTCAAGTCAACGGCATGATTCGGCGCGTACACGGGGCGTTATATGCACTACGATGGTACCGAGGAGCCCTGTCTCGCTCGCTGCGAATGAAACTTGTGCAGAGTCTTGCACTACCACATCTTGATTATGCTGCCCCAGTGATTAATCACATGCAACAATTTCTTGATGTTAAACTTCAACGCCTCATGAACAGTTGCATTCGATTTATCTATGGCAATATCCCATGGCGATCACATGTCTCACCATACCGTATTTCTCTTGGCTGGTTGTCTACCAAACGCAGGCGTCTGTACTTGATTGGTTGCCTTGCCTTCAAAATTCTCTGTACAGGTGAACCCTCTCCTCTGCACTCTCTATTCAAACTCAAATACAGTGATGCACCCCCTCCCTATCCGAGAAGGTATCCAGCTGAAACCCTAGAGTATAAAACACCACGTACTGAAACATGGAGGCATTCTTTCATCATCTCAGCCTCAGAGCTAATCAACTCTTTGCCTCAATTTACTCTCAGTCTTGACTCACTCCCTGAATTCAAAACGATTCTCTTTGAGCATCTAATGCTTGAGGACAAATCAGACTGGCTGAATAAGGCTAACGCTTTAGGCATTCCCCCTATTCCCACTGCTTTAAGCAATTCGCTCTCCATCTGAATTGTACGTCATTCTTACTTATGTACATATGTATCTTTTTTTCTATCATGATATTGCACTGCGCGCGCCACAACTACCAATGGTCTGTTTCACTTCTGTCACTTTCCGCACTTGCTAATATCAACATACCTTTCTGTACTTCCCCGTATCAACAATCGCTTATAAGAATATGTATCTAAATGTAATATTCCTGAAGAGTCTCATGAGGTTATACCTCCAGACTCCAATAAAGTTCATTTCAATCACCCAAATTTCACTGCCCAATATCGCACCAATGATCAAGAGGGTGTATTGAGTATTTCAGGGCACTTTATGAACGCGTGGAACATGTACGAGGAGCTGACTGACGTGGCAGCGGTTCGCAGCTATGTCGAGGCCCAGATGGACGAGCACAACTCGAGCGCCGGTGTGGTGCGGCTCGACCTCATACTTTTCCGCGACGCCGTCGAGCACATCTGCCGCATCGTGCGTATAATATCGGAGGTACGTACATGAGTATGAGCACGCTCGACTAAGCCGTGTGTAGCGCGACGCATCGTTTGGAGCACCTGCACGAATGCAGCGTTCCTAGCTTTTTTCTCGCAAAGCGCGCCAGCTTGCGAGCTTCTCTCTGTTCTTGCCTCATCCTCAAGAGCCGAGTGAGCCATCATCTTAATTCCAATAGAGCTCTGAGCCCACTCTTCCATCCTAGCTTGAACTGAAAATATCTCCAACACACCGCTTGCGTTGAGATTTCATCGGCGCCTTCTAATAAAAATTCGCTCAATAACGCTTGAGATAAAATTTTCAGTAACTCTTTTCATTCGAGCGGAAATTACAGAGCAAGAATCCATCGTAGCCAGAGTTTTTGGCCAATATATTGTATGCAATAATCGAACAACAACACAATTATCCCAACTGCCAAATTTTCTGTTCCCACATTATGTAAAATTTTTCTTGCCGTGAGTGTTGGAGTCGGATTCGAAAATTTTGATCCTCTTTCTCGATGTAAAAACATTTCTAGAAGCAGGGGCTAATTCTATCATACCCTTGTAAAACACAAATTCTCATCACGAACCCTGTGGAGAATATGAATACTGTGCCATTTAAGTCCCATGTAACTAACTGAAACAAACAATTTTTGGTATGGAAATGTTTCAACATCGAAATAAGAAATTATTCCCTAATACTCATCGGAAGAAACGTCGAAGATGATCTTGAATCTCGCGAGAAATTGCTGCTTGCATAATATCGATAGCTCCGAGTCCCAATGATATGAGTTCCTTCAAGATTTTTAGAGAATCTTTGGGGCATGTTGAAAGTAATTCTCACCGACCATGACTCTCCGCGAAAATTTCGATGATATTAACTGAAGGATGCATGAAAATAGCACATTATGCAACGTTGCGAGGTTAGGCTGACTTGGGGCATGGGAATCCATTTCTTTCGAGTGTAACGAGGGTAAAACATCCTCAGCGCCCCGAAATTGCCCTACAAGCTAGGTGCATGTACTATGTTTTGGTATAAAGGCGGCTAAATGCCAATTTTCCTTACCAAGCCGGGAGAAAAAAATGACTGTTTAGTCACACTACGCTGAAAATTTAATCTCCAACGAACAGCCGCCCTCGAAATACCAAAGCATTCCCTTGACAATCGAAAACGAGCCAATATCGCTCTGGTTTGGAGCCCATCTGTGTATAGGTCGAATTCAGAATAATCAAAGAGGTATTAGTATAAATTAGAGAAAACATGATAACCGCGCGTACTAAACCCCTTTGAATGCTCTGTACGTGAAGCACTCGTTGCGTTGATGCAGCGCAACGTTCCCGTAAAATGTACTACCTCACCTTGCCTTGTGAACATCACTTAATAAGATTACCCCAATCAGCTAGAGCGAATATCACGAGAGCGAAGCTTGCGTGGAGTTACACCAACGACATACAGATGCGTGGGGGGATGCGCGCAATTCTGTGTCTCGAATTTGCGAGAGAATCCGTCACTCTCAAAGCAACATCAGTCGCCTTTCAATTCGACACAAAATCACTCACCGTATCGCCCGATTCGATACACGAGGCTATCTCTTGGTCTGTACAAAATCTTGTATACTTGAATCAAAAGTGTGCTGTGCAAATGGTAGGTAGTAGTACTTCATTAGTGTACCGAAATCCTCTGCTTCGGGAAATTTATTCTATCGAGGCATTGAATTTCCTTTCCGCTGTCGGATGCTCATCAGATTACTGCTGTGTGTATATAGTTGAGACGGGAGAGGGCACTCGAACAGCGCCTTCCCAGCCACGTTCCATAACGAGGAAAGAAATGAGTGTACATAGCGCTTACATTCGGAAACCGGATGATGCTTGAACTTCTCTTTCGAGAATTTTACAAAAACCACCATTGAATCGACAAAATAATCCTTCACCTCATTATTTCAGAGTCCGTTGAATTTTTATGCATTGTGAGTGTTGCTAGAATTCATTAACTTTTTGACAGAGGAAATTGTTTTCATCTCTACCAAAATATACGCCCCCGATGAATTCGTAAGGTATATTGAGGAGAATTCCAGTGAGATGGAACTCGATCGTGATAAAGGAAGCTTTTGCGTATCTCGAACGGAATTCTGATTATCTTCGTCGTGATATAGCTCGCGACTCTTCTTTCGGATATTATCCATGAATAACAATATCCCAGCTTCGAGTCTTTGATCTCTGCACTGAATTTGCTGCTCTGAAAGGCTGCTTCTATGCCCCCCTGACGTACCTCTCAACTATGTAAATATCCAAATGCCCTCGAGAACTTCGTCCCCAAGCTGAACCGAGAGCCTGAACCACCCGAGTTGATCTTGGACTGTACTCCCGGTATATAACTGTAGGATCAATTGTTGAAAGGTAAAGTAGATGAGCTGACACTCCTCTTCTTGAAAATCTACAAACCAATCGATAACAACGAGTTCTGTGTATTTTCACTTGTAATTCAGGAAGATGTAAAACGGGTACGGTACTCGGAGATCGAGGGAATATCCGTTCAAAAATGTCACAAAAATCGGCCCACATAGTCATTTCCTGCGGCCTATACGAGTAATATCCCGTTGGAATCAGACCCGCGGCTGCTCGGTTTTTGAAACGCTCTGAAAATTGGTATTTTCAGATTTATCAGCTGCGAATCGTTTTTAGCCAATTAGTACGTGCGGAGCGTCCCTTTCAAATCCGGCATAGCTTATACATTTTTCTGAGTTTTTCTGCGTAGCTCGCATCATTTAAAAACTCATGACGATTTGTTCAGGACGTGATGGAGGGGTTTTCTAATTCTTCCCATCTCAAACAAAATGCTAGTGAGAACAGTATCGCCATTCAAAATTACGAGCAAATCGATACTTTCACCGACAAACGTCTGAGAGGCGTTCGGCTCATAAATTCCTCTTCGGAAATCTTGGAGATCCTCAACTCAGGTCGGTTTAGTTGAAAGATAACTTGAAAATTTACTTAACCAGATTGATTGATTGATTGATTAATTGGGTTTATTAGCCCGAGGACGATGGGTCCCATGGAGGGCATAAGTGGTACGAAAGGATTTAAAATATATAAAATTCTAGAATTGTATGAGAGAAAATAAAAATGAGTAGAAGTATAAAAACAAATATAAAGTGATTACATAGATGTGCGGATATCAATCACATTTCAAATAAATAAGGAGAGATCGTGCACTTTGATCCTTACACAAAACAGCGAATGAAAATTATTATAGTTAACAACATTTGGTTTAACTTGCGAACAACACTATACAAGGCATTATTCATCAGTGAGTGTGTCGAGATCAAAAAGGTGTTGGAGCAAGCAGCTTTTGAAATTTTTCAGAGGGGTGGAGCGAGGCAGGGTTGAAATTGAACGTGGTAAATTATTCCAATAGTATGGAGCATTGACGTGAAAAGCGTTTTTTAGAGACGACGATTGCCATTTGGGAACTATTAGGTCTCGAGTCTCGAGACGAGCGGATCTCTTATGACTTGAGTTGCACATTTCTAAAATATTTTTCGCCAAGTACTGAGGTTTACGGGTTTGAAGAATCTGATAGAGGGAGCTGGCTAGGAAGTACTCTCGTCGAGTTTTCACCGTGAGCCACCCTAAGCGCTTGCAATAGGGGGTAACATGATCTCTCTAAGGGATATTGCCAAACACAAAGCGAGTGCGAGCGTTTTGAGCTCGCTGAAGCCGGAGGTTCTGTCCCTCAGTTTGGTCATGATATACAAGGCAGGCATAGTCAATGTAAAGGAGGATGAGGGATTGCACGAACGATTTACAGAGGGAAAATGAAAGGGCGTGATGATGAGGACGCAGCTGTCTTAAGGTACCAAAGACGCGCTGACAAATAGTTGATACTTGTTTTTGCCAGGTTAGATCAGACGGAGAGAGAGAGAGAGACGCACCCCGTAGGGGGCTTCGAGTGTGACCTTCGGGCTGCACTTGGAGCTTGAGGGAGCGACGCCCCTCCGGACCCGAGTCCTACACTTAAACTTACACACACTACACCACACATGCATCATACTTACGCTTACTCAAGCATTACACAGACATACCAACATTATACAGAACACGCATCACACAAAACACCACAGCCATGCTGGTCTGGTCCGGGGTCGGCCAGCATGCGATTCTAGGCCCTGGAAAACAGAAGGAATATTGGCTTTTGTATACCGGGTCCCTGCCTTTCGGCTCAACCCCGGTTGCCCCCATGGGCGCGGGGCAGGGATACGCCCTGCCAGCGCGTCGGGTTGGAGGATGACCAACACCGAGCCAGGCTCGGTGATGGCTCAGTCCTCCGCTCCGGCTACCGACTTTCGGGCACGGCCCCCAGCACAAGGCCGATGCCCACCCCTCGGTGGGGGGTTTTGGGACTCTTTTAGGCTTCCTGAGAGCCCAAAGAGTCCCTCGGGATGATGGATGAGTCTTACGGGCTCGCATTGTTATCGCCCGAGGGCGATCCCAATTTGAGTACCTAAACTCACCCACTCCCGTGGTGCCGGATGGAGATGTGCGGTCTCCTCGCTCCGGCGGGCGGTAACTGGGGCCGGAAGGTCGTCACACCCCAGGGATGAGGCGCCATGCCCCAACCCCCCTTGCGGTCCTGGAAAACAGAAGAAAGAAGATGATGTCGAGCATTGACGGCAAGAATTCCCCAAGTGAAACGGGGCCACATTCGGATCTTGGGGGGGGGGGGGGGGCAACGATGTAAAGCGCGCTACCAATGGCATACTTGGCTGGTGGCCTCACGCGTAGAGCTACAAGCGATGGAAATACGCCACAGGGGGAAGGAGTTGGGGGAAAAGGACCAACGCAAGAGGGAGGTAGACCTCAACCCAACAGCAAGGAGAGAAAGGGTTTGGGTGAGAAAGCGGAAAAACGAGTGCTAAAGCAATCGAAGCTCACTTTTCCGGTCCAACTACGAAAGAATGCGAAGGTTGCAGCAGAAGCACAAGAGGCGGCAGAGAAGCTGCTGAGGAACAACCCCGCGCTCAGGATCCAGATTACGCAACCTAGCAATGGGGTTGATGACGCCGTCAACTTGAGCTCAGACTCGAGCGAGTCCGACTCCACTATAGGGTCCCAGGGGAACGGAACAATCCTGACTCCCGGAATCGGTGCGCTCGATGAGAGAGTACACGATGAAGAGTCTGATGGGATGGAGATTGACCCCATCCTTTCATCCGGAGATGCGGCACAACAAAAGAGTGGAAACGAGGCAGGCAATCTCATGGGGAAATGGGGAGACCTGAAAACGTGCCGGAAGGAGATCGAGGAACAGACATATCTCCTCCTTGAGCACTTTAACATGGTTATAGGGATAGCCGAGTCTGTTTCCAGCAACCCAGAAGGGACCAAGGGTGACATCAAAGAACTCAAGAAGATAGGCCACGCTCTCGAAGGCCTACTCGCGACAGACAAGGTGAAGCGGGCTGTTTTCGAGACAACGCTCCTTAAAACGGAAAAGATCCTGAACGCGAGGGGGAATGTGCAGCCTCCGGCCACAAAAAAACCGGCCGCGTCGGGTAATGGCTGCCAGGGAAGGGGGGCAGGGAAACCGGAATTGCGACCGGGGCAACAACGCGGTTCGAAGGGGACGCGATACGGACCTCCACCGGGAGGTCTCGGAACACCGCGCTCGACATCAACGCCCAATCGGCCCGAGCAGAATGGGCCTTGGAAGGAAGTGGTGTCGAAGAAACAAGCGAGAAGGGCGAAGAAGAGCGGTAGATGGAACGATGCCGCCGGAAAGAAAGCGAAAATGAAGCCAAGAAGGGTGAAGCCCGAAGCTGTCCTCATTACGGCCAACCAAGGTGGGCTAACCTACGCAGACATGCTGCGCAGGATAAAAACGGATGACCTCGATGAAGAAGTGGGCTCTGAGGTCACGGGCATCCGTAAGACCCAAGAAGACCAAGTCCTTCTTGAACTCAAGAAGGGTACCGATGTCGCCGCCGTCAAGGCAGCCTTGGCACCAGTCGTCGGGCAAGAAGGAGCTGTCCACTGTCTAGCAAACAGCACGACCCTCGAGGTGCTCGGAGTCGACTACGATATCGACATAATCAAGGTGCAGGATGACCTCGCGAAGGCCTACCAGAGAATGAGAAGGAAGCCGTTGTAGTCAAGTCCATCCGGAGTGGCTACCGCGGTACCCAAACCGCTGTTGTCTCAATCGCAACGAGACTGGCCCACCATCTCCACAACTGGAAGAAGCCAAAGGTTGGATGGGGCAAAGTCAGGATCCGCGAGAAGGGTGGCATCTCACGGTGCTATAACTGCTTAGAGTGCGGCCACAAGGCCTCGGGGTGCAAAAAAGAGAGGGCAGAGGAACGGAAACCAAAACTCTGCTTCCAATGCGGCGAACCAGGGCACCTTGCCGCGATTTGCAAGGGAAAATCGAAATGCCTAAGCTGTGCGGAGATCGGGTCCAAATCTGACCACAGATCTGGGGCCAGCAACTGCACTGCGTACCAAAGGGCAAGAGCCACATATAGACGCAGGAAGGAAAGGAATGGCTAACTTCATCCAAGCCAACCTCAGAAATGGCGGGGACGCAGACGATCTCCTACACGCTGTTGCCAAAGGAGGAGGGATCGATGTTCTGATTATCTCCGAACCGCCTCGGAAGCGCGAATTCTCTCGATCCACATTCGATCACTGGAGGACCGCCGTAATCCAGATCATGGATTCTGCGATCCGTGAGACTGGACCAGCTGTTAGTGGCCGCGGTTTCGCTCGAAAGACCTTGAAAGGCACAGCAGTCTACAGTTGTTACTATTCGCCGTCGCTCAAGACGCACGAATTCGAAGACGAGCTCCATGATCTAGAAGAAGATGTGAGGCAGTGGGGGGAAGGGGGGCAGTTATCTTCGCGGGGGATTTCAACTCCAAAGAACCGACTTGGAGCGGGGGGCCGCGCAATAGACGGGGGGTGACACTCGCTGATGCCATGGAGGCATTAAGATCAGTGCTCGCGAACGAGACGGGGGTTATCACCTATTACCGTCACGACACTCGGTCCCGGGAGGGAGGTTCGTCATCGGCCCTCGACCTGACGTTCATAAGCCCGTCGTTCATGGGGCGTATGACATCGTGGGAGGTCCTGGACACGGAAACATTGAGCGACCATCCACATATTCGGTTTCGGCTTAGTACTGACAGACAGAGACAGACGACACGCAGACCACGACCGACGGGGTGGCAGGTACGCATGCTGGATGAGGGAAAATTCCGGGAATCGATAGAAACAGCCGAAGATCTCCCGATGGACATCACTGCGAACGAGGCTGTGGATATGGTGACGACCACCATCACAAGAGCTCGTGACGCATCGATGCCTCGCAAGACAACATCATGCTTTTGGAGGAAACCAGAATACTGGATCACCGACGAGATAAAAGCTCTACGAAGAACGAGCAATAAGAAAAGGAGAACCGCGTGGCGATCAAGAAAGCTGAAACGACCATCACTGGCGGAAGATGACACGGCGTACAGAGAAGCGAAGAAGGCTCTCGTTCTAGCCATCCGGAAAAGCAAAGAAAAGTGCTGGGGTGAATTGTGCGACATGGTTAATGAAGACCCGTGGGGTACGCCATACCACGTGGTTATGTCCAAGGTCCGGCCCCAGAGGGGCAACCCAGCACCGACCGATGCAGCTGCCTTGCGCAACATCGTGGAAGACCTCTTCCCAGCAGGAGAACCTAGAGTCACATTCCCTCCGGAGAGCGACGACCCCATCCCGCTCTTCACTTTGCAAGAGCTACTCATAGCGGCGAAGAGTCTGCCAAACGGCAAGGCCCCTGGCCTGGACGGCATTCCAAACGAGGCTCTGAAACTGGTCTTCAAGTACAAGCCAGATTTACTCCTCGACCTTTTCAACATCTGTCTGAGCGCGGGAACTTTCCCGGACAAGTGGAAACTCCAGAAGCTGGACCTGATACCTAAAGGTCAAGGAGGTCAACGCCCTCTCAGCATGCTCGACAATATCGGGAAAATGTACGAGAGGATGGTGTTCAACAGGATGGAGAAAGCCTACGAAGAGAGCGGCGGGCTATCACCAATGCAGTTTGGGTTCCGGAAGGGACGAAGCACTGTGCACGCGATCGAGGAGGTCCAAGAACGGGTTCAAGCATCGGTAGGGCACCCATACCAAGGAAGAGGAGGATTTTGTACCATTATTGCGTTGGACATAAAGAACTCGTGAAAACTGCGCGAGCTGGAAGCGAGCCTATCAATCCCAAGCAGGTAAAGTGCCACCCTACCTACTAGCCATCACGAGTGACTATCTACGGAACAGGACACTCGTGTACGACACCGACGAGGGACAAGAGATTCGGGAACTGTCCGCCGGAATTGGACAGGGATCGGTTTCCGGGCCGTTCAACTGGAACACCCAGTACGACAGTCTACTGTCTATTGAACTGCCCGAAGGAGTGATAATCGTGGCTTTCGTGGACGACGCGGGACTCATAGTCTGGGCCGACAACGAGGAACTCTTGGGCAGACGCGCAAATGAGGCGCTGGCCCGAGTCAACGAGTGGATGATCAGCAGGCTCCTGAAGCTTGCTGTCAAGAAGTGCGAAGCAATCGTTGTCGCAAGACGCAGGAAGTTTGACTTACCCCGGTTTTATATCAACGGGCAAGAGATTCCACGCAAAACGGAGCTGAAATACCTCGGCGTATGGCTTGACGACAAGTGATCGTTCAAGAAGCACATCCAGGAGGCCGCCCAGAAAGCGAGCAGGGTCGGTGCGGCGCTTCAGCGGCTGATGCCGAATATCGAGGGACCCAAGGAAAAGAGGCGCGCACTTCTCAACATCGTCAGCACCTCTATCATGCTCTACGGTGCACCCATGTGGGGAAAGAGAGTAGAGAAGACCATCATCGAGAAGAGGATGGGGCCTGTCCACCGGAGAGTGGCCCTGAGAAGTATCCGTGCCTACCGCACCGTGTCAGCAGATGCGACTTACGTATTGGCGAGTACACCGCCCATCCACTTGCTCGTCGCGGAGCGAGTGAGGATCTGGGACCGCCAGAAAGTGATCGGAGCCGAACGAGTACTCACTCCGACGATGAAGGAGATCATCCGCGACAACGAGAAGGAGAGCACCCTCGAACAGTGGCAAAGTGAGTGGGATTCGCCATTTGCGAATGGCAGATGGACGCACCGGTTGATCCGTGACGTAGCCAAGTGGGCGGAACGTTCCCACGGAGAGGTGGACTACTGGACGACTCAGGCACTGAGCGATCATGGTTGCTTCGGTTCCTATCTAACCAAGTTCAAGAAGAGGACAACCCCAGCATGCCAGTCATGCGGGGACGAATGGGATGACGCTGAGCATGCCCTGTTCAAGTGCAGCGACACCCG
The DNA here is from genome assembly GCA_029851415.1 of Eretmocerus hayati. NCBI lineage: Eukaryota > Metazoa > Arthropoda > Insecta > Hymenoptera > Aphelinidae > Eretmocerus > Eretmocerus hayati. The sequence goes on from CM056743.1 coordinate 49,548,676, forward strand.
GAGAGAGCGCGCCGAGCTGGATAGATGGCTGGGTGCTCAACTAACACCTGAGAATCTCGTCCTGTACTTGTTCCGCAACCAGGAGACATGAGAAAGACTCACCGGATACATCAAGCTGGCGATGACCCGCAAGGAGGAGAAACAGAGGGAAGTGAGGCGCATTGAAGCAGGCGAAATAGAGTGTGTCTGTCAACTGGAACAAAAGCGGTCCCAATCATTCGAGGAGGAACATGCGGAATTTGGAAAGAACGCTCTACATATGTGCGACCCGGCCAAGAAACGATTCGCAGGCCATCAATATGAAAATACCATTCTCCAGCGCATTTCAAAAGCCGAGCAGCTCCGGGTCTGATTCCAACGGGATTTCACCCGTATGGAGTAGCAGAGAATGACTATGTGTGCCGATTTTTTTGACATTTTTGAACGGATATTCCCCCGCTTTCCGAGCACCGTGCCGGAGGCGTTATCTGAATTTGCGCTGAAATATTATCACGGAATGTGAATCTCCCACAGTAATCGCGGTGGGAGGTGCCCAATTTGATGCAACGCCACACTAAAGGAAAATTTGTAAATGAAGGCCTGCATGGAAAATCCAAAACCCGTAGAAAGCGGCAAAATCAAATTCAATAATTCTTCATCAAAATGTGATTCTATTGACAGGGTGGGTGCACAAGCTACTTGGACATATTGCGAACGTTACAACGGCCACTCGCTTTTTCGTAGCTTAGCGTAGCTTTTGGACTCAATTGAATCCCCACCCCCCTCTCACATGACAATGGGAATATATATAATAATACTCGTCTCCAATGAGGAAGGCACTGAAGTGTATCATAACTAGAAAGCGGACTCTCGGCGGAGTCGACCAGTAAAAACTATCAAAACTTGCAATATTGATCCATCAAAACTTGTATATTGAAACTGATATACATTATGCAATTTCCTCCAAGTGAATTTTGTCCTTGGTCGCTCAGAGTAGGTTCATAAAGGGAGAAATAGTGAAAGACCTATGTATCTCTATATCCAGCGACGTCAAAGAGGTAAACCCGTACCATGGAGCCGTCAAGGGCTCTATAGAAAATTGACTTCCTCGCCTCCAACTCGTTCTCCATCCTGTATATTTTCAATTTCTTGGAATCTCTTATTCTTTCCTACGAGTTTTAAAAATTCTTTCGATATTCCGTGCTATGTCGATCAAGATTTTTATCCATCCTTTCCAACGCCTGATGCTCAATTTCAAACTGCCAGTCAAGGGTCTGTTCCCTTATAATCTATAATTATGAATGTATTCATCTGATTCAATCATAGAATCTCAGATATATTCAAGGTGTTCTCACAAACCATGTTGAGTGTATTTTGAACAATTTTCCACTCTTTTCTGTTCAATATTTGGTGTTTTTTTCCTAAATTTTGAATATTTTATATCCAAAAGAAAAGCTTGGATGAATCCAGACAACACGTTTCGATGATGTCAAAACCCTATCGCGAGTTTTGCACTTCGGTCCTTCGACGGATATGCCGAGCCATAGAAACCTTCCTAGCAAAATATGCAAGAAATATCTTTCCTAAAAATTTGATTCGTTTGAATTCTGAATAGGTTGTAAATCGTACAAAATGGTCGAAATCCTGGTTTTTGTGCTTCAGCTAAGCTACAAACGTATATATACACACGTGTGACCAGTACCCAACACGGGACTCGTACAAATGATTGATATACTCACCAATGAATTCGAAAATTGTCGATGACAGGGCCGCGGCAACATGTTGCTAGTGGGAATAGGTGGCAGTGGACGCCAATCGCTGTCCAGGCTTGCGGCGTACATGTGCGAGTTGACGACGTTCCAGATCGAGGTCTCGAAGCAGTACAGGTTGGCTGAGTTCCGCGAGGACCTGAAAAGCCTGTATCTACTCGCAGGCGTTGACAACAAACCCACGAGTTTCCTCTTCAACGACACGCAAATCGTTGAGGAACAGTTCCTCGAAGTCATTAACAACGTGCTCAGCACTGGCGAGGTTGCCGGTCTCTTCAAATCCGACGAGCTCGAGGATGTGAGTCTGCACAAAATAAAATACTTAGTAACCACATGTGACACCTCAGAAACTGGTTACAATTGAATGAGACAGAGGTTTGGCCCAATATTCGCAGCATTAGGATGATACCAACGTCATCGCTTTTTTTTTCTTCTCAAGCTTCAGGAAGCATCCTACAATTTTTTCATGGAACGATGTGGGAAAAATTACCTAGGCCGAAAACCCGGAATTTTTTCCAAGTTGTTAAATGTACATACGTCATAATCGTGACACTTTTTGAGTGTTGGAGATCCAGCTCATCGGTTGGATCAAAAATTTCATCTCTATGAGACTTGCAAAACTTGTTTTCGAGCTCCATAATTTCCCATTCCCACACCCCTCAAGCTCAAATGACTCATGACTCTGTCTGACCCAACGATCCCCCGTAGATAGTATTAACATTGAGCCGACATGCATGAGTGGAAAGAAGGTTATAAGGTATATCTCTTTGAATCACGAGAAATTCTTTAAATTCATCTCTGATGGATCGTTCATCAATTTATGCATCAGCATCTACGCGCCATACTAAATTTACTCTGAATCGCGTCTGATCGCCGAGGACCACGAAAATAATTTATTCTGCGTAAATTTTCTTATGGAACTACACGTAATGAGCCATCTGATAGGTCCAAAGCAATTTCACCTCACATATTTCTTCAACGTACCATCGGAATTTCTTTCACGCTCATAGCCAGAACATGATGACATCCTTATAATTCTTATTTACCATCTACTTATATAACTCTTATTTGCAAAACTTCCCATGACCATTTCTCATTCATCAGGAAACACTCGACAAGAATTTTACAGTGACTACAACACTTTTTCGACTCTTCCATAAAACACTCTCCTTCGTCGCACGTCCAAAATGAATCAATTTCACCAAGACGGACTTTTTGCGTAGCTTCAGAATTTGAAAGCCTATCCATATGCGTAAATGGCAGACACTGCATGAAATGATGACACCGCCTAGTTACCAGAAGATTTTAGCTCGCAGGTTGTGTCAGAGATTAGAAAAAGTTCTTGAGTCCCAGTCTCGGTAGTCTTGCCCACTTACTCGTACAAACGATTGAGGGATATATTTTGGAATTTGGGACCGAGAGCAGGGGTTATTTTCTCATTGTCATCCCGATATCTCTCCATTTGGGCCCCAAATCTCAGCCAAAAGTAACTACTTTCTGGAAAAATCGCGGTATCGGCAGCAGGATGAAGGCAAATGATCGCAAGGAAATGAGAAGCGGAAAAGAGGAGCAATTTCTGAGCATGGCGTGTCGTCCCTCAGATAAAAGGCAAGCTGTCGAAGGACGCTTTGAAGGCTGGCGTGAGCCCAACGACCGAGGCGATGTATCAGTTCCTGATCCGTCGGGTGCGCGCAAATCTGCACGTGGTACTGTGCATGAGCCCGATCGGCGACGCTTTCCGCAACAGATTGCGCCAATACCCGGCGCTCATCAACTGCACGAGCATCGATTGGTTCCACGAGTGGCCGGCAGAAGCGCTTCTCGAGGTCGCCAACAAGTTCCTCATGAATCTCGATTTCACCCTGACCATTACCGGAGACAGCAGGCCCGAGGTAACAGATTTCAAGCAGTTTTTCTCCACAGCTTTCACACCACTTTTCTCTCCACCATCTCAATCTCTCTGGCCACGGCGCCCCGTCCCCTGGATAGAGGGCGATCCTTTGTCAGGCATTAGGCCGTGTACTTACAACTGCAGAAAGCACAGTCGAAGCAGTAAATCGAACGCGTCGCTCGCTTCCATAACGACTGCTAGACTACCACCGCAAAATGCCGTTATGCTTTCCTAACGATGAACTTGCGCAGCATTCGCGTACTGATTTCCTGAGGCTGTAACATCACGCGTGGAATGAAATGCTAACTGCACGCTTCGGCTTCCTATCCCCACATCCCACGAAAGGCTTCGTACATCGCATGGCACTTGCGTTATCTTTCTCAGACCTGGAAGTCTTCTTTCCATCCTTACCCTACCGATATTTTTAATATATATGAAGGAATCGGGACAGTATATGGAGCTAGGAATACGTTCAACTTCTCAAACTGAAAATTTTTCATTATTCTTGTCAACGTTATTATCTAGTTTTATCTTTTTTTTTTCGTGGAATGCAGAATGGATTTTTGCAGATATTGAGGCATGATTGGATTGATTCGAAGAGTGGGGAGAGAACCCAACAATTATTCATTTTGAATGTCCCATTCTATGCAATCAGGCAGAAAGATCCGTCATGAGTGTGAGCCGAAAGTTCCGATTAACTCTTTGAGACTTTTTTCCCCCAAAAAGCCCGTCTCATGGCGACTTAGAAACAGTCTGGAAAAGAGGGATGTCGATTATCTGCGCGGCTTTCTCACTAACATCAAATGAGCGTTGACTAAGTGGCAGTGATGTTTTTCTTGAAAAAGCAGGAGGTTGGTTGTTGACACATTTAGTCTCTGCATTGTAGCCGAGTTCAAGGGGCAAGCCGCAAGGGTAAGGAAAATGTCCATGCAAGCTTTTTGTTGCCGTCCTTAATCTTTGTACTCGATTAAATCTTGAATTTCTATAGCCGAGTCTTCGCGTTAAGCTATTTGCCTGTTTGTTCACTGATAATCTCAGGTCGAAGCTCGTGCTGTGCTGGTGTAATACGTCACACTTTTCAGTATGAGTTATCACATAGCACGATTCATTGGTGAAGAGAGTTGAGCCATGGAACAATGTATGATGGGTCCTTGGTCGGTATTTTGTGAATTTCAGGCATATTCGGGTGATTGAAAAGGATTCACGAAAATAGAATCCTTAATCACTACTCAGACTGTCACAAAACTCGAGACTTCTGGATTTGTCTTTACGTGCGTTTCGCCGAGACTGCTTAGATATTTATAATTTAGACCTACCAAGTTACTTCCAGAGATAGACACTAACGTTTCATCCGAGTCGGGAGACCGCGAAAATTGAGTATTGGATTCCAACGTCCCTAAATTCGAGCGGATCCTGTCGAAACGGTGTATCACAGAAAAGCTTTTCGCTGTACAGCGAATCCCCAATGAGCTCCGGAATAAGCAATTTCACCATCAAATTCGCGGGAGGGGTACGGAGAAGTCCCATGCGGGGAGTGCGGTCATAGCATCCGACTTGCATTAATGAGTTGTGCAACATCCCATGGAATTCTGTGAGTATAATTTGAAAATCGATTCGCTCTCAACAACGCACTATTTGACTCGAATTGTTAGATTTCCTGGGTGACGTTCAGGAGTTCTACCCAGATCCACGTGAGAAGTGAGGTCAGCGCACCTTTTATATTAGAATATCACCAGTAGGAAGCGTGTTCATTTCGGAAATCGGAATATCTCTATAAGTTAGGGCTCTTATTGATCGATCCATCGATGATTCGTATCATTAGATTTTATTAGATACATAACGTGGGAAATTTCATCATTCGGGTATATGAGCCGGGTACACAGTTCCGGTTAACCGGATCGTATCATGCACGGTTAAGCGTTAACCGAAATTTTACGAAGATCGAGAACCAATGCTGGCGTTCGGAGCTTTAGACTCTCTTACATATATACGCGACGCGTCAAAAAGTCGGGCACAAGGTTAAACGTACACGATAAGACCGATGTATGTAGTTAGCTGTAATCTATGAAACCTGTTCAAGCTATTTTCAACCGTGTTGGAGTTTTGCTCCAAACCTGTTTGACTGGAAGGTCAGCCAATTTTGTCTGAATTTTTAGTCAAAGGATAAACAGTTCGTTCAATCCGTCTCGATTGACTTTTCAATCGAGTTTCAACTGAGTTTCCGCAAGAAATTGAGATCCTTGTGGATTGAGACGCCTTCCTCTTGACCGAGTGATTCGGTTTCGGTAACTGACCCATAGGTAGAATTTGTTTGATTTTTGGTTTTGGACTGCGAAAATTGTAATTTCCCATACGAGAAAATTAACAGATTCATCAGTGAAATCCTTAATTTTTTCTCCAAGTTTAATACAAAAAGCACCTCAGCATTTTGTGCAAGATTGTGCGTGAGTTACTGAGGAAAATATTGAAAGTGTCCTGTACAAATTACTTCTCAAGAGCTCACATAAGATCTGCATTGATAATTCATTGACAATATGCATTTCTGAGTGCATTTCACTGTAACGGTCGGCTCTTCTACTTGAACTTCGATTGAATCTCACCAGTCAACCTCGCCAAAAAGCTCGAGTCAGTCGAGTTTGGATAGGATTGCCTAAAATCATCGGTTGAGCTAGAGGGACTCGAACTCTCAATCGAAGCTTCAACAGAAAAAATTAGTCGAACCGATTTGAAGAGGCGGTTGTTGGACTTTTGACCGCGGGCTTCAGAGAATTGGTGTTAGTACAGCTGATGAGGAAATTCATACTGAAAATACAAATTTGTGAAAATAGAGATTCCTTGGATGTCTTGTCACAAAGATTTGATGTACAGATTATGGTAATATGATCTGGAAATTTACACAAGTCACTGACTTCGATAGGATATTCGAGTGTTTAACCCTCTAGCGCCCAGTGGGTCCTGTGGGACCCATTTCCAAAATCCAGGCATGACAAGCACCACGGCAATATTTCGGCAATTGTGCATGGTAATGGCTCTCTTCCAGGTCAAAACTAAAAGTCCGTCATGATACAAGGCCCTGATAAAGCGTACATAGTTTTTGGGATCACGCGAAACTCAGCGCTCGCGCGTCGCTCGACGAGGACGCGAGTTTACGGTCTGAATCGATTCATGTAGAGATGCAAGTAACTCCTAATATATCCAATGCCCATTGGAACATCTTCTCTGAGCCCCCCTTGAAGGTATCCATGCGTTGGAATGGTTCAAATGGGAAAATTGTCTAGGGGCCGGTCAATTTAGAAAGTGGGTCCCACAGAACCCACTGGGCTTCCGCGACATTGTATCCGTGCATGAATATCTTTCACGTCAAAAAATATTTGGGCGTGTAATTGTGCGTGAAGTGGGTCCTGCAAAACCCATTGGGCGTCCGCGTTCACAGAAGTCACGTGGTCGTTCGAATCGATCTCTATCAAGCTGAGCTCAGAATTCCAGCCGTCGAATCTCTGAGAAAATTATTGTGGATATGGGGTATGACTCGCAAGAGCACTTTGTCAAGTTTGCGGATTGCCAACAAAGATGTAAGCTCAGCGAAAAGAGTAAGGTATGCTTCTTTGTGAGAAGTGTCAAGTAACTCTTTGCTGTAATGTATCCAGAAAACGGTATCTATGACTTCCATCATAAGAATTCAGATTAACTGAGCTATTTTATAATGTTCTCATTGATCCATGATTGTAAATTTCTACGTCTCGAATTCACTCTAAAAGTTTGAAAATACAAGCCCTTTGTTCGAAACAAGTAGATTATTTGTGTGGATTCAATATTATGACCTGAACGCCCAACGGGTCCTGCAGGACCCACTCGAAAAAAATGCTGTTTCCGGTTATTTTGAGGAAATTGCGATTTGTCACGCCCATCTAGGAGCCAAATGGAAACATTTGAAATAAAAAAAGGAGAAAAATTCTGTGTCCTTGATACCTTGGGCGCTGGAGGGTTAATACATAAAACAGTATTGCGCACCTATTTCCAGACATTTCAAATGAATTTTTTGGCTTGGATTCCGATTTGAGGGAGAATCGTTCTTGGGTGAATTTTCAATCAGTTTTCGTCATCTCTCCGAATTATTTAACCATTTCATAGTTCCAATTCATATTGGTACATATTTGTATCCGCTCAGTTAGAGAGATTGCGTTCCTTTGCGATCCAATATTGTAACCAAATTAAATTATCCACTCTCATGCTGGTAAAAATTATGATGAACAAAATGGTATTGACTAACTTCCTTAACATTAAACAAAGACAACTTACCGATTTCGTCCATTTTATTCCAAATTTAACGCGACGAACTGATTTTCAGTCGCCTGATGAGGTTTGTTTACTTTTTACATTTCATACAATTTTTATCTGTTCTTCTGAAACTCTTTTTCCTCCGCCTTGCAAGTTCCACAAGGAGACAATACAGTTCTGCGTCCTAAGCTCAACATGGATTATATGCTTATCAATTATACCATCTTCTTTGGAAAGCTCGCTAATTAGCCTTCCAGCTTTAATACAAGCTTAGACTCGAGATGTTGGATTCAGCAAATAATAGCCAGAATATTCTCTTTTCACTCTCACTGTTCGTTCTCTTCCTGTTCCACATCACACTCATTATTCTGATTTTGAAGATAATTACACAGCAATAGGTGGAACAATAGCCACAAACCTCTCTTATCCTTCGATATGCATCATCACTCACTATCTCATTCATAGCTATGATGACTTTGAAACTTTTTGTTGATCCAAATTCTCGAACAGATTCCATGAAATTGTCATAATCTTCTCGTCATCATATATATGATCATTGGGTTCTTCCGAGAAAGGATGAAGAAACTGGATTATCACCGGCTATGCTGCAAGACAAAGTTCGCAACGATATTGCTTCAACTTTTTCTCTAATTCAAGATTCGGTTTCTCAATATTCTCGAAGGATGTCTTTGGAGATGAAAAGATTCAACTACGTAACACCTACAAATTTCTTGGAATTGGTCAGCGGATACAAGAGGTAAAGAGTTTCTTCAACAACTAAATCAATTTCATAGTAGCATTGCGGAAGTGTTCATTTCAGAATTGCCTCACACATTTCAAGCTGCTTCTACAATCGCAACTTTGCATGATTTTCAGACCGAGTTTCTGCGATACGCCCCCAAACTCTCTCTTTAGAATATACCTAAGGATTGCGGTCTCCCGTTTCGAAATGAGAGTGGTTTCGAGTCGGGCTGTTACAAAAATTCGAAGTCAAAGTTTTCGCGCTCTTGAATCTCGATGGTTTAGCGTTTCTCACAACTCATCCATTTTCCCTGCACAGAAACAACACGAATCTTTCATCTAGCCAATGGATGTGGAAAAGTAGAAGATCGTAAATATCAGTCTCTATCCGATCCTCTGGAAGTATCCGTTGGGATCGAAATATCAACTTTGACTGCCATGACAAAAGTAGATTGAAACCGTGGGAGAGCAAATTGCCTCTTAGAATTGATTGATCACTATCATCGACGACGATGTCGGTCAGTGTGGAATGACTCAAAAACACACTATAAATCCTCCTGAATTCAGAACACTTCAAAAGTCATGTGATGATTTAGCTCACAAAGTGAAAAAACACTCGTTTCTCCTAAATAAATTCTATACGAATGCCTAATGACTCCTCGAGTCGGTTAAGAACGACGTAACATATGCCAAAGCCTATCAGGTGTTCGTTACAACGATTGAAGATAGGCTCAAGTATCAGGTATCCATATGGACCTCGATATCCTCGTCGAAATGAATAGAGAATCCGTTCCAAGCTAACCCCGATGGTCATGAAATCGACTCGCAATTTTCGAAACTAAATTTTGCCACAAGCGGCCTTGGAAGCAATTATCTGAGCTTAGAAACATAATTATTCACACGTGCCTTAATCCTCATGTTTTCACAAAGAACAGCTGTGACGGGAGTGAAAAAGAGCCGAATGACGAAAAAAAACCCGATAAGGGAATTTAAACGTATTATTTCCTTGGAAAGCGCAACTTTCTTCTACAGATTCTGTTATGTCCTTTGGGAGAGCATAGAAGAACAATCTATGAGGGAGAAATTTGAATGTAGTTTTTGCGGAACCTCTGATCAACTGGTAACACGGGAATGGGATCCGAAAAGCATTCCTTGATAGGTTCTATTCCTCGCCCACGAAAGGTGTTGAAACGGTCCCCGCTACCCAGCTCTCCTCAAAACTACATCGACTCGAGTGCAACAATTTTGCTAACAACCATATCCGCACGAAAATCTGCGTTCGCGCTACAGGGTCGGTTCTGAACTCGTGTCGCACAGCATCATGAGCTGAAATTTCAGAATGCTCGGAGAGAAACGAGACGAGCTGCTGGGCCAGGCCAACAAGCTTCGTGGTGGCCTGTTCAAGTTGGACGACACGCGCGAAAAGGTGAACGAGATGGCGGTAGAGCTGGTAGCAACGCAGCAGCAAGTACAGCGCTCGAGCGTCGAGTGCGAGGAGTTCCTTGCAAGCATCGTGAGCCAGAGACGCGACGCCGACGAGACGCAGAAGCTTGTCACCGCACGCTCGCTCAGAATAGCCGAGGAGTCGATCGAGTGCAAGGAGCTCGAGGCTATGGCCCGGGCCGACCTTGCCAGTGTAGAACCCGCCCTGGAGGAAGCCATGAAGGTTTGTTCAACGCTCCACGCTCATTCGCATATTAAAGAAAAAGAAAAAAGAATTTCACGTCTCTCTCCTAGCACGTGGAATATTGACACACTCCTAGACAGCTAGTTCAGTCAACTTGAAGCTTATTTAAAGTAACATCACGATTTACTGTCTTCTAACTTTGACTGCTCCCGGCTAAGTTGCATGGTCAGTTTTTCAGTGATCATAGTTTGGTTAATGGTAATTTGTAGTCTATTTAGTCGAGTAAGTAAGCTCCTGAATTCGTTCACTAACCGGCTAAACTCTTCCAAACCCTTGAAATTCGGGCTCAAATGATAGGTGGCACATCCAATAATCAATATTAATAAGAAAAATTGTTCAAAAATTTGGGCAAGGCATAAATAAACAATAAAAACATGCATTTTTTTGGTTTTTCCATTATAAGTCAGAAAATATTGGTTTTTCGAGAAAACTTGTACACAAGTAATTTGTAGATCTTTGAACGATCTACAAAATTGGTCCACTCACTTTTCCCCGTAAAATGCATCCTTTTGGATTTATTCTTGATCAAAGGTATAATAGAATTTGTTCAAATAAATTCGCTAAAATTGTTTATAAGGGTTTCAAATCATTTTCCCTAGGTAATTGAGTCAATTTTGAGAAGAAAAGGTCTTAGTATTTTTTCCTAAATTTGATCGTTTTCGAGTAATGAGAAAAAGCAGATTTCGCAACTTCCAAGTCAAAGTGCTGTCATGAAAGCACCGTATTGAGGGTTAAAAGTCGCGAAATTTGCTTTTTTCATTACTCAAAAATGATCAAACTTAGGAAAAAATACCAAGAGACCTTTTCTTTCCCAAATTAACTCAATCACGTAGGAAAAATCATTTGAACCAGTTATAAACAATTTTAGCGAATTTATTTGAACAAATTCGGTTATAACTTTAATCAAGAATAACTCCGAAAGGATGCATTTTACGGGAAGAAGTGAGTGAATTAATTTTGTAGATCGTTCAAAGATCGTCCAAATTTCGAGCGTTTGAAAGAGTTTAGCCGGTTACTCCTAAAAGGAAGCGTCTTTTCGGGGCTTACTTACTTGACTAATTAAAATGTTAGAAATAATCATGTAATCTCACTTAAGGGTGCTAATTAAGTCTCAATGATACCTCATACTCAACAGTTGCAGCTGGTGGCTCCAGGATTTTACATTTTTAACAAATCAGAATGATGGCTTTGCCAAATGACTCGGTCTACACGAACCCTTTGATTATCCCTTTGCGGCATGGTGGTCATTGTAATGATGTATACGGGAGTTTCGGGGTCATTGATCATGTAATTGAAGTCAGATTTTGAAATTTCAAAATGTCCGATTCAAAGGTGGCTGCCGGAATTCGCAAAATTCCTTGAAATTAGCTGAAAAGTTTTATTCCGTGATTTTCGAGGTCACTGATAACCAAATTGGAGTCAGAATTTGAAAACTCAAGATGGCGAATCCAAAATCTGATTTCACTCTCGTGATCAGTGACCCCGGAAACCTCCATTCAAAATTTCTCAGGCACTTCTAAGGGATCTTGGCATTTTTGGTCGCCACCTTGGATCTACTATTCTGAATCCTCAAAATCTGACTTCGATCTCGTGATGAGCGGCACCATAAGCCCTTCTACACCAATTTTCATTAAAATCAGTTACTTCAAAAAGTATATGCCGCAAAGGGTTATAATTTCGTGAAGATTCCGTTGGAACTAGAAAAATGCGTGATCCGTGTTAATGAGCCATGAAGATTATCTAAGATGTCTCACTCTTTGTATCAATCAAACGTGACAGAAAGTGGTTTTCATCTATTGGGGTGGGTGTGTATACTCACTAGTTAAATGAAGCATATATGAGTGAGCATATGCATCGCCGAGTAGCACTCCACTGCACGTGCAAAGGTAGAAGACTTGAATCAAACGAATACAAGCAGCGCCGATATAATATTTACCAGCCCAACTCTGTACCAAATTTATTTCATAATTCAATTCGTCAGGCCACGCTCGCGCAAAGTACAGATGCGAATATTTACTCGCAAACGCCAAGACAAACGCACAAACATGCGCTCGCGGATATGCATCCGCGCGCGGAGTATCCTAAACTTCCTTCCAACATCAACGATACAAAGCTGCTACGACTTCTCGTGTGCAGTGCACTCTCAACGTGGTGTTCAGCAGAGTGTGCAACTCGTGTTACAGGTTCCAACGCTCTGCAATCACGAGGCGCTCGCGAGGGACGAGCTCAGTTTCGCGAAATAAAATTAGCCCGAGGGCAAGAACTCGCGAGTTGAGATTTCGCGCGGCGCCTGGTGATATATATGTATATATGTTGACATTCCGTCAGCGATTCAAAGTTCATCTCATGTTTGTAGGCTCTAGACGCCCTGAACAAGAAGGACCTCACGGAAATAAAGTCGTTCACGCGACCGCCTGCCAAAGTCGAGATGGTCATGGAAGCGGTGATGATTCTTAAAAATTCCGAGCCATCCTGGGCCGAGTCGAAGCGCCAATTGGGAGACGTCAACTTCATCAATCAGGTATTCTACTCCAATGAAACGTCTAGTGTGAATGACACATTTGAATCAAACAAGTGCTGCTACGTTTGATATCCTTCATAACAGTTGTTCAGATGAACCCAAGTCATATTTCTCTTATTCAAAGCTCGACACTTTTTTTCGGACATTACTTTGTTAAAATTGACGTCTGGGGGAACGGGCGAAGGCAGTGGGATTAGGTTTCCTCACTTTCCAAACAGAAGGGTTTGGATTCTGGCCCTGTTACTAGCACCACTGAGATCTTCGAGATTTCTCTCGAGCAACTTTACCGTGGTCTTGATTATGTGGAATCCACCTTGAATTTGAGATTCAGTGGAGACGTGGATTCATTCTCCGAACTCTTTACCCCCATGAAGTAGAAGTTAGACTGCATTCACATAATGCATTAACAACGAATATGCATTAACGTCTCGTTCACAGGAAAAACAAAATCTATCCGTTTCATGCTCGGGGAAAAAGGGTTACTCAGCTCGCATATTTAGGATGTGATTATGATCAATGATGTCCTTATCAATTCCAATATTTCAGTCTATTCTGTAATCATTGTTTTGGCATCTAATTTTCTGGTGTTTTGTCCATAGCTCAGAGACTTTGACAAAGATCACATATCCGATAGAACGTTGCGCACCATCGGCAAGTACACGTCTAACCCTGAATTTCAACCAGAGAAAGTTGGGATCGTCTCAACAGCGGCGAAGTCGCTGTGCATGTGGGTCATCGCTATGGAGGAGTATGGAAAACTTTTCAGGTTTGTAATTCTTACCACTCAGTGATGACCGATATTTCTTAAAGGGATCATTAGAGTCAGAGAAATGCTTTTTCTCAAAAGCTTGATCAAGAAAGTCACGTCTGTGATTACATGCACCGTGGAAATCATTAGTATCTTGAAGAGCGCAATTTTTGTACAATGGTAGCAGTGCATGAATGATGTCAATCAAGTGAGGAGCTCGTTCATCCAAAATCAGTCTTGCGCAGATGGGCTGATCAGAAATCTCGTATTCACAGAAAATTTTATAACTCAGGATGAAACCTGACTGGAAGTATCGATAGCGAAATGACATGCACGCTTCTTTATACCTTGAACTAAGTTCTTCTCTCGGGTCGTTTTAATCGTTGAGCGAGAATTAGGGGGATTCCTAAAAAAACCATATGATTCAACATTTTTCGTTCTGCGATCAACCACGAGCGCGAGCTGGTAGAAAATTTCATCACCCAAAACGCATGATTGCTCATGAAATGAGTAAGGATAAGATAGCTCGCCAGATTCACTTGTTCAGAGTACGAAGAGGATTACTAAGTAGAGAAAGTTTCTCTGGGTATGCGACTCATTTGAATAATTAAGTCATCACCCCGAGAGTTTGGAGCTCGGACATGTATACTTTGTATCCGATAGCGCGAGCGCGTCCTAAGGCAATGAATATTCAGGCCAGTTATTCTACAGCCGACTAAATGGATTGTGAGCTAGTTCATATTGATATACCAATCCAGAATATCAGTGGATCAGGCTCTCTCTCTATGGACACGCTGACAGTCGCTCAGCTCAAAGGGAGAAAGGGGAAAAAGGCATAGATAGGCGGCAAGACAGGGAATACGAGACGAGCAACTCCATTGAATGCGTGATTTTGATCGTCCGCAGGATAGTAGCGCCGAAACGACGAAAATTGGAGGCCGCTCTCGAATCGCTGCACGAAAAAGAAACAGCGTTGGCCGAGGCCCGAGCTCAGCTGCAGAAGTTGCAGGAAGAATTGCAGAAACTGCAGAGAATGTACGATGCGAAGATGAAGGAAAAGGAGGACTTGATCAGCCTGGTCAGTATAGACTCCATAAGATAGAATATTACATTACTCCTCGTTACTTTGCGCGCTCCGCAGTCCCTTTTCACTTGATTCACCTGATTTTTTCCATTCGCTTTGCTCGCCACCCGACTCTTGCTCCAGACCGCATTACAACTCACTTTGCACTTTCTCGAGATTTTTCTTTATTCGCGCGCACGAGATCGGGACGAACTGACGGTAAACTTATTTACACAAGTGCTCCATCATTCAGAACTTGCACTCGAGTGCCTCCGACTCACTCTATCCAAACATCCATTTTCTATCGGTCGAATAACATAAACAGAGACGGTGAGCCAGAGAGCAGACAGTATTTCTTGAGAGTTTGCGTAAGACTGTAGTGATTGAATTGTTTTCAATCGCTCGGCTCTCCCCTGCTCTGTGGCAATCGCTTCCTCTGAAAGAGCGTCGGCTGAGCACTGCCGCGAAGCGATTTCAAGAGGCCTCGACCGGCACCTTGCTGCGTTTGTCTAGAATTAAGATTAATCGATCCTTAAGATCACTCCTATTGACACGCGGATTGTCTAACTACGCCAATACCACTTTTAGAAAGAGACTCTCCAACGACCTTCGAATAGGAATCAACTTTGTATGATGACATAAGACTAGAAGAGTTTATCATAGCCGTCTTTGAGTATGTCGTGACCTTGGGCCGTAAGGCCAGCGGAAATTTGAACTTCGAAGAATCAATTTCTGGAGAAGTTACCGAAGAATCTTGCCAAGTGTCGAATTATTTCCCCATTTTCTCTGTAAATGGTGATCTTTAATACCGGGTATACTTTTCGCGCACTAAAAAATTGATTTTCTGACTCGTGCAAATTACACTGTCACAAAATTGCATTCCCCACATCTTGAAGAGAGAACATTTTATCGAGAAGAAAATCAATCCCAAAATCGACGGAGGCCCAGGAACCCGCCGAATTGAAAGTTCTGTAGAAGTAATACACTCGCTCTGCATTGACTAGTACGAATTAATGTCAATCAGAAAGTTTCACTGAATGTAGTGAAATTTTTTTGAATTATAGTGAGGTTCCACCATATCACCCGGGGAAATGCACTGACGGCGATGAATCTTCATTGTTTCGTGGAAGAATGTATCACAAGATACGGACAAAAGATTGATTCCAGCACTAAGGAAAGTATTCTCCGATGAACTTTTCGACCATGATTTCCGATTTTCGGAGGTTTGATTAATTCCCCAGGTTTTGAGGTCAAATTTCCTCCTCTGTGTACCAAATTCTTGGTTCAAGCATCTGGGTTCTGAGTGTGGGGATCTTTATAAGATTAATTTTTCCTGCGACGGAAAGCACAGCTCAAGCATCAGATTTACGATTTTGAGACCTTCGTGAATTTTGTGAGTGATATTATGCCCGATAAAAGGATCAGACCAAGCTCCTAGGTATTCGCGGATCCGAGAGCTCGCCTGAAATTTAGGATTAACTTCCCTCGACAGCCTCCAGTTGAAGCATACGGGGTTTAGCGCGTATACGAGGGCCCTCCTCGGTTTTGGCATTGATTCTACTTTCGTCAGAATCTTCATCTCGAGCAACCATGTATTTGAGGATTTGATGGCTTTTACGAATAGAATTTTCGATCTGCCTAGCAAAATGTTTCAAATCCGGGTCACGGATTCAGATAAAACTCTGGAAATGGTCTTCTTTCAGCGCCAAAAGATGATACCCAAAATTATAGACCCTAACGCTCAAGCGTTTCCGAGATACGGCCATTGCAGGTATACCTGTGGTATAATTTTCAGCCTGGGCTTATGTGGACAATGATAATGTTTTTGGATGTAGCTCGGAAATGCTTGAGCGTTATGGTATATAATTTTGAGTATCTTCTTCTGGTGCTAAAAGAAGACCATTTCCAGAGTTTCATCTGAATCCGTGACCCGGATCTGGAACACTCTCCTGGTGAGCTTCTGTGTACTGAAAGGTTCAATGGCTTTTCTGATCTTTTGAATTGGTCACTTTCTTGACAGATCCAATGGTTATCAAGCATATAACTGTTCACCCGATCAAAGACTTTGCTGAATTCTGATATTGATTTCTACCCGTATGGGGTCCTCAGCCGAGGCATCTGCGTATTCGCTAGGGTTATGGAACTCATTCCCCCTACGTAGGGAATCTCAGAACAAATTTCTGTGAATTTTCCCACATGAGTGCCTTCCTGGGTTTTCAGAATGGGTATTTTTCCCGACAGACTTCTGAATCCATACACCGCTTACGAGTGGGGGATTTTTGTTGACCGGAAAATTTAATTATGATATGTGGAATGACGTTCTGGGTTCATGAAGTTATTTTGTGCTCCCGTAATCAACGGAAGATCCTCCTTGCGGTTGAGCGGGGCCGGAAAGTCGGCACTTTCTGAAGATCCGAAGATCTCTCCTGTGGGGGAAGTAAATATTAGAAGGAAAAAGTGAAATAGGAATTTGTATGAAATTTTTTTACAGGCCGCCCGGGTACATAGACCCGAAACAATAAAAGAATAGTTATTATAGTAGATATAAGAACACATAAAGTAGTTTTTCCTATCCGTTTCTCTAATTTCAAAGATGAAAGTGGAAATTATTGAACTTTGACGTGAGATTGCTGAGCCTCAGCAGCACATATCACGGGTAGCACTAATCGAAGTCAGCATGGATGCTCTAGCTCAGAATCTCTATTGAATCGTGGAACGATAATAGTCTAAAAAGGCCGATTGTTCGAGATGAAAGAGCTACCTCGATGAATATTCAATCGAACGGATCGAGAGAAAAAAAGCTAAGCAAATATGAACGTGGCGTTTCGTCGATTACAGGAGAAACTGCTGAAATTGAAATTGGAGAGGGCGGCGATGCTGGTGGACGGTCTTTCCGGCGAGAAAGGCAGATGGGAGAGCACTGTGCACGAACTCGATGGCATGTTCGATTCATTGCCGGGCGATTGCGTAATTGCTACCGCCTTCGTCTCCTACCTGGGACCCTTTGTTTCTAATTACAGGGATGAGCTTGTTCGGATCTGGAATGCTGAGGTAACCAATTCCGCTTGATCTTTATTCAAATCAATCTCAACGTTAATTCTATTCGGAGCTTTCACATCTTTCTCCTCCGCAAACCCAAAAAAAAGTATTACTCTAACGCTTTAATCGACTTGTCAAATCCCGAATGGCTGGGCTTGGGCGTTATCGCTGTGTCTAACCCTGCGTCAAGAAGGAGAATAGATTCTTGATAGCAAAAATTGCTGAAAAAAGTCTCTGTTATCCAACTTAGATCGATCCTGATATTTGGGCCTGTGTTAGGGTCATCTAACCCTGTTATTCTATTGAGCTCAGCACCGATAAATAGTATTTTCATAACAGATCTCTTAGCTAAGTTGGGCCGATTTTGCAATAACTCTTTCACATCTAACAACTTCCATTCAAAACATTCTTAGATTGGAATTTTATTGCATAGTCTCACAAGCGTATTCAGCACTGATCAATACTTCCTTATTGTATATCATAAGAAGGTGCTTGAATGTAAATCTTAGGGATTGAGTGGTTTTAGTGTATTTCTTTGTGATTTTCAATCGTTTCAAAAAGTAATAAGTAGGGCGATATGACGTACTGACTTTTACATGGCCCAAATTCTGTTAAATATCGCCCTTGCGAGCCGTACAAAATGCTCTCTTAACATGAATCAGCTAACACGAACGGATTTTGACTGAAAATAAGCTATTCTAGCTGATTTTCAGCTATTGTAGCTGATTTTCAGTGAAAATCCGCTACAATACTCCACGTTAGCTGCAAATCAGCTAAAATAGCTGATTCATGTTGAGAGAGTGGACATTCCATGCTTGGTACGTGCGTGAATACTATAAATACGTGGAAATTAATATTTTTAATGAATCATTAGTTGTCATAATGTTGCTTCAGATCAGTTTCGGTTCTAATTATTGGAGGAACCAGAATGTATGACCCCTCTGGAATGCCTGCGAGAGTTATGATCTCATGCCCTATCTAGACGCATTCCGTCTGAAAAGCAGTGAAATCGCGGCGCGACCAGATTACTATTTTTCAACAACTTTAGTCTACCTCAACATTTCTCTACGGATCTTAGCTCATTTCAGAGCTTATTTAAGGACCTTCGAAATGAGCTGAAATGCGTCTAATTTCAATGAGCCGAAGCCGAGCTACCTTAAATTTGTCTAATACGTACTTTTTGAGAGTTTACAAAAGTGTCTACCCAACTTTCCTTCATTATTTAAAACAATGTTAATCGGCGATGAAGTGCACAAAATCGATTTCATCCGTTCTCATCACCTTACAGCAACATTTAGAGTGTTTTATCGGTCTAAATTACTATCTCCGACCTATTTTGACGCGATAAACACGTTTTGAGTGGTAAAAAAGTCGTAACTACTCGGCTTTTCGAGATAACCGTCTGTAGGCATGTTAGGTATACTCTGATGTTGGCCTTCTTATTTTACAAATCATCTCCGTGTTTTGCGCATGGAATAGCTCCAGATCAAAGTTCTGCGACTTCGAAGAGCGGATTTCAAAAGTTTTGAGACAGGGAGTCGAATGCGCTAGGGTGCGTTATGATTGGTCAACCTAAAAAAATCTGGCACCGGGTTTACTGTACGCAATTTTCTCGGTAATTTCTTAGCGGTGCAAACATGGAAAATAGGAAAGTTACTCCAAAAAATTCCTAGGAAACGCAGAGTTGATGGGGAATTGATCTGAACCGCTCATTTTCTCATATTTTGACATATAGCAAACGCGAAGAAAAATTTAACGGAAGGTCAACAAGTGCCCATTCCTGAGATCGGCATAAAGAGACAAGTTGGGTACACCTACCTTATTATAAATTTCACAATTTCGTGCGGCTTCTCAATCAGAATTTTAAGCAAGAGCCCTGAATCGTTACGAAGCATGGGAATCGCGAGGAATGTACATTAAAGACGAAGAAATCACAGCAAATAATAGGGGGTAGCGTCTTCAACTTTCCTCGTGGCTTCTTCACGCGGTAGAGAGCTCAAAGAATACTCAAGGTTTTCATTTCAATGCTAATTCCTCGTTCTGGAGCTGCAGTTTACTTAGCGCGGAGATTCACTGCCAAGGATCGATATCGACCCTAACTACCCCACAGCAAGGAGCAAGCTCGCAAAGAGACAAACTTTTCTTCTCAGCTGCAGACGCGTGTGGATACGCTCGCGCATTACTCTCCGGTTTCTTGTTGCAAAAGCCCCACTTTCAGTATCCCATTGACACTCTGTATACATGTATATATGGTACGATTGTCCCTCTCGCCTCTTCTTTTTTTGCTACAACTCTGTGCGAGCTCTCGGTTCTATTGCTCCTATGTAAAGGTTCGTGAAAAAGGGATTCCAAGTTCGAAGAGCCTCGACGTGAAAGAATTCTTGAGCGACCCGACGACGATCCGAGAGTGGAACATCCAGGGCCTACCCTCGGACGATTTTAGTACCGAGAACGGAATTATCATCACGAGAGGCTCGAGATGGCCTTTGGTTATCGATCCCCAGAATCAAGCAACCAAGTGGATCAAGAATATGGAGGCTAAAAATGTAAGTTGGACAAATCAATCGTGAGCTGTTCTGGATTGCTGTCATGTCGCACACTTCAATTATCACATGTGTTGATTCCACTGCACTCATTCCAGTTGCTTTGATTATGTAAATCATTAAAAATTGATTGGTCTGTCCGCTCTATAGAATTACATCAAATTTGGTTCGATGGCTTGCTCGGACTGAAATAATTCGATGGTCCAATGCAACAAAGTCCTTCTATGTATAAGGACAAGACATGGGTTCACTGGTCCATTAAATTTTTTTCTAAAGTATAGTGTTCGATTGAATATTCATGAGCTCATCAAAACTATGATAACGCAATCCAAAGGATAAATTAGTGCTTCTGTAGTTGTTTTCATTGCTCAAAAAATGAACCCCCAATTTTCTGAAGTACCCGCTCATCCATAACTGTACAGAAGGACGCGTTCAACTATTCGACGACTTGGAGGCTAAATCGACAGACAGAAGTATTTATTTGGAATCAAGATTCATTGAGTGGCAATATATTTTTTGAAGTAGCTCTCTCTACACTGTGACAACAAAATTCATTTGAAAACAAATGCCCAACACCGGGGATCTTTATGATTTGAATTTCACTCTGCAGGGACTGGAAATCATTGATTTTGGGCAGACAACCTTCACGCGAATTCTCGAACGCGCAATACAGTTTGGGAAGCCAGTGCTGCTCCAAAACGTTGGCGAAGTACTAGAGCCAGTGATGGATTCTGTTCTGCAGAAAGCTTTCGTTAAGACAGGTGCGATTTCCCCTCGTGAATAATTCATCGGAGGATGATCTAAGTGAAATTATATTCACCATGTCACGCTCCCAAATTCGATTTTCGTGGAAAGTCTTGAAAAATAAATCACCGCACTCCATCGATGCAAAAAAATGGAAGGGCTTCTGTTGAATCAGGGTGTCATTCCTGAGAGTAAATGCACACATCAAAAGAATTTTACATTGCAGTCTTCAGAAAATTATTTTTCAAGTGATAAGTTGGAAAAAGGAGTAAGAAACTGCTTGCGGAATACAAAAACACAATTAATGAAGCGGACCAAATACCTCGAGTTGGGTAGTCCTCTACTCGAATATAAATGCATCAGCTACATATGTGGAGAGAAAACGAGCTTACGATACATGAACAGTTCTAGATATTTGGGCTGAGTCTACATAGACGCGCTCACCATGGGCGCGCGCGTTCTCCCCACTCGGGGAAGGACTCTACCACGCTTGACACCCCTGACCTAGACACCGCGAAATAGGTACCGCAAAAATTACCGGACTATTTCCACCTGAAAGTGTTACTTCTCAACTTGAGGGCATGGAGCAAATTTGTGAGATGGAAAACGAGCAGTTCGCAGTTTAAAATGACAAGAAAAATGATTTTCATTGAATAGAGATCGAAAAATGAGAGGCGTGGATGTTTCTAGTGTGATCACCCCCAACTTCTCATCTGGTCTCTAACTCGCAAACCATTAAACCATATTCAGCATAATCTCGGACTAATTCCAGAAGTTGTAGAATGAGTTAAGGTGTAAAGATCATTCTAAATATGGTTGGATGATTCGCAAGTGAGGGACTTGATGAGAAGTTGGGAGTGATGGTACGAGGCACATCCACGACTTTCATTTTTTTATCACGATTTGATGAAAATCAATTTTTTGTCATTCTAAGCGATAGACTGGTCGTCTTCCGTCCCACGCTGTTCTGTGAACTCCAATGGGGAGGGGGGGGGAGAGGAACACTCTTAGGTGAATTCTCGAATCATTTTTGCGGTACCCATTCAGATGTCCAGGTAGAGAGTGTGCGTGCTCAGGGTGAGCGCATCTACGTAGACTCAGCCTTGCAGTTGAAAAGGCGATCTGCAAAATTTGGGACCCCGATAAACAAATGTGAGAGCTATTATTTTCGAAGAGGAGGCCGTCAGGGAGTGAGCGTGCAGCTAGCGCTCTATGAATATTAATCAGGGGAAGTTTGAAGGGTCATTCATTAAATTCACGCAGGCAATCAGGTGATGATTAAATTCAACGACAAGATGATCACCTTCAATGCAAAGTTCCGGCTGTTCATCACGACCAAGTTGCCGAACCCACACTACGCGCCGGAAATATCGACGAAAACGACGCTCTGCAACTTTGCCATCAAGGAGCAAGGTACGATACCCTCGCAAGGCTCTGCCCCAGTATATAGTATGAGTTTGCGTGAGTGTATGCTGCAACACGTATGGTGAACGGAAGTTATATCTGTATGGAAGCCCAATATGAGAGGCCAGTGACCGCGGCGTGAGGCTGATTGACGCACAAAGTTGCACAACGCACTCTCGGCCGAGTAGTGCTCCATTATTGTGGCTGGGCTCGCTCGAGCACTCAGCCTCTCTCACCTCATTGTTACAATTCACACTGCACGTGAAAGATCCACAGAACCCGCTCATATTGGGAAACAACCCATTGATTTCCGCGCTCTGTACCAGTGGAGGCGTCGCAAAGATTTTTGACTTTTTCATATTGTGGTATTGAAATTCTTGGATGGACTGATGATGGAGAGATGAGTAAAATATCGCTTGTCTTCAAATATTGTAACAAAAAACCTATACGATCTAAAAGAATTGAGACAGGCTTACTAATAATCTAGGATAAACGAATCTCGTTGCAGAAAATGTACAAGCTCTGGTCTACGAAATTATTGCGAATTTTCGCATTATCTCAATTTAACACATTCACTGCGATGGCAAAATCGCGATTCCGGTCTAGATTGCTAGAGAGTACAAATGCGCATTTCAGCAGTTAAGGAAGCCAAACCTCCTGTAAAATCATCAGTTTGGCATCTCTTTACAGTATTTCTATCAACTTTAGTGGGCCCCACGGGTGGGTCCCATTGCAGTGAACGTGTTAATAGACTTGGTGCATGCGACTGACGATAGCTCCACAAAATTAGAACATTCTATTGAAATAGCGATCTCAATATGGTATCCGCGCTCATCTGAAGTTGCTGAATTTGACTCGGCAACCAGCTCAAACCGTACAGCATCGAGTTTTGAACATAGCGTTGCTCAAATCTAATTACTGCTTGAGGAATGACGAGAATACAATCGTAACTATGTTTCTGAGGACACTGAGTCTCTGAGCCCGAATTTAATGCCAGATCTCACTGAATTAGTCGGAAACATGATGCCAAAGTCTGTAATAACGAGATTATCAAATCATTCGGGGATAGCCCAAAACCATTCTCACAATTCCATATTCTTGCCTAGAATGACATATCAGCTGATCGATCAGTGGATTTACCTGTCTAAGTTCTGTGGAGAGAATTCCAACCTTGCGAGTCCTGGATTCTTCGGATTCTTCCTAAACTATCGGAATCATCTTGTTTTGGTGAGAAATGGAGGTATCTCCAAACGTGTAATCATTGTAATCCAATGGACCTCCTATCTCGAGATACAGCTATGAAGGTTAGCATTATACGCATTCTAAGACAATGCTAGAATGACACATGTATAGATATACTGATAATGCTAATATCCATGTCTGTATCTCGGAATAGGAAGCCCGCGGGATCAAACCCTAAAACATATCTTCATTTCTCATCAAAACAAGGTGGTTCGCACATATCCGTGTTTCGCAAAGTTGAGCCTCTCCTTGTCAGTCCTCTGAAATTTACTCACGCGGGCCTTAATCGAGGCCTTAATGCTCACTCGATTGATTCAGGATTGAGTTGAGCGTAGGGCTGTTGTTTAGCGAGCCACGCCAGTGATATTTATACTCTTTCATCGCAGGTCTCGAGGCTCAACTGCTTGGAATCGTTGTTCGAAAGGAAAAGCCTCAGCTCGAGGAACAAAAGGACAATTTGGTGCTCGGCATCGCTACCGGCAAGCGCACCTTGAAAGAGCTCGAGGACAAGATCCTGCAGTACGTTTATTTTCCCTCCTTCTATAGCTTCACGCTTCACCTACGCAACGCTTCAAGACGATTCCACTCTCTGCTCGCCTTCTCTTCTTTTTCACCCTCCTCAACGTTATGCTTTTTGTCTTAATTTTATCCTTTTATTGCTGCGCACAAATGCGGAGGAAAATGATGTTTATTTACATGCAGCCTCTCTCCATGAAGATCTATCTCTGCTCGTTTTTTTTTACCCCAACGCGAGCTTCCACACTTTTTGCCGGCGCAGTGTATCTTGGTTTGCGAGCCGCGCGAGTACGTGCGCGAAGCGCAATAAAAAGTGAGCGCGAATTCGTTGCAGTTTGCTGAGCGTGACGTCGGGTTCGCTTCTGGACGACGTGAATCTACTGACGACGCTGCAACGCTCCAAGAGTACCGCTATAACGATCCAGGAGTCGCTCGTCGTCTCGGAGGAGACGGAGCGCGAGATCGACGGAGCGCGCGAAGGATACCGGCCTTGCTCGAGGCGAGCCGCGCTTCTGTTTTTCGTGCTCAACGACATGAGCAAGATCGACCCGATGTACCAGTTTTCCCTTGATGCCTACGTATCGCTCTTCAACATGTCCATCGACAAGAGCCCCAAGAGCCAAGACCTCGTTGAAAGAATCGACGCGCTCAACGATTACCACACCTACGCTCTCTACAGGTTATTGCTTGTCATTTTAAAAACTTTCATCAACTTTTCATGATTAATCAAATTCTTTAATTCGTCGCTAGCTTTCCAAGAGTGAAATTTGTCTTTCTGGAACCCCATTTTTGCCCCCCCCCCCCCAAGATTCATGTTTAGCTTGAGTCAATAGAAATATATTCCGTTGAAAATGCCAAAATTGATTTCAGGAACACGTGCAGAGGTTTGTTCGAGCAACACAAGCTGCTCTTCTCGTTCCACATGTGCATGAAGATTCTAGAGGCTCAGGACAAGATCGTACCAGCTGAATATTCGTTCCTGTTGAGCGGTGGTATAGTGCTGAACCGTGAAAGCCAGAACGAGAAACCCGTTGAGTGGCTGACGGAAGAGGCCTGGGACAACATAACCGAGCTGGATAAGCTGCCTGGTTTCCACGGCCTCGTCATGTCCTTTGAGCAGGAGCCTCGCGAGTGGCATTCTTGGTATTTCATTTGAATTTCTTCGATGCTCATATTTTAAGGACCTTTCGCATCTGACAGTACCTCAGCATGTTCGCTGCGAAGCCGGAAATCACAGTTCCTCCTTTGTGTGTGACGGGTTCCACCGGTGGCACCCGCATAATGCTACTTCTCGTTAGACAAAAATCCTCATCATACAAAGAAGAACAAACAGGCCTCTGGTGGGACTCAATTGCAGCGAACGTGTTGATTCTGGGGACCATGATGGAAACGTTCGTATCCTTGGGTGAATTTTTTTCTTCCTGTTTTGTTATCATTCTGAGGTTTGCAAAAGGCATGATTCTAAACACTATATGTATCAGCAAGGAGAGACCCTAGGGTCTGATCACCATTTTTCGCCAAAATTTCCTTACGAATCCGTGTTGGATGGGATTTAGTATTCCCGAAAAATAAGCCTAGTTGAGGGTTAGGTAGTCAAAAGTTCAAGCGTTGCAATGACATATATTGGTATATTTAATGAGAGTTATCAGACTTTCTAAATGAGTTTGAGTGGAAATCTACTCGATTTCACTCGGTAATATCACTCAGGGATATTTTCACTCGAAACGAGTCACGGCGTCGCAACTCGGCTTCGAGTGGACCAATTTCACTCGCTCCGAGTGAGATTTTCACTCGTATCGGGTGAAAATTCCACTCGAAGCCGGATTGCAACCGTTTTCACTCGAATTTTCCTAGAGAGGGGTTAATCATTCATAATAAGATGTAAAAAATGTTGCACGTAGCAATGTAGTAGCTCATAGTTTCGCTATAAGCGTACTGAATAGTCTATTCGTACTCGATAAATATTGATAATCCCATCTATTATATTAGATGAAACTCTTCAAAGCTCGTGTTTCTTGACAGACTTCAGTTGTCGTTGCCATCAAGTTCAAATTATCTACGTGGGTAGTCTGAATAGATCGCGTGATCATTGAGTCCGTCAATACTGTGGACTGGGGATCTTACGATGTATTCAAGCACAAAGTAGAGAATCGAAGAAAATTTCGGACCCCTCTATTTCAATTGGCTGACTATCTCCTAGTCTTACAGATCTAATTTGTGTCCGATAGTTTCAGAAATCGTTATCAAGAGTATATCAAACTAATATTTGTACTCGATCGATACGATCAAGCACTGTATTTATCACTGGCGGGAATTACAAATGATTTAATTTCAATCGATCGGCTTTTGTCAGTAGCATTGTGTCAACAAATTTCGCTGACTCGTGTCATAGATCGAGTTGAATTACTTCAACTCAAACTATGCACCTCCAAGCCTCGTATGGTTGCGAGGTTAACTTGACAAGCCAGATCTGACGAGGAATGGCGAAACGCACTGTAATCTAGCGTAGAGTCAAAATTTTTCCCATATGTCTCTTCTCACCCTTACACTTTCCATCAAAATCCTCCAAGTTAACCTCCCAACCATACGAGGCTTGGAGGTGCACAGTTTGAATTGAAGTAATTCAACTCGATCTATGACATGAGTCAGCGAAAGGACCCCGCCATAAATGATAGGATT
The DNA here is from genome assembly GCA_029851415.1 of Eretmocerus hayati. NCBI lineage: Eukaryota > Metazoa > Arthropoda > Insecta > Hymenoptera > Aphelinidae > Eretmocerus > Eretmocerus hayati. Next base: position 49,575,520 of record CM056743.1, read on the forward strand.
TTGGCTTTCAGCGAATTTGACCGAATCGGCAATCAATCGATAGAGCTCGACGTGCTGAGCAAAAGTCTCCATAGCCGCTAAACCCGAAAAATTCTCGTTTTCGAGTGATTTGATTGCAAAGTCGCCGATTTTACCGAGCCAAAATAGGGTTATGGCATCAATCGAACAATAACATACGTTCGAATTCGTTCGGCTCGCTTGGTATTTGCCAGCTAAATACCTCTGATGAAGCAAGAATCTTTGCATCACACGCGATTTGATAATCCTCTCAAAAAAATCTTTCACTGACGCCATTCTCGCGGGATATTTTCAAAGTCCGCATAAAATGTCTAACTGTAGAAATCATCAGCGGTGTATTTACATTCTTGACCAGTAGTGTACATTCGAGAATATATCTATCGAAAATCAGAATGCAATATCTCTTGGTTATCAAACGACGATTACATTTTCTGTCAGATCGCACCTATTTTGAGACAAAAGAATTCGATGCTTCACATGATTTCAACAGAGTACTTATTTGACTTCTCATTTCTGATATCATCTCGCTGAAACGAATATATTTTCGAAAATCAATAGGCGTCTACTCAAATAACCGTACAAGTCTCAATCCGCGATCCCGGAATAAAAATTAAAACGATCTTCGCAACCTTTACCGATATAGAGTTGGGCCTGATTCGGTTTTCGTATGTTCGAGCCGAGTGCGATACGACGCGGAATTCAATCACCACCCAAAATTCGAAACGAATATCTCTCTGAAATTCCATAAGATCTTTTCAAATGTCTGTAGGCCCCCCCTCCCGCCCCCGCACACTAGAAAGGTGAAAATCTCGTTACCTTCAAACGATAAACATTTCGGAAAAAAAGATTCAATGATTTTGTTTCAAAGTTGTACTGATTTTTCAACCATCCAGCGGGAAAACGCTCTCCTCAACGCACCCTTGCGTGAGGTGTGAGCTCTAAATATTGTATGTATCTCGTTGATGATGAAACTCGTCATCCGCATTTGCCTTGATAATATACTATGTCCCGCAGACCGTTTGAAATATCAAAATCTTTCGAAGCGTTTGATTGTGCGGACTTTGAAAATATCCCGCGAGAATGGCGGCAGTGAAAGATTCTTTTGAGAGGATTATCAAATCGCGTGTAATGCAAAGATTCTTGCTTCATCAGAGGTATTTAGCTGGCAAATACCAAGCGAGCCAAACGAATTCGAACGTATGTTATTGTTCGATTGATGCCATAACCCTATTTTGGCTCGGTAAAATCGGCGACTTTGCAACCAAATCACTCGAAAACGAGAATTTTTCGGGTTTAGCGGCTATGGAGACTTTTGCTCAGCACGTCAAGCTCTATCGATTGATTGCCGATTCGGTCAAATTCGCTGAAAGCCAAAATTCTATCATTTATGGTGGAGTCCTTTGTTAACACAATGCCACTGGCAAAAGCCGATCAATTGAAATTAAATCATTTGTTATCAGGAGTATTCTGACGAGCTGTTCGGTTCGCTAAAGAAGAAAAACATCGAAAACATTTCAAATTTGCTCAACAAATTTCATCTGTTGCGAAAGATGGTCAAGAACAAAACCAGTTGGAAACTCCAGTCGACGGCGTATTTACAAAATCAAGTAGTGAATCTCGGGTTTCATGAAAAATCACAGGGGAAGATTGAATGATAACTTATATTGCACCTAATATTCCATCCAATCTGAAGAATTTCGTAGATCTTCCTCTGAAACACTTCATCAATTCGCTCGTTCTCTCAATCATCAATCTTGAAACCCCTAAACTGATTGAGCGCCTTTCACTCTGCCTGACTTCTTTTTCTCTCCCACGAAATGAGCATGAATGGGAATCAAGCGTGCAGGGGTGCGCAATGGCGAGAGCCAGTTCAAAATGGCACACAAATGCTCCCGAAGAGATAGCGCGAGTGCTGGGTAATCTGCTTAAAATTCTCTTTAAAAAGTGACGTGCAACGGCGCGCGGGCAACGAGTAACGAGCTTCCGTCAGACTCCAAGTTCTTTCTTTGAAAAGTTTATGGCGCGAGCGCGAGCTACTGCACACCGTGAGATAATTAATTCCACGAGCCTCTCCGAGCTCGTTAAGATTCGTTAATTTTCGAATGCTACATAATTCCCAACGTCACTCTATAGCCTCAAAATCGCGGGCACGCGTCATCGTCTGCAGCAGAAGCACAAATCGATTCGCCCGCACAGCCGTGGCACCAGACTCGCGCTACTCGCTACTCTTCGCATGGAGATTTCCGTAACTTTTCCGGCACTCGCCCTTTTTCACGCAAATTCGTAGTTGTGGCAACTCACTGCGATTAGACGGAGCGTTTTTTTGCATCGAGCGAGCGACGCAGTTGTGGATGAGTGCGACTGTAGTGCGCATAAATTTTCATTTTTGAGCCGTGCTCGCTGAGAGCCTCGAAAGGCATTGCGCGGGTACTAGAGAAAGAGAGAAAGAGAGAGAAATTGTAGAGTGCGCGGGGCTGCAACAGCCGGTCCATGGATTTCTGGAGCGCCCACACCGAACATCAAGCCTCAAATTCGCGAGCCGGGTGAAATGTAGGTGTTTAGTATTACATAATAGCGAATGAGTTCCTTTTTAAAAACGACACTGGAAAATAGTGATGTCTCGAATCGGTTTCTCGTGGTTTTGAATTTCGGTTCCGTGGTCCAAAATATGAAGTTTCCACCCACTGGAGGGTCACAAAAAAAATTCAAAGTCGCATGCGGAGCTATTCCTGTTTCGTTTTTTGGTTCCATCAGAGCATCAAACTCGTGTTCTTTTTTCATTAATTGCATATGTCTCAAGTTTGGCTTGAGATAATGCTACGTAGCTCACGCCATTCGGAAGATCTTGAAAAGTCTTATGCTATATTATATACAAGGGTTATACTTCATGAATTGTGCAAGGAATGATACTCTCACGTCGGTAACCATTATCATTCAGGTAGGTTCATGGACAAAAAAATTCACATTGAATTCCTTGGTCTGAGCGTGAAATTTACACATCAGCTGGTTCATTGTGCAACAGGATTTCATCGAACCAAGAGGCCGGACACATTCAAATATCTTCAAGAATATTTTCTCAACATTCTCTTCGAAAAGTTGCATGAATCCAAATTGATCCATCGATTGTCCCAGCATTTGGACCGAATTTCCAAATGAACACGATATCTCGACCATCGTTTCGCTTAGGTACGTGTCGAACGAGCCGGAATCGGAGGACCTAGTTGGCGAATGGGAGGAGCGTTGCAGTGACTTCCAGAAGATGATGGTTGTGCGGTGCTGCCGAGCGGATCGAATGACGAGCTGTCTACGTAACTTCATCGTTCGTGAGCTCGGCCAGGCGTTCGTAGAACCCCCGGTGCTAGACGTCCGACAGGTTCTCGAGGATTCGACTGAGCGCACGCCTCTCATATTCGTCCTGTCTCCCGGCGTTGACCCGACCTCCGCTCTCATGCAGCTCGCCGACGCCCAAGATATGGGCGACCGTTTCATGACGCTATCTCTAGGACAGGGGCAAGCCCCCATCGCCACGAGGTTCATTATTTTCTCTCTCACTCCACTCGACTCACTCGAATTTGTAGATAAATTTCAGTCAAACACACGACCCCGAGCTAAATCTCGAGCTGCGGCCTCGAAAGCACATTTCATGCATTAAACATATTGTTACTCGCATTCGTCGCGTGCGAGCATCAACTCGAGATACCCGCGGACAGAGCACCAAATGTGATTCGAGTGGAAATTAACGCAGCCGCGTACTCGCAAACGGGATGATTAAATTGCCACGATGAAAATCCCAGTCATGCTTTGGCCAAATTATGCCAATCAATCCCATCGGAATCATACGCATAGCACGGATCGTTCGGTGGTCGCGATTTTCAAGCTGATTCTCGCGCTGATTTTGACGCTTCAGTGACTCGCTGTACCGATTATAATTTATATTGATAACGAAAATTTCATGGATATTTTGACCGTGTCGGTCGATTGATGCACATATGCATTAGATTAAAAATGTCTCGTTTCTGCGAGCCACTTATCGCATTGCTACGGTGGCGATCGTAGTACAAACCAGTGTCAAGCTGTGAACTTTGAAAAAATTTGAGAAAATGACTGCACCACGAGAAAATTATAATTTTTTGAAAGTACATCCAAGAGGTGACAGAAGATTTTCTCAAATATGTGGATAAGCGATTACCTCGATGATGTAAAGTAGTTAGCGCACGGTCAACCCGCAGAGAATTCAGAGATTTCGAGATTGAAGTGTGTTCAAGAGGATACTTATACATCTCTGCATTGGTGTTCCAATTAATGAGAAGCTCTCCAATAGTCACAATCAGCTGATTTCTTTCGAAGCTATTTTTTGATAAGCGACTCACATACTATCAGCGATACACAATTGAGCCCCGCAAATGAAATTAGACTGATCATGAGTCCTTTTTTGAGATCGCCCGTGCTAATTTTTATCTTCATTCACTCTTCTCCACACATACAGAAATATTTCAGGAAATTCAAGAGGAATCTTATGTCTCATATAAAGTTTCACATCTCATACTTTTTATATTTCGGTCGAGTGTCAGTTCCACAGTCATCGAGATAGTTATTAGATGTCCACATCGACACCCAGGCGTTACTTTTTTATGCGATTTTTTCGAGACTTCCCTTCGACTTGGGTCGAGAAGACTTCCTCAAATGACAAGATTCATTCGGCCTGGCCTTGCATTAGAAAATATTATTACATCATATCATTAGTCTGTATTATAATCAAAAATTCATCTTGGCGGGAATACAAAAGAGTAGGATAGTAATAACAATCATCTGTGCAACCTCTAATTACGCCAATCGAAGTTGCTCTTGTTCGAGAAAAAAAGTAATGATTTTTTTTCGGCTATTCTTCGTTGTCTCATTACAAATTTGACAGATTCTGAAAGCCAAGCGGAATGGGTAAACAAGTTGGATAATTCGTCCTTTTGCTCGCCCATTCTTCGACATATTTTATAGAATTTCTGCTCTAACTTATCCTTCGATAAGATTGCAAAAGAATTCACTTCCATTACACTTCTTGCTACCGCACTGTGCATGAGATGAGATCCCCGATAAGAGGAAACGGGATCCAAGGCTCAAGACAAATGAACATCTAAATTGAATCTACGTTCTCTCGATCTTTTGATTATCATTTTCAGGATGATTGAACTTGGCTCTCGAGAGGGCGCCTGGGTCTTCTTGGCAAATTGCCATCTGTCACTGAGCTGGATGCCAAAGCTCGATAAAATTGTGGAAGAGTTGGGAAACAGCAAGAAAGTCCATCCTCAATTCAGGTAGTAATGGTCAATGTACGGTCAGACAGAATGACGAAATTACCTACTTCGGTGTTAAAAGTCCACTTGAACCTTTTTCATTCATCACAATACTCCCGACATATATCGATTCGAAACTATTCACTCTCACCTTACTCAAGATCTTTTTATTTTTTTCATTTAACCTCCAAATGCTCTTCAAATACTTCGTATTGTTACAACTGTGAAATAACGCGAAACTGTCTGTTCCTAACAGTGAAAATTGGATTAAGCTGCGACATCTGAGACTCATTTGTCTATATGGATAAGCTCATTGTAGGTAATTTGAGTAAAATTTCCATATCTGACATGTTTCACTCTTTCGGATTTATCAATTTGCATTAATAGCCAAATCTTGAAACTCAAAACTAATGTTAATGAGCTCCACTCCAGCTAAAATAACAAAATAATTTCATAGTGTCGATAACAATGTCAGAGTTCTTTAGCCCTCGATTAACCCACGCCAAAGTTGTGGATTATTTGATTCCGAAATAGCAAAAACCAAGCTTACGCTCGAAATAACAAAGGCTTATCAATGTCAATGTGGTGTTCAGTAACAACAGAATTCGCTGCTGTCCACTCGAAAATTCTTCGACTTTTTTTTCGTGATTTTTCAGATTTATCGCAGCACTAAAATTTTCGTTATAATTTCAAGCGCCAAAAGCACGTGTTCAAAACGTTATTAAATCGGATACTTTTTAATGAGAGACAAGATTTTAAAGCTCATTTGAATGTATAACATTTATCACAAAAGCCCGGTCAGAAGTTAGCATAGAGAGTAGCAAATGGGGAATGTGAAGAGAGAGAGGGAGAAATAGAGTGCAAATGAACGCGCGAGAGAGGAGACTAACGGAATGTGTGAAATTGTTGGGTTGCATATGCTGCGTATGGCATTTGAAAATGCGGCAAAGTGTACCCGGATGGTCCAAAGTTATACTTTGTCACAGCGTAGTGGCTTTTCAGTACATATGTATATCTGCGCAGAGTAAACACTTTTCGTTGATGCAGCTCTTACAACTCAGTTCGACCTGTTTAGGCAACGCGAGCGACCCGCTGGTCTCTGAATGCGAATTCTAAGCGCGCTCCGTGTACACACCACCAAATGTATGCTCAAATTACAGTAAAACTTACAAAGTAAACACTAAATATGGAACATTATATGTGACCTCGTGATGCTGGTAGATGAAGCCGAATTCCAATTAATGCGAATGAAACTAATTGAAACTCGGTGGCGCCGCGCGCCGCCACAATTCCTGACTCGTCAAAAATTACCCATCTTATTAGATGATATTAATGCAATGCGGATGCTGCAAATATGAATTTTTACATTTCGCCGAATTCAAGTAATTATATGAGAGGAACATCTCACTTAATACAAGCACCATAACTCATTGGTGCTCTGTACGTGTTCCAATTAAAACGATTTCCCTTCACCTATGTATTTTCACTCAGCAAAGTCCATTTTTATAAATGAAGAGTTGAGCATTTCCATTTAAATGTACTGCGCTTATGGGTTAATAAGCTTGTTCACTTAGGAAGCGCTTATGATTCTTGGTCCACTCTGACAACCCGAGACTGTAATAAAGTTCACGTAATGAGGTCAAAAAAAAAACAATTTAACTCTTGCATCTGAAAAAACTTTTTTCGACCAGTTTATATTTTTTGTTCTCATAAGCGACCACCTCGAGCCCTTGCAGAATCAGAAATTCTGTGAACGTGGAAAATTTTAATTGGCTCATTTTACGAGGCTTCTGAGTGATTTCGCTGAAAATATGATTCTCCGTATTTCAAGGTTTCCCAAACTCCTACAATTTGGAATGCATATCATAGCAGTTTTCCACGAAATATTCTATCGATATACGCAACTATATTAAACACTTCTGAGACGATCCCAACGTTCACATATGAGAAATTCTACAGAACTTAAAGCATTTACCGTACAGTTGAAGTTCTCCGAAGATCAGAATTAATCCAGAGGTTTGGAAATTGGATTCGATAGATTTCAATGGTTCCAAATATGTTGTCTATGATTCATTCAGCTATTAGAATCTAGCTGCCCACAGGAAAGCCTATGACCCTCGTTTTTTAAGATATCCTGGGCGTTACACACGCGATTTTTTTCTGACGACTAGTACGAAATAAACATTGTTCCCAAAGCTCTAGGGAGGATATACGTTGTTCTAAGAACCTTATATCTTCAGGAAGCATCGGATGTAGAAGCGTGCTTTGCGTGTAACACGAGTGAATGAACATCAAAGACGCGTACACGAATTTACTAAAAATTCTGAATCGCTCACTCTAAGGCCTGCCAAAAAAATAACAGTCTCGATAGATCTACCACCAAAGCGAATCACGGGGGTTAAAAACCAGTTGAATAAGATCCCATTTGGTTTGGGTGTGTGCGACATGAGGGGTTGAAATTGCATCACATGAGAGTTCAAAAAATCAGGGCGGAAACTCCCCAGAAATGGTCAAAACTTCTCCGCATGCAAAGTGATGAGGGAAGCACGCCCTTGAAGGTTTTTGCTAATTTTTCGTCTCTCCACGACAATGGGTTCTCCCAAGTTTTGTATCCTTCTGTGGAACCTTATTCTAGAAAATAGCAATGTAGATATTTCCTCCGATCACGGTCAGGAGTAATCGCGATTAGTTGTCTTGAAAACTCGAAAAATATCAAGTTTAGCGAGGAATCACAAGAATACTTATTCGTTTATATCAAGAAAGTTCATCGAAGTAGTCGAAAAGAATCCGCAAAAATAGGAAATTATATTATTGAAAAATGATATAAATATACATGTCACACTCCGATCCGAGGACTGCGGATGGCGATTTTCATGCATTACAAAAAACATCTCTAGAAATCAATTGGCTCATCATTTTCCGCTGAGGGGGTGGCCATAAGTGATGCATGTGCTAAACACACGAGTACACGTGCAGCTCATCAAATCCAGCCGGGATCAGACGGAACTCGTACATTTCTGTTTCAGGTCAGTCAGTAAGGGTGTGTCCACAAATGAAGCGCAAAATCCGTGAGCCGTGCACCGCCACTCGTCAAATTTGAGCCGGCTTGTGCATTTCTCGCGTTACCGGCTGATCCAAAACAGAACTCGAGGTTAGCGATCAAGAACGAGAGACGATTTTGTAGCAGACTGATGTAGAAACGCACAAGCCGGCTCAAATCTGGAGTGCAGCTAATGGCTCATGCGCTTCACTTGTGGACACACCCTAACCTTGGTGGTACCAGAACTACTCTCTCAACATGAATCAGCTAACACGAACGGATTTTGACTGAAAATCAGCTATTTTCGCTGATTTTCAGCTATTGTAGCTGATTTTCAGTGAAAATCCGTCCACGTTGGCTGCAAATCAGCTCAAATAGCTGATTCATGTTGAGAGAGTAGGGATTGTCGATACGTATCGATATTTTGGGGCCGATTTTTTGATATTTCATATCGATGTGCGCGCTCTCTGCATCGGACGCGTATTGATACGCGACCCCGTGCATCGGTTTTTGATACGCACCAGTTTTAAACGCGAATAGAATTAATTGCTCTCACGTAATAAGGTCAGTGTACCCAACTTGCCCCCATTAAGCCATTTTCTTAATAATTCTGGCTAATCTCAATATTTTCCAACGTACTTTAACTCATTTTGAAGCTTGTCTCAAGACCTTTAAAATGAGCTAAGATCCGTTCAATTTGGATGAAGTGGAGCCGAACTGTTTGAATTCTTCCAAAAGGTGATTTTTGAGAGTTTACAAAAGTGTGTACCCAACTTGCCCCCATCATTTAAAACAATGTAAATCGGCGATGAAGTGAATAAAATCGCTTTGATCCGTTTTGATCGCCGTACAGCGACATTTGTAGCTTTGAGCTGGCCCAAGACATCGTTTCCGACCTATTTTGACGTGATAAAGACGTTCTGAGTGGTCAAAAAAGCCATACTGCACGCCTTCCTGAGATAACCATATGGGGGCATGTTGGGTACACTCCGATGTCGGCCTTCTTGATTCTCAAACCATCTTCGTGTTTCGTACATAAAATCGCTCCAAATCAGAGTTCTGCAACCCTGAAGAGCGGATTTTGAAGGTATTGAGACAAGGAATCGAATGCGCTAAGGTACGTCAAGATTGATCGAATAAAAATAAATTGGCACCGGTTTTAGTGAACGTGATTTCCTCGGTGATTTCTTAGCCGTGCAAACACGAAAAATGGAAAACTCACTTTATATTTTCTGGAGAACGCAGAAATGATCCGGGGTCATTGAAAACTACGTATTTTCTCATATTTTAACATAACGAACGTAAAAAGAAACTGCGGGAAGGTCAACGAGCGCCCATTCCTGAGATCGGCATATGGGGGCAAGTTGGGTACAGAGGCAAGTTGGGTACACTTACCTTATATTATAGATGGCCGATTATATGTTTGTAACGATATTTCAGAGCTGCCATGTTAGAGCAGATCTTACGACAAATCACATAATAGTATATCACGCAACAAGTGCGAGAAGAACAATTTCCGCACAAGTTGCCAAACGAGTGTGAGAACTAGAAGTGAGATTTCACGCACACTTTGGATCTTCTCGCACACCTAGAAGTATGTATTCACACATGCTCGCCGAGCGAGCGTGCGTGAATATGTATTTTTGGGTGTGCGAGATAATCCAAAGTGTGCGTGAAATTAACATCTCGCGCGAGTTGGCAACAAGTGCGGAAACTTCTCGCACGTGTTGCGTATACTATATTTCGCAACTGTGCGCGAAGTTGTAATTAAATACACAGGTGTCCAACATCCCAAAGACGGAATTTTGGCGAGAGTTTTGGAGGAGACCGGGTTCAGAGGGATGATGTGGAATAATTTGAAACTGTGCGTGAATGAAAACTCATCAGATGAGCAAGAAGTTAATTTCACGTGTCACGTGGGAATTTGTGGAAAGTCGATAAACTCGTGAAAAAGTAAGCGATCGATTTTACATGGAAACCGCGGAGATTTGAACCCAGGACCTTCGACTCCACGATATCCATGTGTCCCGAATAGCAGGCATCCGAACCACTGGACCACGACCGCCTATTCCTCCGTCGTCTCATCGACTTACACCTCCCATTGCTTCCCATGTATTTTTTCGCGGCCACCGCGGACTGCGGACAGGCGCGGAAACTTCTTGTTGGGGCGCTAAGGGTACAGCGGATCCGGTGGCTCACTTTGTGAGACAGGGAATGTCGGCCTTACCGGCATTGGAGAGAGGCATCCCATGGCTGCAAACCATGGCGTAGGTCACTCCGGGGAAGCTGGAATCCACAAGTAGAGGAAAAATTCGGGCATAACCCTTCACACCAAGGTGGTAAAGGGGCCCCCCGTGCTAGGCCCAGGGGGCTGCAAGGGGATTTCGAAAAAAAAAAAGTTAACTGAAGCGCTACTGAGGAAATAGTTGTCAAAATTGTTTTAATATAGTTCAAAGGAGACGGCTACATTCATGCCATCTTGCCAATTGTTATGCTTGTTTCGAGAACAAATGTTTCCTCTGCATACAGGCTGTGGCTGAGTTCGAGTCCAACTCCGCAGTTTCCAATATCGATTCTCCAAGCCGGAATAAAGATGACCACGGAGCCTCCGAAGGGATTGAAAGCCAATATGAAACGTCTGTACGGCTTGATAACAGAGTCACATTTTGATATCTGCAATGCAAAGTCAAAGTACAAGAAGCTCTTGTTTGCGCTCGTCTTCTTTCATGCTGTCTTATTGGAACGGAAGAAATTCCAGCAGCTTGGCTGGAATGTGGTATACAGTTTCAACGATTCCGATTTTGAGGTAAGTCACGTAAATCTCATGCTTTCCCAAGCGGACTTTGATCCACTGCATTTGCTATAATCATCTCAAATTAACATTTTAGCTGCGTTGCCATAAGAAATAGTTTCTATTAAACGTTCACAAACGTTTAATAGCTTCTAGAAAAAGGCAAGTAGATAGAGAGTGACAGAATGAGTGAGACTTTTAACGGTGCAGAAACCTAATCTGCCAACGAAGTAGTCTCACAGGTATTGTAATTAAGTAACAGGCTAGGTTTAGCCGGAATTATTCCTGCTCGTTTTTTTTTAATAGGTCAGAAGTACTTCGTTGCTCCATAAAAAGCCCATACCGGGCTTCGGTAGTTCTTTCTTTCCAGAACGTCATCACCAAGTAACTGGAAGGATGTGTGTTCCATTGGAAAATCCCAATGAGCGGCAGTTTTCGTAGATTTTGCGGAGGCTAACCCGAAAACTACATGTATTCCACAAAATCGAAGGGAGTTGAAGGGAAAATGTGGTAAATTTAAGAGTGTCTGTGATGTTCCTCTTTTCTGCGATACACACTCATCCTAGAGCTGCAATTAAAATACCCGTTTGAAGATTTTTCAAAAGTGTATCAAGAAGCTTTGTCAAAATTCTCGCGAAAGCGAGTTCGATCCAAGAAAGGAACGAAATATTGCTAAAATCCTTGGATTTACTCCATTTTCTTCAGCTTTCCTCGATTTTGTGAAAATGGTCCAGTCTACGCGTGGATGAATTTTCCAAAACTTGGCGAGAGCTATATACTCGAGATACTTTTCAGTAATACCTACGCCCTCCGAATTATGTGATGAAAATTTGCCGAGTAGGAAAAATCATCTAACAACAAGTCCCCCGTGGGCCTCCGTTGAAAGTTGTCATCAAGCAGGTAGAATATTGTTCATCCAAGGTTTGTAATCTGAAGTTTAGGAGGAAAATCACTCCGTGGGCAAATTTGGTAGCCATTTTGTGAACCGTTTTAATCGTTCTTGTGAACTGTGTGAGAGCATAGATTATTCCATGATTTTGAGTTGAAATGACTAAACGCGAGTTGAAAATCTGTCCGTCCGCACCCCACATATTGGATTGCCCACGTTGAAAGGGTGATTGGTGAAGGACAAAGAGCGAACGTGGCTCAGTTGGTTAGATATCGAACGTAGTGTTGCAAACGCGTCGTAAGAAATGATCGGGAGGCTGATTTCCAGAAACGATGCTTGGTTTATTTAATATCTCTCGAAAAGTTCATTAACACACAAAAAGTACGGAAACGAAAAAAGTCTCTGGCAACCCTAGTAAGAATAAGTGCCTCATGATCACATATGAACATGCTCCCAGCCGAACTGTGGTCATCTATGACCATCTATGACCTCAGAAAATATTATGTCTCCATGGTTAGTCATAGGTACACAAAGCCAACTCGTGAATGGCCGTAGGGTATTGTAATCAAGTGGTTGTACATGACATTTTCAATATCGGATGAAGGCCTAGCAGTTGGAGTCCCAAGCGCGCTTATTTCGAAGCTTCGGATTGAGAAACATTTCGAGTTGACAATAAAGTGCTTCATTTCCAACATGAATTCCTAGGATCAAGTATGGAAACCAATGACGACCTATGACTCCGGCCTCATGGTCATAGGTGGTCATATATGACCACAAACCGGTCGGGAACATGTTCATATATGATCATGAGGCACTTATTTCCACTAGGGCAATAACAAGTCGTGCTGCTTGTTGGATCCATCTTCATGACAACCAACGGCGCTCTTCTTCTTCTCTATACTTGCTGACCCTTCTCGTAGTGTGCGCATATATAGATCATGTTTATGACAAAATGGAACCTTTTGTTCCCGCCGAGGTTCCCGCGGTCTATGTAGCATGCCTGGGCGTACTATGGAACCTTATGTTCCCACGTTCTAAAACATGCCTGAGCGAATCGAAACCTTTTGTTCCCACGGTATTACAATATTTCTCCGATGGTGCAGACGATACGATTTTCTTCAATTAGTAGTCAATAACTAAGAATTCAAAACAATAAATATTTACAAAATTACAGCGATATATATAAGATGATGCGAATACGTAACACGTAGCAAGCGGAGACACGGCGCTCAGAAGGGCGCGGGTTCGAATCCCGGTCGAGTCAACCTGGAATTTTTGTGACGAAATTTTTCGAGCTGTTCCCCGTCGGAATAAGTATTCTGCACCTCAAATACTCACCATGAAGACGTTCAAAGTGCACAAATGGACTCATATAAACATCGATAATTCAACAATGTCACCATACCATCAAGCAAATACTTACCACCTACCAAAATCTTCTTGTGTAATCGCTGAAGTCAGATCTGCTATCTAGTTCAGAGAGGAGATCTAGTCAACTGATTAGAAGAAAAAAAAGGAGAAGAACAAGACGGGTGGAGTATAATGGTCGGCCGTATGGATCATGAATGGGTCGGTGGGTTGTGATGACTTGTTGGCTGGGTGGGTGGGTAAGTGGTCAGGCAGATGGGTAGGTGGATGGATGATTAAATGACCCGGTCTAGTACGGTATAGTACGATCTAGTGATGCGGTCTAATACGATCTAATACAGTCTGGTACGGTCTAGAATGGTCTAGTACGGTCTCAATCGATTTAGCGCGGTCCAGTCCGGTCTAATTTGAAATGGTTTGGTCTTGTTTGATCTCATCCGATCTTTTCCAGTCTATAGGTTTGTCTGATTCGGTGTGGTTCGGACTGGATTGGCCTAGTTCGATCTGTTCTGGTTGATATACCACGTGGTCGTGTGCGCTATGGTTGGGACTGACTGATTATTTGGCTGATTGCAGAATTTATTAATTGGTCGTATGGAGCGCGTTTTGCATTAAATTTGGTATAACATTAGTTCGGGATTGGTCGTATCGTGAAACTTGTCATCATCGAATCAACCGAACGATAAAATCTGTATTCACTCTATCTCGATTTTGCATCCTCTCTCGGAAAGGGGAAAAGATCTTGAGACCTCGTATCTCGATATTGTTATCACAAACGAGAAAAGAAAAATAGTTATTTACGATACAAGGGACCTAAGAGCCTTATTATTACACGGCGTGAAGTTGGCGCCCGAGCGCTTGCGCGAGGGAGCCAAACACGCCGTGTAATAACCAAGGCTCTTAGGTCCCGTGTATCGTACACTATTTTATAGCATCGAGTGACATAAACCCGCCCTTTCTGTGGGTTATAACACACCCGAGCGCTTGCGCGAGGGTGGAGGCGGGTGGCTAGGGCGGGGTAAGCGGGGGGGTTCGGGGGGGCGGCAGCCCCCCCGACTGAAAAAAAGTTAAGAATCTGGTCCTTTAGACTAGATGTCACAAACCCGCGAGTAAACCCATCGAGTGATGATAAAGACGTTGCTCATATGGATAACACAACCCCTCATACACTAATAATGAGTCATAAAGAGCATCATCGTTAATTACCATAATCATACAATGAGTGTGCAACTCTAATCTCGGTTAGAATTTTCTCTTACAGATTTAATTCGAAAAGCAGTTTTCAAATTTACACTTGTAACTCATAGGTTCTTGAAAAATTAGCATCTTGTCATTTGAACTGTTCATAACGCTTGTCTTGGAATTGATAACTGTGTAGTAACATCTTTACCGCAAAGATGATAAATCCGCATCTAAACTATTCAAATAATAATCAGATGTTGATCATAAAAAAGAATCAAATACAACCTCCCATCATACTGTAAGTCTCTAATCTTGTTATCCATTGTCATTTCTTTACGAGGACGTATCGAATCGAAATAACGATGAAGCATGGCCAAAGATTTTGTTGCGCGAGTCAATTTGAGAATGGCATGAACAGCAAGGTTAGCACGTACACATGTGCAAAACTCAACCACGTGTTGATGTTTATGTTTATGTTGTTGATGATCTATAACCATGAAAAATAGTGTGTAAAATCTCAACTAATTTTCTTGCTTTCTGGACTTATTGATGTGGGTGCACTGCTTCAGACACGGTCAATCAGAGGTATTTCATAATTTTTCTCACAATTTCGATGACTGCATACGAAATTCACAAAAAATTTATCAAAGATACCCTCATTATCTCGTAGTGAAATAAACCGATTTGTTATGTTTCGCACCCGCGTGAAGTGAGCGAACGCGTTATTTCACAGTTGAATAATAGGCCAGTTAAGTCCCGCAAATGCGTTTAATAAACGCGGGTTTAGGTCACGCAGTGCTATAAAAAACCACTGGGATCTGGGGACTCTTTTTATGTGGAGAACCAGACAAAAGTCTTAGAGGGTTGATTCTCAGCAATATTTTCCTATCGTTCTGTTTTTAAGAGAATATGATTGAGGGATTGTATGGACTAGCACTGTTGCTTAGATTTGTAGCAGAGACGCAGATCTTTAGAACGAGCTTTTCAAGAGCTCGGCGTGATGCACGAATTGACAGTTTCAACTAACCAGGAGAGGTTATCACATCCGGATCGCGGATTTGGCTGAAAATTTGGAAATTGTCTTCTTTCAGTGCCAAAAGATGAAATCCAAAACTATAGACCCTAACGCTCAAACGTCTCCGAGCTGCAGCCAAGGACAATATCAATTCAGGTATACCTAATATGTATGATTTTTAAGGGCTCATATGGGCAATACTAAGGTCCTTGGCTGTAGCTCGGAAACGCTCGAGCGTTAGGAGATTTCATCTTTTGGCACTGAAAGAAGACAATTTCCAAAGTTTCAGACAAATCCGTGATCCGGATGTGATGACCTCTCTTGTTAAGACAACCGTATTATATTCCCAAAAAGTGTCCCGAACGCACCCGGACCAACCAACCGGTTTCACGGTACCTGATAATTAAAGATGATATGAATATTTGTACATCGCGTCGATGAGACAGAGTACAAAAAAGTCATTTTCTTTGTCGTAAATTAAATGAATACCATGGATACATCATATCTGTTCTGATAATTCCTCAAATCGGCTACTCACAGACTCGCGCAGTTTACTCCCATGAGCCTTGCAACATGAAAGTGCTTTCGTTTAGTGACTAATGGAAGCAATTTCATCATTCAGTCTCGCTCGTTTCACCTGAGCCACAGAGATCCTGAGTTATAAGGAAATTCATGAGCAGCAAAATGAATGAAGTTACAGAAGTAGTCTAATAGTGAATATTGAGACGGTGTTAGTGATGATGGACTTCACCAAGACTCTACGAGGGGGAACGTTTTGTTCTCACGATGAATAATTCACTCTAAATTTAGTAATTACAATTACCTTTAAGGTTGTGATCTTATGCATTCACACATACTGGCAACAAAATATTTTACCAAACTCGATGAGATTCGATTTTCACAGCCGTGCGCTCGGGATAACTCTCGCGTACATATTACATAAACTTCTGAAGTTCACCAAGTATGATTAGCTGTATCCGCACCAATGACGAGCTCGTTCGGTTGCCAGGTATCGGAGAACTTGCTGCAGGTGTACCTTGACGAGTACCCAGAGACGCCGTGGGATGCGCTCAAATACCTGATCGCTGGGATATGCTACGGTGGCCACGTAACCGACGACTGGGATCGGCGTCTCCTGCTCACCTATGTCGAGGACTATATGAACGACTCATTGCTGAATGTGAATCTGTACCGACTATCCTCGCTGGCTACCTACCACGTGCCACGCGATGGCTCGCTCGAGAGCTACCGTGATCACGTGAGCGCGCTACCGATGACCGATAGACCCGAGGCTTTTGGCCAGCACCCCAACGCCGACATCACCAGTCTCATCATCGAGACGCGAATGACCTTTGAAACTCTCGCGAGCATGCAGCCTCAACAGACGGGCGGTAGTGCCCACGAGCCCGGTGGCGATGCCGAGGACGACGCGGCGATGAGCGTCGAGGACAGGGTAAGTTTCCCAGCTTTTGGACCATCGAAAGTCCACCCTCGTCGCTATGCCAAGGCCACGAGCACGTCAAGCCGAGGTGAATGCTTGGAGACCGTTCGCTCCAATCGGGCTCCCCTGTGTATAGCGACGAGATCCCGTGCAAACTTTACAAATGCTTGACTCTTCATGGCGACAAATTTGGCCGTTCCATACTCGGATGATTTTAGTCAAATTCTGACACCCTGAGACGAATTAACAGTTACGAAAATTTTCATACCACCATAATTAAGGTGAGTGTGCCTAACTTGCCCCCATTCCCTAATTTGACCTCACTCAAGTTCTCGAATGTACATAATACCCGCAGACTTTGACGCGCAATTTCCTTGTGTTTAGTCCGTTAGATCATGGGAGAACTAATGTTTTGGACCGACCTGAAATGACCCGCGCGTTTTTTAGAACAGAGTAAGTGCTTTCCGGTACTTTTGACTTTTTTGCTTGTCAGCAGAAGCTATGCCACAAAAAATTGGTGATACCAATCTCAAGGCTTAGCTCTTTTTTTGTATTGTCTCAACTTTGAAACAGTTTCCGCAGAACTGCAAAATTCGATCTGTGGCGGATTTGACGCTATTATATCGTGGAAAAAGTGCAGTTTGACTATTTTTTCCATGGTCTTTTTTCAAACTTGTTCTCCACTGCATTAAAAATTCATCAATCTAATCAAGGAATCTCGTAAGAGGCTTGATGAGGCTGCAAAATCACCTAACTCTGGTATTCATAGTCCTCCCTAACCCGTGTTTGTCGGACGACCATGAATACCAGTGTAAGATACGTCTCAAATGGAGGTTTGGGAGCCAAAGTATCCTGGTTTTACGAAAAATCCATGTAATATCAGGGAAACGGGCCGCAAGAATAATCTTCTTCCGCGAGGATTGAGATAGCCCAGCTTCAATTCGTCAAAATCAAACGTACTTCAGCTCACTTCTAAGATCTTGGAATAAGCTTTAAGATGAGTTGAGGTACGTTGAAAAATAAACCATGAGCAAAACAATAATAGTGGGGGGGGGGGGGGGGGCAAATGAGGCACACTCACCTCATTTTGAAACTAATACCCGACGTCAAGACAAAATACTACTCCGATTTCGATAGGGGAACTCTCGAAGCTCGATTGGTCGGTCTCTGTTAAAGGAGCGCCCATAGCCTTTTGAGGGCAACTCTGCAATTAAACGTGATAGTCTGGATGTACCGGTCTTTAGAGTTATATTTCTTAGCGATAACTTTTTCAAGTGGATGGCGTGCAAACTTATTTGATACTAGGGTTCCTAACCGCCATTCTTACCTCATCCTCAATAGACACTCTTAGATACCTACCCTTAGGTACCCCGACCCTAATAGATTCTCTTTCAATTGAAACTAACTACATGAACTGTAATGGTAGGACTCCATTACTCTACTTCAGATAGAACTGGAAATTTGAGGGAGGTTGAGCTGATGCAAAATGAGTCAGAGTAAGAATACACTAATGTAACGATGATACCATCATGATCCTGGTATGGTACAACGAAATCTAGTGCAATCACCTTGGATTTGGCCCACAAGTGTTCGAACGAGACAGATAGTTTGAAACAATCTTTTCATTACTCTAACCTAAGAATGTCGCGTTTAAATAGGATTTTAGGGTTCTCGTGATGAAAAAATATAACCGCACCGCGCTTGCAAGCCCATTTTGGGCACTGGAGGACATGTCTGTCTCGCTTCGCTCGACAAACAAACTGTCCTAGTGCCCAAATTAGGCTACCGCGCTCAGTACGGAAATATACTATTTCTGCCTCAAAGTCATCTTTTCGTAAAATTTTGCTACAAACAAACAGACAGCTGATTGGGGCTGTCACATTGGTACAAAATATTGACCTGTAAGACACTGATAGACAAAACTGGCATTAGAATCGCGAAGCAACCTGCTTTCTCGTTCCCAGGAATATACTCTCTCAGCATGAATCAGTCAGATCTAACTGACAATCAGTCCATATTCACTGATCGGGTCAGTGAAGTGGGATCAATTTTAACTGAATGAATCATGCAGTGTATATAGACTGACTCATTAGTAATTTTATCCCTATTTCAATGATTCACATGTGGTTTACATTCTGGATATTCGTACCATCATACTCCACTTTGTTGTATTAAAATCAGACCTAATATTGAGGGCTGCGTGTATTTAAATGCAACCCTCAAGTCTCATCCAAGATATCAACTTGAGGAAATCATCACTTTGAGTGTGAATGATGTTCCATAAGCTAAAGTGGATGATTATGTGATTGATACTGTAGTGATGAGATTTTCAATGCATCCAACAAAACAAATCAAACATCTTTTATATGTACCTTGGTAATTCATCTGTGTAGAAAAGTTCTTCTAAAAACCAATATTATCACAGATCAGATAAGTGACTTCAAATACCTCAGAAGATTATGAAATTCGGGGTGTTGGAAGAAAGTCTTGTTATCTAACCAATCATTCTCAAGCCAAGGAACATTCATCACAAACTGCACCTCTTATTGAGTCACTTGCGAATATGCTGACTTCATTCATGAGGACACAAGGTACATTGAATATGGTGCTACTTGATGTGAATGTCTTATCAAAACTATTCATGCACAATTGTGAACTTTTACATGTTTTAAGGTACGTTTCTATAGGGAAGTTGAGCTTGTGATTGCTGTCTCAAGCAGTCAAAGACAAATTGAATTGTGCCATTATGATAGTGGATTGTTTTTATAATTTCTTACTCTATGTAGTGAGCCTCCAAGTGCACTATGAATCTGACTCAAAAACAGTCTCCTATTCAATATAATTCATCTCTTTAGGGCACCATCTTCTACAACAGATAATATATGTTTTCTAACAAATTATACTTCATCTGAAGATGGAATTGTTCGATTTGCCATGACTAATTAACATGATTATGCTCTCAAAAATGCATTTGAAGCCGCTTTACAGCTAAAAAATTACAATCAGAGTCAAGCAGCGATTGTGATGACTGGGTATAGTGATGTATCAGTACTTGCCGCAAGTTAGAGGTTATGGTGCAAAGTAATTCGAATATAGTGTCTGGGGTTTCATAATGCTGTTAATATAGCCTGTCCTGTCTTTTGCCATCACTAATTTACGAAATATCAACAGAGTAGAGCATTCAAAGGCGTTTGGCGTCTATAAATGCGAGAAAAAGTTCGTTAGCGGCACTGATGTATCAGTACTCATAACGTTTCAGAGGTTACTGTGCAAAGTCGTTCGAATATATCGTTTGGGGTCCTATGATGCTGTGATTATAGCATGTTCGGTCTTTTGCCATGACTAATTAACGAAATTCCAACAAGGTAGAACATTTGACGGCGCTTGGCGTCTATAAATGCCAGTCGAATTCGGGTACCGGTACTGAATTGATGCACTTATGCTTCATGCTACTGACCGAATCAGTCCATATGCACTGAAGATCGATTAGTCGATTTGGGATCAACTATAACTGATGAATCATTGTATATGGAATGATTTAATCAGTTAATCCATCAGTTAGAACTGGTGCAGATGGATATCTGGCATAAAATTAAAGTAATCGTCGTTATTGAAGGTCTGTGTGATTGGCAACATGTTTTCATTAGTATTCTGTGCGGAAGGGGGGACATTGGAGTAACCAGTCAACCGCATGAGCTTGGAATAGTTTGACTGATTGAATCAGTGAGATTTATAATACTGATTGAATCTTTGAGAATCTAACTGATTCATGCTGAGAGAGTACAAAGTTTTACTAAGGTGTTCCAAAGTTACCCCGGCTGTTCAAAGTTACTCTCTCCGCCGCCATCAGTGAGAAGTCACTGAACTTCAGTTAGTCTGGGATCAACTCTGACTGAATACTTCAGTGAGTAGTTTCAGTGAGTTTCCGCTGAAGTCGCACTAAAACTTCAGTGACGATGGCCCGCCCGACTCCAATGGTCACTGAAATTTCAGTGGTGCTCACTGCAACTTCAGGGATGAGGACGCGTCTGATACCAAAGGCCACTGAAATTTCAGTGATTGGTCTCACTGAAATTTCAGTGATGCTCACTGAAACTTCAGTGATGGGGACTCGTCCGACCACCCAAGGTCACTAAAGTTTCAGTGCGACTTCAGTGGAAACTCACTGAAACTACTTACTGAAGTCTTCAGTCAGAGTTGATCCCAGACTAACTGAAGTTCAGTGACTTCTCACTGATGGCGGCGGAGAGAGTACTCCAGTTGATGGTACATATATTTTCGACTAGAGGTCCCTTCGAGGCCAACTTTGATACAATACCTAATCATGGTCCAGAAAAGATATGACAAATGGAAAAGATTTCATGTCAACTTTTGATTCAGGAAACGATTCAAAACTCATATCGCTTGAGAGTGAGGATCTGCACTCGTCCCGTGTACAATCCATGTCTGAACTTCAAGAAACTAGGAATTCAATTCGAATCCCGAACTTCACCAAAATACTCTGGGTAATGCTGTTATGTGTGCACCACTCGAAGGCACCATCTCACGCGGGAATGGAACCTCGATATCTATAACGATGCAGTGAGTGCTAGTATCGCATACGCACGCTACTTTTTGAGTCACCCATTCGTCCTATGAGAAATGATATGAAAATGAAGAGATGGAATGAAGCAGATGAGACTCGGTTGCAACCAATGGATCAGCGATGGTTCGTGAAATCAGGAGCCAAGATATGATCGATGTTTTTGTGGTTGCAGGTGATGCAGCTTGCGCAAGAGATAGAAGCGCGTCTCCCCAAGGAGATGGACTACGAACGCACAGAACGCATGATGCCTCGTGGTCAGCGCTCGCCCCTCGAGGTGATCCTGCTACAAGAAATGCAGCGCTACAACGAGCTGTTGCGTCGCTGTCGCACCAGCCTGGAGCAGCTTTGTCGAGCGATCCGAGGCCTCGTGCTCATGTCACCCGAGCTCGAGGACATATTCGCGTGCGTGCACGAGGGCCGTGTGCCTGCGAGTTGGTCTCGGGCCTACCCCTCGCTCAAGCCACTTGGTTCGTGGACTCGCGAGCTTGCAAAGCGTGTGGAGCACTTTTCCCGCTGGGCCGAGTCGGCCCGGCCCCCAGCGGCCTTCTGGCTAGCGGCTTTCACCTTTCCTACGGGTTTTCTCACGGCCGTGCTCCAGACGGCTGCGCGGCGCTCTGGCCTGTCCGTCGACTCGCTCTCCTGGGAATTCCTCGTGCTACAACAGCCCCAACAACGCCCTGACGACGAGCTGGCTAACCTGCGACCACCCGAGGTGGGTCTCATCCATTTGTGAGCAACGGGCTGTCAGAGTCGATTATCGCGATCCGCTACAGACGACGCTCCGAAATTCCAAAGTGCGAGACGGAGGATTACCGGGTGGACCCTCCCCCGACCCCGGCGCTGTTGGTGGATCGATGCGCGTCGAGTGTTGCCTCGCCCGAGTGCGATAATGCCCCCGGTGCAACAACTGCACCGGTCGCGGGGCTACTTTGAGCCTTTGTTTCCGCACACTCTTGGTCTGTAGTAGCTGTTCGACCGCAGCGAGCTTTTACTACTTACCCGCGCGAATTGTCTCTCGAACAAGCAGGGTTGCATGCGCGCACATGCATGTACATATACCTGTACCCACGAGGATCGACGGTCGCGGCTTCGATCATCAGCCTTGAAATTGCTCGACCGTGAGCGCGAGCGAGTGCTGGGGGAACCTCGAGACATCCGCGAACCGACGACCAGACCAACTTGACGCTCAACTTTGCAAACTCCATTTCAGTTTAATTAACATTCGAAATGAATTTATGCTGCAATTTACACGTTCTCGAACCTTTTACGCTTCAGAAAACATTGTTGACTTCTCGGGATTCTCAAAACTTTACCTTTCGGGCTTACACACATTGCATTCCGGTCCCTCCTGCGTTAGGCTGTCGAAAACCTCGAAGCGCATGTTTCACTGACAGTTTCTGAATCTGAAGAGCGCGCTTGACACCATATATACAATTCGTGTAGCCGAATGAGCCCGAGCTTGATATTATCTGGTTGCCTCCGGAACTGGGATTTCTTGTTTTGGCCTAAAGCAGAAATGCGAAACTGTAATGAACAACCAAAATGTTGCAGGATGGTGTTTACATAAGATCGATGTACTTGGAAGGAGCGGGCTGGGATAAAAAGCTTGGCTGCCTCGTTGATCCAGCCCCGATGCAGCTGGTTTACAACATGCCTGTGATACATTTCAAGCCAGCCGAGCAAACGAGGAAGAAAACGAAGGGTAAGCCATACATATGAGCACTTGTACACATTTTTCTGTATTCCGAATCGCTCCCGGGTGCGACTCAGAATCAGTTTTTTCCCTACGCTGCATTTCTGGGTAACCGAGCAGTGCGCAATGATAATTCACAAGGAATAAGGTTTAATTTTACTTTAAAGGTATGTACAGCTGTCCCTGCTACTACTACCCTCAGCGCAGCGGAGACGAAGGTAGACCCGCCTTCGTAGTCACGGTTGATTTAAATGCTGGCGCGGAAAGCGCTGCTTTCTGGACAAAACGCGGCACAGCCTTACTACTTAGTCTCTCCACGTAATTTACAACGCTCTTAGAGTATTGTTATTTCTTAAGTGCACTTTATGTTCGATTTTCTAGTCATTCTGTGTTCAGCGTTGTTTCCGAAGATAGACAATAAACTGGAGTAGGCATGATCTCGCAAAGTTTACATGACTATATACAAATCTCACAACTTTTGCCAAGACCGAAATCCCGTGGATAAATAACATTGGATTCAAACTGCTACCTTTGCCCAAAGATTCCCCATAACAATTCATCTTAATCCTACTAAAGTCTTTTATACAGTAGGGGAGAGTGGGGAGAATTAGGACAGGGGCGAATTAGGACAAGCAAGATAACTCGGTTGTGAGTGAATCTAGGCTCCCGCTGCGTGAATTTTCAATACTATCAGAGACAACAATTTTTATTGCGGTTAGACCTCCCAAAACTATACTGAGAGTCCACGCTGACATAAGGGTGCTTTTCGAGAGCCTCACGCGGATTTTTTCCCAAATGCAAGATTACACGATGCTTCTGCCGAAGTACATTGGCTTACTCGCCATTTGGGGGTCGAAAACTAGGTCACAGAACGAAGATTTTAAGTCGTCGACGGGTCAAAATCGGCACACTTAAGCCCAAGTTATCGCAATTTTGCGAACAAAACGCCTGGGGGCATTTTTGGACGAATTGGTGGGGGCGAATTCGGACAATGCTAAATCCCATCTAAAATCGGTCGACTGGTCGCGTGTCTGGGTTTTTAAACGCTTTCATTGCACTTCGCCGTGGCCATAGTTCTTACATTCTAGTAACATCTAGTGGACACATTTTTGCATCCTGTCTACCGATAAAGTAGGCATGCGCTGCATATTGCTCTATATTGTACTGCGTGACCGGAAGTGTCGTCGCTCATCGATCTCGCTCGGATTTATGAAACTTTTGCAGGCTGCGACATGTTTTTTTGACCTGCCCGCACCTCACCTCGGGCCACCCAAATTTCTATTATCGTCTGCTATCGCCTATGCGCCATCAGTCTGCTGTTGCCGCTGCCATTGAGCTTATTTAGTATTTGCATTTTCCGATTCTTTGTGGTCGCGTGTTTCTCGTACACTTGAGTAAATGCCAAATTCTTCCCATGGAAATTGTTATTCATCAGTGCCAATTAATAAGTTCAAGTACCATGAGGTGACTATGTGCTGGATCTTTAGTGTTTGGAAGAGCTCGCGCGTACTCAGGTTATGAGTAATCGCTTGCATGCGTGTATAAGATTTATTCGATTATGCTAGTTCGGAGCGTTCGGAGCGCTCCAAACTCTCGGATGTCTGAACCAATATCAGCGATCGAAAGACAATGTTTGTCATTAGGTTTATTCGATTACGCCGGCGTGGCCGGCGTAATCGAGTCTCCACTGTCTGCTGCATCCGAAGATGAGTGTGATTCGCGAAATAATAGTGGTGACATATTTTAATACGAGAAACCCAATTAATACTTATTAGCTGCAATATTCGCTGCCAGCACACGTGTTTTCCCCTTAATTCCTCGTATACGTCGCACAATTTTTCCCACGTGATTTACATTGGTCTACCGAATTCTATCTGCACTACATCGGACAGAATCCTCTCGCAAATTACAACTTTTTTGGAAAGTGAATAAAAGCGTTTTTTAAAAATTCTTTTTAATTATGTATGTATTTTTTGCAAAGCATAGTATCGAGCAATAATAGTGTTAGACTTTGAGAGAGCATGACCATGGAAAACTCTGCTGCGGTATCTTTCGTTGTTCCAAGATTTGAATATGTTTGATACTGATTCCTGAAGCTATTCGAGTGGGTTGGAACTGATGGGTTGATAAACTCCCACGTCCGATAGGAGAATATTCATCTTTTCTTCATAGTCGGATGCTTTCATACAGCCAGTGATGTTACCCTTGTCTAGAATACATCAAAATATCTTGTGATAATCGTTCATTCAGCTGATTGCCTTCTTGCGTTATATCATCGCCTCTCTTTCTTCGCACTTCCTCTCCCCCTCCCCCCTTTCCCGCCCTCCTTTCCTTCTTCTCCCTCCATATATCTTTCTCTCTCGATTTCCTATCTTCCTTCTCTCTCTCACGGTGCTCTAGAAATGAGTTAAACCTAAAGGTATTCGCCGTTCAGAATTTTTCTACGCTTAAAATACATGATAAATGAATAAATTTCCCACAAGACCGAAAATCGTAACCGCCTCTGTTTTCGAGAGAAGTCCATTGTGAGATTCTCATATGAAAAAATGAGTCCTTACAAGTTGAACCTTATTTGTCTCAAGAAAACAGCGATCGTAGAATTCCATCCAGCCTCAACCCCTTCACATGTAAAATCTGCTGGATTTATCGAATACCACTTCTGGAAATTGAATTCGCCGTGAAATGCGTCGTGTGATTTTGGAGCGAAAATAAGTTAGTCCGTCATTATGACGCGAATGGGTCACACTCTACGTCCTTGAATGTGCCACAGAAACCAAAACAATATAAATCGAATAAAAAATGACTATAATCGCATATAAAAACAACTTGCCTTGGAAAGAGGATTGAAAAAAAATGAAAGATCCGATGCAAGGTATCATTTTCTCGACTATTTTTGGACTGTCACCCAACTATTACGCTATATTGACATTTTTGAGGATACACTCTGGAAGGTCTCTTGAACTTGTGGAAATCGAATCCTGTAATGCCTTCCGGTAAATTCAATTAGTTTGGAAAGGTAGGGGGACAATTTTCCCAATCCATTTTTCCCAATGTCAGAAGTTCCAAAACATATTTTTCCAATGGAATAATTTCCCAATGACATTTTTCCCGGGATCAAAAGTTTCAATTGATTTTTTTCCAAAACAGGAATGGAGTAATTTTCCACATATATTTTGAACAAAACAGCAGGAGTATGAAATATGATGTACAAAATTTGAGCTTTGATTGAGACAAAACGTGCAGAGTCGTTCAGCCCTGCGCTTAGAATTCCACTCCAACTCTTCTCGTTTATTTATTTATTTATTTATTTTAAACAATATACGGGCAATATGCCCTTTACAATACTGGACAATCAGAGTGGTTTAATTGTGAGGACAACATTTATCTATGCACTATGGAGAAACAGGCAAGGCATCATCAGGATATTTCTGGGGAATGACGACATTATTTCTCATCTACGAAGGATAGGATATGATATAAACGATATATAAATAATCGTTTGTATGAATAATCGGATTATATGTGATTGTACCCTCCATTATCCTATCCAAGTCATTTTATTTGGAATGTATAAGGAATGATATTCAATTGCCGTTTGTAACCAGTCTCATTCCATATTTATGGGCGTCCATATTATGCCTGGATCGAGCGTAAATATGAGTTTAGGAAATTATACTATTGGGAAAAATGTCATTGGGAAAAAATTATTGTGGGAGAAAAGAGCTTTGGGAAAAGAGTCTCTGGGAAAAATGTCTTTGGGGAACTTTTTTGGGAAAAATGGATTGGGGAAAATGTCCACCAATCGTTTGGAAATATTCTGAGTCAAAATCACATTCAACGTGTGAGTTCTTGCATCTTTCGCATCAAATTGAATCAAAATCGCAGGTATGAGGAATTTCTCAGGAGTTCTTTCTGGCAGGATAGTTTCAAATCCAATGTGGATTATCTCCTCGTTCTCAATATTCGTCATCTAGATAGTGTCATAATGCAAGAGTTGCAAGAATTCGCATCTCCAAAATGAGTCTCTACTTCGAATATTCCCAAAATAGTGGAGTTTCCCGCAAAGAGTCACAGAATTCGGTTTCAAGATGTTGATGAGATCAATCACAATGTACCCTGAAGAATGTCAATGGATGGAATAGAAGTTGGGTCACAGTCCAAAAATACTTAAAAATATGGTGACTTCCGTTGATGATTTTGTTTTTCCAGTCCTCATGATAGGGCAAGCCAGTTTTGTATTAATTCATAGATCATCAATTTTCATTCCATTTATAGTGTTTTGGTCTCTCTAATATCACATCTATGGACGTAGAGTGTGACCCATTCGCGTCATAATGGCGGACTAACTTATTTTCGCTTCAAAATCACCTCATGACGCATTTCACAACGAATTCAGTTTTCAGAAGTGGTGTTCGATGAATACATGAGATTTTACATACGAGAGGGTTGAGGCTGGATGAAATTCTACGACCACTGTTTTTCTGAGACGAAGGTCCATCTTGTAAAAACTCATTTTCTTTGTAGAAAAATCTTTAAGTGGACTTTTCTCGAAAACGGGAGCCGTTACGACTTTTGTTCTTGCGGAGAAATGTCACATTTATCATGTATTTTGAGCGTACAAAAATTCTGAAGGGCAAACACATTTGGGTTGAACTTATTTTTAGAGCACCGTGCTCTATCCATCAGCACTGACTTCACTCGGATATTGCGTGGATGTCTCTCTGTATAGGTGATTCAAGTATGCTGTACTGACGAGAGTAGATTTCTAACGTTAGTCTACGAAACCTAATAGTTTTTAATTGATGTAACTTTCATTGACAAGTTCTCGACACGCTGTGTGGAAATGTGTCTTTTCCGCACTGATTTTCCACTTTCTCGCGCAATTTGCCGAAAAACACAGTCTGATACATGGGTGTTGAATCTATTTTTCACATCCTCGTGTTGATTCCGATCTTCGCGTATGGGCCCTACGGCTCGGGTCGAAAACCCAACACTCAGACGCGAAAGAAGGTGTTTACACTCTAGTATCGAAATGAACTATTTTTCATTAAGGTAATTTTTTATGTCCCAAGTATTGACAGTGAACCATATAATTGTTATACTCAGTGTGTTGCACTGGTAATTCGATAAGGTCAACAAACCCCGTAAACGAAATGTCTCAAAAACATCTCATTTGCCAGAATTTGTTGCAATTACATATTTTGCACGATAGATTTATAGTCCCCCGAGATCGAGTTGAAGTCAACGAGAATATATTCTGCAGGACAGGGGACGATCCAAGAAATTGTGATAATTTCGTCAAGGTTTTCGATCAAGTAAAGAGTAAAGACATCAATTTCTTGGTTTTTGACTAAGAATATAATGGAATAAGTTGATGGTTACGCCGTTGGAAAAAGTCCTTCTATCCTTGTGACTAATAGTACAAAACTGTCTCCATTAGAATGCAGAGCCATTTTGGTTGGATTCAATTGTGACGAGATTTTCTTGGAAGAGAGAGGTTCTACGGTTCTACTGCATATCTATGCCCTTAAATATTGAGATCTGTTTTTTAGGTTCGTCATTTCTGGAAAAATTCTTTCAGTCATTTCAGTTCCATTCAAGTATCAAGATGTTGTAGTAACATTTTATCATCATATGGTTACAGGATTAGTAAAAAAAAGAAACTCATACAACTTTATTGTAAAATATCAATTTATTCCTAGTCCCAATCGTTTTTCATAATTAATTTTGAATGCATTAGACATTAGGACATCGAACTCCATTCATGATATACAAATTAAGGTATAAAATTACATCTCCAAGATACTTCGGTATTGCTCGGCTTCGTATTCTCAATTTCGTTTGTAGAAGACCAAATTAATTGTGAGATCCAAAACTATAGCATCAACACACAACTTTGACATAACAATGCACATTCCAATTTCCATGCTCCCACGGTAAAATATGGTAATAAATGGGATAACAACTGAAACTATCATTCAAGCCTATCAAGTATGTCAATCATCATTTTCATTGGTCACCGAAAGGTGCCAAGCGATTCGGCTAGTGTGACACATTGTGGCCAACATATTTTCCTGCAGTGCGTGTGATCGATTTCCCCGTACACTTCGAATGGTTTTCACAGCTGGATATTCTGTCTTGAGTTACTTCCCTATCGCCAATGAAGGAAGCTTCATTTCTTTCATAAGGAGAAACTCAGTAGTGGCAAGGAAATGAGACATATCTGCCGAAACTGAGCTGAAACGTTACCAAAATTTCGCTTCAAAAATTTGAATGACACATGAGCACAGTGCTCCTGAAGGAGTGATAAGTCTCGCTGAAATGTCGACGAAAACGGGTCACG
This sequence comes from Eretmocerus hayati, assembly GCA_029851415.1. Lineage (NCBI taxonomy): Eukaryota > Metazoa > Arthropoda > Insecta > Hymenoptera > Aphelinidae > Eretmocerus > Eretmocerus hayati. The sequence goes on from CM056743.1 coordinate 49,605,173, forward strand.
CTATTTTGTAGGGTTACGCGAGTACATTCAAATCCCGTTTCAACGAAAATCGCAGCTGATCATTTACTGAAATGCGAGCAAGAAGTGTGAAAACGCCATTTAACTTCACGTATTTCCATCGGCATATATAAGCAGTCAAAGGATGTCAGTAGCATAGTGGCTGACACAACGTCTCCAAACGGGTTAGAGGGGTGTCAATGTGCATTTTCATAGGAAATTTCCCGTAGAACGTGCTGGTGCATTCCATTTTTGATATCTCGCATAGTTCTTGAGATGCGAACCAAGTAGAACAAGAGCCGTTAGCAAAATGCAATCACACAGCAACGTCTTGTTTTGAGAATGGCATCGACAAAGAGGGTATGGGGACCAAGATGAGGTATTGATTCACGATTTTTATTGTATTTTTTCATGCAAAATACGAATTTGGGACCACTTTCATTCTCACTAGTCAAGTTTTCATTAGAATCGCGGAGAACTGTCGTGATTTTCCATAATAATTCATTACTATTGGGCGCATAACAATTCGATCGAATCAGCCCTTTGGTGTATTTCTGAGTGCGTTTTCGGATCTTAGCACCTTTTGCATCATATTGAGTGGACCGGGATACATTGAACAAGTATATCAGAAAGGATCTTGTCCGACTTCGTGGAAACAGCGTTTGATTGATTGCTTAGTATTCTTCTAAAAATTTGAATAAAATCTGGACGTTTCTGGAAAATTACGACAGTTCCCCGCAATTCTAATGGAAACTTGACTAATGAGAATGAAAGTGGTCCCAAATTCATATTCTGCGTGAAAAAATACAATAAAAATCATGAATCTATTCCTTATCTTGACCTCCATATCCTCTTTGGCGATGCATTTCTCAGTACAAAACGTTGCTGTGTGATTGCATTTTGCTAACGGCTCTTGCTCTACTTGGTTTGCATCTCAAGAACTATGCTAGATATCAAAAAATGGAATGCACCAGCACGTTCTACGGGAAATTTCCTATGAAAATGCACATTGACACCCCTCTAACCCGTTTGGAGACGTTAATTGTGTCAGCCACTATGCTACTGACATCCTTCGACTGCTTATATATGGCGATGGAAATACATGGAGTTAAATGGCGTTTTCACACTTCTTGCTCGCATTATAGTGAATGATCAGCTGCGATTTTCGTTGAAACGGGATTTGAATGTACTCGCGTAACCCTACAAAATAGCGTGACCCGTTTTCGTCGACATTTCAGCGAGACTTATCACTCCTTCAGGAGCACTGTGTGAGATTAGTGGAAAACCTAGTCTACATCTCAAATAAAATGACTGGACTTTGATAGATGTAACGTTGAGGGATGATTAAGTACAGTATGCAGCTTCCCTGTTGCGTCAATTTTTACGAACATTTGTCGGAGTGGCAGATCAATTGTGTTAAACTCTCTACAGAAGTGATTGAGACTTGGAGAATCTTAATGCACGTATCTGATCCCCCTGATCCCAAGGACAACGATAGGAAAGTAATGAGAGATAATAACATCTTCAACTTTGTGACAAGGTAATAGTAATCTGGGCCTTGGTATAACACAATTTTCATCATATCATCATCGCGTCCGAGTGGTTAACATCCCTGGTAGAAATTCTGTTTGATGAAAGATACTCTTGGACATGACTCTTTCAGTTTTTACCCAAGTGGCAGAAAATTGACGACTTCATATCCGTAAATGTGTTATCTTGGAAGCAATTTCTTCCGAAGATCATTTCCACCTGGACATTGAATTTGACATTCATGGCAGAATCAACCATTTCCAATGAAAGAGACTTGCGTTATTCTTTAAAAACTTAAAAATAATGTGAAGTATCTTATCAAATGTGGAGGGAGTTATTCCGTAAAAAATCTGGTTGGCTACGACCAGAAATAATCTTTCAACTCAAGGTGAATGTGAAATATATTATAGAGATGCTGACGAGACCTTGGCGGGGGGAGAATACCGTGTTTCTAAGGGAAGTAGCGGTATTAGCTGGCAGATCTCCATCGGTGACAACCATCATTTCCGTAACAGCCTTGACCTTCTCTAGCCAATCGGCTTTGAGCGCGTTTACATCTTCTTTCATTTGAGCAAACCTATTTTTAACGTAGAGTCCATAGTTCAGCCAGGCTGGATCACCGGGTGGGGGCTTGTAGGTGTAAATGTCATCCAGAGCGTCCTCTATCGTGGCGTTGACGCTGTCCTTGAAATTCAACCAATCTTGATTCATCATGGCCATAAGTTTCGATTGAACTACATTTGTTTTCAACGATGCGACGTCGCCTTTTAAATCAGTGAAAGTTTGGTTCAGATATTTGCGGAAATTGGCCCACTGAACCGAGTCACCAGCCGGTATGGTCGCGATGTCTGCTAAGATACCGTCAACTGTGTTGTTGATCTGGCTCTTCCAAGTGGCCCAATCAAAAGATGGGTCACCCAGTGGAACGCGTTCGACAGCCTCGTTGTCCGCGAGCTCCTTCACCTTGAATCCAGCGACCTTATCCTTCAACTGGCTCACGGAAGCCCTGATTGCCTGTTTGTACGCAAGCCAATCCGCAACGGGGCTACCTACTCCCGGTTTTCGCACTTTAATTTGAGTTACCAAGTCATCCAGAGACTTATTTAGATCCTGCCTGAAACCAACTACATCGATCGGTCCCATCGGGGTCATGCTGGCTGCCCGTAGCATAGCAGCTCGCGTCTTGGGCTGAGCCGAGTAAAGGAAAGCGTACTTTTTCCTCGTGCCAGCAAAAATTCCAGCTACTTTTTGCCTAAATATCAGCCAGTCTTCTGGAGGGCTACCCGGAGGTGGCCTAAGCGCGTTTATCTGTGCAACGACGTCCTCGACCGTTCTGTTGGCGTTGCTCTGGGCCACCTCCATGTCGCTCGGGTCGGAACTTGGATCACCATCCAATTTGAGAAGAGGTTTCGGATGAAGAGCAGCAAACTGGCCCATGAAACCGTTGAAGGTATCATTCAACTGACTCTGGAACTTGAGCCAATCCGCCGGTGTACTCCCGGGTGGAGGTTTACTTGCTGCGATCGAGGTGATGATTTCGCTCAGCGTCCCGTTCAGCTGGTCTTTGAATTGAAGCCAATCGAAGGGTCCAGGGTTGGTGCCTATGTCAGTCAGCTCTAGTACTGGATTTGCAGGCTTAGGTTGCTTGGGTTTCTTGTACTTGGCCTTCCAATCAAATGGTGTCGAGTCATCGGTTGCGTCGCTCAGACTTTCCATCGGCGAGGCCGTGGGTTTCGACCAAAGATTGTTGAATTTGTTCTTTATATCCGCAAATGAGTCATTGATCTTCCTCTTGAAGGACACCCAATCTCCTGGAAGACCACCTGAAATGGGCTTGCTCGCGTTGATAGAGTTCACGACGTCCGAAATCGTCGCATTAATCTGATTCTTGATCTTAGTCCAATTGATAATCGGAGCGTCGTCTGCGGTCACATCGTCCGCGCTTTCCTCCAGCACAGGATGGATCAATTTGAATTTGTCCGTTATACCTATTATCGTATCGTTGATTCGTTTTCTGTAGGCAAGCCAGTCTGAGGGAGGGCTACCCGGAGGTGGTTTACTTGCCCAGACGGAATCCATGATCTCTGCAACTGTTCTGTCTACGTCGTTTTTAACGCTCAACCAATTCGAGTCATCTACCTCTGTGGTCAACTTAGACGCAACAGCCTCGGTTGGCACCGACTTGGGGTTCAGTGCGGCGAATTTGTTCCCCAGATCGGAAAACGAACTATTCAAGCTCTTCTGGAAAGCCAACCAATCTTCGGGCAGACTACCGGGAGGGGGTTTCATAGCCATGATGTTGGAAATTATTTCGAATATCGAATTGTTAACTTCGGACTTGAAGCTCATCCAGTCTTGCGCTTTGATCTCAGTGTCTGTCGGAGACAAGACTGGTGGCTCTGTTTTCCAAGGGTCGAGCGAAACTTTCGGCAAATCATCGCAAGAAACGATCGGATTATCCGGACCTGTAGAGCGCATCACTTGTGCTTGAATTTGCGTTATGTTGTCGGATGTTTCGCAGATAACGCGAGCCAAAGATGTCTTCCGTATTTCCCTCAGTTGATCTGAAAAAAAATTATGCAATGATCATGGAAAGTTATAAAAAAATTTATTGTTCTCTCATATTACTCATTGTCAGTCCAACAATCCTCGTCGATCGTGGAATTTGACAGTATGACAGGACAAATCTGAAGTTTAGAGAAGCAAATCACTTTGTTGCGCCGTAGCGTAGCTTTTGGCCATGTTTGGAATAAAAAAAGAATGTTACAGAAAACCGGTCCTTCAGAAATCCTACATGCATCTATGCAAGGCCACAAGAACGTAAAAAATCTTTTCATCATTATTTTTCTGATTGTCCCCAGAAATTTTCATGCATGAGTTATGTCATAAAATCGATCAATAGATTGGAGATTTACAGTGAACTCGGGTAAGTTTAATTATCTTCATGAAATCCTGACAAACTCGCTTCCAATCTGTTGAATCGTTAAGTATTAATTAGCCGTATTTACATTTGCACGGCTTAGCATTGCTATTATATAGTTCGTGATTATAATATGATGTATGAAGATAATCATAACGTTTTAATATGAGGCTACATGATCAATGCTGATATATTCTGCAGCTGTACCTCGAAATGAAGACTCATTATACTCAACCCTAATATATGGTGTACGCTCACTTCTCAACGAAACTAGATAATCCCCAAAGTTTGGGGGAAATCTGTGACCCCCGCGATTGGTGCCCTTGTGATAATAGTCTGGATGATCTCCCCAAAATTGCATTATTCCAAAATATAGGGGATTTTGACAGAAAGCCCTTTTTACGATGACAAAATGTTTAGAACAATTACCCCTGTCTATTTTTCATTGAAATTCAAGAATGCTGAGGTACACGGTGAACCATTCATGGCAAAATTTATGGATTTTAAAAACTGTCAGATATCGACTAGTCTCTTAAAGACATTTCATGTCAAAATTACATTACCCCAATTGAATCCAAAGAACTGATTGCTCGTGATCATATCTCAAAGATTGTCTGCAAAGTTGATGGGTGACTGTTATAATGTTGTTGCAATCGACTCTCGAATCGACTCGAGTGACTAAAGAACAAGAAGGAGGCATGGAGTGCTGTTTTGGCGAGTGAGATCAAGGGTGGGCAGATTGCCTGTCAGATGCAGGAATTCCGCTCAGTGATGGTCGGGGTTATAGTGCACGAATGAATGGGCGCAAATGGGGGACAAGAGCAAGAGGAGTTATATTACTTTACCTGGGCTGAAGGAGCCGGGCTGATTGGCGAGCTCGTACCAATATCTGTCGCCCATTCGCAGCCTCTCGAACTGTCGGGCGATCAGGCACGTGAAGGTCGGTCCGAGCAGCCCGTCCCCCTTGGGCAGCTCGGCGAGCGCGCCCGTGTACAGATCCACGTCGTCGACGTCGGCGTAAAGTTTGGAGATGCCGTCGAGGGCCTCGGCGTCCATCTCGCCGCTCAGATCAGCAAAGTTGGACGGACGGGCGAGCCCGCAGTGCTGTCTCCACTGGGTATACCCTGGCAGTCCGTGGTCCCTGCCGCGCTGGATGTTCAAGGACACGAGGTCGAGGCCGCACGGCACGCTCTTGTTGCTCAGCGGGTCCTCGAACAGGTGCGCGGTCAGCTGCGAGCTGACGTGGGTCGACGTTCTCTGGATTGTATTCGAAGTTGCTGATGTTATCGAACTTTCCACTCCTCCTGCAACATTCAGATGGATGCAGTTCAATTAACTGTTTCTTCGGGTCGGACGTCAGAACACGTAACCATCCACGGCTTACTTTCGACGTTTCCGCGATCCGCTGCTCACTCGAGCTACTCGTGAAATTGATAGTTCCAAGCACGAGGTCAAGAGAAAAGGGCTCTGGGTATGCAAGTCATATTTGAGAAGGCTTGATAGCGCATTCGATGTACTTTGAGATGTGTTTGAGGCACCTAATCGATTTCGTGGAGATGTCTGGGGGCCTATCGAAGTGGTTTGCACGATGTTGGCTTGCGCACGCGACCACCGCGCGGAAATATTTTTGCACGAGTGCAACTCCGGACCTACCCTCGTCATGTGTTTAATTTGGCAGGATCTCCGAACGCTTTGGAAGCTGCGAATGAAAAGCAGACTGGAGTGGTACTGTGCGGCCTGTACTTCTATTTCATGGACGAATCATCATCGTTATTAATTTTACTCATTACAAACAGCGCAAGTTGCACTCGAGCAAAAAATATTTCCGCCTGGCGGTCGCGCGTGCAAGCCACGCAACAACGCGCAAATTACTTCGATAAGCCACCTGTCTGGAAACATTGGTATGGAAATAATTTCGACTTTTGGTGCAAAGATGTCAGGGAATATGAATTGTCACGGGTAAACAGAGATCGACCCACAAGGGACGGATTTTTGTTCCGGAACACAAATATTGTTCAAAACGAGGTTCAAAATCTTTTTACAGATTAGTACTACACTCTACAGAGAACATGAGGAATCTAGACCAACACTGACAAATGGGCCTACCTTATGACGATACAGCCATAAACTTCATCTTTATCCACGCGGGTCTATGTTGAAAAGTCATATTAGAGTAGTTCCTTGGGAATTTCGATTTCTGGCGGTCGAAAATGTGCCATCCCCCAATCTCGAGGTGATCATTCCCGAAAATTCTATGAGGTACTTTTCAACTTTTTGAAAGATGTATAGAATACAAATCAACTCACGCATGAGTATGAAAAATCCCAGTCATCGCGGTACCATAGGATACCACGGAGAGCAAAGTGGTATGGCAGGAAAACTGACATTTATCACAAAAACTGATCTCACTACCAAGCGATTCAAAGCAGGAGTCTTGAAGTTCTTGGGGCTTCGATTTATCCATCAGGAAATTTGAAGAGGCCTGCAAAGACCTCGTATCTGCCGCACTCGTATAACACGAGACTGAGCAAAAAATTTAAGAAAAAGTGGATTTTTGATATTAAAAAGTACACCGCAAAAGGTGAAATCCAACTCTCTCCGAAGAAATGATCGGTGCACGGGGGCCTGAGATGAGGCAAATTCACGTTTATCGAGGCTAAATGATTAGAATTTTTGTCAAAATTGCGCCACAAAGTATACGTGCTCACCGTGCACACAAAAAGTGGTCTTCTGGCTCTCATAACAAAAGGATACGATGCTTAATACCATGTATTTGCTCGACCGAAGCCCAAACAAAGTCCACCGTAGCGCTTCACACTTGCAAAGGGTAAAAAGAAGAAAAGCGACGTCACTCGAAACAGGAATTCCGACCCCTTTTTAATCATGTTTTCTTTGGATAACCCTAGATCAAAAAATCAAATATCGCGCTGAAAGGAGCCTGAAAAAATGTCAAAAAAACCTTGCACGATTTTTTTCCAAGCGTTCCGAGGGCTCGAACAAGCAGATACACATTGTTCCAAGGTATCCACAGAACTACTGATACTAAGGTAAGTGTACCCATCATGCCCCTCCTTAAGCCCTTTTACCAATAGATTTGGCCTACCTCAATATTTTTGAACATATATCATTGAGTTTTGAAGTTTGTTTCAAGTCTTTCAAAACGAGCTAAGGTAAGTTCAATTCCAACCAACCAGAGTTGAGCTATTGCGACTTTCCATAAAATTGATTCTTTGTGAGCTCGCGGAAGTGTGTACCCAATATGCTTCCGTTATGACATTTCTCAACAACTCTGATATATCATTTTAATCTTGTTTCAATGTACTTCAGTTCATTTTAAAGCTTGTATAGAGACCTCCAGAATGAGCTGAAATACGTCTGTTTTGATTAACTCGAGTTAAAGTGTCTCAATTTTTCCAAAGAAATCTATATAAATCGGCTATGAAGTGCATAATGGTATATAACGCAACAAGTGTGAGAAAGTCAATTTCCGCACAAGTTGGCAAACGAGTGCGAGAAGTTAATATAATTGAATGTATATGTTGTTGTAATTAAATGCACCACTGTCCGAGCAACATCATCTTGAGGACGAAATTTCGAAGGGAGACCTAATTCAGAGGAATGACGTGACGTCATACTTTGGAACTGTGCGTAAATAAAAATTCATGAGAGCGAGAAGTTTCATTCACGCACTTTCCTCCAGTGCGTAAATGTAAAACTGTGTGAGATGTCATTTCCGCATTATTTCTCGTACTGTGAACAAAGAAGGAAAGTCTCATTTACAAATTTGCGCAAAGAGTTGCAAAATGTCGTTTTTATCGGTGTGCAACCACATTTGGAGCTTCCTGTCGGTTTCCAACGCGATTTCCGACCTATTTTGACGTGATAAACACATTCCAAATAACAAAAGGAGTCATACTGCACTGCACCGTTTCCAGAAAACAATATGGAGACATTTTCGGTGCACACCAATTTTAATTCCATTTTTGCGAGTAATCCTCGTATTTTGCTCATAGAAAGGCTCCAAATATAAGTTTTGCAATTTCCAAAAACGGATTTCGAAGGCCTTTGGGATAATCGAATGCGCTGAACTACGTTAAAGCTGGTTGATACAAACAATTTTGGCACCGATTTTACTAAATGCAATTTCATTGGCGAGTAAGCAAACCCGAAAAATGCAAAAACTTACTTTGCATACTTTGGGAGACGCAGAATTTATCGGGGGTCGTTGCGAATCATTCATTTTCTCATATTTCAACATAACGAAAGTAAATGAAATTGCATGAAAGTCAACGAGTGCCCACTTCTGAGATCTGCATATAGGGGCATGTTGGGTACACTGACATTATATCTATAGATAAATTTGTAACGCCAAGATTTTTGTCAGAATCTTTGAACAGGAGGCTGACTAGATGGAAAGAGTCTGGATTCTTCATATTCTATGGTACGAAAGCTTAAAGAAATTTCGATGAGAATTGGTCGTCTGAAGCGGCGAAAGGTCCTTCATTGTAGACTTTAGGCCTTAGAATTATCTCTCTCAAGATCTATCAAGAACATATACTTACATCTAATATCCTAAAAAAATCGATTCATAGAAGAGAAATATCGTGTTTCTCACATAGTTTGTCACGTCTTACGGTAGTTTTCACTCGAGGGAAGTTGATATATATATATTTGAAAATACATCGTTTATAAGCTCGTTCCCCGAATATAATAAGCCTGGCCGGATTTATTTCCTCAGTAGGTCATACAATAAGAGAAACATGGTATTATCGATTGGAACTCAAGAGCGGCTATTTCCGGAATTTCAGTGAAATCCACGATTCAGATGCATCCCGAATACACAACGGTCATATGATAACTAGAACTGAACTTTAATGAATCCTCAAAGTGAGAATGTAATTCAATATAATATTTGGATTACTGTGGTTGTATCGCTAAAAAAACCTTCTAAAATCTGTAAACCAAGAGAGAAATCTGGAGTGGCACATTAAAATGCATTGCGTTTGAGGAGTATAAATTGACAGTAGACATAAAGGACTTTTTTAATCAGCGAAATTCGTCAAAGCGGGAAAGAGCTTTCGAATAAAGTACTAGGATGGAAAAGAGTTGGAGCTGGAGCGCCCGAATTTTCAAGCTCATGGAAGCTCGCAGACTGCTGAAATTACGGATAATCGGATTCGGATGAGACTGGATAATAGATTGCGGCAGCGATGCGGTGCACTCCGAGGATGACAAACGAGTTATGCGTCGACCTGTGGAGTTATGTGAATCTACAAAACATAGATACTCTCTGGAGCTTGGCGATTTCATTCCTCGACATTTTCACGTCCACGCGAAGCATGTCAGCCTGGAAGAGCAATTGGCGTCGCGAAACGCTAGGGAACGCCGTATACGTGTATACTTCACAGTCTGATTGGGTGGTGTGGGCGACTATCGCGCTGATTTCCACATTCAAATGAGATTACAGCTCCAACAGTGGTGGATGCTGCCAACGCGGATGGTTGGACACACGAATATAGCAAGCGCGTGGCGCGGGGATATACACAAACCCAGCCAGCCTGTGGTGCGCCACCAGTGCGGCTGGATTACTCGCGAAGAAGCCAGATTTTGAATTGCAGATGGGCACCGCTGTATAGTGTAATTGCAAACTCACCCTCGCTGTAGAGGTTGAACGGGTTGAAGAGCATGCGGTGCAGTTGGACGTAGGATGAGGTGCCTTTCTGCTGGTCGGTCATGCGCATCAGGCCCGGAAGTAGGGTATGCGCGAACCTGAACGCCGCAGCGGCAAAGTGATTGGCTATCGACGGATCGGCCTGCGCTGCGTCGTCCAAGGTGAGGGGCTCTTCGGTGGCGGGTCCCAAACCTCGGACCTGAACCTCGCTGGGTCCGAGCACGATGGGCAAAAACTCGCGGTAGGTTATGTGCTGCAGCTGGGCCCCGACAACGCGCCGGGCTTCTTGGTACAGCCGCTCGTCGTCCCACTCGGGGTTGAGCGCGGCGAGCTTGGCCGCGAGCTGGTTGTGCTGGCGCGCCCACAGCAGGTGCATCGTCGTCAGGTGGAGATTCTCGTTGGCCCGGGCGTCGCCGCTGGCGAAGCAGTAGCGGCCCCGGGCGAGCTCTAACGCACGGTTGCAACCGTCGTCGGGATCGGTACTCGCCGGAAGCAACTCTCGGCCGTCCGGAGTGAGCTGCATGCGCAGCCGACCTCCGACGAGATCGCGCAGCTCCAGGGCTGAGGTAGCGTCGGCACCGTACACCATTGAGCCATCGATGAACGCCGACACCTGTAAAACGTCCATTGAGAATCATCAATGGGAACAGAACCGCGCTGTTCCCAAGATGTCGCGACACAGACATGCCTCGTGAATTTCGGTGCGTTGCCCAGGTGAAAAAACGTGCCGGGGTATGGAAGTGTTGTTCGAGTCAATTCAAAAGGAAAAAGGGGTGTACGTCCAAAATGAACCTGCTCTGGCGGATAATTAATCAAAAGGCCAATTCCAAAACTCTTCAAGAGTATCCAGAGTAGAGAGCGACTCTGATTGATAGATTATTCGATTATTGTAAGTTAGATATCCCAGATACAACCTTTACATATACATATATGGGTTATAGGCCATGGACATTATCGGGAAAACTTTCACATTTTGGACCAGAAAAATTCAGAAGTTGAAAACTGATGCCCCGCATATCTATCCCGATTTTTTCCAATCCTTTTCGCGTATTGAGTATTGATATGTTATAAAACATTTGCAGAAATTGTTCGTTCAACGCGTTAGAACAGTATATGTGTTTTTCACATGTGTAAGACATAGGGAAAATACTACATGGACCTGACATTTCGGGTTTTTGACGTTTTATTGTCTAGCGAGAAATCCTGACGCGATGGGACCAAATGAACCTGAAATTCGTGTTTAGATGGTCGATTAGAGTCGGAAACACATGCTCTGGAGCAGATAATTTCATTCCTTCATCTTTTTGCGTGCTATCAAGTATCCCACCAGGGAACGCGCCGAAAGTTATTCGCACTTTTCTCCGATATTCTTGCGATTTGGACTAAACGACGAGAAGATGAATACTTGTTATCATCTAACTTGAGTTCGTCTTCTCGTCGATTAGCTCAAATCGCGGGAGTATTGGATAAAAGTGGGAATAACTTAGCGCAGGCACCTCCTAACCTATAATATGGGCACATTGTAATTCTCACATTCATCCGATTCTCTTGCGATTTGGGCGAAGCGATGAGAAGCCGAACTCAAGTTAGATGATAATAAACGCAGTCTTCTCGTCCTTTCACCCAAATCGCAAGCAAATTTGATAAAAGTGCGAATAACTTCCAGCGTGCACGGTGACCGCATCGCCTTAAAGTATACATGGACCTGACATTTCGACCTCAACACGTTCGCGGCGACGGGTCCCACGGGTGGGACCCGTTTTTGTTCGGGCTCTAGTGAGCACCAAACAACGTAGACACATCCAATGGCTTCTGTAGCGGTTTTTACTCACTATATATGATGTCAAGAACATACGTACACGCCAGTTTCAGTATCGGACTTGATTTGTTCGAGCTACGCCATAAAAACTCAATTTTCGTGGGAACGGCGATGAATAGCACAAAAATAGCAAGTGAATTGTGAATATATCAAGTCCGTTTGGATATTTCACAACGTATCTTAGCTTATTCGAAAGCTTACGCCAAAAGCTACAAAATGAGTCCAAGTACAAGTAATTTGAGCGAGATAGAGCCAAGTTATCAGAAATTTAGACGCAAAATAACCATGAGGCAAACCGAGTGAATAGTTGACATTGCAATTGCACTTCCTCTCTTCTCAATCTATTTTATCTCTCCGCGTACGAGGAATCTTTTGTATTTAGAAAAGTTGAAGAGCATCCCGAATGAGAGTTCCTATCTCATGGATTCACGAAGGTAGAAAATCATACTCGCGTGGATCACAATCGCAATCCGCGGTTCACAAATGCCAGACCAAAACTCACATTCCAAGCCATGCTAGCGAATCACCCTAATGGTACCGAGAAATCAACAAATGCTCCCGAAAAGCTAAAGATTGCATCTTAGGATCACTAATTTTGGTAGTTCGATCATTCACTCCATCCCCCATTGCACGATAGAAATTTTCGCGTGTTCCACCGGTGGGACCCGTCGCACTGAAAAGAGTCGGACTTAATTGTGTGCGACGGGTCCCACCGGTAGGACCCGCAAAAGTTCTCAAATTTCTTGTATATACATACTAAATTGATCACAAATCAAAACGTTTGACTATTATAGGTGCAAAATCATGCGTTTGTACTCTCTCGCACTCTGGGACGGAATGCCGGTTTTCACCGTCGCAGCGAACGTGTTAAAATTGCTCCCAAAAATATTGAAGCTGACGTAGGAATTTTCCCGCGTAGAATTTGTCTATTCCTATCATATTTTGATGGGAAAAATTGTTCAAACCCAGATAAATTGACTGTTAGTAAGGTAACGTGTTTTACATGAAATTGACAAAGTCAATTAGGTAGCTAATTTTTGGCTAAAAATTTACATGCGGCACTCAAAATTTCAATTCTTGGCTTTTTCTCACGTTAGTATTTGATTGTTTGACATGTTTCTTTGAAATTTTGTCCGTGACAAAATCCTTCAGAATGAATTTGAGGTGCGCTGTTGTTATTTTGTGAAAATTTCTCATTTTTAGTGAAAATCCCATAACCAGAATGAGGTACATGGATCGGGGTCCAATCTAAGCATTTTGGCCAATAAAACCTATGAAAAATAGTTGGTTCAATATTGTATTTTGAGGGATTAAGATTTGATGGTAGCCACTGCCTTGAATATTTCGACTGCGAGTACAACAACTTATGGGCATTTCAACACTTGATCTTTGAAAATAAAAAAGATGACTTGACGGATCCACCTGAAAGTTCAGTACCAATTGTATTCCCATAGGATACATGAATAGAAACTTGAATGGTGTAATTCAGAGCTTGCCCGTTGAGATGCAAGTCCATGACACCTTCCGGGTAAGTTCTCGCGATAATGGGCGTATAAATCTTTCATTTTTTTTTGCGTTTAGGTAAACTGAATACCTAGCGACATGATAAACTTTCACGGAATCATTGATTACAAACTCTACGTAAGCCATTGCTCGCCAAAAACTTCTGCACTACGTAGCGGAGGAGCCCCCAATAAGTAGATTCTTGTTGCAGAATTGAATGTATCAGAGTATACATTTTCGAGTTCCCGATTCGATCACTTCAAGGCCACGTATCGCGCATTTTCTAACCAATTCAACTCGTTATGTGTGTTTGAGCAGCTATCTAGTAGTGAGCTAATTCCCTCATTCAAATAAATGTTGCACCGATCACGAAACTTGATTTTTGAACGCATGAAAGAATGTAAACTGGAATATGGTGACTCGATTTCAATAAAGGATTCATAACCAGAGGATGAATTTTCAATCGACGGTGTTTTTTGGAATAATTCATTGCAGACACTAATTTAATCTGGAAGTGCGATTTGCAGAGCCATAATTCGTCGTTCATGATTTATGTCGCGACCCGCGATGGCATTTTGGTCCTGTTCAACGAGCAAATTCCATTGATCATTCTGAAAAATGGAGTGCATTTGGCGTTGATGTGCAAATAATTCACGATTCATAACAAAGATGCATGTAATCAACTTGTTATCGTAGTTCCCAGACAAATTCGAATTTCTCTGACCATGTTTGCATCAGTTAGAATTCCATGGACACCTCATTAGCATTTGTGATTGAGTTCTCGAGAGAGCTATAGAGGAAGGACAGTATTCAAAACATCATAATTCGGATTTACATCGCGTGGATCAGCTACATCGAATCAGAAATATCATCTTTACGGTTGCGTTTTCGTTTACTGCAGAGCTTTATTCAAAAGTACTTTCATATTCGAATGCTTAACCATACTTGACGATAGATCTAAATCTCAACTAGAGAAAAAACGGTGGCTATTGACGCTTCATGACGAGTGTTATAACTACAGACAGTAATACTTTGTCACAAAATCCAAATACAGTAGAATCCGGTTATAACGAGCTCCAAGGGACCGAAGAAAAATGCTCGTTACAACCGGACCTCGTTATAACCGGACTTCGATTTATCGGCTCAAATTCATATAATTTCGTTATAACTACCCCTGATGAATGAAAAACAACTAATCTTTAGTTTGTAAAGTATCTTTTATCAAAAATTTATATAACTAATGATGATTCACATTCAGAATACGATGACAGGGTGACAATGACGTAGATGTGCATTAATCCACTTAATGGTATGGACAAATAATATTCAGGAATTCGCATTTTGTCATGAGTTCAAAGAACCGCAAGACAAAAATGAACAAATACACGTGATGGAAAATGAAAAATTGTAACTGAGAAATTTCAATGTTGCTTCAGAGTTTACGAGAACGCACTCGTCATCAAATGTCTCTTCCTTGTATCCGATCTATCCATTTTGCTCACTTAGAATCGTACTGCATGTGTATTCGCATTGGTACTCGTGTTTACCTCGAGTCTTGGGCTCCCGAACTCAGAATCGTACGACGTTAACATTGATTTGCTCGGTATAGCCGGTGCCAAAACCAAATTTTGACAGAATTTTCGCTCGTTATAACCGGACTCTCGTTATATCCGGATCGTTATAGCCGGACCTGTTTGCACATACATTATATGGCGGCCAACCAAATCTTCCAAATCTGCTCGTTATAACCGAATTCTACTGTAATCTCCAAATAGGTGCGTACCCCTATGAACGTATTAAATTCTTGACTCAAGGAAATGAGGTTTGCCTACTCTCACTGAAAAAAACCTTGCGATAACATTGAACCGCAGAACGAGTATGCAGAAACTTTTTGTTCCTGAGGCTAATTGGAATATGATTATCGTAGATCTATAATTAGAATCAAGATTTGGGTCTTTCAACAGAGGACTCCGACGATCCCGGAATACCTATTAGTAAGTCCCGTGGGTAAGTTACTATATTTCGCGAATATGATGACAGATTAACTAGCCCCCATTGCGCTACGTAAGAGATTCAAAATCAATAATTTCACGATGGTAATGAACTTCAGTCGGTTTCAGTCAACAAATGATATTTGAGTTTCTCTGGTGGTTTCTTGTCAGTATTAAGTTAGGTTGGCAAATTGTTAGTTTCCGAGCTATGGCTTCGTGGCGGCCAAACGCCCTGAAGCATCATCAGCGATGCCATGAGTGCCGCTGAAATCAGTACGTGACTCGTATGACGAGAAATAATCAGAAGTGGCATCAACATCGACTACACCCTCCCTTTGATAGCATACTTATGCGCGACATGGTTTCGTGCGCGCTGCAGCGCAAATGGACTGGTGACTCGAGAGAGCCAAATCGTTCGAGTCAAAGCGGAGCATCCGAGTATAAGTCAATAGCGGAAACTCGTCAAGAGAAGCGATATCCGGACATAAGTCGGACACGTCCAGCTCAGCTCAAACTCGTTGTAACTCTTGAGAAAAAGAAGAAATAGAGGAGACTTTGGGAGTATCGCAAAGCTCAATAGATGTCGCATAAGGGTGCGTCCCTAAATGATGCATATGCATGCATATGCAGTGCATATTGCACATGTGCACTGCATACGTGAACATGTGCAGCTCATCAAATTTTAGCCAAAACCAGATGGAACTCATCTAGATCTGCTTTGGATCAGCCGGTAACGCAGCAAAGACAAAGCCCTATTCATATCAGAGGTTCTCTGATGCGAGCCCTTCAATTTTTGCTCAACTTCGATGAGCTGCACATGTGCAGTGCGTATGCGCAGTGTGCACTGCATATGCATCATTTGGGGACGCGACCTCATATGACGCCAGACAAAATTTTGCCAAAGTGAGATGGGATGAACTGATCTCACGAAACATTGAGTAATTTCGCTTGACGCCTCAAAGCAGGAAATCATTTTCGATGGATTCATCAAGAAATGATACATCGAATACGTTCAAACCATCGAACATTCGGCCACTTGAGCCGCGTGTCAGTGGTAAACTTTTATTGCTCTTCCACCACTTTGAAAAGCCCGAGCAATGAGAGAAGGGCAAAACACGCATAATATCAGCGTAGAATCCAAATTTTTCATAGAAGTTCTCATTTCTCATCTTTACTTTTCATTCCTTTCCATCAAAATCCTTTAGAGGCATCCTCGGAACCATACGAGGCTCTAAAGGTGCATTGATCGAGAGTGGAGTAAAATCCATTCTCGATTGATGCCAAAAAACGTCAGCAATATCTGCTGACTTTAACTCGCAAAGACCGAAAGATTATATCTTTATAATTTGAAATTCCCGCGAGTGATAAATACGATATCCGATCATATCGATCGAGTGTCAAAATTAATTACATAGATACATCGAATAGGTATTTGTTGCCTGCCATCATCCCGAAAATATAGTCTCTGATTTTTTGATCCATTCGGCTGATAATTTTTCTTCTGATATATTTTCAAAGTCCTGATGTTGCCTGCGGCTCGGGCCAAAAACTAATCGCTCAGAAGCGGGCTACAACCTCATAAACTCGGTACGAAATGCTCTCTCAAAATAGAAGAAATTGGTCAAGAATCAGCAAACGTTGATGTTGTAGCTGACCTGCTTATCCGTTATCATCGTCATCAATCAAATGAATCCGCACTGTAATTGGTTATGCTGCGAAATTTCCAATGTGACACCTTCGACCCATAAAAATTTTTGACAGAGAAGAGTCGCGGTCTCAGAAACCATATTTGCTGAGAAATTTTTCTTACTTGAGAAATAGCTTTTGGGACTCGAGTTCACTTTGATGCGAATTTATCTAGTCACCATTAGGTCTGACTTGATTCAGAAGGTCGGACACCAAAATTCGAAATTATGCTTGTAACAAATAGCAAAATTCGTGAAGTCATACACAGCGGTTGAGCTCACCGTCTATAAAATATATATCTCCCGGAAAATTGGAAAAAATTCGTAAAATCCGAGCAGACTCTGTTCTTATCGAAAAACGAAATCAGATCATTACAAAAAATCCCTATAGCCAGATATGTGTGAGGTTATGTTGAAATTCGAATAAAAATCCTCATCCAAACATAGGTAATAGATTTCCTGATAACATTACTTAGATAATTTCCAACGGGATTGAAACGGAGACCTTACGGAGGTCTAATATGATTCTAATGGAACATTTGTGGAGCGGACATTTTGCCTTTCTAAGAGAGCCCCAAAAGAGCCCCTTTAGAACGAACAGCAACTCCCAGGCAGCTCTAAGAGAGTTCCCAAAGAAATGTGTCGTTTTTGGGATATCACCATGATTTCGAGCAACGCAGATTCATGGAATCTTGCGGTTCCCCTCCGCAAAGACTTTTTCGCCCCACAGACATGTGGTCCCGAGCGAAAAATGTAGGATGAATTCTGAAGGCAGGAAACCCTAGTGTCCCCAAGTGGCTTTATTGTTACGCTATTCTGCCTTTGAACAACTCAGTTATCGATTCTTGCATATTTTGGTACTTGAGTATATGTGGCACTTTTGTATGCACGACACTTTTAGGCTGTGGCACTATTGTCCATATGGTACTTATGGATGGTGAACTTTTGACTTGTGGGAGTTTGGGTGTAACAGTTTTGTCCGTGGAAGTTTTAAGTCAAAAGTTTTGTACCCCAATCTTGAAATTCACTCGAATCCTCGTAACTACTTCTATCAGCGACTAATACGAGTGATTACGATTGATCGATCTTGATAATATGGGCGAGAGTCGATTCGAAATAATCGCTTTTATTGTCACATTCTTCAAATGGGCTATGTCGATGAATAAAGCAGTAAGATTGTTGATCTGATTAAAGATGAACGTTAAAGAAACTCCATATAATCTTGACAAAATACAACAAATACTTCATGAAGATTAATACAAATCTATTTTTAAATTCAAAATCATCAGAGCCTTGATTCATTTCTCGATTGTGAGGCAGCAGTCGTATTTTAGGCACACGAAAGAATTGTTTGCTTCATCAAAACAGATTACGATGACAACGCAGTTCACGTGCTTTGAGTGATGAATATAGAGTAATCGCACATTTCAATCCACTAATTTCTGATTTTGGAGAAGGGGTTGATGCTTTGCTTCGAAATGTATCGTCTGACCAAACCTAGACTTGACTACTGCATGAATCAAAAGACATTACATATAATCCTGAGTATACGGGCGGATTGGAGCCAAGATAATTTTCGGATTGGTGCACTCGATAAATTTGGTGATAAGTTTAAGGAATTAACTGATGATTCTGCTCACTCCTCCGTGATGAAAGTAAGTGTCTCGACAAGCCATCAATACGCAAGTTCAACTTGTTACTCATAAATCATGAGTACGAATCACCATTAGTGAGTAAGCTACGCACCTGATTCAGCTGTTGCCTTGGTCCAATTTTACATTGAGCCGCTGGCGCTGATCGGACGAATTCCATACAGGTGGTCTGAGTGAGGTCGTACACTGGGTCACCAGGACCAATCTTGACGGGGAAGCATTCGGGATGTGTGCCACCGTTCGGCGGGCAGCAAGTCAGCGAGCTACCGTTGGCGCCTCTGCTTATTGCCGTTGCCGTGATATCGTGGTCCAAAAACTGACCAAACACAGCCAACATCACTGTGAACGATGGGTCCGAGCTGGGCGCCGGTGCGTGCACCTGCAATCAACCATTGGACTGAAAAAAGATATCAAATACTCACAAGTCATCCCTTGTCTCTACAGAAATGCATCTTCTGAATTTGAAACAGTTGAAAATCGGCTTAGCTCGAGCTAATATTTCCGTCAATCAGTGAAGTCGAACCAAACAGCGCAACAGCAAAATTATAGAAACCAATTAACAAAATTCATCCGTCCTCCTCTTGCCCTTGCTCATTTATCTGCTCCGAAGCTGTTTTTGGAGAAAAATTCAGCCAGTTTTTGTCGACAGATGAACTCAGTCTGGAATGACTTTTAATCCGATGATTTTAACTTATCAACCCTACTTCCAGTTATTCATTGAAACGGGATGGTATCTGTTATAACGGTCTAGCACGAATTCTCATTTTTCATCGAAAGGATTTTTATTACTCGTTTAGTGTGCATCCAATGACAAAAATTCTCATATTCAAATTTTTGATCTGCGTTCAAATCCACAAATGAAATTCAAAATGATTTCGACCATAGCGAATGATCTTATATTCAATGAGCAGGAGAGGAAATAAGAACGAGGTAATCCTACCATAAGCCGAATTATTCGTTGAGTTAATGAAAATATCCATGATTCAGATATGATATCATATTCATTATTCGCTGCGATTCAGCTTCGTCGTATTCGGGAAAATAAACTAGGAGATCGATCTCAACTTTTTCGGGATTGGATAGAGATTATTGACGGACTCGTATTTGAGCTATTCAGAATAAAAGGTTAAATGCATTCATATCATCTGCGTTGAGTGAACAATGCACATAATTGCACTGTAAAAAATAAATAATAAGTATGTCAAGCACTGCTTGAAATTTGTATACAAGCACTGTGCTTGAATCGATTTTTCAAGCACGTGGTTGAACCATCGATTCAAGCATGTGATTGAAATATGGATTCAGCAATAAAAGTCAACCATCGCCGTGGTTGAAGCGATATTTCAAGCACGTGGTTGAAATGAAGTAAAGTTCTTGGTTGACTGTCTAAATGTGCTTCTGCATACATTAAATTTCATAACAACTCAAAATCTATACATCTATTCTGACACCCAGTGGTCCCGCGTAAATCAACATTAAGTTATGTGATTCGATATTTTGGTACATCTTTGAACTACACGGCACCCACTCAAATTTTTCCCAGAAATCATGGCCAATGACCAGGGTCTTAGTGACGCGGAATACCGATTTGCCGAAGGAATGAGTTGATTATGTGTAGATGTACCACGACCTACAACATGAATTCTATGCTCGAGCAAGAAAGTTTAGGGATGTCAGAGGAGACAGTGGATAAAAAATTGAAAGCTTTTGGATATAAACAAAACATATTCTTCGTAAGTGTCACCAAAATGGGAACTAATTCAGGTACGCGGATTTTCAGTAACCGCGATTTGCACATTTTTTTCGAATGTGCAGCTAGAGAACGGTCGATTACCAGGAATCTTGGAAAGTATTCAATAGGCTCTGACAATCATGATTAGTGATATATTCCTAATAACAGTTCGAAACAAAAAGTATTCCACGTGGCTACTATAGAGAATTTAGATTCCAAATCAAAAGCCATACAACTTGTAATTCATTTCTTCGGTTTTGTGGCTCTGCTAGAGATGCACCTTACCGTTCTCAGCGGCTCTTGACATTTAACCCTGAATCAACACTGTGGTAGTATTTTGGCACCTTCAAAATTTGTTTAATCGCTGAAACGCTGGGATTTCTTCTCAAAGCCTCGGGAACCGTGTGTAAAATCGTATTATGTATTCGTGCAAATTTGACTGTTCGAAATTTTTTTGAACGATTTTTCTCAAAATATCAATAAATTGAGTACCCAAAATCTGCCAATCGCAAGAGTCAATGAGTTAATTTTCGACACTACTCCCCTTTTTCAGGGTCCAATAGCTAATTTGAGACCTACTTGTGTTGACAGAATCATTTCAAGAGTGGATCTTGCAATTTTCGATGTGATTTTTTCGAAAATTATAATATTTGTCATCAGCCTAACCGACAAAAGTGACTTTTTTCAAGAATTTTTCATCGAAACCATGGACACTTTTTTTACGGTTAAATTATATTTAGACTGATTCTCAAGTTGTCGAAGCTCATCAAGATAAACTTTTTTCTCTACAAATTTTCAAAATGGGAGACCGTATTTAGGGCTATGTACCAAAAATTTACCACGATAATTGGAGCGTCACAAATTTCCACAGCGTTAATCAAGGGTGGAACTTCCAATGAAGACCTCATCTTTCGGCGATGACAGTTGCTCTAGCCTTGAGCTTCCATCAGGGTGAACTCACCTTGAGGCTGACCTCTCGCGCCGAGGGTAGAGGATTTCCAAGCCGGCCCACGCGAGGTGCGTCGATCCCGTCGGCGTAGTCCGGGGCCAACTCGCGTCTGAATGGAGTAAAAGCTCGTCCGAGCTGCAGCGGGTGGTTGCAAGCTCCGTCGTAGCTCCTATACCGCTCACCACTGGCCGAGGCAGGGCAGCCGGCCGCGAGCAGCGGATCGCCTTGGGCAAGAGCGGCGTTGAGGCCCTGTCCTGCGATGGCGATGCAAACGTCCTGAGGCTGCCAGCCACCGTCCAGGAAACTGCCGAAACTCGAAGGCCGGCCCATAAAGGAGCGAGCCTTCTCCACGCCTCGAGTTGCGGCTATCTCCGCGACACCACGCAGTGCCAGCGCGTCCGCCCGGGGTGCCGTGCTCACCGCCTTTACGTGGCGCATCGCCGGCGACGGCATCGGCAACGGCTCCGTCGTTGAGTCTGCAAGACGGCGAGCGGCCAGGGCGGCATTACCCGCCGCTACGGCCAGCTTCATCTCCTTGTCCGTCAGTTGCTGCTGCTCGGTGGGGATGACGATACCTCCAAGGCCCGATGAACGCAACAGCAGCGGCGACGACGGTGACGAGGATGACGCCATCGGTGCGAGAGGCTCCACCTGATCGATCGCCGAGCGCTCCTCGGGGTGGTTCACCGAGTAGCTGATCGTTATGATCAACGCCATTATGAACGTTGCCCTGCAACCCCAAAATGATGATGTGAAGCAACCAATGCTTGTATTGACTCGAACATGCACCATAGTAAAAGGAATCAATCGGAGAAAGAGTGACATTGAAAAAGTTCATAGCAAGTTCATGCCTGACACGACGATGAATATACGAGTTCTTTCCTTATTTGAATGGTTTAGCTTCATGTTGGATAGGTAAGTTTACACTTCGGAGACTTTCATCTACGTTACTTTTGAAACCTCCTTCTAGAGGACTCTATAGAACATTCAAGGTAAATTTTGGGGGCAGAGGAAAAAACAGTTTTCAATAAAGGTCTCAGCCTGTAATAGAATTGAGCCACTCATTTGCATGCGTCGTCATTACATACAATTTGAGACTACTCGCACTTGTCCGGACTACCTTTCTGGAAAATTTTCTCGGATTATTTTCCTTGTGACGACTAAAATACCACTTCTAAAATTTAAACTACAAGCACGAAATGACGAAGCAGAAAGATTGGGAAAAACGCAGATTGATGTCCTTTTATAAATTAAAGGTCGACATTAGCTCGTGTCTTGTCTTAATGCTTAGTTGCTCATGCAATAATGCTCAGTTGCACCAAAATCACGAAGTAGTTATTCTGAACAACTCATTGACAACGCCTAGTGCTTCGAAATCTGGTACTGTGCAACATAATGAACATTTAGCAACGTATACATGTGGGTCTATCAAAGATTGAAAATCATCCACGGAGCTCTAATTCTTGACGAATACTGTAATGAATTCCGAATACATTGATTAGGTGGACTTTGTCCTTCAGGGATCAAGGAGGCCCGTTGTACAGAGGATGCGCTCATCGCGTGAGCGTACGCACTTACGCTTGCCGCAGGGAATTTCATAAGGCAGCCTTAGCAGTCGTTTTTTACTTGGAATTTCCAGGAGTGAAGAGTTGGTTGATGATTGGTGCGACCCGAGTGACATTATCGAGCCAAAAAATCAAGTTTCTTCATGTTTTACCATAAACAAATACAGAAAAACATCAGCGGTGCAACGCGAGCCTCTTCGGGAGAAAATACGGGTTAAGCAGCGTTTTCACGATTCAGTATCCGGATTGGTGACCACTCATCTTGCTCTTACCAAGTTTCTGATCCCAAAGGTTTCAGTCTTCGCAAGCTAAGACGGGTGGCCACCAATCCGGGTACTGAATCGCGAAAGATGTTTTTCTTTATTTATTTAAAGGAAAAGATGGAGAAATTTGATTGTTTGGCTTGATAATGTCACTCGGGGCCCACCAATCATCAATAACTCTTCACTTGTGAAAATTCCAAGTAAAATACGACTGCTAAGGCTGCTTCATGAAATTCTCTGCATCAAATGATTCAAGCGCAAGCATATGCGCGTACGCTCACGCGGTGAATGCATCCTATGTAGAATGGGCCGGACGGATGATTTTACCTGTCACATTTCAGTAAGATGCTCTGACAATCGCTAACCAAGAGCATTATATTTGAGTGAATAAGTGTTGAAAAATATTTCAATTGGAGAACCATAGCTGAGAAAGATGAATATTTTTGCCTGACCACGATTATGACGCATGATGCACGACGTAGTAATCGAGTTGAGGTATCCTTATAATCACGAGCCAATTACTTTTATCGCTCAATTTGCAGTCTTTATATCAGCTTAGCCTCCGCGGGCGGTAAACCACACAACTAACCAAGAGCACCACTGGATTATCGGCGGTTATGACACTTGAAGGATTATTGCTGTGAAATTCTATAGTGTTACGAAAAGAATTAGGCCACGATAAAGATTACATATCTATCTCAAGTATTGAATCTACAGAATAAACTTGCTTCTGTTTTCGCTATCGTTCTAAACTATTTCGCATAAAATCACGCAACAACAACAATGATAAGCTTTTGGTGACTTGACTAGTATCACATTCAAGATCAACAGAGTCTCTGAAGCACTCGTATCGATATCCCAAAGGATCCGAAAATTGAAAGGAAACTAGAGAACAATGTCAAATACAATCAGACTGGTTGAACTTGTTTTGTTTCGATTCACGAATAGCGCGATGCAATCCGCTGATTTAAATTCATGAAAATTCGGAATAACCACATAATTGAAGTACCTATCATTGTTGAAATCCAACTCCGGAAGAAAATCGCTTCTCTCGAGTTTTTAGCAATTGGGATGACTCCAACGGGATTCTTTCCGTAATCGGAAACAAGGGGAGGTCCAACCTTGCGGAACACGGATCTTGATGAAACTCTGGGAATCATCTTGTCCCGGTGAGAAATAAAAGTATCTCCAAGGATCTAGTTCCAGGAGCCTCCCATTCCGAGATACAGCTATGCAGATCAGCATTGTCAGTATATCTACATATTTTTTAAGATTAACCTATGCTGGCAAGGTTAATCTCCATAGCTGTATCTCAGAATAGGAGGCCCACGGGATGAAATCCTTCGAGATACCTTCACATTTTATCAGAATAAGATAATCCCCAAAGTTTGGGACGAATCTTGAGCGCGCAAGGTTGGACCTTTTCATCTATAAGCTAGAAGACGTGCTATCCAGATTTTGTCCCAGACACGGAAAGTTGGTATGGCGATGACGGAAGCTCAACGGAAAAAATAATCTCCGCGGACCAGAACTGATATTTAACTGCACACTCGCTCTACTACCAACCTGAGAACATCCAGGGCCCGTTCTGATCTGTACGATCCTGGATTATACTCGAAATATTTCCAAGATGGGAGTAAAACAAAAATATCGCGAAATTTACGTTTTGGTCCGAGGAAACATCGGATTCTTATTTATTTTCCTCTTGTATTTACTTCACT
The DNA here is from genome assembly GCA_029851415.1 of Eretmocerus hayati. NCBI lineage: Eukaryota > Metazoa > Arthropoda > Insecta > Hymenoptera > Aphelinidae > Eretmocerus > Eretmocerus hayati. Next base: position 49,630,171 of record CM056743.1, read on the forward strand.
AACCCCCCCCCCCTTCCCTACCCGTTGCCTCACCGACTCTCCGTATCTGGAACAAAATCAGCATAGCACATCCTCTAGCTTAGTCGATTACGAAAAGAATCCCGTTGTATTCATCTCAATGTAAGTAAAAAAACTCGAGTGAATATGGGGTGATTTCCTGCCAAACTCGGATTTCACCAATGATAGTGCGGCGAATGAATTTTCGCGACATTTTATTTGCTGCTCTGTCCAAACTCATCAATTATTGTCGGTGACTTTCAATTTCAATATCTTTGAAATTTCAGGGGAAAATGTCTACGTCTGAAAACACTGGCATGGATAGAAATTTCATAAAAATTCTTTGAGCAAAAATTTAGAAAAATGTGTATCCTATAATTTCAACGATGAACGTTTCGTATTCCACAGGATATCAGAAGTGGCGACATGACGCCAATTCGGTAGTTTTATAAATGAGATGAGTAAGGCTGAACTCGTGAACGCGTATGACTGTCGAACTCAAAACGTATTGCAATCAATGGCCAAGAAAATCATTTTCTATCTCTCTGTTGCACAAGATGAATCGATGACTCAACGCCAGACTACCAGGTTTTGAAGGTGATAACATGTATGTGGGTGTGTTGAGATCATTTGGCCGATTCTACGCACTCGTGTGCGAAATCTCTTGCTTCGTTCCTGAACATCACTACGTGGAAAATTTTTGCAATAGATAGTGTTGAAGACAAATCTGTAATTATTTGATTGGAAAGAGACCTGAAATCGATAAATGTCGCGCATACGCGGAATCCCTTGGGTTATTCAGCTCACCTTAGAACGACAAGCTACAGTCATACTCCGCTATTTTTCAAATCCAAACAATGCAGCTGGAAGTCGAGTATTCCTAATAAGGCCTACTTCTAATTTTTGAAAACAAAAACTATGAAAATATTTTCCAACTACTATCTGTTTTCCGGGAGGATCTCTTCGCCCACGTGAGACTACTACCTTTCAATTCGACATCAAAAATCTTCTCATTCTATTCGTCCTATCAGAAATTTGAGAATTTGTTTGAGAACTTTTCAACCGCAAATCTCAGATGAAGACTTACCACCATGCAGTCCAACTTCCGCAGAACAATGCTGAGTTTCATCAAGTGAACGCCACAAATACCATCAACAACACCTCAACTCTTACCTTGTACACTATATCTTGTTCAAAACTTGTTATTATTCTCAATCGACCACAAAGGCGAATAACTCTATGCGTAAGCGTTCGATCTTTTCATCCATTCCAACTTTCCGCACATGAGAGGTCTCTTATAACATCTGTCTTTTCAAAAAGATATCCTCATTGACCTTGACGGTAATTCGCATGGGAATTCATTGATATGAGATTACCACAATCATCGTGTTCTAGGCAAACGATCGATTTCAGGTGAAGATGTACCTCGTCAATGATTCGTGCAGTTGAAAATTGTCCAATTAGAAATACTAACATCTTCCTCTTGAAAGCTGAGTCAACAGAAAAAAAGCTCGGGAAAAAGTTTCCCAATACTTTTACAGTAGCTCGGTGGTACCAGTTTGAAAATTCGTGGCATTTTGAGGCTGCTTTGAATCTTGCAAACTTTGCGAAGAAAGTCGAAGCGTGGATTCGCAGTTGGCGAGAGCCTTTCATATTTTTTCCAGATTTTCAAAGTTCAACTGCGTGCAAAGTATACCTCAGAAGCAAGTAGGTCGAACGCCGTCGCTACAAACTGTCACGTCTCAGTCAGCTGTTCCTAAAGTGTCGTTGGGTATTAGTACGAGGAAACGGAGAAAGCCGCGTTTTGAAGGAAAAAATGCAACGCTGTGATTTGATATTATGAAAAGCTGTAATGGCCGTATTGGTATGGAATTATACACGGTGAGAGTGGCGCGCGAAGGGAGAGGCTTGAACTTACACGATGCTAACAAACATGATGCATTGCAGCTGGCGCTCCCTCCTGCGACGCGAGTAGAATCTGCGGGCATCCTGCACGTAAAAGGGTATCGCCTGGGCCGAGCCAAAGCTGGGCTTCGCGGACGCCTGCAGAGGCGTCTTCTCCGTCGACATTTTATAGCCCTTTGCTGTGACGGGGTGCCGATGACAATTTCCTCCCGCTAGGCCAAACTACGTGCGTCAAATGCACTACGGCCGGCGTTCTCTTGGCTCTCGACGCAGCTGGCGCCCGGCCGTGGCTGCATGCCGTCGCAATCTCCTCTCTTCCTATCTACACCTACATGCAGGAAGATTTCCAATCGTCACATAATCACAATCACTCCATGCGATGGCTCGTTGCATGTATCATACGCGCCCTCCGTTTTCAACCAAATCTTGGTAGTCCCTGTGTCTCCTACTTCATTGCAAATGTTTTTTATAACAAGTTTTAGTCGGACTCACAATTCAATAAATGGAAAAACTTGAACTTGGCCAAGTGTGCCCAACTTGCCCCCATATGCCGATCTCAGGAATAGGCACTCGTTGACTTGGCGCTATTTTTTTTACTCTTGATATATTACAATACAAGAAAAGTGATGATATCTGCGTCTCTCAAAAATATAAAGTGAGATTTTGCCTTACTCGTGTTTGTACTAGGGCTGGGACTTTTATCCTGATATTTTAACTATCCGAACTATCCGGATACTCAGATATCCGGGTTCGGGGAGAAAATCCGGACGGATCCGAATACCCGGATAGTATCCGGATATCCGGATATTTGGATCCGTCCGAGTTTTATAGCCGAATATAACAGATTTGAGAGTTCATATGCTATCCGAAAATCCGGATAACCCGGATTGTCCGGGAGTATCCGGATATTCGGATCCGGATAGTCGGATACTATCCGGATAGTTGGATCCGTCCGGAACTCTTCAATCTAAGCGGATATCCGGATCCACGGATATTCCCAGCCCTAGTTTGTACGCTTGGAAATCGCCAACGAAATCAAATATAGTGAAACCGATGCCAAAAGGATTTGCTTCAACCAATCTCAATGTACTTTAGCGCATCCGTTTCCTTTTGTCAAGACCTTTTAATTCGCTTTCTGGAGTTACAAAACTTGGATTCGGAGCGACTAACGAACAAAATACGGATATAGTTTGCAAAAAATTATAAGGCTAAAATGGTCACGGTGGGCAGGAAGAGACGTAAAGTTGAACAAAATGTCAAGAAAAACTGCCCACGTGGTGTTTTTCGTCTTGGCGTCCAGATTGCGAATCTTTTTCGAGCGAAATCGTAGCTGATCCTATATTGGAATGCGAGCGAATGATCCGAAAATCTCATTTGATTACATGTATTTTTGTTGGCATCGATAAATCAATCGACGAGCGGCAACAGCACAGTTGCTGATTCACCGTCCTCGGACGGGTTAGAGGGGTGTCAATATGCATTTTCATAGGAAATTCGAAGTAGAACGCGATGGTGAAATTCGTTTCTTAGTATTTAGTTCCAATTTTGGAGGCGCGAAAGAAATATCGCAAGAACCTTTAGCGAAACCGAATTTGACAGCAACGTCTTGGACAGAGAATTGCATCGACAAAGAGGATATGGGGGTTAAATGAGGTATAAATTCATGATCTCTATTGTATTTTTTCATGTAGAACACGAATTCGAGCCCAATTTCTTCCTTCCTGGTCAAGTTTTCACTTGAATCGCGAAGAAGTGTCGTGATTTTCCATTAACTTCCAATTTTCATCGAAATGTACAAGGAATACTAATTAATCGAACAAGTACTGGTCCTTCTCAATCGGACGAGGCCCTCTCCGATGTAGTATTGTAATACATTCAAGTCAACTTAATATATAATGTCGACGGGACCATGATCCAGGAACGTATCTGGAAATAAACTACGGGCTGACTCGATCGAGTTGTTATCCATCGAATTACAACGAATTATAGGAAACCAGGACAGTTCTTCGCGATTCAAGTGAAAACTTGACCAGGAAGGAAGAAATTGGGCTCGAATTCGTGTTCTACATGAAAAAATACAATAGAGATCATGAATTTATACCTCATTTAACCCCCATATCCTCTTTGTCGATGCAATTCTCTGTTCAAGACGTTGCTGTCAAATTCGGTTTCGCTAAAGGTTCTTGCGATATTTCTTTCGCGCCTCCAAAATTGGAACTAAATACTAAGAAACGAATTTCACCATCGCGTTCTACTTCGAATTTCCTATGAAAATGCATATTGACACCCCTCTAACCCGTCCGAGGACGGTGAATCAGCAACTGTGCTGTTGCCGCTCGTCGATTGATTTATCGATGCCAACAAAAATACATGTAATCAAATGAGATTTTCGGATCATTCGCTCGCATTCCAATATAGGATCAGCTACGATTTCGCTCGAAAAAGATTCGCAATCTGGACGCCTAGACGAAAAACACCACGTGGACAGTTTTTCTGACATTTTTGTTCAACTTTACGTCTCTTCCTGCCCACCGTGCGGTGCGGACCAAACCCGCCCCCCTCCCCCACTCACGTGGTTATCTCGAAACGGAGTGTGTACGATTTCGTTTACCACTCATATATGTTCATCGCGTGAAACGCGATTGAAAAAAGTGTTTTGGGACGGCGGAAAGCTTCAAATGTGGTTGCGCTAGTGAGCCTATAGGTTGCACGTATGGTACCCTAATGCATGAGTGCGAGTGAGACAGTAGATCTCGATGCACTGCAATTCACCTTTCTCCCGAGTGTACATTGAAAAATGTTGAGATGGACCAGAGTTGTTGAGAAAATAACCAATGGAGGCATCTTGAGTACACCCTTCCAGGAAACCCGAAAAAAAATCACTTTTTGGGAAAATTGTGATGCTCAATTATGGTTGGTCAAAATTCGACTTGTCTCAGCTCATTTTGAAGGCCTTGGAACCAGACTTAAAATGCAATATGCTACGTTGAAAAATGTTGTCGCAGGCCCAAAACTAGTTGCAAGACTGCTTGAAAGGGGAGGGGGAGAGTTGTTAGGTACACTTTCCTTACGACTGAAGGCAGACTGTGTAGTGTATGTATAAAATTGAATCTATAGAAATCTTCAAATGTTTATTTTTAGTTCATTATTGATGATGGGAGTAAAAATTTCCACAGATTCAAATTGACAGGGAGTATCTGTGAAATTCAACAAGAAAAAAATGAATATGTAATTGATCTCTCCAAAACATCTTTTATCCCACGTGTTCAAAATGGCATTGTGATACAAACAAACGCACTGCTTTCGAATGAAATATCGTAAAACGATTTAACTGAGAATGCATCAAAATGGAGTTTTCCGAGATAATTCTTATTAGTTTCGTGAACAATTCAAATCATCTATAATGACGCTCAGAACGACTGAAATCAAACTATTGCTATCGCGATCGTTCGTGAAATTCGCTTTCCGGCCCTCCATTCCCTGAATGTACGCAACGAAATTGCAAGGCGGAACAAAATTGTGTCGTTCGAACATTGCATTTCTCAATAATCTCTTTTGGATACTCGTATCGCGGTCTTCTAGTATCGGACCCACGTTCAAAAAAACTTCGATTAATAATTCTATATCAGGATCATCAAGAGTAGCATGGAATAGCGAGTACCAGATGCTCTGTAAAAGTGCCGGCTCTGTACTTTTCACATTATACACCGAGATCTTCTCTTCGATCGTGATGTATGCTGAATCAGCCCAACAACGGTGCGACGTTACAGAAATTTTGAGATGAAAATACGGGTTCGCTCTATGCCCGGGCTGATAACATAGCCGTGAGAAAACGGATTGATTCGATCCGACTCTCGAGCGAGGAAATTTACATCGACGCACCATGATATTCGCACAATAATGAGCCAAGTAATACCGAGCAAGCGGATATTTCGATGATGCCTGCAAAGCTACAGAACCGAAAGCCGAGCGCGGGCTAAGCCGATTGCTCCGATCTATTATAATTCGCGAACGCGAGCGCGCACAATACCCGAGAATACATCGATACTCTCGCGTTTCATATAACTAATAGCATAAGCCCGCATTTCCCCGCCACCCTGAGAGATGAGAAAAATCCGAGGGATTGAAAATGAAATGGTAATCAAAAGAGGACGCGAGAGCGAACGATTGAACGCTGCATAGACCCTACTCGTGCAAATCGCGAGGTTGGATGATAGATAATTCTGAGTGCGGCGCTGTTTACCCACGGGCCAACCCGGTCTTACTGGTGAGGCTTCGCGGTAGGTGAGCAACCCGATCGACGAGAGCGCGATGCGACCAATGCAAATACATGATATGCACGTCGCAACGATGACAATCGATAATCAAGAGCAAACGCATCAGGGTATACAGTGCATCAGACTTGTGGCGCGATAAGCTTCGCTTCGTGATTCTCGTGATGGAATGAGATGTGCGAAAGGTGCGATCCGCGTCTACTTACTTGGTGCGCAGCTTTGTGCCGAGCTTTGTACATTATTAGTATACCAATGAGAATTATGCGCATTCGAAGCCTGGAACGACCCACGAAAATGACTCTCGACTCGGGTAGCAGACGCAACTGCGAGCGTGACGGTGAAAAAGACATCGAAATGGTTTAGTTTTGGAAAACGCTATCAGGTACTCTCAGAACTTGGAACCACTCAAGGGTGGGAATATTCAAGAAAAGTATTAAAAATCATATCCAGACAAGTATTCAAAGAATATTCAAAAAATGTACCCAAAGCTACATCAGGGGTTAAGAAGTGATAAAAATTTATTATCGTCCATGTAAAAGTTGAATATCGTAACCCATAACATCGGATAGTTAGGTATATGAAGGTCGAATTCGGCCAGCTGTAATATTCAACCCAGCGAACTCTTCAGTTTCAGTCTTGATGCGTATTCGCTTCATGTTTGTTGGGCTGGAGAATGGAGAAAATGATAATTCAAATCACTTCAAGGTGTTCTTCGCACCAACGAGTTCTAAAAAAAACTGGCTCAAAATGATGCTTCGCTATTCTTGATTCATTTATTTTGACATTCCCTCTGCTCAGAAATTTTGATACTAATACGTCTTGGAAAATATATATTGGGTCTCACACAATTTTTTGTTTCAAATATCTCGCCTCCCTTCATTCAAAGCCTCGAAAGTTTGATTGCTTTTTGACGTTATGCTCGAAATATACGAACTAGGCCGAAGACTTTATGACTAACTTTTAGGTATGTGCACACGGTTACCATTTAGTCACGCGGAATGTTTATAACTCTATTTTATATGTTTAATCGGTTAATTATTGAGTGCGACTGAAATACAGATATAAATGTTCCGCGATATCAAGTGATAACCGAGTGTACGTACATATCTAGTTATATTCATGACATGATATGAGAATCTGATGAGATACGGATAATGGGTGATCAAATTAGGCACAACATTCTGCAATGTCTCAAGAAGATGCTGCCTCCTAAGTCTACGGTAGATTCCACCTCATATCATCAAAATGGAAGGGACTTGGGTCGGGATACCTCTTTTAGGCCTAATAAATACTTAGTTTCAAAATGAGCTGAATGTCAATGAAATTACTCGTGTGAATGTCAGATGCTGCATAACCTGCTTAATATGAGCAAGTTTGGGACCTCCATCTAAAATTGAATAACACAAGAATAATACCCTTTCTGAATCTTAAGAGTGGGAAAACATTTTTTAAATTATCTCTGCACAGGTTACGGTCAAAACGAATGAATAAGACTTTCAGAAGGTGGCATTGAAGACCACGTTCTAAGTGACTTCTATTTGTGTTTCGCACTCAATTATTGGATTTGCCATTCTACAAAAATCCTTTTAATCTTTGCATCGCCCTGTTTTGTTTTCACAAATTCAGATAGTTTTTCCAGGCCCTCTGATACCCGGTAATCTTTATCAAGCCACAACTTCTGTATACAATTTTGCCAAAGAACAACTCTTTGGCTGATCGCACTTTACTCTAGTTTTCGAGAATTCCCCAGCAACCTCGTGTCTTTAGATGACGTACACTCTCAACCAGAATCCTTTGAATCTGAATACGAGCTCACTTCAAATACTCCATAAATTCAACAAAATTCTCGACATTGTTTCTCTTATCCGTCATCTTTTATTCGATGCTTTCATGCAGTTATCGTTTGTACCTGATCACATTCAGAGCAATCAGTGACTCGTACGCACCTAAGATTTATCCGTCAAGTACTCAATTTTCAATTACTATGACCATTCAAGCGAGTACGCATATTCCATACAAAGCGGTAACGAAATCACCTGCGGGTCCGATGCTGAGTGTGAAATTTGCGCTAGCATTTATCTCCTATAGACGGTTAGCTCGAGGGCAGCGACAATCACCAAGAGCCGGGTGCCTCAGACTAATCCCTAATCGAGCGATCAATCAGCTCGCAACTGGCCAAACTAAACGTTCAGGTAGCCAAGATTGTTATGCACAGAACATTATGTTTAATCACACATACACTTCACGCGCAATAACTCGGGTAAAAAAAACAACCGTACGCCGGGGTCGTGGCCGCGCGGCCGCACTTACACTAGCTCGCACCTGAGCCGAGTCTTACGTAACGCACTGCACTTACTGTACCACAGAGGGTATAATGTAGCAACAAGCCATGGGAGTTAGAACCAACGCAAGATTGGTCAGAGTGGGGCAGCTTGCTTTACTCGTCTTGCACCGTGCGTCGTTGCATAAGTCACAACCGCATCGAACTATGTTTGAATTTGCAAATTTTTCGAAATTTCGATTTTTCCCCCTTGCTAAGGAGGAAGCTCATACCAGCAGTGAAAAAAGTGCAATGGAAAGCATCACTGATAGATATGATTGTTTCAATATTACCCTCGTTGGTTAATCTAGATTAAATCTGCGCACACGTCCTGATGATAATAATTACCCCCATCGACCCTTTATGCCAGACACATCAGACGATATATTAGAGAAAAAGAAAATGAGGACGAGAGGAGACGACAACGACAGTCGAGCAGACGCCACCGCGACCCGGTCAGCCTCAACGCGGGCATATTAGTCCTCGGCTCGCAAAGCGTGATGGTAGGTGGTGATGTACCCACGCGAGAGAGACGGATGATCGCTGGCTGTATTCTGCGCATCAGAGACGGGGTGCGAGCGATTGTGAGCTATTCATCATGCTGTAACAAGACTCTCCGCTGCACCACGGCTACAAGCCCAGCGCAAAAACCTGCGAGTCCCGCCAGGAAACTCGCCAGCTATCTTTCCGCGTCGCACAGAATGATCATTCGACCACCTGGGGTGGGGGGGGGGGGGGGGGTGTCGTGTGAACCTGGATTTTCCACGCGCTCTCGATCTCCGGTGTGAACAAATTCGCGATACGCGGTCGAACTTATCTAAGTAGGACTTGGTTAAGTGGAAAACCCTTTTTATTGAGAGGAAAATCTCGGTCCCATGGCAAAACTCTTCGAGATCGAACAGAAATCGGATGTAAGTAGTGCATTTTGCGAGCGGTTGGCACCCTATATTTTGTATTGAGTTCGAGAAGAGTTTCGTAACTGGGACGCGATGTTAACAAATACCCGCGGTCAGCCGAATTCGAGAACATCATTCATCATGATTTGATTTCTTATGTAATCTGTGTTTCCACAATATCCGATGTAGATCCAATTCATACATACAAAGGGATAAATATTGAATTTAATTAATAAGTCATCAGCGTATGGACTAATCAATTTTTTATATACATAGAAAACCTGCATAGATAAGACTCGTATGTTTTCAAACCTCTATATCTGGGAAACCAGATTACTGAGAAAATCTTCTATTTGGGGGAAAAATGTTGTCCGTTTTGGGTTTCCCATATACAACTTCAACTGCAGATTCAGACGAACATTCAATTCAAAAATTAAATTCGACGAGTTGTCGGATCGAACTCTAAAACAAATATCTTTAGTCATTCGAAGGGTGACCGATTTCAAAAGTAGGAGATGCAGCCGGCCTCAATTTTTTATTGAGTTTCCCCCGTAACAGTTTTTTCTCGCAATTTCATTCATAGGTATCAGAAAAATAACAAGTATTTCTTGCACCAAGTCGCAAACAAGGCGCGTTACTGCAACAAGTTACATATGGTATTTTGATGCTGGAAACGGAGGAAATGCCTTTTCGAGCCGTTAAAGCATGGCTTCTTCACCGGTAAAAAAATATTTTTGCAAAAAATTTACCGAATTGTATGAATTATCCCCAATTCATCAACCACCTATCCGAGCGACTTCTGACAAAAAATCCATGTTCTCGTACGATGCAAACGAGATAGTGACGCACCAGAACCACGACTTTGAACTCCTAATTTGCACCGAATACACTAAACTCAAAATGTTCAAGAAGCATTTGGAGTTATCCGGTCTATGAAAATCTGAAATTGTTTTCTTACAAAATTGTAGCACCGATGCAGCAGTGGATCTGTCGCAACTTGATGCGGCGTCGTTGGGGTGTCTCGCCGACGACAAGACCGGCAAATTCTACGTATCCGTCGCGCGAGGTAGACGGCACCGCTTGGGACTCTCGGGGCCCGGTCAGACGACTCTTCTCGCTCATAATCGGCGACGAGGAGCTCATCTCCGCGAGGCCCTGTACACTGTAATACACTGTCTCTTCACTACATATATTACATGAATACACGTCCTATCTCGCCGACCACTCTCCGTGCACTTCTTCTATTACCCGCGACGATGTCCGGAGTGCACTCACCTCTCGCTCCGGCGGACTTGGCCGTCAAGTCGCGCCACCCGCCCTCCGATCTACGTGTGTACGTGCCACGGCTGATAAACTTATTCCACCGCAACCTGCGAAAGCCGCTAGAAAAGATAGACGATGACCCCATGTGTTGGCGTGTTGCGCCAGGTTTTCATTGTGATAGAATCTAAAGGAACGTTTGAGGTGTGAATTAGTGGCATAAAGATACTTTGCTAGTAAACCGAGACGTGCGTAAAGTAACTCGTTTATGTATCTGAATGTACCTACTATACGTGACAGAATCCGGAGCTAAATTTGTTCGGATTATCCATAGGTTTATCCACACGACAGTCGTACGTAAGGTGTGGTTTACGAGTGTTCGTAATAGGATATTATGATACAAGGGCGCAAACGATAGTTTTCGCACTTCGAGTGACTTTTTTAGGCCCGAGCCGCAGGCGAAGGTCTAAATAGTCACAGGAAAGTGAAAACCGTTGCGCCCGAGTATCATCCTATGTTTTTATAAAACATAGTTTGATACTCTTTGAAAACATAGTTTTGTTTCGGTAGAGAATAACGAAAGTGTAACGAAACTAGAAGAGTTTCGTTCCGTTTCAGGCTTGGTTCCCGGATCAATGTAAGAATTTTGTTTCGGTTCATTTCGTTTCGTTACAGGAAAAACGAAACAAAAATGACATCCAATAACGTTATTAGATAACGAAACGGTATCATAAAACTTTCGTTTCGTTTCGTTTCATCTGTAACGAAACGAAACTCGCCTCAATTACGTCTCGGGAGAGAATAACGAAATTGTAGCGAAACCAAAAGAGCTCCGATTGGTTTTATACTTTGTGTTCATTCCACGCCAGGGCAAGAATACTCGTCCTAATCTTCTTTCGGATAACTCCCGAATCATTCCGTTCTGAGTCACGTACGAAGCGACAGTGCGAATCGGGGCTGTAATGATTTCCTTAAAGATAGTTGAACTAACATTTCCGGCAATTTGGTGCTACCATGATAGGAAAGCGATCGCAAATCAAAAATCCATGGGATCTGTGCATATCGCAGGTCAACGTATCTATGTAGGAATAAAACCATAAACATGCTCAAATCAAGCTGAAAATTCTCAGTTGAGAATTTTACAGGCCGAAAGATGCGGATCCGCCTTTAGAAAATCAATATTCTTCTATCAATAGCTAGTCTTATCACTGCATGGATGTATTCAAAGCTGCAAAAAAATTGTAATCACTGGGCACCAAATAACCGATTGTAGGATATACCCTCGAAGGACGGGTGGATACAATATTTTCGTGATAGGTCGTCTCCATTTCTGTCAAGTAACTGAATTACACTGTGTATTAATACTACGAGTCATCATGTAACGTTGGTATTATTACGACTGATGTGAGGGCTCATTGAACTCGCAGGACTCAACTAGTGACCCTCTAGACTAGTGAGGGTCACTAGTAGGGAGGGTAGAGAAGAAGGAGAGCAAACTCGGCCTTTGAGCGGTCCCAAAACGAGTTGCCAGAAGATTGGTTTTGGCCACCAGAGGCGCTGACTCCGCGGTTTCCGCAGCAGCTGCAGCTCACTTGCGGCAGCTACACCGACACGCTTTGACGGTCTGCTTGTGTGCGTGATTTTTTCCACTCACGCCGTCGCGTAGGTGTGTATGCTCATCGCTGCGGAAATCGCAGAGCCAGCGCCGCGGTGGCCGTTCTGGAACTATGATCTGGCGAACGCCACTGAGGTCCCTTCGCCAATGCTGGCGGAGCCGAGTTTACTCTCCTTCCTCTCTACCCTCCCTTAGTCACTAGACTCAACAATCCAATAGCCAACGTTATCAATTGTGTTTACATTTCCCTCCCTCGAGTCGGTTCCACTGAATTCCGCTTGATTGTCTCAACTTTGGAATCGCTCGTCCATGACAGACAACAAATTCGTGTCTCTACGAGAGAATGGCCTCTCTGATTCATAAATTTCTCCCCGTTCTCATCTTTCAAGATAAGTGCTGATAGCTCTTGAACTCTCTACCCTCTGCGACATGACCGTCGGTCTTGTGTTGAAAGATTCCTTTGTCTTATTATATATGAGTAGTTCCGTGGAAACTTTAGAATAATGTGTGCCTGCTTTTACAAACCCTAGAAACGCTCGACAAAAGAACCTGGAAGGCCATTTTTGATGTATTTTCCGGTGCCTTTTTTGTGCAATCGTTTGTTTTTTGATCCAGGGCTATCCAAAAAAGTTATTATCATGAAAGAGATCAAAATGTCAGTTCCGTGCCCTGTGGTTTTCCATTATTCCGACCTTTGTGAGTGTGAAGCATCGCGGTGAGGCTCACTCGGCATTCGGGAGGGCAACCGTATCAAACATAATGCTATCAAGCACCAAATATCACTGCTACGAGAGCCCAAACACCACTTTTTTTGTGCATGACGAGCACGTACATTTTGTGGCGCAATTTTACTTGAAATTTTACTCCCCCACTTCCTCTCGATAAAAGTATATTAGCCCCATTTCAGGCCTCCTCGAACCAATTTATTCTGAAAGGAAATTAACGGTGCAACTTTTCCATGCCTCAGAATTTCGAAAAAAATTGATTTTCATACTTTGCGGAGCTCTTTCCCGCAAAAATCTGTATTTGCTAAATTTTTTGGTCAGTTCCGTGCCTATACTAGTGCGACCCTTAAACGCGAGATTACGGAGGTGCTAATCGGTTCTTTTCAGTGTATCTGATGGCCAAATGGAAACCCCAAAACCTCAAGACCGTAGCTAAAACCGTTTGGTCGTAAGATCAATTTTAATGCCAAATGTCAGGTTCCGTGCCGTACCTCAAAATGTCAGGTTCTATGCCCACTATCGCATTATCTTTGTTATACTTATGGTACTCATGAGTGAAAATTTTTTCGTTCGTGAGCGATTCAATTTATGCATTATATGTTCCAAAAAGTCGGAGAATCCATCTCAGAACCCTCGGAAGTGAGATATGGGGTTGGCACATTTTCGACCCTCAAATATCAAAGTTTCCACGGAAATACTTATACACTCTAAATCTCTTAGAGGGAAAAGAGCCTTTAACTACAGGCTTTTTTCCCTTCAAGCTTACAGGGATTTCGGAATGCCTCTAACTGAAGGCAAATTTGCCTCCAATTGAAGGGAAGTTCGGTTTTGCCTCTAAGGTGAAGAGCTAAACTCAAAATCAGTGTGAACAAAGGCGAGTTGTTTTGACACAACTCGCGGGAATTCTTTTCCTTCTAATAAGAGAATCTAGAGGATGATCGTCCTTGATGAAATTCATAATACAAATCAGAGTAATATGGAATCGATGCGATGATATATCATATGCACACGGCAAGCATGTTGAAACGTGTTGTGCGACTTATTGCTTCATATAATTATAGAGCAGGGTATTTCGAGATCTTTGACGATACGCCTTAATCTGGAGGTGAACATGATGAGTGATAACAAAAATGCCCAAAACTTAAGCTCCTCGGGGGAGCCGATGAACGTGTACGACTTTTGAGACGATGCTTTTAGAGATGCTTGGTGGTCTAGCGGTAAACCTTTTGCCCGACAACCTGAAGATCGAGAGTCCGCATCCCTCTTCGGTCAATTTTTTTTTTTTTTTTAATTATTATCATCATTTCATTATTACTTTTTCTAATCTGTAGATTTTTTAATATATGATTCCGACTTCATGTTATTGTATTAGTTCTTGAAATAGTTTGAATTAAATTGTTCTTTACATTTTTGCATCCTCCATGAAGTCTCCAGTTGAAGTGACGAAATGACGAACATTTTTCAGAATTTTTTTTACGCGAAATTCAAGATTTTCAATCAAAACGTATATTATTGGGCTTAATGATATCGCGAACGTTGTACTATGGATTCCTACGGAGTTATTTCAAGAAGTGATCGAATGAAGTCAATTCAAAATCATATGCAATTAATTATAGAGTAGAAAAAGTAATAATAAAATGATGATAGTAATTAGAAAGAAAAAAAAAATTTTGACCGAAGAGGGATGCGAACCCTCGATCTTCAGGTTCTCGGGCTAAAGGTTTACCGCTAGACCACCAAACATCTCTAAAGATTAAGTCTCAAAAGTCGTACAGGTTCATCGGCTCCCCCGGGGAGCTTAAGTTTTGGGCATTTTTGTTATCGCTCATCATGTTCACCTCCAGATTAAGGTGTATTGTCAAAGATCTCGAAATACCCTGCTCTATAATTATAAGAAGCAATAAGTCGCGCAACACGTTTCAACATGCTTGCCGTGTGCATATGATATATCATCGCATCGATTCCACATTACTCTGATTTGAATTATGAATTTCATCAAGGACGATCATCCTTTAGATTCTCCCATTAGAAAAAGAACTCCCACGAGTTGTGTCAAAACAACTCGCCTTTGTTCACACCGATTTTGAGTTTAGCTCTTCACCTTAGAGGCAAAACCGAACTTCCCTTCAATTGGAGGCAAAGGACCCCGCCATAAATGATAGGATTTCGGGTTTCAGCTAATTTTGCTGAATCGGGGACCAAATGATAGAGCTCGACGAGCTGATCAAAAGTCTCTATTATCGTTATAAATTCTTATTCGTGAGTTATTCGATGTAAAAGTTGTCGATTTTACCAATTGAAAATAAGGTTATGGCATCGATCGAACAATAACATACGTTCGAATTCGCTCGGTAGTCGAGTTTTCCTCGGCATAGTGATTCTGATGGGGTAAGAATATGAGTTTGTCGCGCAATCCACCGATTATCTCAAGAGACTCTTTGGCCGCTGCAACTTTCGTCGATCATTTCTTCAAACACAAAAGGACGAAATGCGCAAGAAAATCTCATCAGCTCGGACAGTCTATATGGCATATAGTGATCCGAGTATGCAAGTGCGAATAACGCGTTTCGTGAGAAACCGTCAATATTTTGAAGTTTGAAAAGCGACTCGGCCACGAGAAATAATTCGATGCTTCGCACCCTCTTGTCAAAAGAACTGACTTATCCATTTTCAACTTTCTTTCGAGCAAGGCGACTATCTTCTTGAGAATCAATCAACTTTATCTTGGGCCTTCCGCAAACTCAGATAGTATCAGGAAGATTCTTGTGACTTGCATTGATGAGAAGTTCATTTTCGTCCGATGCCTATAATATACACAAGCCGAAATCAATATGACGCAGAATTCAATCCGCACTGTGTAAAATATCAACAAATGTAGAATACGAACTCCCTCCAAGAATCAATATACATATTTTTGGACTTCCGCAAAAGTTCCCTGCAACTTCGGGGGGGGGGGGGGGATCTTGTGATCTACAGTGATAAACAGTTTGGCTTCATTCGAAGCCAAGCCTTTTTTGAAGCTTGAGCTGAAGGCGACATGACGAAAAATTGAGTGGCCAATTGAAATATAGAAAGTATATATCTAAAATAACATGAGCTTCTCATACAGACATTTTCTCAAATGTCTCTATGAGAAGCTTTCTGAGAATTCAGAGAGAATCACAAGAAACCACGTAAACTGCGCTGATGAAAAGTCGCGGCTAATACGATTATTTTGCTCTCAATACACGGACGATATGCCTCCGCCTTTTCACGTCAAGAGGGCGCATTTCAAACTTCAAAATATTGGCGGTTTCTCACGAAACGCGTTATTTGCACTTGCATACTCGGATTACTATATGCCATATAGACTGTCCGAGCTGATGAGATTTTCTTGCGCGTTTCGCCCTTTTGTGTTTGGAAAAATGATCGGCGAAAGTTGCAGCGGCCAAAGATTCTCTTGGATAATCGGTGGATTGCGCGACAAACACATATTCTTACCCCATGAGATTCACTATGCCGGGGAAAACTCGACTGCCGAGCCAATTCGAACGTGTGTTATTGTTCGATCAATGCCATAACCCTATTTTCACTTGGTAAAATCGACAACTTTTACATCGAATAACTCACGAATAAGAATTTTTCAGGCTTAACGATAATAGAGACTTTTGATCAGCTCGTCGAGCTCTATCATTTGGTCCCCGATTCTGCAAAATTAGCTGAAACCCAAAATCCTATCATTTATGGCGGGGTCCTTTGCCTTCAATTAGAGGCATTCCGAAATCCCTGTAAGCTTGAAGGGAAAAAAGCCTGTAGTTGAAGGCTTTTTTCCCTCCCAGAGATTTAGAGTGATATACAAGATAAAACGAGGTCAAACGTCTCGAACTCATTGGAAACCGAAACTAAATAAAACTGTCATAATTTCGTTTAGATATGAGATAACGAAATCATATGTCTATTTTGTTTCATTTCTTCTCTCATGGAACGAGACTACTCTCTCAAGATTCTCATATTGATCCTTAACCGTAGCACTAAACGAAACGAAATTCTTTTAGTTTCGTTACACTTCCGTTATTCTCTACCGAAACGAATCCAAATGCCTCAAACTCACAGAAAACCGAAACGAAACGAAAGTTCCATGATATAGTTTCGTTATCTGATAACGTTACTGGGCGTCATTCATGTTTCGTTTCTTCTGTAACGAAACGAAATGAACCGAAACGAAATTCTTACATAGTTCCGGAAACCAAGCCTGAAACGAAACGAAACTCTTTCAGTTTCGTTACACTTTTGTTATTCTCTATCAAAACGAAATTAAGGCAAGCTTCGTTTCGTTTCAGAAGAAACGAAACCAAACCAAACCAAACGCCTCGGATTAATTGAGGACCGAAACGAAACGAAAGTTTCATATATCGTTTTGTTATCTAATAACGTTATTGGATTTCCATTATGTTTCGTTTCTTCTGTAACGAAACGAATTGAACCGAAACAAAATTCTCACATTGATCCTTAAACTTAGCACACAGGAAACCGAAACGAAACGAAAGTTTCATAATATCGTTTCGTTATCCAATAACGTTGTTACTTGTCATATTCGTTTCGTTTCTGTCGTGTGAAACGTACCAAAAGCGAGACTTAGAATCGTTTCGTTCCCAGAAACGAAACGAAACATAATGAAATTTCATCGTTTCGTTTCGTTTCTCGGAACGCCCTGGAAAAGCGACAAACAGTGTGCAAATTACTCATTTGCGCACAGACGATCACAAAAGCTTATTTTGCAATTAAAGTTTCATTACCCATAACAATACTTTTCCTGCGTCTGTCTAGCACTGATTAAACTGCATTGTCTATACCAAGAATTATATTCCACGCCAAAAAAATGATATTATCCTTCTTGTTAACCTGTGGGCTCATCGAGGAATTGGCGTATCTCGGATTTCTCTGAGAATTATTCGATACCTATCTTGGCTTCTTGGAGTTGAGAAAGGTTGTGCCGGACTAAATGTTTGATTCTGATTTCTGATGTTTTTGTTGTGATTAAGGAAATTTGGGGTTCGGTGCAGGGAATTTTGAACATCCAAGAGATATTCCGACTCTTTTCGCGGACGGACGACCAATTTTTGAATGAAATTCTAAAGTCTGCAAATACGAAGAAAAATTAAGAAAGTGGATCAAAGACTGGTTTTTCGGAATGGTTCAATGCTCAAGGTTGAGTGAAGTTATGATTATTGAAGCAACGGAGGCAGTGCAGAATCATCTTTTGACACAATGTAATTCTAGGTTCTGAGTGATGATTTCCAAAGTGGAGAAATAGAAGGTGAGGAAACTTTCTATGATTGTGGTAGTCATGATGAAGTCTGTCTTGGGGCTTTGCCTGAATTTTCTCGAGGATCGGAGCTTGATGATTGTAAAAAAATCAAGTCGACTTCTAGTTCTGGATCTCCGTTTCCTCGTGTGAATAAGAATGCGACGCAGTTCAACGCCACATTTTCAGGATCAGATAGAATTATATTTTCAACTGTGGAGAGATTTTACGCTGGTAGATATCTTCAACCTTATGAAGAAATTTCAATGAAGATGTAGCAACGAACCACGTTTTTGTGCTTTATTTTCTGATCCCTTTTATATTCATTATAATACACCGAACTTCAGCCCATGATTTTACTCGATTGTAAAATTTGGGTAAGAGAGGCGAAAACCCAATCCTGCACAGCTCATTATCATCCAACGTAACTGCGCAGAAACACGTGTATGAGATTTTTCGATTTTCTCTCTGTTCTTCTATGAGTAAGAGCGGTCTGATGATTTCTAATACTGTTGATAGTCTCATAAAAGAAAATTCCAATTTTTCTTGAAATTTTGGACTGCAGGTCGTCGTCACGTGTTTGTACCCCCAAATAACGTACGTAGTATCATTCACGGATCTTGAGTTAAGACGGAGGCTGTGACTTCAAATTATATGAAAATAATGACAATGAATTATGATGGATGTTGCTAATTTCCGCAAGATAACTCTGAACGTCAGCGCGCTTGCGCACCCGAAAAGTTCCTAGTTTTTGATTCAAAGGCAAGGGATTTTTTGAGCTGAAAAATTTCGGGATGGAAATGTTTCATTGAGTAAAGTACGATTTTCGTATGTATTTTTGGACCTTCAACACCAAATCCGTTGTCCGTTTTGCGGAGCAGAAAACTCCTGAAACACAGGTTCTTCACGTACAGCAATGATGACGGACATCCAGGCGTGGAATGGGCTGCAGATTCAATTATTGCTACATCAAAAACAGTCCGTTTGATGAAAAATCACAGCCTCAACATTTTGTTCCACAGCGTAATATTTGTCGAAAACGTGTGTCACATATTCATCAATATTTCGGTGGCAATGATGTTCCTAGCACCAGGATTCTTTAAGCACCATATAAGCTAGAATTTAAGGCCTCTGTCTTTCGAGAATCCAATGAACTGATATATTCACAACGAAACTTACCAAGATTAATGTGCTGAATCACTTGTACACGAGTGCACGAGGATGGTATTATTTTTATCAAAAGTCAGCCATTTATGCAAGAAAGATCATCTATTGCGGTAATTTGGATCAAAATAAACAGCAGAGCATGTTCCCAGGAAACTCTGTCAAAGCATGGCAAGTTTCATGCTCGCAGAACTAGTTTAGTTATGTAAGCGCGCTGCAGCCGAGAGGGCTACAGTGTAAAGTGAGCGCCCGAGTTTTTTTTCTGCGGTCCATCCAGGATATATCACGCTATCCCGATAGAGTGAGAGCGCCGCGATATCATTTACATCCCTAGTAAATCGAGGCCATAATTTGCACGTAAAATCAATGCGTAATCCCTGGTCGACACGAGAACGCTGATGAGTGAATAAGCATTTCTTTTTGAAAATCTGTTCGAAAGTTTTCGACTCGTTGTCTGAAATATGAAAAATCCCTACAACAGAGAGAATTCGACTCTAGTACTTTGCTGCAAGTTTGGATCCTGAAATCAGCGCTGGTCCATGCTTTTTCAAATCCATTCGAATGGACGATTTCATTCGTTTGACACAAAAATTCCGAAAGTTGGGGAAGCCAATGCGTGACCGCACCGTGAAACAAGCTCCATTTCAAGGGGGCTACAAAATGATCGATAATTTTCTCCCATGTATAGTTCTCGCTTTGGTAAAACGATCAGGTACACGCGAGAGGCTTCACATACGCTCGTTCTGAAGCGCAAACTGTAGCTCGCGTGGAATACATATCCCATGCATCGAGCGTCTGTTCATGTTTCATCTCGGCTGTACGTACATGACTGAATCCAACCACATTCTCTAAACTTCTGAGCCTGGGTATTCGAAGATGAATTATTACTCATCTTTCCTTTCGCTCATTAATTTGGTTCACTCGATCACAAGAGGAGAGACACACAAGAAATAGATACATTCCTGAGATGGACGAATTGGTTGACGAGCCAACTTCGACAAAATTGCTTTGCAAAACTAACGTGGAAAATGCTAAGCTTTCTATTAGATTTCTGAATCAATCTGCCATCGCACAATCGCGAAATGTCGTGTCTCTGATCTAGGTGTTACGATTGCGTGAACTATTTCGTAACTCCGATGACAAACAAAGTATGTTCATGGAGTAATTGAAACCGCCGAATCGTTTGGGCTGGAAATAAATGAGAGGGATATTTTTAAGCTGCATAATTTGTTTGGATACAAGCCATCTCGTGGATTTTCTATTCACCTCACATTATTACACAATGTAGATAAAGGTAATACGAAAAAGTTGAAGCTGGATGTTGATACAAATGTCTAAATTCAAGCTCGGGAAATAATTTCCTCATTTCAATTTTTTACGAAGAGAACCTTGTAATCATTTCAAATGACAGATTTTGATTGATGATGCGGTTCATGAGAACTTTTCCAAAAGACGGTTTCTTCCTAAAAATTATTTGATCACACTAACCTCCGACTACTATCGGTTGAAAATGATCAACACTGACACGCATGGCTCCAAAATGAATCCGTAATCTTTTGATTTTAATAACATATTAAAGTACCTGAGGAAGCGCATCTAGTTTCAATCATCTTACAATTTTCACGAAAAAAGTCCGATAATAATTTCGACTGTGGTTGTCATCAGAATGTAGTTGAAAGCAATGAGTGATGAGTTTCTTCTGCTTAATTGAAATAGTACTAGCAAATAATAATTGAGAGGGTGGGTGGAATAAGGGCTTAAGTTCACTTAGTCTATCACCCCATCATAGTTTATTTTCCATAAACTTCGAAAACCCCATAGATTGGGAAAAGGGCCTAAGTGCATTTAGGCCCTTCTATGTATTCGATAGAACGGCCTAAGTGCACTTAGGCCCTTTTGTCGATTATATGATGGGAGATAGGCCCTTTTATCGATTGTATGATGAGAGTTAGGCTCTTTGTCTGTTATCTGAAGGCAGTTAGAACCCTTGGACAGCTAGTTGTGGAGTTCTGACGGGTAAGAATGAATCGTCCAAATGCGATGATGCACTATTGGACACGAATGGTTCGCAAATCATTATGAAGCGAAAAGCATGACTTCACTATTTCATTAGGTTTGAGTGGGGAAAGAGAGCTTTTCACGACATTCTAAGTAATCAAAAAAAGCTGAAAATCGGCGTTCGATTGATAAAATCGCGTTCTGATGGATTTCAACGAATCAAGAAAAACTTCAAACTCGAATTGAAATCACTTTTACCACAGAAAATTTCCAAATTTTCATAAATCTTGTCTCTTTCAACGTGAAGTTCTATAATATGAACATCTTGAAATAATTTTTGTGGTCATGTCAGTTCTCTATTGAGTTACAAGGTCGCAAAGTCTAGCTTAGAAAGATAATGGAGTATGCGTATATCAAAAGCATTCACTGATCTTTACGGCTGAAAACCCTCGAATCACTTATGGTTTGAACCACACAGACATTGATATTTTAATTTTCAAAATTTTGTGATCCTGTGACCTGGAGAGTCTCTATTCGTTACGTTACCGGCTGATCCAAAGCAGAACTCGACGAGTTCCGTCACTTCCGTCTGATTTTGGCTCAAATTTGATGAGCTGCACATGCGCATACGTGCGTACATATATATTTGTAGACGCATCTTTGGGAAAATTACAGCTTTTTTGGAGCCACGATGGCAAGAGCTATCGAAGAGATGATCATTTTCAAACCGATAGTAGTAGCAAATTTTATCTGCCTACTTTACCCATATCATCAGGGGCTACAGAAATATTCTTCATTCGCTATTTTCAGTGGCTAAATAAGACTATAACCCCATATTATATTTACCTCCCACGCAATTTTGATCAGGCGACGGAAGTCTTTCTCATATTTTTGGGCATCGTAAGTATATTGGTGAGGTTCCCGAGTTGGAATAAATTGAAAGATGGTTTTGAAAAATATCTTCCAGAACTTCCAGTCCGGATATTGCTGAATCAAAACCCCGTTGAATGGACCCCGCCATAAATGATAGGAAATTGGAAATTCGATGATACTATATTTCATCAGAATCGATAACATGCATTCATTTTCAATGATTGATTCTATGAATTCAGTCAAATGTTGTCACATCCATACAGATTGAAAATCACAGTCAACAAAATCACAGTCCACGAACATTTTGAGAGTATGATTAGTCAATGTTACAACTCAATGTACCTGAACGAAAGATTCTTCGTAATTCTCATTCCTTGTCGATTCTGTGGGAATTGAGAGATAACAAAAATCATCTTTTTTTATTGCAGCCTTAGAACTGTGGAACTATATTCAAAACGCACGAACAATTCTATCAATTTATTCTACATCAACAAGTAAGAAACAGTTAACGAACAATTGATACTTGAACAAGATTCAAATTCCTTGGCACAAGCAGATTAATGGTGAATGGTAAATGGTACATGACTAGAACAATTATGCATCGAAGGTAACTTTCAGTGAACCCATCGACGTCGAGCGTCGTGGATGCGCTCAAGGAGATCAATAGCTCGGTATTCGACGTTTTCTTCATGTCTTGAATATACCCCAAAAACCACAAACCACAAAAACCACACAACGCACTAGAGTGGGCCGAAGAATGAAATTTTAAATCAAAACCCTTGGGGTCCCAGTTTTTGCCATTTTGCACTAGATGAAGAAAACATTTTTCTGCGATTTTTAACATGAGGTTTCCCGCTGGAGCAAAAGCCCTGAAGATATTTGGAAATGAAAAGCTTTTACATTTTTTTTGCGTTATTTTTCAAACTGATCGAATGAGGCGAAGAACGCATCCGGGATCTAAATCATCTTACGAACCATCATTTCTTATGTAGTTTTGCACGTAGAAACTGAATTCGTCGTCCGCTCAAGCTTCAGAAGTGAAGGCTCTCTATCAAATGCAAGACAACGATCGTAGCGAAATAACGGCACTTTTCTGGAAAACAACTAATTACGTTGAAATCGGTATGGGAGGAATAGCTCCTTACTTGTGGGTCCAAAACAGCACTACACTTTTTCTTGCGTATTTTGACCTACTGAAAACGATCCCGGTGGTTTTGGGGAGTTTTGGTGCGTGGAATCCAAGTGAAGAGAAGCTGAGGACCGATGTATCGAGCTCGTGTATAACGATAGGCAGTCAATGCATAAGCATAGGACGAAAAAAAAGTAGTGTGGTGCGGTTTTAAACCCACGAATAGGGAGTTCTTTTACACATACCGATTTTGACGTAATTGGTTGTTTCCTGGAAAAGTGCCGTTTTTTTGTCACGATTGTTGTCTTGCATTCTACAGAGAGCCATCACTTTTGAGGTTCAAGCGGACCACAAATTCGGTTTTTACGTCCGAAAATACATAAGAAATGATGATTTATAAGATGGTTTAGATCCCGCGTGTGCTATCCGCCTCATAAGATCAGTTTGAAAAATAACGCAAAAAACGTGTAAAAAGCCTCCATTTTCAAAAATCTTCAAGGCTCTTGCTCT
Source organism: Eretmocerus hayati (assembly GCA_029851415.1). Lineage (NCBI taxonomy): Eukaryota > Metazoa > Arthropoda > Insecta > Hymenoptera > Aphelinidae > Eretmocerus > Eretmocerus hayati. The sequence goes on from CM056743.1 coordinate 49,654,121, forward strand.
ATCAGAAGTCTCATTTTAAAAGTAGCTGAAAAAATTTTTCTTTATCTACGTGCAAAATCGCAAAATGGGACCTCAAGGGTTGTGATTTGGCAAAAATTCCATTTCTCGGCTCACCCTAATGCGCACATATTCCCAGAGTCCTAGCACCAGCCTTGCAGGTACAATAATAGTTGAAATTAACTTGTCCACCATCTCAGCCAAAAGCAATGATCCACAGTTGATATATTTTGTGATTAGATTCAGAGATCTCCAGCTTGTCCTGCTCTTACAATTAGATCGTTCTGTACAAGTAGGATTTCATTATTGATTGACCGCGTTCCACTATCACGTCTAATTCTTGGTTTGAAAAACATCTATTACTTGGATTCTTGGCGCAATTGGACTCCAAGAGCAGAACTAATAAGGCTTTAGAAAAAAATACTTAAGGCCATGTCGGAGTCTCGCGGCAAACACGGGGTTACAACTTAGACGACGGTTTTTTCATCAATTGAGACGGGGGTGGTCGAAAATGACTCGGACTTGCGTCAGGAATGTGCCTCTGGTACGATCTGTGAGAGGATAAACGTCTCTCACTCTCGAGGAGGAATCGAAGAATCGAAAGGTATTCCGATTTTGATTCTCAGAGAGTGCGACTTTGCACCTTAAATCGAGTTTTGAGACCTCACAGATCGTACCAGAGGCACGTTCCTAAAGCAATTCCAAGTCATTTGCAACCAACCCCGTCTCAATTAACGGAGAAATCATTGCGAAAAGTTCAACCCCATTTCGCGCGAGACTCCCCTGGTAGAAATTGTGAGCATTTTTTGGCTAAAAACTGGCCAAGTCTAACCTGATTGCATTGTCACAATATCTGCATATTGCATGGGTGGCCAAAAAAATTGGTCACATTTCTACCAGGATCCGACACGGCCTTAAGACCCAAACCCTATCTACCCAAAACCTATCTAAGATCAATAAAGTCAAGGAGGTGCCCGGACTTCACAGTCTCTGCGTCCAAAACAGTGACCATGGCATCAAAGTGGTAGCTTTCGTGACAGAGGAAGATCTGACCGTTAAGAGCACATCATTTCCGGTCACAGATATCTTCAAATGAACTTGATTTCACCCAAATAGGTCAGATAAACCAAATCTATCTCGTAATGACCGACGGAAGTCGTCAATCCTGTATCAAAAATGCGAGAGCGCGCCGAGAAGCAAACTTCAATTCGAACTACTTTTTTGTCATCGCAAGTATCACATAGAAAAGTTTTTAGTCGTCCTAGCGAACTTAAAAAATGCTGTTGGCTCTCGGACATGCCAAGTGTGCGCAGCGAACGTTTGAGCATGGGTGACCAGCGTACTGAAAAAAAGACAGAGTAGTTGACTTACATTACTCTTCTCCGCGACTTCATGCAAAGGCGCGCACTGCAGACATCGAGGGAACTATAACTAAAATAGATACCGAAAGACATAACCGGAGATACCTGGTAATACGTGGTAATACCGAGTCGTGATGTGAACGTGTAGGCACAGCTGTGCCTAGGTGTTTCGCAACGCCCACGTATCTGCCGCAACTCTGGAGATACTTTCGTAAGCGTGGTGGTCCAACAATAGAGCTCCGCGAGCCCACAGATCCGTATAATATACGTTATGAAACAGGTTACAGGAAGGCTATCAGGGACCTAGGGAAAGATACTTTCAGAACACAGATTCTTATGGAAATTATATAGATGTGGACAGCTAAGAAAGCTAAGCAAACCTACGAATGCCCGGACACTTAAACGAAAAATTTTAACGAGAAAAGTCGCTGAATCATGGAATGGCAATCAAACCCGCAAAATTCTCAGATGCGTATTGGACCAAAAATTATGCCCGAAAAAGAATCATCCGTAAAACCCCTGAGGTTTCGCCCCTAATAGAAAAATTCAAAATATTTAAAAAAATTTGAGGGGACGGAACCGAAACAAGCTTGCAAGAAGTTTTTAAGAAACGTAGCAGACCACCACCCTCACGCTATTGTACTCATTGTTTTGTCCATTCCATCGTAGTCTAGGACGCCGGTACTTTGGCCTGCGCTTACGAAAGGCGATATAAGCGTTGGCGTTGAGGATGTCTACAGATGGAAGAAATATGGAAGCAGGATTGTCTGTTAGAAGGGTCGAGAAGATAATTGCTTGATGCAGCGCAGCAATTTCACCTGTAAACGATTCCCGATGCAAAATGACTCCTGCGTAGGGATGTGGAAGAACTTCCACAGGGTTGAGCGATTCACGAAGAGCGCGTCTCGCACTGAGTCGAGTGGATGAGCGATGATGGGCGCGTTGACAACGCCAACGTCTTTGGGCAAAACAATGAGCACTATGTTTCATAGTGCACAAATGCAGCATCTCATTTTCACCGTGTCCTCGATCATTTGTTTTCGCGAATCGCTGCAGGCTGCGAAGCTGGTGTACTTTACAGAAGTGGGATGGTTGCGCACACCCCGGTGAACGCTCCGTATTTTGTGCTAAAACTCAGCCTCTGTTAGTGCGATAGACAGAGGCCATTGAGCGCAAGAACGAATGAACAATGGATGTCAAGCTTTGTAAATATGCAAAGCTTGAAATTTTAATGTTGCTTTGAAGAAAACTAACATAAAAAGAGTAACAATTGAGGCCAAGCAGAGCGTACATTCACCTAGAAGATGGGGTTGAGTGCATCATGCGAAATTATCTCTTGAGACGAACAATTATGTGAATTCGACATATTCATCAGTAGAAGCGAGCCATGTTTGTTGTGATGCGATCCATGAATTGTCACATGGACTAAAATCATTTTCTCCGTTAGTCAGATCACAATCAATGCTCTAACATAAGTGAGTCTTAGAATGGTAACTTATCCGGGGGTGCAAAGAAAATCTTTTAATCAAGAAGATCTTCTCTTGCCGCATCGCTATTGATTTGAATCTGGTTGCAAGATCGAGATTGTAGAATTTTATTTCTCCCTGTACAACCCAAACTTTTTAGACTCATTCGTTCTCAAACTCACGCCAAGACCACCACAGTTAGTCAGTCAGGCCAAAAGAGAGGATCCACGAAGATGATGTGTATAACCCAATCCAGTCGGTATTGCATAAGTGTTACGCATGACCTTTTGTGTGAAAAGAGACGCTCCTATGGCCTGACTAACCCATTTTCTCAGTGCATGATGTCACCACAATAAAAAGCCCAATTAATCAACGTTCATGGAGATATATGAGTAGTTCCGTTGAAACTTTGATGGTTGGATGCTGAAAACGTGCCGACCCCAAGTCTCACTTCGGGAAGTCCTAATATGTATTTTTTGACTTTTTCGAACATATAGTGTATTTATCAATTCACGCACGAATAACAAATTGTGACTCATCGATACCGTAAATAACGCGATAGAGGGCACGAAGCCTGGCATATTGAGACAGGGGCGAAACCTGACATTTGCCACTAAAATGAATCTCACAGCCAACCGGTTCAACCTACGGTCTTGAGATTTTGGAGTTCTCATTTTCCCACCAAATACTTTTGAAGAAACTGACTTAAATCTCTGGTGTAGCTTCGCCCGAGGCTTCGCCTTAAAGGGCCGCACTAGCAGGACACAGAATCGACCAAAAAATGTAGCAAAACTAGATTTTCACAAAAAATTATTCCCCAGAGTGCAAAGTTGCGCCTGACAATGAAGTTAACTAGTGCGGAAAGGCCTGGAATGAGACGAATCCACTTCTGTAGAGGAAAATAGTATATTATACGTCGGGTGCCAAAAAACTTTGTTCTTTGCGATAACTTTGTTGTTTGTCGGCTTCGCCGACGTCCAACAAGGTTATCGTGAAGAACAAAGTTTTTGGCACGAGACGCATATGCCGCTTTACACGGCGAGACGTGCAAACTAAGTGGATAAAATTTTAGTCGAAATTGGATGACAAAATGTACGTGATCGCCATGCACACAGAGATTTGGTGCCTATGGTCATTATATCTGACATATTTATCCGCCTGAATCCCAAATGAGCCCCGCCGTGGCGTGTCACACTCAAGAACGCCGAAAAAAGAAAAGCGACAAGGCACGGAACTGACATTTTTCGATGATCATATTCTTGGGCAACCCTAGATGGGACGTCGAAAATGATCTGTGATAATTTTTTCCCAAGCGTTTTCAGGGTTCAAAGAATCAGGCACTCATTGTTTCAAAGTTTCCACGAAACTACTCATATAACCATCCAAGGATGTCCAAGGAAATGCCGAGTCAGAAAAATTCATTGCAAGATCGGAATTCTTTCCAGATGCTGGGTAAAGTCTTTAGCTTGTAGGGCTTCACGCTTACATTATAGCGTTATAAGAATGCCGGAATTGTCTTCAGCGGGTCATAATACGTGAGAAGGTATATCTTGAGGTGCATTTTAACCAAGCGGATGACTCCCTCGCTAGTTAATCATTAATTACGGAAATTGAAAAATAAACCAAAAAACACTGGTTTTTGTAAAATCAGTTTCTCGCGACGTGAAAAAAGTCCTGACGTGAAGGAGCAAAACTGAGCAAGGATTCGGAGTCTACGTCGAAAATTACACGAGAAAATCATAATTCTCCTAAGGTGGACATTCCACGCCCAAATCTTTATAGTTCATGCAGTGTGATTCGAGGTTTACGGTAATGTTGTCTACAGTTGGTGTCAGATCACACCTTGAAGAAATTCGAGAAATCAACTGATTCATCAACCCCGCACTGGGAATGAGTATGAGTAATTCCACGTGAAACCGATGAGTATCAAGAGTAGTTGGGTCTCAGATATCGTCTCAGAACCAATTTTTCCGGAGAATCGCAGCGGATATATTAGAATGGCCACTTCAGATGAACGGCAGGAGGATACAGCCTAATGTGACAGCGAAGATGATCAGAAAAATACCAAATCCTTTGAATTTGGCTGGAATGTGATTCGAAATACCACGAGCACATGCTCATCGATTCCAAAGGATTCGGGGTGTATTTGATCATCTACGCTGGCGTATTGGACTGTATCCCTCCATGCCCTTCATCTAAAGCGATGCTTACACCCATCTACCGAGCATTTTAACCGGAGATTTATGGACCCAAAAGCTAAAGAGACTATCCACGAGTGCACACAACATAACCAAAGACTTCGATTCGATTTCGTTCATCTCTTACCAGGTCAAGTCCTTCCTTTCGAGTATTTTCTGTTCTCCGTGTTCTTTGACTGACGATTTCGGACACTTTTTACACAAAATCTTGACGATTTGACGATATAAGTGGACTCCCGGAACCGCTTCCTCACGATTTCCCCCCATTTCTGAGTCCTCCCACTGCAATCCAGCGAGTTAACTCGTTTTTGCAGTTGAGTTCAAGAGAAATCTGAAAAATGCCGATGTCTGGTCTTTTCGTCACGTATAGCGAGTTCCCGCGAAATTCAAATAATGGACTGATGAATATTGGTGATTTTGGGATTACCTCCGTCACTGTATGGATGGATGGATGGATGGATGGATGGATGGATGGATGGATGGATGGATGGATGGATGGATGGATGGATGGATGGATGGATGGATGGATGGATGGATGGATGGATGGATGGATGGATGGATGGATGGATGGATGGATGGATGGATGGATGGATGGATGGATGGATGGATGGATGGATGGATGGATGGATGGATGGATGGATGGATGGATGGATGGATGGATGGATGGATGGATGGATGGATGGATGGATGGATGGATGGATGGATGGATGGATGGATGGATGGATGGATGGATGGATGGATGGATGGATGGATGGATGGATGGATGGATGGATGGATGGATGGATGGATGGATGGATGGATGGATGGATGGATGGATGGATGGATGGATGGATGGATGGATGGATGGATGGATGGATGGATGGATGGATGGATGGATGGATGGATGGATGGATGGATGGATGGATGGATGGATGGATGGATGGATGGATGGATGGATGGATGGATGGATGGATGGATGGATGGATGGATGGATGGATGGATGGATGGATGGATGGATGGATGGATGGATGGATGGATGGATGGATGGATGGATGGATGGATGGATGGATGGATGGATGGATGGATGGATGGATGGATGGATGGATGGATGGATGGATGGATGGATGGATGGATGGATGGATGGATGGATGGATGGATGGATGGATGGATGGATGGATGGATGGATGGATGGATGGATGGATGGATGGATGGATGGATGGATGGATGGATGGATGGATGGATGGATGGATGGATGGATGGATGGATGGATGGATGGATGGATGGATGGATGGATGGATGGATGGATGGATGGATGGATGGATGGATGGATGGATGGATGGATGGATGGATGGATGGATGGATGGATGGATGGATGGATGGATGGATGGATGGATGGATGGATGGATGGATGGATGGATGGATGGATGGATGGATGGATGGATGGATGGATGGATGGATGGATGGATGGATGGATGGATGGATGGATGGATGGATGGATGGATGGATGGATGGATGGATGGATGGATGGATGGATGGATGGATGGATGGATGGATGGATGGATGGATGGATGGATGGATGGATGGATGGATGGATGGATGGATGGATGGATGGATGGATGGATGGATGGATGGATGGATGGATGGATGGATGGATGGATGGATGGATGGATGGATGGATGGATGGATGGATGGATGGATGGATGGATGGATGGATGGATGGATGGATGGATGGATGGATGGATGGATGGATGGATGGATGGATGGATGGATGGATGGATGGATGGATGGATGGATGGATGGATGGATGGATGGATGGATGGATGGATGGATGGATGGATGGATGGATGGATGGATGGATGGATGGATGGATGGATGGATGGATGGATGGATGGATGGATGGATGGATGGATGGATGGATGGATGGATGGATGGATGGATGGATGGATGGATGGATGGATGGATGGATGGATGGATGGATGGATGGATGGATGGATGGATGGATGGATGGATGGATGGATGGATGGATGGATGGATGGATGGATGGATGGATGGATGGATGGATGGATGGATGGATGGATGGATGGATGGATGGATGGATGGATGGATGGATGGATGGATGGATGGATGGATGGATGGATGGATGGATGGATGGATGGATGGATGGATGGATGGATGGATGGATGGATGGATGGATGGATGGATGGATGGATGGATGGATGGATGGATGGATGGATGGATGGATGGATGGATGGATGGTTTATTTAGGTTTCCGTGAGCTTTTTAGTGCATGTCCACTTAATTTTGTCTGACCGAAAATTGAGGTGCTCGTGCAACATGCCTTCTTCAGTATCACCACGCAAATCTCTCAGCAACCACCACTACTCATGAGTGAAGATGAAATGCTCAAATATCCAGTGACGTATTGTTCAGCACTATCAGCCCTCAGTAGTCGGCCTGATTCGCTGATCGGCAAAGTTTTGCAGATTGTCCACTCAATTTTTTAATGGTTTAACAAGGGGGACCCGCGACGTGCGGGTCACCAAATCCGACCAAATTTTTTTCACAGTCTCGTACCACCTAGAATATGAAGAATCCAGAGTAACTCCGTCAAATGGTCCTTCTGTACAGAGCTACAGCCTTTGACATTAGCATTGATAGTATATCTACATGGATCACTTTTCAACATGGGCCTATATGGGCAATACTAATGTCATAGGCTGTAACTTCGCACAGAGGGCCCATTCGACGGAGTTACACTAGATTCTTCATATTCTAGGTGGTACAAGACTGTGAAAAAAGTTTGGTGGGATTTGGTGAACCGCGCGTGGTGGGTCCCCCTTGTAAGTATATATGTCGTAGGCCGATGGAGATTTTAGGACGATAGCTATCATCCTGGGACAATAGCTATCGGCCGGCCGATGGGATTCGTCGCGTGGCGAGAGGCTATCGGGCTGAATTTTTCAGGCTGATAGACGCGAAACTGAGAGAACGTCTATCGGCCCGACTCGTCCTCGCCTGATAGCTATCGTCCTAGCCTAATAGAGTTCAATGAGCGGATATTACCAACGAGCTGGGACTACTATGCCAATTTGATCATGCATCTATTGGGCTTGAAGTCTTTCAGGCCGGTAGCTACCCTGTACATCTAAACGCGCATTAGCGCCTCCATACGTGGATTATCATTTCGGAAACACTCAAATGATTTCTAATTGCAAACCTCATATGTATAAGTGTCAATTGCTTGAACAATATAATTAATATGGGACCTTAAACGTATCGAGTCAGTCCGGAGAAGTTTAGAGAATTAAATCATGTGTATTGATAGCTGTTTATTGAATCAAATAATCCATAGCCAGATACAATATATTATTGTTGACAAATAGGTGGCACTCTGGCTCAAGATTCAGTGAGCTTGTTACAACAAGTAGAACTTTTGTGACACCTCAAGTTCCACAAAATTTTCGATTCAAAACAAGCACATCGCTTTGTCTTACACTGGTTGGCATTAGGTTGACAGCCACATTTTTTGAAACCCTGTCCACCGGTCAAAGACTGAGCTGTCAGAGCTTCCCTCAAAGTTAAAGATTTATCTTTTGGTACATCATCCAATGACAAGATACTTGTTCCTGATTCAGCGATATCAGCTCTGGGAAACCAACCCTTTATCAAGCCATGTTGAGTCCCGATTTGATAAACTCCATTTTCAATATCGCAAACTACCCCAAAAATATTCTTATAGTCTAGAGGACCTCGATCAACGTCAGGGACGGACAAAGTTATTGTATCTCCTACCGAGATAACTGGGAATCGACTTTCTGAGATTTTTATCATTTTTTGAGCTTCGATTTTCTGTCTCTCAAAACAATCTTTCCTCGTGTCTAACAAAGAATTTCCTCTCGCACACAAAGAACAACAAAAAGTGTCATCCTCGTCTTGCAATCTCAAACCGCATTCTGAGTGAACTCGCATTTTACATAATGAACAAGGGAATGTGACCAGAGGATTGATTATCGAATTACAAATACCGCACAATTTTTCACAAGTCGACATGGTAACAAAATGTGACGAGTCTGAATTCATTGGTGTTACTTCAACACCTAGTCGTTCGTCAGAGGGTGTAGAATGTTCTTGTCTATCAGCATGTCCAGATGATCTGGGTGGAACTTCAATCTCCTCTGTGATGGTAGCGGTTGTTTCGGCTACCAAGGCCTCTTGCATTACAGGTGTAATTCCAGTCGCCTCTGTGGAAGTAGCGGTGCGTCCAGTGGCCGTAGCTGTCTGCGTTACCATAGCAAGAATATTATTCATTTCATCTGTATCACACGCAGAATCGTCGATTATTCCGCCCCCTAAAATCCCGTGAACCTCAGTGTCTGGTTCTGGAGTACCGCACGTGTCTCTGAAAATAACATTGCAGTCCAACGTTCAGTTCCCAGAGGTTTCTGAGAATACCTTGTAAATACTCAAAAATCGGATTTGAATATGGATTAATCGGAATCTCAGGTCCAAAATTCTCACCTTGAAACAGCTGGAGCCAGGCTCTCCTCATCACAGGTACTCCGAGCCGTTTCATCGTTCTGATCTATATCCTGAGAGATCTCATCAAGCAGAGAACCGTCGTGTGATCCATACTTGACAGGCCCCAATACTGCCTCGTGAGGGCTTCTCTTCAATACTCTATGGAGTGAAGTATTTTTCCGCCACTTTAAACAGAATACCCAAATGGGTGAAATGAATCATCAGATCAATTCTTCAGATTAGGGTCAAGTTGAGTCAAGTGAAATGTATTGGGCACAAATATTGATTCAATAGATTCATTGCATAATTCATAGCCTAATATGCAGGAATTCGTTTTTCTAAAAGACCATGAATTTATATTGAGGAGAGCGAGACGAAGTGAACAACTTTTCCAATTTTCTGTCTCAAGATTCAATTTGGAGATCGAGTCGTATGAAGTCCAAATTCTGTCCGTCTGTTCCATTTCTAAATTACACGAGAAAAAAATCTTGCCTCCTCACGTCTTGATATTGGTACGTATTTTCAATTTTGAAGAATAAAAGTAATTGTTCGATCCCGCCCCGCTTTCCCCTACATGAGAGCAAAACACTCAGACGTCAATCACGCTAAACTGCTCACCTGAATTTCATAGCACGCTTTGCTCCATTCAATAGAATTGTTGTCTGTTATCCAAGTTCGAAGCATATTCTTGATGTCTGCGTTTGATCGCTCCACACTTCCTTGGCTTTGTGGGTGCCGTGGGCGACCGTGAATAATTTTACAGTGTGGCCAGCGAGATACAAGTTCCTCGATGATTTTAGCCGAGAATTCTTTGCCATTGTCACATTGGAGAATCCGAGGAGCTCCCCAAGTGAAGAATATTTTATTTAACTCTTCTCCAACCAGAGCAGACTCTTTTCTTTTCAATGGTGTCAACAGCAAGAATTTGGTTGCATGATCTTGGTATACCATTAACCATCTATAATCACCATCAGGTCGACTCTGGAGGTCGATCAGATCAACTTGAGCTCGACTATTGAAACCAAAGGTCACAATCGGTTTCACAACTACTCCTTTTTGAGGAGCCACTCGTTTCAAATTGCAGCTTCTACAGCACGATATAAAAAGTTGACAGGCTATCTTTGATATTCTCCATTTCTTTTTCATGAAGTGCATGGTTCTGTCACGACCACCGTGCCCTGACTCAACGTGAGCTTCCAGCAGCTCATCATAATAGTCTTCTATCGGAATCGCAAATATCAAAGGTTGACTCGGATCTTTCCTTCTCTCAATTACCTGTACTTCTGTCCCAATTTTGACGGTTTCATAAAGTTTGAGATAATGGCGATGGTTAGGCGTTATCTTGGAATCCTTTTTTTCGCATTTCTCAAGATACTTGATCACTTTTTTTTCGTGCTGCTTATCCCAAACAGAGCGGTTGCTTCCGACTGAAGTCTTATAGGAATTGAACAGTTTAGTTTCGAATTCCACTCTATTCACTATTTCATCGGCCATTATATATGTAAAATGCACCACGTATCGGCGATGCACCCATCCGAAAGATAAGCGCGTATTTGATTTTGTCGATTACGAAGACGCGTGGACCTCAATTCACTCCACTTACTGTCGAAAAATTCGCATCTGACTACTGTATATTATTTCAAAATAAACGGGCACAATTTTTCAGTTCAACTGTCGGTTCCAAACTGACTCGATTGCGTCACATGCCTCTCTTCAAGAGTGGTCTCCTTTAGGAGGTGGAAGGGCTATGCATGTGAGGGTGTATAAGTGTGATCTAGAATATTCCAAATTTTCTTGACACATGTAATGACATACTCCAATACCGCGTCGAAAAAACAGACCGGAGACAAAAACCTTCACGCCGGGTCAAAAAATCACGGTGTCACAAGCCGCGAGAGCGCTCGTAAAATCCAGCATCCGTATATAGTACGCTCTTTCATAAAGCACGCACTGTAAAAAAATGCGAATTCCATCGGCCTGGAAAAGCACCAGCCCTACGCCAAGCGAGAGGTGATCAGAGTCCATTAGCCTAGGACGATAGCTATCAGGCGAGGACGGGTCGGGCCGATAAACATTCCCTGTGTTTCGCGTCTATGGGCCTGGACAATTCAGCCCGATAGCCTCTCGCCACGCGAAGAATTCCATCGGCCGGCCGATAGCTATCGTCCCAGGATGATAGCTATCGTCCTAAAATCTCCATCGGCCTACGACATATGGGCGGCTCCGGATCAGAACGGTATAAGTCCATTTTTTCCATTCCTGGAAAATGCGCCTCAAAGTTTTTGTGATATGGAAAATTCGAGTTATCATCTGAAGTAAATATTCTTATTGTACCGTGTAGTGAGTGTGTTTTCATGCCATTTCTCGCGTGGGGCGTATTGATTTTCAATTGTTTACACTTTTCACATCTCATTTTGCAATAAAAAATGGACTTATACCGTTCTGATCCGGAAAATTTCTCGCCTTTTTTCCGGATCAGAACGGTATAAGTCCACCATTTCTGAAAAAAATTCACATTTAATATTTTAGATAGGGAGGAGTACTTGATATCATGGATTACCACCGTTCGAAGTAGGAAAATGTCGAGAAAGTATGAGTTTCCACCTCTGAGATCAAAAAACGTTAAAAAAACCAAGGACTTATGCCGATTTGAGCGAGAAAAAAGGTGGAAAAATTTTTTAAATCAGAACGGTATAAATTGAGAATTCTTTGGATTTTTAATGACTGTCCTCGACTTTTTCTCGCAGTAAACAAAATTCCTCTCTAATTTAGGATGACTTTTATAAAATCTCATTGACAGTCGAGACTGTTCTTTGCAAAGAGATCTCATTCAGGATATCGTGACTAAGGATATATTTCCAACATTGAGGTCAACAAGCGTCTATTTGGAAATCCAGTCAAGAAGAGTTTACTCAAGCGGCCTGGTGCGAAGTATAGTTTTTGGGGATCACATAGCACGCAGCTTTACGTCGTGTATTCAGAGGCAATTTAATGTTGTATAGGAAAAATCGCAATGCAGAGAATTCAATCGACCAGGGAATCCAAACGATGAATTGGGACTGATCCCCACTCAACAAACAGAATTGTTGATCAACCGTAGAATGAGGTTAAAATTAGTTGCAGCTATCTCAATTCAGGAAGGCGAGCAGGAAGGCTATCTTCATCTACAAGATTTTCCCAAATGAGGTTCACTTGTACCGAGTGGCGGGGAGATCGAACCGAAGGCCGGGTGACTGTTAATGAAAAGAGCCCCAGTTGATAGATCACAACCATTCATAGTGAAATTGTAACCGAAATTCTGTGATGAAGCTATAGGCTTTCTCTACCATTGGCATTGTTCCTAAGGAGGAAGTGCATAGCTTAGTTGAGTTTGTCGTATCATGGACGCAGTTGATTTTTCTCTAGAGAAGATGCCTGAAAACATGGAGCAAAATCAAATTTCTTTGCAAGCTCAGTGCCGATCGCTCTTATAACTACGCTTTTGGAAACATCACTAAGAAATTCGGCTCTTTCAATGACGATAAGAGATAAGAAAATGAGACTTCAGGGCTTCTAGAGAAAGATCCCAGGCCCATGGGAGTACTGACCCGAGGTTATTCATTTTCGTAAGGGCTTGCCTGTGTCCAAATGCGTCAAAAGGAAGTGATCGGACGTCGGCCCACCTCCTTCGAAACCATTCGATGCAATCATTCGGACAACATAGCGAACCTAACTTGTAGTTTCTGAGAGTAGCTACGACTTCTAACTATGCATAAAATCACGACAAATGAACGTGGAAGACCCAAAAGCGATATTATTGAGCGAGAACATGGACTTATACCGTTCTGATCCGGAAAAAAAGTCGAAACTTTTTTCGGGACAAAAACGGTCGTGTCGCTTGTGATGCCTCAAAATGCATTTCTACTTCCGGAGTTGTGCATACATGTTTTCACATGTATTTTCTATCGTTTCCCGTCAAAAATTCAATTTTCACCAAAATGGACTTATACCGTTCTGATCCGGAGCCGCCCATATATACTTGAACGCACTCTGTGATTTTGCTGAGGAAGGTCCGTACTGTCAACCGAAGTTGTCAAAAACCCAACAAGAAATCTTCAAATCTTTAAAACTTCTGCGAAACGATCCACAGGAGCGGATGGAAAGTCGGCGAAAACTCTACAGTCGAGTTCTCGACTTACAATAATAGAACCACGTGTATGCAATGCCAGCTCACATGCAGGGTATTCTCGTGACTGTTCATGTGTATGTATGCAATACGTTCTGGGTTCGAAGGAGCCATGAGTCAGCGTTAGGATGCCGGGACATGCCGGGATGGTGTTCGATCTCGGGGTTGGATATGTAATGCTACTTTGAATTGCGCTCGGCCAAGTATATATTTCAGCGGGATCCGGTCGGTGGCAGCTGCTTGCTTTGATCTGCATTTGCGAATTCGAGAGATGGCTACAGACAAGGGCCGACGGTTCGTCTAATACGAAGTCAGCTCTATTCATCAAACGGATAGTACTCACTGACCCGACAGGTAACGTTGAACGAGGATACTTCCAAGCTTAACGTGCCGTTCGACTGCAATTGCACAATGCGCGTAGTAATTGTAATCAGTAGAAAATACCATAATCGGTGAAAATATATTTGCCACTGCCTTCAATTTTTTCAAACGGGCAGGGAATCTTCAAACGCGAGGCTCTTTTCCTCGGATAGTCTTGATTAGGAATCAAGAATTGGAATTTTCAGAAAAATCACTCACTCCGGATCATCTTTCGTCACCCTGCTGGTCGAGTTTCGTAGTTATACAACTGCGCGTAACTCAAATGGATCTAATATTGCACCCATTTATCTAGCGACCGGCTCTTCGAGCTGTTGAACTATCATCTGAGGATGAGGTACCAATTCTCGAGTATCATTTCACAAACTACTTATTTGAAAGACCACTTTGAGCGCAGAACATTTGCTTAGATTGATCTGCTCCATATTTTAATTTTAACTCATCTCAACCTCATTTTTTCTCCGCAATCGAGTACGAGAGATCAAAATACAGAGTAAAATCTAGATTGATACGCTATGGGCCTATCAAAGGGCAGCTTGTAAAAGTTATTGATGCAAAAATTGATTCAACTAATATGGTTGAAAAATTTTTGGGCAGTTAATATGTTTTTCTTGATTGGATTGTTGCAATCAGTGGACGGTCTGTAATTCCCGTGGCCAGGAAGAAACTCACCTTTGGGTTCCAAGATCAAAAGATGCGTAAGAAAATTTTGAACAGCATCCGTCCATAAAATTTCATTGAAAAGTTCCGGGCTCACAAATCTCTTGAGAATATTATTTCTCAGCAGTCAGCTAAAGCTCGTACTTACTCAAAAGAGATGAAAGGCGTGACGATTTTGATTGATTTCCATGCATCGTCTATCACCATCGTATTGATGTCCATGCACGTAAAGAAACAATCCGGTGAGTGTATCATTTTCAATCAAAAATATGATCAAGTTTGTAACTAATTAGGGCACGCATCAGGGTATTCTCAGCTTCTCAATATAAACACATATGTTACCGCGTCATAGAAGAAGAGAGCTATCATTGTAATATAAGGATTGCAAAATTTCTCTGTCACTTTCACGAATGCGTCTTAGAAGGCAATGTAACCACTGCGATTCAAGCTTAGCCCAAACAAAGTCCCTGCACGAACCACCCGGGTCCTAGTGGCCGAGTCTACATAGACGCGCTCACTCCGGGCGCGCGCGCTCTCGGCGCTCGCACTCTCTACCTAGAAACCGCCGAATAAATACCGAAAAAATGATTTGAAAATCCACCTAAGATCCCTCGCAATTCGAGTACCCAGGCCGAATCCGTGGGATGAAAACCCGTCAGTCTATTGTCAAGAATGAACAAAACATTCATTTGAATCGAATCGAGATCGAAAAATGAGAGACGTGGATGTCGATCGATGTGCTTTAAATCACCACCCCCACCTTCTCAAATATCTAACTCGTGGCCTGTTTAACAATATTGAACATCATCTTGGGCTTGATTGATACTTATTTCAGAAATTGTGGGATAAAATTCAGGCGTGGGGAGTTTTGGTTGAAAAGAGCCGAGCTATTGCAAAATCACAAAAGATGACATTTGTGTTGAAAGAGTCCTCGAAAGAGTCACTTCTCTGTCAATTTGAGACATGTCGGTTCTCCTCAACCATAATTCCTCACGCTTGAACTTATCCCACAGCTTTTGGAATAAGTATCAATGTAAGTCCAAGATGATGTTAAATATTATTGGTCGAGTCTACATAGACGCGCTCACCCTGGGCGCCTGCGCTCTCTCCGCTCGCACTCTCCACCCAAACACCGGAGTATAGGTACTGGAATTGGGATTTGAAAATCTTTTGACGAGTGTTCCCTCTCAACCGGAGTATCAACATGGGTTTATGACATAAAAGAAGGCCAATTCATCGCGTAAATCAATCCAAAAAATTGATTTGCATCTGAAAGAGATCGAAAAGGGAGAGACTTGGATGTCGATCGATGTGTCTAATTTCACCATCCCCAACTCCACAGGTCTCTAACTTGCGGCCGATTCAACAATATTCAACATTATTTTGGGTTTGCATTGAGACCTTCACCAGAAACTGTGAAATAAGCGAAGCTGTGCGGAATTCTGGCGAAGAAGAATCGAGCTATTCCATGTACACCAAAGATCAAAGATGATGCTGAGTATTGCTGGATGATTCGCAAGTTGGAGACCTGATGAAAAGTTGGGAGATGCTTATATGAGACACAACCACACCTCTCATTTTTCAATCTCTATTCGATGTAAATTAATTTTTTGATCGATTTACGCAATAGATTGGCCGGTTTCATCTCCCATAACTCGCGCTGATACTCAAGTTGAGAGTGAACACTCGTCAAAAGATTTTCAATAGTATATTACGCACCTGCGTCCGCGAGGGGCCGAAAGTAACACATTGCGGCCCGGGTGAGTTGCCGCACGAGCCGTCATAGGGATTTCGAGGCAACGACACGATTTCGGGGCAAAATCCCGCATCGCCGAACAGGTTAGGAAACGTCGGAGCATGCATTGTAGCAGACCGAGGGCGCAGCCCGAGATCTGATGTGCGTGCTCAGTCGTTTTCTGCCCTGGGCGGCAATGCGGGATTTTCTGCCCCGGCATCGGGGCGGAAACCACAGGCTTTCGATGCAAGTGTACTGAAAATCCTATTTTCAGTACCTACTCCGGTTTTTGGATGGAGGGTGCGAGCGGAAAGAGCGCGCCTATGTACACTCGGCCATAATCTCCACCTCAGGTAATTTTCAATTGGAAATGTTCACAAATATTCAAATACTTCCTCGAGATATCAATTCTCACTAATGGATAGTGTGACTCGTGTCATCACACAAACATAGTACATTTCGATACAAGGGCCGTATCTAACTATAGTCTTCGATAAACTGTGAGTAAAAGTCGACAAACTGTGCGCAAAGTGCACTTTTACGCACAGTGTATCGAATAGTACGTTTTCGGCACACTGGCATCGAAAGCCTATGGTTTCCGCCCCGATCCCGGGGCAGAAAATGCCGCAATGCCGCCCAGGCTAGAAAACGAGTGAGCATGCGCAGTAGCCCTCGGGCTGCGCCCTCGGGCCACTACATTGCATGCTCCGACGTTTTCTAACCTGTACGGCGGAGCGGCATTTTGCCCCGACATCGCGTCGGAAAGCATAGAATTTCGATACAAGTGTCACCGAAAATCAGTGTACGCACCTCGGGCCAAAAATAACCCATCGTGGCCACGGGTATGCCGCCCTCGCCTGCCGGCTCGTGCGGCAACCTACCCGGGCCGCGATGGGTCACTTTCGGCCCTTGTCGCGTAATGTACCATTCGAATTTTCGATACAAGGGTGTAAGAACTATTTTCGCATCCGGATGGGTATCCGTCCCGAGCCGTAGGCGAGGGTCGGAATCATCACGAAGATGCGAAAAAAGATCTACATTATTTCCCTTCACACTATAAAGAATTTCTTTTGGGACCCGAGCGTGGGTCCCAAAAAATGTTTAATATCTGTGTAAATAGATGTCAAATATATGACGTCCCATCAGGTTTGGCTATTGTAAGTGCAGTAACGCACATTTGAGCTCTTTCGCGCAATTATGGGATTGAATTGCGATTTTCATCTTCGCAGTGAACGTGTTGAGAACTGGATGCTGGAACATCAACCTAACTTTACATATGTCCTTCGTGGAGTAAAGACCAGTGATATATCATGAATTCCAGCTTGAATAATCATATCCTCGCAATTTGGACCAACTTTGAGCTCGTTACAACTGGTACAGATTTTGAGCTACACAATTATTAGTCAGGCAGCTACTACAAAACTGTGCTCACCACGTACCGTCGTGTGCCTTCCAATTACTCTCAAGGAATGAGATTCTTGGTTGATTAAATTTTTGCTTCCGGAAAAAATCCAGATGTGTAAAAAATGACAGGCCACAGATTCCATTATTCCATCGAAAAATGCGTAACAAATGACGCATTTCTACGTGTAGATTCTTCCAAACCGAAAATTTGGTCACTCAATCTAATTCATCGATAAAAATTGATGTTACCGCAACCATGTTCTCCAACGCGCGGACAAAACGAATTGACTCAAAGACACAATAATCAGATTTTCCACAGTTTTACTTTTACTCATTCATAATCTAGTGCCACTCTCACCCCTAGCCTTTTGTCTTACATTTAGCATTTTCATAAGCTCTATTGAACACATGAGTGTGAGAATAGATGGATAATGTTGACATGCTCAATAAACAAACAATAATGAACACCCGAATTTTGCCTAAGCTCATAGCACGTCTGGATCTTGTAACCACTCTGGATCATTGTTGAAAAATCTTGTTGATAATAATCAGATTATTCTGTACAGCAAAACGTGCGACGCTTCGATGCTCGAAGTTCCAACCACTGCTCTTGATTGGGGACGTACATTTCAGCGGGCATTCTCTCGAGTCCCAAAGATTCTGGGGATCCATTCTCATTAATTCTCTGAGCTGCAATTCATACGGATTCATTCATTTCACGATCAACAGGAAAATCGTAATGAGAATTCGTTATCTATGTTTCAGGCAAAAAATTATCAGAATGACTGAGTATGAGCTACTGTAAGCGTGGCTCTCTTCAACATTTAACGAGTGGATTCGTGTGTTCTATCACTGACTTAGATTAATCGTTTCAAGTTGAGTGATCAATCTTCGACGCTGTACCATCAATGAATTACACTCATGCAAAATTTCGGTTTTTTCTAGTCAACTATAAACGCCTACGAAAACATTTCAGTCGACACGCTTCAGTAGCGTCGAAAGGCATCAGGGCTCACGAAAAAAAATGCACGGCCTCCAAACAATTTTGAGGCCTTTAAAGAGCACTCACAGTCGGAACAACTTTCGCCAGCTTCATACTCAAAACTGCCTCGAAAACGTTTTGCTAATAGAAAATTGTTCTCGTCAGATAAAGATGAGCGTACATACGTAATTTCTTATTCATTGAAATTGCTTCTCCAGGATGACGCAGTAACAAACGTCCGACACCCTCGCATCTTCTGAGTACTTCGTTTTTTGACAGGTGTAGGCGTACTTCTTCGTTAATTATGGGACATTCCATCACCCAAGATGTGACGTAAGCAAAATCGGCCAGTAGTTGCAAGGCACCCCACTCGCTGAAATATTTCATCAGTATACCATTATAAGCAATAAAATATTCGACCATTCAAATCCCTAACCAAAGCATT
Source organism: Eretmocerus hayati (assembly GCA_029851415.1). Taxonomy (NCBI): domain Eukaryota; kingdom Metazoa; phylum Arthropoda; class Insecta; order Hymenoptera; family Aphelinidae; genus Eretmocerus; species Eretmocerus hayati. The sequence continues at coordinate 49,673,409 of CM056743.1, forward strand.
CCATAATTCACCTGAATTTTATCCTCGAAGAATAGATGTGGTCGAGCCAAGCTTCGCACATTATTCGAAGAATCATGTTCGATATTTCTACGTCCTCTGTCACGATCAAAACGGGGAACAGGACGCGTTCTAGAATTGATAGTCGAATTGATTCAAAATGATTCAACGATTGAAATTTGGATGAATTGGCAGATTCGGTCATTGCAAAATTCCATAACACTCACCAAAATATGTTTTGACGTAAGGACTAGGAGTGGAGGGTGCAATACAGATGCTTTTTCTCCAATAATCGGCTTTCGGGAAGCATAGTTTCAAGTTAGCCGTGCTGATTATCCTTGCAATTTTTGCCAAAACTTTAATGCACAAAATGGGTGCATCCTGGAATGTGGGACAAAGGGGCTGTTCACGATTTTTTGTATTTTTTCTGGTTGTTCCGTATTGAGTCGAAAAGGATGAGTTGTATCGAAAAATTTGGACAATAATGCCCCAACGCACACAAGCAATCGGGTCAGAATAATCAAACTAATCGTCTCGAAAACATTGTATTCTAAGGTAAGTGTACCCAACTTGCCCCCATTATAGTATATTATGAAACTGCACGTAGATGGGTAGTTTTGTACGAAGGACTGTTTATGACACGAGCGAAGCGAGAGCGTACCCATCTGCACGCAGTTTCATATGATATTTTATAGCACAAGAATCCAAAAATCATGTTTAAAGTTGCGATTTTTAGGTTAGAGTGCTATAAAACCATTTTCTTAATAACTCTGGCCCATCTCAATATTTTCCAACATACTTTGACTCATTTTAAAGCTTGTCTCAAGACCTTCGAAATGAGTCAATGTACATCCAATTTGGACTAACTGGGGCCAAACTGTTTGAATTCCCCCAGAAGGTGATTTTTGAGAGTTTCAGAAGTGTGTACCCAACTTGCCCACACCATTTGAAACAATGTAAATCGGCGATAAAGTGCATAAAATTGCTTTGATCCGTTTTAATCACAATGCACCGACATTTGTAGCTTTTAGCAGGCCCAAAACACTGTTACCGACCTATTTTGATGCGGTAAACACGTTTTGAGTGGTAAAAAAGCCATACTGCACGCCTTTCCGAGATAACCATATGGGGGCAAGTTGGGTACACTCCGATGTCGGCCTTCTTGATTCTCAAATCATCTCCGTGCTTGGCACATAAAATATAGCTCCAGCTCGGACTTTTGCAACTCTGGAGAACGGTCTTTGAAGGTCTTGAGACAAGGAATCGAATGCGCTTATGTATGTACGTTAAGATTGGTTGAATGAAAATAAATTCGCACCGGTTTTAGTGAACGCGATTTCCTCAGTGATTTCTTAGCCGTGCGAACAGGAAAAATGGAAAAATCATTTTAAATTTTCTGGATAACGCATCAGAAATTATTCGGGGTCGACCCAAACTACTTATTTTCTCATGTTTTAACATAACAAATGTGAAAAAAATATGCGGAAGGTCCACGAGTGCCCATTTCTGAGATCGGCATATGGGGGGCAAGTTGGGTACACAGGCGAGTTGGGTACCCTTACCTTTGATTGATTTAGTTACTATTTGGGTTTGTATCACCCAGTTGAGCGAAAAAAAAATTATTTCGAATCAGTAGAGGCTTCGTGACGGTTTCAGTAAGATGGGAATCGACTGACATTCAAAATTCAAAACTCACTTTCAAAAGCTGAATGTTGGCGTTGATTTCGGAAACGATCTTGGCTCGCATTTTTGCACAAACGTAAACTTGCACGCTGACTGACAGACCTTCTAAATCCTTAGAGTGATCTGCAAGCTGCAGCAAATGATCTTAGACATGTTCATATTCAGATGATGAATTTTGAGATATGGGTTACAAATCTACAATGGAATTAATTAATAAGGTTTTCGTGGAGAGGGAGAGTCACATCCATATTTTTCATTAGCTAGAACTGTCTCATGACCTGACCAATTTGTTTGTTCTTTTCTGGTTGGAATCAAGCGTTTTAATCATCATAGCCCATGTAAAACATACGATTCCATGAACAGATATGATAATGAAACCCGAGGATTCCATGTTCATCCCTCCTATTAATCCGCAGGCTAATCAAGAAGTTGGCGTATCTCGAATTTTTCGATATCTTATTTTTGTGTGATGGAGTTGAGGAATGGTTGTGGTTGTGTCTGACAATATGTTTATGTTTTGATTTTGAATTGCAATGTTTTTGTTGTGATGAAGATTTGAGGTTCAGTTTCGGGAAATCGACGGGGGAAGATTGCTCTTCACTTATACTATAAATTAATCGATCGTGAACGATCAAATCTTCGAGAAATATTCTATAATCAGTCGATTTTTCAAGAAAAAAAAAACGAAGCATGGACGTGAAAGGACGTGTCTCAATGGATAGTGCATCAAATCTTGATGCAATGAATTTCCATTGTGCTGCGTGCAACGATCAAACGAGGTAAACAATTGTAGAGTTAAGAAAAGTCTGATGATCTTTTCAATCATGATACATATTTTCGAGTCTCTGTCCATCAATTTCTCCATGATTGGAATTTCTATTTTGAGGATGATCATGAGAAAAACTTACTCGTACTTCCATAAGCGTTTATCAGCAAACATGGCAATGAAAACGGAGCACAAAACGACGCTCATCCAACCTTTTTTTCCATCACTTTTATGTTTATTGGAAAACGCTGGACTTCAGGAGCTATGCTGCTTCTGACTTACACTTAATTCAAGACGTGGGTGGAAGGAGCAAGAATCTAATCATTTACCGTTGATACCTAATAATTGCGCGCACAAACTGCGCGAATACACTTACGGTATCAGAGTTCTAAGATTGATTCGATTTAGGCTGTTTGGAGAGCTTGGGCCGAAAATATATTTTTCCTTTTGTTTGAGTAAAAGGAAGTGGACCGAAAGTCACGAACGATGCCAGATCGAATGGACCACTAAAGTATCTTGAAATTTTGAGCTACTGATCAAGGTAATAAGCATCTGCCTCCGAATGTATCATCATGCAGGCATCTTAAGCCAAACAGAAAGAAATCTGATGAAACTCAATAAATATTAGTTGTTCGATGAATGGTTCTGATGCCCTTATAATAATTTTGAAATTTGAGAATCAGCGCGCTTGCGCGCGTGGAGAGTTTCTAGTATATGATTATACGTAAAACCGTTTCAAACATTTTTTCATTTCAGAAAGTTGTGATATATTGATTCGAACCTATTCTAACATCAATACGTCACGATACTGATCATATACTACTGAAAAAAAATCTTCCCAGGAGTCGGTCTCGAGTTTAAAAAAGTGACATTTTTTACGAAACCTTTGTCTCCAGTGCTTCATATGTTCAAAACCTGAGAATGACTCCGAGGAAGATTTTTCTGAGTGATGTTTGATTAATACTGTGAGGTATTGATGTTACACCAGTTGTAAATGAGTATATCGAGTCTTTCCGGGATAAAAATGACAAATTTTCAAACCGATTTTATACCTGATCATGTATGTTCATGGAATCGTATGTTCTACATGGGAGTTCAGAAAAATCTAGATGAAAATTGTAATTACAAGGCTATATGAATATGGTACATGATAAGAATATTATTTTGATGAAGTATCTTCCACTGCGCTAGATATAATTTTCAACTGCCTTAGTTTAACTGAACATAGCTCAGCTCTTATCGATACTGATTTGTGTTGAATAGCCTAAACGTCCAAGAATGATTGAATGAAAAAGTAGAAACTTCGTTCTGAAATGGGAGCCGTGCAAAGAAAAGACTTCGTTGCTCGCAGTGTTGCCTATTCGAGGTGGTCAGCATACTGTCAGCGCCAAAAATCAATTGAGAAACGCATAAAGGGGCCAAAAATTGAACTGTCGCGAGGCGGTTTCCCATCTAAAATAAATAGTCTGGTACGTCACAGTTGCCACCTCGAATAGAAGAACTTGAAGACTTCGGTTACCTCAACATATGACAGGGTATCAATACAGTTCACGATGTCGCCCTTGACCAGGAGGAAGAAAACCCTGAGATTCCAGGTATGCGCAATGAGGCGAGCCTCTTGCATTGCCCAAAGCCTCATCGTGTGCACGGAGTGATCCATTCTGTGCAACACAACCACCTGCTCCGATAAAGGAAGCTCAGCGAGAGGAGCCCCTATGACCCATTCGCCACCCATCTCGCACTCATTACTCAGCGTCATCAGAAGCTGAAAGACATCGACAAACTTTTGGCCGGTATCCGTTCCCTCGATCAGAGGTGCTCGACAGTTCTGAAATTCATAGTCATCGTAAATCCATTAATTCGCCCTCGATTTACCGACGAAAGCTTTGATGGCTCTCGACCGTGGCGAAAAATGTCCTCAAGCCCGTAGAAGGGCCGGGCGCCGCACGGTTCCACAAAACAACGACGCGCTTTTATTATCGAAAGTTGCCACCAAGCACTCGCTGAAGTCTCTGCATAATGCATCAGAGTGCGACAGAATCTTACTCCGCGTTGAAAAAAGAAAATTCAAAGAGTCGCGAGGCCGAGTTGAAAAGAATCCACCACGAGAGCTTGGCCGTGGCGTGGTGCTACTGCCTAAAAGCTCCTATTCGAAATGTAGAGACGTAAAACTCAACCTCGGAAACTTCAGGAGATGGCTTTGAATGGCATTCAAATGCGGCCGTATAGGCGAGCCGGAAAAGTTGATCCCACGCTGTAACAGTCACGTGACAGCCTAGTGCGTCGCAAAGAGTTTGCAGAGCTGGCCGCACCGAAGACGGAACTGAAATTTTCAAAAGTTCGTTGAAATCACTCTTTGATTGAATTTCAAAAACTCACATAATGAAAAAATCTTAGCAAAACCTTTTGATCTTGCAAAGTACAGTAGATGCCAATCGGTATTACATTGTGAATTTGATTCAAGCCCTTTCTGAGTCAAGGTATATAGGTTCCCTCCTGTTTTCCAATGAATAGGATGAAATAAATTAGGAGCAGCACGATTGGCTGAGCAACTATCTGATTATCATCAGCTTCTCTTGCCATAGTTTTCGCACCAATGTCAGATTTTTAGCAGTCTTCCTGTCAGTCTTCCTCATCCAGCATACTTATAATGACGGTGCCACTTTTGCCCCCTCTGCTTCAGTCCTCTCCAACTTAAGTTCGTATCTCTATTTTAGGGAGAGGTGCAACCCTTATTTTAAAGTCTGAAGATTTTAATTTGAACGTATTTTCTCGAGATAAAAAAAATGTTGTGAACGGTTTTGGAAATAGTACATTTCGGTGCGAGGGCGGGAATGTTGGCTCCCGCGGCCCGAGCGATGTTTCTCCGGCCCGAGCCTTGGCGAGGGTCGGAATCATCGCTCGTAAGCGGAAACTACCCCGCCCGAGGGTTGAATACAGGCATTCCTCGTTATACGCGGTTTTTTTATACGCGATTTGACGTATACGCGGTTTGTCTAAGCTGCCGTGTTCAATCAACTTTCACGAAACTGCTCGGAACTTTTCTCTCAGACTCTTCAGAGCCTTCAGGCTCTTGGAATTTTAACTGAGGCAGTTTGTGATATCAATCTACCACTGTACCGAATTTCGTAATTTTCTATACGGTATTTCGAGGACCGCTAGTACTATATAGCCAAATTTTCGTTAATATACATCATCCGTGCAATTTTCCAAATTTATAATGGCTCCGAAGAACAAAAAATTACCCGTAAAAAAGAAATCCCGCAGTGTAATGACTATTGCAGACAACATTGAGATCTTGGATCTCTACGACAAAGGAGAAAAAGTTAGTGCCTTGGCTGCAAAATTTAAGGTGTGTATAAGTATTGTATCGAATAACCTCATCACGTTTGTGGATTCTTTGTGTGTTCATAAATTCCATTATAATCAGGTCAATGAATCAACGATCAGAACAATAAGAGATAATGAGAAGGAGATCCGTGAGAGTGCCACTAATTTGCGAGCAAAGTTGTCGAACTTGGCTAAAGTGAGCAAACCTGCAAACGTTGTGAAGATGGAGGATCTATCAATAGTGTGGCTACAAGATTTAATTCAAAAGAAAGTACCAGTTAGTAGTGCAATGATCCAAGGAAGAGTTATGATCTTTTATGAGCATGTCAAGAATAAATTCGGAGGTTCTGCGAACGACAATTTTTCTGCAAGTAAAGGCTGGTTTGAATCGTTCAAAAAGAGATTCGAGCTGCGCAGTATTTCTTTCACCGGCAAAAAAGCTTCGGCAGACCCACAAGCGGCTCACAATTATCCACCGTACCTGAGACAGCTGATTGCTGAGATAGGCTACACTCCTGCACAAATTTTCCGTTGCGACGAAACGGGACATTACTGGAAGAAAATGCCTGGCAGGACGTATCCGACCAAGGAAGAAATTTCAGCACCGGCATTTAAAGTTCAAAAAGATCGTGACACATTTGTTGCTCTGTACCAATGCGTCGGGTACATGCCGATGCAAGCCTATGCTTGTTTATCGTTCACAAAATCCAAGAGCTTTGAAAGGTAAAAGTAAGGATCATTTGAAAATATTTTGGAAATCTAATGAGAAAGCATGGGTCACTCAGAAAGTATGTATTGAATGGTTTACCCAATCTTTTATACCAGGAGTGAAAGAATTTTTGGCAAAACAGAATCTGGCCTTCCAAGTGTTGCTCTTGCTTGATAATGCTCCCGGTCATCCAGCAATTTTGCAGTCCCTACATCCCGACGTCCAAGTCGAATTCTTGCCACCTAACACTACGTCGCTTCTTCAACCCATGGATCAGACTGTGATTGCTACATTCAATAACATTACTACTTGAGAAATGTGATGCAGAAAATGCTGAAAATTGTGAAGCATGCTCAATCGTCAAGGGATGATCCGATGATCGCCGTTAAACAGTTTCGGAAGAAATTTTCAATTCTCGAGTCTATAACTGTGGTGGATGAGTGTTGGCGAGGGATTAAGGAATATACGCTCAACCGTAGCTGGTCAAAATTACTGCCTGAAATAGTTGATCAAGGAGAATCACCAACGCATGGATCAAATGAAGTTATACGTGAGATAGTTGCTTGTGCAAGGAACATAGGTGAAGGTTTCAGCGATATGCAGGAATCGGAAATTTCACAGATTGTTGAGAACGAAGGTGGAGATTTGAGTGTAGAAGACATCGAAAGTCTTGCAAATGAAGCTCGCGAGGGCGAGGGAATTAGCAGTGTGGATGGAGGGATAAACATGTCGTCATCTGCAGTTTTGAAAATCATTGAAATGATCCAGAATGCAATCGACGAGGCGATGAACAAAGACCGAACCATGACGAGATGTCTACGGTTCAAGCGCGCTTGTGAATTAGCTTTGAAAGAGTACGAGGAATTTCATAGAGACATTGTGAGGAGAGCAACGCAATCTCACATTGACCAATACTTCTACAAAAAGTGATGGCCTCAAACAGTTTGATCACAAATTTATTTTCGCTAGTCAATAAATGCATCCATAGTTTATCTAATTTCGTTTGGATATACGTATAGAAAAGCATTCTATACGTATATCCAAATTCTGAAAATATAACATCTGACGCTTGATAAGCAATCAAGCGTCAGATGTTATATTTTCAGACCTTTAGGGGTAGGTTCCAGTATACGCGGTTTTGGTACGCATTCCATGAACGGGACCCTTGATTTCCCATAAGCGTGATGTTTTCATATACGCGGTTTTATCGAGCTCTGGAACGTAACCTCTCTTTTTCCATAAGCGCAATGTTTCAGTAAACGCTGTTTTTTTATACGCGGTACCCTTCGGGAACGTAACTACCGCGTATAACGAGGGATGGCTGTACTAAATTTCACCGTAGAGGTGGGGAAAAATATCAAAAATCCGTGCGACAATGGCCCTTCCCCGCACAAACGACGAAAAAATAATTCTTGCCCAACTTTCATTTTCTGGATCGCACTCCCTTTAACAGATTGCCAAACTCGTACTACATTTTGCTCGGAATCATAGTAAATACCTCCACAAACAATTTCACACCGGTTCGTCGGTCATGTTGATCTAGTTCCATTGATTTGGCTAAAACTTCTGGATTTTCTGGTTAAATTGCCTAAGAGCCCCTGAATGCCGATTCTTCGAGAAATTCCAAGAATATTCCATTGTTTGGATCAAAAAAGCACATCGATTTAGCAAAGAAAAAACTCCAGAAGGCTGGATATTTTTTCTAAAAATCAGACATATATAATTTGTGACGGTTGACTACATACCGTCCCCTGTCTCCTGGACCAATTTATATGTCTAACATGATTTTATGTCATAGCTGGAGCAAGTAATAAGGAGAAGACTTTTCACGGTAAGAGAGAGGGCGAGAGATGGCACATAAAAAAGCGAGATAGAGTCGAACGGGGCCGTCTATCCTTTCCCGCGCTCCCCTCCCCTCGCGTTCCACCAAGCTGCCACTGCGCCGCCTGCCAGCCGGCAGACTACCGTCGTGATGAGTAGTGGGAGCACGTGTCGGAGCTCGCTCCATTAATCGTGCTCCGTTTTTCTCTTCCGCTCGTAACCTTGTTGCCGTTTTACTAGTCTCGGTGCGCGCGTGATAACCTGATGCAGCGGTACCGCGACAGGCCCTGCAGACCTACAGCATATTCAACGAGCTCGGACTTCGAGGGCATCCTGGCCGTGCCCGGTCAAGCTAGCAGTAGCCGTCGGCCAAGCGTGGCCCATATATACTTCTGTCCTCGTGGACATCTCTGTCGTCGCCAAGTTGACCATCCTGTAAGTGCCAAATCGATCTTCCCTCTCTCTCTCTCTCTCTTTTTTTTTTTTTTTTTTTTTTAAGATCCTTTGGATCCGTCCCCAGACACCGGGCTGGTTCAGCTTACGCGGACTACGCATAGCCCACGCAGGCCATACCAGGCAGGACACGGGTTTGGGTAGGGTCCACCGGGAGGTGGGCCCGGCCGTGTAATATCCCTCTCCCCTTGGTGTCCGATACCTAGGGCATCGGGCAATCAAGAAGGAGATCCACCTGCATCTGCCATCTCATCCCGGGACCGCGTGAGCATTACTTCAGGATGAGCGGCATGTCACGCGCTCGATTGGAGCGTTCCTCTTCTCCATCTTCTCTCTTCGGCCACTTGTCGGCATCTTCTATCTTCATTCTTCATTGTTCCCTCTCTTTCTTCTTTCTTCCCTCTTCTTTCTTCTTTCTCCCCTCTTCAGGGCATCATATTCCTCCTGGAATCATTTAGGCCTCTTCTGTTTTCATTGGCAGACTCACTGTAATTCGCCGGCATCGAGGCGCCTCACTTCCCTCTCTTTCTCCTCCTTGCGGGTCATCACCAGCTTGATGTATCCGGTGAGTCTATCCCATGTCTCCTGGTTGCGGAGCAAGTACGGTACGAGGTTCTCAGGTGTTAGTTGAGCACCTAGCCGTTCATCCAACTCGGCGCGCTCTCTTCGGGTGTCGTTGCACGTGAACAGGGCGTGTTCAGCGTCGTTCCAGTTGTCCCAGCATGACTGACATGCTGGGGATGTTCTCTTCTTGAACCGGGTCAGGTAGGCACCGAAGCAACCGTGGTCACTCAGTGCCTGCGTCGTCCAGTAGTCCATCTCTCCGTGGGCACGTTCCGCCCACTTGGCTACATCACGGATCAACCGGTGCGTCCATCTGCCATTCGCAAATGGTGAATCTCACTCAGTTTGCCACTGTTCGAGGGTGGTCTCTTTCTCGTTGTCGCGGATGATCTCCTTCATTGTCGGAGTCAGCACTCGTTCGGCTCCGATCACTTTCTGGCGGTCCCAGATCCTCACTCGCTCTGCGACGAGCAAATGGATGGGTGGTGTACTCGCCAATACGTAAGCCGCATCTCCTGACGCGGTGCGGTAGGCACGGATACTCCTCAGGGCCGCTCTCCGGTGAACAGGCCCCATTCTCTTCTCGATGGTGGTCTTATCTACTCTCTTTCCCCACACGGGTGCACCGTACAGCATGATGGAGGTGGTGACGGTGTTGAGAAGTGCGCGCCTCTTTTCCTTGGGTCCTCCGATGTTTGGCATCATCCGCTGGAGAGCCGCTCCGACCCTGCTTGCCTTCTGCGCGGCTTCTTGGATGTGCTTCTTGAACGACCACTTGTCGTCGAGCCATACACCCAGATATTTCAGCTCTGTCTTGTGTGGTATCTCTTGCCCATTGATGTAAAAATGGGGCAAGTCGAACTTCCTCCGCCTCGTGACCACTATGGCTTCGCACTTTGAAACAGCCAGCTCTAGGAGTCTGCTGATCATCCACTCGTAGACTCGGGCCAGCGCTCCGTTCGCGCGTCTACCCAAAAGTTCCTCGTTGTCGGCCCATACTATGAGTCCCGCGTCATCCGCGAAAGCCACTATTATCACTCCTTCTGGCAATCCGATGGACAGTAAGCTGTCGTACTAGGTGTTCCAGTTGAACGGCCCGGAGACCGATCCCTGTCCGATTCCGGCGGACAGTACCCGAATCTCTTGTCCCTCGTCGGTGTCGTACACGAGGGTCCTGTTCCGCAGGTAGTCACTCGTGACGGCTAGTAGATAGGGGGACACTTTACCTGCTTGGGATTGATAGACTCGCTCCCAGCTCGCGCAGTTGAATGCGTTCTTTATGTCCAACGCAATGATGGCACAGAATCCTCCTCTTCCTTGGTATGGGTTCCCTACCGACGCTTGAACCCGTTCTTGGACCGCCTCGATCGCGTGCACTTTCTCCGTCCCTTCCGGAACCCGAACTGCATTGGTGATAGCCCACCGCCTTCTTCGTGGGCTTTTTCCACCCTGTTGAGCACCATCCTCTCGTACATTTTCCCGATATTGTCGAGCATGCTGAGAGGGCGTTGACCTCCTTGACCCTTAGGTATCAGGACCAGCTTCTGGCGTTTCCACTTGTCCGGGAAAGTTCCCGCGCTCAGACAGATGTTGGAGAGGTCGAGGAGTAGATCTGGCTTGTATTTGAAGACCAGTTTCAGAGCCTCGTTTGGGATGCCATCCAGGCCAGGGGCCTTGCCGTTCGGCAGACTCTTCGCCGCTATGAGTAGCTCTTGCATAGTGAAGAGCGGGATGGGGTCTTCGCTCTCCGTAGGGAATGTAACTCTGGGTTCTCCTGCTGGGAAGAGGTCTTCCGCGATGGTGCGCAATGTTGCTGCATCGGTCGGTGCTGGGTTGCCCCTCCGGGGTCGGACCTTTGACATGACCACGCGATATGGCGTGCCCCAGGGGTCTTCGTTAACCATGTCGCACAGTTCACCCCAGCACTTCTCTTTGCTCCTCCGGATGGCTAGAACGAGAGCCTCCTTTGCTTCTTTGTACGCTCTGTCATCTTCCGCCAGCGATGGTCGTTGCAGCTTCCTTGATCGCCATGCGGTCCTCCTTTTCTTGTTGCTCGTTCTTCGTAGAGCCTTGATCTCATCGGTGATCCAGTACTCTGGTTTCCTCCAGAAACATGGTGTTGTCCTGCGAGGCATCGACGCGTCGCAAGCTCTCGTGATGGCGGATGTTACCATCGCCACAGCCTCGTCCGTGGCGGAGTTCATCGGGAGATCTTCGACTGTTTCTATCGATTCCCGGAATTTTCCCTCGTCCAGCTTCCGTACCTGCCACCCCGTTGGTCGCGGTCTGCGTGTCGTCTGTCTCTGTCCGTCAGTCCTAAGTCGAAACCGAATATGTCGATGGTCACTCAGTGTTCCCGTGTCCAGAACTTCCCACGATGTCATACGTCCCATGAGCGACGGGCTCATGAACGTCAGGTCGAGGACCGATGATGAACCTCCCTCCCGGGACCGAGTGTCGTGCCGGTAATAGGTGATAACCCCCGTCTCGTTCGCGAGCACTAATCCCAATGCCTCCATGGCATCAGCGAGTATTACCCCCCGTCTATCGCGCGGCCCCCCGCTCCAAGTCGGTTTCTTGGAGTTAAAATCTCCCGCGATTATAACTGCCCCCCCCCCCCCATTGCCTCACATCCTCTTCTAGGTCGTGGAGCTCGTCTTCGAATTCGTGCGTCTTGAGCGACGGCGAGTAGTAGCAGCTGTATACAGCTGTGCCCCCTATGGTCTTTCGAGCATAACCGCGGCCACTAACAGCTGGTTCAGTCTCGCGGATCGCGGGATTCGTGATCTGAATTACAGCGGTCCCCCAGTGATCGAATGTGGAACGGAAAAGTTCGCGCTTCCGAGGCGGTTCGGAGATGATCAGAACATCGATACCCCCTTCTTTGGCGGCAGTGTGTAGGAGGTCACAAGCGTCCCCGCTTCTCCTGAGGTTGGCTTGGATGAAGTTAGCCATTTCTTCCCCCCCTGCGTCTATATGTTGCCCTCGCGTTTTGGTAGGCTGTGCAGTTGCTGGAGCCCGACCTGTGGTCAGATCTGGTTCCGATAGCCACGCAGCTGAGGCATTTTGATTCCTCTTTACAGGTAGCGGCGAGGTGTCCTGGTTCACCGCACTGGAAGCAGAGTTTCGGTTGACGTTCCTCTGCCTTCTCTTTTTTGCAGCCTGAGGCCTTGTGGCCATACTCTAGGCAGTTATAGCAGCGTGGGATGCCTCCCTTCTCGCGGATTCTCACTCTGTTCCATCCCACCTTGGGTTCTTTCCAGTCCAGGAGGCGGTGAGCGAGCCTCGCTGGGATGGACACAACCGCTGTTTGGGTGCCTCGGGAGCCATTTCGCAGGCTCTTGACTATTATGGCTCCATCCTCGTTTTCTGGTAGGTCCTTCGCGAGGTCCTTCTGCACTTTAGTTTTGTCGACATCGTAGACGACTCCGAGAACCTCGAGGGTCATGCTATTTGCGAGGCAGTGGACGGCCCCTTCTTGCCCGACGACTGGTGTCAGAGCCGCCTTGATGGCTGCAGCGTCGGTGCCCTTCCTCAGTTCAATGAGGATTTGTCCTCCCTGTGTCTTGCGGATGCCCGTGACTTTAGAGCCCACTCCTTCATTAAGACTACGGGGTCTCTCTCTCTCTCTCTCTCTCTCTCTCTCTCTCTCTCTCTCTCTCTCTCTCTCTCTCTCTCTCTCTCTCTCTCTCTCTCTCTCTCTCTCTCTCTCTCTCTCTCTCTGGATACGTGAGTATAGTCACACGCTTCTCTACTTTGCTCCGGTGCTCACTCATTATTAACCAGGATTTTTAACACTTTCTCTTGCGAGACTGTGTTTTTTCAGATATTTCAGGTTCCTGCTGGCTCACACGATAACGAGCATTACTGGCCGGCTCGTTTTTTAAGAGCCAGGGAACCGAATATCTGATTGAGCATTTTAGAGGTTAGGCAATATATAGCCTACTTTTCTGCAAATCTGCAAGCTAACGTGACGATTTGAAGATACATCAGCGCCCTCACACACCGCATTCTGCTAGACCTGCTGATCAATCATCGATGAAAATTTGTATGTGTGTGTGTCCATCGGATTCACTTAGCAGCAGACGTCTCTAGCAGACGACGCATGTATATCATACGACTGAATGCCTGCAAGATATGAGCACAACTACTTCCACACTGAGAAATATATGTTTATCATGCAGCAAGCCTGTAAAACGTGGTGAGTCCTCTCTTCAATGTGTTACTTGTGCCAGCCTTATTCATCTTGCGTGCTCGCCATCTACATTACATACTGAGTCTCAATTGTTTAAATGTCCCGACTGTCTAATATCCGTTAACCATAATAGTTTGCGCAAAACACACATATCATCATCATCACATACCAATTGCTCACCAACACCACCTTCGCGAGCTTGTACCCCTCCCAGCGCTTGCCCCTCAATTGCTCCTCCCCGCTCTCCGGCATCGGCAGCCCACGAACGTGACTCTCGCTCGCGCAAGCGTTCTGCTTCATCTCCTCCATCTCTCTCGCACTCACGTGTTAAAGCTTTGCGCACAGCTGAGTCGCCAGTCTTAGACTCTAGCTTTTTGCCCTCGAGTATGGAGGACTTGAATGCCAAGACTGCGCAATTCATGGATGATCCGAATATCCCAGAGCATATCAAGCAGCTTGGAAGTTTTTTACAAGCTTCTCAGCAGATGAATCACGCTTCAATTCAGACACAACTGCACGATATTAGCACACGTCTTACGAATATTGCCGGTACCGGAGAACAAAACACCCGTGCTATCGCTCATCTCCGCGAGGATTTTCGATCAACTCGAGCTCTTGTTGACTCATGTGAGATAAGATTCTCCGGCCTACCACCAAACACTCAGCTTTCAGATCTTCAGCTTGTAAACAAGGTATTGGTAGCTATGGGCTGTGCAGAAACAGCTGGTGTCATCTTAGCTGTGCGCCGTTGGGCTCAGTCACCAGTATTGAATAACCCTGCAAATAATAATTCCAACATCGCACCAGCAATACCCTCAGCACGCCCAAATATAGGCAACTATATTTCGGTTGTTGCTAAATTTACCTCGCCAACTGTGAGAGACTTTCTTTTGTCGAAGGCAATGGCTCTGAAAGGTCAAACATCCCAGACAATTTTTGGTGTTGGAGGCCCGATCAAAATATTCTTATCCCCAGTATTGCCACCGTCAGTTTACAAAATTTGGCGAGCAGCTCTGCCAAAATCTAAAGAACTAGGATACCTTAGGCCCGAAATTAATAATATGACTGTAATCATGCGTCCAGGTCGATCTGCGCCTCCCATTGCAATCCTCTCAGTGGCAGAGCTTGCTCAGCTCCCTCGTAATCAAATTACCCCAATAACTCAAGAATGTTCAAACCCCAATATGGACGTTACTTCTAGCTGAAGGAACGCAGGTCTGCCACCTTCGAATTTATTATCAAAATCTGCTGCCTCGCGTTGTAAACTTACTGTCGGTCACACAAACATTAATAGATTGAAAACTAATTTCTCCCTACTTGAATTAAAACTTTCCTCATATACTTACGACATCATTGCCATCTCCGAAACTTTTCTAGATCCATCAGTTAATGTGCAAATTTTTGAAGTTCCTGGTTACACTTTTATCCATCATGATAGATTGGGAATGGAGGGTGGCGGTGTCGGACTCTACGTTCGCTCCGACTTTCAAGTGAAAATCCTCAAGTGCTCTGATCCAGTATTTATGAACAAGCCCGAGTATATGATCTGTGAAATCAAATTAGGAAGTACTTCCCTTTTAATGGCTATCGTCTATCGCAGACCGTCTGCTGCTTACCCACATGAGTTCTTTGAGGCCATTTCCCCTTTCCTTCTTATATATGAGCACACTATCATAACAGGTGATTTCAACATGAATATGGCAATTGAATGGCCCCCCTCGATTTCTTTGACAGCATTATACACCGCATACTCATTATCCCTGGTTAGTACCGAACCTACGCACCATAAGGTATGGCATGATGGCTCTCGTCATGATACATGTCTCGACCTGTTTTTTATCAGCAACTCGACTGCTTTAGCAGCTCACCGTCGATCGGAATCCCCTTTTACAGATGGCCATGATTTTGTTGAGATTGATTATAATCTCAAAGTGAAGCCCATTGAGCCCAAAGCTCTACCGATACGAAATTTGAAACGAGTTGATCCTGCCAAACTATGCCACATTATATCGTCCAACCTATCTTCAAAATTGAATTTCCCAGCGGTGGCAGACCCTGTTTCTCTAGCAACTGGTGCTGTACGAGAGGTGCTTCCTGCACCCCTCCTATCTGTAAATATTGTAAATAATGTAAATATACCAAATCCTTTCTTGCTAAATTCTAACCACATTTTGCGTCCCTTGGATCTCAGTCATCCTTTATATTCAACCTTAGCAAAAGGTCATATAGATGACCAAGTAAACTGTATTACAAAAACTTCACTTGACGCCTTTGATCTGCTGTCTCCTGCTAAATCTTGCACTCTAACCTCCACAAATAAACCCTGGGTGACAGCAGATATTCGGTTGTCTATGAAGCGTAGAGATCGTCTGTATCGCAAAGCCACCGAAACAAGATCTCCTATAATCATGCAGCAATATCGTCAAGCACGCAGTGAAGTCAAATCGACTTTAGATAGTGCTAAGAATAGCTACATATCTTGCAAACTAAACTCTGCAAAGGATGTAAAGACTCGCTGGCAAGAGCTGCGCAAATTTGGGATCGCTAATAAGCGCAATACCTCACCCTTCGCATTTTTCAGCAGTCAAACTTTGAACTCTCATTTTGCCTCTGTGACAAAAAATCTACCTCCCCTGAAAGATGAGGACATAGATAGAATCTGCTCCTCCCCCCTCCCGAGTCATGTTCCTGGGTTTGATTTCTCGTCTATCTCTGAGAATGACGTGGTTCGAGCATTCAATACAGCCAACTCCAAAGGAGCGGGGTCTGACCAACTATCCTCGTCCATGATGAAACTGGCATTCCCAGCATTACTTCCTCATCTCACTGGAGTTTTCAATAACTCGTTGCAAACGAGCTATTTTCCCGACGACTGGAAACGTGCCTCGATCATCCCGCTGTCTAAAATTCCGTCTCCAAAGGACCCCAGCGATACACGACCCATTGCGCAGCTTCCTGAGCCTGCGAAACTCTTGGAAAGAGTCGTGCATGAACAACTCATGTCCCATTTGACTATGAACAAGCTCATCGATCCTTTCCAATCTGGTTTTAGAGCTCGTCACTCCACTCAGACAGCTCTCCTGGGTGTTTTGGAAGACGTGCGAAATTCCATCGATAAGCGTATGTTAACTGTTCTCGTCTCTTTTGATTTCTCAAAAGCGTTTGACACGATCCCACACGTTAAACTCCTAGAAAAACTTCGAAATTTTGGTTGTTCTGACCGTGTCATACGGTGGTTTGCCAGTTATCTGAGAAACCGCTTGCAAGCGGTACGACTAGATAACGGAACTCACGACGAATGGCTACCTATAAATGCAGGAGTTCCCCAGGGCAGCGTTCTAGGCCCCCTACTTTTTCTTATATTCATTAACGATCTTCCCAAAATCCTTCGGCATACATCTCATATGATATATGCAGACGATAGCCAGATCTACTTACACGCCCTTCCAACTGAATTAGTTACAAAACTTGCCCTAATTGCCCAAGATGCAAACGCCGTTGCTCAATGGGCAGTTGATAACGGGCTTAAACTCAACCCTACTAAGACAACTGTGATGATACTTGGGAGTGAGTTCTATACTTCAAAGATCGATTACAAGCAGATCCCAACCCTCAACATCATGGGCACTACCGTACCCTACTCAAAATCTATGAAAATTCTAGGACTTCACATATCACCAAGCCTTGACTGGGACCTCCAGGTTAGAGAAGTATCAAAGAGAGTTCACGGTTCACTTTATTCACTTCGGTCTCTGAGGCACTCACTTTCTCGTGATCTTAGAGAGCAACTTGTTCGAAGCCTCGTGCTGCCAATATTTGATTATGCCGCGCCATTGCTCACCGATCTCAATAAAGGCCAGCAACTTAAACTCCACCGCCTGCATAATGCATGTGTGCGCTTCGTCTATGGGAATATCCCATGGCGATCGCATGTGACCCCATACCGATTAGCCCTAGGATGGCTATCCGCTCAGCGCCGTAGAGAATACCTGCTCGGTTCCTTAGCTTACTCGGTAATAGATACCGGTTTGCCCGAATATCTCCGTCCTAGATTCCTCCTTACAGCGGAGTTACCATCTTTGAGGCAATCTAAGAGGAGAGACAAGGACACACTAACATATCGAACTCCCCGTACTGAAGCTCAAAACCAATCATTTGCTCTTGCATCATCGAGACTCATCAATGAGTTACCTTACATTGACTTTGAAACATCCACACACGAACAGTTTAAACAAGACTTGCTCGACCATCTCATGTCTCTGGATCGTGATGACTGGCTTAAGCGTGTGCAACAAGAGCAACTTGAATCAGTCCCACCCGCCATCGCTCACTTGATTTCTTTTCCACCTTCCTGAGCAAAACAAGATGATACTGGCACTCACATTGATGATAAGAGATTCTATTGCACTCATGAATTTGATCCATGCTTCATGGAATGGATAAATTATGAGAACGTGAACAACTGAGTTCCAGTTTACATATTACCTCAAATATTATTGTTACTTCTATTCTCAGCTCACTTCGAATTCACTTAGTATTTAATTTTAAGTCTATTTGCAATTTTAGCTGGTCACTAGCAAACCATGGATTAATACTATAGTTCGTTATAACTAAACTCTCAATACCCTGCACCATAATTCGACTGTAAATATGTAGCACTCTGTAATTCGCAATTTGGGCATATGGGATTCTTCCCCCGCCCTCAATAAAACCATCAATCAATCAATCAATCAATCTCTCTCTCTCTCTCTCTCTTTTTTTTTTTTTTTTTTTTTTTTTTTAAGGTGGTTGTAGGGCAAATACGCTGCGACGTACGAAGGAGAGGCACCGGTCAGCCAAACACGGCTGGCCAGCACCTCCCCAACAGTCCCGGGCTGGAATCCGCATCGATACGGCCATCCGTACCGGGTAAACCCTCTCTCCCTTCTCCGTTGGCGCCGGCCATTGGACAAGGGAGAGATCCACCAACTTACCAATCCGGCCCCGGCACCGCGTGAGCATTACTTCAGGGCCGGCGGCGTCTCGCGCTCAGGATCGAGCGTCTCTCTTCTCACGACTCGCAGGTGTTGTTTCCCTTTCTTCGATCTTCTTCCATCTCTTCATTCTTCATCTTCTTTCTTCTCTCTTCTTTCTTCTCTCTTCCCTCTTCAGTCCATCATATTCCTCCTGGAACCATTTGGACCTCTTCTGTTTCAATCAACAGAGTCACTGTAATTCGCCTGCTTCGAGGCGCCTTACTTTCCTCTCTTTCTCTTCTTTGCGGGTCATCACCAGCTTGATGTATCCGGTGAGTCTATCCCATGTCTCCTGGTTGCGGAGCAAGTACGGGACGAGATTCTCAGGTGTTAGTTGAGCACCCAGCTCTCTCTCTCTCTCTCTCTCTCTCTCTCTCTCTCTCTCCTGAATGCGAGTAGTTATTGTTGATATAATTTGATCTGCTTTGTTGAAGAATTGTCCGTCTAGATGTGCCATATTTCGGTCGCAAACTGCACCAATGAGCGTGTTGAATGTACAAACTACTTGTTACGATATAGTATTTAAGATGTCCAGTCAAATAATTTTTATCTATTTTGTTCATAGCATATAAGAATTTTATATATATTTGTATGAATCTTATTGCCATACGGTCCTTGTGACCACGGCATAATAAATCCGTTTATCAATCAATCAATCTCTCTCTCTCTCTCTCTGGATGATGCTCCTTGGATTGGTCCTGAGCTGAGGGTACTCATGAATGAGCAAGACGCGACGCGCAGGCGGTGGGAACGGATTCAACGTAACCAGCGCAAGTGTCCTGAGCTTCAAAATGAATACTTTCGGCTTAGCGAAGAGGTTGACTTGCGCATTGAACAAGAGCATAACTCCTTCATTCAAACCCATTTGTCAGATGCTCTTGATCAGAAGAAGAACATTTGGAAGGAGATGCGCAATCTCGGCATCTTGCCTAAGAGCAAAGAGGAGGAACTTCATGGCTTCACACCGGATGAGTTGAACGCACACTTTGCGGGAGTTTCTGTTTCGCCCCACGAAAATATTAATGAAGCAATGGACGATATTGACTCGGCACCGGAGGAGGGGTTTAAATTTAAGCCCACAAATTTTAGTGATGTAGTCCTTGCTATTAAACATTTCTCCTCACAGGCCCGTGGAGCGGATGGAATACCCCAAAGCGTGATTGCAAAAGCTCTTCCGGCCATTGGTGATCTTATTGTCCATATTTTCAACTCCTCTTTCGCTCATGGCATTTTTCCTGAGGCTTGGAAGCAAGCGCAGCTGATTGCACTAAAGAAGACTGCTGCCACATCAACGGTCTCGGACTTCCGTCCTATAGCACTGCTGTGCTTTCTCTCCAAGGTTCTGGAAAAAATCGCACATGACCAAATCACGGAGTATTTAAAAATCGAAAAGATACTTGATCGCTTCCAGACTGGTTTTAGGCAACACCATAGCACCCAGACAGCTTTGTTGAAATTGACTGATGACATCAGAGTAGGTATAGACAGAAAGAAGATCACTCTGCTCCTACTATTCGATTTTAGCAAGGCTTTTGACACCATCTCACCATCCAAGCTGTTGAGGAAGCTACGACATCTTGGCTTCTCAAGATCGGCGCTCCTGTGGATAAAATCATATTTACAGGGTCGCACCCAACAAATCACTTCTAAAGAAGCCAAATCTGATTGGCTCGAAACCAATCTGGGTGTTCCACAGGGGTCCGTCCTTGGGCCTCTCCTCTTCAGCTTGTATGTGAATGACCTGGCTGGCTTGCTAGACGGAAAGTCGGTACATCATCTATTTTATGCGGATGATCTCCAAATTTATCTCCAAATCGAGAAAAATAAGATTAGGGAAGGTATTGCTCGGCTGGGCGAAATAGGACGACTAGTTGCCGAGTGGGCCAGAAGTTCCGGCCTGTGTCTCAACGCTGGCAAGACCAAGGCAATCTACTTCAGCTCGGGGAGAAATATCAAGATCTGAAGAGAATGAACTTGCCAGGGGTTGAGATACAGGAAGGAAAGTTCATCCCGTTCAGTGATGCGGTCGTGAGTCTCGGTGTTACACTTGACAGTGAATTGACATGGAAACCGCACATCGACCAAGTAACTAAGAAAGTCAACAGAGCCCTATACGGTCTGCGGTTTGTTAGGGCATGTATCACCAGACCTCTCCGAATTCGCCTAGTCGAGTCATTGGTTCAACCGCACCTAGATTATTGCGCGGTCGTGTACCTCGACGCCACGGACGAACAGCGGCAACGGGTACAGAGACTAAGCAATTCATGTGTGAGATATATTTTTGATCTTAGGAGAGACGAGCACATCGCCCCGTTTAGGGAGCGCTTGGGTTGGTTACGTACTGATTCGCGGAGAATGTACTTCGCAGCTCTCTTGATGCATAAGGTCATGCACTTAGGAGAACCTGGCTACCTAGCTGCGATGTTTACCAGGTACCAATCCGAACGCCCCGCACGGGGTGATCTAGAAGAGCGGGTACTCAAAGTTCCCAACATGAGACTTGAATATGGAAGAAGATCTTTCCAGGTTCAGTGTGCTCATTTGTGGAACTTTCTCCCTCCGGGCTTTCGGCAGCTTGGGAAGATATCATTATTTAAAGAGTCCTTAAAAGACTTCCTGTTAACACTATCCTCCCAGAGGATTGATGTGGAGAAGAGGCATTATTTTAATCTGTAATGGGAAGGGCTCTTCTTTAATTTAGTATTTATACATGTGACCTCAGTCACCCAATTGGTGATCTATAGCTTCACATATAATATCACTATTAGTGCGAGCCCTCACCCCTCTTTTCATACTTCTAAGTATACACCCTGACTAGTCACGAATTGTGATAATTATTGTCCTTGACCAAACCAGTAATTAACTGAAATTATCATTATTATCTTGTTGTACATATATTATATTGATTCTTATACGTGTTATTACATTTTAACGGGCATATGTAGGTGTATGCAATTGTATTTTTTTGTCTTCGGACGAATAAAGGACATCTATCTATCTATCTATCTCTCTCTCTCCGCATAAAACTCCTTGGGGTGAACATTTCTCCTTCATTGAACTGGAGTTCTCAAATAAATACCATATCCAAGAAAGTACACGGATCCTTACACTCGTTACGAATGTTGAGTCGTGCACTATCGCGTCAGCTTAAGCAACAGTTCACCCAAAGTCTGGTACTTCCACACTTCGACTACAGTGCTACTCTGCTCACTGGTCTCTCTCTCTCTCTCTCTCTCTCTCTCTCTCTTCCGCATAAAACTCCTTGGCGTGAACATTTCTCCTTCATTGAACTGGAGTTCTCAAATAAATACCATATCCAAGAAAGTACACGGATCCTTACACTCGTTACGAATGTTGAGTCGTGCACTATCGCGTCAGCTTAAGCAACAGCTCACCCAAAGTCTGGTACTTCCACACTTCGACTACAGTGCTACTCTGCTCACTGGTCTTGATAAAACACAAACAAAGAAACTGCACACCCTTATGAACACCTGTGTTAGGTTTGCTCACGGAAATGTGCCCAGGCCCGCGCACGTCACACCATACCGAATATCTCTCGGCTGGCTCTCAGCCACTAGACGTAGAGAATATCTCATCGCGTCTCTTGGATTTTCAATCATTCATCACCAGCTTCCGTCATTCCTGAGACCGCGTTTCAAACTTGCCACCGGAGCGCCATCCCTTCGGCAGTCCGAGCGCAACAAAAAACATAACATGCTGTATAAAGCCCCTCGCACTGAAGCACTGAATCAGTCCTTTACGTACGTAGCCTCAAAACTCTTCAACACTCTTGATGGAGTTGATTTCATCAACCAAAGTCCGAGCATATTCAAACAATGTCTCCGTGAAATCTTCATGGAGCGTGATGCACAAGATTGGGTCTTGAGAGCTCAAAACGAAGGTATGAATGCGATTCCCCAAGCTCTATTAGGAAAAATATCGCTTCCAGGACATGTATAGTAGAGCCGGGCTTACAATCAATTATTTTATATACTAAGTGACAAAGATAAGTTGGCGGATTTTTTTTTGCATTACGGAATGGTTGAAAATGATTCGAAACTTGTGCGGCAAGCATATTTCTAACGTAAAAATTCCTCAGAAATCGATTGCCGAAGTCAGAATTGCGATATCCCTTTTAATTTCTGAGTTATTCATGAATTTTCGTAAGCATGTCATTTCTATTTCAGCAAATATCGATCGGAGCGAAATTTCAACATGGGCATTCGAAAGATCGTGGCATTTTGAGTCGAAAATGCTTCTTTCCGGTTC
This sequence comes from Eretmocerus hayati, assembly GCA_029851415.1. NCBI lineage: Eukaryota > Metazoa > Arthropoda > Insecta > Hymenoptera > Aphelinidae > Eretmocerus > Eretmocerus hayati. The sequence goes on from CM056743.1 coordinate 49,696,211, forward strand.
CCATTTGTTGCATTATCTCCTCTGAAATTATCAAAAAGAGAATTGTATGTGCAAATCGTAACGTTTTTTGTAACGCCTGTAACGCTATTGTTATTTTTGCATCGGCGGGCGTCTGCTGCTAGTCTGCTGCTGGCAATCAAGAAACTACATGTTTGCTGTGAGCTTTCATTTTTGAGCGACCGTTGACGAAAAAAAGCAATCACCTCATGATTAATCAGTGTAATTGCCTGCCGTCTATGTGATGTGAGTGAATCATGAGAGTTTGTGTCGCTACAGCTACGTGGAGTTCGCCTTAACCTCACAGCGACGTACACGTGTCTGGGCTGGGAGCCAGTATTCTTAATTCTGATAAATCTTTGAAATACCTCATTTTGCTGCGTAATATGATATCAAACGGCAATGAGGCAAATCAATACGATTGGATTTACGTCAAAAATTGTGAACTCATGTCCACGAAACTCCCATCTCTTCTGAGGATGAATTGAGGTCGCATGCATCAAAAGGCTCTCAGAATTTTTAGCCGAATTTTTAATCCTTCCTATTATGGAAATACCTCGTTCTGACGCCTATGATATTGAACTCCAATGGGCGAATCGACTGGATCGGAAACGTTTCAATAATTTCTATCCGATGGCCTCAAAACTTGTATTTCTCTTGATGAAGAGCTGAGTTCAATAGCGTCACACGACTCTTAGAATTCATAGACGGTTTTTTTGTCCTTTTGATTGTCGAAATACCTCATTTTCGAGCCTATGACATTGAATTCTGATAAGTCAAATCGATTGAGCTGAAAAGTAATCGAAACTTATGAAAAGCTGGCCTCGGGACTCATATTTTTCATGAAAAAAACGAGATGCATCGCATAATTTAGCTTTCAAAATTCATTGACACTTTTTCTTCATTATTTTGAGCATCAAAACACCTTATCCTGATGGCTATAATATCAATTGTCAATCTGGAAGTCTGATTAAAATTCCTTTGGAAATCTCCAACCGATGGCCTCGATCTCGGATCTCCTTGGAGAATGAGTTGAGCTCGATCACAACCAATGGCTCTCAAGATCGATGCATGGTGTTTTTCATTTCTTTGATCATCGAAATACTTTATTTTGATGCCCATAGTAATGAATGTATACGATATTGAATTTCAACAGGCAAATCAGTTTGACTGAAATTTTTCTAGAAACTGCAAGACAATGGCCTTGAAAATCGTATACTTTTTCAAAGAAGAACGAACCTCATCGCATCATTTAGCTCTCAAAATTCACGTTTCTTCATTCTCTTGGTCATTGGTGTTGTGTGGAGATCGCATGAATTTCTTTTTGGTAACGAACTTGCTATAGCCCGACAATGTTGGAACACGTGTGAACGATTGAGTGACGAGGTAAAGAGAGACCCTTGAGCCTTGAGTTTTATGAGCGCGCTCGGCGCCGATTTTCTGTGCGTGGCCGAGGCGCGTCGCCGTAATTTTTTGGAGATCTAATAAGCCGCTGGTTGCCCTGTGTACCCGGGTTGACTAGGTGTGAGTTCATTATATGATTTTAGTATATGGAATGTTCTAGAATTTTCCTATGTATGTGTTACCCCCATCTGAAGCCCTCCGTGGGCAGAAGACCACGTACGGCAATATCGGTAGTCAGTCGCTTAAGAGAGCGCTTCTGATTCACATCTCTATGTAGCGGAGCATTTTTGGGCTCTCGCATCATATTACACCACTTGTACGTTTTGGAATAAACACATCACAACTAGTCCTCGTCTATTAATTTAAACGTGGACGCACCAATGGGCTGGTGCATTAGACATGGTCCTTCGAGCCGGATGCAGAACATCGAATTCCTATATTCGGGATAAATCAAGATACTAATTGTAGAGACTCGATAAGTGAAAATAGTGGAGTTTAAGTGTGGAGAAGTTATTCCTGCGCTATGGAAAATTGTGCATCTGAGTGTTAGAAAGAGTGAATCCGAGCAAACGTCAGTTGTGTGAGAGTTGTTGCTGGATCGCGAAAAATTGTGTATTTGATGTGATACATTCTGTGTCCACGCAAGCGCCAAGTCTAGCGTAGAGCAAAGAACTGCGGCTCAAAAGTGTTATCAGTGAAGGTTCCCGAGCATCTCCAAGCAAGCTCACAATAAGCTACGGTTCGTGATGTGGGGGAGCATAATATGCAAGCTCATGGCCCGGTCCGAACCGCGAAATATAGAGTGAATGGTTAAGGTCTGTAGGCATTCTAAAGCAAGCCCATAGTAAGCTACGATTCATGGTTCCGGGGGAGCATCATAAGCAAGCTCACGGCCTGGCCCGAATCGCAAGAGAGGTTGTGAGGTTAGGAGCATGTGTGAACTAAATAATCAGTGAAATAAGATGAGTGAAAGTAGTTCGTAGAACATTGAATGAAGGGCAAAATGCAAGCTTGAGCGAAACTATCGCCCCCACGGAAACCTGCGGGATCGTCTGAACTGGTGGAATCATCTATAATCGATATTGATGGTGAGTGTTTTCTCGATTCGCCTATGACCTCAAATTGCCTCTATTTCGTGATGATTGAGTGGGAATAAGACCTAATTTTGAGATTTCAAAGAGATTCATATACTTAGAATGAGCACGATTTGATTTGATGTTTCCGAAGAAAGCCGGAATAGTATGTACACCTCACAAGACTACTGCTCCAAACTGGTGAACAAAGTCCAAATTTTCCTGATCGAAGCATTTGTAAGACGAGTGAACACGAGTGAATCGCCAGCCCCAAGCCAATCGATCTTGGGTAAACATTGGTTGAATATGTCTGCATCATGCAACTTTAAAGTAATGAGTCATAAAATAAAGTTATCTATGCCAAAACTTCTAAGCCTCAGTGAGAATACTTATGAATGATTTGCATTCGGATTCTCCCCTTCTGCACAGAGAAATCGGAACAAAAATCGGAAGTTGTGGAACATTTCGTGGTCCCGTGAAATCCGAATGAGAGAATTTGATTTCGTGACAGTTTTATCTAGTGTGACATCTTCACCTTTTTAGCAATTCAGTTTGAACCTGATGGTTTCCTATGCGAGATACTGATTCAAGATGTATGGCTGGCAAATGTTGACAAAAACGAGTCAGTTTTTGGTCGTTACCATCATAGTTAGATATCTCTCATTTTTGATCGCGTTTGGTTAGTAACATCGTCATTGAACGTCAAATCCTCTCTCTCACGACTCGCCTAAGATCAAGATTTCTGGTTTATCAATGCAAGTGACGTGAATTCTGAGTACAATTAGCGCCTTCGCGAGTCTCAATTATTGCGTTCGAGGTCATGAGTGGCCACTACGAAGAAAAGATAAATTCCACATCTTATAAATTCATTATTATTATAATTCATTATTATAAATTCATTATTCCACATCTTATAGATTTTTGTGGTATGCCACATCTTGACCACTTATTCGAACAAGTATACAATCTCGTGAATATATTGAAATTGGTCGAGTATATCTATGGTCAGATTGGAGTATCGCCCTCGACTAGGCTTGGAAACGGTCGAATACATTCAACATTTTTGTGTCAAATCACTCCACAGACATTCGAATAAAAATGGTAAAGAGAAGAATGGCGTCACATTTGCTCTTATGGGAATTTTGCGCAGCCTCCCCATCAATAATAGCCTATCGAAGTGCTCGTGAATGCCCTTGAGTTTTGTGGACTTCAATGAATCATAGAAACGCACTTTAGGTAACGAGATGGAATATTCCGATCCTTGCAAAAAGACTTGAAAGGTTCAAATTGACCGTTGGTTGACAAGACAAGCTTCGGAGAGATTCTTTTTTGATCTCTGAGATTTTCAAATCGCATCCAAAACTCATTTTTATCGTGGCAGTTTGGTTTCGTTGTGTTATCTCAATCTTTTCGGAATTGATAGATAAATATGTACCGCAATAGAGGTCCAATATTGTCTTGAGAATATATTAGAAGAGAAAAGCTGGTCATTGAAATAACTCAATCTGATTTTGGAGAAAACTTGCGACTCCTGGAGGAGCAAATGAATAACTGAATGAACTTTGATTGGAAATTCCGGACTCACTCATAGACGATTGGAAAGTCATGCAAAGAGAAGGACGAGTTCAGAAAGTCCAACATCTTTTTCTCAAAACCAATTTTACTACTCAGAAATTCTGTGACTGCGATAATAGTCCCGCATTGCCACTCAAAAAATCAATATGTCGTCATGGAAACGATACTGTATGCAGTTGAACAAAGATTTTGGTCGTCCGACGGGAAGAGTCAAGTTAGAGCTGCCGTGAAAGGTCAAAAAAGTGCTACGTTTCTCGCGAAAAACTCAGCCATTACTATGTGAAATCGGTAATCTACCGTCAAGAACGTCTCAGCAAGTTAAACGACTTAAAATTATTGGGATTCGATTATTGTATTTATTCACATTGAGGAATTGAAGAGCTTGACTCACTCACGAAGATGGACACAATGTTTCGAAGATTAACATGACTTTAGAATATTCTATCTTAACTTTGATTTTCATGATGATCCAATTACTCGCCAGCTCATGCTGATTTGCATACTTTAGTCTTTTTTTTTCTCCAATTGAGGCACCAGATGTTCATAACACAGAGAAGAATTTCAGGTTCCAAAGGTTTCTTGAAATTTTATGTGGCTATATTTGTTCGCATGGTCACTAAAACAGTACATATTTAGGTAGTCGAAGACTTATCTCATACGGAAGCTTTCAAGAGTACATTGAAGCGATTCATAGCTAGGCGTGTTTTATCGTTAGATGTCCATTTTGACAACTCAACCAATTTCTGAGGTCACAAAGTGTGAGCTAAACGAAGTTCACGGAATTCTGCATTCGCCAAATCTGTAACAGGTTGTGAGCGGAATTGAGAGCAAGCATCGAATACATTGACATTTTTTATCTCCTCCTCCTCCCAAATTTCGTGGCTTGTGAGCAACGACAGTTGAGTAAATCAAATATCACGTCAAATGACTTTCATGTGACAAAGGGCTTACTTTTTCAGCGTTTTACAAAGTCATCAGCGAAATAGAGGCAATACTAAACTCACGTCCCTCAACACCGGTCAGATGACATTTGTTGATAGGCGAATTGATGAAAACTCTCCCCAAACATGACAAAAGCTCGTTCTCATGAACCGACTCAATGCTTAGGACATCGTTGAGAAGATCCGACAAACACTCTGGAGTCGATGACATGAGAAATACTTGAGTTTGATTAAATGTTGAATACAAATAAATGGGCACTGGTGCCAATCTTAGCACGTGCTTACTGGGGCTTATCAAAGGAGCCAAGCATGGAGTCGATCATGGGCCGAGTCGAAGAAATTTTTTCAGGTACTGATGATGTTACGGTGACATTGATGAAGATAAAAGTAACGAACGATTTGCAAAAGAAAGGTGCAAGTAAGATGGGACTGTTACCCATGAATTATGAAGAAGAATTTTGGCATAAGAGCGAATAAGAATATTGTTGATCGGTACCCTCTCAAGGGGGGGAGTATGTTGTGTGGAGATCGCATGAATTTCTTTTTGGTAACGAACTTGCTATAGCCCGACAATGTTGGAACACGTGTGAACGATTGAGTGACGAGGTAAAGAGAGACCCTTGAGCCTTGAGTTTTATGAGCGCGCTCGGCGCCGATTTTCTGTGCGTGGCCGAGGCGCGTCGCCGTAATTTTTTGGAGATCTAATAAGCCGCTGGTTGCCCTGTGTACCCGGGTTGACTAGGTGTGAGTTCATTATATGATTTTAGTATATGGAATGTTCTAGAATTTTCCTATGTATGTGTTACCCCCATCTGAAGCCCTCCGTGGGCAGAAGACCACGTACGGCAATATCGGTAGTCAGTCGCTTAAGAGAGCGCTTCTGATTCACATCTCTATGTAGCGGAGCATTTTTGGGCTCTCGCATCATATTACACCACTTGTACGTTTTGGAATAAACACATCACAACTAGTCCTCGTCTATTAATTTAAACGTGGACGCACCAATGGGCTGGTGCATTAGACAATTGGCATACCCGATCATGATGTCTATGATATAGAAATCCTATAAGGCGAATCGATCGAATCGAAGATTGTTCGAATATTATGGAATATTGGCCTTGATATTCGTATTTTCCATCAATAAAGGATATGATTTATCACATGATTTGGCTCTCAAAAATGCGTAGATATCTTGTTCTATCTTTTCGATCATCGAATTACTTCCGTCAGGAGTCTCTGATAGCATTTGTCAATCAAGCAAATCGTCCTAACCGAAAATCCTTTGAAAATTTCGAATCCTTTGAAACTGATTGCCTCGAAATTTGTCTTCCTTCTGAGAATGAGATGGGCTCGACTGCATCAAATGGGCCTCAAAATTCATAGACGATTGTTTTTATCGTTTGGAGAATCAAAATACCTCATTCCGATGCTCGTGATACGGATCTTCGATGAGCAAATCAATTAGATTGCGAACTGTAAGGAAATTTTGAAAGTATGGCCTCGAAACTCACATTTCTTCAAGGGTGAGTCCAGCTCGATAGAATGGAATGGCTCTCAAAATTCATCAACGAGAGAGACAGAAAGAGAGCGAGAGAAACAGTAATAATGAGGCTAAGTCGTAAGCTGATTCTCAAACACGTGATTAAAGAGACATTTTGCCAAAATCTTATATTTTCCAGTTTATCTTGAGGTTTAGTCTAATTTTGACTTGAAAATAAAGTTATGGGAATACTACTTGGTCCGTGCACAAGCCTGCTTTCATGCAGCATTCTTGGGGAAAAACGTCCCAAAGAGTAAAATGTAACCGTTTTCGGCCCGGGTTCTTGTAGTTTTCGGGGACGACCGAGAGATGTTCGGGTAAAGATGGCTTTTGAGATGAAAGATTTAAAACTTTCTATCAGGACATGCAGCATGTGGCCTATAGGACTGTCGCACAGTTTAGCAGGTCGCGGAGGTGGTACCACCGCATTATACCTCACTCAACTGCGTCTGCTTGCGCAAGTTGACTAAAATTTGGATTTTTCACGCAGGCGTAAGAATGCCAATTCTCGTCGGGTGTCGATATGGTCCTCTATCGGTCCTCGGCGAGTGTCAATCTGGTCCCGTACCGTTCCTCAGCAAGTGACGATCTGGTCCCGTACAGGTCCTCTCTGAGTGTCGATGGGGTCGCATACCGGTCCTCGGCGAGTGTCGATGTGGTCCTGTGCCGGTCCTCGGCGAGTGTCGATCTGGTCTCGTACTGTTCTTCGGCGGGTGTCGATCTGGTCTTGTACTGGTTTCGGCGAGTGTCGATGGGGTCCTATACCGGTCATCGGTGAGTATCAATCTCGTCCTGTACTGGTACTTGAACAGTCTAATTTTAATTCTGTACCGACATTCGCCGAGTAACGGTACGAGACTAGATCGACACTCGCCGAGAACCGGTACAAGACCACATTGACACTCGCCGATGACCGGTACGGGACTAGATCGACACTCGCCGAGGACCGGTAGGAGACCAGATCGACACTCGCCAAGGACTGGGACAGGACCACATCGACACTCGCCGAGGACCAGTAGGGGACTAGATCGACACTCGCTGATGATCCGGAATGGGACCACATCGATACTCGCCGAGGACCGTTAGAGGACCCCATCGACACTCCCTGATTACCGGTGTGGGACCCCATCGACACTCGCCGAGAACCGGTACAAGACCAGATCGACACTCGCCGAGGATCGGTACAGGACCACATCGACACTCACCGAGGACCGGTACAGGACCACATCGACACTCGCCGAGGTCCGGTACGAGGGACCGGCACGAGACCAGATCGACACTCGCCGAGGACTGGTACAGGACTACATCGACGCTCGCTGAGGTCCGGTACGAGGGACCGGCACGAGACCAGATCGACACTCGCCGAGGACCGGTACAGCACCACATCGACACTCAGAGAGAACCCGTACGGGACCAGATCGTCACTTGCTGAGGAACGGTACGGGACCAGATTGACACTCGCCGAGGACCGATAGAGGACCACATCGACACCCGCCGAGAATTGGCATTCTTACGCCTGCGTGAAAAATCCAAATTTCAGTCAACTTGCGCAAGCAGACGAGGTTTAGTGAGCTATAATGCAGTGGTACCACCTCCGCGACCTGCTAACCTGCGCGACAGTCCTATAGGCCAGACGCTGCATGTCCCGACAGAAAGTTTCAAATGTTCCATCTCAAAAGCCAACTTTACCTTAACATCTCTTGGTTGTCCCCGAAAACATCAAGAACCCGGACCGAAGACCATTACATTTCATTCTTCAGGACGTTTTTTTTTCCAAAAATGCTGCATGAAAGCGGGCTTGTGCACGACCCAAGTAGTATTTCCAGAATTTTATTTTCGAGTCAAAATTAAGTAGTTTCAATTATTGTAGTTCCTTCTCCCGATACGTGAGTGATGATAAGCGGATCGAATTTATTCAATCGAAAGAGCTTCGAAAAGTTGTACACAAAAGGCCTCGAAACTCGAATTTTCCTCGAGGGAACATGCACTCGATCGCATCGAATATCTCTCAAGATTCATAGACGGTTTTTATTATCCTCTCGATGATTGGAATGCCTTATTCTGATGCCTACGATATTGAACTTAAGGTGATGCGGTCACCGTGCAACCCGGAAGTTATATTTCATTTAGACGTTACTCGAAATTTGAATGATATGATGTTTGAGACAAGGAGTTCATTACGTATCATCATCTGAATTGCCGTGGATAACTCGCCACTTTTCGCTTATCCCAAGACTATCGGTGATGAACGAGAATAATTTGCCCGCGGGTACTTTCTGACTTACAAATTGGCACATTTTCGTCCACAAAAATCTCAAAATCTCTTCCAATCTTGGCTAAACGAAGAGTTCTCCAGGCCAAGTTAGATGATTACAAAACCTGGATAACTCGCCGTTTAGCCCAAATTGGTAAAGATTTTGGAATTTTTGTGAACAAAAATCAGCTTGCACGGCGATCGCATCACCTCAAATGTAAGAGTCTATTAAATTGAAAATTCTCCAAAAATTTTATACCGATGGCTTCGAACTCGTACTCCTTTTCAAGAATGAGTTGAGTTCAATCGGCTCTCAATATTCATAGACATTTCTTTTCATCCTTTTGATAATCAAAAGATCCTGATCGGGAGCCTATAATATTAAATTTCACAAAGCAGATCGATTGTGAAGAAAATTCTTCAAAAATGTGTACAGATAGCCTTGGGAGTCGTATTCCTCTTCAAAAAAGAGTGAGCATGATCGTGATATTTGGCTCTCAAAATTCTTGGAAGAGCTTGTGAATTTTTTCGATCATCGAATAACCTTATTCCGATGCCTATGATGTGAAAACTTCAATAGGCAAATCGATTAGATTGAAATTACTTCAAAAATTTTAAATCGATAGATTCAAAACTTCTTTTATAATGGAATTATCCTTGTAATCGATCCTTGAGACCTTCTCCAGGATCGATTACAAGAATAATTCGATGACAAGCGTTAAAACCTGAAGACGAGTCGAGAAATTGAACAATTCTTCTTTTGTGAGTGAGTAAGACTCGATCGCATCAAATGGCTCTCGAAAATGATCAATCAGCATTCAGAAATCAATCAGAATTCAGAATACAGGCCCCAGATACGTGTGCGTCGCTGTGAGGTTAAGGTGAACTCCACGTGGCTGTAGCGACACAAACTCTCATGATTCACTCACATCACATAGACGGCAGGCAATTACATTGAGTAAAAATGGATGTAATTGCTTCTTTTCGTCAACGGTCGCTCAAAAATGAATGCTCACAGCAAACATGAAGTCTCTTGATTGCCAGCAGCAGACTAGCAGCAGCAGACGCCCGCCGATGCAAAAATAACAACAATAGCGTTACAGGCGTTACAAAAAACGTTACGATTTGCACATACAATTCTCTTTTTGATAATTTCAGAGGAGATAATGCAACAAATGGGAACCGGAAAGAAGCATTTCCGACTCACAATGCCACGATCTTTCGAATGCCCATGTTGAAATTTCGCTCCGATCGATATTTGCTGAAATAGAAATGACATGCTTACGAAAATTCATTCATAACTCAGAAATTAAAAGGGATATCGCAATTCTGACTTCGGCAATCGATTTCTGAGGAATTTTTACGTTAGAAATATGCTTGCCGCACAAGTTTCGAATCATTTTCAACCATTCCGTAATGCAAAAAAAAATCCGCCAACTTATCTTTGTCACTTAGTATAAGCTCCTCATTATTATCACATTTAGGTTAATTATGATTATTCTTATTAGTATAATTTTGTAGCCACACTAGCATTATCATTATCCCTTGAGATTTATGTCTAAGCATCTTACGCATCAACGTCTGTACTATTTCTTGTTATTTTGTTGTTATTCTTTCTATTTCTACAAACTGGGCAAATAGGGTTTACCCTCTGCCCTCAATAAAATTTAATCAATCAATCAATCAATCAATCTCTCTCTCTCTCTCTCTCTTTTTTTTTTTTTTTTTTTTTTAAGGTGGTTGTAGGGCAAATACGCTGCGACGTACGAAGGAGAGGCACCGGTCAGCCAAACACGGCTGGCCAGCACCTCCCCAACAGTCCCGGGCTGGAATCCGCATCGATACGGCCATCCGAACCGGGTAAACCCTCTCTTCCTTCTCCGTTGGCGCCGGCCATTGGACAAGGGAGAGATCCACCAACTTACCAATCCGGCCCCAGCACCGCGTGAGCATTACTTCAGGGCCGGCGGCGTCTCGCGCTCAGGATCGAGCGTCTCTCTTCTCACGACTCGCAGGTGTTGTTTCCCTTTCTTCGATCTTCTTCCATCTCTTCATTCTTCATCTTCTTTCTTCTCTCTTCTTTCTTCTCTCTTCCCTCTTCAGTCCATCATATTCCTCCTGGAACCATTTGGACCTCTTCTGTTTCAATCGGCAGAGTCACTGTAATTCGCCTGCTTCGAGGCGCCTTACTTCCCTCTCTTTCTCTTCTTTGCGGGTCATCACCAGCTTGATGTATCCGGTGAGTCTATCCCATGTCTCCTGGTTGCGGAGCAAGTACGGGACGAGATTCTCAGGTGTTAATTGAGCACCCAGCCATTCATCCAGCTCGGCGCGCTCTCTCCGGGTGTCGCTGCACTTGAACAGGGCATGTTCGGCGTCATCCCATTCGTCCCCGCATAACTGACATGCTGGGGTCGTCCTCTTCTTGAACCTGGTTAGATAGGAACCGAAGCAACCATGATCGCTCAGTGCCTGCGTCGTCCAGTAGTCCATCTCTCCGTGGGTGCGTTCCGCCCACTTGGCTACGTCACGGATCAGCCGGTGCGTCCATCTGCCGTTTGCAAATGGCGAATCCCACTCAGTTTGCCAATGCTCAAGGGTGGTTTCCTTCTCGTTGTCGCGGATGATCTCCTTCATCGTCGGAGTGAGTACTCGTTCGGCTCCGATCACTTTTTGGCGGTCCCAGATCCTCACTCGCTCCGCGACGAGCAAGTGGATGGGCGGAGTACTCGCCAATACGTAAGCCGCATCTCCTGACACAGTGCGGTAGGCACGGATACTCCTCAGGGCCGCTCTTCGGTGGACAGGCCCCATTCTCTTCTCGATTATGGTCTTCTCTACTCTCTTCCCCCACACGGGTGCACCGTACAGCATGATGGAGGTAGTGACGGTGTTGAGAAGTGCGCGCCTCTTTTCCTTGGGTCCTCCGATATTCGGCATAAGCCGCTGGAGCGCCGCACCGACCCTGCTCGCCTTCTGGGCGGCTTCCTGGATGTGCTTCTTGAACGACCACTTGTCGTCGAGCCATACACCGAGGTATTTCAGCTCTGTCTTCCGTGGAATCTCTTGCCCGTTGATATAAAACCGGGGTAAGTCAAACTTCCTACGCCTTGTGACCACGATTGCTTCGCACTTCTTGACAGCGAGCTCCAGAAGCCTGCTAATCATCCACTCGTAGACTCGGGCCAGCGCTTCGTTCGCGCGTCTACCCAAGAGTTCCTCGTTGTCAGCCCATACTATGAGTCCCGCGTCGTCCGCGAAAGCCACTATTATCACTCCTTCTGGCAGTTCGATAGACAGTAAGCTGTCATACTGGGTGTTCCAGTTGAACGGCCCGGAGACCGATCCTGTCCGATTCCGGCGGACAGTACCCGAATCTCTTGTCCCTCGTCGGTGTCGTACACGAGGGTCCTGTTCCGCAGGTAGTCACTCGTGACGGCTAGTAGATAGGGGGGCACTTTACCTGCTTGGGATTGATAGACTCGCTCCCAGCTCGCGCAGTTGAATGCGTTCTTTATGTCCAACGCAATGATGGCACAGAATCCTCCTCTTCCTTGGTATGGGTTCCCTACCGACGCTTGAACCCGTTCTTGGACCGCCTCGATCGCGTGCACAGTGCTCCGTCCCTTCCGGAACCCGAACTGCATTGGTGATAGCCCACCGCCTTCTTCGTAGACTTTTTCCACCCTGTTGAGCACCATCCTCTCGTACATTTTCCCGATATTGTCGAGCATGCTGAGAGGGCGTTGACCTCCTTGACCCTTAGGTATCAGGACCAGCTTCTGGCGTTTCCACTTGTCCGGGAAAGTTCCCGCGCTCAGACAGATGTTGAAGAGGTCGAGGAGTAGATCTGGCTTGTATTTGAAGACCAGTTTCAGAGCCTCGTTTGGGATGCCATCCAGGCCAGGGGCCTTGCCGTTCGGCATTCTCTTCGCCGCTATGAGTAGCTCTTGCATAGTGAAGAGCGGGATGGGGTCTTCGCTCTCCGTAGGGAATGTAACTCTGGGTTCTCCTGCTGGGAAGAGGTCTTCCACGATGGTGCGCAATGTTGCTGCATCGGTCGGTGCTGGGTTGCCCCTCCGGGGTCGGACCTTTGACATGACCACGCGATATGGCGTGCCCCAGGGGTCTTCGTTAACCATGTCGCACAGTTCACCCCAGCACTTCTCTTTGCTCCTCCGGATGGCTAGAACGAGAGCCTTCTTTGCTTCTTTGTACGCTCTGTCATCTTCCGCCAGCGATGGTCGTTGCAGCTTCCTTGTTCGCCATGCGGTCCTCCTTTTCTTGTTGCTCGTTCTTCGTAGAGCCTTGATCTCATCGGTGATCCAGTACTCTGGTTTCCTCCAGAAACATGGTGTTGTCCTGCGAGGCATCGAGGCGTCGCAAGCTCTCGTGATGGCGGATGTTACCATCGCCACAGCCTCGTCCGAGGCGGAGTTCATCGGGAGATCTTCGACTGTTTCTATCGATTCCCGGAATTTTCCCTCGTCCAGCTTCCGTACCTGCCACCCCGTTGGTCGCGGTCTGCGTGTCGTCTGTCTCTGTCCGTCAGTCCTAAGTCGAAACCGAATATGTCGATGGTCACTCAGTGTTCCCGTGTCCAGAACTTCCCACGATGTCATACGTCCCATGAGCGACGGGCTCATGAACGTCAGGTCGAGGACTGATGATGAACCTCCCTCCCGGGACCGAGTGTCGTGCCGGTAATAGGTGATAACCCCCGTGTCGTTCGCGAGCACTAATCCCAATGCCTCCATGGCATCAGCGAGTATTACCCCCCGTCTATCGCGCGGCCCCCCGCTCCAAGTCGGTTCCTTGGAGTTGAAATCTCCCGCGATTATAACTGGGCCCCCCCCCCCCATTGCCTCACATCCTCTTCTAGGTTCTCTCTCTCTCTCTCTCTCTCTCTCTCTCTCGGTGAGTCTCATCACACGTTTTCTTCAGTGCGTGCCTGTATTTCATCATTTTTTCTGCCGCAAGTTGCCTACGGGCTTTTCTGTTACAGACTCTTGCACGCCAAATCTTGCAAGGATCCGTTTGATCCATATATTGCTGTGGATCGACGCATCTTGCGAGACATTCATCTGTTTTTTCAACCAGCACGTTCCTTGTTTTGAGGTTATAAGATTGGACTCGGAGCTACACAGAGCTTGATTTGCTGCTTCGTCGGAGTTTCACCGCTAGACGCTAGATGGCAGCAATCTTAAGCAGATATCTGCATTATCAACTCCTGTAAAGCCTGATTCACACGTGTTTGCCCCTGAGTGTTCTTGATCGCAGTGACAGCTGATTCTGATCCTGTTCTGCATCCACGTATCTATCACGCTACCATGGCTCCACATATCTTCACAGTGAGTTCCTCTCAACAAGATCAATTGACCTCGTGCTCATCTCGCAAATCTGAGACTAACTCAGAAAATGCTGATCATTCGAGTGAAATGCCAACATATTTCAAAATGTTCATTGCTCATTTTGACGCTTGTCAGGACAAACTTTTTTCGAAATTGCATGAAATTGAGGCTAAGATGGAAAATCGAATATCCGCACTTGAACAAGATGTTTCAAAAATTCGTGAAAAAGTTTTTCACGTCTCTCAACAGTCATCACTAGTCGACTCAGCTGAAATGATTGTAACAGATATTCCTTGTAACTTGAACATTTCAAACAAAGAGATAGTGACTAAAGTCTTGATTGCTATGAATGAGCCAGAGCTCGAAAAATTTGTTGTCAATGTAAGAGTATGGAAAGGTCCTGATTTTCGAAATGTAAACACATCAGTTTCAACTTTATATCCAGATCCATTGAAAAGAAAAGTTCCCGATTCTCAAGCAATTGTCTTCCAATTATCATCAGCGATAGTTAGAGATAAACTCATTTCAAGCTCAATTGAGCTGAGGAAGAAAAGTGTTAGAGATATCTTTGGTTATGAAAGTGATTCAAAAATTTTTTGCAGCCCACTGTGGCCGAAAGAAGTTCATAATTTGCTTAAAAAAGCCCATGCAACCAGTGTTCGTTTGAAATATCAGAAGCCTGTGGTGAAAAATCTCATTGTATGCATGAAGTGTTCAAAGAGTGGGCCACTCATGCCAATTTTTTCTGAGCACGATCTTAAAAATTTTCAAACGCAGCAAAACATCACCTGATCAATACAATTTATCTATTTTTGTTCCTCGCTTGATCCATTTCAAGTGAAATTTTCTCGGTATTGATCTCTGTATAAGAAAGAAGTTTCTATCGAACAACTTTCTTATCATTACTTCGAAAACTCAGCTGTTATGTATGAAACTTATCATTATTTGTTAATTCCTCTATTATGCTAATCATGTTTATCATATTATTTCAATCAGAATCTCATCTTAGAACATCAGCAATGCGCAAAAATTGATAATTATTCTCATTATTCAAGATATATTCCAATACTCTTCTACACTATTTTTATTGTTATGTAATTGAATTATGCTACCTGTACCACATAGGGTAATACCCCAAGGTAC
Organism: Eretmocerus hayati; assembly: GCA_029851415.1. Classification (NCBI taxonomy): domain Eukaryota; kingdom Metazoa; phylum Arthropoda; class Insecta; order Hymenoptera; family Aphelinidae; genus Eretmocerus; species Eretmocerus hayati. Next base: position 49,711,489 of record CM056743.1, read on the forward strand.
CAAATAAAAACTAATCTAATCTAATCTAATCTCTCTCTGTGTGTGACCTGCAGTGAATATGATTTGTTCCTTGTACCCTCCTCGTTACGTGCTCGAGTTCAAATGCGTCTCAAGGTCATTCGACCATTTGTAAATATCTTTGTAAATATTCATTCTCTTTTCATTACTTTATTAGAGCCTCGGTACTTAAATTAACCTCATGCTGTGGTCATTTGACCTTTCCCTTATACATAAGTACAGAATAAGAACCCACAAAATATTGAACCAGGCTATGCCTGGATATGACGAAATAAATTCCCTCATAGATTATATAATTCTTAAATAATATTTTTTCTTTACATTTGACATTTTGTCTTCTCTACTTCGATACTCGATTCCAATATGAACCAAGAAGTATTCGTGTGATTTTTTGAGGAATCGATATTTGGGGGGTCTGGGGCATTCTAACGAGAAAATTAAGAATCTCCACCGGAGATAGTCGAATAAGTTGTGTGAAATACTTTCAAACATTCCGTAGCCCATCTTACAAACCTCGATTTTCAGGTAAGATCCTTGCTCGGGAAATCACTAGCACGATAAATAGGTGCCGCGCGGATCATCATTCTTTCAATGTTTCCCCAGCACGCATTGGTTGTGTAAGAGACCCAACATGTGAATGCGATCACCCTTGCAAGCTTTACGACATTCAACGGGTGAACCTTCTAAAAACTCGCTAAAGATTTGGCCTGTACCCGCCTTACCATGTCGATGTATATTACTACCCAATCCTTCTGTGAAGATCGGTAAAGCCCTGTAGACTTTGCTGAAAGAATGTAACTTGAGTATTCGAATCCACGAACATTATAATACCATGATTGCAATCTAGTATAAGTATATGTACATGTATTCGGATTTGTAGCAATATAATCCCTCTGTATAACTTAACGAATCAGGCTGACATTTTTTGGGGTAGTTTTTACGATTCTAAACACAATATCGTATAGTGAATATTATACCCTCGTTATGTTTCAATATACATAGTACCGTGCAAAAATTCCTGAACGGGGGTATGAAATCCTCTCTCGCAAAAACGTCGATTGCTCGAGCCCAGATTAACGTAGAGGAATTTTGAAAAGAACCTTTTAAAGATGAGAAAAAATGCTAACTTTTTATGGTTTGTGATTTTTCTCTCGGCCTTTTTTGGTACCTTAAATAGCTGATGTAATTTCAAGGATTTCGAGAAAAAAACTTTTTTTACTCTATGGGCTGTAATTTGGACGCGGATAAAGATAGAACAATTTTGCAAAAAGCATTTTGAAGAGCGGAAAAAATGCCATTTGCAATGATTTTTCGATTATTTTTCACGTCGTGTGAATAAGAGTGTGAGAGCTCTCAAAGTAGCCGGATTCTCGGATTTTCAATGAAATACGTTTAAAAACAGCAAAAAATGGCAAAAAACTACGGTTTTGGCTACTTTGAGAGCTCTCACACTCTTATTCACACGACGTAAAAAATAATCGAAAAATCATTGCAAATGGCATTTTTTCCGCTCTTCAAGATACTTTTTGCAGAATTTTTTTATCTTTATCCGCGTCCAAATTTCGGCCCATAGAGTAAAAACAGTTTTTTTCTCGAAATCCTTGAAATTACATCAGCTATTTGAGGTACCGAAAAGGGCTGAGAGAAAAATCGAAAACCATAAAGAGTCAGCATTTTTTCTCATCTTTAAGATGCTTTCTCCAAAATTCCTCTACGTCAATCTGGGCTCGAGCAATCGACGTTTTTGCAAGAGAGGATTTCATACCCCCGTTCAGGAATTTTTGCACGGTACTGTATGATGGGAGGAACGGCCGAATTGCGAGGCATTCCTTATCGAAGCAAGATTTCTTGACAGAGCTTCCGTCACTCTGATTGTCTGGGGAGCATACATCCCCTATAGAGCCACAGAGCCATCGGGAAGATATCAAGAACCCAACTTCAATATCATTATTAGTCTCAAATGCAGAGCTGATGATAGTTTCCATCCTTGTCTCTACACCGTACTGAATTATTTAGACTGTGTCGCCCTGGTCTCTCTCTTGGGCTCGTCAGTGAGACGAAGCGAGAACTGTTTCAGACACTATCGTAAATTGGGTGGATTGACATCAGGTCAAAGCAGGGTTAACATTGGAATTTTTTTAAAACAACCATGAAATAAGGTTGCCATCTACTGATGAAGACACGAAGCAGATTTACACACATGGTCACGCATTGCCTTGGTACAATACTAATAGTTGTTTTTTAAACAGATACATACCACCAAATTTTCACACACAGTACATAACTATTAGATCTTTTCAAAGGTGTTTAACTCACAACAATGTGAGTAACCTTTTACGTCAAATTTAAGTGTGTGAATTAGACGGTTCATGATGACTGACTGATCTGTCATGATATATTCAATCAAAAGTATACAGCTGATCATAAATTGTGTTGTGAGTTAAACACCTTTGAAAAGATCTAATAGTTATGTACTGTGTGTGAAAATTTGGTGGTATGTATCTGTTTAAAAAACAACTATTAGTATTGCACCAAGGCAATGCGTGACCATGTGTGTAAATCTGTGTTGTATTACTATTACAGCCTGATGAGGTCGGCAAACTATGCTGACGAAACGTCGCAAAATATACAAAATGATTTTGCATGAATTTGTGTGAAATAGTATATTACGCAACAAGTGCGAGAAGGTCCATTTCCGCACAACTTGCCAAACGAGTGCGAGAAGTTAATATTCACGCACATTTTGGAACTTCTCGCACAGCCAGAAGAACACATTTACGCACGCTCGCGAAGCGAAGCGAGCGTGCGTAAATATGTACTTCTGGGTTTGCGAGAAGTTTCGAAGTGTGCGTGAATGTTACTTCTCGCGCGAGTTGGCAACGTGTGCGGAAACTTCTCGCACGTGTTGCGTATACTATTTTTTGCAACTGTGCGCGAAGTTGTAATTAAATGCACCACTGTCCGAGCAAGATCATCTTGAGAACGAAGTTTTCAAGAAAGGCCGAATTCAGAGGGATGACGTGACATTATATTTTGGAACTGTGCGTGAATGAAAATGCATTAGAGCGAGAAGTTACATTCACGCACACTTCACCAGTGCGTAAATGTAAAACTGTGCGAGAAGTCATTCACGCATTACTTCTCGCACTGTAAATAATGAAGAGAAGTCTCATTTTTTTACAACTTCGCGCACACAGTTGCAAAAAAATTTTTTACACATCACCAGTCCTCCAAGATCGATTACAAGAATTATATTACTATTGTCAAAAACCTGAGGACGAGTCAAGAAATCAATCAATCTGTTTACGAAGCAGATGTTAAGCTTTGTGTGGTGAACGACTTCATACGGCCTCATGTCGTTTGGTGGAATAAGAAAATACTGCATTTCAGACTAATAATGATATTGAAGTTGGGTTCTTGATATCTTCCCGATGGCTCTGTGGCTCTATAGGGGATGTATGCTCCCCAGACAATCAGAGTGACGGGAGCTCTGTCAAAAAATCTTGCTCCGATAAGGAATGCCTCGCAATTCGGCCATTCCTCCCATCATAAAATGTCGTATAGGTTTAAAGGCAATCTAGAAAATGAAAAGATGGACATCACATTTTTTTTCAAAAAAACTGACTACGCCATTGTTCTTATCTCGAGACAATATTATCTAATGTAAGTCTTCCACCCCCCCCCCCCGGCCACGATTTTTCAGATCAGACTTCAAAATCAGGATTGCAACTCCCCTTAAAACTCACGAGGGGAGCACCAACTTTGCGGGTCCTGGATCTTCACCAAACTTTGGGAACTTCTTGTTTTGGTGAGAAATGAAGGTACCCAGAAGGGTTTCGTCTAATGGGCCTCTTATTCCGAGATACAGCTATGGAGATTAGCATTGTCCATATAGGCCCATGTTAAAACGACACATATATAAATATACTGACAATGCTAATCACCATGGCTGTATCTCAGGATAAGAGGCCCATTGGACAGAAACCTTCTGGGTACCTTCATTTCTCACCAAAACAAAGGGAATCCCAGAGTCTCGTCAAGATCCAGGACCCACAAGGTGTTCCCCTTGTCAGTCTTATATGTATAGCTCATTGAAATTCAGCTATGTATTACTTTATACAATGATGTATGGAACGCCCCGTTTGAGCCAACCAACATCAAACAGTTATAGGTTTTTGTAAGATAGAAGATTAACTGTTCCGATGATAAGACGGTCTGTTTCCATTAGGTTGAACATCCCATGTTTTCGCAAACTCGCGATATCTTGACTCTCCGACACTGAAATCAGACCAACTCTAGCTCATTTTGTAGGTTTCTGAGGCTGCTTTCAACGACAGTATTTTCTACGTATTTTCGAGTGGAAGAAAATTAGTAGAAGAACTATAAGACCGAAGTTAATCATCTGACTATTTGTCGTGATTAACTTGTGAGCCAGACCTCTCACCAAATCCTGCGAGTCTGAAAAGTTCTATGCTCAAGACTAAGGCAAAAAATAAGAGCCAATGCGCCAAGGTTGTTTAGTTCAATTTTGTTTGTCGTGACTGCCGGTGACTAAGAAAAAAAGAATCCAAAACTGTCCAAAATCATTTAGTAGCTCAAACATTAAGGAGCTCTTCTCGGATCATACCGGACCATATTCGATTTCTCGTGTTTCACAATGACAAACATGAAAAACTTGCTTGTCATACTCTGCGGAAGCTCGAGTCTGATATCTTGAGTTGGTACAGGGGGGAATTGAATACACTTGACTATCTTTTTTTCGCCTTACCGCGTCAACTGAGACAGTTATGCATAATTTTAACTACGAGTTTTGAGTTCAAAAGAACTGCTAAATCACAAACTTTATGCTACGACTCATTACCATCGTTCCCTTGAATGAACTGATGTAACCAGTCCTTCAGATGCTGCGATCCGTGGCTGTGACGAGCTGCCAGTGCCTCGCTTGACCACCACAGGACAACGTGGTCCAGCATACTCGATACTGAGCTCCAAACCACATCTTGATTGAGCTCGAAAATTCTCTCGAGAGCTTTCCTCCTAATTCTCATTTCATCTGTTGAACAGCACACATCAGATTTAGCGACTGGGTTTGCGTGGGTGTGAAAGGAATACGTCATTGTGCACCGCTTGAGCAAAGATAATTGATAAATTGAACTAATTTGACGAGACCGTCAAATATTGTTTAAATAGTTAAGGATGCGTGAGGAACTTTTCTGCTCATCATCAATTCAACGTGTTGACGATTTGAGGCCGCACTAATGATGGACGTGGCATATATTGGATCACGACAAAAATGGCAATGGTGTCTTTTTGATAATGAATGATATTTTCTAACTTATCACCGAGCATTTTGACCCTGGTGATCTAAGAAAGTGCATGCTACTAATATCGTTTTTTCACCGACCTGTCGAATCTCTAATTTGATTGAAAACCACGGAATTTATAAAAAAGTGCTCCGACGTTGCCCTGCTACAACTTCAGATCTATCATTTAAGAAGAGAATTGAGAAGATGGAGTGAATACATCCTCCAGGATCAACCCTTGGAGATAATAATTTCATTGAAAAATATGCAAACACTTGGTTCAACATTTCTAATCTTCAAAAGTTGATCCTGCGGTGGCAATATTCACTCAATCCATTTCTTTCCTCTAATGCTTGATCTGAAGTTGTAGCAGAGCAACTTGGACGCACTTTTTTGATATATCTCGTATATTCCGTGGGAAGAATTCAGTAAGCCGAGGTACGGAATGTTGGTAAAAGTTAAGCAAGCTGAGTGATGAAAAAAATCATGGTCAGATTTCACTGATAATCAAGGTGAGTGTACCAAACTTCTTCTTCCCCCCCCCCCCATTAAGCCATTTTTTCAATGAACTTGATTCAACTCAATCTTTTTCAACGTACACTCACTTCAAAACTATAGTCTCAAGACCTTCCGAGCATGTTAATCGGCGATGAAGTGCACAATAGTATTATATTTCCGTACTGAGCGCGGTAGCCCATCTTGGGCACTAGGACAGACATGTCCTCCAGTGCCCAAAATGGGCTTGCAAGCGAAGTGCGGATATATTTTTCCATTACGAGAACCCTAAAATCCCATTTAAACGCGGCATTTTTAGGTTCGAGTAATGAAAAATCGATTTCATCCGTTTTCATCGCCGTGCAACCGAATTTGAAGCTTTTTCATCGATCCAAATCACTGTTTCCGACTTATTTTGACATGATAAACACGCTCTGAGTGGTAAACAAAGTCGAACTACGCGCGTTTTCGAAATAACTATGTGGGGGCATGTTGCGTACACTCCGCCAGGCCTGCACTCTGCTGATAGCCTTCATGTTTGACAACTCTACTTCGCATTTTGCTTATGAAATCGCTCTTGAGTTTTGCAGTTCTGGAGAGAGGGTTTGGAAGGTCTTGGATAAAAGAAATCAAGTGCGTCGAAGTACGTTGTGATTGGTGGGACTAAAAAAATTTGGCATCGGTTTTACTGGACGCAATTTCCTCGGTAATTTCTTAGCTGTAAAAACACGAAAAATGGAAAAATTACTAATTCAAATTCTCTGGGAAACGCATAAATGATCCGGGGTCGATGCAAACCATTTACTTTCTCATATTTCAAAATGACAAACATAAAGAACATTAACGGGAAGGTCTACGAGTGCCCATTCCTGAGATCGGCATATGGAGACATGGCTGGGTACAGAGGCAAGTTGGGTACACTTACCATACTAATAACTGATAATGGCTCAACTAATAATGAGTAATTACAAAAAAAATTATGTGCACCGCTCTGAGGTCTCGACTACCAACGCTACTAAGCATCTCAGGATTTTCATCAGAAATGTCTTCTGCATTTCCGAGATAAATATTGTACAGACAAATTGTGTTCGCTTTGCGACTATCAATGCGAACCATCTTTATTCTTTGTTGCATCTGGGCCGAGCAGTTGAGGCGATATATTCTTCAGGACATTCAAAATTCCCAAAACTTGGTCATTCTGCTTGTTGACCAACATTTGCATGCTCTCCATATGCGAGAATGTTTCCAGAGTTGAATTTGGCGTTGCCAAAGGCGTCGTTATGTGTTTCGTCAGGGTACTAGAATGAAACGATTTCACAGCTGAGAAACTATTCAAAATACTCATTATTCGAAATGATATTCGAGGTGTCAAGCATTGCCTCGCAGACAATGTATAGGAGATAGGAGTTGGCAGAGCGACAGTTCAATATTTCGCCACCTTACGCGTTCATCCGTGGTATTATGGCGCTGTAGTCAGGGTTGACACCTCGAATTCAAGGCAGCTTTAAGTATGAAAAGTTAGCAAGTTACACATCATATTATTCTGATCCTCGTCCTGATCACCATAACATGTTTCATACGCCAGTTTTTATTTGCCGGATTGAAGATAATCGACGATGTTCGAGTCCCGTGAAGTATAAAGAATCATTTTAGCCGTCACAGGCAAAGATTACAATCAAGGATTCATTAGCCAATCGCAGCAATTAATAGGCCATAAAGAGCCTTTTCAAAAGATTCCCTGCGTACCGGTACACCAGTAAATTTGACTCGTCCTTCCCGCAGGGATGCGGCTACGAGCATTGTATGATATGGGAAGTATCACCGATGAGAATACTACTTTCACCGTTCTCTAATGTCGTGCCACTAACAATCATCGTTTATATGCTGTTCACGAGGCACACTTTTCTCGTTAGTAAAAATGGTTCAAATTTTCAGTGAGACTGATTTCAGAAGCGATTCCGATGCGCAGCGATAGAAAAGTTCTAAACACACCCTTACGAAAATAATCACCGGTTATGTACCCGGTCACATATCCGCAATGGAATCCCTGTGTGTTTCCTCGCGGTAAATGGACCCGGCAAAATCTCTGTAGGATACCGGCAATATGTCGTTCATCCTCGACCTCAACACAGCTGTGCCTGCTCTTTTATTTGTTTGTGAATTATTCACTTTTTATAAATAATCTTGTTTCCAGCATAGGGCGATTAAGGCTCCACTTTTAATCCCGGCTGGGAACATAAAATTGGCGTTTATCCGCCCTAATGCAAAAAAATAGCATACCTCCCTAGCTCGGCAGGCTGCTTTAAGGTACGGGGAATATTTTCCTCTCGTTGCACTGGGGGAAAAATCATCCCCGTGCCCCAAAATAGCCTAGCCTCGCATCGGGAGTAATATACTACTCTTAACATAAGATGTCCAAGTTCAATCGTCACCGGTTAATGTGTGAACTAACGCAGGGAATCTCCGTGGGTGTCCTACAGGGATTTTGCCGAGTGCATCTACCGTGAGGAAACACACAGGGATTCCACTGCGGGTATGTGACCGGGTACATAACCAGTGATTATTTTCGTAAGTGCACTAAGTGCGTTTATAAATTCAATAAATTGAATAGCCACGATTGTGAAAAAACCATCATACGCTTATCGGAAAAGATACTGGGCATGGTTTAATAAAGTGGTAAAATCTGTATCAATAAGGGTATGAAGTTAATAGTATATTATGACACAAGGGCGAAAACCATTGCGCCCGAGTATCATACTATGTTTCTTGATCTTCTGTGAGCAAATGAAAAGCGACAAACGGTGTGCAAATGACTCATTTGCGCACAGACGATCAAAAAATTGATGTTCTCCACTCAAGCTAAGGGAACAAACTATGAAACATAACTTACCGATAGATTTCGATGCTTGAATTCTCTGAAATTTCAGAATCATTTACATTCATGAATTTTACTTCTTCGTCACTGGTAGACCTATATATAGCGAGGAGACAATCAATAAGCTCGTGGCAACAGTTTTCTGCTCCATTTTTTGCTAGAATCTAGAATGCAAAACATACGAATTAGAGATTTCCTGCATAAGCTTAGACATTTTGATTGCAGAAAGACAGTTATTGGATCAAAGCATATAGCGTTCATTCAATCGAACCCACCCGCAACTCCTGCGATCTTTCATATGGGAAAATATGAGCTTCATGAAGGCCAGAAATGCGGACGAGAATATAAGAAATCGACCAATAAGTATCTCGGTTAGTGTATCAAGTAAAGCACTCATTCGATTCTTGGGTTGATTAGACTGCATGGTTGCTCAAATAAGAATAATCTTTAATATGACGTTTTTCTGCGCATAGAATTACCTGCAAGAGTCGACTGACTGATATTTTCTTCAAAGGCTCTGACATAGTCGGACAGTCATTGGAAAATATGTTAACCGTTGCCACTGACACATCGTGATCCAAGTTCAACAGCTCGTTGTAGACATTCACCAACCTGGAATCCGTCGAAATAAACGTTTTTCTTCGGGGAAACGCGATCGTCTTGTCTAACGCATAACTCACCTAAAAACGTTTCGAAGAAACTCATCGTTGGTCTTACACGTTATTTCGTTTATCAAATCTTTAATGTATCGAGCGAGAATATTAATCTTCTGCCCCAACGAGAACATCAAATTTTCGACTTTGAATTGGAAAATCTTATTCCCACTCGATTCCACCAGCGACAGCATTCTTCGATCAGGTATAATTTGCTCCAGCTCTCGAATCAGATCTTTCAAGCCCTGGAAACACTCCTCGAGAATGAAAGACTGTGTCGTGATATGCATGCATGCGCGTCACAAAAATATTGACACAGATTCAACATAAATATTATATACTGGTAATTCCGTCGAAAGTGTGATTTTTTGGGGCCAAAATCGTCGCAGGCAGTGATTCGGGTCGAAAAATTATTTCATCCACCAAACGAGTTCTGATGGCTCTTAGCAGTTGATTTTTACTTGTTTAGAAATTTGAGCACCAAAAGAAAGTATTTAGAGCTATACGTATATCAAAACTGAAGCCAGACAAAGATATGCCTAGTTTTAGGTGTCGGCGAGGAAGACGGAATGGACCAGGGACGGAAAGGACATTTCGCCTCGAAAAATATTCCCACGGCTCGACAACTAATCGAATACTCTTTTCCGCATAGATTTGCTCTAATGCAACCAAACAGTCTAAGAAAATATGTTTCAAAAAGCGATATAGCTCTTAAGGAGGAGCACAACATGGGAACGGAAAGGACAACAAATGTTGTACGTCATTTCGAAAACACGTTTATGTGGGGCGCCTGGGTGCAGATTCGAGTTTTCGGCTACTGTTGCATTTGGATTAGGTGTATTTGAGTTTCTAGATGACGATCCCATTGATTAGAAACGAGGTTAGAGGAATTTAATGGACAATTGGGGACTTTGGGAAGCTAATTAGTGATGTTCAAGCTGTTTCGGTGCAAACCCGTCTTCAAAATGTCGGGTAGCCGTGCGCAAGGTGAGGGTTCAATTTTGACTCGCAAAGTCTCGCGCAAAGTAGTGGATTATGTTGTCTGAAGTATTACGAATCCCAGACGGCAACACACTGCTGCTTGAGAATCTTCGAGAAGTACCCGAATGGTAGATTATGTACCCGAGTGCCACAATCGCGGATTTTCATGACAAGTGCTGCAAACGAAGCTCGGTGAATGATAGCTGATGATTCAAAAAATTTCAGTCTGCTCGATGTTTACATTCTTGTAAGGCCAGTTTGAGTGAGCGCTCAGCGTTTCAAGCAAGATCGCGACTCGAAAATTACCACGAGTTAGGATCAGAAAAGAAACTCTGGGAAAATGAGAAAATCATCATTTGCAAGAACTCGGATTCTGCATCTCCACAATCTCAGATAAGTAATTTTTTCCAATTGTGATCATTCCAGGATAATTTTGATTGTGTTTACTACATGGCATAACCTCCAAAATTTATTGGAGGTTATTGTTTAAGCGTGATCGAGTTTTGTCGACGAAGACGTTGTGACTGCAGCACAAGTAGCGCGAAAAGAGAGCGGTCGAGAGTGGATGCTCCATAATGCTTCGCCTGTTAAAAGATTTCGATGATATGAAGAGGAGAATACCAGCAAATCTATTCAAGTCAATCCGGAGATGAAATTTGTAACGGAATTGATAGAATATCTTCTAGACTTGAACCTGCGATTCTCAAACATTAAAACTGTCTACCAGAACTGCGCGAGACAAAACCTCGAGATTTTTGACCGAATACCGAGTTCAAAATTACTCATGCACGTGCACCATTCAATGACAGCTTTTCCCAGAGAAACGCTCATATAGGCTCATTGAATCCCTAATTTGTTCAAATCTCTTTTGAATTTAGGCTAATCACGAGTCGTCGCATATAAATAAAGCCATCATAATAATAGGTTTGTGGAAGCTCTCTGACTGATTCCGTACATATTCTTGGGAACATTCCACAGGTAATCTCCCAGGAATCTTGCACTGAGATATTGTTGATAGATTCTCGCAAGCTCCCTAAAATCTTTCAAACCAGAACTATGTGACGGGGTACTGCATATTAAAACCGAAAACCTTTACAACCGAGGTAAGAACATATTATACTGTTAAAGTATTGCGAGGAGTATAATTCTTAACGATTTGAATCTGTGGGATATGACACATAAATATTGCGGTGGAACATTCTGGGAATCTTTCAGAAACATTGCCGTGAAAGGTTGTAGGAATCTTTCAGGAATATTTCATTAGAAGATTCTGTTCCCGATAGATGTCGCATAACACACTTTAGTTCTCAAATTTCGTTCTGATAAATTATATGGTTTTTGGGAAACTATTTATCAGGAAATTTGATGGTAGTATCAAATGATCTGTCATGTGTGATAACATACCCAGGACCAGCTATGCATAATGGTCTGTAAATGATACGTGAGGATTATTTGAAGATGCATAAAGGCTTTCTCGGAAGCGTTCACAATAGACGCTGGTTAGTATATAAGACAGGAGGGCGGCTTATCGGTTAGGTGTCGCGTACATCGAAGAGTTCATAAAACCTGGATGAATATAACGTGAAGCTTTGGATTCAACGTCACAATGGAGTTGAAGTACGAGTCAGAATGATGAAGTCATGCATTAGAATGATTAAGAAACTTATCAAGCAAAATATGGATTCCACAGACAGAACATTAACGCATATATTTTTGTGAGATTTCATGAAATCTTGCAAGAACATTTCACTGAAAAATTTCAATGAAATGTTTCTGAAAGCTTCCCGAAATATTCCCGGCAATATTTCATGAAATCTTGCAGAAAGGTGTCTGAAGTGGGACATATCTTTATTGAGGGAAGCTTTCAGTGAAATCTTTCTGAAAGATTCCCGGGTTTTCCTGAAAGCTTGCAGGAAGGTTTCTGAAAGATTCTCATGCTGTGTGGGATGGTTTCATTTACATGAGATCAGAGAGAATTTATTGAAAAATTACGATTTTGCATCCGCTATTTCGATCGATAGTATAAAAGCTACCATTCGATATCACAATGTAATACTTCTCATTAGAAAGAAATTTGAGCGCCATCAAAAGTTATTACCCATAAATCAGATTTACTCTGACCCTACTTCAGAATCCCTGCATCAAACTTGAACCTCTCGTTTCCAAATAAATAATAGATTATCCATAATTTTCAAACCTCTTTCTGATGCTTGTATAGCTTATCAAGTATGTTAGTTGAAACAGCCAAAAGCCACATGAAATAATTAGCACAATCACATCTGTAAAAGGTTTAAGGACGCCATCTAGAGTAGCTTTAGCAGAAGCTATTCGGGAGCTTCAATAAAGTTCCCCGAAAACGTTGCCAGAACTATCGAGGGGTTTTTGAAAGTTTCCCGGAAAGCTTGTGCGGGAACTAATAAAGCTAGATGTTTGACAATTTCCGGGGAGCTCCCAAAAAGCTATGAGGTATTTTCTATAAAACTTCCATGGAAAACCCCAATCATTACCTTGCCCGCTGGAAGTTGAAGTGCGTATTAGCTACACATGGGGGTTTTCGACTCCGCGTATGCATGGTGGTGGAGTCAAAAGTCGAAGGTGGTCTGTCTACAGGGGACGGAAAGGACATTTCGACCCTTCTTTGAAGCACTAAAAAATACAGGGATGTTAGAATCGTCTCAAAAACTATTAGCATGGTTGCACACCAACATAATACACCCTAGAAAATTGTTATAAAGTGCATTGCAAATTCCAAGTCGTAGAAAGTTGGAGGAGCTTGTAACACGGAAAATCCCACTCTTTGTGGAATTATTCAATACTCATATACAGGTGAACCCCGTTATTCGCAGATTGGGTGGCTTGGTCGGAAGATTTCTTGCAAGGTTGTATCGCAAATTCAACAACACACACGAGTCGATCTTTGCCAACAACAGTGTTCTTTCACGTACAAATTACGAGCATAAACATCAGAATTTCATCCTCCGAGCATGTTTCAATGGAAAAGTTGTTTGACTCTCACTGAATCAACTCCACTCGAAAAAAATCTGCATAAAAATCGATAAAATAAATCATGGATTTGGAGCAAAACATTTGCATCCTCCTGAATTGATTGAGAAGAATGAGACTATTGCTGCTGTGTCCAGGAGATTTAGCATGAATGAGTTATCGGTGCACTTGCCTAACAATTCAGCACGATCTTATTCGTATCATGGAGCTACATACACCGTGATGGAAGAGGTTTTTCTTCCTAATTATATCCACGAGCTCAAAGAAACTTCATCCGGCTCATGAAATAGATTGAATGACAGCTCTTCCCGCGAATTCTTGCACTTCTACATCGATTGTATTCGATTTAATTTTACATAACTCATACTTATTCGGGAGCAATATACTTGGGAACATACTTCGAGTATCACCCCTTTCTCCATATACACAATGCTTCAGTGTTTGCGGATTCGATATTTGCGGACATCTTTTGAAACGCATGCCCTGCGAATAACGAGGTTCGCCTGAATTCACTCATGCTACTTCCTGAATTCAACTGTCTCGCAGAACTTGAATCACTGTTATGAATCCAGAATTCCGCGGTGTCTGATGAGTTGATGGACCAAACAGTGGGAAAATTGCATTGGGTATAGATTTGTGATATATTGGGCGCTCACGTTCAAATCATGAGAACCTGCCTCAGCTGTCCTCCTTAAGAGTGCAGCTACTCGATTCGCAAGAATTTCCGTTGTTTCCCTCAGTAAAGACGAGTCGTTGATGAATTTCTCGAGAGCGGGTGACGCTCGAGGTAGCCACTTGCCAGCATTTGCTCTGTAGTTGTAATCCATGGCCCTCGGTTATACGATCTCTTCGATATTTGTCATCCCATTGTACACATATGGCTCATGAGCTAGAATTAATCAAATAAGTTTTTCATCAGCGCAATCCGGCGATGAGCTAATAATTTACGATTAGATTTTTGTTAAAGTCCGATAATGTGGTTGAATCAATTAGCTAAGTTCTTTCGACACCTCCACCACGATATATGGGGCACATTGCTCACAGGACCCGAACGCGATTTTTGCCGTCCCAGTGAACGTGTTAAATCATAAAGAACAAACTCCCTCTAACAAACCCACATGCAACCCATATAATATGTCACTGCATGTGAAACAGAACTCTCAAGATTTGCATAATGCCACTATCTGTTTATTCCGTAGAAACCAAGACCATCTAAAATTGGGTAGATATTTTGTTCTTGGATTTGATTCGCTTCTTCGTTTTTTTGTAATTCTATTTCGGTCGTGAAATGGATCATCGCGATCCGGTAAAAACGCCCATACAGAGCTAGACTCTTTTTTGGATAGTTGTTTACGTCCTTGGTGAAGTAAAACACCACGGTAGATTATTTTGGAAGAATTTTCCGAGCAAGTCTGAGTCGGCAAAGATTGAAAAATGAAAAACCGCGGATCCCACCGGTGGGACCCGTCGCAGCAAACGTGTTGAGCGTCATGTTGAGATTCCTCACAAGTTCGGTAATTTATGAATATTCTAGGTGGAAAAAGTGCTTACCCAATTATTTACTCAGAGAACATAGAATAGTGCTTGTACAGTGACGAGTCATTTTTATCAATTTGAAAATTCGGTCAAAAGATTTTCTGAAAGTGGTCTGGAAACTTGGAGACGCTTGATAGACCTCAATAACCATACACAGAATAGTTAGGTATAATGGCCAAAGAAGATGATGGAACCTTGAGAGGCATGAAATATTGGTTGAAATGTGCGAAATTCAACATATAGTTCATGGTTCCTACAGAACGCACAAGGCGCCAATGGGTTATACAACTTTTTATTTAATACGTTCGCTGCGGCGGGGCCCACCGGTGGGCCCCGCCGCACCTGAGGAAAGATCATCGATTTCAGCCTCCGCAGCGAACGTGTTAATCCAAGTAAGAGTCAAAAATGTGACAATGATGAAACTAAGCCAAGAATGATCGAAAACTCACCCCAGCAAGGCTCTATTCGTTGAGAGACTCCAGACAAAAATACTTTGATTGACAATTCATCCAGGAGAAATCAGCTCGGTTGATATTTTCTGCTCATGATGACGCAGAGATTTTGCCAATATAAAAACAGGTTCGCACTTTGAAACAAACTCACGTCTCGCTTGTTCTCAAACAGTAAAGGCTGAGGGGGAATCTACTCGTCCAGGCCAAGTGATTGCAGTCGTCATGGAGATCAAACAAATGGATCCATCGATGCTATGAATTCTTCAACACAGAAACACTATATAGATCGTTCTGCGAAGCTTTGGGGACTTTTAACCAGAAATAAGCTTTAATTTCATAAAGCGTCCAGCGCTCGATTTCACGACTGGGTCAACTTCATGATGAATACTCTCGAGTGAGGTATATGAGTAGTTCCGTGGAAAGTTTGAAATAATGTTTGCCTGCTTGTACAAATCCTTGAAACGCTTGAGAAAAAATTCGTACAGGTCATTATCGACGTATTTTTTGTGCTCTTTCTGGCACAATCATCAGTTTTTCTATCCGGGGCTACCTAAGAATATTATCATCGAAAAAGGGGTCAAAATGTCAGGTCCGTGTGCTGTGGTTTTTCAATGTGTATAAAAAGCTCGTTAGAGATTCGGGCAGGCAAACTCATCAAATATAATGGTATTGCGCACCAAATCCCATTACTATGAGAGCCCAAAGACCACTTTTTGTGTGTGCGCTGAGCACATACATTTTGTGGCGCAATTTTACTTAAAATTTTACTCGCTCAGTTTTCCTCGATAAAAGTGAATTCGCCTCATCCTAAGACTTTTCCGCACCAACTTATTCTTACAGTAAATCGTCAGGCGCAACTTTTCCATACCTCAGAATTTCGAAAAAATTGATTTTCACACTTCGCGGAGCTTTTTTCGCAAAAATTTAGTTTTGCTAAATTTTTTGGTCAGTTCCGTGCCCTACTAGTGCGACCCTTTAACGCGATGCGACAGACGTCCTAGTCAGTCTCTTTCAAAGTATCTAGTGGGCAAATGAAGACTCCAAAGCCTCAAGACTGTAGCTTGAATCGTTTGGCCGTGAGATCAATTTTAGTGTCAAATGTCAGGTTCCGTGCTCTACCTCAAAATGTCAGGTTCCGTGCGACGCTACCGTGTTATGCGTGTTATCCTTATGGTACCAATGAGTAGAAATTTTTAAATCCGTGCGCGAGTTAAATTTTACGTGATATGTTTGAGAAAGTCGAAAAATGCATGTCAGAAACTTCCGAAGTGGGATATGGGGTTGGCACATTTTCGGCCTCCAAATGTAGAAGTTTCAACGGAACTAGTCATATGTACCTAGATATTCCTTCAAATTTTGTTCGACGCAAAGCTGCGATACTTGAAAATATTTAATAAGCTCTCCTTAGTTTATACCGGTATCTGAGTATTAGTAGATTCAGTCGTTTTCTCTTCCAAAGGGATGTGAATGAATCATGAAAATGCCTCAGAGATTTAAAATTTATGAAAATGATTGAGGATCATAATGATCTGCGAAAACACTAACATAACGTTGATACAGACTAATGATCCTGGAATTGGTTGATATTAGTAAATTGTTCAAAAAAGCGATTTTCGCACACTAACGGTATCGCGTTATTTTGCCAACTTCCTTGATATTACGAGCCGTTAGCGAGGTGGTCTAGCGATGTGTGTATACCATCATTTTTTTAATATCCGCGCAATATTTGATCACTCAAAGTCCTAAGAAGGCCATTAGTATAATATCTGCTTCATATTTTACAATGACTTATTATTCCCTTACTCAGGCGAGGATCCTTCACAATTCGGAAACACTGATATTCTCATGAAAATTTCATGTCGTCCACGACGATATGTTCATACGACCTGATACAGACCGGTGCATCTGTGGTAAGATCTATTGTATCGAGTAATTTTTATATTTTGATTTAACTAATTTGCTACGACTTTGAGGCATTTTATTTTATTAGTATTTTAGTTGAGACTTTCGCGATGACCGGCCTCACCACTTTATTTTTGGGCATCTATAGCGGCAAATTCTATCCCTCGAAATAATGTATACAAGAACTTGGCTTTTACCAATGAAACACCTGCCGATCAGTGCATTTGATAAATTTATTTAACCCGCTCACTTTATCCCTCGCATTTCAGTCTCAAAAATTTTTTCTGACACTAATTGTAAGTAAGTCATCAATGTAGTTGGAATACAACGACCGAAGATGGCAAGTACAAAATTGAAAATTTTTCTTCATTCCTTTAAATTTCTCAAAAACATATAGAAACTGATTTATATCCATATGAAAATATAATTATTCTATAAATATATTCCTAGCACTGATAGAGATTTTTCAGAAATTTTTATCAGATTTCTACGATCTATCCAACAACTAAATTATATCATAAATGTACAGTGCACTGTAGTGGAAAAAATGAGTGATTGAATGGTTTATCGATATGAACTAAATAAATTCTCTGTTAGGCGTAGGATGATGCTACAGAGAAAATATATAACATTTATCCCAATGCTCGAGATAAGTAAGTATATTGCCATATGGTGGTGATCAATCGAAAATTGCTCGTTAAAAATTTCAACGTCATACCTAATCTTCGTGACTGGAGCCATGAGCACTTCACCGATCGTGATATATCCCAGACAATGACACGATTACAAAAGGACTCCAAGAGAATTCTGAATAGAGTTCTATACAGGTTCCGAAAACAGCTCCGAAAGAGTTCCGTTGGAGTAGCGAAATTTTACATCCGGCGGAACCCCAACAGAAGATTATGGAACTATGGACGAATTTATTAGGAAGTGATCGAGGACTGAAAAACAACGCCAGCTTTACCATAAAGCAAACCCAGGCACAGCCCTATAGGCCCCCACCATAGGACGCGAATTTTTTTTTTTTTTTTTTTTAGTTCGATACCGATAAGAAACGGGGTGGACTGAAGTGGTACGTTAAGAAATCTGCTGAATTTGTCATCAGAAGAAATCGAAAGACATGCCAAGGATATACTATGAAGAGTTAGACTGGGATGAAGGTGTCCGCTTTCCCCAAAAAGATTGTCAGCATCATATCTTCGCTTCTAAAGCACCTATCTCTCTCTCTCAGCATGAATCAGTTAGATTCTCAAAGATTCAATCAGTATTATAAATCTCATTGATTAGATCAGTCAAACTTTTCCAAGCCCATGCGGTTGACTGGTTACTCCAATGTCCCTCCTTCCGCATAGAATATTAATTAAAACATGTTGCCAACCATACAGACTTTCAATAGCGATGATCACTTTAATTTTACGATACATATATCAATCTGCACCAGTCCTAACTGATGGATTAACTGATTAAATCATTCTATATACAATGGTTCATCAGTTATAGTTGATCCCAAATCAACTAACTGATCTTCAGTGTATACAATGGACTGATTCGGTCAGTAGCATGACGACACCTCGAATATCATTTCGAATAATGAGTATTTTGAATAGTTTCTCAGCTGTGAAATCGTTTCATTCTAGTACCCTGACGAAACACATAACGACGCCTTTGGCAACGCCAAATTCAACTCTGGAAACATTCTCGCATATGGAGAGCATGCAAATGTTGGTCAACAAGCAGAATGACCAAGTTTTGGGAATTTTGAATGTCCTGAAGAATATATCGCCTCAACTGCTCGGCCCAGATGCAACAAAGAATAAAGATGGTTCGCATTGATAGTCGCAAAGCGAACACAATTTGTCTGTACAATATTTATCTCGGAAATGCAGAAGACATTTCTGATGAAAATCCTGAGATGCTTAGTAGCGTTGGTAGTCGAGACCTCAGAGCGGTGCACATAATTTTTTTTGTAATTACTCATTATTAGTTGAGCCATTATCAGTTATTAGTATGGTAAGTGTACCCAACTTGCCTCTGTACCCAGCCATGTCTCCATATGCCGATCTCAGGAATGGGCACTCGTAGACCTTCCCGTTAATGTTCTTTATGTTTGTCATTTTGAAATATGAGAAAGTAAATGGTTTGCATCGACCCCGGATCATTTATGCGTTTCCCAGAGAATTTGAATTAGTAATTTTTCCATTTTTCGTGTTTTTACAGCTAAGAAATTACCGAGGAAATTGCGTCCAGTAAAACCGATGCCAAATTTTTTTAGTCCCACCAATCACAACGTACTTCGACGCACTTGATTTCTTTTATCCAAGACCTTCCAAACCCTCTCTCCAGAACTGCAAAACTCAAGAGCGATTTCATAAGCAAAATGCGAAGTAGAGTTGTCAAACATGACGGCTATCAGCAGAGTGCAGGCCTGGCGGAGTGTACGCAACATGCCCCCACATAGTTATTTCGAAAACGCGCGTAGTTCGACTTTGTTTACCACTCAGAGCGTGTTTATCATGTCAAAATAAGTCGGAAACAGTGATTTGGATCGATGAAAAAGCTTCAAATTCGGTTGCACGGCGATGAAAACGGATGAAATCGATTTTTCATTACTCGAACCTAAAAATGCCGCGTTTAAATGGGATTTTAGGGTTCTCGTAATGGAAAAATATATCCGCACTTCGCTTGCAAGCCCATTTTGGGCACTGGAGGACATGTCTGTCCTAGTGCCCAAGATGGGCTACCGCGCTCAGTACGGAAATATAATACTATTGTGCACTTCATCGCCGATTAACATGCTCGGAAGGTCTTGAGACTATAGTTTTGAAGTGAGTGTACGTTGAAAAAGATTGAGTTGAATCAAGTTCATTGAAAAAATGGCTTAATGGGGGGGGGGGGGGAAGAAGAAGTTTGGTACACTCACCTTGATTATCAGTGAAATCTGACCATGATTTTTTTCATCACTCAGCTTGCTTAACTTTTACCAACATTCCGTACCTCGGCTTACTGAATTCTTCCCACGGAATATACGAGATATATCAAAAAAGTGCGTCCAAGTTGCTCTGCTACAACTTCAGATCAAGCATTAGAGGAAAGAAATGGATTGAGTGAATATTGCCACCGCAGGATCAACTTTTGAAGATTAGAAATGTTGAACCAAGTGTTTGCATATTTTTCAATGAAATTATTATCTCCAAGGGTTGATCCTGGAGGATGTATTCACTCCATCTTCTCAATTCTCTTCTTAAATGATAGATCTGAAGTTGTAGCAGGGCAACGTCGGAGCACTTTTTTATAAATTCCGTGGTTTTCAATCAAATTAGAGATTCGACAGGTCGAATCTCTAATTTGAGGGTGAAAAAACGATATTAGTAGCACGCACTTTCTTAGGTCACCAGGGTCAAAATGCTCGGTGATAAGTTAGAAAATATCATTATTATCAAAAAGACACCATTGCCATTTTTGCCGTGATCCAATATATGTCACGTCCATCATTAGTGCGGCCTCAAATCGTCAACACGTTGAATTGATGATGAGCAGAAAAGTTCCTCACGCATCCTTAACTATTTAAACAATATTTGACGGTCTCGTCAAATTAGTTCAATTTATCAATTATCCTTGCGCACGCGGTGCACAATGACGTATTCCTTTCACACCCACGCACTTACCGACTCGGATTTTCATTTCCCAGGAAACTTGTGCAGACCTTTTTTGTGGAAAATTTTACGATCTACGCAACTTTGATCGGATGAAACTTTCCCGGGAAATGCATATGATTCGAGATATTGACAAAAAACCTCAATTTCGCACACAAAATTGTTAATATCAAAAAAAGTATTCGGAATTCGGGAAAGCGACCTCGAAAAATCGATTCGTCGCGTCTAAATACATAGAATGACGTATAGATTTTCCAGGGGAAATGAAGTGGCCACGGGAGCCTAGGTGGGTGCTCAGACTGAAGAGCGAATAAAAGGATATTCCATTCTATTTTATTCAATCATCAGCCTATCAAGTAATGCATCTCGCTGAATCCCTTTCCTATCTCCAATACGGCTCCAGAACGTTACAGAGAGTACAGAGCAGATAAGCAGATAATCACCGGGTAGAATGATACGGACAACTATTATCCGGAATGGATCCGCGAGGGGTTCATACGGCTCAAGTCTGGTGTCACTGTGGGCGAACGACCCAGTACGGGCGTTTACGGGCTACCGACGGGCTTGGTCAGGCTACAACTCTTATACGTTTATTGGTACTATCTCTATGTTAGCAGTACCCTCCCTATTTAGCAGACAGACTGTGCCTCTCGCATGGCAGCCTTGCCGCAGCTGACGACATCCAACGACATCTCCAAAGTGTACATCTTGACCATAGATCTTGACAGCTAAGCCTTGTCGTTCAGGTTTCTCCTGTGAGAGGTAAATCAAGATGTTGACATCCCTTCGCAAAATCTGCAGTTCTTCGGTAAGTTATAGATGAATTAAATACTCAGTTTGTTATTAAAACTTCTCTTCTCTGTAGATTAATAGCTTCTATTAACCTTAAACTTATGTAAGTTACATAAACAGAGATGTATAATGAAAACAAATCCTGCATCTGTCTTTAAGATATTTAAATAGTTGAACAGTAAACAGTTTGAATCAGTTGTGAACATCTCATATGTTTTTTTTACTTATCCTGTGATAGTCTTACATCAATTTGCTACTCATAAGATGTATGATCTTGAATGTTGTGTTAGTCATACAGAGCTTGTATTGTTATCAATTTGACCAAATACCCAATACTCAGATTGATTCATTTTCAAAAACGGATAGTTGTCTCTTCATCAATGTTGCTCTCTGATTACTAATAAAGAAAAATGGACTCTTAATTTTAATACTCCCCTTGTTTCTCAACCACAGGCTCTCAAGAGTATACGAAGCTTGCAAACATCCAGTGCATGTTCATCAGATGCCCTATTTGTTGTAAGTTTGAACTTTTATTCAGAACTTGGAGGCTGTAAACACTTGTGGCAATTGAGGATTACATTATTATGAAATCTGTTGTAATATCCTAGTTTCAATTACGTAAGCAATGAAGTGCAAAAATTGCATTATCTCATGAAGCAATTTGCTTCGTTCGATGATGTTTCATCAAAATAATTTATTAAAAATTTCCTCAATCAGTGTTCCATTCTTTTGAGAACAAACACAATGAAGATTAATTTACTTCCTGCTTAGAAGCTTCTCCATCTCAAAGTGTGATATTCAAAGATGACCAGATTAATTGAATCATTCAAAATTTTGATAGAGTATTCTGCTACTTGGATGATGAGTCACGAGTTGTGACACTACTTCAAAAATCCTGAAATCATACAAAGGTGTGATATTGTAATAGATATTTCCATTCCAGCATAGAGATTCAGAGCAAGACAACCCCAACATTCCATTTGAATTCACTGATGCAAATAAGAAGAGAATTGAGGCAATATTGAAGATTTACCCAGAGGGCCACAAGCGAGGGGCCATGATTCCTCTATTAGACCTTGCACAGCGCCAACATGGCTGGTTACCCATATCAGCAATGCACAAGGTTGCAGAAATTTTGAATGTGTCAAATATGAGAGTTTATGAAGTTGCTACATTCTACACAATGTTCAATCGGAAACCAATGGGAAAATACCATGTTCAAATTTGCACCTGTACTCCATGCTGGTTAAGAGACTCTGACTCAATTTTGAAGACCGTTGTTGAGCAAACCAATTGCCAAGTCGGTGGAAATTCCCCTGACAACATGTTTTCAGTTTCGGAAGTCGAATGCCTTGGTGCCTGTGCCAATGCTCCAATGCTTCAAGTAAATGATGATTACTATGTAAGTGTGAAAATAATGATTCGTTAATTCGTCATGACATTACTTGAGACGTTCCCTTTGAAACCGATTTTTCTTACATTATCAACGATTGTATACTGCACTGAATTTTCTACTAATGTGACTGTATAGAGGTAAACTCTTCCAACTCCTTATTTGTGTCATTCTGAAAAGGCGCATTATATTACTGTTTGAAATAATTTAATAAGCTCGGATGAGTTTGTAGGAATAGTAAATTCTAATGACGTGTTCACTCCAACGCGTGCAGTTGTTGGTGAAAACTATTTTGACATACAACAAATAGATACGGTATCTTTCCTTTCATTTGAAATGAAATTCATAAAGAAATATCACAATTTTTCCGTGAGATCGTTCCTGGACAAACGCAAACTCAACTTTCAGTTCATCATCGCCCTCCACAAAGTTTTCGAGTATGTTTCGGACAACTTGACCGGGATTTCGTGACTTTATTTTTATCAACTATATCCTAGAATGACCAACGTCGTATTCTGAAGGATTAACTACATAGGAACAATCTCTCACTTGGGATTTGAAAAAGTTTTGATTAACAAAGCCAAAGAGGGTATCGAATAGAATCAGATCATGAAAAACACGTTACGAATCAGTATTTTCTTAAGTGGAAATTTCCGATCTAAAAAACTAGTAACCAACGATATGAATTTGGTTGATCCTGCTCTGTTTTGAAAGACCACATCAAAGTTACTTCAGTAACAGTATTTCATGTACTCAGTTGCGGAAAACATGCTTTTCCGCACGGGGTACCTATGTTACTAAAGTGAGTGCTCTCTACCTTTTGAAAAGCGATGGTGGCGCCTCTAGCGGTCAAATTGGTATATTGTCACTAACAATTTTTAAAAACAAAGAGGGAGTAGATCAATAGTACCGCTCCTTGCGGACTATTTTTCTTCAAATTTAAAAAAAAGTTCCATCGAGATCGGTGCAAAATTGAGCTCAAAAATTTGCAGATACATTTGTTCAGTGTTGCTGAATTGTATCTGCAAATTTTTGAGCTCAATTTTGCACCGATCTCGATGAAACTTTTTTTATTATTTGAAGAAAAATAATCCGCAGGGAGCGGTACTATTGGTTTCCTTCCTCTTTGTTTTTAAAAATTGTTATTGGTAATATACCAATTTGACCGCTAGAGGAGCCACCATCGCTTTTCCAGAGGTAGAGAGCACTCTTGAGCAATAGAATGATTTTTAGCCTCGACACTAAATTCTCTGACAACACTCTCAACAAATTTTGGGAGAGATAAGAGAGCGACAAGTCCGAGAGTAGAAGATATCGCGATCTTGCGCTCATAGAGCCGTAAACTGAAAATTCTCATGAGAAAAATTTCACATTGAAAATTTTTCCCGCGTCGTGCCTAAAATGGTTCCGTGAAAGATTTTATTTATCTCAATAGATTCTTTGCAAGATGAAAGAAAATTGATTTCACCATTCAGCCAGAAGATGCAACTTTTCATTTAGATCATTTGAGCAACTATGTGATCCAGGAACCCAGTGAATGCTCACCTTTCTATCTATTTTCAGGAGGACCTAACCCCAGAGACCACTACAGCTATTATAAACGCCTTGAAGAAAGGAGAGCGGCCAGCTCCTGGTCCTCAGTGTTGTGAGAGGTATGCAGCTGAACCAATTACTGGTCTTACTTCTCTCACATCTCCCTTACCAGAACCATCATTCAAAGTGAGGTCAGATCTGTAATATGCCTTCACAATGTTTCCTTAATTCTATTTATCTCTACCATGGCTCACAAAATGATGAGATTGACCTTTATTAAATGCACTCAATTGATGCTTAAGAAATAGCTCTTTGGAACTTCATTGTAGAGCCTAAGCTGATGATCATTGAATTTTCAATATGTAGTTGGAGTGACAGAATGTACATATTAAAATGAAGGGTTTGTGTAGAACTATCTTTTCTGAGTATTTATGCCTATAATAGTTGAGTACAAATATAAACATTTTAATTTCGAGATTTCTCAAAAATTTTGTTGACACTGTAGAGAGCTATAAGTTTTTGCAATGTTCTGGCAAGTTTGCAGACCGAAAAAGTTTGGGTCGCAAAATTTCAGGAACCCTTCGTTATACGCGGTCAATCTTTCACTGCGGGAGCATATACTAAAACCGATTCTAAACGAAACATTGTCCGTATGGGAATTCGGATTATTTTATCGGCATAAATGGGTCTTTCGTTGGAAACAGACATTGCGTTGAGAATAAATCGAGGAAAAATTCCTCATCGCGGGGGATTTTGTATATTTTGTGGATAATATCAAACGAGTGTATGATCGAGTGTATGATGCAGCGCCGGCCTTTAGGAGGGGGGGGGGGGCAACCCGTGCGGCGCACAGGGGCGCCAGGCCAATTATAGGGGGCTTCTCACTCCTGGGAGTCCTGGGTACCTATTCATAGTCCGCCCGCTATAATCCCAATCCTATGCTAAATCAAAATTAATTCGGGTAAAGACTTTTAAGGGATGGGTCTTATGTAAAATTATGCGCTGAATTCGAATGTCCCTGAAAAAAATGGCGGCGGGTCAAAATTCAAAAAATCATGTTTTTAGCAACTAATTCGAGAACTACGACTCGGACGTGAAAAAAGTTCAACTCAAAATTGAAGATCTTTTTAAAACAAACATTTTGAAATATTGCGAAAGTAAATGTCATCAAAATTGGACGAGCTAGAGCGAGTGAAAGTTTTGGCGTGGAAACGTACCCGCGCGGACTTGTATCACCGTCACTGTATCTATATATAACGCCTGCGTTGGCCCTAGTAGAGTGCCCTAATGGTAAAATTTTCACTCGCTCTAGCTCATCCAATTTTGATCACATTTACTTCCGCAAAATCTCAAATTGTTTGTTCTAAAAAGATCTTGAATTTTGAATTGAACTTTTTTCACGTCCGACTCGTAGTTCTTGGAATAATCACTAAAAACATGGTTTTTGAACTTTGACCCACCGCCATTTATTCAGGGACATTTCTCATCCCGGGTCGATTCAGATTCGGATAGAGCGCAAAATTTTACACAAGATCCATCCCTCAGAAGTCTTTACCCGAATTAATTTTAAATCTCCATTATAGCATTCGACATGTCCCACGACTTCAGCGCTCATTTCTCCGTACAGAATTTTATGAGGCGGTCGATGCATGAACTAGAATCCTGCCTAGTAGCCAGGTATATAGCATGAACATCGATATAAAGATATGAGGAAATCCCAGAAACTTTTGACTTTTGGCCTCTAAAAGTGAAATTATAGAAATAGGCTGTGTACATGTCTGAAATTTTTTATCCCCCTTCTTTGAAGGCTCCGAAAACATAACCTTTCATGTGGGTCATCTGAAAAAAATCGCTAAACGACTTACAGAACAAACTCTCGAGCGAGTACTTTTGGAAAATTCGTTTCTGGATTTTCATTGTTAGGGTAAGCGTTGGGGGGTCTCTTAGAATACTTGAATGGACATGAAAGAGTCTTAACTTTCAGAATGCGTGATAAGAATTGCAAAATAGTAATGATGGAGGCTTGTGATCTATTGAAAGGTGGCAAAAATACACTAAATATTGGAGTGTCTCGGGAAAAATTTTTCTTCGTGGAGAGTGACAATATAAATAATATACAAACATCAAATACGATCCTAGTCATTTTTATACCAATCCGGAATGTCCCTGAACCCTTCGAAAGATTTGATAGAACATTCCGAGACGATTTCGTCTTTATAAAATTGTCAATTATCCCCATTCAAACAGATGGGCAGAGTCTGAGCGTAGCGAAGTGGATATAGTTTTCTGATACTATTACCTACTATTTCTCGGTATTTAGGAGTCCGTCCGTTGATTACAGCAAGTGTACACCGCCGAGAACGGCGTAAATATACCACGAGTAACACTAATTTCATTCCGGTTGAACGCAGCTCCTTGATTTCCCCATTGATGTACATAGATGTGCAATAGGTCGATTTCTTTGTTATCGCATGGGTAAGACAATAAGTTCATCGTAGAGTCCCTCTAGAATGCGCTAAAAAGTGTATGAGCGTAAGAACAGGAATAATGATTTCTTATCGAAACGGAGTGACAGACCGTCCAATGCCAGTCACGGC
Source organism: Eretmocerus hayati (assembly GCA_029851415.1). Taxonomy (NCBI): domain Eukaryota; kingdom Metazoa; phylum Arthropoda; class Insecta; order Hymenoptera; family Aphelinidae; genus Eretmocerus; species Eretmocerus hayati. The sequence goes on from CM056743.1 coordinate 49,738,675, forward strand.
TCAGTACATCGATGTACATCTCCCACTAAAAGAAAAATCACAACTTTGGATCATTAGAAACGTCCCTGCAAAGTTACAGACCCCGCTGTGGTACGCTAGAACCGTGAGAGATCAACGAATTTTGAGAGTCGGTCCGAGTGACACGTCATTTCCTCGATTTTCGGGTGTTTCCTCGCACATGACCTTCTCCAGTATCTATCCGCATCCACCAATCGATCCCAATTTTGGTGTCCACTTTCAGAACATCTAAACGAAGAAAATTTGACTGGTTAGGCCTCATGAGACGTCGCACAGCCCAAATGATCGAGGAGTGACAGCAAAAGTCAAAAGTTTCTGGGATTTCCTCATATACTTATGCATTGAGCATGATCCTACTATCGGTTTAAAAATGATTGACACCTAGAGAATTTCTGCTATCCTGGCTCCAAAAAAAATCGCTAATTTTTTTAACTGGGATAACGTCGAAGCACATCTAGCCGCGGCCATGATAAAATTTTTTTGAAGTCGATCGGATGACAACTGCGGCTGTAGCTGTTATCAGAATGTTAAAAAACGCGGGTATAAGGCCAATTTCAGAGGTAGCTCGACTTTGGGATGCTACAGCTCTGTCAAAAAAAATTCTGGGGCGCTGCAAAAAATGTAGGTGATAGATATTTGGTTCCCCAATAGCGTCCAACAACAATTAGCCAAAAAAATTAATAACTTTTGGAGATAATCCAGTCTTTGTTATCTCTGGATCTATTGAGGTTGAAGACTTGATTCAAAAGCAGAAAAATCATAAAAAAATTATGGATGTCAAATACCAAAACGCAATATGAGATTTTAAATAAACAAACGCGTGGCAAGGTCGCAAAGTTGAAAAAAAATTAAAGTTTGCGCCTATTGTGAGGCTTTTATTGTCCTTTACAGCCGGGGCCCGTGAAATCGTCGATGGGCGAGACTACCTGACCGCGGACCATAAACGTCGTAAAGTTGCGGTCTCGAAGTCAATTAGGGTACCATCAGTCTGCTTCGGCTGCAATAATGAAGCTGAATTTTCAACAAAGAGAGCGATAAAACTATTTCGAACGCGATTTGGGCCTTGCGTTACTATTACAAATATCGCCGATTCATCGATGAAGGATTGTCAATGATGAGTCGAACAGTATATCAATGACGTGTGAGTGCAGGTGTCTCTCTCTCTCAGAGTTTCGCGATATCTGCATGTAAGTATTCTTTGACGGATCCTTTAAATGATTGATAATATACAATCAATACTTCATCCACATGATTCCGATGCGAAACAGTTGGATATCATCCGTATTGATAAGATGATAATCAACAGTTGAATGATTTTACTATTACCTTGTTCGATCGTTGGCTGATAATTATTGATTGTGCGAAACGCGGAATAACACAACATACATTCATTTCTATGATGCTATAAATGATCGGTCGAACAAGATGATGGTAAAATCATTCAACTGTCGATTTGTCATCTTATCAATACGGATGATATCCAACTGATGCACAACGAAATGATAAGGACAATGGATCGATCTTTCGTTATCAATCATTTGAAGGATCCGCCAAAGAATACTTACATGCAGATATCGCGAAACTCTGAGAGAGAAAGACACCTGCACTCACGCATCATTGATACCCTGTTCGACTCATCATTGACAATCCGTCATCGATGAATTGGCGATATTTGTAATAGTAACGCAAGACCCAAATCGCGTTCGAAATAGTTTTATCGCTCTCTTTGTTGAAAATTCAGCTCCATCATTGCAGCCGAAGCAGACTGATGGTACCCTAATTGACTCCGAGACCGCAACTTTACGACGTTTATGGTCCGCGGTCAGGTAGTCTCGCCCATCGACGATTTTACGGGCCCCGGCTGTAAAGGACAATAAAAGCCTCATAATAGGCGCAAATTTTAATTTTTTTTCAACTTTGCGACCTTGCCACGCGTTTGTTTATTTAAAATCTCATATTGCGTTTTGGTATTTGACATCCATAATTTTTTTATGGTTTTTCTGTTTTTGAATCAAGTCTTCAACCTCAATAGATCCAGAGATAACAAAGACTGGATTATCTCCAAAAGTTATTAATTTTTTTGGCTGATTGTTGTTGGACGCTATTGGGGAACCAAATATCTATCACCTACATTTTTTGCAGCGCCCCGGAATTTTTTTTGGCAGAGCTGTAGCATCCCAAAGTCGAGCTACCTTTGAAATTGGCCTTATACCCGCGTTTTTTTACATTCTGATAACAGCTACAGCCGCAGTTGTCATCCGATCGACTTCAAAAAAATTTTATCTTGGCCGCGGCTAGATGTGCTTTGACGTTATCACAGTTAAAAAAATTAGCGATTTTTTTTTGGAGCCAGGATAGCAGAAATTCTCTAGGTGTCAATCATTTTTAAACCGATAGTAGTTCAGCGAAAAATCCGTTACGAGCGTTGTACGGTCGTGGGACATCTCCAATTGTCGAAGTAACATTTCGCTGTAATCGCACGCGTGCAAGCATAATTTTGCGTGCGTAAAATATATTGATTTTTGCTGCGGCCGCCGTATCATAACTTATTGGGGAAAATGAGACCAATAATAAAATAGTTTCAATAAACTCTTTTGACTACACTTATGGGGACAGGCGTATCGGTGCATGCTTACTCAAGAGCCGATAAGAAATTCTTCATGAAAACAGGGAAACAATACCAACGTCTCCAAAAAAACTGGGCATGGACAGAAAAATCGTTTAAAACAGACATTGAAATTGAGGCCTGGAGTAATTTTCAAAGCTTTTGTTGCTGATAAAGAGACGGACGAGGTAACTCCACTTTTAGCCCTGAACTCCATCAAGAGACACAATCTTCAAGGTTTGTACCCCAACATATGGATCAGTTGTATTCTGCTCACTATCCCGGTCACTATGGCTTGTGGTGAGCGAAACTTTTCTAAATTGGAACTGATCCACAATTATTTAATGTCCACACAGAACCAAGAGAGGTTTTCCAGCCTAGCTACGATATCGATCGAAAATCAGGTTGCTCATTCTTCGGATGTGAATCAGCTAGCTCTTAATATGTTTATTATGTAAGTAGATAGTTCATATCAGTTATATATAGATACAAACAGTAAGTAGCACACCAATTCTTCTAATAACATACCCTTACACCCTCTTCTCTTGGGTCTAGGGGGGGGGGGGTGCCAAGATTATTTTTGCACGAGGGCGCCATGAGGGCTAAGGCCGGCGCTGTAAGGATGATGTACATAATTAAATTTATTATTTCTTCCGTACAAACTGTGTGATTTCATGTTATTGCGACTTTATTGTGAGATCTCTTCATGCTTTCCTCATCATAAAACTTGTTGCGTGTAAATGTGTTTGAATTATAGATCGTGAGTCGCAAATAATTCAACTAGAGTTGCTTTCTCAATACCTTTGTAACAGGAAACAATCCAAAATTTCGGCGAGATGTTGAGCTATTGATGTCTTTCCCAGAAAGAGTTCAGTGTGAATGGGCACTCTATGTGTACACAAGATTCTTGAGTCCTTAGCTAAAAGGATGAACATGAAACTATTGCACAAACAAGAATAGTTGCAGTATATATCTGTGTTCAAATTCAAATTATTCCCATTGCAAGAGTACTACTCTTTTTCAAGATACAGCACTCTGCAGAATAAATGGATAATAGTTGTCTCTGTGAATCAGCGACTCCTCCAACGCACTTTGTCGTACCGGGATCTCAAGATAAGTATCTTCAAGATCACGAACAAATCCATCGATTCATGACGTGCTATGAAATGTTTCAACGCATTTTTGATTCGTTTTTTATCGACGCTCAGCGAGAAATCAAAACATAGTTTTGGTCGCCAGCAGCTATCTAAAAGCATAGGAGTCATTCTTTTTAATATCGCCAGGTTTTGTGTCGGGGGGTCAGGGATTTTTCTGTAACTTTGGGTACATGTCGTATATGATAAAAGGAGATGGAAAGCCCAGTTCTTAGGTCCCGAAAGTCATCCGCGCGAGTTTGGCGGCCTAGTTTCGTTTTCAAAATTCGTGAAAAATTCGATTTTTTAACTTTTTGATTGATTTCTCACCAGTATGGAACCCAATAAAGAAATTATCCAAGACACAGGTTTCGACGTGAAATGAGCTGAATTTTACGAAAAAAATACTCTCAGATCCGTCAAAGATGAACATAACCTCAAAAAAGTGGTTTTTTCAGAAAAACACAATTTTCAAGCCTTAGGCCCTATTTTATCTCAAATTTGACATTTTCATCGGATTCCTCGTCAAATTTTACGTCGAAAACCGTTTTTCAAAAATTGGGCTGAGGATGGGTTTGGCCACCATAATAATAACTTTAGTAGCAGGACTGTAAAAATAGCGCTAAATTGTTCGTTTCGGGAAGGACACTTATTACACTGGACAACAAAATATTGGGTCAGAAGTAGCGCATTGATCAAACAATGACTTTTTCGTGTATTTTTCGACGTAGAAACCGAATCCGAAACCAGTTTTGCACCTAGACATCAGGAATTTTTTTAAACCGCGAAATACTGAGCTTCTGAAAAACTGCATTTTTAGCGTTTTTTGATGATTTTGTAGATACATGATTTTGATGGTGCAACCTTGCAGCGGCCTTTGAGCGTACTCGAACTATGATTTCTCCCATATTTTGACCTGCTGAACACGATGGAAGTTGTTTTAGAGGGCTAGCATGCGTTCGAAACAAATGACAAGCTGATTTTTCGAGTTGCTATCAGGAGAGTTTCGACAATTTCGTGATAAATCTCAAAGTGATCACGGAATTGATCAGAAACACCCTCTGCAATACCACGAGAGCGCATTCTTTTTCTATTTGCACACACACTAAGGGAATGATGTTTCCAATCGCCTAAAAGTTGATGAGTTGAATATACATGTATAATCCAGAAAAAGAAACTTTTGATCTATTCCTGAGGTAAGCTCAAGCTTTCTCGTAATGAGTCAAAGCAGTTTCCTAGTCTTATGTGCTTCTGAGAACATATGGGTAGCCGTTTGCAACCAGCCCAAGATGGTACATCTGACGCTGGATGTTCTTATTCACTCGCCTCCGGAATAGAATCATTGGAGTGCCCACATTAGCTTAGGGTGAAAAACGATGTAACTAGGTTGATTACATATTCATGGTATGTCAGGGACGTTCCGTAACCTAAACCGAGTTTAGGTCTGCGGGACTTCTGATACCATATCCTAGCAACAAAATGACATTGTTCTAGTAGTTTGAGTGGCTTCTAGGTACCAAAACTCGAGCATTGATCCAATACGAGGAGGCTTAAACTCACCCGAGGAATAGATCTTGGAATAGATCAAAAGTTTCTTTTCGGGATTATACATGTATATTCGACTAATCTACTTTTAGGCGACTGCAAACATCATTCCCTTAGTGTGTGTGCAAATAGAAAAAGAATGCGCTCTCGTGGTATTGCAGGGGGTGTTTCTGATCAATTCCGTGATCACTTTGAGATTTATCACGAAATCGTCGAAACTCTCCTGATAGCAACTCGAAAAATCAGTTTGTCCTTTGTTTCGAACGCATGCTAGCCCTCTAAAACAACTTCCATCGTGTTTAGCAGGTCAAAATTCGTGAGAAATCATAGTCCGGGTCCGCTCAAAGCCCGCTGCAAGGTTGCACCATCAAAATCATGTATCTACAAAATCATCAAAAAACGCTAAAAATGCAGTTTTTTAGAAGCTCAGTATTTCGCAGTTTGAAAAAATTCCTGATGTCTAGGTGCAAAACTGGTTTCGGATTCGGTTTCTACGTCGAAAAATACACGAAAAAGTCATTGTTTGATCAATGCGCTACTTCTGACCCAATATTTTGTTGTCCAGTGTAATAAGTGTCCCTCCCGAAACGAACAATTTAGCGCTATTTTTACGGTCCTGCTACTAAAGTTATTATTATGGTGGCCAAACCCATCCTCAGCCCAATTTTTAAAAAACGGTTTTCGACGTAAAATTTGACGAGAAATCCGATGAAAATGTTGAATTTGAGATAAAATAGGGCCTAAGGCTTGAAAATTGGGTTTTTCTGAAAAAAAACACTTTTTTGAGGTTATGTTCATCTTTGACGGATCTGAGAGTATTTTTTTCGTAAAATTCAGCTCATTTCACGTCGAAATCTGTGTCTTGTATAATTTTTTCATTGGGTTCCATACTGGTGCGAAATCAATCAAAAAGTTGAAAAATCGAATTTTTCACGAATTTTGAAAACGAAAATAGGGCGCCAAACTCGCGCGGGTGACTTTCGGGACCTAAGAACTGTGCTTTCCATCTTCTTTTATCATATACAACATGTACCCAAAGTTACAGAAAAATCCCTGACCCCCCGACACAAAACCTGGCGATATTAAAAAGAATGACTCATAGGTGCTAAATACCAAGAATTCGCCTCGATTTCTCGCTGTGTGACCAGGCCTATGTGTGACGTTGGGAATTCAGAAAAACTATCCACCAATCAATCTCTTGTAATTTTGACAGGAGTAATCCGATCATAACATCTCGAAATAGTATATTTCTGTACTGAGCGTGGTAGCCCATTTTGGGCACTAGGACAGACATGTCCTCCAGTGCCCGAAATGGGCTTGCAAGCGAGGTGCGGATATATTTTTTCATTACGAGAACCCTAAAATCGTATTCAAACGCGGCATTTTCAGGTTGGAGTAATGAAAAAGATATTGTATATCGTGAAAAAATCTACAGGTTTGGCTTCTAGTGAAATGTTTGTGCGAGCCTTCCCGTCGGAGCCGGAGCTTCGAAAAAAAACTTATTATTGCATAAGTGCTCACGGAGATAATTAATTCAGGCATGCACCACTTTTATCCCTTCAGACTCTATTCCAATCCCAAAATTTTTTCCGAAAATTACCTTGCTCCTTGGTTACCACCTAAAAGTCTCTGATCTTTTAGAATATGTTATCAGATTTGATCTTCAATGTGACCTTGAGATGTCAACTCTCAATTAGTCCTATTTCCCAAGGAAAAGTTGAAGAAACTTCTCATAGGTCACATTGCTATATGAACTTATGTTTCTTCAGCCTCTGCTCCGATTCCAACGTCTATTCCGAAAATCATCGTGCTTCATGCTTTTTGGAATAAATGTTGAGATTAGAGCAGAGACTGAAGAAACGAAAATGGTGCATGACTCGTTCGGTATCGTATAAGCATCCATATTTTCAAAGCTCGTGGCTCCGACGAAAAGGGTCGCACGATAATACAATTAGAGACCATAACTTGTAGATTTTTGGACAATCTACAGTACCTTTTTCGAGATTTTATGATCGTATCACTCTAGTCAGAATCACAAGTGCTAGATTGGTGAATAATTTTTTCGAATTTCGCGGGATGTCGATGAAAACTGAGTGCAAATTATACGTTTAAAAATTATATTCCAATACACTTTCGTGACTTTGAAGATGCTTTTTTCAAGATCCCTATACGACAATGCGCAATGGAAGCATCGTTGTTATACTGAAACTATTCGTTATCAATTAATTTTCATCATCACGACCAATCACTCGTCGTTGGGGGTCACAGGGCCTCTGAATCTGTACTCGATTCGTTGATCTGTCAAAGGAAACTGGCTATGCGCTGTACGGCCCGCAACCCTCATTTTCTGGGTTATCTCTCAGCGTGCTCGCACCATTTTCTGATTTCTTAAGCCTGCTGCGAGAATAACATTGCTCGAAGAATTCTGCCAAAATTCAGTGACCATCTAGACACCTTATAATTTGGAAAAGCATTGGTTTTAGTCGCGTGCCTTTGACGTGGTAGTCATGAATGAACGTCGAAGTCGCGTAACCGAGTTTTCACGAAAAGTTGAGATCTCCCGTACTTAGCTTATAAAAAAAAAATAATATTTGCGATAAGTACATGATCAGAACGGATTTTGATAGCCCAAAACAACACAAATTATATCCCATTTGGTTTAGGCGCGTGCAACCAACTGCGTTGAAATGACAGCTTCAAGAAGATTGGTAAGTTCATGCGCCCACTCGACTGAAGAAGGTCAAATTGTCATGGCATGGGAAGGGGGCACGCTCCTACAATGTTCTGCCCATTTTCCCTCACCACATTATACACAATATCTCGCAGTTCTTAGGTCCTGGCATCGAATGTCATTCGAATGAGTCGCATTACACAAATTTTATTGATGAAAACATATGTGATCGAGATCATGTGGGTGCTTCTTTGACATTGCAATCGTTCATATGAAACTTGAAAACAGCTATCATACACTAAGGAACCCATTTCTTCCCCATAAGTATCTCTATAGACTCGATTTAAGAATTTTATTGTGAATTCTGTGTAAACACGGACGGGGGCGCCAAAACGCAAATGAGTGGAACTCGAGTACTCCCACTTGACCAACATGGTCAAAAAACAGAAAACTATAAGTGAATTACAGTGTGTATCTGTATTTAAAGCATCTTCTGCGTGTTGTGAGTGCGTGGATTAGGATTCCATCAGGCGCGCTCAATGGACCTCGAACATCTAATCATGGTCTTTAGGCCAGTAGAATTAGCTCGAAAAGGACGTCATTTTGGCGGTATAAGATAGGTGCTCGTTTTATTTTTTCTTCAGGTGCAGGACACTCCATAGAACCATGTCTACCACTTCCAAACAAATTTCGCTGGCCGGAAAAAATTATTAACAATGAATTACTGGTAAAAACGACACTTTTCGCAGATTAATGCCTATAGCTCTGTGGGTATAACTTTGAGCAAGTCCGCTTTGGTTTCATTTTCCAGCTAGTCAAAAAACCTACAGATTCAAAAAAAAAAAATTCATTGCCTCTAACCTATTTTTTGTTGGAGTTACATAGGTTTAAACAAAAAAATACCTATTATAAACAAATGGTTGTTAATCCTCCAATAGTTGACTGATGAGTCCAAAAACTCAGACAATCGATAGTCCTCATTGAGGTTAATAAGCATACCAAATTCGGTGACGATTCATTGAACCGTTTCTGAACAATCCTATTTGTTTACAAAAAGTTGTTTTCCAGGAGGAGTGGCGTAACTTTTTCATAAACGAAGATGGTGTTTTGGGAAAAACCAGGGTGATACCTAGAAGTCTACTCGTCAGTATCCCGTTTGGATCATTATCATATCTTTGATTCGATCATAGCCTTTGATTCGGTCAATCATGAGAGATTGTTAGCTAAGTTATTCAATGCAGGTATTCGTAATAATCTACATAGCTGGTTTGCGTCATATCTTGCCGAAAGATCGCAAGCAGTGAGAATTTCGAACTTCATATCTGACTCCTTCCTCACTCCGTCTGGTGTACCCTGCTGAAAATAATTTCGTGGGATCCAACGGGATCCCTTGGGACCAGGTCCCACCGGATCCCATGGGATCCCGTGGGGTCCCATGGGACTTCGTGGGACCTGGCCCTGGTAAAATTTCTATTTTCTATATTTCGCAAAATTTGGCACCGCAGCCGTGCACCATACGAGTTTCAAACATTATTCCTCCGGCCCACGAAGTGGATGATACATGGGGAATAAAGAATAGATGCTACGTGGATTCTGATCTCGATCTCTGAATGATTACGGATATGAATATTTGAAATTGAGTGATACTCCAAGAGTGTAAAAAAATCGAGCATCGAGAATCAATGCCTTCACTCCTTTCAAAATTTGCCTTTAGCCGAGAGAAGATGCCTATGGTATCGTCACGTGTCAACAGATCGAGTGGAGAACAATGCTCAGAGCGACACATGTCGTGGGTTTCATTTCGAGAACGTGTAGATACTGAGTCATCTAATGATAAGGGCTCGTGGCAATGATGTTTTATACATAATCTCATGTTCTTGAAAATTTTTCCACGTGAATTAACCAAGTTCTCATGATGGGATTGGAAGAAGAATTCAAACTATCTTTCATGGTCTGGTTTATTCACAAACATATGTATATTCTCCTATATTCACTTTCGTCTGATTATCATAATCGATGTAGAGTATTGATCAAGTAGCTGTACTAATTGCGAACAACAAGGACAATATCAAATCCAAATCCCATGGACTTTGGTTTTTAGCGTTTAAGCATGGGTTGAAAACACTCGAGCGTACGGGAACCTTCTACGAGGAATTTCAGTCAAACAAGATTTGGAATTACCGTACACATCATGAATACGTGGTCATGGTTGGGACAGGAATGATGTATCGACTGTCGTTCAGCTCCAGGTAGAAACATATCTCCTGTATCTCTGCAGAATCAACCAGAAAGAGATCTCCATTGATTTTGGTTATTATTATTATTTTTTTTTCTTTATCTAGCCAATCAAACCTCAAAGAGGTCTATTCAGGCATAACCTGTACAGAAAAATATACAGATTTGATATAATACTTAAAACTACAATCTTAGCTAACAGGAAATTTTCATACTTTTAATTCACAATCAGTAAAAAACTGAAGAATGGCCCGGCAAGCCTCAATGTGCGGTCCACTCAAAAACATCTCAGCGCAAAGGGGGGGCCCATGTCCTAGACGTGCGAGTTTCCTGAGAAGATTGAATCTGTGCTGATAATAAAGATGGCATTGCCACAGCACATGATTGAGATTTTCGTCTGTCAAGTTGCATTTGCATTTTGGGGACTCAACCAGTTTAATACGATTCAAAGAAGATGCTAAATGATAATGATCAGCTCTACATCTACTGATCGTGACAATTAATTCTCTACTCAAGTTACGATGGGCAAACCAAGGCTTGGCACCCTCTTTATAGAAATGAGCGAAGTATTTCTTACCAACTGTGAGACCAATCTGTAAAATATTCTCGATTGTAGAAAAATGGGCTTCGCGACTGAAAGTTTCGAAAAAAATCACCGAATGGGAGCTTTAGAAGGTTTGCTTTCATGGACGTAGCTGATTCTGCTGCTGAGTCCGCCTCTTCATTTCCTTGGATCCCTACTTGAGCGGGAATCCAAAAAAATTCAATCTCGCCTATTTCGTTATTTTTTTTGAACTTGCGATACTTTTCTTTAGAGGCCAAAATGAATGGATTAGTTCGAACGGATATCTTGGTTGAGCAAAGAGATTGAAGAGCGCTTAATGAGTCCGAAAAAATGAGGTAGCGTTCGTTTCTGTCTTCAAGTGCTATATCTAAGGCCCAGCTCAAGGCCACGCATTCAGCGGTGTAGACTGATGCGTGACCGTCGAGCGCTACCTTTCGGGTCATATTGAGTTGAGGTGAGACACATGCGGCTCCAACAGATTCATTACCGGCAATTTTGCTCCCATCAGTGAAAATGCAGACCCCATTTTTCGAATCGAGGTATGACAACAGTGCAGCATTTGGCGCATCACTGTTCTTGAGTTCATTACCGAGCTCTACTTGAATTGGTATGGATGTGACAAGAGTTTCATAGTCAAAATTATACATATTATGATTATCATTAGAAACGATGAGATCGTACAAGACACTTGTCCTATTGATACATTTGCGCAGAAGTAGAAGTTTTTTGGGGCTACAATTGAAATCTTTATTGAAAAATTTTTTGATCAGAAAGGTGGAATGCGAGTCAAGGTTGGAGAAAGTCTTAGCAAGGTAACAGTTGCACAGGTAAGACGCGCGCTCTTTGAGTGACCTTAACTTGATTTCTGCAAGCAGAATGTTCTTGGGGGTACTAATACGGAGGCCAAGAGCTGCTCGGATGGCTTGGTACTGAATCTTTTCCAGTTTTTCTTCGAGACCTTTGGTATTTGGGTAAAAAACAAAACTCCCATAGTCAAAAATAGAACGGATGAAACTTTTGTAGAAAGTGATGAGGGTCTCAGGGTGAGCACCCCACCACGTACCACAAAGGAATTTCAGCATATTCAAGGCTTTGATGCATCTATCATGAACATGATTAACGTGTCGTTTGAAGTTGAGGTTATAATCAAACCAAATTCCGAGTATTTTAGCCGAGGCGCACGAGTAAACTTGTTGGCCGTCTATAGTTATGGAAATCTCGCCTGGAGGAATGCGCTTATTGTTAAAATGTATCAACTTGGTTTTAGGTGGAGTGAGGTCGAGACCAAGGGCGTAGAGATTGTCGCTTATCTTACGAACGGCACTCTCTAAGGTCATGGTCCCCCAATCGAGAGACTGACATTTAACGTAGAGGCCAGTGTCATCTGCGAACTGAGAAACTGTTACCTTGTTGTTGATGCCTTGTACAATCAGAAGAACATAAATTACATAGAGAAGGGGACTTAAAACACTCCCTTGAGCTACTCCATGTCAGGCAATTCTATGCTCAGTAAGATTAAGTGTCGTGAATATCAGTCGTTCGTGAGAGAAAAAATGAATGAACTTCAAGATAGACCGAGAAATGCCGAGATCTGCAAGTTTTTGGAGCAAGATATCTATAACTACGCTGTCGAAAGCTGCATGGACATCAAGAAATGCAGCTAAGACGTGCTGTTTATCAATAAAGGCTTCATTAACTTTGAGAGCTGCTACATCAATTGTTTGCAAGACCCAGTCTGGCGTGAGTGAGGCCTTTCTAAAACAGCGGCATCCACCCACCTCCAGCGATTTGACGGTTTCGGTCTTTTTTAGTGAATGACAAAATTGAACAGCAGGGGAATCATCACGTTGAATGCCGTTTTCTATTGTCTTCAAAGAAGTGCCCATATTCACATTGCGGCATATCTGATTTATCACACCCTTTCCTGAATGAACACTTTTCAAGATTTCTCCATTGCCTGACTCAAACGGATAGCCATTGTGTTCCCCCAGAGGTCCGAAATCAGCTACACTCTGAGCGAGGTGGGTGAGCTGATGAACATTGAACGTCATAGCTCTTTTCCATACAAGATCTCTGTTAACGCAACGAAATTATTCAACAGATTGTGAGCTTTCAACAAATCCTCATGGCTGATCTCATCACTCATAAGAATGTGGATAGCCTCACAATACATTCCCCAGTGCTCGGCATACTTGCGGAAGCGAGGGAAAGTCATGAGAATTGGTAGACTATATGCAAGCGCCCAGTTGTCCCACTCTCTACCATGCCAAAATTTTCGGGATTTGAAAGATCGCGATAAGCGTGCGGCTTGTTCCGGAACTTTGAAAGATTCCAAATACTCATCAATTTGATCTCTCTCATTTTTACTCAGCGAGTATGGCTTTTTTTTCTCGTCAAACCAGTGACGAGCAAACTGTCGGCACACACCAAGGCTCCCACAATGTAGAATATCTGGGACGAATCCATTGATGATTTCGAAGTATTTGAAATTGACCAGGGGTGAGACATACTTCAGTCCGAAAACGGCTTTCCCAGTTTCAAGGGCTTGCTCCATGTGTGCAACTGTATCTGCATTGGTTCGTCTGGGTGGTACGGTCTCTTGAAGCGTGTAATAGATGGTTTTCTTTTTCGGATTTTTGAGAGAAGGGACGGATTCCCCTAAATGTAGACACCAATTACAACCCCCGCTCCCGGTGCACACACGACAACCTTGCATTGGTCCCCTTGCCATTGAATCAACACACGAACACAATGCATACACGTGTATGTACATGATTTCGTTAATTATCCGACACTTTAGGCCTTCTTCCGATAGTTTATTCATCTTTTCAACGAAAGGTGTCAAGAATGTTATCATGCGAGGCTTGTCATGCCTGAACCACAAGGCAGCAACTACGGGTCTTTTATTTCTGACCTCAATAGGCAACTTATTAATGATCATCTGTATTGGCCAGACTGAAAACCTCGAGCTCTTGAATAAAGGGGACCCATCGGAGTTGAAGATAGCTGTAGCGAATCTCTTTTTCAATTCATCAGGCAGGGACAACCAGAATTTCATAAAACAACGCCCATCATGAAAACTTCTGTAAGAGCCTCCGCTCCGCTCTCTATTCATGATGGATAAATAGTAATCACTATACTCTTCAATGAGATTCCTTATCATTCTGGGGAAATCGAGTATTACAAAGTAATCATGGTATGGCGAGCTCTTCAAATTGACGGTTAGATTACAATCATGACAGACCACTGACCGTTCTTGGGGGCCAAATTCGCGGATGAAACCTTGACACGAAGGACAAAGTGCGAAATAACTCATCCCTATATTATTGTAGAAATGTTTATCTACCATATACCGAGTAGCAGGGATTATCTTCTCTTGGCAGAATGTATTCTGCATCTCACACAACTTTGCTGAGGCTATATTTGGGAGCGAGTAGGTTTTTGCAAAAGTCAAGATGCTCAATAACATCTCATTCCTGTCCACAGCGTATCTGGATTCTATCAAACCTTTTTCTGTGTTTCTTCTGATCAAAGCTCTCAATCTAGCTTCCGAGGATCCCTCAGAGATTGTCGAAGTATCTGAACCAGGTTCCCCCTTAACGACAGAGTCCTCCGAATCATGTTCGGTGCTGGAATCCTAAAAATCAAATGGCCACACTGAGAGAGAGGCAGATTCGTATCATTGGAAGTAAAAACAACTTTTCCAATCCGTCCAAGTGGGGATCTAGCTCTAATGGTCAAAAACTCTATACGAGAGATTACTGTCATGGGACCTCAACACATTTGATTCGTTCCTCGACTTTTATATCCTGAAAGCGATCAACGTGCGAGAGTGTCTACTGCGTTGCATATGGGCCGTCATTTCTACTTCGTCATACGGTGGAAAGCTACAGTAACATCCAAGTAGCCTTGAGTTGTTCTAACTCATCCGGATAATTTTGATTTCTACAGATACGATGAAGATATTTCGGCGCGAAAGGATAACGGAAAGCATTCACCCTCTGAACATCGTCGATCTACTAATCAAAGATTTCACAAATGCACTGGGTCTTGGATAATGCGTGAAAATGAACCCAGAGAAATTGATTTTCGTTAAAAGATAATCTTGTCCTAATATTCTCTGGGTTGAGGGAACAAAAAACCATAGTCGGGCCGAGGTCAATTTATTAGGAAGACATTAAGGATAGACCGGGCCATACTCTTCCCCTTTCCTCAACGGGTAGGTATTAAATCGGGAGTTGAAGTATTACATTCTGCTTTTTTATCATGTCTATGGCTTACAAAACTCAATCGACTCTTTACACGAACAAACGTAAGCTGCGTAATTCGAGTAACATTCCAATAATCCTGGATCATTACTTGAGGGATTCTATTCTTTGTCAAAGCTGACATGAGGCCACGTGGTTCACGCATACCTTCGAAGTCTTTGTGGAAAATTGCTTTACCTCCGTCCGACAAGGACAAGGCACATTGGAGAATCAAAGAAAAATTTTTGGTTCCCTTTTCCAAGCAATACACGTTAACCCGAGTGCTGCTATGATAAACAGACGAAGCTTCGCATCGTCTGGGTTCATGTAGAATTCTGCTAATCGACTCTATTTTTGAGTAAGAATTTCCTAAAACTGAATGAAGAGCTTATCCTATTATCAGAATGGTGCCTACAATTCCAATCTTTTTGTACCCCCAGCTGATACTGATGGAAAGTGTCATACGACTCCGAGAGCCTCGAATTTTCACGATCTTCCCGGGTAAAGAAGAAAGTGTACGTAAAATACTTCAGTGGGCAGCATTGTGATCCGGGATTTCTGAAGAAGTGTCATGGAAACTGAGACAAACTGAGACAGTGTTTTCAGCCAATTTCTACCATTCCAGATTATTAACGAAGAGTTGATAGAATTGTTATTGGAAATTTCCTTTCTTTCAAACCACGCCTTGAAAGTTATTGCGATTTGGGGGAAAAATTCAAAATTTTGAATTAAAAATTCTAGCACGCTTGAAAAATTGATGACACCTCCCGGAATTCAAGAACATTTCATTGGACAATTCGGACTGGAACTTGAATGCTCACAATCGTTCTTGAGATTTGACGTAATTACTACTTTGGAGATAGCTCCAAGTGAATTTCTTGAATGATCAAACAGGAATTGTCTATAGTGACGTTATTCTTTAAGAGATCCTTGGGGACGATCGACATCTTACTACGTTTTTCTGCCTCAATGAACGAGATTTCTTATAGATGGATCTGGAAGGTCCCAAGACCACAGAATTAGTTCCAGAAGCATACTTAGACAAAAAGTTATCAAAAAGTTATCAATTTCTGGACCAATTGATATCAATAATAAGTCCTACTGAATCCCACATGATTGAGTTAAAAGATAACACTCACCTCAGAATGCACAGATGCCAGATCTGTCCAACCTGCAATAGGCAACATATTACCATCAAAATCAGTCTATTCAATGTCGTGATAAATTGATTGGATGTAATTCAAACCTGTTCTATTGATTGTTTCTTGATACTCAGCGATACTATCTTGTGTCTCACTTTCCTCAGTCTGTACATCTTTTTCATTTTCTACACCGTCGTCAGAAGATGCCCTAAGCAATTGACCTGTGAACCGATTAGGATGAGTACATTATTCATTAATATCAAGTGATAACTCTTTGTCAGAGTTCACACAATAATCTGGTCAATGCTATTACCAGCTGAATCATCTTCTTGTACTGGAGCACTGAGTGAGACATTTTCCTCAGTGGTAAATGTAGTAGAGCCATTTATGCTAGGCTCCGGAACAATGACTTGCCTTCAAAATCTAGACTCAAGTTAGGATTACTAAAAGATGATTGGAGTGTCTTGTTCTCTGGCGCCTCTTCAACTTGACTAGTAGAAGACTGAGTCATTTGACACTCTTGAGGAAAAGATGTGTCAGAGCTTCTGTGAGAATCGAGATGTCCAACAGTTTCCTGACCTGTAGGAGTGATAGTACACCCACATGATTTCTTTCATAGAATATATGCGCATGCAAGATAGTCAAGTGTTCATTCGGAAGAGAATACATAAGTCCTTGGCAATTCTTTTGGGATGGGATACCACGAAAGCATGGTAGCAGTAATTGTTCGACCAGCTCAAATGCTTCAGCGCTTCTTCGTGGCCACAAGTATATGGAAATGTATACAAAATTGAATAATCTATCATAGGAGTGAAGTATCTCAACATCTTAATAACTCAGTATTGTTTGAATGATCTTAACATTGTTTAGCATTCCTCTTGGGATAAGGCACAGAAATTATGGGAGTGAGCTTTTGCATACCTTCATGACTTGGTCCCATAGATCGATTTGATTCAATGCTAGTAGACCTGGATCGAGTATCATGAGAGTGAGCAGTATTGTCATGGCTGCTAGTGGAGCTGGATTGAGCATCTTGAGAGTGAGCAGTATTGTCATGGCTGCAGGTGGACCTGGATCAAGCATCATGAGAATGAGCAGTATTGTCATGGCTGCTATTAGAGCTTGAATCCTGAAAGAATAATTGGACGTGATTCCTATTGGATGCTCTAATGATTGAAAGGAACAATTTCCTTATTGTGGCGTTTGGTGTTGAAAGCATTTTTCTTACAAACCTTTTGAGGTACCCGATGACGTTCGTTGAAGAACTCATCCTCATGATCAGATGATGAGTCACTCACAACACCAGCCAATTGTAAGGACGTCTCATCCTCAGATGAATCGTCACTCATCTCGCTCGACAATTGGACGTAGTTTCCAAAAGCACGGAGATGCACGTGGCTTGTGCTGGACGAGTATCAACGAGTATACTACCTCTACCTAATATACCCAATATAGGTGAGCCAACTGTTGATCATCCGAAACGGACTGAGAAAGATGGTCGAGAAAAATTCTCAAACTTGATTTCGAGAACGTGTATACATGATGTTGATTTTGCTCCTTCATTACGGTAATGAACCATGATTGTTCACCTACAATTTCTATCAAATAAAGGCCACTTTTGTATCACCAATTCGCCATTGCCTGCGGGCACTTTACGCTGTCAGATACGCAAGAAGGAACTCATGGTGAGAATGAGAGGTGATGAGAGGAAAGCTAACATTGTGAGAAATGAATAATCAGGGTTCCTACTGAGAATATCAGATCAATTTCAAGGATTTTCAAGGATTTTCAAGGAGGTCAATTGGAGAATTTCAAGGATTTTTCTCACATGCAAAAATCAACATACATTTCTTATTTTCGATTAAATTGGAGTATATTAAAATCTATCGTTTGCTACATATGTGTATCGTTTAACATACTGAGCTCCCTGTATTTCTAACTTCACCGTATAGTTACTCTTCTCCTCGATATCATTGAAAACGATGTAAACCCTCAATTACTGACGTGAGCACTCCAAACCTTATTTACAATGATGAAATGATGATTACGTAGTTGCTGCCGATTGGAAACTTGGAGTAGATTTAGAATCAAGCTCCTTTCTGTACGTGACTATCCCAAAATTCTCATAGAAGATTTTCGAATTATTGCCGAATAGATTGCATTTTCAGGAACACTGATATTTTGATCAATAGGACAAGTTGAAATGATTTTTCCACGTAGCTTGATCAACACCAAATGATTCTTTTCGATACACTGTGCGTGAAAGTTAAATTTGGGCACACTTTGACGACTTGTACTCACAGTTTATCGGAAAGTATCGTTCGATACACGGGAGTGAAACCTATTTCTAGCATCTTCGTGATGAATACGACCCTCGCGTGCGGCTCGGGACGGAAATCCATCACGGACTCAAAAAGGTTTTTCACACTCTTGTATCGATATGTAACTATTATAGCCATACTCATTGTCTAGGATGTGCAATAGCCTACATTATGGCTCTGTGGCTATAAAATATTATATGCACGTTGTTGCAAAACAGCGGGTTTCCGCGAATGAGCAACTCTAAGTGCAGAATCTACTGTACCAATTAAGTGATTTCAATAGAATGTGCCCGTGAGCCCTGCATTAATTGGGCTGATAGTTCATTTCACGCCAGCTATAGAGGTTTAACAAAATACAGTTAGAATTTCGTGAAGAAGCCTTATACTAAGTGGTACTTCATAATGAGAGGAGTCAAGTTCGTACATGGAGAATAAGGATGAGATACAGATGTTCAATCACAAGCTCTTCTTCAAAGAAAGAATCTCATCTTTGAGAATTTGAACTTTTGACGCATGATCTTTGTCAGTTTGGGTGAGTTCGTTTTCTAATTGAGAAATTTTTCTCTTCAAATTTTTCTTCTCTTTTTGCTGGGCAGACTCTCTCTCAGAAATATTCTTTTGTGATTCCAAGTCTTCTCTCCTTTTCGCACTCGAATTTTTTACCGCCCTCATCATACTATTAGTGATAACAACTTTTTCCATGCCACCCGCATCTTGAACTGCTTGATAAACATGCCTCATCGCTACAACCATTTTTTCTCTCTGGTTATCGAATAAACAATGTTTGTTGATCGAAAATCCTCTTTCCACGTCTGCGTTTCCATGATATAACACAAAAATCATTTTTAAAACTTTCATCAGCTCTTCAGAACCATTAAATTCTCCAACACAGCCGACCCAAAAGTCGTCTAAACGTTGCTTACTGCAATCGTATTGTTTGGCTCTCAAACGGAAACCTTCTAGACTTATCATGGTTGCAAAGTCTCGTTCAACTTTATCCGCCTCTAGTCCTTCAAACCAACGACGTTTAACAAGCATCTCTAACAATCTGCTGAGACGAGCTTTGCAGACATTTTCTTTGAAAGATATAAGGAAAGGATCACAGAACGTGGCAACTTTTACAAAGGGGTACTTTGTATTGATTGGGGATTTATCTAGCAGTTTTTTCACCATGAATCTCAAAATGGAACGACAGTCAGTTCTGAAGCTTCTAAGAACATCTTTATCAACTATTCCCGATTTAGCCAAAGCTGATTTTGTTGAGTGCCCAATAGCAATATCCCATACATTGAGCAAATTTTCTTTCTCATCAAGATTGATTTCCCAGAGAAGAGGCTTACTCGAAAGAGTTTCTTTTTTAACAAACCTTTCCATTAGACGACGAATAATAGTATTCAATTGTGTGTGGAGAAACGGCACCATTGGTGCACTTGTCTGAAATTCTCTCAGAAAAGGCTCTACGTCAGATCCTATTGTTTGAAAAAATGCTAATTTGCTTCGGAGTAGTCCATCTTGCAGAATATCGTTAATAATGACGAAATGATGATTTGATTTGAGTTGAACTAAGGATTGATTTTTGATGGTACTGCTAGTTACTACACATTGCGCAAATTTTCGCAAGTTATCAAGCTCGTCTTCAGCCACCTTAGCAATGTGAACATTCTCAACCCATCTGGTAGGACAATAGTCAATTTCGGAAATTTTTTGGCCTGTGATATCTTTGTAATGACCTTGGCGAGAAGCACGTCCACTAAAAAATTGAGATTTAGCCTTCAGAAATGTATTAATCTTCCATGATGCACAACTTTCGAATGCAGTTTTGAAAGAATTATGAGTTGTGTGGATGGGACAAGATCCCAGATCCACCAACTTGCAATCTTGTCCGTCTTTTCTCACTATGTCTTGTTTGAAATCGTTATAGAACTTGAAATTAACATTTGGGCCGTCCATACCGATGCCTAGCAAGTCTTCCCTATCCAAATTTTGGCATACATTATCAAATTCACGCAACAAGTCAGAGGCCTTGGAATGTGAGAGAAAAGCAGAACCAAGATATTTTGTTACAACTTGTTTCAGTTCAGCGTTCCAAGCTCGCACGTGTATATCCATTTGCGTCTTTTTTATTTGATCATTGAATGACTCGTCAAATGAGAGTGTGTGAACTCCACTACTTTGAGCGAATTCCAAAGTTTTCTGTCCAAAATACGGTCCTAATCCATACAAAATCATGTACCCAAGCTTATCGTTTTTGAGTTTCATATTTTCAGATAAACCACTCTCTAAAGTGCTTGGAGACAGTTTAAAAATGAATTTGAGCTTTTCGACTAATTTAGCACTAACATTCAGAGAAAGATGTAACTCTACTGTTGTTAACGCCCATTGTATCTCTGCTTTCAACACTTCCTCTTTAACAAGGAGAGATGTCCTTTTGGATGTTGATAAATTTACTGACTGCCGAAATTGATCATCGATTCGATCTTCTCCGCGCTCACTTGGCTCCACATTTGGATTGATCGTGAGTTGTTTTTTTTGGAAATAAGCTCTTAAATTTGAACTTTCATTGCGACGATCTTCTAATTTTTTCTTGTGTTTTTTGCCCTTCTCGTGACTCTCCACGGATTTGATGCCCATGTTCCCTAACAAGAATGATTTGTCGCACACACGACACCTTGCAGCATACTTATTAGATTCATCTGGTCCCAACCAATCTCTGAACTTGTCTATATTCAACCATTCGCTCTGAAACTTGACCCTGTCTCCTACAGACATTTCGGGCGTTCTTGCTTTCCGGCGAAAATAAGAGAACTTTGACTCTCGTATACTGTAAGAATGACCAAACTTTGATATGATATCCTCATTTGCAAAGAAACGAGCAGGGATGTGTAAAAATTAAAGCTCGAATTCAAATAGCGCGACCAACATATAGGGCAACTAACTTCAATAACAGGCAAAAACCCGCACTATTATGTTGATAAAGGATCGATCACTTGTAATGAAACATGAATTATTTTGGAGATGAACCTGCTACTTTTCATTGTTTTCAAGGTTCGTCCAGCAATATTGAGTAATTCCCGAAAGGAGTAAATTCAAGTAGTGAAAAATTCTTATTCTCATTGAAGAATTTAATTTGTTGCTAGAAAAAACGGTAGGTGTTACGAAAACTTGCAAAACGGATTGGGGTTCAGCGCGGCGATCGCCTTCGGAATCATTCAACAGACCTTGTTGACCTGTATAATATAGGGAAATGATCCAATAGTTGGAACTCACAAGAAAAACAGAAACATGGCAATGCAAGCTTTGTATACATTCAAACAAAGGAATTTAGTGATTTATAATTAATTTTTCAACATCCCTACAAATGAGTTTTGACACTAAATTAATATTCACCTTTGTGACCTTGGTTGTATCTTCTATATCGGCGTGTATCAGATATAAAATATCCACCCTCAAAATGGAATCATCGGAAAGCACTGATGTCGATTCGATGAAAGATGCAAAGTCGGGCGATTTTGCTTCAAGTGATATTTGATATAAACGTTGTCGTTTTCACTATTCGCTAATTTTTTAATGATTCCGAAAAAACACAAAAGCTTTATGAATGTGCCGTTTCTCTCGTGAATGATCGACGAGTGCTGTGTGGCCCATCTGACCAAGATTCACATCACTGTTACAAACTCTGCATCTAGCCCTTGAGCGGTCTCCCAAAACCGATTCCATTCAAGAAAACTGGATCTCATATTCTTCACGATAATAACTTATTTGTCTCATGGTCATCTGCAATGGTATTCATTCAGTAATTCGGAGCAATTGAGAAACGAGAAGAACACATCGATCGTAGGAACACTCACGTAGAATACGTATCGAATTGAACACTACGATGTTGGTTGTCCTGCTATAAGGGTAGGCGGTATTGTTCTGGAAATCTCGTATCGCATTCACTCGTTGCAACCAAAAAAACCAAGCCTTTTGGCCCGTACCCATCGAGTAGACAATCACAACTTGATCACAACCATTTGACACTTTTGGAAAGACAACTGCCACTTATTTCGGTAAGGTCTCGCACTCACGAAGAAAAAACTCAAAGAACCTTGCTCCAGGAGCTTTCAGAGCCAACTGAACTCGGCAATGAGGAGATATGAGCATGCCTGGTGACACACGTGCGTCCGGCGATCTATGATCGAGCAACGTGAATCAAGACAAGACTTGACGTACTAACATCGACTTACATCGATCGACTTATACATGCATAGGGCATGTACATATCTATACCTTTACACCTACATATACCAATATAGGATGTATATAAATATATGTGCTTGCCGAGTTGTTGGGCTCAAAAAAAAACAAGCGCAAAAATGATGCGCGAGTTTCATTTCACGCGTTTTTTGATAAGATATGTATAAGGGACGGCATTGTCGGCGGGTTGTAAACCTATCAAAGTATTGCGCTGACTTTCTTCAAGTCGTTGAGTCCAACAAAGCAACTACAGTGTGAGGACAGTTTGTGGTGAGAGAGAAGAAGGAATATGCGAAACAGAGAAAGAGAGAGACAGAGAGCAAACAATCGAGGAAAGAATAATAACATATCCCAAGTTCTGTGGCGGCATGACTCATATCAGTTAATGGTTTCGTTTTCATCGCGCTCCAAACGACTCACATACGTCCATCAAGTCTAAGTCAAACGATATTCGCGTAATCTGATATCTTATTCGCCGTGCTCAACTTATTTTTCAATGTGTTTCATACGTTTCTCGAAATTCAAGGAGGTAGTAGATGATTTCAAGGAGTTTCAAGGATTTCAAGGAGAGCGGAGGCCATTTCAAGGATTTTCAAGGATTTCCAAGTTTTCAAGGAGTAGTAGGAACCCTGTCAGAATACTAAGGGCGCATTCACTTTTGAAGTTTCGCTGGGAATTTGATACTTATACAAACAGCGATGAGCAGGGAAGATAGCCAAACCTATTGTTGGTCACCGAGCCCATGCTCTCTACCTATATATATTTTTGCATAGGACTGCGGCGCCTCCACGAAGCTCACAACGGGCGCTGTTGTTGTAGATTCACCCATATAGACATCCACTGAGTATAAGGCTCAGCTGGGTTCAGTTCAGCTGGGTTTTTGTTGTGTGATTCTGCATTCCGCAATAAGATTTTGTATATCGACTGTAGCCAGTGAATCGCTTGCATGCCTCGTTTTTCCCAGGTAGTGAAAGTGTCATTGGCCTCTTTGTGATTATCACCCGCCGAAAAGATCGTTTCGTGCATGCAAACAGTATTGGTCTGGATGACAATCAGGATACCTCTGATAAGCTCTTCCAACCTCGTCCATCAGTATCGGTTCTTCTCTGATAGAGCTCCGACAAAATGGAAAATCCTGACAGCAATGTCGTCGACAAGTTCGTTCGAGTGAAATTCCTGGACCACGACGATGAAGTGACAACACTGCTGGTCCATGATGTCTTAGAATTTAAAGCCCACGACATCACCAAACCTCTATCATTCGATAAAGGAAAGGCCTACAATGCCAAATGGTATGATGAGAAGCAGAAAGAGTTTTTACAATTGAGAGTCAAGATCGCTAAAGTTGGCAGTAAGTATATGTTGACACTCCTAACGCGTGATCTAAATTTTCCATAGTGAAGAACTTCATTGATTAATTGATTGATTGCCCCTCTTTGTCTACACAGAGACAAAAGAAGAGGTTGAGACTGGTCGAGCTGTGTTTGGCGTTTTAAACTTCAGCTGTTTAGATGATGGTGGCTCTCAAGGAGTTTCGGACGACAATGATGATATTGAGAAGAATGATGATGATGCTGACAATTCCTTGAAAGATGATGCTAAAAGCACACACAGCCAAGATGGAGAGGAAAATGAGGATGAGATTGACGAGCCTGCGTCTGATGCAGAAGAACAGAGTAAGCCAAAGAGGAAGAAGCAGGCAGCTTCAGTAAGTAAATTCCAATTGTGCTCTACGTATTCTTAGAGCGAGCGACATCCATCATTGTGTCTAAGTTCAAAGTTGATGAGCGTACATCACCAGTAATGTATCTTGATCCTTGGTATCTATGATCTCATCACAGGAGTCACATTCAAACATCACTTGAATGATATACTCGTTGAAAGAGCTCAGAGTAACACGTGTCAAAGCAATGTAGGAGGAGGTCGTGTGAGGCTGCACTCTTCCACTCCTGTCTAACTAATCTCAGTTGTTTGCGAGGAATTGTTCTGCACATGGCAATATCTAACTTTATTTCATCAGAAGTTTGTAGTCCCATTTGTTGCTCATTTAGGTTCCCAGTAGTACAATCACCAAGGAAAAGCATGCACAAAAAAAAATTTTACTTGAATACAAGAAAAACCTCTGTGAGAAAAACACACTGAATGTTGAATTTTTGGAAACGCAAGAAGATCCTCTGCTTGAACCAGTGCTTACAATAAATAATAATGTCATGGCCCATAACACAAATGCTCTTGAGATTAAAAATCGTGATTTATCACTAGGAAATGAACGTTTGAAGAAAGAACTGGGTAATGCCAAATGTACGATACAAGATTTGAGACATGAGATAGATGTGTACGCGGCTATAAACAAAGACCTGCAATTGCAACTGCACAAAATGAAGAATAAAGAACCAATGGATCGAGGTAAGACTTAGTAATTGGATTTAGCTCTTATGGATAAAGTCTCCAAGTATTTACAGAGGTTGTTCATTGGCTCTTCTAGAGTATTTGCAAGCTGATGCTTCCATCGAAAAACCAAGAACAATGTCAAGCTCATCACCCATAATTTCTCGCAGCCAGTCCCCTATCCAGGTATCATTACACACAATAAGTTTCATAGACTAGTTACATACATTATATGTAGTGTTACAGGAATTTTCTCAAATAGGAACCCGGGTAATAGTACATTACGCGTCGAGTGCTGGAAAAATGATAAACACGCTGTTCCTACGTATGGACGTATAAAGTAATTAGCAGACCCTTTTTACTTTCTCTAAAGAGAAAGCCTGTTTTCACCCCAACGAGATCAAATTTTTCATTAAATCCAATATTTTCCCCAACAAAATCCCGTTTATCTAGAAAAATGTTTGACCATTTTCTTCCTTTCGCCAAAATCAATCGGTTGTAGGTAACACTCTGCCTCTTTACAGACTCTCAAATTTGTTAGAGTCTCATCTTCGCGCCTCTTTGTCCGTATTTGTACGTGTGTGTGTGCATGTTGTTTTAAACCGGAACCGGACACGCTTTCTCTTCTTACTATTCACCTGATTAACTTTTCGCTTCAGAGAATCAAATTCCTCAGAGCCCAGTGATTTGGCAGTTCTCAGCTCCCAGTCAAATTTGATTCATAGTCTTTTTAGAGTAAAATTGCTAAAATTTCGTCTCGCAATACACAAATATCTTTCTTGAAAATCGTCTCACCGGAGAATGGGTCACCAAGTTATTATTTTTTTTTTTTTTTTTGTCTAAATCCATCGATTAGTTAACATCAGAATTTTATTTAATCTTCAGGGATTTAAAATTTCCGAAAAAAACAAAGTTTCCACCGAAAACTCCATTTCAATCATCTTTAAACCTATTGCATCGAAATTCTATCTCAACCAAACGATAGATATTGTTAGAAAAATCTGACTGTAGATGGCCCAAATCTCTCTGAAATGCTTCCTCAAAACAATAACTCAAAGTATACGATCCTTTTTTAATGGATATTCATTTCTCCTTCATATCTTCCTTCACAACTCGTTCATATCTTACGCTGTGAGAAAGCATTCTGCTAATTACATTTAGCAGCGTATTCTCTACATATTCACTCACTCACAAAGAAGTTTCATTCTAACCCAGCAACAGCTCACAGGCCGGTCAGTTCGGACTCGTTACTCTAAAAGAACCAATGTCTACGCCAGAATCAACGAATCTTTTTCTTCCGCTATATATTCAATCGTCGAAAACAAATATTTGACACCGCATTACCGTCGGACACAAAAAGTCCACACCACATTTTATCGAAAATAGTGAAACCGGCGTTTCTAAATACCAATCATAGAAACATATAGTTCATAAATAGCATTCAATTCAAACAGAAATAATCATAAACGTCGGAATGGTCACATCTCATGTCATTTCTTCTACCATTAACTATTGAATGGACACATGTTATGATCACAATCGCATCAATTGCTAGGGTTTGTTGATTCTTGACAATTCATGCTTAGAGCTCAGGTCATGATGTACTTCTGTATCATGGGATGGAATCGAATTGTCTCACTATGAATCAATCCTATGTAGGTCTCCCAACAAGAAGAGCCCAAACATCAAAATCAAGTCTGTCAGAAATCTGCTGTGCAAAGTGTAAGCAAATCTCTATTCCAATCAAAATCCTCAACACTAAAGAAAAAGATTGAGCAACTGCCGGACTCCAACGACCATTTGACGACCCAGGATGATACGGTAAGCATTCCAAGCCGTTTAATAAATTTATATGGGAATATTTTGAGACATTCATGATGCCTCTCATTCTGCCCTGACAAAAAAATCAGCTGATCAATCAGTTAATTTTTTAGAATTCATTTACTGAAAATAATAGTACTCTTGTTACTTTCCGGGTCTTCTGCGAATTATATTTATTCAAGTGTCCGAGCGTTAGTAAGGGAAGCATTTTTTCAAGTACGGAGACTTGAACCTGGGCTTTGACGTTGTTGTAACCTCTTCCTATAGCCTCGACACTCAACTACTGCACCGTCCAAGATGTGATATCTTGCAGTACAAAACGTATGTATGTCGGTCATCCTTTGATTGGGTGAAAGTCTATCTGTGATCGTCATGGTTCAGATGCAATCAATTCACTGATACGTATCCTACTTCTCCGTTTGAAATGCTAAGACTGGGAATATTTGATATCGACTTCCACCGAGGATTCAGAGGAATCGGTCATGAGGCAGACAATTATGGGCTAATTCTTTTGGTAGGGCGTCTCGTTCTTCATTCGTTGTTCCGCTTTCATCAACCGTTCAGGAAATGTCACGCGGACGATAGGGAAAAAACTTTCTGTCTGTTGAACTGATGTATTCGTCCGTTCTTAATCTTTCTGATTCTCTGAGAGACAATGCTTGCTATATTTTGTTGTAATTAAAATTTCCTCCAATCCAGGATGATGTAACAGTCGAAGAAACACTGAAGACAAAAAGTATAAGCAGCATGACGGGATTTTTGGGTAAGATTGAAAGTTGTTTAATCATCACTCTGTGCAATTGTTTCGTTGTATGGAAGTTCAGTTAGAGAAAATAAGCTCTCAAATGACTTTCCCACATTAGGGAGGTCTGAATTAAAAAGACATCAATTTCGAATATTTACAGAAAATCCTCCATCACCAATTTATGATCCTGAGAATGATAGCCAAAGAAACTCGGATCAATCCAGGAAAAAAGAAAATTCCGTCACAAACACAGCAAATGCTTATGATAAGACTTACGAGGAAAAACTGAAAGATTTCAGGAATGCAAGTACTTATAAAGGGAACTCTAATGAGAAGTCGGCAGTAGAAAGAAAGAAGAATGAGTGGAAAGATAATCGAGAAGACGATTTCCTCGACGAACTCGAAAGAAAGAATGCTTCTTCGGTAAGTCGAAATTCGTAGAATCTTGTGATGTTTCTCACGAAAGATATAGTTTACGAAAGCAAGAAATAATAGTTTCGAGAAGGTCGCGTATACACATTCGAGAGGATGTCAGAATATTCCAAGTTGGGTCCCATTCACACAAACACAATGAACTTTTTGGCGATTTTCTATTTGTTTACAGCGATGGATGAACGACTGATCACTGAAAACTATTTGCTCCTCTTCGAAACTATTATTATCCATGAGGATCCTATTCACTAGTTCCGAGCGAGATCTGACAGCAAGAACACTTCAAAATTTCGATTGTCTTCAGAAGGAGTTGTATGTCTGTGAATACAATGTGAAGGGACACGTATTCTCTCATAGCCCTCCTACCTTCCAGTTTTTGAGATGTAGAATATTTCTGATCAGGCCCACAATTTCAACTTTTTGTAAATCTAGCATCCCCAAATCAGTGAAATAGCAATTTTCGTCATGTTAGTGTATCATTCATTCGAGCAAATCCTGTTGGATTTATTCAATTATATGATAATACATAGAAAAATAATGGTATAGTGGCAAAATTGGAGAGGGAGGTCAAGATCACTTGATTGTACCACAAATCAGTAAATTTCGGAAATCTCGAGAGCTTGGATCGTCAACTTGATGAAAATCCTCATGAGAACTCGTTGGAATATGGGCAACGGAATGTATCTGGTCTGGTTCTCGTGACATGCCGTATAGCTGCGATAGGAATGCGAATTCACACCGCAATCTTGAAATCTGTCTTGCAGGAACCTGAATATCATCTTGGTCATGGCAGAAAAGTCAAGAGAAGATATCTGAAGTGGCTTTTACAATTGAACTCGCCAATGAAGTTTGCAAAGAATTTCATGTATGTGCTGTACTATGATGACAAACAAATATCTCTCAGATCTAAAGATGGTAAAAATTCGAGGAAGGATAAAAAAAAGGATACTGAAGAGGCGCGGATCATTATAGAAGATGAAGAAATGGAGATTATGTCGAGTGAGTACACTGTTCCTCGTGATTTTGTAGTTAGGGGCTTCATTATTTTAACATATTCAGACCTAGTTCTGAGTTTCTACGCATCCGATGATACGCTCTGAGGTGTCCCTTGCCTTTGTTGTTGCATGCCCTAGATTTATTTCCATTTCAAGAGTTCAACTCTTGAGATCCACCTCTTCAACTCTTCTTGAAATTCAACTCTTGACATCCCACAGCAGATTAGAAAATATGGCGTTGATTATTAGTTATGCTGAATTTTCCGAATATCTATAGGGATCAGTCAATCCCCATTCCAATTGACAAGATCCCTTTATTCATTCAAGTTTCTGACTTCTGTGTGAAGTCACCCGCTTGCAACTGTAAAAAAAATAGTGGATTTCTCGAATTAATTTTTGCTCGCGTTCAAGGTGAGAACATTATGTAACTCTGCGAGTTTTGGACCATTCAGTGAAAAGATTTTGTTGATGATATGGTGAACCATCCCAAATAAGATCTGATACGTCTGAAAAAATAATTAGGGGAGATCATGAAAAATCTAAGTTTCAAATGATTCTTGAGAATTTCGAAAAATTTGCAACTTACTCTACAATGGCGAATTCCCTGAGTCCTCTAACTCTTGAATCTTAATCCCGGCAGGAGCTCTAGAGTGGTATTTACGCATGAAGAAACCCGATATCAAAAAGAGCACACTAGACCGAGAACTAAATTTACTAAGCCACTACATATCCGAGAGGATCAATCAAAGTTATAAGGATGTGATGAATAACCGGAACAAGAATATTGACCAGAAAAAAAGGAAAAGAATTACAATCGAAAGCGAAAAACGCAGCTCCAAAGAAATAATTCTTGATGTTACAAATTTCGATGTGAAGCAACTTTATTGTATGAGGGGTGAATAAACATGTTATATAGAAAACTTTGCGGAATGAATTATCCTCCCCGATCACTTATGAAGATCATGGAAGCCTCATTCACAAGTACTTTTGGGGATGGGTGGTCACTAATTACCAGTACGTGAGTACCGAGTTCTCCTCATCCTCCTAGAATGATGTATCACCTTGTCACTTGAGTGTTGAGAGTTGAACATTTCGTTGGATTTTGGATATGAAGCTTCAATTGCAAAGAGGCAATACTCGATGCATAAAGGAGGGGACATTATGAATTTTGAAGTTGCTCAATACTGCATCTTAAGGAATCCCTTATAAAAAAGATCATGGACGTCACATCGTTTCTACGAGTTCTTATCATTAGATGACTCAGTATCTACACGTTCTCGAAATGAAACCCACGACATGTGTCGCTCTGAGCATTGTTCTTCACTTGATCTGTTGACACGTGACGACACCATAGGTATCTTCTCTTGGCTAAAGGCACATTTTGAAAGGAGTGAAGGCGTTGATTCTCGATTTTTTTACACTCTTGGAGTATCACTCAATTTCAAATATTCATATCCGTAATCATTCAGAGATCGAGATCAGAATCCACGTAGCATCTATTCTTTACTCCCCATGTATCATCCACTTCGTGAGCCGGAGGAATAATGTTCGAAACTCGTATGCTGCACGGCTGCGGTGCCAAATTTTGCAAAATATAGAAAATAGAAATTTTACCAGGGCCAGGTCCCACGAAGTCCCATGGGATCCCACGAAATTATTTTCAGCAGGGTACCACAAGGTTCGCATTTAGGTCCTATAATGTTTATTTTATTCATCAACGATATTGAAGAGTCGATCGATATGCCACAAGTTGAGTTCCTAATCTTTGCAGACGATGTTAAGATTTTCACAAAGATTAACTCTCCTTTGAGTGCGTCATTATTACAGCGGGCATTGAACAGAATGCTCATTTGGGCGAAGCAAAATGGCCTCAATATCAATATAAAAAAATTTGTAGTTATTTCATTCACTCGATCAAAATCTACATTTGTATATCAGTACCTCCTTGATGGGGGAGAATTACGGAGAGTTGAATGTGTGTGTGATTTAGGGGTTAATTTCGACTCTAGGCTCAAATTTGATGTGCATATAGATACGATACCAGCTAAGGCTCATAAAATTATTGGCTTCATCAAGCGCTCCGCAGCGGAATTCAGAAACGTTGGATCCATATTATATCTACATAAGACTCATCTAGTCATTCCCATCATAACATATGGTACAGTTATTTGATCTCCTAGTGTAAAGTACTTGCTAGCTAAGATCGAAAAAGTCCAGAACAAAATTCTTAGATTCCATTGTTTTAAGTGCGGTAGTCCAATGCACTTCACAGACCACGATTACACAGAAGCGCGCGAAAAGTTTAAACTGCCGAGCCTATCCGAACTAGCCTACCATGACTGTGTGGTGGCCTATAAGATAAAGAATGGCTTATTCTCTAGTGACTACGTGAATGGTCTATTCAATGTGAGAGAAGTAAGGTATGACATGAGACGCATCCGCAGTATTAATGAAACTTGTTGCCATTCTAACTTTATGTAATATTCAACAATGGATAGAATTAGGAGAATATGGAATTTATTGCCAGTCAATTTGCAAAACCTGGAGCAAATATCTATCTTTGAAGGTAGCTTACAACTCGAGCTGAATACGACTGAGCTTTATCGGGGCCTGGTCAATATTATTGGGTGATTTTGTCTTATATGAATCATAGTGGATGAATGCATAACATGTTATGACCTCGAGGTCACAATTTGAAGATTCTCTTGCTCATTTTACATATTCCAAATTTATAATGATGATTATTATCTATTCTTGATCCATTTTCATTCTTTTCTTAATCTGGGGTAGCTTGAGAAAAAAACGCGATTGGCTGGTTCCATTTTCGGTTCCCTCCTCATCTGATAGATGTATTTCGAGATTTTAATAGATAATGAGAGGCGTGTGCAAAAATTATAAACAAAATTGGCTCTCAAAAATCGCCCATACAAGATATGATAATGATTCAAACGGGATACTGATGTGTAGACTTCTAGGTATCACCCTGATCTTTCCCAAAACACCATCTTCGTTTATAAAAAAGTTACGTCACTTCTCCTGAAAAACAATTTTTTATAAACTAATAGGGTTGTTCAAAAACGGTTCAATGAATCGTCACCAACTTTGGTATGCTTATTAACCTCAATAAGGACTATCGATTGTCTGAGTTTCTGGACTCATTAGTCAACTATTGGAGGATTAACAACCATTTGTTTATAATAGGTCTTTTTTTGTTTAAACCTATGTAACTCCAACAAAAAATAGGCTAGAGGCAATGAATTTTTTTTTTTTGAATCTGTAGGTTTTTTCACTAGCTGGAAGATTAAACCAAAGCGAACTTGCTCAAAGTTATACCCACAGAGCTATAGGAATTAATCTGCGAAAAGTGTCGTTTTTACCAGTAATTCATTATTAATAATTTTTTCCGGCCAGCGAAATTTGTTCGGAAGTGGTAGACATGGTTCTATGGAGTGTCCTACACCTGAAAAAAAATAGAAACAGCACCTATCTTCTACCGCCAAAAAAAATCTAATTCTCCTGGTCTACTTTATTAATTACAGAAATAACATCTTGCCAAACCAATGGGCACGTATTTTTCCACTCATTTAGGAGGTCCTAGTAACCAGCAAAATTGGTTCCAGACGCGTGCAAGAGAAAAAAAATTTCGCTCTTCAGCAACCCAAATGTTAGAAGTTCTGTAGAACCTCTCATATATTATATATATATGTATGTGTATATATATATATATATATATATATATATAATATGCTTTTGATGGTACCACAGAGACAAATCCGTAAATTGGGATGGCTAAGAATTCAAAATTCCAATCTTTGAAATTCGAGGACTCTTGATGGTGCATGACGCCTAGGATGTCTTTTCTTCATCGCCGCACGTGCGCCGGCCGGGCAATAATCATCAGCGATAGATCAGCGAATGACATATATAGAGATAGTACGAATAGAAATAGCGAATGATGTGATCAGCGGCATGCATGTCGTCTGCATCCCTATTGGCTACGGGACTGTAACGAGGTGATATTTTGATAAAGTAGACAACTGACAAATATGGTATAAGATCCGCACCCTATTCGAATCACCGTATATAAATGGTCACTATAGCTGGCAGCGTGATTAGTTAAGGATAATTGAATGAAAGCCACCCCTTTTTGAAACCTATGAAGATTTGCCTCTCAAACATCGCTCGACGCTCTCGCTAGCCAAGCAGCCACGAGTGCGAGAGAGACAGCAACAAGGCCCATTGGAAGGGACCAACGCCCACGCCACCGCCGCATCGACGAGCAAAGCGGCCCACCATCAGAGCTACACTGGCCTTCGGCTAGATTACATCATTTTGTCAAAGCGCTTCACGCTTCATCATTTTCTCGAGTCTTTGATATTTCTGAACAATATAGCTCAAATAGTTTATTCATAACTCTGTGTATAAGTCATGCACCCTTCTCCCTACTCGCGTCGGCGAACCAAAAGGTAAATTCAAACATAAAATCATTGTTCAAAACTGGACCATTCGAGCTAAACTCATTCTTATTCATTCTTCAATTCAAATATCGAATACGTACTATTTCCCTAGATTTAGTACGTAACAAAGTGGCGATCCTGCCAGCGCGAGGACAGGGAAGTGTGAGTGAAAAATAATTAGAAAATAAGTGCAAATAAAGAAGAAGAAGGAAGGACGCGCCAAGCCGGACCGAAAGAGACGCCGAGACGCGCCGCTATACTGCAACGGGCCCAAAAATCCGCATCATCAATCAACATCGCAATGCGTAAGCCCAGGGTAGGGTTTTTGCTCAATTTAAAAATTTACTAAATTATTAAATTACTAAAATTTGCGTGACAGCGCATGCGCTGGGTCCAGCATAATCAAAAAGCTTGGTTCACACGATCACATTTACGCGCGCTTTTCAAAACTCGAATTCCTGAAATAAGGAAGAATTTGAAAGAGAATCGGGAAATTCTGATAATTGTACGTTGACATTGAAGACACTTATTATACATATCCCCGGCCTCTTTTTTACGGCACATCAAATAGTTTGTCGTGAAAAAGGGACTGGAAGTTTTTTGTGACATTGAAAATATACCTTCATTGAACGCCACGATGAATTTGTAGTCCTTGTTTTCAGAACAAAACTAACTCATTTCTCCCCACTCTGTGATCAAAAGCACATTGAAGATGTTGAAGACAAATCTCTCCAACATCTCTGTATAATTATTGAATTTTCACCATTCTCTCTCAAATTCTCCCTCATTTCAGGAATTCGAGTTTTAAAAAGTGCGCGTAAATGTGATTGTGTGAACCAAGCTTTTTGATCCTGCCGAATCCAGCGCATGCGCTCAAGCACGTTTTTCAATAATTTACTAATTTAGTAAAATTCTCACGACTGCGAAAACCCGCCCCAGCCCTTATTAATAGTGACCTCGGGAATCTCGCGTCCGTTATTCGATAAACTTTGAATGCGAATAATGTGTAAATGCGGAAATAGTGGTGTGATTATGTTGAGTGTGCGTTGTAGAATAGACATATTGGAGAAAAGAGTGAAAAGTCGGCCATTTTTCGCGGGACGCGAATGCATCCTTTCTCTTTTTCGGCGTCGCCCCCGCCCCCACACCATACATATACTATACACAGCAAGTAAACGTGGAAAACAACATGAGTCATTGAATTAGAAGGTTCAAACACTTAGTCTTTTCAGCACGAAGAGAAAATTCCAAAGTTTTCCTTTCGGAGAAAACTTCTAAACTTGGAATTATTACAAATGGAATATCTTCTGAATTCCTCTCTAATATTGGTACTTACCTTACTAACTTCAATCAATTTTTGAGATCTCAATATTTTTTTTTTTTTTTATTTCATTTAGAAAATAAACGGGCATAAATGCCCTTTTACACAGGGTACATATTATAGAATATAATTAAAATAAAATATATATGCAATGATGAAAATAACAAATTTTCGGAAAAATGTGTGGAAAAAAAGATATATATATATATATATGATATCAGCAAGGAAATCATCAAGAGAATTTTCCACTCAGACTCAGATTCATATAGCAATATTGACTAGATTCTGATACAGCTCTGTATTATTTAGCTCAAACAGTAACAAACTTTTAAAGTTGATTAATGATTCTTGATCACGTATATTCTCAGGTAATGAGTCCCAGATTCTTCGAAGTCTGTGCGTAGTTGAATGAAATGTAAAATTAGAATAACAACATGTTTCACTTATACTGCGGACGTGGCGGATGTCATAACCTACTGTTCTTACGTTGAAAAGGCTGTTTACATAGTCGCTTGTGAATAGGTTATTTTTTATCTTGAATGCTACAACACAGTTATGATAAGTTGAAAGTTCTGACATGCTCAACAAATTAAATTTCTTACGTGCATCAGTATAATCGTGATCCGTGAAATGCATGGGGTGTCCACTTTTGTAACAGAGGTACCTGAGGATTTTATTTTGGGCTTTTTCAATTTTAGTTTGCAGGTATTTTACACTAGGGGACCAGATTACAGCACCATAAGTTAAAATTGGGATAACTAAACATTTATAAAGATATACGATTGGGCCAGTGTTTCTGAATTCAGAAGTCGACCGCTTAATGAATCCAAGTACTTTATGGGCCTTTGCTAGCATCAAATCAATATGCACATCGAATTTCAGACCAGAATCAAAAGTTACCCCTAAGTCAGATATACTTTCTACCCTTTGTAGTTCGACTCCATCAAGGAGGTACTGATATATGAATTTGGACTTAGACCTAGTAAAGGATATCACAGCACACTTTTTCATATTAATCTTAAGCCCGTTATCTTTCGCCCACTCAGACATTCTGATCAGTGCACGCTGTAATACAGATGCGTTCATTGGGGAGTTGATCTTAGTAAATATCTTGACATCGTCTGCGTAAATTAAAAATTGAACCTGCGGTATATTGATCTCATCTTCAATATCATTTATGAACAGAATGAATAGGATTGGGCCTAAGTGCGAACCTTGTGGCACACCAGACGGAGTGGGAAAAAAGTTGGATGTGAAATTTGAGACTCTCACTGCTTGTGACCTATCTGCGAGATATGACGCACACCATCGATGTAAATTGCTCCTTATACCAGCGTTAAATAACTTTGCGAGTAGTCTCTCATGGTTAACAGAAACGAAAGCTTTGACAAGGTCTATATAAATGGAGTCTACTTGTGAGTCATCCCTCAGAGAATCAGTAATAAAGTCTTGGTAAACGAGAAGATTAGTGATGGTAGATTTCCCATCTAAAAACCCGTGCTGGCTTTGGATGATCCTTCTTGTCAGAAAGTCTGTCAATCGGGTCGCTATACAAGCATCGAGAAGTTTTGCCAAGCAACTGAGAATGGATATAGGCCGGTAATTTTCAATGTCATGCACATCTCCACTCTTGAGAATCGGCTGGATAAAAGATGTTTTCCATGCAGAAGGAAATACCCCGGAAGCAAGAGACTTATTGGAGATATCCAGTACACACTTACTAATTTTTGGCCAATATTTCTTCACAAAAATCGCCGGTATGCCATCGGGTCCTGCCTTTACATTTTCATCCAATCTATTTACAACTGAATCAAGCTCATCTGATGTTAGCACAATATTCTCAAGCTTATCTTCACAATTTTTTACTCTCAAAGGCTTTGCAGCCGAGTCAGTATAGACTGAGCTGAAGTAACTTGCAAATAGATTCGAAATTCCCGCACCTTCGTTTGCTGAACGATTTTTGAAATACATATTATTTGGGAGACTGTTAGTTTTTCTCAACTTCTTTGTATAGGCCCAGAAATACCTCAAGTTGAAGCTTAGATTATCCTCGACGGATTATATTATTCAAGAGTTATATAGAGTTATATATTATTCAAGAGTCAAAATATTATTCAAGAGTTGAGCTAACAAATAAAATATTTTCAATTTGTTGAGGAAAATATTGGAGTTTTCATAGACATTTTATCGAAGCTCGAATATATAATCTTGGATACTATACGGAAGGACAATATTATATTATTGATGAGAACTGGCATGTGGGAGCACATCCTGGATAGAAAATTTTTCTCATTATTAAAAAGATTGGAATAAATAGTATACGGCTTCATGAATATAACATGACTACTAGTAGGAAATGTAGATCACTTTTCTAATACTTACCATCTATCTGAAAATCTAATCTATTTACTGCTATTGATCTCTAAGTATTACTCGTCTCACTACTTTTAACCTCTCGGATCAGTGTGTGGAGAAGATGGGCATGCTACGTAGTCCCCCATCAACCCCAAACATTGATTCAACTACTTTATAACTATCTCATCAATACTCTAAGAACTTGATTACTGATCAGATATCTCAATTCTCATCTCACGTACTACAATGAATTCTTCATTTTCCCCACTCGAATAGCAACTGAACTTATAACTATGTAGTGCTTGCACTTGGATTATTGAAAAAATAATGCATGAAAAGAAACTCATTGGGAAATGGATCACTCGTGCAGTTAGAAATGAAAAGAATGGGCTTAAAATATAATGTTGTGACATGAGTAAAAAATTTGATGATGTGTGAGAAAATGATGGAGTGAATGGAAGCCCGCTCTTTAGCATGGCACAGGACATGCGGGACACCTTCATGAGCCAAGGTGAGGGCTTCGACAAAGACAAATTGACAGTGTGAAGTTGGTAGAGATTGTGATGATGCTTGAAAGAATAATGGAATGAATGAAAGCTCGCTCTTTAGCATGGCACAGGACATGCGGGACACCTTCATGAGTCAAGGTGAGAACTAATGATGAAATGATAACATGGTACTGATTTGAGTTCGCTCTTTAGCATGGCACAGGACATGCGGGACACCTTCATGAGCCAAGGTGAGAACAAAATAATCAAGGAATAATGAAATGATGAAATGAGATGATATGATAACAGGCCTGGGACAGATTGGACTGGAATGAAAGAAATGATGAGACAAACATGAAATGATGAATGAAAATAAGATGGCTATTATACTGACTTGATAATATGATGAATTTAGTAAATGATACTGTGGTGATGGAAATTGTCGGATTTAGACATGAGCTGTGAATATGAACAAATTCCTGAATAGATAGTGGTAAAATGGACTGGTAATGGTAGTAGCACAGTATGAATATCCTCCTTAACTATTATGACATGTAAGTGCTATATACAGTATGTGTCGGAATAGGTGTACATACCGCAACTGGGGTATAGATGGCATTTTGTAATTTCGTTGGGAAATATCAAAATTTTTTGTAATAGCTCTCATTTTTTGTAACTTTTAATTGAAAATGCCTTTCAAATCATTACATTTGAAGGGGGTGCCAACTTCGCACGCGTGTTGATTTACCCTTAATCATTACATAACAAACAAGCGTCTGCTGTGTAATGATTAGAGTGAGGGCCATCGAGGTTAAGCTACGATCCTTATCGTTTTCCTGTAAAGGATAATGAAATTATTACTGTTTTGCGGTAATGGTGGTGACGAGAGTGATTGCAAGTGCGCGAGTGTTGATTCTTCTGTGGGCGTGCGGGCATTGGTTTAGCTGCGGATTAGGCTGCGGAGCAAATGATGCAGATCATCAACATTGAATGACATCATCGTGGTCCACGTGTTGCAGACGGCCTCCCCTAGAAAAGAGCTTCTGCGTCCTGGCTGTGATTTGTACGACAGATTCTCTGTTGCGACACAATTCTCAAAATTCATTCTAGGGGAGGCCGTCTGCAGCTCGTGGACCACGATGATGTCATTCAATGTTGATGATCTGCATCATTTGCTCCGCAGCCTAATCCGCAGCTAAACCAATGCCCGCACGCCCACAGAAGAATCAACACTCGCGCACTTGTAATCACTCTCGTCACCACCATTACCGCAAAACAGTAATAATTTCATTATCCTTTACAGAAAAACGATGAGGATCGTAGCTTAACCTCGATGGCCCTCACTCTAATCATTACACAGCAGACGCTTGTTTGTTATGTAATGATTAAGGGTAAATCAACACGCGTGCGAAGTTGGCACCTCCTTCAAAGCATTACAAATGTAATGATTTGAAAGGCATTTTCAATCAAAAGTTACAAAAAATGAAAGCTATTACAAAAAATTTTGATATTTCCCAACGAAATTACAAAATCCCATCTATACCCCAGTTGCGGTATGTACACCTATTACGACACATATTTTAGTAGTGACACGCCAATGACTTGAAGAAAGTAATATCTATAGATAGAGAAAAGCCGAGAAAGTAGTATAACTCTGAGATCTATCTGAAATGCAAAGACTCACATGCCAGCACATCACTTTTAGCAAAACTACACCAAAAACACTATCTACTTCTTGAACTGATTAGAGATTTGAGCTTCCATCCGATATAAACATTCATTCACTTATTTAGGTATTGAATACTAAACACTTTTATATTGGATTAGCTTTCCACCATCATGATCACTACATTAGTACTTGAGCATAGCTAATATGTTGATATACAATCAGAAACAAGAATCACTGGATTATCCGAGAACCTGTTTTCATAGAACATAAAATAGTTAGTCTAGAATTTTGATAAATGGATAAATAGCTTGATGGCTACACGACATTCTTGAAATGCACATACAATAGCAAAGCAAACCACTCACAACACACTCTATGGGGTTTGAGTTCATTAGAGATTCCACAATGAAATTTCACAACACAATGAGGAAAATAGAATTTGAATGCACGAATGTTGGGAATAAGTTCTTCTCCAATGCTGTAATAAATCAATTGTGATACATTAGCTGAAAAAACAGATCCATAATCTCATCTGACATGTGTTCTGCCACTGTCTGCTTCAGCCTGTACTATACAGGGGCGTTTCATGAATTACGTTATAGTATGTTATACATAAGGCCACGTTTACAGTGTAGCTCTCACCCGCGAATTTCTCATGCGTTCTAATTTGAGTGCATGCTTGAATGAGCATTTGATGAATGCGAGTGACCGATATTAATGAATATTTCCTAAATCCTTTTTCAAATCACGTGCGATGAATTTCAGCCAGAAACAAATGATTGCATCAAATATATTCGAGTCTCTCCCGAGATTTGCGTTCCGAATATTTGACGGATAGTTTCAGATTGAACAACAATATCATTCCAGCTCATTCGAGAGGATAAATTTAAAAAAGTTACAGTATAACATTGCCATAATATACATTGAAAATTTTAAGCATTTCCATGGTATATTCTTGCAAAAATTGTCGGTTTTGCTCTAGAAATTTTGCTTTTTGAAGCACAGATAAATCACAGAATAGTTGATCCTACAGCATATCTTAGACGGATTTATAATTATGCATTTTGAGACACATCTACAGTTGCTCACGACTTTTCGAATGTCAGTATTCCAGCTTAGACGCTCAGAGTCATCTGCTACGATTTTTCTCCTTGCAACATTCTCAATTTATATTCAAAACATATCCAATCACGTCTCGTTTATTCAGATTAGTTTTGGTCAAAAGTGCAAATCAAGAATGACATGTTAGGTTGTAAGGATGTATGAGTGAGAATTATTTTGCATCAACAATACGGATAAGATTTTGAAGTAATCAAATAATGATATGAATGATTTGTTGCTGATTTTTGTTGTATGAGTGGAGTTGTCGCTATTCATTGTCGAATTTGAGATATTGTTTGAGTTCTAAAAATCAGATTAAATCGAGTGTAGCATTTAAAATTGAAAGGACCCCGCCATAAATGATAGGATTTTGGCTTTCAGCGGATTTGACTGAACCGGCAATCAATCGATAGAACTCGAAGAGCTGACCAAAAGTCTCTATTACCGTTAAGCCCGAAAAATTCTTGTTCTTGAGTGATCTGGTCGCAAAGTTGGCGATTTTACCGAGATAAAATAGGGTTAT
Source organism: Eretmocerus hayati (assembly GCA_029851415.1). NCBI lineage: Eukaryota > Metazoa > Arthropoda > Insecta > Hymenoptera > Aphelinidae > Eretmocerus > Eretmocerus hayati. The sequence continues at coordinate 49,779,688 of CM056743.1, forward strand.
GGCACCAATGGAACAATAACATACGTTCCAATTCGCTTGGCTTGCTCAGTATTTTACGGCTGGGTAAAACTGATGCATGCAGGAATCTTTGCATTACAAACGATTCAATAATCCTTTCAAAAAAAACTTGCACTACTGTCACTCTCGCGGGATATTTCAATGCCCTACAAAATTGAAACGCTTAGGAAGATCTCGATAATTCAAATGCGGACAGTGGGAATTGGGATGTAGTAGATCATCAAGGCAAATGCATATGATGTGTTTTACATCAGCGAGATACATCCAATATTCAGAGTTCACGTCTGTACATGAGGATGCGTCGAGCATAAGTAGCCTTTTTCCGCTGAAAGATTAAAAAGTACGTCGCTAATCTCTCAGTGCAACCCTGAAACATAGCATTGTGTCTCTTTCTTTGCACTGTATATCGTTGAAAGTCACGAGATTCATACTCTTTTAGTTTGCAAGAGGGACGGGGGGCGGCTCTCACAGAACATTGAGGAAAAATCTCTATGGATCCTCAGAGAGATTTTTGTTTCGATTTTTGGTTGGCGATTGGATTTCGCACCATATTGCACCCGGCTTCTCGAGCATGAGAAGATCGAATGAGGCCCAACTTTATATCGGACAAGATCACGAGAATCTCTTTGATTCTTTTTGGGTTTAAAGATCACTGTGGTGAAAACTCGCAAAGCATCGAATTCTTTTTTCTCAAACTAGAAGAAACCTGACGGAAAATAAATGTCTCAAAAACTCTGGAAATCGTTTTCAGAAGTCAAGTCACATTTTGACGTCGGGTTGTGCTATTCTTCCTATTTTTATTAATATCTTTTGAGGAGTCCGGTGTTGTGTTATTCTCTTGAGAAAATTATTGACTTGCGTGCAATGCAAAGATTCTTAGACTGCTGTCTCACTCAGCCGTAAAATACCGAAAAAGCCAAGCGAATTGGAACGTAAAAGGTGCTATAACCCTATTCCATCTCGGTAAAATCGGCGACTTTGCGACTAAATCACTCGAAAACAAGAATTTTTCGGGCTTAACGGTAATAGAGACTTTTGTTCAGCTCTTCGAGCTCTATCGATTGATTGCCGATTCAGTCAAATTCGCTGAAAGCCAAAATCCTATCATTCATGGCGGGGTCCTTTTTTATCTCAGCTGAAATTATCGTATTCGTTTTTATGATATATAACCAAAACAACAGGTTCATTTGCCTCAAGGATTTTACGATTTATTTTGAACACAACCAATCGAAATAGCGGATAGAAAATCACACCCAATTTTTGGAGTATGGAAATCAATGGGATGAATTATTGAAGTTTGATAGTTTTAGATCTGTATAATTGAATTTGTCGTTTTTCTGGAGTTTTTAGGGAATCGTGAGTCGAATTAGAGTATACCAGTTTATAGTGAAGATTCACATTCAACAGGCAACAGTTCAAGACAAAACAGTTCTTTCATCTTTCAGATCCAAGAAAAAAGTTCAATTGCCCCAAAACTCAGGGATTTTGAGCATCGAATAGTACCTTGAACATGATATTTGAAACACGAGTAGAAAAATCACGTCTGTATTTATTATACGGTAAACGAGAAATAGATAACCTGCATTCACAGCATTTGATGAAACTGACGTTGCCACGTAGATTTACCGGGACAGTTTTTAGTTCGAGTAAAATTACAGGGGGTTAAATGACAAGATTCCATTTTCAGTAACGATACAGATCGACAAAATTATAATTCTTCAAACAAGAATGATTGCTGATCAGGATCTCGTAGCTATTGAATATAGTAATTTTGCTCTTCCATTATCTTTTTCTGAAAATCGTCGTTTCAAATTGGTTTTCCGTTTGCTGTAATGTCTCGATCTAGTACATTTCTTGGTTCCTTGCCAGATTTATTGAACATATTTTCTAAATCCAGTCGCACACTTCAGAAGATGATCCATGTTGAGAGAGAACGAGTGAGATACAAAACTGCTTTCGTCAAAATTGGAGATAGAAATAGAATTATTGTGCGAGATAGAATAAATCGATATATATTATGCATTAGAATTGAACGAAAATTCAGTATGATTTGGAGAATGAGATTTAGGGTTGTAATGTAATTGAAAATGAGTTAATATTCATCGAACTTTAACTTGAACAAATGAAAATTCAGATACTTGCAACTACCCATATCTTAGTAATTCTTTCAATTTCATTATTCTACGTAATGAATATTCATAAAATAAACTGAAAAATGCAGTTTCAAACTTCCGAAATTCTGAATTCAATTTTTGTAAAATATGAACACCAAAATTTAAAGCCCTTTGTGAAAATTCGTAAAATGCTCCTGATAATATCATTTTGAAGTTCTGTTTGCCATTCAAAGTTCCTAAGAAAAATCAGACGAATTTCTGTACGTTTCAAAATTATTCAAGTATTTCGAACATTCTCATTTTGTCGAGATTGGAAAACTTCTAACATTATTCAGGCAAAAACGATCATGTTTTGTGAATTCAATCTAAAGAGAGAATGGAAAGAACGTATACACTGTAAAAAATGTTGAATGAAATTTACCATCTAGCTTAGTAAAAATACAACTCTGGGAGTGGTGAGTTTCATCCCATTTCTTGTAACTTTACAAACGCTTGTAAATTTACCAGTCTCAGAGGGGGTAATAGTTGGATACCAGTCTCAGACTGGTAAAATTCCCTCGCTCAGGCTTGTAAATTTCAGCTCAACCTGGCTCAACCGAGCATGCGCGGATCTAAAGTTTGGTCTGCTGGGCCCACGCACAACTAACCTAAAAAGCTCCTCCGCGGTCGAGTGTTTATGTCTCGAGCGATGAGTTTTCGACTCGCACGGGTTTTTCAACCTTTTCAAAATTATCGTGGATTAAGATGCTTCATTCCAAGACTCCATTTCATTAGAAAAAGCCCCCGAGTAGCCCGTACGCTTCAGTTGAACAAGGTTTCTTCAGGTCTGAAATTTACCGTCAGCCGGTAAATCAAATTTACAAGCCGCTTGTAAATTTACACGTCCCAGCGCGGTATCCAACTATTACCCTCTCTGAGACTTGTAATTTTACATGAAAATTTTTTACAGTGTATGATAGTTGTAATTGATGATATTGTTGCGACGAGATAATAGTAATATATGATATGATTTGAGATCGGTGAAAAATTATGAAACGAAAGAATAATTAGCTCAGCGATCGTTCACATAAGATATATTATATAATGTTTGCCGAAAAAATTGTAAACAATTTTTTTCATAAGGGTGGAAGTGTAACGAGGTGATATGTTGATAAAGTAGACAACTGACAAATATGGTATAAGATCCGCGCCCGATTCAAATCACCGTATATAAATGGTCACTACAGCTGGCAGCGTGATTAGTTAAGGATAATTGAACAAAAGCCACCCCTTTTTGAAACCTATGAAGATTTGCCTCTCAAACATCGCTCGACGCTCTCGCTAGCCAAGCAGCTACGAGTGCAAGAGAGACAGCAACAAGGCCCATTGGAAGGCACCGACGCCCACGCCACCGCCGCATCGACGAGCAAAGCGGCCCACCATCAGAGCTACACTGGCCTTCGGCTAGATCACATCATTTTGTCAAAGCGCTTCACGCTTCATCATTTTCTCGAGTCTTTGATATTTCTGAACAATATAGCTCAAATAGTTTATTCATAACTCTGTGTATAAGTCATTCACCCTTCTCCCTACTCGCGTCGGCGAACCAAAAGGTAAATTCAAACATAAAATCATTGTTTAAAACTGGACCATTCGAGCTAAACTCATTCTTATTCATTCTTCAATTCAAATATCGAATACGTACTATTTCCCTAGATTTAGTACGTAACAGGACTATGGGACATGTAGGGTCCCTAGAAGGCACAAATATTTTGCCATGTTTACGTGGGTATTACGGCACGAGCGGGAAGTACGAAATAACAGTCCGAAAGGATAATTGATTTAAAATAAATTAATTGTAAAATCAGAAGTTGAATGAAATGATGCAATATATTTTGAGAGAGAGACCGAGTACAACAGCTAATCGCGACGAGAGCCAAAGCTGTAATGTAATGATGATTTTGATGCGGCTGGATCTGCTGCTGGATGTTGCGATGAGCGAGAGCGATGATGAGTGTAGGAATAGGCTGATGGCTTATCCACTACTAATGAATGATTCTACTACGCTCGAGCAGAAGGCTCTTTGTGCGTTTCGTCCCCCACCTGCAACCTGGTTCATCGTAACCGGACTCATCAGCAGGGCTGGAGTTGCAGGTGGTGCCCTGGACGCTTGGCGATGAAGCACTTATGCGCTCTTATATACTAATCGAGGTCTTGAGCCGTCGATTGCGGGAAAGGAGCTGGATCTGTTATCCATCTATTGCGCATGTGAGGTATTATGTACCCCACATGAGTGCGCGAGCTGCTGCCCTCTGTAGGCGTGAGCCACACACACAATAGTGAAACCGTATGCGTGAGTCTCTGCGGAGAGCGGGGATGAGCAACGGGTTGCGCCAACGCGTCTGACTGAGCGATTCGAGACCAGAGAGTCTCGCACCGCATTTCAAGCGGAAAACACCTTTTGTAGATTTTGTACATAGTTAGCGAGTAATAACTCAGTGATTAATTATCCAGCTCCAGATCTTTTTGTTCCTGCCGATTGATAGAACACCAGGTGTGCGGAGAACGCACACAGCCACCCGGGGCGCGCTAGGCCCCGACACTGGTGACCCCGATCACCACGAATATTCGCAGTGAACAAGGCTAATCGTGCACGACTTCGAGCCGGGAGGTACGGCCATCTTTTTCAAATTCGGAGCAGCGGAGCAACCACACCAGCTAGCCCCGTGACCGGCGTTCAACAACAAGCCGGAGTCACTTAGAAATTGGGCAGATTTTACAGCACACCATCATCGCTTACCCAGGTATTCACCCTGAAACCGGCGTTCACATAGTCACCGAGCCCTAGCTCGCGCTTTGGAGCGAGCGGCTACCTGTAGCAAGTGCGCGCGTGGTCGCCACGTTTTGCCAGCCGGAGGAACATAACCTGCGGATACAACTCAACGACGGAGCTGGACACGGTGCTCGGGTGAGTGCAGTCAACGCTGCAGCATACCATAGCTGCAATTGCTCATCCGCAGTACAGGGACGTTGCGAGTGCACGCCCGTCAAATCCAGCTCACGCCCGCCATTTTCTGGCGTGATCAGAAATTACCGGCTTCGCGCCGAGGTAGCAGCAAGGCCACCTGGCCCCTCAAAGAGCCACCTGGCTCCCACAAAGGGCCATCGGGCCCCCTCAAAGGACCATCGGGTCCCAACGTCAACGGAGCCTATGGACATCGTCACCGGAGCATAAGGACTTCACGGTGAGCACCTGCGACGGCAGCCACGCGCGTCCTGAGCATCGCTGCGAGCCAACAATCATCATCACGCACGACAGCAACAGGGCGCCAGCGGCGTCGACGAGCACCATCTTCGTCGCATCGCCAACACCAGCTCACCGTGAAAGATTCAACAAGCTCCAAGCATCGAGCATCTCAGCACATCTCATCGTCAACAAAAATAAGGTATTTGCGCTGCGGATGTCGTTATAAATCGAGTGCCACGCGATCTTCAAAATTAGTCCGCCATTTTGAAACGTGTTTCAACTTCCGTCCTTTTCACACAGCGGCGCGAGCGCCAAGTAGAATCAAAACAAATTTGACCTTGAAGATCAGTATTTACATGGCTGCGATCGCCAACGAATTCGAAATATTTTCTTCTACTAGAATTAATCGCGGAATATGAGAGCTTTTGCGGAACACCTGCGAGTGTACTAACGAGACATTGTGACTCTCATGTTCGACACAAACAAAAACAAATTGCTTTCGAGCTGTGAGCGCCTACGTGCGCACGTAGAGTGGTCATTGTAACAAACACACGCACACACTCACACCGTAGCATTTCATGTCCAAGGACGAAACCCACGAGCGCAAGCGTACGCGCAGTGGAGCATCTTATGATAGAGAGTTAGAAAAGCAAATTTCTCCCGAAAAACAAATCTCTCCCGAAAAACAAATTTCTCCCGCGGATTTTTCCGTCAATTCGGATTCGGATGAGGATAGTCTTGAAAGAACATTAACTGATTTTGACAAAACTTTCATTGAAGTATCTGGATCTTTCAAAAACGACCCTTCGCAAGTTCTGACAATTGATATTTCTGAAAAATTAGTCGAAATTCAAGCCGAAAATATGGCAAACGAAGACGATAATAGCTCTAATGGTCAAAACGGTTCTAAGACAGATGAAGGCAACAACGGGTCTACCGGTCAAATGTCCAGTAGTAATGAGAAGACAGACGGAACACAGTCAAATGAACAAACGATCGCAAAAAATTTACAAGACGAAATCGCGAATCAAATCAAGAGTAATTTGGATGGTTTAACGAATATAATAGCAAATCAGATTAATGATACTTTCAATGCCAAGTTTCTCGAATTAAGAAATGGCTCACATTCATCTCAACAGCTGCCACAAAGTTTGAATTCTGAAAGTTCATCAGATGCCAGTAGTCGAAATTTTGTCGCGCCAAACAATGATGAATGGAACAATAGGGCAAACGACAGGACTGGACAGATCGCTAATCCAGTTCTACCAAACCAAGTCGTTCAAACGAACGCGTTCCCGCCTTTGCAAGCCAATCAGAATCAACAGCACTCGCACACCTTTTTACGCGACCCAAAAATTCCGGAATTTAAATCGGAAGATCCAGCGATCTGGTTTTTTCAATGCGATGCAGCGTTCGAATCTTATGGTATTACGGATCAAAAAGCTAAAGTCAACTTCATCATTCCACGTCTTACAGTAGAATTAATTACTGCAATCAAAGATCTATTGGTAGGAGAGCGTCCTCCAAATATTTATGAGCTTGTACGTGAGCGAATTCTGAAAACTTTCGCAGAATCCGACGAAAGGACACTGAGAAAGTTGCTCAAAGGTGACGTGTCACAGGAAGGCAAACCTTCACAAATTTTGTATCGTTTAAGATCATTGAACAAACACGCTTGTGACGAAAAAGTACTGAGATCAATTTTTTTAGAGAAACTCAACAAACAAATGAGAAACGCACTCATAGCTTCAGAACACGTCGACCTTGAAAAACTAGCAAGCATTGCTGATGCTATATACGAGAACAGTAACGATAGTCAAATGTATTCAATTGCTAACGATCCGCAAATCAGTTCGGCTTCAAATTCGAAAGAAATTTCAAATAACAACGCACTACTCAGCGAATTGATCGAAAAAAATTACAGCCTTGGCTACCGAATTAGCAGCCCTCAAAGATGAAAGAAATAGATCGCGATCGCGATCGCGAAATAGTCAGGGTAATCGCGGTAGACAGCGCGAACACACACCGGCTAACCGTTTTAGAGGCAGAAGATACCTCTGTTATATACATCTTAAACACAGGGAAAACGCTAATAAATGTCACGAGCCGGATGTTTGCCAATGGGAACCGAAACCCAACACTAACAGCGCGGAAAAAAAATAGAATCACCTACTCTCGAGGGGACTAGGGTAGGGCCAAATTCGAAACGTCTCCATGTCACAGACACGACCAGTAAAATCACGTACCTCATCGATTGCGGTGCTGACATTTCTCTTTTGCCACGTCCATTCCATCTGAAAACCCCCACAGATTTCAAGTTGTACGCCGCTAATGGCACAGTCATCAAAACTTATGGTGAAGTTGAAAAAAATGTAGATTTAGGATTTAGAAGAGATATGAAATGGAACTTTTGTTATGCAGACATAAGCCAGCCAATTTTGGGAGCTGATTTTTTTGCCCACTTCGGCACATTAATTGATATAAGAAACAAAAGATTAATCGATAATCTAACTGGATTCACTCGTGATGGAACAGTAAAATGGACAAACGTCCTATCAATCAAAACCATTGCTCCAGGTTGTAAATATTTTGATCTATTAAACGAGTACATAGTCCGGTCTCCAGCCACCCTTCCGCATGTCCATGAAATCCAACTTCGGAACGATCTGTCTCAAAAACTATTCGGCGAAAAGTGTCCACCTTCGTCTTGGTTTCAATCAACACACATATAGATTCGAATAAGACAAAGGTGGACACTCTATAGCGTGTTTTGTATTAGATTGGTACTATTAGTCACGGACATACGAAAGGGTTGCTGGAGACCGGACTAACAGTACAATCACTAAGTTGAATCAAGAAATAGTGGTTTGTCCGGAGAATCAAGCTTTGCACTATATCTTTACTGAAGGCACACCAGTCTATTCAAAACCGAGAAGGTTAGCACCAGAAAAATTGGACGCGGCAAAAAAGCAATTCGAAAAACTAATAAAAACCGGTAAACTCAGACCATCTTCGAGTAACTGGGCAAGTCCAATACATTTAGTACGGAAAAAAGATGGCACATACAGAATTTGCGGGGATTATCGAGCGGTAAACGCGAAAACCGTCCCGGATCGTTATCCACCACCACATATTCTAGACTTTTCGGCAATGCTCAGAGGCAAAACGATTTTTACAACACTCGATTTAAGAAAAGCGTATCATCAAATACCAATGGCACCGGAAGACATACACAAAACTGCCGTAATAACACCATTCGGTTTATTCGAATATTTATTCATGCCATTCGGTCTAAAAAATGCAGCCAGTACTCTGCAACGACATCTCAACAATATTTTCGGGGACTTAGACTATGTATTCATTTTTTTCGACGACATACTGATCGCATCTTCATCGGAAGAAGAGCATCAGAAGCACCTTAGAGAAGTTTTTTCTCGCCTTCAAAAGTACGGCCTATTAATCAATGCGGATAAATGCGTCTTTGGCCAAGAAGAAATTGTATTTTTAGGACATATCGTCAACAAGGACGGTGTCAAACCAACACCGGAAAAAGTAGAAGCAATTGTTACTTTCCCGAAGCCACAAACAGTAGTTCAACTTAGACGCTTTTGCGGAATGGTTAACTTTTACAGACGCTGCTTACCACATATAGCAGAAAAATTAAGTCCATTAGAAAATTTGCTCCCAGAATCAAAGAAAAATGATAAACGTGAAATCAAATGGAATCCTCAAGCTTCACAAGCGTTTTTGAATGTGAAAAATTCACTTGCGAATGCGACAATGCTAGCCCACCCTTCAGCAGATTCACCCACGCGAATCGTAACAGACGCGTCAAATCTGTCAATGGGCGGCGTGCTAGAGCAATTAATTGGAGAAACTTGGCAACCATTAGCTTTCTTTTCCAAAAAATTTAACAATGCACAGCGTAACTATAGTACTTATGACCGTGAATTGTTAGCAATTTATCACACTATAAAATACTTTCAGTACTTCTTAGAAGGTCGAAACTTCAAAGTCGTTACAGACCAAAAAGCTTTAACGTATGCATTTATGCAACGGGCTGACAAATCAGACCCAAGAAGAATTAGATGTCTATCTTACATTTCGCAGTTCACAACTCATATAGAATATTTACCTGGCGATGCAAACGTCGTAGCTGACACATTGTCAAGAGTAGACACCATAGCAATTTCAAGTATAGGTACTTTCCAAGTTCCGATGAATATGTCGTTGTCAGAGCTATGCGAGAGGCAACAAAACGATCCTGAACTTCAACTTTTAATAGAAAAACCTGATCCATCAATCAAACTCGAACGATTGAAGTGGGGTAAAAATTTAGAACATGAAATTTACTTTGAATTAACGGGAGAAATTATCAGACCTTTCATACCAGTCGCAATGCGCGAAAAGCTGTTCAAAATCTTTCACAACACTTCTCATCCGAACGCCAAAGTTACTGATCGATTGATTAGACGCAAGTACTTTTGGCCATCAATGAGTAAAGACATAGCAAAACTAGCCAAAAATTGCCTTGATTGTCAGAGAGCAAAAATTAGCAGACATGTAAAATTGAATCCGTCACCATTCGTTGCACCTGACGCGCGTTTTCAACATATCCACATGGACATAGTAGGTCCTTGGCCAGAATCCGAAGGCTATAGATATTGCTTAACAATAATCGATCGATTTTCAAGGTGGACAGAAGCCATTCCACTAAAAGACATAACTGCTCAAACCATTATTCGAGCCTTTTATGACAATTGGGTAGCACGTTATGGCGCCCCAGAAAAAATTACAACAGATCAAGGCAGTCAATTTGAGTCAGCTCTTTTTAAAGCTCTTTTATCTTTAATCGGTGCAGAACGAATTCGTACAACCTCATATCATCCTGCTTCAAACGGCTTAATTGAACGATGGCATAGAGATTTAAAAGCATCATTAATGTGTCATAAAGATGACCCACTTTGGTCAAGAAAGCTCTCAACAGTAATGCTAGGATTGCGAACTAGAGTAAGGCTAGATACGAACGCGTCTCCCGCGGAATATTTATTCGGAAACCCTTTGCGTATACCAGGTGAGTTTGCTCTCGAAGGTGAATTTCCTGTAAACCCTCAAATATTTTTAGAGGAATACAGAGAATATATGCGAGATATTCGTCCCGTGCCCGTAGCACAAAAACATCGTCGCCGAACATTTTACTTCAACAATTTAAACGATTGCACTCATGTACTTCTAAGAATCGATGCAGTAAAAAGACCTTTAGAACGTCCATACACAGGACCACATAAAATCATCCGCCGAATTTCTGATCGAGTTTTTGAAATTGAGGTTAACGGAAAACCGCTAACAGTATCGATAGAAAGATTGAAACCTGCGTTTTTCATTCAAGAATCAAATCCAATAGTAGAGAGAAATGTACAACTAGATCATTCTTACGCAAGTAAAATCAACGAAATTGGCACAAAAACGACCGAAAAAAACCCGCAGAGCGCAAATATCGTACAAGAACAACAGCAAAATGCGACAACTCAAAAGCCACTATCTGTTAAAAAAATCTGTCAAATTTATTGTACAAGAACAGCTTAAAAAATGCATGAAACATATACATAATTGTCAATGCGAAAAGCGTTCTCAGGAAGATAAGCGACAAAAGATTATCAGATTCGTACATGGCATAGAAAGCGTTTGTTTCAAAATCATGAACTTTGTAAATATTAGATTTAAGAACGGAAATGACAGCTCATCACCCATAAGTAAGCTTGCGCTATATAATGCGACCAAGATTTGAAAAAGACAGTTGTTGCGGTGATACACGGTCACACTCTTTCAAGTAGAGTCAAATTTAGCATGCTTCCGTGATGCAAAGCGGGCGGTGGCCAAGCCGGCTCTTCTCCTTCGAGGAAAGATGATCGACTCCTTTTGGGCCTTGTTTCCCGGGCTGCCGTAATTTTCTTTAACTTTTCTCAGAGTGAATAAAACTTAAACAATTCGGCTCAAGCCAAACCAGACCAGGAACACCATACACAACTGATCTTAATTAATTATAAGATTTTCTCAAATTAGTTATTAGGAATACTCACATTTCTACATTTAGTATATAATTGATTTCATGACTAAGGTCAACAAGACAAAAGTCTCCAAAATAATTTCAGTCAAGATTTGGAGAGATCTATTTTTGGTTAATCAAAATGATTTTTGGTAAGATTTTTTTTCATCAGGGCAAATCACCCTAACAATTTAGGAGTCAGATAAGAGTCAAGGAGTCAGATAAGAGTTAAAGATCTATTCGATGGACTCGATGAGTTCCATATAGAAAAAAATGTAACACAACCACACTTTTCATACAAATTGAGTTCTGTATTGAAATGTGTGCATAAATTTTGCTTCAACATCTTCAATTAGATATGAGCCCAAGATATGATTTTGTATTAGATAAGTTTGGAATAGATAGTAAGGATTCGATGAACAAAACAACTCAAAATTTAGGTAAAAGTAAATTCTGAGTGTTCGAAACAAATTTTTCTCATTTAAAACAGTTAAAAGAGACTTTTTCTTGATCAATCTCGCCTCGAAAACAAGCAAACTTATAGAATCACAGCGATTAAAAGATCTATTTTATTTACACGACCAAGCAAGGTCTAAAAATTATCATTTTCAGTAACACAATAGTAAACATGGTCAGTTTTTGTCAACAAGTTCAACTCTGTTTTTGTAATCTCTGATCAATTTTGCATTAACTGAGTGAGATGTAATTGATTAAAATTGATGAAAAATATGTTAAAGATTAGAACTCCGTTCAAATCGGGGGGGGGGGGGGAGTAGTGTAGGCGTGAGCCACACACACAATAGTAAAACCGTATGCGTGGTGAGTCTCTGCGGAGAGCGGGGATGAGCAACGGGTTGCGCCAACGCGTCTGACTGAGCGATTCGAGACCAGAGAGTCTCGCACCGCATTTCAAGCGGAAAACACCTTTTGTAGATTTTGTACATAGTTAGCGAGTAATAAACCAGTGATTAATTATCCAGCTCCAGATCTTTTTGTTCCTGCCGATTGATAGAACACCAGGTGTGCGGAGAACGCACACAGCCACCCGGGGCGCGCTAGGCCTCGACACCTCTTCCAGCTATGGTGTAGTAGATATAGGTATTATAGTGCAGTACGTGTGCCGGTCTTCTATGTGTTGGTGCGTGGGAGAGTGAGCCGCTGAATTGGGCACCCCTCGCCACCGAAGTTTTTTATACACGCTTTTTTTTAAAATTCACTCGCTGGGAAAGCGACATGAGATCGTGCACAGAGTCGCGCTCAAGATGTGTCTATTTCCATATATGGGCATTGAAATTAGGGGAGCTCAAGGCTCTTGTTTTTGGGCTGAATCTTTCCATTCGATGACGTAAATCGTGGCCTAGATAATATTATCGAAACTTTTATGTTCTACTAGAATCTTGGAATCTTGGGTGACCAATTATTGCTTTCAAGATATCTACACTTTTCATATTAGAATTCGCGGATTTTAGTTTGAATAGGTGTAATTGTGTGTCGAGTGCCTGTATGTATGATCAAGTTTATGTATGTGCGTGTTTTCTCTCTATAGCCTAGTAAGTTTAGTGACAAATTCGACGTGCTACGACACTCCAGAATCAGACCGCGAGATTTGAAAAACCCTAAACTAACAATGAGTGCGAAAGAGATGGCACTACTTTGGTGTCTCTCTCTTACACATTGAGAGGGACCCTAAGGCTGCCTTTCCATGGCAGATGGCGCGGGTACCCTCTCAATGTGTAAGAGAGAGACACCAAAGTAGTGCCATCTCTTTCGCACTCATTGTTAGGTTAGGGTTTTTCAAATCTCGCGGTCTGATTCTGGCAAAATATTTGTGCCATGGAAAGGCAGCCTAAGGCAGCGGCCACATGCAGCAAAACATTTGGCGCGAAAGCGCGATAAGCCATGAGTGCGACAAGGAGGTTGGAATGGCGCGAAGTTTCGCATCCTTGTCGCACTCACAGCTGGTGTAGGTCCAATATGGCGCTCCCGCCTTCATGTGGCCGCACCCTAACATTGAGAGGGTACCCGCGCCATCTGCCATGGAAAGGCAGCCTGAAACTCACATGTCCCATAGCCAATACATGCTATCAAACAACAGGTTATCAAACAGTATACAGTAATACAGTATACGTGTATTTGTTTACCAACAACCAACGATCTATATTCGTTGCAACAACCTCGTCGATCAAACCTCCTGTTGAGTTTTCGAAATGTTAGGCTTTCAAAAAGTGACTTCAAACAATGAAAATTCCGATGACGATCGGACACTAGTAGACCATGTTCGGAAAATTTCTGTCGGTATGAATCTTGGTAATGGAAATGTCAATGGATATCAATCTGACTCATGTGAACGATTTGAAAAAATGAGTGACGAGACACTGATAAGTGCTTGTGAAACGAATAATATATCTTTTATCAACAAATTACTCGATGCTGGGTATAATCCAAACAAATCTCTGTCTTCTGGATGGACTCTATTGTTGTATGCCGCATCTAATGCTAAACCAAAATTGGTCCAGCACCTTCTTGATAAAGGTGCAGACCCTAATGCGCACCACGAGGGTTATACAGCTCTATTGGCTCTGTGTAACTCAACCAAAGGATCTGCACATGAACGTTTCATATGCCTTACTAATCTCATCAATTCAAAAGCCAATGTTGATGCCACAAACAAAGTTAAAGAAACACCTCTCATGTACGCTTGTAAAATGCAAGATACTAATTTTATCTTAGAGCTATTAAGACATGTACATGATGTGAATTTTGCTGATGGAGAGGGAAGAACTGCACTGTTTTATGCTGTGACTGATAATAGATATGATGTTGTCAAACTTCTCATAGACCACGGAGCTGATCTCAAGTGTACTAACTACCGAGGATATACAGCAGAAGATGTTGCTGTCACCAAAGGATTTGAGGACCTACTTCCCTTACTTGAACTTCCAGTTGATGATGTGGAAGAGTACATTGATACTGATCACATTGTTTCGTGGATGGATATGTTTCCATCCTTATGCCAAGCTGATAAAAACAACCTAAACAATGATATATCTAATTTATTGTATGGGATGGGCCTTGAAAGTTACAAGTCATGTTTCTGTGGAATTAATCTAAAAAAATTCTTACGATTGACAGAAAAAGAATTAGAAGCTCAAGGAATAGATATAAGTGTGCACAGAACAAGATTTTTCAATGAGTTGTTGAGATTTTATGCACATGAATGGGGTAGTGTTCCCATCAAACCAGATGGCAATCTTTTTGATTTAGTCAAAATTGTGGGAAACATGAATACACAATTGATTGTCATATCAAGTAGCATTTGCACTTTGAAAAACATTATTGATTCCTCAATTTGCCAAGAAAATAGAGAAGAATTCGAAGCAGAAATAAAGAAGATGCAACAGCACTTGATGATTATGAAAAATGGAATGAAACCTCTACAAGCCACAGCAAGAAAAATACAAAATGAGAACTCGGACTTATCAATACCAATACACATCAGGTCAAGCAGCAAAAGTAGCAAAAGATGGGTTCTTCTGACTGTTCTTACCATAGCGAGTATTTACTTTTTGAAGACAGTCAAAATAAAAAAACTGTTGGTCAATGAAAATATAGGTTTGAGAAATTGGAGAAATACCACTATCTTCATTTACGATAAGTCTATTGAGAAGCTCAATCTCATGAGCAAAATACTCCATCTCTGAGGAGATTTGACACAAGAACTGTATAAAAACTTAGTATTCAGTGATTTCTTTTTTTTACTTGTTTAAATAATACCCCTACACTATGATCGGCAATTTTGGATCAAATTGTGTTGAGCAATAAAAATGAAGCATCGTTTCTAATGTAATCTAGATCTCGATTTTATCTCAAAGCTCAAATTTCACTTATCATTTTCACTTTTCTTTGCGGCCTTTTTTCCATCATTATCCTTCCTTCCCCCCCCCCTCCTCATGAACAGTCGAGATGAGCGTTTATTGTGTTTTGGAGGGGGATAATATTTCAGCACTTTGAAAAATCATTGCTCAAATGGTCAAATTGTTCAAATTAAAAGAGTTGCACCATTGAATTCGAGATTTTTTGCTTGATTTTTTTATATATTCATCTCAAAGTGGCGGGCCAACTTCACGTATTTGGCCCGGGCGGCTTGCGATGCGATGCGCAACCATTGCGCATGGCGCCAAACGAGGCATGTAAATAAACATTTTTACAAAAAGTTGATCTTCAAAAACTAGAATTCATAGGTTTTCAATGATTTTTGTTCACATCAAACGTCTCCAATCAACTTAAAAACATTGCCTGTCTGCTAGTTCGCATCGCAAATGAGATAAATATTGGCATCACACGTTCATGTAGGTAAAGTGAAATTACAATAAACATTCATCAAACATGGAAGAACCTGTGCCAACTACCGAGATTTCCAAGAAAATCTGTGCTATTGATAGGGAAGCAGTGCACCGCATATGTTCAGGACAAGTAAGTTCAATCGTTGACTGATGAATCTACATATTGATCTCCATGTCACATTTCGACAGGTTGTATTGAATCTTGCCACTGCTGTGAAAGAATTAGTGGAAAATAGTTTGGATAGTGGAGCAACTTCTATAGAAATAAGACTGATAGACTATGGTAAAAGTTGTATTACCGTAATTGATAATGGATGTGGTGTCTTGGAAAAAGATTTTGAAGGACTAGGTAATTATAAGAAACAAATCACTTCTTGAATGATTCAATATCCATCATTGCGAAAGTGTTAACTCTGAATATTTCAATTGTTATAGGTCTGAAACATCATACATCAAAACTCAAAGAGTTTTCTGACCTTCTGGAGGTGGGTACTTTTGGTTTCCGTGGAGAAGCTTTAAGCTCTTTGTGTTCCTTGTCAAATCTGAGTATCACAACTAAACACATCTCCTCATCACATGCTTTCAAATTGATGTTTGACAAAAATGGAATTTTAATTCGTAAACGAGAAACTGCTAGGCAGCAAGGTACCACTGTATGTGTTGAGAACATCTTCAAAAACTTACCTGTGCGAGCAAAAGAGTTTGAAAGAAATATCAAAAAAGAATTTTCCAAAATGGTTCAAGTTCTGTACAGCTACTGCTTAGTTGCTACTGGTGTGAAAATCAATTGCACAAATGCTGTAGGGAATAAACCATCTACTTCTGTTATATCCACTACAGGATCAGTCAATGCTATAGATAACATAACAACTCTTTTTGGAAGAAAAGTTAGAGAGAGTCTGATAGAAATAAAAGCTGAACGACCAAGCAATGAAATTCTAGAAGAGTTCAATCTACCGACTGAAGTTGCTATTAATTTTACATGGGATTGTCATGCCAGTACCAGTAGTCACACTTTAGGAAGGTCTACTCCTGACAGACAGTTCTTTTATGTGAATGGTAGGCCTTGTGACCCTGCAAAAATTAGCAAACTAATTAATCATATTTATCACAAGTACAATAACAAACAGTACCCATTCGTTTTTTTAAACATCAAGTTAAAAAAAAACTGCACCGACATTAATGTCACTCCTGATAAAAGGACTATACTATTTACTCAAGAAAATTTGATTCTTGCTGCTATCAAAGCTAGTTTTGATAAGGCATGGAATATTGCTCAAGGAACATTTACGATTAAAACGCTTGAAGAATTGAATTTCAAACTCAATAAGAGAGTTATGTTGGATTCTCCTGAAGAAAGTCCACCTCTGAAAAAGATAACAAATCAGCAATCAAACTATAAGAACAGAGAAGATGAGAAAACTTTGAAAATTTCAGAAAACCTGAGAACTAAATTAGACAGATTTAGATCCAAGAATAATGATGATTCCAATCGTCATGTAGACGAAGAAAAATCACCTCCACCTAGCTTTCCTGGTAAAGCTTCTGATACTCATGATGATATGTTGAAAGAGATAGATGAGAAATCGAACTCTTTAACGGAAAAAAAATGCATGAGTGTGGCAGAAGGTGATGAATACTTGCCAGCAAATGGAGAAAATGATGAGTGTATCAAGACTGAAGAAATGCCAACATTGGTAGAAATTGCAAGAGAAAAAAGCTATGAAAATCAGCTCTGTACAGATAGTGAATGGGATAATCATAAGCAAAATAAACTCAAAGATGTAAGTATGATCATCAACTTAGACAGTATTAAAAACAAATTAGGAGAACTGAAAAATATTCAAGAATCAATAACACAGCAGAACAATCGACTGAAGTACAGAACAAAATTGAGTTCTAAAGCTTCAGATGTAGAAAAGGAGTTTGAAAAAGAGTTATCAAAAGAATCTTTTAACAAGGTAATGTTTTGCTTAGACTAAATGCTATTTTTATAAGATCCTAATCAATCAACAATTCTTTGCAGATGCAAATAATAGGGCAGTTCAACTTAGGATTCATCCTGGTGAAACTTGAAGGGGATATCTTCATCATAGATCAGCATGCAAGTGACGAAAAGTACCGTTTCGAGAAGTTATCAGATGAAATAAAACTCAAGACTCAAAAGCTCATCGCGCCAAAATCTTTAAATTTATCAGTGTTGAATGAGTCTATACTAATAGATCATCAACATATTTTTCAGAGCAATGGCTTCACATTCAACATCAATTATAAAAGTAAGCCACTGTTCTGTGTTTTCTGATAAATCTATCTCATGGTGATCATTTGTATAAACTTCTAGGCGATCCAGGTAACAGAGTCCATTTGACAGGAATGCCTGTCAGTTTTGATTGGCAATTTGGTCAAGAAGATATAGAAGAGCTAGTTTTTCTAATCAGAGAAGGAGGTATTGATGGCTCTGGCACTAATAAAATTCCTCGACCAAGTCGAGTTTGTCAAATGCTTGCCTCAAGAGCTTGTCGTGGAGCCGTGATGATAGGAAAAGCGTTGGATTTCGTTGACATGCGTCGATTATTAACGCAAATGAGCCAAATGAAGAATCCTTGGAATTGTCCTCATGGAAGACCGACCCTTCGCCATTTGATTTCATTGAATTTCGTGAGATGATATGTTTTATAAACTTGCTAAAAATTTAAGTCATGATAGTCAGAGAGAATTCCATCACGAAAAAGACTCACAATATGGTAAATGAATGTCACTGAGTGGACTTTGCTTTCATCACTAAAAACCAGTATCCATAGGCTTCACATGTATTTTAATTGATTAAAAAATGTTGTTTAAAAATTTTTTATATTGCTTGCCTAAAAATCTCTCTTTTATCAGTATTACTTCGAAGCTAATGGAAATCGAAGATTAGTTATAGTAATTTCTTCAAGATATCCGAATGAAACACTTATGCACAAACACATTTGTAAATTGTACATGTTCTGTTCAATTAAAAAGAAACTTTGCACGTGAATAGCTTCAAGTTGTATATAATTGTAAAAATAGAAAACCAATTTAGTGAAACATATGTACATGAAGATGAAACAACTATTTCCATTGTGTACCAAGCTGTACACATGCAAACTGTACTATACACTGATAGTTCTAAAAACATTTAAACCAGATAGAGCAGTGGATATCATGGTTCCTGGACACTGAGGATGCCAGTGCAGTTCCTTTACATCAGTCTGCCCTTGATGAATAAATAGTAACTGAGGTGGTAACTTGGATAAATCTTCATCTTCAATGTCTTCTGAATCATCTGCCTCAACTGATAGATCCCACTGAGCTATCTGATCATCAGCCCCACCAGATGCAAAAACTGTGGCTTCTTGTGGATGCCACTCAACTGTTGTCACTGGAGCAGTATGCTGCTTGAAAGTTGCCAATGGGGATGCACCATCATTTCTAAAATGTCTTAAATCCCAAACTCTGATGGCTCCATCATCTCCTCCAGAAACAAGGAACTGCGATTCTTTTTTATTCCATGATATGACATTGACATCAGTAGAGTGTGCATTAGATGCTGTTCTCATGCATGCGCTCTGTGGATTTGCCCTAGTGTCCCAAATTTTGATGCTGAAAAAAACCATAAGAAACAAAATCCATGATAGAGAAACTTGACAATCTAGATCATAATCTATCTAATTGTATCCACGTGGTGGGACTGGAAAGTCATCAAGAAACCTGTTGTAAATTATTTCGCGGAATCCCATGGCATCCCATGGGACTTTGTGGGAGTTGGCCCTGGGAAAATTTTCAATCGTGATACTTGCGAAATTTGGCATCGGAGACGTGCAGCATACAAATTCCGACCATTATTTACAAATTTCGACCGTTATTCCTTCGGTTCACGAGGTGGGTATGCATGCCAAGTAAAGAATCAAGATAAGTAATTTTTCCAGGGCCAGGTCCCACGAAGTCCCATGGAGTCCCACAGAATTATTCCCAGCAGGGAAGTTATGACGTTTGCAATGAACATTCTTGAAAAATAAGTGTTGGTAAAAATGCACGGCGAAAAGGTGTTACCAAGATTGTTCTTAAGACCTGTGAATATACATTATACATATATATTGAGCAGGATATCTTTGGAAAAAAGGCATTTTTCATTTTTTTAATAGTTAAAAACCACCAGTTACTTGTTTATTATTGATCAAAGGCATAATTTTATATGACATGATACGTGGCCCGAGATCCCGTCAAATCAAAGGCAGATCATTAGTGAAAAAAACTGACTTTCCAGTGATTACAAAATGAAGCATAGAAAAGTTCTAACTGTCTGACCATTGATTCTAATATTCTGAAAATACAACATTCTCAGCATTTCGTGACAGTTGGAGATTCCAAAGGAAAAATTAAAATGACTAGAACTGAATACGCGCGACTTTTGGCATGCCTACTTTGCGGTGATCTGCAGCTTGCGAAACAAAGATTATTTTGAACGGTATCAAATCAAGTAGAGTCACATGTAGAAACAGTTTAGTCTGTAAGATGTACAATTTGTTTGAGTGACTTGCAGTTACTCAATTCCATGACACTAATAGTAAAAAAATGGATCCATTATTTCTCTTCTTCAAGCTGCATTGATCATGAGGTAAACCATGTTTGGAATCATAAAATTAATGGATTTGGGGATATGCTTTTCTATAAAGACAGAAGATCGAAGGTACATTGTTTAAATCTATTCATGGAAAGAAGGATGGGTACACAATTCACCAAAAAATTTTTGAATACCTTTTATCTACTGAGCAGGATGCTAAGACATTTCTTTCACTTGGAGACCACTGAAGATCTTCAACACTATGTGGAGCATGAGAGCTATAAGGTCTTTGATCAACATGCCAGATTTGACCACGACCACTATCATCACAACGCCATACGTGGATATTACCCTTGCAATCTCCCGATGCTATTGTGCCTTTTTCTGTAGGGCACCAATCCAAACCATATCCTTCACTCAAGTGCCCTTTGAAAGTGAAAGCTGCTTTCACCTCATTATCAGACTTGCTATACTTTCTCTGATACGAAGACAATAGAACTGGATCATCAATAGCACTAAGCTGCTCCCGTAAATCCCACAGAGAAACGCGGCCCAGTTCGCTCCAACTGGCAGCAAAAATTGTGTTGCCAACTTGAGAACACCTAAATTATAAAATAATCGTAGGAAGATGATTTATCCAATGAAAGGAGCTCTTTATGTAAGACAAATGTAAATACCTTATTCTATTCACACACCCTTGATGTTTGATTGTTGCAGTACTCATAACAGGAGTTTTTTCATCATCTTCTTCATCAGAGTCACTCGATTCATCATCAGAGCCATTCTTCTGCTTTGTGCCATAGAGATTAGTCATTTTCATGACCAATAAACTATTCACATGAGCTCTTGGAGCTTGAGTACCAGCAATGAGGTACATGGTCATAGGGTAATTCTCCCGTGAGGGACCCAGGTCATCTTTGAGTACATCAAAACTGAGACATGGTGCTCCAGTTTGAGCCCGATGTATCATACGATAAGCTGATTCATCAACAACCAGTTCTTCATTATCTTCAATTTTTTTGCCAGGCAGATATACTTTTTTTGTTCCCTCATCTGCTTCATTGTCATCTGGCTCTCCATCTTCATCCATGTCGCTATCATCTTCCTCACCATTACTACTACTACTACTTTCAGCGCTAAACTCATCCTCCATCTCATCTTCCTCCATGTGTTCTACTTCCTTAGCATTAGACATGTTGTAACGTAACTGTAAGTTAAATTGACTGTAAGGCTTTACTCGAGTAGTACTACCATAAATAAAGGTGAGGTTTGTATTAAATAATTTAACAACTTTGAAATCACGAGAAATAACAAGAATGTCAAGGTGAACTGACAGAGTCAGTATAAGAAAACAATTGTACATTGAAGCCCACTTTGGCCCAGACCAAAGACCCTACACAAAGGTAACCTTAAACTCCAGCTCCCTCGACTCAGGTAGCTTCTCGGATTTCAAAGGAATTATTCTTCACTTGCGTGTGAGTTGAAAAAACTCACATTTGCTGATGCAACTGTCACAAGCCCTAGAGATCACTCCTGAAATTGAAACTAATAAGTATTTATCAAAATACTGTCGGCGAAACGGCGAAACGTCAGTCACATACAGTCACTACAGTACAGTACAGTGCCATCATAGTGTCCACTCCACGTGCTTTTCGCAAGGTTGTAATGGTCCCGAACATGGCGGTGTTTTTACGCCATATGGTCCCGAGTGAGCTTACACCACGCATTCAAAGTTCGAGGACGAGTTGACCTGACTTATGAAGGAGATAGCATTCTCGGAATAGCCCAACCCGAATCGGGGGATGAGATTTGTTTTTGAGCTTTCTTCAGCAATTTCGAAATATGCAATTACGCCCTCTTATATCTTCTCTGTCAGCAGCTTATTTAAGCCCTTTTTCCAAATTCTCTTTGGCTGAGCGTTAAGTTAAGCCCTTTTGAAATATTTAGGCTGCAAATAGGCCCTTTCTGACTCAGAAATTCTGAGACGCCCTTTTAAAATTCTGTCAAAGCAGTTATACGCCATTCTGAAAAGTTTTGACTGCAGGCAGGCCCTTTCTGCATCAGTGATGTCTGTTCAGCCCTTTTTAGATTAAATTATAGTAGCAGTTATGCCCTTTAGAAATGTTTTGGCTGCGATTAGGCCCTTTCTCCAACCCGTGAAGGCAAGCGGGCCTTTTTTACATATCTGATTCTGTTGCCATCGTGCATTTAGGCCCTTTTTGCAAAATTTCGATGACTACGACTGTATATAATTATTCAAGACATTTCTCGTCAGATTATTGAGTAATGAGTATTCATAACACGCTCTGCGCAGTAATTTTGTCCAGACTGACAAAAGAACAAATGATTCATTGAACGAGAGTAGGAGGAAAGCAAGTACACTAGTCATCTAATTTAGGCATAAGAAATCGATTGAAAAAACTTCATACGGAACCAAAAAAGAACTTGCATTTTTTCGAGTCGAGAAAAAATGAAATGGTCAATAATCGAATGTTTGATAGTTTTATCGGATCACTGCGGATTAATTGACCAGTAACCAGAGTAGTCGTGGTAAAATTTTTATGCTGAATTTCATTAAACCTATCCTCAGGGAAACATGTGATCGCCTCTAATATATATAACCTTTCGTAGCTTCAGTGTTCCTTTTATAACAAAAAGTTATCGCCATTAGGATTAAAAAGATTTTAAATTTAGGAAGTGTAAAACATTGTATGATATTTCGATATTCATAAGGTCTGCATCGCCTCTCCAACAAAAATGTCAAACTAACTCATGGATTTCTTAACCCTTCAATTACCAACGTCGAATATAGTCACACTCCAACCAATACCAGAGATTAGAAGGCCAATACGTGGTAGACTTGGCACGTCTAGTTAAATTCATCCAATTTCCAAAACTGAATACAATGAGTGATATCAAAATTAAGTTATTTCCTCAAAGCTCAGCCGTCTTTGAGGATCGGTATGAACATTTCCGATGGTTGGGAAATTCACGGTTTTCCTGATAAATTTCTCAATAAAGTCAGTTTTGGAGGCCAGGCAGAAATATATGACTTTTAGAATTTTTGAAGAAATTATGTTGAAAGTTGCAAAATCCAGTCTCAAAATGATTTTGTCATAGTAAATAGACCTTGAATGACCTATTGAAGCTGAAAATTGGTTATATTGCAAATTTGAATATTTTTTCTCGTTCTGATTATGGATGTTGAGCACTTAACTTGTTCATCACTTGAAAAATAATAAATTCAACGATTTAAAGAGGGTCACATTTGTAAGAAAATGTTGAAATATGAACTTACATCCATGTCCCGATTCACGGAGAGGAAGTTTCAGCGTTTTAGTCGCGAATGGAATTTCGAGTGTACCAAAAGTCTACCACGTTGGTAAATAATGTATTCTGAGCCCAAAAAAATCTGATGAAGAATGCATTTAGAGCAATGCTAGGTCATTGAAGTATTGAAAAACTTGTGCGCAAACTACCAGTTTCCAGAGAAAGTGCTCAAAATCCATCACCGACCTTACTGAAGGTTTTCATTTTTCAAAATATTTACCCAAATCGAGCACCAAAAGTTCATTCAATGTCTATTTGTCCAACAAGATCATTTCGAAATAAAATTTTGCAACTTAAATCATAATTTCTTCAAAAGATACAAAAGTAATCATCACCCTGACCTCCACCAAAACTGACTTTATTTAGGAATTTTCCAGGAATATTCAAGAACTTCCCACCCCTCGGGGAATATTGATAGTGATTCTTAGATTCCTGGCTATTGTTCCGCAATACGCTGATTTGAAATATCGAAGATATTTCGTAAAGAGCGTAATGGCGGTTATACGCCCTTATTGCTGTTGGGCGGTTTTCGGGAACTTACAAAGTAAATGTGGTTACGCCCTTCGTTCACCCACTCCCTCAAATAGCTCTCCAATCCTGACTTCTAATAACGTATCCTTAATATTTTCTCCGCTCGTATTTCATTCAGATTCGCTCACTGTTGCACCCGGGCCATTTCGGAGAACTTGGCTGAATGCCTGCACCAGGGAGTCTGGAAAAAACCCCAATATATTTTTTGTCAGTACTATATGCTGGTATAGTACTAAATAAGAATTTTTTTTTTGGATTTTTATCAAGGCCACTGTGGGCCCTAGGACCCATGAAAGGTCCATTCAAATCCCCTTTTTAGCCAATTTTCAGAAAATCATAGCTCCGACTTTTTCTTTATCAAGACTAGTACATACTTTTGAGAAAAGAATTGTCCAAGAGCGATAATTGAGCTGAGCAACTTCTAGGAGCTATTTGCTGAGAGCACATTTTAGCGATTTTTGGGCTTGCTTCAAAGTGATCTAGCTCCTTTTGTACATGTTATAATCGACTTTTACCAGTGGTCATTTTGAAGATCTTAAAAAAACCTCCAATTCGATCACTGGTAAAATTCGATTATCAGCTTCGTCATAGGAAATACAGTCGTTACAAGTTGAACAGGTTCGTAAAAATGTCGAACTTTGAGTTCAATTGAAAAAAATTCGTTTTTTTCCTTCGACCCCAAACCTGGACGAATATGTTTTGTGATACGAATACTGCCAATCAGAACAATAATCTGGATGGGATATTAGACTCTCGATTTTATTCAGCCAATTTAAAACATCCTACTTCAGATCTGCCCTACTTGGTCAACAATAAATATTTTAAAAAGCTTCTGTGATGCTGCCAGAGTACATGGCATTTCGTAGCACTTGAAAGGATAATCTAGCAAGGGGGCTCAAAATACATCGGACTCTGATAGCCGACTTAATTCATCTTTGTAGAATAATAATATATCAATCGTAATATATATGTACAACCTAATGATCAATCAATTGTGAAACATGGTGAGGTTCGTTGCTGACAGGTGGGAATCATGTATCTGGGTTCGTCTTTTGATTGAAAAGATGGAATTATGATCCTTTCAGTACTAAAAGGTTTCATCAAAAATAGCAGACTGAACTGTATGAGTGTTTTCGAGATATTTTATGCAATTTATTGCCCATCTTTTCTAAAGGTGCGGTCAAATTGGGTTCACCCTCTTGCGAACGCTAAAATAATCATTTTCTGGGGCTAGGGAGACGGTTCCAGCAGTTTTAGCCCAATTTCCCGTTTAAATACACGAATACTCTCCTATACTCACAAGGAGAACACCAACCTTGCGGGCCCTGGCACTTGACAGAACTCTGGGAATTATCTTGTTTTGGTAAGAATTGAAGGTACTTAAAGGGTTTTTGGCCTATGGGCCTTTCATCTCGAGATACAGCTATAAAGATTAGCATTGGCCACTCGATTGGCCTCCTTTATATAGATATGGGCAATTCTCAGGACTTATACGGTTTCGACTCTGAAATTTAGAGAATTTCCAGAATGGCAGCACACCTCCCATGAACTTTTGTTTGGTCCAAGGAATGCTCAAACAATGATGAAATACTTGCGTGAATCACTTTGGAGCTACGCCGTGGATTTGTGAGGGAATAGAAGATTCTCCTATGTATTTGGATGGGAGACTCGTATTCCCGACATTCTAATTGGCACGTGTGTATGTGAATATATGGCATCCTCAGTGTTGGAATAGAGAAAAAAAGATACGTTTAATATTTTACAGTGTCATCTGAAGGTCTGTGGTACAGAATGAAGATGTGCCTCAGCCGCCAAAATGCTCATTTTCGTCATTTGTCAATCCTCACAAGCCTCGCATCACGACCGAGATGAGGCTGTAGTAGGGGCGATTCTCATAGTCATTTCTTGAGGTACAGATATCAGTTTTCACGTGGTTTCAATCCCAACGGAATCGAAATTTTCGTGTGCTACACGAAAAACGATTTTTCTGACCCCATTTACGCAAAAATAACTTTTCTCATTTTAAGCCGCATCGTCGTGCGGAATCGAGCACACTATCGTTCTTGGGCTAGATTTGTAGGTTTTTGGATGTAGAATAAGATGTCGTTCCTACAGATACGAAATATTCACCGCCCCGAGTGCTGCATCCATTAGAAGAGCGATACAGGAAAACAAGTAAAATCGGAGCTCGCTCCAACGAATCATCACCACTCTGACGTATTGATAGGCGCAGCCTCGGGCGAAAATTATATGTTTCTATATATTATAATCCATCCCATATCCAATTTTCAGACCGATCGGTGAACCGCCCCGCCTGTGGAGAGCTAAGGCGTGAGAGAATTATGACCCTGTTTGGTCGAAAATTGCGATTTTGTCACGAAGAAGCGTCTTCCAGTACCTTTCTATAGCAAGTAGGAGACTTCTGAATGATGCAGAACTGTTGAATATGAGTGGATCTTCAAAATGATCTAATGCGAGCGGCGGAAAAACGCGACTGTTCTTCTGACAACGTGAAAATAGATCTGTTCGGACAAACCGCATATAATTCGTGAGATTTGCCCATGTACTGACAATGCTGATCTCCACATTTATATCTCAAGTTAGGAAGCCTGTGGGACTAAACCTTTGGAGATATCTTCATTTCTCAACAAAACAAGACGATTCCCAGAGTCTCGTCAAGATCTAGAACCCGCAAGGTTGGTGTTCTCCTTGTCAGTCTTGAGAGGTTTCGATTAACTCGCATCACGAATTTTCGACATACATTTTAATACCTACAAGCAAAAACTGTAACACCGAATGCGAGACTTAAAATTAGATTTTGGCTCTGTTCGGAAAAATATCATAGGGCTCAGCTCATTTTGAGGCTGTGAGGATAAATTTTCAAGCATTTTGTAAAATGCATCCAAGCAATACTGGCTTGTGCTAGAGGTAGGAGCCAGGCTGTAAGTGTCACAAGCTTAGATGAGCTTTAATTTTAGATTAATCTTGCATGGATCATATTATTTCGCCATCGGCACATTCATGGGATACAGAGAAAAAGTCTCGCAAATCGTCCGCGAGATTTCATGGAATTTTCTAGTTCTTATTGCAAAATTCGGCAGAATGTCTGGGATAATTTTCGAGACTAAAGCCGAGACAGTCATGTCTATGGCTAAAAGTATGACATAATTTGCGAAACTGTAACCCAGACCTCAAGTGTATCGCTCGAGGTCTGGTCTATTTTCCCAGACTAAATTATTAGAAATGTTATAAGTACGATGCGAGGTCTGGCATGATTCGCCAGACCACTGTAAAGACTGATTGCCAGATTTTCTAGCGAGTGTCGTGAGACGCCTGGAATTTCCACCCAGACGCGGTGCGGTACCAACGCTTCGTGACATTGGTTTTACGACGCCCACAATTTTATGCGCGTATCGTTAAATTGAGTTTTGATGAGCCAAATCCTATCGAAATCAATCAATGTCTTTTTTTTTGTCATTCTACATGGACGGGGTGGATGCAAAATAACACTATCAGCAAGGCTCCTCCGATTTGCACCTGGAACAAAAAATCTCGCAAAAAATAGCACACAATGAAGGATTATAATTTCCTTCCAATAGATATTTTCGAAATTGTTGCGCGAGAGGATTATATGTAATCGTAATAGAAATTGGATCGGTCGCTAATAAGGACGACGAGGTTATATGCGGGCAGTACAGTTTAGCCCTTACATTTACTCAAAATTTAGGGTACTGAGAAAACTTGAAAATACTTATCTGTTGTGCAGATCGCATCCGTCGAGTCATGGCGAGAATTTTCCTCCTGTCAAACAGATAGTTCTCATCAGTAGAGAGCCTGGAGCGTCCAAGTCAGGGTCTTTGAAATTTTTTGATCGTCAATATTGTTGTCAAGCGAACGGAGTGAACTTGCTCAGGTTCAGTACTGCTCAGTAGGGCGGGCCGAAAATCCATTTTTCCCGGGAATCGCTTTGCGCTAGTGAAATTTCACTGTCTTTTGATGAGAAAATACAGAAATTTTTTCGCTGCTTGTTCAAGATTAAGTTTTTCAGGGGGAGCAAGAGCCTTGAAGTTCAAGAAAAATGAAGAAAAACGTGTTTTTCGACCTTTTTTCGCTATTGTTTTGAATGAATCTTAGCTGCATCTTCACATTTTGATACGTGCTTTAGTTTATCTTGAAGCTTGTTCCAAAATCTATAAAATAAGTTGAGGTACGTCCTAATTGAATAGCGCAGACCGAAGTTGTTGTAAATCTACGAAAAATGGTTTTTCCCCCTTTTTCTTACGTTTTTCATCCGCGGTCATCAGGAAGCTTTGTGATATATAGCCACCCGACAAGGAGAACTCTGTCCAGATTGTTACGCTTAGGCTTCCACAGTTTTCACTATTTTGCGTTTGAACGAGGAAAATCGCCTCTCAACTGCCGAGCGATGAAATTTTGTGATGGGGCAAAAGTCTAGGAGATTTTTAAAAAATTAAGAAAACCATGACGTTTGGATGGCTCTTCCAAAAGTGACGCGATAGAGCGCAGACTATTTTCTTCGACTGAGTCGTCATGTGACCATTTCTCATGTATTTTCACCCGTAGAAACCAAAAACGAGGTCTACTTAGGCCTCACGGGTCAAGGGTCTTTGTAAATCGAGAGATACCGATCCTGGCGATAAAACTAAACTTTTCCAAAAAACATCCAAATCCATTCAAATCGCTGTGTTGCCGAGGAGAATGTTATAATGGGCCTGGATCCTTATTGGGCCACGATTTCCTACGTAAGGTATCTGTGCCTAATTTGCCCCCATTCCCTAATTTGCCCCCATTCAAGTTCTCACATGTACGAACCCGCAGACCTTGCCCCGCATTTTTTTCATGTTTGTTACGTTAAAATATGAGAAAATAAATGTTTTGGACCGATCCTAGATGACCCGCGCCTTTCTTAGAACAGAAGAACTGATTTCGCTACTTCCGACTTCTTTTTTGTTATTCACTAAAAGTTATGCCAAACAAAATTGATGGAATCAATTTTAACGAGTCTTAACTCATTTTCTTTGTCTTTGTCCCAACTTTAGAATGCTTTTTGCAGAATTGCAAAATTCGATTTTTAGCCGATTCTACGCCCATGTCACTAGAAAAAGTGCAGTGTTCCTAATTTGCCCCTATAGTCTTTTTCCAAACTCATTCCTCGGTCCATTAAGATGCACCAATTTACCTCAAAAAGTTTCAAAGGCATTAAAAAAAGCTACAAAATGAGCTAAAGTACGTCATCATCACGAAAAACCCGTATAATCCCATGAAAATAGGCCTCTTTTCCCTGTGGGGGCAAATTAGGAACACACTGACAAAAACTCGCAAAAAATCTTCTTTCGCGAAAATCAAGATATCTCGGCTCTAATTTGTTCAAATTGAACGTACCTTAGCTCATTTTCAAGGTCTTGAAACAAGCTCCAAAATGAGCTAAACTACGTTGAAAAATATAGAGATGAGTTGAAATGGCGAGTGAAACAAAAGTAGTGGGGGCAAATTAGGCACACTTACCTTATTTTGTCCTTCTGAAAACGAGCTTGGATGCGTCAAACTCAAGTATTGAGCAAATGACGACGGAAGATTTTCATCCTATCTTATGCATGGACTGACTATCCTTATTATACACAGGGTTGACACATCTATCATCAGCTAGTCTTCACTTGAATTTCACGCACTGGAGCTCCATGGAACCATGCACCGGGATCGTTTTCGGGAGCTCAAAATACGTAGGAAAATAGAGTTCCATGAGTGATTCAGGTCTATTCAAATTCTCTTCTCAGCAGCACAGCAATTTGAACGGATTCGGGCGTTTTCCGGAAAAGTGTAGTTTTATCGCTAGGATCGGTATCTCGCGATTTACAAAGACCTCGACAAAGACCCTCGATTCCTAAGGCCTAAGCAGACCCCGTTTTTGGTTTCTACGGGTAAAAATACATTAGAAAGGGTTGTTCATATGACGACTCAGTCGAAGAAAATAGTCTGGACTTTATCGCGTCACTTTTGGAAGAGCCATCCAAACGTCATGTTTTTCTTAATTTTTTAAAAATCTCCTAGACTTTTGCCCCATCACAAGATCTCATTGCTCGGCAGTTGAGAGGCGATTTTCCTCGTTCAAACGCAAAATAGTGAAAATGTGGAAGCCTAAGCGTAACCATCTGGACAGAGTTCTCCTTGTCGGGTGGCTATATAACGCATAGCTCTCCAATGATCGCGGATGAAAAATGTAAGAAAAATGGGGAAAACCCATTTTTCGTAGATTTACAACAACCTCGGTCCACGTTACTCAATTAGAACGTACCTTCTGGAACAAGCTTCAAGATAATCTGAAGCACGTATTGAGATATGAAGATGCACCGAAGATTCATGCAAAACAGTAATGGAAAAAGGTCGAAAACACGTTTTTCTTCATTTTTCTCAAACTTCAAGGCCCTCGCTCCACCTGAAAAACTCAATATTGAACATGCAGCGAAGAAATTTCTGTATTCTCTCGTCAGAAGACAGTGAAATTTCACTAGCGCGAAGCGATTCCCGAGAAAAATGGATTTTTGGCCCACCCTACCTGCTCACGTTGCTGTTTTCATGTTGGCCCACGAGGATGTGATGTTCCCGATCCATCCAACATTGTTTGCATGCTTCCCAAGCTCTCTACCGACGACAGTTATCTGTTTGGCAGGAAAAAAACTCTCGCCACGGCTCGACGGATGCGATCTGCACATCAGATAAGTATTTTCAGGTTTTCTTAGTACCCTAAAGGACCGCCATAAATCATAGGATTTTGGGTTTCAGGTAATCCTGTCCGTTTGGTAATCGAACGATAGATTTTAACGAGCAGAATAAAAGTCTCAATGGGCACAAGGACCGACAACGTATTGTTTTTGAGTAATCGTGACAAAAGTTGCCCGAGCTTGCAAGCTAAAATAGGGCGTTATGCCATGTTCACAAGATATGCGCTACGCACTCAAACCGCTCGTTAGTTTGTCCATTTTTCATATTGTGAGATCTGCAATAGAGTTGGTAAGTAATTCGAGACTATTCGCCCACCGCTCTCATAAGATTGGATTGAGAAATAGTCGAAAATTGCTCGAGTTTGAAAGACCAAATGGGGGGATTGTCTGCAAGTCCAACGAAGCTGTGATATAGCTCACCCTTGCACGGAAAAGTACCCAAAGAACAGCTAACCATTTCGAACGAAACACCAGTTTCTTTTGATAGATCGATTTACTGCACTCATTTCCTATCGATGCGCGCGGCATTCATTGAATGCCTGCGAATCTTTGACTAGAACATGGTGACTCTTTTTGGAGGAGCTCTCTCCGGAAAAGCTTCTCTGAAGCTTCTCTTTTGGTGCTGAACAAGGGCGGGCTATTTCACAGTTTTTCTGCTAGACCTCTGCAGAAAATCCCTCCGACTTCTTTCTCTCGAACTCGAGCGATTTTGGGCTATTGTCATTGCGAAGACCTTCGAAAAGCAGAGGTAAAAAAATATCAAACAATTTATGAACTCCTTTGCGATGAGATGGCGAGTTTCACAGAATGGAATGAACAGGCTAACGTAGAATTCGAATGCATACAGCATCTTGTAAACATTGCATAACCCTATACTACTTCAGCTTGCAAGCCCAGGCAACTTTCATCACGAATCACTCAAAAATGATACCTTATCGGTCCTTGCGCCCTTTGCGACTTTTATTCAGCTCGTTAGAATCTATCGTTCGATTACCAAACGGACAGGATCACCTGAAACCCAAAATCCTATGATTTATGGCGGAGTCCTCCTGAGTAAATGTAAGGGCTAAACTGCACTGCCCGCATATAACCTCGTCCTCCTTGGTAGCAACCAGTCTAACTTCTATCAACACAATTACGTATAATCCTCTCACGCAACAATTTCGAAGATATTATCTATTGGAAGGAAATTATAATCCTTTGTGTGCTATTTTTTGTTCCAGGTGCAAATCGGAGGAGCCTTGCTGATAGTGTTATTTTGCATCCACCCCGTCCATGTAGCGAATGACAAAAAAAGACATTGATTGATTTCGATAAGATTTGGCTCATCAAAACTCAATTTAACGATGCGCGCATAAAACTGTGGGCGTCGTAAAACCAATGTCACGAAGCGTTGGTACCGCACCGCGTCTGGGTGGAAATTCCAGGCGTCTCACGACACTCGCTAGAAAATCTGGCAATCAGTCTTTACAGTAGTCTGGCGAATCATGCCAGACCTCGCATCGTACTTATAACATCTCTAATAATTTAGTCTGGGAAAATAGACCAGACCTCGAGCGATACACTTGGGGTCTGGGTTACAGTTTCGCAAATTATGCCATACTTTTAGCCATAGACATGACTGTCTCGGCTTCAGTCTGGAAAATTATCCCAGACATTCTGCCGAATTTTGCAATAAGAACTAGAAAATTCCATGAAATCTCGCGGACGATTTGCGGGACTTTCCTTGTGCATCCTCATCTGCGTAGAGTCTTGATCAAAGTCTGGCTGAATGAGCCAGACTTTTCGTGATACAATTCGAAGACTCGCTAAGTCTCGTTAGCAAGACTTCCCTCGAGACGTTCAGGGAGACATTTTTTTCCAGACTTTGCACTGTAAAAACGTGCATACATTTCAACCAAAATTTTCAGTCACACTGGTTGAATACAAGAAAGCGTGGTTGAAATTCAACCACCGTAGTTGAATCGAAATTCAAGCACGTGGTTGAAATTCAGCTAACATGAATGAAACTCAATAACTGTAATTGAATGTGGACGACCGAGAATATTGATTCTTTGTATACAAGCTATAGCTTTGATTAGAGTATACAAGACACAAAACCACGATAATTGTTATAAGGGTGTAAGAACTTTGAAATTAAAATAATTAAAAGCCCAGCCGAAACTTGTCCGTCAGCATCTCGCGTCTCGGGTTGCCTATCGGGAGGGCGTGAAAGGTGATGGGTGGCCGTATGGGTCATGGTTGGGTCATGGGTGGGTGGGTTGGTGGGTGAGTGGTCAGGTGGGTTGGTTGGTGGATGGATGGAGTGGAAATCACTAAAGTTCAAGTGATACGTTTCACTGAATTTCAGTGGAAATTTCACTAAAATTTCAGTGAGAATTTCACTGAAAAATCAGTGAAAATTTCACTGAAAAACCAGTGAAAATTTCACTAAAAATCAGTGAAAATTTCACTGAAAAATCAGTGAAAATTCCACTGAAAAATCAGTGAAAATTTTAAAAATCAGCGAAAATTTCACTAAAAAAATCAGTGAAAATTTCACTAAAATTTCAGTGAAAGTCGCTTGAATCTTAGTGGAAGTTCTACTGAGATTTCAATGAAAACCATTGAAAATCGTTGAAAATCGTTCAAGTTTCAGTGAAACTTTCATTGAAAGTCCCGTGGAAATTTCTAGAGTTTCAGTGAAATTCCTGTGTAAATTTCCAGAGTTTCAGTGAAACTCTCACTGAAATTTCAGTGGAAATTTCTAGAGTTTCAGTGGAACTTCCAATGAAATTTCAGTGAAAATCGCTCAAGTTTCCACCGTCTATTAGATTCGAATAGTTGTCTATTTCAGTATAATTGCATCAACGGACGTAAATAACTATTTCGAAATTAGTGTATTGATTGAGTCAAACGAGGTGGGCAATAAGGGTATACATGTTATTCATTGCTGAAGAGAGAAATATCCTTCGTGATTAGTTTTTCATCTAGGTACAAATCATAAGTGCGATAGGATTCATAAGGCGAATAATCGTAGATTTCGCAATATCCTTCCAACAAATTAAATGAATTAAGCGAAATTTCCAGATTCTTACTGGAGATTCAGGAACCTCACTATGCGCAACATCACACCAACTAAATAGTTCTCAATCACAGTTACAAGGTTACATCAAGAAAATTATTTTTTCCGAATCTACTGTATTATGAAATCTCAACGTTACATTGTTGAACTACAGAAGCATTTCAGGGGCTCATACCATATCAGAGACACTTCCAAGCCGGACGAGCGTTACCGAGGTAGGCAATAACGCTAGTACATAATGAAAAAAAAATCTAGAAGAAATCTGAAAGAATTCTACTCGTTTTTTTTTTAAATCTATGTATATGTAAAGAGAAATCCTGATTTATTCCGTTTTGACTTGCTGTACAGGCATCTTCAGAAAAATAGAGGTACTTTAAATTAGATCTTCGTATCAAAAAACTACAAGATCTCTCGAATTTCTCGATGGAATAATGAAGTAATCATTCAATTTCATTCACAATTGTATATTTTCAACGTTTCTCGATGACTGAATCGAGCTATAAATTCTATTATCACACAAAATATCAACTCACCTTGTCTTCCTGATCTATCGAAGTTTTTGTTGCATAAGGCACTGATAGATTTAGAATTTATCACCAACGTAAGATTTTGAGCGATAGAAATCCATCGAAACGTATTACATCGATACAAGGCACATCAATATTCGAATTTGTGCACCTTGGATGCAAGAATTGATGCAGTGAGCTGTGCCGAATCAAATATATAGGGAACAGCGAAATGAGTTCAAGCACAGTTTGCTGTCCTTTGCCGCTACTCACTGATGGTTTCTTGATATCTTTGATCATACCTAGATTCCTGAATCTAGAGCACTAAACTTCGATGAGAAGACAGGTAAACAGATTTCCTACTGAAATCCAGGTTGCGTTTTGTTTTTGTTACCCGTTCTGCCTTTGAGGGTCCGAGAATATACGGTCGTTTACTTTGATTTAGAATAGTATTGGAAATACCTTATCATGTTCTAGCTTGTGTCAAGTGAGAAAGGTCAATTCACGAACGTATGTACGTCACTGAAATCTTCGATATTCATAGCAAGTAGCTGGACTATTTCGAGGTTGATACACTTAATAGAAAAAAAATACTTAATCTGCACGACAATGAATAATTCTCTGTGAAGCCTACCACTGGCTGAATATGATTTGTCAATCGCTTCTACACCCGGAGCATCTGAATCTCCCGAGTTAAGTGTAAAACACTCGAGAACTATTCTTTGTAGCTTGAAGGAATCTGTAATATGAGGCTATAAAACCGTAGAATAGAGAGCTATAAAACCGTAGAAATTAATTATAAGTTGTATGGCTTTCGATTTGGAACCTGAATTCTCTAGTGACCACGTGTAATATTTTTTGTTCCGAACTGTTATGAGAACATGTTACTAATCATGAATGTCAGAGTCTATCAAATACTTTCCAAGATTCCTGGTAATCGACCGTTCTCTAGCTGCACATTCAGTTCTTATTTTGTTGACACACTTACGAAGAATATATGTATGTTTCGTTTATATCCAAAAGCTTTCAACTTTTTATCCACTGTCTCCCCTGACATCCCTAAACTTCCTTGCTCAAGCATACAATTCATGTTATAGGTCGTGGTACATCTACACATAATCAACTCATTCCTTCGGCAAATCGGTGATCCGCGTTACTAAGACCCTGGTCATTGGCCATGATTTCTGGGAAAAATTTGAGTGGGTGCCGTGCAGTTCAAAGATATGCCAAAATATCGAATCATATAGCTAAATGTTGATTTCCGCGGGACCACTGGATGCCAAAATTAATTTACAGATTTTGAGTTGATATGAAATTTAATGTATGCTGTCAATCAGGCACGTTACTTCATTTCAACCACGTCCTTAAAATATCGCTTCAACCACGGTGGTTGAATTTCATTGCTGTATCCATGATTCAAGGTCTGTGCTTATCTGCAAATTTCAAGCAGTGCTTGAAAAACGTACTACTTTTTTTACAGTGTGTGCGAGACGTTTTTTTACACGAACCTTTTCGGAGAAAATTCAGGTTAAGCAACGTCGCGATTCATTATCTGGATTGGTGACGCTCGGGTGGAGCTGCCAGGTGGTTATAGAATATGGGCTATTCCTTCGGTAAGCCAGCAGCCCCAGCCGAGCGATCACCAATCTGGATAATGAGTCGCAAAAACGTTGCTTAACCTAGATTTCAAACCGAAAAAGCTCGCGTGGCCACCACCGATGTTTTTTCCTATTTGTTTATAAGAAGAAATAAAGAAATTTGTTTTTCTGACTCGAAAATGTCGTCCGGGAACTACTGTTTACCAATCTCGTGGATCCCGTATAATCACCCGTACTAATAAAGAGGTTGGAGTAATATTCACCCGACTCAGGCATCCAGACCTTGAGTGGTGGTCACCCATCCGGACAAGATCACCGTCGAACCGTTGTTTGACCTGGATTTTCGATCGAGGCGTGACTATAAATTCAATCATTAGTTTAAAAAATTCAATCACGTGGTTGAGAGAAATACTTCAATCAACTAGTTGAAATGTTGGTTGAAAATTCAACCAAGTTTCTACAATGTGGGATCATGAATTTCAGATGAGACTAAAAAGAGCCGCAACGGACGTCTTACGATAAGGTAAAAGTACCCAACATGCCTTCCAGGGTGTCTACCGGATTTTTTGCAGGACAATAAAAGACTTTATGAGGACTAAAATGGATATTTTGAGCAGTGGGTCTCAAGTAAACAATTTTTCCAAAGTTCAAATGAATGTCAAATTCGACATTCATTTGATTGACGTTGAGGACGATATAATGATTGAAAATCGAAGCTGTATCTCAATTTGAAAAAAGTTGTAGTCTGGATGTGTTGAAGGAGTCATGTATTTCATAAAATTGTTCATTGAGCACTAATTTCAGCTGATGTGCCGATTGTGACATAGTTTGATATTGAATTACTTCAGTACGAACCATGTACCTTCAAGGCCCCTCTAAAGAAATCTCGCATTAGAGGGGCCCAGCCTTGAAGGTTCATGGTTCGAATCGGAGTAGTATAATATCAAACGATGACATAATCAGCATAGCTATCAGTTGATTAAATCAGCTCTTGTTGGCCAAGTTCATGGAATACATGATTTTAGATGGGCATCCGCGCAGATTAAAATGAAGGGAGTCATTTTTTGCACACGAATCTCAAATTTTTGAGGACCGAGACCCGTGATTCGGAACCTTTCAAGGACTTAAGGACTTTCCGAATCAAATAAGGACTTTTCAAGGACTTTAAGGACTTTATGGATTGGTAGACAACCTGGCCTTCTGTAGTCTGTACCCAACATGCTCCCATATGTCGGTCCCAGGAGTGAACACTCGTTAACCTTCTCGCATGCAAATTTTTTCTACGTTTGTTGTGTTAGAATATAAGAATGTAAGTCTTTGAACCAAACCGGGATGAATTCTGTGTATTCCGGAAAATGATTGATAAGTTTTTCCTTTTTTTTCTTTTGCAAAGCTGAGAAACCGATTGAGGGAAAACGGTGCTAAAAATGTCTGGTTTGGCCAATCTCAACGTTTAACGCATTCGATGCCTCTTTTCAAGACCTTCAAAATTTTATTCTGAAATTAGTAAAACTCGTATTTAGACTGATTATGAGCAAAACATGAAGATCGTTTGAAAAAAAAAAAAATCAAATGTGGTGTGTACCCAACAAGCCCACGTGTAGTTATTTATCGGAAGGGTGAACAGTATGACTCTTTTTACCGCCACGTGGTACGTCTTTATCACGTCAAAATAGGTCGTAAAAGTGTTTTGGACCAGCGAAGAGCTTTAAATGTGGTAGCACGCCGATAAAAATGGGTAATGAGAATTTTATGTTACTTTATCGCCGATTTACATCGTTTTTTCGGGAAAATTGAGACAGCTCAGCTCCAGTTGGCCAAAATTAGACGCACTTTAGCCATTTTGAAGGTATGTCAACAAGCTTTGAAATGAGCTCACTTGCATTGAGAAATGTTGAGGTAGACCTGAGTTGCTGGAAAAATGGCTTGGTGGGTGCATGTTGGATACAGCCTTTCGTGAATTCGCAACAAATAACTTTTAGTGGAAATCGTGGTAGCTCTGGCGCTGGTTGGTCAAAATCGAACTCATCTTAGCTCATAAAGGTCTTGGAACAAGCTTTGAAGTGCAATAAAATAAGATGGAAAATATCAAAGTGGGCCAAAACTATTGGCAAGACGGTTTAAAGGGTGCATGTTGGGTAAACTTACCTTGATTGAAAACATGATAACGGCAAACATCTTGGAAATGTTTGATTTAAAGTGATAAGGGAGTAGATTCATTCTGAATTCACGAGAGAGCGACTCGTCATCAACAATGGACTAAAAACTTGTTACGCCAAATATAATATCAGTAACTCTCGATAAGAGCGTGGGAATGCTCGTTTCCGAGTCCCGTACTAAGTTTTTTGACCCGAGTTTGGGAATCATCGCCCAAGCGGAGAACTATCATGCGCCGAGTGTAAAACTATACTTTCCTGCCTCGTCAACGTGGGAAGGAAAACTTGAAGAAAGTAAGCTACTATCCCTTTTTCGAAAGCACACGGAGAAGGCCCAGAGAGCCGTGCAAAAATAGCTCTGTGTCGTCTAAAGACAATGAGTAGGAAGCGACTTCTTTGAAAATGTTTGGAGATAAATACAGAGGGTACGGAGGAACCATTAGCGATACCCGAATCACAATCACTAACCTGTAGTGAAATCAAATTGAATGAAGATATTCTTGATCTAGGTGCCTCATTTTGATTCATCTTAAAAATATTGTTTTGTTATACATGCACAAAACTTTAAGAGTTCCGTTGATATAGCCCATCAATGCTCACGAAACTCTGGATAAGTCGCAGCATGGTGACTAAATTCAGGCACCATCTTTTACGTCTAAGGCGAACGAGTTGATTGATTTTCAAATACCTCCAATATTAAAGTAATCGCCGCCCAATCAAGGTTTTCTATGAAATCCAACTTAGCGTATAATTTGGAAATTGGGGAATCGTTTTGAAAATTGGGAGTAATGACAGTTCTTGAAATTGAACCTCGAATTGAACATTATAAATTTAACACTAGCGCAACGATGAATTGACTTCTATCACGATTCTGAGACGTTGTGGGTGTGACTCTCTTATCGACTTGATAATACAACAATCGGAATTGTCCGTAACACGATAAAATGGCTAATATCTTTTCCAGTAATGGACTGCAAAATCAAACTCCAGTTTCAGTAAAAACACAAATTTGACCAATTTCGAGATTCACGAATGATAATTTGCAAGACAAGCAGAAGAGTGAATCTAGGATTGGACCGCTCATGGATTTCCTCACGTATGGAACAGAAGGCAGAGCTGAAAAATAGAAGTTACCAGAGTTTGCGATTATAAAAGAGATGTATCGCCATTTACATCAACATTGACTCTTTTTAAGAAACAAGTACTTTAAAAATATCCGCTGTGATTCATCAGCAATGTCCCACAGAAAGTAACAAGGTTAGTATAAGAATTCGATTCCGTCAAGTCATTGTTTTACTTATTTTGGATTCCAAAAAGATTATGGGCGTCGTTCGTCGCCTGTACCTTAGGAAAATCATACGATTTGTTTATTCGGGTGACCACGAATGCTGCAAAGTTCCTTAACATCCCCAAAGGGCCAACATTCTGAATTAGGAACTGGCGAAAGAATATTTCCCAGTCACACAGTAGAAAATTTTCAGACCACCTCTTTCATTATACATAATGCATAAATTCTGACCATTGATGAAATTTTCC
The DNA here is from genome assembly GCA_029851415.1 of Eretmocerus hayati. NCBI lineage: Eukaryota > Metazoa > Arthropoda > Insecta > Hymenoptera > Aphelinidae > Eretmocerus > Eretmocerus hayati. The sequence continues at coordinate 49,819,481 of CM056743.1, forward strand.
ATCTTTTCATAGTATTTCTGTAACGCCTTGGATTATGAATAGCATTGCTCGTCAAATGATGTCGGATACCGACATTTCTCAAGTTTTTTCGCGAGTTCTCAAATTTTTTCGCGAATTTTTCAGATACCGTGAATCTAGCAAGAGTAACGCCGATTCTGAAAGAATCAAAGAATTGGCGCTACTTCCTAGACTAATAGTTATAGTATCTCAAAAATCCATCGGAAAATGTAAGAACTGGACAATATCGGTAAATGCGCAAGAGGGATAGGACTCCGTCATCTCCTTAAAGGTTGACTGTCGCTCTCCCCTTTTCGCGAGGAATATCCTGAATTATGACAAACAGCTACCGTCAACCGGGGTAACTTTGGAACGGGGAGGGGGGGGGGGATAACTTTGGAACAACCCATGGAAGAGCGATTATCTGATTATCACCCACAGTTGGCTAGGCAGATGATCCTGAGCTCTCGATACCGGTTCCCTCCACTTGGGACACGCATAAACAATGTCTTGGATTGGCGCGAGAGCCTCCATCAGCAGTGAGTCCATTTGAGAGAGACTTTCTCAAGAGTATGATTCCAATCCAACTGAACGTCTCTTGGGAAAAGCAGTGCGGTTCCTACTTTAGCACGTCGAATCCAAGGTAGCTGAGCTAGGTTTTACTTGTCTGTACACATATCTGGACGAATCCATTGTTGCGTTGGAGTATCCTTAGCCAGTTTCAAATTTGTAGAGTAAAAACTGACAAGTACGTATTTTTTCTCAGAAACTGGGGTAACTTTGGAACACTTGTTCATGTACTCTCAATTATTCCCCAAAATCTATATCATCATCGAATTCTAGTTACTTGAGTAGTCGTCAATGAGAGCTTCAAAATGAGCCGAAGAACGTCTCATTTCAACCCATAGGAACCGAGTTATAGAAATTTTTGTCAGAAACCGACTGAGAAGGTATTTTCCCTCTCGAGAGTTAGCCGCGACGCGTTCACTGAGGTATGCTGAAGGTCTCTATATTTGATTATAGAAGATAAATTCAACCAAATGGACTTTTACAACAGGTCAATGGAAAGCTAAAACACTCAGCTTTCGATTATTGATAGTGAAAATCGATTGCGTGACTCAGTTGATGAATAAATTAACGTATAAATGATGATAACAATTTCTGTTCCAAAGTTACCCCAGTCTGTGTTTAACTTTGGAAGACGACTTTCAGCGCTCATAGCTCCAATCAGAGAAGTCCAAATGGACCTCATAAGCACCGCAATCGAATGCTGAAACTGTAACCTTTCGATTGACTACAGATACAATGCGCTTCTGAAGTAAGACATACAAGCTTCGAGAAGTTCAAGGAAAAAAAAGCAATTTTTCTTCCAAAGTTACCCCGGTTGACGTTATTTAAAGTAACCGGTGCAGCGATCTCTCCAAGGTCAATCGCCTCAAGTATAAACCTTTGGTACAATCTGCGAGGATAAAGGCCTCGATCCCCCATAAGACTCGATAGGGGCCAAGTCGTGCTCCAGGATCGGAACATCTCGCGATTTGCGGAATCCTCCTCAAGAGCGAGAGACGTTCATCCTCACATACGGCACCAGAGACTCATTCCTGGGGCAACTATGCCATTTGCGAATATTTGCACAAAGAGAGAAACAATTCCTCATGTACATCGCAAACATTTTAAAATAACAATCGTGATGATGAGCTTTTCTTGCTCTCTTGCAAAATGCTGATATTTGTTATACTGCCATAAAATATCTAGGCATTTTTCAAAGTATTTAATGATAAAAATTTTAGATATATCTACTAGTCAAGGAAATCAGCCACTTGTGACGTGAAGTCAAGTGACTCTTTCGAAGCTATCCGACGTGTAATATGGTTCGTTCATTGGTTTGAAGATGAATTCAGATGGTATCGATCATCAGACTTGCGTGGGAGTTGAATTGCGAATGATTTATGATTTTCGGTCCGTCTTGGCGGTAGAGTTTTGATGGAAAGCGAGATGGAAAGGAATTGATATAAAAATGATTACCGAGTGATTTACGTTGAGTAAAAGCGTGATTTCACGCTTCGTTGACAAAAGCGTGAAGTCACGCTTTCCGCGAGAGTATTAGCCGAAGGTGGATTACTTCTTTGAGTTTTGAAGATTCAAGTCGGTTGTGGAGTCGAAGCTTTCTAAAACCCAAGTATTTGAGATGAAATTTGTTCTGAGCATGAAGTAAAATTCTCAAGATTACTGAAGCTTCTGCCTTCTAGGCGATAACTTGCGATGAAATACTATTGTGGCAGTGAATAGTAGAGAGCAAAATATTGCCCGGTTGTGCGCAAACATTAATTGTAGACTCGCCTAACTGCTCCTATGTGGATCAGTTTATTAGCAATTCATGTTTGTTAGTAATAATTAGCATAATCGATATATTTTTATATATATATAGTTATACGTATAAAATACAGCTATGATAGCGATATCTCAATCCTCGCGAGGGACAGGTGCAAAACAGTGAAAGGGATGGGCTGGGAGATCGGTGAGGTGAAGCGATTAGTGGTGACCAGCGCTGGGCCGGCGACAGCGGCGCGGATAATAGGATGGGGTGGCACGAGACGGATGTACAAATGGATGATGAGGGAAGTCGTAGGTTATACTTGGATCACGCAGCGAGCCGTGCTGGAGAGCGTCACTGGGTGGTGTGCTTGTTGAAGTGGGCTCCAGACGCGGTGTTGTTGACCAGCTGGATGGGCGGCATCGCGGGATGCGGGTACTGGGCCAAGGGTGGCGGCATGCCCGTACTGCTGCGCCGGGGATTCGTGTTGTGAAGGCTGTGTATGTAGGACCTCTGCACGGGCTTGTGCTGAGCAAGCTGGACCAAGGCCTCCGGTATGGAGAACCACTTTCGTTTGCGCCCGATCGAGCGCGAGTCCTCCCACTCGGGAAGCTCCTCCGTCACTCTCATCACCCACACCTGTGTCCTGTGCTTGTGCTCAACGTTCTGCAAGAATGACAATGAAAGTTATACACGACGTAACGCCGACAGACGATTGGCGTTGGGATCCAACAGGTTGGCGATCACGTGCAGACGTATACGCACCTCGAAGACGCCGAGGCAGCGGCCCAGCTGGCCGAGCACGCCGGCTTCCTCTCTGACCTCGCGCAGCGCCGTGACGGCGGGCTCCTCCTCCGGTTCGACCCCTCCGCCGGGCACGATCCAACTGTCGGGCCTGCGGCTCGAGGTGACGAGCAGCACCTGGGGAGCAGATGCGTCGCTGTTAATTTAAATAAACGGACAACAAGGTAAGAGAGAGAGAGAGAGAGCCGTATACTAACCTCATCCTCGAGGTCGCTCTTGACGCAGATGCAGGCTGCCCTGCGCCTGTAGCCATCCGAGTCATAGATGCGGGTCGAGTTGGGCTTCTCCTTGACCATGTTCCGGGTCGCACTGCTCGCGGGCTCTGCTGCTGCTGCTGCTGACGCCGACGACGACGACGAGGCCGTGGGCTAGCCGGGTGTCGCTCTGCTGGTCTCTAATACTGTACGGGGGACGAGCTGGTCACTCGCGGCGGCGGCTGCTCATCCTCGCCCGGGGTCAGACCTCTGCCGCTGGGCAGCTGGCCCTGGGCGTGCTACCCTCGCTCGACGACGACGACGACGACGGCTGCTGCTGCTGCCGCTGACGCACCAGCCGCTGCTCGCAACCCCTGCGAAGCGGCCTCATGACCAGCTGCGGCGACGACTCCAGCGGCGAGGGCTGCCGGCTGCTGCGGGGCACCGGGCTACCTAGCGCGACGACTACTGCTGTCGATCGACGACGACGCTCGACCCCGCCGCTGCTGCCGAGCGGGGCCCGTCGATGCTCCAGGGCGGACCACGAGAGCGCGGTCGGCACCGCTGCCTTCTGCTATTAACGCGCACGAGCTGGTGCGATGCGACGGCGGTCAGGAGTCCAGGCAAGTCCAGGCGATGACCGGGACAGGTGGTGCGGCTTATCACGACCGGGCCGGGCGCCCAGAGCCGAGATCCTTACTTAGCTGCCGCTGACTCGTTTTGTAATCAAGCTACGGGCGACTAACCTCAAACTTTTTGGCTCTCAAGATGACTCATGCAAGAGCAAGGAGCTCGGTGGTGGTGCCCGTGCCCCGTGGTGCAGGCCTGCAGCCAGTCGCCCCCCCCCCTCCTATGCAAAGCTCGCGCGCATCGCAAGCTTCTCCCGCGCTCGTTTGAAAGAGCCGCGCGACACTCGACTCATTCTCTGAGAAATTGAGATGTATCTAATTGCAATTCTTCGGATAGCAATTTCTCAAGGGCTTTCTCCAACCTCATCCGTTCCGAAACAGAGCTCTGCCGATCCAGCTGACAAGGAGAGCATCGGGTCTGCGGAACACGGTTCTTGAAACTCTGGGAATCATCTTGTTTTGGTGAAAAATGAAGTCATCTCCAAGGATTGAATCCAATGGGCCTCCTGTCAGTCCTGTCCCGACTACAGCTATGGAGGTTAGCATTGTTATCACTTACATCTATTTACATGTGTCTCTTTAATGTTAATCTCTATAGCTGTATCTTCGGATAGGGGGCCCATAGATACCTTCATTTTTCACCAAAACAAAATGATCCCCAGAGTTTCATCAACATCTGTGGCTGCTTTTTCACGACTGCAATCCGTTGCTGCAACCTCGCGAGATTGCTGCAATTTTCATGCGCGCGAAATTCAAAATATAGCTTACCGAGGTAACCTAAGATGGAAATGGAGTGACTCCGAAAAACCCACTGGTCGAAAATTGTTTTGTCCAATGTTTTTGAAGATGCTGAACACGAATACGAACTTCATTACCTTCCAACGGCGGAGAAAATGCGTGAAAATCGACTTTGAAGCCAGAACGTCTCATTTTCGGATTCTAATGTGATTTTTAGAAGTTTTCTTCATAATTGATGGGAACAGAGTTCGTAGTCGTATTCAGCACACTCAAGAAGATAGGCAAGAACAATTTTCAACCAGTGTGTTTTTCGGAGTCACTCCATTTCCATCTTAGGTTACCTCGGTAAGTTATATTTTGAATTTCGCGCGCATGAAAATTGCAGCAATCTCGCGAGGTTGCAGCAACGGATTGCAGTCGTGAAAAAGCAGCCTGTGTTTCGCAGACCTGATGCTCTCCTCGTGTAATCAAAAAACACGATGCCACGGCTCGCAATCTTGAGTGTATATATAGGTATATTAATTGAATGCCAACGTTCTGACAACCTAAGATTAAACAAAATGTATGGGTTGAAACTTGTATGTACATACACACCCAGACCGCAACAATTGACTTGAAACAGCTCGGAATAGATTCTCTCATACCAAAGAGTAAAGTCCTCGAAGGTCAAATAAAAAGGCCCGAAGTAATAGTCGTGTTTCGTCAAAGTTTAGCCTAAGCCGGAGCGCCACAAACATGTTTATCTCAGACTAATCTTTGACGAAACGCGATAAAGTGGATGAAAGCACGAGTTGTGAAACTTCGAGCATTCGAAGCTTATTGCAAGTTCATTTACCTAGAATAAGACTCACTATGGAACTCCCACCATAACGAGTACCTGGAGGGTCTCTAATAACGAGTATTCGTTGCTCCCACCAATTGTTGACACTTGCTACACAAACGGCGAATTGGTTGCAGTCAGTCAGGCGCAGACTCCGTCAGCTGGTTAGCCGATAAACGAGCTGCGATAACAATGGCCACTGTCTACTGTTGCTGTTGCGTTGCGAGTGCTCGAGGCTCTCGAGGCGCATCATCAAAACTGATCAAAACACCGCGCATATAATAGCCCTCAGTCAGTATAGTGTATACGTGCATATATACGATCACATACGACCACACAGACATATCATTATAAGCCCCCGACATGAAGTCAGTGATCAAGACGGCGAGCCGTGGCTGATCCTCAGCAGTTTCCAATTTTTGTGCGGTTTTCGCACCATTTTGCACTCTCGCCCTCGATCGCCCCAGCCTCGAGTCAGGCAGTGCGAGCTGCGAGCGTCATAGCAGCATCTGCGATGTGCATTGTTGTGCAATGTGCGTGAATTTTCGGCACCTCGTAGCCCAAAAATCGTCTGCGGTCAGGCTGCAGCAGCTTTAATGGCCCTCCGGTGCTGATCTGCGTCTCGGCTGGCGGCACTCTGGCTCGGCCGCGGAGGAACCCGCCGCCGACGCCGACAACAATAGGCTGCGCTGCACCTATCCCCAAGACGGTTACAACAAAAGTGCCCCCCGGGTGAGACAGCGGGCAGGCGCGGATTACAGGTCGTCGAGTCGGTAGCAGCTCGGCACTAGGACTCGGCACACGACGTAGTTTCCGGGAGCGTCCAGGGCAGAGGCTACGAGCCGCGCCCTTCCCCCGGAGTCACGCTGCGTTCGCGGCCCGGTCCGCGGACAGCGGCCAAGACCCGTCGGCGTCTGCGGCGCCGAGGCCGTCCCCGTCGTCGTCGACGTCGTCCCGAGCCGATGACCGGAACCGCGCGGTGCAGCCAGGGACACCGATGCCCTCGCAAAGTGCTGAGCTTCACCGCTATCAGGGACACACCGATAGAAAACCATTCAGCATGAGTGATGAGTAGCTCGTCACTCTGCTGCTGCTGCTAGCGATAGATCTTATACTGCCACCCAGACGGATTGCGTCGAGACACGTCGAGGATTGCTGCAAGCAAGACCTCGGCCACGCCGGCTACCTCACTGCACCTGCCGCCAACAGCCAGTCAGCGAACAGACCTCTTTCTCCACCTCACCCGAGTCTTTCGAAGGTTAGTAGTCAGTACTCGCAATGGACTCTGCACTCTTATCAACCCAGCGTTCCAGGTCCTTTGCATCTGACCCGCATAATCGTTTCATTCACATTTTCTCTGTATATCCTCTTTTCATATCTCAACACCCACTGTGCTTAGTTACTTACATCTAGGCCTTATCGATTGGATATTCATAGAATCACAGTTATATTATTCATGGCCATGCCTTTCTCCTGTAATTACAGTTTTGACTGAGGTTCCAAACAAGCTGAAGGAATGGGTGCCAAAACAAGCACTATTGCGCAAAGTGCAGGAGGCAATGGCCAATCATCTGCAGGATCTAGTGATCCTTCCATGCAGAGTTATTCAGCTTTGCGGAGCTTACCTGGTGGGGTTGGGATGCTGCAACATCAGCATCAACAAGCTAATCAATCGCAGTCCTCCAGAGTATCAGCTGACAGTCGACAAAGAGCTAGATCTTTAAGCTCCGTACCAGAGATCTCAGCAGACCAAAGTGCTCTCAATGCAGCCGTAGGGGTTAATGTTGGTCAGGTGTTAGGACTACCTCAACTTGATGCAGATGATTTAGATGAAGAGAGCAGTAGAGTTTACGCTGCTCACAGCTTGCCCTCTCACATTTGGTCTTTGAATGGTATGTTTTCAATATTTTCTAAACGTGCAACCCCACTGACCGGTGGTTATGCCAGAGTCATCAAGTTCACTAATTAACTTTGTGTGAGCCCACTTCATTTTCTTAGTATGTTGCTAGACTACCCACACTACTGTTTGAAGTTTAAACTTACCCGAAATGTTTTCATCCATGTTTGTAAAATGAATTACTCAGCTCTACTCAATCACAGGAGATTTCATCTACTGCATGTTAGAGATCTGTCAGCGTATTTTGAGAAAGCATTCGTCATTTATATCCACTTCGTTTCAGATCTTCCCATTCCTATCTTGAAAAGGTGTCAACTTCAATGATATTTTAAAAGTCCTTTTGGTTCCTGCAAATCTGAGGCGCAGTAACGTTCGCGTGAGAAACTTGTAAGACCTGAAAGTACAAGTCTAGGTTTCAAGATCCGTCTCTTCACGTTATTCCTAGTCCAAGCCATGATATTTTCTCTAAAAGAAGATTTTTCGTAAAAAACTAGAACCAGTATTCAAAGATGATGAAGGTATTTTGAGAGATGCCTCGAAGGTTTGCTGGGGTATTAATCAAGATATAGATTATAGATACCGGAAATGATGATGATGTCCCAGAAAAACTCATTTCTCCATCTTTATTGAATTGTGGTGCTACTGTACAAAAAACGTCTCTCAACCCACTCACTTTGGGCCTCACTTCCCAGCCTCGGAAAAATTTTCTGATACATGAAAAGTCAATGACTAGTTGCAAAATAACAAAAAATGACATAGTTACAGTACCTACCAAAAATAATGGAACATCGATACTCGCACTAAAACATCGACTGCTCAAAAACTATTGGCCGTACGGCAGTTTTGAAAAAAGCATCTTAAGGATCGGAAAAACTGCTAACTTTTCATGTACCTCAAAAATTTTTTTCATTTATTTTTCATGTCTAGTATTCACTGTCGAAAAGTGAAATTTTTCAAGTCGCGTCAATCACCTGTAATTTTCACGGGCATGAACGGATCGAAAAAAACTCAACAGGATCTTGTAGGGCTTCCCAAGACCTTCAATTTCCTTTTTTTTTTTTTAATTCTCTACGATGATTTTGAGCCAAACAATCGCTCTCGGACGACAACAATGAAATATGCGTGCTACCTGTATGGTTCCAAGGGCGTTCCGCCTTATTTTGATTCGATCTCGTTTGTGAACATGAAATATGACTTCGAAAAAATTTCAAAGGACACATCATCATCAGTTGGCTTTCTCGGGTCTACGCGTTTAGACCTTCAGACCACGAGGTCTATTGCCTCGGTAATCCACACTCCCGCTCGCATGCCTTCCAGCTGAAAACCAATCCAGCATTCTTCGATGCTGGGATGTATTTCCGCTGCTCAGCTTGTGAGAGGAGGTTGGGCCGTTTCTAGGTGTATTGGCCTGTTTTGGGCGCTTGCACTATTGAGGTTCGTTCACCACACGTACGCTCGTGCTAGGCCCGGCCTCGCTTTCGATTAGGACGATAGTTGTCCTTTTCCGTATTGCGACGATACGCGCTTTACGGGGTGGAGGTGCCCTTACTGAGCAGCCAGCGTTAGATACGTTCACCACATGTTGCTCACACTAGGCTCGGGCGATATCTGGGTTGGGAAGGCCGTAGTCTCTGAATGCTTGACAGCAATCACGTCATACGCTCCTTTCCCGTGCTCGGTTTCTCCATATATTGGGATTGCGGCCCGTCATTTTTATCTTACTTAGCACGCTTTTTTTCCAGGCTTATACGTGGTCTTCCTCTGCCCCGTCGCGAGTCTGGTTTGTAATCCAGTACCCTCCGCGCTACACGTTCCTCATCCATTCTCGCTACATGGCCCATCCACTGTACCCTCCTGTAGTTAATGACATTGACAATACTCGGGGACCCGTAGAGTTGGAGCAACTCATCATTATATCTGATTCTAGGGATTCCCGAACTTTGATCAATAGTTGATCCGAAAATACTCCGCAGTATTTTGTTTTCAAAGACCTGGAACTTCCCCTCATCTAGCTGCAACATTGACCAAGTCTCGCATCCATAGAGAGTCACGGGTTGAATAATGGTTTTGTAAATCGTTATTTTGGCTTCGCGTGAGAGGTCTTTATCTCTGAAGAGTTTCTGTAATGAGCCAAAACACCTATGTCCTGCGCTTATTCTTTTATCAAATTCTACTCTTATGTTGTTATCGTGCGTTACTGTGGTCCCAAGATAGGGGAAGAGGGGGACTTTCTCGAAGGAGTAATTCGCGATTTGGATAGGATCTGCGTCGTCATCCGCGTTGTTACGGTCCATGACCATGTATTTCGTTTTCGACTCATTTACCTCTAGGCCTACTTCTTTTGCGCTTGGGATCAAGATATTTGCAATTTCTTCTACATCTTGTTTGGGGTCGCCTATGACGTCCAGGTCATCCGCGTACCCCAGGAGTTTGATGACATCGTTCGCTTGGAGGCGGAGCCCACGTTCACTTTGAGCTAAGGTCTTATGACGTATTCTAATAGAAAATTGAAAATTGGCGGGGATATCGCATCACCCTGCTTCAGCACATTATCGACGTGAAATTGTCTGAAATTCCAGAAAATGTAGATGAATCAGCCCCCAAATGCGATCCTGAATAGCTACGTTCGATTCAAACACTGTTTTGAGTGAAAAATCATAATTTTACGGAGGAAAACGCATATTTCATCGTTGTCGTCCGACAGCGACTGTTTGGCTTAGAATCATCGTAGAGAATTAAAAAAAAAAAAAAAATTGAAGGTCTTGGGAAGCCCTACAAGATCCCGTTGAGTTGTTTTCGATCCGTCCATGCCCGTGAAAATTACAGGTGATTGACGCGACTTGGAAAATTTCACTTTTTGACAGTGAATACTGGACATGTAAAATACATGAAAAAATTTTTGAGGTACATGAAAAGTTAGGATTTTTTCTGATCTTCAAGATGCCTTTTTCAGAATTGCCGTACGACCAATAGTTTTTGAGCAGTCGATGTTTTTGTGCGAGTATCGATGTTCCGTTATTTTTGGTGTGTACTGTACATCATTGAAAATTTTTGTTCTTAACAATTCTTATCGCTGTTGGAATATGATGCAGGTGTCGCCCCAGATTTTTGAGAACTTTTTCAGACTTCCATCACACGTCAATCAACAGTTTTCATCGATCATCAGATATCGATTTTCGGGCATGTCCACATATGCGGACCCTCTTAGTGAGCGGATTAATAAAAAATGTCGTAGATTGGACTGACAAGGGAAGCCCATGACCTCCGGGTCGCCTATCTTACCCAAGATTTCCCTACAACTTGATACCACCTAAAATATGTCGAATGTAGAGTAACTCCGTCAAATGGGCCTCCTGACCAAAGATATAGGCACTGAGATTAGCATTCTCGATGTAGACCCATCAGCGCCAGATTATCATCGGTGGGGGCCTGTATATAGGCACAGCGTGGTGGGGGCCCATGTAAGGGGATCGATTTTCTTCAATTATTGAGATGAACATGGCCAGATATTTGTGGGTAGATCAATGATGTCAGTATTGAAGAAGAGGATTCTTGTTCATTAATAAATTCTTGCAATATTCGAATTACATTCAAAAAAATATATGGGCTTACTAGCCTCTCACGAAAATATATTTATATCACTACCGTCAATCGGGGTTATACTTTGAACAGACGGGGTAACTTTGAACACTCAAGGTACAAGTTTTGAGTTCTCGAAATCAGCAAAGTAGGGATGCGGAAGGGTTCTGGTGCTAGTTACATGAAGTCGACCCGCCACTTTGAGATGAGTACACCAAAAAATCCTGGGTGAATGGTACAACTCTTTTAATTTGAACAATTTGACCATTTGAGCAATGAATTTTCAAAGTGCTCAAATATTATCCCCCACCAAATACTTATTTGCTTCATAGTGGCATGCGTGGGGAACATTTTGCACCGGTGTGGGGTCCCTATCAGCTGTAATTGAGTTCACAACAAACTCCTTGGAGGGGTCGATTCTGACTTCCCGGGCGGATCTAAGTCGATGGCGCTAGATTTTGGCGTCTCACCGATATCTCGAAGAATCCACCGTTACACTGGTGTATCTTGACCCTGACTCAATTTTGTCGCGTAAAAACTGAAAAACGCGTATTTTTCTAATGAATGCTTTTTTGAGGAATGGGGTAACTTTCGTTTCACTCACAAAAATCGTAGAAACTCGGAAACCCGGGTGTCTGTATCATACAAATTGATCATTTTGTTTCGATGATTATCAGCTGTTAGGTTTGTCGTTGGGATCATTTGACTTTCAAATGCTCGACTCCCCCAATTATTATACATCATAAGAAGCGAACTTCTTTTTCATTCGATGGGAACTTTGTAGAAATGAATTTATAATTCAATTGCAAATTGTAATTACAATCTAGATGATCCTGGAAACTACTCATCCATTGTTTGAGACTTCGTGCCCTCCCCCCTCCCGAGAGAGTAGCGTAGAGAGCCATTCAACAACGATTTCTGGAGCTCTAAACTTGTACTTTCAGGTCTCACTAGTTCCTCGCCCAAACATTACTCTGCCTCAGATTTGCATGAGCCAAGAAGATTCTCTCAAAAATCATTGAAAATGACTTTTTTCAATAAGAAGATCTGGCACCAAGCAGATAAAAATGAAGAATGCTATACCTTGAAGTGCATGTGAAAGATCTTCGAAATGAGCTCAATAAAGTACTCAAAAGATGATTTAATTTACAAAATTAGGACAAAAAATGTTGGTGTACTTCAACTTTTGACTGGTAGTGTATATCTTTGTGATTTTGTCATAAAATTTTCAATCAACATGTCAAGAAGTCGTGGTAAGTTTTGAAATACTCGAACATTGCATCAAGCTTATATATATATATATATATACTCATAGGGTAGGCCAAAAATTCAAAATTTTGGAAATTTGATATGCTTGGGGTTGCAAAAGCTGTGTCTTTATCAGTAGATATAGGAAAATGTCTCTGGATGCTGAGAAACGACATCGTCAATTACGCCAAGAGCCATCAAGGTTTTTTTTCAATAACACGATAGAGTAGGCGAAACTACCGCCATCGTGTGCAAAAATAGTGCAATGGAAATTTTTTGTGGGATACTCACCGCAAGACCTCCCTGATCCTTAAGTCATATGTCTCGTCATATGTTCTTAAGCCGTATCTGGGTGCAAAATTGTTTAAACCGAAATTGTTTGAACAATTGAATAAAATTGTTTATTTTGGATTCAAAAGATGTTTTTTAGGTAAATTGGAGCATTTTAAACAGAAAGTTACTCTTGTCATTTTTCTCTAGGATCCATTGTTTTTGCGCTATGAGCATTTTAAAGTTGAAAAAACTCGAAAATCGCGATTTTGAGGCCCGGATTAAAGTGTCATAATGGTGAAAATGTTATGCTCTCACTAGGGAAATTTGTCAACCGGGATCTCCTCTACAAGTTGTGATATCAAAAACCTATGTTCCTCGTCGATTTACCTTCGTTTTTTTAAATGTTAATAACGCGTCGTATGGCGCCAGTTCACTGGTGATCGCAATGCTCCCCGCGCCGCGATAGCAACGTTGCATCGTCTGCATGCACGAGGTGGGAGCCCGCGAGCACGCAAACGAGCGCCATACGACGCGTTATTAACATTCCAAAAACGAAGGTAAATCGACGAGGAACATGGGTTTTTGCTATCACAACTTGTAGAGGAGATCTCAATTGACAAATTTCCCTATTGAGAGCATAACATTTTCACCATTATGACACTTTAATCCGGGCCTCAAAATCGCGATTTTCGAGTTTTTTCAACTTTAAAATGCTCATAGCGCAAAAACAATGGATCCTAGAGAAAAATGACAAGAGTAACTTTCTGTTTAAAATGCTCCAATTTACCTACAAAACATGTTTTGAATCCAAAATAAACAATTTTATTCAATTGTTTAAACAATTTCGGTTTAAACAATTTTGCACCCAGATACGGCTTAGGAACATATGACTTAAGGATCAGGGAGGTCTTGCGGTGAGTATCCCACAAAAAATTTCCATTGCACTATTTTTGCACACGATGGCGGTAGTTTCGCCTACTCTATGAGTTTAAATGCTAAACTGCTGCGTGATTCGCCCATTTTTCACCACCGCTAAACAGATAACTCTGGCGCATCTCAACATTTATCAACATATCTTAGCTCATTTGGGAGCTTATTGCGAAACCTTCCAAATGAGCTGAAGTAGGTCCTAATGAGACAGACCAGAGCTGATCTAAATTAGATTCAAGCAGGGGGAATTTGTTATGAAAAATAACAAAAAATATGCAAGTTTGGTGTTGTAAAGCTTGCTGAGCGATTAGAAATCGCAAACTCGTAGTTGCTGCTAATAGACCGTGTTCATTGCAAATTTCACCACAATTGAGAGTGCCAGTACAGACCTCACTGGATCCGCCTGAAAAATTCCGGCGATAATCCGAAACCCAGGACTGATGGCCAATTGTGTGGTTTCTGCTGACTAAGAGGTACAGCTTAGGCGAATCCAGTCATCAGTCTCCCTGTTGAAGCTTGTAAATAAGAATACAGTTGGAATTTGCGAGAAATACAGTCAATATGCAGCAATCACGGATTCGCGAGGTTTGATATGAGGTTTGGTCGCTCAGCAATGATCTCGTTTCAAAGGATGAGCCAAAGTACGTTGAAAGATTTTAAGATTTGCCAGAGTTTTCTGTTCTATATTAGAGGAGAATGAACGAGTTACACAGTTTCCCATTTAAATGCATTAAGAGGAAATTATTTTAAAATTATTAAAAAAAAAAAACAACCTCGATTACTCTTGCCGCAACTGAAGATGTCGTTTTTCAGCTGCCAGCGAGAAATTTTCCCGTATCTACTGGTAAAAACACAACTTTGGCGACCCCAAGCATGTCGATATTCTAAAATTTGAATTTTTGGACAACCCTAATATACTAATCATGAAAATTTGACACGAGTAGGAGCATCTTTTTCCCCACCTAAAGAAGTATCAAAACTCTGTTGAAAATATCAATATCAAAATCTTTGAAAGTATTATGATGGTCTTTTTATCTATTGAAGTATGAGTTGCGGCAAAACTGAAATTGGCAGAATTAATTTACAGTATGAGGACCTCAAAACAGATTTAGCAATGGTATCTTGACTTTTCTCTCCCGAATACCTCATTTTAAATCGACAATTCCAAGTAAAATTCTTATCAATTCAATTAACAATCTAGTGCAATACAGTAAGGATTTTGTGTCAATGAGTACAGTGTAAGTACTACCAACTGTAGAATTTGCAATGTCTTCTTCTTTTTCTTTTACAAATATTGGCTATATCTCTCTGTCTAGCCTGACAGATGTGACTTTAGCCATTACACGAGTTGATGTAGATGGCGTAAACTATACTGGTAGGGACGAGTTTGCGATGTAAAGAAACCGCGAGAGCGTGACATCCAGAGCCGGAGGCAAAAAAATTAGCTTGACTCCACGTTAGCATACCTACAATAGGAGAATGGAACTACGGTAACCGAGGAAAAGCGTTTGTTATGATGCGCGTTGCTGGGTAAGTTGGCCTGGTAACTGAGGCAATAGTGCGCAATCAATGACAAGTTTTTAATGTTGCAAAAATTTCGTGTTCATGATTTTCGGCTCGAAAAAACACAAGGCTTCCTTTCAAGATGCTGAATTTACACTGGACTAGAGTTCCTATTCCTATTTAGTAAGTCTCAATGACTGCGAGACCTCACTATGCAGCTGAGACTCGTGATGGATCGTTTTGTATTCAGTAAATTTGACTATGGGGGTGATTGTGAGTTCGTGCTTGCATGACTCTGAAAATGAAGTCGTGCCTGCACACACAGTCAGAAGAGTTTTTTACGGTAGATTTTATTGATCAATTCATGCTACAATACATCTAAAAATGTCTAACATTTGGGCTTTTGACACTTTTTTCAGGGTTAAAGTGTCCAGTATGCTCCAAGTTCATCTTGCCAGATGATATAGAATGTCACCTTGTCATGTGTTTGACGAAACCACGTCTCAGTTACAATGGTGAGTGAAATCATTTTTTACAAAATTGTCGCGCAGCCCATCATTGAAATCGTTAATATCGCCGAGTTGGATAAGACCGTGAGTCATTTCTCAAACGCCTAAAATGCCCTTACACGCCCGGGCTCAAAAAAAATTCCCCAATAATCGCTGCCTCACACAAAATCAATCGCAATACATGTCTACCTATCATGCGGATACAAGAAAGGACGAATTAAGATGAGGGCAAATTTAGCCTGTGGTAAACGCGAACTACTTTTTTTTATACTTTATTCCAGTTTTTACTAGTCCCATTTTGAAATACACATGTACTTGCACTAAGATCATGATGTTACGAGTCATATTATGAGTCATAGGTATAGATACCTAGTAAAATTCTAATCCCAGCCAATCCATGAACATCTATTTTCGAACAAAAAAAATCATAATTGACACCATGCAACTGTTATTCAAAATGGTAGAACAGAATTGGGGGCTTACATGGAATAAGTGCTCTTATCTTTCCTCTGTGTCATTCTTACGGGAGAGTTTTGAGATTCGGCCCTTTTTCTGGAATTCAAAATTACACAGAGGTTAAGTTCCCAATACCGAAATGGGATCTTTTTTTTTACGAAACCATCACTTTTCAAAGTTCTCATGACTGTGGTGAGGATTTCTTATCAATACACTCGCGGTGGTTTCAATTTAAGTCAAAGACGGTTCTTGTTGTATGAGTAAGTCAACTCTCCGACTATAAGTGCAACAGCTCTTCTTCTACATACTAGTATTATAGCAATAAGTGATATTTTTGCGGCTGTATACGAGATTACAATTGCGCACGCTACGATTTTAGCCTGCCTGCATCTTGTTTGAAATCAAGTGCTCATGTAAAAATGACCAAGTATAAAAAGACGCGAGGGTCAACAGATTGGAGGTTTTCGATTCTTTTTGAGGATATGCACAACCGCCAGGAAGTAATTCAAGCGTAAATATAACTTTTAATGCACAGAATTTGCTTAAATGTATCCAGATTTTTCCAACGCCTGATTCCATCACGAAAGACCCCTTACGACGAAATATTTAGAATTGCGCATATTGAAAAAATCAAGGATCAATTCAAAAGTATAATTTTGTATGCAACGCTCAGCGAAAATTTACGAATGAGATATTCAGCTTATACTGTTACGGTAAAGATATATTTTTTTCGACACGCTGTGCGGAAAAGTGTCTTTTCCGCGTCGAAAAACTCAGTTCGATACACGGGTGTGAGACCTATTTTTCCACCCTTTTATCGAAATGTACCATTTATACGTCCATACGTAGAAACAGCGTGTTTCTAGGCCTCCTCGCTTCGCGAGGAGACCTGGAAACAAGCTGTTTCTGCGTACAGACGTATAAAACTGCATACGCGTCTCGTGCGGAAACATTTTTCCTTCGGGAAAACCAAGCTGGGCGGTGCCATCGCCCACGTCCAGCTTGGTTTCCCGAAGGAAAAAATGTTTCCAGCACTTGACGCGTAATGTACTATTCCACCTTCTGTGCAGGGAATATCATATCCACACGATTTTTTTGATTTTGTTCACCGCCTGATGGAAAATTAATATTCGACACTCGGACCGGGTGGTTTCCGCATTCTCGTGATGATTCCGAGCCTCGCCTTTGGCTTGGACCAAAAAATACCACTCGTTACGCGGAAACCAACAGTCCCGCCTTATTCTTCCTTGTTTTATAAGAAAAATTTGAATCTCTTTGCGATTATTTCGCTTTCTCTAAGTTCCTTGGAGTGTAGTTCGACATCGAATGGGTTACTGGAAATCTCGTTTGAAGCGGTTTTGGGTGGATTTCCACCCCGAGCGTTGTGCTGGAGAGATTTTCACTTTGAAAGAATGTGTTATTATTAAGCATAATCATTAATCTTCTTAGCTAACTTCTTGAACCGGTGAGATATAAAATATCGGAGTTTTTTTCATCTACTGACTCCAGTTTCCCTTTTCTATATGTACGGATTTGTATGTGCAACAAGAAATGATATCTTCGACGGAGAAATGCAATTTCATTCAAGTTTGGTGCGATGTGGAACTATTTTTGGAAGTACTCTGCGCCTTATTTGTCCAAAATCACGTAAACATTGGATAATTTGAAACGATCGAATCATTTTTATTGATATTCAACAACATTCTGCGATAGTCTACATCTAGTGGTCATACGAATCAGTTAGCGTGTTTTGCGCAGATCTTCAAATTTAACTACCACTGACAGAATGAGATAGTCGAACCGCTGTGCTATTGCTGCATCCAAAATTCGGCAAAATGTATTTTCATACTTTCACCATCCGTTGGTTATCCGCACAAAGAGATGATAGCGAGAGCAACGAAGTTCATGTGGCAGAAAGGTTCCGTCTCATTCAACTTTGGCTCACATTTCATAGGATGGTTGTACCTATGTATCTATACCTGTAGAAACTACTAATAGTGACCGATATCGTTCAAAATCCTTGCAACCTGCGTGCTACGCGCTGGGATGGCCGAAAGTTTTCACTTGAATGGTAAATGAAACGTACCGTCTAATAGCTGTACTCAAGGCAACATTGCAAAAATCGTCATTAAAATGAATTGAATTCGGAAATGAATTACGAACAGAATCTCACAAATCTTTCAACACCTTTCAGAAGATGTACTCGCGGATGAAAAAGGGGAGTGCGTTATCTGCCTAGAAGATCTTCAACCCGGCGATGTGATAGCCCGCCTACCTTGTCTGTGCATTTATCATAAAAAGTGAGTATAATCAATTAATGCCGTAAATATCCTCGATGAGGTGAACAGTAATATTTTTTCATCATTTTAACTTAGAAATGCCGCTTTCAGATGCGGTTTTAGGATTCTCAATATGAAAAATCATATTTGACCTGTGCTCTCAGCCCTATTTCTAGACGCGACGAACTTATTCCCTTAGGTTCGCTCTGGATGTAGACTGTCCTAGCACCCGAAATTGGCATACGCCCCCAGTGCAATAATATATTCCATAATATATCCCCATTCAATCTTCGACCGTTTGGATTTGAAAAATTTCAAAGTATTCACGCGGCACGCGGCAGATCTGCTCCAAATGACGTACTAGGAGATGCTTTCTGTATATCAAACTCGATCATGAACTTTGAATCGATAAAAAGTGTATATTCTCAAGAGATTCAAAAGCTGTTAGGGTGAAAATATCGATAAATTTTGAAAATTTACTTTCCTGCAAAATTTTCATGACGACTATCTACTTTACAGTTGCATCGACAAATGGTTTCAAGTGAATCGCAGTTGCCCAGAGCATCCTGGAGATTGATGAGTGTTGGAAGCTGGAAGAAGGAATGAATCTTTCTAAGGCCTTTTTGGCTCGTGAAAAGGGCGTGGTCATCTTTGACATCTTCTTTCACCGAGCTGGAAGTAGAAATGAAGCAGAGTCCTCAAAAAACAAGCTAGTCAAGGTGGCCGCTAGTCCGCGATGTACTGATTTACATGCATGTGTCGGTGGTGCTTAGTTAGGCCTGATGCATCGATAATCGTCACATTGCACAATCAAAACGAAACTTATGGAATGGACTTTGATACCTACAACATGGAATATCCAAACATCTTTTTACATAAGTAAGACACATTGGAACAAGAATGAGTCACCATTCAGTTCAACGATAAAATGCTGATGTCCAATTTTCCTTGAAAATAAATTATTCAGTTATAAAATCAATTCAACAAAGATGACAGAATGCAGAGGAAATTTTAGTTGTACTTTGATCTCCTTTTGGAGTTTATTTGATATTTTTTGATCACACTTTCATGATTAAAATTAGTTTGCGCTCCAAGCATATTGGTGGTTATTATTACTATCGTTTCAATTTTATTTTGATCATTACGAGAATAATTCCTTGAATATCGTTACTGTCCATTGCTGTCATCATCATTATCATTATCGTTATCATTTCATTGTATCGTCATTATTATATTTATTGATTATGATTATTATCGATTACGACCGTGATCATTGTTACACTGTATACATTATAATACTCTTTAATTTTGTGGCGAAAGCAGAGGGATCAGGACGAAGCTTAATTGAACGGGCCTTGCAAAGCAAGTAGAAGAGCTGTACAATAGAATAAGTTAGTTACTGTATTTTTAATGATTTTAATACCATGATGCATCGTTTTTTGTTGTCTGTTGAGGAATGAGCACTGGAAAGGATATTTTTGATACTTTCATAAAAAAAGAGCCATAATAATGAGACTCGAGAACAGATTCTGTGTTGCGGTTGCAATAAAAACAGACGGGTTCTCGTTTGACATTTCTTCTTTCAGTAGAAGTGAATATCTGATTATCTTGAAGTTTCGTTGTTTTTCAGTGTAGTAAAAAATCAGAAGATTTAATATTGAGTTTGTGATAACGTTGTATACTACTCAAGTGCACAATATGATACACTTTTTCTCCTCGTCTAAACGAACCTATGACAAGATTGTTGATATAATGATGTGTACATAAAAGACATTATAAACATTAACGAATATAAAAGACCTTGAGAACAAAATATTATACATTTCTACTTGCTTATGAGTACTGATGGAATTTAAGCTATTGCAATATAACAATATGTAAGTAAGTTTTCAGTAAAAAAAAATTATTGTTCAAAAAGATCATCCGGCGATGTATCCTAATGGGGATAGTAAGTGCTTTATTGTGTGTCTCGGCAATGGCTGAAGATTTTTGAGAAGAATCGGTAGTTGATGGAGGAATTTATTAATTTTACATAAAACGTGTTGAATGCCACGGGCGATTATTGTATGCAAATGATTAAATTTTGTCGTTTATAAAATGCACTGTTATTAATTGTCATTAATCCTCCGAAAAGCAAGCTACCCTGATGGAATAGTTACTGGCTTCAAGGTTGCTAAAAAAGTCGAGTGTTCTGGATGAAGTCGTGATCATTTACAAGATTTATATGATGAGTAATAGTCACATCATTATGATTTGAATGTAATAAACGTTGATTCGGTGTGTTGCTCAAAAATCGAATTAGACGTCGTTGTGAGATCGATTTCATCCTTTTTTAATTTCACGCCATATTTTTTCATCACTTGAAGAATAATGTGGATAAGACGTAGTTGTGTGTATACAGGCTTATTATAAAGTATACGGTGATAACAGTTCGCATGACCTAGCAGGAGAAAAGAACTGCCCCACAAAAGCATCAGGTATGCGTTTTTTTTCTCTCAATTTCTCGTATCCTCTGTGTAACCCGATGTAGCCGACGAATTCGAAGATTACTCGGCTTATACATATGTCAAACTTCCAGCGCCGGCTATTTTTTACATGACAATAGTGAAATCCGACAATCTCAAAATTTTCAATTGAATCGTACTAATGTGACCGCGAAATAATGTCAAAAATCAACTTTCTCGTTTTTAAAACTACCTACTACTATAATTCTTCGCTCTCTAATGATCAGGGTGCCGAAATGACGAGGAAGGTTGACTTTCAATTACCTCCAGAAGTTAACTTCCTGAAGTATAATCTGAGTATCCTTCCTCATTTCCCAGCCAAATATAACAAAAATCTTAGAGAGCTATAATGTAATAAAAATGAAATGAATTTCGTGGGAGATCCATTCACGAATCGCAATGTTTATCAGGCCTTTTTTTTTAGGCCTCCTGCTGTCTTGGAACCGAAAGGTTCAGGCCTTTTTTCGTAAAATATTGAGCAGTATCGCAAAATATGATTATATTCTCACCTATATGAATGCAATCAAAAAGAATTTGACAATTCTACCAAAAACTTGATTGCCTGCTCATTCATCGTCAGTATCTTCTTCTTCGCGCTTTGTAGACCTCGATCGGTCCTCTCGCTATTACATTCATGAATCGTAAAATCGTTCGTAATCCACCAATCAATAGCAGCTGATTCGAACATACTATATTTCATCTCTGACTTGTTTCGTGCTTTTCTTGGGAATAAGATATGTTTCAACTATGAATAATTTACGGTCTGCGGCTACTACTTATATATATGCCCGCAAACGCTCTGTTGCCTTTGTAGTGGTTTGGTGCTCGTGGCGTGTCGATGGCCGGCGTCAATCATATATATATAGGTATAATGCAGTTATGGACGTCAGTCAATTTGTGCTTCGCTATTCGTGAGTCGTGACGTGCTCTTGTCCGTAAAGCATGTGCCTGTAACAATTGTTTATTTACAAAAAATATGAAATCAACGAATTTAATGATCAACAATTGAGCTTGCATTAGTAATGTCGGATCCCCATCAAATCTCACGACTCTGACGAGTAGTTATGTTTCTCGATTATCGTTCTTACCATTTCATCAACATGAGAAGAAGCGAACCTCATCGTATTGTTTCAGGAAGATAACTCTAATTCAAACTTGTACATACATTGAATTACTTAGACTT
This sequence comes from Eretmocerus hayati, assembly GCA_029851415.1. Lineage (NCBI taxonomy): Eukaryota > Metazoa > Arthropoda > Insecta > Hymenoptera > Aphelinidae > Eretmocerus > Eretmocerus hayati. Next base: position 49,841,338 of record CM056743.1, read on the forward strand.
CTAATAGTGTAACCAACCATGGCAGACAAAAATTTGATGAAAGTAAGTACTCTCACGAATTCGTACTGACATAGAAACAAGTGTCTTACCTTAACCTATAATAATTCTATGTTGTATACTTTTTTTTAGCAAATTGCTGAGCAGAAGCTCAAAGCATTCTCAATTGGCACAATGGGAAAAAGACCCTTGAGTAAGAAAGAAGTGGAAGATCAACGAAAGAAAGAACAAGAACAGGCTGCAGCGCAAGCTTTTGAGGAATTTGTTGCCACTTTCCAGGATACTTCAAATAAAAATTCCAATAAAGTTTGGGTCAAAGCTGGCACTTATGATGCTGGTAAAAGACGTAAGTCATACACTGAACAATACGAATTTTCATATTTTGATTCACCTCTTCTTCAACAAAACATCTGAATATTTCTAGATGAAGACACAAGAGATAAAGGTAAATTATACAAGCCTCAACCTAAACTTAGTGAGCTTGGAGAAACTCGTAGTGCCCAAGAACAAGCACAAGAATTTGCCAGGATTCTGAGTTCCAATGAGCGCAAACTAGATAGACTTGGCAAAAAAAAGAAAGAAGGCGAGAAAAAGAAAAGTAATCTTGAGTTATTCAAAGAAGAGTTGAAGATGATCCAAGAAGAAAGGGAAGAAAGGTATAAATATAAAGGATCATCAAAGAGTAGCGTGTTGTCTCAGATTGAAGATCCAATCCTCGCTGCATTGAAATCGGAAGGTGAGCTACTGGAAACAAACAATGAAATTATTTTCAACCCCAATATATAATAATGCAATTTTGAAATCTAGCTCCATATGTAACGGATGGGTCATTTGACAATGGAGATCCTAATACCACCAACTTATACCTGGGAAATCTTAATCCAAAGGTATGCTTCCTTCATGTTTGCCTAGATAGTCATGGTAACTATTAACTTACTCTTATTCCAGATAACTGAGCAGCAGCTTATGGAAATATTTGGGAAATATGGCCCATTAGCTAGTATTAAAATCATGTGGCCTCGAAGTGATGAAGAAAAGGCCAGGCAAAGGAATTGTGGTTTTGTAGCATTCATGAGCAGAAAAGATGGAGAAAGAGCTCTCAAAAATCTTAATGGTAAATATATCTTATACCATCTTAAAAATATCTGGAACAAATTGTACCTCAATCAATTCTCAAATGTGTAAAATCAAGAGTATTTATTTGGAATCACTATGCTTACTTGACTCTCTGATTTGATAACGTCTGCTTATAGGTCGCGATATCATGCAGTATGAAATGAAACTAGGATGGGGAAAGAGTGTACCCATACCTCCTCATCCTATCTACATTCCTCCATCTTTGGTTGAATTAACCCAACCACCGCCTCCATCTGGTCTACCATTCAATGCTCAACCACATAGGAAAGACAAACACAAGGTAGCAAAGTCGATTTAAATAATCTTTCATCTGTTCAGCGTAATGTTTTATGTTATACCTGCATCTAGATCACCATATTTTTTGTATCATTAATATCAAGTAAAGTAGGCTATCTATAGATATACTCTGATTGATTATCAAAAATTATTTCCTTTACTCAGAGCTCAATGCTGATCAACTGTGTTAGAGATTCCAACCATTATCATTCCCACTTGCTGTTCTCATTGTTCAACTAAGAATACATAAAATTTCCTCTAGACTAGTAGAGAATTTGATGAATATAATACATGATAATTTACTGATGGGATTTCTAATAACTTCTTCCAGCTACCTCGCATACGCAATCTTCAAAATGCCGATCCGCAAGAGAAAGAAAATTTTGAAAAGGTGATCTGAATCCATCCTGTTTGAGGAGAATGTCAATTCACTCGCTTCATATTTACTAACATTCACACACTCGTAGAGATTATAGTAATAAGATTGAATTTTTTTCTGCATATATCCAAAAGCTTGTTTGAAGGGTCATATCTGTCTCTAGACAATTCAAGTATCATTGTATTGCAATACATGTACACTCGTGAATGTAAAACTTGCTTGTGTAAGATCGTGCTAGAGCTTGCTAAATCTCGTTCAAAAATTATGGGTTATGGTGTAAAAGATGTGATTGTCTGAGATACACATATCTGCTTACTGAGATATGATCTCTAAGTCCGCGAGAAATGATTGTGAGGGCTATCAAGATCAATTAAGAACAGTTTCACTGTCTTAGAAGTTGAAATGATCCACACCAAATCAACCATTACCAAAAACTAAATCATGTGTAATATTTGAACTGATTGTCATACTGAATATTTTTTTAACTAAATTCACTGACTTGATATTGCAGGTCTTACAAAACGCAGTAGTCAAAGTGGTCATTCCAACTGAAAGGTATTAGTCTTGAGAAAAAAATTTCTTGAGCATTCTTGGTTATCCAGAGACAAATGCGTAATATGCACTAATATGTTTTAGAAATTTGGTGATGCTGATTCATAGAATGGTAGAGTTTGTTGTTCGAGAAGGTCCCATGTTTGAAGCTATGATAATGAATCGAGAGCTCAATAATCCAATGTTCAGGTATCATGTGATCCAAAGAAAAGTGACTTTCTTGTTTGCAAAATATTACAGTCTTGCTCTATTTTTGCAGGTTTTTGTTTGAAAACTACTCCCCAGCCCATACCTACTATAGATGGAAATTATATTCAATTTTACAAGGAGATGGTCCGAAAGAATGGCGCTTGAACGACTTTAGAATGTTCATAGGGGGCAGTATTTGGCGTCCTCCACCAATGAATCCTTGGACTCAAGGAATGCCAGATGAGTTGATAGAAGTTGATGAAAAACAGGAAACTCGAAGGGGAACATTGTCTAATAGGTATTCTGAACTTGCTTACTTGATGACCAAAACTAGCAGACTTACTTTAATTTGATAATCTGAGTAGCCAAAGGGATCGATTGGAAGAGTTATTGAGGAATATAACACCAGAACGGATGAAAGTAGCAGAAGCAATGATATTTTGTATTGAACACGCGGAAGCCGCTGAAGAAATATGTGATTGTATTACAGAATCGTTAGCTAATTCATCAACTCCTGCTAACAAAAAAGTTGCTAGGCTCTACCTGATATCTGATATTTTACACAACTGTGGTGTCAAAGTTACTAATGCCACAATCTACAGAAAAGCGTAAGTCTGTTCAGCACATCTGGATATGGGGCTTCTGCAACACATTCCACTAATGAGTTTTTTGTCTTTGTTCCTAGATTTGAAGCAAGGCTGATGGAGATTTTTAACGAAGTTCACCTCTCATACAAACAATTTGACAGTAGACTGAAAGCTGAAGGCTTCAAAATACGAGTCATGAGAATATTCAGAGCTTGGGAAGAGTGGGCTGTGTATCCTCGAGAATTTCTCGTGAGACTTCAAAATACTTTCCTAGGCCTAATTCAGGTATGATATCGTAAATTTTTACTGAATTAAACCATTCCACCTACAATTTTTCGGGGCATTGATTTTAGCCTACCGAGCCAGAGCCAGACAATGAGGAAGATATTGATGGAGCTCCATTGTCGGATGTAGATGGTGACGCAATAGAAGATTTAGATGGCGTACCTCTGGATGGAGCTGCTTTACTGAAAGGAGCCATCAAACTTGGACTAACACAAAGAACACCGTCTAGTTATGACGATATCGATGGAGTCCCAAGTAATTTAAAGCTATTAGTTGTACAATTTATCATAACGTTCCTTTAAAAGTTTCTGAGTACGTTGCGGGTTTCGCCAAATTGTTTAGAACAACTATTCCTTGAGCAAATAGGAAATGAAAAATGTATCTAATTCTTTACCTCGGGACTCTAATAGTTTTGTGATCCAATACTATAGACACCACACATACAGTACCCACCATAAATAATGGAACACGTAGGGTCTCACTCAAACAGTGATATTTCCAATTCGATTGGTCGTACGGGAATTTTGAAAAAAGGGTTTTGAAGAGCACAAAAAAATCTACCAATTCATGGGTTTTTATAAATTTTTACGTGCTTTTTAAGTGCCCCTACACGTGGTTGAAAATCAGAAAGAATTCTCCTTCAATCAATCACCTACAATTTTGACGGGAGTGATCGGATCACAAAAATACTCACGGGATCTTGTAGATCGTTCAAAAATCTAAAAATTTGGTCCTCTGTAAAATTTTCGTACGACCCCACCCGTCTGACTTACGAGCTCCGAAAGAAAACTTTGTATTAACATAAGGTGCTTATGGAGATACCGAGCCTGCCACCTGTTAAATTTTCTCTCGCTCTATTCTGGGGCAAAATTGGTTTTAAAAAATATCATGGCACATGATTTCGACGTAAAATAATCTCATCTTTCATAATATCTGATCAGATTTTGTCTCAAATGTGACTTATAGGAGCAAAATACGAAATTTATCAATTTTCACATTAAATTTCGAGAAATCGTTGCTACCTCAAATCTTAGACAAAATCTGATGGAATATTATGAAAGATGAGATCATTTTACGCCAAAATCATGTGCTATGATATTTTTTTCATTCAATTTCGCACCAGAATAGAGCGAGAGAGAATGGAACCAGTGCCAGGCTCGGTATCTCCATAAGCACCCCATGTTAATACAAAGTTTTCTTTCGGAGCTCGTAAGTCAGACGGAAAGGGTCGTACGACAATTTTACAGGGGACCAAATTTTTAGATTTTTGAATGATCTACAAGATCCCGTGAGTATTTTTGTGATCCGATCACTCCCGTTAAAATTGTAGGTGATTGATTGAAGGAGAATTTTTTCTGATTTTCAACCACGTGTACGGGCACTTAAAAAGCACGTAAAAAATTATAAAAACCCATGAATTGATAGATTTTTTTGTGCTCTCCAAAACCCTTTTTTCAAAATTCCCGTACGACTAATCGAATTGGAAATATCACTGTTTGAGTGAGACCCTACGTGTTCCATTATTTATGGTGGGTACTGTAGATGGATAGTTTTGTTCGAGGGACTGTTTATGGCACGGGCGAAGCGAGTACTAAAAGTCCTTCATAAGAATACTACCCATTTACACGGACTCCCATGCGATATTTTATTGAACGCGAATCTAAAAATCATGTTCGAATTTGCTATCATCAGGTTCAAGTGCTGTGAAGCGCTTTTTAAACTTTTACGTGAATTCATGAATGAGGTTTAAAGCTGCAGTATCCTGAAATCTTTTTGAGCAGCCCAGTTGTTTCTTTAAGACTAATTCATCTCTAATGATAGGGTAGTGATTTCTCAGATCAGTTTTTGAAAGCCACATTACGTGCTGATTCTCCTTTCGATGGCAGTGCATTTTTCGAGGATTCATCTAAATCTAATGAACAGTTGTATTCACAACCATTGCGACAAGTCACTTGTCACACATTCGCCCTCTTTTCCACACTCAAGAAGATGGAATGATTTTCCAAGCGTCTTCCTTTTTTTATTTTTCACAAAAGTTCTTACTTCCCACACCAGTAAGACATTTTTCGTACTTGTGAGCACCCCCCCCCCCCCCCGGCGTAGAGCTACAAAGTTTCACGTTGAGCATCATTTTTCGAGCAAAACCTGCCTATCTTGGAAACAATCATTTAGATGAATTTGCAATTGATAAGAGTTGGTATTTTGTTATAAATGCTTGTAGCAAAATATTTTCGGAGCCTCTATCTTCTCTATACGCACGTCGGTAGAACTAGTGGATCAAACTAAACCAATCAATGAAATATTCCAGTTGTCTCTTCGAACTTGAATTAATGGAGCATCAACCGAAAGTCTTGCAAAATACAATTTATTCTCATGGCAGCTAGGTGCAAACGACGCCGTAAAGTCCAGCAAGTTGTATTAATTTCCTTGTCCGCAATCAAAAAGTGATTAGTTTGGAAATACAGTCCTATGAGATCTTGAGACATACCACGTCCAGATTTCAGGCTAAAATAAGTGGAAGCAATACTGTTCTGAAATTCCTCCGGTATTCCGACTTTCACAAAATCGCACTTGGTAATCTTACAGTGGAAGATGACATTGATGGTGTCCCAATGGAAGATGAAGACAGTTCTGGCTCAAGGAGCAAAGATGACAAGAAGATGACAATGCCAGCTGGTTTTGTACCATCGAGATGGGAAACAGTAGACCCTGATCAAGTCGAAGCTCAAGCTATGACGACTAGTAAGTGGGAAGAGCTCGATCACAATGATGATTCTAATTCGCAGGATGCCAGCATGGATTCCAGGTAAAACTTTCATCATGACTTTGTCTGTCCCAAAAATCGAGGCGTTATATCTAGCCAATACCACGAAGACCCCGCTGTAAAAAGTTGACACGATTTGATTTGATCCAGAACGAGAGTTGATTGAGTCACCGTCGCACAATTGTGTAAGATCATGATTATAAGTTGCTATATAGACTTGCAAGTCTCTTATGCCCAAAAATACCTTTGCTAACAAGGCGTATTCACGCTTCGTTCTTCGCTCAACAAATTTTCAAGTTTGAATCCCAGTCTCTCGGTCACGAGTTAGCGTTACGAGCGTGAAAAATTGAATTAGTAAATTATGTTACACGAGTTGTGTAAACGCGGAATTTCTATAGGTACACTCGGGAGGAAGGTGAACTGCAGTGCATCGAGATCTACTGTCTCTCTCGCACTCATGGGTTATGGTACCCCAACCTATGAGTGCGATTGAGACAATAGATCTCGAAGCACTGCAGTTCACCTTCCTCTCGAGTGTACATACAATACACATTTTTATAGCCACACAATCATAATGCAGCCTTTTCGAGCTGTAGGCTATAGCTGATGCGTTGACGGATGTAATAGGCTCACCAAAGATGTATAATAACTCTGAAAAGTCATTTTCCCAGTGCTCTGTGATTATAAAAATAGAATGAATATTAATTGATACATTTACCCCCATAGTAGTAATAACTTGAATCACTACCGACCAGTACTGAAGAATGAGAATTATCCTCTGCGGTGATCTTCAAAATTTGGTCTGAGATTTGTTTTTATTTAGATTTTTTTGTATAACTCCTCCGAATTTGATAGATATATATATTCACACATACGAGTACGTAGTTGTCAAAAAAATTTCTACCGTAGCAGAGATTATAATGAGGAAAGACGAGTTAGACTTCGTGAGATCGAGGTAAAAGCAATGCAGTATCAGGACGAGTTGGAAAGCGGACGAAGGACTTTGAAGTCAGGGATGACTATTCAGGCTCAAGTTGAACACTACCGGAAAAAGCTCATTAGAAAAGTAAGTTCTTCGAAGACTGTCGCTTCGAGTCATTCGTTTTTATCAAATATTTGTAAAATGCTCTTTTGTGTCCTGGCAGATCGAAGAATTTTGATTTTATATAATAATGCGTGGGTACACTGGACTTTCCTTATTTATTTTGGCTGGAGTTGCCGATTAAATCAGTGTACCCACGCATTATTGTATAAAACCAACATTCTTATCAAAATCGGTCAGTTATACCAACTGATATTTAATCAATTTGCAGAGTGAGAGAGAAGCCAAAGAAGGTAAAAGCGAAGATAAAGACGAAGAGAAACGCAAGGACAAGAAACGAACTCCTTCGCCAGATTCACCTCATTACAAGGATCGGAAGCGCACATCACAAAGTCCTCCGTCCAAAGGGAGCAGTAGATATAGGTCAGTAGACTAATTTGAGATTCAGGATATCACGATGCCTTCTCATGACAACATACCTGCTGCATCTTTGTAGATTCTTTTCATTTGCCAGTTCAATTAGGCTTTCTTTTATCTTCGAACGATGAACAAAATTGATTGATCGGTCGTCAAAGTGAGATGTCAAGCAGTAAAAGAATGAAATCCATGACATCATTAATGACTGATTTGAATGTGCATTTCTCTAGGTCTCGGAGTAGGTCGCCTCGAAAACGAAGATCTCGATCCCCGCACAAGAAGAGGACTCAACACACACCTTCACCACCGCGACTCCGACGCTCACCATCGCCAGCCTTTTCATCAAGGTCATCATCGCGCAGATCGCCCACCAGTGACAGAAAAAGGAGAGCACGTTCACCGTCGACTTCACCCTCTGCATCTTCGAGATCGTCCAATAAGCACAGAGCATCGAGCCCTTCGTCGCCCACACCTCGAAAGTATCGCCACAAACACAAATATTAAGACAATACCCCTCGCTTTACGATGTACAGACTTCTTGGAGATCTATTATACTATTAAAAAGATTCGTTTTTTTGGTTTTAACTTGGTGAAAGTATTTGATCCTGTCAATTTGATTTTCAGTATTAGTCACGTTTCCAATTGCTCCCCAAGTCCCCAGCTTTAAGAAAACAACGGTGGCGCCATCTTGCGGTGAAACTGGTTTATTTTAAATCATTAATTAACCGAACAACTCAGGGTGGACAGCGATGCAGACCCACATGCGGGGAATTTTTCTGCAAATCATAAAAAAAGTCCCATTGAGTTTGTTGCAAAATTGAGCGAGAATTGAGCAAAACTTTCTGGACGTCAAAAATTTTTGCTTAAACTACTCTTGCTCAATTTCGCACCAATCACAATGGAACCTCTTTTACAATTTGCAGAAAAATTTCCCGCATGTGGTTCTGCATCGCTATCCACCCAAAGTTCTTCGGTAATGAATTATTTACAATAAACCATTTTGAGCACAAGATAGCGCTGGAAACAGCTGGGTAGCCATCAGATATTTTCGTATAAGTTACAGAAATCGTCGTCATTGAAAGTAACACCGATTCGAAACGATTCGGAGAATCGGCTTCACTATCCAGATTTACGAAGTCTTGAAAGTTTATCGAACAATTTTGAGACCCAGCAGAATTATCGGTAAACGTGCAATAAGGATGGGACTTGGACATTCCTAAAGCCTTGATACGTCGAGGAACGGCTCATTGTATAAAAGTAATTACCCGTCCGATTATCTCAATTATTATTTACAGCAGGAGTGGTTCAGGAGCAAAACTTGAATGAAACTTGCTCAAGTTATGTATCTTCTTTTGGGATAAGCGAGTGGAAACTGAGGTCCTCTTAGAGTTTGTTTGTGAGAATATTATACAAGTTACTGAAAGTCAGATGCGGACTGAGGGTAAAATAGTTCAAAAAAGTAGGAAAAAGACTTCAAAATTCACTCTCAATTTTTCTACCAAATTTTTCTATTACATTTGTATAATCCACGCGAGTCGTTGATCGTGATGGCTAAATTTCGTATGCATCGGAATATTAAGATTAATTCTGACTGATGTACAAAGTCGTAACACGCTGTATTTGGTTATTTCTTTTATTACAAAAAATTTTTCTCTACTTATATTATAATCTAATTCAATTGACAATGAGTAATCGAGTTTGAACACAAAAAATTACACTAGGTAGAACTCTCCAGCTTAATTCCGGATCTCAATATATGATACGCTTGCGCTTTGTAAGGTAAGTGTACCCAACTTGCCCCCATTAAGCCTTTTTCTTAATAACTCTGGCCCATCTCAATATTTTCCAACGTACCTTAACTCATTTTAAAGCTTGTCTTAAAACCTTCAAAATGAGTTGAAATACATCTAATTTGGACCAACTGGAGACAAACTATTTCAATTTTCCCAAAGAATAATTTTTGAGAGTTTACGAAAGTGTGTACCCAACTTGCCCCCATCATTTGAAACAATGTAAATCGGCGATAAAGTGCATAAAATTGCTTTGATCCGTTTTAATCACAATGCAGCGACATTTGTAGCTTTTAGCTGGCTCAAAACATCATTTCCGACCTATTTTGAGGCAAATCATCTCCATGTTTTACACATAAAATATAGCTCCAGATCGAACTTCTGCAACTCTGAAGAGCGAATTTTGAAGATCTTGAGACAAGGAATCGAATGCACCAAAGTAATTGGTCGAATGAAAATAAATTCGCACCGGTTTTAGTGAACGCGATTTCTTCGGTGATTTCTTAGCCGTGCAAACACGAAAAATGGAAAAATCACTTTGAATTTTCTGGAGAATGGAGAAATGATCCGGGGTCGACGCAAACTATGTACTCTCTCATATTTTAACATAACAAACGTAAAAAAATATGCGGGAAGGTCCACGAGTGCCCATTTCTGAGATCGACGTATGGGGGCAAGTTGGGTACACTTGCCTTAATTATAAGTATTCTTGGCTTTGAGGACTACTAGCCTCAATCGAATGGAATCTCACGAATTCCATGAATCTTCGTGCTCTACAGGTGAGATTTATATGTAATTACACTATAGCTTAGCAGTTATTACTTTACGGCAATATCCAACCTTAGGCATTAGTTGACAATGTGCCTTTTAGACACTTTACACATACATATATGCAGTTTCCTACAATGCTTAAGGCCATGTCGGAGTCTCGCGGCACAAACGGGGTTACAACTTACACGATGGTTTTTCCATCAATTGAGACGGGGGTGGTCGCAAATGACTCGAAATTGCTCCAGAAATGTGCCTCTGGTACGATCCGTGAGAATAAACGTCTCTACCCCCCTCAAAACTCGACGTAAGGTGCAAAGTCGCGCTCTTTGAGAATCAGAATTGGAATATCTCTCGATTCTTCGATACCTCATCAAGAGTGAGAGACGTTTATCCTCTTGGGTCGTACCAGAGGGCACATTCCTGAAGCAATTCCGAGTCATTTGCGACCACCCCCGTCTCAATCGATGGAAAAACCATCGTGTAAGTTGTAACCCCGTTTGTGCCGCGAGACTCCGACATGGCCTTAAGTCTCGCTGGCACGGCAAAACCAACATTCGTCACTCAAGCTTCTAGATCGATGTGTACAACCCTTGCCTCTTTTTCAATTATTATGAATATGGAAGCGATAAAATTCGTCTTCAGATACGTCACTACATATCAATCACGAAAAAGTTTCCTTTTTGAGATTTTTAGGAGGTATTCCCAACATGCCACCCATACACTTCAGTGTATTTGAGTATTTCCATGGAAAAATCTACCATCAGTGTATTTTATAATTCTAGTAGCATTTGAACAAGTCTGAATATTACTAGACACAGTGAGGAACTATTGTTAGGATGAGCAAAAAGTGACAACGCAAAGTGGTTTCTTGTAAGTGAAAAAAATAGTGAGTCTATGTATATACAAAGACTCCTCATTTTTGAAATTTCCATGTAAAGCTGACATTAAACTGACCCCTCGTGCATGCACAATTTAACACAACTCTAGCTGAAATTAATCTAATGGAGTTTAAATTGAGTAACTAGATTCTTTCTTCTACTTTATTTGAATGAAAGCATCTTGGTCTAAGTAGATAAATAGTACATTTACATACGCAAGGGAGTAATGAAATCGTTTACACCCGTGTACGGAACTATAATACTTTTTAGTAGACTGTGAGAAAGTGACGATGAACCGCGAGCCAAGTACACTTCTACACACAGTGTATCAAAGAAATATCAACACTATTCGCATAGAAAACTCTCTAATCGCACAAATGAACAGAAAGATTGTGAACGATCACAATGATATGGTTATATACATCTTAGAGTAAGAACTGCTCTTTTTCGATCAGTTGTGAGGACGCCGCACGGCCATGATTACTATGATGAGAAAATTTTGGGTAACTGCCCTAAACGTCAACAGGCCTATCTTCTGTCTTTAGCCGTGACCCTGCAATGGAAGAAGTGAGAATTTATTTTTATTTTGAATAATTAATCCAAAATAAACTCTAACTCGTGAAAATGCAGAAAAATTAATGAAATTTTCTGCATTCTCACAAATTCTTACAATTAATCTGATGGAAGATTGAAAATAATTGTCATTGATGTTACATTTAGAAGATTCTTGGATAGGAAGTAACGAATGCACTATATTCAAGAATTCTCTCATTCGATCAGAAATATTATACATCAGTCTTGAACTATACCTTTCTCCTCTTCGTCACAAAAATAGTGCTCGAGTACCTAGAAAGTGGTTTAGCTGGTCGATAGTTGTCTCATCAACTATGATCAACTATCGGGCTCTATTCTTTTCTGCTCCTTCGTCTAGCTATCGATTCTCTCGAACTTGTGTCATGATGGCTTTGACCGGCGATTTTGGTTTTATCTGTAACAAGAGCATCGTATTCCGGCTGATTTCTAATATTAGACACATCATAAGAGACCAACAACCAATTGCATAGAATTCTATCTCACCAGGAGGGTGATTCAGATCCGGATCATGGATTCGGCTCAAACTCTGAGAATAATCTCCTTTTAGTGCCAAAAGATGAAAACTAGAATTATAGACCCCAACGCTCAAGCGTTTCCGAGCTACAGCCAAGGACATTAGCATTGCCCATATCATTCGCCCATTTAAAAAATCAAACATACACTACCGGTCGAAAGTTTAAGCTCACCCAAAGAATTTTTTTTTCAATTTTGTGAGTTGAACTCCTCGGCTACACATATTTGACCGTGGAGGACTGTCCCAAAGCTCATTTTAAAGATTTTTTCACGTACTCTGAGATGGCATTATCCATTTTTATCCACACGGATCGAGATCTTTACAATTTGAGCTTGTAAATGTGTCAATTTCGACGACTTTTGAGAGAATCTTTTGGCTCGTGCCAATTTGAGTCACATAAATGGTTGAATATGAGAATTGTGAGATACAAAGGTACAAGTCTAGAGCTTCAAAATCCATTTTTGGACGTCCCTTCACGCCACTGCTAATTTGAGCTATGACATTCTCTCTGAGGGGAGACTTGTCGCAAAAACTAGCACCTGGATTCAAAAATGACGAGAAAATTGACTTTTTGGGGCATATTTCAAAGGTTTCTCGTTTCCTCGATCAAGATATAGATAAAAGATGACAGAAATGATGATTATACTTCATAAAAATGCGTCTCTGTATCTCTCTCGAATCGGAGAGCTAGTTTTTGCGAAAAATCTTCCCTCAGAGAAAGTGTCATAGCTCGGACTGAAGGTGATGTAGAGGGACGTTCAAAAACGAATTTTGAAGCTCTAGACTGGTACTTTTGTATCCCACAATTCCCATATTGAAACATCCATATGGCTCAAATTGGCAGGAGCCAAAAGATTCTCTCAAAAATCGTTGAAGTTGGCCCTTACTCACGCTCAAATTGGAAAGATCCCGATCCGTACGGATAAAAATGAATAATGCCATCTTAAAGTACGTGGGAAAATTCTCGAAATGAGCTCCGGAAGACTCCTCTACGGTCAAATGGAGCCAAGTAGTTTAACTCACAAAATTGAAAAGAAAGGTTTTGGGTGAGCTTAAACTTTTGACCGGTAGTGTATATGTATACATTCAATGCCAACGTCCCTGGCTGTAGCTCGGGAACGCTTGAGCGTTAGGGTCTATAATTCTGAGTTTCATCTTTTGGCAGTGAAAGATGAGACCCAGAATCATTACAGTTCCAGAGTGTCAGCCGAATCCGTGATCCGGATTCGAAACACTCTCCTGGTCAGTTATGGGATGGCGTTGTAATAGATTGTCATTTTTAAGAATATTTTGAAGCAAATCGAATAGTCCCGATTGAGAAACGGGACCTATCTTCGAACCCATCGCAATGAGTGTGTTGAAAATATTAAGAATAAGTATGTACAACTTATATTTATTCGTTGGAACAACGATTATTATAGCATTTTTCGTGTAATCTCAACTGATGACGAACCACACCCGTGTTTTCCGTGTCTCGTTTAGAAACATCAAAAACGAAAGATGGATAAATATTCGACGATGAAAAAACTGCCGAATAGCCTCAAATCAGAAGATCGATCAAAATGTGCCTCAAGCGCGATTCGATTGCGCCTATCCAAAATTTTGTGTCTCGGCGTTGACGTTGCATCTTTCTCCAGTCAACTATTTGGCCCGACATGCTGGATTCAGATACTTTTTTAAATAGGATATCAAATAATCAGTTTGTGGTTAAGTTATAAAATTGCGTCATCTCTAAGTAAGCGATCAAGAAGTATGAGGGCTACATAGTATGACAAGTCATACATATTATGCCTGTTTGATCATCGGCGTCCATAAAAGCCCGGCTCGTCAAATTTTCTCTATACTTGCAGAACATTATAAGATAGCGTTTACCTTTTTGTTCCGCGGACCCCTTACTACTTGCTTGCTCATTCAAATCATCGTCAAGCTCCTCGTCATAATCTTCGTCCTCTCCTCTATCGTCTCTGGATCAGAAAAAATTTCGAGTTGGTCGGATTTTTAAAACAAAATTCAAGTTATTCGTTGGTTTGTTCAAGCTTTGACTTTGGTGTACGAAGACTTTCTGTGATATTTGGGTCGCAACCCTAAATGAACACAAATCATTCATTTGAGATTGGCAGATTAGACCTACACTGCCGATGAAAAGTCTCAGGACACCCGAAATTTTATTTCCAATTCTGTAAATTGAACTACTGAGCTCTGGTTGGCTGATGATAATTTTATCATCAGGTTGAAGGTTTTTTTCACGCACTCCAAGACGGCCAATTTCATTTTTATCGGCACAAATCTGGTTCTTTCCAATCCTAGCTTGTAAGAGAATTCTAGAGCTTCAAATCCGTTCTTCAACGTCCCTCTAAGACACTTCCGGTTCGAGCTATTACACTTTCTGGTTAAGTAAGTTATTCCGCGAAAAATAGCACTTGAATTCAAGAAAAATGGAGAAATGCGTTTCATGGGGGTTATAATCTCCGTTTCCGGCATCTATTTTCTGTATCTTAGTAAAAAAAATACGAGAAACCTTTGAAATATGCTGTTAAAAGAGAATTTCTTCGTAATTTTTGAATAACAGTGCTATTTTCCAGGGAAACTCTCACCTCAGTAAAACTGTCATAGCGCGGACTAGGAGTAACGTAGAGGGGAGTAAAGCTCTAGATGTGTACTTTCACGTTTTGCAAGTTTCATGCCATCTTGAAGTATGTAAAAAGACCTTCAAAATCAGCCCCGAAGAAGTCCTTTACGGTGAAGTAGAGCCTGTCAGTTCAATTTACAAAATTTAGAAAAAAATTGAATTGGGTGTTCCAAATCTTTTGAACGGTAGTGCGTATGTTGTATTATATGACAAGAAACGAGAAACAATATGGCTTTCGAGTGAGATATTATAAAATTATTTTCCAGTAAAGATTTCGTAGACATTGTAATTTATATTGACCATCAAGATCTGGAAATTCATTGATGGAAGATATTTTTAATATGAAGATGGATTTGGCTTAACGAAATTTTGGACCGAATTGTATGATATAAGATCGTAAATAATTAAATCACGGCGATCGGAAGATTATAAAATCATCTCTTAGGTCGAGTAAAGAGTCCTCTCATTATTCTCCTTGACATTGACAAATTTTATACTCACTCCTCTTGTCGAGCCTCATCCCCTTGTTCCTCGTCCTCATCCTCATCAAACTCCCCCTCGTCTTCTTCTTCTTCTTCCTCTCCGTCTAGGTCTTCTTCTTCTCCTTCATATTCTTCTTCTTCTTTTTCATCTTCATCGTCATCCCCGTAATCATAGTCACTTTCGGAATACTCGAAATCTTCGACTGATTCTTCAGTATCCCTATCTTCAACGGCCTTCTTGACTTTAGATTCTGGATTAAAGTAAAGTTTGACTCCATCATTTCTATTAGTCTATCCATCTAGTCTAATCCAAAACAATGACACCTTCCACATTCATACTACATCGATTATACAAGATATATTGTCCTCACGATTGTCCTGAATCCTGAATAAATCTTCTGTTCAGAACGTTGTGTTAATTTTAAGATATTTGGCACGTTCAAATATCATTAGAAACTGTCGGTACCATTCAACACGTTATCTTGACGCATTCTCATTTATATGGAAACGTGTACAGAGCAAGAAGTTTGTTCATACATCATTTAACACATCACTAGCTCTTAAGCTTTTAATAAGAGAATCCAAAGAAAGATATGTACAATTTTCAAGCGTATATTTCAGTTGACTATTAGCTTTCACATTTTGTTGAAAGTAACACAAAAGTGCAGGTGAGTCTATCCATAAAAATTTTGTTTTCCCAGATGATGGTCAAATTTTACGACTTTGGTAATCATTGAGATGATTATCCACACTCGTGTATTCCGCGGCAGACATGGAAAAGTCCAAAAATATTTCATTTGCGATTTGGACTACCTGTTTTATCTTCTTCAGGTAACGCACATGATATCTACACAGTGAATGATTAAATAATATTTCTTTTTACTTTTGAAGATTGACATTTTCAAGCTATCGAATCTCGAATTGTTGCCACCCCATTGCAATCATTTGTGATTTTTATTGACTCAAAATATGGAAAAAGGTGTCAGATGCTGTCATCGTTATACCGCACGAACTTTTAGAACATGTCAACTCCCATCATCCTATCAAATTCTTTACGTAAATCTAGAGGCAAATCGTCGCTACGCTCCTCGGGCGTAAAGCAACTCAACCGTGCGTAAAGCATCACAATCGTGCGTAAAGCGACTTTTGTGTATGTGTGTGTGTGTCTTTGTGGGGGGGGGGGGTATATACCCATGCATGGTCTATAGAAAGCATTCGAAACTCACAAACGTATTTGAGAGCTTCTGGACACGAGAGTCAGAAGATTGAACTGTTCTGAACGTCTCACGTTCAACCAATTTATATTGGATGGATGATCATTATTTAACAATGTCGCTAATTTAATGAACTTATATAATCGATCAGGTCCATTGATATTCTTGAGTCTTTTTTGTGGTAAATCCATAATTACAACACAACTTGGTCGGGTACACACGTTAGAAAGATTTAGCCCTCAGAGACTCAAAATGTAAATCGGGAATCTGAGTACCGTAAACCGGGGTGACTTTGGCCACTTTGGAGCTTCTAATCAAATTCTCATTGCGATTTTTTGATCAAACTAATATGTATCTTAGGTCGTTCGACACGTCTTGACTTATTTTTCAAGATGCTCTGCTCAGAATTTCTTTTCGCTCATTTGCATTCTTAAAAACTATAAAAAAAACAAGGTGTCCACAGTCACCCCGGCATTCGGGATGACTATGGCTACTTTCGTTGAGCACCGCGAACTTCTTGTACTTTTCAATATAAAAATGAGTATTCTTTCCTCGGAAAAATTTTTGATCATGAACAAATCCAGAGACAAAACATAAAAGTCTTACAAAATCATGCCGATGAAATTGAGACTTGCCGCCCTAGTTTGAACAACGAAGCTCAGCTGACCACTGATTGGAGTGGCCAAAGTCACCCTGGACGACCGGCCGATTTAAGAAACGAGAGACACGACAAGTTTACGTTGGAGGATGCACTCTTTGCATAGAGAAATGGCCCATGAGCGTTAATCTCTAATTCTTTTTGCATCGCGTAGAGCAGTCCGCTGGCAATAACGAGGGCCGGTTGTTTTTGGGGGGGGGGGGTGTCGCTGCTGGGGAACTTTTTGAAATCGGGAAAATGCTTGGGAGGTAGTTTTTTCCCGAGAACGAACCTAGCTAATGGAAAAACGTTAAAACTGAACGAATACACGATCCGATCGTGACGAATGAGGCCTCGATCGATTCGTCTTGATGATGAGCATCGTGGGCAGATGGGTTGATACCAGCGCAATGGAAGACACGGACGTGGAGCGTGTTTGTATCACTTTTGAAAGTAACAACCTCGAAGATTCCAGAGCTATTCATCTGTAGAACTAAGACTTGCACGATGGGATCTGGATTTTTTGGTTTTACAGATATCATCCGGCCACGGGTTTATGACCTATTCTGAGACCAGCGCCGGTCTTGGAGGGTGATCGATGCCCGAAAAATCATTCCCAGTAGTAAAATACGAGTTTAGTCAGACGCAGATGAACCAAGGGATGATAGGTGAGATCCCAAGAGTTTGCACGATTGCGACGGGGGCGAGCTCATTTTGTAGCTCGATAACGGTAGCAAGTGTATGTATGCTGAGAAAATCAGTTCTGAGTTGCCAAGGAGAGGTATCTCTGGGAATGTGAGTGGCCCTGGAAAATGACCCCTATTGATATTTGGCAATTTTTCCTGGGATTTAACCCTCTAGCGCCCAGTGGGTCCTGTGGGACCCACTTCCAAAATCCAGACATGACAAGCACCACGGCAATATTTCGGCAATTGTGCATGGTAATGGCTTTCTTCTAGGCCAGAACTAAAAGTCTATCATGATACGAGGCCCTGATAAAGCGCACATAATTTTCGAGATCACGCGAAACTCAGCGCTCGCGCGTCGCTCGACGAGGACGTGAGTTTACGGTCTAAATCGATTCATGGAGAGATGCGAATGACTCCTAATAAGTATCCGATACCTATCGGAACATCTTCTCTGAGCCCCCCTTGAAGGTATCCATGCGTTGGAATGGTTCAAATGGGAAAATTGTCTAGGGGCCGGTCAATTTAGAAAGTGGGTCCCACAGAACCCACTGGGCTTCCGCGACATGGTATCCATGCATGAATATCTTTCACGTAAACAATATTTGGGCGTGTAATTGTGCGTGGAGTGGGCGTTGAAGTTGTGCAAGGTCTTTATACAAATGGTAGAAAGCCACATGGTCGTTCGAATCGATCTCTATCAAGCTCAGCTCAGAATCCCAGCCATCGAATCTCTAAGAAAATTGTTGTGGATATGAGGTATGACTCGCAAAGGCACTTTGTCAAGTTTGTGGATTGCCAACAAAGATGTAAGCTCAGCGAAAAGAGTAAGGTGTGCTTTTTTGTGAGAAGTGTCAAGTAACTCTTTGCTGTAATGTATCCAAAAAACGGTATCTATGACTTCTATCGTAAGAATTCAGATTAATTGAGCAATTTTATAATGATCTCATTGATCTATGATTGTAAGCTTCTTCGTCATAAATCCACTCTAAAAGTTTGAAAATACAAGCCCTTTGTTCGAAACAAGTAGATTATTTGTGTGGATTCAATATTATGACCTAAACGCCCAACGGGTCCTGCAGGACCCACTCGAAAAAAATGCTGTTTCCGGTTATTTTGAGGAAATTGCGATTTGTCACGCCCATCTAGGAGCCAAATGAAAACATTTGAAGTAAAAGAAGGAGAAAAATTCCGTGTCCTTGATACCTTGGGCGCAAGAGGATTAACGAATGCACGATCGGACCTCGGACCAGTTTGTAGATAACGATGAAGCGGAGATTATATCATGATATCAGCGCAGGGCAAAGATCCGGCTTATGAGAGGGGAGATATGCCTATTAGTAGTAACAGGCGAGGTGGGCCGGACATACGAACCAAGGCGTAGTAATCGGGATTCCTGGAGTTTGCACGATGCGATTGCGACGGGCGAATGCTTATTTTGTAGCCCGACAACCGTAGCAACCGTGCGTATTCTCGAAATTTCAGTACTGAGTCACCAAAACGAATTATCTTGCGGAAAGTATGTGCTTAAGAAATCATCCCTATTTAGATTTCGACATTTCTCCTCATATTCGACGAATACACGATCGGATCTCGGATTTCATGGTACCAGCTTGCAGATCTCGATTAGGCGGATCCTATGGACCCAACAGGGTATCATCGCGGGGCGAAGATCCGACTGACGAAGGTAAGTATGACTTTCAGTGGTAACAGACGAATTGGGTCAGACATACGAACCGGGTGGGGGGGAGTAATTGAAATTACAAAAGTTTGCACGATGCGATTGCGACGGAGGCGAGCTCATTTTGTAGCTCGATGACAGTAACAAGTATATGAGTATTATCGCAACAACTTACCCGGAACTTGTTATGGCGTTGCATTTCGACGAGCAAACTCCGAATCGCTCCATTCAAATTTTCCTACACGCGTATTCTATTGAAATACACTTGGGAATAAATTTCCAAATCGATCCGTCCACTCCTCTTTTTTATTTTCAAAGATTAAGGGTCAAAATGTCAGTTCCCTGCACGATTCTCATTTATCAAAGGAATAGTTTTCTGCTTCCAGACTTGCTGTAGAGAGGGAAATAACTATGCTCGCATTTTTCGATCAAAGTATGCTATAGAACCAACTGTTTCTCATTGGTTTCAAGTCCTAAATGCGTGACGTGACCCCTACCCAAGTGATTTTTGGCGTGTTATGACGGTTTTGGGTCAGTTCCGTACATACCCTTTTAGCCCTCTACATAGTGACCTGCATATATTGTAGCAATTTTTTTCAAAATAGAATTACTGCATTAGACGAAATCTACGAGATGAAAGCGCCAAGCTGATTCCCATGGCGTACAGAGCCACAGAGGGGTGTGTTCGGAACTGACATAACCGGGTAAGTTATCGCGATAATACCCACATGTATTCTGAGAATATCAGTTCTGAGTTGCCAAGGAGAGGTATCCCTCGGAATGGGAGTACCCTGCAACCCCACCCCTATTAATTCCTCGACATTTTCCCTGGTACCCAACGAATGCACGTTCTGACCTCATCGATATCTACAAGCTGGTCCAGAGAAATCCGAGATCCGATCGTGCATTCGTTAAATCCCAGGAAAAATGGCCAAATATCAATAGGGGTCGTTTTCCAGGGCCACTCACATTCCCAGAGATACCTCTCCTTGGCAACTCAGAACTGATTTTCTCAGCATACATACACTTGCTACCGTTATCGAGCTACAAAATGAGCTCGCCCCCGTCGCAATCGCATCGTGCAAACTCTTGGGATCCCACCTATCATCCCTTGGTTCATCTGCGTCTGACTAAACTCGTATTTTACTACTGGGAATGATTTTTCGGGCATCGATCACCCTCCAAGACCGGCGCTGGTCTCAGAATAGGTCATAACCCCGTGGCCGGATGATATCTGTAAAATGAAACCAAAAAATCCAGATCCCATCGTGCAAGTCTTAGTTCTACAGATGAATAGCTCTGGAATCTTCGAGGTTGTTACTTTCAAAAGTGATACAAACACGCTCCACGTCCGTGTCTTTCATTGCGCTGGTATCAACCCATCTGCCCACGATGCTCATCATCAAGACGAATCGATCGAGGCCTCATTCGTCACGATCGGATCGTGTATTCGTTCAGTTTTAACGTTTTTCCATTAGCTAGGTTCGTTCTCGGGAAAAAACTACCTCCCAAGCATTTTCCCGATTTCAAAAAGTTCCCCAGCAGCGACACCCCCCCCCCCCAAAAAAATCGGCCCTCGTTATTGCCAGCGGACTGCTCTACGCGATGCAAAAAGAATTAGAGGTTACCGCTCACGGTCCATCTCCCCATACAGAGTGTGCATCCTCCTTTTGTTAGAAACGACACCTGGAGTGCCCAAAGTCACCCCGGATGCCCCGAAAAATGACAAGTTGTTTCTGGGGTAGCCACAGTCACCCCGGGGAAGCCAAGAAATTATAAGTTTTCGTTCAAATGGTCGTCTTAAATAAGTGTCGCACCTCAATCCAATCGGCAACAGCGCAAAATGTAGAGAACGTCATTACCTACTCAGAGAAAGTCGTTGGAAAGAAATAGAAGTGGATCTAGTGGGTTTGTCCAGGTAAATTTCTGCGACTTGAATATTACACTTTAAAATTATTATTTCATTCCAACGAACAAAAAGGTCGATAAAACCCTCCTTACCACGAATGAGCTGGCATATTCAGGAAGGAGAGTTTCTAAGCTTCAAAATGAGCTTTTGAACGTCCTTCTAGGTGATGTAGAATTGGAGCTACGTTTACAACGATCTTTTTTCGGAAAAGTGGCCACAGTCGACCCGGTGGCTATTATAGCTTACTATAATAGTTCTCCCGGTTAACGGTTTTAGATATCAAACGTTTACCCACCTTTCTCAACACCACGAAGCATCATTTCAAGATCAGCTGTTTTCTTTGCAAAAATCTCT
Source organism: Eretmocerus hayati (assembly GCA_029851415.1). Taxonomy (NCBI): domain Eukaryota; kingdom Metazoa; phylum Arthropoda; class Insecta; order Hymenoptera; family Aphelinidae; genus Eretmocerus; species Eretmocerus hayati. Next base: position 49,863,102 of record CM056743.1, read on the forward strand.
TCAATTCCAGATCTTCTCTTTTCTTTACCAGATAGAACCTTTTCAACTCGTGTTTTCTGAAGAGGTTGAAAGTTTTCTTCCGGCAACGTAGCGTTAACAGCTTCCGCAACCTTTTGGATGCGGGTAGGTGGAACCAGCGTATTCTTGCGTGTTGTAACCGGTTCATCGTCACCATCTGCCAGGATTTCTGAATTATCCTCTTCACCTTAAATGAATTTTTCATCAACTTTCCAAGGCATCGAAAGATTCTTGCAATCAAATGATTTTTTATCAAATAGATTAATAGATAAGTACACCAATGATCGTCTTCATTTATCAAAGTGTTATCGTTTCGTAACATCATTGCCTCTCTGGGGTGAAAATGTTTGTTGTTAGAGAGTTCGACCTATTTCTTGTTTGTCTAGGGAAGTAATCTTCAAGGACATGGAATTCAAAGAGATACATCGATCATAGATTCATTTGACTATTTCCACTCCAAGCCAAAAATATTCGAGGGTATTAGTTGGAATGATTTCGTGACAAATAGATCATACAAAAAATTAGATGGTGAAAAGCCTGATCTTACCATTATGCCACCTCCTGACGAGTACAAAATGTGCTGTGACTATCAATGCGACACCAACTCCAAACTTGATGGGCACTAGAATCAGAAGAATTCCAATTATTTTCATGGTTGGATGGGAGCCATTCAAAGTATCGAACAGCGTTGTCTATACTTTTCCGTCAATCAAGGTGAAAACACAAATTTTACAGTGATTGCAAGACTGGCCGATTTGCGCCACGTAATTAAGGGATACAAAGTGTATACTCGCACCTTACATCGTGCAAAGATGAACTTATGGTATGGAAGCGTTCAAGTTCAGACCTCACTTGCCTAACATCGCAGTGATCGTGTACGACTAAGGCTTTGATGGCTCAATTTTTTTCGAATTTTTCAAATGTAAATGTATTATACTTACTGCTTGTTGACTCCTCCTCCTCCTCCAGCTCTTGGTCCATTTCTTCATCTTCGCTTGGAATCGTATCGACGATTTCATCGACCTCTTCATCGTCATCTATCTATGAAATAATCCCATCGTTAATTACACCGTGAAAATGGGGGAGGACTCTAATATCATTGGACTCAAGGTAGGCATTTGTTTGATCACTCATGTTTATCTTGACAGAAATTTCAATTTTTTTTTGTTGATCGTTTGTGATGAGTCAATGGTTGATGTTCAAGATTTAGCACGACGTTTCGACGATTGTTTGTCGCTTTTTTCTTATCGATCAATAAAGTGATACGTCAGTCTTATATCTGTACATCACAGCAGGGAGTGGTTAAAACTTGGGTTTCACAAATTACTGTATCCTCATAACTTATTCACTATTTTATTTGACTTGACTGTGGCAATTCTTAAAAATCCCCTCATCTCGAGAACTAGACGTTGTTGCTCGGAGCAAGTCAAATCCGCTTGCAGTGAACACCGTTCGTTCCCGAAATGTACCCCAAACGGTTCCCGTCGGAACCAAGAAAACTTTGGCCGCTCGTTCCTACGACCCACCAGCAACGTTGTGCTCGACGTTGTGGGTAATGTCCACGAGCTCGGCCGCGAGCAATTATGTATCCACAGCCTTGTGCGTTAGTTCACGGAACCTTTCCATCGTTCCAAAATGGTTTTGTACAAGTTTCCTCTCCAATCGAAAACTTGAACAATTTTTATTTGATAAATCAAAGAAATTGTTTTTTTTTTTCTTTCCTTTGCAGGCTATTTAAGAGCGGTCTCGTTGTCTCCCCTTCACGGAGTGACCATTTTTGTGCTCGAGCCCACCCTAAGATATTAAACGAATAGCCTGCAAGGGACAGAACAAGAAATAACAATTCTTTTATTCATTTGTGACCATTTTGGAACCACGGAAGGGTTCCGGGAACCAATACACAACGCTGTGAATACGTAATTGCTCGCGAACATTTGTACCTACCCACAACGTTGCTGGTGGGTCGTAGGAACGATTGGCGAAGGTTGCATTAGTTCCGACGGGAACCGTCAGCGGTACGTTTTGGGAACAAACGGTATTCACTGGGCATTGGTCATCATCTTCATCATGGCAAGAAAAGAACCTCTAAGATAACCTAGATTCGCGATATCCCTCAATAATTTTTTTTTATTCATCAAATGAGCATCTCTCGTATTCATCAAACAGAAAGTGTATGAGAAATAATAGAGTTGTTTTCATTTTTAGAAAATCACTGATACGGTCATGAAAAAACACATTCAAGTTACCTCTTCCAGTGGCTCAGAGCTGTCGTCGGTGTCATCCACGCCTGGAACATCGACATATTCTCCAGAATCGACAACATCTCTGGCAAAATAACTATCCCCATCATAACTTCTTTGGGGATGGATACCTTCAATACTAACATCCAAGTCAGCGTCAGAATAAGGTATGGCGTCATCCTCGATATCCTCTTCTTCGTCAGTATCCTCAATTTCTTCCAGTGCACCCAAGTCGTCCATGTCGTCATCAAAACTTTCTTCGTCGTAGCCCTCATCATCCTCGATATCTTCATACTCATTCAATTTATCATAACTTTGCCCTACGAGAGGATATGAAAAATATTTACTTATTCTGGACGAATTCGGCGAATGCCGGAGTTGAATAAGAATGCTTGCTTTGCGATAGTTTGGGGAACGTAGAAATAAATTGTTCCAAAATGAAGTGGTCAATCCAAGATGTGTCCATTCATATGATATTCCTGAACAAACTTAAAAATCGGCTCTGCTCTATACTTCACAGAGTCCAGACCACCGAACTCGAAGTGAAAATTCCAAAAACGTATGATCTTACATCATTCAAGTTTGAAACTGATAAGAAAAGCGCCCAACTTGCCTCTATTGACCCGTTTTCTTCATGACTCTGGACCATTTCAATATTTTCCTGCGTACCCCAACTCACTTCAAAGCGTGTTTCAAGACCTTCAAAATGAATCAAAGTATGTGTAATTTCAACTGACAAGGGGAGTCCGGAGTCTCTGGGTCCTGAAATCTCACCAAATTTTTTTTACAGTTTCGTACCACCTAGAATATGAAGAACCCAAAGCAACTCTGTCAAATGGGCCTTCCGTTCAGAGCTACAGCCTATGACATAAGCATTGCTCATATGGGCCCATGTTAAAAAGTGATATATATAGATATACTAGCAATGTTGACGTTTCTGGCTGTAGCTCTGGACAGAAGGCCCATTTGACAGAGTTGCTTTGGATTATTCATATTCTAGGTGGTACGAAACTGTGAAAAAATTTTGGCGAGATTTCAAGACCCGGAGACTCCGGACTCCCCTTGTGAGTCAAGCCAAGCTGTCTTAATTTTACGAAAAAATAAGTTTTGAGAGTTTACAAAAGTGTGTACGAAACTTGACCCTATCATTCGAAACAATGTTAATCCGCGATGAAGTGCGTAGAGTCGTTTTTATTAATTCTTACCGTCGTGCGACCACATTTGGAGCTTGATGCCGGTCAAAATAGTATATTGCGCAACAAGTGCGAGAAGGGCGATTTCCGCACAAGTTGCCAATGAGTGTGCGTGAAATTTACTTCTAGTGCGAGTTGGCAACGTGTGCAGAAACTTCTCGCACGCGTTGCGTATATACTATTTTTTGCAACTGTGCGCGAAGTTGAAATTAAATGCACAACTGTTCATCATTTAGAAGACGAAGTTTTGTAAGGAGACCGGGTTCAGAGGGATGATGTGGAATATTTTGGAACTATGCGTGAATGAAAACTCATCAGAGCGAGAAGCTAATTCCACGCACTCTCCACCAGTCCGTAAATGTAAATCCGTGCGTGAAGTTATTTTCGCATTACTTCTCGCACTGTAAATAATGAAGAGAAGTCTCATTTTTTTACAACTACGCGCGCAAAGATGCAACCTATTTTACTGTAATAAATACGTTTTTACTACCAATAGGAACTAGAAGACGCGTTTTACTTCCTCTTCGTGGAACGCAAGTTACGCGAGGTTTCGTCCCCTCGTAGTAAAAAGTATATTATGCAACTGGGGAGTAAAGAGGACGACCACCTCCCGGGTTTTTATCGTTCTCGGCTGCGCCTCGAGCGCTAGTATCCACCCGGGAGGGGCTCGTCCTCTTTTACTCCCTATTTGCGTAATGTACTACCTGAGTTGTAAAGAAATCGCACTGCACGCCCTTTCGAGATAACCATATGGCGGCATGCTGGTTACACTCTGCTGTTAGCCTTCATGTTTGATATTTCGTCTCTGTATTTTGTTCACGTAATCGCTGTAAATCCAACTTTTGCAAATGTAAAAAGCGGATATTGAAGATCTCGAAACAAAGAATCAAGTGCACTGAAGTACTATAATTTTGGTCAAACTCAAACAATTCGGCACCGATTATACTAAAGGCAAGCTCCTCCGTGATTTTGTAGCTGTGCAAACGTGAAAAATGGAAAACCACTTCAAGTTTTCTGGGGAACACGGAAATGATGCGGTGTCGATTTATTTTCCACTTATGTGACATGTCAGTGAAGTTTTGATCGATCATGGATCGAATTTTTTTTTTTTGCTCTATTTGTTCGGAAATTTCCTCAGGAACACGATGGAATGTTCAGAACTCCAGTCCGAGGTTTAAATCATGCCTAAAAAGAGGTTTTTGTATCAAATAATTTTTTTTCTCGGTAACTACTAGCCGGAGACCGGTGGAAAGTCACCAGTTTTGTCGAAGGAGTCGAAAGATACACCACAGAATTTTTTCCGACCAGATCGGTTGCTGGGAAGACCTGGAAATGGGGCTCAGAATTCGAGCGATTTTCACATCTATGTCGATTTTTTGGAGGTTATGGGTCGGAGACCGATAAATACTGTCGGAAAATATTTTCCGATTGGGAATATACACCCATATAATTTTTCGACCCGATCGATCGCTGGGAACACCCAAAATCGATACAATAGGAGGTCCGGAATGGGGTTTTTGTACGTTTTTCTGGAGGTTATGGGTCGGAGACCGATAAATACTGTCGGGAAATATTTTCCGATCGGAAATATACACCCATATGATTTTTCGACCGGATCGATCGCTGGGAACACCCAAAATCGATACAATAGAAGGTCCGGAATGGGGTTTTTGTACGTTTTTTTGGAGGTTATGGCCAGGAGACCGGTGAATTCATCGGCATTATATTGTAACGTTGGAAATATATGCATATATTTTTTTTCAACCCGATCGATTGCTGGGAACACCGAAAATCGATACAATAGAAGGTCCGAAATGGGGTTTTTGGACGTTTTTTTGGAGGTTATGGGTCGGAGACCGATAAAGACTGTCGGAAAATATTTTCCGATTGGAAATATACATCCATATAATTTTTCAACCCGATCGATTGCTGGGAACACCGAAAATCGATACAATAGAAGGTCCGAAATGGGGTTTTTGGACGTTTTTTTGGAGGTTATGGGTCGGAGACCAATAAAGACTGTCGGAAAATATTTTCCGATTGGAAATATACATCCATATAATTTTTCGACCCGATCGATCGCTGGGAACACCCAAAATCGATACAATAGGAGGTCCGGAATGAGGTTTTTGTACGTTTTTCTGGAGGTTATGGGTCGGAGACCGATAAAGACTGTCGGAAAATATTTTCCGATTGGAAATATACATCCATATAATTTTTCGACCCGATCGATCGCTGGGAACACCCAAAATCGATACAATAGAAGGTACGAAATGGGGTTTTTGTACGTTTTTTTGGAGGTAATGGCCAGGAGACTGGTGAATTCATCAGCATTATATTGTTACGTTGGAAATATATGCATATAATTTTTTTCAACCCGATCGATTGCTGGGAACACCCAAAATCGATACAAGAGGAGGTCCGAAATGGGGTTTTTGTCCGTTTTTTGGAGGTTATGGCCAAGAGACCAGTGTATACTTTCGGAATTAGTTGCTTGATGAAGGATCGTACCACAGATTTTCTTTCGACCAGATCGGTTGCTGGGAAAACCTCGAAATGGGTCTCGGACTTCAAGCGATTATCACTTCTATGTCGATTTTCTGGAGGTTATGGGTCAGAGACCGATAAATACTGTCGGAAAATATTTTCTGATTGAAAATATCTCCTGGCCATAACCTCCAAAAAAACGTACAAAAACCCCATTTCGGACTTTCTATTGTATTCATTTTGGGTGTTCCCAGCGATCGATCGGGTCGAAAAATTATATGGGTGTATATTTCCAATCGGAAAATATTTTCCGACAGTATTTATCGGTCTCCGACCCATAACCTCCAGAAAATCGACATAGAAGTGATAATCGCTTGAAGTCCGAGACCCATTTCGAGGTTTTCCCAGCAACCGATCTGGTCGAAAGAAAATCTGTGGTACGATCCTTCATCAAGCAACTAATTCCGAAAGTATACACTGGTCTCTTGGCCATAACCTCCAAAAAACGGACAAAAACCCCATTTCGGACCTCCTATTGTATCGATTTTGGGTGTTCCCAGCAATCGATCGGGTTGAAAAAAATTATATGCATATATTTCCAACGTAACAATATAATGCTGATGAACTCACTGGTCTCCTGGCCATAACCTCCAAAAAAACGTACAAAAACCCCATTTCGGACCTTCTATTGTATCGATTTTAGGTGTTCCCAGCGATCGATCGGATCGAAAAATTATATGGGTGTATATTTCCAATTGGAAAATATTTTCCGACAGTATTTATCAGTCTCCGACCCATAACCTCCAGAAAATCGACATAGAAGTGATAATCGCTTGAGGTCCGAGACCCATTTCGAGGTTTTCCCAGCAACCGATCTGGTCGAAAGAAAATTTGTGGTACGATCCTTCATCAAGCAACTAATTCCGAAAGTATACACTGGTCTCTTGGCCATAACCTCCAAAAAACGGACAAAAACCCCAGACCTCCTATTGTATCGATTTTGGGTGTTCCCAGCAATCGATCGGGTTGGAAAAAATTATATGCATATATTTCCAACGTAACAATATAATGCTGATGAATTCACCGGTCTCCTGGCCATTACCTCCAAAAAAACGTACAAAAACCCCATTTCGGACCTTCTATTGTATCGATTTTCGGTGTTCCCAGCAATCGATCGGGTTGAAAAAAAATATATGCATATATTTCCAACGTAACAATATAATGCTGATGAATTCACCGGTCTCCTGGCCATTACCTCCAAAAAAACGTACAAAAACCCCATTCCGGACCTTCTATTGTATCGATTTTGGGTGTTCCCAGCGATCGATCCGGTCGAAAAATCATATGGGTGTATATTTCCAATCGGAAAATATTTTCCGACAGTATTTATCGGTCTCCGACCCATAACCTCCAGAAAAACGTACAAAAACCCCATTCCGGACCTCCTATTGTATCGATTTTGGGTGTTCCCAGCGATCGATCGGGTCGAAAAATTATATGGGTGTATATTCCCAATCGGAAAATATTTTCCGACAGTATTTATCGGTCTCCGACCCATAACCTCCAAAAAATCGACATAGATGTGAAAATCGCTCGAATTCTGAGCCCCATTTCCAGGTCTTCCCAGCAACCGATCTGGTCGGAAAAAATTCTGTGGTGTATCTTTCGACTCTTTCGACAAAACTGGTGACTTTCCACCGGTCTCCGGCTAGTAGTTACCGAGAAAAAAAATTATTCGATACAAAAACCTCTTTTTAGGCATGATTTAAACCTCGAATTGGAGTTCTGAACATCCCATCGTGTTCCTGAGGAAATTTCCGAACAAATAGAGCAAAAAAAAAAATTCGATCCATGATCGATCAAAACTTCACTGACATTTATGTGACCACTTATTTTCTCTTATATTAACATAACACACGTAAAAAAATTATTAGGAAATCCAACGAGTCTCCACTTCTGATATCAACATATTGGAACAAGTTGGGTACTCTTATCTCACATGTTGAGTAATAGGTGTAAATTGCAAGAGCTTTTGCTTTGATCCAAAGCATTGAAAAACTTTCAAACGCGAAGAGAACCAAAATGACATCAGGAATAGATTTTTTGAGAATCTCACAAATACGCACTCAATGGCCTAACCGGAATTTGGCCCACAATCGTTGTGTTGAAATGAGTATGAAAAAATGACTGATATGCAATGATCCTTTCTCACAAATCCCAAAATTTTCAGATTGGATTTTACTGTTTTTTTTTTTTTACTACTCCCCTTCAATTCCTCCGGCATAATGAAATAGATGCCATAATTTTTCTAACTTTGCCAAACTAAAGGCGCATGTTTAGCCCGTTTAGACTTTTTCCTTTCAAAAATTTTAGGTTGCCCTGACAAAAATTTTCCGGCACCACTTCACTGCTCAAAATACGGAGCTTAATAATAAGTGTTGGACGAGGGTATGCCGTCAACCGGGGTAACTTTGGACCAACCCATGAAAAAATGGTTATCTCGCACAGCTGGCATGATCCTCAGCCCTCAGTACCGGTTTCCTCCACTTGGAACACGCATAAACAATGTTTTCAAATTATTATTTTTGAACATGGCCTATGATAGAAAAAATCATTCGAAAGGGATAGCGCCAATATTTCCAACAAAAGTTCATCCAACGACAATGCATTCACCACAATTTACCCAGAGATGATCCATCCAAGGCCAGTTCATCTAATCATCATCTCTATCTTTACTGTTTCCAGTTTTCCATCTCATCTATTCAAACGTTCATTCCATTCATTAATTGCATTATCATTTTATTTTCTATTATTGAACGTTGAATTGAGATTGCATTTTGATTCAGATTGATCGCATACTCTCATCAAATTTGGAGAGTTATATATACTTAGTTACATGATTCATCCAAAGCAAATACATTAGGAAAGAATTTATTTGAGAATAAATCAGGGAAATAATGTGACTGAATCGTTCTATTCGATAACTTCAAATTCAATGATTTGCCCACGAGATTTTCAATTATTTCCAAGTATGTATATATAACAATAATCATTATTGACAATAATCATTATTTATGGAATTCGAACGCGCTCGTATGTGCATACGTCGAATTACCGATGGATGTACAGTAGTTGAATGAATACTCGCTGGAGCTGCTGGGATAAATTGTTATTAGCATTTGAAGCCCGTTTAACACGCCAAGAATTTCGGAGAGCGATTTTTCACCCTTCCCCTCTAACTACCACCGATGTTAATGATGTGCTGAGAGCGATTAAAGTAATCGGATATACTAAATTTAGTATATCCCACAAACTATTTTATCATATTTTATTATACTTTGAAAGTATATTTGATATGCTTTTCATATGGAAAAAAGTCGAAGCGATGAAAAGCGAGGTGGAATATTTTCCATATTCGGTTATAATAAGTTTTGATATTTGATTTATATTGTGATCAGGCTTACACCTGGATGAGGCAAACTGAGAGTTGACGAAACTCGCAATGAAGTATTTCCATTCAAGGAGTTTTCTTTTGTTCACTCAACTTTGTCCTCCAAGATCAAGAAAGAGTATCGATATTTCATTTCAATTTAGAGACGAGATGTAGGTATCAATTTTCATCGATGAAATTATGGGCGAAGGGTTACTATTTAGGTACGGAATCCATTATTTCGTATGGAAATCAATATAACTCGAAAACAACATAGTCTCGTAACATATATGAGTGATTCCGCCGAAAGTGGGATTTTTGGGGCTAAAGTCGTCACCAGGAATGATTTGGGTCAAAAAATTATTTCAGACCCAGACGAGTTTCAGTGGGTCGTTGCAGTTGATTTTCACTAGTTTTGGCACAAATGTAGCTAGAGCTTCGTAGCTCAAAATTGAAGCCGGACAAAGATATGTCGAGTTTAAGGGGTCACAGAGGGGGGCGGAAAGGACAGGGACGGAAAGGACTTTTCACCTCTAAAATTATTCCTACGACTCGACAACCAGTCGTAGACTCGTTTCCGCATAGATTTTATCTAATCCAACCAAAAACTTCAAGAAAATGTGTTCGAGAAAGCGATATGCGTTAGGAAGGAGCACAACATGGAGACGGAGAGGACAAAAAGTTTTGTACGCCATTTCGAAAACACGCTATAATGTGGGTGCAGATTCGAGTTTTTAGCTACTGTTGCACATGAATTAGGTGTATTTGGGTATCTAAAAATCAATCTCATTAGTTAGAAGAGCTCAATAGACTATCGGGAACTTTGCCGACTTAATTAGTGTTGAGCGAGCAGTTTCGGTGCAAACCCGTCTTCAAAATGTCGGATGACCATGCTCGAGCTGAGGGTTCAATTTGGATTCGCAAATTGGTAGATAATCTTGTTTGAAGTATTACAAATTGAAGTGCATAGCTACAAATAGGGGTTTTTCACTCTGAATATGCGTTGCAGTGAATGCAAGAGCCCAAGTCCAGTTGACTACAGGGGACGGAATGGACATTTGGACCCTTTACCAGGCACTACAAAATACACGAACGTTAGGATCGTCTCCAAAACTATCAACATAGTTGCGCACCAATAGAATACACCCCAGAAAATTGCCACAGTGCACATCCCGACCCATAGAAACTTAGAGGAACATGGAAGACGGAAAATCCCACTTTCGGCGGCGAATCACTCATATACTAAGGATGATCTTCCGTCGAGTGGAGATTCGTTACATAAAATACATTCTGGACGTGGATGGAGGAAGGACTGAACAAGCGGATGGCATGGAGAATAGAAAGGAATAGTGAGATAGAAGAAAAATTGTAGGAATTGAGAAGGCTTACATACATCATAATACTTGTATTTTGTATTTCATTTTTTCGGTAAATATATAACAGTATCTGTACATGTGGTATCGCAAAACGTATATAAATATCACACATCTGTGTCGTCGCGGATCGCATAAATAATGAGGTGGGGTCGAATTTCGCGTGACCCGCAAGTGACTGAACAACGAGGTGCAACTTTGAAGGAACTTGACGTGCACGCCAGGCACGAGACCATCAGGAATACAAAATACATGTATTACGCAAATTCGATGCTTTTTGTATCGTCATCATCGAATAATCGATCAAAAAAATATTAATGAAATCTAGTGATGGAACAAGAAATAAGTCTGGTAAGTATAAAGAGCGACTGATGGGTGAAGGAAGTGAGCGAGATGAATAATAGATGTAACGATGCAAGTGTAAATACGGAATGCGAGTGTCATGCACCTTTCTCGTGGGAGAGTGCCGGCTCGTCTTGGTCATCGCCGTCGTCTCCTTCTTCTTCTTCTCGAGCCCGGCTGTCGTCGTCGGGCTCTTGAGGGTCACCACCGTTGGCGTCGTCATCGCCATCGTCGCCCTCGTCGTCACCGGGCCAAATTCCGCTCAGCAGCTGTCGCTCGGCCTCGTCGTCGGCCTCCTCCTCGAGCCTTGAGCACTCGGCATCGTCGTCGTCGTCACCATCCTCGTCCTGATGCTGGCCATCGTCGTCGTCTAGGGGCTCATCTTGCTCCTCGCCCAGCTCCTGGTCAGCGTTGTCGTACAGCTGGCCCTCGTCGGCCTCCTCTTCCTGTTCCTCCTCCTCTTGCTCCTCGGAGCCGGCTACCTCCTGCTCATCTGGGACCTCTTCTTGCTCCTCCTCGTGGGATCCGCCCGGGGCGCCCTCCTCCTCCTCTTCTCCGTCGTGATCCTCGTGGGCGTCTTCGGTGTCGCCCGGAGGCTCCTCGTCGTGCGGATCCTCGTGCGTCGTGCCGTCGTCCACCCAGCCTTCGAAAATCGCCGCCCACTGCGACTTGCTCAGCGGTGTGTCTACTGCGGATATCAAAATCACAATCGTATTACTCAGTCTCATGTCCTGACAAATGCAATCATACAAATTTTTTTACCACGAACTCCCTTGCAGTGTGAATCGATAGAGGATTGGAAGAGGCAAACGATTCCCCCATTAAAACATGATCGCGGCGAGGAATATCAATTCCATTTGGAAATGGCTTCAATTTTGCAACAATAATAGTCTTTTTTGTCGGGCCAATACTTCGTCAAAGCACTTTTCAAATTGTCGCGCGTTAGCCAGTGACTGGTGTTCCAGGACCAAACCGCAGTCAAAGATTGAAATAATCGCTCAAAAATGGGGACGACCACTCACGGGAGATGAGCCAACGCTGCAGAATAATATAATATAATATCCTGCGAACGTTTGAATATCACAAGATTTCAAAAATCATTGCTTCAGACGAGAAAATAAGAATGAAAAAAAAAACTGTCCAACAAAAATACTACAAACGGTGAAACGTGGATTCAATGAACTCACTAAAGAAGTCATGACGTCATGACACTTTGGATCTGATAACTAGCAAAAAGTGCGTCATCACTTCAGATGATTTGCATCTGTTTAACTGTGAAACTCAAATAATTATTCCATAGCGAGATTGTTTATTATAAACTAAAGTTCCCGGTGGCCGCAGCGAAGGATGCGTAGATGAGCTTGCAAGCGTTTTGAACTAACTGTGTACAAGGCTTGGCCGAAAAATGAAAATTTCTCCAACTATTGTTACGCTCAGGGTCCACAGCCTTAGCCATTTAGTGTGCAGAAATGCAAATTTTTTGCTGGATGCTGAGAAATAAGATATTGTGGGGAGCAAGGGTCCTGACAATATCTGAAAAATGAAGAAGAAAATGTAATTTCGACGTTGTTTTTTAAATTGATTGAATAAAGCGCAGCGTCACAATCACAATACTGCCATGCTAACTACCATTCAGTATGCATTCTTGCTTGTAGAAACCGAAAATGAGGTCCACTGGAACCTCAGAAATCGAGTCTTTATAAATCGCGAGGTATTTCCCGATGAACACTTTATTTCGTTCAAGTGTATAAATAGGTGATAAGAGCGTCTCAGTAGACCTAAAATCTCACCGCATTAGGCTCATTCGTGTATTTTGACCCTATCAATACGATCCCGTTGGTTTTACAGAGCTCGTATGCATTCATTTTAAGTTGCAAGTAATGACAGATGTATCAAAACCCGTGTGCAAGGATGGGCAGTCCATGAATAATAAGATAGGACGAAAAACATCCGTCATCATCTGTTCAGTACTTGAATTCGGCGTATTCGAGCTCCATAAAACGACCGGGATCGTTTGCAGGGGGTTAAAACGCACAGAAAACCATAGCGGGGTAAGAGTTTAGCCCGGTATTGAGATACCGTTTTCACCAAGTCATCAATTCGAATGGAATGTAATATTTTCTAGAAAAGGAGCGTCTTCTTGCTACAATCGGTATCTTGCGATTCACGAAAACTTCTGACTTCTGAGGTTCAAGCGGACCTTGTTGTCGGTTTCTGGGGGTGAAAATACTTAGAAATTAATACTTAGTATGATGAACACAGTGACAAGAACGGTCTGAGCCTCGTTTAATCAGTTTCAAAAACAACGTCAAATCTGCATTTGTTCCATCTCAAGAATTCTTAGGGATGCTTATACTCCACCACCAGATCTCATTTCTCATCGCCCAGCCAGAAATTTTTATTATCTACACACAAAATGGCAAAAACTGTGCCACCGCGGGTAAGGATTTTGCGAAATTTACATTTTTCGGCCCAACTTACTGTGTATGTACTTACCATCATCAGAGCCACGGTGCTCAAGAATAATTATCCCAACGACACCAAGGAGGCCAGCCAGAAGCCCAAAGAAAACAATCCTGGCGCACCAGTGACCACCGGTACCCGCCTCTTTGTGCACGTGTATCGTCACGCTGTCTGCGGGGAGATGAAGCTCACCCGAACCACTTCGCGTGGGTGCCGTCGTCGGCCAACTCTCGTCTTCATCTGCAAAAAAACAAGCTGACTTAGAAAGATATTCACGGTTCAAATCACTCTGCACAGATGGCATTGATTTGAGCTTTATTCCCGTCGTGATTTATAGAACTCTGCGTTTACGTACATTCGAATCAATTTATACGGATCTCAATTTTGACAATCTTGCCCATCAAAATATTAGGACCTGAAAATTATTTCACCAGTCATTGGTAGCACAAGAGATACAATATACGTAATCATTACACTTGCTCTTCTGCATAATTATGTGTAGCAATAATCTGGGGTTCTCGCTTTCAAGTATATTTTTTGGTGTTATTATTGAAGATGGTCGGGTTTCCTTGAGAAGATCTTTTAAAATTTTCCACTGCTTCGTCCTAGCAATTTGTGTTCCGGACGTAATTTCGCACACAACTTGGGAACGGATGTACGGTCGCATGCCTCAATGGAATGACATCGTTGAACCACGGATATAAACAAGTATTTTATTTGCTACAAAGATTCATCGAAGACAAATGTTAAATTATCAACATTGTTCGAGCTTGCAGCGTTCCGAGCTCGAGATTCGTTCATGCAGGATATGCCATTTGCCCCTATATTACTCAATTGAAAAGATAAATAATATGTAAGTCAATTTGATATTCTACATTGTGCCTTTAAGAAGAACGCTGGTCATCAAGATCGGAAATGAAGTAGAATTGGCAGGGATGCTCTTTCTCGCTGGTGTTCAGAAAATTATTCTTGAGACACTGGAAATCGAAAAAAAATCGGTAGCAAGAGTGGGGTGTCTATTCCGGGAAAATTGTTATGCAACTTTTACATAAAAATAGATACACTTGAACTACACAGTTTGGCTCTATGCGCTGGGAATCCGTGCTTTCCGCACGCGGTTGTACTACTTTTGAGCTCTCTCGCGCCTGCGACTTTTGACTTATTTTCAACTTTGTAGAAATATGTATTTAAGAATCTAGTCGAAAATGGAAGGCAACGTTGAATATCAAAAGTTGGGCCGACAGAACAAATCAATGCATGAATAATGTAACTCGATTGGAGATCGGTATTGCTTGGCGCGTCGCGGCGTCAATGGTCGTGGAAAAGCAGCAGCCAGCCGCCAGCGAGCTAGTGATCGGGGAAATATTTGCATGGAATTTATTTGCGGTGTGAAGCTATTATCGATTGACAATTCGATACGATTCATTTTTTTTTTTTTTTTTTTTGAAGCTGATATGAAACGAGTATCAAGGGCTTGTTGTCAAAATCCAATGCATCGATCGTCGCGCACGACCGCTGCCAATTCCACGCTTTGTGTTACCTCGAGAAGCGTATTATCAGGACCAGTGCAACGAAAGCTCGGCGCGCGATACGTCCAAAATAAAGGCAGCGATTGAAAGATAGAAAGATGGAAAGAGAGAAAGAGAACATGAGGTAGCAAAGCTGTTGGAGAACGAGCGCGCTAAAAATACGAGTGGAGTGACGCTCGCGGGCTGAACGCTGCAGCTTGGAGCGTCTGCATATTAGACGCGGGGTCCCGGCATATCGCGGGTCGGTGACGGGACCGAGAACGCGCTTGACCGGACCAACGAGTTTGGGCAAACATCGTCCCGAAGCTCGAGTTCTCATTCCAATGGGCAGTGGAGGTAAAGCATGAGGAGGTCGTGAAGTGAAAAACGCCCTTTGATACACGATATCCGGGACTTACCTCTTCTGCGACGCTTGTCTTTGCGCTTCCTTGGTTGCACGTCGCCGGACATGTCGCAGCCGACGTCGCGCTTGCACTGTCCCCGATTGCCGATCTATACGCGACCCGGCCGTGGTCCGCGCGGAGCTTCAAATGGCCGCGCGCCAAAGACACGACAGCGCGCGCAAGCTTACGTTTCCGCGCGCTTGCGAACTTTGCACAGTGCGTCCGGCTTTATTATTACTTCCGTGCACTATCAGCACAGGTGAAAGTGATTGATGTCCTTTATTCCTCATAAGACAAAAAAAAATAAACCCATCACATATTTTTACATATGCTGCATATTTCTAGAAAAAATTCAGTAAAAATAAGAAGAAAAGATGTAAAATATAAATAACATAAGCTATTTGGTCAAGGACAGGTATATATCACAAATTGTGACGAGTCGAATTGAAAGTGAGGAGTATGCGGCGAGCTTCACCCACCAGCATCTGCGAGCCTTTTCATCTAGATTAAGATTTCTCTGAAGAAAATCTCAATTTAACCATGATTAGCTCAAAATGGTTTGTTTGGAATAAATAGATCACGAATCTTTGTCAGTGAATATTTCCCTCAATATTTTCGATCACATCGTTCGCACTTTTATTTGGCTTTTTGAATCATAACGACGGTCGTTCATCCACTTGATCACCCATCACTCACATCTTATATTGGATTGGTGGTGAGTACAGCAAGTATTACGGATTTCTTTCGATCTTAATCTATAATTTGGGTGGGTTTGAGAACTCGGATTTTCGTGGTAGGAAGTAATGGACGCT
Source organism: Eretmocerus hayati (assembly GCA_029851415.1). Taxonomy (NCBI): domain Eukaryota; kingdom Metazoa; phylum Arthropoda; class Insecta; order Hymenoptera; family Aphelinidae; genus Eretmocerus; species Eretmocerus hayati. The sequence continues at coordinate 49,879,372 of CM056743.1, forward strand.
CAGATTCTAGAGCTCATTTTACGTGCTATTCCAATGAATTTTGTTATATCGGCCCTTATCTACAGAATTGTCCCTGCATGGTATCGGAGAGAAATACTGTTTCTTACATTAGAATATGTGGAAAGTGGTAAATAATAGTAAAATAATAATTTGGAAATTTTTTTTATTTTTGTTTCCTCCTCATAATTCCATATTGACTAGGAGAGCGTTTCAGATCCGGATCATTGATTCGACTTAAACTCAGGGAACAGTTTCTTTTATTAGCACCAAAAGAACATATCCAAGACTATAGTAATAAGCCATGGCGCTCAAGCGTTTCCAAGCCACGGCTAAAAACATGATCGTAACTAATGTGGTCTCACCGGGAGAGTGTTCAAGATCCGGATCACGGATTTGGCTGAAACTTTGGGAATAGCCTTTTTTTTAGCACCCAAAGAAGGTATCCAAAATTGTAGATCCTAATGTTCCAGAGTTCAAAACACCAGCATTGTAGCGATATACCTATGAATTGTTCCGTTATGTTTTTTGCTGTTCCGAAGATCCTTCAGTATTTTTACAAATTTTTTCGATCCATTAAAAGAGGGCTATTACAAATCATTAGAAATCGATATAAATCCCTGGAGTATACAGAATGTGTATACTAACAAGGAGAGGTCATGGTCTGTGGGTCGTGGATTTGGCTCATACTCTGGGAATCATCTCCTTTTGACACCAAAAGATGATACTCAAAATCGCTTACTCGAATGCTAAAGCGTTTTGAAGCTACAGCTATGGAGATTAGCATTGTCAGTCAAATTATTACGTCAAAATAGGTCGGAAAGAATGTTTTGGACCGGTGAAAAGCTCCAAATGTGCGTGCAAGGCGATACAAACACTCTATCGCCTCATCATTTATTTTGGAAGAATTGAGATAGTTCAGCTCCAATTCATCAACATTAGAAGTTTCTAAGTGCATTTTGAAGGACCTAAAACAAGCTCCAAAATGAACTTAAATACGTTGAAAAATATTGAGGTAGACCAGAGTTGTTAGGGAAATGGCTTAATGGAGGCAAGTTGGGTACACCATTTTGTAAACTCTGAAAAATCACTTTTTGGAAAAATTAAGACAGCTCGGCTCCAGTTGATTGAATTTGAACATACTTGGATTCATTTGAAAGGTTTTAAAACAAGCTTCAAAATGAGCTAAAGCATGTTGAAAATTGTTGAGGTAGACCAAAGTTATTAAGAAAAAGGCTTAATGGGGTCAAGTTGGGTACACTTGCTTTAGTATCCGTTTATGAGAGTACCTCTTCCTCGTGATGATTTCGACCCTCGCCCGCGACTCGGGCCGAAAACCACTCGCTCAGAAACAAGATGCGACTTCATAAACTCGGGGCGGGTTATACTATTTCCCCTGCCTCACGGGCTTATCCGTCCCGGGCAAATGCAGAGGGTTCTATACTGACTCTCACACAGCTTACACATACAACACGAATAGTCCCGTAGAGAGGTTGAAATTGCATTTAAAAAATCCTAAGTTTAATTTTCAGTTCAAAGAGATCGTATTTTCCGTGCATAATCGAAATTTGCGCACAGTTTGCACATTTATGCACGCCTTTCGCCATTTACGCACGGGTCACAAGCTAGACGCTATAAATGGCAATTTTGCGCACAGAATAGCATAAATGATGATTTTCACACTTCGCGGAGCTTTTTTTCGCAAGAATTTAGTTTTGCTAAATTTTTTGGTCAGTTCCGTGCCCTACTAGAACGACCCTTTAACGCAATGCTACAGAGGTCCAAGTCAGTTTTTTTAAAAGTATATGGTGGCCAAATAAACACCCCGAAACCTCAAAACCGTAGCTCAAACCGTTTGGCTGTGGTATCAATTATAGTGCCAAATGTCAGGTTCCGTGCCCTATAGGTGTACCTCAAAATGTCAGGTTCTGTGCCCACTGCCGTATTATTTGTGTTATCCTTATGGTACGGAGAAGTGGAAATATTTACATTCATGCACGAGTTAATTCTTACTTTAGATGTTTGAAAAAGTCAAAAAATATATCTTAGAGCCCTGGGAAGTGAGATTTGGAGTTGGCACATTTCCGATCCTCAAATTTCAAAGCTTCCGCGGCACTACTCTTATATCATACCGCTTGGAAAAGTGTCAATTTCTACGATTTTTGAGAGAATCTTTTGGCTCGTGCCAATTTGAGTCACATAAATGGTTTAATATGAGAATTAAGAGATACAAAGGTACAAGTCTAGAGCTTCAAAATCCATTTTTGATCGTCCCTGTAGGCCGGCTCCAGTCCGAGCTATAACATTTTCTCTGAGGGGATATTTTTCGCAAAAAATAGCATTCCAATTCGAGAGAGATACAGAGATGCATTTTTAGCAAATATAATCATCATTTCTGTTATCTATATCTATATCTTGATCAAGAAAACGAAAAACTTTTGAAATATGCCCCAAAAAGTGAATTCTCTCGTCATTTTTTAATACAGGTGCTAGTTTTTGCGAAAAATCTTCCCTCAGAGAAAATGTCATAGCTCGGACTGGAAGTGGCGTAGAGGGACGTTCAAAAACGGATTTTGAATCTCTAGATTTTTACTTTTGTATCTCACAACTTCCATATTGAAACATTTATGTGGCTCAAATTGGCACGAATAGAGCCGAGTAGTTCAACTCACAAAATTAAAAATAGTATATTACGCAACAAGTGCGAGAAGGTCAATTTCCGCACAAGTTGCCAAACGAGTGCGAAAAGTTAATATTCACGCACACTTTGAAACTTCTAGGTGTGCGAGAAGTTTCGAAGTGTGCGTGAATGTTACTTCTCGCGCGAGTTGGCAACGTGTGCGGAAACTTCTCGCACGTGTTGCGTATACTATTTTTTGCAACTGTGCGCGAAGTTGTAATTAAATGCACCACTGTCCGAGCAAGATTATCTTGGAAACGAAGTTTTCAAGAAAGGCCAAATTCAGAGGGATGACGTGACATCATATTTTGGATCTGTGCGTGAATGAAAATGCATTAGAGCGAGAAGTTACATTCACGCACTCTCCACCAGTGCGTAAATGTAAAACTGTGCGAGAAGTCATTCACGCATTACTTCTCGCACTGTAAATAATGAAGAGAAGTCTCATTTTTTTACAACTTCGCGCACACAGTTGCAAAAAAAAAAATTTTTTGGTGAGCTAAAACCACGGCTAAAACTTTTGACCGGTATTTTATGTACTCTTCAATAAAAAAAAGTTGGTCATGGATCTTTTAACACAAATTGCGGGCAAACGAAGAACTGACAAACTATTAGATCGAATTGTTCTACTACATTCTTGATGCACTGGGTGAAAATGTGTAATTTGCGCACAGCTTGTCGGCTTTCACTCACAGTTTATCAAAAAGCATATTATAGTTTGATACAAATGAGTAAAAGCTATTGGTGAAGTAGTATTTTTTCGAACTCTGAGGACTGGTGACTATCGAAAAGATACTATATGTATACACTTCACCACTGTGTATTTCGAGGACGAAAAACAACCATCATTATTAATTGTAAGAGTTATTTTTCGCATCCTCGTGATGATTCCGACCCTCACCTGCGGGGTTCGAACCGGAAAGCCGCCACTCGGACGCGCGCGAGAAGAAGTTTTCACACCCTTTTGTAACGAAATGTATATGGGCCATTTCGGAGCATTTCGACGAATGCCTGCACCAGGGGGGTCTGGAAAAACTCCATGAAAATTTTTTTCCTTCAGTACTATATTAATATAGTACAGAAAATTTTTTTTTTTATTTTTTCTAAGGCCCCCGTGGGCCCTGGGGCCTATGAAAGGTCCTTTTTAGGCCCCTTTTTAGCCTATTTCTGGAAAATCATAACTCCGACTAGAATCAACATTTTTGGACGTACCTCGGCGCATTTTCTTCCTTAAGACTAGTACTTTTGAGAAAAAATTGTCCATGTTCGATTCTGGAGCCTAGCAACTTCTAGGAGCTATTTGCTGAGAGCACATTTTAGCGATTTTTGGGCTTGCTTCAAAGTGATGTAGCTCCCACTAGACATGTGATAATCGATTTTTACAAGTGGTCATTTTGAAGGTCTTGAGAAAACCTATACGATTTGACCACTGGTCAAAGTCGATTCAGTAACTGTACTTTCTATAGGGGTTACAGTCATGACAAGCTGAGCATATTCGTAAAAATGCCAAACTTTGAGCTCAATTTAAAAAAATCAATTCTTTTCATTCGACCCCAAACCTGTGCGACTATGTTTTTCGATACAGATACTACCAATTAGAACAACAATCTGGGTGGAGTATTGAATTGTCGATTTTATTCAGCCAATTTAAAACATCCTTTTTTGACTTTTTGCTCAAAATGACCTCAAAGGTATGGCTCGCATATGCTTCCATCTGAACTAATGTGCACCAATCTGTTTGGGATTACTCACCAATGTACCCCCAAATATGCGTGAAAACTTCCGGAGGCGAGCCTCGAGCTAGATGCGAGCAGGCGGTTCTATTTCACGAGTTGAAAATGGGCATTATTTCGTCTATTTGGACGCAGGCGAGTGCGACGAGTGGGTTTTCACTCATTCTAGCTCACAAATGAGATAAGCGGCTAAAATAGGGATACGAACATGGTTTTTTGACCCAAAATGATCATCTAAACACGATTTCGGGATCAGTTTGGCTCCAAAATATTGATACTTGCTCTCAGACTAGAAAACACTTTAGTCACATGTTTTTCGATGGAGTGGCTTCAGACGTTGAATAAAAGCCAAATTGACCATATGACAACGTGTTTAGATGATCATTTTGAGTTAGAAAACTTTGTCCGTATCCCTACTTCAGCCGCTTATCTCATTTGTGAGCTAGAATGAGTGAAATCCCACTCGTCGCACTCGCCTGCGTCCGAATAGACGAAATATGCCCATTTTCAACTCGTGAAATAGAACCGCCTCCTCGCATCTAGCTCGAGGCTCGCCTCTGGAAGTTTTCACACATATTTGGGGGTACATTGGGGAGTAATCCCACACAGATTGGTGCACATTAGTTCAGATGGAAGCATATGCGAGCCATACCTTTGAGGTCATTTTGAGTAAAAAGTCAAAAAAGGGTGTTTTAAATTGGCTGAATAAAATTTTTTTAAATTGAGCTCAAAGTTTGGCATTTTTACGAATTTGCTCAGCTTGTAATGACTGTAACTCCTATAGAAAGTACAGTAATCGACTTAGACCAGTGGTCAAATTGTATAGGTTTTCTCAAGACCTTCAAAATGACCACTGGTAAAAGTCGATTATCACATGTCCAAAAGGAGCTACATCACTTTGAAGCAAGCCCAAAAATCGCTCAAATGTGCTCTCAGCAAATAGTTCCTAGAAGTTCCTAGGCTCAAGTATCGAACATGGACAATTTTCTTCTCAAAAGTACTTAGTCGGAGTTATGATTTTCCAGAAATAGGCTAAAAAGGGGCCCCAAAAAGGACCTTTCATAAACCCCAGGGCCCACGGAGGCCTTAGAAAAAATCCAAAAAAAATTTTTTTGTACTATATTAATATAGTACTAAAGGAAGAAAATTCTTATGGATCTTTTCCAGACCCCCCTGGTGCAGGCATTCGTCGAAATGCTCCGAAATGGCCCATATACTAACTATTACTTTCAGCCGAACTCGGATGATTGTTTTCCTTTTTTTTTTATTTTTATTAATGCATTTTCGACCTCTTGTCGCACAGAAAAGCACTTATGAAAATTTACATTGGGGCCGGCCGAGATTCGAACCCCAGCCTTCTGCGTTGAAGGCAAGGACCTTATCCACGAGGCCGCGCGGTGGCTTCTCACAAATTATTCATTGTCAGCTTCAAATTCTCATAGAATTTGAAGCTGCACTGTAAAAAAAATTTATGTAAATTTACCACTCTCAGAGGGGGTAATTCTTGGATACCACTCTGGGAGTTGTGATTTTACAACCGGCTTGTAAATTATTTCACCGTCCGAGGGTAAATTTCATACAGCAGCGCCACCGCTTCGTCAGCTGAAATTTACCGTCGCGGTTGTAAATTTCTGTCTGCTGATTTTATTTTTTTTTCTCATTGAGCACAGCAGAGTAGATAGAAGCTTGGATGAGAGTGTAATGTGAATATTGTGTACAAATAAATCGAATTTATTAGATTATTTGATGACACGCATGATATAAACTTATTTTAGAATAGTTTGAGAGGAACACAGTTTTGTAAAAGATAACCTCAAAACCAAATCCTACTCCGGGCGGAACGACCGCACACAATAAAGTCACGAGACTTTACTTCAATTTTGAAATAATCAGAGCAGACCGGATTGCCCTGGACTGCTCGGGGATGTCGTCGGAGTCACAGACTCCCTCTGCAGCGGCAACCTCGCGATGCCGAAGAGAGGCGAGGGCAGTTTAGATGTTTACAGATTGAGTCTTCTGCTCGCGAGTCTAACTCAGCTTACTTTGCTCACTCGCGTCACGCACGCGCAGTGCATACTTCTGTGGGATGAAATTTACCACTCTGAGAGTGGTATCCAAGAATTACCCCCTCTGAGAGTGGTAAATTCACAAGCGCTTGTAAAATCACAAAAATTAGCTGAAATTTACAACTATCAGAGTTGGATATTTACCGACCTGTATTGTAAATTTACATTAATATTTTTTACAGTGTGGCATGACTTTTTCGTACCGGTCCCGAAGCTAGTCTTCTATCTGATATGTGATGTGGCTCAAAAGACAGTTTAAGTGCACCTAGAAAACTCGTTTGATCATCATTAAAGAATAGAATTTTATCAGCATGAGTAAACATCGTGCATTTACGTCCCTAGCCATGACATAATTTTGAAGACATTCTTTGAGTCATGAATTTGAAGATAATACGAAAATTTGAAATTCCTGCCAGAAAGCGACATGTGTGATGTGAGTTTCGTTTATACATTTCTCAAGATAAATCTGAAGCACGCGCGTGTGATACTCAAATAGATTAATTCGAATCTCCATTCTCAGGAGGGAGTAATTTTTTGATTAGTAAAATCAATTGGTGGGATATAAAATTTATTGTATCCGACCAGTAATTGAAGTGTTTTAGATAATTATGATCTATACTGTCGTTACCAAATCTAGTCAAAATCTGTCTCATAAACGTTTATTATTCGATTATGCTGGATCGGACCGGTCGGAGCGCTCCGACCAGCATAATCGAATACCTAAATCTGATATACGCTGGGTCATGGCGCTGGGTCTTGTTAGGGTGCGTCCACAAATGGAGCGCGCGCGCGGCCCCTATGCTCCCGCGCGGCTCCCAGCGCGCGCGCGCTAGCTGCTCTCACAATAGAGGAATTATAATGTGACGTATGTGAGCTCTCTCACATACGCACGATTCTACGCACTAGTGTGAGAGCACAGGCGCGACGCGCTAAAATACAAAAGTATAGCTTGCCAGTGCTTTAACGTTGATACTCCATAAAGCCTGCTTATGCGACACCGCGGAACTCGTGTTAGATACATCGTACCGGGAATTTAGTTGCAGATTCTTACGGCGCAGTCTGCCCGATTAACAGCACTCCAAAGATCATACATATCGGTTAATTATCAAACGTGCAAAACGTCAAATTAATAACACAACATTGCATCCGGACCAAAAACGGTGGACGTTCGCTCTCTATACATAAAAACCTATACAGTTTCGTAGATCTCGTTTAGCAATATTGGAACAATATTGTTTAGAGTATTTCGACGGTGCTACATCGTGCACGTAATGCACTTTTATTATCACGTGGAAAATATTGGTAATTCAAAATGCTTTAAGCGATATTGACCATCAAATCATTTAGGTCACGTCAAAATCCTACACTGTAAAAAAATTTACAAGCCCGGATGGGGAATTTTCGAGCGTGCTTGTAAATTTCCTTACCGGCGGATGGCAAATTCCCGCTTGCCGCTTGGGAGCCGCCGTGCCGTACCTTTGTGACAGATCCTTATCAGTGTCTCTATAAAATGTCGAGTAGTTGTTGATTTTACATCTAGCATAGCAGTGAGCTATTGAGATGTGTTGATTCTTACGGTAGATGGAATTTTTTGGACAAAAATGCATCGATTTCGTTGTGGACCGGTCATAACCTCATGTTGTGTGGCCCCGTTATAGAAATTGATCGCGCTTGAATAATTCTATAAAAAGAAATCCGTGCACTGTAAAAAAATTTATGTAAATTCACCATGCTGAGCACAGGAAATCTGGGGACACCATGCTCAGCATTGTAAATTTACAAGCCCGGATGGGGAATTTTCGAGCGGGCTTGTAAATTTCCTTACCGACGGATCCGGATGGCAAATTCCCGCTCGAGAGGAGCCGCCGTGCCTAACAGATCCTTATCAAAGTTTCTGTAAAATGCCGAGTTGTTGATTTTACATCTAGACGTCATTTCTAGCATAGTAGTGAAATATTGAGATGTGTTAATTTCTTACGGTGAATGGAATTTTTTGGACAAAAATGCATCGATTTTGTTGGACCGGTATAGTAACCTAATACTGTGTAGCCTCGTTATAGAAATTGATCGCGCTTGAATCATTCTATAGGAAGAAATCCGTGGATGAACGAGTGGATGAAAATGTTTTCTAATATCGAGAGTCACGTCGAGCTCTTTTCTCGCTGCCGGCATCACACACACAATCACACACGTTTCACGAGCACGTTCACGGAGATCAGCACCCTTTATTTACATCGTTTATTTACACGTTTATTTACGTATAGACGTTGACGGATGCCCACTTTCGACTTTCGAGTCTATGATTTCTGCTCCACTCCCACATACATATATACAGTTGTTCTCTTTGAACGGCCGATTCAAAAATTGTCAGATGACAGATCGCAACTCGCGCACGCGCACTCAAATGAAATTTACAAGCCTGGGACGGGAAATTTACAAGCTCCGGAACGTAAACTCACCATGCTCAGCATGGTGTCCCAGGATTTCCTGTGCTGAGCATGGTAAATTTACAAGCCACTCGTAGGTTTCCTCACTTTCTGGTAAATTCACCATGCTCAACACTGTGAATCTACAATCCCACCAGGTATCTTTACCTCGAAAATTTTTTACAGTGTGGATGAAAATGTTTTCTAATATCAAACGTCGAGCTCTTTTCTCGCTGCCGGCATCACACACAATCACACATGCACGTTCACGAGCAAGTTCACAGAGAGCAACATCCCTTTATTTACATCGTTTATTTACGTACACTGTAAAAAAATTTATGTAAATTCACCATGCTGAGCACAGGAAATCTGGGGACACCATGCTCAGCATTGTAAATTTACAAGCCCGGATGGGGAATTTTCGAGCGGGCTTGTAAATTTCCTTACCGGCGGATGGTAAACTCCCGCTTGGAAGCCGCCGTGCCTTTGTGACAGATCCTTATCAGTGTCTCTATTAAAATGTCGAGTTGTCGTTGATTTTACATCTAGCCGTCTGTTTCGGCCGTTTTTATTTCAAAATTATTCTAGAAGCTTCGTGGCCGCGCACAGCACACATACACTGTAAAAAAATTTATGTAAATTCACCATGCTGAGCACAGGAAATCTGGGGACACCATGCTCAGCATTGTAAATTTACAAGCCCGGATGGGGAATTTTCGAGTGGGCTTGTAAATTTCCTTACCGGCGGATGGCAAATTCCCGCTTGGGAGCCGCCGTGCCGTGCCTTTGTGACAGATCCTTATCAGTGTTTTTATAAAATGTCGAGTTGTCGTTGATTTTACATCTAGCCGTCTTTTCTAGCATAGTAGTGAGATATTGAGATGCGTTGATTCTTACGGTAGATGGAATTTTTTGGACAAAAATGCATCGATTTTGTTGTGGAACAGTCATAACCTAATACTGTGTGGCCTCGTTAAAGAAATTGATCGCGCATGAATAATTCTATAAAAAGAAATCCGTGGATGAAAATGTTTTCTAATATCGAACGTCGAGCTCTTTTCTCGCTGCCGGCATCACACACAATCACACATGAACATTCACAGAGAGCACCATCCCTTTATTTACATCGTTTATTTACGTATACAGACGTTGACGGATGCCCATATTGCCCATGCACTTTCGATTTTCGAGCCTGCTGTCATCTGCTCCACTCCCATATATATATACAGTTGTTCGCTTTGAACGGCCGATTCAAAAATTTTCAGATTGCAACTCGCGCACGCGTACTCAAATGAAATTTACAAGCCTGGGACGGGAAATTTACAAGCTCCGGAACGTAAACTCACCATGCTCAGCATTGTGTCCCAGGATTTCCTGTGCTGAGCATGGTAAATTTACAAGCCGCTCGTAGGTTTCCTCACTTTCTGGTAAATTCACCATGCTCAACACTGTGAATCTACAACCCCACCAGGTATCTTTACCTCGAAAATTTTTTACAGTGTACATGCAAAATTCATTGTCCATGCCGGTGCGTCTTCTCTCGTTGCCGCGCGACGGCTCGTCACTCTCGCTCGATCCGCCGAGCTAGTCAGCTGTGCGTGCGCCCGCGTACTTTACCACCAAACGATCCAATACTCGCTTTCAAATCACTTTGCGTCAGTGCACCCTTTTTTTGAGCTTTAATTAGTAACGCTATTAGATTGTATTTAACGGTTAGGAATAAGAAGCAGTGCAAGTGAAATTATCAATTCTTCGTCATTTATTCGCCCCTCTCTCTCTGTTTTCGTGTACCGGCTCACTTCTTTTCGAGGCATTTCGCGTTTACAGTCCACTTTATATGTCAAGTTTGATCGGCCTCGACATTTTCTGGTCCTTCGAGCCGGATATACACCGCAGAGAGAGTGGTGAATTCGCGTCGCGAGTGCAGTTTTGTGGATCAATCGGACAAAGTGTATATATGGACGAGAGACTTCCGCGCGCGTACTCGCCAAGAGTGGAATTCGTGGGCGCACAGTGTAATGTGTATATATATATATATATATATATATACAGTGTGTAGAGCATTCAAGCTGCATCGCCTCATCAGCTTCGAAAATCATCGAAGTTTCTGGAAGGAAGACGTTTGCAGCAAGCAATTCGATAGATCGCCGTTGGCTCCAGATCAGAGCGGCTGTTCGCGTGACATCGCGTCTCCTTCATTCCATGCTCCTTCTCAACATCTCTGGCCTTCGAGGGGCATCGACATCGGTCGCGGCGATCTTCGAACGACCAGTACATGCGGCTCTACATACATCAGGCTATGTACAATTAAACATACGCCTTTCAAGGTATTTACAATAGAGGATTTCGACTCTCATCACACTACACAGCCAGTTCGTCAACATACTGGCACACAGCTGACCCCGCGGATCGAGCGAGGGGCTTGCGACGACAACTTTCAGATGAGTATAACGTTTCAATAACACTCATATATGATCGTCGCACGTACGTCAACCTGTACCGCCACCAAAATATGACAATTGTTTTGGGTAGGACTCTAACTCTTCTAATTGTATAGAAAATTTCAGAATTTGCCTATTTTGCCTTTTCGAGAAAATCGACTTTGAAGTCGCTAAAATATGCCCGTCTTCCAGAGGCCACAACTCTTCGAATATTGAGCCTAGACCAACGTATCTGGGCTCAAATGGAAGCTCTGAATTTGCCAAAATTGTTTTCGGTGCCAAACAGACCACACAATGAGCGAAAGAGATGAATTACATGGTCGAAGGTTTTCGCGTGTACTGGGTATACCTATATATACGGCAAGATGGCGCGCGGAGGGGGCAACTGATCTCGAGCAGACGACAACACTGCTTTTGCGGGCTGGGATCGCCCGAATCGACGTTTGACGGGATGACTTGGGGAATATCTGCATTGGGACCTTCTACGAGGCCAGCAGAGCAGATCTAACCCCTTGCAGACGTAAAGCGGGTGCTAGAAACCTATGCATGCATCGAGATTATCGCGTGACTTGTCTTCCCGCGCTGGCGCCACCCGTCCGCCATCTCACCATATATATAGGTATACTGTGACCACGTGTAACTTACAATCGACGGTATCATCCTTCGCGATAATCTTTCTGAAGATTTCATACCTAAAACAATTTTGGCAAATTCAGAGCTTCAATTTGAGCCCAGATACGTTGATCTAGGCTCAATATTCGAAGAGCTGTGGCCTCTGGAAGTCGGGCATATTTTGACGACTTAAAAGTCGATTTTCTCGAAAAGGCAAAATAGGCAAATTCTGAAATTTTCTATACAATTAGAAGAGTTAGAGTCCTACCCAAAACAATTGTCACATTTTGGTGGCGGTACAGGTTGACGTACGTGATCGTCGCAATCGCGGTATTCGATCGCGCTCGTTGCGATTCGACATTCAAATCTCTGTTCTGTTTTGAATTCAAATAGTCGTTTCACATTATTACGATGGGTGAAGAAGGAAAGAAAATTCTCGGTTTGCAAGCGAACTTAGCTAAATTGATCAATGAAATGTCTACATCTCTTGACAATCCTGCCACAGGCCAGTATATACACCGTAGCAGACTGTGAGGTGAGATTGGAACTTTTGGAGAATCGGTGGAATGAGTTCCGCGTGAGGGACGAGACTATACAGCTGTATGCGGATGATATCAAGGACAACCCTTACATCAAAAATGCCGTGAGCTCAATCGTCTGCGAGAATTATCTCAAATCAAAGGCATGGTTCAGAACGAGAATCAAGCAGCTGCGGCCCCTGCCACCGCTTCAACAACCACCGACTCGCATGGATGTCTCTGCTGGCTCCGATGCTGACTTCCCTCCACGTTACACAGTGCAGTCATCTTTGGAGCACGTGAAACTACCAAAGTTTGGAGGCAAGCAGCGAGACTGGGAGTCCTACAAGGAGAAGTTCACCTCACTCGTCTTGGATGACAAGTTTGCCCAGCCGATCATCGAATTTCAACGACTAATCAACAGTCTGGAGGGTGAAGCATTGGGCACATTGAGCGGTATCAAGGTTGTATCAGCCAATTTTGATGAGGCATGGAGTACTCTGTGCGCTCGCTACGATAACAAACCACTTCGGTTTGCGCTTCAAATGCAAACTTTTGTAGACATGCCTTCAGCTTCAAGTGAAACGACCTCACATCTCACTCAGCTTCTGAATACAGTGAATGAGGGAATCAATAATCTTCGAGAACTTGGTCGGCCTGTTGATACGTGGGACGACATTTTTGTATATTTCATTGAGAGTAAATTACCCCCGTCAACTCACATGGATTGGGTCAAACTTGCTGAGAGAGAGAAATATGGAGAATTTCCAAAGTATGATTTTCTCAAAAAATTCTTACAGGACAGAGTACGCTCCGTGGAGAAAGTGCAGGCCAAGGTTGACAATTTTCAGAAGGATTCAAGCAGAGGTGCAGCGGATTCCAAAAGCGGTTCTGCGCAATCTGACAAATCCAACAAGGGGAAGAGTCAGAAGCAGCCTGAACGTTCTTTCGCATACGTCACAGGATCCAAGGAGAGCCGCAAGCCTCGAGCGCCCTGCTCATTCTGCCAGGAGGATCACTTCTTGGCTTATTGTCAGAAGTTCATGCAGGCGCCCTTAACTGAGCGGAAGAAGCACGTGGAAACTGCCAAGCTCTGTACCAACTGCTTGAACAATCATGCCTTGGAATCTTGCAAAAGCAAGAAAAGATGCTCCGTCTGCGGGGCAAATCATCATTCGAAGCTGCATCAGGATTCGGCTCCTCGCCAGGTCAACTCATTGCAGCATTCTTCATCCCAGTCATCATCTTCAGTACTTGCAACGTCATGTCTTCAGACCAACGCAGCTTCAACGTCGCCAGTTCGCCGAGCTATTCTCTCAACGGCAATCGTCGTTCTTCGAGGAGAGAATGGTCAAACCACTCAAGCAAGAGTGCTGCTTGACACATGCGCTGAGGACTCATTTCTGACCGAAAGCCTCGTTCAACAGTTGGGCCTTCGGAAACATCGTACTGAGGTTGTATGTTCTGGGTTGGGAAATCGTCCAATTTCACTAGCTCGTTCCAGAGTAACAGTGAACTTGGAATCGGATCTTTATCCTGAGTTTTCATATTCATTTTCTGCTCTCGTTCTGAGAAAACTCACTGGAGACTCACCAAGTCAACGTATTCATACGGAAGCCTGGACTCATTTGAAAAATCTACGACTGGCTGACCCGACGTTTGCAGTGCCTGGTCGGATTGATGGAATTTTCAGTTCACAGGTCTTTTCTGCTGTTGTTCGAGATCGTATCGAAAGAGGCCAAGTAGATCAACCCTGCGCTCTTCAGTCAGTGCTGGGGTGGATCGTCTTCGGAGCAGAGGATTAAACCTCCAAACCTCAACCGACTCGGCGTGTTTTGCACATCAACGCAGTGGAGACAGACGAATTGTCCAAGTCGCTCACAAAATTCTGGGAACTGGAGGAGGTATCTGCTGTATCACAGCGGACGCAAGAGGAAGAAGCTTGCCTGCGCCATTTCAAGGAGACGCATTCACGTAACGCTGATGGCCGCTTCGTCCTTCGCCTGCCATTCAAGGTGCAGCCTTCTCTACCAGACACGAGAGTCGCAGCGGATGCCTGCCTCAACAGGACTCTGCGGAAGTTTCTTCGTCAGCCTGACTTGGCCAAGGCATACAACCATTTCATGGATGAGTACGCTTCACTTCAACACTTGGAGGTAGTCCCTCCAGATGAGGTAAACACGTTGAACCTTTGTTACATTCCACATCATGCAGTTTTCAAGCGTGATACAGGTAAAATTCGCGTCGTGTTCAATGCTTCTCAGAAGTATTCAAACGGAGAGTCACTCATGTTATGATCTTATATTCTCCTTCATGCACTGAATAAAAAGTGCGGCCGCCGGGAAACGATCCGGCGACCTCTTGATCAAGAGTCTGACACGCTGTTGACTGAGCTAGTCCGGCCGCACCAAGCGGTAGTCCTTATATGTGGTACACTTGAAGTGCGGGCGCCTGTGTAGCTTGCGCCCGTAACACACCCCCTGGGCAGAGTCGACGATGTCCTCATCGTCTGAAGTTCATGTCATTGTCTTCTAATTGTCGTCTATGTAGATCCCGAGTCCATCTTGTCGGTACAGCAGTAGGTCTACGCGTGGGCAGCGCCACCTAATTATCATCGTTGATTATCCTCCGAGAACGCAGTCCACTTGTGAGCGGGGTTCATTCCGCTTTCTGACACCAGTTTGTTATGATCTTATATTCTCCTTCATGCACTGAAGAAAAAGTGCGGCCGCCGGGAAACGATCCGGCGACCTCTTGATCAAGAGTCTGACACGCTGTTGACTGAGCTAGTCCGGCCGCACCAAGCGGCAGTCCTTATATGTGGTACACTTGAAGTGCGGGCGCCTGTGTAGCTTGCGCCCGTAACACTCAATTCATTTCTACATACAGGACCCAAGTTACAAGAAGATGTTTTGATTATTTTGTTGAGATGGTCCTTTCATAAATTTGTATTCACGTGTGACATTGTAAAAATGTTCCGACAATTCCTGGTCCATGAAGCTGATCGTGATTGGCAACGTATATTATGGAGAAGGTCGTTCGATGACCCAGTTCAAGCCTTGCGTTTACGGACTGTTACCAATGGTCAAGGCTGTGCTCCTTTTCAAGCTAATGCATGTATGCTTCAACTTTCTGATGACTGTAAATCCTCATTTCCCAGAGCTTCGTCAGTGATCCGTCGCTCAAGGTATGCCGACGACTTCTACGTCGGAGAGGACACGGTAGAACAGCTGATTGAAACCCGAGACGAGCTCCTAGCTTCACTTCAGTCTGCCTGCTTAGAAGTTGGAAAATGGGCTGCCAACGACGCTAGAGTGTTTCAAAGTCTACGTCTCAATTCTTCAGAAGAACAAGTTGAGGTCGTTCAAGACCAAGACACAGTCTCGACGTTAGGACTGCGTTGGATTTCATCGGAGGACGCCTTCTGCTTCGAAGCGTCTTTACCAGACGATGGCAGCGCAGTAACTAAGCGTATCATTTTATCTACAATTTCAAAATTATTTGACCCTGTTGGATATCTTGCGGCAATCACTATCTCAGCCAAGATTCTTATGCAAAATCGGTGGTTTCTAAAACTAGGTTGGGATGAGCCCGTTCCGGACTCAACTCGAGATGATTGGCTTGAAATCAAACGCAGGATGCTAGATCTTCAGAGCATTCGAGTTCCACGCTAGGTTGGAACGTCTAGAATGTGTTCATGGAGCCTGCACTGCTTCAGCGATGCTTCTCAGCGAGCCTACGGTGCTGTGCTCTACGTCGTCGTTCATTCTGAAAGAGGAAGTTCTTCAAGGTTCCTCGTAGCGAAGGCAAAGGTCGCGCCTGTCAAAACTGTGAGTCTACCACGTCTTGAGCTCTTAGGAGCACTTCTGCTTGCAAGGTTGGTAAATTACATTCTTCCAAAACTTGACACTCAGCCAGCTTCTATTCATTGCTGGACAGATTCGAAGATTGTATTGGCGTGGCTAGAGGCGCATCCTTCGAAATGGCAGACCTTTGTTGCGAATCGGGTTAGTGAAATTTCAACTTCAGTTTGGCGCCAAGTTCCTTCAGCAGATAACCCTGCGGATTTCGCTTCTCGCGGCGTGGTTCCATCTCAACTTCACGAATCTTCAATATGGTGGCGAGGTCCAGAATGGATTGTAAAGCCTGAGTCGGAATGGCCCGTGTCAGCCGAACGCGTATTTTTCACAGATGTAGAGTCAAAAAAGACAGAGTCGAAAGTTTTGCAAATTTCAACACCTTGGTCATTGTGTGATTGGGTTAAAAAATTTTCATCTGTTGAGAAAATGTCTCGTATTCTTGCTTATATTTATCGTTGGCGTTTAAATTCTAAATTGGAGAAGAAAAAGCGTCAACGTGGAGGACTGCTAGCTGAGGAATTGGAAGCCGGGTCTAGATATCTATTCAAAGGGATTCAAAGAGTCGCATTCGCAAAAGAGATTGACGATCTCGAAAATGGCAAGAAGGTCCACTTTTCAAGCCTCATCGTCCGTTTGGCACCTTTTCTTGATAAAGCGGGTGTTTTACGGGTGGGGAGACGCCTTCAAAATTCGTTTTTGAGTGAAGACGAAAAACACCCAATCATCTTGCCGATCAAAAGTCACATAGTGGGAATTCTCATCGAGCAGGCTCATCACGATCTTTTGCATGGAGGACCTTCTCTAATTTTCAGTTACTTGAGCCGACGCTTTTGGATAGTTCGTGGTCGAAATTATATCAGGAAAATAGTTCGTGCATGTCCTACTTGCGCTCGTCATGAGGCTGTTGCACAAGAACAACAAATGGGCCCTCTGCCCGAGGTTCGCACAAGACCTGCTAGACCATTCACTTACACGGGAATTGATTACGCCGGACCTTTTTGGATAAGACACGCTCCAGGTCGAGGGCAGAAAGCTTATAAGGGATGGATAGCAATCTTTGTTTGCATGGTGACTCGCGCAATACATGTTCAGATAGTTTCAGACCTCACTTCAGCAGCATTTTTAGCTGCTTTTCGTCGTTTCGTTGCGCGTAGAGGCTTGCCAAAAAAGTTATATTCAGACAACGCTTGTACATTCAAGGGCGACGATGATATTCTCCGTAAGATGTTCAAAAAATCATCCACGTTTAGTCAGGAATTTGCTCAAGCAGTCGCTAAGGATAGAGTGAGCTGGTCATTTATTCCGCCTCGTGCACCCAACTTTGGTGGCCTTTGGGAGGCTAATGTCCGCTCATTCAAACGACACTTGCATCGTGTAATCGGTGGGAATAAACTCACCTATGAAGAATTTTCCACAGTTTCAGCGATGATCGAGGCCTGCCTGAATTCTAGACCTCTTAGTCCCATGAGCTCTAATGCAGAGGATCTAGCAGCATTAACACCTGGGCATTTTATGATAGGTGCTGAGTTGGTAGCTCCTCCAGAACCTTCTGATCAAACTAACGAAACTACTACTCCACAGACTAGGTGGCACATGCTTACGCTCATGAAAAATCACTTTTGGGACCGTTAGAGAGGAGAATTTCTGTCCCAAATGCAGAAAAGATCGAAGTGGCTTTACCCAAACACCGAGCTGCAAGTGGGAGACTTAGTGCTGTTCAAGGACTCAAATTTGCCGCCGACTAAATGACCGCTTGCACGAATCCTCTCATTTCGTCCTGGACCAGATGGTTTGAATCGTGTTGCCAAGATTCGAGCAGCTGACAAGGAGTACACGAGAGCTGTCAACTCTCTGGTGAAGTTGCCGGTCAATGAGGATGCACGCGTACACCTGATCCGCCTTGAGTCGCTCTTGGTGGGCGGTAACCTCGTCGATATGAATGCAGAAATCTCAGTTCCAGACCAAGATCAGTGATTCCAGTTCGTTTGTGAAGTGACAAATTTTGGACGCTCATGCGCAATTGTAAAGACAACTTATCATTATGTGAAACGATTATCTGCACAATTCTTTTTCAGTTTATATATGTTCCATGAATTTGATTTTATTTCTTTGAGTGAAATTTGGTGCACTGAAGCGCTAGTATTGTGTTCTAGTAAAATCCTTTTCGCGTCTGAAATTGAATTGTAATTTTCGAGTAATTTGGTTCAATGAAACTCAGCAATCGTTTCATGGCGGGCGGAATGTTTCGGCCGTTCTTATTTCAAAATTATTCCAGAAGCTTCGTTGCCGCGCACAGCACACATACATGCAAAATTCATTGTCCATGCCGGTGCGTCTTCTCTCGTTGCCGCGCGACGGCTCGTCACTCTCGCTCGATCCGCCGAGCTAGTCAGCTGTGCGTGCACCCGCGTACTTTACCACCAAACGATCCAATACTCGCTTTCAAATCACTTTGCGTCAGTGCACCCTTTTTTTGAGCTTTAATTAGTAACGCTATTAGAATGTATTTAACGGTTAGGAATAAGCAGTGCAAGTGAAATTATCAATTCTTCGTCATTTATTCGCCCCTCTCTCTCTGTTTTCGTGTACCGGCTCACTTCTTTTCGAGGCATTTCGCGTTTACAGTCCACTTTATATGTCAAGTTTGATCGGCCTCGACACCGTCTTTTCTAGCATAGTAGATATTGAGATGTATTGATTCTTACGGTAGATGGAATTTTTTGGACAAAAATGCATTGATTTTGTTGTGGACCGGTCATAACCTAATACCGTGTGGCCTCGTTAAAGAAATTGATCGCGCTTGAATAATCCTATAAAAAGAAATCCGTGGATGAAAATGTTTTCTAATCGAACGTCGAGCTCTTTTCTCGCTGCCAGCATCACACACAATCACACATGCACGTTCACGAGCAAGTTCACAGAGAGCAACATCCCTTTATTTACATCGTTTATTTACGTATACAGACGTTGACGGATGCCCATATTGCCCATGCACTTTCGATTTTCGAGTCTGCTGTCACCTGATGCTCCACTCCCACATATACACAGTTGTTCGCTTTGAACGGCCGATTCAAAAATTTTCAGATTCCAACTCGCGCACGCGTACTCAAATGAAATTTACAAGCCTGGGACGGGAAATTTACAAGCTCCGGAACGTAAACTCACCATGCTCAGCATGGTGTCCCAGAATTTCCTGTGCTGAGCATGGTAAATTTACAAGCCGCTCGTAGATTCCCTCACTTTCTGGTAAATTCACCATGCTCAACATTGTGAATCTACAACCCCACCAGGTATCTTTACCTCGAAAATTTTTTACAGTGTATCTTTCCCATATTAAGCTAGCGCGCAAGCCCCCTCAAAAAGGCTTATAAATATCGGAATAAACCAGCCATCGGACACATCTATTCTGACCACTGTCGAGACTGTTCACACGTAACCTCGGCATCTCTCAATGTAGATAGATTGATCTAGTACGTACTATCGACTCATTGTACTACCTCAACTCGTGTGTATCGTCGGATGTGACGAAGATAATACTTCACTTATTGTATCGAAGGACCAATAAATCTCCAGTTATATTTACTCGCCGACTACACGTTCCTGGATTCGAACCTACCGCCAAATTGGCACAACAACGCCATCTAACTGACCACTGGGTCGTAACAATAAGTTCCTCTCTTATGAGAGCAGCGCGCGCGCCGGGAGCCGCGCGCCGCGGGAGCATGGGGGCAGCGCGCGCGCTCCATTTGTGGACGCACCCTTACTGACTCACTAGGTCTCGTGTCCGCGAAGACAGTACGTTCGTCAACCTGGACCGCGACCAAAATGTGACAATTGTTTTGGGTAGGACTCTAACTGTTCTAATTGTATAGAAAATTTCAGAATTTGCCTATTTTGCCTTTTCGAGAAAATCGACTTTTAAGTCGTCAAAATATGCCCGTCTTCCAGAGGCCACAGCTCTTCGAATATTGAGTCTAGATCAACGTACCTGGGCTCAAATTGAAGCTCTGAATTTGCCAAAATTGTTTTAGGTATTAAATCTTCAGAAATATTATCGCGAAGGATGATACCGTCGATTGTAAGTTACACGTGGTCACAGTATACCTATATATATGGTGAGATGGCGGACGGGTGGCGCCAACGCGGGAAGACAAGTCTCGCGATAATCTCGATGCATGCATAGGTTTCTAGCACCCGCTGTACGTCTGCAATAAGGGGTTAGATCTGCTCTGCTGGTAGAAGGTTCCAATGCAGATGTATTCCCCAAGTCATCCCGTCAAACGTCGATCCGGGCGAGCCCAGCCTTCCCTAGCCCAGCCCGCAAAAGCAGTGTTGTCGTCTGCCCGAGATCAGTTGCCCCGCTCCGCGCGCCGTCTTGCCGTATATATAGGTATACCCAGTACACGCGAGAACCTTTGACCATGTAATTTATCTCTTCCGCTCATGGTGTAGTCTGTTTGGCACCGAAAACAATTTTGGCAAATTCAGAGCTTCCATTTGAGCCCAGATACGTTGGTCTAGGCTCAATATTCGAAGAGCTGTGGCCTCTGGAAGACGGGCATATTTTGACGACTTAAAAGTCGATTTTCTCGAAAAGGCAAAATAGGCAAATTCTGAAATTTTCTATACAATTAGAACAGTTAGAGTCCTACCCAAAACAATTGTCACATTTTGGTCGCGGTACAGGTTGACGTACGTCAAGCACGGTTAACCAATCACCAACTTCAGTTCAATAACGAAGTGCTTTATTTGTTGTCAACTTGAAATGATTTGAGAAGCAAAGTTGAGCAAAGTCCAATTTGGTCCAACTTGGTCCATCGCAACATAACAACACGAATCAATGTGATTTGTGCAGAGAACTTCCTCAAATATTGCTTGCAAGAGCTTCTTTCGGAGTCACATCTCATCGTTGACCAGAATGTATTCCCTCGCACGATAAACGTATGTAGGTTATAATCCAGCTTCATTGCTTGAATATTTTATTACCGTAACTACTTTTATTTTCATGCATAGCTCAAATTCTCATTAATTTGATCTTCGTAAGACTGTCGTGTGTGAAATTCCAGACATTTGTATGAAAAGGTAAAACTGTCTGCTACCAGGTTCTGACGGAAAACAATCTTTAGAGTGAACTGTATTTGTGCAATGATCTTTTTATGTTCGAATTTTACAATGACATGACATGTGAAATCTATTCCCCAGAGGCTTTTGAAGCTTCCAAATCAGGCACTCAGGTTCTCTCAGTTCGATATCAGAACATTCCTGGGCAACGGTGTATCAACTTTTATTATATCATTGTATACTTGACAATATTCACTGTCAGAGATGTGATGAGACTGGAGGCTAGTGCTTCCAGAAGTATCTTACCAGTCTGTTAAAAACAGACTATAGCAATTAAAAGAATTAAAAGCAAACACAGATTAAAAATCTGTGTTTGCTTGCATTTTCAAACCTCTGAGAAGGACTAGTTCATCTTCAAATGTGGCTGTGAAAGACACACTATCAAATGCAAATCTTTTTCTTGGTTCCTAGATCATTGTGGGTGTAGCTCTGGATAAAAATTAAGAGCTCTCTTGACAGCAGCATGTCCAAACTCAGGACCATTCTTGAATCTCTGGAATTCAGAATCTTCTTGAATAAATCCATCAAGCCAACCCATGGTTGATTTGAAGAAAGCAGTGGTGAGAAGCATGGACATGAGACATCAACTGAACACCCACCATCATGAGTAATTTTCTTCAATCTTCTAAGATGCATACTGAACCCCCAAGATCTACGTTTTCATTAAAGCGCACAAGTGGCATCGGTAACCGACCACATCCAGAGAATCCAGTAAAATCCATATTAAGTGAATCAGATGACAGTGACTCTTCTATCAATAACTCAACTAATCATTCTACTCCAAAAAAATTATCATCATTTGGAAGGTGGATGTGCCCTGATTCTAAACTACACTTCAAACCCTTAGGCTTAGATAAAAAGTTGGATGCATGGGTTGAAGAGAAAAGAAGAAGTCCTGTGGTGTCTTCACCTACTGCAGTAAGTTTGATCTATGTCAAATTTTAGAAAAAGAGCTATTTGAATCATTCATGAGAATTTATAGTCCCTTTCTTGTTTCTCTTTCAGAATACCAAGAATGAATTGAGTTCAGACAAAACAACTCTAAAAGATGTACAAATAGAAATATTGGAGAAATTTTATGTAGCATTTGATACAATTCCTCAAGATATCTTGACTCACTTTCCTGAGTTTGATCCTGAATCATATCAGAAATTGAAAATCCTCCATCAAAGAGTGAAAGCAAAACTGCGGCAAACTGAAAAAAGATTGTTAGCATTTGAAACAAATATTGGAGATGAGTCTAGATTGTTGAACAATTCTGGATATGATAATAAGAAAATTTACCAAGAGCCATCATCTAACCAATGTAAAACGAGTGAATATTTTGACACAACTCACAGCAATGGCGGTACTGATGAGAAGAGAAATATTTCAAGTCTTATCCCAAGCCCTCCACTATACAAGTCCAATGAAGAAGAGCACTCGAAGGAAACCTTGAGCAGTACCAAAAATATTCTAAAAAGTCGAAATCAGTCTTCAGAAATAGAATCAGGCCCTCCACAAACCAAGAAGAAGAGTAACTTCCAATTGAAAATTCCAGTTAAAGCGACTTTGTCACCTGAAATGTCAAAGAAGTTGGAGAAAATG
Source organism: Eretmocerus hayati (assembly GCA_029851415.1). NCBI lineage: Eukaryota > Metazoa > Arthropoda > Insecta > Hymenoptera > Aphelinidae > Eretmocerus > Eretmocerus hayati. Next base: position 49,902,413 of record CM056743.1, read on the forward strand.
AAAGAAAAAAACCACAGAGTCAAGTCAGCTAATGATGATGCAGACTCCAGAATACCTTCTCTCAACCTAGACAGCTCATTGAATGATTCAATTCAGAGCTTACCATCAGACGATACTATCTCTGTTCAAAGAAAAAATCTGATAGTTGACAAAAGTTCTCCAAAAAAAAACAGGAATCCCACCAAAATTTCAGAGACTCCTCACCCCTTGGCATTAAGAAAAAATAGCATTGCCCCAGAAAAGAGAACTCAGAGTCAAAGTGACTATTATCTATCAAACAATTCAGGAAAATCCAATGATGAAATTATTGTGATAGATGAATCTTATACTGCCAATATTTCTGAAAACTCTCAGAGTACCTCAGACTGCTTTATCGATGATGCTTTGTTTGAGAATGATGATTTTACTACAGAAAGTACTTTACCACTTGCCAAATTTTCGAAAGATGTACAAAATGATGGTCTCAACAAAGATTTATTAGGTAGCAAATTCCCACATTCAGCAGAAATGTTCAAAGTTAGTATCTAACACACTGAGTAATGAAAAAATTCTCCTTACTGATAGATATACTTGTTGTAGGTCTTCAGAGAAAAATTTGGTCTCTACAACTTCAGACCAAATCAGTTACAAGCTATAAATGCAGCTTTACTTGGACATGACTGTTTCATATTGATGCCCACTGGAGGAGGAAAATCTTTATGCTACCAGCTACCAGCTTTGTTGACACCTGGGATTACCATTGTGATTTCGCCACTCAAGAGTCTGATTTTGGATCAAACACAGAAACTGATATCCCTAGATGTAAGCGGTGTCAATCGAGCAAATCCTCTCTCCCAATCAATTTGTCAAGGTATTTCACATAACAGTCTTGATTACAGATCTCAGCAGCCCATATGTCTGGTGAACTGCGTGAAGAGCAATTGGGTGCGATTTATCGAGAGTTGTCATTATATGAGCCAACTTTGAAACTTCTGTACATAACTCCGGAAAAACTTTCGGCTTCTCAGAAATTGTGCAATGCCCTCAAAGCTCTGTATGAGCGAGGGATGTTGGCAAGATTTGTTATTGATGAGGCCCATTGTGTCAGCCAATGGGGACATGATTTCCGTCCAGATTATAAGAAATTAAAACTATTGAGAGAAAACTATCCTAGGGTTCCTACAATGGCATTAACTGCCACAGCTACTCCTAGGGTCCGAACTGACATTTTGCACCAACTGGGCATGACATCACCAAAGTGGTGAGTATTTTCTTATCTCAGGATTCAATTTTTGAAATGATTCTTCATCACAAATAATTGACAGCTCACAATATGTCAAAGACAAAGTGGAAAAGGGACAATATTACGTTGAATAATTGGCCATTCAGTTGAGTATACACTCATTATAGACATAGATTGGTGTTGGTAATCACCCATCATGAATCCCTTGGAGAAAATGATCTTGTTTAGATCGCATATGTTTCTTATGTGGGACCCACTTTCGTATTGCGCAATGTATTCTCTATATATTACTAGTTGAAAGTGTCTTGGAGTCACCTTAAAATACCGTCAACTTAGGGTCACTTAGGTTTTTTCAATATCAAAATTTACGATAGCGTGACCCTTGAGGCAGCAAGTTGTACAATTATAGTACCGATTTCCATGACTGGGTACATGCATCAACAACATTATCACTGGCAGGAGCTTCTCTATAGCATGAAGTATTCTTAATCCGCTTTCTTGAAGAATTGTCATTGCTAGGAAAGATATATATTTTAAAAAGTTGATCTAGTGGGGAATTGAGCCGTAATTTGATGTCCCAAGCCATCGAAAATGAATTGTCCAGAAACGCACATTGCTTGATATGAATTTTAACAAAGCGACGCACATTTAGGAATTCTTGTGTTTGAACAAACTCTCGAAGAATCGTAAATATTTTGAAAATGACCAATTCATCCCCGAAATTCTTATCTAACATTTTTGATCAACGTAGTCTGTCTGAAAACTTGATCTATAAAGAGTGAGTACTTTGATCATAATATGAATTTTTCCAGGTTTATATCAAGTTTCAATCGGCCCAACTTACGCTACAGCGTCATACGTAAAAAGGGGAAGAATTCATCGGATGAAGTCATCGGAATAATCAAAGCTAAATTCAAAGATGATTGCGGTATCGTCTACTGTTTATCGCGGAAAGACTGTGATACTTATGCCGATCAAATGCAGTATAATGGGATCAAAGCGATGAGTTATCATGCTGGACTCACTGACAATCAACGGAGTGATATTCAGCGTAGATGGATCTCAGAACAGGTATTCACTTCCGCTCGTTATGCTCAATTGAAAGATACATCATTATTTCTTTGAAACTAATTATCTTCCTTTGTCAGATAAAGATCGTATGCGCTACCATTGCTTTTGGAATGGGGATCGACAAGCCCAATGTGCGATTTGTGATACATGCAGCTCTGCCCAAATCGATTGAAGGTTACTATCAAGAAAGTGGAAGAGCAGGTCGGGACTCTGAGAATGCTGAATGCATATTGTTTTATAACTATGCTGATGTATACAGACATAGAAAATTGATAGAAATGGATGTGTCATCCAACAGAGATGCCCAAAAAACTCATTTAGACAATCTCTCCAAGATGGTTACTTTCTGTGAAAATACAAGTGATTGTCGTAGAGCTCTGCAGCTGAACTATTTTGGGGAACTCTTTGATCGAGAAGCTTGCATATCTCACCCACAAACAGCATGTGATAATTGCAGAAATAAGGTTTGCCCTCTGATCATTTTGCAGCATTCAAAATTGTGTGATTGCAGATTACTCATTATTATTAGTAAACCGGGCTGTTCCAAAATCCATATTCGTGGAATTACCAAAACAGCAAAATGACCAACTTTCAACCGTCTTAGTTTATCCTCGCGCACGAATTTTTTTCCATTGCTCGCTAATGGTTCCCATTTCTTCGCTCCGAGCTGAAGCTTACGATTAAAATCGTCGCGTGTCAAAATCTATTGCTTAACACTCTACTTAGGAGAATATTTTTCAAGTTTCACCTTCTGAACCCTCTAATTTTGTTTTGATTAGGGTCAATTCAAAAATGTTGATGTCACAGAGGAGTCAAAAATACTGGTTACCTTGATTCGAGATTTCACAAAAAATAAAGGAAGAATCACAATCCTGCAGATAGTTGATATATTCAAGGGTAGCGACCTCAAGAGGATAAGAGATTCAGGTAATGAAAAAAATCCAATGACGTGAATATACAATTCATCCCAATATAATTCATGCTTATTTCCTCGTCAGGTTTTGACAAACATCCATACTACGGAAAAGGAAAGGCGTGGGCAAAGCACGAAATCGAAAGATTGTTGCACAAGCTAGTGATAGAGGAGTATCTCAGTGAGAGTATGTATTTAAATAATGAAATAACGTGTGCTTACGTGGGTCTGGGGCCAAAAGCTAGAGACTTGATGACCACAAATAACATTAAGGTAACGACTTTTTACAGTTGTGGTATTCATGTGGAAATACAGCCAACTCAAATGTTCACTTGACTGTTCTTTTTTAGTTATACCTGCAAACTAAAGAAGTATTAGCTAAACCAACCGCGAGCGCCACTGTGTCTAACGTGTCGAAGCCAGATGACAGAGCTTTCAAGGAAATACAGGAGGCTTGCTACAAAGAACTGTGTGAGATTGTTAACGGTATAGCTGGGGCATTGGATGTTTCGGCTAATTCTATCATGAACATGGTGGCCTTGCGCGCCATGAGCCAACAGCTTCCTGAGGATGCTGAAGCAATGATGAAAATTCCTCATGTGACAAGTGCAAATTACGAGAAGTATGGCAAAGCACTTCTCGATATCACCGCGAAGCATGCGATGCAGAAGAATGGTAAGTTTTAGATTGAGTGGAAAGCGTTGAAACTACTTTGAATATACAGCACACCGATATTAGTACTGAAGCTTGAATTTACTCTTCCAAGCGCGTCATTTGCGCGTAGAACAATTCTCATGTTAACTCCTTCTGCATACGGATTTCACACATTCAAGTACGTTTCTATGTTTCTAACAATAATGAGAAATAATTCCAGTAGTTCTCACTTAACCGTTTCGGGTACTGAGGACCTGTCATCCCTGCTATGCTCGAGAGATGAGCTCTTGGTTTATTATTACCATTTTATCAATTCTTATTCCTATTTTGATTGCGCTACATCTTTTGATCAACCTTCGAACATTCGCTACCAAAGCTCCGAAATGCATATAACGAGTAAACAGAAGTATATTACTTGAGTTTATGGGAAAACGAGAACTGACATAGTGTATCACAATAGGCAGCACGACACAACTGTTAATTTTTTGTACTAATCCCACTGTATCTTCAATGTACTCCTTCTTTAATTGACATTTTCAGAGTTGTTGAAGAAACACGAGGAAGTCAAAAAAGCAGCCACGGCATCAGTTAATGCTCACTTTAATCAAAGTTTGGAAGATAATGATTGGATGGAGTCTGTTAATTCAGTAAGAGGCGTGAAACGCAAGAGAGGAAAGACTAAAACACGCGGTACCACCAAGAGATATCGAGCTACTGGAACCAAGGGAACAACCAGGTTGGTTCATTTGAGTCATCTTATTCAATTTTGAAGTTGACTTACCTTGACAGACGCTTGTTCAAGTTTGACCACTTGCCGAATCAAGGAGGTATCACGTGTTATCAATTCTCTCACTGGCCACATTTGATGAATAGTGAAACTTTAAATTTCCCATTGTTGGGCAGAAAGGAGGTAGACTGGAGCCCCCCCCCCCCCCCCACTGTTATGATGCAAATCTCAACCAAAAGTCAAAAATGTGTGCTGAGTATAGAAGTTTGCATTCTTATGAGAGTAATATGACACGAAGATTATTCGTGACAGCCAAAGAAAAATGGCTACAGCCAATGAAACCCCGGGAAACTTGACAATTTGAAAAATTAAGTCCTGAAAACAACGTGTATCTAGTGCTTACAGCTTAGTGTTACACTTTGCCATTTCCTTTCAATCTTTTTCGTTCCTGGTCTCCAAGGTTAATACCTATACCGAGAACAACCAAGACGTATTAGTTCTATAACACGCTAAAAATACGTTGACTATATTAAGGCTTTCGCAAATATCACGAAATTCGTCCCCAATGATTAATAGTACCCTTTCTCATTCACTCAGAGACAAATATGGTATGCCGTAGCACCACCAAGGTGATTCCTACCTTGCTCGGTCGAGCGACTCGTTCACTGAAACAAAATCCGTCGCCACTGGGATATGACTCGATGAGATGATCTGAAATTTTGCACACACGTAGTTGAAGAGCACTGATTACACGTAGTGAAAGATGTGCGATGAAGAACATCCCTAAAAAAATTAGAAAAATCATACCATTTTTCAACGCTTTCACGAGTTACGATGCCGCGATGACCACCACGAGCATGATTTTCGACATGCGAGAAAGTTTTTCAGTTTTCAGCTACAGCCAAACTCAAAGCGAGAAATTTGTTTGGAAGGTTCTAAATCGCATTAATATTCAAGATTCAGATCGAATGATTCAATAAGAAATAAGTTGGAGTACTTTTTGTATGTAAAAATGTAAATCTACCGTAGAGATATAATACCTCTATCGGTATGTCAAACTGTGATCGCCACCTGAGCGCGACGATTATACACTGAGAGAAATTTACTAATAGTTTTCGTAAACTGAGGAGTAATTTTTATAAACGGGTTTATACCGAGGCACCAGCAGGATCCTCAATAAATTTTGTTGAAATGGTAACAGAATTTATTAATGCGGGATTTATTGATGCGGTAAATTTTATTTACCAGTTTATAAATTTTGTTGATGACACAAATTTGGTTTCGGGCGCTCAAACTAAATTAAAAAATGATATGGAGTTATATCAAATGTAGTAATAGTTAGTTAGCGTTTGTCAGGGCTCCGTGACGTGGGCACCCGAGTTTGCGGAAAAATTATAGAAAGAATACTACCTGATTGTGCGTCTTGAGCGCGTTCAGATACCATTTGAAAATCAATTGTGGATGTTATAGTTTTTCCAAAAAAAAATGAAAAAGTTTTCGGGTGCTGGGAAACTTAACTAGGTTTTTTCTCAGCAACCGTACAATTTGAGAATTGTGCGTTCAGTGCGATCGATTGCGCGTGCCTTCGTTCATATTAACGTATTTTTACTTTCCAAAAATCACCATTATTTTAGTCGGTAATTAATTGAAACTGCCTCTCAGCAAGCTGCGGAGCAGAAGCGCCGTACCGCCTCTCTGCTATCGGCTGCTATGTGAACACGAAAATACTTATTAATTAGCCAAAATCTTGCATTAATCTCTTTCATCTCCTCGGCGTTCATCTCCCATGAGGGATGGTTTAGTTTTTGAACGCAAAACCACTGTTTAGGCAAACTTCTGTTATCTCCTCGGCGATCATCTCCCACGAGGGATGGTTTAGCTTTTCAGCTGCATAATCACTGTCCAAGAAACTATTGTTTTCTTCTCCAAGAACATCGAATTCGTCAAACACGAATCACCGGGGGGACGCCGTGGTTCGCCTCGCCGCCGCGTCGTCTACTCCGGTGACCGTGCACAACCGCTGAAAATCTGTTCTCGTCAGTTTTCCACAGAAATAAGTTGTGTTTCAATAAAGTAAAAATACTCACTTGTAGGAAACACTACGCTCAATCGACCGCACTAAACGCACAATTCCCAGAGTGTACGGTTGCTGAGAAAAAAATTAGTTAAGTTTCCCAGCACCCGAAAACTTTTTTATTTTTTTTTTTTGGAAAAACTATAACATCCACAATTGATTTTCAAATGGTATCTGAACGCGTTTAAGACGCACAATTAGGTAGTATTTTTTTTATAATTCTTTTGCAAACTCGGGTGCCCGTTTGTCAGGCTACCTGCAGTTTCAGAGTATGATGCACGTTCTACTACACAGGTACATATATTTTCGCAATTTTCCGATGTTTGAGTGCCTACAAAATTGCGAAAAATAACTTTCGCGCCTCGCACACGAGGTTCCCCGCTTTCGAGCGATCATTTCAACCCTCGCCTCCGGCTCGGGTCGAAAACCGATCGCTCAAAAGCGAGCTACAACCTCATGAACTCGGTGCGAAATATACTATTTCGAAATCATGTGCGTAAAGTTAGTGCGTAAGGAACATTTTTCCGTGCGTAAAGAAATTTTTGCGCACGGAATGCGTAAAGACCTGTGCGTAAAGTCACCAACAGTGCGTGAGGCATGTCTTTACACACCGGTACGTATCTTTACGCACTGCCGTATTTTCTTTCTAGCCTGATATTCTACGATATCTCTTGAAGTTTCTGCGTAGACTGGCAAAATGATCCCTGTCCTAATTCTCTAGTAACTGAGTGCTTCAATATTTGATTCGAAGCTGTCCAAAGCAGGTGTAATGACTCCTTTTTCGCAATTTTCCGATGTTTGAGTGCCTACAAAATCGCGAAAAATAACTTTCGCGCCTCGCACACGAGGTTCCCCGCTTCCGAGCGATCATTTCAACCCTCGCCTCCGGCTCGGGTCGAAAACCGATCGCTCAAAAGCGAGCTACAACCTCATGAACTCGGTGCGAAATATACTATTACTCGATGGAAATAATACTTATGAGCTCTCTGAATTTTTATACTCAATTTTCTTCTCTCGGCTAGTTCATGGATCAAATATTCTGATTGGTCATCGAATTGTACATGGAAATCGGTCGCTTCGGTAGAATATGAGTTTAATTTAATTCGCAGTACAATATGTATATACAAATAATGATTATAATTTTCTACGTTCTTTCTATTGAACCGTGGATTCGTTGATTTACTTTTGCCTGTCCTTGGTGACATTCATATAACTCTGTAATAATTTCCCTCAAAATTCAAATTCATACTATCTTATGAACTTACATATCTCGGATCTTGTCCACTACTAGAACTTTTGAGAATTGAGATCGATATTTCCAATCTATGCGGTAACATATGATATATCGGACAAAAGATCTTTTTCTGATACATTTTCAGAACTTTTTTTCAGTCGGGGGGCTCCGCCCCCCGAACCCCCCGGTAGGGGCTTCGCCCCCTGCACCCCCTGGACCCCGCTCTGCGCCCTCTTCTCCCACCTACCCCGATCGCGATTTGGTTACTAGCGTATGAGGTGACCGACAGAATACTAACTTTCCGCACAAAATTTCGAAAAATATCGTACGCAACTCTGTCGAAAGGTTTCCGCACTCGGAAAAACTTTACACACTCGTGTGTAAAGATTTTCACTCGTGCGTAAATCCAACTTTTCGACATCGTTGCGTAATATACTATTATATTCACACACTTGGACTTACGAGGATCACCCAGGCGTTATGGGCCACGGATTCGGCTGAAACTCTGGAGATAGTCTCCTTTTACCACCAATAAGTGAAACCCAGAGCCGCAGTTGCAAATGCCCAACAGTCTCTAAGCTACAGCCTACGACGTTAGTATTGCCCATATGAGCCCATTTTCAAAAAAGGTATATATATATATAGATATACTCGTAATGCTAATGTTATGAGCTGTAGCTCGAAAAGGGTTGGGCATTTGCAAGTGCGACTCTGGGTTTCAACTTTTGGCGGTAAAAGGAGATTATATCCACAGAGTTTCAGCCAAATCCGTGTTCCACAACCCCTGAGTGTTCCTTGATAGACTAATATTTGAATCTTATCGTCTTAGTTATTGTTGTGTTATAAGTATATACATGTGTTCTCACATATCATTATACATTTCCTTACGTACTACTACTTATCGCATAGACGAGTTCACGCACACAATTTATGTGGGTGTAGGGAAATTGGAACTCGTATATATACAAACCATGCCAGATTTGACCGCTCGCGAGTAAGCCCGATCCACCTTTAAACGAGCTGATTGCTAGCCGATAGACACGATACGCGGAAAATAGAATGTATACTCCCAGTTATTCGTAAAAATCTGGTATTGATGACATTGCGTTGACTATTATTCGTCAAGTTTGTTGTCCGTAATGAATAAATATTAATCGATGTGAGCCACCTGGTGGCAGATACAGGAATCGCGGAAATTCAGCGATTCCTCCTTTCCAACTCGGCACATGTTTTACCCGCGAATCAATAATTTTTATTGAGAAATCAGTAAATTTTACAAACGAGCCATTTATAAAAGTTCTTGAACGGGATCAACAAAAAATGTTGACGAGCGAGTAAAAACTGTAGATTCAGGAACAAAATCTATTGCGATTCCTGCTGGTGCTCTGGTATTGACGCGATTAATAAAAATTGTTCCCGGGGTAACAAATTTTATTAGATAATTTCTCTCAGTATAAGTGGCTCGAAAGAACGATAAATTCATTCAGTAAATGTATTTTCTCCTATTGCATCATTCGATTAGAATCTTGAGTATTAATATAATTTAGACTCTTCTGAACAACTTTCTCGCCTCGAGTTTGGCTGTAGTTGAAAACTGAAAAACTCTCTCGCATGTCGAAAATCATGCTTGCGGTGGGCATCTCGAGGGGCATCTCGGCATCGAGACCCGTGAAAGCGTCGAAAGATGGTATGATTTTTCTAATCTTTTTAGGAATGTTTTTCATCGCGAATCTTCCACTGCATATATGCAGTGCTCTTCAACTACGTGTATGCAAAATTTCAGATCATTATCGAGTCATGCCCCAGTGGCGACTTCGTTTCAGTGAACGAGTTGCTTGACCAAGCACGGTAGGAATAGCCTAGGTGGTGAGGTACGGCATACCATAATTTTCTCTGAGTGTTTTGCTCATTGGTATGGCTTATAAGGCCCATTTTTTCCTTTCGCTAAAACTCCAAAAATTTTCGTCGAAACTCACATCCCGAATATCATGTGTAGTGTGTCTAGCCAAAATCGATAGCTCATCGTGTCTGAAGAGAACAAAGTTTTCATCTTATCATTACGACTAATGATGAAGAACGATATATTTGTAACGTTCCGATCGCTCGTCTGAAAGCTAGTCATCGACATTTCCATTCCATTACTAATACTGAAGTATCGGGGTTGGATGGACTGTCTATATCTCCGAATGCGTGAAAAGTTTCGGAAATGATAACAGAATGACGAAATATACTCCAATCATTGTTGTAAGGCGCTTATAATCCCTCATTTTCCAACAGCAGGAGCTCTTCGAAGAGTACCAGAGGTAAAAGTAAATCTACAAGAGGAAGAGGTGGTATTAGCAAAGGTCCTGGGCTGGTAGAGTTTTCGCAGAAGAAACAGTTTTTGAATCATCCTAATCGTTATATCTCGCTTTAACAGCACCGTTAGTCTTGATTTGTTTACATTATATCCTCCTGTCATTTCCAATCATTGATCGATCGACCAAGTCTGCTTGTGGATTTTCGTTAACCCTTCGTATTCTGGAATGTTAAGAGACTTGCTGATGTGAATTCAACTAATTGCATCGCACGCGTATTTGACTAGAAAGTTGAATTAATTTTGATCCTCAAACCTAAGTATGATGTGGCCTTTTACGTTGAGAAACTATTCCATTGCTAGGGTTACTTAAAAGGAAGGCCGAGATTGAAGTAAAAATTCTCTACTAGGATTTACGATTTACAATTTCTTTCTCTTTCTCTATTCATGGAGAGAATGATGAATGGATTCGAGAAAGTAACGGCAAGGTTCATTCTATCTTTCTATTGAGTTGTAGCTTTATTTATACTATTTTATCCATTTTAAAAGAGGAAACAGACTTTCAAAAGTTGTAAAGTAAATTACACGTCTACTCATCCTTAGATGAATCAAATTGCTCTGTCATTAATCGTTTAGTCATCAGCGTTACTTTAATCCTCCAGTATTATTTAAACATTCTGCGGACAAAATGATAACCGCGGAAATATTTCGAAAGAGAAAGGAAAACGTCCCGACCGGCCAACCGGAGGGCACTGTTGGAGTTGTCTTGCCGTTACTCTCGAAATTTCTCACTATCATTTGAACTTCGATCTATCCAATGAGCGCAGTGCGCTCTTCAACTTTACATGCCTTTATATTATTATGTAGGTACTTCACAGTCTTGTACCGCTAATTCTGTGAGTTGAAAATTGAGAACCTGGATTGATTACTTTGAAAGATATCAATGCGTTTCAACTTTATTCATTGTTTAGAAACAAAATAATCTGTATGCAAAAAAAATTCTTTGTGCATGAAAATTCAATCATTACGTTCTCAGTTTTTATGAGAACCAAAGTCAACAACATTATGATGATCTGATTCTACAAGACTCGTGTATTTCTGATGACATAGGTTAAGGGCTAGAAGCACAGAGCTGTAAATACATGTATTGAGTGTTGGAAAACTTGTCAATATTGTGAATTATTCAGTAAATGTGTAAGTAATAGCAAGTATTTCAGAGAACCTTAGCGTTTATCGGTTATTTTTCTAGTTACAGACAGGAAAATGTGAGAAAGTTTGTATTTTTATTAATATATATTCTTAAATTATATTCTCCTATCCGTCATCATATGTGTCAGGTACTAATACTATTATCTGGTAAATACCCTTAGATTTTTTTCTAACACGGTTACAGTAGAATTTGATCGCACGAACGAGCGTCAAGAGATCGGGAAAAAATTATCGCTATCACCGATACCTGTCACATCTGTGATTGGCTCAAATGACAGAATTTGGTCATCTATAATTCATATACTCATCAAGTACCCACCCTAAATGGCAGCGCCTATTTCCTCACAATCCATGACATGTCAAGTTTCAATTCAAGAACTAGCTCAAATTTATTATTGTATAATACTATTGACATCGTATGTGCTCTTTTATACACAATACATTTGAATTCATATTCAGAAATTCTGGCTCGTCATACCCGAAGTTTGGTTATGGCCGAGATGTTCCAGAGTTGATTCCATTTAGTGTGGGGCCAGTCAAATTATTTGAAGTTGCTCGTTATAGTCATGATGTCGCTGTAACCAAGATCGTGTTAACAGGTCCAGCGTATTTACAAATTCATCAAGTTTTACACTGTCATATCATAATTTTTCGGTCAGAAAATAGCTCAGAACTGCATAAGTATTTATCTTGTACTCAACAATTTTGCCTGACCTTATTTCAACTTTTTTTTACATGATTGGTGACAGAGAAATGAAAAACAAATGGTACAAATTTGGAAGATCTCATGTAGCTGAGTCTATAAGGTAACACTGTCTTTCCATACAGTAAAGTGGGTCAGCAGATTCTTCTTTACTAATAAATTATTTTTCTATTGAAAGATTGTAATGAATGAAAATGCCCAATTATTCATGCAAAATTATAACCACGCACTTGTGCATTCATTTGAGATAGGAAGTTGAATCTTGCTAAACTAAAGTAATAAAAAAGCAAGTACTACCTCATTTTATTACATGCAATGACTAAATGTTGGGGAAATAATATGCAATGGTCTTCAAGTATCACTACTGAGAGTTTCTGAACAACTACTTGTTCACTCAAATGTACCTAATAGATGATGTATAATACAGTGATAGTTAAGTAACAACATCTTCACAGAAAAATTCAGCTACCCTGCAGAGTAAATATAGGCTGAAGACTAAATTTTGCTTGGCAATGCCAAATTTAATCACCATCATTGAAACTTTTACTCAATAATGTAAGCTGGAACTCACCCAACTGATAGAACATAATCTTTTCAAGATAATTTCTACAATCCGAAAGATTTCAGAAGAGATCTGGTTGTCTTATTCGAAACTCTTTATCTTCATTTTTTATATGTTTGATGAGAAGATCCATCACTTCATTGTTGAATTCTGGTGGGACTGGTTTCACTCCTGTAGCCCAATAGTAGATGTCCCAGTCATTTGAAGGTACATTTATCAAACAATCGTATTGATGGAGATGTTTATCACTAAAATCATCAAGGTATTTTTTGGCAAATGTACTGAGAAGCAGACCATTCTCTAACATTCCTCGTTTGCGCGATTGGTACATCAATCTATAAAAATGATGAGAAGGACAAGAGATAAGTTACAGATAGTGTTTGGAAGAAGATGTTTATAATGAATGTAGTCACCTAGCTCGCTTGGTTGCTGTGGTCTCTTCCTTTTCATAATATGGCACAGCATTCTGCTGAAATATTTCATCAATTGGTTTGTCGTTACCGATTGCACATGTTGTTGAAATACCTTTTGAAGTTGTCAGCAAGGTTCTAACCTTCAATGATCATCATTCAACAATAAATACATTTTTTCTTTTCTACACTAACAAATTAAGTCTTTGATAATCAAAATGCTCACCAAAGCTGCTCTGAATCTGATAAGACTGTTCATTTTGATTATAAATCTTGAGGAATGCTGTCCAAATGTCTAGTTGCGAATTGCGACGTTCTGACTTACACGATCACATTGACTGACCACAACATCAAAACTCGACTCGACGTAGATAAGTATAATAATGAAGTATGATCAAGTATGAATGATAAGTCCTGTTGACCACGCATTGCGCACGCGTCCGAATGGCACTAGCCCACTAGATGGCACTACGGGTCCCATCAGCTGCGTGATCAGCTGTGCCGCAAAAACAATGAAAAACATTGCCGACCCAACGTGTGCGTGCAACTGCAGGTCCGTACTCCGTGGTCTTGGAGAAACCGGCAACAATAATATTAAACAAAAACTCTTGATTAGACCATTCTGAATTGATCAGAAGCAGTAAGGAGAATCAATCAAGTCTGCAGGTGATAGATGCAACAATTGACGGAAATCAAACGAAGAAGGTCGAATGGGAGGTTTGATAATTTAGAGGTAAGTTATATCAAACGGCAATCATTATTTGTCCCTCCCCCCCCCCCCCAGTGAATTGATACCCTAAATCGGTATACAGCGTATACACTGATGTTTGATTGACTGCTTAGATGATCATTTTTCCCTGATTGAATTTTTAGGAGAGCTTTCGTCCCACCGTGTACGATGGAACAAGCTTCGACATCGACTGTGGACTTGAACCACTTGAGAGAGTGGTTCAAGTACAATTTCCCCATCTTGGATGGTAAATTCGAGCCCGCTGTTCGTAACGATGCCTTGGAGGCGACCCCGGAGAGTCTGAAAGACTTGCCAGTAAACTTCTGCGTGCACAGCGTCGTCGTGCCGCAAATCCACAAGCACTTCAGGCAGGTTACGGCGCCGAGGTTCTGGAGCAAGTTCGAAAACGTGGACGGGAAGGACGAGCAGCAGGGCTTCGTCGATTTCACGATCGCGGTGAACGAGCTTTACGAGGAGACGCTCAAGTTCCAACCGATGCTGAAAAAGCTGCAGCTGGCGGGCAAGTGCAACCGCGATTTCTGCCTCCACGGTGGCGGTATCGAGCCGGTCCAGTACTTCTGGCTAATGCTGCGGGCGGTGTTACTGAGCCAGCTTCCTCTAAACCCCGATAATCTCCCGGGCCTCTTCTACCGGGTGGCTTTCAACGTCTTCTGCAACATCGAAGCGACCTCGGGCGTCACGCCGAGCGGCAGCCGCGGACCCGGCGCGTCCGCCTGCGTCCAGCAGGCCGTCGGCTGCAGCGCGGGTCGCTGCGAAGGCTGCTCCCAAGAACTGTCCGGTCGCAACGGCTGTCGCTGCCAGGCGATCGTCGACACCTTCCACGAGGTCAACAAAAGACTGCTCGAACTGGGCCTGCTCGAGCGGCTCGCCGGCAACACGCTTACCTGGCTGATCGAGGAGCGCATCGAGGGGCACGTGGCCCGGGTTTGCGCCCGCTCGTTCGACGCATCGCAGCTGCAGCCGCTCGACACCTGGCTCGAGACGGTAGTCATGAGCTGGTTGGTGCGCATCTACGCGGGTGGCTCGTCGCGCTGCAGCTCGCTCGAGCCCCGTCAACGCGACGCGGTCAACACGTTCAAGCAAAAGCTCAGCTACTTCATGTACGAGACCTACACCCGGCAGCGCATCGATCAGCTCTTCAACATTGTGATCGAGTACCCGGACTCGCGCCCGGCCATCGACGACCTGCGGGTCTGCCTCGAGCGCACCGACATGCGCCGTCAGCTGGTCCGCTCGCTCAAGGCTGCACTCAGGTCGCGGCTGTTGCACCCGGGTGTAAGTACCCCCGACATCCTCACCGCTTACATTGCCGCGATCAAGGCACTGCGCCAGCTGGAGCCAAGAGGCGTTCTCCTTGAGACGATAACCGAGCCGATAAAGAGCTACCTGCGCGGCCGCGAGGACACGGTGCGCTGCGTCGTGAGCGGCCTCCTCGACGAGTCCAGCACCAGCGAACTCGCCGACGAACTATCCAAGGGCGCCGCGGCCGGTACCGTAGGTGCGTCCGCCACCGCGACAAGTGCCACGCCAGCCGACGAGCAGCAGGACTGGGAGAACTGGCAGCCCGACCCAGTAGACGCGGCCTTCGACGAAGACGAGGACCGTCGGCAGCTGCTCGCTCACGGGTTCGCCGGCGACGCGACGATGGTGGCCAAGCAATATGAGACGTCGGCAACGGCGACGAATCCAGGCGGGCCCCGCAAGGTCTCGGACATCATCACGATGCTGGTGAACGTGTACGGCAGCCAGGATCTGTTCGTCAACGAGTACCGCACCCTGCTGGCCGACCGGCTGCTCACCCAGCTCAATTACCAGACGGAGCGCGAGCTGCGCCAGCTTGAGCTGCTCAAACGGCGCTTTGGCGAGCAGCAGCTGCACCACTGCGAGGTCATGATCAAGGACATGCACGACTCGAAGCGCATCGACGAGCACATCCAGGCCGACAAGACGTATTGCTCCGAGTGCGCCGAGGCGGCGGCGACGACGACGACGGACGGCAACGCGAGCTTTCCGACCTCGGCGCTGGTGCTCTCGGCGCAGTTCTGGCCACCGTTCAAGGAGGACTGGCGACTGGAGCTTCCGGGACCGATACAGCGCCAGCTGCAGCGCTACGTGCGAGCTTTCGAGGCGTACAAAGGCAGCCGCACCCTCTGCTGGAAGACGCACCTGGGCAACGTGAACCTTGATGTGGAGACGAGTGGTGGTCGCCGGCTCAACTTCAACGTCTCACCCATCCACGCGAGCATAATTCTATGCTTCGAGCGCCGCGCCGAGTGGAGCCTCGACGACCTCTCCACCGAGTTGCACGTACCCACGACCGTGCTCAGACGCAAGATCGGCCTGTGGCTGTCCCACGGTCTCCTCGCCGAGAGCCTTGACGCCAGGGACACCTTCGTCACCGTGGAGGCGGCGCCCCCGGGATCGCAAGCAGCGCCGCATCAGACGGCCGCGGTGCTCGCCCAGCCTGCAGCTCCCGTTGATATGATACTCGACGAAGAAGAGCTCGAGAGCGCCATGGCCTCCGCGAGCGATCAGCGCGAGGAAGAGCTGCAAGTTTTCTGGTCCTACATCGTCGGCATGCTCACAAATCTCGACTCGATGCCTCTCGACAGGATACACCAGATGCTCAAGATGTTCGCCTCACAGGGTTCTGGAGCCGTGGAGTGTGGTCTCCCCGAGCTTAGGCTATTCCTCGACAAAAAAGTCCGCGAACACCAGCTACTCTTCTCCGGTGGTCTCTACAAGCTGCCTAAGCCTTGAGTTTCTCTTAAAGCTTCACATCGTTCAAGCTTTGGGTTATACAAATGAACAAATTGCCCAATTCCAATCTTATCCGGTTGTATTTTTGCTAAAAACATTTTTATATTGTTACTGTGTACATTATGTATAAATATAAGTGGATAAATCATTTTTACAATTCGAATCCCTATAAATTTTTTGCACAAATCAGACAAGCATGTTCTACTTAGATATACTTTGAGTACCTGTGAGTAATTCCAGACGTTCTACACACTCGCACTCTGTCTTCTGAAGATCCGTTTTCAAAGTTCATCAACTATATTTCAGTAGGTTTTATTCGCAAAATTACGGGAACACTTGTGCAAGGCAAAATAGCTAATTCGGTTACGACTGCCGTAACTAGGTCCGCTGGTGTAACATCGTACGTAATGTTCAGAAGATTAAGCGACTTTTTTGCTCTCCAATTAGATAAACACGATTTCTTAGCATTGCATATCGTGTTCTTGATGAGCACATCAGGATCACCTGCCGAAAGATTTGCAAAAGTGAACAATCAACTACTTGAATTTTTTAAAAAATACATTGATAAATACATACCCAGTTCGTTATAAACAATTGAATCTGTTTGTACACGTTCACAGGACTTGTGAGTTTCACAAGCAACAAGGACAGGAACATTGAAAGCATTTGCCATCAAAGCAATTTGAGCAGTCCCTACTCTGGACATGACTGCTCCATTTGCTAATATAGCGTGTGCGCCCAAGAAAACTTTGTTTACCTGTGATGTCAGAGAGAAGATATTTTAAGAGAGGGAAATCTTCCATATTGATGATTTGATTATGGTATCTCACCTGTGGCATGATGAAGCTCAAGGCATTTATCAACATGTAGGAGCAATCAATTCCATTCTTCACTAAACGCCTCAAAAGTTCTTTACCCTCAAGCCATGGTCTACCATCAACAATGATAACTCGAAACTGTTTTTTAGCAGCATAAGCATCGCAAAGTATGTTGTAGATTAGCGATGAACTACAATGAAACACATGAAAAACGGATGAGTCGACGCCTCACGTGTAAATTATCCTTCAAGACTCAAATAGTAAGAGTTTCATTGTCACACAACATCAAGGAGTGACCAGTTTACAATAATACTGCCTCACACAATTTTGATTGAAATTTTATTCACTCTCAAAAACCAGTTTGAAATTTTTTAGTCAAGATAAATGCATATACTTACAATCCATAAGTGAGGATAACATCTCCATTTGAAATTTTCCTTTGAATCGCGTCAGATATTGCCTTTCGAGCAAGTAGTATTTGTTCATTAATGTAAGTGTCAATGGCACCAGCTAATTTCAATTTTGCCTGATGAAATTATGAAAGGGTTATCAAGACTTAGCGAAATTTTTTAAAATGATGAAATTATATTCATATGCAAACCTCGTCATCAGGAACTGAAGGAGGCAAGATAGACATTTGCCACTTTAAATGTTTCAAGGCATTTTGCATGGACACAGCAGTTGGCCGGCAAAAATTTAGATAATTGACTGCCTCTTGGAGGCTCACTTCAAGACCTCGTGTGAAATCGGCTTGTGCAGGCCTTTCAAAATCTTCGATTAATTGCTTTACTGCGGCAAGCAGAGCAACGCACCTGGCATTGCTACCGACTATCACTTTTTCCGCATATTGCACTCCTAATCTTAGAATTGCTGGATGCAGGTTCATATACTTATCTCTGTTTAAGAGTTGAGAAATCTTTTTCCTATTTGGATATAAATGTTTGAATAAATTCACTTCGTGTAGGTGGTCTTTTGATTCACTTTTTGGGACAATCCTCTTTTCAGTGGCTTCTTTGTTTAAGATTACTGTGCACTTCTCATTTACTCTAGCAACTGGGGTTTGAGGTGCTTTTTTTTTCTCAGTCAACATTGCTTGCTTGGCTGCTCTTTGACTTTCCTGCTTGGCTCTTCTTTCTGCGCGTAGAACTGCTTTGCTCTTTTCTCCTGTTTTTTCTTTATCTAAGGTACCTTTTGCTGTTGCAGCTTCTGATTTATCGACTAAAATTTTAACAATTCTCACATAAAAAGAAATCATGATTCCTTTTCCCTAATGTTTGTATTTCCCATTATTGAAGGACAATGAATTGTTCAGAAATATTTTAGTTACTTTCGAATCAAATTGCAAATGAAATATTTTTAAATACTAATGAACTGAAGAAGCTGTCTAGGAGCAAGTGCACATGGTACATACTAGCTAAAGATTTTGAAATTGCGTAGAGTTAATGAGTTCCAGTGGATACAACCTCCATGGGAATAGGAAGTCCCTGATATTTATGCACTGCCCCAATTTTAAAATTGTGATCATAAATCTCCTGTCTTAAAAATTTATAATGAATAGTGGGAGATCCACAAATCTATTCGACTGAAATTGAGTTGTAGCTAGCAGCCTGCTTGTATTTGAACGACAAATCATTCTGAAAGCACACTCACCATTTTGTTCTGAGGTTTCTGAGGATTGACAAAATTTAGGAGTTGGAGCTGGTACTTGAGAGGCAGTTGGAGATTCTGTTTGATCATTTTTTTTAAACTCATCTGGAGGCTTCACTGGTTCATTTTCTTTTCTACTTTCTGCTTTTCCTTTTGCTTTAGCAGCAGCTTTGGCTTTCTTCCTTGCCTCTCTCTCAGCCTTTACTTCTTCCTTGGATTTTTGTAATGGTTCCATCCTGGTGTGGCGCAACTAGACTAATAGGGATGAAAGAATAAGTAAGACTTTGAATTGCCCAGTTTTCACTTCTGCATCGAAAAAGAACTGGTTCAAAATTATAGTACTCACATGAAAATGTTGAGAAGGATGTGAAAGACAGATATCTTGTTTGTAAATCACAAGATGGTATCAAATGATGCAATACTTGAAGGATCGATTTACATTCGACATGTTTACATTCGCCAACATTCCAAAATTTCAAATAGTGGTTATATTTGAAGTTTCAATCAAGCAATCAGGCAAATTCTCTGTTGGTGGAAATTTGCTTGCATCTAACGTATGTAATCACTCAGGGTAATTGAAATGTTGTGATACCAAAATAAAAATTGTCTTGAATCAATTAACTTGGTTGAAAGTTGAAATCCGTTAAGAGTCTTATAACCTCAATTTGCATATGTTTACAGCACGTTACAGTCTCTACTCTCTCCTCTAGTCCTCTAGCGTTGCTCGAATTTGGAATAACGCAGAGTACTCACCTATTAGTAGAACAATCCGGCAAAAGGGACTGAACTGAAGTGATCTTGAGTCAGTTTACATCAACTTCAGCGATTTGTTCATCAATAAGAAATGTCAGATATTAGATTGAGAGCAGAACTGCAGAAGGGACGTATAAGTAGATAGAAAGCAGCGGGTCGCGGGACTCGCGGCTTAAGTCCCAGTACTCCCAATTAAAAGTAGAAGCCTACATTACCTACCTCACAAATGACATTTCCGGAGAATGATTTTACACAAAATTTGTTCTTGTAAAAATCTGGTGACAGAAATTGACAGATGCAAGGAGTGACTGAACACAAAATTTTCATACTTGAAAGTCAAGGTATCAACTAAAAAAAGTATATCATAGGATCTTATTCAAGTTGTAACAAAGTGTTCAAATGATACAAATTCATGTAACAAAAATTTCATCAAGACCTTGTTATGTCCAACAATCGATAACTCGTATCAAGAAATTGATTTCCCAATCAATCATCATCTAAGATCTTGAAAAAGTATTCCACCTAAAAATGGTAAAAATGTCAAAGGAAGAGTTAGTAGAATTAAGTTTTTAATATTATCTCAGCACTCACCTCCAACAATCCATCTTCTACCAAATCAGAGCAATGGACAGCATTCTGTACTTTTGACTTGCCATACTTGGCTCGTAGTGTACTTGGGCGTAGTTGTTTAGCCATTTCCTATCCAATACAGTAGTAATGAACTTACGATTAGACTAATAATAAAAGTTCTGGTTTATTTAATAAGGTGGGATCTTACTGGATCCATTGGTCCACAAAATTTTCTAAATTCTGTGACAACTTCAATATTCTCGTTCTTTGATATTATCTCCATGGCTATACATGGACCTGATTGCAATTCGCTGACCATTCCCTGAAAGAGTGTTTTAGAAAGATTAGATGGTATTGAATTGAAAAAATTTACACAGTTGTGTAGACTTACTTAATCACTTACAGAGTAATCAGGAAGGACTCCCTTATAAACTTCAAAAAATTCTTCAGCATTTATGGGATCGACACTAAATTGTTGCATTGCTGTTATAATGAAATCAGATTTCTGAATTTCTCCTATGATTGGTCCAATCAATCCAGCTTGAACTGCATGTGGTTTAATAATACAACATGTACAATTCTGCAATCTTGCAGAATTTTGTAGCTTACTCTTGTTACTTTTGTCAGAAAATAACACGGAGAATTTTTCCTGGAAAACAAAATATTTTTAGAGTTCAATGAGCTCACAAATAATGTTGAAAAATTCACAATTACTTTGTCATCACTTGGTAAATAGATTCCACTCAGTAAAGCTTGTTTCTCTAAAGCACTGACTAAATCTTCTTGTTTTGATGGACCATCTTTACTCAATAATTCTAATGCAACTAGTGGACCTGATGTCATGCATTCAATTAAATTCCTGTTAAATAATCTCATGTAGATCTTGAGTTTTCTTCAGCTTAAATTTTCACTTGGAAAATTTACATGATTATTATCAAGTAAATACCCAAGTAACAAACCTTGACTCTCCGTCCTCAGGGTTGAATAGTTTGGATGCATCCTGATAGTCTATTCTACCCATCTTCAGATTAGAGATATGAAAACCTTGTTCTGTGATCAGAACAAGAATTTCTCCAGTTTTGTTGATGGTAGCAGGTTTGATTATTGCAAAAGATCTAGAAAATCATCAATTGGTGCTAGACTCAATTACTATATCAGTTGGACAAGAGTTTTGAGATAATGGCACTAAAATCATCTTACCTGGTGATTTTCTTTGAAACTTTCTCCTCAGTTGTCTTATCAGCAAAGTTAGTGATTTTTATACTCCGTGAGAATATAGTGACGATAGCTCCAACATAGAAATCTTTTGCTTCCACACCTTCACATTTGGTTCGTCTTAAGAATAATCTCCTATTCTTCAAGTCAAACTAGAGTAAGTACATTCATTTTAAATGAATAACCGCAATAATCAATATCTTCAACTTACTCACACACAGGAAAGATTTTACTCACAATTTCGACACTGTTATCTGCGGGATAATAATTCAAGCAAAACTTTTTCAAAACTGAAGCAACTTTATCATACCACTCAGCATCAAAGCTGAATCTTTCCGGATCTGATGCCATTTCTTCAAAGATTTTATCGTGAGTGCTCCCTCTCTCTCACTCAACCATGCTTACACTTCTTCTCTGAGGGTCGCAAGATTTTCGATTCACATGACTTAAGTATCTCATGTTTTTCACTCATTGTTTTTATAAACGCAGTCTAATAACCCCAGTCGTGTTACGTACCGGTACCGCGGTGTTTTCAAATGAATTGGCTATTGTCATCAGATGACATTTCCCATGGTAACGTTTTTCTGCGCTTGCGTAATTTTGGCCGAAATTATATTTTTAAGGGCAATTGCAAAAAAGCCATTCTGAAGAGGCTCAATAGCTCACCCCTAAAATACAGTCCGTTCTAATAGCTCACTCCTAGAAATTTTTTAAACAATTATCGAACGCCCGCTAATTGAACCAGTTATTGCATGGGTTAGGAGCTATCTGGGTGCAATGCGAATGTTGTAGGTAATTGCTCACTCACTCCAAATATAATGGCTCAGGCCTTCTTTTGCTGAAAATCGCTCTGGTTTTTGCAAACAAGTCAGATTTCATAAGCATTACCCCCTCTCTGATCCGTTTCCACTGGCCTTGTATTCTTGTATTGTTGAGATCTTCAACAAGATTTAGGGCAATACTTAGAGCTTTGGTAAAGAGAAATAAAGTAGATGAATGAAATGACATAAGATAAAGATTTCGTATTTCGATTGCCATCACAAGCATTCTACAGTGCTCTCGGTGCGCTTCCGCCGCCGGACCGAAGACTCGTTGGGGAGGGGATAACAATGGACAAATCTGACTTTATGCAAAAACGAGAATGATTTTCGGCAAAAAAAGTCCTGAGCCATTACTTCGAGTGAGTGAGCAATTACCTGCAACATTCGGCTTACACTCAGATAGGTCTTAACCCATGCAATAATGGGTTCAATTAGGGGGCGTTTGATAATTGTTTAAACAAGTTGTACGGGTGAGCCATTAGAACGGGCTGTATTTTAGGGGTGAGCTATTCAGCCCCTTTCGAATGGCTTTTTTGCAATTGCCCTGAAAATGACTCTGCGCCCTCACCCGCAAAGCCCAAATCAGATTAGCGGGTCTCAATTTTGATACTTGCAGCATAGAAGATCCGTAACTTCCCAAAAACATTTTTCGAGTAGGAACTTCCATATCGCCCAGGAATGAAGAATGAACACGAATTTCAAACATTCCTCACACAATTCTCAAAGTTGGAAATCAAATATCGAAAAATTTCCCAAGCAGCCGGAAAATCGGGCGTTTTCGCATTTCCAAATATGTTCAAGATAATACCCTCAAGATTTCGAGCAGATATCTTCATCCACCTCGGAGCTGCAGCGCTAGGTTATCACGAACATTTTAAGAATCTCGAATTCTCGCGGTTCTTACCTCAAAAGACGATTTCGACACGATTCTCTCAATTCATAGAAGCAAAACAAAGTTTATATTCGTATGCAGCATTCTCGTTACATAACATGTCCAAATAGGACCTTTTTCAGGGACTAGCTCGTCCATGGTCACACTTTCGTTTCCATGCGTGACTTGCAAGTGGTCCAGGGCCGGGGCTAGAAGAACAAGTCCAAAGTAGTGAGCCTTCTAGCTTAAAATAAGACGCGTGGTCTCACAGTTTCTTTACGAAAAGGGCAAATACGACTGCTCAAAAGAGGTATTTTCCTTCACTCTCCATAGCAAAAATTCATATCTACAGAATCTCTGTCTTATAAGACCATATATACCATAGAATAAAGACTTTGAAAATGTCCTAGATGCGAATACCGTGGTTCCGTTTGGATTTCATGTAATCGTATGTATCTCATACGAATTTTTTCCATCAAAGATATCACATAGCCCCCAAGTGGAATAGAATTGCCCTCAGCTAGACTTTTGTTCCACTTTTCACTTTCAAATGGATTGATTGTATTACTTAATGCATAGACGATACGATTGTTTAAATACCCTGAAAGAGCTCCTGCGGTCAAGCTGCAATAAATTCTGAAGGAGCTCTTTTCTAGGGTCCTCTTGGGATGCCAAATTTCCGCCCCTAGACAGCTCTTTTGAGGTCTTTTGAATATACTGTGGTGCCACTTTCTCAATTCAAAAAGATCTTTCTTCAAATCTCTTCCAGCCCCGGAATTGTTCTTGGAAAATTCTTCCGGATCTTTCTTAGGTTTTCGCAACTATAATACTCGAGCTCTAAAAAGGTTCCGTAGTGGGGAGTTTTGGAATTCTGAGAGTATTTTGAGCACTATATCTCAGTGCTTCGATATAATTTTCGGCGATCCGTTCAGAATCTTATCAGTTCATTATCCGACTATGCAACCCACAAAATGTCAGGAAAAAATGTATACTCGCTGAAATTTGATCGCGCGACCTTCTGATCGTCAGTGTCTTACTTACTTCTCGGCTGTTGAGTTCTCAAAGATTTTAAACAGACTTTGATATTTTTTTCCATGACAGAGGATGGCGACCTTTTTTCGTACTTGAAACTCTGATCGATAGGACGGGAATAAATTGTGATTCTCATACCATGAAAAAAGATTCTCCTCTTCTGAAACTAGAGAGTATTAATTTAGCATGGATAGATGGTCATCAATGATCGTTGAAGTTAAAACACCCTTGCCAGCCAGATTCGGGAGAAAACAATTGTTTTTCTCGTGTTTTGGTGGAAAAGGTTAGCCCGAGTTAGCCGTTGGATCGTTGGAAGTGGGTGTATTATCACTTTGAGGCTGCCTTTTCGTGGACGGACTAAACTCGATCCGACCGTGGAAAGGCAGCCTAAAAGGTATTCTTTGAGTGAAATTATCGTTCCGAAAGAATCCTCCTGTGGTCTCGCAGTAGTTTTTACTTCGTTCAGTAGTACTTCGTTCAGTAGGGGTTTCCTATAGGAGCGGATATTCGGTTACTCTTTTGGGACCTTATCGGAATTTTTTTAGGTGGTGAGAAAGGAGCCTAAGGCGGAACTTCTCAAAAACCCCGTTACAAGTGTGTGGTTTTCTAGGTAAACATCAAAGAAGATGACGAAATAAGTTTATCAGTTTGTGTCTTGCAAATATTAAAAAAAAAAAACTTCCATCGATCACCTTCAACTTTTACGGGATTGATCCGATCAGAAAAATTCATACGAAATGTTTCAGTTCGTTTCAAAACCTTCAATATCCTCCATTTAAAATTCTCTAACTACCTCTCCTATTCGAGTGACGAGCTTGGAAAGAAAACTTTTCATAACGAAGAGTGCATGTTTTTGCTCTTGCTCTATTCTAGTGCAAAAATTCATCAAGAAGAATATCATGCAGCATAATTTTGACGCAAATGTGTCTCTTCTTGCAGAAAATGCTCTCATATTTAGTCTCAAACGTGATCCATGGAGACGGAGTATGCAATTGATCATTTTTTGCAATGAAAATTGAGACATCGTTGTCGCCTCTCATTCGAGCCAAAATCTGATAGTGCCTTCTGATGGATGAGATTATCTCATGTCGAGAACATGTGGCGTAATATTCTTGTTGGTGCATCTTTGCAATTGAAGAGAGCAAGAGCAAATGATCATTTCGAAACAGGTGCCAGCCGGTATCGCCATATCGTTAGCAGCCCTTGCAATGAAAAGTTTCCTCCCCAAGCTCGTCACTCGGACAGGAAAAATCGTAGAGAGAACTTCAAATCGAGGAAATTGTAAACTTCATTCCGATCATCTCGTAAGGATTTTTCTCGAATTTTTGTGACCGAACACCTGACTCCCGTCAAAGTTGTAGGTGATTCATTGAAGGAGATTTTTTTTAGATTTTCAACGTTGACTATACGGCGAATCACATGAATTGATAAATTCTTTCGTGATCGTCAAGATTCTTGATTTCAACATTCCCGTGCGACGATGTATGTTGTAATATTGGTGAGACCACGAGATGAGTACCTCCGTGAAAACTTCTAAATAATGTGTGCCTGATTCTATGAACCCTTAATAAAACGCTTGGGAAAAGATATTACAGGTCATTTCCGACGTCTTCTTCTGATGCTTTTTTAGTGCTTGTTTAGTGCTTTTTTGGTGCAATCATTAGTTTTCCGATCGAGGGTCGCCCAAGAAAATTATCATCGAAAAAGGGGTCAAAATGTCAGTTCCGTGCTCTGTCGCTTTTCTTTTTTACGGCATTTACGAGTGCGAAGCGCCGCGGTGGGAGTCATTTGGGATTCGGGTGGGCAAATTTATAGAATATAATGGTATTGAGCATCAACTTTCACAGCTATAAGCAACGAAAAGATAACTACTAACTCTTCATGTGCCAGCTGCACGAGCACATAGATTTTGTGGCTGAGTTTTGCCTAAAATTTTACTCGCTCAGTTTTACTCAATAAAAGTGAATTTGCGACATTCCAGGCCTTTCAGCACCAATTTCAACTTTTCCATGCCCCTTAGTATCAAAAAAATTTATTTTCACACTTTGGGCAGTATTTTTCCCCGAAAATCCAGTTTTGCTACATATTTATGTCAGGTCCGCGTGGTACTATTAGTGCGAACTCTAAACGCAAGACTACGTACAGAAATCGCAATTGACATTTTTTGAAGGATTCGATGGTGAAATCAGGATTCCAAAACATCAAAGCTGTAACTCAAACCATTTGGCCGCGAGATCAATTTTTAGTGGCAAAACGTCAGGCCTGTGTGTTAATTGCTTCAAAATGTCAGGTCCGTGTAACTTTACCGCGTTCTTAGTGTTATCTTTATGTTAATGAGCACTCTAAATGTTTCAAAGAGTCGAAAAATACATATTAGAATCTTCGCAAGTTAGATTTTGAGCTGGCACATTTTCGGCCCCTGAATATCAAAATTTCCGCGGAACTACTCATATATGTTCCATTATTCATGGATAAACTTATTATTCATTGCTTGGAAAGTCGTAGATGCGTAATCTGACAAGAAATCGAATGGTTCCGGATCAGAAAGATATGTATCAATTCTAGATTTTCAAAATATGTATTGCTTTGGAATTTCGCAGATTGCTTTCTATCGGTGGTCACTTCTCGGAGAATTATGGAAAACATTATTTAGAACCGTAGCCTAAAAAGTGAAGGAAGTCTCTATCACTGCCATAATTTTATAAAAATCAGAAATTGACTCATACTGCTCTGCGATGCGGAGGTTGTGCGGGCCGAGCATTAACGAACGGTGCTGACATCTAAAGAGGGCAACAATTGATCAAACAAGGGAATCGTGTCGTCGAATGAGTTTTCTGAGATAAGCTGGTACACAAGTCGACTACACAGCTTTTTCGACAGCGGATAAATATTGAATGTGATTCGATACAACAATCGAGCGATTTGCACTATACAAAATTACATTGTGAAAAATGAAACTGCTAAGATTTTTGCTGCGGTTTTTCCCTCCTGGTAGGTGAAAATTGCTTTGATCTTCTCCTCTTCAGTCTCTTTTAAGAATTCTGTAGAATTTTTGCTAAGCTGTATTGCAATTTTTAAAACTGTGCTTGTTGTTGACAGGGCTTGCTCTCGAATTTACCCAAGGTGGTCTCGTGAAAACCAAGATGATCAATCTTTTGGAATTATCGGATGAGTAAGCTATTGATGATGAGTGCATGTTGATTCTTTATAGGTACTTTTGTTGCCCTGAATATTCTCCGCTTATTCATCTCCAAGATTCAATCACGCATTGTTCTACACATGCAAGATCGACAACTGTTCAATTATGGAAATGCTATGGAAATTCGTTGATGCGGGTCAAAGTCAATGATCGTGAATAACGTTCCTAGTATCAATCGTTTCAGGCTCTCTTAAATCATCGTAAAATTCGACGTTCAACATTTAACTTTTTAACTATATAACTTTTTATCACTTCGCAATCGAAACTTTGAACGCGATGTATACTTGCTGTTGTTGAGAAATTTGCTTTTTTCGTGGTGATTAACTCACTTGCAGCCCAATATCGCTATATGAGTAGTTTTGTGGAAACTTTGAAATAATGTGTGCCTGCTTGTATAAACCCTTTAGACGCTTGGGAAAAAATTCGTACAAATCATTTTCGACGTATTTTTGGAGTTCTTTTTGGCGCAATCGTTAGTTTGGGTATCCAGAGACACCCAAAAAAATTATCATCGAAAAAAGGGTCAAAATGTCAGTTCCGTGCGTTGTGGTTTTCCTTTTTTTTCGGACGTGAGCGAGAAGCGCCGCAGTGAAGCTCGTTTAAGATCCGGGCGGGCAAATACATTGAATATCTTAAGTATTAAGCACCAATTTCCATTGCTATAAGAGCTCAAAGACCACTTTTTGCATGTGCGTTGGGCACATACATTTTGTGGCGCAGTTTTACTTGAAATTTTACTCGCTCAGTTTTCCTCGACAAAAGTGAATTTGCCTCATTCTACACTTTTCTGCACCAATATATTCTCAAAGTAAATCGTCAGGCGCAACTTTTCCATGCCCCAAAGTATCGAGAAAGTCCATTTTCACACCTTGGGGAGTATTTTTCCGCGAAAATCTGGTTTTGCTAACTTTTTTGGTCAGTTCCGTGCCCTACTAGTGCGACCCTTTAACGCGATGCGACAGACGTCCTAGTCAGTCTCTTTCAAAGTATCTAGTGGGCAAATGAAGACTCCAAAGCCCCAAGACTGTAACTTGAATCGTTTGGCCGTGAGATCAATTTTAGTGTCAAATGTCAGGTTCCGTGCGCCAATACCGTGTTATCCTTATGGTACCGATGGGTGGAAATTTTTAAATCCGTGCGCGAGCTGAATTATACATTATATGTTTGAAAAAGTCGAAAAATACATGTCAGAATCTTCCGAGGTCGGATTTGGGGTTGGCACATTTTCGGCCTCCAAATGTTGAAGTTTCAACGGAAGTACTCATGTATAAGTGGTTGATGACATGTAATTCCATAGAGTAGGGTGACGAGATTCTGTAATACCCTTGGGAATGAGAATTGATGTTGCAACTTGGGTTTATAGAGGAAAAAGCTACGTTCCCAGGGACTTACACGATCACCTCGAATAATTCATCGATAGCCGGAAGACAGATAATACTTGTTCAGTCTTATTGAACTTGTGCTGCGCAGAGTTAGCTTAAGATCAGTATCATCTACTCCAATCACACGCTTTCAAATATATCATCAACATTGTTTTTGATTATTCTTCATCTACTACAGAAACGAGTGAAACGAAAGATTCAAATCTTCAGAGCGTAGCCCGTCGTAGAATATTCCAAACATCATTTGAGCGCGCATCTTACATACATTCCATTTAGAGAAGTTTCTAGACTTTCATGGGAATCATATCTCTCAATTTCGAACCCTCCCTTAGCTACTCTATAATACACGACTCTCCACGAACGGTTGGGGCGTATATAATAAGGCTGAGTGAGATGTATGCTCCAAGTTTAAATAAAAATTGTTTTCTCTTTTGGTCATGGATGTTGATGAACAAACGTTGAAAGTTTTCGTGCAAACCGTGTATGTACAAGCAAGGTGAAACATCAATCGGCTATTATCTGTATGACTATGTCGTTTGATGTGAAACGAGACGTTTGAAATGATTTTTCTTCGGTTTCAACGGTTTCATTATCCTTGAACAAGGTGCAAATACATCATTATGAAATGATGGTTGGGGCGATTCATCTGATAGAACTTGTTTGCTTCGAGAACAGGAACATTATGAAAACAACACAATAAAATAACTAACAGTACAAACCTCTTACACCGCCTCAATTATACTGTCTCATTTGTAGTCACTGCAGGTTCAATTCAATTCAATTTATTCAACAACTCCAATTACAATGTTTCACATTGCCCTGCGGTAGGTAGTTATGTTATCTATGTACCCAGGCTAGGAATCTCCATAAAGTATATATCACTGTTTTGGTATCTTTCTATATTCCATAATCAATGGTTTTTTGGAGAAAAACTACTTTGTGATTCTTCAAATCAAGCTCCGTGAAAATTCGTAATAGCTATAAACTGTTGAGGTTTCTAAAAATTCGGAGTGGTGAAATTGCAACGGTTTACTTTGCAGGACAGATATCGTTAATTTGGCTGAGAGTATCAGAGCGAACGAGCCCTTAATTACCGCTGGAGTTATGGGCCAACTCATCGATACGCTTCGCAAGCTTCAAATTAGAGCTTGTGCAGATGATCAGAATACCTATCGTTTCAATTGTCTCAAGGCACGTCTTGTACCAATTACCAAAGTAACAACCACCAAAATAGGTACGCCAGGTTTGGATTTTTGAGTTTTTACAGATTAATATTTCAATCGTGAAATATCATCGAAGTTGTCATGTTTTAGAGTATATTCTAGAACAAGAACTTTCACAACCCAACTTTGCACGCGTCTATAAGAAGTAATTAACTTCCGAGAGAATTCAATTTACACCGAGTACGGAATCCTTCAAGTCAGCACCACTCACACAATTTGCGAATGGTCATAGTCTTTTGAGCATATTACACAACAATTTTTCTAAGTATAAAATACCATGGCTCTGCTGTCCTTGATAAGAAAAACCGTAAGTGCAAAAAGTTGAAACTGAGATATCGATAAAAACGTGCAAGTATTTTTGTGCTTTTCTTGTGAGTTCGGAAAATTTTTGAGTTTATTAAAAAGAAACTATAACTGATAGCGCGATGGCTCGAGCACCATTGGATAGGTCACGCCGAGATCTATAACGTAGTATTTTTATCTCAATTTCGACAAAATGTTACTCAATGCTTTTTCTTACCAAGAACAGCAGGGGTGGAGATGGCAAGGAAATAAATTTCTTCTCGGATCAATCCCAATGAATCTTACGTGTGTCAATAATGAATGAGGAATAAATGTTCATCTCAAATTTGCTTTCAATACCTCTAAAATAAACGCGTAGAACAAATGATTGAAAATAGGGTCAAGGTCATTTGAGCTTAAACACACTTGTGAAAAGAATGCGCAAATCTTTATAATCATGCTGGGGTATTTTACAATTTCCATAGATGCTTGACAGTCAGTTGCTAATGAGCTCGTAAGATTTGGAACAGCGAGAGTCGAACGAAGCTTCCTACTTTCGAAAGCGATAAGAATGTAGATCCTCCTGCGATTTTGAATGAAGATTGAAGTCCTCCACTCTTTATCGCAAGTATCCTTGATCGATGAACTTAACTTTTCCCTTGGTGACTGAATAACGTTGAATGACAGGAATGATGTTAATGTTTTATTCGCGTTTGCAGGTCTGTACGCGGGGAAGGCATAGCTTTGCATCATAAAATGATGGTAATGAGATGATTACGTGCCCGTTTGATAGAGTTACGAGCGTCTGAGATACGACGAGAGATATTCACAAGTGCAATATTCAGAGAAATCAAATTGAATAAGTGTGTATGCCATTCTTCAAGCTAATAAAGATTGAAATAATATGTTCCTCGATAACCAACGATGATTGATTGCGATGTAGAGTGTGGGTAGCTTTCAGAAATGCACATGACTCTTTAGAAACCCATTCAACTGCGAATGAGACATCATTCTATTGATAGATTTTTGAGCCTCGGCTACAATTTGTATACGCTTTCGAATTGAAGTCTTCCGTTCTGGTAATCCCAATAATTTATACTTATTAACTGATATATTCTATTTGATAGACAAAAAAAAAAAAAAAAAGAAACTCGTGTGAGCCATTTTACTATTTATTGGATCCTAATTGGAGTTGGGTAATACGTTTTTTCGAGATGTTTCCTTTACCTACTTTACTGACTACACGGTCCCTGCCTGAGATAGTAGCCACCGCAAGTTGCAACAAAAATGAAGACTATTTTAGGGAGGCAAGATTAGGCTAAAGAACCAGATGCAGACCCACCATCTCCCATCATTATCTGGACTTCGGCGAAAATTGACTTGTACCGGTTCTGACCTGTAGCCATTCATATCAAGGTCCATAATAATTTAGGAAGATAGCAATTGGTCAAATCCTGTTATTACGAAGAATCTGAGTGTCAAATAATCCATGATGAGCCGAAACGATCAAGTGTCTTCGGGAGGAATAAACTAGTCTCAAACTGTTATAGCTCAGAAAACAGCTGCGATTTTTAGAGTGCTTCGGATATTCATAAAAAGTAATGTTATTCTCAGTCACGCTCGCTTGATTGAGCCCGTGGGATCAGAAGACTCTCAAACATCTTTCGTTGAATAAAAGTGCTCGGCGGTCACGTGCGCTCTAGCACGTGTGACATTCAATGGAAAGACAACAGCCTCGGGAAGACACTCGAGGTGGGTCTTTTGATACATCAATAGACTTCTTTCTTCCTACTTATTTATTTTTCACGGCTATGTTCCTGTGTTTGCCGGTCACCAAGATGATAAATTTATGATTCGCTCACTCTTTATTATGAATTCCGGTGGGAAATAGTATTATACGCACCGATGGCGAAAAAGTCGCTTTACGCACGATTGTGATGCTTTACGCCCGAGGAGCGTAGCGACGAGGGTGGAAAGCAATCTCAACCGTGCGGAAAGCATCACATGAGGGCGGAAAGTTTGCACGAGGGTGGAAAGCTTTCGCCAGAGTTGCGTATTGCATTTTTTATAATACTGACCGGAAAGTTGCTAATGCGCGATTAACAAGCCCCAGATATTTCCGAGCAGGCGAAGCGCAGGGGTGAGACAGGGTTGAGGAAAATTTCGGACCTATCATGGATATTAGTCTGTCCGAACTGAATAGACGATGGTATGATCTAAGGATAATTCCAATTTCACTTGCGCTGAGATTTATCTCGTGATTGAGTGTGAACAAGTGATAGTAGAATGAGTGCAGGGGTCTCTCGTTTGACGTATACTTCAGAATACGAAAGTATCGTGTATACCAGGGTTTGACAAATAACGCTAGTTTCGTTATGGTGCGTTATTAACGAAACCCTCGGAGATCTGTTATGATATTCGTTAATTCGTTAAATAATGGGTAGAATTCCGTTATGTTTTTCTTTACGTTACCAGAATAACGTTAAAATCATAACGAATTGAATTTCGTTTCGTTATGAGTTTCGGTATTTTTAACGAAACGCATAACGAAATTCATGTGGATAACGTTATTCGAAACTAACGAAATTGAGTAAGGTAATTTCCAAGACATTTCATTAAAGTTTTCCGTTACGTTAACATAACGAAATTCTTTTCCAAGTTTCGTTACGTTATTTTTTTCCATTATATTCACAGTCGCTAATGAATTCTGACTCATTTCTGAGTGAACGCAATATCGCCCTCTCTGAAAATGACGGTATCTCGGATTCTATGCGTCGTAGGAGAATTTTGAAAAGAGTATCTCCGAATACTTCGTTGACTGGTTGTACCCACCAACCTAGTATATCTCTGGCGCATTAGGAATCAGTCATATCCGATCTTCTCTATTTAAGGCCCTCGTGGGGCAAAACTTCGTCCTGATCACTTGGCGACAGAAAAAAAAACGAAACAGAATACAATTTCCATTTCGTTACGTTACTCGTGGAAGTAACGTAACGAAATCAATTATAATGTGAATAACGTTACTCGAATACCGTAACGAAACTCCAGTACTTGAATTTCGTTTCGTTATTGATAACGTTATTCACATATAACGTTATTCACGTAAGAGTCGAGTTTAGTTATTATAGAATAACGTTTTTAATAACAAAACAAAATCCAAGAATTGGAGTTTCGTTACGTTATTGTATTACGTTAGTGACATTACGTTACGGTGTTTGGTTATGTTATCCTAACGTAACGAAATTACCTCTTAATTTCGTTTTTTGTCATGATAACGTAACATAACGAAATCGATAACGCAATTTTGTTATGTTACTTGTCAAACCCTGGTGTATACCGAAGCAGGGCTCAATGAGGTATTGTTTTCATAGGAGTCGAGTAATCAGTCGTGGGCTCGTGGGGGATCGGAGCGGGGTGCAGGGGTGCAACCCCTGGTGGGGGCCCAGGGGGCGAAGCCCCCGGCGCGCGGGGGGTGTGGGGGGGCGGAGCCCCCCACTTGAGAAAAAAATTCTGATATAAGTGCATTATATCTGATGTGAACTTGAACCGAAGATCGGGAAGAATTGAGGTCTGTCAGAGATTTTTCTAAACAATACGATCGATCTATTGGTAATATTGATAATCTCTTGTTAATAATGCAGCCCTCCGCCAAGAAAAATTCACGTGATAGAAAGAATTCTTCATGAGCTTTCAAATCCACCCTACCGACGAAAAACAGAAGATTTTATCAGTCAATTCCTTTGAAGAAGAGATTTCTAGCGATTGTAAGATACAGTATTGAAAATCGCGAGACTGCGATTGTGGTTAAAAATTACCACCCATCACTGAATACTTTCCACATGTTCATCCAATCACATTGAGGTGATCAACTGTTCTTATCAAATTATTCGGGCACTGGATCCCGCCTTGTGATTCAATTCAATGTTACACATCTCGAAAAGAAATTTGTGATTTGGAAAGAATGATTCTATGAAGATCGAGATTCTTCTTACGAGAATTTGTTCCCAGAACGACATACAAAAGAGAGTATTCATACTGTCAACTAAATAATATTTTTCGGTTTGAAAATACGGGCCTATTTCGAGATCAATGGAGTTCTTGCAAGTGCATGGTCGATAGCTGTCATTACTTTCCTTGAATAACAATAATTTGTATTCCATTGGAAAATAGTCCGCGGCCCCGGGGCAGGCGGGAAATAAAAACGGCATCGACCCGAGGTCGATAGAGGAGAATTGGACTTTTCTCTATTGGATCCAATTATAGCACGATTTTCTTTGAATTCGCCGTAGTCCAGAAAATTTTCACAAATTCAGAAATAAGGTGTAAAGCAATACAACCGTGCGTAAAGCAATTGCTTTACGATCGCTCATGCGTAAAGTACTGCTTTACGCACGGTCGCTGTGCTTTACGCACCAACTTTACGGTCAAGTATTATAAAAAATAATATATGAAACAACCAGAATTCGTCAACCATTGCATTATTGTGAATATCCAGACGATGAGAAGTATAGTGCAGAATGAAGCACGTAAAGTTGACTGTCCCTTTTCTGGATAATTTGCCAATTCGCCTTAAACCTCGCGACCCGAACCGCGACCCATAGCATATTCCATACGTTACCTGGAGCACGTCGATAAGTATCTTGGAAGCTTGGAATTCATACCATGCTTGGGTCAGAAAAATTACGATGTAATAACAACAAATACTATCCAGCTCAAAATCTACATGGTATATTATGTACCTCGTTATAGACAATATACCTGTATACGTGGATCATAATTACATTCTTGTTCTCAAAATTGAAGCTCTGAGGACAGGCATATATATAGATTTTTTATCAGCAAAAATTTGAGCTCAATTGGGTTTAAAATGAAGCAATCTCAAATTGAGATCCACAAGACCGGGTGTGCACTGCAAAGTCATCAAGTACCCAAAGACTATAGTCTAGCAAGGAAAATATCCTGCAAAAAGATATTTGTGAAATGCTTTGTCGTGTCCCACCGATTATTTTAACTTTAGAAAAGCTCGAAAACTGTCCTGTGCAATTTCGTTATAGTAAACTATCCAATGAAATATCAATAATTGGGAATTTTCTAATTGTACAAGAAATATTTCTACGTTGAGAATGGATTGATGAATAACGGACGAGAAAGAATGGGAACATATACTGAGGACTTGGTATAAGGACTCAAAATTTCAAATGGATCAATGAAAGCGGTCACGAATTTATAAATGACATACACGGAGTTGGAGGAAAAATTTACGCCAAGAAGGGGAACCACATCAGAATTTTGTACCAACCGACCCCTTTGGAATGGTGGGAAAACATTTTGGCAATATCTAAGAAGTCTGATCTGGCCGATGTAAAGCCCGAGACGGTTTGAACGAGATTGATTTGGAAATTTGTTTGAACTACGGTTCTTCAGATCAGTAATTGGAAAAAAACATTGATCATAAAGAGGTAAGAATCAAGTCAGATCATTGCTGTTTGATTGCGAGCAATCACTGAAAAAAGAACCTATCAAAATTAAGTCCAAAGGTTCTCGGAATCTACAGAGGAAAGGAAAAGTAATCAGGAAATTCAAAATAAAAGACTCCCTTGCGGTCATGATAGATCGGTGGATAAACGCTCAAAGAGAGGACTGGGCCCATTGCTCGAAAAGGTTGAACAATGCCTCAAAATTCTAAAGAGATGCGTCGAAGCGCCCACGGAATTTCGAGTGACGTAGAACAAAGAATGGAAATTTTTTTCACAAAAATGGAAATTCTTATGAAAATTCTGTATCAACCAATCTTATCAGAATGATCATATAATACTTGCACACATGCTTGGTACGTTTATGTGGTGAATCTCGGATAGAGCGTTTGGACAAGCATGTCGTGAACGTCATGATCAATTTGAGCCCGGCTGAAAATACAATGGGCCCACCGCTGATCAATTGAAGGCCCTCAGAGCTTTATGTGGATTGGTCAAAGATTTTAAGAGAGTTCGCGGAACAGGTGACAATGAAATTATGACAAGACAACATACAGACGTACGAACATACACAAGACGTAATATAGCACGTTCGCTGCGAAGGCTGGAATCGGTGATATGCGCGGCAGGGCTCCCACCGGTGGACCCCGCGCCCCGCTCAATGTTATTTCCCGTAAGACCAAAACTCTCAGCAAAGAAACTCTCTGGGGAAAGGAAACGCGGGGCTTTCACCGAGCGGACGCGTTAAAGTAAATTACAGAAAGCGTTGTACATTGCAAGTGACATAAATGGACGGCTCCCGACCAGAACGGTAAAGTCCATTTTGGTGAAAATTGAGTTTTTCACGGAAAACGATAGGGAATAGATGCGAAAAAATGTATGTGCAACTCCGGGAGTGACAATTCATTCTGAGCCGTCACAAGCACCATGACAATTTTTGTTGGGGAAAAAGTTTCGACTTATTTTGGGGATCCGAACGGTATAAGTCCATGCCCGAGCATCGAAACACGGCTCTTGCACCTTCTATATCCTCAATTATTGCACTTCTCTAGGCTTTGTAAGGTAATAGTAGACCCCAAAAACCAGGATATTGGTGCCCTGTGTTGTTAAGGTGGCTGCATCGAGTTGACATCGAAGTTCATCGCTGCTTTTTTCACGCTCTTGCATCATGCAAGAGGCTTATCCACATGGAAAATCGCGAAACAGCATTCTGTGGGAGTTTGTTTGAACATTGTGGCCTTGCTAAGGGCTCTAAATTGAACTTCTGCTTACATCGTCAGTAATGAGATAGGATTTACAGGGTCAATCGAAGAATTTCAGTCGATAGAGCGATTGATGTTGAACTTGCTTTGGTTCTCGTTTATAATCATTTCTGCAGGGATGACATCGTTTCAAAGGACCGAACAACTGCATCTGAGATACAGACAACTTCGATAATCTATATGCAATGTTTCTTGTAGTGAGAGTAATATGAATGACGAGAAATACCTAGCCTCATCATGGAATAGACATATTTCATTTACAATTATTCCGAGAAATCATTTTGAATATTATCAACTTGCACTCTTGTTATTAGTAATCGCTCAACTGTCCGAATTCGATTCTTTTGCTAGTTACAAGTGAATCTCATTATACTTGACATTGTTGTGGAAATACTATACTCCTCGAATTGAGCCACCTGCATCCAATTTGAATCGCGTAATACTTCTCATCCATATTAGTTGTTTCAGACTGCTAAATTGAATGAAGTCCGATTACTCATTCAAACTCCGCGGTTCGAAATATAAGAATTTTGATTCTGATCTCTTCAGTATAAACTCTCTCCATGTGAATCTCTAAGTAGAAATTCTATCCTTGAACACTTCCCATCCCAAACACTATATTAGAGTGTAAACCAGGCTGATTGAATGGATACTTATCGACTGAAACCCTCGAATACGCACTCGTCGACTGCAATCTCAAGAATATAATCGATTACGGTCGTAGTACTCCAAATGTAACATTTTTGGTGAGATCTGTCGATGTAACCCGATGATGATGGTTCATGGACCTAATCAAATATCTTCACCAACCTCCAGACAGCTCCCAGTCAACAATTTCAGGAAAAAATATGGATTTATACCGTTCTGGCCCCCAGAATTATTCAACTTTTTTTACGCAAAAAACGGTAAAGTCCACAGTGTTTCGACGTTTTTTGATGCAAAAGGGTTCAAATCGACAATTTTCTAATATTTTACGATCTAAGATAGTGAAAGCTGTAAATCTCGCGCATGTAAAAGAGAGTCGAGGGTGCCTGACGAGGCAACGAATTGGTGGCTTAGTAGCTGGCTTATGAAATCACACTCACGATACTTACGTGTAAACTGTGTCATTTCCTGGCAAAATTCTGACCCGCACAGTAAACCACATATACAGCAATCGTCCGACGCGCACGAGGATCAATCAGTAATTATGTACTGAAAAAAAAAAACGACCCCGCAGCACCAGCCAAAATGCTGCAGAGCGCCGTGACTGTAAAATCATGGGGTTCGACACGATATAAGTATAAGGATGCGGTATACACACCCATCGAGCTCGATTTGATTAGCTGTCCCTCGCAGGCTGCTTTTGATGCTTTGCGAGAGCGAGCTTTCCGAAGATTTTCCCCCCGCGTACTTCTCCCTCATTGTGTTACAGCCATACAATTCCAACACCTCTACTCTGTTGAGCGTGAAATTCAAATGCAAAATAAGACGATGTATGAATGTAACAGAAATTGTGTTGTGCAATTAAATTGACTCTAAGAAAAACAGACCCGAGACAGCTCTGTTGCGCTCACTGAGCAATTTGTTCGCGTGACATACCAAGTAAATTTAAATCTGTTCAAAGTCCGACGTCGCGGTTGCAATCTAAAACATTGCACCGAAGAGAAGTGAGTCTATGTTGTCGTAGTATACTGCGATTTTTTGTTTATAACTTTGGCTCATCTCAAGATTATAAACTCAGCTTACCATTTTTGGTAGAAATGTGACCGTTTCCTATGTCCACCTATGGTCAGTACAGCATTGCGGCTTGGCCAGTTATTGGACGAAAAATGTTCGCCATTTCTACCAGGGATGAGAGTGTTTCATTTCTGGGTCACTCGGCTGAAACCATGGAAACAGTCCTCTTTCAGCATTAAAAAAATATACCCAAAATCACAGACCCTAACGCTCAAGCGTTTTCAAGCTACATCCACAAAGATTAGCATTGCCGATGTAGACCCAGATTTGAAAGCGATATCTACGGATATAAAATATAATGCATATCGATGGCTCAGAGTAAAAAGGAACTACCTGAAAACGTAAGAGGTAAAGGGAACTATCCAAAAATTTTTGGTTGAAAGAAACTATGTAAAAAATGCTGGTTTTAGAAAGGAACTAAGGTAAGTGTATCCAACTCGCCTCTGTACCCAACTTGGCCCCATATGCCGATCTCAGAAATGGGCACTCGTGGACCTTCCGCATATTTTTTTCACGTTTGTTATGTTAAAACATGAGAAAATAAGTAGTTTGGGTCGACCCCGAATAATTTCTGATGCGTTATCCAGGAAATTTAAAATGATTTTTCCATTTTTCGTGTTCGCACGGCTAAGAAATCACTGAGGAAATCGCGTTCACTAAAACCGGTGCGAATTTATTTTCATTCAACCAATTTTAACGTACATAAGCGCATTCGATTCCTTGTCTCAAGACCTTCAAAAACCGCTCATCAGAGTTGCAAAAGTCCGATCTGGAGCTATATTTTATGTGCCAAACACGGAGATGATTTGAGAATCAAGAAGGCCGACATCGGAGTGTACCCAACACGCCCCCATATGGTTATCTCGGAAAGGCGTGCAGCGTGGCTTTTTTTACCACTCAGAACGTGTTTACCGCCTCAAAATAGGTCTGAAATGATGTTTTGAGACAGCTAAAAGCTACAAATGCGCTGCATTGCGATTAAAACGGATCAAAGCAATTTTATGCACTTTATCGCCGATTTACATTGTTTCAAATGATGGGGGCAAGTTGGGTACACACTTTCGTAAACTCTCAAAAATTATTCTTTGGGAAAATTAAAATAGTTTGGCTCCAGTTGGTCCAAATTAGATGTATTTTAACTCATTTTGAAGGTTTTAAGACAAGCTTTAAAATGAGTTAAGGTACGTTGGAAAATATTGAGATGGGCCAGAGTTATTAAGAAAATGGCTTAATGGGGGCAAGTTGGGTACACTCACCTTATCTATAAATTTTCGATTAAAAGGAACTATCTGTAAATTTTTGGTTAGAAGGAACTATCTAAAAAATTTTGATTAAAAGGAACTATCTGAGAATTTCTGATTCTAGGAAGGAACTATCGATGAATTTTTGGTTGAAAGGAACTATCTCAGAATTGCTGATTTTAGAAAGGAACTAACAAGGGGAGGTCATGGTCTGTGGGTCGGGGATTCGGCTGAAACTCTGGGAATCATCTCCTTTTGGCACCAAAAGATGATATCCAAAACCGCTTACTTGAATGCTGAAGCGTTTTGGAGCTACAACCCATGACATTAGCATTGCCCATATAGGCCCATGCTAAAAAGTCGCATATATAGATATACTGACAATGATAATCTCTATAACTGTAGCTCTAAAACGCTTTAGCATTCAAGTAAGCCGTTTTGGATATCATCTTTTGGTGCCAAAAGGAGATGATTCCCAGAGTTTCAGCCAAATCCACGACCCACAGACCATGACCTCTCCTTGTAAGTATATAAAAATTTTCGGTTGGGAAGGGACTATCTGAATTGAGGGTTTTTAGATAGTCCTTTTTAATCGAAAACTTTTAGATAGTTCCTTTTAACCGAAAATTCATCGAAAGTTCTCTACTGAAATCGGAAATTCTTAGATAGTTCCTTTGAACAAAAAATTGTCAGATATTTTTTTTCAACCAAAAATTCATAGATAGTTCCTTTTAACCGAAAATGTATGGATGGCTCCTTTCTAAAATCAAAAATATTTAAATAGTTCCTTTCAACCAAAAATTTTCAGATAGTTCCTTTTAACTAAAAATTCATAGATAGTTCCTTTGAACCGAAAAAAATATGGATAGTTCGTTTCTAAAATCAAATTTTTTTAGATAGTTCCTTTTCAATCTGACATTTTGGATAGTTTTTTCCAACCAAAAATTTTTGGATAGTTCCTTTTAAATCTTACGTTTTTAGATAGTTCATTTTTACTCTGAACCATGGATATGAGTAGTTTTGTGGAAACTTTGAAATAATTGTACGAACACTTAAAACACTTCGAAAAAAAAATCATACCAATCATTTTCGATATATTTTTCAGTGCATTTTTTGACTCAATCGTTAGTTTTCCGATTCAGGATTGCCCAAAGAAATTATCATCGAAAAAGCAGTCAAAATGTCAGTTCCGCGCCCTAACGCTATATCCATTTTTTCGACCTTTGTGAGTGTCAAAAGCCGCGCAGTAGGGCTCGTTCAGAATTGAAAGTGAATTTGCCTCGTTCCAGGCCTTCCCGCACCAGTTTATTCTTAAAGTTCGTCGTCCGGCGCAACTTTTCCATGTCCCAAAGTGTCAAATAAAATTGATTTTCACACTTCGCGGAGCTTTTTTTTCGCAAAAAGCTACTTTTGCTAAATTTTTTGGTCAGTTCCATGCCCTTCTATGGCGAACCTTCAACGCGATGCTACAGAAGTCCTAGTCAATTTTTTTCAAAGTATCTGGTGGCCACATGAACACCCCGAAACCTCAAGACCATGGCTCAAACCGTTTGACCGTGAGATCAGTTTTAGTGCCGAATGTCAGGTTCCGTGCGCGCTACCGCGTTATCCTTGTTATACTTATGGTACCCATGAGTGAAGATTTTTTCATTCGTGCGCGAGTTAATTCATGCTTTACATGTTTCAAGAAGTAAAAATACATTTTGGAACCTCCGTAGGTGAGACTTAAGGTTGGATATTCCGACCGTCCCACGAAACTAATCATGTTTAGGCCATAGCCTGTAACTCGGAAACGCTTCAGCATTAGGATTTATAATTTTGGATATCTTCTTTTGGAAATAAAATAAGACTATCTCCTGAGTTTCAGCCAAATCTGTGACCCGAACCTGAACAACTCTCCCGGTAAGCTCATTTCAATCGATGGTGTGTTGATGATTTGCTCTCACATGCACGAGAGGTTTGTTTCCATAACATTGAAAGTCTTATTTGTAAAATCGAGCTATCGTGACTCCCGGGAATGAGACGTATTTTAAGTGCGTATTAGCTTACCTTGCAGATTTTCCTTCGCCCTTTCAAACTCTTTCAATTCAATGGGCGGATTTTCATTAGTCAAAGGAAAATTACAGAAAGAAGCTATAGGAGCTAATTAGGCACAATGTACTTTGTTTCGTCACATGCTCGTAGAATCGAATAAAACTCAAATTTGGCGATTCTGCTAGACGCGTTTCAAAAGTGGGCTAAAGGCATAGGTAGAAGATAAGCTGAATGTAGAGATTGGTCACGATCTACAGAGTAGGCCTACAGGCCCCCACCAAAATGACTCAGAATGGAGCCCCCACAATTTTTTCGGTGTAAAAATCATTTGGAAGTTATCCATTCTTGGTTCGTTCTAGCGGCACTTTGGGGGGGGGGGGGGACATTACTTATTTTTACCGTGAAAAATCGGGCGTGTGATGAGATAGTTTCACTTTTATCCCATTCACTAAAGGGGACATGAGGATTTATATAGTCGATACACTTTTGAAAAAGTAAGCGTCCAATTTTGCATGGAAACCGCGAAGATACGAACCCGGAGCCTTCTTTACAGAAGCCAAGTCTTCTAACCACTGGACCACGACCACCTATTCTTCCGTCGTCTCATCGACCTACAGCTTCGGAGACAGAATCTGAAGAAACCCGAAGGCTTGGCGCGTAGGGACGTACGTCACATGAGTACTATATACACACCTTCTGTAACAGATTGTATATTTCATCGTCTGTGCGGGAAATTACTTTCCCGCACGGTTCTTTTTATTTTGTTCCCTGGGGCCTTATTCTAATACATTTTTCCCGTGGCGGGGTGAGAGAAAACCCAGCACTTCCAATTTCCGACTAGTTTACATTTAGTAAACAAACTAGTTTGTAGCATTCATTGCCATGAAAATATCATCAGGATATACTTAATGGCGTATCCTTCCGAACCCTCAAACATTTTTTAGCACCACACAATTCTAAGATTGGTCCAAAAGTCATCTTAACATGAGATTGAATCAGTTTTATACCACAACATTTCCACTCACTAACCTGTCACTTTGATTGTGATCGAAAAGTGATCCAATTTCTTGTCGAGATGACTTTTGGCCCCATTTTAGGATTGTGTGATGTTAAAAAATGTTTGAGGGTTCGGAAGGATACGCCATTAAGTATATCCTGATGATATTTTCGTGGCAATGAAT
Organism: Eretmocerus hayati; assembly: GCA_029851415.1. Taxonomy (NCBI): domain Eukaryota; kingdom Metazoa; phylum Arthropoda; class Insecta; order Hymenoptera; family Aphelinidae; genus Eretmocerus; species Eretmocerus hayati. Next base: position 49,945,723 of record CM056743.1, read on the forward strand.
GCTACAAACTAGTTTGTTTACTAAATGTAAACTAGTCGGGAATTGGGAGTGCTGGGTTTTCTCCCACCCCGTCGCGGGAAAAATGTATTAGAATAAGGCCCCTGCACAGTTGATGGCAATAGTAAATTTAGATACGAGGGTGGGAACGTTGGTTACCGCGTTCTCGTGATAAGGTAAAACTAGGGGTACCGGGACACCATGCCAAAGTCGACCGATTCTGGGACATTATATTCTCTCCTAATTAATAGAAAGGTGTGTGATCTAATATTGTATCAAAAAATTTTTGAGTGTTCTTAAGAGTAATCCCAATCACGAACCAAATTTTGGGCGAGCTATGGTAATGATTAGATAATGAAAAAAAATCAACTAGAAAATGGTATATTGTGTGGCCAAGAATCGTGTCCTAGTTCACCACCGTATATATTGGATTCTGACCCATTACTAGGACGCGACGCGTCCGGCTTCACCAAGCGGTGGAGAAGTGGAGTAACCCAGTACTGAGACACATCGTTTGTTGTTAGTTGTTGAATTGTTATTGCATAAATGACTAAACTAACATCAATTTATGGTCAAAAACGTGATAGTCCATAGTAATTCTCAATATTTGTATGTAACTGTGATGAAATTTCCAATGTACAATCCGGAGCAACGTTTCCTGTCCCAGTACTGCTACATTTGACCGTCCTAGTACTAGGTCAAACCACAAATCGTGTCCCAGTGTTGGGCCAAATCAGGTCTCCAGAAAATTGGCTTTTGTGATAATTTTAGAACACTTTTGGCCATTTTTTTTCTTGATTCATGAAGGTAAATAGTATAGTTATAGGTAAGAGAAAAAAATTTCATGATCGGAACATAATAAGTTCATCTTTGATAGCCTAAAGTGGAAATCGCCATTTTCGGTGTCTCGGTACCCCTAGTTTTACCTTATTTCCGATTCTCGCCTTCGGCTAGAGCCGGGAAATATCACTCATTGTGCGGAAACCAAAACTCCCACCCTCGTATCGAAATGAACTATTTATTTTGTGAGTGACTAATAATCCCATATACTTTTTTGAATGACTAATTGAAATAATGCATAAACTAATTAACGAAAGAGAATAATATTTGCTTATACTAACATCTTTGATCTCTCAGGTGAAAATGGAATATATTTTTTAATCTATTTTTTTTAAGGTTTTTTTAAGGTGGTTCTAAGGCATGCTTGGTCGTGTATTTATACTCTTAAAAAAACCTTATAATGATCTTAATATAATCTTGAAATAATATTGAAAAAATCTTTTCTCAGAAATTCTGAAGAGTGATTCAGATACAAAAAGAAACCTTATTCCGAAAACGCGTTCCAAAAAAACTCTTGATTGCTGTATTTTTTATAATTAATCAATGACTATGCGCATTGATTTCAACGCTGTATGGAGCTGGTACCGACACGCGAATAAACTTAGAAAGTTTCAATTCTCGTAGTAAAAACTCTTCCACAGTTTTGGGGTCCGATCATTTGTTGTTCTACAATTCATATGATAATTCATCACACCTGAAGTCCAAATCACTACGTGGATCACGCAACGTCATATAGCTGGTGATCTGGACTCTGGGTGAGATATATTATTGTATGGATCGCAGCAGAACAAATTATCAGATCGCAAAACTGTGGAGGAGGAACTTTTATTTAGGAAATTGGAATTTTCAGCGGTAGATGCGTGTCGGTACGAGTGGCAGGGAAGCCACATAGCTCGCCACGTGGCGAGTTTTTTTAAACATGGTTTCGGAATAAGGTGTTTTTTGTATCTAAATCACTTTTTAGAATTTCTATACCTGACAAAGTTGCAACTTGTGCGTGAAGTGAAATCGATAATGACTATGATGAATGAATAATTTTAGGGTTTTTTCAAGGTGGTTTTAAGGCGTGCTTGTTCATGTATTTTCAATCTTAAAAAAACCTTGAAAAAACCTCAAGAAAACCCTATAATAATCTTAATATAATCTTAAAATAATCTTGAGATAATCTTGTGACAATCTTGAAATAATCTTGAAAAAGTCTTGGAAAAATTTGAGAAATCAAAAAACAGTTCACACATAAGTTGGAATCTAATCGTGGCGAAATCAATAATGACTACCACGAATTTGTATCGAGAAGAATGAGAGATTTTTTATGCTCGTGGTTAAGATTAACCATCGATCGACTATTATAAAATATCGTGAAAAACGCCTGTCTGCCCAAACCAATCCTGCGCACTACTAGTTAAGAAAAGGCGACGAAAGAAAGGTCGATCAGCCAGCTAAATGATTCCTGATGTGCGTAACTTTGCTTTTTGTTGAGGCCCTCGACTCTTCACGGCCGCACTCGTGTGGCGCTGTCTCATCTGACCTGGCATTCTCTCTGTAGTTTTCTGCAATTATTAGCTCAGAATTTGCACTTCATGATCCTTAGTTTTTGAGAAAAATAACTGAACCTGCATAGAGCTCACACAAATTTCAGTTGAGCCTCTCTCAGCTCGCGAATGAAGAAGGCACTTCTAATACGATGTATGAATAATACTCACCGTACTACAGAAACTGATGTTCTTGTCGTTACGTTAGAGGAAAGTTCAGAGTGATGATAGATATCCCACGGTACACTGGATACTCATGATAATTAGCCAAATTTCCACTAACAACAGAAACATACTATAAATCTTAACCGCGAGCATCAAATATTGCTCATTCTTCCTTCTTGACACTAATTCATGATAGTCATTATCGATTTCACCACGATTAGATTCCCACTTATTTGTGACCTATTCTCTGATTTTTCAAACTTTTCCAAGATTTTTTTCAAGATTTTTTCAAGATTATTTCAAGATTATTTTGAGATTATTATAAGGTTTTTTCAAGGTTTTTTTAAGATTAAAAAGACATGGCCAAGCATGCCTTAAAACCACCTTAAAAAAACCTCAAGAGAATATATTAAGAATATATTGGTTAAAATTCCCAATCATGGAAAAATCTCTCCCCTTACAAGGGCCCCCACCACGCTGTGCCTACAGGCCCTCCCTTGATCCGGTGCTGGGTCACACCACTTTTGTTTGGCATGGTTCATATTTGGTGGCCGAGAAAAAAAGCTAGAAGTAGTGGAAACCAATATATTTGTTCTAAAAAACGCAAAAATAATCCCGAATCAGACCAAAATACGCGATTCTCCATACTCATCAATAACGTAACAAATTTGAAAAAATTGTACGACAACTTCTGCGAGTCCAAGGCACCACACTTGAAAATTTCGGGCGGAGAACCAAAAGAAGGAAGCGCACAAAGTGGGGACGCAAGAGTAACAATTGGTAACAATCGACAGGATAAGTTCTCGATAATAGGTTTAGGGGAGAGTGGGGCGAATTTGGACGGGGGAAAAATTGGATAAGTGAAATAGCTCGATCGGAGGCGAGTCTAGGCTTTCGCCGCGTAAATTCTCTTTTAATATACCATCACAGACAATGGTTTTTATCGCGGTTAGACCTCCTCAAACGGTACTGGGAGGCCACGCTGACGTAGGGGTGCTTTTCGAGGGTATCGCGCGGTTTATTTTGGAAATGCAAGAGTTTACGCTGCTCTTGCATAACTGGACGGACTTCATCGCCATTTGAGGATCAAAAACTCCATCACAAAACAAAGATTTTTAGCCATCTTGGGTCAAAATTGGTTAAATTTGACACGAGTAATCGCAATTTTGCGAAAAAAGGGTCGGGGGCGTTTTTGGACAGATTGGACGGGGCGAATTTGGACAATGCTAAATCCCATTTGAAATCGGTCGACTGATCGCGTGTCCGGGTTTTTTGAGGAAAATTGCTCGTATCGAAACGCGTGTGCGTCTGTGCGAATCTTTCGAGGCGCGGGAGGTTGAGGATGAGTTGGGTGATTGAAAATGGGTGAGAAAATGAAGTTGCGATGTCCAATGGCCCTCTTAGGAGTCAGTTTACAGGTCAGAAGTCACTTTTTACGTGTTAGAATATAGTGCTAGATTTACGCATTTTCAATCTCGCATTCACTGATATCGGGTTGATTGTCGCACACTATCATATGAATCGTTGACTCAGGGCGAATAAAGGCGCCTCCAATATGGAGAAAAAAGGAAGAAAGTCGACTCTTAAAAGCTGCGAGTCAATTGTTGATTGCCGAAGACGGTAATGCACCAATAAAGTGCCTGATCCAATAATGTTAAGAAATGATGTGAAGATGGCTCGCTTGTTGAGGCTCTGGGAGGATGTAAAGGTCACGGGTGGGGTTCCCTCTTGTTTTTGGGTTATTGCTACGTTTTTCGGTGAGTGAAAGCGACTCGAATAGGCAGAGAATATTGCCGTATACTTCAATTTTGAAAGGCTGTCCAAATTTGGATCCAAAACTTGTCAGAAGTGCCCTCAAGCGCGGGGCAAATTTGGACGGAGTTTTTTTTTCAACTTCAAGAAAAAGTATGGACGCTGAAACCTAGGAGCCTGGAATTTTCTTTACAATCTATTCAATAGTTGAACTTTAAAGTTCCACAGCGCGTCTATCCCCCAAGTATTTAATATCAGAAAGCCCCACTGCAAAATCCGTCCAATTTTGTCCCACTTTCCCCTACGTAAGCGCGTGCTGCGATGAACGACCCGCCGAGAATAATTGCGAGAGACTGAATTTGTTGCTCTGTGGCCAATAATGCGCACAAAAGGGTGGGGAAAACAAAACACATACGTGCTATGCACGCGATTTGGTCCACGCGTGTATTGTTCAAACACGAACGCGTGCCGATGCGCCCATATTGTCTCACGTCTGCATAAGTAATAGCTCCAACCCGAGCGAGGAAGCTTGCTCGATCAAAGCTTTATCTCTCGAGATTTTGAGCCCTCGCCTCGGTATGAGGTCCATCATATATAATATCCCTCTCCTCGTCTTCGCAGCTCGATTTGCGACGGCCGACCTCTCTTTCGTACGGAAACGTGTAACCGCCCCGGCGATCCCGCAACCCGCATTTCGCACTCGCACACCGCTGCGGCATGCGGGGTCGATTCGCACACCGCTGCGGCATGCGGGTTTTTAAATCTATACAATAAATAAGCTACGGAGCGGCTCCCACAACCCGTCCTGGTCTCCGTCGGTTCACCTATATACCAGGGTATGACTCCGAGAGTGATCTCTTCTGAAATCCACCTCAGAATTACTGCATATAAAAATCGCGTGACGTGGCATAAGCCGGCATGAGCAAGATGAGCAAGCAGCTGACGCATGCGCAGAGTGCAGGGGGTTTATTTTAAAAATGCGTCACTTGTAAACGCCGCAAGCTTAGGCGCGCGACTACGGGAAAACGACTACTGCTTACGGCAGTTCGTGCGTTCCTCGCGATCCTCTCCATTGTGCATGATGTTAGGTTAGTCTTTCGAAGTTTGCGGGTAAAATTGAATTGATCCAGAATACAGAATTAGAAAATATATCTCTGAGCATTTTCTTCAAGTTTGGTTATGAATAAATGGATAACCATTCATCCATAACCAAATTCAGAGGTTTATGAACATGTATGTTGAATTTTGATGTTACTGGCATCAAGATAGTAGCCCTACAAAATATCATGTCAGTACGGAGGAGCTATCTGCTCCAGTCCAATCATGTACAGCGTGTATCTTCACAAGCAGAGGATGCATATCTCATGGTGCAAACATGCAACTGGTTCCTGTGTGCGTTCCTAAGGGATATGTGCTAAAAGTATCAACTCAATAAAGTTAGTCGCACAACATTGGAATGAGTTGCTACATACAGATTTCTGTATACATATAGTAACCGAGACTGAGATGACTCTCATTTTCATCACGCTGCACTTTTGAAAATTGTGCAGTATGTAGCTGCAATTTTCACCTATATATTTTCTTACAGTCTGAATTGTCTGATTCTGTGTACTCATTCCAAGATGGGAAAATGGAAATGCATTAGAGTGATCAGACTAGCAATAATAAGGTGTCAACCAGCACAAGCCCTGGTGATGCCATGGTGTTCTCGTGCACCACGGAGAGAATGAGAGCACTACGCCACAGGGCCACCATGTTGGATCTGCGTTCCCATCTAAATCAATGCAAAGCTTGACTTACAATGTGGTTGGACAGCTGACTGCGCATACTACCAATGGTGTCATTGATTATACACCAATGGGTACCCAATGTTACCATAATTATGAGTAAATCAAAGAGACAGGATTAATTCCACTAACGTTCATTCGCATCAATTTCCTATTCTATCTCCAACTCCAAAATGCAGACCAACATGGTCACCCTGTGGCGTGGTTCTCTTCTCTCCGTTCATAAGAACCACCTGGGCTGGAGCTAGTTTACACCCTATTTTTACAATTGGGATCATCCCTGTGTCTGATCCAGTCCGTGGGTCTGATCACTCTGATGAATTTCCATTTCCCCATCTTGGAATGAGTTCACAGAATCAGACAATTCAGACTGTAAGAAAATATATAGGTGAAAATTGCAGCTACATACTGCACAATTTTCAAAAGTGCAGCGTGATGAAAATGAGAGTCATCTCAGTCTCGGTTACTAAATGTATACAGAAATCTGTATGTAGCAACTCATTCCAGTGTTGTGCGACTAATTTTATTGAGTTGATACTTTTAGCACATATCCCTTAGGAACGCACACAGGGACCAGTTGCATGTTTGCACCATGAGATATGCATCCTCTGCTTGTGAAGATACACGCTGTACATGATTGGACTGGAGCAGATAGCTCCTCCGTACTGACATGATATTTTGTAGGGCTATTATCTTGATGCCAGTAACATCAAAATTCAACATACATGTTCATAAACCTCTGAATTTGGTTATGGATGAATGGTTATCCATTTATTCATAACCAAACTTGAAGAAAATGCTCAGAGATATATTTTCTAATTCTGTATTCTGGATCAATTCAATTTTACCCGCAAACTTCAAAAGACTAACCCAACATCATGCACAATGGGGAGGATCGCGAGGAACGCACGAACTGCCGTAAGCATGTAGTCGTTTTACCATAGTCGCGCGCCTAAGCTTGCGGCGTTTACAAGTGACGCATTTTTAAAATAAACCCCCAGATGCAGACAACGACGTCAACTGCTTGCACAGCACAGCTGCAGCTGTACACACGCAGTCGGCTTTCGCCAGCTTTCGCTGCCCAGGAACCTGGGTCAAGGTCGTGGACCGGATGCATCACCAAGTTCGGTTTCCAAGTTGATGTAATCGCCCAAGGTGTAGTGAGGACGCTACATTTAATCGTGGAGCCGTGTGAGCTACTTAGTCCACGTACTATCTGAGAAAAAAATTGAGGAAAAAGTGTGATTTGATGCCACGGGTTTTTTTTTAAACACATATCAAAAATTGTTGCTGTGTTAAAATCACGAGAAAAAGAATTTTCCCTTGCACCTGGTATCCTGACATGATTTTTCGAGACAAAATGACCGTTTTAACATGATCCCGTGGTCTGTTTTGGGCTACCATGGCAGGATTTTCGTCTAGATCAAGAAAACTTTTTTAAAAAGCAAGGTTTTTACGGCTAGATGGGATGGGTCATGGTTTTTACGGATGGCTGGATGGGTCACAGTACCGTGTTCAGAGGATCATCTTGCATTGGAAGACCGTGTTTGAAAACCAACAACAAGGAGAAATTTTTCTTATCGTGATTTCAACACAGCGAAAATTATTGCAAAAACGGGTGTTGAAACAAATTTGTGGCATTGAACGACAGCCGCTCCGTAGCTTATTTAGGGTAAACGTCCCAATTACTGCGAGTTTTTCGGGTACCTCCGGCTCAAACACTGCAGATTTTGTGTTTACCATAAGATATCGGGCCCGGGCTTTTTCGAGGTTGTTGGTCTACGTCTTGAGAAGATATCACCCGATTTTCAGACCGATCCGAGTTAATGGAAAATTTTAATAAATTAAACGCCGAGTGAAAATCAGTGCTCCTATTACTGCGTTCGATTCCCTATTACTGTGCGGGTATTACTGCGTTTCACCTATTACTGCGTCCCAATTACTGCGAAGACAAAAGTACGGGTTTGAATAGATTTTGAATAGTTTTCCTTGGATTTTCGCGGGATTGGGTCTAGTACAACGTGATACGACGTCGATTGTAGCCTTAAATCATGTCCAAGTGGTGTGAATTTGAGTAAATCTCGATAAAAAGAGCAACGTGAGCAGGCTTGCTCGTGGCTTGCTATCCCGGCTTGGTAAATCGCGGTATTTTCATCGATTATGAGTACTGCTCTCATGATCCATGATAATAAATAAGTTCCAAACAATTATCCGATGCCCTGGATAATGATTGCAGCATCGAATTGTTACATTACATCGTCTTATTGGACATCCAAAGTGCATAGGTCATACACGCGGTCCGGTGCCCTGTTTGTTTACATTCGAGCACATCCCGGCGGCAATTCAATAATAATATAAAGATAAGAGATGAATATTTTAAACATGCAGTTTTTGTATCATCTCCGTATTAAGGAGGCTCGCGCAAATTTTAACAAAACGAAGAAATTGCTTAAAAGTTACTTATATTAATAGATAAACTAATGAGGAATCATAATCTATCAAGAAAAATATGGGTTGGCGATGAAAATCTCGAGTAAATCCATTTGGCAGAAAAAATCCTTACACACGTAATCTTATGGGATAAACACGTTAAAACGAGCTGGTGCGGCAACTAAACGACCAAAATCGATATTCATGGGATAATTTGACGCTATTTTGCATCATGCGTCTAATGGTGTGAAAAAATTGATACGTTGGCGATCTAAATTTTGAGTAAATTGAGTTCAAAGTGAGTTTTGAGAGTGGAGCAGCGCGCCGCATCGCATAGCTTGCACTGTGAGTATACCTATATGTAGCGTCAGGATCGTAACGGAAAATAGAAAGGCCTGACTACCTGCACGTAGGGCCCCGCGCTCGGTACGGCATCACGCGCGCGAGCCTCCTTAAATCGAACACAAGCTAGATTTGTACATCGGGCCTGATACGGTTCTCGAAACAGTGACATGGAGGTATGAATATATAAATAATATAATATATACAGTAAAACCTCTCTTAGCGGCCACCCTGCGGGACCGGGAAAAATTGGCCGTTAAGGGAGGTGGCCGTTTTTGGGAGGTTTCGATAGTTCCGACAGGGAAAAGACTCGTTCCTAAAAGTCAATACTTTTCATATCAGCTCAATATCTGAAGTAAACAATAATCAGTGAGTTGATTCCATCGAATCAAAGCAAGTTACAGAGCCTCAGAAAAATAGAGAAATATCGAATATACTACTGTATCCGATGTCATATGCAATCATGAATGAAGTATAAATTCGTTATTTATCTATTAGAAACTTTGAACGCTATTTGTCATGAAAAAATTCGAGATTAAGGTTTGTATTTGAGTCCTTTTCATCAAATCATCACCCAATTTCAATTACAAATCACATATCGATGTCCATCCATCGAGATGATTGCGGTTCACATAAAACTCTTCCTATTCATTCATATGGCTCAGAGCCTCACTCAGACCATCTTCCGAGGTTGGTTTTGGTTTTTGATCCTCCTCTGCTACATCTCCATTCTCATCTTTATCACTCTCCGATTGGGACAATATGCAGAATGTCTTTACATGTTACAATCCTCATCAGAACCTCTATCGTCATATGGAATTGATATAAATAGTATAGTAACAAAACAACAGGAATATTGGAAATACCATTGAAATATGGTGGCCGCTTTTCGGAGGTTCAATTTACATATGAAAGGTACTCTCGGGACTGAGAAAACCCGGCCGTTAGAAGAGGTGGCCACTATACAGAGGGGCTGCTATTGGGAGGTTTTACGTCCATAAGACTCAATACAATTCTGCCGGGACCTTGATTTTTCGGCCGCTAAGGGAGGTGGCCGCTTTTGAGAGGTGGCCGCTAAGAGAGGTTCTACTGTATTACATAGATACATACACATACAGGTGCGGGACGTACGTGGGAGAGTCGTGATCAGGCCCGATTTACAAATTTAGCTTGATTCAATATAATAGTGAGACTATATGCAACCAGTGCATGTTTTGAATATTTAGCTGTTTTATCTCTGTTATTAAAATTCGCGGCCTCGACAGCTCGGATGTAAATAAACAACGGGACCGCGTGTATAACCTATGCTTTTTGGATGTCCAATAAGACGATGTAATGTAACAATTCGATGCTGCAATCATTATCCAGGGCATCGGATAATTGTTTGGAACTTATTTATTATCATGGATCATGAGAGCAGTACTCAAAATCGATGAAAATACTGCGATTTACCAAGCCGGGATAGCAAGCCACGAGCAAGCCTGCTTACGTTGCTCTTTTTATCGAGAATTACTCAAATTCACACCACTTGGACATGATTTAAGGCTACAATCGACGTCGTATCACGTTGTACTAGACCCATTCACGCGAAAATCCAAGGAAAACTGTTCAAAATCTATTAAAACCCGTACTTTTGTCTTCGCAGTAATTGGGACGCAGTAATAGGTGAAACGCAGTAATACCCGCACAGTAATAGGGAATCGAACGCAGTAATAGGAGCACTGATTTTCACTCGGCGTTTAATTTATTATAATTTTTCATCAACTCGGATCGGTCTGAAAATCGGGTGATATCTTCTCAAGACGTAGACCAACAACCTCGAAAAAGCCCGGGCCCGATATCTTATGGTAAACACAAAATATGCGGTGTTTGAGCCGGAGGTACCCGAAAAACTCGCAGTAATTGGGACGTTTACCCTATGTATAGATTTAAAAACCCGCATGCCGCAGCGGTGTGCGAATCGACCCCGCATGCCGCAGCGGTGTGCGAGTGCGAAATGCGGGTTGCGGGATCGCCGGGGCGGTTACACGTTTCCGTACTTTCGCGCGCGGCAGCGCAACGCAGACACTTGCGCGCCCGCAGTCGCGCATGACGCCCCGACGAATACGGCCGGCGATTCTTCGAACACCGCTTTGCATTTTTGAATCCATCTCGAGATGATTATGGTTGTGAATGGAGTGAAAGAAGGCTCGCGCGATGGACGCGATTAGTATAGCGCAGAGTGAGATAACTGAGAATTGGAATCACGAAATTTGGTGTAGTTGAGTTAGGCAGTGTTTTCGAAAATGTCCGCTCGTGAACGAGCGTGGGTTCGGGTCAAAGATCGGTCCTTTGACTGATTCAATCTAATCGGTTTTGGATTTTGATCGACTCCTCGACGAAGAAGAACAGGCGGAAGAAGAAAAACGTATCCAAATCTCTACAAACTTGGGTAGATCCCGCATCATGCGTGAAAAGCTCACATTCAGTGTAAGTTCTGTGTCTCGTTTTTGACGAATTAACAAAATTCTTGACATTCAAAAGTATAGGAATCGTATTATGGTAATCACTCGAGCAGATCAAACTTAGAGTAGCCGCACTCTCATCCAAGCCTAGGCTTCCTTAACTCAGCTCACTAACAACTCACTAGGGTATTAAACATTTTTACATCCATTGTGCTCTAACAGTACTCTTTGGGACTTGTGATGAGCTTCTGACTAATTCCGACCAAACTCTGGAGTAATTGTGAAACTGCTTCTGAAAAATTCCCCAAATATTACTGGTAAATGGAAATTAGATAGGGAATAAACACTCTGAACGCAGACTTTTGATGTACTAGCGGCTTTTCACTGATTTTTCAATAGTTTTCTCGTTATCTCAAAAAGTTACCTACTTTGGTGAAAAGATGGAACTTCGAATGAAAATGATCTGACATAATTTCATACCTCATACCAGCGCGAACTTTTCATTTTTGAATTGAACGGGCAAATGAAGGATCAGATATTAATTTGAGAAATGATCGCCAGCTCGACGCATCAGAAGCGTCAGACCCGTCAAAGTCACTGCCCAGCTTGTCGGAACAGTATGGAGATGGAAATACCAAAACAGATATGGGAGTAAAACCAAGTGCGCCGGAAAACTGCCCGAATACTACCGACGAGCAAGTCGAGTGTGGCTGGCTGTGGTTTCGACCCGGTTATTTGCAGAGGTTTCGCACGGCAAAGTGGGCGCTTTTCTGGTTATGCTGGGCTGGAGCGATGCAGGGTAAGATAGAACTTTGACATTGGCGCACCTTCCATGGGACCGAAATATTCGGATCTACATTTACATATATGATGATAATTATCATCCTTCATCATTGCAACCATTTCGTGTAACCTTTGTGACTGAAAAAAATTGGAGACTACGTGTATTATTTGCTATCGGCTTTTTTTGTTCGTACAAACTTGGCTTCTACAAATTGTATCAAGGCATGTTTCATCTGTAGGAGGCCAATGGCCGGTGAGCTCCGATAGTCTTTTTATTTCACGTATTATAGTCAAAACAATGAGAATTTTTCATCGTTCAAGTGTGCGCGCAAGCATTTCACTTTTGCAAAATACCTTCATGGGTTTAATCGTAACCTTTCTCAATACTTAGTTGATAAAATTCGAGATGAATATCGAAGAAAGGGTTTGTATTCAATTTAAGACCATCAATCAGAAAGTTGAAAGAGGGTTTCATTTTCTAGTCATCAAATGTTGAAAAACTGAGAGAAGAATTTTAGAAAATCTGAAATGATCAAAGAGGGAGCTAGATTTGGCTAGAAAAAGAGAGAGAAGAACATCAGTATATATCAAAGTACTAGCTCATCTGACGCATTTAATAGTGCCCCGAGCCTTTATCGACGAAACCATGGAATTTCAGAGCCATCAATGATGCCAATAACCGCTGGTTGACAGGAATCGATTCTCCTACCCGAAATCGTGACCTACTCATCGATGGAGATGACAGATACGAGGGACGTAGAGCCATAGAAACAGCCCAACGCGAAGCTAAACGAGCCATGAGCCCAACCGGTGGGGCCCACGCGTCCAACACTGTGTGTGGTGGATCGCACACAAGACCCAGACGCAACTTTCACAATCTCAGTGCACGCGTTAGGCTGCTTTTTCACGGTGGCAATTCGTCGCTGCGACGCCGCGAGATTGATGCAATTTTCACGCGCGCGAAATTCAAAATCTCGCTTATCGAGGTAACCTAAGATGGAAATTGAGTGACTCTGGAAATCCTACTAGTTGAAAATTATTCTTTCTTATCATTTTGAGTGCAATGAATACGAATACGAACTCTGTTCCCATCTAGAGGTGAAGAAAACGTCTGAATATCACATTTGAATCCGAAAATGAGACGTTCTGGCTTCAAAGTCAATTTCCACGCATTCTTCCAGTGTTGGAGGGAAATAGAGTTCATGTTTGTGTTCAGCATCTTCAAAAATATTGGACAGAACAATTTTCAACTAGTGGGTTTTTCGGAGTCACTCCATTGCCATCTAAGGTTACCTCGATAAGCTAGATTTTGAATTTCGCGCGCACGAAAATTGCAGCTCGCGGCGTCGCCGGGGTGAATTGTCCCCGTCAAAAACCAGCCATAAAGAAAATAATTAGTAAACGGACGAATCTCAGATATTCGCTTGAATGTGTGTCCGCACAATGCACGAGTCTTGGGAAGAATATGATAAACACGAATTGTAGGTACAGGTCACTAAGACTAGATTTTCATCAAAACCCATCGAAGAGTCGCATCCTACCCTTACATGGATTGGTTTCCAATCTTTTCGATCGTGGAATAAATTTTTTGAAAGTTTTCATGATTTATACACTGTCAAAATCTAAGATAAGGTAAGTGGACCCAACTTGCCCTCATCATGCCATTTTCTCAATAACTTTGGCTGATATCAATATTTTCCCACGTACTCCAACTCATCGTAAAGCTTGTCTCAAGACCTTCAAAATGAGTTGAAATACATCCAATTTGGACTAACTGGTGCCAAACTGTTTTAATTCTCCCGAAAGATAATTTTTGAGAGTTCACAAAAGTGTGTACCCAACTTTCCCCCATCATTTAAAACAATATAAATCGGCAATAAAAACCGTAAAATCGTTTTGATCAGTTTCACCACCGTGAAACCACGTTTGGAGCTCTTTGTCAGCTCAAAACAATATTTTTGACGTATTTTGAAGTAATAAACACGTTCTCGAAGAGTCATACTGCACGCCCTTTGGAGATAACCATATGGGGGCATGTTGGGCATCCTCCGATGTTGGCTTTCGTATTTTACAAGTGATCTCCGTATTTTGCTTATATCCGAGATCCGAGATTTGCAACTTTCAAAGAAGAATTTTTAAGGTCTTAAGTTACATGATTGGTCGAACCAAAGAATTTCAGTACCTGTCTCTCGAAACGCAGTTTCCTCGGTGAATTCTTAGCTGTGCGAAGATGAAAAATGCAAAAATCACTCTAAATTTTCGGGGACACGCAGAACTGATGCGGGATCGATGCAAATCACTTAGGCATTTCCTCATATTTTAACGAGAGCCGATTTCTGAGATCGGCATATGGGGGCAAGCGAGTTGGGTACACATGACTGACTATACGATTCCCGGGTGATGGAGCTACACCGAAATTCTTTTTGCATCATCCACAAAATGAAGGTCGTGAAGTAAGAGATAAAAACCTGTACGTCTTTTATTATTGCAGTGCATCATAGTATTCATGGCTTTTTCACAAGGACTCACGTATGATCGATATCATCAAGGTTCTTTATGTATCTTTAGATAGGCGGCCGAGTGACAGAGTTGCTTTGGACTCTACATCAACATCTTGAATAACATTTAGGGCGAACTCGTATAATGACGTTTCGTTGAAGATTGGCAATCTTTACGAGCCCCGTGACTCTCTCTTGTCGCTCGGATTCAAGTATAGGAAAAATGATGTGGCTCCACTCAACCAGCGAAAAGTACTTACAATTTTTTCAACCGCATCGCATGGGAGTCGGAGTGTTCTTTCAGTTCTATCGGGATACTCGCACTTTTTCTTCAAAGCCTGAAAGCGTAAGAGCCCTTTCCTGTTTTAAATACATTCCAATGTGACATAATAATGACTATAAAATAGCCATTATTGTATTAACTAGGCAGAACTTCTAGCAGGGTCGGAGTCCAATCTAGAGTCACGGATGAGGTCACGGAACATGATAGATGAGATGTAACAATCACTGTTCACTCAAGAACCCGATGCATTGTGTTGTCTAATATATTCGTGCTTATTGATAGCTAGAGCGGCGGGTGATTTTGGAAGGTTTGCGTGCTTCAATAATTCTACTTCGAATAGGATTTCGGCGGACATGAAGAAGTTGTCGCAATCACTGTTCACTCAGGCCCTGATGCATCGAGTTGTCTGATATATTCGTGCTTATTGATAGCTAGAGCATCGGTATGTTAGTGAATAATCCATTCTGCATGCAATAGCATATTCGCGCTATCGTGTTGAAAATTTACCGTGATATCATAACCCTAAAGTTCTCTCAGTTTCGAATTTTTGAATTTTTTCTCATGATGATGATTTGAGAAAAATTTTTCCTCATTATGAGAAATGGTTCCTTGTTTCGAGAGGCGATTTCTCATAACGAGAAAAATCGCTCGTTTTCGTTTCTCGATTTGAGGAAAAACTATTTTGAGAAGTGTGAGATTTTAAGAAATCCTTTTTGCTGTGTATATCTTTCCTCTTTAGAATTTTTTGTGTACTGGGAAGATTAAACTGTGGTTTCTGCACTCCGAATAAATATTTTGTCTTGATCAGAAAAGAAGTTATTTGTGGTCTGATTCGAGGAAAAAATCAGAAACATTGTATAAAAGTGGCACTTTCTACAAGACATAAGGGGAGGAAGGAACAAATCTCATACATCTGCGACCAGGTTGGATGGTTGTATGAAAGTGAATAGCACTTCAAAATGTGTATGAGTTTTGGTCAAGAAGACAATATGGTTTGCAGGTTTAATTGTGAATGGGTTCATCAATGTCGTCATTACAACTATCGAGAAGAGATTTGGATTCAGATCGTCACAAACAGGTCTGATTGCTGGAGGATATGACTTCGCCAGTTTCTTACTGCTGGTCCCCATCAGCTACTTGGGCGGACGCTCCAAATCGAGTAAACCTAGGTTTGTTCTAGACAACTCGATTACAGATACATCAATAATAGATTTCCTTTTTGACGGATCTGTCCCCTAGCACTCAAAATTTTTCTCTTACAGAAAACCAAAGACTTTGTGAAATTAATCCGTGTCAATTTTGAAAAATCGAGTTCATTGCTCCAAGTAATTTTAGCGTCATAGAGGAACTTACAATTCAGATTCCTTGAGGTTCATCCTATAATAGCTTACAATAATTGAGATACCGTCAACTGAGGTAACTCTGGGACAACCCATGAAAGAGTCGTTATCACGCGCAATCGACATGACAGATAATCCTGAGGCTTTGGTACCTATTCTCCCCACTTGGGAGATGCATGAGCAGTGTTTTGCACCGCCGCGGCGCGAGGTCCTCCATCAGTTGTGAGTTCATTGATGCGCAGATTTCTTCAAAAGTATGTATTTTATCCAAAAAACAGTCTCTCGAGAAAATAGGTGTGGTTCCGACTTTCACAGTAGGACGATTTCAAGGTAGCCGAGGTAGATTCCACTTGTCTGTACAGACACTTTGCCGGATCCATTGTTTCATTGGTGTATCTTCACCCAATTTCAATTTTGTAGCGTAAAAACTGAAATGCATGCATTCATTCTGCAAACCAGAGCAACTTTGGGACACGACTTTGAGCACTCATAACTCTGACCAAGGATGCCCCAATACACTTCAATGCCTGTCAATCGAGAGCTGAAACTGTAAACTTTCAATTGACCCCAGACACAATCCAATTCTGATGCGACTGGTGCGAGATATACAGCTTACATGAGTTTCAGGAGAATAATGCGATTTTCGTTCCAAAGTTACCCCATTTGCGGTAACCGTGGAATTCCCTCTATGATGTACGCTGTCCCAAAGTTACCCCAAACTGGTTGAACTTTGGGACACAACTTTGAGCGCTCATAGCTCCAACCAGAGATGTCCCATTGGGCTTTGCCCGAAATCTAAAGCCGAGACTGTGAGCTTATGCGAATTGTTCAAGTCACACGAGTTTTGAGGGGAAAAATTCTACTTTTGTCCCAAAGTTACTCCAGTTGACGATATAAGAATATACCTATATAAGATAGGTATATATTCTTATATATAAGATACATATACACTTATATAAGCTTTGCAGGACTGCACTCGAGTACTCAATGATCCAATTTTATCGTAGAACTTTGCAAAAATTACATATTGGAATGATTAAAACGATGTGATGGATAAAAATCTCCGTGTCAGTTGTAACCTTTTTATTGAAGCATTGAGAGATGAATAATAGAAACTACGAAAATATCTAATATATCATTACAGATACATTGGTATTGGTGTTATAGTTTTGGGACTAGGCAGTCTCTTATTTGCATCGCCACACTATTTGGCAGGACACTACAAAGGTGGTGCTGAAATGGATAGTACTTGTCAAAAGTTAACCAACATGACCTCGGTGAGTACAAACCAGAACTTCATACCCTTTCCGTCTATCTGAGTGGATACTGAGTTTTCGCAATCGAAATCATTCCTGGTAGACTCCAAATCATCGCTTCTGATAAAATTAAACGGTCACTCATTTTATTATTCATTGGGAAGTATTTATTTAGTGAAGACGACGAGATGTCCTGTTATACTACTTTACGTTCAGATAACAACTTTTAAAAAGACTCTCAAGAGCTCCTAAGCATGTCATATGACACAAAACTGAATGTGTCACAGGGAAAAAGTAGTTTCGTGGATTTCTGATCTTCTTCATGAAAAAAAATTGATCGCATTTTATGTACTCTTTCGATCAGTTAGAATCCAAGGTATTTCTCGTTCTATTTTCGACTGAAACGGCAAGGGCTGCTACAATTGATGGTGATAACAGAAGTCTGCAAAATATCATGTTTGTAGTATTTGGAAAACTCCGATACGTATTTGTGGGCGGACTAGAAGTATTCAGGTGCATCAGTCTTTAACAAGATGTATCATTAAAATGTTCACTGTCACGAGGCTGAAATATCGCAAAAAACATGTGTAAAGCTATAACTGATTAGCAACTGTCGATTGGAATCAGAATTACTTATGTTTCATCATTTTGTGCATTATTTCACCAAAAGTTTCCATTTTTTTGATAATGAGCGAAATTCCAAGACGAGTACAAAATGACCCCCTACGCTGGTGTACAATAAACGAGTCACGAAAATTCAGTGCTCAAGAAAGTCAAGAATATTTCTAACAAAATTTGATTCAGGTAGTGAAATTTCGTTCTCAAAATATGTTTCAGACATCAAATTCGGAGCTCAAAGAGCGGGGATCGGACCCGCACAACAGTCTGTACCTGGCCATGTTCCTCGGAGCCCAGCTACTGCACGGTGCCGGTGCTGCTCCCTTCTACACCCTCGGCGTTACTTATCTCGATGAAAATGTCTCCAAGAAGATGTCTTCTGTATACTTGGGTGAATATCGCATCTCCTTAAGAGCTTGTGTTGGATTAGCTTGGATAAGCAGCCTTTAGCAAGACAAGGTCATGCATGAAAGAATTCCATATTTCCAGGAGTGTATTATACAATGGCGGTAATCGGCCCTGCTTTTGGCTACGTGATAGGAGGCGAACTTCTGAAGATATACACAGATTTTCTAACCACTGATGTCATGACGTAAGTTCCAAGTCTCTGTCGCATATGAACCAATTCCAAGAATTATAATTGAAATCAAGAATGTCAAACAAGAGCGGTCTTCAATGTTCTCTTGGGCATCATTCTGGAAATTTTTCGTCGCCATACTTGTGAAATTCTACCACCGTTAGGAAATATTTGAATAAGATGTAGACTCCGTGGAACTTATGGAAACCACACGTTCGACTGAATTATACCCTATTTTGCCAAAAATAAGACAGCCTCGAAAACAATACACTCTTATCTGGGATCAGACAAGCTGTAAATCCCCCTTCTGAATGTAGAAGACACCGAAAATACCTCCGAAAATAATCCAACCCTCAAATACCATCCTCACAAATGAGCTCGCGTGTTTCATCAGAACTGATTCTATTTTATTATTACGCCACGTTCGCTGCGGGGACGATTTTTGGGAATTTTATTCTGGTCATAAAGTGGACTCTCGTATTCTGGCAAAAATGTCTCTACGGAAGCAAACTCTTTCTTGGCTCGTTGTTCGTGCCCCAGGTAAAGCGCATCACCTGGAAAGATTCTTATTGGGGATGTGTTTTGGATAATTGCGGGCTGGTAAAGATTGAAGAACGAAAAATCGCGGGGCCCGCCGCAGCGAACGTGTTAATGTTTGTTGATGATTCATTCAATCGGCCGTCTCTTTATGCATTATTGGAGTTATCAAACATCCTCCAAAAATGAGCCCTCCTCCGAGTTTCAGACACCTCAGCAAAGCCAAGACATGTCTTATTTTGGCGAAACACGGTAGGTGTACTAAATTTCGTATTACTGACCAGAATAGTCACATTGTTGTCTGCCTAAAAACTGTAGAAGCAATTGTGCCGTCGCACTCTTTTGTCATACTAGGCTCTGCTTCTTGAACAAGAAATTCCTGTATCTGGAACTGATTAATTTTAGTGCCCTAATTTGTTGAAAAATCTGCAGAACAGTCGAACGTGATGATTGGGCATGAAATGAATCATATTGTATAATTGTCACAGGACTTATGAGTAATAAATCGAACAGAAAATTTGATTTGATGGCATGCAAGTCTTGAGAAACAGTCTTTCAAAATATTTGCTTGCTCGTGGAATTTTTCTGATAAGCCTCAATGATTGATGCATTACAGAGTGGGCTTAACTCCCGATAACACTGTGTGGATAGGAGCTTGGTGGATCGGATTCGTTTTCGCCACTGTAATATGCTTCCTCATAGCTATTCCACTCCTAGCGTTTCCTCCTGCACTTCCAGGTGAATTCCTCTATCTTAGTTGATACTTTAGTTGATACTTACAATGATTAATGAAAACTTTTTTCCTGGTGGAAGAAAGATTATGGTTCTTCAAAATGTCTACTAATAATATCCCGGAGAAAACACGCTATGGGCTGTGTACGGCCCACCGGTATGCCCCAACCCCAGCAAGGGCATTCGATTCAACAGCGTCATCAGATAAACACTGAGGGGTGCCAAAAACCCATCATTTTGGGGAATCGTCTTGTGCTAGTAAGTTTTTACCAGCGTCTTTTTTTTAAAATTAAGGGATGGCTTTTGCTGCATGTTTGAGAGTGTGATCTTCAAGTGGAAAAAATACCTACGAACTTTCATTAAAAAATGTACGAAAAAAACCAATTTCTCCTGCTTAGAGTTGGTGAAATCTTTGTGAATATTCCGTTATACCCATGCAGAGCATGAGTTTTCTCAGATAGGATTTCCCCCATGTTTTAATCTCTGGAATACATTCGAAATGTCGATTCCAGAGGTTGGACGTAGCAGAGATACACGAGAAACAAGTTGTCAACCACCGTATTATCTCTCTTCCACAAAATCTAGATTCGTTCACTTTTGTAAACCCCATAGTATTAGACCATGTCTATATGTATTTCGAACTCGTGGCACTAGGATTATCTTCACCACGTCGAAACATTTACAAAATCACTCCACCATGGAGGAAGAAGAAGAAACTTGAAATGGTGTACGCCCATGCCATTTTGCCGATGAATCTGTAAACGTTTTCAAAATACTCCCATACTATCTTTTCTCGTTTTTGGGATGTTCATACATGACATATCCGACAATTTGGGGTCCAAAAACATAGCGCTACGTTCGTGTTTCTCCCGAAAAATTAAAAATCGATACTCTACTACTACAATATGATTTTCTCGTATATTTTTTGACGTAGGAATCGAATTCGTGCTCAGTTTTGCCGTTACACTTCAGGATTTCTTTTCAATCGCAAGAACTGATTGTCCAAAAAACGCCGTTTTTCGGACTTTTTCGATTTCCAAGTTAATATGATTATTTAGCCAGGGACCATTTGGTACCATTTAGTACCATTTGGTCAAAATGCAAATCATGATATGTTATCCTTCGTGTTTTGACGCGCTAAAGACGATCCCGGTGGTTTTAGAACGCTACAATGTCACCGTGAAACCATATGAGCCCATTTGTCCACTTAGTATTCCGGCAAAAAGTCCAAGTTCGCAAAGAAGTTCCAAAAGTACCAGGAGTGCTTGGAAAAACTTCCCCTTGCACGGGGTACCCAAACATGGTTTCCCGACGCAAAATGACCGTCTAAAACGGTCCTGTAGGACATTTTGAGCTACCACGTCAGGATCATTCGCTACAGGCAAGAAAGCTATTTTTCAGGGACTTTTAGGGCCGTATAGTAGGGAAACATATCATGATTTGCATTTTGACCAAATGGCACTCCCTCGCTAAATAATCATCAACTTGGAAATTGAAAAAATCCGAAAACCGGTGTTTCTTGGACAATCAGTTCTTGCGATTGAAAAGAAATCCTGAAGTGTAACGGCAAAACTGAGCACGAATTCGATTCCTACGTCAAAAAATATACGAGAAAATCATATTATAGTAGTAGAGTATCGATTTTTAATTTTTCGGGAGAAACACGAACGTAGCGCTATGTTTTTGGGCCCCAAATTGTCGGATATGTCATGTAATATGAACGTCCCAAAAACGAGAAAAGATAGTATGGGAGTATTTTGAAAACGTTTACAGATTCATCGGCAAAATGGCATGGGCGTACCCCATTTCAAGTTTCTCCTTCTTCCTCCATGGTGGAGTGATTTTGTAAATGTTTCGACGTGGTGAAGATAATCCTAGTGCCACGAGTTCGAAATACATATAGACATGGTCTAATACTATGGGGTTTACAAAAGTGAACGAATCTAGATTTTGTGCAGGAAGAGAGATAATACGGTGGTTGACAACTTGTTTCTCGTGTATCTTCGGTACACGCAGAATGATGTTTGAAAACGAATTTCAAAGCTTCAGACTTGTACTTTCAGGCCCTTTCAGATATGTCCCGGAATATTCCTGTACCTTTGAGCTACCAGAGCCAGGAGATTCTTCCAAAAATCATTGAAGTTGGCCCTTTCTCAAGCTTAAATTGGGAAGATCCAGATTCGTACTGATGAAAATGAATAATGCCATCTTGAAGTACGTGGTAGGACCTTCAAAATGAGCTCTGATGAAGTCCTTTTAAGTCAAGTACACCGTCGCAGACCCACTTACAAAACCGAAAAAAAAATTTTAGGTGTCCTGAAACTCTTGACCGGCAGTGTACGTCCAACCTCTGGAATTGACATCTCGAATGTATTCCAGAGATTAAAATATAGGGGAAATTCTATCTGAGAAAAACGCTGGTAAAACCTCACTAGCGCAAGACGATTCCCCAAAATGATGGATTTTTGCCACACTTCAGTGTTTATCTGATGGCGCTGTTGAATCGAATGCCCTTGCTGGGGTTGGGGCATACCGGTGGGCCGTGCACACGGCCCATAGTGTTTTCCATGGAATGGTCAGTTCAATACGACAATAAAGTAGGCTTCATCTTTGAAATCACATTGTATACTGGCAGCCCTCCGTTGTCGCACTTAATGTGGACATGAGAGGTGCCGCGAATACTGGAACCGCGAATACGAGGACCTTAGTGCTTATGGAAATTCGGGGGGTTACATACACCAGTGCATCAATAGGTGCCCGAAACCATGAAGACCATTTAAAATATATAAGTATATTTTTTATTCGAAGATTCTCGTAAATGAGGATGTTCTTGCATAAAAAATTGAGATAGTATGGAAAGAATAATCCAGAACTTCTCAAAACTCCTCGTAAAATTGAGTAATAGAATGAAATCTGGGTTTGATCAAAATGTTCTGGGACTTTTGCCTGGCGAGCTCAACGGACGTAATCCCTGGCTAGTTCTTGGTACTAGGTCACGACAACTTCAATTTTGGCAAGCCAATTCTCAAAACAATAACAAGGGTTCCAGTCTGAACATACACTCATTCGAACAGCGATACCATTGGAGAATATTGTTTCGAGGGCAGAGTTATTTCGAAAATCCTGAATCGAACCTCGAATAAGGGGTCTGGGACCTCCCGGACACGGAGGAATGCCGCATTCGGTGGAACAGCGAATATCGAATTCCGCGAGCACAGGGACCGGGAATGGGGAGGGCTGCCTGTATCTCAAATCATTATGATGTGATCAGCCAATTCCATCGAAATCTTTCACGATCACTAATTCCAGACAAATATGGTTATGAAAATTATGAAGGTTTTTCGTCCCCTCCATCTTCTCGTTTTGGAATTTAGTAATAATACTGGTGTTGGATCTTTTGCTTTTTAAGAAGAAAAACAGTAATGTGAAATCAAGGCGTGCTAATTTCTTTGAGAAATAGTCAATCACGTCTTCATTCACTTTGATCAGATGGGATCAATCTCAATGAGTTTATTCATGCATCAAGCATATAGATTTGTTATCCGGGATCAACTTGCACAACATTTGTTGACTAATAGCTGATTCAGCGGAATAACATAACCTCGCGAGCCATTATTTATTTATTCTTATCCAGTAGATTTAATGGACAGTACGCTGCCCTTTCTTGCATAGGGTATACGTAACTTGATTCTGAATTATTTCACTGAAGCTTATTATAAAGTCGATATATGCCATAAAAATATTATTATGACTATATTCATTCCTGAATATATCGATCAATAATTTCTTTTGAGCATACATTGCATAGTCCGTTCGTAATCAACAGGGTCGGACCAATTAGCAAAGCAGAAAGTCTCAGAGGCTCACGAAAAATCGTCAGAGTCTCATAAGGTGGGGTCTGCCTCAAAAATTCAACAACTGCCCCGAGCGCTAGGTGAACTACTCAGCAACCCAGCTTTTTTCATGTTGAATCTAGCCGGAGCTACTGAAGGCATGTTGATATCTGGCTTCGCGGCATTCCTCCCTAAGTTGATAGAAAATCAATTCAGCATCAGTGCAAGTCTGGCAGCTCTATTGATGGGTGAGAGATCATATAAATGAACCAAAATATTTCTTCCAGTTATTATAATTTATCCCAAATGATTTTCCGAATCAGATTGAGATGATTTTTCCACCGCAACACAACTTGTGAATGATTCAGCTTTTGGAAGATTAATAGCCAAATTAATTATAAAGGAATTCCAAAATGCATGGAAAATTTTTAAGTTAAATATGCGAGTTGTTTTGAGCATTTTAAGTAGCACGGGAACAATCAGAAGTTTAGTGTCACGCCGATATGAAGAATTAATTTGCACAGCGTTGAATGAGCTGATCGATGTGAATCAGTTGGGTCTGAGTCTACAACCTTTTAATGCCAATCGATCTGGCGAAAGTCAGTTCCTCATAGCTGCTTTTGTCACATTGGCTTTGGAGCCACGGCGCGGGCGTGGGCTTCATTTCTCAACGAAAGTTTCCCTAGTTGATTCAATCCTCCAAATAATGACAAGCCGTAACCACTGGAAATCTCAAGAGCTGCAAAGTGAATCATTCGCTGTCTCAGTTTTTGGACGAATTTTGAAGCAGGCGTGGTAACGGTGCCGGCTGGAGGAGGAGGCACGTTCCTGGGAGGCTACCTAGTCAAGCGATGGGATCTCGCTTGTTCGGGCATTCTCAAATTTTGCATAGCTGCAACGACCCTCTGCCTCGTCTTCACGGTCTGCTTCACACTCAGCTGTCCCAATCAGGAGTTTGCCGGACTTACATCACCATACGGCGTCGACGCGGCCCAGGAGGGGTGAGCGATAATCTCATTCTCCTGGTGTACCAAATCTGCAGGACAGGATGGGCAGGCTCAATCTTTAATTTTACAAACGTTGTACAGGAACCGCAGTGATTGGAAATGGCAACCGGCGATTCTGGACAGCCCTTGCAACCGAGTCTGTGGCTGCTCGAGCTCGAGCTTCAACCCAGTGTGCGGTGCTGACGGGGTCACGTACTACTCTCCCTGTCATGCAGGCTGCCTTAAAGAGATTACCCTGAACAACGCCAAGGTGGATATCGAGACCATTTACGCAGTCAGAATGAACTGAGATCCTAATGGCGGTGACGAGCCAGACGAGTATTTTCAACCCTTGAATTTTTCATTACTTCATAGCCTATATGCCGTCACTATCGATGAGAGATTTACTGTGTTATTTATTATTCTCTTTTGATGCTGGCAAGATTTCACCAGTATAAAATAGGTGGAATGGAACTTACTCACCCTATATAATAATAAAATAGTAACAGAATGCTCAGTCTTGTAATTTTAGTAATCATTTTATCATTTGAGACCGCATCTCATAGAACTGTTCGAGATACATCGCACATCTATATCGCAACGATTCTGTACAATGAGATTTCATAATTCCATGCGTTTTGTAGGTCTACTCGAATTGCAGCTGCATCGATAAGTCCATTACCCGAGCCATTACCCGACGTGCAGATTCGGAAGCGGGTTCGACGCCCCACCCGGTTCACTATTTCGAAGCAATCAACACTCGATGCGACAGCAAGTGCAGCCTGCTGTTCCCATTCCTGGCCCTAGCGTTTTGCAACATGTTGGCGACGTTCCTGTGCACGATGCCGGCGCTCTCGGCGACGCTGAGGGTCGTTCGAGACGAGCAGCGCTCCCTCGCTCTCGGCGTGCAGTGGATAAAGGTACGCGTACTGGGGACCATACCTTCACCAGTCATATTCGGCGCGCTTATTGACAACACTTGTACACTCTGGCACGAAGCCGACGACCGAGGAGCCTACTGCCTTATTTACGACAACTTCTACATGAGCAGGTATGCATGAACGATTACACGTACGATACTCCAGTCTAGTATGCTCGGCCTGACTAAATATTTGTCTTTACTACTTGCTGAACTCGGACTTTCGTATCCGGCGCTTCCGAAATCTCATTTGCTATCAATGTGCATGTTATCACAATCCGTAGATGAGTTTTTCTCATGATTTCTTCGACTGTATTTCCTATGATTCAGACCGATACAACTCTGGATGCAATCATTTTCAGCGGTCGCATGCCATACTTTGAGATGATTTCGATATTTATATAACATGAATCTTTTTCTACCTCGTAGGTACATGTTTGCACTAGCATTCATTGGTAAAACAGCCTCACTGCTGTTCTTCATCTTGGCTTGGAGGGCTTACGTCCCACCAGGGAGCAGGAAAATCAACACGCTTGAGCCTGAACAAAATTTTGTCTCAAGTCCAACAACGATTGAATTGCCATCCCATCAAAGTACCAAAGATCCCGATACTGAAATCATCCCATAATTTCTGCACAACGTCGTCACATGCAGACTGCTTCCCAAAAAGATTCCACGATTAAGCTGAGAGTACTGATAGGAATCATATCGTACATAGGAGTCATGTCGTATTGATCATTCAATATCCTCCAGCCATGCGGTCCTGATACGTCACAGATACAAAGCGGTGAAAAGTTGCGAACAGATATATTCCAATCTCGTTCGGAGCTCTGAGCCTTTAGTTGTAGCAGAAGTCCCTTCGCCATTACTGGAAAACTTTCAAGATCATACAATGTACATTAAAGTGCGTATGTGCGCTTTACTTTTTTTTAATTAAACATTATCATAAACAACATTCATCATCTCGATTATACATATACCCACGGTGGTACCTATAAATTCGGTAACCCCCGGACTAAGAACTAGCGTTATTGTCTCACTTGCTACCGCTCCTTCGGGTGGCGAATAATCTTGATCAGTGAGAGGCCCCTGGAATGCTTTTGTAGCTCAAAAATATGATATCTGTAAAATAATGGGTTATGATCAATTGATGGTATTAAAATGAAGTTTCTACTGAAATTCACGAATACGACATTTTGTTGAACTGGTGCCGCTAATTAGTTATAGTCACTTACCATGCCCGTCTAGCCACACACTAATCAACCTGTCCACCCGCCCGGTTGCCCGGCAGTCAACCTAACACCCGCTCACCAAATCTCCCCCACCCATAACCCACACGACTACGTATTAAATTTCAAGTAGCGTAGCCAAGCCAGACCATTCCAGACCGTACCAGACCGTGCCAAACCACCCCTAACCGTTCCAGACAATTCCAGACAGCCCAAGGCCGTATCAGACCATCCCAAACCGTTCCGAATCCTCCCAGGCTATCCGAGATCGTACCAGACCATCCCAGATCATACTAGGCAGTTTCACACCCACCCAGACCGTATCAAACCGTATCAGACAGTTTTAGACTATCCCAGACGGTACCAGAACGTCTCAGGTCATACCAGACCGTTCTAGACCGGACCAAACCGTCCATTCACACCTACCCACCCACTCACCAGCCCATCGACCCATCGACCCATCCATGGCTCATACGGCCAACCATCATACTCCACCCCTTCCACGCAGGCAACCTGATTCGCGGGATCCGGATGGATAAATTTTGGCTGGGCGCTTGAATTTTATAAAGTTTCAAAATAATATCAGTGTGCTCGAATCGCAAGGGTTTCGTTGATTTTTTTCATAAGTTTCATCCATTTGAAAACTTGTCAATATCCTCACCTCCTTTCAAAGCTCTTTTCGTAATTATATCTTTTGAAGGTAATGTCCAAAGTAGATTCGTTAGGTATTGGAGGTCTCAAAGTAAGGAAAATGAGATAATTATATCCTTTGGAGGCAATGCCCAAAGTAGATTCGTTGAATATTGGAGATCTCGAAGTCCGGATAATGAGATTTACAATGCAAGATGCGTCACACTGGCTCATGCCAAAAACTTCTGAGACCGGTTTCATTACTCCTGCATGCGAAATTGAGATCAGTCGTAATCACATACTTACTTCTTCATTTTCCGAAATGAAAACATGTAGAATGATTTGTCAGCGGTGGAATAAGAATCAACAGTACTGAATTCGAGGGTAGGCGAGACATGAAAGGAAAGAGGGTAAGATTTCAAAAACTCTTTACTCGGAAATCGAGGAGTTTGAAAGAAAATCGCAAAAGACCTTTTAGTCTTGATACATGGTATGAAATTGGGAGGTGGTTTTTCACTTCAAAAAGCTGGAAATGATACATAAGAAATTCAACACTATAAATAATTCCAGTCCCGTATTCTTCACGCCATGCAAACTGTGTGAGAGTTTCAGATGTTCATTTACACCCTGAGACCATCCAACAAATGAGGCATGTAATAGGTAATTGGTGTACAGAACACATTTTTTAGATTTCTGGTCGGTCAAAGTGGAACTTTTTTGTCATTCATAGATCAGATAAAACTTTGAGTTTCGGATAACGTTACCAATTAATTGCGGAAAGCGTTTTTCGAAAAACACTTGATAAAAGTATGTTGATGAAGTTTTGATCGATCATGGATCGAATTTTTTTTCCTCATCAGAAACACGGTGAAATGTTCAGAATTCCAACGTGAGGTTCTCTTAATGTCTACAAAGCGGTTTTTGTATGAAATAATTTTTTTCTCGCAAAGGACCCCGCCATAAATGATAGGATTTTGGCTTTCAGCGAATTTGACTAGCTGGATCGGGAATCATTCGATAGAGCTCGAAGAGCTGAGCAAAAGTCTCTATCACCGTTAAGCTCAAAAAATTCTTGTTTTCGAGTGATTTGAACACTAAGTTGCCGATTTTACCGAGATAAAATAGGGTTATGGTACCAATCGAGCAATAACATACGTTCGAATTCGCTCGGATCGTTTGATGGTATTTTACGGCTACGTAAGACTGCAGTCTAAGAATCTTTGCATTACACTCAACTCAATAATCCTTTGAAGAAAATAACAGAATTCCGGACTCCTCAAGAGAATATCAGAGATCGAAATAATAACACAGTCTGACGTCGAAATGTGACTTGACTTCTGAATACGATTTCCATCAGTTTTTGAGCCTCCGTTACATTTTCCGTCAGGTCGCACCTAGTTTGGGAAAAAAGAGTTCGATGCTTCGCGAGTTTCTGCCAGAGTGAATGACTGTTTTTATTTCTGATGTATAATTACCAAAAAGAATTTTTTCTCAAGAATCAATCGACATCTCTTCCGTACAAGTCTTAATCTTCTGACAGAAAAATAATCAAAAAGATTTTCGTGACCTTGGCCAATATAAAGTTGGATCTCATTCGATTTTCTCAAGCTCGAAGAGCCGGGTGCAATATGATGCAAAATCCAATCGCCATCCAAAAATCAAAACAAAAATCTCTCTGAGGATCCATAGAGATTTTTTCTCAATGTTCTGTGGGAGCCCCCCCCCCCTTGCAAACTAAGAAAGTAAAAATCCCGTGACTTTCAAAGATAAACATGTTTACATGTTTTTTTTTTTTTTTCACTGCAGTGCAAAGAAAGAGACACAATGCTTTGATTCAGGGTTGCACTGAGAGAGTAGCGACGTATTTTTCAATCTTTCATCGGAAAGACGCTACTTATTCTTGACGCATCCTCGCGTAGAGGCAACTCCAAATATTGTATGTATCTCGTTGATGTAAAACACCTTATATGCAATTGTCTTGATGATATACTACACCCTACTGGCCGTACTTGAATTATCGAGATCTTTTTAAGCGTTTCGATTTTGTAGGCATCAAAAAATATATCCCGCGAGAGTGACAACAGTGAGAGGTCTTTTGGAAATAATTATTGAATTGCGTGCAATGCAAAGATTCTTGCTGCATAAGTCTTACTCAGCCGCAAAATACTGAACGAGCCGAGCGAATTCGAACGTATGTTGTTGTTCTATTGGTGCTATAACCCTATTTTAGATCGGTAAAATCGGCGACTTTGCGACCAAATCACTCGAGAATAAGAATTCTTCGAGCTTAACGGTAATAGAGACTTTTGTTCAGCCTTTTGAGCTCTATCGATTGATTCCCGATTCAGTCAGATTCGCTGAAAGCCAAAATCCTATCATTTATGGCGGGGTCCTCTCGCAGGCGACCGGCGAAAAGTCAGCAGTTTTGTCAAAGGAGTCAGAATACACGCCATAGAATTTTTTCCGACCAGATCGGTTGCTGGGAAGGCCTGGAAACGGGGCTCAGACTCAGAACGATATTCACCTCTATGTCGATTCTTTGAAGGTTATGGATTGGGAACCGATACATACTTCCGGGAAATATTCGTCGGTTGGGAAGATACGCCCATATAACTGATCAACCCGATCGGTCTCTGGGAACACCCGAAACCGAGACAATAGGGAGGCCAAAATGGGGTTTCTGTCCGATTTTTTCAAGGTTATGGCCAAGAGACCGGTAAATACTTTTGAAATGAGGTGCTTGTATGGATAGACATGCCCCAGATTTTGATTCACTCGAATCGGTTACTGGGAAGACGTACAAATGTCACTTGGAGTCTCCCTACTTGAGGCTTTCCTCCCAAATTTATGGGTTATAGTTAGGAGACCACTGAGTCATCCTGTATTGTGTTACTCTATCCTAAATACATATTTACGATCGCTTCTTGACAAGATCGGTTGCTGGGAGGACCTACAAATAGGGCTTTGACTGAAAGCGATATTTGCTGCTACGTCAATTTTTCGGAGGTTATGGGCCAGAGACTGATAAATCCATCTGGATGATGTCCTCCTGCACATGATTTTTTTCAACCCGATCGATTGCTGGAAACATCCAATAACGAGGAAATGGGAGGGCCAAAATTGGGTGTTCTCCAAGTTTTTGGTGGTGATGGCCGAGAAATCGGTAACTATTTTTTAAATGAGTTGCTTGGATGAATAGATATGCCCCAAATTTTTTTTCGATCGGATCGGTTGCTGGGAAAACGTACAAATGGCACCTTGAGTTCCTTGGCTTAGCGAGGCTTTCCTCCCATATTTATATAGGCCATGGCTCGGAGATCACTGAATCATTCTGTATTGTGTTGCTCTATCATGAATATATATTTTTTAATTGTTTCTCAACAAGATCGGGTGCTGGGAAGACCTAGAAATAGAGCGTAGATCGAGAGCGATATTTACTGTTACAAAATCGGAGGAAAACCCCATTTTTGTCCTCCTATTCCCTCATTCTTGGGTATCTCCGATTTGACATTAGTCTCTATCGAGAAGTTTCAGCTATATATAGCCCATCCCAGAAGTTCAACTGTCCACCTCAATGTCTACCATTTGCGAAATAATAAGCAATAATACTATTTGAGACCTCAATAAGTGTCTACTACCGAGTGGTGCCCATTATTGCATAAAATGTTTGCCTCAGCGAAATATGTGGAAGTAAAATTACGATCTTATATGATTGTCTATGTCACTGACGTATTCACTTTAGCCAGATATTCACTATTCAAGGTTCGACTGGCTTACGAAAATCAAATCTTATTATACACCTCTGTATACTATGCTATCAAGTTGAAAAATTATCTGCACAGAGTTGCGTGAATTATATGTATTGATTATTATAAGATGCTGATAAAGAACTAGCTTTTGAATACTTTCCAAGTATCATCTCACACGATCGGAAGTGGGATTTCATTTTGAAGATGATATTGAACCGTTGTTGATGAAGATTTTTTTCGTCATAGATCATTGGACCCGATGGCTCCGAGGGCTCTTTTTGTGAGACAGGAAATGTCGGCCTTGCCGGCATTGGAGAGAGGCATCCCATGGCTGCAAACCATGGCGTAGGTCACTCCGGGGAAGCTGGAATACATAAGTAGAGGAAAAATTCGGGCACAACCCTTCACGCTGAGGTGGTGGTAAAGGGGTGCCGCTCCGTTCTAGGCCCAAGAGGCTGCAAGTGGATCTCGAAAAAAAAAAATTTTCTATATTGAACAGTGGTAGTTGTAACGTTAGAGTTTTAAGAACGAATAATGAAAAAGGTTGTACATCATTATAATTAAAGTGAATTGAAATCTTAGACTTTTATATGGTCGGGAATACAAAAGGCATACGTCCTTAAATCTAGTTTTCACTTTCAAATATTAAGATTCTGATGTGGAAATGTAGATTGCAGATACGGAAGAGTATCAGAAAGTAGCAAAAACAGGCCTTAGGACGCAAAAAAATGTTCGGGACTACTTTTTTCTGGAAGAACACAACATTTCACATCAAATAACAAATTTTCAAGGAATAAAAATTATGGCTTTTTGAGAAATTAATGTTCTTGTATTTTTCATTCCCTTGCCCCCTGAAGCCGCTCATAATCTCAAAATCAATTTTGCGAGATTGATTCCGATAGATTTCTCCAAGATATTCAGAATGTCGCAAACCGCATGCCCGTATCTCTCATGTGATTCGAGAAATATGAATTTTATTGAAAACAAGACCCAAATTTTGTTGTTGGAGACGATTGAAAAGAATAAATTAATATGTGCCTCACATACCTGGAAAATTATTATGGGGTCCCATGGGTGGTGAAAAGTTCATGTTTTGTACCATAGAATCGAATGGAAAAGCCAAGAAAACAGTCTGAGACATGACCCTTTTTCGTAGGTCTGTTTCGCGTGGAATTATTCATATGCGAAAATTGGCCTCGCAGCCAAACGATTTGAGCTAATACAGTCTTGGAGTTCTGAGATCCCGATTTGCTCATCAGACATTTGAAAATAACCAACGAGGGTTCTCTGTAGTCTTGTGTTAGAGAGCCGCATTACAATGACACGGGCCGTTTACACGAAAAAGTACTTTTTGACCCAAAGGTCAAAAATCATTCTTTCGATGAGTAGTCTTGGGTACGGAAAATTGTCGTCCTTTTTTTCGTGGTGCATTAGAAACAGCAATTCTGAGAAGTCGAGTTCTGTTACTCAATATTCTAATGGATAATGTCAATGATTCCCACAAATTCCAACAGAAGTAAAATCCCGATATTTTCTGAAGATATTATACGCGAAAGGGGTAAAATCACAGTACACGGTGCACGAACCTGAAATTCTGATCCTTGCTCCGATTATTAGGTTTTCAGGGTAACCTTGGATCGAAATATTGATGATGTTCGTACCAAACAAAGCACTAAAAAATACTTGATTTGACTCATTCAATTTTGAAAGTTGAGATATGAACAACTTCAAACTCTCCGCAAAACCAATGTGCGGGCTGATATGACAGAAATGTACCTTACCAGCAGGTGTTTACAGGTAGTTGCTCCGCGCGCTCGATAACCAAGCGATCTTCTGTACTAACATATTAATTTCTCAAGTCTAATTTTCTCAAGTCTTACTAATTAACTGTTACATGTTTTTCAAATAATCAGCTGTGACTCGTCACTTAGAAATTCGGTGAAAAAATTCTCACGTGCAACCCATGAAATTATTTCTAACAAATTATTAACCATTGAGCAGCTTCGTGAGTTGTATGTAGGATAAAATACAGACGAAAGTACGTATTGACTTACTCTCAAACTTGAAACAGCTGTATATTTTTTAGATTGTGTTCAAGGATGAAAATCACAATTCTTAATGAGAGTCCTGGGGGACAACGAGTCTTTATCCACATGACATTACTTAAAGCGTACACGAATATAGTGGCCTCTTGGTCTAGGGGTATGATTCCTGCTTTGGGTGCAGGAGGTCCCGGGTTCAAATCCCGGAGGGGCCCTTTTTTATGCCATGAAATTTTTTTTAGCATTACGGATTAATTAGTTCACGACGGAGCGTTTCATCATTCTCATTTTCTAATCATTTTTTTCTTCACTAATTAATTTTACAACTAGATTGAAATTTTTTTCAGACTTGAGAAAGTGATGCCATCACGCAACATCCCTTCCTTCTGACTTTCTCAGATTTCTTACAAACGGCATAAAAAAGTCAAATTTTCTATAATATGAATGTATTTCGATTAATGCGAAAGCCTATCCATTTTTATCGGGCCTTGTAGAGCCGTTGGATTCTTTATCAAAGCAAAGGACATCAGGTCTCGCAAAAATGCGGGAGGTCCCATACAAATCCAAAGTGGAAATCTTGCGGCATTCATTCGCGCTGATGAAATTTGAATTCTTGCAGGGCAATATATTATGTCGAGTGCTACATCGGCGATGGCACGCATAAATGGGTATATTCCCGATAACTTACACTTTTTGTGTCCGAAAATTCAGAATTTGAATATTGAGTTTGCGCCTGTCTGAGTCGACTTTTTCCATTTCTTTTCGCATATTGAACGATAATATGTAATAGAACGTATACAGAAAGCTTTTTGGAACGTTTTAGGGCGGTATATGTGATTTTCACATGTATTATAACACATAGGGAAAGTCATGCACGAGACTGACATTGGCGGTTTTTGCCGTTTTATTGTCTAGCGAAGAATCCTGATGCGATGGGAACGCATGACCTTAAAATTCGTGTTTAAATGATTGATTTGAGTCGGAAATACATGCTCCGGAGCACAGAATTCCATTCCTCCGGATTTATCGTGCTATTGAGTATTCCAGGGGACAGCTTTTGAATGCACGGTACTGACATTTCACCTTAAAATCGCTCGCAAAAATAATACAGTAGACATAGAAACTCCTCCTTGTATGGATTTCATGGATTTTCACCATACTTCAGTGGAAAACTAGTATATTATGCGTTGAGTGCCTTTGCTCTCTTTTTTTCATAAGAGCAAAGATTTTTCTTGAGAAAAATCTTTGCTCTTATGAAAACTTTGTTGGACGTTGGCGAAGCCGACAAGGTTTTCGTGTAGATCAAAATTTTTATATACGGCGAGACGTGGAAACACGCAGTTTCCGCGTCGAGGCGTATAAAAATTGTCCCCGCCCAGATAAATTGACTTTTAGTGGGGTCACATGGTATGCACGGAACTGACGAAGTTAATTACATGGCCAATTTTCGGCTACGAATATACATGCAGAACTCAAAGCTTTGAAAATGGACCTTTTCTCGTGCTCGGATTTGATTATTTCAACCATTTTCTCGGAATATCGTATACTATACAAAGTGATTTAGACTTAATTTAGCATACGCTAGTGAGCATTTGAAATTAAATGTCTCTTTTTTAGTGAAAATCCCATAACAAGATTGAGGCACATGGCTTGGGGATTAAACTACGAGTTCTGGACATAAAACCTATGAAAAATGGTTGGTTCAACATTTTACTTCGAGGAAAATTTTTGAGCATACCATTGGCGACTCTTACTCTGACGCTAGTGCTGGAGGTATACGTCGATCTGCGAATGTAAACAATGCACGGAACTGACATTTCGACCCTTAATCTTTGAAAATAAAAAAGAGAAGTGAACGGATCGACCTGGACATTTATTCCCAAGTGTATTTCAATAGAATACGTGTAGGAAAATTTGAACGGAGTGATTCGGAGCTGGCTCGTCGAAATGAAAGGCCGTGACCTATTGCGGGTAAGTTATCGCGATAATACTCATATACGCGTGCATATATTTATTATTTCATTTGAGAATATCGCGAGAGTACTCGTCAGCTCTCAAATACAATCAGATGTGTACCGCACGTGTGAAGGAGGGGCATGCAGGGTATTCCGGTTAATATTTCCTCACAATTATCAAAAATTGTATTGCATATTATACAGAATTAAAATGCTCAAATTGTTTCCATCTGTAACCCGTGTTTTATCGGACGAAAAGTAGTATATTACACTTCGAGTGCTGGGAAACTTTATTCCCCGACGTCCAGCACAGCTTTGCCGAAAAAAAGTTTTCGAAAAAGAAGTGTGATGCCATGTTTTGTATTAGATTCCAAACTCTTTCCGCGTAGGAACTTACAAAAAAATTAATCTCGATTCAAGAGCATTCCAACATCCGTTTCACGATCGTGTTATCGAACAATTTGATCGAATCATGAGAAAGTTGAAAATGTTACGGTACCAAATATATTCATGCACGGTTGAAATGTGTAAAATGATCCTCGGTGCCCTGATGAAGCTTCATTTTCAAGACACTTTTTAATCCAATTTATGATCGGGATAAGGGGATTATCAGAGCCGGCATCACAGTTGCGCACTCTTTTTATCGCACAAATAGCAGCCGTCTTTAGGCCACCGAGGGCCCTAGGCACTGGATGGTGGGGGCCTATGCAAGGGGATCAGATTTACTTGAAACATTTGCTGATATTATGTAGGGAAAAAAGAGGGAAGGGTCTAAAAGATTCTGCGTGAAGTAGGTTCGATTTAACTTTCACTCCAACGTCGAAATTTGGCATAAATTATAACTAATACAGATATACACGAATTTTTTTAGGATGGGCCGAAAGCAGGTTTCTGTAGGTGCTTTAGAAGTGAAGATATGATGCTGACAATCTTTTTGGGGAAAGCAAACACTTTCATCCCAGTTTATCTCGCAGTTTATTGTACTCCTCTATTATAGTACATTCTTGGCACGTCTTTCGATTCTTCTAATGATAAATCCAGCAGATTTTTTGATGAACTACTTCAGTCCACCCCGTTTCTTATCGGTATAGAATTGAAAAAAAAAAAAAAATTTCGCATGCTATGGTGGGGGCCTTTTGGTGGTGATGGGGGCCTATAGGCCTGTGCCTGGGTTTGCCTTATGGTAAAGCCGGCACTGGAGCACGAGAAAGAGAGAGAGGAAGAGATGAATGGAAAGAACACACAAATTCCAGACAACTATAATAATTGTGTAACGAGGTGATATGTTGATAAAGTAGATAAATGACGAATATGGTATAAGACCCGCGCCCGATTCAAATCACCGTATGTAAATGGTCACTATAGCTCTATAGCTGGCAGCGTAATTAGTTAAGAATAATTGAATACAAGCCACCCCTTTTTGAAACCTATGAAGATTCGCCTTTCAAACATCGCTCGACGCTCTCGCTAGCCAAGCAGCCACGAGTGCGAGAGAGACAGCAACAAGGCCCATTGGAAGGGCCCGACGCCCACGCCACCGCCGCATCGACGAGCATAGCGGCCCACCATCAGAGCTACACTGAGCTACACTGGCCTTCGGCTAGATCACATCATTTTGTCAAAGCGCTTCACGCTTCATCTATTTCTCGAGTCTTCATCATTTTGAACAATATAGCTCAAATAGTTTATTCATAACTCTGTGTATACGTCATTCACCCTTCTCCCTACTCGCGTCGGCGAACCAAAAGGTGAATTCAACATAAAATCATTGTTTAAAACTGGACCATTCGAGCTAAACTCATTCTTATTCATTCTTCAATTCAAATATCGAATACGTACTATTTCCCTAGATTTAGTACGTAACAATTGGATACATAAATTTTCAAATGCGAAATATTTGAAAGAGCCCGAGGGTCCGTGAAATTCGATCGTATATAATGCTTTCTAGAAAATACACCTCGTAAGAATAGAAAATTATCGTTACCAAAGATGCCGGCCATTTTCGAATCCCTCTCAAAAAAAATATCTTGGTACACTCTACCTACTCAAGCCCCGGGAGGAGGGGTAGAGATAGATAGATAGATCAATGTCCTTTATTCGTCTGGAGACAAAAAATCTGATTACATATGTTTATGTCCGTTGAACACGTAATTTCACTTATAAAAAATATTATGTACGTGCATGAAATATGATATGAATGTAATATGTATGTATAATGCATGTAGAGAGAGAGAGAGAGAGAGGGGGGGGGGGGAGATGGGATCGAGGAATCCTCGACGAGGATCAACGAGGATCGAGAAAAGAGTGACAGTCACAGAACAGCCATACGTAACATCATGTAACATGGCCTCTCTTGTTATGGCCTCTCTGACATGGCCAGAACGGCCAGAACAGTGAGAGAGTGCTCGCAGTACCATGCCGCATATGTACTTGCACTATATGATTTCATCAAATGCTTTCAAGTGCGTATGAATCAATGTTTCATTTTTACTCAATCTGCAGTGAACGTAATCTTTCTTCTTCTCAATAGAGGCAAAGTCCGCGAAAATATTAACTTTATTTAGATGGACTTGAATTTAGTTTTCATGCTTGTTGTTGAAAAAATGGGTGCCAAAACCGTTTTTTTGGTCTTAACTCGAAACTCATAGCCGTTACAACAAAACTTTTCCTACAAAAGTTGTTCTAGTCAATATCATCCATAACTTGATGCAGTGGTTCACCCCGATACTATGATTCTTTATGTGGAAATGATATTTGTTTATAACAAACTCGTACCACTGCTGCAAAAATGCTAAATTGGGCAAACTTGACATCGGTAACCCACGTAAAAGAGATTTCAAAGTGAAAAGTATTCTTGTCATTTTTTCATAATAACATTACTTTTCGAGCTACATTCGCGGAAAAGTGCCACACGCTATATTTCCCATACTGCGCCCGTCACGTATCATGCATGTTTCATGCGGCGTGCTACACTGTAAAAAATTTATGAGGTAAAAATACCTGGTGGGGTTGTAGATTCACAGTGTTGAGCATGGTGAATTTACCAGAAAGTTATGAAACTTACGAGCGGCTTGTAAATTTACCATGCTCAGCACAGGAAATCCTGGGACACCATGCTGAGCATGGTGAGTTTACGTTCCGGAGCGTAAATTTCCCGTCCCAGGCTTGTAAATTTCATTTGAGTACGCGTGCGCGAGTTGCAATCTGAAAATTTTTGAATCGGCCGTTCAAAGAGAACAACTGTATATAGGTATGTGGGAGTGGAGCAGACAGCACTCGAAAGTCGAAAGTGGGCATCCGTCAAGGACTATAAATCCGCCTGTAACTCGAAAACTAATGTGAATATCGAATAATGACATAATTTTCTCTTTGAAATCACTTTTTACGTAGGTGTCAGTGTCAAGTTTGCCCAATTTTGCATTTTTGCAGCAGTAATACGGATTTGTTATAAACAAATGCCATTTACGCATAAACAATTATGGTAATGCGATATTGATTTGCACAACTTCCGTAGGAAAAATTTTGTTGCAACTGCGATCAGTTTCGAGTTGTAAGCAAAAAACGGCGATTTTTGCATTAATATGTTGATAGCGAAAAATGGTATAATCATTTTGAAACTCAGAATTATGTTTTAATGATCGTTGAAGATTATGGAATCGAGAGCAAGAATAATTTTCCGTTCCGTCACCGTAGATTTTGCTGCAGACTGCATGGCTATCTGATGGGAGTATTGAATCTGCCAGACCGAGTGCCAGCCTATTTAAAAAGCATAGCCGCACAGATGCCGAACACTTGCCGCGTGAATGCCGTGTACGGCAAGTGTGCGGCGGAACGTTAGAATGCCGGCATTCGGGCCGAATGCGGGATTCGGCAATCCGCATTCGGCCCGTATGCTAGCCGAAAACTTTTTTCTACTCGGGAGAGAGCAGAACGGATGCCGATGTATTACCTCTATGATGCCGATTCGGTAGCCGAACGTTTGCCGGCATACGGCCCGTACAAAGTTTGCTGGCTAGCCGAATACTTTTTCTACTCGGGTATTTGGCTGCCCATGCAGCTGCAGTTACTGGCAGTTACTGCGGCAGTTGTCACGTTGTCAGTGTTGTCAGTTGTCGCTTGGTAGGCCCGAGCTGGGCAATGCTCCAGCTGATTATAGATCCGAAAACATGTGATTGTCAGTGACCGAGATGGCTAACGAAGTGAGTTGATCTCTGCAACCGCGAACTATCATTTTATTGCATTCAGTCCATTTCGTGCATGTAATTTCGTTATGCACGAGCAGGGTCAGCAGCTAGACGCACAGTGCCGCAGCTGGAGTCATATGGAGTCTGATACGTATATACAGCATGCAGCGATGAGCAACGCCGCGGCAGCATTCGTTCGCTGATCGTGTCGCGCGATGTTGCGGGTTGCGGCTTGATATTATAGTTACTATCGTTTAATCGACAGTCGAATTGTGTTGTTGTTCGGTGCTCGGGTTCGGTGATATATACTGCGAGCTCGAGCATATAAATATAATTATATAGAGAGTGTGTGCAGTGCAGAGACGAGCGACGAGCAGCCGTCCCAAGCCGTCCTCTGGTGCAGCGACGACGGCGACGGGGCAGCGCTGCGCATCAAATTGACCATCCTTCGCAAGTTCGCAGCGACCAGACCCTGCGAGTACTTAGTAAATAACTTTTACTGCTCAGCTCTCGCGGTCTGCAATAGGTCAGTATTCATTGTCACATCTCAACCTAATACTCCCTACGCCATCATCACTGACCCATGCTCATTTTATCGTCTGCTCGCTCATCTCGTTTGGCCCAAGTTCTCAGAGACTCCCCGATGGAGCGATGACGAGAGGGCTACACGCGAAACTTTTTTCTGGTACAGAATTACGCGTATCGCGCAGCTTTTTTCAATGTTCTTTTAGTTAGTTGATGCCCTCGCAAGAGGAGAGCCAGCAGTGGTAACCCTCTTATGTTTAAATCAACCTCTAACCTCAAAAATTGTCGGATTCCGATATTCTGCAGTTTTACTTTAATTTGGCCAGTCTGCCGCATACACTGATGGTATTCATAAGTATATAGTCGTCCGTAAATCGCGGGAGAATATAATCTCGTCATCGTTGCATAGCACAAGCGACTCTTTCCCGCATCAGTACACATATTTAAAGCCAAACCTCGCGACTTGGGCCATTCGCCAAGCAAACCAAATCAACACTCGCTGATGTCTAATAAGTATTGGTACTTGATGCCGTAGAACTTGAGGCCATTTCTGCCGTTATTCATTACTCTGCCCTCTGCTATTTTCTTGCAAATTGCTCCCTCGTCCTCTATACTTGAATCATTCTCGTGTCCATCGAACCTGCAAATCAGGGAAAACTGAGAGAACTCGTTTTGTACCACAAAATCAGAGAGAATTCAGAGAATTCCCACGTGAGACCTTGATCTTTTTATTTTCGATTTGAGACTCTAAATTCTACTATTCTGCCTGGTGAGCATAACTTTCTCATATGGTAAAAACTCTATTTCACTCAAATCTCAGGAGACTCAACGAAATTCCGAGTTGAGGAGTTTTTTGAAACGATACTCCAACGTAATATGTCGTCTTAAGTAATACATAAGATGATGGATTCTGTAATCAATCTACTCCAGTCACATCATCACATCATGAGATACTTGAGTAAGGGTATTGAAAAAAGTTATCTCACAAGAAGTTTCAATCTCAGTCATTACCATGATACAAGAAATCAGTTATTTTCGCTTGATGTAAGAATTACAATCTCACTAAAATTTCCCGCGACCGATTGATTAGTTCAAAAATGGATTTTTTCACAAATGTGTGAGCTAACTTGCCACTTATTTGCATTGCAACTACCCTCATCAAATTACTTATTTGTGTCTGATTCATTTTGATTTTGAACCTGGAAATTCTACCACCTAGAGGGTACTCTGGAAAATTTGAAATACACAAAGAATTTTTCAAAAAAGATTCGTTGGACACCATGATGAATGCATGAACGACACAATTAGTTGACTTTGTTAATACTTGACGAGCTTGGTTGGTTTTTGATATTATTGTTGAGAGGTATGGAACAAGGAGGAATACATGAGTAGTTCTGCGGAAACTTCGATATTTGGGGGTCGACAATGTGCCAGCGCTAAATCTCACTTCCGAAGATTCTAAAATGAATTTTTCGACTTTATGAAACATATAAAGTATGAATAAACTCCCACACGAATGTAAATTTTCCCACTCATCAGTATCATTAGGATAACATGGAGAGACGCGGTAGCGTCACACGGACCTGATATGACATTTCGCGACTAAAATTGATCTCACGGCCAAACGATTTGAGCTACAGCTTTGGAGTTTTGGAATTTTCATTTGGCCATTAGATGATTTGAAAAATGCTGATTAGGGCCTTCGTAATCTCGCGTTTAAGGAGGCTCGCGCGCGTGGTGCCGTACCGAGCGCGGGGCCCTACGCGCAGGTAGTCAGGCCTTTCTATTTCCTGTTACGATCCTGACGCTACATATAGGTATACTCACAGTGCAAGCTGTGCAATGCGGCGCGCTGCTCCACGCTCGAAACTCACTTTGAACTCAATTTACTCAAAATTTAGATCGCCAACGTGTTAATTTCTTCACACCATTAAACGCGTGATGCAAAATAGCGTCAAATTATTCCATGAATGTCGATTTTGGTCGATTAGTTGTCGTACCAGCTCGTTTTAACGTGTTTATCCCATAAGATTACGTGTGTAAGGATTTTTTCTGCCAAACGGGTTTACTCGTGATTTTCATCGCCAACCCCTACTTTTCTTGATGGATTATGATTCCTCATTAGTTGATCTATTAATATAAGTAACATTTAAACAATTTCTTCGTTTTGTTAAAATTTGCGCGAGCCTCCTTAAGGGTCGCACCAGTACCACACGGACCTGACATAAAAATTCAGCAAAACTAGATTTTCACCGAAAAGTACTCTCCAAAGTGTGAAAATGGACTTTCTCGATACTTTGGGGCATGGAAAAGTTGCACTCGACAATTTACTTTAAGAGTAAGTTGATGCGGGAAAGTCTAGGATGAGGCAAATTACTTTTATCGAGGAAAACTGAGGGAGTAAAATTTTGAGTAAAATTGCGCCACAAAATGTACGTACTCGTTATGGACACAATAAGTGGTCTTTGGGCTCTCATAGCAATGGGATTATACCATTATATTTGATAAGTTTGCCTGCCCGAATCTCTAACGAGCTTTTCGCTGGTGCTACACACTCACAAAAGCCGAAAAATGGAAAAACCACAGCACACGGACCTGACATTTTGACCCCTTTTTCGATGATAATATTCTTGGGTAGCCCCGGATAGAAAAACTGATGATTGCGCCAGAAAGAGCACAAGAAAATACACCGAAAATGACGTTTGAGATTTTTTCCTCAAGCGTTTTAAGGCTTCGTACAAGCAGGCACACATTATTTTAAAGTTTCCACGGAACTACCCATATATTATTCGGCTAATCGGGTGTAAAATCCTGCACATTTTGTGACTCGTCGACATGATGCATTGAGCATTGATAGAAGCTGTATCTCGAGCTTTAGAATGTACTGACCAACGATGCTTCGATAAATTGGAAGAATCACGGCCGTAAACACGCCTAATCGTCGTTTGTTCAATTCAGATTGGGAACGCTGCACAGTGTATTGATGTTTGTCCGCATTAATGTGCTGTTGTATGTGAAATGTGAGACACATGATAAAGGAATTTCACACTGTTTGCAGGCAATCGAAACAAAATAGCAAGAACCTCGTTATATCCCAAACTAACTCAGTAGATTTGAATTTCACGTCATTGCGGTGGCGCACCACTCGTTGTGCTGTCTCATTCACCTCAAATATTCACGACGTACCATAGACAATCCGATGATTTCCGAGAGACATTTCTTGAATAATTCGCAACCCTCCGATCCGAAATTATAATTCCATCTCGTACTACGAGGAGAAACACGCGAGAAGTTTTTAACACAAAGAGATTATATACTAACTTTAACAGAATGAATGATCGTAAAAAGACAATAAGGTTTAGGCGCGCTTATCGCTGTGCCACTTCACGACATATCGATCCCGTCACTAAATATTCCGTTGATGCACATTCAATATTAGGCGTTCCAATATCACTCTCATTCATCATTCACACCGACGATGGAATATCGAGCTCGATTTTTTGGGAATAATATTGCCCCACAGAAACGCGGGAGAGTGCATGGCGGTGCGATCTCATTCTTACGTCGGGGTCGATGACTCTCACTCTCCGGGCGGCGCGGCGCACATATAGCATCAGTTCGCCGCAACCCACGCTAGCGATATGATTTGTTGAATCTAATTAGACTCGCCTTAGCGCGCGCGTATTAGCACTGCGAATAATAATAGGAACAGGTACCGTTTTGCACTCGCTTTTCTTGTCGTCTTTTACGCTCAGGCCATGGACGAGGATTTTGTCGGGCAAACCCGAGACGCTTTGTCCTCGAGCCGATGATATTTGAACTGTCATTGGAGGCTTGCTTTTTATACAAAAAATTAAAATTCATGGAGAGAGATGTCGAGAATCTACGATGAGTTACAATCTGGCGGAAATAGAAATACAATTGTAGTAAATCTTTCATTTGTAGTAGAGACGGTTGCATAGACGCTCGCATAGACGGTTGTCGCGAAGAGTGATGCACTCGACCGCGAAACTTACTCAAGGTTATCCCACAAATCTCACTCGCTCGAGGAGTCTGTTGGCCGAGGTATGAGAGCTGCAACGTGCGCTTTTCTTCTCGTCCGTGAATGGCAGCTATTCCTTGCGGCCCTCGCATTATGCACCCGTATATTATATGTCGAATCACTTCTTGTGAGGCTGTGCAACTTGAATGGCAGAGCATATAGTACAGGGTTGCTCGCGATGCAGCAGCAGCCGGTCAAACGACTTTTGTAAGGGTTTTTTTCATACTTGCTCTCTATTCCATGAGATGAAACACTGATGAGACGAGCATTGAAGAGCAATTTTGGTCACTCACGGGCGCGTGTTCGCGAGTGCGGTGCAAAGAGGATGGCCGGCAATTGAAATTGGTGAATCCGTATAGAAAAAATCGTCAAGCGATCATCAAATTTGATCAAATATTTGATTTGGGCTGTTATGAATATGCGTCGGCTGCAACTGTATAGGTATACCACAATGTACTGCAGACCATGTTATAGATTTTCAATCGGCAATTTGCAGATCTTGATTCATCAAACCCGTTCTCTCCTCCTCGTGGAAATTTTTG
This sequence comes from Eretmocerus hayati, assembly GCA_029851415.1. Classification (NCBI taxonomy): domain Eukaryota; kingdom Metazoa; phylum Arthropoda; class Insecta; order Hymenoptera; family Aphelinidae; genus Eretmocerus; species Eretmocerus hayati. Next base: position 49,990,272 of record CM056743.1, read on the forward strand.
ATGGAGATTTCAATCTTCAATTTCTGGTCAACGAATCCCCTTTCATTTGGCGAATCTTTAGTTCCAAGTTTCTGCCTTCCATTCTATGTCTGTGCCATGCATGCTCACTCATCTTTTTTCGCTCGAGTAAAGGAACAATCTTGGTCCCATACTTCCATAATTTCGTGAAATTATGTGAGCTTTTATATGAGTTTATATAAATCTAAGAACTGATGATGAGATGTTTACATGCGGATACATAACCTTTGAGTCAAACATTTGTATTCACTGCCAACTGTAATCAAATGCAATTCTGATCACAAGTGTAAAAGAGGAGAAATTTTCCTCCGGAAATTCCCACATGAAAACGGGTGACGTGAACCGATATCTGCAAATTGTCGATTGATCTCTATCATATGGTCTGCTGCAGTACATTGGAGTGTATACCTATACAGTTGCAGCCGACGCGTGTTTCCAACAGTCCAAATCAAACATTTGATTAAATTCGATGAATTAGTTATTTTCTCGCTAAATGTCGCACTTCTTTTACGCGTCCCTCGGAGACCCCCGCATGAGGGAGTACTCGTCACCACTTATGCCCTGCTCTCGAGTTTGATTTTGTTTCAAATATCTGATTTTGAGATGCAGTAGTGGTTTAGGCCGCTTTCACAATATTTTTATCGATTCCAAGATCACATCATCATCTCACTATTATCAGTCGAGATGATCCCTGAGGAGTCCAATTTGCTTCTATAACAAAAACAAGAATAGAGAAATTCCTTTCTTAAATGTGCTTATATGATTTTTAATATTGGCCGATTAGGCTTTTTCCTAATCTGTCAGGACTCTTTCCTATAATCATAGTGAGATATTCAAAGAAAGTTTACCACTCATGCCTTCATATGTCGATCTCAGGAATGGGCATACTCGTTGGCTTCCCGCAAATGCGGGCTGACCCACCAAAATGATTTCTGCGTTTTCCAGAAAGTTTAAAACGACTTTGACATTTTTTCTGTTTGCACATCTAAGAAGGTACCGAGGAAATCGTGTCTATAGTTGAACCGGTACCTACATTTTTCGATGAGAGAAGCGCATTTGGTTCCTTCAAGACCTTCAAAATCCGCTTTTCAGAGTTGCAAAAGTCCGATCTGCAGCTATATTTTATGTGCAAAACACGGAGATGATTCGGTGAACAAGAAACCAACATTCGAGGGTACCAAACATGCCCTAGCTCATATGGTTATCTCGAAAACGAGCGCAGTATCACTTTTTAACCGCTCAGAACATGTTTATCGCGTCAAAATAAGCCGGAAACACTGGGTCTGGGTGGATAAAAAGCTTTAGATGCGGTTTTACGGGGACAAAATATTGTATTCCGATACAAGGGTGTAAAAACTTTTTTTCACGTTCAAGTGACGGATTTTGGACCCGAGCCGCAGGCGAATAAGGTCGGTATCATCACCCATTCTCACCCCAATTCAGTTTGAAGGGTTTTCGACGTAAAATTTGACGAGAAATCCGATACAAATGTCAAATTTCAGACAAAATTTGTCTTAAGGACTGAAAAATCAGTTTTGAGTAAAAAAATCACTTTTTAGAGATTGTGGACCTTTTAAGGACTTGAAAGTATTTTTTCATTCCTCTAACCTGAAAATGCCGCGTTTAAATAGGATTTTAGGGTTCTCGTAATGAAAAAATATATCCGCACACTTCGCTTGCAAGCCTATTTTGGGCACTGGAGGACATGTTTGTCTCGCTTCGCTCGACAGACAAACTGTCCTAGTCTCCGAAATGGGCTACCGGGCTCAGTACGGAAATATACTATTTTCGTAGAATTCAGATGTTTTTACGTCGAATAGTGTATCCTGGGAAATTCTTCTATTGGGTCCTATATGAGTAGAAAATCGATCAAAATCTGAAAAAAAAATATTCCTTGCAAATTTCAAAATTGAAATGAGCTCGCCCAACTCGCGAAGATGACTTTCGGGGCCTAAAAACTATGCTTTCCATCTCTTTTCATCTTATAAAACATACGGAAATCCCTGACCATCGACCAAAAACCTGGTGATACTAAAAAGAATTACTCAAATTAGGCCCTGGTGGAAATCTGTCCAATAGTACTGAACTGAAGACTAAAATATGGCTTAAAAAGTTAGAGTAATTCTTATAGACAATATTTGGCCATTAATTCAGCCGTTTTGATTGAGATTAAAATCTGTATCGAATGAAATTAACCAAGAATTGGACAACATATAGATTGAAGATTGCGGGCATACAATCTAAAGCAAATGCATATAAAATAGCCATATTTTGCTTTCGTCTGCAATATGCGAGACCATTTTATAGACACTTATTGAACATGATACAAATTAAAGGAAGCAAACTTTCCATGATCAATTTTTAGGTATTTTTCATGGAGAGACCTAATGAGAGCGAAACCTGCAATATATAAAATACGTAAATATATTAAATGCATGTACAAACAACACGGCTGTGAATGCACTAGCTTGATATGACGACGTACGAATCTAACATTACACGGTCGACTTATGAAGCACGGACGATGTTCTGAAACACAACTTCGGTGCTAACACAATACGCGTCTTGCATTTTTTTGACCCTCCAAAAAAAAGGTTCGGCAAATTCGAGCAAATCGAGATGAGTAGGTTGCAATTGGAAAGAAATTCCCAAAAATTGTTTCCATCTTGCGCAAATTGTTTGAAAGTCCGACAATTGTGTCCCTATGACGTCACACGGTGCAAGTCATCTTACAGTCAAACAATTTGCACAAGACGAAGAAAATTTTTGGGGTTTTTTCTTCAATTGCACAATACTTGTCTCGATTCGCTCGAATTTGACAAACCTATTTATGGAGGGTTCAAAGAAATTGCAAGACGCCATACAATAGCGGCAGTCGGCGAGTTTGTCGGAGTGACGTCACACAGCGCATGTCATCAGACTTTCAAACAATTAGCGCGAAATGAAAACAGTTTTTAGGGATTTTTTCCCCAATGGCTCCTTACCTATCTCGATTTGCTCGAATTTACCAAACATTTTTTCAAAAAAATGCAAGATGCCTATTGCAAGAACGACAACTAATGAGACCACGACCGCAGATTTTTTATAAAAACACATTTTCTAGTTTACTATATCAAAATCCGACATGGGCTCTCATTTTTGTCCTCTTTTGATGCATCATATGGAATTACAAACACAATAATAATATATATCACACACAGAAAAGATTGATCTACGCGACTACATCCGCGATAAGTTACTGAACTCACAGATTCTATTCACTCACTGACTAACCTCACCGGTATTCATTTCTGAGTAAATGAACGAGTTGTCTTGAGTGGACTCGCGTCAAAATTTGAGGCTCGACCAACCAGGCAGAGAAAGGTGCTAAACGAGTACTAGCCTCCGGAATTTGAGATTAAGATTCAGAATAATCAACGTGGTTAATTTTTGTCTATAAATTGACTACAATAATTGGCCAAATAATTGTCAAACTGTCCTCCTGCACTTGGTTGTCCTATGATCGCCGAGTGGCGCATGCCTGAATAAGCTTTCTCATACCAGGTTTAGCCATGTCACGTTTAGTCCACGAGTCTGAACCCCATCATTCATATGTCCGATCTCTTGCAGATTTCGACATTAATTTTGCGACGAAGTGTCTAGGTTCCCTCGCCCCTTCTAGCTTACCTTCAGCGACCCAAAAGAGAACGTATGCTTACTAGATAGATTACGCCCGCTTAGATTACCCACATGAAATTCAATGAGAATTATTACCTGTGCTTCGGCACTTGGAAAAAAGTTTCTGAATTATGTCTACTTATTATATATCCATTACATTTAGAATTCGAGTAATTGAATTTTCCAAATCACCAAACCTTTAGACTAATTATTGACCAAAAACTAGACAAAATCGAAAATGGCTAAAATATGGTCATAAAAGTGTTAAATTTCAAGTTACAAAATAGCCAGTTCGGTTACTCATAAGCTAGCTTGAGTTGTAGTTAACTCGCTATTTTTAGCCAAAAATTGTATTGAATTTCTACCAAAGCTCCTTCTGGACCTAAATTTTCAAGTAAGATTCCATTCTTGAATACAATTGCTTGTTTAAATGTAGAGTTACTTCAAAAACAGTTGTGGTTATTAACGCCTCTTATAAATGACTTTGAGAAATAATAAGCGAATTTGCAAATCCATCACGGACTGTCGCTTATCATTTTCTCTGTTTGAACTCGACTCAACGGCACTCGTCAGCTCCAAACCTGCCATGTCCAATTGCATTCAATTCCAACCTCGATTCCAACCATTGGAATGTGTAATAATCGAAGTGTAAGGATTTTTCGTGTGACTTGCTGGGTGGAAATTGGAAAAGATGATCTTGCACCAACATTGACCAATTTTCGAACTCTTGATGAGAAATTCAAAATTATATAGTGTCAACTGGGGTTACTTTGGGACGGGGGGGGGGGGGGGTAACTTTAAGACAAGCCACGAAAGAGTCGTTATGAAGCGCTATCGGCGAGGCAGATGATCCTGAGGCTTTTAGACCAGTTCCTCCCACTCGGGGCACGTATGAGCATGTCTTGCGCCAGCGCGAGGGCCCCCATCATCTATTTGTTAGTTTATGAACAGACTTTTTCAGAAGTATATTCTCAATCCAACAAACAGAAGCTCGGAAAAATTGTTACGGCTCTGACCTTTGTAGTACGAATCCAAGGTGACCGAGTTAGATTTCACTTGTCTGTACAGATATGTGGACGAATCGATCGTTACATTGGAGTACTTTTGTCCAGTTTGAATTTTCTAACGTAAAAACTGAGAAAGATGTGTTTCTCCTGCAAATTGGGGTAACTTTGGAACACTTGTACATGTGCTCTCAATTATTTTCCAACAACTTTGCCATCAGAGCCCATAAAATGAGCCGAGGAACGTCTCATTTCGACCCACGGGAGCCGAGATATGGAAATTTTAGCCAGAAACTGACTTTGATGGTATTTTTCTCTGCGAGAGGTAGTCGTGGCGAGAATGTGCGGGATGCTAAAGGTGATTTGACTCTAATATTACATAAGTCAGATTCAATCAAATGAACTTTTACAAGAGGTCAATAGAAAGCTAACACTCAGCTTTCGATTGATGATGGCGAAAATTGATTGTATGATATAGTTCATGAATGAAGTAACGGATAAATGATAGATACCAATTCCTGTCCCAAGTTACCCCAAACCTGTTCAACTTTGGGACACGACTTTGAGCGCTCATATCTCCAATTAGAGATGTTCAAATGCACTTCATTATCACCGCAATCGAAAGCTGAAGCTGTAAGCTTTCGATTGACCACATATACACTGCACCTTTGGTGTAAGACATACAATTTACACGAATTTGAAGGGGAGAAGTGCGATTTTTGTCCCAAAGTTACCCCAGTTGACGGTAGGTAGTACATTGTTCGGTTGCACAATACCAGTGATGCAAGAAAATAGAAGCTCGTCGATTGATCCATGAACTAAATTCGTATTTGCAAACCATCCTACGAAACTTTTGGCGGGCTGAAGAACCAGTCGTTTACATTGGATCCCAACTGAGTGAAAGATTTTGAAGGCTTTATCGGACTTGTTGATATATATTTCTCACATCGGCCGGTATGCTTGCTTCCAAATCTCACATGCACCAATCCGGCCAACGAAGAAGGGACCTCCCAATAATTTTCCATCGAATGTTAGCAGAATCCCCGCATAATTCAATAATGACATCGCAGCCTCGTCTACCTTAAACGCTTTTATTGAACTTCATTTCGGTCGAGCGCTTTGTAACTGTAACTACCCTGGTAGAAATTCACTCCAACTTTTTGCCAGTTAACAACCATTATGTTGCATCGCTTTCCGAAATATGGCTTGGATTATCAGACAATTTTTACACCAAATGAAACGGTATAAACAACTATATAGCAAACATTATTCTTGGCCATAATTCATGGACAAAAAATGGTCATATAAACTGTCTGAATTCAGGTGCTCCGATATTCCACAATGACGCGTGTCTGCTCCGATTGTTTCACGGATATTCCGATATGCATGATGTAGTTTCAGTGTTTTGAAATTAGAGAAAAGCCGTAATACTGACACTGATAGAAAGTCTTGTATGAGTGAGGGAGTTGAGTGATATGTCCCTCTACTTATTTGAATCAAATAAAACATTGATGAACAGATTGGTGTCTCCAACTGCTGCTTGCTCCGATTTCTTCAGTGACGCTATCTCAAAACTTCGTGATTGAATTGACTCTAGGTTGCTTTTTTAGATCATATGCTACTTTGCTCCAATTGATGAATAATCCAATCATGCTCCAAACCACAAAACTTTCAACAGCATGGTTCCGCAACCCCGGAAGTGTTCGAACACGAAGGTGAATATGAGTAATTTTGATGAAATGGTTTGTGCGTCGACAACACGTTCAAAACACGAACTTATACTGTCACAAAACTCTCTCAACGACACGAGCTCCCACCTTCGGAATTATTTTGGACACGAAAGTGGATACAAGCTAGACTGATTATATATTTCGTGCTCCAGATGGAACACAGAATAGACAACACACTTAAAACACAAACCAATACTGTCATTGCTGTGATGTTCCTCCTCTGGACCACTCTGGACCGCATCAGGTCCTCGCAGCTCACTGCAGCCGTGCTGCCTCGATGCCACTCGGTTTCATACTGATGGCGTCCATCATGGCGTCTTGCTGCCCACGCTCAACCCCCTCCACAGACTACACTCCAATGAGTTGTGGAAATTTTTTAGCCACCATTTGACCATTATTCATAGCTAGATGCCATAATCAGTAAATGACCATTTTTTGACCATCAAAAGTGTAGTCCATAATTCGACCACGAACGTCGTTCTTTTCTAGCCATTTACCAACCATCAGTTCTGTAACCATTTAAACTAGCTGTTATCTAGGATCCAAACTAAGTTTACTGGACAAATTTCTACCAGGGTAGTGGTGCATGAATTTTAAGCTTCCGGTCTACCGCCAACAACCAATCACGATCATGAGCGGCATTTCAAATCAGCCAATCATAGTCATGAATTTATAAGTTCTGGGGAAATCTCAGGAATCCCCTCGGTCTTGTCAGCAGTCGCGAGTGACCTTAACGTTATATTTACGTCCAGTTGCGTCAGTGTCTGACGACTCTGATCTACTGGAGCTCATTAAACGCTTTTATTGCACTTCACCGTGGCCATAGTTCTAACACACTAGTAAGATCTGGTGAACACTTTTTTGCATCCTGTTTACCGATAAAGTAGGCACGCGCTGCATACCGCTCTATAATCTATGTTGCGAGACCGGAAGTGTCGTCGCTCATCGAGTTGGCTCGGATATATTAGACTGTTGCAGGCTGCAACTTGTTTTCCCAATCTGCCCGCATCTCGCCGCGAGCCCCTAAAATGTGTGAGATCGTCTGCTATTCCGTCTTCTGTTGCCGCTGCCATTCAGCCCATTCAGTATTTGCCTTTTCTGTTTCTTCACGGTCGCGGGTTTCTCGTGCAGTTGAGTAAATACCTAATTCCTTCAATGGACATCGTAATCCAGTGTTGATTAATTAGTTCAAGTCGAGGTTCAAGCACTTTGTAATGACTGGGTCTATATACTCTATATGCTGGATTTAGTGTTTGGCAAAACGCGTACTAAGGTTATGAGTAATCCTTGGCATATGATGAAGGATGAACCGTTAGCAGCTTGGATATGAACGATCGAAAGACAATGTTTGTCTTTGTCTATACTGTCTGGTGCATCCGAAAACCGCAGAATCCTCTCGCAACTTTTACAACGTTTCTCGACTAGTGCATGAAAGCATTTTAAAAAATTCTTTTCAATTTAACATTTTAATAGATGCTTTTATTATGCTTCACCGAGCTCACATAGTTTTCCCCGGACTTAGCTCGTCTATTGTTCCACAAATTTTCGTATCCGATCACATATTTGTGAACATGTGTTCGCGCAGGCTCAGGGCTCGGCGAGCGTAAGCCAGACCGTGAGCTGGGGAGGATATGGAGAGATCGATATCCATGCGACTGATATGAAGTGAGCAGCGCTCATCACCCGCCTCATTGGTGCCGAAATTCGAACACGATATTATACGACACCCATAGATCATTTTTTTTTCTCTAAGCACCGCGTACTCTGACACCGCACTTTTTCCCCGATAAGTTTCATCGTTCTACCAATTTTTATCTCCTTAATATCATGCCAAGGTTGACGAAGTTTCTTGGTATAGTTCATAAAAGCGATTCTTAAAGATTCTTTTCACTCTTACTTATTAACGCTCATTTTGTTTCTGCAGGGATGAGGAGGAGCTCGGAGCGTAGTAAGCGATAGCAGCACGCGCTCGGGGACCGCCGCCGCCGCCGCTGGCCACGATCATCGCCTGCACCATCGTCGTCCGCATCAGCTGGCGAGAAGATGACGGTGACGGGCGGGGGCGCGGGTCCGCCCGGGCAGTCGCAGCAGTCGCAGGCCCAGCCGCAGCAGCAGCTGGCCCAGCCGCAGCAGCAGCTGGCCCAGGTCCAGCAGGGGCCCTCCGTGGCGTCGTTCGCGCCGACGGGCCACCGCAGAAACATCTCAGCACCAGGGCTGGGCTTTGGGCATAGGCGTTGCGAGTCCAGTGGCGTGCCTTGCGGCTACCACGGGCCGGGACACAAACGCCCTGACTACGGCCATCGCCGCACCGAGAGTATCTCCGGCATCTTTGGGCACAAGAGGTGAGTTTCATTTCAGAGTGAGGGCATTTTACATTGCTGCAAAATTGCTCAACGTGACGGACGATCGACATCTCGGGGTCAACAAATGACAACGTAAAAATCACAAGTGGACGCAATCCGGACACGCGTTTTTTCACAGTTCACGGCCTTTTCAATTGATTATTAAACGCTTATATTCCACTTCGCTTTGGCCATGGTTCTTTTTCCCCATTTCTGGCTCAACGATTTTGGCTTCCGGTCACATGCTTGAAACACGCGCTCGGGTGGCCGCGAGTGAGTCATCCGTTGCCTGTGTAGTATGTGATCTAGGGACATTGAGAAGGGCGTATAAAGGATGAACCGATTTCGACGCGATTGATCAGTGCAGTGCTTGTCCATGTCTGATCAATGATGATTGTGTAACTCGCGACATACTGGCGCCATATTATTCGAATACGAGACACCCACAGGGCTTATATTAGGCCGCCCAGTGCGCACGTCCTCGCTATTGTATATAGTGCAATCCTTCACCACGCGATATCCATCGGTCACCTTAATTCTATCTCTTTTACACAATGCAGAATTAACGGTTTTCGTCCCAGTGAATATAAGCGTTTGTTGAAGTTCTTTGTAATTCTTACTTAAGGTCGCCACTCACACTACACCTACTTTTGAATCAGACAATTCGAATGTAAATATAATATGGACATTGAGGATATGGACAGCAAAATAAGAGTGAAAATGTGATAGGTGATGGAGCCGTTGCTCAGGCTCTCGAACGCCCGCAGAAAAACACGGGAATCAAGAGACCTCTAAGCAGTTCCAGTGCATCAATATCGTCTGAGAGTTCAATTAGAGGAAAATCAGAAAGAGGAATTGAGCAAGAATTACAAAAACCGAAAGCAAGTGATTGAACAATTTCTCCGGCAACCGAAACATGTTCAATCGAAGTTGTGGAAACGCAGATTCTCCCTGCGATTCCATTTTCGAAGGAACATGATGTTAGCTATCCAATGAATACGGATCAGTTGACAAAATTTCTGTATGGAGCAAAAGGCAACCAGAACAACCTGGACCTGGCTCGTGGATACTCTCCTGATACAAAGGCTATTGTCGAGATGCTAAATAACACCCACGACAATATAGAGCACCGGAATTTGAAGACTAGACTGGATAGGATCATTAAAAAAAAGACCCGACTGACTAATGGCAAACCATCATCGGGTGGTGATGATGATGCAAGTTCGGTTGATGAGCTTATGGATACCTCTCGCATCCACAATGCCAGATACAACAAGAAATGATTTCCACCCCTCCGAATTCTTTTCTGAGATTTGAAATATCATAACCAACTCTTGATCAGAATAGTATATTACGCAACAAGTGCGAGAAGGTCAATTTCCGCACAAGTTGCCAAACGAGTGCGAGAAGTTAATATTCACGCACACTTTGGAACTTCTCGCACAGCCAGAAGAACACATTTACGCACGCTCGCGAAGCGAGCGTGCGTAAATATGTACTTTTGGGTGTGCGAGAAGTTTCGAAGTGTGCGTGAATGTTACTTCTCGCGCGAGTTGGCAACGTGTGCGGAAACTTCTCGCACGTGTTGCGTATACTATTTTTTGCAACTGTGCGCGAAGTTGTAATTAAATGCATCACTGTCCGAGCAAGATCATCTTGAGAAAGAAGTTTTCAAGAAAGGCCAAATTCAGAGGGATGACGTGACATCATATTTTGGAACTGTGCGTGAATGAAAATGCATTAGAGCGAGAAGTTACATTTACGCACACTTCACCAGTGCGTAAATGTAAAACTGTGCGAGAAGTCATTCACGCATTACTTCTCGCACTGTAAATAATGAACAGAAGTCTCATTTTTTTACAACTTCGCGCACACAGTTGCGAAAAATATTTTTCAATGAGTCAGTTCTCCTTCGTCAAATTCAGTATCTCTTTTTCTGAGTGTTTACAAATTTTTGAAAGAATAGTATATTACGCAAAGATGTCGAAAAGTTGGATTTACGCACTGGTGAGATTCTTTACGTACGAACCGCGTGGCGGCGAGTATCTCATAACCTCGCTTGCGGCTCGGGCCCAAAAAAGTCACTCGGAATGCGAAAACCACCGTTTGCGCCCTTATATCATAATAAACTATTGTATGCCCCAGGGCTCACGGGGGCCTTAGAGAAGATCTAAAAAAATTTTTGTACTATATTAACATAGTACTAACGTGAAAATTTTTTTTTGATCGTCTGTGCACAAATGAGTCATTTGCACACTGTTTGTCCCTTTTCATTTGCTCACAGAAGATCAAAATAGTATGTTTTGCACCAAGTTCATGAGGTTGTAGCTCGCTTCTGAGCGATTGGTTTTCGGCCCGAGCCGCTGGCGAGAATCGAAATAATCGCTCGGAAGCGGGGAACCTGAAGAACGAGGTGCAAATACTATTTTTTGATCGTCTGGAGGCGCATGAGCCATTTGTACACTGTTTTTCGCTTTTCATTTGCTCACAGAAGATCAAAATAGTACATTAAGCAACAAGGGCGCAAAGAAATTTTACGCACCAGTTCCCGAAATGAGTGCGTAAAAGTGAACTTTGCGCACAGCTGTAAGCTACAACTGTGCGTAAAAAGTTCACTTTTACGCACGAAGATTTCGGGAACGAGGGCGTAAAATTGCGCCCGAGTTGCTTACGATTCTTTTTGATATATCCATGCGGGAAGTTGGTGTTCGGTCCATACCACCGAAGTAGTCGGAAGGCACACAGGGGGGAGGAACGGGGTCCAGGTTGGTGGGGGCGCAGGGGGCGAAGCCTCCGCCGGGGGTGTGGGGGGCGGAGCCCCCCACTAAAAAAAAAAAATTCTGAAGAATGGATCAAAAAAAAGATATTTTGAACCAGCTCATAACCAAAATACGGTGCTAGAATTCATCTCGAACATTGTAATCTCGTTGCAAAAAAAGGAACTCCGTGGAATATTCCAACTTCCGTTCAAATTTGAAGTATTGAGGGTGGAAAATCAGAGACGTCACATGATTTTAGTCATTCCAAATATCCTGATTTCTGTCAGAACGTAGAAGTTTACTTGAATGCATTGGTACATGAAAAACTGAATTGCATTTAAGAATGTCTTTGATGAAACATATACGGGAAACTGAGTAAAATTGTTGTCGATATAGAAACTGCATCAATACACAATATATTTCTACCGTTGACCAACACCTCTTATATTCACGATTATTCACTAATATGACTTGCAATTTCTTATTGAATCTCCACCTGGCCTACGAATCTTCGTGTATACTTGTGATCTTGTAGATCAAGACCCAATGAGGACAGTATCTGTCCTGATGCTCACACGAATTCCCTTTACATTTGGGGTAAACGGCGATTTTTCGCACTCTTGTTGAATTTCTAACTTGTATGTGACAATAAGTCAGGTATCACAAATCCAAAGAGAATTCGCTCAAGTTGGGAACAAAAATGTACTCATAGTGTAGATTAGGAGGTGATCAGCCACTCAATCATTCTCAACAGCCGGATTGTAAGGCTAACGCATGCCCGTCATTCGATTTCAAACTGTAACATCTTTCACTTGAACTTCATGGGTACCGATTCACAAACGGGCCGGAGGGATTAGAAAAATGCCGGAATCATCGTTTGCTGCTCTGTGATCATCCTTTTTTGCCGTAAAAATCGAAATTGGAAAACGGTTGATTAATGTTTTTTTTTGCAACTGTGTGCGCGAAGTTGTAAAAAAATGAGACTTCTCTTCATTATTTACAGTGCGAGAAGTAATGCGTGAATGACTTCTCGCACAGTTTTACATTTACGCACTGGTGAAGTGTGCGTAAATGTAACTTCTCGCTCTAATGCATTTTCATTCACGCACAGTTCCAAAATATGATGTCACGTCATCCTTCTGAATTTGGCCTTTCTTGAAAACTTCGTTCTCAAGATGATCTTGCTCGGACAGTGGTGCATTTAATTACAACTTCGCGCACAGTTGCAAAAAATAGTATACGCAACACGTGCGAGAAGTTTCCGCACACGTTGCCAACTCGCGCGAGAAGTAACATTCACGCACACTTCGAAATTTCTCGCACACCCAGAAGTACATATTTACGCACGCTCGCTTCGCGAGCGTGCGTAAATGTGTTCTTCTGTCTGTGCGAGAAGTTCCAAAGTGTGCGTGAATATTAACTTCTCGCACTCGTTTGGCAACTTGTGCGGAAATTGACCTTCTCGCACTTGTTGCGTAATATACTATTTACGCACAGATTTTACTTTGCACACGATTTCGAGAACTTTGCGCACTGTAAAACTGTGCGCAAAGTTACTTTTACGCACGGTTTCACTTTTACGCACTAAAATCTGAACGTTAATGGAATCATGATCAACCTTGTGCACCGCACACCCGCACCAAAATGGACTTTTACGCACAACTTTACGCACAGTATATCAAAAAACATAGTATGATACTCGGGTGCAATGGTTTTCGCTTTCTCGTGACTATTCAGACCCTCGCCTGCGGCTCGGGCCTAAAAAAGTCACTCGGAGTGCGAAAACCATCGTTTGCGCCCTTGTATCATAATATACTATTTTGTTATTCTGTGCATAAATTTGGCCATTTAGACGCAAGTGTGCGGGTGCAAATGCCCCATTCGCTCACGAGTTCGCGTTTGCACAGTGCGCAAATATCCATTTGCGAACTGCGTAAACGATGAAAGAGTGTGCAAATGGGGCGTCTTCTCACAGTTTGCTTACCAAATTTGGGTTGATGTTAGATCATCCTATATTCACTAATAAATGAAAATGAATGATCGGGAAGCGCCGCGTAACCGTTCTCTCGCATAGCTATATACGGAGGGTAAGGTCGGTAACAGCAGGATATTCAAAATTCGAACGATCCTCCTGCATTCGAAACTGCAATCATTGTTCTGTTAACTCTCAGCAAAAAACTCCGGATTGAAAATCATCTGGAATATCAATCAAGATATTACTCGAGATAGTTGTGTTAACTGAGGCTGTAATTCATTCACCGGAGGTTGAATATAACTCCCGCGTGTAATGAACTGTGAGTGACTTTCACGATCTTTGAACTAATCTCTAGGACAATGAATTTGAAAATATGAAATCCAAAATTTTGGATTTATACTATCACACGATAAACGTTCTTTCATATCAAACTATGTACTGTGTCCAATAAAGTTATAACAATTTGCACAATAAACCGTGACTACTCTCAATATTGGAACGTTTAAAATTAATGACAAGATAAAATATTCTCTCTCGCACCGATCCCTCTTCCTCCGTTAGTAAATTTTATCCATTCACAAAATTAAGGTTATTATTCTCCGGAATGTCTTCATTCCTTCTAGTTTTACTTGTGGTGAACCATTTGATCGCATCAACATCTCTGAAATCATCTTCTCAGATAGTATTTACATAACCAAATTATCGTTTTACGAACTATGAAATTCGAAATTGATCATCTAGCGGTGTACGTACCGAACGTCAGAAATAGTATACATTAGATGATTGAAGACATTTCAAGCTATGCGGGAACATACTATACGGGCAAAAGTCTTTTTTCTGATACATTTTTCAGGACTTTCTTCAGTCCAAGAGGCTTTGCCCCCTGGACTCGGCCCTGCGCCTTTCCTGACGCCCTACCATTATCTCTGATCAGAAGAGTCATTTATCCAATAGATCATGAATGAGACGACGCACTTCGAATATTACTAGACATTGTGAAAATATTCGAAATTCGTGTATTTCGATTAAAAATGATAATATCTCTGTTGAATTCAAGGTAAAGACAGTAAGCGCTTTGATAGATCTATAGATCGATTTCTCAAAATACACAATTCAATTAACGGGAACAAAGATCCATGAAATCCGTTCACCCCAAAACAAAAGGAAAATCGAACAACTCTCTAGCTGATAGTCAACTTTCGCAACCTCCGGTACTTATTTCAAGGGTTTTGGCGATTTACATTTTTGCTCACAGCAATAACAAAAGATATCGTAAGCAACTCGGGTACCGACATTTGCGCTTTCGTTCCCGTACACGTGTGCAAATGTTTGTTGGCACCCTTGTTGCTTAATATACTATTTGGATTTTTTCCAGGCCCCCCTGGTGCAGGCATTTGGTGGAATGCTCCGAAATGGCCCATATATATAACTTGTAAGCCATCGGTTGTACATAATAAGGATGACTAGCACTACACTGTAAAAAAATTTTATGTAAATTTACTGGGCTGAGCGGCGGTAATTCTTGGATACTATGCTGGGGCATGTGAATTTACAAGCGGCTTGTAAATTTCATTACCGGCCGATGGTAAATTTCAGACTCTGAAGAAAAGAAATTCAACTGAAGCGTATGAACTACTTAGAGACCCTTTACTGATAAATTTGAGTCTTGAATTGAGGCATATGGAAATACGATGATTCCGGTACGAGAGAAAGATCCGTGCGAGTCGAAAATTCATCGCTCGTGACCGAAACAATTCTTCGTGAAGGAGTTTTTCAGGTTAGTTGTGCTGTTGGGATTTTAGATTGAATACTCGAGCAGATAATCGGGTGACACTTCTTTATTCAACCTTCTCGTTCAACAGCTCTTCAAGTTATGAGTTAGGAAAACAAGACAATGTTATAGTCGTCAAGGCTTATTTAGAACAAACGAAATGAACGGTTGCTATGCAACAACACACCATCTATATGCGTATATTCTAACACTCCCTCCCGCATATAGATTATCAAACATATCATTAGTAAACATATCATCATACACAAATCGTAATAACATTTGTCTTAAATGAATACCCTTATGGTTGTAAATTCAGTAATCAATAGCATTCTTAGTATGTTTCTTAAATCATATTCACATATATTTGCACATATATTTGATCTGAAATATAGTATAGGAATAAGTTTTTATAATCAAATCATCATCGCATCGTCATATGATTTCAACTCGTAATCATCCGTTTTTCTACACATCGTTCATGTGAATTTAAAAGTGAAGATTTCATAAATATACACCAGCCATTTGATCTCTGGAGCGTGAATATTTTACTTGTATCGAAGTTCGTTTCCCAGTTTTTTACATAATCTTCTCGTACTTCAGTCATAGGTCGTAGCTAATTCTACCATTTGCTCTAGCTTTCTTCGGTGCTGCTTCATCATCACACCATGAAGTTATTGGTTTGGGAAATTCCTTTACTATCAGTTTCATGGATTAATTCATGTGAGCTGCGTCTGCAAGCTCCCGATATTTCTGCGTTTTAGCTTGGCAAAGGATTATGTGACGTGAGACTATTCGTGAGTTCTCCAAGATAGAGAGTCTCCGAAAAGTAACATCACATATACATACGTCGTTGATGAACACTGCCAGTCTGCGAAGCTTACATCTGACGAAGCTTACAAATCGTTATGTCTATCGTAATGACTTAATCCCAAGCTTTTCGTTTGAATGGGATATCTAATCGTTCGACCCTTTCTCATTTTTACACTATTGCATTCGTTTGGTGCTTACATAAGACATTCACTGCATTCAAAATATCTGAACTTGTTGCCCAAGGTATCCATACACTTCTATATGGGATGGATTTTGATAATTTCTAGTTTCTAATGGATTTTTCCCATCGTTTGATTCTTTTCGTTCACGTCTTTCTCTATTCGCTACTTGGTGTGTTACCATCGGTGTATTTTTGGGATACAAATCATCTTCTTTAGTTGCTTCAATAGTCTTTCTACATAATTTTCATATATAAGGGTGATTTCCTAATAAGACTCATCTCTGAATATTGTAATTCCAAGGAAGTCTTAAGTAATTTCGGGTTCGGAATTTCAAATTCGTGTTGTCACTTCGTGTCGACTTCGTTTAACTGTTTCACACATCATTGCTTGCAATTAACATATCGTCAAGATAAGTTGATAAAAGCAAAAATTGATCTCCTTCTGTCTGAAAAATGAACACAGATCAATATCATCATTCACTGAACAAAATTTGATTGTTCTTTCCAAATGTGAGATCCATCTTTTCGGGCTTATTTTCAATCCTTAAAGTACGTTCAATAATTCACACACCTCAATATGTTTCAGTCCTTCTGAAATTATTTACACCTGAAGGATTTTCTACCCAAATCGAAACTTCCATACTGCCATTCAAAATTCCAGTTTTCATGCTAAGTTGACACACAGCAAGATCAAGTTAAATTCAAATTACAGCTCGTACTAAAACTCATCGTGAAACAGGACCGTATACATCCTTCAAATCGCAATTCATTATATATTATCACCTCTGTATAACCAGTCGTGTTCTATATCTTATGCTACAATCTTGTTTCTATATACCCGGCTCACTCATTGTCAGTCTACGCTTTCACGCAGAAGCCCGTTGATGACTGTAGAAGAAAGGAGGCATCACTCCTCCACCTTGGATACCACAGAAGAAGAAGAAGAAGAAAGATCTTGTTTCATCCATTTCATCATTGTCCATTTCAATTCCAATTAGGTCTTTCTCCAATTTGGGCATATTATTGGTCTGTCTACATATTGGCAGAATTTGTTCTTCTTCATTGCTTAATTCTTGCAGAGTCACGCCAACAGCACCTTGACATACTTCTGTTTGGTTGATTTTCATTATATTTCATAACAAACGGGATCGTCACTTATTTGAGTTATGGAAGCATGATACAATTCAAATTGAAATCTCTATTGAACAACTTTATTACTCGTTACTGAATACCGAAGGAGCTCTCATCGTTGGAACTATTCTATTCTTCATTTCAGAAGAGTATGGATCATTTATATCTCTAGATTCCTTATTAATTTTCTATTTGTTCAAATCGTTTGTCGCAGCCTGTCTAGGTTTATCTCTCTTTCGTTTCTTTTCTCCCTATTTTCTGGGATTTTTCTCAAACTGCTTTATTACTGTTTCTTCCTCCGTTTTTTATTTTTCTTCAGTTCGTTCCTTTTTCTGTTTTTCTCCCTCCGTTTTTGACAATGCTTTAATTCGCCCATTTTTGCTCTCTCCTCCGTTCTTGACAGTTCTCAAATTCGTTCATTTCCTGTCTCTCCCTCCGTTTTCAACAATTCGTCTTTCCTCAAATTCTGAGAACTATTCTCCCTGGTTCATTTGGAGTTTTCTATAGGTCAATTCTCAACGTCTTCATTGTTATAAATATCATCGTTTCCTATCAATTCGTTATATCTCACACCTCTGATTTCAACGGAAAATACTTCACGTCATTCGGATTTGAATTTAGGTCCAGTTTCTCTCTGAAACCTTGATGCATGCCACACAACGAAATCGTTCAACTTGAATCACGTCTCCACAAGAATCAGCTACAAATTTTCAGATTCCTTTCGGATTGTTTCATCATTGATGAATTCCGCAACTCCATCATGTTGTGGGGTTTCAGAAAATGTTAGCTGAAGTTCAACTCCTGGTTCAATTTGACACTTTAATCGTATGTACACTCGTATATTCACCTCCTTGAATCACTCCAAGAAAGAAAACTCTCGTATCGTAGTCCAAAAGATTTTTAGCACTTCTAAACAGTAACCTGTGTCAAATTTTGCTTTCATGCAATATGCCATTGCTAGTCTTGAATAATCAACTCCAAAAAGGGTTACATGTTTATAATCCTTAGGATGAGAAGTTCGATTGAGTGAGCTCATTTCATCTAAATGAATGATTCGTAATGCCTTTTTAGCACGTACTCGAGATCGTAGAGAAAGGTAATCTATCCATTCTAGCAATCATACAAAGAACACAGTCTAATGTAGTTCATAAAAAATTGCCTTCTCTAAATTTGTATCGTTGGGTATTTCTTTTTGCAATCCTTTCAAATACACTACTGAAACATGACCCATTTGTGCATGTCATAACATTGCATTACTGTTTTTCAAAAATTGGTCTTATTCTTGGGTCAAAAGTAGATCCAACTTCTGAATAATTTTACAAGAGGTATTTCGTTCATATCGCAGACTTTTCCATCGCACATCGTTGAATCGAACATGAAATATTCATTTATAGTCGTATTGTCAATTGATTATTCACTCGTTGTTCCAGGTTTCCTTATTGAAATACTTTATTGTTCGTAATCATCACTATCCTCTACTCGTTCGAACTGAGAAGTATCAAAATCACTTTCGTTCCTCATTTATCTAGTTGGAATCGCATCATCTGAGTTTACTATATTTTCAATTAGAATCACATCGTCATGAGTACTCAAAATTACGCTATCATTACTATTTCAATTTGATGGTGTGATATCACGAGTAATGTATTCAAAATCTTCCTCGTTTTGCTCGTTTGTTGCTGTTCTTACACTGGAAAGATTTCAGTTGTTGCTACAGTCTAGTCCTTTCATTCGATTCGAAATTGATTATTCAGTACGGTTGTCTATAGATTGCTTATAAGATCAATTCTTTGGAATTCAAATTGAATAAGTATAATTTTTTTTTTTTTTTTTTTATGATCAAAACAATCGTCGAAGCCTATTTCAGCAATTATGCGAAGAGATAATCGATTTCTCTACAAATAATGTCCACAAATCACTTTATCTAGTTGGCATTTTTGAACAAGGTTCGTGATTATTTCTTTGATGCCTACTTCTTCCGTTTTTCAAGTCAGCAGATGATTCTTTTTAGCACATCGTACAATTTCACAGTTTTTCCCATTAATACTTTTCAGTATATGTTACGATTTAGTTCAATTTTCTTTCGCTCCAGAGTCAGCTGAAAATTCCACTAACTCATTAAATTTCATTGTCATTATTATTATTATTTTTTCTTTCTTTTCTTCTGCCAAGTTCATATCGTTGCAGATAGTTATTCCAGTTTATTTCAATGGAGATAGAAACTATCAAAACTTCACTCGTTCTATAACCTCATAACTATTTTCACAATCGTACAGTCGTTTCAAACCCATATCTTCTAAACAAAATCTCAATCACTTCGTATTTCAATTTTCATGATCAATCTACTCATAATCATTGTTTGAGTTCTTCTCTCTGCCTTTTGATTCGATCAAGCGATTCATAGCGCAGGTAGTACAGAACTTCTCACACTGGTATCAATTCTCGACCCTTGGGTAGACAGTCATAACCGCAATGGCCGTTATTGTAACACTCGTAGCAGCGATTCTCTGGACCACTTCTTGTCATTTTCATGGTTGCTCGTAGTATCTCAGGTGATCGTCATTGAATGAAATTTGTACCAGCGTTCACAACGGAAGATTTCATTTATTCGTGATTCATCTTTTCCTTGAGCATTCTTATCTCTTGATATTGAGTCAGCAGATTGCACTTGACAATAGTATTATCAAAAATCCATCTCGTTTCCCATTTTTGACATATGAATTACATTCGTTACATATCTATGGTTCCAGACCAAGTCTCCAAATATGCCTTGAAAATTGTGCAACTCCACTTTTTGTTAGAGCATGCACGATATTGTACAATCGTTTTCTCATCGAGTTACCAGTCAATTTCGTTCCATTCAATCTCAGCTGTGTCACTTTCGGGTGAATCCCAATTAGATTTTCTATTTTCAAAATTTCACTGTGATGATTATAAACCAGTCGTCTAACAAAAATATCCCCTACTTTGTTTGCGTTTCTTTGTAAGATTCTTGTCAACAATGTCATCGCGGTTAATGGTTTGATTCAGAATATAATGGACTTTGGGATCTCAATTCTTACGTAAAATAGTCTCGGAAATGCTCGATTTCGTTATAATATTCAATTCGTATTTTCGACTCGTCCTTAGCTTGACTCTCACCCATTCACGGATTCAAACTTAATGGCATCTACTGAACTGTTCGTTAAAGTTTTCGTATTTGAAACATGCTCTCGTTCTTGTTCATTCGAATGGAACTTCAACCTTTCGTTTCTCACAGTTTCAGCTATAGAGCCATAAATGAAACCAGAACTATCTTCGAATAAAACATTAGAATTTAGAATTCCATTCATTGTTGTGATAGTACTATCTTTTGGTTTCATATCAATCACATTGTTGATACTCATCGTTGAATTTCTTCGTTGAGTATTCTCACCTCTTGGATCATCACTTCGTTGATCACTTTATGCATATTCTACTCGTCTTTGAACTATTCTTGAAGTTACTGATTAGTCATTTCACATCGTTGACAATCGATCGTCGGCAAAGGACAATCGATTTCGATGAATTATCTTTTCTAGACTCATCTTTTCCAGTCAAATCGATATTTCTATCAATTCCACAACTAAGGTCAGGAATGAATCTCAAATCTCAAATTTGTTGTAAATTCGTGCTTGAGTTTTTTTTCTCTCTTTTGTTTCCTAATCAATTATTTTTAAGTGTCAACGTTCGTTCTCTCGATCTCAATGATCCTTCAATTAATACACCAGGTTCGGGTTTCTCAGCTGGAGGAGCGCTCATACTCTGCAGATCGTTCACGTCCTCATTTTTGCAATTTTTTTCCATTCGTTTCTAAAATTCTGTCGTCAACTTCTCGATCAATTTCGACTAATAGCACATCTTCATTCCTATTGTTTCTCTCGTTTGAGACTCTTTGTTTAGGAGCAGTTTTAGCAGCAGATCTCTTCCACGGTACTTTCTTGCTTCTCTTCATCATCATCTGATGATGTTTCAGAAGCATCATCGGATTCCTGGTTTTCATCCTCGAGCAATATAAAACAACCATCTCCAGTATCCTTCAAGCGTTTCAATTTCTTAGATATGACTGGCCAGTCTTCAGGAGATGGATATTCAAATTCTCTTGTGAGAAATACTACTCCCATGCGTGAGGATTGTGCTTCTAATCCAATTTATCGAACACAAGTATGATTGAATTGAAACGAGTGAAAATTCATTCATCCGAACACAAGATGAACAAACAATTACCCTAGTCTCAGGAGAACCTATAACGCACGGCGTCATTCGGCTAACGAGAGACCCAGGATCGATGTTCATACTGTACTGTGGTTATTCACCAAAAATTCCACAATTTTCAATTCTATAGTTTTCATTTAACAAAACACCAAATCGTTCAATCATCTCTTCGTCAAATGTCAATTCATTATCATCGTGTCAGTTATATATCACGTCAAGTGTACAGTATGACAATTTTCTTCAAATCGTCAAATCGTTCTAACCGTTCCACTTCATCCAATCGTCAAATCGTTCTCATCGTTTCAGCTCGTCAACTCGTCAAATCGTTCTCATCGTTTCAGCTCGTCAAATCGTCAGATTGTTCTCATCGTTCTCTTTTTCAGATCATTTTCAATTCAGCATTTCGTAATAATTCAGAAAACTCACTCGCAAAGTCGTACCGTTCAGAGTCTCTAATGCGATGTCATCTGTATGTCAAAGATGTACACCGATTGGTTTTCCTCTACATTTCTCACAAAGTTCGAAAACTCTGTTAAAATGTTGTCTAAATCGTGACAATGCTCTCTCCTCCCCAGCTAAGAAAACATAAGTATCATTAGAATCATTCCATCGCATCGTTAGCTAATACTAATCGTTCAAAGCACGAATAATACATATTAAATTTCCTGAAAATAACCTGAGTTCATAGTTCGAGGTTAGAAACAAACATCAAATACATATCCAATTTCCTGCAAAACAAATGTTAATTTATAGTTTTAGGTTAGAATCATTTATCAAATAATCTATATTCACATTCGTTGATCGTGAGTTAAACAAACTCGATTTGAGAATGACTATTTTAGTGGAAAAGGTTATAACCAACGAGCGCCAATGTCATGTCAATTCTGTCACCACGTGCTGCGCAGAGGTTATACGTCTTCACACTCATTCGTTCTTAATTTGTGCTCGGCCAATCTTGCTGACACCGTATACACACGCGGTTCAGAACAATACATCCGAATAAGTTTTGAGGTTATTAGTGAAACTAGTTCATGATAGATTCATTTGGCTCAAATGCACATTATCAGCACTCCGTTATTGTGATACCAGATTACATCACGTCGTTTAATCACATCGTTTTACATTCACAAATACACGTCATTTGGCACAGAAAACGCCACTGGCGTAATAAGCCCTCAATCACCTCAAGAATATGACTTGACACTCGCGTGATCAAATTTTTGTTCATCGGATAAATCATTTCACGACTCAATCATACCATCGTATTCTCACTCATTTGCCATTTCCAAATCGAAGTATTTCCTGGGTGTGCGCTCGTCCATGATGTTGCCGTCAATCACGACGTTTCTCACACACGAAAGTTGTACTGCTCACCTCTCGTCTACCGCTGCCTCGGTCTCTTAATCTGCGCCAACTCCTGCAGCCACAGCGGTAACACGGCCGCATAATGATACCATAAATAATGGTTCCGGGACAGTCACCAACAGCTGCAAGGAAGATCTCGCCACGATGCTCATTCGACGGCTGACTCATGGCGCCCGATATCGTATCAACTCCACGGCGCTCGTAACTGTGCAACCACGCCGAACACCAAATGCAGCAGCATTGCTGAAGAATCCCGATTCCGCTCTGATTGAATTCTCAATTTCTTCTTTCACTACAAACTCGCGATTACTAGACTTTTCGTGCAGTGGAAACGCGCTTGGCCCATAACCTGTTGGGATTTTAGATTGAATACTCGAGCAGATAATCGGGTGACACTTCTCTATTCAACCTTCTCGTTCAACAGCTCTTCAAGTTATGAGTTAGGAAAACAAGACAATGTTATAGTCGTCAAGGCTTATTTAGAACAAACGAAATGAACGGTTGCTATGCAACAACACACCATCTATATGCGTATATTCTAACATGTGCATGTGCGCAGCAGACCAAAATTTAGATCCACGCATGCTCAGTTGGCTGAAATTTACAAGCCTGAGCACGGGAATTTTACAGCAAATTTTACCGGGCTAGGACTGGTATCCAAGAATTACCGCATCTCAGCCTGGTAAATTTACAAGCGATTCGTAAAGTTACAAAAATTTGATGAAATTCACCACTCCTAGAGCTGTATTTTTCCAGACTAGTTGGCATATTTACATAACAATTTTTTACAGTGTAGATCTGTAACTTACATGCAACATCATCCTTCTCGCAGTAAGATGAATTTACAGCGTCACTACAAAAATACCCCCATTCATGTCATTTCAGGTCACGCCTTTCCCGTATAATCCTACTCACAAGCGGAGGACCAGGTGTTCGGATCACCAATTTTGGTCTAAATTTTTTCCACAGTTTTGTACTTCTTAGAATATGAAGAACCCAGTGTAACTCTGTCAAATGGGCCTCCTGTCGAGGAATACAGGCACTGAGATAATCATTGCTCATTTAGGCCCATGTTGAGAAATTATATATATAGATATACTAGCAATGTTAATGTTTTTGGCTGTATCTCTGAATGAAAGGCCCATTTGACGGAGTTACTCTGAATTCTCTATTTACCTGGTGATACAAAGCTGTAGAGAAAATTTGGACAAAATTGGTGATCCGGACACCTGATCCTCCCCTCGTCAGTATCGTAAATCCGCTCATAATTTTGCTCCGTCACGCTCTATACGTGAACGGATCTAGAATCCATGTGGACTATTTCGGGACTCCTTGCTCTGAATCCAATCGGGAGAAACTCCCGACGCGTTCAGGCCCATCTTCAGATCGTGACAGGATAGGCCAGTCAATGTAGACTGACGCGCAGCATTTTGTATATATGTTTTCTCATACTCTCTACATGCATCTGTCAAATTTGCAGCCCTCGGGAGAAACCGGGGTCACGGTGAAAATCCTATTACAAAACTTTCCCGGGCGATAGCTCCAGAATGGTAGCAGCTAGCACAAAACTAGAAAATCCAATCAAAAAATCGGATTTTCTTACATAATTGAGGTGTTCGAGATGAATGGCTCGTGATAAGCAGCTCGCGCGATTTATCGTAAATGAGAATTTTCCAACTAAAATCAATAAACAGCTGATCCATGACGTCACGTGGGCCCCGGCTAGCTCGCCTCTCCTCTCCTCCTCACTTCCCCTCTTTCTTAGTTTGCTCCATGCATGTTCCGGCTCTGTTCTCGAGTTGAAAGTCTGTGATTTGTGAGCTGAGCATCTGCTTGACTGTACAATGTTTCCATACCGCCAGGTATTTCGATATGTGATAGATGACAAAATTGCACGAGCCAGTGCTTTGAAACATCCTCGCTAATAAAGATTTGATGGTGATATGTGATGATTAATCCAAGGTCTGCAGCAACGGCGAAAAAACACTCCTTGTGAGAGGTCACGCTGTTTACATTCTACAGCTCTACAGAACGTGTTGAATTCCTCATCTCACAAGAGATTTTTTTGCCTCATTATCCAAACTTTGGTGGAAGTGAAGTCTGATGTGCCACAGGGAAATCTGTGGCAGTTGTTTCTTACCGGTGCCCAAATGCAAGTGGACTTTTCCTGTGTAGAGGAAGAAGTGTGTTTCTTGATCCCAAGTCAATGAGGTTTGAAGACTATGGAAAGAGTCTTTAGCCTCAAAGGCTCTGGCAAGCTGAGAAATCTTCCATGAGCAGTCCTCGGACCTCTCACGAGCTTTCCCATACTGCTCAGACTCATAACTCCCTCGAAAGAGCAACAAAACAGACTCATTGGTAGAGCTTTTAACTCACCAAAGCCATTGCTAATTGATTATCCTGAAGAATAACTAATATACATTCAGCAGTAAGCTCATAAGTCTTCCATAAATTGCACATCTATCTTACCTATACTTGCACTTTGGCTGCCGCTAAATGAAGATTTTCTTGTAAAACTTTATTGTGTCAGGGACAATGTCACTTTTTCATCACTAGCAACAGTGATCCATGTGCAGCAAATACTCAATATTGTGTACTAACATCATACCCTCCCATCACATAGGAAATCAGAGATAATTTCAGCCCGCAGTCTCAACCCTGTGTAGAATATTTACTATCACCAGAAATGTTGGATAATCTCTCAGCGTGAAGTGCTGTCTAAATTGTAGCCTTCCAAAATAGATGAAGAACTCACAATCATGGGCCCGATGAATATTAGTCCTCCTACACATGACATCACATTCTCAAACTCCCTCCAATTTATATAGATGTTTTGCTCGGAGTTATTGGTTATGGCGCACGACACGGCGCACCGCAGTCACACAGACTTACGCGCCAATGTTTGTTTTTGTTTACAAAGCCCTGAAAACTTATTGTCTCACATGCTATCGCGAGTTTTGAATATAAAGATGCTACCCTCTTAATATCCAAGAGTTGAGAAATGTCAACGGAGGCGCTTTGTAAACAAAAACAAACATAGGCGCGTGTGCCAGGGGCGGTCGGCTCAACACGACTAAACTTGGTCCCAGTTTGACAGTTATCAATAGAACGGTGGAATTTCCTCAGAATGGTACAATTCGTATCTTGCTAAGCACGATCATCTTCAAGTGTGAAGAGGAAGGAAGAGAAAAAGTGCCGAAAAAGTGCATAGGCAGTACGGGCGCTGGTGCCACCGTCAGTTTCGCTGCGGGAATAGCATGTTGGGTCTAAACTTTTGACGCTCATTCCTCTTTCTCTCGCTCCGCGATCAAAGGGATATAATTCTGTCGAAATCAGACAGTGGTACTTTGAAGGAAATTCCATCCTCTTCAAGATACGCTTGGTTGCCCTCCCATAAATTGACAGCTGCCAGAGTGGCACCGAGTTTATCATTCGTACGGTGTCAGCCACCCCTGCCCATGTTGAAGGTGCGGACCTATGCTTGGATTATCTGTAAAACTTGTGAGGACCTTATTCTTAGGAAACTTTGGCCTCTGCAAATTTTGCCCCGCACAATTTTTCATAAAATTGCGACATTTGCGAGTTTTTTGCAAAAAACCATAATTTGACACTGAAAATAGTTGATAACAAAAGAGGCTGGGGTAAACGGGCTGGCGAATCATTTTTATCGCCCGGAGTAAGGGTAAAACGTCATTATTAATCCTGTGCAATTTCTACTTGACATTATTGCAGAGACAACAATAGTGAGACATCCCCATAAATGTAGATTTCCTTTCCAAATGCAGTCGCAGATGTAAACTTTTTCTTTCAATTCTCAATATGAACATTTTAAACGGGAATCGAGGAGTGGGACAGGCCCACCTGAACACACATTGGCAGTATAGATAGCCACAGCAAGGTTCGACTCACGATTCGACTCCTTGTGTGGTTTACACAAATAATACCTTTTAAATTTTGCAGGTCTGAATCGGCAAGCAACCACCACATGAATCTCGGCGGAGTACACGGCCACCGACGCAACGAGAGCATGTACGCGATGACCGGTCTATACTCGGAGGCAAGCAGGCCCGTCTCCTCGGGCGGCGGGGGCGACCAGCTTGCACCCGGGGGTAAACTGAGCCACGACACCGTCATCCGCTGCCACAGCAGAAATCCCAGCTCGGGCCTCGTCGACCACAGGTAATTCCTGATTTTTTTTAGGATAAGACCTTCTTTACCGACGCCATGGCGCCTTGGTTCTGAGGAAAAATTCAGCTCGACGTGAACATCAGAATTCGGGTGATTCTTACGGCGCGAAAGTAAACTGCCGCGTAAACGCCGTGTACCTACGGGTGAACCCCGTGAATACGTGTGCAAGCGTTACTCGAGCAGATGAGCGCGGCAGCAGTTGCCGCCACATGGCTGCCGATCCATGCCACATATTCCCGATCATTCCCGATTGGAAAGTTAGTCCACGGCTAGAGCAAGCCAGCCTTATATACTTACGATGGTGAACTTGTATAAAGATGAATAACCTCAGCAATGGGGTTTGACATGGATGCAAATGTCTTAAGGTATTAACGAAGTTAGACTGCAAGGATGATTCATGATTGTCCTAATTCAAAATGATTTATCGTATTTTTGATCACCAAGCGCCCATCACTATCAAAAATATGGTTCCGTACACAGATAAGATTGTTGAGAAATCCCATGTTAAGGACATCTCCTATACATGTCTCTTACTGTAAAGATTAATTATCACAATTTCTTGAATCGTCCCCTTTTCTATGAATATTTCTTGTTGGCTTTGAATCGATCTCGGAGGACAATGGGGAATCGTGCAATGGTGTTACAGTAACGAAGTACTGCAAATCAGTATATTTGCTACGTTTTGTCAACTATATTGGATAACCTCATCAGGCTGGAAATAAAGTTCACAAAAATAATACTGAATTTAACACTCATATAGCTCACAGATTTTCCATTTTAAACATTCATAACATGGTAATACCTTGCTGGATACTTCTTGATGAAAGTTACATTGTATAAAACTTTTTTAATTTCTTAATTTTGTAGACTAATGTTTCTAGTCTACTTGTCATACATCACACACATATTACATCTGTAGGGAGTCAGTCGCACGACATACAGGCGAATGCCAATGGATAGAGAGAGGCGGAAGATAGAAAAACGAGAGAGAAAGATATACAGGGTGTCCCAAAAGTCAGTTCCCTCCTTTAGAACTCGAAATTGGCTCCGGGGATCGAAAAATCCCGAAACACGTATCTCCTTAATCGAGGGGGAAGCTCGAATATGGTCTCAGAATTGACGTTGAATGTGACCTTGATGGTTTTTTGGAGGTTAGAACGTTTTTTTTCAAATGGGAACCCCTATTTTTGACTCCGGATTCTGAAAGAGCACAAAATTTTACGTCCAGATATGGCATCTTTGCCGATGTTTCAGATGACCTTTAGGGGTCATTTTGGGGCCAAAAGTATCTGGAGAGTGGATTAATTCACCACACCTAGTGCGATAGTCTTGTTTTGAGAGGTACCTCTCAGAGAAGTTCCTCAGCCTCATTCTGACCCTTGACGTGTAACCTTGAATATGACCTTGACTCACAAAATTCGGGATTGGCTCCGGGGATCGAAAAATCCCGAAGCACGTGTCTCCTAAAATCGAGGGGGAAGCTCGAATATGGTCTCAGATTTGACCGTGAATGTGACCTTGATGGTTTTTTGGAGGTTAGAAACGGTTTTTGCAAATGGGAACCCTAATAAAATGACCCCTTAAGGTCATCTGAAACATCGGCAAAAAGTCATATTTGGCCGTAAAATTTTGTTCTCTTACAGAATCCGGAATAAAAAATAGGGGTTCCCATTTGAAAAAACCGTTTCTAACCTCCAGAAAAACCATTAAGGTAACATTCAAGGTCAAATCTGAGACCATATTCGAGCTTCCCCCTCGATTTTAGGAGACACGTGTTTCGGGGTTTTTCGATACCCGGAGCCAATTTCGAGTTCTTAAGGGGGGGGGGGCTGACTTTTAGGACACCCTGTATAGAAGGAAAGAGTGGAAACAGTGGAGAGGAGCGAGGGGAGGGAAGAGGAATGAGAGCGCAAAGAAAGGGAAGGTAACGATATAGCGAGACATTGCAATCAGCTGTACAAATGATTATCCCAAGATATCATGAAAGATTCTATTGAGGTGACGAATATCACTTCTTAAATTGATATTATTTTGATCTTGGTTTATGAAAATCATCTCTGATAGAGTTCTTTTAGTAAAATTGAGATCTTGATCTAATATTTTCGTGTTTGACCAATCAAATTTATGATTCAGACTTCTCATATGTAATGATACTACTGAATTGAGATTCTTCATTCTTTGATGTTCCTCTATTCTGACTGACAACGCTCTTTTAGTTTCACCCACGTAGCTGGCAGGGCAATCTCAACACTGAAATTCATATACAACACCTGTCTTCTCGAATTTACTCAAACTATCTTTTCCCAATCCAATTATTTCTTAGAAGTTCTTATTGATTTCAGATAGTGTTTGTATATCATATTTGCCCAGAATATATGAACATTTGTGGAAAAAACCTTCGTGGAATGGGATGCTCGCAAAATCTTAGTTGGAATTAGAGGAGCGATCGGTATTTTGTGAATGTGAGTCCTGTTTGATTTTTTGAAGTCTGCTTCGTATGCATTTATCTATGAGATCTATGGGATAATCGTTCTGTATGAAATTTTTTCTACGAATTTCTGATGTGCTCTTCCAAAATTTTCACAAAAAAATCTATATAAGATCTTAAAAATTGTAGAATCAAAAATTTTTGCTATATCTTTTTTACTATGTATCGAGCCACTCTCGCAAAAGACTATGCGAAAATCTTGTCCGATCACAAACATGTAAAAAATTTAGAATCATCAAATCGCGCTCGACCACGCGGACATTAACTCCGAGCGATCCGGAGCACGAATCGTTCATCTGTGTTCCCTCCGCCATGTCTATCCGTTCGCCCTCAGCGTGGCCGTGGCTTTGTTTGTCGACGCGCGCCTCTTGTCATCGCGATGTATCATTGTGTATGGATAGGTATATATGTGCGGGACAGGTGCCGCGCATCGAGGCAATGAACTGGTGCATTACCGTGTTGCGGATCGTAATGCATGGCCTCGTTACAATCAGAGATAAGTGTTGACGAAGTGCAGTGAAAAAGTTCCGTGAACTCGAAGGACTCGTTGAGCATTTGTAATGCCGTCCCGAATTACTATGTAGACGCGCGTAACGAAAGGGCGCATTACGGAAAATGTCATAGCCTTTTGAACCCATGTAATGCAACGCAGCATTGCGGTTGATTATATTGTAATGCGCGACCTAATTACTTGACCAACGCGTACTTTTTCGTATATAAATAGGCTGGCGTAAATAAGGGGGGAGAAGTTTCCGCACCGCGCACGAAGCAAGACGTCCGTACCGACCCGATACGTCATTTTCGGGGCCGCACCACGACCTGGTGCGTCCCGTCTCGTAGAGTCACCCGAATATGTGTATGGCGAGTGAGAGAGCCATCCGGACTTAGCGGTCCAGAGCGTCGCGTGTGTGAGAAGTATGTACTTGAGGTGTGCCGCGGAATTTATAAAGTGGACCAGGCAGGGAATAAATGTCCCTTTGGGATGTTTAATGTGACATATGTGCGTGATTTTTTAAAGACCCCATCACCACTCCTTCCACCAGCCACCCCCTGCTTGCGTTATTTCAAAATTTTTCTTATGGAATTTTGGATGTGATGGGGAGCTGGCACGGTCAACTAAGTTGAATATAATGTTCTCTTTCTGATGAATGGTATGGTTAAATGAATGGTTGAGAATTCTGCCCGATGATATCGGCTTATGGTGCCAATCCGTGACGATTTCATCGTTATCTCTGATCAGCACTAGATCTAGGGAACTTATCTTATTGTCAACTTTAATTTCGTGAGTGAACTGTAAGTTAGGGTGGTACTCGTTGAACGTTCCTAGGACTGAATCTACCTGATCTTTTCTAACACATAGGGCCGTATCATCAACATTTCTATAGTAGAAAAGTGACTATGAATCATGGACTTCTCTTTATTTATTTAGACGAGACGTTTCTAGATCATCCATGACCAAGTCTGCGAACAATGGCGAGATTGGTGAGCCCATATAGGACTACCTTCGATTTGTTGATAGCACTTCCCATCAAACTCAAAAAATGTGTTAGCAAAAATAAATTTAACGCCTGAGCGAATCTCATCAAAGGATATTGTACACTTATCATGGATGTCATGAAAACGCCTATCTAAACTCAACAAAACCATTGCTAGAAGGATGTCCTTGAATAGAGAAATTACATCTTAAGAGATAAGCATGTAACCTAGGATTGGGACTTTTACGTCACGTAGCCTTCCTTTGAGATCTAAACTGTTGTTGATATGCGACTTGGGAATTTTGATACAATTTTTTAATTGTCTACAGAGTACTGTGGCTAGAAAGTTAAGGGGTGTATTTATCGTGGAAATAATAGGTCACAATGGTACATCGGGCTTATGGATTTTTGGCAAATATACTGATTTGCACATCGTTGCTGTAACATCATTGCATGGTTCCCCATTGTCCTCCGAGATCGATTCAAAGCCAGCGAGATATACTGTAAAGATTGTTCTCCGATTTGGTAAATTTATTGGCACAGAGTCTATTTATACAGAGAATCAAAATCCAGTGCGAATCCTGGAATCCACGAATCGATTCGCATTCAAATATTCCAGTCTTCAAATGGTACTAACGTCCCGGACGTTGGCTTATCATTAGTCATGGTATAATAAGCGATAGAAAAGCTCTTTCTACACTAAGGAAGATGATTCATGACAATCGTTTTCCTGCATCCTCTTCCAAATTGAATAATCGTTGCGATTAAAATCACATTGGTTTGTAGAATAATTTCATTAGATTTCCCAATTTTCTCTGAATTATATATGTCGTAGCCAGATAGGTAAATCAGCCAGTTGCGTAACTGACTAGTCAGTTGCGTAACGGGACCATAGAGATATTACAGATAGAGGAGGGAAGCGCAGCCTATACGTTTCTCCGCGAAAGAGAGAGAGAAAAGACGAGGAGTCCTCTTCCTTGTTCTCTCGCACCTGCGCGGCGCATCGCGCCGCCGAGACCAAGGCACATAGGCGCGTTGGAGAGGGGATAAAAGTGCCAAGTTTCATACCCCTGTGAACCTGGCCCGCCAAATTGGACCAAAATATGCTTGTGGTAGGCCGGAATTTGCTGAATTTGCTTGTCCAAGTCTCGAATTTTGGGCCGGCTGCGTTTTTGAGTTACGAGCCCTCAAAGTAGCCCAATTCCACCCCCACTCCTCCTTCCGTGCACTTACAGAAGTGCCCAGATCTCCGCGAATTTAGCTGCTGGAGGGACGCACGCGGGCTCAAATTGAAGCTTGAATTTTGGGCCATCACAAGCAATTATAAAAAATCCAAGTAATCGCGTTGAAGTACCAAAAAACTGCTCCCAGTGTCCCCGTGTATAAGCATACGGGCGGGTGGTCGGCGGAGAGAGGACAGTCGAGGGAGAAAAGGAGAAGCCCCGCGCAGACGCATCATCGTTCAAAAAACTTGTCTGCTGCGCTGATGATGTGCATCTGATCGTCGTCGTCGTTCATCACGCTGTGTTTACACCCGTACCGAGGTCGACGAGCACCCTGGGCACTGGCCCTGGACTCTCGGTGCTCTTTGGATGAATGCGTGTGTTACAGGGAGAAGCTGCGTGTCATCCTGGACGACGTCGCCAACATGTGCTGTGTGCCTGTGCGCCACGACGCGACGCCCGGGGCTCCACGCCCGACCTGGTGCACCGGCGGTGGTCTTCTTGCCCAGTCCTCTATCAAGCTACGGCTACGTCTTTTCATGCACCTTGCGCTTTAAGCCAATATTTGATGTATGTAGATTGAGCATATAAGATTCAATTCAAAGGCCTGGGAGCTTCAGAGTCAAATTCTTATCTTTTCGATATTGGGAAAGTGTCATCCAAGTTCCTGGTGTTAGAGCTCTGTTGCATACTCTTCCAAACAAGGAGGCAGGAATTCCATCACTTGAACCTGCCATCTCATCATGCATCAATAGCATTTCAATGAAAAGAATAACCCACCACTTGATCGTTCAATCAGTTTGAAGTGTAATATTAGTGATGCAAAACTTGGGTGACTCAATATTTTCAGAAGCGCTTTGACTCCTACAATTTCCAAGATGAAGATCTGTTTGGAGTTTCGTCAAAGCTTGAAAATGAGAACTTGTCAATGTTAGTGTAGGGATAAGATCATCCTGCCAAATTTGGATGTTCTGATATTCTTTAGTTCAATTCTACAGTAAACGCTATATCATTTCACTCACAGTTCTCATTTGAGTGTCTCATCTATCATTTTGTAAACTGATATCCGAGTCTACACATGACCAACACTTCAAAATCTTTTCACCTAGCACCGATTGCCTAGAAGTCTTGCATGTATACTAACAGTGTTGCAATGAAAAGACCTCAAAGCATTAATAGCACCAGATAGAAGTCAATGAATCTAAGTTGATGTCACTATTCTATTTGTTCCACTCTCAAAGTCAAGGGTGGAGTATTTCTTCACCAATTCCCAAAGAAAATTATTTAAACAGTGTGGGTATAGACAATTCATTTTAGACTTTGCATGATTCAAACATGAGATATGTAATTAGCCATAAATGATCGGCAGTACTTTGAATAGTCACTAGCACAATATGTGACTTTTGATTGTGCCTCTATTCTCACTGGAGAGGCTCTGAGTTGACCAAGTTCAGCACGTCATAGAACTGAATAAGCTGCAAGCCCTGCGCTTGTATAGTGCTGAGATTCCACTGATGTGAAACAATTACTGTAGGAATTTCAATCGCATGAAAAAGCATAAGATCAGTTT
This sequence comes from Eretmocerus hayati, assembly GCA_029851415.1. NCBI lineage: Eukaryota > Metazoa > Arthropoda > Insecta > Hymenoptera > Aphelinidae > Eretmocerus > Eretmocerus hayati. Next base: position 50,024,195 of record CM056743.1, read on the forward strand.
ATACCATACAATGTCTTCCAAGAATAAATGAGACAAGAGAACCATGAATCAAAATAGTAAGACTCAATTTCAATTCATGATGATCAACTCAATGTACAAAAACTTAACACATTTAGAGTCAAGGGAGAATAGTTTTTGGGGTCCACATAATCCTAAAACTATTATGTAAAAATGTCTTGGCCTCAAAGTATTGCTGAAAAAAATGCAGATAAGGCACATTCGCAATCACGGTACTTTTGTCTAGTCAAATTCCAACGAGAGCGTGATAAGACGTAGCTTGATAGAGGACTGGGCAAGAAGACCACCGCCGGTGCACCAGGTCGGGCGTGGAGCCCCGGGCGTCGTGGTGCACAGGCACACAGCACATGTTGGCGACGTCGTCCAGGATGACACGCAGCTTCTCCCTGTAACACACGCATTCATCCAAAGAGCACCGAGAGTCCAGGGCCAGTGCCCAGGGTGCTCGTCGACCTCGGTACGGGTGTAAACACAGCGTGATGAACGACGACGACGATCAGATGCACATCATCAGCGCAGCAGACAAGTTTTTTGAACGATGATGCGTCTGCGCGGGGCTTCTCCTTTTCTCCCTCGACTGTCCTCTCTCCGCCGACCACCCGCCCGTATGCTTATACACGGGGACACTGGGAGCAGTTTTTTGGTACTTCAACGCGATTACTTGGATTTTTTATAATTGCTTGTGATGGCCCAAAATTCAAGCTTCAATTTGAGCCCGCGTGCGTCCCTCCAGCAGCTAAATTCGCGGAGATCTGGGCACTTCTGTAAGTGCACGGAAGGAGGAGTGGGGGGTGGACTTGGGCTACTTTGAGGGCTCGTAACTCAAAAACGCAGCCGGCCCAAAATTCGAGACTTGGACAAGCAAATTCAGCAAATTCCGACCTACCACAAGCATATTTTGGCCCAATTTGGCGGGCCAGGTTCACAGGGGTACTCAAAAACGCAGCCGGCCCAAAATTCGAGACTTAGACAAGCAAATTCAGCAAATTCCGGCCTACCACAAGCATATTTTGGCCAAATTTGGCGGGCCAGGTTCACAGGGGTGCACTTCTACCCGGCACTTCTGTAAGTGTACGGAGGGAGAAGTGGGGGGTGGAATCGGGCTACTTTGAGGGCTCGTAACTCAAAAACGCAGCCGGCCCAAAATTCGAGACTTTGACAAGCAAATTCAGCAAATTCCGGCCTACCACAAGCATATTTTGGCCCAATTTGGCGGGCCAGGTTCACAGGGGTAAGTTTCATCTCAAAAAGTGAACTGTCAACACTATCCCCTCTCCGACGCGCCTATGTGTCTTGGTGTCGACTGCGCAATGCGACGCGCAGGTGCGAGAGAGAAAAAAAGAGGACTCCTTGTCTTTCCTCTCTCTCTTTCGTAGAGAAAAACCCACTTACAGAGAGGCTCACCTCTTCCCTCCTCTATCTGTAATATCTCTATGAACGGGACGCGGATAGTCAACTTCACGTAAACGTTTACTTAATATTCCTTTCCGTCTAGTTGTTAACGCAACTGTCTGAAAAAGTCCGCCAGTTACGCAACTGACTGTAGTATCTCTCACGGATAGGTATGTACATTAGTGCCGAATATGAATTCGGTACACTCGATACGTATCGCGATCACGGCTCAACGATACCATGTAAACACATACTTGCAATATCGACGTTGGATCCCATGGGACACGGGTATCAACAATTTCACGATCTATCCATTTACGTACTCGTCTCCGCAATCATACGACTGTTCGAGCTCAACAATGGTGCCTTCGCAGTCGCTCAAGTAGATTCGCTGTATTCCTATGATTCCTGTGTTCCTGTGTATATTGTTCAGACTTTTACTGATTATGATGGAGACTGTGATAGATCGTGAGCTTCCTGAAAACAAATCAAAGAGTCTAACAGAGTCTCACAAGCTCATAATGGGACGATTAGACTAGGCGAAATCACCGCCATTGCTGGAAAAATCATCCTGATGGAATTATTTTGCGGGGTCCCCCCCCCCCCCCAACACCCTTCTGAATCCGAAAATCGAAGTTGCCAGCGCAAGCACCCATTGTTAGCATTGGGAAAACAATGGGTTATCACTTGAAAACATGATTTTTTGCTATTGCGGATATCGCCAAAAAGATCCCAATGAACAACTTTCCGCTTTGACAACATCAGATTTTCACGTTTTGTGTTAATGACAGGAGAGATTTCCTGTCTCAGATGATCCGAATCATCTCGAAAAATTGTTTCTGAACCGATGAAAGTCGATATCGCCAACTTGTCTCTACAATTTCAGTTTAAACAATTTTGCAATAGAATTTCGTTTCGCAACGTGATGTTCCGATTCAGAAGAGTCTTCGGGAAAGAACCTCGCAGAAAAATTCCAGCAGAATAGTCTTTCCAGCGATGGCAATGATTTCGCCTACTTTCGATATGGAATCGAAACTATCCCAAAAAAGTTTAAGCAATTTCAGGCAGGGAACCCCAGAAAGAGCAAATCTCTTATCGCTCTTTTCTGTTGTTTGTTTGTTTGTTTGTTTAATCTTTATTCTATTTTCTGGTGTGATATTGATTACAGAGTAGTTGAATTGATACAAGAAACTAAAACTAGAGTTCAAGTCGAATGATAGCAAGGAGTGTAACAAATATGTTGTCAAGTAGGAAGGCAAAGCATGTTAACGTGTCAAAGTTTTTGTAATTCATCAAAATACATCTGGTTGAGAGTTCCATCAAAATAAATATGGTTGAGGAGTTAGTAATACATTACGACTATTAAATTTAAGACAAAATAAAATGGAGACAAAAGCGATGAGGACAATTCTGCCGTGTTACGGAAGAACCTCCGTAACTCCATTTCCGTCAAAAATGAGTTATTGGTATCGTTTGACGCGAAACAAAACTGCATTTCATCATCAAAGCCAAATTTGAAAATCTTCAAAATTGTTTAAATAATGGCGTTTACGAATTCTGTAAGAAACTGAATGTGAAAGAGAATTGATGATAATTATATTCAAAAACCACGCAAGCACCAAAAATCCCGTATCTCCCAAAGTCTTGAGTTGGAGATACGTTATTTTGGCACTTACGAGGTTTTTCCGTGTCACGAGCTATCCTACAGCAATACAGGACGAGACCGTTGTGATACGTAAGAACCTACAGATGGATTTACGTGGGTTTTGCGTACCGTCAAATTGGGTAACTTTAGTACAGTGGGTGCAACTTTGGTACACCCCTGAAAAATGACTTTCAGAGATGCGTTCGGCAAGGTAAATGATTCTATCGCTCTGAAACCTCTTCTCCCCCCTCGACACACACATAAACAATGTGTTGAACCACCGCAGATCCCGCGTGAATGATTGTAAGTTTTTTTCAGAAAGGGTGATTTAGCAGCGATGCGCGAGTGGTCCAGTTGATGTACCTGGCAAGAAGTGTTTCGGAACGATCTACGGATGAATAATGCTACATTTCGACCACATATATCACCATATTGAAGAAACCATCGTCACATTGGGGTATTTGAAGCATTCGGAATTTTAATGAATGAAAAACAGGGGAAAAAACCATGAAAAAGTGTACCAAAGTTACCCCACTCTACGTAAGAAGCATGAGGATAGGGTAACTCCAGTACAACTTCCTATGACAGCTTCTAGAAATTTCACCTTGAGTCAAGTGATAGTCTACGAGGTTTTAGGATGTTTCAAACAGCTTAAAATAAGACTTCTCTACGATTGAAATTAGTTCACTCACATGGTAGTGGGTAGAGTTGAAATATTTTGTAAGTGTACCAAAGTTGCCCCATCGGGGACTAACTTTGGTACACTTCTTCAACTGCTAATAGCTCAGGCTTAAACTCATCAAATAGAACTTTGTAGCCCGTCAATCGAAAACTGAAACTGCAAGCTTGAGATTGACCACTAACAGAAGTGGGTTGTGTCAATGTATGTTAAGATACCGAGCCAAAGAAAATTAAAAGTACCGTCAACCGGGGTTATTTTGAACAGACGGGGTAACTTTGAACACTCGGGGTACAAGTTTTGAACGCTCAAGATCAGTATAGTAGGGATTCCCTATGGTTCCAATACCAATTTTCTCCGCTAGGAGCGTGCTTGAGCAATGATTTACCCCGGTGTGCAGGCCCCGATCAGATGTGTGTTCGTTCATAACGAACTTTTTCGAAAAGATGATTTTGATTCGAAAAAAAGTTGCTCCAAACAATTGGTCTCGTTCGAGCACTTCCACGGCGAATCCAAGGTAATGGTGCTATATTTCGTTGATCCATATCGATATCTTCAGGAATCCATTGCTACGTTGGTGTATTTTAACCCTAATTCAATTCTGTGACGTGAAAACTGACAAGTACGTGTTTTTTTTGGATACCGGGGTAACTTTGAACACCTTGCGTGTTTCGACAAGGTGACTCTGAACACTCTGATTCATAAATCTCTGCGAATATTTGACTCAATTTGACTCTTTCTTCTAACTCCCACTAAGTACATAGTGTGAAGTACGGGGTTTTGGGGGGTGAAGACAGTCTCGACAGAAAGATGATATTTACTCCCCAAACTTTAGCCGTTCAATTTAAAAATTGGTTTTTGGGCCTAGAGTTTCCTCCAATAACCCAGGATTCATAGTTGACCATCGATTCATTAACATCATGGCGCTAATTCTAAAATACTATTTCTAAATCCATTACACTGAACTTTCAATCACGGGTTTCGGAGATCGTTCACAAAATTTCAAGTATACTGGAATAAATTAAAACTCACTTTTATTCTTTCCATGTCAAAGATCGGATACAGGGCTGTTACACCAATATTCCAAGAAAATCTGCTAAAAAATACTGTCTTTGAGACATGGTGATCCGGCTAATGGTCAGGAAACAAAGAGGCCGAGTACAGCTCGCTGCTCTGCTTAAATACAATTTTCTTGAAGGTCTAAAGGCTGAATCGTCAAATTTGATCGATGAATCATATTTGGACACCTTGATATTCTTGTTGCGAAGGCAGAGCAATCCATATGATTCGGGGGTATTCCGTCGACGTGTGGCATTTGTTGATTGGAGGATTTGTCTCGCGTCATTTAAGGGGAAATTTGACATTGAGCTATTTGGTACAATATTCGAGATCACAAACGCACATCTATTTCTCTATTCGTTATCAGTACAGAACGTAGTTAATTTTGTAATCTAAAAGAGTCTCGATATTATGAGACATTCATACATACTTGCGTCGTCTATACTATGAGTGACTTGAAACGCCGTACATTTGGGATTGGTAACAATAGCTGTTTTCAGGCAAGAACCGTTTCATCATCCATCCACACATTCGTTCGGGGCCCCGATTCACTCTTACATGCGCACTATCTCACATTTTCAATATTCATCCGTATCATATTTTGTCTTTCAACGATGATATTGCCTCACGTCCATAAAATAGTTCACGGACTGGTTTGAAAAACTGAGCGATCTACTATCTTTTATACATCTCATTTCTAGCCAAGCAAAGACACTTTCGCGGATGTTCGCGGTATTCCCGCGGACATCACACCCCACCACTTAAACGCTTTCGTCTAGTTGACAAAGTCGACTAGAAGAAAACGTAATTTGATACTCCTTCCATTGATCGCAACTCCATACAGATCATACCTGCACAACTGCGGGATTGTATGCATAGCGTATGTAGCACCATTGAATGTAATGATTTTTGTGGAAAGAAGTCCAAGGCCCCTCTTCGCCGCGGGTGAGAACTCAGGATCGGAAAATGAATGGTAGGAAAGTATCAGGCTCGTTTCAATAGGGAAATTTATAGTTTCGGGAGGGGTATATGATCTCAAATAACGATAATTGTAATCTTTTTGTCTTTGAGAAAATACGATGAGTAGGGTACTTTTTTCGATTTTCGAGGACTTGGTTTGGAAACTGTTGAAAAAAAATTGTAGTTTCCATGAGAGATGATCTCATATTTTGTTTCATGTCCAACGTGTACTATTTTCGCAACCTTTTCGATCAGGCAAAGGAAAACGTCCAGGTGGGATCCTCTGGATAGCCAACTTAAGAGTTGATAAGGGATCCAGATCCCTGCCGTGGCATTATAGGATTTTGATCCATTGTGCCATACGGTGGATCTATACCAGTTCTATGACAGCCATCGGGTCTCTCAATCGAATCTTCTGGACTGTCATTGACAGTCTAAGCGAAGTTCGAAACGAGTCAAGGCTGCAGGACAATATCATTAACTCTGCTTACGAACTCAATTTTTCTTTGAATTCCTTGGGTTTCTCAAGTTCAATAAAAAAACTCACGCACGTCATTGTTGAATGACCAAATTGTAGGAGTAGTGAGGGATTGGGTAAAAGTTGGCGTCGGGATGATGGAAAATTTCGAGCTTCCCCTTAGGCGAAGACAAGCTTCAAAAGTCCCGAAACCACACTCCGTCCCCCTGAGATTACAGAGATCCGTTACTGCTCAAGGTGAATCCGAAATTAGGTTGCGCATCAATGGGAATAGAGAATTCTTGGTCCAATGCCCTTAATGCTTTTTACATGGATATTGATTCTTATTACTATTCTTCCGCTCTATGATACATGATTTAAGAATTGTGGTTGAATTTCCAGTTACATAAAAATCGTTCTTGCTGTAGGACTAAATAAAAAAAATAACCTTTATGATCATAAGGTTGAGCACTCTAGCCCCAAATATTGAATAATACTAATTAATAATATAAACAGTAAGATCTCTTTAATATGATCTATCTAGTAGCGAAGTCGACAGCAAGTTTTTTTGTCCTTATGATCTCTACGCATCATTTTTGAATGGACCTCACCGAACCGGGTCTCAAAATGTTCTGCATTGTATTATGCTTCTATAATGAGTGATTTGTTGCACGTAACAAAGGCGGAGACTTCACTAATGTTTGAGACTCAGTGCGTTGTGGTCATAAAATGAGGATACAAACTATCTTTTTGCAATCATGCGCCAGAATATTTGGCTTTCTTCGCAGAGTTCACCCAAAAGACTAAATGAATATCATAATCATTTGACGATCGTTTCTTTTTGGGCTCTGTTCACAAGAAGTTCTCGAATATCGTAAAATTTTTCTTCTATAGAACTGGGATCAAAGTCGAAACTTATTCGAATCCATGAATTAAAATCACAAGGATTTTTAAGTCCTAGGTTTGTCAGTGATTGAGAGTGGCGTTCTTTTTTTCTCAAGATTACGGATTTTAAGTTGGCGAGTTTGTGAAAGAATGTTCTATTAAACGCTCTGCCTTTCGTTCATGAGTTGGTTTGGGTCAACATCACTCTAAAAATATATTTGAAAAGTTTCCAGGGTATAATTGAGTCTGAACTAAAAATTATAAAATGTGATTACTCCGCGATCGATAGCTTCAAGTGAATCTACATCTCGACTATTGTAAAGCAAAAATAAAATCAGACATTGCTAACTAATTCCACGATGAGTATGAAGTTGATATACAACTTGAAAACTGAAAGAATTTTGAGATTAGAGCAAGAACAGCAAATTCAGGTTGTGGATAGGTGCGCCTTGGAGAACCAGCCATGACTTTTAACTCAAAAACAGCTTGGAGTTCGAGAAATACTGTGTTTTGTAACTTTCTCGAACGTCAGACAGAATTTACACGAGCAGTATTTGTCAGATTGAGTAGTTTTGGTACGATTTGACGAACTGCACCTCAATCAGTGGTGAATCGAAAGCTCACAGTTTCAAATTTAGATTGACTGTCTGCGAAGTTCATTTTGATGTTTCTATCCAGAGCTTTCAACAGTTCAGGAAAGGTATAAGGTTAGTAGGCTCGATAGTCAAAATGCTTAGATGTGTGTTATAAAATGAACCCAAACCAAAGTCATGGCTAGTTTCAAACACCGAATCTTCCAAACTAACGACGGGGTACCTGAAAGAATAAGTTAATAGCGATAAGTATTAGGTAATTCAGGTATATAAGTGAGTAGTTCTCCCAACCAGTTGGAGGGGTTGATAGTATGAGATCTATGGTGTTGAAGTTTGAAACGTTTCAATACAACGAAATGATTAACCTGACACCCTCAGATAGTTTTCAGAGCTTAAATTCAGGTCTTTTTGTTCTGAATAACAGCAAACAATTTTTGGTGTGATAAATTCCACCAATGGTTAGTGATTTGAGTCTTGAAAATTCTTCAATTTCCTGAAATTTTATTTTATCGTTGCAAAAAAACGTTCCAAACTTCAACACCATATGAGATCCTACGTAGATTTGTTTGACATTTCATAAAAATTACGCGAGTTTGAAACATTTGCAGTTCATACAAGACTTAGATGGGTAGAACTAGCGTGTTTTTTTTTTTTTCAAAACTCGGGGTAGCTGTGAAACACTTGTTCATGTTCTCCCAATTCTTTTCCAACATCCATATCATCATCGAATTCTATTTTCTCGAGTGGTCATTCATAAAAACTTCAAAATGAGCTGAGGAAGTTCACATCCTGACCCACGGAAACCGGGTTTTCAAAATTTCTGTCAGAAATTGTCTTTGGACGTATTCTCCTCCTTAAAAAGTTCCGTGGCGCGGACGGCGAAGCATGACGAAGGTATCTTTCCTACTATCAACCAAATCGACTTTTACAACCGGTCAATGGAAAGCTGAGATACTGAACTTCTAATTAATGATGGTGAGAATTGACTGAATGTTTGAGTTGACGAATAGATGAACGAATCAATAATAAATGGAAACTCCTGTCCCAAAGTTATCCCAGACCGATATCGACACGTTATTTTAAGATCCGGAAACACTATTGGAGTTGGTATGAGAGATCGTAGCCGGAGGTGATATTTATTGAGCTCGTTGTCCCAGTGCTATGGAATTTTGCATTGCTGTGATTTATCATGTTTTAGTTAAAAACTACGGCCTATTAGTGATCAAAACGTACCATTAGTAACATTAGGTATATTTTCGCAATTTTGATAAGAATTTTGATGGGAGACAAATTTTCAGGACCAAAAAAAAAGTTTGGTGTCCATTCTAACTCAACTTCTTGTACTAATCAGCTGGCAAATGTAAGGTACCTGGATTTGGGGCAAGAGAGAAATTCACCGCAAATTATTTAAACCGAGAGTCACCCCTCCCTATATGAGTATTAGCGCGAAAACTTACACGCTTTGGTCCTTAAGATTCAGGAATTGGAAATTGATGCCCCATATCTCGCCCAGGTATTCAATAGTTAGGCATCTTTCTTTGGATATTTGTTTGACAAAGAGACTCAGAGTGAATTTGGGATGCGCTATTATGATTATCAAGAAAAAGTCTCATTTTCAGTGAAAATCTCATGACAAGACAAAGGTACATGGCTCGGGGTCTAATCTGAGCATTGTGGATATAAACCCTATAACAAATCATTGGATCAGGATTGTATCTCGGGGAAAAAAAAAATTCGGGAATAACCACTGCAACGATTACTTTGACTGCTAGCTCTAAGAATATACGTGTGACTGCAGATATACAGCGGACTTGGCATTCCGCCCCTCAAATCTTCAGAAGAAAGATAAGCGCACAGATCGACCTGAAACTTTGGGACCAAGTGTATTGCAATAGAATACGCGTAAAAGAACTCGAATGGAATGATTTGAAGCTTCTTGTTGAAATGTAAAGTCATAACACGTTCCGTGTAAGTTTTTGTGATAATTTTCATATATTTGGGTGATTACGCCGAAAGCAGGATTTTTTTTGTTGAGGACAAAATCGTCGACAGGAGTGATTTGGGTCAGAAAAATTATTTCAGCCCTAGAATAATTTCAGCGGGTCTTAGTAGTTGATTTCCACTTGTTTGGGCACAAAATGGGAGTGCCTAGAGCTACGTATCTCAAAATTAAAGCCAGACGAGGATATAACAAGTTTATTAAGGGGTCACACAGGGGGGCGGGATTAACAGGGACGGAATCGACATTTTGCCTCAAAAATTATTCCCACGGCTCGACGAGTAATCGTAGACTCTTTTTCGCATAGATCTGCTCTAATGCAAACAAATCCTGACAACAAGAAAATGTGTTCTATAAAGCGATATGGTGCCTTAGGGAGGAGCACAGCATTGGGACGGAATCGACCAAAAATTGTACTCCACTCTGAAAACACGCTCATGTGATGCGCTTGGACGGGGATTTGAGTTTTCTGGTGATGTCGGGCATGAATTAGGTGTATTCGGGTGTCTAGATGACAACCTCATTGGTTACAAAGGCTCAACAGACGATTGGGGACCTTGCCAATCTGATAAGTGATGTGCAAGCGATTTCGGTGCAAACTCGTCCTCGAAATGTCGGATAGCCGTGCGCGAGCTGAGGGGAAAATTTGGATTCGCAAAGTGGTGGATTATGTTATTTGAAGTATTACAAAGCTACATATAGGGATTTTCGACTCTGCGTATGCGTCGTAATGAATTGAAAAGTCGAAGTTAGGTTGTCTATAGGGGACGCAATTGATATTTCGACCCTTCATCAAGCACTACAAGATACGGGAATGTTGGGATCGTCCCAAAAACTATCAACATAGATGCGTACCAATAGGATACACCCCAAAAAATTGTTATGGAACCTTTTTCAAGTCGTAGAAACTTGGGGGAACTTGGAACATGGAAAATCCCACTTTCAACGGAATCACTCATATTCATTATTCATCTCATACTCTCTGTGAGGAAACCGAGGCGAAAATTCGCAATACCATGGATTTGACAAAACCCGAGTGTGAAGCTATTACGGTATACGCTGCATATGTTTTACTAAATCGGTTCAGAATCTTGGATTTAATGAGAGATCAGAAAGAGCCTTACACTGAGTCAATGCCAAAGAAAGAATTCCTCATAATGGCGTGAATTGATCACCAGGATGAGTGGGAAATCGGGCAAGCTCGGTATAATATTTTACACTGAATTACATATAAGTGTCTCGTGAAGAAAACAGTAGGATCTGCTACTGAACTCATTTGGAATCCCGCTGACTCAAAAGCTACCGGAAACAGCATGGAATATCTTGGGATTTTTTTTGGTAGTATGCACGCCTAGTTCTGACCCATCTACGACCATGACCTTCGAATAGCGAAGAAAAAGTATGAATCAAAACGAGTGAACCTTATTTGAACAAACATTCTCACCTCTGCCGGAAAGTATTGGAGAGAAAAGGAGAAAAATTGTCTCAGTACTCCGGATAAGCCTTTGAAATGATGAATTTTGAGGGAGAAATGGTTTTTGAATTACTTGGAGATTTTGGATTTTTCGAATGTGGAAAATATCTTAGTGATATAAGTATTACAGAAAACTTGTATATGTGGTCCTTGAACTGTTGAGATACCGTGATTCATTTCATAAATTAATGATCTGGAAACTGAAAGTCGAACCGAATTGAGGCGATACGCTCTTGGAATATTGATATAGTATATCATTTTGGTACAGGACATTTAAAAATCTGATGAAAAACGAATGGAATCAGAGAAGCTGTGCTTCCGTGTTTTAAAACTGTGAAATTTGGATAAACCTACATTGAAGAATCTATAATTTGAGAGTGACTGGCATGAGCTTCGGACGAAAGGGCTTAGCTGTTGATATTGTTGATTTATCACGCTGGTATTATTTTCACAACGTGGTTGACACGCAAACTGACTCCGCAAGCTATGATATGTGTCAACACGCATGTGAAAGAGGAGAACGCTGAGAACCCCGACAAGGAGAGCATACAAAAACGTCACAATTGACCTGTCTCTAGATTTTTGGATGGTTGGTTTTTCGTCCGATGGAGTACGGTTTCTCAATCCTTTAGAAACAATGTTGTCTAACGGCTCCGATTTTTCTATTGGAACGATCTCTTTAGACATGAATGATCTTGAATAATATTTATCCTCTACAACATTTCCACTAAATCTAGTCTCGCAGGCGATATTTCTACTCAATTCGAAATCTACTGATCGATCTGAATCCTGGTATCTATTAGGCTCGAGATCTACAATATCTTTGTAAATGTGATCAGGGGTCATCTTGATTTTCGAAGAGGTCTCGGAGAATTTATACCCCTGGGCGAATCTGAGAGATGCGGAAATTGCTTCTTTCATACTTTTTGGCCTATGTTTGAAATAGACTGATACTTCGGTGAAAAATCTTTCCAGGAACGATTCTACCACGAAATCTCGGATCATTACCCGGAAATATTTGTCGAAAATACCATTACATTTCGCAATACTGATCAACTGCTACCCAAGTCCTTCCAATTCTATTAGAAAAAAGAAATAATACTCTCTCCTTCTTTCTGAAATGAAGATCCTATTTTGCCGACTAATTGCGGGATAGATTTGTTAGTTCTGAATGAATGGAAGTACATTTTGAATTCTTGGTGAGTAGCCACATTTTGAAACAGCCAACACTCACGCGCGTCGTCTCGAAGTTCTGATATAGTCATCTCCATGAGAATGTGTTCTGAGACGCATGCGGGGTAAAGAATGCCTACCAGATTTTTACAACAGTTTTTGTCATGTGGATTTTAGCACGGAAACAATCAATTAAATAGAAGAACGCGAATTTTCCAAGGAGATTTCACGCATCAAACGAGATCATAAACAGATCCAATCGAAACCTTTTTGGGACGGATTTCCAGAATTGAGACATAATTCAAGCAGACTTTTTGTAGATTTCAACCGCAAAAAAAAAAATTTCGGGCTTAGTTTAACTATGATTCTCTAAATTCTGGGCTTCGAAACAGATTTCGAAATATTTTGCTTCGGAATAATTATTAAATTTCGGGCGTGGGAACGGGTCCCGGGACTCACAAATTTTTATACGAAACTCTGCAAATTTTCTGATAAAGTCACAAATCCGAGCTCTGATTGATAATTAGCAGATCTTGGGTAGAATTGGACAAATCCCTAGCGTACAAACAAATGGAAATCGTTGAATTCCATGCAGAAATACTGAGCTGGATGGATTTTGTAACGTATCCCGAGCGCCACAAGAGCTCGCAAATACACTAAACTGGACTGACGGATTTTCTGACGTATCCCGGGCATCACAAGAGCTTACGGGTATACTGAACTGAAGGGATTTTTCGGCGTATCCCGGGCATCACAAGAGCTTACGGGTATACTAAACTGGACTAACGGATTTTTCGGCGTATCCCGGGCATCACAAGAGCTTACGGGTATACTGAACTGGACTAACGGATTTTTCGGCGTATCCCGGGCATCACAAGAGCTTACGGGTATACTAAACTGGACTAACAGATTTTTCGGTGTATCCCGGGCATCACAAGAGCTTGCGGGTATACTGAACTGAACGGATATTTTTTTTCGTCTTCGAGAATTCAAACGATTCTCAACGGTAGTTCTTAGACGGAATTCTTTAGATTTCAGAGACAACAGAAATTTTTTCAAACAATATCATGAGAATAATGATCGGTTGTGATTCTTGCCTCGAGATTCTCGAAACTGTACGGGTATCGGATCATCTGAAGCTCTTTCATGAAGATTGTATTTGATTCCAAGAAAAAGACAGTTAAATGAATTTGCTGATGAAACTCGAAATAATTAGAGGCTTAAACTTGTTCGAGACATGTTGCTATCTCCGATAAATATTATTTCTTCTGCGATCCGGAGTAAAATTTGAATTTTTTTTTTTTTTCTTGTTTTACTATTCTTCGGCACGAAATATGATTAGAGCAATGTAATGAATGATAAATAATGAGTTCGCTGGTCAAAAATGATCCTCACCGGGGCCTCCATTGTGAAGTACGGGGTTTTGGGGGGTGAAGACAGTCTCGACAGAAAGATGATATTTACTCCCCAAACTTTAGCCGTTCAATTTAAAAATTGGTTTTTGGGCCTAGAGTTTCCTCCAATAACCCAGGATTCATAGTTGACCATCGATTCATTAACATCATGGCGCTAATTCTAAAATACTATTTCTAAATCCATTACACTGAACTTTCAATCACGGGTTTCGGAGATCGTTCACAAAATTTCAAGTATACTGGAATAAATTAAAACTCACTTTTATTCTTTCCATGTCAAAGATCGGATACAGGGCTGTTACACCAATATTCCAAGAAAATCTGCTAAAAAATACTGTCTTTGAGACATGGTGATCCGGCTAATGGTCAGGAAACAAAGAGGCCGAGTACAGCTCGCTGCTCTGCTTAAATACAATTTTCTTGAAGGTCTAAAGGCTGAATCGTCAAATTTGATCGATGAATCATATTTGGACACCTTGATATTCTTGTTGCGAAGGCAGAGCAATCCATATGATTCGGGGGTATTCCGTCGACGTGTGGCATTTGTTGATTGGAGGATTTGTCTCGCGTCATTTAAGGGGAAATTTGACATTGAGCTATTTGGTACAATATTCGAGATCACAAACGCACATCTATTTCTCTATTCGTTATCAGTACAGAACGTAGTTAATTTTGTAATCTAAAAGAGTCTCGATATTATGAGACATTCATACATACTTGCGTCGTCTATACTATGAGTGACTTGAAACGCCGTACATTTGGGATTGGTAACAATAGCTGTTTTCAGGCAAGAACCGTTTCATCATCCATCCACACATTCGTTCGGGGCCCCGATTCACTCTTACATGCGCACTATCTCACATTTTCAATATTCATCCGTATCATATTTTGTCTTTCAACGATGATATTGCCTCACGTCCATAAAATAGTTCACGGACTGGTTTGAAAAACTGAGCGATCTACTATCTTTTATACATCTCATTTCTAGCCAAGCAAAGACACTTTCGCGGATGTTCGCGGTATTCCCGCGGACATCACAATAGATTCAGAAAGTCAACAAAGCTTTTTGCCCCTCCATAAAAGGGTTCGAGCTTACGCTGCTTTCAACTATGAAGGGCAAGTATTCCCGGTTAAAATGACAAAAATGACCAAAGAAGGACCTTTCATATCGTTCATGCAAAAGTCTGGTCTGAAATTCTGGAAATGGCCAGAACAGAAAGATGAAATACAATATCCCTGGTCTGATGTATTAGGTTGTATATCAGCTCCCAAGGCTACCTCAAAGCTTCAAAAGGCAAACTATGTAGTTCCTGAAGTTTCCAAGTATTGGTGAATAGACGTGCCTCAACGAGAACTTCAAGCCAGGAAATATCGTCCAGCTGCAGTATAACTGATGAGCTCACAAGAATATTGGATGTAGATTTGGTTGAGTCGTGATTATTGACCAAAGGAATATTATAATCATTAGTGGTCATGTATCTATCAATCAGTAAAAGCAGAAATACGACTTAGGTATTTTTATCATCATTGAGACACAAACAAGTGTGAGAACGAGTCAAATATCCATTCATCCGTGAGAAAATTCAGTGGTTTCATGTAGAAATGTTGGAGTTTATTCTGACTTGGCACGAGTCAAATTTTGATAGAAACGTGCAGGTTTATATTATCTGTATGTCTCGCGATTGCATTCTTGTGAAAACGTGTGAAAATGTGATCTAGGTTCCCAATGACTTTGTCAAAATTTATTCCAGGTTTCTGATGTTTTTATACGACGATCAAACTTTGGAAAGCATCGTTATGGCTCTTCCATTCTTGTCGAGTCAACTCTAGTTCACTGTAAAATAGGGAATTCTGTTCAATTCGGACTCTGATTCTATTGTCATGTACATGCGTGCACGCGGTCAGTATAGAAACGTTAAAAGGTGATCGCTTCCATTTTCATCTATTGCATACGACTTACTGATCGTAGAATTTTTACACGAATTATATTTTTTTCTCGAGAACATGGGGTATTATGAAAAAGACATCCCTTCCACGATCACAAAAATAGACTAAAAAAATCAGGCTGACAGTATATCACAGATGGGTTGGACAGCAAACGAAAATGATCTCAAAGTCGTTCACTTTTAATTAATTCTACTCATACTTCCAATATTCTTCTTATTTTACGACTCTTATTGATTGTTCTTATTCACTTTCTGTGAAAAATGTTGGGGAAATGTAGCCTCTTTTGCAATCATTGTTCTGTGGTACCTCCTGATCGAATAAATTGTTGTTTCTCGTATCAAATAAATAATTATTTTTCGATAAATCTGTTTTACGGATCCCTCGTGGAGATCACTTGATTTTCAGAACGCTTCACTCGACTTTTTCGAATGTAATCGAGAATTTGACGTTTCGATATTCGGTAAGAACTTTTCGAGGGTGGATTTTTCGACGCAAGTGAATTTTCGTGATATTTATCACGATGCAGATGATTTCTGGGTGTCACTCATCCATTAATTAAGCCTTCGTTGAAACTTCAGACAACTCAAGATGAGTTTGGAATATTTTCTCTGGGATTTTTGATAACTGATGGGCTTTTGATCCATAGTGCAAACATAGCAGGTCGAGTGTACATCATGGGGATAAATAGAGAGCAGTACAACTATTCGCTATTGAGGGTTCTCACGTTTGGTTACTTAAGTGTTCAAAGTTACCCCAACATGGCGGGGTAACTTTGAACCCTTACGAAATGCCCATAACTTCGGTCTAGTGCATCTAATCGGACTCTAGTGTAGCGCAATGGAAAACTAAGATGATAAGCTTTCAATTGAACCCAGATACGATGCCCTTATAATGTAAGATGTACAAATTACAAGGAGATTACGAGAAAAATTTTCGAAAAGTGTTCAAAGTAACCCCGGTTGACGGTAACGAAATCGTACCAAATTTACCCAATTTGTCGGTACCATTTTCAAGTACTCGCGAGCTCGCGCGAATACCGTAAGCGCCATCGGACAAAGTTTGACGCACAACACCGTGCCGTGATTTCGAATCAAATGTTCAATTTGTTTGATAGATGACCATGATCAAGGTATGGGACATCAAATGGCATTATATTCAGTATCGGTTGCCATTACGCACTTGATGAGCGAGATTGTAAAGCTACATGAAGTCGTGCTGGAACAAACAGAATAATTTGAAGAAATACTCATTTTATAATTTGAATTCGAATTTGAATTTAATACCAGGTTGATTTTTACATCAACAAATACCTGGAATGTACCAGGTACTCCTGCAGAAGGTGCTGAGAGCTCCTGTGCGCAAGCTGGATTCCCTATAGTGTAGACGAGAAATCCATCTCTGACACTTCTTTTTTATTGAGGCGAGGTGTACGGAGGGTAAATTTTACATCTCCACTGGACCTACAGTTTAAGGTGGGATCCGAACCACCGAAACCATAATCTATAATCTATACATTTATTTTACATTGACGAAATGTTTCTGATACATCTAATCTAGTCAAATATTTATATATCAATATACTTTGTTGTAATTTCATTAACACGTTCGCTGCGGCGGGACCCACGGGTGGGTCCCGGGCGTCCTTTGTGTGCGGCAGATTTCCGTCCTATGGAATTTAACATTGCGTGGGACCCACCCGTGGGTCCCGCCACACACAGGGGAGGAACTGCAATTTTCACCGTCGCAGCGAACGTGTTAAAGACTTGGTAGTAGAACTCTATGCCGTATTTCATTCACTCTGATAATAATTATTGACCAAAATTGAATGTTGTTGTATGGTACATATTCATGGAGAGTATATTCAGTCGAAATTTACTAAGTGCCTGGAGATACGTGGGTCTTGCGTACAATTTTCGTCCGACGGAGGGCGCAGACAGAGCGGCGCGGGAGATACGTGGTGGATACGTAGGTTCTTCCGTATCACAATCGATGCCTCAAACATCATATCTTCATTTTCGTGGCGAATTTGTTCATGGATTTGATGAATTATTTGAAAGATACATTTAGGAGGCGAATAAATTAAGGTTAGCGTTTTTACCCCATAAAAATATTCATAATTGAGAAAGTTATAAGCAAAAATGTTTGAGGTCGATTTTCTCAAATCGGCCAAAATGGAGTCACGTAGGTTCTTCCGTACCACGGCAGAATTGATATTCCTTCACAAGTCGTTGTGTCGGACATTCCACTCGCTTACACTGAATTGTTTCCAAAAATTTTTTTTCAGCAAAAAGAAACATAAATCAAGAATCAAAATCCCAAATTGGAGTACAATAAAGTAAAGAAAGCAAAACTATAGTGTCATTCAGTAGGAGTAATTGCTCTACCGTTAGCGTTTTAACTTACTCGGTGTATGTAACTATTTTAATTATCTTACTCGGAAAATCTTAGATCTATATAGGTGAAGCCAAAATGATCGTTTAATGATCATTCCAAAAGATGATCATTTCGTGAGTGCTTCAAGCTCAATAAGGGAAAAGGAAAAGCCCTCATTTATTATGCGGGTTCGCCAGTCTTCTACGTCACGTTTGAAAAGCTCCTCCCGGATAAACTGTTTCACGAGGCTGAGGTTGTCTGCATTGAAATCAGAAACATTGAAAGAATTCAAGAGGTCCGACCCGCGAATTAAAAAAGAATTCTTCCACGCCTTTGTGCTTGTTTTTGAATACACAAGTAGTTCGCCGGGGTTCCATCGAATTTGTTGTGAGATTTGATGAAAGTTGGTGCTGGAAGTCACTTAGCCAGAAATGGTGAAAACTTTGTATTTATATCACAAAATGTGATGAATTAATAGTAAATCAGTGGAGATTATTATAACGAATATATCAGTAAATAAGTATTCAATCAATTTGAACCAACACTCTTCAACCTCGGCCTCGTATTAGCTCCCATTAATCAATACATCCCAGAGCTCACACCCAATTTCCTTCTCGCGATAATTTACCTATCCGCGAGAGATGCTCCAGTCAGTTGCGTAACTGGCGGACGATTTCAGTGAGTTGCGTTACCGACTAGACGGATAGGAATGAAATGTAAGCGTTCACGCGGTATTGCCTATCCGCGTGCCGTTACGCGACTGACTAGACAGTTACGCAACTAGCTGATTTACCTATCTGGCTACGATACATACATCATGGTGGCTGCTTACTTTTGGTGAGGTTACCCAGTCTCCCCTTTGACAAGGCCGCCGAGGACTCCTTTATTGGTTGAGAAAAAGATGAAAAAAGCTTTACAGAAGTTACCATCAATGCGGCGTCCGAATAATCCTTCTAAAAATATCAAAATTCTCTTAAATTGCAAATTCTCTGGTAATTACTTGACATCTTTGATGGAATTTTTATTGCCCTCGCAGAAATTTTCACAGACTCATGTAAGAATGACGATTATGCTTACAAAGTTTTGGTGTCATCGAAATCTCAATCCCGTATGTACTGATGAATCTGGAATCATCCGAATAGCTCGAGATCTTCGGAATAGTTGACATTTGTTTTCAATGCAGCTGCAGGTTTTCTTTAACATTATACTGATCTTATCCGATACAGTTAGTTATCCTAAATTTTTATTTTTTTTCAATTTATATTTTATTCAATGATTCTATCAATCAGTTTTTAATTGAATAAAAAACAAAGAGTTGCATACGCCTGTCGTGTGCCAGGTCCTGAAAATCTTCGATGTTGCAGCAAACGGCGAAAGATGAAGGATGTTACTTATTCTGGGTAACTGTCCAAAATATCACGCAGTATAGTATGTACAATTTTTTTCTTTTTTCAGGGATTTCATCATCAAATGCCACAGCAGGAATCCAAGTGCCACTTTAGTTGTTGAAAGGTAAATTTTGACGCTCCGAATCGCTATTATCCTTTGAATCATCATTGATAGAATTCCATCATTATTCAATTTCCTTACATCAAAAACAATGACACGAGCTTGAAATCTGCTCATTTGAACGTGCGTAAGCATATTGATGAATCTTTACTGTTTCCCACACCTAACAGTTACAATTTTATTGTCTTGGATCATCGTGCAAATTTTTCCCACTCACAATTGAAAGGAAACTTCTGATTGAGTTCTTGTCATAAAACTGAGCACAAAAATATTATCAAAGTAAATCCACAAGTAAATCTTGATAGATAATGGCTCTTGAATTGTTGGAGATCTCACATACTTGGCCAACATAAGTCTAAAAATAAAATCTATTTCTCGTCCTGTTGGGAATCACTCACCAATTCATTTGACGAATTTGGTTTACCAAACCACTGGAAAAATCGAGGCTCGGCGTTTTTGAAATCCGTAAATATCCTTGTTTGGAAAATTGTTTAGAAAAGAATGAAGTTTAAGAAATACTCGAATGGAGAGCGCGAGTAGTTTTTAAAAAAACTTCAAAATGGTTCAAAACTATTCTACTGCTTCCAGCGCCCCGGATCTACGAATCGATAGAATCAGATTCATAAATAGAATAGCTAGAGAATTCAGTGCGTACCGTCAGCGTGCACCCAGGTAGTCTTACAATATTGTCAAGGCGCGAACTCACCAATTGCAAACTCGGTAAAAGCGCCGTTTATATAACGAAAACGCACACGACCCGGTATGGCTAAGCTAGCCGCCGATCGTTGGCAATGAAAGTCGCATTCGTTGGTCATCGTTAGGCCACCCATCGACCCATTTTTAGCGACATTGGTATCTCCTATATACGAATATGTGGGCATCGGGTGTGCGATTTCGCGATTCGAAAGAGAGCGCGCGCCGCATATTATAATATCTGGAACGCATGTTAGGCGGTCAGTTTGCTCACTAGTGCGAATATCAATGAAGAAGTAAGAGATCATCATTTTTGTAACCCACTGACCCGCTGAAGTGCTTTTGATCGCGTAATCTTGCATTTTTGAAATCCAATACCTGGTTGCTTGAAGAATTCTATACTCATCTCTCTATATAGCATGATCAGGCAGTTTTTAAACATTTCATTATAGATTGTCTAAATGATTGAGCGATTCATAAATGATGGTGCGATACGAGCGTCAAACTAGGCAGTCCTTCTCGCAATTTATGGAAACCTTCACTTGACATTGCTGCGACAATTGAGCAATGATTCAACAAAAACTAAAAAATTAAGACACACTGACCTTGAACGGTATTACAGTCCAAAAATTCAAATAATATGCATTGCAGATTATGACGAAATTGATATTTGCTACGGTACGTGGCTTATCTATTGCAAGCAAGTTATCAAATAAACATGTCAAGCGACGTACGATGAGGATATGCGTAAGCCATGTGCGCAATGTAATCCAAAGAATTACACAAATCGCATTCATTAATCGACTGGGCACGCTTGAAGTACAATTCAAGAATACAAATTATGATCATCGTAGCTCTCCAAAATACTTCATTCGTGCCAGTTCTTCCACGCTTTTATCCTTGAACTACTTGTCTCTTACGCTACTCTCTCCGTGAACTATTTGTACTGACTCTTCTCACCGATTTGGAAGTTTTCCAAGTATATAGAGGCTTCATATTACATGGGGTGAATGTACTTATGAAAGTCGTTAATCGAAAAGTGATTCTGTGATTCCGTTCTCAAATCCATTCAAAAACCTCAGTTCTCTCGAAAGCCGGGTAAACAATCTAACGAATGACGGAATATGAAGTAGGTGGTTCATAGCAAAAGTTCAAAAGGATGGAGAAATACACATTTATTTGTTCAAAAATTTCCCTAGGGAATTGAGAAAAAAAAACAATTGTAGAAACCTTTACCGCAGACCTACTTGTATACTTACAAGGGGGGGACCACAGTGTTTGGGTCGACAATCGCCTCCAAGATTTTTCTATAGTTTGGCACTACCCAGAACATGAAGAATCCAGAGTAACTCCGTCCAATGGGCCTCCTGTCCAGAGATACAGCCACTGGGATTAGCATTGCTTATATAAGCCTATGATAAGAAATGATATGTATAGATATACTGACAATGCTAACGTTTTTGACCATAGCTCTGAACAGGAGGCCCATTGGACGGAGTCACTCTGGATTCTTGTTAGTCCCGAAAATATCGCTGCTTTGATTGCTATTCTTGAGTGAAAGGGCGGTTTTAGTCATCACAATGAACTAATTTGATTGAACTAATGGGGAATGTATTTCAGGCCTGAAAAAGAAAGAGCTCAAACGCCTCCGATCAACCCTGATTCGAAGGATTGTGGCATCTTGAGCTGCAGACCAGTCTTCATTCAGAGATTCGCTGGGATAAGGGTGAGTAATCAACGGATCGGATTACATGCGGTGGATATGCCAGAACATTATTCGAAACGAAGATTGAAAATCTGCATGAGCAGAAAGCAATTCATGAATTCAGTAGGACACACGTTATCTTTGAGAGTTGCTAAATCTCGAAAATCTAACTTCGAGAATTTTGGCGTTTCGTACTTCCTTGATGGAAAATTGTCTGTATATGGATGAAATCACTGATTGTAACTGCAAATTTATCCCAACAACGGGCTTAAAAACCCACGTGTCATTATCACAGGCAGTAAATAATATCATAGGCAGATGGATGGATAGTTTTGAATGAGTCGAAAGGGGATCTAAAATTTTTATTTCTGTTCTCCAATGGTACTCTTATCATCTTGGGCCAGAATAGATTTGTCAAAATTGTATCCTTGGACCTTGTGAAAAAAGCTTAGTTACTGTACGTTCATTACGTTGATGGTGATCGAGAATCTAGCCACACATCAGGGCATGATTCCCTTCGCGCGATGTCTTACAATTTTCCTGTCTTTGGCACTCCAATTAACAAAGTCTGGTCATGGATACGATACATAATTTTTTTCGTTGGAATAATTCAAACTATTATATAAGGCTGGGTTTATCTTAAAAATGGATTTGCTGCGTGTAATTTTTGGTATACTTGCACATTATCCGACTGAAAAACTGTTTACTGTCCAGAATCTCACATATTTACCAGAAATCCAAATATTCGCCGGATTCCGGCTGAAAATGATCCCGCGGTAGTCGCGCGGCAGTACTTGGATTTCAGGGAAAGGAAACCAGTCCATAGTTGTTGTGTACTGAGATCAACGCTGAGTGAAGGGTCGAAAGGTAACATTGAGATGCTGGAGGGATGCTCATAAGAAATTCCTGAGCCTGTAAAAACTCAAATAGACATCGCTCGTTCGCTCCGCGTGCTCCGTTTACATACCGCATCGCGATAAATTTCTCAAAAAATCTGCCTTAAGCCTGGGGATAATGTGCGTGGTGTATTATGACGACAGCGAACCATTAGCAACCCAAAAATTGAGGAGGAAAATGAGAGAATAAGGTCGCACATTGCCATGCGTGTCCCGCGTCCCGCGCTTGACGTGTGACAGCCGCCCGATGGTAGTGCGGCAATCGCCCCACAGCCGCGAGGCAGCCGCTCGACAGCCGAGCGACGCGGACGTAATGGCTAACTAAATGGCACTTACTTTACTTCATTTTCGGTAATAAACTCAAAAGAAGCAGTGGCTGGCCAAAAATTTATGGCGAATCACAACAAAAAAAATGGTGATATTAAAATACTTGACTTTGCAATTTTTGGAACTCCTAGGATTTGACCCCGCAGTCTTCTGATCTGTAGATGAAGATTTAACGCTCGTAGCCAGTGAGACGTTTAGTGGTGTAAAAGGCCTACTTGAAGTGTAGGTCACTGCATTTAGGATATATAGTGTTATTCACCTTGTTCATCTATTTTACTTGATATACTGCTCGTGATGTATTCTTACAGAAAGTGGCCAAATACGAAAACCGTGACATCTCTAATATAGCGGCTTACACTGGCCTGCAACCAACCCTCGAAAAACGCTCTAGAAATCGAAAAACCGGCAAGATTCAGGTAACCGGTTGAAACCTTTTGCGATCGATTCTATACACCTAGGCGAACCTTCAGTAAATTTTGGCCGCATTTTGACCGTGCAGAACATATTTATTATTAACAAAAATGCCTTTTTCCGGTTTTTGAAGATTTCAGGATTTTTATCTTAAACTTGTCGATTCTCCGCGAGTTTTGCATTTTCAGACTCCAACTTTCGAGGATATCTTCTTTAATGTATTCTTAAAGGAATGGCGTTGGTCCAGGGTCGCTAAAATTTTTTTCAACAAAATGGCGGCATTTTATAAATAATCTCTCGCGGAAATGAGACTTTTTTTCAATCGCAAAAAGTGTGTTACAGATTTTCGAATTTGATAATTCTTGTGCACGGATATCAAAGAGCACTACCTAACGAAATTTTTGGTGGAGTTACAGATCTCTAAGTTCAATAGCCGAGCAACAAAGTTAATTTGTTTATAAAGCACGGCCACGCGCGAGGCTCGTTTTCAGGACGCTGGGTAGCCCTGAGTAAGTAAGTCGTGTTTGGGGAGTTTTAAAAGTGCTCTTCTATGTATTTTGAGACGCTGGATCGATTGCACGAGCCCATTTGCCCGAAAACGCTGGAATGTCATTGTTATTAACAATTGTTAGTGCAAAATTATGGTTTTTGGCCAAAATCTCAAGAAATATGCATTTTTACGAGGAAACGCTGAAGATTAAAGTTGTAGAGCGTAAAATTCTCTACAAGAGGTATTCTTGAGTTTTCCGGAAAAATCGAACCTAAGCCGGACAATTCGTGAGAAGCGTTACCCGCGGTTGATACGGGCTTCAGGGGTGACCGATGCACCGCTGATGAATTCACTTGGAGATTTAAGGCTAGGTGAGCTGGTATATCTTACCTTGAATGGAATTTCCTTCTTTATGGGAAAATTTCCAGATCTCCACATTCAATAGCTGAGCGACAATTCCAAATTGCTTTTCGCGGATTTACAGCGGCCTCGGGTCGCGCGCAAGCCTTGGTCCATCTCTCTGTGTGAGCTTCTCTCAATCGAGTATATTTGTGGATTGTTATTGTTTTTTTTAATTGTGAATGGCTTACTGGACGACTGATATCCCGAAGAGCAGAGAGAATTATTCTCTGATAACTATCCATAGCATAATTTCGTTCCTTGAGGTGTAGATACAAATCGTCTTTGTTTGGATCTACTGCCCAGTGACAAACCACCGTATTGATGGCTTGAGGCATGATAGCGTCAAAATGTTTGGCTTTTCAAGCAAGTTTGTTCAAGACAAGCGCACATTACACTTCGCGCGAGAAACATCGGTGCAAGTACAAGATTAAACAAGTGCCCGCGGACGGCCGCCGACGACGACGCAAGCGAACGGCACTTGTCGTCGGCTGCATTGTTGTTCTGCATACTTTAGTATCCTGTGTATCATATAATTCTTCACTCAAGTAACGAAAAATCACGTGAGCAAGATATACTAGCTCGCCTAGCCTTAAATCTCCAAGTGAATTCATCAGCGGTGCATCGGTCGCCCCTGAAGCCCGTATCAACCGCGGGTGACGCTTTTCACGAATTTTCCGGCTTGGGTTTGATTTTTCCGGAAAACTCTAGAATACTTCTCCTGTAGAGAACTTTACGCTCTACAACTTTGATCTTTAGCGTTTCCTCGTAAAAATGCATATTTCTTGAGATTTTGGCCAAAAACCTTAATTTTGCATTAACAATTGTTAATAACAATGAAATTCCAGCGTTTTCGGGCAAATGGGCTCGTGCAATCGATCCAGCGTTTCAAAATACATAGAAGAGCACTTTTAAAACTTCTCAAACACGACTGACTTACTCAGGGCTACCCAGCGTCTCGACAACGAGCCTCGCGCGTGGCCGCGCTTTATAAACAAATTAACATTGTTGCTCGGCTATTGAACTTAGAGATCTGTAACTCCACCAAAAACTTCGTTAGGTAGTGCTCTTTGATATCCGTGCACAAGGATTATCAAATTCGAAAATCTGTAACACAGTTTTTGCAATTGAAAAAAAAGTCTCATTTCCGCGAGAAATTATTTATAAAATGCCGCCATTTTGTTGAAAAAAATTCTAGCGACCCTGGACCAACGCCATTGCCTTAAGAATACATTAAAGAAGATATCCTCGAAAGTTGGAGTCTGAAAATGCAACACTCGCGGAGAATCGACAAGTTTAAGATAAAAATCCTGGAATCTTCAAAAACCGAAAAAAGGCATTTTTGTTAATAATAAATATGTTCTGCACGGTCAAAATGTGGCCAAAATCTACTGAAGGTCCGCCTAGGTGTATAGAACCGATCGCAAAAGGTTTCAACCGGTACCCTGAGTCTTGCCGGTTTTTCGATTTCTAGAGCGTTTTTCGAGGGTTGGTTGCAGGCCTAAAGTAGGCCTCTCACGCGTAACACGTCTCACTATTAGGCATGAGCGTTAAGTCTTGACCAACAGATCAGAAGACCGCGGGTTCAAATCTTAGGGGTTCCAAAATTTGCTAAGTCAATTATTTGATATCACCTTTTTTTTTGGTGATTTGCCATAAATTTTCGGCCACCCTCTGCTTCTTTTTCCTTTATTACCGAAAATAAAGTAAAGAAAGTGCCATTTGATTAGCCATTACGTCCGCGCCGCTCGGCTGTCGGGCGGCTGTCGCGCGTCAAGCGCGGACACGCATAGCAATGTGTGACCTTAATCTCTCATTTCCCTCCTCAATTTTGGGGTTGTTAATGGTTCGCTGTTGTCATAATACACCACGCAAATCATCCCTGGGCTCACAGCAGATTTTTTGAGCAATATATCGCGGTGCGGTACGTACACGAAGCACGCGGAGTGAACGAACGATGTCTATTAGAGCTTTTACAGGCCCAGAAATTTCCTTTGAGCATCCCTCCAGCATCTTAATGTTGCCTTTCGACCCTTCACCCACCGTTGATCTCAGTACTTAACAACTATGGACTGGTTTCGTTTCCCTGAAATCCAAGTACTACTGCGCGAACGATTCGACCGCGCTAACAGCCATGCGGTATGTGGCTGTCGCGCGGCAGCCGCGCGATCATTTTCAGCCTGGATAGGTAGGACCCCTTTTTCGTTTCAGCCTCAGACAAACATTCGGAATACAGAAAATATTCTTTACGACTTTGCATTCGAAAAAACTCGTTTTCTTCCGACATGTATTAACTGAAAATTAATCAAATGCGTTTTTCTATTTAGGTGTTTGTGTTCCTTTTATCGTTCCTGGTCACATTACAACAGGCTCTCAGCTCTGGTTACATCAATTCTGTGATCACTACAATTGAGAAAAGATTCGAGATACCATCAAGCTTATCTGGCCTGATTGCTAGTTTTTATGAAATAGGAAATGTTATTACAGTGATTTTTGTTAGTTATCTTGGCAGTCGAAGGCACATTCCAGTTTGGATAGCCATTGGTAAGGAAGCTCTAACTATTCTTCTGATTTTTGGAACATGCTTCTTAGTACTTTGTCGTCGCAAATGGACTGTATATTCATTTTTCGTTTCACAGGTGCCGTAATCATGGGCCTTGGATCACTTGTTTTCATGGTGCCTCATTTTACAGCCGAATCAAATATTGTTACAACTGTCGATAGTTCAAACTCCGATAACATTTGCCGAGGTTTACCTGTACGCGATCAAGATATGGGCCTAGGTATGTTCGTCTATTCGGATTTTTAGCTCATTCCAAAAATCGTGTTCGTTTACCTACCAAGTAATAATCCAGTGCAACTGAATGAATCTCACATTACAGTCAATCTCCCAAGTGGTTCGCGCAGAAGATATCGTGAGCCGAATCGAATTTTCTCTGTCCTTAAGAGTTGAGCTTGATGAGGTTTGGCTCTGAAGAAATTAATTAAGGCCAGAAATCATATTAACGCTGAGTCAAAGTTTGTAGCCTGAGCTGAGCATCAGCCATCAAGCCACCACACATCCTGTTTCGAGGCGGGTTAATTTTTCCGATATGCACATGAAAAAATACCAGGGCGCCGAATATCAGCTATGTCTGAAACATCCATCTACATCACCCAAACAACAGTAATCAGTTGAATCACCTCGATTTTCAGTGGATATGAGATTCCTCACGTACATACGTCGGCTTGTGCTTAGCTCAAACTCAACCTTTGGCTTAGTGCGCGACTAATTACTTCGAGCCAATATCGCTCTCATAAAATTCGTGACGCTGAATTATCGTATGATTATTAGAAATTATATTAACTTTTGAGGAAGCGACGTTAAAATCGAAACAATTATGGAACTTTAAGCGAAGACAGTTAGATTGCACGTAACCTTATAACTTAAATAATAACGAATTCGATAGAGGAGTTGACGAATATTTCTTGTTGCAGTTCGATTGCCGCCAATATCACCTCCGAACAATCTCCGCGGAGATAATTGCATTCAGAGTTCGCCTTCGACTGCTGGTCCAGTCATGCTTTTCGTCGTCGCTCAACTATTGTTGGGCTGCGGTGGATCTCCGTTGTTTACCTTAGGGACCACTTACATAGATGATCACGTGAGGCCAGAAAGTGCCTCCTTGTATATAGGCAAGTATATTTTTTGCTCTTCTCATTGCAACACTTTTCCTTTCTTTCATTCTGCTCTTGTCAAACATACCCAGTTTTCAAAAGAATTCTTCCATGTCTTCGAGGATATTTAGTGTTACAGAGGCTACTCAATGGTCATGGTTCTAAATACCCGTCTCAACAACTTTCTCATTCAAAACAGTTATTCTGCAGGGAACATTAAAATTTGAGTCTTATTCTTCTGCTCCCCGTCTGTTAGACAGATCTCAAAGTATCAAATTGCTTTCTTCTAGACTTTTGGGTGTCAGAATTTGTAATCGTAGCATTAATCATTCCACGCGAAAATGACGCTTTTCAGGCCTCGAAAGATGTGTTTTGCTTTGAATCCATACATTACGCATATCTTCCAGGCGCGGCGCTGAGAGAAAAGGTCTGCAAGCTCGCAAGCTTCATTCAAACCTTTGAATTTACTTCGACTGATGTACTTCGCTCTCTCACGACTGCCATTACCTCGAATTTCATGAACGTTCTTGTGTCTCTTGCAGGCTGCATATACAGCATGGCCGCATTCGGGCCGGTTCTGGGCTTCCTTTTGGGAGCGTATCTGCTCTCGTTCCACATGGACGCTTTGTCTGGGGTAGTCATTGGTATCGGTGAGTATGCATCTGAAATGTGCCAATCAGCTGGATCAACTCTTTTTCTAACCTTGACGATATTACAAACGCAGATCCGGGCGATCATCGCTGGGTCGGCATGTGGTGGGGTGGCTTCTTGCTGTGTGGCATTTTGCTCATCCTCGTGGCCATTCCCTTCTTCAGCTTTCCCAAAACGCTGCACCGCGAAAAAGAGAAAATTCGAATGATCGAAAAAAGCAAGCCAGCGCCACCGGTCCAGCCAACCCAGGCTCAGCAACAGCAGCAGCCACCGGCGGCGTCGCAACTGGATGACTCGGGATACGGCCGGGACGTCAAGGGTACGGCTTGCTTCTGGGTTTTAGCAGTTTTCAACCCTCGTCCGACTAATCTCGATGATGCTTCATTTTGTAGACATCCCGCGAAGCATGTGGAGACTGATGTGCAACCCGGTGTACGTGGTGACGTGCCTGGGCGCGTGCATGGAGCTGGTAATAGTATCGGGATTCGTGGTGTTCCTGCCCAAATACCTCGAGACGCAGTTCAGCCTGGGCAAGAGCCAAGCTTCGGTGTTCACGGGTTCGATAGCCATACCCGGAGCATGCATCGGCATCTTCTTCGGCGGCTGTCTCCTCAAGAGGCTCGAGCTGCGTCCTAAGGGCGCCGTCCAGTTCGTCCTCGTGTCCAACGTCATCTGTCTTGCGTGCTACGCCATGCTATTTTTTCTTGGCTGTGACAATCTCAAGATGGCTGGTACAACGATGCCTTATTCTAGGGGTCCCCACGACCTCCACGAGCCCTTCCAGGTTAACCTCACTGCCTCCTGCAACTTCGGCTGCGAATGCCGAACAACCGACGTCGAGCCAGTTTGCGGCAACAACGGCCTCACCTACTTTAGTCCCTGCCACGCCGGATGCACTGACTTCAGCTCAAAATCCAACTTCACCAACTGCGCCTGTAATCCAATCGTTTCCATTCTGTTTTTCATTCTTCTTGGGAGCGCGCCGAATAACGAGATACTCCAAACTTTGTAGTACAAAGAGAATGTATCTGATATCTCTACCCTCCGAGAGAGTTTTTTGAATGAAACTTTTTCATGTACTTCACGGGCAGCTTAGATTCATCTTCGTACGAATGCCTTCTATGACATTGATAGCTCTGGAATACACGAATAAATAAGGATTAAGCAATGCTTCTCAATGTCTTGGTTCCGTATCTAGTGGCGATGATATCTCTAATCAGCTCAGATTCGACAATTCATAACAGTTTTTGTTGGGTATACAAAAGTTGCTAGCACGTGTTCAATTTGAAGATGTAAATTCTTTTATTCTCATATATCAAATCGAGTTTTCTTTTATCGATCAAATGTTTTGCCAGAAGATTCAATTCTTATTGTATCTGTTTCCAGGTATCCAGGGCAGTTTAACGGTGGCCCCACCAGCGACGTCAAAATTTGCAGAGGTGACAGTGGTG
This sequence comes from Eretmocerus hayati, assembly GCA_029851415.1. Taxonomy (NCBI): domain Eukaryota; kingdom Metazoa; phylum Arthropoda; class Insecta; order Hymenoptera; family Aphelinidae; genus Eretmocerus; species Eretmocerus hayati. The sequence continues at coordinate 50,054,453 of CM056743.1, forward strand.
CCCGTGGCAACTGCAGGCCCGTGTACGTCACCCTGCAAAACGATATTTCCCTTTCTCATTTTGTTATTTTTCATGACATTCGTCGTCGCCGTCACGCAGATGCCTCTGCTTATGATAGTCCTTAGGTGAGTGCCATGAAATTTGATTGCATCAAATCGCTGCCTATGATATCCCAGTTTAGCAGCTGTCAATAAATTCATGGTGGAGAAGGAAATGATTCATCTTTTGTCGCTAATTGAGAAACACGTTTTCGTCATCATTACGATTCGATTTCTTTTGTGATTTTAACCCACGTATAAACCTCTACGCGTCACAATTCTGATGGACTTGTTTTGTAATTGGAATATATCCGAAATTGCTTATTGATCAGTACGTAGAAACAGCTTGTTGGCGAGCCTTCTCGCGCAACAAACCTCTACAAAACTGTGAACGCGTCTCGCGCGGAAACATTTTTTCATCGCGAAAATGTTTCTAGCACTCGACTCGTAATATACTACTTGTTTCAAATTTTCGTTCCATTTGGTTACTGTTTCAACTAGTATGTATCAGAAAAATCTATCACTGCCTTTTCGAGACTGATAAATTTGATGATTATTATCATTTAAGATGGGAAACCTGTGTGAGCTCTGTCGCAAATCATCAAAACCTAAATGGAACGGAATTTGTAAAACAATTTTCAGTTCCTCCTCAGCATCTAAGACGAAAAGCCAACGTCAAGTGTTTTTTTTTTTAGGTCCGTTTCAGAAGAAGAGAGGTCTTTCGCATTGGGAATGCAGTTTGTGATCTTCAGGCTGTTTGGATACATACCAGCTCCGATTCTGTTTGGTAACCTTATAGACTCTACTTGCTTATTGTGGAAGAGCACTTGCGGGGAGAAAGGTGGACGCTGCCTTCTCTACGACATCGAGAAATTCAGATACAAGTTGGTATTTTAGGAACATAATTTATACGGAACTCTGGTTCGCTTTGGAATCCGCGTCCCCGCGTCTCGCCGTATAAAACGGCATATGCGTTATCGCAAAGAACAAAGTTTTTTGGCACTCGACGCATAACATCCTATTGTTCCATTTCTTCAAAACGTTTTTTTGTCCATCAATTCTTTTCGACAGAGAAATGAGCTCAAGCAAAGTGATGGGTCATTTACCAAGATGATTTGAATCTTTACCATCTAGTAAATCGATCCGAATTCCGAGGTAAAAGTGAGCCAGGCGGGGAGCCCTGATAACTTTGGATCGATATCCTGAGAGCATATCAACCTTGTAACTTGAATGAATTCTTCTAATGTTGTAAGATAACTACATCAAAAGGAGGTCCTCCGAACTCGACTGTCCTCACGGTACAAGAGTAGGCCCGCGGAAGTGTTCAGTTTGTAGTTTCTCGACTCGTACAAATGATGACAATATGATATCTTTTGAGGTAAAAGTTCAGAAGTGACATTGCAATACCATCGAAACGTCTTTACAATGCCTGACCAAATTTCTTCATGATTTTCATATTTCTTCTGTTTTGGCATGCTACAAGGTCATTTCGTGACTCAGCGAGTTGGATTATTTTACGAAGTTTCTGCACTCACAAGTCCTGCCGTGTCTGTCATTTCCTATACAGTTTTCACAGTAGACCAAATAGTTATAGTGTTGTGAAAATTTGCAGATACGTCGGTCTATGCTGCGGTATAAAAGTGCTTGCACTGGCTCTATTTCTCGTCGATTGGTGGCTCGTCAGGCGACGCAAGAACGCCGAGGAGAAGATGCCCTCGTTCACCGTCAACGAGCTCGTCGGCTCGATAATCAGCCTCGACAAGCGTACGTATGCATTAGGGTGTGCCTTATATCCCAACTTTCGATTTTCCACGATATAATCGATCTTTGATATAAAAATATGAAAAACTTTTGCCGCGCCTTGTACGACGTATCCTTCTTTGCTGCTCGATCGTTATTATTATCGTTATTATTTTTAACATTGAAAACCCTATACTGAACGCTTTGCCCTCCTGAACCTGCGTGTCCCCGAGATTGTTGTGATTTTTCAAGGCTCCTTTTAGAGCTCATTAAATATCAGGATACATCATTTTCACGTAAAATTTCACGAGGAACATGATGAAATTGTCAGTATTGAGTTTCAAAGTGATCCCGGCATGATGTTAGTGATTTTTGTGATAGAATCATCAATATCAAACTGGAGCCACTTTGAAACTCAAAACTGGCAGTTTCATCGTGTTCCTCGTAGAATTTTACGTGGAAATGAAATATTCTGACATTTTTCCAGCTCCAAGAGGAGCCATGAGAAATTACACCGATCTCGAGGATACGGAGGGTTGAGAGGGTGAAACTTTCAGTATGAATTTTCAATGTTAAAAATAATGGTAGTTGTGATTTTAATGCTGTTCTTGGACTCTCTTTTTAAATATGCTTATGATTAGGTAAACGACGTTTCGGACCTCTGATAGATCCTTCTTCAGGTTGAATATATCTTATACTAGAGCGAGAGGATTGTGAGAATATGATAAAGAGAAGTTCTTAAATTCTAGGACTTATCCGTGCAGGTATGGTGTTTTGTGATCCCCTCGGAGATGGAACCTCGTGCGTATCTCGACGCTCATGGGCTTGCAGCGACTTTTTTTGTAAGTCGGCTGTTAGGCCAACAGGCTGGCTGATTTCCGAACGGACTGATCCACTCACACAGTCACAAGGATCACTAGACACTAACGCGCACTTGGTTAATAATTAATATTACTATCGCACTGTTTTTCTGTTAATATGTAGAAGGATTTTTTGGAAAAGATTCGTTCCCTTCAAGAGACAGTCTCGAACTGCCGGGCCGTGGAGTGCCGTTGGGTATGAATGATGCTGGGTTAGATGGGATGTTTGTGTGTAAGAATGTGTTTGTGAATATTTAGAAAAAAGAGTTCAAACGGCAAAGCAGGATACGTCGCACAAGACGCGGTGAAAGTTTTTTTCCATTTTCTTATATCAAAGATCGAAAATCCACGATGGTATCGTGAAATATTGGAAGTTGAGAAATAACGCACACCTTAGTATACATCATATATTCGTTTCGTCCGCAAGCTCTTGTGGGCCTAAATGTTCATACTCATGCTCGTTACAGTGTTCGAGGAGAGGCCACCGCCTCAACATTCAACAGAAAGCGCAAACCCGGCTCAACCAGGCCTCAGACTTGAGTTGCCTCCTGAGTAGCCTTCGCTTGGGTCCGACTTCAGCAGATTGGTCCAAGCTCCTGCTCATTCTCCGATGTTTCAGCGCCTGATGTGCCGGATTCCTGCTGCCCGCAAGCTTTGATTCTCGTGGGTAATCGATGCTTTCCGCAATGAAGATGCAGCTGGTTCCTACTCCGTTCTCTCTGAGATACCTTCCGCATGTACATGAACATATCTTGCCTGGACGCCATCCCTAGGGGTCGGACTCTAGATCGTAATCTTGCGAAGAGGTGTGTCCTCAAAAAAGGCCAAATAGCCTGAGTGCCACGATGGCATTATACCTTTGATCAATTTTTAAAGGGAAATCCTGCCTTGAATATTTAAACAGCGTGCCGTTGTGCAAAAAAAGATCATGAGTCGTCTCATTAGATAATAACTCTGCGCAGTTGCGAGAGTCATGATCTATAAGTGTAAATGTATACTTGCGTTTCGTCCCGCAAGCATGAGTTCTTGCTGTCCGATCGGTTTTCTTCCATTGTGATTTGCCAACATTAGCGTCAGACTTACCGGGCCTCGGGCCAACTATTGCATCGCTGTTCAGTCCTATAGATTTAATTTTCATACGCCAAACGAAACCACTTCAATATCATTGATTTCCGGAGTACCCTCTTAATTTCCATTTCACCTCGTAGTTCAAAAGGGTTGAGGCAACAAAGAGTGTCGAGATTGGGCCTTACCCAACCCGTTGGTACGAGAATGTCTGGTGCCATAATTGTCACGATTCGCTGAATCGTCATGTGCAGGCTTGAATTCGTTGCTTGCGCCTTGGGCACCACAATAACTCAATTTTTTTCACGCCGACCCAAAACATCATACTCACTCTTAATTAGTTTGAACTGTTTCGGTGGCTCCTCCACTTATTGAAATACTATCGAGCGTCATTATTCATCTATCTGAAGGAACGCAGTGGAATTTTGTCAGAACTGATGATTACCCACGGTAGTACGAGTGCTTCTTGAGGACTAGCGTCTGTTGCGAGGAACGTCGAGTAGTGTTTCACTCAACACGAGAGTTCTTTATCACATAGAGTTTCAATCAATTGCGCAGGGACAAAGAAGTCCTTCGAGAGTAACGAAATATCCCAAGCCCGATTCCAAGTCGTAATTTTGGAAAGTCCATAATGCTTTCCAAATGCCGCAAAGCTTGTGCATAGATTATTCTAGGCTGATCACAATGTTGATTATTATGACGATCAAATGGTGTATGATACCGCTAGGGTATCTTGATCATGAGGTATACAGAATGCGATTACGACTTCCAATAGACGTATATGATTCTTTGATCCCACTCTTGATTTCAAGTTGAAACAAGACATCGTCTCGCAAGATCTGATCGCATAGACTGATTATACGATAATAAAGCATGAAGCCACACATTTTTATTAATACTCTTACTTGCAACAAAGGACTTTTCTAGTAATGATGAATCAATGCTCTCATTTGTATTTTTATGCCCGCAATATCTGTTCGTCATTTGATCTCATTTCATCATACATTTTCACGTTGAAAGAGCGGTCAAACTTTGAGATTACGCATAGAATAGGGTTGAAACATTGTTCTTATGGTTATGAAATCCTTCATAAATTATACTCAAATTCACTGAATTTCTTTGTGAAAATGAATATTAATCGCGAGTCTTCGAGAACAGCCATAATGAGAAATTTTGCGGAAACCACGAATCAACTATACACCTTGATATCACCATGTCGCAAAACTGAGTGTACTTATTTGTAAATAATTCATTTTCAAAACATGAAACTCAACTGGTGAGAGGAAGTTGAGATATCTAGAAAATATTTCAGGGCAATCGTGCAATACTAGGCGCAATTTATTTTTGCTAGAATGTATTGACAGTATGATGAAGCCTTACCGGTTAAGAAAATTGATCTTATAAAAAAGTATGGATCTGATATTGTTCTTCGAGATGTATACAACAATCGCCCGCGTGCTTGGATCTGCATGAAGAAGGTGAACTGGCCTGCTTGTCAATTTTTGTGTGCGAGCCTAAACCCAGTGCAATATGAAACAATCACAAATTTAACCATTTTTGCGTACTCCGACGTCGACAGGTAAAAACAGAGTATTTTCAACGATTGTATTGCATACCTCAGCAATATGAAAATGATTCTCTCTGCATTGATTTCGAGGTAAATAGATATGAATTAATGTGTGGCTGCTAACCAAATCATTACGAAGGTGTAAAGTATCGATACGGTTGCCATTCTACCAATCATTGTCAATATGGTTAGTTGCGTTTAATCTGTTCCAAGCTTATAATAAATTATTTCTCGAGACAAGGTGAAGTCGAAAGTGCGAGCTATTTTCAACCGCGCTCTCTTCCTTACCACTAAGATTATCAAGGGCTCTCATCTTATTGTAGTATGTATTGCTTCAATGTAAAAAGAATTATTCCAATTTTTTCAAGCCCTGTGAGCGCAACCAGCTAGAATTATTACGTATGTATGTACGTGAATATGGCGAAGCCTTCAATTTTTTAGATTTTTTACGCCTGTGGAGAAGTGAGACTCATTATTTTTTTAGCTGAAGGTGAGGCACTCATAATTTTAGAAGAATTTCGTCTGATAAAGGTTGACACTATGTTCTTTCCGAAAGTGCGAGTTGTAAATATTTTTAAAATTCTAAAACATAACAGAAAATTATAATATGACAAATTAGCATATTGATGATAGACATCACATCGTAGGTCACAAACATTTACGATAAATCAGACATTGTAGACTGATTAGAGGAAGTGACAGAGTGCTCATTTAACTTTGGCGTCATCGAAAAAAATCACCCAGAACGAGGAACCTAGTGCCCCCGCGGTTGGGTTACCTTTCGGAGATGATCAAATACAATCCTGGATGGAATTTTTAGTCGAGACAAAGCGTGTGCAGTAGAATGCGTCGGTTTTACCACAATTTTCTTGATTTCTCATTTGCAAACATGACTCGGAGATGAGCTGAATTGTTACATCTCTTCGATCGTTGATGGTAAATCAAATTATGCTCGAAATCATGAGTAACTTGTTGCGATAAACTATGATCATGAATTATCTGAGGTATATGCTTCTGCACAGTGCGAGTTTTTTCGGAGAATGTAAAAAGAGGGTGATTTATTTTTCAGTTATTCGAAAAATATCACCTTTTCAAAGAACATTCTAGCTGATTTTACGATGTGTAAGCCGTAACACAGATGCGGCGCGTATATAATTTATCGTGTGCGCTCAACACAGATAATTGTTGAAATTGACTCTCATTCTTAATGACCGTATTTTTGGTATTACTGTGCATAGCGTTCTTATGTGATATAATTCGAATTTTCGGTGCAAGAGATTGCCCGAACGACTTTATCTCTCGCTCCATCTTCCTTTTCTGCGATGGACTGTGAAATACATTTTTTTATTCGCGTTGCTCTGACAATTAGACGCATGAAATGAAACAAAGAGCAATCGTAATATTTTTTGCGTCGTGAAGTATCAGTCTCCTTTACCTCGCCTCGTCCCTCGATCTTTTGATCAATCTTAGGAAGGATAGCATCTTTGAAATCATTGCAATGTTTACATCAAGTACATAATACACTATTCACAACAAAATTTGACCTTTCGTGGGGATAGATAAAGCTACGAGAGAGACATTTTTGTGGCTCTCTGAGCGAAGTTAGAGTACCACGCCTTTTGTTGTCAGAAGAGTCTTATATCTGAATAAATTATGTTTTCAAGGAATTGGAGAATTTCTTCATTTTCCTTCGAACGTCACACATAGTTGATTTTGTAACTTCTTCTCAAAGTCTCCTATTGCTAGGAGTAGGGCTTCTTTCAGTAATAGAATCTCTTGGTTTGTTGGCTATGCCATGCTCTCTTCAATGATGAGGATGCAGAAAATATTGAAATACTCTTATGATATTTTGTATGTGACTATTATTTAAACTCTGTGCAGACATTGCGAGACTAGTTCCATCAAGTTAGGCAAAGGCTTACCTGCTTCAGTGACCATCAAGTTATACAAGAAAATAACTTTCTTGCTTTCCCCTTCTTTATTGTCCGATGTGTTATCACCTATATATGAATATCAAAAGATCCTATACCGTTGTAATGACGATTAGATCGTCAAGTTGAGTCCGCTGTTTTCCTTCCATTCTGCTAAAGCATTGCTGTAGTGATGATAGAACAGAAAACTATACCGTCTCTATAGTCCAGCACTCATGAATATGTACATATATCTATGAAAAAAACTCTATAGATTATCTATAGACTACAGTAGAATCCGGTTATAACGAGCTCCAAGGGACCGAAGAAAAATGCTCGTTATAACCGGACCTCGTTATAAGCGGACTTCGATTTATCGGCTCAAATTCATATGATTTCGTTATAACTACCCCTGATGAATGAAAAACAACTAATCTTTAGTTTGTAAAGTATCTTTTATCAAGAATTCAAATAACTAATGATGATTCACATTCAGAATACGATGACAGGGTGACAATGACGTAGATGTGCATTAATCCACTTAATGGTATGGACAAATAAAATTCAGGAATTCGCATTTTGTCATGAGTTCAAAGAACCGCAAGACAAAAATGAACAAATACACGTGATGGAAAATGAAAAATTGTAACTGAGAAATTTCAATGTTGCTTCAGAGTTTACGAGAACGCACTCGTCATCAAATGTCTCTTCCTTGTATCCGATCTATCCATTTTGCTCACTTAGAATCGTACTGCATGTGTATTCGCATTGGTACTCGTGTTTACCTCGAGTCTTGGGCTCCCGAACTCAGAATCGTACGACGTTAACATTGATTTGCTCGGTATAGCCGGTGCCAAAACCAAATTTTGGCAGAATTTTCGCTCGTTATAACCGGATTCTCGTTATATCCGGATCGTTATAGCCGGACCTGTTCGCACATACATTATATGGTGGCCAACCAAATCTTCCAAATTTGCTCGTTATAACCGGATTCTCGTTATAACCGGACTCGTTATGACCGGATTCTACTGTATTTAGTTTTGGAGAGAGGCAGTGATATAGATCACGTTCCGATGGTTATTTTTGTATGTGACGTTTCTCGGATATTGCTGATGAAGGATATAAGATAAGATTGTTTGTAGCGAATTTTCGATTAAAATTTAAAATTGTAACAGTTTGGAAGATGTAAGATTTTATGATCGACTTGAACGAATAAATTTAATGTTACTATAAATGATTATCGTATATTCTTGCCAATACCTTCAGTTTTTTCAAAGTCAAGACTTTGAGGTGATGCATGACTGATGCGGCAACTGAAAGACTGAAATGGCAGTATTTTTACTGCAAGATCTTATGAACGCTCATTCGTGTTTATTTATTCTAAAGAGTATTCTTCCCGTGACGAGCTAATTTTTTCGAAGTCTTCCTCCGCAGTGGTGAATTTCGAGATTAGGTGCTCGTTTACATCACAGAATATCGATAAAATATTTTCATCTTCTGTTTTCTCAAGGACTAACGGCAGAAGAAGCCATAAATCTGACATGGGCGCTGTGGGCACAAGGAGAAGATGAAACCTATGTTAAATACGCTGCTAAAAGAGATTAGCAGAATGCTTTCTCAAACCAATTTTATGAAATCAACATTTCATCTACTGAATATCTGAAAGTATGAATGTCATAGTTTTTCATTATAATGAAAATAACTTTATGTCTTTCCAAAATCACACATTTATTATCAAAACCAAATCTTGATCATAAAATCTTTTTCAATAAGTCAGTTCTCCTTCGTCCAATTCAGTATCTCTTTCTCTGAGGGCTTACAAATTTTTAAGAAAAAAAATTTCTCATGGACGGTTTGTATTTCTTTGGGTCCGCTTCAGGAATATAGAGGACTTTGATAAGAATTTCCTTTGAAGTTCTGAATCGATTGATTGAAACGCAATTTCTTCCAGAATGCTATTTCGATGAGGGAAGGAGGTATATGGGTGATTCTGAGATAACTTATGCATTGGATGTCCTGACCTCGCATTCATATCAAATGGCCAAATATTATGAGTCAAACGATGATATTTAGTGTATTCTATTGAAATGAAGATGTCCCAATAGCTTCAGGAGCGGATATGAGTTTAATGTGGACCTGAGCTTACCAAAAGTGGTCAAAATGTCCTTACCGTGGCATGTCCTAAACTGGAGTTGCACATTTCAACCGTGTAGTTTGCCGAGATATTCATTCAATCTCGGTTCCGTACCACTCAAACATCAAAGTTGGGTAATAAAAAGGTGATATTATGTATAAATCGAGTATCAAGTCTCACTTCAAAATAGTCAAAACACAGCCGACATTCTGTCTTGGAATTTTGCAAATTCTTAGAATGCTTCTCGATAATTCGACTCCGGGGCAGCGAATCGCTTCAAACAGCTCTATAACAGCGGTTATTGATTCCTAATACACCAAAAAACAAAATTCTACCACCAGCGGAATGATGATTTACGTGAGCAGCTCCCCACGCGATGATTTATGGACAATTTTTCCGTTGCAAAATAAGAATTGTCCTTACCGTGGTCACTGGCTCTCGAACACTATGCAACGTCAAGGTCCAGAAATTTTTTTACAGTCTACTCTCACCGTAAAAATAGGCCAGGTATTCGAAAGAAACTATCTTCTTCGATTTACGCCTTTGAGATCACTTTTTATGCCAAAATTTCCTTACCGTGGCTGTCCTTACCGTGGCAAAAATATATCGAAAATTGCTCATATCTTTTATATAGATGGACTAACGTTTATGTTTTTGGGTGTCAGATAGATTGGAAAACACCTATGAGCAGTCAGATTGCAGCTATATTTCAACTAGTCAATTTTTGGTCCCAATCCCGATCCCCGCTGTTTTTGGGGGGGGGGGGGGGTCATGATCTAGACTCTCTTAACTTTTCCGAGTGAAATCTCACTCGGAAAGAGTGAGTTCTGACTCGGAGTTCGGAGTGAAATCGTGGCAACTCGGTACCGAGTGAGTTTCACTCAGAAAAAGAGTGAGATTTTTCACTCGGGGAATCCGAGTCAATCCAAACGTTATTTCACCGAAACTGAATATTTTCGTTTAATCAATACGTTGCGGGCTATAAAATTGATAAATTATTATTAATCATCCGAAGGTTCGAAAAAAAGAAAAAAACCTATTCTGCCTATAGTTGCATGATACTTTCGATAATTTGTAATTTGGGAAGTGCGGGGAATCAAACTGGGGTCGTCTTGCTTGTCAATCGGGCTGCTTCTCCACTGGACTACTGCTGCTGTTGACATCTGAGGTCCATAGCATCGTCTTATAGGAATGATGCACCATGTAACTTTATACGTGTCGTAAGTGGAAATGAAAATATGAAAAGTAGCTATTGTTTCGGTCGAAGAAATAACAAAAGTGAAACCTACATATTTCCCCGGTAACAGGGCATTGCATCTATATTAATAGGGTTGATCAATTTATACGTAATACATGCATTTATAAAACTTATGGAAGAGGATATTGACATTTCTCAGCTCAGTTTTTCAAGAAATATTGTAGGAAATCTACTATTTTCCTCTTTGTGAGCTACGCATTGATCCACCAGTAACAAATGTGCGGCAAAACATAACCTATAATTTGATTTGAGCGTCTCACTCTTGCATCCGAGTGAAATCTCACTCGAACTTCGGAGTGAAATTTTTGGTTTTTTTGATATCTGACGTGAAATGGACTTTCACTCGGAATCCGAGTGGAAAATCTCACTCGGAGAAGTTAAGAATGTATGTGGACGATCTGAATCGATTGGTTGATCATAAATTTTCGTAGAGGATTGATGGAATGGGAAAAGGAGATAATACGTTGTCGCAGACGAGGAAATCGGAATAATATGGCTTCATATGTAACGCGAAATCTCAAAAACGCTTTGATAGACTATTCTAAAACTCTGTGGGTGGATTTATAAGACTCTTATACTGAGACCAGTGAGTTTTGAGCATTATTTGAAGAGTTTTTTTTTACTTTTAAACTTTTTCATAAGAAATTTCCAATTTCTCATTGAAAAAGCCTATCTTGCAAATGATTTGAACTTACTGTTCTACCTAAAAAAATTTTCATAGACGTAGTTTTGATGTTTTTTGAGGTGCGAAATCGATTGGTTGATACGGAATTTTCTTAAAATGTCATCATCATGGTCTTAGAGATTAATGTAAAAAGGAGAACAGGGGAGCTAGAATAAAGTGGGAACAAATTAAAATTCCGTATTAACCAATCAATCCAGCACCGCAAAATACCTTTACATTGAACGACTCATATTTTTCAAGGCAGGAGAAAAAATTATGAATAGCTTTTAGGATATGGGAAAATGAGGATTTTTCAGAAAAAATTTCATAATTCAGGAAATAATGATCGGGGGGGGGGGGATGCTAAAATTGTAGCGTTGCCATCTACACATGGAACCAAATATGTGTGCAAAATTTCAAGGGGATTGGTGAAAACATAGAAAACAACATATGTACACACTTTCACACAGACACGATCAGAGGGCTCGAAAGATGGGGTTGTAGTCATTTTCCAAGGCGTTATCAAGAAAAACTGTTACCTACAGCCGATAGATCTGGACTCTGGACGATCTGAATCGATCTCTCTTAACTTCTCCGAGTGAGATTTTCCACTCGGATTCCGAGTGAAAGTCTATTTCACTCGGTAAAGAGTCAGATATCAAAAAAATCAAAAATTTCACTCGGAAGTTCGAGTGAAATTTCACTGGGATGCAAGAGTGAGACGCTCAAATCAAATTTTAGGTTATGTTTTACCCCAAGTTTGTTACTGATGGATCAATGCGTAGCTCACAAAGAGGAAAATAGTAGATTTCCTACAATATTTCTTGAAAAACTGAGCTAAGAAATGTCAATATCTTCTTCCATAAGTTTTATAAATGCCGAGATAAATGCATGTACAGACCAATATCATATCATATTACGTATAAATTAATCAACCCTATTAATATAGAAGCAACGCCCTGTTACCGGGGTAATGTAGGTTTCATTTTTGTTATTTCTTCACCCGAAACCATTGCTAGTTTTCATATTTTCATTTCCACTTACGACACGTATAAAGTTACACGGTGCATTATTCACATAACAGGTTGCTATGGACCTCAGATGTTAACAGCAGCAGTAGTCCAGTGGAGAAGCAGTCCGACTTACAATCAAGACAACCGAGTTCGATTCCCCGCACTTCCCAAATAACAAAAGTATTGAAATGCCCATGCCGCTACAGGCGTGATAGATTTTTTCTTTTCTTCCAACCTTCGGATGATTAATAATAATTTATTTATTTTATAGCCCGCAACGTATTGATTTAACCAAAATATTCAGTTTCAGCTAAATAACATTTGGATTCACTCGAATTCCCCGAGTGAAAAATCTCACTCTTTTTTCTGAGTGAAACTCACTCGGTACCGAGTTGCCACGATTTCACTCCGAACTCCGAGTCAGAACTCACTCTTTCCGAGTGAGATTTCACTCGGAAAAGTTAAGAGAGATTGGTTGATCATAAATTCTCGTAGAGAAATAATTAGATAAGAAAAGGAGATAATATGTTGTCGCAGACGAAAAAAACGGAATAACATGGCCTCACAGGTAACGCCAAAAGTCGAAAACGCGTTATGTGAGCGTAGATGATCGAATGGGTCTCAAATGCTTGGAATTAATGAATGTGTTCTCAAACTGAGTGAGACATTCACGGCATTTTCCTAGAATCGAGTGCTATTTTCTCTGGATGAGCATTTTCCCTCTATGGATGAGAAAAATTTGTGCTCAGAGGAACGATTTGAGAAAAAATTAAACAGCTAGAAGAACCTGTTCTCAAACCGAGGGAGTCGATTTCTCGGATGCAATAATGAATAGCAAACGATGTAATTATGAATAACGCTCCCGGGTGCCGCGCCGCCGTTCATAAGATTCCTGTATGAAGATTAAAATCGTCAACACAGTTGTGCGGGCTTATTAACTTTTGAGGTGCAAAATGATGCTAATCAAAACTATCGACTTTTGGTGAGAAATTACCAAAATTTTCCCACGCATGCTCTGTACTTTACGAGCTTTCAACACTTTCAAAGACGGGAGAGTGTTTATGTGAAATCGATCGGAACAGCTGATATTTCTTGGCCGACCAAGAAATAACTCCACGAATCACGTTTTTTCGCGAATCGATCAATCAAAATTAATTATTGTAGCTAGTTCTCTTTGGAGGAGTCAATTTAGAGTTGCAACCCATCTTTTTCATGGTTTTGCTGTATTTTCTGAGACCAATCTTGAACAAGCGGAAGATGGGCTCACGTAAATCGGGATTTGATTGCAATTGAAATTAAATGCCAAAATCATATCCTTGATAGGTTAACCATTGTTTGTTCGGCAATGATCAGTTTTCTTACCAAGACTCGCAAGTTCTCGGAACGAGATATTCTACCCCTCGATTTGAGAAAAGTCATGAACAAGAGATTCGGGATTTATTCTCAAAAATGCACGTACTTGAGTTTAGAAATGTGGTTCCTCGTCTTTAGAAATCCTTTTTGTAATGAAAATTTACGAAAAAATTTTGGAAACACTTTTTTCCACGTAAAATTTGATGCTCTTTCCAAAAGAATATGATTTGAAGAGTGTTTTGACGTCCCAAGTGAGTTTAATCAATTTTTCGCAATTCAATTTCTTGACCAATCAGAGCGCGTCAGTTTTTCGCGCATACGAGTGATTTTATGGAATTGAAACCCTGCGCAATAGATAGCCCGTGAAATTTCCTTCAAAATGACTACTGGTAAAGTTCATTTTGAAGCTGTAGACCCGGAGTTGTGAGCTCAGAAAGAGAAAAAATATGTTTTGAAGAGTGTTTTGACGTGTCAAGTGAATTTTATGCAATTTTTTGCGAATCGATCTTTCGACCAATCAGAGCGCGTCAGCTTTCTGCGCATGCGCGTAGGTAACTATTTTTTCGCAATTTTCCGATGTTTGGGTGCCTACAAAATTGCGAAAAATAACTTTCGCGCCTCGCACATGAGGTTCCCCGCTTCCGAGCGATCATTTCAACCCTCGCCTCCGGCTCGGGCCGAAATCCGATCGCTCAGAAGCGAGCTACAACCTCATGAACTCGGTGCGAAATATACTATTTCGAAATCATGTGCGTAAAGTTGGTGCGTAAGGAACATTTTTCCGTGCGTAATGAAATTTTTTGTTATTCTGTGCGCAAAAATGGCCATTTAGACGCAAGTGTGCGTGTGCAAATAGCGAATTTGCACATTATTCCGACACAACTGTGTGCAAATATTTTTTCACGCAGTGCGCAAATGAGGCATCAGTGCGCAAATACTCGTTTGCGCACTGCGTAAACGAAGAACAGTGTGCAAATGAGGCATTTGCGCACTGTGCAAATTTCGTTCGCGCACTGGACTTGAGTTGTTTTCTGATCACTCTATACCATCATCTATCTATATATCATCATCATACATAATTGTGAAGAATATCTAACTTCGATCTTTCAAGCACCAGCGACAGTTTTGAGCAACGTGGTAACATACTATATGGGCGATAAAGTTTTTTCTGATACATTCCTCAGAATATTTTTTCAGTCGGGGGGCTCCGCCCCCCGAACCCCCCGGCGGGGGCTCCGCCCCCTGCACCCCCTCCTCCACCCTCCTGTGACCCCGTCATGCCATGTTCCTCTGGATGCTTGAGATGCATTCATCATTCGTTGTAGGTGATGCTTCGGTCACTCCTCGCTACTGTCAAAATTTTTCAGAAAGTCGTCATGGATCCCAAGTAGTTCAAATGAAAATGGTTCATAATTTATTTGAAAAAGAAAAAGAACTCGGAAAGTTCGTACACGCCAATGCGAAAAAGGAACAAAGTCAGTCAACTCTCGAGACGACACCCAAGTCTCACAGCATCCCCTAATTTTTTGATGTGTTTTAGGAGGCGGGTTACATTTTTGCTCACAGAAATAACAAAAAATATCGTAAGCAACTCGGGCGCCGACATTTGCGCACTCGTCCCCGCAACTCGTGTGCAAACGTTCCATTTGCGCACAGTTTCGTCGCTCACGCAGTGCGCAAATGACTGATTTGCGCACTGCGTGCGCAAATGAGCCATTTGCACACTGCGTAAACGATGAAACTGTGCGTAAATGAGGCGTTTGCACACTCGTTGCGGTGACTCGTGCGCAAATATCTGTTGGCGCCCTTGTTGCTTAATATACTATTTGCGCACGGAATGCGTAAAGACCTGTGCGTAAAGTCACCAACAGTGCGTAAGGTATGTCTTTACACACTGGAACGTATCTTTACGCACTGCCGTATTTTCTTTATAGCCTGATATTCTACAACATCTCTTGAAGTTTCTGCGTTGTTTAGCAAAATGATCTCTGTCTTAATTCTGTAGAATCGGAGTGCTCCAATCGTTTATTCGAATCTGCCCAAAGCAAGTGTTAATGATTTCTTTCACTCGATAGAATGAATACTTATGAGCTCTCTGAATTGTTATTCTCAATCTTGCTCTCTTGATAAGTCCATACGATTGAAATATCTTGGTCGGCCATCGAATTGAACATGGAAATAGTTCACTTCGGTGGATTATGAATTTAATTGAGTTCAATACAATATATACGACTGAGAGCTTTTTGGAGTGCTTCCACCGTGGTTTCGGTGGTTTGAAATCTACCTTGGACCGTACGTCCAAAGGAAATGTAAATTCACTCTTCGGATACTTCGCCTCAATAAAGAGTGTCGGGGATGTATTCATATTTGTTTATAAGAAAGAATCCATAGGTTCTCTTCTTTCGAAATCGCTTTCTATCCCGTGTATTCAGAACATTATTATTATCATTATAATCGTCCAAGTTCTTTCTATTGAACCATAGAAATAGCATATTATTCCATCAACCCGTTGATTTATTTTTGCCCGTCCTTGACGATATTAATAAAACTCTATAATAATTTTCCTCGAAATTCAGAATTGATAATATCTTATGAACTTACATACTTCGGATCTTGTCCACTATTAGTACTTTTGAGAATTGAGATCGATATTTTCAAACTATGCGGTAACATATGATATATCAAACAAAAGATCTTTTTCTGATACATTTTCAGAATTTTTTTTTCAGTCGGGGGCTCCGCCCCCCGAACCCCCCGGCGGGGGCTTCGCCCCCTGCCGCCCCTGGGCCCCGCTCTGCGCCCTCCTCCCCTGACTGCCCCGATCGCAATCTGGTTACTGACCCGTCGGGTGGCCGGTGGAATACTAACTTTCCGCACAAAATTTCGAAAAATATCGTACGCAACTCTGTCGAAAAGTTTCCGCACTCGGAAAATCTTTACACACGAGTGTGTAAAGATTTTCACTCGTGCGTAAATCCGACTTTTCGACATCGTTGCGTAATATACTATTATGGAATCGAAACCCTGTGCAATCGGTAGCCCGTAAAATTTCCATCAATCGACCCCCGGTAAAGTTCATTTTGATGCACGTAGACCGATGATATAACGTTTTCAGGTGAACACGAAAGCTGGAGAAGATTGCGGGACTCGTGCCGGCATTTCTCTCGAGAATTTTGGAATGGTGGAACCGACCATTGGATACAGGTAACTGGGACTTGGGTTCTCAATATTCTTTTTGTTTGCCTGTGCGCAAATGAATCATTCGCACACTGTTTGTCGCTTTTCATTTGCTCACAGAAGATCAAAAAACATAGTATGATACTCGGGCGCAACGGTTTTCGCTTTCTCGTGACTATTTAGACCCTCGCGTGCGGCTCAGGCCTCAAAAAGTCACTCGAAGTGCGAAAACCATCGTTTGCGCCCTTGTATCATAATATACTATTTTCATAATACTTGAGCGTAAAGTTAGTGCGTAAAGCACCAAAAAAGTGTGTAAAGCAGTGCTTTACGCATAGCGTGTGTAAAGCAATTGCATTTCGCACGGTTGTGCTGCTTCGGGCACGCTGTACTTTGCTTTACGCACGAGCTTCTAAATTCATGGGGATTCGTGCAGCTTCGACAAATTCAAAGTTGATCATACTAAAGATTGGACACTGACGGGGAAAGCCTAATGCTTTTCGTATCAATAAAGAGCTAAGCGCCGTTCCTCAGTATGGTGACGTAGAGGTCGACTTTCCTGCCGACCCCGATTCATTCTTTCCGAATCTCACCACAGAATTATACAATTTGAGATAGACAATTGTTGATAACTTCACTGTGATTCAATAAACCTGTTCAATATTGATCTTGTAACCGCCATAAAGTCCTTTTTCAATCGTAAATGCACCTCTTCTGCGTCGGTGGCATGCAGTTAAGAGATAAGTAAGTGTACCTAACTTGCCCACATTTCTCCACAACCGTGGTTTATTCCACTCCTTTGGCCCATCTTAGTATTTTACAATGTTTATCAGCTCATTTTGAAGCTTGTTTCAAACTCTACAAAGTCAACTGAGATACGTTGAAAAATATTCAGATGAGCCAGCTAGACTTAGTAAGTAAACCAGGTTTGTTGAGGAAATGACTTAATGGGTGAAAGTCGAGTATACTCACCTTACAAGGAGAGGCCAGGGAGTGCGGGTCACGGATTCGGCTGAAACTCTGGGAATCATCTCCTTTTGGTACCAAAAGACGATACCCAAAACCGCAGTGTCTAACGCTCAAGCGTTTCCGAGCTACAGGCCACAACCCATGCACTGCAGTACATCTATATATGTGGAAAAATGGTATATAT
Organism: Eretmocerus hayati; assembly: GCA_029851415.1. Lineage (NCBI taxonomy): Eukaryota > Metazoa > Arthropoda > Insecta > Hymenoptera > Aphelinidae > Eretmocerus > Eretmocerus hayati. The sequence goes on from CM056743.1 coordinate 50,072,385, forward strand.
GGATATAGCTGTAATGCATGGGTTGTGGGCTGTAGCTCGAAAACGCTTGAGCATTGGACTTTGCGGCTTTGGGTATCATATTTTGGTGCTAAAAGGAGACTAATCCCAGAGTTTCAGGCGAATCCGTGACCCGCACTCCCTGGCCTCTCCTTGTTAGTATATTTCGCACCGAATTTATGAACTTGTAGCTCGCTTCTGAGCGATTGATCGAGATTTGAGGGATTATCAAGATTAATGATATATCGATCGTCTTGTTTGGAGAAATCTATGTCAAAACAAAGTTCTTCGCAAAATTCGGTTGAAGTTCTCATCGGATGTAATGCACTTACATCAGAATTTTTTCTTCTAGTGGGGGGGGGGGGGGGGTCGCCCCCACAACCCCCGCCGCTATGACCTTTACGGGTTAACCCTTAATTTCCAACGTGGGATTTACTTACGCTCCAACTTAGGTGGTACCCAAATGGCGCACTCCACGAAAATCGCTTTATTTCTGCAGTTTTCTTGTGGAATATCTTGAATAAAAATTACTCCCGCATAAACTTGAACCAGTTCAGAATCAATATGAAATTCTTTCCAAACATTGGGAATACACATACTTTTTCAAAAAATTCCAGAAGATGTCATCTTTTTGCCTCTTTCCTAGGTTAAGCTGATGAAGAATTTTCGAAATTCTGAAAAAACTATATCAATTATGGCTCATGGCGCTTTGCAAGTGATTTTTGTATTACAAATAGATTTCAAAGAAGCTATTGTTATTTGATTTGAAAGAATATTGTCCAAAATTCAAATTCTGACTTTTGTCGGTGATAGATTTTAGGTACTCATTTTGGTGATGTTTTGAAAAGAAATTTTTTTTTCATATTTTGAATTCGGTCCTTTCGAAAGATAATACCAAAATATAAAATTACATGTAGACCCTAGATTCCCAAAAAATGAGTCCAACGTTGAGATACGATCAAAACTTTGCGTGTGCCAAAAGTCTACCACCTATTAGGTAATTAACACGTTCACTGCGACGCGACGGTGAAAACCGGCATTCCGTCTCAGAGTGCGAGAGAGTACAAACGCGTGATCTTACAAAAGTCCTACAAAAGTCAGACCTTTTGTAATGTTATCAGTTTGACATCTATTTACAAGATTCTCCCGAATTTATGCGGGTCCCGCCGGTGGGATCCGCGAAAATTTCTATCGTGCAATAAGGGATGAAGTGAATGATCGAACTACCGAAATGAGTGATCCTGAGATGTGATCTTTAGCTTGTCGGGAGCATTCCTTGATTCCCGGTACCATTCGAGTGATTCGCTAGCATGGGCCTCGGCTGTGAGTTTATGTCTGGTAAGTACTTATGACCTGCGGAGCGCGATTGTGATCCACGCGAGTATGATTTTCTATCTTCGAGAATCTACGAGACAAAGGTTCTTATTAGGGATATTCTTCAACTTTCTTGAATAGAAAGTAATCCTCGTACACGGGGAGATGAAACAGATTGAGGAGAGAGAAAGTGCAGTAGCCATGTCAACCATTTATTCGCTTTGCCTCGTGGTTATTTCGCGTCTGAATTTCTGATCACTCGACTCCATATCGCTCAAATCACGCGAACCTGGGCTTAATTTGTAGATTTTGGCATGAGTTTTCGAAACAGCCAAGATACGTTGTATGATATTCGAAAAGATTTGATGAATTTACAATTGACTGTCTATTGTTGTGAAATTTATCGGAATTTTCGCGAAAATCGAGTTTTTATCGAGTAACTTGTACAAACCAAGTCCGATACTGAAACTGCCGTGTACATACATATGTTCTTGATATCATATATAATGAGTCAAAACTGCTACATAAGCCATTGGATACATTCAATGGCTTATGTAGCAGTTTTGTGTCTACGTCGTTTGGTGCACACTAGAACCCGTTCACTGCGACGGGCCCCACCCGTGGGACCCGTCGCAGTGAACGTGTTAAGGGTTAAGTTGTACGAGAATATAGCTGCTGATTTCTCCGAATGAGATCACGAACATATACATTGAAGAATTGTATTATTACATAACAGTTATCATTCATCCCACTCGGAATTTCTTACACATCGAAAATAAGATTTATACATACTTAGTAATTGACAGTGGTGGCGCATCATCTCGAGGCAAGGTTGAATCATTTTACTCAAATACGATGAGCAGCACATACGTGCAATCTCAGGGATGAAATCGAGGATGAGATACTTAGCAATGTTAGCATCACTCAGGTGTATCTTTTTATAGTATCTATGCAGTAAGTAGGGTATAGGATATCACAGAAGTTATTGTATACAAATAGTTCTCCAGCTGTTTAGGATGGAAGATTCGAAAGTATATATATAATTAGAGAAATTTCTCTAATTATATAAGAAAATAAAAGATTTATATTATACACTGTAAAAAATTTTTTCGAAAAACTTCAACCAGCTGGTTGAATGAGAAATTCAACTTTCTGGTTGAGAATTCAACCAATTTGGTTGGAAATTTAACCAGTTTGGTTGAGAATTCAACTAGTCTATTCAACCATTTGGTTAAAGTTTTTCAAAAAAATTTTTTACAGTGTATGTAAACGTATGATGAAAATTGTGGAATGAATGGGAGAGGATGAGGAACATATTGTGTACACCAAGTCCATTTCTGGGCCTCGCGGCTGAAATAAACTTCATCTATTTACTATCTAGTATCCAATGCAGTATCGAGTTGATTGCTTATGAACGCACTTGGGTGCAGATCAAACTCTTCAGAGCTCATGCGGTCACTTTGCAAACTGAAAGTCATCCCCATTTTTCTACGATTCTCTTGTGTTTTGGGCTGAACGACTAGTTGGCGAATACTTGTTATCGTCTAACTTGAATTAGCCCACTCGTCGTTGAGCCCAAATCGCAAGAGAATCGGAGAAGAATGGCAATGAAAGTGTGATTATATTATGGGTTGAGAGGTGCCTGCGATCAAATTTACATTTTTTTCTCTGATCCTCTTGTGATTTGGGCTAAAGGACGGACTGCCGAATACAAGTTATGGGCAATAAAATGGTTCCGGCAACTCGTCTCAAAGTTCGAATCTTCAAAATACTTATGTGAGATGTGTTTCCCAGTTCCATGGTCGCAGTGCACGTTGACCCCATCGCCTTAATGCATCTTTTCAATATAAAATCCGACAACACCAATATACCTCGGCCGAGCTTTTCTCTACTATCGCGTTAATCAAATACTAGCGTTATTGCCTACCTCGCTAACGCTCGTTCAGCTTGGAAGTGTCTCTGATATGGTATGAGCCCCTGAAATGCTTCTGTAGTTCGACAATGTAACATTGCTTCATAATTCAGTGAATTGGGAAAAAAACCTTGATGTGACCTATTAACTGTGATTGAGAAAGATTGAGTTGGTGTAATTTTGCGCAAAGTAAGGTTCCTGAATCTCCAGTAAGTATCTGGAAATTTCACCCAGTTAACCAGTCCTAGCAACAGCCTCAGCCCCAATCCCAGCGCCTGCCTCAGTCACGCCCCATCCGCGACCCCAGCCCCAGTCCCAGCCACAGCTCCAGCCTCAGTCCCAGTCACAACCTCAGCCTTAACCACAACTCCAGCCTCAGCCTCAGTCCAGCTTCGGCCCAGCCGAGCCTCAGCCCCAGACTCAGCCTTAGCCACAGCCCCAGCCGCACCCCGGCTTCACCTCAAGCCACAGGCCTTGGTTCATCCCCAGCCACAGCCCAGCCTCGTTCCTAGCCACAGGACCAGCTTCAGCCTCAGACATAGCGCCAGGCCCAGCCTCGGCCTTAGCCACAGCCCCAGTCTCAGCCCAGCCTCATCCCAAGCTACAGGCCCAGCCTTATCCCTAGGCACAGGATCAGCTTGAGCTTTATCCATAGCGCCAGTCCCAGCCACAGACCAGTCTCAGTCCCAGACTCAGCCTTGGCAACAGCCCCAGCGTCAGTCTCAGGCTTAGCCACTGCCCCAGCCTTAGTCCCAGCTCTATCCCCAGCCCCAGCCCAATCTCATCCCTAGTCACAGCCGCAACCTCCAGTCTCAGCGTTAGCTCTAACCTCGGCATTAGCTCCAACCTCGTCCTCGGCCACGCTCCAGTTTAGCCTCAGCCCCAACATTGGCCCCGCAACCCCAGCCTAAGCCTTAGTTTCGGCCTCAGCCCCAGCCGTAGTCTCAACCTCAGCCCCAGCTCCAGCCCGAGCCACAGCCTCAGCCTTAGCCCGAGCATCAGCTCAACTACAGCCTCAGCTCCAGCCTTAGCTCCAGCCTTAGCCCCAGCATCAGCTCAGCCACAGACACAGCCTCAGGCCCAGCCTTAGCCTCAACCTCGGCCCCAGCCAAAGCCAAAGCTCCGAAGCCTCTCCGATGACCGAACTATATTCGACCCATGAGCGCCGGGTGGGTCCTGCAGGACCAATTAAGAATATGTTGAATCTCATATATCCATGTCAACATGCCATGATCCATAAGGTTCCATTATCTTGTTTCAGGACATACCTAATTATTTTGTATGATAGTTGAGGTTTATTGAAAGTCTTCGAGTTTCCAGACTACTTTGAAAATATCATTCGGCCAAATTTTTAATTTTCAAAGACGACTCGTCACTGCACGAACCATAGCACGAACACTGTTCTACGTTTCCTGACTTTTTGATCGGATTTGATTGAACGGATTTTCGTAGTGATTTGAGTGAGACGATTTTGAACGAGAATACACCCCCAGAACATTCATAAATAACCAAAGCTGTGAGAAATCTCACTATGATGCTCTAGATTACCGGAGTAATGAGTGGCGATCTTGGATGTCTTATGATATAATCGGAACCTCTAAGGGACTCTTACAAGTCGGAATCAAAATCTCTACCCCTTTTCACATGATCCGGGTCACTATGGGCTAATCATACCGAGCGAGATCGACTAAAAACGAACTGGACCGAACTAGACGCCCTCATACCAAACTAGACTACATTTATCGAGTTACACCGAACACCCTAATTAAGCCGAAATAGACCGAATTAGACCAAATATACGGTACTTCTTATTCCGATCCAGATCTCCATCCAAATCTCTAATCATCCATCTATCCATCTACGCACCCACTCACCCATCACCCATATACAGCCATGTATTATACCCAACTAGAATAAATTGGACCGAACTAGACCGAATCAGAATTAATTAAACCGAAATAGACCCTACTACAGCGGTATACAAGAGGATTGGCACAAGAGACCAGCTGATTTTCTGAATAGACCAACTAATAGGTTGCCTAATTGCTAGTCACCAATCACCAATGAGCAGTCAACGGTCCAAAGTCAACAGTTCAAAGTCAACACCAAAGCCAACAGTCCATCGACAACAGTTTAAGGTCAACAGTCCAACGTCAACAACTCAAGGTCAACAGTTCCAAGTCAACAATCCAACGTCAACAACTCAAGGTCAACAGTTCCAAGTCAACAACCCAAGGTCAGTAGTCCAGAGTCAACAGTCCAAAGTCAATGATCCAAAGTCCACAGTCCAACAACAGTCCAAAGTCAACAGTCTAATGTCAACAGTCCAACGTCAACTGTCCAAAGTCAACAGGCCAACGTCAACAGTGCAAAGTCAACGGTTCAAAGCCAACAGTTAACAGTCGACACTCAACTATCAACAGACATCAGTACACAATCAACCGTCAATTATCACTACCTCCACCACCACCACCACGACACACCAACTTACCCATCCACCCGAGCACACACTCATCCCCCCCCCCGCCCACCCACCGCCCCATCCACCCATAACACTTCAACCCTCCCTTATAGGCAACCCGATACGCGAGATGCTGACGGACAAATGTTGGCTGGGCTTTTAATTATTTTAATTGATTAAAGTGTGATTGTATGCATGTTGTACACTTGGTAGAAACGAATACTTTCCGAATGTGTCGAACCTTACGCCTCCGATACCACGTGACTTCCGGTAATTTTGATCGGAGGTTAGACACGTGGAACATGTTGTTGTTGACCAACATATATAGGTAAATCCATTTTCGCCTTTCTCGATATTAATATCACCGAACTCATTAGAAAAAATGAAAGCGCCTGTTTCTTAAGATTCGTTGTGCGCTTGAGATAATGTTATGATTTCGAATTTTTATGTGGTCAATTTCTGGGTCTAAAAATGAATAAACTCGAAGCTTGCGTGAATTTTACAATACTAAATCTAAAGGATGAATGATATATTGGTCATTTCCATTGCTTTTACCAATTTTAGGATCGATATCATATTCAAGAACTCTCCATTTTTTCATAAAAGAATGAGATATAGATATGTCTGTTTCATTCGAGTTCTTGTTCTTACATTGACGGCAAAACTTTTCAAGAATTTAAAATTGATACAAGTAAGAAAATTTGAAGAAATATCACTCATTCCTTCACTCAAATGAAGTCAATTAACGCAAGTCTCAAGATGCCAACATTTCTTTCATTTTTGGACCCAAAATAACCGAACCAATCGATTCATCGTTGAAGTTCCAAACTGCAACGTTATTAAATTCTTGAAAGTGTTTGCCCTCAACGTAAGAACAAAAATTCAAATGAAACAGATATATCTATATCTCATCCTTTTTCGAAAGAATGGAAAGTTCTTGAATATGATATCAATCTTAAAATTCATAAAAGCAATGGAATTGACCAAAATATCATTCATCCTATAGGTAAACCTTGAGTATTGTAAAATTCACGCAGGTTTCGAGTTTATTCATTTTTGGCCCTAGAAATCGACGACATCATTAAGTCATGAAAATTCGAAATCATAACATCATCTTGTGCGCACAACGAATCTCACGAAACAGACGCTTTCGTTTTTCGCTTTCTCAAAAGAGAAAGCATTCATTTGGTGCCAGCAGAATTTTCGTCAAATTTTTTCTAAAAAAATTTTTTTCTCCTCCAGTGAACCTCTTGAATACATGAAATTGGTACAGTCCTCTTCCTTTCGCCAAGATCTATCGAATGTAGGTCACAGTTTTTCGTTATAACCCCTCACAAAATTACTACAACCCCGTCTTTCGAGCCCTCTGTCCGTGTCTGTGTGTGTGTATGTATGTATGTTGTTTTCTATCGCTCTTGATAGATCGTCCTGAAATTTTTATGCCATGTTCGGAGGCGTCTCTAGATGGGAATGCTAGATTTTGAGTGCCCCCCGATGATTACTTTTATACTTATGAATTTTTTTTTCATTTATGTATAATTTTTTTTCATCTTAAAAACTAAAAATATTCTCTCCTTCCTGCTCAAAAAATCTGAGGCTGTTGATTTACGCGTTTCTCGACGTGCTTAATCGATTGGTTAATACGGAATGTCGATTGAAGCTCATTTTATTATATCTTTTACACACCTCTCTTTCGTTGGGCTATAAAACCTTTCTAATCACAATTTAACAAAATTCCGTATCAGCCAATCGATTCAGCACGTCGAAAAACTTCTAAATTACTTCCTTTACATTTTTTTTATGTAGTAAAATGGAATACAAATCATTTATAAGATTTGCTTCTTTCCGAAAAATTCCAAATTTCTCATTAAAAAATTCACAAGTCAAAAAATATTCATGCGATCATGCTCAAAATTCACTGGCATCATCATCACAGTCTTTAAAATACACCTACAAAGTCTCAAAAGATTTTGTCAAATCGATCTCGAAATTTTGCGTTCCAAATGATACATTTTTATTCCAATCTTCACGTTCACCGACAGTTAATTGCTTCCTTTCCTAACATAATCACCTGTTTACCAAAATTCTGTATCAACGAATCGATCCAGCACGCCGAAAAATATCTAAAGTACTTCCTTGACATTTTTTTCATATAGTCAAATGAAGTACAAATCATTTATAAGATTTGCTTCTTTCCGAAAAATTTCGAATTTCTCATTAAAAAATTCAACAGTCAAAAAATATTCATGCGATCATGCTCAAAATTCACTGGCATCATCGTCACAGTCTTTAAAATACACCTACAAAGTCTCAAAAGATTTTGTCAAATCGATCTCGAAATTTTGCGTTCCAAATGATACATTTTTATCCCAATTTCCACGTTCACCGACAGTTAATTGCTTTCTTTCCTAACATAATCACCTGTTTACCAAAATTTTGTATCAATCAATCAATTCCTCGCGTTAATGAAAATCAATAAAGACCTTTACGTTATCATCACTCTGTTCCACCTACTGCAAATTAAAATTTACACTCCATAATTTATTCTTCAAATAACTAATTTGTAGAAAAATACTCAATTTTACTTGATTTTCTTCAAACCGATTCATTCCCTTTTCAATGTATACGAGTCATATTCATCAGACCATAAACCTGTTAACATAATAAAATGTCAAACACAGGATGATGAATTAGAGCAAGATAGTAAAGAACAAAACATTGAGGAGGATATTGTGGATTTGATTGATGTTGAAGATGAAGATCAAAGATAAATGAAGGATCATGGATGTTTACCAATTGATATTACAGAAAGTCAGTATAAAGAAATTCGAAAAAATATCTCATGTTCTGGATCATGGCTAGGAGACGTTTTGATATTTTGGATGAATAAATATTTTAATGAAAATTTCATGAGGAGAATTGATTAATGTAACATATTAATGTATTTGAATTTTCGAGTGAATAATATGAGATTAGTTGACTTCTTCTATGGCAATGAGAAAGCATTCTGCTAAATTCTTTTAGCAGCGTATTTCTAATGAGTTCGGTGATATTAATATCGAGAAAGGCGAAAATGGATTTACCCATGTTGTTCAACAACAACAGGTCCCACGTGTCTAACCTCCGATCAAAATTACCGGAAGTCACGTCGTTTCGAAGTCGTAAGGTTCGACACATTCGGAAAGTATTCGTTTCCACCAAGTGTACATACACCACCCGAATTGAGTTATTATATACTAAAGTTCACAAATCCTTTCCATTTTGTGCAACGATGCGTTCATTATTCCTCGATTATTTTGCATATACAGTACTTTTCCTTAGATGATACGGGTCAAACTAGAAATGAGTCGAGTCATGCGAAAAGGGAATTTTGTGCAAATGACTTATTGTTGGGAAAACGACTAAAAATGTGTAGCAACTTTACCAATCACCATTTCCCAGCACCGATGAGTATATTCGTACCTGTTACTACACTGACAGAAAAAAATCAGGAAAAATTCCAGAGTGCGTTGAGATTCGAGTGTCACGAACGCATGCCCTCAGGAATTGTTCCGGAACGCAAGTCGGGAGAATTTCCCGTAACATTCAGGAGTTCGTCGTGAAACGATCGGGAACCGTTACTGACGTAGATGCGGCATTATTCCAGAGACCATCGACTTTCGAGTGTCACGAACGTACGTCCTCAGGGAATATTCCTCAAGCCTGTTCTGGAAAATTTCCTGAGGAAAAGTGGAGAAAATTTTACCGAATGTCACTCATATATTAATGTACTCCCAATGTACTCAGATAGTCCTGAGTACATTGGGAGGCTTTCGTTGACCACTTGCGAGAAACTCTTGTTACCATAAGTTGAGGTGGTAGCCACCTAGTGAGGAATTTCGACATTGACTTCAAATCTACGTCTTGGTGATGAAAAATTCATCTTTCAATTGATTGCAGTGAGTAATGAGCCGATCAATCATATCATCTCTCTCGTACAAAGCACATTCCAAAGATTCAGTATCATTTACATAGTACGTTAGGTGATGCATACAGGACATGAAAATTCCCGTCATCTCCACCAAGAATCAATGAAGTCATGTTGAACTGTGGGCCCATATCCTCAAACTTGTTGATTTACTGCTAGGTTTGATTGTCCGCCCATTCTTGCCGATCCATTCGTAAGATTTCACAGACGAGGAGAGATTTAGTAGTACAGTAAAACCTGTCTCTATGGGCACCTCTAAAATTCGGGCACCTCCCGATTACGGGCGCTTTTCCGTGGAACCGAATTCCATTCCATAAGCTCAAATGCTATTCTTTCTTTATAATTCGGGCACCTCTAAAATTTGGGCACCTGCCTGATATGAACGGTTCTCGAGATCTCAAACATATGATGTCACATGTTAAAGGAACCTGTGAACTCAGGGCACCCACTCCAGTTGTCAAAATGAGCCAGGTATGCATGTCAAAAAATTATGTCAAGCTCAGAATGAGCTTCAAAAAAATGTCTCCATGTTGAGAAAAGCAAGGATCATTAATCTCCTGAGTTCTGCGTCAGTTTGACGAAGAGGATTATTACACAACTACATGTTCGAATAAGTAACGAAAAATTATAATGAGTCAATTGAGGGTATAATTTCGACATCTGTGTTGTTTGATACTCTAAAATTCACAACAGCTAATTTCTAATCACTCACAGATATTAAGTCACTGACCTTGAATGCTAGGATATTGTATGTGTACTTTGACGGAGGCTATTTTTGAGCCTTTCCTAGAGATCTTTCAACCTTTGAGATTTTCAAATTCAAAGTTCCGAGTTTGCAGACCCTCGATCTGAGTATGTTCCGAATCTTGAATTCCCGAATCACCCTCATACCGAATTTCGAAATCCCGAATTCGAATAACTATGAATTTTGGCATTCCACATCTTATGAGTTCCGAGTTCTCGTCGATGTATTTCACTCATTCCAAAATCGTATGGTTTGAAATTAAGTTCTTTCAATATTTGTACTTTCTATAATTTTTAATCAGATTTTATAATTCGGGCACCTGTCTATTATGGGCGGGTCAGACTAAAACCGTAGGTGCCCGAATTAGACAGGTTTTACTGTATAACTATAGTAAATGAAACATAATCTTTTCCATTTCTCAACCAAGGACGTTCTGCAATGTTGTTTTTAAATGACAACTTGAGTAGACTTAATTGGGTCCCCTCTTGCACGGATTCTTCTGTAATGCTATTTTTTCGCATCAAGATAGATCTTACCGAATTCGAAAATATTGAATTAAAATGACATCTTGGTGATTATTTCAGATTCATAGCACTGGATTTGGGTACCTTCTTGCTCGGATTAACGAAGAATCTTCTGGATGCAGTTGATGAATTTATCACAACAAGCAAACCTATCATAACTACAATGTAAAAAATTGGTTGACTTTTCACCAAATCGGCAACCACTGGTTAGCTGTCTAATTCAACCAGGTAGTTGAAAATTCAACCACTGGTTGCCTATCAAATTCGACCACTGGTTGACTTTTTCCTCACAGCGAATATGGGTATCATACGGGATAGATGAGATCGGTCAGATTGACCGATCAACAGATCTCGAACGGTCACTGACCGTCATCCCATTATGATCCCTTTGCAGTTCACCTTGTTCCCAAGTATATATGGCAAGGTATATAGGCCATTTCGGAGCATCTCAGCCAGAGCCGTCACTAGGGGGGTCAGCAAAAAATCCCAAAAATTTTTTTGGAATTTTTTCGAAGCTCCCCATGGGCCTGAGGGCCTATAAAAGATCCATTTGAGGCCCCTTTTTAGCCTATTTTGGGAAAATCTCCGACTAGACTCAATATTTTTGGACGTACTTGGGCGCATTTTGTTCCTCAAGACTGGTAGTTTCAAGAAAAGAATTGTCCAAGAGCGGTAATTGAGCCGAGCAACTTCTAGGAGCTATTTGCTGAGAGCACATTTTAGCGATTTTTGGGCCTCCTTCAAAGTAATCTAGCTTCCCTTAGACATGAGATAATCGACTTTTACCAGTAGTCAATTTGAAGGTCTTGAAAAAAGCTACAATTCGACCACTTGTAAAAGTTGATTATCAGACTTTTCATAGGAGTTAGAGTCATTACAAGTTGAGCAGTTTCGTGAAAATGTTGAGTTTTGAGCTAAATTTGAAAAAATCGTTTTTTTCTCCCGACCCCAAACCTGTGCCAATATGTTTTTCGATACAAATACTATCAATTAGAACAATAATCTGGGTGGGCCGTTCAATTTTCGATTTTATTCAGCCAATTTAAAACACCCTTTTTGACTTTTTGCTTAAAATGCCGACATAGGCATGGCTCGCATATGCTTCCATCTGACTTATTGTGCACCAACCTGGGTGGAATTACTCCCCCAAGTACTCCCAAATATGTGTAAAAACTTGCGGAGGCGAGCCTCAAGCCAGAAGCGAGCTAGAGGTTCAAACCATCGGGTCCAAAATGGGCATTATTTCGTCTAATTTGGTGCAGACGAGCGAGGACTCGATTCCCTGTGTTTCTGCTCACAAACGAGATGAGTGGCTAGAATGGGGGTTCAAACATGTTTTTCCTACTCAAAATGACCATCTGAACACGATTCCGGGGTCAATTTGAGCCTAGGATATCATCCAATCCTTGAACGGGGTTAAACTCCATAATAACAGGTTTCGCTCCTCTACTGCAAAATGACGATAATTCAGGGCTCAATTGACCCCGGAATCGTGTTGAGATGGTCATTTTGAGTCGGATAAACATGTTTGGATCCCCATTCTAGCCACTCGTCTCGTTTATGAGGAGAAACACGGGGAATCGAGCCCTCGCTCGCCTACCCCAAATTAGACGAAATAATGCCCATTTTGGACCTGATAGTTTGAACCTCCAGCTCGCTTCTGGCTTGAGACTCGCCTCCCGAAGTTTTTACTCATATTTGGAGGTACTTGGGGGAGTAATTCCACCCAGGTTGGTGCACAATAAGACAGATGGAAGCATATGCGAGCCATGCCTATGTTGGCATTTCAAGCAAAAAGTCAAAAAAGGGTGTTTTAAATTGGCTGAATAAAATCGAGAATTGAATGGCCCATCCAGATTATTGTTCTAATTGATAGTATTTGTATCGAAAAACATATTCGCACAGGTTTGGGGTCGAAAGAACAAAAACGATTTTTTTAAATTCAGCTCCAAGTTTGGCATTTTCACGAAACTGCTCAACTTGTAACGACTGTAGCTCCTATGAAAAGTCCGATAATCAACTTCTACAAGTGGTCAAATTGTAGCTCTTTCCAAGACCTTCAAAATGACCACTGGTAAAAGTCGTTTATCTCATGTCTAAAGGAAGCTAGATTACCTTGAAGGAGGCCCAAAAATCGCTAAAATGTGCTCTCAGCAAATAGCTCCTAGAAGTTGCTCAGCTCAATTATCGCTCTTGGACAATTCTTCTCTTGAAACTACCAGTCTTGAGGAACAAAATGCGCCCAAGTACGTCTTAAAATATTGAGTAAAGTCGGAGCTATGATTTTTCCAAAATAGCCTAAAAAGGGGCCTCAAATGGATCTTTTATGGGCCCTCAGGCCCTCGGGGGGCTTCGAAAAAATTCTAAAAAAATTTTTCGTACTATTTAAACATGGTACTGACAGAAAAAAAATTTTTGGGACTTTTTCCAGACCCCCCTGGTGACGGCTCTGGCTGAAATGCTTCGAAATGGCCCATATACACTTAGGTGCCGTCCTGTTTAGGTGGTGGTCTTCGTACGACATTGTTGGGTCAGAAAAACAAATTCCCTCGTGTGTTTTCACAAACAAATAGGAAAGAACAGCAGCGGCAGTCAAGCGAGCTTTTTCGGGAAAAAAATCAGGTTAAGCAACGTTTCCGCGATTTAGTATCCGAATTGGTGACCAATCGGCTGGGGCTGCCGTGCTTAGCTTGCGCAAAAAATTTGCTAACTCTACTATAATAGTTATAGTACAAGACCCACGACGTTGATAGATGGTGATGATCAGTTAACATTTTTTGGTCAGAAAAACATATTTCGTTATGTTTTCTCGTAAACAAATAGGAAAAAACATCAGAGGCGGCCCCGCGAGCGTTTTCGGGGAAAATTTCAATGACGCGTATCCAATTTAGTTTGAAATATATAATTCTTCAGGTTCACTCAGAGGTTCACACTCACCAACTCACATACAATGTTTCAGTACAATTAAGTAGGATAAAATACATTTCTTCGTTCCGAATTAAAGATAAATAATTTTAAATGTCTATAGATTATCAAATATTTAATTCGTTTGGATTGAAGTTGTATGTAAATTAGTCACTGTGAACACTCTCACATACAATTTCAGTCCAATTGAATTGGATATTTGATTGTCTATAGACTTACCCTTACATTTACAATTTTTGATATTTAATTTGTAAAAAAAAAATGGTTCTCTTTTTGACTCAATTAATGTGAGTGTGCTCACAGTCACCAACTCACATACAATATTCCAGTACAATCAATTTGAATAAAATGCATTTTCTCGTTCCAAATAAAAAAAAAAAAAATTGTAAGCGTAAGGGTATGTCTATACATCATCAATTACATAATTTAATTGGACTGAAATTGGATGCGAATTAGTGCCTGTGAACACAATCATTCGATTCCAAAGTTTGTAGGAACAGCTGGCTCCCATCATGGCGCACATGAACGCCACTGCAAGCGACAGACAGGCGGCAGCGAGCGACCCATAGAGGCCTCCACATAGATATGTGATGCGAGCGGATGAGACGAGCAGCCAGGGCCCTGGGAGCTGGGAGCAGCAAAGCAGCAGTGGACAATCGTCGTTGGTGTTGGCTGTAGTTCGTGTTCAGTGGATAGTGTGGCTGCTCGCGGTGTCATCGAAACTCATCAGGCGCTTATCGCCAAGTTGTGCCAGCTCTCTGTACTGTAGGCCACCCGCGCGCTCCAGGTGTGCACCACGTAGTCAAGATCCCGGGTTTCACGCCCGAGCGCACTGCATATATAGTTATTCGGCTCTTACATACTTACCCATTGCCTCGAGGCGTCGCGGTATATAAAATCGCTGCCGCGAGAATCATCACCGAAGTCATCTACTGCGTCAGCTCGTGTACTGGGCTCGGCAAGCTCGAGCCCGACAGCCGACACCGTTCGACGTCACCAGCAGCAGCACAAATCCAGAAGAAAAGCCTGCAGCGGACTTGCCAAGGGAATCCAATGTGTATGGCGAGTCAGGTGCGTCAACGCCGTCCTCTCGTATATTTACAATCTCCAAACGCATCGACCAATAAATACAGTATAGTGAAATACACCTTCGGCGCGGTTGGTGGTATTACTATCAATTGCACAATCCGTGATCAAGGCACTGCCTCCCGGGTGATGGACGTGTGACATTCGTGACATTAGCTTTGCGCACCGATGGGCATATCGTCGTGTGCTCGAAGATGGCTCGAGGTCGCGTGCCAGTAGGGCGGATGTGGGCCAGGGCGACGATGATCGCTCGTCGTTCCCATCTCGCGTTTTTTACGCGGTCTGCTCGTGTCGTCGATGAGTGCTGCCCCCCTTCGCTGTACCGCTCCGTCGCTCTTGCCTCCTCTCCTTGTCGAGCCGAAACGCCCGAAAGGCGAAACGCGCTATTTTTGTCCAGCATTTTTCTGTACACTTCCCGGTGAGTCTGAATGACTGCGGCATACCGGGCATCGCAGACTATATATACTTCCAGACGAGGCTGTTGTTGACGACGCTCATCATCATGATGGGGCGTGCGTCAGCGCGAGGGAATCGTCGTGCACCCTGCCATCGTTTTTCATTCTTGTATTCAGACCGTAATATCGAGTTGTAAACTCGCTTGAATCGTGCCTCGTTATCGACGCTGGATCAGCTGACTTGAATAAATAGTGGGCGTTCGAAACTTAATAATACTTAATACTTGTAAAATCAGTCAGATTCACCCTCGGCCTTAGCTATTCTCAAGATAGATATTCGATGCAATAATGTAGCAATAAACAACGACTCAGCTACTCCGTAGTTACATGGCCGCAGATCAAAATCCCATAGAAGAATAGGGTTTGTCATTTTTTTGCAAAGAATCAGATAGATTGCGGACATCGCGGATGGTGAGTCGTGACGAGTAACCGACGTCACTTTTCAAATTGTTCTCCATCAGCCAGTAATATGTTTCCGTGTCCCTCGTGTAGATAGAAGATCTATTCTAGTGATAACTATTAGAAGATCAAAGAATACTTTGAATAATACCTCGAATAATACTCATTTATACCGAGGAAACTTGAGAAATTCGCTCAACACAGTGGGCCCATAACATCGTGACCATGACATCCACACGTAGATTGGTCGATCAAATGTGGTTCTATCGTTGATAGAAGAAAGTATCTCCCGGATAGTGTGCCAATATTTGAATGTAGAAGTGAAATCACCGCCATCGTTGAAAAAGTCATTCTCAAGAAATTTTTTTGCGGGATCCCCTTCAGAAGACCCTTCTGATGACTCCGATTTATCCATGTCTCCAAACGGATTTTCATGCATAATTGTTTAAACTGAAATTGTTTCAACCAATTGTCAAAATCAACTTTTTTGGTCCGGAAGCAATCCGTCCCTCGATGTTATAAACTACTCTAATCTGCTCAAATTTGGATAGGAAGGGTGATGAATGTGATTAGACCAGTACATGTCCCATTTTGTCTAGCGGCAAGTGTACCCAACTTGCCCCCATATGCCGATGTCATCAGTAATCTTACATTTGTTATGTTGAGATAGAACCAAACAAAGTGTTGTATATCAACCCCGAATCATCTCTACGTTCCCCAAATATATTAAATCGATTTTTCCATTTTTCGTGTTTCTACAGCCACAAGAAATCTCCGAAGGAATTGCGTTCAGTGAAATCGATACAAAATGTATTTAGTTTGGCCAATTAACGTACCTTAGCGCATGTGATTCTTTGTCTAAAGATTTTCTCAACTCTCTTTTGAGAGTTGCAAAACTCGCATGTGGAGATATTCCATGTGCAAAACACGAAGATGATTCGTAAAACAAAAAGTTTAACATCGTAGTGTTCCGAACATGCCCCCAAACTGCTTGCTATCTCGAAAGGGTTTGCAGGGTGACCTTTCTACTAATCAGAACGTGTTAATCACGTCAAAATAAGCCAGAGACAGCTTTTTGAAACAGAGTAAAGCTTCATATGTGATTGAATGTCGATGAAAGTGATTTTATGCAGTTAGGAGAAAATTGAAACAGCTTGCCTCTTGTTGGGCAAAATCAGACGGACTTTGGCCCATTTTAAGCTCGATTTTAAGGGTGAGACGAGGTTTAAAATGAGCTAAAGTACGTTGAGAAATATTGAGGAAGGCCGGAGCTGTTGATGCGAAAATGGCTTGAGGGGGGCAAATGAGGTACGCTTACCAACCTAAAAAATTGAGTCAAAAAGTAATAATAGTTAAATCACGCTCATAACTTTTTCTGTCCAAATTTGAGCAGTTGAGAGTATTTTTATTCGCGTATATTTCGAAGAGGAATCGTATCTCTGTGCCAATCATGTATGTGCCTGCAATATTTTCGAGGTAAATAAAGTCTGATTGAAGATTGATCCCTTCGTCTATGTGTCAGGAGTTGAGCTCACCCGATTCCTGCCCCATGGTTGCCCCGAAGAGTCTCAAAGTCACAGAAAATCGAAGTTCCTCATAGGTTATTTCACTCACTTACCTATAGAGATTAAGTATCCAATACACCTCGCAATACACTCGCTCTCTCCGCGAGAGAGTGGCCCCGTCAGGCTTCCGTAATACGGGAGCCTGGAGCGAGTGTATTTGATATTCGTTCTCTAGGTAAGTGAGTGAAGTAACCTATGAGGAACTTCGATTTTCTGTGACTTTGAGACTCTTCGGGGGAACCATAAGGCAGGAATCGGGTGACCTCAACTCCTGACACATAGACGAAGGGGTCCTTTGCAGAATGACATCTTCCAAGAAAATTCTATGAGAATGGTGAAACAAAACGACATGGTTGATGATTGAACTGTTCGATTTTCTTTACAGATGTTCGAATATGATATCTGGAATGCTTAAGTATGACTCAGCTATCTATCGATTCCTCAATGAGTTAGTGTACATATTACGGATATTTTGATTCATTTATTGAATATTCGGAATGACGAACGGTTAAGTGACGACATGATCGGGAATTGCATTGTTCAATTTTTTTATACAGATATTCGAAGAATATAACTTGAATCCTCAAGTATGAGTCATCTAATAATTTGTCAGTGAATGAGTGTTTATATTATGGATGTTTAGATCTATTCATTGAGTGACTTGACGTTACAATGAGTCAATTTTTTGGCATGTCCGTGTATGTTTGACACCTCGCTATATTGGACACTTTTCTTCGGAACCAAACTGTCCAACTTAGACAGGTTCTACTGTACAAGACCTTACATAATGTCTATAATGGTTGATCGCACACTCATTTGCGCTCGTGCTTGACATGCGAATAATATCGTCTCACGCTGCAGTTGCACATCAGCGATAATCCAATGAGCTTTGGTTAGCTCACTCTTTATTACAACGACGCAGGACGACGACTGGTTTACCAAGTGCACGAGAGAGCACAATATCTGATGTAGGTAATATTAACTCGGATGTTTTATACGGGCTTTCAACAACGCGGGTGGCACGTGAAAGTTGAGTTGAGTTCCTCCTCAAGTTCATGGAGTCGCGCCTTCAGTCTCGATATTCAGACATCCGCCTGCCATCGCTGCCTTATCATGTTTTATACATGGAAAAAAAAAAAGAAACGAAAGAGTCTACATACTTATACATGTGTAGAGATTAATTATTTTTTTTTTAATCTGATCGCGTTTATTATTTTACGTGACACATATGAATTCGAGCTACCAATTCACGACTGCAGGAGTTGAGTCGTATTGAACTTCTTTCATATTTGTTTTGTTTTTTTTTTTATACAAAATGCCTATTGACATTGAGAGCTTGTGCAGAATATATTAGTTTTTCGGATGATTGTGTTGATCAATTCTTTCACGATTAGTTCTTTTCCACAATGATTACTGCAAATACCCGAGCTCTCAACGTCTCGCGTCGATTCATGATGCCTGTGTCGCGATATAGATTGCGTGTATCTTATTGCGTGATTCGGCGATCGTGCCATCGGACCATTTTTTCCCCTATTTATCAAAATTTCTAAGTACACCTATACAGCGTTTAGTCCGCCGGGGCTGAAAACTAGTCACAGATACTTGAAATGTCGATGAAGATCGATGTTGACAATTTTGGAACACTTTGAAGTTTTATTCTGTTAGAACATTTGACGACGACTTGTAAAATATCAACAAGCAGAAGGGATATTTATGAATATGTCGTGGAATTACGTGCGCCCGAGGCGATTTTAGACTTTGAGTAGTAATGATGGTGAACATCATGAGAGAGAATGTTCATATAATTCGAAAGTGAGTGTACTCATTTTGCATTTGTACTCACTTCGTCCCCATACGCTGATCTCGAGAATGGGCACTCGTTGCCCTTCCGTCAAATTTTTTCTACGTTTGATACATTAGAAAATCAGAAAATGAGATATTATTTTTGCGTATTTCGAGGGAGTGAATTATTTTTTCTCTTGCTCAACTAAGGTTTTGCCGAGCCAATCGCGTGAGTAAAATCGGTGCCAAATTTTTTCAATCCGAAAAATATCAACGAACCTTGGCGCATTCAATTTCTTGTTCCAATACCTTCAAAATACATTTTTAGAGTTGTAAATTTCGAATTTGAAGCTATTTTTTTACGTGCAAAACACGGGGAACATTTACAAAACACGGAGGCCAACTTCTGAGTGTACCCAACATGCCCCCATATGGTTATCTCAAAAAGGCGTACAGTATGACTCTTTTTACCGTCGCTAGGAACGTCTTTATGACATCAAACTACTTAGATTGGAAATAGTGTTTTGGCCCGGCGTAAGGCTCTAAACATAGTTGTACAGCAACACAAACGGATAAAAACGATTTCATGCACTTTATCGCCAATTATGATGAGAGGGGTGCACCCTGTTGAAAACTCTCAGAAATTACTTGTTGGGAATATTGAGACAGCCCTGCTTTAGTTGGTCAAACTAAGACGTACTTAAGCTGTTGCAATTATGGCTTAATGTGGGCAAGTTGGGTGTACACTCATCTTGAGGGGGCTACTATCGGAAGTTGCATCCGCTCTCGCTCCTGCACGTACGTATGATCACGCTCTGTAATTTTCAACAATATGTGTACAAACTCATCTCAAAATCTCGCTTTTTGGTAGTATTTTTATAAAGAAAGAGGCCCTGAGAGCCGCTGTAAAAATTGCGCGTATACCCGCAACGACATAACTTCAATTGCTATTTTTAAAATCCATGCAATGACCGCTCTTGTGTACTCGGCTCATCGCTTCCTCGAAGCTATCTCGCGCGCGTGTGTGTAATATTTCCACGGTGCGATTTTCTCGCAAAGGTATTGGATCTATTGTCGGTTATCGATCGACATTTGCCATCACATAGTAATAGACTAGGCGAAACTACCGCCATCGTTTGCAAAAATAGGTGAGTGGAATTTTTTTGTGGGATCCTCTCCGGAAGACCCTCCTGATCATAGAGACGTATGGACCCAAGCCGAATTCCGATGCAACATTGTTTAAACCGAAATTGTTTAAAAAATTGACAAAAATCACTTATTTCGCCTTGAAACTAATTATTTAAGGTAATTTGGGATATTTTGGATCGAAAAGTATTCTTGTCATTTTTCTCTAGGAGCCATCATTTCCGAGCTATAAGCGTTTCAAAGTTGAAAAAACGCGAATTTCGCGATTTTGAACGTTAAATAAAGGTAACAACAAAGCGAGAAATCGATGTTCTCAAGGTCGGGATCTATTCACTAGGGTGTCCTCTACGGGTTCCAATAGCAAAAGTCCATGGTCCTGGCTCAGAACCTTCCGTTTTCCGGAAGTTTTCAAAGCACTGTTTCTACAGGCGCCAGTATAGCTATATACATCGCAGACCGATATATATAGTCAATCTCAGATCCATTCAAAACAGTGCATTGAAAACTTTCGGAAAACGGAAGATTCTGAGCCGGGACCATGGACTTTTGCTATTGGAACCTGTAGAGGACACCCTAGTGAATAGATCCCGACCTTGAGAACATCGGTTTTTCGCTTTGTTGTTGCTTTTTTCTGATATTCAAAATCGCAAAATTCGCGTTTTTTCAACTTTGAAACGCTTATAGCTCGGAAATGATGGCTCCTAGAGAAAAATGACAAGAATACTTTTCAATCCAAAATATCCCAAACTACCTTATAAAATTAGTTTCAAGGCGAAATAAGTGATTTTTGTCAATTGTTTAAACAATTTCGGTTTAAACAATGTTGCATCGGAATTCGGCTTGGGTCCATATACGTCTCTATGATCAGGAGGGTCTTCCGGAGAGGATCCCACAAAAAAATTCCACTCACCTATTTTTGCAAACGATGGCGGTAGTTTCGCCTAGTCTATAAGGTAAAATTGCCACGATACTTCAATTCCTCGTCGTTGTACTCGATGGGGGGGGGGGAGATTATAATAATTGAAGAAGATCATGGGGCCCACGGAACTTGCGCATCGCTTGGCTCACAAGCTCACAATAGCTTCTGCAACCTGCGGTATATTCATCGCCGTCTTGCGATGAACTTGGTTCACTGTAAATTATGATTCAACCGAACAACATTGAATGGAATGCGATGTCGCGCGAATTGAGCCATTTTGAATAAAACTGATTCGCTTTTCATAAAAATGCAATACAATATTGTTATCTTAACATTCATTGAAAATGAATAAATGCATAATCCCAAATTTAATAAATATTCACCGAATCTAAGAAGGTATTTAACAGATTGGGGTTATTATTTATTGAAACAAATTTAATAAATCTTTGATCAAAATCATTGATATATTTTGTACTTTGTTTCGTACGACTCGGTAACAAAGATCTTGGTCGTACGAAACCCCGATGGAATTGAATCAGTAGAGGGAATTCTTTCATTCTGGCGAACTCGATAATCACACAGATCATTAGATAGTTGTTGGATAGATATCTATTTGAGAACGGAGAAGATTTCTTCGATACAGTTGAATATCTTACAAATTTACCTTATGACCATCTACCCGGCGTGATAGTTCTTAAATATTCATTGGATTCTGATAAATATTTCATGTTTCATTTTTGTTGACCGTATATATCCCAGTGGTAGATAAACGCACAAAACAATCCTAATGCTTGTCGTCTCATTTCGAAAGCAACGCATGAAATGAGAATTAAGCGGTTGTCTTATTCCATATCAATAACCAGCTGCCGTGGCTGCTGGTTATTGATATGGAATCAGAATTTGTTCATTTCGGATTGTTTCTCAATGACCTGAGCTGAGTACTATTTCATGAAAAATTAATTTTTAATCACGAATCAAACTGATTCTTGAATCTCGTAATATTTATTCGTTGTGAATAAATATTGAGATTGAATATAAGACGACCACATGTCAAATTTTGAAAAGTATACTGAATCAATAAAGAGTTTCAATTCTTCAATTCAAATATCCAATAAGTATTCATTCAAATCCAGAAAGAATATCTCTCCAGTTCAAACATTCCATAGTTCAGCAGGTTGAATTTTTTTGAAACAACGTATATTTGCTCAACTTAGATAGACTTACTGTCTGATTTAGATGAGATTCATTTCATTACAATATCAATGTATGCTCTGGTCAGATAATGCGATTTGGAGCACTAAACCGGAAGCTCAATCTTTGATATTCGACCAAATTTCCAAATAATAAGCTCGAATCTATATTACCATTGGTAATTTACCACTCCAATCGTCTTATTTTACAGCTCCCATGAAAAACAGTTAATTAATTATCATAAGTAAATCTGACACTTGAATTCAGTAATTTATATTCACTATAAATGAATACCGTCAAATTGGTCAATTTTGGTACGATTTGGTTACTTTTTATTTTCTTTGGCTCGGCATCCCAACATACATTGACAAAACCCACTTCTATTAGTGGTCAATCTGAAGCTTACAGTCTCAGCTTTCGATTGGCGGGCTACGTGGTTCAATTTGATGTGTCTAAGCAGGAGCTGTTAACAGTACTGTAAGTAGTTAGACCCCGATGGGGCAACTTCGGTACACTTACA
Organism: Eretmocerus hayati; assembly: GCA_029851415.1. Taxonomy (NCBI): domain Eukaryota; kingdom Metazoa; phylum Arthropoda; class Insecta; order Hymenoptera; family Aphelinidae; genus Eretmocerus; species Eretmocerus hayati. The sequence goes on from CM056743.1 coordinate 50,095,293, forward strand.
GAATATCTCAATTCTATACCCCTCACTATGCGAGTGAATTGATTTTGATCGTTCAGAACTTTCATCTCAAGCTGTTTGAGACATTTTAAAACCTTATAGACCATCGCTCGACTCAAAATGAGTTAGAGAGAAACTGTCATACAGAACTGAACCAAAGTTACCCATCCGTAATACTTCTTCCCTAGAGTGGGGTACTTTTAGTACGTTTTTTCATGGTTCTTTTCCTTTTTTTCATTCATTAAAATTCCAAATGCTGTAAATACCCCAATGTAACGATGGTCTCTTTAGTATGGTGATATATATATATATGTGTGATCGAAATGTATCGGCATTCATCCGTCACGGTGAGTCATTTAGGCGAAAAAGGTCGAGTTGCGTGCACATGGGTTTTGCCTGTGGGGTATGTTTTTGGGTCATTAGTAGAACATTTTCCAACAAGGATCAAAAAAATCGGCAGAGGGTTTTTGAATTACAGTCGATTTTTCGATTTTTCAGCCATTTTCTCAAAACAGTGGATTACCTTCATTTCTCACTCCCGTCTCTCGCTTTGAGATCGACTATTCAAAATGATCGAAGTACCCATATCCGACGTAACCAGACCCATTCTTTCGAAATCTGAGGTCCAAATTAGGTCTAGATCTGAGTAATTTAGAATGACTATAGTGCAGGAAACCCTCTTTTTATGAATAAAATCACGGGAAATGTAGGACTCCCTCGAGTTGTTGGCTTTTGTTTGATATAACTTGCATGTCTATCACAGACACTATTATTGACTTCATTGTTCCGCCTGAGCTTCATTCACTGTTGGAGTTGATAAGCCCGTGTAAAAATGGTAGGTACGCGAACGCGCGCGATCGCGTCCCTTCAGGGAGGTGATTTCGTAAGTCGGAGTAGCATTTTGACAAATTTTAGTCACAATAACAATTGTTTGGATACAGTTCAATCTAACAGTTCAAAAAAATCTCCTCACACTCAAAAATGGTGGTCTTGATAGATTCCAATGATTTTTCTGGTCAAAAACATGTCAAAAATTTTGCAAACTGATCAACTGCGAAGTCTTTGAGAACCAGGATAGACTAAACAATGGCTTTACATTATTCACAATAATGAATACAAAAAAAGTTTACTCGAATCGTCTTGGAAACAACTCTTAGTTGCTTTTCGGGCTTGGAACTAACAAGCCATGCTCATTTCAGGAAGCTACCTTGCCATGGTCTTCTCAACAAGCATTTTCAAACGATTAATTCTTGTGGTGGATCACATATGAGTAGTTCGGCATGAAAGCAACCTACGACAAAAGGTCATGTCTCAGATACAATTCGATTCTATGGTACAAACTATGGAGTTCTCAGTTTGATCCCATAGCGAGAGTTCTGGAAAATGGAGAGTTTTTACAAATTAAACAGTTTTACCCACTCGAGTTTGGTCACAGATAGAAACACGCGGTGGACAGCAATCTATGAGAGATCTTGAAATACATATAGGAATCGCTATTGGAGAGATGATTTTGAGGTTATGGACGACGTGTCAGAGCAAAAGTACAAAAAAATTACAATAAAGTGAATTTTTCAAGAGCTCATTTTTTTCATTTTCTGAAAATCACAAATTTGATATAAAAGTTTGTGTTCTTTTTGAAAACATAGTCCCTATGGAGTATTTTGCGTTTTTAGGCCTGTACCTTCTATTTTTCGCGAAATTATTTTCGTGGCGATTCGACATCGTCTGTTTACTGCTCATGCGCAGGGCTCTGGAAAGCTGGAATCAATTGCATTGGGAAGCCGAAGGGAATCTCCTGCAAAATGACCACTTGACAAGGTCAATTCCTTCATTTTGGCTCGGAGCTACAACGTTTGAAAGACCACTGAGTCCCGACAACTACCAAGTGGGTCGGAGCCACCCCGACAATATTACACGGGAATCTGGGTGCGATTTGGGGTCGTTTGGCCTATTGACGTACTCGAACTGACGCTTCATCTTTCGTACGCTGTAGCTTCGAGCTGAGTTGATGAAATTGACTTGGTCAAGTCCAATATGATTGGTTTCAGCGATCTAAATTCCTGCGCATGTGCAGTCAACCGATGATCTTGAATTGCCTGTATAATGGATTCGCGAGAAATAAGAAAAAGAACGCAAAAAGTGCATTGAGTCCGTTTCTTCTGAAAGAACACAAAATTGTACAATAAATATGTGATATTCAGGAGATAAGAAAGAAGGCTCTTGAGGCATTCATTTTTCAATGATTTTTTCACACTTTTGCTCCTATAGGTCGTTTATGACCTCAATATCACTCTTCCAATGACAATTTCAATCGGTTTTTCAAGACCTTTCGAACGCCGTCAGTTGTGTGTCCTTTCCTGCAAGCATTCAAGTTGCTTGTATTTTACAGCAGAAGAGTTGCTTGAATTTGTAAGAAATATATTCTACTCTATTTTCGAAAACTCTCGCCATGGGACCAAACAATTTTACCGGGGCTTGACAGGTTATGAAGAATCCATATTATGTACCATAGAATCGAATGGAAATGCCGAGAAAAAGATCTGAGACATGACCAATTTTTGTAGGTCACTTTTGCGTGGAACTATTCATAAATGAGTAATTCTTTTCAATATCACCAACTGTTGGGTCGAGGGTCATGTATTTTCCTGTAACTTTAGGGATATGTTCCATATGATAAAGAAGATGGAAAGCACAGTTTTTACTCGCCCAGCTATAATTTAGCACATTCCGAGTGAAAAAATGTGTCGCAATCAGATACATAATATACTATTCTAAGCCTCAAAAGTCATCATTGCGAATTTTGTGCACTATTTTTGTTTTTAAGAATTGAGAACTTGTCCATCTTTCAAGTTCTAGATTGATTTCTCACCAGTATAGGACCCTATAAAAAAGATATCCAAAACATCTATTTCTACGTAAAAAAGCTGAATTCCGCGAAAATAATACTTTTGGAATCAGGAAAGGCCAATGTAGCCCGAAAACAACAATTTTTTCAGGACAATTGATTTCTCGGACAATAAGCCCTATTTAATCTCAAATCTGAGGTTTTTATCGGATTCCTCGTCTAATTTTTCGTCGGATACCGTTTCAGATAGATTGAGCTCAGGATGGCTTTGTCCATCCTTAGCGTATTAGAAGTATGGCCATCAAAATAGCGCTAAATCGCGTATTTTGGGAGGGTGATTTATCATACCGGACAACAACATTTTGGGTCAGAAATAGTGGATGCCCCGTGAAATGCTTTTTGCTTTCTCTCAAGAGAAAGCTTTGTTCTCACGCCGGCAAAATTTTGATCAAATTTTCCACTAAAACCAATATTTTCTTCAACGAAATTCCGTTCATCTGAAAGAGCCTTAGACCATTCTCTTCCTCTCGCCAAAATCTATCAATTGTAGGTAACACTTTTCCTCCTAATGGCCTTCCAAATCCGTCAGAGACTCATCTTTGCATCCCTTTGTCCGTGTGTGTGTGTTGTTTTCTATCGGACACGCTTTCTCTTTTACTGTCCACAATATACATTTTTGGCTTTCTACAAAATTGGCTTAAAAATTCACTTTATTGTAATTTTTTTGTACTTTTGCTCTGACACGTCGTCCATAACCTCAAAATCATCTCTCCAATAGCGATTCTTATATGTATTTCAAGATCTCTCATAGATTGCTGTCCACCGCGTGTTCCTATCCGTGACCAAACTCGAGTGGGTAAAACTGTTTAATTTGTAAAAACTCTTCATTTTCCAGAACTCTCGCTATGGGATCAAACTGAGAACTCCATAGTTTGTACCATAGAATCGAATTGTATCTGAGACATGACCTTTTGTCGTAGGTTGCTTTCATGCCGAACTACTCATATGTGATCCACCACAAGAATTAATCGTTTGAAAATGCTTGTTGAGAAGACCATGGCAAGGTAGCTTCCTGAAATGAGCATGACTTGTTAGTTCCAAGCCCGAAAAGCAACTAAGAGTTGTTTTCAAGACGATTCGAGTAAACTTTTTTTGTATTCATTATTGTGAATAATGTAAAGCCATTGTTTAGTCTATCCTGGTTCTCAAAGACTTCGCAGTTGATCAGTTTGCAAAATTTTTGACATGTTTTTGACCAGAAAAATCATTGGAATCTATCAAGACCACCATTTTTGAGTGTGAGGAGATTTTTTTGAACTGTTAGATTGAACTGTATCCAAACAATTGTTATTGTGACTAAAATTTGTCAAAATGCTACTCCGACTTACGAAATCACCTCCCTGAAGGGACGCGATCGCGCGCGTTCGCGTCCCTACCATTTTTACACGGGAGTTATATTTATGACCGTATGGTATAATAGTTTCAAGAAATTGCTCTAAATTGGGCTAAGACGTGCAGTGTGAATCGCCAGATCCTCCACGGTAGTGAGGAATTCGATGGTAATGATTGCAGAAAGTTACTGAATAACATAAACCTCATAAATGGCAGAGATGAACCTCCTGTGAAAATTGATGTGGATATTCTCTCGAAAAAGTCGTCAAAGCTAGTTTCGGCACAAATCTTGATCTTCAATTGGGATGTGACATCGGGCGTACGCACCCTCGTGGCAGTACGCCAGACTACTCGATGCCCCCCGATAGCATTGACAAGTATAGGCTTGAGCAACGAAAACTTGCTGATATTATTTTCAACAACTATTTGTCAGCAGTATCCATAAGATTTGACATTTTTCTATCTCCTTCTGCGAGATAATTGGAGTTGAGAGCTGTCTCAAAGATGATTTCCATCGTTTTTGTGTGAAAAAATGAGAGTCTGTCGAGTCGCTGCGGTCATTCGTCTTCTGCTACTGAAGAGATATAGGTAGCATATGTGTAAGTAAACAAGTTGGGCTGCCGCGAGCTGCCGGCTGCTGTCCATGCAGCCGTCTTGTGTTATAATGATTGTTGATAAAAATGCAAGAAAATGGAATGTGAGGATCCAGATCAACTCAAAATCATGGTTCTTGAGAAAGATGCAGTGCGTAACAGTGACTCGGCAGCACAACTAGAATTAACCTGTAAAGTGTGTGGATAAAGTTCGGTTGCAGTATTCATTGCATTTTCTTCACACCACTTTGTCACGAGCACTTGACTAAAGTATTCTTCCGTAAATTAATCCGTCATCGATCTCCTAGAGTTTGATCACAATAAGCTGCGAAGTTGAATACTGCCGAAGGACACCGCGCGTATGCTATATGGGCGTTTCTCTGGAACTTTTACGCCGGCTGGAATACAGCTATGGATGTTGATAAAAGAGAACAATCAAATCCATCGGCCCAAATCGAAGTGGAAATATCATCATTCAAGTCTCAATATGAGATATCTTTGGCCTCTGTATGATCAGAAAAAGTTGATTCGTTCTATCTCACTCAAAGAGAGAAAATGAAGGGAAGATCCTGTGAAAATACTTGGTACTCTCGTGCAGTCTTACGGATATTCTGGTGATGCCGCGCTATTTTTCGGGTTGATTCAAGCTGCAGTTGGTGGAGAATATATTGAAGAAAAATGGCCCCGAAGCGCGGTAGTGTGCTACCAATTCAGCCAAAACTGTATGACTTCGAAAATTGGGAATAAAAAATCAATCATGTCTCGTTCAACTCAAAAATGATTACGCCAAGCTCCTGCCGTGACTCTGAACGCAATTTCTGGGATGCATATGAAGTAGATGCAATTGCAAAGATTTTGCGACAAGTCTCGTGTTGGTGCGATATTTCTGTCTAGAATACGACCGTTCTGAAGTGAGATGGAAAAAACGTGACTCACGAAAAAATTCAGTTTTTCTCATCCCACATTGGCGGATCGAGCTCGATGTTGATAAAACCAATTGTGATCGGATACCCTGACCTTACGAGGCTGCAAAAAGGCCAAGGCATTCGTTGGAATCGTCAATCTTGCCAAATAATTGCTTAGGAAATTCTCGAAAATCGGCGAAAAACTCCTTTTTGTTCGACTCATTAATATGATTTTGGCGATGCCACTTACTCTATATTAGTTTCAATAGTGGATTTGTAACTTTCAGTACTACACAAATATGTCAGTAAAAGGTCCCAGGTGTGCGTTGAGTGGTTTCCATTTTTCGTTTTTCAACGATTTTCAGCAAAGTGCAAAAGTTCCAGAGAAACGCTCATATACTTTCTTCACGATTCTTGCGTATCTCAGACACAAGACACGAATACAGAACTTTTTCTCCAAACACGTATTGGCTTTTTGCATTTCAACTCGCATAATCATACGTATTTTGCTTATTTATTGACACACAGCTCAAAAACTACGGATCATCCTATAGTACTCAATGCTACCAGGGGTATGCGGCAGCCATGACAGTCTCGCAAACCACGCGATTTTAGTCGGACACGCCCCCATGTCACTTCCCAATATGCTAGTAAGATAGCAAATTTTCGCGGTTGCTATTTGTTCGTGCAATTATGTATCACATTGTAAAGTTCGTGCAATTATGTATCACATTGAAGAATTTGTAATGGAACTGGAACTGGTCTCGGAAAGTATAGCGAACAAGCATTCGAGTCAGTTCATCACGATTTCAGTGAAGTTTGTGAAAAATATAGAATTCATACTGCACATTCTGCTTATTCAGATCGTCTTTTCCGTGCCGTATGCGAATTCAATGGATTACATGTATGAGTTATTGTTTCCGCAATCGGCACAAGGATGTGGAACGCCTTTCCGCCCTGATAAAGATCACACGGTGAACATCATAGGATATGAAATGAGAAGATGCAACTCTTTAGCGTGATACTTGTTACAACTTTGCACGAGCAAGATTTTCGTTGTTAGAAACTGATGATGCGAGAGTGTTCTGTGCTTCGACAGTATTATCTTCAGAGGGCATTTTATTCGTATTGAAACAACAATTCGAACAAAGGCGAATGCTCGTTTGTTATCAAACCTTTCAGAATAACATCTCACTTATTTTCAGGATTGCAATCAAATGATGAGATGGTCTTAGGCATAACAAATATCATTGAAACACAGTGCTATGAATATAAACTATATATATAATATAAACTCTACGTTAGTATTCGATCTATCCATGTCCTTCGTTGACAAAGGATACTCTTGGATTTACCGTGAATTTTATTCATAAAGAGGGGGTTTCCTGCACTATAGTCGTTCCAAATTACTCAGATCGTATCTGGGCCTAATTTGGACTTCGGGTTTCGAAAGATTGGGCCTTTTTTCGTCGGGTATGGGTACTTCGATCATTTTGAACAGTCGATTTCAAAGCGAGAGGCGGGAGTGAGCAATGAGGGTAATCCACTGTTTAATAGTATTGAATGAATATTTATTCTGGTTCATAGTAATGCACGAAAATTTTGGTATGGCCTTTGGTTGAATACGCATTGATTGAATTTCATGACATACATATTCAAATCTGGATCGATATTTCTTCGATAAGAATTATTTGATTTGAAAAAATTCAAATATTAAATTTGATTACCTATCATGAAGGAATATCTCCGTTTGAATAAAAACATTTTTCCAATAAAATGGAATTGTTCTGATCTTGTCAAATCGAAAATTGTGTGCATTTTCATTATGGGTTTGGATAAATATTTAATAGAAAATTTGAAAATTTATTCACTGAAGAGAAATGAGTTATCAAACCAATTGAATTCCCAATGAATTTACTGGATTTTAGATGATTTTTTTCTCCGTGTAGTTTCAATAAATGTTTTAAGGGAGTAACCTCGGTAGAAGATCTACCGATCAGATTTTGATCAAACTTGGTAGAGAGGTGTACTTTCATGTCAAATAAATACAGTAAAAATTTCACGAGCCTCGGTTACCTCCGAGTCAAACCATCAGCATTAACAATTTTTGAGGTTAAGCACGGTATCTTATAGGGCATCGCGTTCATTATAGACTATAAAAGACTGACCGATTAGTTTTTGTCCTCATCACGCTCACTTAAAGACAATTACACAAAGAAGGTGCTCGAACTTTTTTTTGAGCTCTAGTTAGCTTCGACAGAAGTTCTGGTCAATTTTCAGCGTGAAGTCACGAATAAGTCACAAATAAGACAAATTCGCTGATAATTAGGATTCGATATTTCATAGTTCATGCGTCGGATGCTCATGAAAATTCATGAGTAGGTCTATTGAGATCTGATTAACACATAAGACAAACACATATGAGTAATTCCACGCGAAAGCGGACCACGAATTGCAGACATATCTCAGATTGTTTTTCCACTATTCTTAATCGATTCTATGGTCCAAAACATGAACTTTTCACCCTCTATGGGGTGAAAAAAAAATTTTTTGTTTCCGTGGGGAATATCTTTGTGATAGTGTTTTTAGGAAAAAATACCAATCTTTTTCCAGTAAAATGGGTGTAGTTCCGACTTGAGGTGGGATACGACCACGCAGATAGTGGCATTCGAAAGATCTTTCAAAAATCTATCGAAATATGTTTCGAAAAATTTTTTTTGAGGCTACGGGCGCCCCCTATGAGCAAAAAGGTGAAAAACAGAAAAAATTCATTTCCTCAAAAACCTAATTTTCTAAAAATCTGGAAATCCATATTTCGATGTAAAATTGCGTGTTCTTCCAGAAAAAAGTGGTCCCGATCTTTGTTTTTGGGTTCTACGCTGTTTTTTTTCACGTTTTATCAATATTCTCAGCCTTTTCGGTTGAAAAATGAATTTTTCTGCGCATGCGCAGGAATTTAGACTGCTGAAACCAATTCCATTGAAAAGCCAAGGGAATTTCCTTCAAAATGACTATACTTGGTGAAGTCGATTCGATGTACTGGGACCAAAGATAGAAGGTCTAAAAAATGATGACACTTCTACTCGAGTCACGATAGTAATGGGAAATTCGTGCAAGATCTGCATTTACCCCTCTTGAGGATGCTTCATCATTAATGTGATGTAACTTTGGGCCCAGTAGATAAAATTGACTTCGCCAAGTACTCATTTTGAAGGAAATTTCTTTGGCTTTTCAATGGAATTGGTTTCAGCAGTCTAAATTCCTGCGCATGCGCAGAAAAATTCATTTTTCAACCAAAAAGGCTGAGAATATTGATAAAACGTGAAAAAAAACAGCGTAGAACCCAAAAACAAAGATCGGGACCACTTTTTTCTGGAAGAACACGCAATTTTACATCGAAATATGGATTTCCAGATTTTTAGAAAATTAGGTTTTTGAGGAAATGAATTTTTTCTGTTTTTCACCTTTTTGCTCATAGGGGGCGTCCGTAGCCTCAAAAAAAATTTTTCGAAACATATTTCGATAGATTTTTGAAAGATCTTTCGAATGCCACTATCTGCGTGGTCGTATCTCACCTCAAGTCGGAACTACACCCATTTTACTGGAAAAAGATTGGTATTTTTTCCTTAAAACACTATCACAAAGATATTCCCCACGGAAACAAAAAATTTTTTTTTCACCCCATAGAGGGTGAAAAGTTCATTTTTTGGACCATAGAATCGATTAAGAATAGTGGAAAAACAATCTGAGATATGTCTGCAATTCGTGGTCCGCTTTCGCGTGGAATCACTCATAGGTAAATTCACAGTGTTCCAAAAAAGTCGATCGATTTGACTAGCGCGGTACCGAGGTTACTTCCTTAATCAATCAACCCGTGTTGAAACCAGCGCTTGTACACAACTTTAATCGAAAAGTATATTCCGCGGAAGCCGCGCGCGTTGTACGACGACGCAACAACGACGCATCGTCACCCGACGAGCGCGTGTTCGCAAGCTCGTAGGTAGCCCAGTACAGTTTTTTTCACACATTTATCGCGCGCCCGCAGCCGGGGCGCGCATCTTGGCGAGGATTCGAGTCGTACACCTCCCCCGCCGACGCGCCGTAACCGAGAGCGATTCTGGCACCGCGGTGCTTATTTATGCTTATTGCAAATCGTCGCTGCAGAAGCTGCCATCAGTGCTCGCGTGGTGATCCGTGGGGCTCGCAGCATCATCTCCGATGCTTGCGACGCACGCCCACGTCAGCTCGTCACACCGCCTGGTAGGCCGTGCATGCGGGACTTGGGCCTGCTGCTCATTTCGAGAAGCGATAGCGCGGACTTTCTTGTGCAAAGCGAGTCATCAGTGTTGCAGCAGAGGAAGCCTCGTGATCGCTTTCGAGTCGGGAGCGAGAACACTTGACGGGCACGCTGTGGGAGCTTTTCTTTTGCTTCGCGCCAGGCCGCTCCGGAAGTAAACCCTCTGTCGCCCAGAGACAGATGTTTCATTCGTCGCTCAGCCACCGGTATCAGCATTTTCAATAATCCGCACATGACGCTATTTCTCGCATTTCATCGACCGAAGCATTGTCGGTCAATGTAATGCTGTGAGCCAGACTACAAGTATATGAGGATATCTCTGAAATTTTTGACTTTTGCTGTCACAGCTCAGCCAAACTGGTTGTAGGACGTTTGAATGTCCTGAGAGTGGTCAACGAGTTGAAGCTTGATTGGTGGATGTGGGAGATACTAGAGTCAATCGTGTGCGAGAAAACACCAGAAAAACGAGGAATTTACGTGTCACAATGTCAGACTCTTGGAATTTGGCAGGCTCTCGTGAGTGGATCTGATCAAGTTCTGTGATTTCTCAGACTGATTCCTAATGTTCCAAAGTTACGATTTTTCTGGTGGAGGAAGGTGTGCCTCACTGTGCTCAACCGTGACACGCAGAGATGTGAGTGTCACAGATTTTTTGGAAAGAATTCTTGACTCGCCTTAGACGTTACAGCTTGTGGAGCGTAATCTAGAGACACTCCGGAGAATCTTTATTGTATTCTCCATGGAAAAACGAAAAAAATTAGCTTCTGTAGACCTATGTGTTTTGACGGGGAAGCCAGTGAACCGGATAAAACGAAAAGGAGAACGATCGTACAACATGTCTAATTGCACAGCTTTTGGTAAGGCACGCGCGCGGTAGGGGGGGGGGGCACAGACCTCTAAACACTGTGAACATGATACAAATACCCTCAAAATATATCAATTTCCACCCACCGAGACTTTAGACGCTCCACGAGTCACATTCGTTCGAACGAGGGCTGTGCAGCCCCAATTTTGTGAAAAAGGCATCGAGAAATGATGAAACCATTGGTGCACCAACGATTTCATCATACTGAATGCTCCATGGAGCGTTCAGTATATTTGAAATCTGACTTTCGTTACTACATTCTAACACCTAATTGCATGCAATCGTCATACTTGACCCATTGTGCTTGCTCAATAATAGGCTCTTATGTATATCTCGATTTCCACCGCTGTGACACTTTTTGAGGCCGAATGTCAAAAGTTTCAGAGATATCCTCATATATATATATATATATATGGATATGTTGTTGGTGTCATGCGAGATCGACGACATATGATGAGACGGTAAACATCTAACTATACACAGTCCCGTTAACCTGGGGTCGTATTCTAAATTTTGCGGTAAAATTTTCCGGCAAATTTTACCGCAAAATTCGCCGAAATCGGTGGCGCTCTGTCGGTAACCTGTGAAATTCGCCGCATTTGCTGCGGTTTACCGTGGTGGTTTGCCGTGTTGGAGTTGTCGATGGCATTTACCGTAAAAAAATACGACAAACCACGACGGCAAACTGGAGCAAATGCGGCAAATTTTGAAAGTTACCGACAGAGCGACACCGAATCCGATAAATTTTGCGGTAAAATTTGCCGGAAAATTTTACCGCAATTTTCAGAATACGGGCCCGGGGTGAATGTGGACCACTTTTGACCTTCCACTGTGATTTTTTTAGTCTTATTCATACCAAAACATAATGTATGGGTAGTAACAGTTTGAGTCTGGAGCTCAGCTACAAGATCCCGTTGTCAGATTTTGATTTTGACCCCACGGTTTTTCAAAAACTGCAAAAAACAGGGTGGACACATTCACCCCGTCGACAGAGGTGAATGTGTCTACCTATGCCTCGCCTGCGTCTGAAGCGCACAGCTCGTGAATTCAAGATTTTGAATGCATATCAAGATACGTTATCCTACGTATTTCGACCCGCTGAACATGATCCCAGTAGTTTTAGAACGATACAATGCAACCTTGTGGTCATACGAACTAATTAGTCCACCTGGTATTTGGAAAAAATAGAAATTTGCAATAAATTTTCAAAAAATCACAATACGGGCTAGAATAGATCAATTTGAACGTTCGAGGTCGCATTTTCTTCAATTATCACATACTTTTGAGAAAAAATTTTCCCTTAGCTGTTGAGTCACTGGATTGATGTCAGAACTGTTTCTTCATAAAACTCTGTTTTTGCAATAATACTCGCTCTGTTGAGATCACGAGACAAAAAATATCCCCTTGCGCGGGGTACGTACCTCACCATAGTTTTGCACCGCAGAACCGTTGTCTAAACACGATCATGTGGTTTATTTCGAGCTAACGCGTCAAAATTTTCTGCTAGCCACAAAAAAAACTGTTTTTTGGGGACAGTAATCTCCAAACTTCATCAAACAGCAAAGAAAGTGCTTTAGAGTCCATTTTCATGGAATTGAAGTCATTTATTTGGGAAGTAGAGATTTCAAGGTTCAAAATGGCCCCCGACAGGTTTCTTTAGGTGCTATAGAAGCGAAGATATGGTGCTGACTATCTTTTTGGTGAAAGCGGACACATTCAGCCCGGTGGACACATTCGCCCAGGTTTACGGTACCCGCCGAAATGAATGGAACACGTGTTCCTTTGATAAAACAGCGATTACTCAGACGTCCTTGAGTCTACGGAAATTTTACAAAGAGAATTCGAAAGATAAGGGAAAGAGCTATCAATTCCTGTCTACCAAAAATTTTTCCAATCCAAAACTCATGTTCTCGATTGGCTCCGAAAAGTGAAGAGTTCTTCATTTCAACCAATCATCGATCATTTTTCGGGAAATCATGATAGTGTGATAATCCTTGCGGGATCTTATAGATCTTTTCAAGACCTTCAAAGTCGTCTTTTTACTCATACCGTCAAATTGGTCAATTTTGGTACGATTTCAGTACTTTTTATTCCATTTGGCTAGGCATTTCTATATACATTGTCAAAACCCATTCCTATTACTTGTCAATCGAAAGCTTATAGTCTCAACTTTTGATTGACGGGTTACAAAGTTCAATTTGATGAGTCTAAACAGGAGCTGTTAGCAGTTTTGTAAGTGTACCAAAGTTAGACTCCGATGGGGAAACTTTGGCACACTTACGAAATATTCCAGTATAAGTCCCCGCGATGCGAGCGAAGCAATTTTAATTGCACAGAAGTCTTGTTCTACACTGAGAAACTGATATGGTTACTGTTAATATATTTTGCAAGTTGCATCCAGTATACACGGTATCTTGCTGTGGAATGTAAGGAACACCATTGATGAGTGTCCCCATATTCAACTTCACTCTTAATGCTTCACTGGGTTTTGGGGCTGGACAGGTGAGAAACCATCTCACTTTAGCCTGCCATTTACATGTTCTTTAGTATTGAATGATGTCAGTGATACCAAGACCGTACGGTTCCATTCTATCGAATGTATTCCAATATACCTGAGACCTGAAAAGAAGTGTTATCGACTAATCGTAAAGCGTTATCAACGAAAATATCATTTCAATTAATTCGAGAGTTAATTCAAACTAGAATGCACCATTTCATTCACTGACTTGATTTTAAATGCTCAAAATCGGCAAGATGCGCTTGCTGGAAAATTCGATCTTCGCAGTTTGAAAAAATGCTAATCAAAACTCTTAAAACCACAAGTCAAGCGAGTAAAGGTCAACCCCGGCTTTTTCTGTTCTTAACCATTTTCATTGTCAGATTATGATTTTTCACGAAAAACTCGTAAATTACGCAATTTTATGAAAAATTGTACAGGGCAAAAATTGCAAAGGTTGAAATTTCCCAAGAGTGATATCCTCACAAGTTTCCCGGAAAACCCAAGCCCAGGGCTGGAAATGCACGAAAACAACCCCGCGCGTTTAACATTAAGGGCGGCTGACGCATCGTTACTAAACTCGGTGTAAATTTGACAGGTGTCAATTTAGGACTAGGTGACCAAGTGCATCTTGAAGATGATGAATCTTCCTTTAAAATAGTCACTGTGTGATTCCGTCAGATTTGAACTTCTTCGACTGTAGAGCGAGAGGAAGAGAAATAATAGTGTCACCAAAACGCTACCCCGCAGTGAAATTGCCGACGCGCAGCGTGACCGAGTCTCAACGCTGCAACACGATTTTGGCTGCAGAATCTAGACTTTTCTTTTGCTCTTCAATCGAAGGGATTTAAATTTGAATGAATCAGACAATGGCCAATTTGAAGGGCATTTCATCATCTCCAAGATACACTTGGTTGCCTAGCCCTAAATTGGCAACTGTCAAATTGGCAGCAAGTTAAGTAGCGCTGCGTCGGCCACCCCGTATGAGCTCATGTAAAACGCGCGGAACGGTTTTCGCGCATTTCCCACCCTGGGCTTGGGTTTTCCGGGAAGCATGTGAGGACCTTCGTTAAAGGAAATTGTGTACTCTACAAACTTGGCTCAGTGAAAATGCACATTTTCTGAGTTTTCTGCAAATAACCATGATTTTGCACTATAAACCATGATTGTCAATAACAAAAATACGCTTGGCTTAATGCCTGGTGACCTCATGCATTCGATTCAGCGCCTTAAAATATATAGGAAATCACTTTCAAACATTTTAGAACACGAGTTCTCTACTCGAATCCCCCCCCCCCCCCCCTCAGCGCCCGGAATATGACGAGCTCCGAAAAATCAAGAATGAAATAAGGTGTCGAGGCTAGACTATGAATTTCACCCAAGTTCCGTGCTAAGGAACTTTTTATTAATTATTAAAACGCTTTTATGCACTTCGGCATCAAGGTCATTGGTGTCGCTTCGCTTTTCGCCGGGTATTTTCTATACCTATATCGGGCAGTTTCTCGTACGTGTGCCGCGTTTATCTTTGTGTGAGTGAAATGTTTTCTCTTGGATCTCACTTCGGCCAATGAGAACGCGCGCGCCGCAGCTGCGCACGGAGAGCAGCAGCAGACAGCATGGGCCGCCTAGCTATAGCTATCTGTAGCTCATCCGGCCTTCTGCGGGAGAATCGTGGCTTCCTGGTGAAAATGAGTGTCTCCGGGTCGAGTAAAAGTGTGCCTGTTGTGAATGTCTTTCGTGGTACACCCTCGAGGTGCGGGTACCCGAGATGCAGCTTCTACATGGCGCCACGTCGTGACCTCCCCGCTGTCCCCATCCCATGACACGATTTTGTTATTCATACATATATAACTAAATTATTGTTTTGGACCATAAAAAATGTCGTGTTGGAGTAGTGCGGGCCACGTGCAAGCCTTAGGAGCTAACAGATCAAGATAAAATGTGTTCGTTGTGGTGTTGTTGCGCGTGAGGGATGTCGCACCTCAGCGTCTTCCCCGTATTCCAGTACATTAACTTCCTTGTGTCAGCTCATAGTTTCACCACAGAATATTCAATATAAGACAGAATAGTGTTTTTTTTTATATCCAAAATGATTTTAAAATTTGGTGTACTATTGGAAAGTGGGATGAAGTGGAGTAGTTATATGTAGAAGTCATTTTAGTTGTGTTGCTGGATCTCGTTATCCAGAATTCCCAGGTACCATCAACCTCGAACATAGTACCTGACCTTGATGTTGGTCTCTTGATGTTGAATGATGTATTTGGAGCCATTTTTAACTCTTAGGGAACTCCATTTACCAGTCTCATAACTCCACCAGACTCCACGCGTAGATTCATGATGGGTATACACCCATGGCAAGAAACCGTAGAATGAGACTTTAAATTGTTAGCAGATTCTGAGGCTCTCAGGAATACAGTGAAGAGCCATCCGTATTGAGATGACAACAGATTGAAAACAATCAATCAATGCACTCCTGTAATCATACAATTGCAGCAGCTTATTGTTAGTTATTGTAAAAGATCATGATTCAAACAAGAATTTACCAACTCACAATCAGTCTCCCAAATTTCTGACGACTCTCAACTATACTTAGTATCAATTTCAAACTTCTGAATCAGGTGAGATATTTCAAGTTCGTGGAAAACCCTTGGAACTACAAACAGTCTAAAATCTTGAAGAATTGGTGCACAGAGAAAGTTTTAGGATGATGTTTAAGGAACAAGTTCTAGCAGAACTCCACGCTGATATTCATGTATCATAAGAAAGGGGTTTGACTGAATGTGTATGTTCTGTTACTACTCTCAAAAGTTACTTGGCAATGGAGATGTCCAAGAATTGAATCAATTTGTTCATCCGAAAGGGACATTATCGAGTCTTCTAATCAGTTGGTATTCCCAAAAGTAACTTGTTATCCAAGACGTGAAATAAGAGGATAGACAAAACTTATGATGAAATCCATGGGTGCTATCGGATTGACTTCAACTAAAAAGAGCAAAATAAAATAAATAAAAAAAAATTTTTAAGGCAAACGCTTTTATGAAGGCTTAATTCAACTCCCTAAAAAGTGAAAAATAAGTGAAAGTATAATGACCAAAGTAAGAGTATAACAAATAATTGTATCATTACTTTACAAAAGAACACTATTGAGGAGTTTGAAATGATTCTGCCAGTCTCTGAATTAGTATTTTCCAGGTTCACTTTTGGAATTTTCAAACAAATAATCAAAAATGCTAAAAACATTACCACTTTAAAATCCTTATGTCATGAAAGCGTGGGGTGCCATGAAAAGGAAAAGTACACCACATTATCTTCTTGGTCACCCCACGCTTTCATGACATATGGATTTTAAAGTGGTAATGTTTTTAGCATTTTTGATTATTTGTTTGAAAATTCCAAAAGTGAACCTGGAAATACTAACTCAGAGACATGCAGAATCATTTCAAACTCCTCAATAGTGTTCTTTCATAAAGTAATGATACAATTATTTGTTATACTCTTACTTTGGTCGTTATACTTTCACTTATTTTTCACTTTTTAGGGAGTTGAATTAAGCCTTCATAAAAGCGTTTGCCTTAAAAAATTTTTTTTATTTATTTTATTTTAGCCATCCAATCGAGTTTGACCAATAGTACATTATGACTAACTGTTTCGGGCATAGGAGTATACTCCTATAGATTCTTAGAGTATACTTGTTTACTTTGAGTATACTTCTATAGATTTCGCCAGAGTATGCAATGAGGTGGAACCTCGGGTGGAACATGCCCTGTGCTCCAAAACGGATTCTGACGAGCGAGATACTGGAATTATTTTTTAGTATCGTTGTGGCTAAAGCTGAACGCACATTTTTACCAACCGAGTCGAGAGGAGAAATATTGTTCTAGTCTGGTTATGCGTAGAGTGACACTTTTCTCCGTTTCTCGACATGAAAAACATGAAGTGTTGACTACATTATAGCTATACTGTCCATACTAATCAATGACATTGAAGTCGGACACGCTTGAGCATTAGATTTTGCGGCTTTGAATGATATTTTGAAGCCGAAAAGGAAATTATTTCCGAAATTTCAAACTAATCCGTGAGCGACGGCGCCAATTCTGAAAAGTTGGAGCAGCCACCGCTAGCTCGCACGCCCCCCCCCCTCTTTCCCTTTTTCAATATTCTGCATCAAATCAATCGAATGACGAAGTCATTCGATTTAGGCCTGATGAGATGCAGCCCTCGTCGAGCAGAACGGAGCGCGTCCGTTTCGGCGCCTCGCTGAAATAGCTCAAGCGCTGAGATGACGATCCCTAAATAGCCAGTTCTGCACATTTCTCGCTGGGAATAATCATTATAGTCTATTAATACTCTTTTCAGCGTACATAATCACTTGATAGCGCATCATTCGTTATGTCTCGAAGATGACATTTGTTACACGGGATTGAGTTTTCCCATCAGTGACCAAAGTCTCGTGTGTAGACAGACCCACACAGTCAAAAATGCGTTCCCATATGTATCGACACACCTACATGCACTTTTGAGATCCATTTTACACGATACATTTATTTTTGTTTCTTAAACAGTACTCAACCACCGCAATGCTTGCGCTGATCCGTTCGAGCTATTATTACAACACATCATGCGCTTCTGCGCGAGCGCGTAGAAATTTCAAACTGCAGCCGAGTAACGAGTTGGTGGCGGATTGTTGGTACAAATGAATTTTGTTCAACATCATTGTGATGAATTGAAAATTGTGCTAGAGGATTTCGTCTCCCGTGTGACAGATTAGCCACGATTAGCTTGATGAGCTGATCATGCATCATAATACAGTTAGCGCATATCACGGTGACACTGGAACGCCGGCTGAATATCCGCGCTTCGTCAACAATTCAAAACAAAACAGATACAGTCAAACATCCAATTGTGGACACTCTTCGGGAATGGACAAAAGTGCCCACTTATGTTATGTGTCTACTATTCGGTAATGCCGAAGAAAAATGGATTATTAATAGGTAGATGAGCTTAATATGCCCCCACTCGAGTTCTCAAATAACCGAACCCGTGGCCTCACCGCGTATCGTTTTCATGTTTCTTACGTTGACATGTGAGTGCTTTCGCGATAACTAATGCACATTGTGTCATTGACTAGCAATCAACTGAAATTATTAAATATGCTCAGTTTAGCTCGGAATTCAGGTGTATTGTGTTGGAACAGATATTTTTGAATAGTTACTAAGTAGTGGCATTATAGACTTCTAGGCGATCCCAGCACGTAATATGATTCCAGAATGTCTTTACCGTGACTTGTCGTTAAACTAACTCGCACATCTCAAGTGTATGTTTGATCGAAAGAATTATATAATACGTATTCCAGTCGGATCAGATATCGAATTTAAGGTGTGGAAGAATCCTTTTCCCATTAATACATACGACTCTTAGATTTTGTCGATGGACTTTCCAAATTTTTCTAATGTACTTCAATATCTTATCTACAGTCTCACAAATCGTCCCAAGCAACCTGGTACCGATGGTAGTTTGATCTGAATTCGACCCAGAACAAAACCCCACCAGCGGGGTATGGATAAATTTCGTGAATATCTCACAGTACAACGATATTTCTCGATTTTTTTCCTTGCAAAATAGGGAGTGTCTTTACCGCGGCCACAAGTCTTTCGCGCCCTAGACAATATTGAGGCCTACACATTTTTTCTACAGCTATACATCCCATCGAAAAAAGTGCTATGTATTCGGACAAAGCGATCCGTGACACAGCGTTCGTGAGATCAATAATTTTCTAGCCAAATGTCTTTACCGTGCCCCTCTTTTTCAACCATCTTACAAATCAATGCAATTTGAAGCAAACCGCAGGATCAGCTAAACGATCGAATTTAACTGGAAAGTTGAAAGATGTTGAATGAACATGAAGTCAAATGTATTCGTTCGAATGTGCGTCTGTCAGTTAACTTAGGGTGCGTCCCCAAATAATGCATATGCAGTGCACATGTGCAGCTCATCGAAGTTGAGCAAAAATTGAAGGGCTCGCATCTGCAGAGAACTTCTGGTATGAATCGGGTTTTGTCTTTGCTGTGTTACCGACTGATCCAAAGCAGATCTAGACGAGTTCCATCTGGTTTTGGCTAAAATTTGATGAGCTGCACATGTGCACGTGTGCAGTGCATATGTGCAGTAGTGTGTACTGAATATGCATGCATATGCATCATTTGGGGACGCACCCTTATGCGGGCAACAGGGAGCTCGCTGTGCTGCCATCGGTATATGGGTAGATCTGCAGCGTGCATACGGTATTCACAATCTGCGAGTTTTTCTCGGCCGACTATAATCTATTACAGCTGTGCGGGTAACTAGTTTTTGAGTAATTCAACAGTTCTCCAAAATCCTCCATGATCATGCCGTCTATATTATTTGTGCAGCAGTCCTATGCATAATCCCTCGACGGGAGGGTAAGAGCGCAATAAACGCTGCTAGGCAAAAATATTGAGTCAAATGGAGAAATAAGCCTTGGAGAATCCAAAGCGAATGAACGTGAATGGGAGATAGTATTATCCATTCAAAAAAATGTGATTTGTATTCATCTATTACAATCATGCGTTACTTGGAAAGATTTTAACAAAGGTTATCGAGTCCCATCGACCAATTTTCAAGCAGATTGCAGGCTCGTGTCTTATTGTGCAAGGCAGACTATGCGACTTCTGCGGATGGAGATTCCCAGAATAGTCAGTAGGGAGTGAGACAAATTTGAGACACTTGTAAACAATCATCTCGATCCAAATCGGATAATTGTTCTCATATCACATCAAGTGTCTCGAATCTGCCTCTCCCTTCCACGATCCGGAGTGGATTCGGATCTGCAAAATTCCTAGCCCTATTTTACAAAACAGTCAACCAGATACCGTTGCTTGATTCAATCTCCAACAACTTTTGTTCTTCAATCAAAACCCCTGAGTTCACTGATCAGATGGACTGACAATGAGCTTCCGAGAACACTTTCAAGAGGAGAAAAGTAAAAGTCGCAAAACGGACGATGTGACGACGACTTCGGTCTCGTGCAAGAACCAAAGAAAATAATCAGGCAAAATGTAAATCTGTCTGCAGCCTCATGATGTAACGTTGCTAACGTACGAAGAATCTGCAGGGTAAAACATACTCCCAATCATCGTACGTATTGCAAGTGTCTTTGCGTATCAATTTGACCATTCGATCATGTTCTACGGGTATCGACTCTTATTCTCAAATTGCAAGTTTTAGAGTATTCTGATCCATTCTGGATGACACTATATCTTCGGAAGTGCTGTGCAGATGTTAAATTATACTTTATAAGGTTCACACCTCTTTACTCTTCTGATTATCGCATCTGAATCTCGAGCTTTTCGCTAATTCTATCGCTACGCTATCTTTTTCGCTAATTCCAGTTTTATCAAATTTTGCTCGCATGCAGAGCCAATCAGTTCTATTTTCGAACCGTTTTCTTCGGTCGTAATCTATTGGGGCGAGCTCATGTACTGCCATTATATAGATCTCGCCCCAAGTATTTGTGCATAGTTTGAGTAAGCTGATCTGATCTTGCCAGAAAAATTCAGCTGCGTATCGTCCAAAGCTCAAAAATGTCCATTTTTGCGAGGTGAAATAACACGCAATGAATTCATTTGGGACCCCAAAAAGCACCCTTTATTCGAGGCGTCCACTGTTGCGAAACCTCTATCATAAATAATGCAATGAAAACGAAACTATGATTTTGAAATCAAATTGTCCTACCATAATAAGGTATCCACTTATTGCAGCAAAGCCCACCATTCAAGGTTTCAGTGTACAGAAATCAAACCACTCAATACATGTTTTGAGATTCGTTAATTGCTCATATGCGCCGTATGCCGTGAGATGATTTTGAGCAAATATTTTTTTCCTCGTCTTTCGTATAAATATTTCTTTCTTTTGCCTTGTGACTTTTATCGAAGTCGCGCGAGTCCTCAAGTATTAAATTTAAATTCACCGATCGCTCTGGCTCTCGAGACGTTTAAAGGAGGCATTTCTTAGCAAACGAGCGAGCACTTCAGAAGACGAAGGGGTCTCGTTCAATTAGGATCATATGCACCAATGCAAAACTGTCGATGGTCACATTGTCGATACGGATCCCTGAGGATTGATTAAATCGCCCCGCGGCGACCCCAAATCATCCTCCGAAACTGCAAATTTCGCATAAATACAAGTAGATATGCAAATTATTATCGCACCACGTGCGAAAAGATCAATCGACATTAACTTTGTACGAATTAATCTGCTTACAGTTGCCAGGTGAGCGTATTCACACATACATGGAGTTTCAGCTGGACAGCGCGGAGTACTGCCAGGCCCAACACAAATAAAGGAGGCGAGCTCTGCGTGCTGCGAGTCTGAGGGGGATAGTTGTCGGCGAGAAAATTGTGGCGCAGAGTTCTGCAGGTTATAGATTGTATCAGTCCCGACGACGACGAGCAAGAAGAGCGCGCTGTCTTCTACAAGAATAATCGGTGTGGCGTTTTACTCTTTTTGTCGTTTCCGAAACAAAAATCTCTGCATTACACCTGGGACCGCTCGCTCTGCTGCGTTTTGTAAGAGGTATGAAATTCAACGTACTTACAATCAAGTCCTCTCAGTCATTGTATTATTCGGAAGGGCTCTCGATCATCCCTTGTGCATCTAGGTCATGTTTGATAGATTTTCTCAGAGATAATGGAGATGAGCACTCAATTTCACGTCCCGGCCTAGCGAAAATTTTCAAGTATTTTTGAATCTCATGACATAACCGATCGATAAAAGTTTTTCAACGAAGCTTCAGTCGAGATTGCATGCACCATTATTTAAACTAAGATATCTTTGCAGTGGGCTATACGACCGCAAGCTGTGCCCCAGCCCACTACAGCGTCAGCCCCTTATTGCGAGCCTATCACAGGACTAAGCAGGTCAGTAGCACTCCTCCTTCTGAGTTGGTTTTTTTTTTATTTATTCATTCAAGTCTTTTTGAATTTCTGTCATTCTCCAACTCTGCGCGGATTACTCTATCTTGAAGAAAAAAAGACCACCAACCTCCAAGCTTTTTCCGAGTTCTCTCAAAATTTGGGCAGGACTCCGAACCATTGCAACGTTTTGCACGAAGTTTTATTAAATACAGTAAAACTCGGTCATAGCGAAGGAAAAGTGCTCGCTATAACCGATGCTCGTTATAACCGAGGTTGATTTCATCCATTTACCATAGTAACCAACCAAATTTGGATGATTCGCGTGCTCGTTACAACCGAGTTCTACCGTATGTCTCCTCCCAAACTTCTTTTACCAAACTTTTTGACTCATGCCTGATCTTTATATTTTAGTGAATTTGTGTGAAATACAGTTAGTACCACCTTTCATCGTTACTCCTTCCATTAATTTCACGACCAAAGTCAAATAACTACACGCAATCTTAGTTTTCACGCAAGATGTCGGTTCATGATGATGACATCAACATTTTGTGTTTCGCCTAAAACTAAAAAGTTATCAAATTGGCGAGAGCAAGATCAATAATCAGAAGCGTCATCCCATTAATAATTTTTTTTATAATAAGTTTTTACCTATTGTAACCGAGATTGTAATCATCAAATTATTTTGGCCCTGCAGAAACGAATTTTTTTTTGACTCACTGTTCATATTTTTGGTAAAACGCCATATTATATTACTATTGGTAATATATTTTGAGCCAGTACGAGTTGATGGAAATTGAAAAATCGAAAAACTTTCGGAGCAAACGTGCTGGAGATAGCGACCGTCAGCCGAGACCATCCAAGTATCGAGGCATGGTTCTAATATCTTTCAACAAAGAACATTGTGTGTAAGTCCAAACACTAATGGATCGTTTCACCTTTATTGAAGCGTTATTTTCTTGGTTAATTTTATAGACTCTGTGACAACGTTTCTGTAACTCGCCGTAATATCACGCGAACAATCAGAAAACTCGAATAAATTGAGCCATCAGTCACTGGGGTCCTTTTAAGAAAAATTTTACAAATAAGATTGTCATGTACTCGCAGAATAATATAGATTATTGCCTTCAGGAGATCCGCGGAATGCCACGAAATCAAATATGAGAGATATTTATTTTTAAAATTCATTATTTATCTATCATTGGTTTCATCTTTTGTTCTTCTATTTTCCAGATTATCGCCCTGGGTGACAGTCTGTCGTGTTTGAGATGAAGAGTCACGTGACAAGCTCCTGATGCAACGTACTTTTTGAGCACGCCTACGAGGCCAGTAGGCCTCTGATACTCTTCCAAAGTTTAGATGTGAGATTGCCCTATCCTATTCTCTGGGAAGAAGCCATCTTCTATATTCATTTTTAAATGAGAAATAGTATACAAGACTGATATTAGTGGGCTGAGTTGGTTTCTTTTATCAGTTTAGCGTCCTTTTTAACGAACAAGACGCAAGAACACATCGAAGGGCACTCCTTATTTCAAAAATTTCTTCTCTCATCTCGGAAAGATAATCTAGTAGCCTGAGTGATAGCCGATTCTGGTCGAGAATCATATAGTATCGACGTGAGTGAGCTACCAAATTTTGCGGCGTGAAACGCTGAAAGAAGAAGGAGCTGTTTTTGCCTATTGCAGTTTGGAAGGAAATGAGCAACATGAGGGTTAAAGACATCAGACCAGCTCCCGCTGAAATTGAATTCAAAAGCATGAAATTTCTTATCACCGATCGGCCCAATGATCAAACAATCCACACATTCATTCAAGTGAGTAGACTCATCGTGTATATTGGTATAACTTGAAATATGTACAGCTACTCGTCTTCATCAAATTTCTCAACTATATTCGCCAAGAATCGCTGTTACGTAATTTTTTATCAAGCATTTCTGAAAAAACTTTTGTCAAAAACTCATTGATTGGGCTCAGCGGCTGTTACAAGTTTCTCATGGAAAGAAATTTTCAGCGATTTTTGGGTCATTTCCTAAGTAATCTACAAGAAAAATTATGATCAACTTTTCTCTGAAGAACTTGCGTTCTTGGACAGTTAGAGCAGGAAAAGCTCCGCCAAATCCTATGTCCCAGTCAGTAATTATTTGCCCCCTAAATCGGGCGTTTTGATATTTTGATGTAGGAAAGGACTCCAGGTTCATTCGATTCAAACGGGCTTTATTGCCAAAGTCGGGTCACATTCTTCAATAAAATTCCGACGTTTCGGGTGTGTGTATTACACCCCTCATCAGAGGGAAATCTGAGCAACGCCAAAAATTATTCTTAGAGGCTATGCACAAGTGCCGATCAAGTGATCGAACGGTCAACAACTAAGTTCGATGCTGGTTGCTCTCACAGCTGTGTACATATTAACACACATAACAGCTGTTTTCACTCAAGCAAAATCTTCTATTCTATAGTACACAGGCAAAAATCTATTGTCGATCACATAAGTGAGTCACCATAGTTTTTGACTCTGAATGCGATCATCGCTAAATTTTTTACATCCATCGTTATCCTCTCTCCATAGAACTACAGAATGAGAAGGCCCACTCGGTTATTGCTTTTTTTTCAAAAACAAAACTGAACATAACTGTTGAATCGTCCTTGGTGAGTCTTTTTTGATCCATTTTGTCATAAAAACAGCGTTGCCCAACGTAAACTAATCGTGAAACTGTATGATGAGATAAACACAAAGAGCAACATAATGTGCATAGCCTCTATGAATAATTTTTGTCGTTGCTCAGGTTTCCCTGATGAGGGGTGTAATACACACACCAAAAACATCGGAATTTTATTGGAGAATGTGACACGACTTTGTCAATAAAGCCCGTTTGAATCGAGTGAACCTGGAGTCATTTCCTACATCTAAATTGCCAACGGACGAGGAGGAATCAAAATCTTTTTGATATTTTATCGATTATGGACTTTGACCGATCTTGATCAAGGTCCGGAATGAAACAAAATACAGTCGCACCAGGAATAATTCAATTTCAAATCAAACTCTGGATTACACGTTGAACTACCATGCAAAACCAACCTGCACTCGAGAAATCCCTGTCCTCTCCTTCTTTGAATGAAAAGAGACGAAGTCCGGAATTTGACTTGACATCTGAAACTAGTCTTGGAATTGGGAAATTTCTGTGTAATTTACTCAGTCGCAAAATAGAGTTCCTATAAAAATGACATGACATTAATGCATAACATTCCAACGCCAATTCCCCTCATTCCGAGGCTCATTCTTTTCGTATTAAATTTGAGCTTTTCTGTTAATAAATAAATCGTGTGATACTCATAGCAGTTTTTTCCTTACCATCGCTTGATTTCTATTTTTCGTGTCCTTTTCGGATTTGATATCTCTAAAAATCTAAATTTGAATAGCAAAAATCCTATTGTCAAGCCTTTGCATGACTTTCTCGTAATGGTTCACTCAAGTTAATGACTTGATCTTCAGGAATTGAAGAAGCACAACGTGAAGGAGGTCGTCAGGGTGTGTGAGCCCACGTACAAAATTGAAGAGCTGAAGTCGGAAGGAATCGATGTTATAGATTTAGTGTTCGATGACGGGACTTTTCCACCGAACGAGGTAAGTACAATAATGATATACTCTCAAAATTACCTCGGAGATATTTCTTATTTTGGAAAAAAGTGCGCACTAAATATGAATTCGTTGAAAAAAAAGGTGCAACTGAATTTTAGTCAAGGTAAAATTGACTACCTGATCAAAAAGATTCTCTTCCCGTAACCCATGAAAAGAGCTTGTAAAAAGTGCCACAGGATTTTTGAATGAACAGAATGACCGTTTTCTATTGCTCGCGCAAGGATTTAGGGAAAATATTAACAGAAGAAGGAAACAGATCGTGTGTTTTGGCATTGCAACTGTTGATTTTAGGTTGTGGACGACTGGTTTGAACTGCTAAAGAACCGATTTCGAGAGACGCCGGATGGCTGCGTGGCAGTGCACTGCGTCGCCGGCCTAGGGCGAGCGCCCGTCCTCGTCGCGCTTGCCCTCATCGAGCTCGGGCTCAAGTATGAAGATGCTGTTGCTCTTATTAGAGAGTAAGTAAATTATCTCACTTCACATGACCTGCGCCTACTAGACACCAGGAAGTGGCTCGCGTTTGAAGGCCGCCGCGAAACATGAATGCTACCGAAAAATCGAAATTTAGCTGACACCATTTCAAAACTCTCCGATGTAAAATACACATTCCTCTATAGAATCATTTACTTTCCCTGATCCTTAATTGATCATGGCAATCCAAATTTTGCAATTACTCTCAAAGGCACTTTACACGGCTCGACGCGCAAACTGACACATAGTTTGCGCGTCTCGCCGTGTAAAGCGGCATATGCTATTTTGCCTTTGTTATGATGATTTCAGAGCACGTCAATGTAGCCCTTTGTAACCGCAAAATTAGTTGATTCGTCATTTCTAAGACGAAGCGTTCACTCTTATTCACTAGGGTGATTCTGTTTCAACAATTTTCAAGTTTCAATGAGAAACCTTTATTCGCTCATTGTGATCAAATGATCATTTCACATTCTAATCAGAGAGTGTTCCACATCCGGATCACGAATTTGCAAATCAAAACTCTGGAAATAGTCTCCTTTAAGCACCAAAAGAAGAAGACATCTAAAACTATAGACCCTTGCGCTTATGCATTTCCGAACCACAACTAAAAACGTGATCGTTACTCACAAGGGCCCTCGTAAGATAATGATATTTATAGGTAATTTACCTAAAATGCTGGTGTTTTGTAGATGTATGGATGAATTTGTCGATCGATGAGGACTAGGGCGAGGAAATGCCACTTGATTTCGCAAAATATTGTCTTTTTATTCTGCAACGTTTTGTGGAGTGGGTCGGAAAGATCAGAAACGCTCGAAAGTTAGAATCTATAATTTTGGATGTCTTCTTTTAGCACTGGAAGTGGACTATTTTCCAAAGTTTCGACCAACTGCTTAATCCGGATGTGAAACACTCTCTTCGTGAGTCATGAGCAGCGTTGGCTTATAGTTCACTAGATGACTGTCTGGGAGCTGGGTAGGCTCCTGTATGCATTAAGGGCTGCCGCCATGAAACAAATGTCTTTCAACGTATTCTTTCGCGTAGGATCCGAATCCGTTGAAATTTTTTTTCGATAAGTGGTGGAGATCACCCTCAAAAATGCAATTTTTAACCTAAAAACTGCTTTTTTCGCGCGGGCAAGGGGAACAATCTACCAAACTACCTGGATGACCTCGAAAACATAGGACTGTAAGTACAGAAATGACTAAATGTCATTTTCCAATACTTTGCATCGGACATACAGGGTGTCGAAACCCCAGCGGGATCGTTTTGTGTATTTGAGGGGCCCAAACCGATGTACAGTAGTTGAATAATTTGACTTGGTATATTTACAGTACCGTTCATAAGTTCTCGATGGTCGATCCCTCGATTACCCTGACTTGCAACAGCGATAGGTCGAATTCTATGCATTGTACGAAAATTTTCAAAAAAGCATCTAGAGCAGAAAAAATACTAACTTTTACTGGGTTTGGATGATTTCTATCCAATATTTTTGAAGGTCCTACACGCTGATGAAAAAACAGAAAATCTTAAAATTTTTTACTTTCATTGAGACACCTGCAGTTTCAATGCGAATGAAGATACGGCAATTTTGAAAGAAGCATCTTGTAGAGCGGAAAAAATGCTATGTGTAACCATTTTTTGATTATTTTTCACCTTCCGTGTATGAAGACGTGCGAGCTGTCCAAATCCCCAAAATCATGGTTTTTCACCGTTTCTTGTGCCGTTTCCGGTGATAAACAGTCATTTTGGGTATCTAGACATTTCGTACATTCTCACCCGCGGTACGTAAAAAATAATCAGAAAATGGCTACACATAGCATTTTTTCCGCTCTACAAGATGCTTTTTCCAGAATTGCCGTATCTTCATCCACATCGAAACTGCAGGTGTCTCAATGAAAGTGAAAAATTGTTAGATTTTCTATTTTTTCATCAGCGTGTAGGACGCTCAAAAATATTCGATAAAAATCATTCAAACCCAGTAAAAGTTAGTATTTTTTCTGCTCTTTAGGATGCTTTTTGTGAAATTTTCGCACAACGCATAGAATTCGACTTATCGCTGTTGCAAGTCAGGGTAATCGAGGGATCGACCATCGAGAACTTATAAACGGTACTGTATGTTCCCAAATCATCCATGCAATTCATTTCTATTCGATATTGCAATCCAGAAAAATACAAGGAGGGTTACATGATGTCAACTTGATCAGTGACGATGTTCAGCTTTGATGTAGCATAAATGGTGATAAAACAATTTTCTGAGCTGTGGAAGGACAAGCTCGCTTCTGCTTTTCTTATGATCAATGAATTGAAGATGGCACATCACACACATATTACGCAGAACACTTTCTCGTTGTGTATTTGGGGATAAGAAATAACCCTTAACGCCTCAAATACAAATGTTGGATTTCATAAGATTTCCAAGTTCTAAGTCGAAGGGTGAGAATCTTCTGATATATATTTTGAGGATCGAAACAAATTGGAAGATATTAGTTTCATTGTCAGATACTCAACTGCGTTAGTGATATATAGTCACTGAAACTCATTCGTAATTAGTTGGCCGCCATCTCAGCAACTCGAGATCCTTCATTATGGTTCCTCAGGACTCAAAACTGACAATGACGTACTTCTACGTTTGCCCAGGCAGGAAGTTTGGTCATCGGAGTATCACTGAAATCACCCAGGGTGTGAAAACCATGGTTTTGAGGGATATTGAATCTCTGGCAGGTGATTGCAACTACACACAGGAAAATACCCACGTTCTCGGGTTCTCAGTCTCCTAGTGTGCGAGGGATCTAAAGAAGCTCTCGGACAAATCATACCCTCCTTGTGTTTTTCTGGATTGCGCAATATGGGGTGGAAACGAGTTGCATCAATGATTTGGGTACATAAATATACCAAGCTAAACTATTCAGCTACTGTAAATCGGTTTGGGCCCCTCGAATACACTAAATTACCCCGCTTCCGTCAGGGTTCCGACACCCTGTATATCGGTTGCAAAGTATTGAAAAATGACATGTTAATGTACTCGTACTTATTAGTAAATTACGCAACGAAGTGCATAAGCGTTTTTATAGTCGCCCGGCTTTAATGTAGCACATTGCGGGCGATCTACGCGGCCGTCAAGGCCGCGTAGATGGTCGCAATGTGCTACATTAAAGCCGCGGCGGCTATAAATGTATATGAGTTCATCCAAGTAGTTTGGTAGATTGTTCCCCTTGCCTGCGCGGAAAAAGCAGTTTTTAGCTTAAAAATTGCATTTTTGAGGGTGATTTCCCCCGCTCATCGAAAAAATCCTGACGGAGTCGGATTCTATACTCGAAAAAATACGTCAGAATATTTTTGTTTCACGATGGCAGCTCTCAGTGCATACGGGAGCCTATCCAGCTCCCGGACTATTGCAGGGTTCAGGGTGCATTTTTAACATGGGAAAATCGGTGTGAACATTGCTGTTTATAAGGAATTTTACTCTGTAAAATGCACGTGATGCGCCAACGCTGGTCATGAGTGCTCAAAATATCTTTTCATTACTCTAACCTAAAAATTCCGCGTTTAAATAGGATTTTAGGGTTCTCGTAATGAAAAAATATATCCGCACTTCGCTTGCAAGCCCATTTTGGGCAATGGAGGACATGTCTGTCTCGCTTCGCTCGACAGACAAAATGTCCTAGTGCCCAAAATGGGCTACCGCGCTCAGTACGGAAATATACTATTGTTACATGTACGTGTGTCGTCTCATTAGAACCAATTGCGGGGAAGAAAATTAGAAATTCTATTCCCGATGTATTCTTTAGTACTCTTTCTGGTGCAATATGTGGTTTCATGATCCAAGCTCATCTTCAAAAGCAGGGTGGTATCTATAGATCCTTGAAATCCTTATCACTCCTGAAATTGTACTCCATAAAATCCTTGAAAACTCCTGAAATGTCCCGCGACATCCTTGAAAATTTCTTTTGGTCTGTTTTTCTGAATGGTAGATCACGTAGATCAATCGATACGCGCGCCCTTTCTCGAATTTTCTCGGACACGCGCGCCACCGATGTGAAAGGTCAATGTCTCGAAGAACAATGCCTGAAAAAAATGACATCCATCCTCCTCTAATTGATGGATTGTGTTTTAGATAGCGAATAGTCGAATATCCATATTCATCTATGAGGTGGATTGTTTTGTCGCTCGACCTGCATTCCTATTAGTTTTCATCTTCCTCAATTATTTTCGATCATGCTCTGAAAGACCTTCCAAAATGTTTGGTTTTTGTCGAAGAGATTGTGTCCCACGTACTTCATTTCGATTATTTCTCGTTTTCCTCGTGTAAACAAGCATGTATTCATGATTCAAGGACTCTAGCGACATTACGTATGATTATTCATGTAACTTCAATGATTAGTAATATTTTTCTACTGATAAAATTTTGACTGGGAATTTTATAGAAGCCTTCAGTTGCCCTTTGGAAATTCTTGAATTTCTCAGATCCGCCTCCTTGAAATCCTTGAAAAGTCCTTGAATTAGGTTCCAAAATTTCTATAGATACCCTGAAAAGTTATCAATGAAACTACGTACAAATATCACAAGTTACAGAAACTTCTATAACTTGTGATGATAGCATAACTCGCAGCAGCGACGTCAGTAGGTGTTCTAGCGCTCAACTGTATCAAAGTTTATGGTAACCAGCATTAAATTTCAGTGCAACAGAGGTCCCAACTCACTGTTATATGCGCGAAGTGATCTACGTGTATATGTTACAGTAAATGTCCGAAATCCGTCAATCCTAGGATTGACTAGTTATTGCTGACATTGACTAGTGGGACCAGTCAATGTTGATTCGTAATGATGGATTTCGGACATTTACTAGGCAATCTTAGGATTGACTGACTGACCCCCGTAAATGTCCAAAACATATAATGAGCAGAGAAATAAACATATATGAAGAGCAAAATTTATTCATGCAAAATGATATTTAGCGTAAATTTATCACAGCTGCACATAGTCTTAGATCTTACGTTCATACTAAACGGAGGTCACATCTTCATCACATTGATAATGTCATTCTAGTCTTACGAATTTTTCACCGACAAATATTACAGCACTTTACATGATCAAAGTGAAGCTGAATCTTTCCAAAAATTCAACAATATAAAAGCTACTTGTTACAGCAGCTCTGGCTATTATGGGATCCTGAATTGCACAGTATTTTTTTCACTTCACAAGAACATCTATTTGAAGAACATTTAGCTTTACAATTGCATCCCGTCATCCCCTGGCCACCTGTAACCGAAATTTTTGAAGCTGCTGCTCGTAAGCACACAGTTTGCGCCTGGTCAATTTCGTTGTGATCGAGGAATTTCTCTTTGCAAACAACAAACTGGCTCCTCGTGAACAGCGGCTTAATTAAACCAGCTTTCGTTCCAATTCTGTAGAAGTCCTCATCCACGATGTTGATAATCATTCCTCAAGAGATGTACATACCTCAGGAGCTTGTTTTTCGGCGCGAAGTTTTCAAAAGATTAAGTTATCGTGCGAAGTATATTTTCCGTGACCAATCACGTTTCGAACATTTACGGAGGCCTGTTAGTCAATCCTAAGATTGACTAGTGAATGTCCGAAATGCTGCGATTTCAACAACATTGACTAGACTTCCCAGTCAATGCTGGACATTTACTAGTCAATCTTGGGATTGACTGGCCCCGCCAGTCAATCCTAGGATTTACTAGTAAATCTCCGGCATTGACTGATTTCGGACATTTACTGTAACATATATATTGTGTGGAACAACATTGGCGAAAGTTCTATTCCCTTCATTCTCCTCGACAGAAGTCCTCTTCTATAATCTTGCACCCTTATTCGCACCATTTGTCTTCGCAGTCAAACAAATGGATCAGACAAACCTGAAGAAAGTTCATTGTAAATATGTAACTTTTTAAGGTTAGTTTTGAACCTTAAGTTGCATAAAATAAGAGTCCTCAAATTCACTCTCATTTTTATCACCTAAAAGTCATAAGGACTCAAACTTACACTTCAAACAACTCTCACCTTAAAAATATAGGTTTTCTAAGAAGAATAATTGCGAGAATAATTGGATGTGTGCGTTGATGAGGGTCAATTAACGAGTCGTAGATATATGAACCCAGAGAATACGACGGAAGAGGGGAGCCGAAAAAATCTCGGAAAAATCTTGATCAGCATCTGTTACTGGAAAAGCTGATTTGAGTACGAGTGGTAGTTTCTTTCTAGCTCTCAAAAAATCACAATAGTACATCTTGTATGAGCAGTGTAACTGTGAATTTGAGCTATCATCATAATAAAATTTTAGGCTCGGCCCTGAAAGTATCTACTTTGTGCGTGAAATTCGGAAACCTCATACAAAACGTATTGGTAGAATTTTCCTTGCAGACTTAACCAGTCACCAGATACACAATCTCGTTTGTTTCAGAAAAGTTCATTTGCTTACCCCAGTTCTTTTACCATTACAGAATATTCTTTTTGATTGTTCTTACGATTAAATTCAATCTTTCTGATAAAATACGCTCTATTAATTTCTGACTATTTCTCGCTATTGCATTTTGTATTAGTGAGTTTCAACATTGCTCTTGCTTTTCAGGAAAAGACGAGGGGCAATAAATGCCAAACAGCTGGCCTTTTTGGAGAAATACCGCCCCAAATCTCGACTCAAGCTCAAAAACGGACAGAAGAATTCGTGTTGCGTTCAGTAATACTGCGATTCTAATGATTTCATCGAGGAATTCATAACTCCTCGATAATATCGTAGGAGTATCAGCGACAGATACTTTGAATTCATCCACTGTGACGATCGCGGCATGCCGTAAAACGTATTATAGATCAGTTGGAAGATGGTTATAGTTGATTTTTGCCTATCATTTTGAAAAATGCTAATACTTATCGTTCTTATTGACTGATATCCTAAATTAGAGTTTCAGAGTTGATCACTTTTTTGACTGACTATATTCTTTAAATACAAATTATCCCGGACAAAAAAATTTGTTCGATGGATAACGGCGTTTGCACGTTCCAATAAGTTAGTATTATTTTTTCTCTTCCTCTTGTTATCGAACAAATTCTCAACTTTCTAGTTAATCTTGCAATTGGCGTGGATTGTGTGATCGTTATAATAAGTAAGTTAGTTAGTCAAATCTTCCAAGAACATGTGAACAAACTATATCTGCTGTGCTGTAAAAGAAAATACTGAATATTTGTGAACTATGAATCTGAAAGTTTGTTGATATGAAATAATTTTGGAATCTCATTTTTTTCATTAGTTGTAGCTTGTTTTTAATGTTAATTGAGAAAATGGTGCGGTATTATTTCCCGCCTCTCTTTTACGAATATGATTGTGCAATCTGTTTGTCGAGAATCGCAAACGTGGAGCCAAATTGAAATTTTCTCGATTTCTGTGCGTAATTAAACGAACATATAATGCTAGCTCCAGCAATTGGGAATTGTTCGCGTTTCTAATGGTATAACTGCGGTAAACGAATTTTATTTACTACTCTCCTTAAAATGGAAAAACTGCGTTATTCGCACGACGAAGAGCGACAATTAGTCATGAGAAGAAAAATGCACTGCAAACAAAAGATCTGCGTTCAAGATCCAAAAATGCATGTCAATATCATATGCGCATATGATTATAATCTCGATAATTATTTCTAATTTTCACGAGTGTCGATGTCAACTCACTGCAATTGTTTGTGAAAGCTTCAGTATTCAGAATGATGATGAAGTATTTCAATCTATTAGTCTCAGGTGATCAGTGAAATTATTCTATCCACATTGCCGATGCGAGTAATGTGCCACTACCTAGGTCGATAAATTATCCATTCATGACCAAATTTGATTCTGACAATCAAATGATTGAGATAAACGTTTTAGCATTGAGTGAATAACATACATTTGAGTATTTCCTATTTTCATCATTGAATTGCCAACTCTTGGATCGCATCAAAATTTTGTTCATTCTTCAGAAGTTTGATGACTATTTCTAGAAAAAATTACTTGATCCAATTATACCCAATGTGCTCAATGCTGCTGGAAAGTACATAGGACGCTCCTTATACTGATTGAATCTCAATGTAGATTTCATATAAAAAAAAAATAGTGCATGCAAATTGCTCTTTTGTAATCTTTCAGAAAAGTGTCTTGCTCCGCAATGGGAAAAGGTTCAATATTTTCTATCAGAGAATGAAATAAGGGATATTTGATGATGTAATTCACTAGGGTAGATCATGAATCTTCAGTTCTACACTTGGTTATCTATGTCAATCTGCATATAGCTATTGATTCTACATGCATTGATTGATTGCTTTCTTGAAAACAATTTTTGTAACATCTTCTACTCATCACCTTAAAAAGTCAAAACATCTAGTGATTTTGTAATTTCTTTCCTGACTCGAACATGTATAAACTAGTTACCATTGTAAACCCCTATTCATTTTTCTTGAATTGATAGACGCTTCTTTGAGTGACATGATACTGAAATATGCTCTATGAACTGCTTGACTGTGATATGTACATTATCCAAACCCTCACAAGTTTGCAAAGTTGATAATTTTTCTTGCATTCAAATCAACATTTGATCCCTCAGCCACAGTGACTCGGACTCGTTTTGCACACAATAATCTCAACTCTCATGAATGATTTAAAAAATGTTTTGTTCTACTTTGGCAAAGTGTACTACACCTAGATTAGGATGAGTCTCAAAGAAGCGATCATCAAGGGTCTCAAAATTCAGTTTATTCAGGAGATTTACGATGAATTTTTGTAAATTATTTAATTTTACAAATATATGGTCAATAAAAAACTAAGTGGCTGAATTTGTAGTGTTGAGACAATATACACTCCTTTCTCGGGAATACACATAAGTGCAAGAGTAATTTCCATGATAAATAAGGAACAATGATTGTTCAATAAAAAATCTCACCTGTGAAATGAAGAAAAATGTCTAATAGAAGATTGACCATTGATAAATAAAATATCAGTAATAAAATAATAGTATTTTCAAGCTTAGATGGTCCTACAAATAGGGACTACTGCAAAAATTTCTGTCAATCAACTAGATGGAAATTTTGTATCAAAGTTTCACACTCTTGCATTTAATAAATTATAAGTGGAGTCACCATCATATTCTCCACTTTACAACAGCCCATTAGTTATGTTTGTGTGGCTGACAAAACGCAATTCACCATCAACCATGAATCAAACATAATTAGGTGCAATTGAGGTTCTGGTATATTCGTTTCTAATTTTGAGATAAATACTGTTGTTGTCAGTTTGCATATAACTGTCTTGAATGTCTATGCAAAAACATACTAATTATCAATTTTACTGTTTAACGTGTGTCAAGTTTGGCTTTGTAGGTCATAGGACAAGGCAAGATATGCAAAATGCCTGGTAAATCCTGAATGACCTCCACGTAGATTCATTTTTGCAGTTTTCAAATAAAAATCATCTCTAAACAAAACTTGATTTATTAAATAATCATTTCTCATCACAACTTACTCAATGATTAATTTTCTAATCTTACAAAGATCTTACATGAACATATCATCATAACCAGGTGGAGGTAGATGATCTGTATCTGGAGCCCTAGCTCTAGGAATTGGAGGATTGACATCTGGAGGCCCAAATGGATCGAATCGAGCACCCGGTGGAACAGCTCCTCTGTAACAAGTAAGTTAGCAATGAGCACTGATTCAAGTTGGGAATGATAGAATGCTCGTAGTACATACGGAGGAAGTCTTCCAGGAACTCCAAGACCTGGGTATGGTCTGCTCCTGTTTGAAAATGGGTCAAAAAGCATCCCTCCTTGTCCTTGGCCTAGTGGATTAAGATCACCTTGCCCAATTCCAAATGGGTAAGGGTGCAGGATTCTGCACATAAATCCAATCACGAAATTCATTAAATAATTAATAACATTCTGCTGAAGAAGAAAAATCTGTGTATAATGAAGATAAAACTAGTGCATCAATGGAATCAATGGAATCAAGATTACTTGAGAGCAAATAAAAGATAATTTAATCCTGATACAGGCTGATACTTGAATTTAATTTCACTAAATATAGGACATAGTTGAGGAAGGATACTGCGTAGGTTGCAAAAGGTTGGGATTCTGGAAGTATACTGCAAGGATTTCAAAAGGTGGAGTAACGCCAAAAATCATGTCGCTCAAGAACATCAATATCATGAGACATCTGTAAGAAAACGAAACAATATTTATGATAATGTTACCCAGGTCTATCGGAGCTTGCAGGTGTATGTGGTGATCGTACCCTCAGGGGGTCATCATCATCTCTGTTTGGTCTATCAGATTGAGATGATGATGTTTGAGTAGAAACTTCATGCCCACTTCTAGAATAAACCGGCTCTATCAAATCTTTCTGTATTACATCCAAAACCGCTTGATAGTTTGGTATCAAAGAATCGATTGGGCCCTGAAGCTCTCTCACAGTCTCAACAGGAAATTGGACATTTGTCACTTTATGGTCTTCAATTCTCTAGAAATCATCATAATTAACACAGAATATTTCAAATATTATATCATTGATTGAATAAATTGTTACCAGTAAATTAAATAGTAGATCAGCATCAGACCGTAGGCTCATCAAAATGTACAATTTTCCTCCTTTAATATATCGCAATGTGTAATTTGTGGATTCATTCCATCCATAGGGTAGTGCTTCAGATCCAACCTCATTGGGGCCAACAGTTTTCTGCAATCAATCAGAAAATTTTCTTGATCAATAAGAAGTGGGTAGGGTATGTTTATCATATAGAATAAAATAACATATTTTAAGGTTAGGGGGACCCTGACCAAATTTTGCAGGTTCTTAGTTTTAGCGAATACACCTAAAAATGCAGTCTTTTCCCGATTGACCATGGAAACGAGGAACTTTCAGGAATTTTCCAAAAAATTCAAGTAGGCTCGAAACTCATTACTTACAGAATCGCCAATTCCCAGGCATTTAAAGCCATCTTTAATGAAGTTCCAATGAACTAATAAAACTAAGACATCTTCTTTTTTGTTTATGTTTCCGCCCGAAACTTTGTACAATAATTCGAAGCCAAATATATGTTTAGAATCACTTGTCATGATAATTGGTGATGCCCTAATAAAACTGCACTACATCTCTGACAATCTCTGATGATGACGGAACAAAATTTACTCTCGTAAGTCGTGAGTACTAAGTACTTTCGAGCGTAGTGTATACACGGTACAGGATCGCTACACGGTACTAGCACGGTACTAGGTGTACACATCGCTAGTGTACATTAGTGGTGTACATTGCCCCGTCGGTGAGAGTGTGAGAGTACCAATGATGACACTCCACTCGATGACACCCTCCATGAAATCAACATACGGAAGCCCGTATGGCTCACCGTATGGACACCTCTCGCCCCGATAGCCCTATTCAGACCCACGAACAGTCTGCGTACTGCGTCCGCTCGCTGCGTCGCGTAGCGAATTGCGAGAGAAGTGACCAGTCCGTGCGTTCCGACATTCCTAAGGCTCTCGCTACAATGAAAAGTTGTTTTAGTCGATGGACGCACGGGAATAATATCATTCTCGAGAAGTATTGCCGTATCTTTTGATATGTTGAAGGTTGTGAACAGTAGATATGAATGTGATTGTGGGTGATAGGAAATCTAATGATAGGTGAAAATCTGAAATGAAAATGAGAACACCAATAACGTATCCAAGTCAAGGGATGAGCGGGAAACCTCATATGCGAGGCGCGAAAGTCATTTTTCGCAATTTTGTAGTCACCCAAACATCGAAAAATTGCGAAAAATTATGTTTATGAAAAACAGACTACGCCATCGTTTCTATATCAAAAAGCTACAACCTCATGAACTCGGTGTGAAATATACTATTTCGACCATTTTTAACAAGAAAACCTCATTATGCACCCTTGTCAATGTCGTCATAACCATCCTTTGACTTGGATACGTTATTGGTGTTCTCATTTTCATTTCAGATTTTCACCTATCATTAGATTTCCTATCACCCACAATCACATTCATATCTACTGTTCACAACCTTCAACATATCAAAAGATACGGCAATACTTCTCGAGAATGATATTATTCCCGTGCGTCCATCGACTAAAACAACTTTTCATTGTAGCGAGAGCCTTAGGAATGTTGGAACGTACGGACTGATCACTTCTCTCGCAATTCGCTACGCGACGCAGCGAGTGGACGCAGTACGCAGACTGTTCGTGGGTCTGAATAGGGCTCCGGGCGGGGCCCGGGGGCTGTACCGAGCTAGGGAGGGTAGAGTACCGAGCTCACGGAGCGTACGAGGTCGACATAACCATAGAATTATTACGAATAGGCCTGCCCTAATTCGGTGCCAGGATCAGAAGCGGGTACATACCGTGCTGGGTATGCATACCCGGCCAGGTATGCATACCTCGCTAGGTATGGATGGCGCAGTATGGATGCGCCGTAGCATAACGCTGCGATTCATACCAGCGGAGGTATGAATGCCCAGTGGCATGTATATATAGGTAAGGGGCAAAACGAGTCACGTCGATAATTGTGATTAAAAAAGCGAGCGGATTATAAATAAACACAAGGATTTGAACATTTTTGGAATACATCGAGTAGGCACGGACAAGCAATTTTCAAAATGACTTATCCCGTGTATGTGAGAATTATATTCAGAGCGAATTAATTAGGGGTTTGTTTTCGCGGTGTCATATATGTAAGTAATATACCAGGAGTTCTTTTGGGAGAGCAACATAACACAAAACCCAGGAACACGAATTAACCCACAGGTGCCCGCATGCTCGGACTGAAAATACTTTTTGGGGAGGAATATACTCAGAACCCGATGAAGGCAAATTAATCCGCAAGTGCCCGGATGCTCGGACCGAAAATTCTTTTTGGGGAGGAATTTACCCCAAAACTGAAGAGGGCAAATTAACCCGCAAGTGCCCGGATGCTCGGGCCGAAAATTCTTTTGGGGGAGAAATATTCCACAAAACCCAGGAAGGCAAATTAACCCGCAAGTGCCCGGATGCTCGGACCGAAAATTCTTTTTGGGGGGAAATATACCCCAAAACCCAGGAAGGCGAATTAACCCGCAAGCGCCCGGATGCTCGGGCCGAAAATTCTTTTGGGGGAGAAATATTCCACAAAACCCAGGAAGGCGAATTGACCCGCAAGTGCCCGGATGCTCGGACCGAAATTTCTTGTGGGGGAGTAATATACCACAAAACCCAGGAAGGCAAATTAACACGCAAGTACCCGGATGCTCGGTCAGAAAATTCTTCCGGGGGACCAACAATTAAACCCCAATACAAGGAAGGAAAATTAACCCACGAATGACCGGATGCTCGGGCAGGGAATCCTTTTTGCGGAGAAATGAACCCCAATACTCAAAAAGGCTGAGTGTCCCGGAGATGCCCGGATGCGCGGACCATAATTCTTTCGGGGAAAGTAATAAACCCCACAAATCAAGTGGGAGATCGAACCCGCGGATAACCGGATGCTCGGGATAAGGAATTCCATAGGGAGAAGGGAGTTGGATCCCATACTGCAGGTGAACAAGGAAAACCTATAATGAAACAAGTGAATCCGAAAATAAGCGGATGCTGAGTCGATCGCTCGGGCAAAGAATTCTGTGGGAAGGAAATTAAATCGAGAAGACCAGATTTAGGGTTGGTTACTCCCTCAAAAGAATTTTCGGTCCAAGCATCCGAGCACTTGCTGGTTAATTTGCCTTCCTGGGTTTTGGGGTATATTTTTCCCCCAGAAGAATTCCCGGTCCGAGCATCCGGGCACTCGCGTGTTAATTTGGCTTCCTGGGTTTTGGGGTATATTCCTCCCCGACAAGAAATTTTGGTCCGAGCATCCGGACACTTGCGGGTTAATCGTCATTCTGGGTTCTGGGGTATATTCCTCCCCATAGAGAATTTTCGGTCCGAGCATCCGGGCACTTGCGGATTGATTCGCCTCCCTGGGTTTTGGGATATATTCCTCCTCATAAAAAATTTTCGGTTCGAGCATCCGGGCACTTGCGGGTTAATTTGCCTTCCTGGGTTTTGGGGTATATCTCTCCCCAAAGAGAATTTTCAGTCCGAGCAACGGGGCTCTTGCGGATTAATTTGCCTTCCTGGGTTTCGGGGTATATCTCTCCCCCAGAAGAATTCCCGGTCCGAGCATCCGGGCACTCGCGGATTGATTCGTCATTCTGGGTTCTGGGGTATATTCCTCCCCAAAAAGAATTTTCGGTCCGAGCATCCGGGCACTTGCGGATTGATTCGCCTCCCTGGGTTTTGGGATATATTCCTCCCCAAAAAGAATTTTCGGTCCGAGCATCCGGGCACTTGCGGATTGATTCGCCTCCTTGGGTTTTGGGATATATTCCTCCCCAAAAAGAATTTTCGGTTCGAGCATCCGGGCACTTGCGGGTTAATTTGCCTTCCTGGGTTTTGGGGTATATCTCTCCCCCTGAAGAATTCCCGGTCCGAGCATCCGGGCACTCGCGGGTTAATTTGCCTTCCTGGGTTTTGGGGTATATCTCTCCCCCAGAAGAATTCCCGGTCCGAGCATCCGGGCACTCGCGGATTGATTCGCCTCCCTGGGTTTTGTGGTATATTCCTCCCCACAAAGAATTTTCGGTCCGAGCATCCGGGCACTTGCGGGTTAATTTGCCTTTCTGGGTTTTGGGGTAATTTTCTCCCGCAAAAGAATTTTCGGCCCGAGCATCCGGGCACTCGCGGGTTAATTTGCCTTCCTGGGTTTTGGGGTATATCTCTCCCCCAGAAGAATTCCCGGTCCGAGCATCCGAGCACTCGCGGATTGATTCGCCTCCCTGGGTTTTGTGGTATATTCCTCCCCACAAAGAATTTTCGGTCCGAGCATCCGGGCACTTGCGGGTTAATTTGCCTTTCTGGGTTTTGGGGTAATTTTCTCCCGCAAAAGAATTTTCGGCCCGAGCATCCGGGCACTTGCGGGTTAATTTGCCTTCCTGGGTTTTGTGGAATATTTCTCCCCCAAAAGAATTTTCGGCCCGAGCATCCGGGCACTTGCGGGTTAATTTGCCTTCTTCAGTTTTGGGGTAAATTCCTCCCCAAAAAGAATTTTCGGTCTGAGCATCCGGGCACTTGCGGATTAATTTGCCTTCATCGGGTTCTGAGTATATTCCTCCCCAAAAAGTATTTTCAGTCCGAGCATGCGGGCACCTGCGGGTTAATTCGTGTTCCTGGGTTTTGTGTTATGTTGCTCGCCCAAAAGAACTCCTGGTATATTACTTACATATATTATGTGACATCGCGAAAACAAACCCCCAATTAACTCGCTCTGAATATAATTCTCACATACACGGGATAAGTCATTTTGCAAGTTCCTTGTCCGTGCCTACTCGATGTATTCCAAAAATGTTCAAATCCTTGTGTTCATTTATAATCCGCTCGCTTTTTTAATCACAATTATCGACGTGACTCGTTTTGCCCCTTGCCTATATATACATGCCACTGGACATTCATACCTCCGCTGGTATGAATCGCAGCGTTATGCTACGGCGCATCCATACTGCGCCATCCATACCTAGCGAGGCATGCATACCTGGCCGGGTATGCATACCCAGCACGGTATGGACCCGCCTCTGGCCAGGATCACTTATCTGCCTGGGAGCCTATTACTAACTTTAGGCTCGGATTCATAGTCGTTAATCCGAGATCAGGATCGGCGGATTAGGAGCGCTGCGATCGCTGTGCCCAGATTTAAAATCTCTCACCATGGCGATTGCAGTGCCCTAAATCCGCTGACTCTAATCTCGGATAACGACTATGAATTCCAGCCTTAGAGTAGGGTGAGTGTATTCACAGTGACTAACTCACATACAATTTCAGTTTAATTAAATTAAATATTTGATTGTCTGTAGACTTACCCTTATACATTTACAATTATTTATTTTTAATTTGGAACCAAAAATGTACTTTTTTGACACAATTTATAGTACATGTTTATGTAGCACCGATCAAACAATGTCCGCGACAGCACACATACATTCACGCATACATTAGCTAAGCCGTCAAGTGGCATTAGATGCTCAACCGGCAGTAGAACCGACTGCAGTATATATATATAGACATTCAGCCGCTCGGCTATAGGCCTCCCGCTCTGCTCCGGTTCAGTCAGTCTTCTTGTGGATCGCGCACACGCCGCACACTCTCCACCACCTCGAGCATGTATCTAGATTGCTCAATATAGTTTTGCGAACAGTTCAAAATCACCACTCCTCTCTTCATTCAAAAACCCCAACACCAGCAATTAAACATTTGGTCCTTCGAGCTGTAGTCGAGTTGCAATGGAGGGAGGATGGTTCACGTAAATCGCGAAAACGTGGTGAGTTCTGGTGGAGCAAACATGCTCAATTGTTATAAAGAACTGTGTTCGACGTGAACTTGAATCGTGTGCTCCTGAATGCAACAGTGCACAGTGCGATCCAATCATAGTGGCGGGTTTATATGGCGTCATCAAAGTCATCGACCACGCCAAGGGACAGTCATATCGTTCCCGGCTCGACAAACGGCAATGAACGCCATGCGAGCCAAGCTAATGCGAATACAGAACGAGAATCTTTCTCTATTCCGAGGGCCCCAAATCGCTCCTGCAGAAATCAATTCGGGCCAAAAGGATGAGATAGTATTTTATTTTCTGACCACGGTATCTGTCCGCGTAGACGGATGAAAACACGATGTTTTCGTGCGGAAGGCGATAACATACATTTTGGTCGGGTTTCGTTAAGAATTGCGTTTTGCAGACAAGACGCATTTACAATCTGAAGGCTTCGAGGTACATAACGTGTCAAAGGTGGCTCTGTGCGTCAGCTGATAAGCCGCGTTTTATGCGTTATGATCTTTGTGAGTCCTCATTTCCGGCTGGACATGGCGAAACGGGCACAACACACAGATTCTCGTAAAATAATTTTTTGCGCAATTTTCCCATGTTTGGGTGCCTACAAAATCGCAAAGAACAACTTTCGCGCCTCGCACATGAAGTTCCCCGCTTCCTAGCGATCATTTCAACCCTGGCCTCCGGCTCGGACTAAAAACCAGTCGCTCAGGAGCGAGCTACAACCTCATGAATTCGGTGCGAAATATACTATTTTTACACTTTTCAGGAGGATTTATGGGACTCCACGCGCAAACAGCGTGTATCCGCGTGTCGTCCCATGATGCAAAATACGCGTCTCGTGCCAAAATTTTTGTTCTTCAGGGAAACTTTGCTGGACGTCGGCTTCACTGACGTTCAGCAAAATTTTCCCGAAGTACGAAGTTTTCCGGCACTCGACACGTAATGTACGATCTTATGCCCGGCCTCAAGGGGCCCCGCGCGAGCGTGGGGCCTTAGGCCCGGGCCTACTCGGCCTACTGGGAGAGACGGCTCTATGCGGCAGCCATTTTGAATAGCCGGCGTCCTCATCATCGACGAAGCAGCAGTGGGTAAACATCAGGCCGACGTCTTCTCAGAATTGAAGCAGCAGCGGGTGAACAACAAGGCGGCGTCACAACAAGAGTGACCTTCAACTGCCAACTCGATATAACAGTCGCAAAGCGTTCGCGGCCCAGGTCGAGATCATCGTTCGGTGAGTGAGTTGTTTACTCTTTCCTGCGTTCTCTGGGGATGTTTCGCTGCCTGCCCTTGCCCCCTCCCCTCTCGTCAGTCGGGACCATACCGCGCTACATTTTGTAATGAATATTTGAGCTTCTCTTACATAACTGATCAATATATTCTAACGATTGTTGCATTTTCATGATTTTTTATTCATCGCGAGATCACCGGACAACGGCCGATCATTATATTTAAGGAATAATGCATCGTACATTCGTGTTATTCGCGACACATAGTTAGTCGAATTAGTTTCGTTCTTCATGTCAACACTCAGTTTGAGCATTTGAGGAGATTCTCCATTTTGAGCACTCAAGTTGACGCGCTGATAACACTCATTTTGAGCATTCGAGGAGATACTCCATTTTGGGCACTCGAGTTAACGCGCTGATAACACTCATTTTGAGCATTCAAGGAGATATTCCATTTTTGGGCACTCGAGTTGACATGACCACAACCATTTTTGGCCATTCACAGATCCTGTAGAGTGCGATTCTCGTAGATCCTGTAGAGTGCGATTTTCGCCGATCCTGTTGAGTGCTATTCACAGATCCTGTAGAGTGCGATTCTCGTAGATCCTGTAGAGTGCGATTTTCGCCAATCCTGTCGAGTGCAATTTTCGCCGATCCTGTTGAGTGCTATTCACAGATCCGGTAGAGTGCGATTCTCGTATATCCTGTAGAGTGCGATTCTCGTAGATCCTGTCAAGTGCAATTTTCGACGATCCTGTAGAGTGCGATTTTCGCCGATCCTGTTGAGTGCTATTCACAGATC
Source organism: Eretmocerus hayati (assembly GCA_029851415.1). Taxonomy (NCBI): domain Eukaryota; kingdom Metazoa; phylum Arthropoda; class Insecta; order Hymenoptera; family Aphelinidae; genus Eretmocerus; species Eretmocerus hayati. The sequence goes on from CM056743.1 coordinate 50,140,123, forward strand.
CTGTAGAGTGCGATTCTCGTAGATCCTGTCGAGTGCAATTTTCGACGATCCTGTCGAGTGCAGTTTTCGCCGATCCTGTTGAGTGCTATTCACAGATCCGGTAGAGTGCGATTCTCGTATATCCTGTCGAGTGCAATTTTCGCAGATCCTGTTGAGTGCTATTCACAGATCCTGTAGAGTGCGATTCTCGTAGATCCTGTAGAGTGCGATTTTCGCCGATCCTGTCGAGTGCAATTTTCGCCGATCCTGTTGAGTGCTATTCACAGATCCGGTAGAGTGCGATTCTCGTATATCCTGTAGAGTGCGATTCTCGTAGATCCTGTCAAGTGCAATTTTCGACGATCCTGTAGAGTACGATTTTCGCCGATCCTGTTGAGTGCTATTCACAGATCCTGTAGAGTGCGATTCTCGTAGATCCTGTCGAGTGCAATTTTCGACGATCCTGTCGAGTGCAGTTTTCGCCGATCCTGTTGAGTGCTAATCACAGATCCGGTAGAGTGCGATTCTCGTATATCCTGTCGAGTGCAATTTTCGCAGATCCTGTTGAGTGCTATTCACAGATCCTGTAGAGTGCGATTCTCGTAGATCCTGTAGAGTGCGATTTTCGCCGATCCTGTCGAGTGCAATTTTCGCCGATCCTGTTGAGTGCTATTCACAGATCCTGTAGAGTGCGATTCTCGTAGATCCTGTCGAGTGCAATTTTCGACGATCCTGTCGAGTGCAATTTTCGCCGATCCTGTTGAGTGCTATTCACAGATCCTGTAGAGTGCGATTCTCGTAGATCCTGTCGAGTGCAATTTTCGACGATCCTGTCGAGTGCAATTTTCGCCGATCCTGTTGAGTGCTATTCACAGATCCGGTAGAGTGCGATTCTCGTATATCCTGTCGAGTGCAATTTTCGCAGATCCTGTTGAGTGCTATTCACAGATCCTGTAGAGTGCGATTCTCGTAGATCCTGTAGAGTGCGATTTTCGCCGATCCTGTCGAGTGCAATTTTCGCCGATCCCGTTGAGTGCTATTCACAGATCCTGTAGAGTGCGATTCTCGTAGATCCTGTCGAGTGCAATTTTCGACGATCCTGTCGAGTGCAATTTTCGCCGATCCTGTTGAGTGCTATTCACAGATCCGGTAGAGTGCGATTCTCGTATATCCTGTCGAGTGCAATTTTCGCAGATCCTGTTGAGTGCGATTCTCGTAGATCCTGTAGAGTGCGATTTTCGCCGATCCTGTCGAGTGCAATTTTCGCCGATCCTGTTGAGTGCTATTCACAGATCCGGTAGAGTGCGATTCTCGTATATCCTGTCGAGTGCAATTTTCGCAGATCCTGTAGAGTGCGATTTTCGCCGATCCTGTTGAGTGCTATTCACAGATCCTGTAGAGTGCGATTCTCGTAGATCCTGTCGAGTGCAATTTTCGCCGATCCTGTAGAGTGCGATCTTCGCCGATCCTGTTAAGTGCTATTCGCACATCCTGTAGAGTGTATTAGTCACTCGGACATCGTCTGAAATTTTACTTCGTCTGAATTATTCGTTCAGACGAGTAAATCGGTGAACGAGTAATTCAACGACTATATCCATTCAATTATACACGATGGCTTCGATTGAGAAGCAACTCACACTGCAATCGCGCATTGCGAACGCGTATATAAACTTCCAAAAATCAGGCCAAGCTAAGATGACAAAAGGCGCGTGCCTACCCGGATGAAGGGGTTGGAAGATTACTGGAAAAAGTTTCAAGATATTCATGAGAAACTATTAGACGATGATGATATTGACGCTTCAGATAACTACTTCAAGAATAATGTGTATGATAGTGTAGAAGAATCATATTTTGCTTCCCTAGGGCTATTCCAAGACTTCCTATTAAATCTCGACGCGGCAGTACCTACCGGTTCGCGAAATGCTGAAACATCTGAACAATCTGCTACATTCCAAGCCAAATTATCGACAATTGAACTTCCCACCTTCTCCGGTGACATTCAGAGCTGGACGAATTTTCACGATTCTTTTGATGAAATGGTGGTGAAGAAATACGGCCTTGCAAATGTTTATAAAATGAGTTATTTGCGATCCTCACTCAAAGGGGAAGCCGCAGAACTCCTTGAAGGAAGGGCTTCCTCTGGCGAAAATTTTGATTCGGCCTGGAAAAGCGTTAAAGAGTACTACAGCAATAATCCCTTATTAGTCTCTAAATTACTTTCACAATTGATGTCCATGAATAAAATGGGAGCTGATACAGCTTCAGAGATCAGTCGTCTTCGCAACGGAGTGAACAATGTTTTGAAAGCCCTGAAATCATTGAACTGTCAAATCGATACTTGGGACCCCATGGTCGTTTTCGTTTTTCTAGTAGTGATGCGTCTTACTCCTGCACTTCAAAAAGATTGGGAATCTCATGTCGCACAATCAGAAAATCCGAAGCAATGTCCTAGCTACAAAATGCTCGATGATTTTCTCGAAACTCAGAGACTGGCTCACGCTCAATTTGAGAGTGCTAAGGAAGCAACTGAGCAGACAGAGAAAAAACCCAGATCTAGTGCCACCTCTGATTTGAAGAATCAAAACAAGAATCCGAATACTAAACCCAAAGATTCAAAAGCTGTCCACGTGAATCAAAAAGATAAATCAAAGCCTGGACGTGAGCGACCCGTGTGCATGATTTGCGAGGGTCCTCATTTTTTCACCTTTTGTAATACCTTCAAGGCAAAATCTGTGCCTGAGAGAAGAAGATATATAACCTCACTCAAGAGATGTTTCAATTGCTTTTCTTCCGACCATCTCTTGCCGGAGTGTCCTAGTGACAAACGCTGTGCGGTTTGTAATGGAAAACATCATACGACTATTCATGAAAGTGGTAAGCCCAGTATTCCGAATACCGCTGATCAACTTTCCAAATCGAATACGCCCGCCCAACAGTCCAATAGTGCAGCATCTATGTTACAATTAGAATCGAACCACGTCAATAACATTGTTAATAAAGATGACAATGATGGGGAGATTTTCATAGCAACTGCTCGAATCTTAGCTGAATCTACATTTGGTTCGTCACACGAAATACGGGCAATTGTGGATCAGTGCGCACAATCTTCATTTATTCCAGAAGGCTTATGCCAATTACTTCGGTTAAAGAAAAAAACCCGTTATGGTACCTACTACGACAGTTGGCGGTAAAAGTGGCCCTGTATGCAAAAACGTAGTGGAGGTGACTATAAGACCTCGCTTTACTTCCGATAAAAAATTCATAGTGTCAGCTTACGTGATTCCTAAGGTTACCCAATATCAACCCAACTCTCTATTCAATGGGGATTGGAAACATTTGAAGAAGCTGCGCTTAGGAGACCCTCCTTTTAATAAACCTGGTGTTGTTGATATGTTACTTAGTACTCAGATCCACGCACAAATCATACAACAAGGTTTACGTAAGATCCGAAAGGGCGATGCTCCTATAGCTATGAAATCGCATTTCGGCTGGATACTTTCTGGTTCTTCGATGTCTCAAAAATCGTCGCGACCAACAATAAATTTGTGTCTTAATGACACTGATTCTCAACTCAATGAAACTCTCCGTTCGTTTTTCGATCGCGAGGAGATTCCAAAGGAACGTTTCTTGTCGGATGATGAACAAAAATGTGTTGAACATTACAATAATAATGTGAGTCGCACAGAAACCGGCGAATATATCGTCAAACTTCCACGGAAACCCAACTTTCCAAAGTCAGGTATTCTAGGAGATTCTTACTCCAAAGCACTTCGAGTTTTTCTAAGTCTGGAAAAGAAGTTTGCAAAGAATCCTGAATTCAAGAACGCGTATGTCAAATCAATGCGAGATTACTTATCGCAAGGTTTCGTGCGCCCAATATTCACTAACAGTATCCCTGATGATCAATTCTATTTTTTACCTCATCACGGAGTTATCAAAGAGAATAGCTCGACAACTCCAGTGAGAACAGTTTTCAATGCTTCAATGATCACTGATAAGGGTTACTCGCTCAATGACTATCTCTATTCAGGTCCGAATTTGCTACCTGAATAAGGTGATTTATGTACCTAATGGCGTAAGTATCCTCATGCTTTTGTGGCGGATATAAAACAAATGTTTTCACAAATTGGCGTCCATCCAGAAGATCAACACCTCCAAACTATTCTGTGGCGAGAGCACCCCAGTGATGCAATAATGAAACTTTTGTTGACCGTACTGACATTTGGCTATACGAGTAGTCCCTTTTTAGCCATTATGACACTTAAACAGTTGGTCAAAGATGAAGGTGAACATTTTCCGAGCGCTATCGAAGTAATCAATGAAGAGAGCTACATGGATGACGTAGTATCTGGTGGCTTCTCAGTTGGGGAAATTTTGACTAAGCAATCGGATACAACTAACCTCCTAAAATCTGGTGGGTTTGAGTTGAGAAAATATACCCAGCGGGCAGAGTTATTATAACGGAGTCACTCAAACGTTCTTCAAGGATTCCGAATATTACTCAGGGAGTTCCTTGTTCAAACCCCAGGGATTATCAAATTTCAATCCTGTTAGATCCCCTGGGCATAGATTACTCAAACCTCAGAAAGCTCCCTAGACGTTCCCCAAGAATTTTGGAAAGAGTTCTAAGGGTGTTACCTGAGAGCTCCCATAGCGTTATCCCATAGCTTCTCAGATATTCTGCAAACTATTCCCCAACAATTCCTGCAATATTCCCGGAGGATTCCAGCGATACTCCCGGGACGTTCCCTATGAACTCTCACCACGTTCTTGAGTGATTCTCAGAAAGCTTCCGTTGCGCTCTTAGATATTCCATTGAATGCGTTCAAAAAATTGGACTGAAAATAACGCTTCAAACTCAAACTGAGGCCGACAGTATTACCGATGAATTAATTTCAAAAATCAAAATCATAATCTATACCGATCTGGTAGACCCAGATTAGTGGCCATCGACCCGGATACATCGCAGCCATTTTTTTATTTGTTTATAAAATGTATGATGAAACTTGTTTTTTTCTTATCCCAGTGATGTCGCTCGGGTTCCCTTATAATATGGGATCCAAAGAATCATGGTTTTTTGTGATTCAAATCATCAATTTTGAACTGCAGGAGAATGAGGCTTGTACATACATATATTTTTGCACAGTGAAGATTGAAGTTTCAAATTAAAGAATCTGAACACAATTCAACATTTACAAATCACAGTTGTAGGTATCGTCATCGTGCAAACGTTCTGCAATCATTTTCATGCGCTGCCGATCAGGTTTGCAAGTTTGGTATTCTTACGCAAACCACCTTCGTCTGCCTGTATTTTTGACGGGTCTGGTGGTAATGCGAACAGGGTGCTGCACGAATAAGGGTAACGTTGGAGTAGCTTGTTGCTCTTGTGGCCAAGTATTTTCCATGAGCCTGACGATCTTTTCGCGCAGTTTCCGTATCTGTAACACACATTGTGCATTAAAAAAATCAAAACTGGCTGATGATGGCAGAGAAGGCGTTTGCATGGGTGTAAGTGGTATTCAGCTAGTTTTCCAATTTTACATCTCAACTTTCATTATCGTAATAATTCATTCAAAAGAGCGCAAAATGCTAAAAGCTTCAAAATATTAATATAAGAATATTAGAGGTTATTAAAAGCTCATTTTATTATGTTTACTCGGGGAACTTATCTGGTAAATCGGATCCTCGACGCATCTCGATTTGATCTCCGGATCTAGAATTCAATCGAAGTATCCTGAACCAGAGTGAATTCGGTTCCAATGATGTAAGTTTGAGAGGTGGCGTGTGTCATCATCCCACCAAGGTGCAATCGCCAAGCAGACTAAACTATTCGTTGCACAACAACAACAACAACAACAAACATACATGCTTCACCGTTACGTTGAAAGATGATCAGTGGCACCCAAGATGAATTAAACTTTGAATTTTTGCGGGAGAATCCGATCAGATACTATGGATCTGAATATCAAATCGAGATTTGTTGAAAGATCCGATGAATCAGATAGTTGTCTCGAGTATACATATCACTCACGCCCGCGCTACCGTTTTGCCATCGTTAGCCAGTTTTGATTCTTTGTTTCACCGTGTGTGTCACAGATACGGATTATGCGCGAAAAAAATCGCCAGGCTCTTGGAAAATACATTCGTCACAAGAGCAATTGCTTCTTAAGAAGCTACTTCAACGCTACACTTGGTCGTGCAGCACCCTGGTCTCATTACCACCAGACCCGTCAAAAATACAGGCAGACAAAATCCCTGCAGAGATACCAAGCTTGCAGACCTCGACAATGCATGAAAAAAGTTGCAGAACGTGCACAATGACAACTATGATTTGTGAGTATTGAGTTGTGTTCACATCCTCCAATTTGAAGCATCAATTTCTGCCGAACAAATCCGTGTGTTGAATCTCGAATATTCCTCATCATATTTCTTCTTGTGATATTGTTCATAAGTGGAAAAATAATCCATAATTTGAATCCTTCATGAAAGAAGTTTTACCTGGAGAGTATCAAAATCTTTTCGCTTCTCAAGTTATGCAGTGTTCGAAAAGTTGTGGATCCATCGTGTAAAAATTTCATATTTGTCATTTTTACCGTAATCAAAATGAATCCTGTCAAAATCACGTAACATTTCAAAGATAAATTGCCTAATTTGCTTCACAGATGCCTACTAGAGTTTCATAAAACTTTCAGTTGAACAAAATTCAATTGTAGAGCTAAACGTAGTCATTCACCAAAATTCGACAGACATGGAATTGAACCGTAACCATGTTAGATTTTTTGATTGAATACTCTAGACAGTCAATTCGTCTCTGTTTGCAGATGCTCAAAAATATTCTCGAAAACAGAAATGCAATCTCTTTCAGACATGAATTCTCTTGTTATCAAAGTCTAGAGTAAAATGACGAGAAAATCTAAGCAGCTCATCTCTTACTAAACTCAAAAAAGGTCACGCTGCATAATAAATTCTAAATGGATTGAAAATGAAAATTGTGAGATAGACAGCATTTCATTGAAAAAACTCGACTTGTATCAGTCACTTCATTTATTAAACATACCGTCAAGAGATTACCTTAATGAACGAGTATTAGAATATTATGACAAGGATCAACCAACTCTTCAGCTAACATGATGTATTGCGCGTTAGGTTGGCTAATCTGACATATTTTAGTGTGTCAATCCAACAAAGAAACTTGGTTCGATCAACAAAGTTGATTCTAATCAAATTTGATTCGCCAGTCTAGCTGATCTTTTTACCGTGTAGGCGGATCCTTATTCATACTATTAACTAAGGTATGTGTACCCAACTTGCTTCTGTACCTAACTTGCGCCCAAAGACACTGGTGACCTTCTCTCAAATTGTATTCACGTTTGCTATGTTAAAATATGAGTAAATGAATGGATTGTATCGACTGCAAATGATTTCTGCGTTTCCGAAGGAATTGAAAGTGAGTTTCTGTATTTCTCGTATTTGCACACTTAAGTAATCGACGAAAAATTGCCTTTAGCAAAACCGGAGACAAATTCCTTTACTTCGACCACTCTTAACGTATCTTAACACATTCAATTGCCTCTCTCAACGGCTTCAGAATCCTTGTTTTAGAGTTGCAGAACTCAAGCTATTTTATGTGCAAAACATGGAGATGATTTTTGGAACAAGATGGCCAACATTGGAGTGTGCCCAACAAGCCCACATATGGCTATCTCAGAAGAGCGTGCAGTACAACTTTTTCCATCACTCAGACATATTGGCCACAACAAAATACGCCGGGCATAATGTTTTCTACCAGCAAGAACCCCCGATCGGGGTGACATGGCGATGGAAGCGAATGAAAGCGGATTCATGCACTTACTTGCTGATTTACACTGTTTTAAATGATGGGGGCAAGTTGAAAACACACATTTGGAAATTCTTAAAGATTACTAATTGGAAAAATCGTGATAGCTCTTCTTTGGTTGGTCAAAATTGAAATGACTCTAGTTCATTTTAAAAGTCTTAAAACAAGCTCCAAAAATGCTATAAAGTACGTTGATGAATATTGAGTTAGGTCACAGTTGGTAAGAAAATGGCCCAATGGAGGCAAGTTGAGTACACTTGAAGTTCACAATTTCTATTCACTATCAGAATGCATACAATCACATCAATGTTTGCACATTTATAAATTGATATTTCTTAAATTCAAAAACTTGACGATGTGGTACTTAAGAGCTTTTTGAGAACGCTCCAGGAGCATCTTGGGAGTTTCCGGGGAATATTGCGAGAGTAGTTGGATAACGGTCGAAGGAATATCCTCAGAGCTTTGCGATAATGCCATGGGGGCTCTCAGGGAGCCTCCTTAGAACTCTGTTTAGAATTCTTGGGGGACGTCTGGGGAGCTTCCTGAGGGTTGAGTTATCTATACCCAGGGGATCTAACAGGATTGAAATTTGATAATTCCCAAGGAATTCCCAGGGAATTTTAAAGTAAGTTAATGGGAATTCTCTAAGATGCTCTGCAGAAGCACTTGGAGAACTGTGTTGCCACCTGGGAATGGCTCTCAAACACCCCCGAACTCATCGATAAATTACCAAGGAACACATTAGCTGCGGACGACCCTTTGCAAGAGGACTCTTTGTTCTCAGTACTCGGTATAAGTTGGTGTCCCGCTAATGACATTTTCAAATTCCAATTGTCAATTGACCCTTTGACGGTTCCGCTGACAAAGCGTATTGTACTTTCCAAAATTGCTAGGATCTTTGACCCACTGGGCTGGATAGCTCCGGTGATCATCACCGGTAAAAATTTCATGCAGCTGCTGTGGATAAAAAATGTACCTTGGGATCAGGTACTGCCGGATGAATTCACCAGAAAATTTGAGCAATGGTATTCTTCCTTGACTCACCTTTTAGACTTGAAAATCCCACGTTACTTAGGTATAACAAAAAACGTTCAAAAATACAAGCTACATGGTTATTCCGACGCTTCCAAGATAGCGTATGCAGCGGTTGTATACCTACGAGTTCTAGATGATGACTGTAAAGTCACCTTGTTGGGTGCTAAATCAAAAGTTGTACCCATAAAAATCCCCTCGATTCCGAAATTGGAACTATTCGGCGCTTTGACAGTCGCCCAGCTGCTCAATCGATTCGCATCAAAGCTCAAATTTGATAATTTGTCGACTCATGTGCACTGCGATTCAAAAGTAGTATTGCACTGGATTCATGAGCACCCTTCTAAGTGGCCGGTTTTAGTTGCCAATAGGTGTGCTGAAATTAAGACTCTGATTCCCACTGCCATTTGGCACTACATCAAATCGTCGAAAAACCCCGCAGATGTTGCTTCTAGAGGGTGTTTGGGGAATGAACTCCTCTCGAATCGTCTGTGGTGGGGGGGGGGCGACTTGCGAGAACACAATCGCGATTGGAGTCTAACGGGTTATGTCGATTTGAATTTTTCCACCAATCCAGAAAAGTCGACTAATGAAAACATTCAAGTATCTGTGAATACCATAACTTCAGAGACTCCAAAGATTCAAATTTGGGATCTGATGAAACGGTACTCCTCTTTCACCAAACTGATTAGAATCACTGTATATATTATGAGATTTATTTCGAGAATCGTGAATAGAACGTCTCTCAAAAACAAAGTCTCATGCGTTATTAGCAAGTTTCCTGTTCGTTCAGATCAGCTCATAGACAGCAGTGAAATTCGCCACGCTAAACTTGTCATGAGCTATCTTACTCACAAGGAGGGTGCCAGGCCTTCGGATCACCAATCCTCCTGGAACTCTAGGATATGTTTTGTTATACCAAAACATGTAACAAACCACTCTTATAACTTGCCAACGCTCCCTAGAATCATCCTGAGCACCAGGGTCAATATCCCAGCAAATAGGCCTTTTCTAGGTGGATTGATGCATCCATAGCTCTCCATAAGCTGGCTATTCTATGCCGTGGGACTTTCCTTTTGACTAATAAGAATAGTTACATGGAATAGAGACTGAAAAAAACAAATTCCAGCTATATAAGACTGGTATAGCTCATCTCAACCATGGATGAGGGAAGTTGAGGATCAAAAAACTGGCAAAATTGAGTTTTTCATCGACGGAATGATGAGTCTGGGAGAATATAAGACCTTTCAATGAACATACATTAATGAATATGATTTACTCACATTCAGAGACCACCACTTTCCCAATTAATGTTGTCAAATTACACCTGCACTGTGTAAACTACCAAGGCAAGCCAAGGAGAGTCACAACCAATAGCAGATCCTGCGACTGACCTGTAAAAATTAAACAACAAAGTATCGTGCTCAACTCACACTCTGACTCTGCATCTTCTACACTGATTTTACATGTTTCTATCCACAAGTTGATTGAAAAAATTCAATCTGAACTAATCTGAAATAGCTCTGTTGACACAAAGTTAACCTGATTTTGACTACGTTCAGAACAATGTCACAAGGAAAGTCTTATTGAGCACCTCAAAATGAATACTTATCTGATAGTTCCAAACCGTAGGCTGTCTGCCACGGACTGTCAGGATGATTGTCGACGATTTTAGCGATGGAAAAGTGATCAAGTGCGAGTTTCTCTAAAGCTAAACAAGGAGTGAAAAATACGACACTTGTATGACTTTTGTCGTCTGCTCTTTTCTAGCATGGTAAACTCTGCCGGTGCAACAGTTTCTCGCAGACCATCACCTGGCCTGATATTCATTAGTCTGCTAATTCACAATTTGCCATCCATCGTCGACAATTAAGCATCTTGAAAATCCGTGGCTGATTGCAGTTTGAGGTTTTCAGATGAGTATTTACTTTTAGGTGCTCTAGAATTTGCTTGTGATGTTGTTCTAAACGTGGTCAAAATCAGGTTAACTTTGTGTCAACAGAGCTATTTCAGATCAGTTGAAATTGAATTTTTCCAATCAACTGGTGGATAAAAACATGTAAAATCAGTGTGTTATATGCAGAGCTAGTGTGTGAGTTGAGCACGATACTTTGTTGTCAAATTTTTACAGGTCAGTCGCAGGATCTGCTATTGATTGTGACTCTCCTTGGCTGGCCTTGGCAGTTTACACAGTGCAGCTGCAATTTGGCAACATTAATTGGGAAAGTGATGGTCTCTGAATGTGAGTAAATCATTTTCATTACCGTATGTTTATTGAAAAGTCTTATATTCTCCCAGACTCATCATTCCGTCGATGAAAAACTCAATTTTGCCAGTTTTTTGATCCTCAACTTCCCTCATCCATGGTTGAGATGAGCTATACCAGTCTTATATAGCTGGAATTTGTTCTTTTCAGTCTCTATTTCTTGTAAGTATTCTCATTAGTCGAAAGGAAAGTCCCACGGCATAGAATAGCCAGCTTATGGAGAGCTATGGATGCGTCAATCCACCTGGAAAAGGCCTATTTGCTGGAATATTGACCCTGGTACTCAGGATGATTCTAGGGAGCGTTGGCAAGTTATAAGAGTGGTTTGTTACATGTTTTGGTATAACAAAACATATCCTAGAGTTCCAGGAGGATTGGTGATCCGAAGGCCTGGCACCCTCCTTGTCAGTTAGCTTATTTTCCATTTGAATATAAAATGCTGCAAGAAGGTAAAATCCTACCTAAAGCAAATGCCTTAAAATCCTTGAACCCCGTGCTAAAGGGCGATTTGTTGAGAGTAGGTAGCAGAATCAAAAATTCAGATCTATGTGACGATGAGAAATTTCCTGTTATCTTACCTACAAAATCTACTCTGACGGAGCTCTTGATTAGATATTTTCATCACATCACGTTGCACGGTGATACTCAACTGACTCTTTCTACTAGCAGACAAATGTTCTGGATTATTCGAGGGAAAAGTGCAGTGAAAGTTATTATTGATAATTGCACCAGTTGTCAAAGATACAGAGCTACTCCGCAGTATCAAATTATGGCAGCTCTACCTCAAGAACGGGTACTGCCTACGCGCCCATTTAAGAAATCAGGTGTAGATTACGCAGGTCCATTTAAGTTGCTAGCTTCACGCATTCGCGGACAAATTTCCTATGAGGGTAATTTCATTATTTTCATTTGTCTTTGCACAAAAGCAATTCACCTTGAAGCTGTCTCCGATTACACTACAGAATCGTATCTAGCCGCGTTCGACAGATTCACGGCAAGACGAGGACCTTGTGAGCTTCTCATAAGTGATCAAGGTCAGAATTTGGTAGGAGCAGATGCCGAACTTAGAAAAATGTTCACCAAAAATTTGCCCTACTCCAATTTCATTTCCAAATCCCTCAGCAATTTGGGGACAAAGTGGCGTTTCAATCCACCATCCGCCCCACATTTTGGAGGAATTTGGGAAGCGGGGGTTAAGGCAGTGAAACATCACCTAAAGAGGGTAGTGGGAGAAACAATACTCACCTTTGAGGAATTCACAACCGTCCTCGATCAAGTGGAGGCATGCCTCAACTCTCGGCCTCTCATGCCCCTCAGCAATGACCCTTCTGATGTAGAAGCTCTCACACCTGCCCATTTCCTGATAGGAGAGCCATCCCTCCTAATAGTCAAGGACAGAGTTACCAATGACAAAGTGTCACCTCTACGACGCTGGAAGATCATCACACAAATAGTCCAACAACTTTGGGAACGTTGGTCCCACCAGTATCTCCATACGCCACATAAACGAAATAAGTGGGCCTCAGTACAACCTAACTTTGCTGAAGGTGACCTGGTTTTAGTAAGGAACGAGATCACACCACCGTCCAGATGGCCACTGGGCCGAATCATCAAGACGCTCCCCGGAAAAGATGGGATTGTTCGAGTCGTGCAGGTGCGCACAGCTACCACCATCCTGGATCGACCGATTGTGAAGTTGGTGAAATTATTTCGCCCACAAAGTGAAGATGAAGAGTGATCTGTGCAGTGTTGCTTAGAATCTATGAATTTTTCATTTTTTTGAAATCAGTGAACAGTTTGGATTATTTTCCCCAGATGAAATTGAATAATGACTCTATATTCTTCACTACAAGTGAACTCTCAATTTTTCACACTTTTATGAAATCCTTTGTCCATTTCAATGAAATTTATTCCTTTTTTCTCGAGGTGGGAGGATGTTTATGTAGCACCGATTAAAACAATGTCCGTGACAGCACACATACATTCACGCATACATTAGCTAAGCCGTCAAGTGGCATTAGATGCTCAACCGGCAGTAGAACCGACTGCAGTATATATATATATATATAGACATTCAGCCGCTCGGCTATAGGCCTCCCGCTCTGCTCCGGTTCAGTCAGTCTTCTTGTGGATCGCGCACACGCCGCACACTCTCCACCACCTCGAGCATGTATCTAGATTGCTCAATATAGTTTCGCGAACAGTTCAAAATCACCACTCCTCTCTTCATTCAAAAACCCCAACACCAGCAATTAAACAGTACATCCATGTCAAATTCAAACGGTTTCTGCAACTATTTTTTTTAAATTCTCATACCATTTCTTTTCGATGTGGAGTACCAAAATAAGATATTTCCTATAGTTTGTAGGTCCAAAAAATTTTTTTTGTCTCGGATAGGCCTACAAGAGTGATTTTACCGAAAAATCAAAAATTGACACTATCCTATACCGTATTTTGCTCGTAACTTTTGATTGCTTTGACCAATTTGGATTCTCCAAAGAGCATTTGAAAGGTGACTGCACTGAGGGAAAAAACCAGCTGAGATCTCAGCTGAAATCACAGGTGATTTCTCAGGTGAATTCACAGCTGAGATCACAGCTGCATTCTCATGCCAAATTCACAACTGATTTCACAGCTGTGATCTCAGCTGAGAATCTAAAATTTATTTATTAAAGATAAATTTCGCCTCGCCGCGCTCCAGGTTATAGTTTTTCGAGATTTAGGTGGTTAAGTGTAGCAGCTAGATTGAGAAAAAACGTAATTTGAACATTAAAATTTTGAACTTACCGGGATTTGAACCTCAGCCCTTCACATTGCTGCAACTTTGTAGCCACGACACTTAGCCAACTGCGCCATCCAAGATATGTCAGCATGGGATACACAACGAGTCTATCAGGCTTTGGTCTGCCCTCGATAAGGTGTAGAGTGTAATAAAGTATTGCTATCATATGTACTAATTCACTTGAGTTGGAATACTGCTAAATTCATTCTTGATATCAAATTCTATATATAATTCAGAGAAAATGATACTGCAAAATTAATGGACGAGCTGGAGGGGAAAAATCATCCTCATATCTTCTACTTTCCTTTAGTCACGATGAGAGATCCAATTGATGGCCGAATGAGTCTTCTGCCTTTCCTCTTATTGCTTTTACGGTCGTGTATCTATAAGGTAAACGTACTGAATATACACCTGGACCCAACTCACCCCATAAGCTGAAAACGCCGCGTATTTTCTCCCAGCCAGCACCATAACTCTCAAAGGGTTCCGATAAAGTTCTTGAGAAACAAATCCTGATAAGTGCCTATACGAATTTCCTATATGAACCGCCGGGACGAGTTCTTGACGGGCTCTCGGAGTGTTCGCAAAGTGCTCGAGAAGAGTTCTTGAGGGATTATTGGGATGTTCGCAAAGTGCTCAAAAAGGGTTCTTAAGGAGATTCTTGAGATGTTCGTAAGGTGCTCAAAGAGGGTTCTCGAAGAATCCTTAGAACGTTCGCGAGGCGTTCTCGGATGGCCTTCAAGTGTGTTCTCGCGAAATTTGAAAGAGTTGATGGAAACACATAACATCCCAGCTTGCTTCATAGTGCCATAGGTGTCAAAAGTTTCTCCAAAATCCGGCAATGGGGTGTTTTTGGAAGCTCTTGCAGAGTGAGAATTTGTTTCAATTTAAAGAGTATCGGTTCATGTTTCAAAATGGTGTGTAAAGAGAATTTTTCTTGCATACGTCGAGTGTACCCAACGCGCCCGCCCCCCCCCCCCCCCCCCGACAAGACATTTTGCCAATAGTTTCGGTCCACTTCAATATTTTTGGCGTACTTTGACTCATTTTGAAGCTGATTTCAAGACCTCGAAAATGAGCTGAGATGAGTTGAATTTTAACCAACCAGACCCTGCTGCAAAAGTTCGATTGGATTCGATTGAAATACATCCAATCGTTCTGAATCTAGAATCTTATGATGAATTTGGAACATGACTTTCAGGATTGAGGAAGATTGGAGTTCAATAACGATCAATGATGTTGATCATGATTCGAACAGTATAGACCAATCTTCACCAATGCAGACTTTTCGCATTGAAAATGAGATTGCCAATCAATCTCAATACTTACTGCCAGTATTCAGAAGTCGACGTTCTATCTGTATGAATGCTGATTCCCTTGATAGAATATCGCGATTCCAATCTGTGTCAATGCCATAAAAAAGCATTGACATGCTATGTGTCCTATCTACTTCAATCGATTCCAACACTGTTTTCCAGTAATGGAAACATCGAGATCTCAATCCGCCTCAATCGACCTCAATACTGACTGGAAGCATTGGAGACCTTACACCCTATTCATCTGAATCGATTTGAATGCTGGATATCATTATTGGAATTCCGAAATCCTATCTGCCTCAATCGATTTCAATACTGTTCCCCAGTATTGGAAACATCGAGATCTCAATCCGCCTCAATCGACCCCAATACTGACTGGAAGGATTGGAGACCTTAAGCCCTATTTATCTGAATCGATTTGAATGCTGGGAATCATTATTAGAATTCCGAAATCCTATCTGCCTCAATCGATTTGAATACTGTTTTTCAGTATTGGGAACATCGAGAACTCAATCCCCTTCAATCGACCTCAATACTGACTTCCAGTCATTATTACAAATCAACGTCTTACATATACATCACTCACATTACAGCTAAGATTTCAATACAATCCAATACTTATTCTAATCATGATCGCATTAACATATCATCGCATTACATAACTAAACGCTATTTGGAGTTTCTGTCACTCATCAGTCTTATATAGGAACAAGAGAGATGGTTCGTCGCTTGCGAGAAAGCAATCCCATGATATTTGGATGCAAACTGAGATGGTCATCGAAACGCCACCTAGCGTCAGCCATTCGAATTCATCGGCCTTAATCGATTCCAATACTAACTTTCAGGGATGGGAATTTCGATATCTCACACGACGTCAATCGGTCCCAATACTGACTATGAGCATTGACGAGTTTATTCATCGTCCTTGATCGATTTGAATGCTGAATAACAGTATTGAGGACTTGAAATCCTATCTGTCCCAGTCGATTCCAGTACTGTTGTCTAGTATCGGGAACATCGAGATCTCAACCCACTTTAATCAATCTCAATACTGACTGTGAGTATTGGAGTCATTATATCCTAATAACCTGAATCGATTTCAGCACTGTCTCTCAGTATTGGGTAGATCGCTATCTCAATCCACTTCAATCGATCTCAATACTGAAAGTAAGCATTAGAAACCTTATATCCTATCTACTTGAATCGATTTGAATGCTGAAAATCAGTATTGGAGAATTGGAATCCTATTTGCCCCAATCGATTCCAGTAGTGTCTCTCAGTATTGGGTAGATCGCTATCTCAATCCACTTCAATCGATCTCAATACTGAAAGTAAGCATTAGAAACCTTATATCCTATCTACTTGAATCGATTTGAATGCTGAAAATCAGTATTGGAGAATTGGAATCCTATTTGCCCCAATCGATTCCAGTACTGTTTTTCAGTATTGGTTACATCGAGATCTTAATCAGCTTCAATCGATCTCAGTACTGATTTTCAGCATCGGAAACCTTATATCCTATTGACCTGAATCGGATTGACTGCTGGATATCAGTATTGAAGACTTGAAATCTTATCTGCCCCAATCGATTCCAGAACTGTTTTTCAGAATTGGAAACATCGAGACCTCAATCAGCTTAAATCGATTTCAATATTGATTTTCAGCATTGCAGACATTATATGATATTGACCTGGATCGAATTGAATGCTGAATATCAGTATTGAGGACTTGGAATCCTATCTGCCCCAATCGATTCCAGTACTGTATTCCAGTATTGGAAATATCGGGATCTCAATACGCTTCAATCGATCTCAATACTGATGTCCAGCACTGCAGACCTCATATGATATTTGATGAGTTGAAAATCTTGAAATCGATCGTGGAGGACTAAGGTCTGTGAGGATGATAGAACACAGAATTCTTGCACATATAAATATATTGCAACGTTTCGTCTGCATATTTTGCAAACCTCCTCAGGCTGTAACAAAATTTCAACACATGTGGTATATATTATGGACAAACAGTAGCACGATTCACAATGAAGTTGCAGACAACAATTCACATACCTAAAGTATGTGAATTGTTGTTTGCAACTTCGTTGTGAATCGTGCTACTATTTGTCCATAATATATACCACATGTGTTGAAATTTTGTTACAGCCAGAGGAGGTTTGCAAAATATGCAGACGAAACATTGCAATATATTTATATGTGCGAAAATTCTGTGTTTTATCATCCTCACAGACCTTAGTCCTCCACGATCGATTTCAAGATTTTCAACTCATCAAATATCATTTAAGGTCTGCAGTGCTGAACATCAGTATTGAGATCGATTGAAGCGTATTGAGATCCCGATATTCCCAATACTGGAATACAGTACTGGAATCGATTGAGGCAGATAGGATTCCAAGTCCTCAATACTGATATTCAGCATTCAACTCGATCCAGGTCAATATCATATAATGTCTGCAATGCTGAAAATCAATATTGAAATCGATTTAAGCTGATTGAGATCTCGATGTTTCCAATTCTGAAAAACAGTGCTGGAATCGATTGAGGCAGATAGGATTGCAAGTCCTGAATACTGATATTCAGCATTCAATCCGACCCAGGTAAATATGATATAAAGCCATCAATGCTGAAAAGCAGTATTGAGATCGATTGAAACGGATTAAGATCTCGATGTAACCAATACTGAAAAACAGTACTGGAATCGATTGGGGCAAATAGGATTCCAATTCTCCAATACTGATTTTCAGCATTCAAATCGATTCAAGTAGATAGGATATAAGGTTTCTAATGCTTACTTTCAGTATTGAGATCGATTGAAGTGGATTGAGATAGCGATCTACCCAATACTGAGAGACAGTGCTGAAATGATATCTTGCCTTATTATATCCTATCTACTTGAATCGATTTGAATGTTGAAAATCAGTATTGAGGACTTGGAATCCTATCTGCCCCAATCGATTCCAGTACTGTTTTTCAGAATTGGAAACATCGAGATCTCAATCAGCTTCAATCGATTTCAATACTGATTTCCAGCATTGCAGACCTTATATCCTATTAACCTGAATTGGATTGACTGCTAGATATCAGTATTGAGGACTTGAAATCCTATCTATCCCAATCGATTCCAGAACTGTTTTTCAGTATTAGAAACATCAGAATTCCAATCCGCTCCAATCGATCTCAATACTGATGTTCAGCATTGCAGACCTTACTTGATATTTACCTGAATCGAATTGAATGCTGAATATCAGTATTGAGGACTTGAAATCCTATCCTTCCCAATCGATTTCAGTACTGTTTTCCAGTATTGAGAACATCGAAATCTCGACCCACTTCAATCGATCTCAATACTGACTGTAAGTATTGGAGCCTTTATATCTCAATAACCTGAATCGATTCGAGTACTGTCTATCATTATCCGGTAGATCGCTATCTCAATCCACTCCAATCGATCCCAATAGTAAATGTAAGCATAAGTAACCTTATGATATCCTGTCTACTTGAATCGACTTGAATAATGAAAATCAGAATTGGAGAATTGAGATCCTTTCTGCCCCAACTCATTCCAATACCGTTCCCAAGTATTGGAAACACTGAGATCCCAATCCGCTTCAATCGATCTCAATACTGATTCTCAGCATCGGAAACCTTATATCCTATTCACCTGAATCGAATTGAATGCTGAATATCAGTTATTGAGGACTTGAGATCTTATCTGCCCCAATCCAATCCAGTACTGTTTTCTAGTCATGGGAATATCGGGATCTCAATCCGCTTCAATCGATCTCAATGGTGATTCTCAGCATTGCAGACTTCATATCGTATTCATCTGAAGCGAATTGAATGCTGAATATCAGTATCAAGGACTTGAAATTCTATCTTCCCCAATCGATTCTAGTACTGTTTTCCAGTATCGGGAACATTGAGTTCTCAATAAGCTTCAATCGATCTCAATACTCACTTTTAGCATTGCAGACCTCATATCATATTTACCTGAATCGGATTGAATGCTGAATATCAGTATTGAGGACTTGAAATCCTATCTGCCTCAGTCGATTCCAATACTGTATACCAGTATTGGAAACCCCGAGATCTTAATCCGCTTCAATCGATCTCAATACTGTCTTTCAGCATTGCAGACCTTATAACCCATTCACCTGACCAATAGCAAAACTCATCTACAGGCCGTTCCAATTCTGCCCAGCAGTATTCAATTTGATTCGAATATATGAAATCAGGAAGAGTTCAATACTGATTGTGAGTATTGAGAGGGATAGAATAACCATGCACTCACGATTTCAATTCGATTCTGTAGTATTCATCTCGATTAGTCAATGACGCAAAGAGTGATTGGTTCATGATTGGCATCGATTGACGCAGTCAATTCAATGCTGCCTGGCATGATTCAGACAGATAGCAAATCTTATCCTCAGGCCTTACCAATCCCGCTCAGCAGTATTGAATTCGATTCAAATATATGAAACCTAGAGGAGTTCAGCACTGATTGTGAGTATTGAGGATGATAGAATGACCATGCACCCACAATTCCAATCCGATTCTGTAGTATCCATCTCGATCGGTCAATCACGCAATGAGTGATTGGGTCATCATTGGAATCGATTGACGGAGTCGGCTTAATGCTGCCTGGCAGGATTCAGACCGATATCAAAACTCATCTTCAGGCCGTTCCAATCCCGCTCAGCATCGATGAATTCGATTGGAATATCCGAAACCTAGAGGAGTTCAATACTGATTGTGAGTATTGAGGAGGATAGAGACCACGCTTCCACGATTTGAATTCCATCCTGTAGTATTCAGCTCGATTGGTCAATAACGCAACGAGTGATTGGGTTATCATTGAAATCGATCCACACCGTCAATTCAATGCTGCCTGGCAGGATTCAGACCGATAGCAGAACTCATCTTCAGGCCGTTCCAATCCTGCTCAGCAGTATTGAATTTGATTGACATATATGAAATCTAGAGGAGTTGAATACTAATTGTGAGTATTGAGAGGGATAGAATAACCATGCACCCGCGATTTCATTTCGATTCTGTAGTATTCATCTCGATTGGTCAATCACGCAATGAGTGATTGGGTCATCATTGGAATCGATTGACGGAGTCGGCTTAATTCTGCCTGGCAGGATTCAGACCGATAGCAAAACTCATCTTCAGGCCGTTCCAATCCTGCTCAGCAGTATTGAATTCGATTGAAATATCCGGAACCTAGAGGAGTTCAATACTGATTTTGAGTATTGAGGAGGATAGAATGATCATGCACCCACGATCCCAATCCGATTCTGTAGTATTCATCTCGATTGGTCAATCACGCAATGAGTGATTGGCTCATCATTGAAATCGATTGACGGAGTCGGCTCAATGCTGCCTGGCAGGATTCAGACCGATATCAAAACTCATCTTCAGGCCGTTCTAATCCTGCTCAGCATCATTGAATTCGATTGGAATCTCCGAAACCTAGAGGAGTTCAATATCGATTGTAAGTATTGAGGAGGATAGAGATGATGCTTCCACGATTTGAATTCCATCCTATAGTATTCAGTTCGATTGGTCAATGACGCAACGAGTGATTGGGTTATCATTGAAATAGATTCACACCGTCAATCCAATGCCGCCTGGCAGGATTCAGACCGATAGTAAAACTCATCTTCAGGCCATTCCAATCCTGCTCAGCAGTACTGAATTCGATTGCAATATATGAAATCTAGAGGAGTTTAATACTGATTGTGAGTATTGAGAGGGATAGAGTAACCATGCACCCACGATTTCAATTCGATTCTCTAGTATTCATCTCGATTGGTCAATCACGCAATAGGTGATTGGGGGATGATTGGAATCGATCCAAGGCCAATGACTTGAATGTCTCCATTCATGATTGAGATAGATAGGAATGAGCAACGCTATTATACACCAGTACTGCAGAGAATTGGTTCGATTGAGGAATGTTGCAACAATAGTATTCAATAGGTGAAATTCAATCCTGTCATTCGGGATTGGTTAGGATAGATGATTAGTATCGTTTCGCGAATTGAATCAGTTTCTGAAGCATTGATCTCGATAGAGCAGTGGGAGACGGGATCCATCATTCAATTAGATTGATTCCAATACTGTATTGGTTCATTCAAACATATTGAACGAGCAAAGATCTTCCATCCATCCATCCGGATCCTATCCTATGCTGAATACTAGTATTGGATTATATTCGCTCACATCAATTCTCATCAACAGTATAGAATTCGATTGGCAGTTGTGATCTCAAATCTACAATTCAGGATTCAGCTAGATTGGGTCTATGCTCGATTGATCTGCATTGAATCCCAATACTGCTCTCGCCGGATGAATGATAAAACCGATTTAAATGTATTGATCCCTATAGGATTCGATTGGTTTCCAATCTATCCCAATCGATCTTTTGCAGCAGGGGAGCCGAGTCATTACAATTTTCCCAGAAAGTGATCTGTCGCGAGATCGCAGAAAAGTGTACCCAACATGCCTCCATCCTTTAAAACAATGTTAATCGGCGATCCAGTGCGCAGAATTGGAAAATCGTTTTCATTTCCGAGCAAACTCGTGTAACGCTGTTTTATCTATCCCAATCACTATTTCGGCTTATTTTGACGTGATAAACACGTTCTGAGGAGTGAAAAAATCACGCTACAAACTCTTCTGAGATAACTGTTCAGGGGCATGTTGGGTACACTCCAATGTTGGCCTTCAAGTTCCACAAATGATTTCAATATTTTGCTCATAGAATCGCTCCAGATCGGACTCTTGCAACTCTGAAAAAGAGATTTTGAAGGTCTTGAAAAAAGGAATCGAATGCGTTGAAGTACGTTGGTATTGGTCGATCCAATAAATTGAGGGTCGGGCCAAATCACTCGTTTCGTCATTTTCTAACATAACGAACGTAAAAAAAATTTGCCCGGAGGTCAACGAGCGCCCACTCCTGAAATTGACGAATGAAGGCATGTTGGTTGGGTGCAGGGGTACGCTGGATACACATACCTTGATTAGTATGGGATGAAAATGAACGATTCGTCCACGAAAACCATTATCCGTGTATAACTCGAACAATATCCGTATTATCGAAATGAGGGTCAAGTATTTTTTTGTAGGGCTCTTCAAGATCTAAAAAATAGTTCCTCTGACAATTTTTTGAATGATGCGTCCATTCTGCGTGAATTTTTCACTCAAGGACACGATTCAATGAGTTTCGGGGACTAGAAAATGCTTGAGTTTTACGGGGAAAAATTTTACATGCGAATTTCGACACACAGAACACGCATCTTAGTGCAATTCGAGCCCCGGAACCTCTGGATCAGATTTGGCCTCATTTGCAACAGTTCCTTTGGTTCCGCCAAATTTCTTGAATAATCAGTCGAAAATTCCTTGGATTTTCATGGTTTCACTCCTTGATTTCCTGGAAAAATCCTTAAATAATGATTTGTAAATTCTATAGATACCCTGTAGAGAATTTTGCATTGATGAGGCCAGTGATTTTCCACCTTTCAATCTCCATGCATATCCTACTTAGATGGTTTCTTTCGACGAAAATTGCTATAATTTTGCATTTTTATAGTGACATATTTTTTTCCATTGGAGTCTCATGAGATTTTAGCCACCTAAACTACCGTTTTTAGCCGCACAATCTACATCACTTGGTTGAAACCGAATCTTCGTTCAATCTCTGTAAACCACAATTCTTTGAAAAAAATGGAAATTACCACCAAAAACTCAAATTTAATCACCTCTAAGCCGACCGTACTCAAATGTGGTCTCAAGCGAATGATAGATCGTGCCAGAAAAAATCTCAATTCAACTTCCCAAATCCCCCTCTGAATGTACTCTCGAGAAAATGTATAAGAATTCAGGAAAATATTTTTGATAATATCCATTTCTTCCCAAGATCTCCCTCTACATCTTATTTATCTGACTTTCAATGACCTAGAGAGATACTTCCTGAGCATTATTAATGGACTGGTTGATACCGTATGTCATTGAAATTCGTTAGAAATGATTGAAGTGAACTTTTTTCTCGAATAATCAACTTCTTCCAAAAACTACATTTTAATCTACGAGTTGAATATTTGGTCTCGTCGATCTTGAAGGACGGTGGGGAACTAAATAAATTCCCAAAATTTCATGATGGAAATTGTATTGCAACGTTTCGTCCACTAGGTTTTGTGGACCTCATCAGGCTTCAGGTTTATTATTCTTTAGATCGTCATGATATTTTTTGAACGATCTTGTAATAGAGCACAGACATAACGTCTAGCTCCTGTCAATACAAGTAAATAGAGTGAGTCCTGTCAATACAAGTAAATAGACTCACTCTATTTACTTGTATTGACAGGAGCTAGACGTTATGTCTGTGCTCTATTACAAGATCGTTCAAAAAATATCATGACGATCTAAAGAATAACAAACCTGAAGCCTGATGAGGTCCACAAAACCTAGTGGACGAAACGTTGCAACAAAATTTTCATCATGAAATTTTGGGAATTTATTCAGTTCCCCACCGTCCTTCAAGATCGACGAGACCAAATATTCAACTCGTATATTAACCATCAAGGACGAAAAAATCTACCAAAATCACTTATGACTACATTTTAATCATCCTCACACCAGGTTTATCAAAATTCCGTCGGGACCAAACGATAGATCTTGCTGGAAAAACTTTCGCAAGATGCCCCCTAAAATTCTGTTAAAACTCATTTGAACATGATCAAGAGAAAATTTTTCTTCGTAACTTTATTCCGTTGATAAGAAATTTGATTTTAGAGCTTTTAAAAGAATTCCACACATATTTGGTATGAACCAATCGATTCCGAACGCTTGGAGAGTCATTGAACTTGGATGAATTGAATCCGTAGGGGAAGATCTCGAGAAGAGATAAATATTATGGAAAATATTTTCCTATATTTTGATATATTTTTCTGAGTGAGATTCCAAGGGGGATTTTGGGCATCTAAACCAAAATTCTTCAACAAGATCTATCGTTTGGTTGAGACGGAATTTCAATACAGTCTGTTTAAAGATGATTAAAATCAAGAATTTGGAAAAATTCCGATTCTCTTCGGAAAATTTTGGTCTACAGAGATTGAGTGAAGTTTTGATATTAACCAGCTGATAGATTGTACCGAAAAATCATGGTTGAGGCAGCTCAAATTCTTCCGAGTACCCTGCCGGGAAAGATATTTGATCTATGAAATTCATTCATGAAATAATAGAATAGATATTACCAAATTCATAGAGAATTATTCTTTGCAAACCCTGTTGCAAATGACAGGCAGGATTGTATAGGTAACGTATGATTTTCCATTAGTATGAGATTGGTTCAACTTTCTCTTATAATCAATATCAAATACCGCTTTGAGAAATCATACTGTTGATCTCTTTCAGCAGCGTATTTTGGGTGTTGGGCGTTGATGATGAGGATGGTGGTTCAGGGTGTTGATTGAAGAGAACGCATCGGGTAATACTAGGGAGCACCGAAGCTTTATTGCACTTTTAATACACAACTCAAAACTGATATTTTGGCGATATTCAATGTTCACATGGTGAACGAGGGAGCGAGATGTGTGTCGGGCGGCGTGCGAGACTATACTAACTGAACTGGCTGCACAACGTTCACGCAGTGAGAGCGAGAGCGCCACTGAAGTAAGAAAGAGAGCACTAACCGTGCCGAAAACATAAGCTGACTCCACACATTCCGCCCACCTCGTTCAAATCAAATAATAATATGGAAATTTGAACGATAATAATTCTTCATGACTAATGCAAATTAACGCGTGACAATTCCTTTGCGCAAACTTTACTATGAGGTTTCAACATCATTTAGAAAACTCATGAGTAGGAAGAAAAATAAATAGACAGTGCTGCTAATCGATAAGTAGCTCCTTGATACATCCTTATAACTAGAAAATTTGACCAAGTAAATAGAAAGAGTTTAGCTCGAAAGAGATTTTACAAATATTTTTAGTTCTTTCAAAATTATCCAAAACAAATCATGTGATTCTGTCTTGAAGACAACTGAAAAAAGATAATTTGGCAACTGGAAATTAAAATTTTCACCGCACTCAACTTGATTTGAAATATACTACAAGGAAATGAAATATGATAAATAACTAATCCTACTCGTCTTCTTGGCTGCTGCTGAGAAGCTTGACAAGCTTCACGATTGGCCTCTTCAGAGTGGTGGTGGCAGTACGCACATCAACCACGCGGACCAATCCATCTTTCCCTGGGTAGGTTTTGACTACTCGAGCAAGGGGCCACTTGGTGGGCGCCGTGTGCTCGTGACGAATGAGAACCACGTCTCCAACTTGATATGATGGTTGCTCTTCTTTCCATTTGCTACGCCTTTGCAATTGCATGAGGTAGTCAGCAGACCATTCGTCCCAAAAATGTTGAGTGAGCTGCGAGATCAGACGCCATCGCTCCAATGGGTTCAGCTTGCCCGTATTTCTGGACTCTGTGAAGAGGAATGAGGACTCTCCGATGAGAAAGTGAGCCGGTGTCAAGAAGCTTAAGCCGGCTGGATCGTCAGTTAGTGGCAGCAGTGGTCTCGAGTTCAAAACTGCCTCGATTTGGCTGAGTAGAGTTGAGAACTCTTCGTAAGAGAAGATTCGATCTCCTACTACTCTCTTCAAGTGATACTTCGTGGAGCGTACTGCGGCCTCCCAGAGGCCACCAAAATGTGGCGCTGCGGGAGGGATGAACTGCCACACTACTCCTCTGCGAGACAGGTCATTGCGTACTGAGTTCATGAAATCAGAACCATCTTTGAACATTTTGCGTAGCTCTGCTTCTGCTCCGACCAGGTTAGCGCCCTGATCGCAGTGAATCGTTTCAGGTAGACCTCGACGACTAGCGAACCGAGTGAGACATGCGAGGAAGGACTTAGTGTCGTATCCAGATACAACTTCCAAGTGTGACGCTTTTGTAGCCATACACACAAAAATAACAAAATATCCCTTGTAGGATGTTATCCCTCTGTGACGCGATGCAGTGAGCAAATAAAGGGCCAGCTAAATCCACACCGGTGTGTTGAAAAGCTCTGGATGGGCGCACTCTTTCTGGAGGAAGATCTCCCATCCTTTGAGCGGAATATTTTGCCAGAAATCTTTGACATTTCGTGCAATTCTTGATGAAGGTGCGTACTTTGAGACGACCTTTGAGGATCCAAAATGCGTGTCTAATCGAAAAAAGAGTAGCAGATTCCTGACTATGCATGGTGATTAAATGGTGATGCAAGACGACCATTTCAGTAAAGTGACTGTTATAGGGAAGAAGCACCGGATGCTTTTGGTCATAAGAAAGAAGGGAATTTTCCAAACGACCGCCCACCCTGATTACTCCGTCGATCAAGATCGGAGATAAGCTCTTCAGATAATGATTCTTGGGGAGTTCCTCCCCCCTCTCAAGGAGTGCTACTTCTTCACTGAAGTGCACCTTTTGAACTATTCTTGACAATATTAACTGGGCTGATTTGACTTCGTCAGAAGAAACTCCGAGTTGCGATTGAATTGGGCATTTGCGTACGAGAGCAGAAATCTTTGTTTCATGCCTCGATTTTCTGGCGATTTTTCGGATGAATCGCACAATGTATATTATTACTCGACTGAGCTGAGCGAGATTTGATTTGTTCTTGATCACTGGCCACAAAGCAGATTCGTCAGATTGTGGCTGAGCAACAATCATGGACGTGAAGCAAGGAGAAAATTGTAGCTCTTTCTCCAGAAATATGGTGAGGTTTTCCACAATTTTCGGTTTTTCGTGATCCAAGTCGTGAGCACGAGGATAATTATCCTTGAGGTTCCGCAATTTCTTAGGGCCGTGCCACCAAAGCTCATCATTGAGCAGTTCTTTGGCAGTCTTCCCTCTTGAAGCGATGTCAGCGGGATTCTGTGCTGATTCAATGTGATGCCAATATGCATCAGGTAGGGTTGATAAAATATCAGCGCACCGATTTGCCACAAACACAGGCCAATTTCCGGGCGCTTTGCGAAGATAACAGAGGACGTTCCGACTGTCTGACCATAAATGAACAGTGACGTTTTTCAATTTCAATCCATCTAAAAAGTGTTTGGTGAGCTTAGTCACGACTTGAGCAGCATTCAACTCTAGTTTGGGAATTGATAGCGTTTTTATCGGAGCTACTTTGGTTTTCGAACCAAGCAGGATCAAGTCCGCTCTTCCGACTATGCGAAGATATACTACGCCCGCGTAGGCGATTTTTGACGCGTCTGCAAATCCGTGTATTTCAACGAGACCGGAGGAAGAGCCAGCGTCTATCCATCGTGGTATGCTAATCTCAGCGACTTCAGCTAGAGATTGATAACAATTTATCCAATACTGGGCTTGATCAGCAGGGATTTCGGCGTCCCATTCTTTGCTGATGAGCCACAAGGATTGGTTGAAAATCTTCAAAGTGGCGATGACCGGAGAGATCCATCCTAGAGGATCGAAAAGTTTTGAAGTTTTTGACAAAACGTTGCGACGAGTGATCTTAGCTTCCATGGGTTCTAAAGTAACATTGTAAGCGAAAGAATCGGATTTAGGGTCCCATACTAAACCTAAAACCGAGAATCCAGTCCCGACCTTCAAATTGGCTGCGGGAGCTATGAGATTTGGATCGAGATTTTGCAACAAAATATTGTTATTAGCCATCCACTTACGTAAGGGAAAGCCACCTTTGCGTGTGATGCTGAGCGCTTGCTGTTGCTTGAGGAGGGCTTCCTCGACGGTCCGCCCACCAGAGACCACATCATCCATGTAAGTCTCTTCGCGAAGGATCTCTGCTCCGAGAGGTAACTCGGTCCCTTCGTCGTTCGCCAATTGATGAAGGGATCGTGTGGCTTGGAAAGTAGACGAGGCGTATCCGAAAAGTACCACGCGGAAGAAGAAGATTTGGAGGTCATCTGCGGGGTTCTCTCTCCAAACGATAGCTTGGAGATGTTGGTCGCACTCAGCAACTTCAATCTGTAAATACATTTTAGCACAATCGGCTGTGAATACGTATTGATAAAGTCTCCAGCGGGAGAGCAACTGTACAAGATCGGGCAAAAGGTTTGGCCCTACATGTAAGAAATCATTCAGGGAATACCCAGTATTTGTTTTGCTTGAAGCGTTGAAAACAGGACGCACTTGAGTGCTAGTGCTGCTTTCTTTCAGCACTGCGTGATGAGGTAGAAAATAACATTTCTTGAGGTCGATAGGAGCAACTTGGCGCATATAACCGGCCGATTGGTATTCCCGAAAGACTTTGACGTATGCCTCTCGTATTTCAGGATTACGCTCGAAGCGTTTTTCCAGCGCAAGCATGCGTTTGACTGCAATTTCATATGAGTTTCCCCAATCTGAAGGGATAGATGGTTTCAAGGGTAATCTTACCACGAATCGCCCATCCGTTTTACGTGTGTGAGTGTCTCTGTAGAAATTCTCACAGTGGTTTTCTTCTTCCGTGCGATGCTTGGGGGAGCCCGGGGGCTCCTCAATTTCCCAAAATCGTCGTACCAACTTGTTCAACTCTGCATCTTCCACAGACACGTGGAGGGATACAGAGGATGAAATATGATCTGATGACGTAGCTCCTGAAAGCGTCCAGCCAAGGGAAGTTTTCAGAGCTATTGGAGTTCCAGTTTTGCCAGAACGACGAACTCCTTCTTCAACTATAGCGGCATGCTCAACCGCGCCCAAAAGCACATCAATGTTGCCAGTTTGATGATACTCAGGATCAGCTAGAGTGAGATCTCCGATGTGAGTCCACGGTAAAGATTCTCCTACAAATGGTTGATAATTTGTAATTTTTGGTATTACAAAAGATGATACAGACAATTCATAATTTGATTCAAAATGCGGTTTGACCACAAATTGAACCGTGCTGCGACAAATAGCGTTTTTCTGTCCGCCCAGTCCAGATACAGGCATGTGAACACCCGTTCTCTTCAACTTGAGAACAGAGCAAAGTTGTTCCGTGATGAAAGATGATTGTGATCCAGGATCGATGAGCGCGCGCGCTAGCACAAACCGCCCGTTTGTACCATGGACTTGGATGGCGGCGGTAGAAAGTAGCACACTAGTGGCCGGCGTCTTGTTACTCTTCACTTGCTGACATGCTGCTGGGGCATGTAGTGATACTGTGTGAGATGCGGATCCAGATGTAGACTGTTGAGCTGCTGGAGCAGAGCCGGAAACCTTCTGCTGCTCGTTCGACGTCGGACCCTGAGGTGGAGTAGAATGTATCAGTGTGTGATGTTTGCCATTGCAAGACCTACACCGTTTAACATTCTGGCAATCTTGACTTTTATGTCTAGAAGAAAGACAATTGAAACATAGATTTCTCGAAACGACGAGTGTTCGCCGCTCCGCTGGTGACTTGCTGCGAAAATCTTCGCATCTGGCGATGTAGTGCTCCCCATTGCAGAGGTAGCAAACATCCGGTTTTTTGTTGGTAGGCTTCTGTTCTTCAGTTTTGGCGACGTGTGCCGTGGTCCTCTTAGGTTGGCCACTCTGGATCGGTTTAGTCTTGTTATCCGTTGCGGATTTGGTGTTGCTCGTAGTACTGAAAGTTTTAGCACTTTCCAATTGCGTAAGAGCCTTGCGCTCTGTTTCCAAGAAGTTTTCCAGTTCGTTGAATGTGGGTGATCTTTGTGGATCATCTGAGCTTGCAACATGCTCTTCCCACTTGCGTTGAATTCCTGGCGTCAACCTGCTAACTGTCAGGAATACCGTGATGTGATCCCAATGCTCGATGGGACTGCCTAAAGCTTTGAGAGCTTGTAACATGTTATGAGTTGCTGTGCGCACGCGGCACACTTCTTTAGCTGACATATTGGCCATGCCTTTGATGGTCAACAATTTGGACACCAGTTTCGTGATTTGTAAGCGATGATTGTCATAATGATCTTTGAGATCTTTCCAAGCTTTATCAAAATGCGTACCAGTGTGAGGAACTTCCTCGAGTAGTTCAGCTGCTTCGCCTTCGAGTGCCTGGCGAAGGTAATGCATTTTGGCGATGGGTTGCAAGTCGCGCTTGACGACCATTTCCGTGAAGTAGTCCCGAAATTTGGTCCATTCAGAAGGTTCTCCAGAGAACGTTGGTAGTTTGATCTCAGGTAGTTTGCCGAGCGTTAGAGGAGGAGCTTCCGCATCTCCTCCCATATGTACTGCGGGTGCGCCCAAAGCCGCTTCTTCCCGCTGCAATTGCAGTGCGTGGTCCTTGTAGAGACCGAGGTTGGTGTAAAAAGACTCTTCCACTTGCGAAAAGACGTCATTAGCGAAATAATTGTCTGCAGGATCGATGTCTTCATCGTCCTCCAATAAGTTGTGATTTTCCTCGAAAGTCTTCCATAGTTTCTGCAAGGCTTCCATGCGAGCCGAGCAGGCGCCTTGCGTCATACTCGCGCGTCCCGTTTTCTTGAAATTGATGAAATGATTGGTGATCCTTGTCTGGTTCTTCAGCTGTCTCTCTATGGTCGCCATGTTGACCGGAGAGCGTTGCGAAAAACGCACAGCAGCCACAAGTTGTGTACTTGTACACTGGTTTATCTCGTTGACTTATTCGTTTGGAATCTCTATCCGTCCAAACGAATAGTTCAGACGAATTGGGATTGCTACGGCGTGAGGAGCACTCGGTAAAATGATACGAGCACTAGAGACAATGTGAATAAGACTGCCTCAGTTAGAGCGTTCCGGAAAATGTCGATGACATTCCGGATTATGTGATTCCGAAAAGGGGCTATGACATTCCGGAAAATGTCGTTCCGATAAGTGACTATGACATTCTAGAAAATGTCGATCCGGTAAGTGACTATGACATTCTAGAAAATGTCGATCCGGTAAGTGACTATGACATTCCAGAAAATGTCGACCCGATAAGTGACTATGACATTCCGGAAAATGTCGTTCCGAAAAGTGACTATGACATTCCAGAAAATGTCGATCCGAAAAGTGACTATGACATTCCGGAAAATGTCGATCCGAAAAGTGACTGTGACATTCCAGAAAATGTCGATCCGATAAGTGACTATGACATTCCGGAAAATGTCGATCCGATAAGTGACTATGACATTCCGGAAAATGTCGATCCGATAAGTGACTATGACATTCCGGAAAATGTCGATCCGAAAAGTGACTATGACATTCCAGAAAATGTCGATCCGAAAAGTGACTATGACATT
Organism: Eretmocerus hayati; assembly: GCA_029851415.1. Lineage (NCBI taxonomy): Eukaryota > Metazoa > Arthropoda > Insecta > Hymenoptera > Aphelinidae > Eretmocerus > Eretmocerus hayati. The sequence continues at coordinate 50,171,551 of CM056743.1, forward strand.
CCAGAAAATGTCGATCCGAAAAGTGACTATGACATTCCGGAAAATGTCGATCCGAAAAGTGACTGTGACATTCCAGACAATGTCGATCCGATAAGTGACTGTGACATTCCGGAAAATGTCGATCCGATAAGTGACTATGACATTCCGGAAAATGTCGATCCGATAAGTGACTATGACATTCCGGAAAATGTCGATCCGAAAAGTGACTGTGACATTCCAGACAATGTCGATCCGATAAGTGACTATGACATTCCGGAAAATGTCGATCCGAAAAGTGACTGTGACATTCCAGACAATGTCGATCCGATAAGTGACTATGACATTCCGGAAAATGTCGATCCGAAAAGTGACTACGACATTCCAGAAAATGTCGTTCCGACAAGGGACTATGACATTCCGGAAAATGTCGATCCGAAAATTGGCTTATTTGAGCCGGGGCTGTATAAACCTGTCTAAGAAGCTCGATTTGATGAGGTGCAGAGCGCAGCACATGCGCCTGACCTGCCGATATGCTAAGAGAATGAGTAATGCAATTACTCCCTATAACGCTAATTCGTACATGAGGATGCTGCGAGCAAGCTCATTGTTTACAAATTTCAACAAAGGAACGAACACACCTCTTGTTGGAGCACCTTGGTTAGCGCTACCGGCGGCGCAGCTCGATTCGTCGACGAGGGCGCATTTGCATCAGATGATGCCCCTGACATGCAGCAACCTGCCACACTTGCTGTTGTCGTTGTAGTAGCGCTTTGATTCTGGAACGCGTCGCCGCCAACTGCCACTGATGACGACGCCGCTGTGTACGTGACGGCGTAAGAGCTCAAAATGGCGTCTCAACCGCTTCGGCTCTGCCACGAGGTCAACTTTCGCACTGCCGCGATGCTCCGATTTGGTCCTGTAATTGTCATTCTAATCGGATCACTGTGACACTGTCGCACTTTTGACTATGTTCTGAAATATTCTGTCACTGCACTAGACACATGAGCATTCTTGCTCCACTGTTGTTTCTGACACTTGGAGCAACCGAATTTAGCTCCTTCCTCTCCACTGCAATATTTGGCGCGTGGATGAGGAGACTAACATTTTATTTGTTGGCCTGCTCCCCTTGCAGTGTAGAGGAGAGGACTTAACAAATGTCTGTCCCGCACTGCGCGTTTAGCATGAGGCCAAGATGGCCGCGCCACGCCGCGACTTGCTCCGAAACGCGAGCACTAGCCCTGCATACCCGTGCGTTCTTTCCCGGCCGATGCACCAAAATGTTGGGCGTTGATGATGAGGATGGTGGTTCAGGGTGTTGATTGAAGAGAACGCATCGGGTAATACTAGGGAGCACCGAAGCTTTATTGCACTTTTAATACACAACTCAAAACTGATATTTTGGCGATATTCAATGTTCACATGGTGAACGAGGGAGCGAGATGTGTGTCGGGCGGCGTGCGAGACTATACTAACTGAACTGGCTGCACAACGTTCACGCAGTGAGAGCGAGAGCGCCACTGAAGTAAGAAAGAGAGCACTAACCGTGCCGAAAACATAAGCTGACTCCACACATTGGGTATACTTGTAAAAATACACGGAGGGGGGTTTTTCAGAACCTTCCGGCTTCCGTTAGTGTGCTGGGAATATGAAATATAGTGTATGATGTACAGTGAAAATACTGCAATATCCAAAACAGTTTGAAAAAGAATACCTTAGAACTTGAACTACGCGCATTATTTCGAAAAATTGTTACATGACCATTGTTATGCATCTTGGAGAGCCGTACAGAAAAAGTACTGTAGAAATTTTTGTCCGATGGAATGAATACTTTCTAAGTTATGGTAGAGGAATGAATGAGGTTTTATTGTCAAATAGGTGATCCCCTGGACAAGAAATCTTTGGCCTGAAATGTCCACTTTAAGAAAACATCATTCTCTTATGTATTTTTCGATGTAAAAACTGAATCCGAGTACACGGTTTCACGCCAACTCGTCAGAATTTTTCTCATACCGCAAAAAACTGATTATCATAAAAATAGTAATTTTAACGTCTTTTACTAATCGTGTAACTTCAACGCTCTTGTGGCGCATCTTTGTGGTGAGTCAGGAGCGTACTAGAAGTTTGATTTCCTACGTATTTTGACCTGCTAATCTAGGACCCATTTAATGAGCATGACAAACTGATTTTTCGAGTTGCTATCAGCAAAATTTGACTGATTGCGCTATAAATCTTAAATCGCTCACAAAGTGGACCAGAGACATCATTCTTGAGCTCACGAGGGCGCATTCTCTTCGTTCGAGTCCGAAACCGGCGGAGGTCGGGATTTGGCCCAAAAATGGACTACCGTCAAGTGGGGTATCTTTTGAACACTTTTGATCATTTTTGATTGGAATTCCTCTGTAACTTTTGAGTCTTACAGCAAAAGTACTTCTGTATCTGTGATCAATCAAAAGTTTACGGTTCCAGCTTTGGATTGACGGGCATTGCAGTCTATTTGGACATCTCTAGTCGGAGCTATATGGGTGTTCAAAGTAGTGTTCCAAAGTTGTCCCTCATTGAGATAACTTTGGAACGGTAAAAGTAAAACATGAGAACTTTCGACATTGTTTCGCTGTACGGCTCTGTATTCATCCATAAACACCGAAACCCTGATTTACTATGCCCCCGGTAACATTGAGGCTCCCATGTGTCGTGGAAGATCTCGTGAAGAAGACTCTTGAACCTCATTGTGCGCTTCCTGAAACTCAATCATCAAGTGTTCCAAAGTTACCCCGCCCGATATCCGAAAAGCCTGATTCTCTTTGGGTTTCTGAAGTGTTCCAAAGTTATCCCATATCTCGAAAAAGTATGTATTTTCCCATTTTAATGTTCCGAAGTTACCCCGGTTTGCAAGAAAAATACGAATTTTTCAGTTTTCACACTACAAAATTGAGCCAGGGTGAAAATACACCAATTTAACGATGAAATCGTCAAGGTATTGGTATGGTTTGCTGAAATCATGCGCCATTGCCTTGCATTCAGCCTGGAATTGCTCGAACGATACTGATTGTTGGGAGCAACTTTTTCTCGACCCAAAATCATATTTCCGAAAAAGTTCGTTATAAACGAACACACAGATTATAGGGGCTTCCACACCTGGGCAAAACAGTTGAAAAGACTTTTTTATTCGATCAGAAACTATCAAATGTTCAATTTTTCATAACTCACCATCAACTTACCACTCCGTAGCTCACTAATTTCGATAGCTCGGTCAATTTCCTTCAAAATGACCCCTTGGCGAAGTCGATTTGACGCAGGGACACCAGAGAAACACGTTGGACAGAATCGAAAGCATCGCAGGCGATCTCGACCAGCTTGCACGGATTTCCATCTTGGACTTCACCTCATCCAAAATGATTGACTACTCCGGTCCCATTGCATGAAATTGACTTTTTGCAGTGGCCATTTTGAAGGAAATTGCACGGCCTATCGATTGAAAATATTTTCAAAACCGTAGAAAATCACGCATGCGCAGGAAAACTCGAAAACTGCGATAAAAAGTGATTTTAGGACTGTATTTCTGCCGTTCTGGCCCCGTTCTGACCCTTGAATTCAACTAAAACTAACCGCTCCGTGCGTTGAAAGTTTCCTAAGACCATCCCAATCGATGTTATTCCACTCGGTTTGCTTCATTCTGCTTGCATTGCAAGTGCTTGCCAAGTAAAGCTGATGAATTTTGTCGAAAAACGTCTCAAAACTGCAAAAAAATCGAAAATGTACGTCAAAATGGGCCCTATATAGGCTACCTCTAAAAATCTGAAAAAATTTTATTGATCTAGTTTTATCTTGGAATTGGAATATCCACACGTGCACGAAGGATCCAGAAAAGTCGGGAAATAAGTGTCACCCTAATATATATATATATAGTGTCATATAGTTATATCTTGTTATATGTTTCCAAATTTCGAATAACCATACATGATTAGATACGATCAACAATAAATACACGGCCGTAGAAGAAATGAGAGGAAAGGCAGAAGACTCATTCGGGCATCAATTGGATCTCTCATCGTGACTAAAGGAAAGCAAAAGATATGAGAATGATTTTCCACTTCCAGCTCGTCCATTAATTTTGCAGTATCATTTTCTCTGAATTATTCATAGAATTTGATATCAAGAATGAATTTAGGTGTATTTCAAGTCAAGTGAGTTAGTACTTATTATAGCAATAGCTCTATTACACTCTAAACCTTATCGAGGGCAGACCGAATCCTGATAGACGTGTTTTGTATCCCATGCTGACAAATCTTGAATGGCGCAATTGGCTAAGTGTCGTGGCTACAAAGTTGCAGCAATGTGAGGGGCCCAGGTTCACGTACGTCAACCTGGACCGCGACCAAAATGTGACAATTGTTTTGGGTAGGACTCTAACTGTTCTCGTTGTATAGAAAATTTCAGAATTTGCCTATTTTGCCTTTTCGAGAAAATCGACTTTTAAGTCGTCAAAATATGCCCGTCTTCCAGAGGCCACAGCTCTTCGAATATTGAGCCTAGACCAACGTATCTGGGCTCAAATCGAAGCTCTGAATTTGTCAAAATTGTTTTCGGCGTCTAACAGACCACACAATGAGCGAAAGAGATAAATTACATGGTCAAAGGTTTTTGCGTGTACTGGGTATACCTATATATACGGCAAGACGGCGCGCGGAGGGGGCAACTGATCTCGAGCAGACGACAACACTGCTTTTGCGGGCTGGGCTCGCCCGGATCGACGTTTGACGGGATGACTTGGGGAATATCTGCATTGGAACCTTCTACGAGGCCAGCAGAGCAGATCTAACCCCTTGCAGACGTAAAGCGGGTGCTAGAAACCTATGCATGCATCAAGATTATCGCGAGACTTGTCTTCCCGCGCTGGCGCCACCCGTCCACCATCTCACCATATATATAGGTATACTGTGACAACGTGTAACTTATAATCGACGGTATCATCCTTCGCGATAATCTTTCTGAAGATTTAATACCTAAAACAATTTTGGCAAATTCAGAGCTTCAATTTGAGCCCAGGTACGTTGATCTAGGCTCAATATTCTAAGAGCTGTGGCCTCTGGGGTCTGATTGTGGAATCTTGCGCGCGCGCGCTGCGTTGCGTAGGATAGCGTAGGATAGTGTAGGATATCTTCCCTCTCTTTTGATTGGCTCTTTCTCCCGGCTCCAACCAATCACAATATCGGTCGGGCCCCAGCTGAAAATATATATCGAAGTCGGGCCCCAGCTGAAAATATATACGTACCCCGATGCGCGGCTTGGTGCGTATTGGGGCACGTATGGCGAGATAAGTGACCCTGGCACCGAAATTGTCTGCTGCAGGAATTCCAAAAAGAGGGATCGATACTTCAAAAACTCCTCCATACAAATACGCGCTGAGAAAAACTCCTCCAGCCTCCAATTTTCCAAGATTATTGATGAACACGCTGCAACCAAGCACCCCAGTACGCATCTTCTACTGCACGTGGAGACATGTTCGTGGTATAGAAATACTCGCCTTGAAAGAATAAAATACCCGTATCCTCGAAAATCTCTGGCTTTCTATTAGTTTTTCCACCCTGGGAATTGTTGCCCATAAACATGAAAGTCCAGATCATTCGCTGTCTTACACAACGTCCATGCGTGACTTACCCAACACAGCTGGTGATCTGGACTTTCATGCTTGTGGAAAACAATTCTCAGTGTGGAAAAACTAATAGAAAGCAAGAGATTTCCAAGGACACGGGTATTTTCTTTTTCCAAAACAAGTATTTCTATACCACGAACATGTCTCCACGTGCAGTGGAAGGGACGTACTGGAGTGCTTGGTTTCAGCGTGTTTATCAATAATCTTGGAAAATGTGAGGCTGGAGGAGTTTTTATAAGCGCGAATTCGTATGTAGGAGTTTTAAAAGTATCGAGTTCTTTGTCTGGAATGCCTGTAGCTGACAATTTCGGTGCCAAGATCACTGGTCTCGTATGGCGCAGCGTATTGCAGCGCGCATTGTAGCGCGGAGAATCCGGGTCGATAATCCCGGGCGTCCCAATACGCATCTCCATACGTGCCAACGCTTCGGAGTGAAAGTATATTGGTGACGCCCAGCTGTGGGCCGCAGGCGAGCGGGGAAGCTTTATATATATAGTGCATGCCACGTGATGTCTCGTTCACGCGCCCATTGCATGTGCCCATACTGCCCATACGCGTTCCAATACACGTTCCAATACGTGCCTCGACCAGCTATATAAAACCAACTCAGCTAGGCAACTCTTGCCTTTGACCGATAGGTAGCTGCTAGGTTTTTGATCCTGCACGAGAATTTTTCATGATTTCCGACATACTCTCATCTGAGATTCTCCAAAAATAGGTCATGAAGTCATCTTATCACTTTGAGGGTGATAACGTTTGATCTAATAGGATGTCACATTACCTGATCAAACGTTATCACCCTCAAAGTGATAAGAGGATTTCACGACCTATTTTTGGAGAATCTCAGTTGAGAGTATGTCGAAAACCATGAAAGATTCTCGTGCAGGATCAAAAACGTAGCAGCCACCTATCGGTCAAAGGCATGAGTTGCATTGCTGAGTTGGTTTTATATAGCTGGTCGAGGGGTCGAGGCACGTATTGGAATGTGTATTGGAACGCGTATGGGCAGTATGGGCACATGTAATAATGGGCGCGCGAACGAAATACCACGTGGCATGCACTATATATATAAAGCTTCCCGGCTCGCCTGGGGTCTGATTGTGGAATCTTGCGCGCGCGCGCTGCGTTGCGTAGGATAACGGAGGATAGTGTAGGATATCTTTCCCTCTCTTTTGATTGGCTCTTTCTCCCGAATCCAACCAATCAGAATAGAGGAAAGATATCCTACTCTATCCTACGCAACGCAGCGCGCGCGCGCAAGATTCCACAATCAGACCTCTGCGGCCCACGGCCCATAGCTGGGCGTCACCATTACTTTCACTCCGAAGCGCTGGCACGTATGGAGATGCGTATTGGGACGCCCGGGATTATCGACCCGGATCCTGCGCGCTGCAATACGCTGCGCCATACGTGCCCAGAGATCTACTCATCTATGACGTGCCCCAATACGCACCAAGCCGCGCATGGGGATACGTACATATTTTCAGCTGGGGCATATTTTGACGAATTAAAAGTCGATTTTCTCGAAAAGGCAAAATAGGCAAATTCTGAAATTTTCTATACAATTAGAACAGTTAGAGTTCTACCCGAAACAATTGTCATACTATGGTCGCGGTCCAGGTTGACGTACGTCCCAGGTTCGAATTCCGGTAAGTTCAAAATTTTAATGTTCAAATAACGTTTTTTCTCAATCTAGCTGCGACACTTAATCACCTAAATCTCGAAAAACTATAACCTGGAGCGCGGCGAGGCGAAATTTATCTTTAATAAATAAATTTTAGATTCTCAGCTGAGATATCACAGCTGAGAAATCAGTTGTGAATTTGGCATGAGAATGCAGCTGTGATCTCAGCTGTGAAATCACCGGCACCGAAAAGTTAGCAAAAAAATTATCAAACATACCCGCAACAAGCACACCATTCGATAGGGGCTGAATAGACCACCCCAAAAACGCGATCCTTTTGAATTGTCCAACCCCCTATTTTGCATAAACAATCGTAAAAAATACGATACATCTAGACGTGATGGTGGCTCGGAGAAGGGATCTAGCTACAATTTCATCAATCAGATAATTGTCCTTTTACCCCAAATTAATTGTCCAGCCCTTACTTCTCCCAAAAACATCCTTTTTCTCTTGCACAAAGGGTGAATGTTTATAACTACCCCCACCCCAACCCATGACCGGAACTGGCCGACCGCGGGAGTCATCGGCTCGTCTCAGTGGCGGCAGTTTAAATGTGGGTACCTAATTGCGCAGATCTGATCGACAGGACATTGTCACAAACATCGTAAAATTTAACAATATAAAGAACGATATTAAGTGCGATAAGAACTTTCAGTACTCGTGTGCATTCAAAAAATCCAAGTGCAAGGCAGAACGAAAGGCAGAAGAAAGCATCAGCCTTCTGATGCCATGGACGACGCGAAGGCACGCGCGTCGTCTGCTATTGTTTTGACATTTGGTGCCCGCGCGAACATTTTACGGAAACGGCACAACCAGCTCACCCAGGGTGTTAAGATCCAATGATGGTCACCAGGAAATGAGACCCGGCCCCGACTTAGTGAATCGGCGTCCGGGCCTTGACAATTTATTTTGGTGCATTTCAGAGGTACGTGCGTTGCAGACGACGTGGAATTTATGGTCGCCCATGTGTGCACCAGGATGCACTGGGATGCACCGCAAAAGAGAAGTCCTCTTTAATGTAGTGCTCCAGGTTTCGGGATGGCTCTGCGACGACGGCAGTATCTAGGAAGCGGTGGCAGAACAAAATTTGTGGAAATAACCTCTAATTTGTACGCTTGCAGTGAGGCTCAATTTCACGTGATGTGCGTTGAATTGTCATGTTTGATGCATTCAGAATTCTCAGATGCGATTCATGACTAGTTCCTGGATATATTACTCCACCCTGAAGAATGGAAACACTGGCACTGGATAGAAACCAAACAGCGGAGGGGAATTCATTCTCGGTACTTTCAGTTAGTCAGAAAGTTAGAGATCATTTTATTGAGTCCACAGAATACTCATGTAGTTATTACTCTCATGAGTGCACTACTGATATAAAAGCTTGATTCCTCAATGAGTGAGCAACAGTGTTTCGTGGAATTGTGATTGGTCATTTCTGACTACATGTCTCAGTTTCGTACTACCTCATTGATGAAATACTGTCGAAGGGTGAATGAACTCCTTCAAGAAACTTGCTGATCCGAGTTACAGAATGTTATGGAATCAGCACCCCACACAGGATCAATCTTTGTTGTGGTTTTCTATCAAATTAAGAGTTCTGCAATCGTGTCTCACAGACATCAATTAGTCAGTCTGAGCATTTATTTGCAGCATCAGTAATATTTTTCATGAATGTACGGATGGGGAATTATGGAATACAGTCCATGTCAATTTCCACCTATTCATCTGCTTTGATCAGTTTCTAGACACATGTCACACATTGAAATACTCAAAACTACTTGAACATCTTCACACTTTCAATGGCAAATTTTCATTTCGAGTGAAAACAGAAGGATTCAAAAGTTTCCACGGTACTGGAGAGAGGCACTGGGCAGCAAATTTGACAGTATGGCATAGGTATCATGAGGATATTGTTTTGATCAATGAAAGCTTACTCTATTTATCGAATGATGAGAGCAATGGTGCTTGAATTTTCCACTGAGGGCTCCATAATACATACTCAGTTGGGCATCGCTCTTATTCAACACCTAAGTGGGAATCTTCCTTTATTGTCAACGGAAGAGAAGCAAAAACTGAATCAAATGGCCCTCTAATGCTGGCCACTCCCACAATTATTCAGATAAAAATTGTTAGAGGTAGAACATTTTTAGAGCTCCAGCTGAGATTAATATTTTGAGAATCCAGAAAGAAACTTGGAAAAGGATTCTGCTAGCGGATCTTACAAACTTTTATTTTATACACGGGTCTGTCGCATTTTGGTATTTCATCCAGCAAGTCAAATCAATTTGACTGAAGTATTATATTCCGACAGCTATGTGCTTCTATCTTCCTGAGATATCAAAGCTCACATCCCTTGATATGACGACCACGCGTTTTGATTTTTCCTCTTCTGAATACAATTCGGATTTTTAAAATGAAATAGCTGTTGAAGAGTCTTTCACCAATTTTCAATTGGAAAATATCATGTAAAATGTAACGTAAGTATACCCCCCCCCCCTTCACCCGACTCTGATTCTTCGCTAATAGCTTCGGCCTCCTTCAAAATTTCAGATGGTACCACAGCTGTAAATTCATTTCAAGACCTCTGAAATGAGCTATGGTACTCACTACTTTGATAAACCAGAGCCAAGTTACCCCAATTTTCCCAAGTGATTTTGCGAGAGTTCATCATGAGGGAGTGCAAACCTGCGAACCTACCCCGCGACATCCTTTTAAATAGTGCAAGTCGGGGTAAATGCCGCTGGTTCAACTAACTATTTCTTCCATGGTTTGACGCGATAAACATGTATCGGATCGGTAAACTTGAACGCGAAAGGATGTAGCGAGGATTGAAACGAGACTTGGCCCATGGTTTTTAGAGCTAAATCAACTCTTGCAATGCTGTGCATTTTTTCAAAATAAAAGTCATCTTTTAAAAATAGCTCCTGAAGAATCTTTCTTTATTTGTTGAAACAGTTTTCAATTGAAAATATCAGGATGCCACTAATTTCATAAAAATCACGATAAATTAAATTTATCAGAATATTGTTCATTTGTTGAAATAGCTATCCCCGCCAATTTCACTATGCGTTCAGATGTCAGCTGGGATGACAATTTCAATAAATTTTGAACGTGACACGATTAATAATTTTTAAAATAATCTAGCGCTTGACGTCATCAACCAGTTCTTATCAGGGTTTTTAACGAAATTCATTTTCTATCGCGTTAAATTTCGTTGAGTGTCATTCGATGACCCATTTCATGATGAAATCCCACTCAAAAAATCATAATCGCCACAATATGATAATTATAATTTTTAGAGTGGGATTTCGTTATGAAATGGGTCATCAAATAGGACTCAACGAAATTCAACAAAATTCAAAATGGATTTCGTTAGAAATGCTGGTCCTTATCGTGATGTCACGTCCGATTTTTGGGCAAAGAAAAGTATATATGTCAAGAAAATCTTTCGTAACTATATCGCTCAAACATCGATCCTATAGCTATCCATGTCTTTGCGCATTTACTTATTATTAGTCGGTAGATCAAGACAAAAGGGCCCTGGTATGAATATTCTGTTAAGATTTCAACGATTCATGTAAATATTTTTCACCTCGATCGCGGGGTACGGTCACATTTCCAAGCGCCTTCGTTTCTTTCCAGAAGAAATTTGTTTCGTATCAGGTAATTAGATTAGTAGTGCACGGTAATGTATTGCATCCAAAAACTCGATAAGGTGACTTAATCAATGTTAAACCCAAATGGAGGAAGACTGGCTTAACTGAAAACCGAAACTGAATTGAAACTGAGTAGTACGTTGGTTATCAATACAGGGGCTGCGTTGAAAAAGGGCGTAATGGTGGTTACGCACTTTTTCCGCCCTGTCACTCTTCGATTCCTCTGAAGGATGTCCTAACTATTCATGAAACCCGTTTTGATAATAGGTGTTTACGTACCTCGAGATCTTGAAAAGGGCATAAACGCCATTATGCCCTTTCTGCGATTTGACAAAAGGGCGTAACCGCCTTTACGCCCTTTTGTTCATAGAATTATTGGTGTGTCGATGGCTAATCTAATTTCCTCAGAATGTCTTTTGCCAAAATTGATCTGGAGCAGTTGAACCGTAGAAAGGAAAGCAAGGATGAAATTCTTAGGGAAAGTGCCTGGAAACTCGAGGCTAACTCGACGATCCCCATTTGAATCCGTACGTCTCTGGTTCTACTGTATCGAATTGACCTAAACAAGTGGTAATTTTGATTAACCTATCCATTCAAAGTACTTCCAATAACCAAAATCCGTGAACATGCCTAGAAAGTTCACATCGATGGAACGAAATTACAGAGAATTGAACCATAACTCGTTACATGTGAATTTTCTGAGCTGGCCCCAAAATCAGTTTCTAATAGGTGGCCGATCCAGTTACCTCCAAGATCACCACATGCTGGACTCGATTTGATACAGTAGAACCAGAGGATGTACGCATCCAAATGTTGAAGCGACTTTCGAGCTAGCCCTCGACTTATAATCTATCGGTTCTGTAGCAAAATCAAGGTCGGCACGCATTTTTTTTGCAATCGATTCGTCTTGACTCGCTGATTACTAATATCTAATTTTCGGCCCGAAAATCCAGGTCAGATTTTTCATTAACAAAATACTACAATGAAAGCAAATATAATGCCACTCGATTCATTATGTTATTTAGAATGAAAAAGTAGTCTAGATAATTTCCTCTAAATAACCCATTATTTCTTATTTTCATCAACAATTGCAGAAGAAATAATGGGTTTAGAGGAAAGTGTCTGGAACACTTTTTCAATTTAAATAACATAATAAACTGAGTGGCACATTTACTTGTAATAATTTGATTCATAATTCAAAGTTATGCCGAATCGTTATGAACAAAGTCGCTTTGTGCAACGGCAAATGTAGATTTACATACAAACGTAGATTTACATAATCCATCGCATAAATCATGTAAACGATGTCAAATGCCACATTTTTTTACGTGAAATTTTCCTCTCCGACCAAAACTTCTCTACTTGTGCGCAAAAAACCATAAATTTTGCAGTATTTTGTTAATAAAAAAAAATCTGACCAGGATTTTCGGGCCGAAAATTAGATATTCGAAATTAGCGAGTCAAGACGAATCGATTGCAAAAAATTGCGTGCCGATCTCGAATTTGCTACATGGCTGGCTGATGGATTATATTACGAATTCTATAACTAAGAATTTTATTTTTCGTCCTACAGCTGCAATTCCAGCCCCACTGCTCCGCATCAACTTCGGCAAGAGATGTTTTCCGCGATAAGCAGACCAGCTACTGATTAAAAAAGTAATTCCAAAGTCGTAAGACATAGTGCATGTGCTATTTTTGACGTATCTTCGTAATTAGCATCTTCTGCGAAAAGATGCTGATCACTGATACGAAATTTGCGTTTGAAACAACTCTATACGTGTATTTGAGCATTTATTAATCAAAATGATACTAAATAAAGTCGTTCCCGATGGTTATAATCCTAGTGCAATTGCAAAGTTCTATATGGAGGAATTTTGTAAAGGAATAACGTCTTCTTCAAAGTTCCTCAAGATTTTTCTGAGAATAAAAAAACCCCAAGGGCTCGAGGCGTAAGAATAGAGGCTGAAATTTCACATACAGGTGGCTCATCATCACCCAGATCGGAAAAGAAAGATAGAGAAATCAAATCATGCAACCAAGTATTCATAAGCAGATTTTGGATTTTTGAGTATTCCAGCCCGGAGGTGTTTAGAAAATACGTGAATGGTTTCCACCAAAAGTTGGTCGATAGGTTTTCGAGCCACTCCTCAAATGCTTTTGGTGAAATCAAAATCGGTCAATCAGCAGTTCAAAGTTACGAACAAACTAAGATAGCTCGGACTCAATTTCCGATTTTTAGGTGCAATTAATAAGAAACTCTATCTTTGACAATGAAATTATGAGCAAGAAAACTGTAGGAAATTTCTTATCTCAGTACACGGAATTAAAAAATTCGTTTGGAAACTTTTGAAAATTTACTTCGATGTACTCCATCATCAATTCCAAAAAGGGCGTAACTACAATAAAAAAAATGTCAAAAAGGCGTAACTACTTCAATTAGACCTCGGGTATATCGAAAAAGGGTGTAACTGCAGAAAAAAAATTCAAAAGGGCGTAAATTGCATTACGCCTCGTAACTTCTTCGATCGCTTTGGGAAAATATGGAATAAGGGCTCAACTGACATGTTCAAGTACTAAAAGGGCGAAAGTCGCTGTTGGCCCATATTTAAAAGGGCGTAACTTTTCGGAGAATGTCCGGCGCGATTCGGGAAAAAGGCGTAATTACCGATGAAAAATGTTTAAAAAATTCCACTCGGCACGGGAGCTCATTTTTCTGGGTTTGAACTATCAGAACATCTTCTTCTACCTCCGAAATAAGTTCTAATAGTGACTGTAGACTTTCCATATTTGTGGGTGTCCATATTATATTGATGAGCTCCTCGCGGTTACAGCTCCTCAGCTCAGCATGCGTCGAACAACTCCCACGCTACCAAATATCTTTCATTAGGTACCCAGAGCATGCTCGTACATTTTGAGATGAATCGGAGTGGATATTTAAATATGAGGTAAGAGTACCCAACTTGCCCCCATATGCCGATCTCAGAAATGGGCACTCGTGGACCTTCCCGCATATTTTTTTACGTTTGTTATGTTAAAATATGAGAAAGTACGTAGTTTGCATCGACCCCGGATCGTTTCTGCGTCCTCCAGAAAATTGCAATTGATTTTTCCATTTTTCGTGTTTGCACGGCTAAGAAATCACCGAGGTAATCGCGTTCACTAAAACCGGTGCGTATTTATTTTCATTTGACCAATCTCTACGTACCTTGGCGCATTCGATTCCTTGTCTCGAGATGACCTTCAAAATACGTTTTTAGAGTTGCAAAACTCTGATTTGGAGCGAGTTTATGTACAAAACACGAATAGTAGTGCAACTAACCCCCGAAAAGTCGCTTCCTGTGGGAGACGGTGACCAAACTCTTACTAACAGCCTAGTTTTGGCCTCAAATGGTAGGTGGTACATCTTATTTGATATAGCAAAATGTTTTTTGGTTAAATATTTGAGGGAGCATACAAATAATCAATAAAAACATGCATTTTTTCACGCCTTTTTCGATTTTTCCGTCATAAGTCGGAAAAAATCGATTTTTCGAGAAAATATGTGGAGGAACAATTTGTAGATCTTTGAACGATCTAAAAGAATGATCTCTACACTTTTCCTCGGAAGATGCATTCCTTCCAAGTTACTCTTCATCAAAGATATAATCACATTTTTTCAAATAAACTCGCTCAAACTGTTTATAACGGGTTCAAACTATTCTTCTAAGATGCTTGAGTCAATTTTGAACAGAAAAGGTCTCTTGGTATTTTTCCCTAAGTTCAATCGTTTTCAAGTAATGGGAATAGTGAGTTCTTCGATCTTTCACCCAGTGGTTGCTCTTATTCAGGGGCGGAAGTCACAAAATTTGCTATTTCCATTACTCGAAAACGATGAAACTTAGGAAAAAATACCAAGAGACCTTTTTCATCCAAAATTGACTCAATAATCTCAGAAAAATAGTTTGAACCCGTTATAAACAATTTAACCTAGTTAATTTGAACAAATACGATTATATCTTCGACGAAGAATAACTCGGAAGGGATGCATTTTCCGAGGAAAAGTGTGGAGATTATTCTTGTAGATCGTTTAAAGATCTACAAATTATTCCTCCACACATTTTCTCGAAAAACTGATCTTTTCCGACTTATGACGGAAAAATCGAAAAAGTCGTGAAAAAATGCATGCTTTTATTGATTATGTATATGTTCCCCCAAATATTTAACCGAATAACCTCTTGCTATATTAAACCAGATGTACCACCTACCATTTGAGTTCAAATTTAGATTGTTAGCAAGAGTTTGGTCACTTAGTGATCGAATTCAGAGGTTTAGTTGCACTACTATGAGAAAGGCCGACATCGGAGTGTACCCAACAATGCCCCCATATGGTTATCTCGGAAAGATGTGCAGTATGGCTGTTTTTAGCACTCAGAACGTGTTCACCGCATCAAAATAGGTCGGAAACAGTGTTTTGGGGCAGCTGAGAGCTACAAATGTCGCTACACGGTGATCAAAACGGATCAAAGCGATTTTATGTACTTTATCGCCGATTTACATTGTTTTAAATGATGGGGGCAAGTTGGGCACACACTTTTGTAAATTCTCAAAAATCACCTTTGGGGAGAATTAAAACAGTTCGGCTCCAGTTGGTCCAAATTGGATGTACTTTAACTCATTTTGAAGGTCTTGAGACAAGCTTTAATATGACTTAATGTGCGTTGGAAAAGATTGAGATGGGCCAGAGTAATTGAGAAAATGGCTTAATGGGGGCAAGTTGGGTCATTACCTACGAATCTAGCCCAAGAACGATAGTGTGCTCGATTCTGCATGACGATGCGGCAATAAGAGAAGTTATTTTTGCGTAAATGGGGTCAAAATAGTACATTTCGATACAAGGGTGAAAAATAAGTTCTACACCCGTGTATCGAATACTATTTTTTGACAAACTGTGAGAGAAAGTGGGAAATCAGTGCGAAAAAGTTACTTTCTCGCACAGTGTGTCAAAAAAATTGTTTTTCGTGCAGCACACGAAAATTTTGATTCCGTTGAGATTGAAACCAAGTATAAACCTGGTCCCCACATCTTCATTTTGTACCACAGACCTCCAGAAGACACTGTGAACTATTAAACTTATCTTTTTTCCTCTATTCCAACACCGAGGATGTCATGTATTCACTTACACGTGTGCCAATTAGAACAACGGAAATATGAGGCTCCCATCCAAATACATGGAAAAATCTTCTATCCCCTCACAAATCCACGGCGGAGCTCCAAAAGTCATTTACGCAAGTTTTTATCATTGTTTGAGCATTACTTGGACCAAAGAAAAGTCCATGGGAGGTGTGCATGCTATTCTGAAATTCTCGAAATTTTAAAGGCGAAATCGCACATTTCCTGAGATTTGCCCATATATTTATCCAAAGCCAAGGACGGTCTCAAGGTCGTCACGGAAATACAGAAACCACCCCGATCGGGTGTCGAATATTATTTTCCTATCGGTTGTGCAGGGAACAGATCGCACAGATATTATCTCATTGGGGTAAGATTTTTAGTTCCAATATATGCGTATTAGCCTGCAGCTTTAGAACATACAATATTCCTTGGATTAATAAAAATGCCAGCTGTAGAAGTCGTTACCTTTTTCCCTCTTCCGGTTTTGAAAGCCATCTCACCCATCGGGTCAAAGTCTCTTGCCCGAGCCTTCCAGAGCAGAGATTATAGAAAACTTCCTGATGATGGTGTTTGGAGAATATCTGTTCCCCGTTGAAAATTCCAGATTGATGAAGGTGTTTTCAATTCGATGGCCAAGAGTATAAAGGAACTATCTGAAAATTTCTGGCTAAACGGAAGTATCTTGTATTAAATATAGTACGAGATATTACCGGTTATTAATCACAAAT
This sequence comes from Eretmocerus hayati, assembly GCA_029851415.1. Lineage (NCBI taxonomy): Eukaryota > Metazoa > Arthropoda > Insecta > Hymenoptera > Aphelinidae > Eretmocerus > Eretmocerus hayati. Next base: position 50,188,402 of record CM056743.1, read on the forward strand.
TTTCAGATAGTTCCTTTTCACTCTGGGCCATCGATTTTCTGTTGCGGGTGTCAAGTTACAGGTTTGAGATCCAAGGGGCCTTAGATCTTTTTTTAGAACTAATCTCGTTTCCCGATGAATGAGTCGTCAAGAGTACGTCCGAGGATAGTAGATTTCCCGAGATTTCCAAGAAATTCAAGATGTTGAGACAACTTTACGTCGTACTCAAGTATCATGATTAATAAAACAAGTGAACTCTAGTAAAAATATTGATTAGCAAAAATGAACCGGGTGTTCATCTCCTTAACTTACACGATTCATACGTCAAAAAAGATGTTTTTTGGAAAAATAATCGATTATTGTTTGGAATGACTTTACCTAGAGGACTTCATATTGTATTTAAGATTTCGTTTGGATTTCTGCACTGTCACTTATTTCCCCATTACACAACTCATCGTCGAGCGACTCGTTTCAAGTTGCGTAATAGAAGGAAGTCCTCAAAGTCCACCTGTGGGAGTGTTATTGGGTTGCTGAGTGTCACTTGAAAAGTATCCATTTTATCGAAAAAAATGTGTGGTTTCATGACTTGCATGGTGTCCAAGATACACAAACACATCTCTTTACAGTTTTTCAGAGTATGCGTCTATTTCAGGTATAAGGCTGCCACAAGATTTGAGACCAGTATTATTGTCGGTATCGAGAATAATCGAAAGGGAGGTCAATCAAAATATTTTCAGGGGAGACCATACCTATGTGTGCAGACTTTGCGTCTCGTAAATATCTCAGCTAGTCTCCTGAGAGTTTCCTTCTCATAAATACTATCATCATCTGAGGCTTTTTTATCATCATTAAATACCATCGTTATCTAAGCACCTTACCTACAGAATTAGTGAATGTGATAGAAGAATTGTCCCCATTCCTTAAAAATTCGAGAATGATTCAAGTACTGACCGACACATCATTTATTTCAACTCGTACGTTTGCAGATAGTTTCTTTACTCTGAGCCATTGATCTGTGGATCTCAAGAACGAGGAATTGTTGACCTCATCACGAGCTTTTTCATAGCTGCTACGTTATGATAATATGAGAGAACCAAAGGTTCGGGTCAGTTTGGGTCGACCCCGAATGATTGACGCTTTTGCAAGCACGATAAAAAGGAGGTTCTGCATTTTTTGTATTCACACGTCTGAGAAATGGCATTCAGTATTCAGTAAAACCGAAATTGTACAGATCCAAAATTTCTCTTGTCCGACCAATTTTGCGAACTATAACTGATTTGATTTTCTTTTAGCTTTATTGGGACGTGTTTATCGCGTCAAACCATGGAAGAAATAGTTAGTTGAACCAGCGGCATTTACCCCGACTTGCACTATTTAAAAGGATGTCGCGGGGTAGGTTCGCAGGTTTGCACTCCCTTATGATGAACTCTCGCAAAATCACTTGGGAAAATTGGGGTAACTTGGCTCTGGTTTATCAAAGTAGTGAGTACCATAGCTCATTTCAGAGGTCTTGAAATGAATTTACAGCTGTGGTACCATCTGAAATTTTGAAGGAGGCCGAAGCTATTAGCGAAGAATCAGAGTCGGGTGAAGGGGGGGGGGGTATACTTACGTTACATTTTACATGATATTTTCCAATTGAAAATTGGTGAAAGACTCTTCAACAGCTATTTCATTTTAAAAATCCGAATTGTATTCAGAAGAGGAAAAATCAAAACGCGTGGTCGTCATATCAAGGGATGTGAGCTTTGATATCTCAGGAAGATAGAAGCACATAGCTGTCGGAATATAATACTTCAGTCAAATTGATTTGACTTGCTGGATGAAATACCAAAATGCGACAGACCCGTGTATAAAATAAAAGTTTGTAAGATCCGCTAGCAGAATCCTTTTCCAAGTTTCTTTCTGGATTCTCAAAATATTAATCTCAGCTGGAGCTCTAAAAATGTTCTACCTCTAACAATTTTTATCTGAATAATTGTGGGAGTGGCCAGCATTAGAGGGCCATTTGATTCAGTTTTTGCTTCTCTTCCGTTGACAATAAAGGAAGATTCCCACTTAGGTGTTGAATAAGAGCGATGCCCAACTGAGTATGTATTATGGAGCCCTCAGTGGAAAATTCAAGCACCATTGCTCTCATCATTCGATAAATAGAGTAAGCTTTCATTGATCAAAACAATATCCTCATGATACCTATGCCATACTGTCAAATTTGCTGCCCAGTGCCTCTCTCCAGTACCGTGGAAACTTTTGAATCCTTCTGTTTTCACTCGAAATGAAAATTTGCCATTGAAAGTGTGAAGATGTTCAAGTAGTTTTGAGTATTTCAATGTGTGACATGTGTCTAGAAACTGATCAAAGCAGATGAATAGGTGGAAATTGACATGGACTGTATTCCATAATTCCCCATCTGTACATTCATGAAAAATATTACTGATGCTGCAAATAAATGCTCAGACTGACTAATTGATGTCTGTGAGACACGATTGCAGAACTCTTAATTTGATAGAAAACCACAACAAAGATTGATCCTGTGTGGGGTGCTGATTCCATAACATTCTGTAACTCGGATCAGCAAGTTTCTTGAAGGAGTTCATTCACCCTTCGACAGTATTTCATCAATGAGGTAGTACGAAACTGAGACATGTAGTCAGAAATGACCAATCACAATTCCACGAAACACTGTTGCTCACTCATTGAGGAATCAAGCTTTTATATCAGTAGTGCACTCATGAGAGTAATAACTACATGAGTATTCTGTGGACTCAATAAAATGATCTCTAACTTTCTGACTAACTGAAAGTACCGAGAATGAATTCCCCTCCGCTGTTTGGTTTCTATCCAGTGCCAGTGTTTCCATTCTTCAGGGTGGAGTAATATATCCAGGAACTAGTCATGAATCGCATCTGAGAATTCTGAATGCATCAAACATGACAATTCAACGCACATCACGTGAAATTGAGCCTCACTGCAAGCGTACAAATTAGAGGTTATTTCCACAAATTTTGTTCTGCCACCGCTTCCTAGATACTGCCGTCGTCGCAGAGCCATCCCGAAACCTGGAGCACTACATTAAAGAGGACTTCTCTTTTGCGGTGCATCCCAGTGCATCCTGGTGCACACATGGGCGACCATAAATTCCACGTCGTCTGCAACGCACGTACCTCTGAAATGCACCAAAATAAATTGTCAAGGCCCGGACGCCGATTCACTAAGTCGGGGCCGGGTCTCATTTCCTGGTGACCATCATTGGATCTTAACACCCTGGGTGAGCTGGTTGTGCCGTTTCCGTAAAATGTTCGCGCGGGCACCAAATGTCAAAACAATAGCAGACGACGCGCGTGCCTTCGCGTCGTCCATGGCATCAGAAGGCTGATGCTTTCTTCTGCCTTTCGTTCTGCCTTGCACTTGGATTTTTTGAATGCACACGAGTACTGAAAGTTCTTATCGCACTTAATATCGTTCTTTATATTGTTAAATTTTACGATGTTTGTGACAATGTCCTGTCGATCAGATCTGCGCAATTAGGTACCCACATTTAAACTGCCGCCACTGAGACGAGCCGATGACTCCCGCGGTCGGCCAGTTCCGGTCATGGGTTGGGGTGGGGGTAGTTATAAACATTCACCCTTTGTGCAAGAGAAAAAGGATGTTTTTGGGAGAAGTAAGGGCTGGACAATTAATTTGGGGTAAAAGGACAATTATCTGATTGATGAAATTGTAGCTAGATCCCTTCTCCGAGCCACCATCACGTCTAGATGTATCGTATTTTTTACGATTGTTTATGCAAAATAGGGGGTTGGACAATTCAAAAGGATCGCGTTTTTGGGGTGGTCTATTCAGCCCCTATCGAATGGTGTGCTTGTTGCGGGTATGTTTGATAATTTTTTTGCTAACTTTTCGGTGCCGAAATCGGCACCTGGACAATTAATTTGGGGTAAAAGGACAATTATCTGATTGATGAAATTGTAGCTAGATCCCTTCTCCGAGCCACCATCACGTCTAGATGTATCGTATTTTTTACGATTGTTTATGCAAAATAGGGGGTTGGACAATTCAAAAGGATCGCGTTTTTGGGGTGGTCTATTCAGCCCCTATCGAATGGTGTGCTTGTTGCGGGTATGTTTGATAATTTTTTTGCTAACTTTTCGGTGCCGAAATCACCTGTGATCTCACCTGTGATTTCAGCTGAGATCTCAGCTGGTTTTTTCTGGCAGGGAGAGACTTTTTCTAATAGAAATTGTAGATTCTGTCATAATTTTTATAGTTTTTACGTTACAGCTGTGAGACACTAATAGTATTTGTAAATCAGGCACCAAATTTTACTAACCAAGGATTAATTTTTATAGCCGAAACTATAGAAATAGGTGGATGAGGCGAGCGGAGAGAAATATTATTTTGATCGAAAATTAATTTTGAATGTATTTCGATATAATACGAATGGAAAAATTTGAACCGAATGATTCGGAGTTTGCTCGTCGAAATGCAAGGTCATATTTAATACGTTCCGGGGAAGTTATCGCGATAATACCCAGATACGAATTGCAGATACCGAGTCCGCAAATAGAGGGGTACGCCTGTATGTACAGAGCACTTCATAGCGCGTGTAGTAAACCTTGTCGGAGTGTGATTAATGAAACGCAGAAAATATCACTTTCGTCGAAATTATTTACAAAAATCATTTTCTTTAAAGGAGCACTACATTTGCGTAATTTAATGAGAGCAATTTAGTGTATCAAACCCATTCCATTTAGAACTGCGCTCAGAAGTCTTCTAGATTATAACCCATGACAATCAATCGTTTTATCATAAATACTCTGAATGACTCATCCATATAAGAAATTCACACGCCACAAATTTGAGTTGTCAAATTATTCAGCATTATTGTTCCTGATGAATCTGCAACTGTACCATATTATGCAGATTCAGATTTGTTAAGATCTTTTACAATTTTGAAGAAATGTAAGCCATGGTGGAAAACAAGGTGAGACATATTTAATTTAATTCGTTCTTGACCTTGAAATCTGACAGTAGTAGTCAATTACGTTTGAAACTACTAAGAGGGTTGCGCATCATAAGACTATTACTTTATGAAATTGAATCTCTTCCTACAATAATGGATGTCCAATGAGATTAAAAGAGAGCTAGGCTGGACAGACTAGTTCATCCAAAATTACACCGTGAATTCAAGCTGTCTCACTTATTCCTTCATACTGAACAAAAATTCTGCCCTTTCAATAGTCACAATCAGAATTATCTGTATCTTGATCATAGATACTGGGGGCCCTGGTTGCATCACCATCAACTTCTTCTTCACTCTCTGGAAGAGTCTGCTCCTTGCTGTCAAGAGCATACTTGCGCCATGGAATTCTGTAAACCATTATGATAAGAATTCTTCAAAGTGAAATATCATAGAACTTGAAACGACCTACCTCTTTTTTTTGTCATAACAATCTTCAACAAATCTGTGTCCAACAACTTTACAATGACCCTTTAGTTGCTGTGATTTTGGAGTATTTTTGAATGCACAAATTAAATGAGTGCACCTCTTATTAGTTATGTTTGGATCAGCAACATACTTGGCTCCCATTTTGAGAGCTTTCCGTCTGATTTCATCTCTTTGAGGGTTCACATATCCACTCAAAGAAAACGATATATCTTCAAAAAGTTTGTTGAATTGCTTATGGAGCTTGAGTCTTTTTGCTGTTGTCTGTGCTGAATGACCTGCTACAGTTTCGGATTCAGACAACAGTTTGCACTTTTGACAAAAACTATCGGATTTAGAACTGCATACCATACAACTCTCCTTATTTGATGATTCCCTATAGTTTGATGTGGGATTTTTAGTAGTAGGGGGCTTTTTCTGAGAACAAGGGCTGTTGATATCATTTTTCTTCCATTTAGAGATAGAACTTTTTTTTGGTGTAGAGTTTGGTATTACATCTCCAAATAAAGTTCTGGAAACAGGTGCTGAACTTTGATGATCTCCCTTTTTCAGAGGGAGATTATTACCTTTTCCAAGTTCATCATCTAACTTAGATTTAGAAGAATCTGAGTCATCGAGTGTATCTAAAAATGTAAAGTTAGTATGATTGAAAAAAGTCGGAATGTATTGTTTTTGTAAGAGAAAAATCATACCTGAGTTAGCCTTGCTAACTTCAGCCTTCTCCTCCATTTGCTCCAAAATTGGCCTTTTTTTGGGCTCACGATTTTCTACCTGTTTTTTTACAAAATTCTCTAATCCTTTTTCTGAAATTTTTTTTTTCAAGTCATCTTTATAGTTAGTTTTGTTGTCAAAAAGCCTGACATACTTGTCTTTCAATTCCTGTACTCCCTTATCCTTATTTTTTAGTTTAAACCGACCAAACACATCAAGTCCTAAGTCAACAGTAACTTCAGTTTTTAAAATAATGAATTCTAGTCCAAACAATTCCCTTGGATTTGCTGATTGCATACATGTGATTTTAACTCTATCAAATTTGAGTTTGATTGTTTCTAGATCCAAATCTCGCTTTGTGAAATGCTGAACTTGAGCTCTGAATTTGCTATTGGCTGCTTCATCATGGGATAAGAACTGGTGATTGACAATGGGTATCCATTTGTCAGGTTCATCTGTAGTGGATGCCTCAACAATCACAATGCAGGAGCGGTAGTTCCCCACTTCTAGACCAGTTATGGATGATGAGTCTTGTAATTGGAAAACTACTGTTGCCATTACTTCATTTGGTTTGGCACAGCGCCATGAAGATTTTGGAGGGTGCTCCAAAAGATTTTTTGAAGGGTACAATGGGTGCTCAGAGGAACAACCAATGATCTTAGCCAACTTGATTAACATGTTGGAGCTTGGAGTCTAAAGAAAAGAAGTGTCGTGGTATGAGTAATAATAGCAATGATTAGGTTAGTCAGTAAAGTAGAGAAAGATTCCATAAGAATGGTTGCTGTATCCGCATTGCCATGAAAAGATTTCACGAGAAAGACAGTTTGAACCAACCAACATATATTCTAATGTTTGGTTTGAACTTACATTTAGGGTGTAGAACAAAACCTAAGCAAGCCTGGGCAGATCATGGCATTGGTGATGGATGATGGGAATGAATGATTCCATCATGTAAAGAGAGAGGCTGTACATAAACGTTGTCTAACAGTTTAAAATTTGAAGAGGTCACTTACGGCGTGTCTACGCAGTGAGTGAGTAGAACAAAGACGGATCGTCAAGAAATTCAAAACAACATGTCATCTGATCACAAGCACTCAAAAGGACTGACCAGACTGACCTATCGACCAGGACTGACCAAGTGGCCCTGGGACTGCCTGCGGGACTGACAAGACTGGACATATAAGGACAAACCACGGACAGAGATGAATCCACGGATGGGAATGGGACCCCCACAACGTCATCATATATCATCATATATGTTATAGTGGTAGCACCTTTCCACCATGGTTGGAACTATAGGTTTATTCATCGGACCTCTCTCTCTTTCTCGCTATGTTAGAAAGAGAGGTCCGATGGGCCACGCCGGCGTGGCCTGGCCTGGCCGCCGTAATCGAATAAACCTTATATGTACCGCGTTGTCCCGTGTTTGTGTTGGCGTGGTTTTTCATGTACGACCATTTCTTTTGTTTACTAAGCGAAAACTTGAATACTTTACTTTGTCTTTGAACTTGATCAAAACTCCAAGTGACAATGTCGTACAAAGGACCTCAGAAAGTGCAGAAGGTGATGGTACAGCCCATCAACCTCATTTTTCGATATCTGCAGAATAGATCTCGCGTCCAAGTTTGGCTATTTGAGAACGTCAATTTGCGGATAGAAGGGCATATTGTTGGATTCGATGAATATATGAATCTAGTCCTTGACGATGCTGAAGAATATCATGTCAAAACGAAGACGAGAAAACAACTTGGCCGGATTATGATGAAAGGAGATAACATAACCCTCATACAAAATACAAACCCCAACGCTAATTAGAAGACCTGCGTGTGCTCTTGCTGTCAATATATCATGGGTCCATCTTTCTTTTTTTTCTGGATGAAGTGCTCAATAAATCTTTGTAGGCTTAAATTTAGATATATCTGGTAGATTTTGAGATGAGAGATGGCAGATAATTTTTTCAGTCATATGACTAATTTAATGTTGAAGTCATTGAGAAGATGCGTGTAATAGATAAGTAGCCATCATGAAGAAGGATGTGTTACCCCAATATTTGATACGATTATTCAAAATGGCTTATGAATAAATAGTTGTACATTTTCTAACCCTGGTGCTATTCAATCTGTTCCATCACACTATGAAGAAATTGTATTGGTATCTCACATATCATTGGTACCCAATCCAGTGCACTCCGTCAAGGCCTATTCCTACTTTGACTAGATTAGGCGGGAACTACCTAAGGCGTAGAACTTGATTTGATATTTTGTTAGCGTTGGATTTCTCTTGCAAACATGCCAGATCAAAGCTTGAGTACATTCAGAATACTTAATCTTGCATGACAAATTTCTCTGTATAATGACCACTGATATTATGTGCAATGACAACTTTCTTATCTGAATCCTCTCATTCATATCTGAATGAAGACCAGATCTGGTGGATGCAGAAATTCCACATGGATTTATCAAAGCTCCCAGTTTCACAATGAAAAAGATCATGTAAGAAGCTTTTGCATCTTCATTGTTCAGATGTTTTTCTTTGGAAATCTTTGACAAGATTGAGACATAATCAAAGGGTAATTTCTCACAAATTTGCTCCCAATTTTACCTAGAACTCACTGTAGAGATCCAAAGATACTAATCGTTCTTACCCAAGAAATAGTGCAAATAAATATTTATGCTCGTCTCAGAGCAGTTTAAAAGGATTAGTCTCAATCCACCATCAAATGATCAAATTCATCATTCTGAAGAATTTTGACCAAAATAATTACTCTCATAAGAATAGAAAGAAATATAGAAAGGATCACTTTGGGGTATTGCTTTGATATTTAATCAAAAGGATTGAAAACACAATAGTGCTCAATTCTACTGAAAATAATGGCTCATTACAATGTTTCCTAAAATCGAGTCAATCAATTGGCTAATTAATTGGGTCATTCACTGACAGTGTTTGAGTGTATCAAAATTAATCATAGCTGTAGACCATCTGAACAATTTCTCATGAGCTACCAAACAGTTTATATGATCCATAACTCAGCTAAGTCTTGACTATGTCAAATGATGTTGATAAATCAACCAATTTTAGCAGATATTGGAATGGGCTATTATTTTCAATTGATGGTCCATTAACTCATCAAAGTACAGTAGACTCAATGACGAAAGCCATAAGTACCAAGTTTCTATTCAATAATGGAAGCCATAAATACCAAGTTGCAATCATTTATTAGAATGTAAAAATTGTTTTCACTCAATTATTTTTTCTGACCAGCAGCAGCTTCATCTTCGCGTTGATATGATTGTAACAACTCTTGCTTCTTGATGGCAATACGTTCAGCTCTTCGTTTACGAGCTTCACGCACCTTCGTGCGACGAGCTTCTGCTTGATCAGACAGCATTTCTGCTCTGGCTTTCTCAGCTTTCTTCTTATGGATGAATTCCATCAGAACTCTCTTGTTCTTGAATACATTACCTTTGGCTTTCATGTACAAGGAATGGTAAAGGTGTCTATCAATTTTCTTGGTTTCTCTGTATTTCTTAAGCAATCTACGCAGTACCCTCATACGTTGAATCCACAGATCCTATAACAAAAATGCACGGATATGGACATTGGGGTAATGAAATGAGTTAGTTTTCTGTTAGAAATAAATGAGGGTCCACCCCAATTGCATTACTTCAGTGGGGTTTTAAAATAGAGGATGGAAAAATCAGCGTACATCATTTCCATGTGATACATAATTTTATGGATGTTGAAGGAAATCTTAAAGACCTGGAAATGTCAGCCCAGAAATTGATAAGAATCCGCAAAATGTGATAATTAGCATGGACAATTATTTATATAGTGACTGGAACTGCCAACATACCTTGTAGCATGGATACAAAATCAGTATTACATATTCATAACACATGAGAAATAATGAAATATTATAAATATGAGCAAACATATCAAAAGTGAGTAATCCAGGTATTGAGGAGTCTTACAAAACTTCCAATCAGGATTGACTACACATGCCTTTATTGGACTGATATATGCATTAGCAATTATCATTGGGAGTGATGAGATTGCTATTTTATTGTTCACAAGTGGTTCATGGTCCCTAAAATAGTTGAAAATTGAAGGAGTGGAAAGCCAAATGATCATCATCTGATAATGATGTATTTTGTATAGAAAGAGCAAAGCTTGTGTTGGTTGTGTAATGAGTAAATGACCAATTCAATCAACACGATAGATAGCAGAAGTAAAATGAACTATGGAGACTGAGTCCTGGTTTATTGAACAAGTCAACTAATATAGTTGCTTAGGCAAAGGACTCTAAGAGTATTTCTAGACAACGCGGAAATGTTAGCAGAATCTTCAAGGGGATGTCGGAGTTCTATCAATATTGTACAGTTACCGACATGGTCGAGTTTTCGGATTTCTCGATGAATTTTTGAGATATCAAAAAACTAAAAAGTAACGCCAATTCTGTGAGCCATACAGAATCGGCGTTACTTAGTAGAATCCCGATATCTCGAAATTTCATCGAGAAATTCGAAAACTCGTCAATGTTGGTATCCGACGTCCTCTTAATGTCATCATTGGATAAATGTTCAGAAAAATCATTGACAATCAAAGTCATAGCTCAATAATCAATACGATTAATCATTGATTTCAGGAAATAAATGAACAAAATATCTACCATTTTTATCATCTTCCAAGATGGGAGCAAGACAAAATGCTGAGGAACTCTGCTAATTAATTCATTCACACTAAGTTATTGAGTTGAGAAGCTCAGGGACAAATGATGAGTTCAGCATACGTTTCTATTTAGATCCAGAAGAAACATGTTGACATATGTCAAATATACTCAAATCACTTCTCTGACCAGATACTTGCTTACAAGTATTCTACGTATTTTAAAATGTCAGAAAGCTCTGAATTCATCTCACTGAATGCACACAACTGATACCAAGGTAAATTGTAAAAGCTGCAGGTACTTTGACCGGGATAGGTACACTCGGTTATCACTTGATCACGCTGTACAAGTTGAATATTCATTGATTGAGGACTCACTTTTTGAGGTGTGCGTGCATTTGCTGTACCTTTCCTTTTACCGAATCCACAGTGACGACCTTTGCGTCTTGCCTCAGTATTTTTGCGTACTCTAGCTCTAGAATGAACTGCTACAGGCTTTTTAATGATCAAACCATCTTTGATTAATTTGCGTATGTTTTGGCCTGAAAATAAATCATGAAGATGAATAGAACTGCAAAAGAGATGTAGCAATGCAAGTTATGGAACTTACGAGAGTTGGTGTTTGCAATTTCATTGATTTCATTAGGATCCAACCATACTTTTTTTTTCCCACATCGCATTACAGAGGCTGCTAGCCTCTTTTGTAGCTTGAGAGAGCTAGAAGAGAGAAATAGGTTATGTTGATGAAATGGTCATTTTAGATTTTAGAATTCAATTGCTCATGATATATCCAGGGTGCAGAGATACAAGAGTCAGGAGATAGTCATCTGAATGTTGCATGGAAAACACGAAAAAAAAAAGAGTGAAAATAAATCGAATACTAATTGGCGTGCCATGTGGCAGCTCATTTGACATGGGCCTAAAAAATACTTGCAAAGGGATTCAATCCTCTTCATGACTTTTATTTGCAAAACTTCAAACTAACAAAAGGTGTATCTAAAATTGGATAAACTTATTAAAATGTGTCAAAAAAATGACAGTAACGCAATACCTCATGGTGGATCACGAAGCTCGTCTTCCACCGTAAAGGAAGGTAATTTGCTGTGGAAGCCGCGAGCAGGCCGCCACACTTCCGTATTTTATACCACTCTAGTCAAATGCTCACTAGGACTCGGTTAGTCAACGAAGTTTGAAAAGTTTGATTCAAATTCAACACATGGAATTATGGTTTGAACATTCTGATCTTTAGATGCTCGAATTGGAGAATGAAGATATCGATGACGTAAATAAATAAGATCTCATAAACAGTATGCTTGTTATGAAACGACGCCACATGTAACTTATGATGTAAAAAGTCTTTTTGACCGTGTAAGATGTAAAATAAAAATAAAAAATGAATGAATAAATACTTACTTATCCAGTAAGAATTTTTCCGTGAAATTCATCCATTGGATGTCCGCATGGTGATAGTCACACTTTAAACCTTATAGAGGCGGCACTTTGTGTGTGGTTTGTGTGGTCAAACCCACACTCGGGCTACTTGAGAAATCAATAGTTAAGAGAAATTGTTGCAAATTTCTATCTGGGGATATCGATTGAATCCTGATACCGTGAGCTTTACAATTAAATCAGATAGTACTAACAATTTTTTTCTGGTAGATTTACTTTGGAGACGATGAATGATTGCTCTTTCAACTTCTTGCAATACCTAAAGTCAATGTTGGGTTTTTGGATGCTATTAATTGTCTAATGTACACTGAGAAAAAATTTTTGGTCATACGGCCTTGCGTTTTGTCGTACGATCAAAAAGTGGTATAGCCAGGAGAGCAATACCGATTTTGTCATTACCCCAATCCATCTGATCGGTTTGGCAGTTTGGTATTACTGCTAGAATAAATAAACGTGGCCCATATATTTCAAATGCTCTGATACTTGATGGATTCGCAGTCACATTACGGCTATTTTGCCACAAAAGGTACACATTTTTTGCATAGAATGGTACCGGTAAAGAGATAAATATAATCGAAAGATTTTTAGGTTATTTTCATGTAATAACAAAATCATTTTGCTGTGGTGACAATCCAGGATTGGTCTGACGGCAATACCACGTAACAATACAGTCGTATTGTGCTGACGGCAATATTTTATTCTCAGTGTACCTCAAAGTCATCCTCCGAGAGAGATCGTTTATAGTTTTTTGAACACGAAAATACTGCCATGACAAAGCTAGTAGATTTATATTGCCTCTCTAGCGATGGATATAAAGAGTGTTACGATTCGAATTAGCTACACATGCATTGTTTAAATGGAGTAAGATACGCAGTTTTCGCAAAAAATGCAGACAGATTTCTTTCCAGGGATTGAAGTCGTTGATCACAATCAACCTCGATCAGAAACTGTTGTTATGGAAGTTGATTCTTACATCGCCTACGTATACGTATGAAAAAAATTCCCCACATGGATTAACCACTTGTAAGTGGTAGAAAGTAAGAAAGTAGAAAATTCGCTACTTGGTTAACCTACTTGGATTACCACTTAGACCATTTTGGTAATTTGGACCATTTCGTGCCCATTTAGCCCAAGTAGTGGTGAAAGCCTTGTCCCACATAGACCAGGTGGGTAGAAACTTACGTGGGATTTTTTTCTACGTGAAATATGTGAGGAAATCCCAGAAACGTTTGACTTTTGGCCCCTAAAAGTGAAATTACTGAAAAACACTGTGTACATCTCTGAAATTTTTCATACAACTTCTTTGAGGGCTCCAAAAAAAAACCTCTCATGTGGATCATATCTGAAAAAATTCGCTAAACGACTGACAGAAGAAAGTCTTGCGCCACATTTTGGGAATTTTTTTAAAATTCGGTCCGAAATTTTCATTGACTGGGTGAGCGCCGGGAGTTGGCCGGCCGGGGATCTCTTATAGAATAGTTGAATGGATGTTAAAGATTCTCAACTTTTACAGTTCATAATTAGGATCGCCCAATGGTAATGATGAGGGCTTGAGGCCTATCGAAAGGTGGCAAAAACACACCAAGTATTGAAGAGTCTCGGTCCTACCAGATCCCATCATCCACTGGCATACAAGATGCAAATATTAAATACGATCTTAGTCATTTTAATCAAAATCTGGAGTGTTTTTGAACTTTTTGAGTGATTTTATGGAACGTTTCGTGACGACTTCGTCCATATACAATTTTCAATTGTCTCCATTCAAACAGATGGTACTCTCAAACGCGCTAGAGTCCGAGCGTAGCGAAATGGATATGGTTCCCTGGTTCTATTGTCTACTATTTCTCGGTATTTTGGAGTGCATCCGTTGGTTACAGCAAATGTACACCACCGAGAACTGCGTAAATATACCATGAGTAACACACTAATTTCATTCCGGTTGAACGCAATTCCTTGATTTTCCCGTTGATGTACATGGACCTGCAATAGGTCGATTTCTTCGTTTTTGCACGAGTAACACAATGAGTTTATCGGGAAGTCCCTCTAGAATACGCTAAAAAGTGTATGAGCCTGAGAAGAAGAGTAATGAGTTTTCATCGAAATGGAGTGACAGACCGTCCAATGCGTGTCACGGTTGAGTATATCGATGTACATCTTCCTGGAAGAAAAAAATCATAACTTTGGATCATAAGAAACATGCCTGCGAAGTTATAGAACGTGCTGTGGTACGCTAAAACCATGTAGACTAGGCGAAATCGGCGCCACCGCTGGAAAAATTATTCCCATTGGATTTTTTTGCGGGATCCCCTCCGGAAGACCCTCCTGAATCCAAAAATGCATGTGGCCAGTCGAAATTCGAATGCAAAATTGTTTAAACTAAAATTGTTTAAACAAATTGTCTGTATAAACTTTTTCGGTCCCAAAGCAAGTTTTTAAGGTTATTTGGCCTATTGTAAACAGAAAGTCTCTCTTGTCATTTTTCTCTAAAATCCATCGTTTTCGAGCTGTGAGCGTTTCAAAGTTGAAAAATTGCGAAAATCGCGATTTTCAGCGATCGATTAGAGTGAGAAAAACGTAAAAATCTCATGTTGCCAAAGCGGAAGAATGTTGATTGAGATGTCTTTAACAATGTCCAATAGCAAAAATTCATGTTTCCGAGCGATAACCCTTTGTTTTTTCAATGTTAACAATGGGTAGTTGCGCACGCTGTAGCCATAGAGATGCAGCGGTGGCGGGCTGCGCGTCGTCTGCTTGCTCGTGCCGATATCCTATGCTATAGCGTGCGCAACTACCTATTGTTAACATTGAAAAAACAAAGGGTTATCTCCCGGAAACATGAATTTTTGCTATTGGATATTGTTAAGGAGATCCCAATGAACAATTTTCCACTCTGGCCACATGAGATTTTTGAATTTTTCGTAGTGTTTTCAGTCGTTGAAAATCGCAATTTTCGCATTTTTTCAACTTTGAAACGCTTATAGCTCAAAAACAATGGATTTTAGAGAAAAATGACAAGAGAGACTTTCTGTTTAAAATAGGCCAAATAACTTTAAAAACTTGCTTTGGGACCGAAAAAGTTTATACAGACAATTTGTTTAAACAATTTTAGTTTAAACAATTTTGCATTCGAATTTCGACTGGCCACATGCATTTTTGGATTCAGGAGGGTCTTCCGGAGGGGATCCCGCAAAAAAATCCAATGGGAATAATTTTTCCAGCGGTGGCGCCGATTTCGCCTAGTCTAATGAGAGCTTAACGAATTTTGAGAGTTGGGCCGAGTGACACGTCATTTAGTCGATTTTCGGGTATTTTCTCGCACTTGAGCGGCTCTCGAGGCGGCTCTTCCTCAATAGCATCGATGGCTCAGTGGTAACGATGGTGGCATGCAAACTCAACATTAAGCAGAGGCGCGTGGGTTCAATCCCCGGGTAAGGCAATTTTACAAATAATTGATAAGGTTTTTTCAGCTGAACCGTGAAGATTTGTTTGTTGGATATCTCCAAATAATTAAAAACTCTTCCTGAATTCTTCTTTCATTGAATAAACGAAATAAAGAACTCCTCGCAAACGTTTCAAGAACCCTTCCAGAACCCTGTTCGATTACTTATTGAACGTCCCAAGAACCCCTTTCGAGCATTCCAAGAAGCCGGCGAGGGGTCATTTCGGTGGCGCATACAAGAACCCTTTCAGAACTCTTCAAGTACCAGTTGTAACATACTTCTGGATTCTGAAAGTATTCTTCAAAAATTCTGTAAGGATGTTGTTGCTTAGTAATAAAATTATATAATTTTCTCAGATTTTTCCTTCGACCTTTTTTCCCCCAACTTCCAGGGGGTACATTACGGAGACGAATGGTGGTCACTGGGAGCCCATTACGAACTTTAGAGTCGAGTGAAGGTGTTCACAGTCACTCACTCGCATCCAATTTCAGTCGAATTAAATTGAATATTTGATGATATATGACATACCCTTACACTTACAATTACTTCTTTTTTTTATTTGGAACGAAAAAATGCATTTTATTCAAATTGATTGTACTGGAATATTGTATGTGAGTTGGTGACTGTGAGCACACTCACATACAAATGTGGTGTGAATTTCAGTGCAATTGAGTCAAATAAAGTACATTTTTTTGTTTCATCTTGAAAATAAAAATTATTGTAAATGTAAGACAATCAAACATTCAATTCGATTTGTCTGAAATTGTATGTGAGTTGGTGACTGTGAACACAACCTTTCGACTCTAGAGTTCGTGATAGGCTCCCTGGGGAGTATTCCTATTAAAAAAAAACTTGTGATGGACATTACAGTGTACATTATGATGTTTCATGAGATGGTCATCGTGATGGAATTTATTACAATATCCATCACGATGGATATTGTAATAAATTCCAATAACATTGCGTAATGTTTTTTGTGATGTTTAGGTCATGTCCAGAAACTTGTGATGTCAATGCAGCAGTAAATTTTGTGATGACTCGCCAATGAATTTGTGATGTTCTTTTGTGATTTTCAGGTCTTGACTAGAAACTTGTGATGTCAATTCAGTAATATTTTTTGTGACGATCAATGAATTTGTGATGTTCAGGTCATGACGAGAAATAGTTCTGAATTGACATCGCAAATTTCTCGTCATGACCTGAACATCACAAAATTTATTGCCAAGTCATCACAAAAATTACTGCTGCGTGGACATCACAAGTTCCTGGACATGACCTGACATCACAAAAAAACATTACAAAATGTTATTGGAATTCATTATAATGCCCATCGTGATGCCGATCACATGAGACATAATGATGTACATTTTGATGTCCATCACAAGTTTTTTAATAGGGTTTTCAAATTTCAAGTTTTGGTTCCAATTTTTTTCAATCGCGTTGCAACGCATTTAAGCCGATTAATCCGGAGTGGCGAAAGTCATCCCGGGCGAGTGACCCAAAGTCTTCCCGGACGACTGGAAGATTCAAGAAATAAAAGAGAAGTGACAAGTTTACGTTCAAAGTTTTGTTACAAATGACACCTTGGGTGCCCAAAGTCACCCCGGATGACCCGAAAAATGACAAGTTGTTTACATGATCGTTAGAAGTGGCAGCTGCCCACCAAACAGTGAATGTCACCTCAACGTTTCTGTAACGTCGCAATTGCACCCTCGGAACGTTCCGTAAATAGTCGGAAACCCCGTTGCTGGAACGTTTAAGGAACGTAAAATGTCTACGAGATGTCTGTTGTCTCAACGTTTCCAGCACGTTTCTGGGACGTTTCAACGGTTTTTCAAACAGTGCACTAACGTTTCCGAGATGATTTTTGTGCAACCAAGACTTAGACAATTTTTTGTTAAATAAACAAATAAATTGTTTCTAAAATTTTGTGTCTCGCAAATTATCAGCTCCATCCTCGTTCAATCCCATCGATTGCGCTCAATCAGAAACATATCCACTTAGTACGAGAAAGACGGTGAGATTGTGCTTGAATGCAACAAGAGCCAATTAACAACAATTTATGAAAAAACAATCCATTTATTTATTTATATTCACAACGTTCAGAAACGTGCTGGAATAACCTTGAGACAACAGACATCTCGTAGACATTTTACGTTGCTCAAACGTTCCAGCAACGGGGTTTCCGACTATTTACGGAATGTTCCGAGGGTGCAATTGCGACGTTCCAGAAACGTTGAGGCAACATTCACTGTATGGTGGGCTACGGAAGCCGAAGTGGCTCACCGGTAAGTTACCGACCGGTGGCGCAAATCACCCACCGGTTGGTGATTTTTCAACAACCAACCGGTGGGTGGTGGAAAAAATTGAAAATCGTAGTTTTTGCGAGCAATGCGTGATTTTCACGCAAACAAATGCTTTCCCCCTGTCATACGATGAGAAGGGCACATGATAGCCGTGTTGGAGTGAAGAAAATCGCTTTAAAATTTGTCTTGCCCGGGATTTTGTGATTTGTGTCGAGCCTAACCTACACAAAGTATGTCTTCACATACGTTTGACATACATCTGCACACAACTCGATTTGAGGCTCATATTTTTGACCCAGGGATCCAAAAATTTTGGGATAAGGTGATAAGTGTACCTAATACGCCCCCACTGGCTTAGCTTTACTCGCCGCTACGCGGCTCGTGCGTAAAGAATCTCACCAGTGCGTAAAGACTCACACTCGTGTGTAAAGATTTTCACTCGTGCGTGGATTTACTTTTCGACATCGTTGCGTAATATACTATTTTGGCACCGTTTTCACTAAACGTAATTTCGTCGGCGATTTCTGAAGTGTGCAAAGACGAAAAATGCAACAACTCACTTAATAATTTCTGGGAGACGCAGAAACCATCCGGGGTCGATCCAAAATTGATTCCCTTATCATTTAATTAATATGAAGAAATGAAGGTAGGCCTTACGTATGGGGGCAAATTAGGCACACCCTTTCTCGAGCTTGCGGGAAATCAATATTTGGGGAAATCGTGACAGCTCGAAATAAGACTGAACAGTTCGAAGTTGAGAGCAAAGCTGAACCAGTGGGGGCGTATTAGGCACACTTATTACCTTTTACCAAAATTTTTGGATCCCTGGGACAAAAATATGAGCCTCAAATCGAGTTATGTGCAGATGTATGTCAAACTTGTAGGTTAGGTTTGACACAAATCACTTTATCCCGGGCAAGACAAAGGACCCCGCCATAAATGATAGGATTTTGGCTTTCAGCGAATTTGACCGAATCGGCAATCAATCGATAGAGCTCGACGTGCTGAGCAAAAGTCTCCATAGCCGCTAAACCCGAAAAATTCTCGTTTTCGAGTGATTTGGTTGCAAAGTCGCAGATTTTACCGAGCCAAAATAGGGTTATGGCATCAATCGAACAATAACATATACGTTCGAATTCGTTCGGCTCGCTTGGTATTTGCCAGCTAAATACCTCTGATGAAGCAAGAATCTTTGTATTACACGCGATTTGATAATCCTCTCAAAAGAATCTTTCACTGTCGCCATTCTCGCGGGATATTTTCAAAGTCCGCACAATCGAAACGCTTCGAAAGATTTTGACATTTCAAACGGTCTGCGGGACATAGTTATATATAATCAAGGCAAATGCGGATGACGAGTTTCATCATCAACGAGATACATACAATATTTAGAGCTCACACCTCACGCAAGGGTGCGTTGAGAAGAGCGTTTTCCTGCTGGATGGTTGAAAAATACGTCTAAGCTCTCAGTACAACTTTGAAACAAAATCATTGAATCTTTTTTTCCGAACTGTTTATCGTTTGAAGGTAACGAGATTTTCACCTTTCTAGTGTGCGGGGGCGGGAGGGGGGCCTACAGACATTTGAAAAGATCTTATGGGATTTCAGAGAGATATTCGTTTCGAATTTTGGGTGGTGATTGAATTCCGCGTCGTATCGCACTCGGCTCGAACATACGAAAATCGAATCAGGCCCAACTCTATATCGGTAAAGGTTGCGAAGATCGTTTTAATTTTTTTTTCCGGGATCGCGGATTGAGACTTGTACGGTTATTTGAGTAGACGCCCATTGATTTTCGAAAATATATTCGTTTCAGCGAGATGATATCAGGAATGAGAAGTCAATTAAGTACTCTGTTGAAACCATGTGAAGCATCGAATTCTTTTTTCTCAAAATAGGTGCGATCTGACAGACAATGTAATCGTCGTTTGATAACCAAGAGATATTGCATTCTGATTTTCGATAGATATATTCTCGAATGTACACTACTGGTCAAGAGTGTAAATACACCTGTGGTGATTTCTAGAGTTAGACATTTCAGAGCGTACTGGTCGTACAGACCTCTCCGCGATTGTATTTTGTAGCTTACCACGAACACTTTTGAAGCTATTTCCTATGTATTTTCTGTCTCGCGCATTATATCAGAGATACACGGGTCAAAGGTATAACTTTTTCGCCTTCTTTCAGCGAAGGTACGTGACCTTTGTCGATATAGAGTTGGGCCTGATTCGATTTTCGTATGTTCGAGGGGAGTGCGATACAACGCGGAATTCAATCACCGCCCAAAATTCGAAACGAATATCTCTCTGAAATCCCATAAGATCTTTTCAAATGTCTGTAGGCCCCCCTCCCGCCCCCGCACACTAGAAAGGTGAAAATCTCGTTACCTTCAAACGATAAACAGTTCGGAAAAAAAGATTCAATGATTTTGTTTCAAAGTTGTACTGAGAGCTTAGACGTATTTTTCAACCATCCAGCGGGAAAACGCTCTTCTCAACGCACCCTTGCGTGAGGTGTGAGCTCTAAATATTGTATGTATCTCGTTGATGATGAAACTCGTCATCCGCATTTGCCTTGATCATATACTATGTCCCGCAGACCGTTTGAAATGTCAAAATCTTTCGAAGCGTTTCGATTGTGCGGACTTTGAAAATATCCCGCGAGAATGGCGACAGTGAAAGATTCTTTTGAGAGGATTATCAAATCGCGTGTAATGCAAAGATTCTTGCTTCATCAGAGGTATTTAGCTGGCAAATACCAACCGAACCGAACGAATTCGAACGTATGTTATTGTTCGATTGATGCCATAACCCTATTTTGGCTCGGTAAAATCTGCGACTTTGCAACCAAATCACTCGAAAACGAGAATTTTTCGGGTTTAGCGGCTATGGAGACTTTTGCTCAGGACGTCGAGCTCTATCGATTGATTGCCAATTCGGTCAAATTCGCTGAAAGCCAAAATCCTATCATTTATGGCGGGGTCCTTTTAAAGCGATTTTATTCACTCCAACACGGATATCATGTGCCCTTCTCATCGTATGACAGGGGGAAAGCATTTGCTTGCGTTAAAATCACGCATTTCTCGCAAAAACTACGATTTTCAATTTTTTCCACCACCCATCAGTTGGGGGTTGAAAAATCACCAACCGGTGGGTGATTTGCGCCACCGGTCGGTAACTTACCGGTGAGCCACTTCGGCTTCCGTAGTGGGCTAATCCAATTAAGTCATTCAGGTGACGATCGAAGGCTTGCGTACAGATAATTCTCATCATCCAAAAAATATTTTTCAGTCAACTCTTTTTTTCCTTGAGTACTTATAATCTTGGAATATCCATCTATCGAAGTTGCGATCGTCTGCAGCTGTCTGTAACTCTGCATGACCAGTCTGCGCGAAAACTCATATTGAGGCGATATTGTGGCAGTAGTGTGGAACGTGTCGTTAGGGCGCCACGGAGTTAGGGCAGAGTTATAGTCCAGTCCGCCACGGCCGATTCGTTGGTCCAAAGGGGTAAAGTTGTGAAATTAACATATTGTGTAGATCAGAACTAGAAACTAACAGTTCTAAGAATGCAGACACGAAAACCCCACGGTTTTCGAGAAAATTGATTGTTTATTAACAATTTTGCAAACCGGACATGTCCATTGGGGTAAAGTGGGGAGTCGACGGATTATGAAATTTGTCAGTGAGTAGAATGCAGGGTTGAAAATGCAGACAGATCAGTTCATAACTCTATGAGGCAGACAGGGGTCAAAGGTCAATTTTTCACACCTCTCCGAACAAAAAATCAGTAATTTGCTTTATAACTCGGAATCCGTGCGTTTTAGCGAGATTTTGCTAGGGAGCTTTTTTGAAGATCTCATTGAGATCTACAAAATTGGTGATATTGACCATTGCTCAGAAATCCTTTGTTTCTGAGATATAAGCAATCTTAGTTCCAAGGATAAACGTTTTTCGATCCTAACTCGGGATTTATGCGATGAGATGAGATTTTACAGGAATACTTTTCTATAGATCTTTCAAAGACCTACAAATTGAGTTATCTTGACCGTTGCTCAGAAACTCACCAATTCTGAGATATAAGCAAAAGTAAGTACGGCAATGGAATCTTTTCGTCATAACTCGAGATCTATTCGGTTTGATGAAATTTTGTAAGAATACATTTTTGAAGATCCATCAGAGATCTACAAAATTGGTCATGTTGACCATTGCTCAGAAATCCTTCCTTTCTGAGATATAAGCAATGTTATAGTCTCAAGGATAAGCGTTTTTGATCCTAATTCGGAATTTATGCGATGATATGAGATTTTACTGGGATACTTTTTCAAAGATCCTCCAAATACCTACAAAATAAGTTATCTTGACCTTTGCTCAGAAACTCACAAATTCTGAGATATAAGCAAAAGTAAGTTCGGCAATGGAATTTTTTTCATCCTAACTCGAGATCTATTCGATTTGATGAAATTTTGTAAGAATACATTTTTGAAGATCCATCAGAGATCTACAAAATTGGTCATTTGGACCATTGCTCAGGAATCCTTCGTTTCTGAGATATATGCAAGGTTAGTCTCAAGAATAAAACTTTTTCGATCCTAACTCGGAATATATGCGCTGTGATGAGATTTTACAAGAATACTCTTTCAAAGATCCTGCAAAGACCTACAAAATAAGTTTCCTTGACCTTTGCTCAGAAACTTACCGTATCTAAGATATAAGCAAAAGTAAGTTCGTCAATGGACCTTCTTTTCCTTTAACTCGAGATTCATCCGATTTGATGAAATGTTTTAAGAATTCTTATTCAAAGATCCTTCAAAGAGCTGGAAATTGGTTTCACCGACCATTTCAAACTTGGAGATAGTTTGGTTCGATGGCAATCCATCACCCAGAAGAGTGGTTGATGTTGTTCAGGAAGAAAGTGGCACCGATGAAACGAATTGTATGGATAATGATGAGGGAGATGATTTTGAACAAATGCCTGATGATTCTGACGAGGATGATTGATAGATGTTAGAATTTTGTATGAACATGATCCACAGAAAATATGGAAGAATAAAATGTGATACTATTCAAGCGATAGTAATTATTGTATTAACTTATGTAGAAATTTTCCCCACCACACACGCCTTAATCATTTTTCCAATAAATTGCATTAGATCCGAGATAGACCCCGAAAATTTCTATTGTCACCTCTAGTATTGTACATATTTCATGAAGGGTAGATTTCTGTACACGGGTAATAGACTCAATATTGTGAATTTTAGAAGAATTTTCAAGAATTTTAGTGGAATTCCCAGAATGTGAGTTAGAGACATTAGAGAAGTCATAAATAGGAAATAATATTGTTCATATCTCAGCACTAGTAGATTTCTGAGAAATGGTCGGTGAAACCAATTTCCAGCTCTTCGAAGGATCTTTGAATAAGAATTCTTAAAACATTTCATCAAATCGGATAAATCTCGAGTTAAAGGAAAAGAAGGTCCATTGACGAACTTACTTTTGCTTATATCTTAGATACGGTAAGTTTCTGAGCAAAGGTCAAGAAAACTTATTTGTAGGTCTTTGCAGGATCTTTGAAAGAGTATTCTTGTAAAATCTCATCACAGCGCATATATTCCGAGTTAGGATCGAAAAAGTTTTATTCTTGAGACTAACCTTGCATATATCTCAGAAACGAAGGATTCCTGAGCAATGGTCCAAATGACCAATTTTGTAGATCTCTGATGGATCTTCAAAAATGTATTCTTACAAAATTTCATCAAATCGAATAGATCTCGAGTTAGGATGAAAAAAATTCCATTGCCGAACTTACTTTTGCTTATATCTCAGAATTGGTGAGTTTCTGAGCAAAGGTCAAGATAACTTATTTTGTAGGTATTTGGAGGATCTTTGAAAAAGTATCCCAGTAAAATCTCATATCATCGCATAAATTCCGAATTAGGATCAAAAACGCTTATCCTTGAGACTAACATTGCTTATATCTCAGTAAGGAAGGATTTCTGAGCAATGGTCAACATGACCAATTTTGTAGATCTCTGATGAATCTTCAAAAATGTATTCTTACAAAATTTCATCAAACCGAATAGATCTCGAGTTATGACGAAAAAGATTCCATTGCCGTACTTACTTCTGCTTATATCTCAGAATTGGTGAGTTTCTGAGCAACGGTCAAGATAACTCAATTTGTAGGTCTTTGAAAGATCTATAGAAAAGTATTCCTGTAAAATCTCATCACATCGCATAAATCCCGAGTTAGGATCGAAAAACGTTTATCCTTGAAACTAAGATTGCTTATATCTCAGAAACAAAGGATTTCTGAGCAATGGTCAATATCACCAATTTTGTAGATCTCAATGAGATCTTCAAAAAAGCTTCCCAGCAAAATCTCGCTAAAACGCACGGATTCCGAGTTATATAGCAAATTACTGATTTTTTGTTCGGAGAGGTATGAAAAATTGACCTTTGACCCCTGTCTGCCTCATAGAGTTATGAACTGATCTGTCTGCATTTTCAACCCTGCATTCTACTCACTGCCAAATTTCATAATTCGTCGACTCCCCACTTTACCCCGATGGACATGTCCGGTTTGCAAAATTGTTAATAAACAATCAATTTTCTCGAAAACCATGGGGTTTTCGTGTCTGCATTTTTAGAATTGTTAGTTTCTAGTTCTGATCTACACAATATGTTAATTTCACAATTTTACCCCTTTGGACCAACGAATCGGCCGTGGCGGACTGGACTAGTTAGGGCAGTATGAGGGAGAACCCGTACGGGCCCCGGCCGCAGCTAAGCGTCGCATGCCCGATTCTTTCCCTCAGACTACTCATCTCTGGCGTCACTCTCACGACCACTCACGACTGAGGGTCCCTCGGTCGCTCCTCTTGAGCAGCGCGCAGGCGATGGCTGTAGTCTGGCCAGAGATGAGTAGAGTCTGGCTGTAGCCACCGCTGGCCACCGCACCGCACACTTTTTTGCGTGTATGGTGGCGCGGCGTGGAAGTCTGGAACGCCATGGGCCTTGTTGCTGTCTGCTGTCTCTCTCGCACTCGTGGCTGCTTGGCTAGCGAGAGCGTCGATCGCGATGTTTTGAAGGCAAATCTTCATATACCTATATAGGTTTCAAGATGGGATGGCTCGTATTCAATTATTCTTAAGGCGATGCGGTCACCGTGCACGCTGAACTTTGTTCACAGAACTCTCAAAATCTTTTCCATTATGGGCTAAACGACGAGTTATCCAGGCTTTATTATCATCTAACTTGGCCTGGATAACTCTTCGTTTGGCCCAAATCGGACTAGATTTTGAGAGTTTTGTGAACGAAAATGTGCCAATTTTAGGCTGCCAGCTTATATTCGCGGTGATTTGAATCGGGCGCGGGTCTTGTACCATATTCGTCAGTTATCTACTTTATCCACATATCAGCTTGTCACATGCCCATACATTACTCATCTTGTATACATATATATAAGTGCAAATGTATATCTTGTACATACACCGCAAATGTATGTTAAAGTATTTCCGCAATCACTGAAATAATCTTGGGATCTCAGATATTTGTATAAGAGTCAGCAATAATTCCCAACCTCTAGTCACGCCTGGGTACCAACAGTCGTATACCGTCTCGAGACAAAGATATCCGAAGAAATAATGCAGAGAATCTATTATGCTTTTACAAGGAATATGGCGTTTTTCAGGTGAGATTACATTTGGAGATGATTTTATTTTAAAGAGTCAGGTTCATACTCACCCTATCTTTATGGATTCAACATTGAAAAGATTCCAGTACATTTAAAAGTTATATTCCTTTTTCGATGATAGCCATACACTCTAATAATCTTTCTACCTGAAAATATCAATGTTGTGTAAGCTCCTGCCCTACCATTCTGCTATTTGCTTCCGTTCTAGTGCAAGCACAATCAACTCCTTGGATCTACTTATGTAACACTCACAGTTCTTTGTCAATAAGCTCTCTTATTTCTAGGAAGCTCTTTATTGCCTGTCTATGAATAGAATACGAGTAGTTACTGTATTGTTATAATCTCAAATTCTCTTCCTTCAGTCAAGCTCGTATGATTGGTGAACGAGGATCTGGAGCTGGAAAGGGAGGTGGTGGAGGTGGAAGCATTCGAGAAGCTGGTGGATCTTTTGGAAAAATGGAGGCTGCTAATGAAGACCAGTACTTCTATAATCAAGTAATAATAGATACATATGATTATTCTTGGGTCTGCCTCTGTAAACATCACCAATTTTGCTCACTTAATAATTCTGGGACTTTTATCCCTATTTAGCAAAAAGAGCAACTTCAGAAGTTGCGAGATGGATTGCATGACGAAATTTCTTTTCATGAAGAACAAATCAAACGCCATCAAGAAGCTATCAACCGGCACAAAAAGAGGATGGCTGATATGGAAAACCAGTGATTGAGTTCATATGTTTTTGAGCACCTACACAGACTCACCTTCACTTTTTTTGTTTATGATACTTTGTTCTCCCTTGTACTCTTATTTGATACATTTACTTTTGTATTATTTGATATTGAAGTGGGTGGTCAGGAGTTGAAGCTTAATGAGTTAGAATAAAAGAAAAAAAACAGAAGCAGACTGTTGGGTAGTTCTTCTGTTTTCAATCTTCCCGAACAAATTATTTTAACCTCTGTAATGTGTCACTTTTCAAAATACTTATCCCTAACCCAAAGTAAAATTATAGTTGCTAAAATGTTTCCTTAAAATTATTTGTGGGTTATCAAAAGACAGAATTTTCATCTTTCTGTGTAAGTATGCATTTCTACTGGTGTTCCCGAGACTGATGTGCTTATTCAACTGAACCTTGGTACAATCTAACATTGTAATGTATCAAATCAAAGGTCAAACAAAATTCGTTGGGCTTACAATGTATACCTGGACAAGTGTACAGCTTACGAAAATTCGCATCTGTACAAGAATGTATTGTATCATTTTCATTGGCTATTAACATTATACTTTTGACATCAACACAATTTTAGCAGTGAAAATATCCATCTATTAGAGTGAAGAACATTTGAAATTGCTGAAACAGAAAATACTTCTGGAAAACAAAATGATGCAGGAAGAAAGTCGTAGAATGCAAGATAAAATTGACCAATTTAATCGTGAAATTGAGTGGAACTTACAGTTCTTGCAGGACCTTGAAAACCACAAGACCATGGGTAATGGCAGTAGAAAACAAAAGTGAGGAAGGGCCTGGTAATGAGTTTTAAATTTCCTGTGATGGATATAATTTGAATTAATTACATACTATGTCATTGAAAAATGCAAATAAGTAGGTGTTTTTGCATCAGCTTGTCCATTGGAGTCATCAACTTTTAGGAATTGGTACTCAAGCTGGCAAGGTGACCACTTACTGAAAAAAATTCTTTCTGATGGTGTTGTTGTTATATACATATATCAAGAACATACCTGGGTGATTTAAATGCTTTCGAACTTTGATATTTTCCATGATCTCTACAAGGTTTCAGCCAAATGAGGTCAAGATATCACTTTGCTTGACTCCCAGAATCAATGAGAAGTTAGCAAAGTACTTGACCAAGGTAAGTTTGTAGGTTGAAGAGTTTCCCTGGACTTTTGATTAATTTCTCTCCCAAACAAATTTGGTATGTGAGTTTGCGGGACCTCCCTGGATATTGGAATGAATAACTCCTCTACAAATTCCTTCTCTATCCAAAACTTGACACCCACGACGAAAAATTAATGCTATGGCTACTATAATCAATCTTTTGGCTTCAAACTCTTTCTGTAGCTTCTTTGAAATGTTTTGAACTGATCACTGCATGTACCCAGATAAGCGTCAAAAGGTCGAATGAAAAATTTTAAAAAATACAAACGTAAAAAAAAATGCAAAAAATCATCTTTCTCACTAAAAAAGTTCTAGAGGACGCAATTTTTGATGAAATGGGCTGAAAATTTAACTGAGTCATCTCAAGATAAGCCCACCAAACAGCGAATGTTGTCACAACGTTCCTGGAAAGTTGCATTTGCAACATCGGAACGTTCCAAAATTAGTCGGAAAAACCGTCGCCAACCCGTTGGTGCAACGTTGAAATGTCTACCAGATGCGTGTTGCCTCGACGTTCCAGAACGGTTCTGGAACGTTTTAGACATTTTTCTGAGGTTTCACAATGGTTTCTGGAAGGTTTCCCGTGCAACCGATACTTAGAGATTTTTTTGTTAAATAAATAAATAAATTGTTTCTAAAATTCTGTGTCTCGCAAGCTATGAGCTCCATCCCCGTTCAATCCCATCGATTGCACTCAATCAGAAACATACCCACTTAGTCCAAGAAAGACGGTGGGATTGTGCTTAAATGCAACAAGAGCCAATTAACAACAATTTATAAAAAACAATCCATTTATTTATTTATAATCGCAACGTCCAGAAAGGTGCTGGGAACGTTGAGACAACAGACATCTCGTAGACATTTTACGTTGCTCAAACGCTCCACCAACGGGGTTTCCGACTATTTACGGAACGTTCCAAGGTTGCAATTGCAACGTTCCAGAAACGTTGAGGTAGCATTCACTGTTTGGTGGGTTGAGCCAAAAAAAGTTATTCGACACTCAAATTGAACGAATTCGCAATTAGATTTGCATTTGACTACCGTCAACTGGGGTAACTTTGGGACACTTTCGACTTTTTTTGTCATTGTTTTTCGTGAAGCTCGAGAAGGTTACGATAAAACCCACCTCAGCCAGTGACCAATCGGAAGCTTGAGATCTTAGCTTTCAATTGGCATAAGCTAGAGCTCGATTCGAGAACTATTCGAAGGTAAGGTCGTAGAAGCAAAACACTTTTTTTACAAAACCCGGGGTGGGGTGACTTTGGGAAGTTCAACTCATGTTACTTCTGTTCTAAAATAAGGAATCGACCCCTCTGTTCATGAATTAAAAGTCGAAGACGTTAGCTTTCAATTGGTTTTTGGAACGTCCCGATTGGATGTTTCCACGCCGAGTAAAGCTCATTTGGAATTAATCAGCTATTTGGACTCATTTTCAATTTTCATACAAATTTCTGCCAATTCTCGGAAAATTGGTTCGAATAGCTGATAAACTCCAAATGAGCATTACAGTGGAACTTCGATATAACGAACTTCAAGGGACCCGCCTCCGCCTTCGTTATATCGAGATTTCGTTGTATCGAAGTTTTGTTCCAGAACCTCATGTGCAAGCCCTTCTGTGCACAATTTGAGCAAGGAATGGGCTATCTTGGAATATTCGTTTTACATAGAGACCAATGCAGCAGGATTACGCTTTTGCCATTGAAAAAATCTTCAATTTCCCAAATTAGTAGGTCTAATAATATGTTCCGACGCTCGAGAGTTTGTTTGCCCCTGAAAAGGGCCATTTTTGGCTCTGGACAGGGTCGTATGCGTGGGTACGGGCTCAATTCTTGTTAGAATTCTGAGAGACGACTTGTTGTCCTTTGATGTTCATTTTTCTTTTCTCTGCTCAGTGAAGGTTTCACAATCTTAGAAAAAATACCGGGTTGATATCCTCAAAAAAGATTCGAGCGGTGGTCTCGAACCTCGAAATTCGATCGGTCATCAGTGAGCCTCTCATCGGCTTTTGATTCACTGAAGTTTTTGAGGATTTGGTTGACTCATAACTCACTGGGCACACCCTGAATATGATTTTCTACTCTGTGACCGTCATAAATTTCTCTCAGAGACCAGTTCACACTTGATCTCTTACCGAAATTTTACTTTATCTTCCGGACAAAACTTCGTTATAACGAAGTTCGAGTTCGTAATACCGAGGTAATTTAACACACGCGGGGATAGGAAATTCAAGGGACCGTAGCTCTACTTCGTTATACCGAGGATTTCGTTATATCGGAGTTCGTTATATCGAAGTTCCACTGTACTCGGCGTGGAAACATTCGCTCGGGACGTTCCAAAAAGCAGTTGAAAGCTAACGCCTTCGACTTTGAATTCATGACCAGAGAGGATCGATCCTCTATTCCGCAGAACAAAAGTAACATGAGTTGAACTTGGGTCGTCACAAAGTTACCCCATCCCAGGTTTCGTGAAAAGTGTTTTGTTTCTACGACCGTATTTTCGGATAGAATCCTCGAATCGAACTCTAGCTCACGCCAATCAAAACAGGAGCCTCAAGTTTATTCGATTAGTTACTAGCTGCGGTGGGTTTTATCGTAACCTTCCCGAGCTTTACGAACAATGACAAAAAAAGTCGAAATTGTCCGAAAGTTACCCCAGTTGACGGTATTAAGTTTTAAAAAAAACTCATTTTTTAGTATAATCATCGATACTATATAAATACTTCATCAACATGAGTGTCGCGCCGGTGGGGTCTGGACCTGCATGCGTCCTTCGGGTTCCGAGGCCGCAACGCTGTCCACTCGAGCATTCTCGGGCATTTGCGGATTAATTTGCCTTCCTAGGTTTTGGGTTGAATTTTTTGCCCAACACAACTTTTGGTGTGAGCACCCGGGCATTATGGGTTAATTCACCCTCTTAGGTTATGGGATGAATTCTTCACCCGACAGACCTCCCGGTCCGAACTTTCATGCATTTATTGCGGGTTAAGTCGCCTTCCTAGGTTTTGGGTTGAATTTTTGCACAATTTTTCATCCGAACATCCGGGCATTTGCGGGTTGATTCGCCTCGAGGACTGCCGCCCAAAAGCATAAGATAATATCCCGGTCTTACCCGTGGATAATATACAATAATTATACATTACAGAATAATCCTAGATACAGATAATATTATATAATGTCCAATAGATATGAGTGATTCTGGAGCAAGCTGGACAAAACCGTCACCAGGGGGGTCTGGGAAAAATCCGCAAAAATTTTTTTCCATTAGTACTATGTTGAAATAGTACGAAAAAAATTTTTTCAGATTTTTTCGGCCCCCCCTGTGGGCCCCAGGGCCCATGAAAGGGCCATTTTAGGCCCTTTTTTAGCCTATTCTAGGAAAATCATAGCTCCGACGCAATTCAATATTTTTCAACGTACTTGGGCGCATTTTTCTCGTCAAGACTAGTACTTTAGAGAAAAAAATTGTCCAAGGCCACCTAGTGAGACTGACGACTTCTGCCACCTATTTATTGAGAGCAAATTTTAGCGATTTTTGGGCTTGCTTCAAAGTGATGTAGCTCCCACTAGACATGTGATAATCGACTTTTACAAGTAGTCATTTTGAAGGTCTTGAAAATACCTACAATTTGCCCACTTGTAAAAGTCAATTATCGCACTTTTTGTTGGAGCTACAGTCGATACAAGTTGAGCTATTTACGAAAAAGTCGAAAATTCAGGACTCGATTCCAAAAATATATCTCAATTTTTTTTCACCAAACTTGTGCGAAAATGTTCTTTCAGACATCTACTTTTAGTAAAAAAAATTTGGCGGAGGTTATTTTTTTTTTATTTTTTTTGCCGAGCGTTACAAAATGCCGCATTTCGTGGTTTTAGCAAAAACAGCATCTTTGACCACGGTCACATATGCTCCCATCTGGACTGATGTGCACCAATCTGTGTGAAAGTACTCCCCAAAGTACCCCCAAGTACGTGTAAGAAGTTGCGGGGACGAGCCTCCACCCAGGAGCGAGCTGTAGGTTCTATTTACCGTGTCAAAAATAGGCATTATTTTGGCTAACCGAGCGTAAGCGACCGAGAGCATGATTTTACTTGTTCTGACTTACAAATGAGATAATGGGCTAGAATGAGGATCCAAACATACTTTTCCGACTCAAAATGACCATCTGAACACGATTCCAAGGTCAGTTTTGCTCTAAATAGTCGTCCCTCTGCCCCTTAAGAACTTAGATTCTGTCGACGGGTTCTGACACTGTTGAGGCACTAGGCGACATTCTAGAGCTAAACTGACCTCGGAATTGTGTTCAGATGGTCATTTTGAGTCGGAAAAGTATGTTTAGATCCTCATTCCAGCCCATTATCTCATTTGTAAGCCAGAACAAGTAAAATCATGCTCTCAGTCGCTTACGCTCAAATAGCCAAAATAATGCCTATTTTTGACACGGTAAATAGAACCTACAGCTCGCTCCTGGGTGGAGGCTCGTCCCCGCAACTTCTTACACGTACTTGGGGGAACTTTGGGGAGTACTTTCACACAGATTGGTGCACATCAGTCCAGATGGGAGCATATGTGACCGTGGTCAAAGATGCTGTTTTTGCTAAAACCACGAAATGCGGCATTTTGTAACGCTCGGCAAAAAAAATAAAAAAAATAACCTCCGCCAAATTTTTCTTACTAAAAGGAGATGTCTGAAAGAACATTTTTGCACAAGTTTGGTGAAAAAAAATTAAGATATATTTTTGGAATCGAGTCCTGAATTTTCGACTTTTTCGTAAATAGCTCAACTTGTATCGACTGTAGCTCCAACAAAAAGTGCGATAATCGACTTCTACAAGTGGGCAAATTGTAGGTATTTTCAAGACCTTCAAAATGACTACTTGTAAAAGTCGATTATCACATGTCTAGTGGGAGCTACATCACTTTGAAGCAAGCCCAAAAATCGCTAAAATTTGCTCTCAATAAATAGGTGGCAGAAGTCGTCAGTCTCACTAGGTGGCCTTGGACAATTTTTTTCTCTAAAGTACTAGTCTTGATGAGAAAAATGCGCCCAAGTACGTTGAAAAATATTGAATTGCGTCGGAGCTATGATTTTCCTAGAATAGGCTAAAAAAGGGCCTAAAATGGCCCTTTCATGGGCCCTGGGGCCCACAGGGGGGACCGAAAAAAATCTGAAAAAAATTTTTTCGTACTATTTCAACATAGTACTAATGGAAACAAATTTTTGCGGATTTTTCCCAGACCCCCCTGGTGACGGTTTTGTCCAGCTTGCTCCAGAATCACTCATATAGATACATCGATAATGTATCCAATACATTATTGAATAATTATAATAGACAATGTTATATAATATTCAGTAGATATAGAGAGCTTCGCAAGTGCGCGGGAGCATGAGGCGTGAAGAGGAAAGAGAGGAGAAAAGTCCCTCGACTTCCCCAACCGTGTCCGACGATTCCGAAGATCTGTGACGTTGAACTTGCAAAATTTGTCACGCCCATCGCTCTAAAAAAGGACATAAACCTTTGTTACTCGAATAATGAGCAGATGCCGCTCCAAAACCCTATTGCCCATTTTACTTTGACATATGGTGAATTACTATGCACTTCAATGAGGTGGCTGCAACGATTGTTATTTGAGGGGGGAGCTTGGGAAACTTGTTTATAGGCCCTGAAAGCTGATTTTTCCGGTCGAAAAAGATGCACGTAACAGGTCTAAATTATAGCTGTCGACTTTGTATGTAGTTCTCATATCATTTTCATACTGCAAGCTTATCATAATTCAAATGGGAAACTTGGAAAAGCAAAAATTGCATATACCTCCGACAACTCTGTGGACATAGGAAAAGTGAAACTTGATGAGTATTACAGAAAGAGGCTCGATTCTGGGAATGGAATTCGATTGAAGGGGTGCAACAACATCCTTATCAACCGTCATACTGCACTTTTCATGATCTATCCATGTGAAAAGCCTCTAATAGTGACGATGACGTAATAGACTAATTCCCCCTCATTGTTCTCAGGGGATTAACATCTTTCTAAAACGGTGGGCACAACTTTTTTCCACATTTTAGAGGTACCAAAACAGTATGGAATTGGTTCCAAAAGCGACAAGGAGGAAAGCATTTTTTTTTCTCGGATGGTCCAAAAGTTGAAGGTTCGGTAGATTTCCTCATATCAGTCTTATGTAAGCCTGAGCTTACTAAAAGTGGTCAAAATGTCCTTACCGTAGCATTTCCTGAACTGGAGTTGCACATTTCAATCGTGTGGTTTACCGAGATATTCATTGAATCTCGATTTCGCACCACTCAAACATCAGAGATGGGTTATGAAAAGGTGATATTATGTACAAATCGAGTATCAAGTCTCACTTCAAAATAGTCAAAACACAGCCGACATTCTGTCCTGGAATTTTGCAAATTTTTCGAATGGTTCTCGATAATTCGACTCCGGGTCAGCGAATCGCTTCAAACGGCTCTAGAACGACGGTAATTGATTCCTAATACACCAAAAAACAAAATACTACCACCAGCGGAATGATGAATTACGTGAACAGCTTCCCGCGCGATGATTTATGGACAATTTTTCCGTTGCAAAATAAGAATTGTCCTTACCGTAGTCACTGGCTCCCGGACACTATGCAACGTCAAGGTTCAGAAAGTTTTTTACACTCTACTCTCACAAATAGGCCGTGTATTCGGAAAAAAACAATCCGTTTCGATTTACGATTTGAGATCACTTTCCATGCCAAAATGACCTTACCGTGGCTGTCTTTAGCGTGAAAAATTGCTCATATCTTTGACATAGATTGACTAACGTTCATGCCCGTCTGCGAATTGTTTTTGGATGTCAGATGGATTGGAAAACACCTACGAGCAGTCAGATTCCAGCTATATTTGAACCAGTCAATTTTAGGTCCAAATCCCGACCTGCTCCGCCGTTTTTTGCCTCGAAATACCTAAGTTATCTCATAATCACCCATATAGTGTCCGGTGAGTGTACATCAAATATGATGGGATTGAGCGACAAATCCCACTGCTGTAAGAGCCGAAACACAATTTTCGGTGGTGTGCGCATGGCGCGCACGTACATTTTGTGGTGCAATCTTGATTAAAATTTGACTCACTTCGTTTCCCTCGATAAAAGTGAATTTGCTTCATTTAAGGCCTTTCCGGACCAACTTATTCTTGAAGTGAATCGTCAGGCGCAACCTTTTCATGCACTCAAGTCTCGAAAAATTGGTTTTTGCAATCATATGCGTAAAGTTAGTGCGTGAAGACCATTTTTTCGGTGCGTATGGCAAAATTTTACGCACATCGAATTGCAAAAAATATCGTACGAAATGACTTCGATACTTTACGCACTGTCGGAAGCTCTACACACTCGAGTAACACTTTACGCACTGTTGAGATTCTTTACGCACTCGCTAACGCAGTGCGTAAAGTTGTTATCCTATAGTGTATTAAAAATTTCCGGCCGTGCGTAAAGAAACGATACTCGAAATTTGATTCAAAACTGCTGAAAACGCTTTTCCTGGAATAATGCATATGTACATCTGACCCATATTTTTTTCGACTCTGGAAATGTTTTTTTACCACTAGTACACTCGGGACGACGATTAATTGCATCAGGATGACGGTCAGTGTTAGTTCGAGATCTTTCGTCTCTTTCGTATGCAATAGGTTATGGCACGAGCATGGCGTTTGAAAAGTCTTGAATAAACCCATCGAAATGGGTCTTGTAACGTTGACCTTGAGGTTGTGGGTGGTTGTATCTAGCAAAAGAATAAAGAACAAAAAAGTAATCTCTCATCAAACCCAGATTGTGGGTGGTTGTATCTAGCAAAAGAATAAAGAACAGAAAAAGTAATCTCTCATCAAACCCAGATTTTGAAATCTTGAAAATTTGATATTTCATGTAAAATTTTGTATACTTACAACAGAATGGCCTTGAACTCCCGCTTTGCATTGTAGCCCTTTTTTTGCTATTTCTTACAATCCTACACTGTAACGAAAAAAAAGAATCTGGGACCACCTTTCTCTGTAAGAACACAAACATTCACATCAAACATTAAAATTTGAAGGGTCTAAAATATTGGTTTCTTCAGAAATTAATTTTTTTGTATTTTTCTCTCTTTCGCCCGATGAACCCGCCCACGATCTCAAAATCAACTGTACGAGACCAATGTCGATTGGTTCTTTCAAGACCCTTCGGAATGCCGCAAACCGCATACCCGTACATCTGATCGAATTTGAGAAATGAGGTGAGTGTACCCAACTCGCCCCCATTAAACCATTATCTGAACAACTCCGGAGTACTTGAATATTTTTCAACGCACTTCCAACTCATTTTGAAGCTTGTTTCAAGATCTCCAAAATGAGCCGAGAAACGTCCCATTTTAGTCAACTGGTGCCAAGCCAAAACAGTTTCCCCACAGAGTGATTTTTCAGAGTTCACAAAAGGGTGTACCCACCTTGCCCTCATTAGCCATTTTCTCAACAACTCTCGTTTACCCCAACATTTTTCAACGTACTTTGACTTATTCCAAAGCTTAGGGATGAAGTGGGGCAGGTTGGCTCGAATACTTCACAAGAAAAAGTCACTTCATCCCTAAGTATTCAAAGAGTCGAGCACAAGACAAGTATATCTTCAAATTATTCCAAAGCTTGTCTCACGGCCTTCAAAATAAGCTAAAGTGTCTAACTTTGATCTACTGAAGTCGATGAGCCGAGCTGTCTCAGTTTTCTGAAAGAAAACGGCGGTAAAGTGCGTAAAATCATTTTTATCTTATTTGTGCAAACCCATTTGGAATTTTCCACCGATCCAAAATACTGTTTCTGACCTATTTTGACGTAATAAACACGTTTCAAACGGTTGAAACAGTCGTACTGCACCCCCTTTTGAGATAACCATATGAGTAGTTCTGCGGAAATTTCGATATTTGGGGATCGAAAACGTGCCAGCGCTAAATCTCACTTCCGACGGTTCTAACATGTATTTTTTGACTTTTTGAGACGTATCAAGTATGAATAAACTCGCGCACGAATGTCAATTTTCCCCCTCATCAGTGTCATAAGGATAACATGGAGAGACGCGGTACCGTCACATGGACCTGACATTTTTAAGCAACACACGGACCTGACATTTCGCCACTAAAATTGGTCTCAAGTGCCAAACGGTTTGAGCTATAGCTTTGGGGTTTTGGAATTTTGATTTGACCATTAGAAACTTTGAAAATGAGTGACTAGGATCTTTGTACTCTCCCGATTAAGGGTCGCATTAGTACCACACGGATCTGACATCAAAATTTAGCAAAACTAGATTTTCGCAGAAAACTACTCCCCAAAGTTTGAAAATCAATCTTTTCGATATTTTGGGGTAAGGAAAAGTTGCGCTTGACAATTCACTTCAAGAATAAATTGATGCGGAAAGGCCCGAAATGAGTCAAATTCACTTTTATCGAGGAAAACTGAGCGAGTACAATTTTAGGTAAAACTGCCCCACAAAATGTACTTATAAGCTCAGCATTTTGATCCCTTTTTTGATGATAATATTTTTGGGCAGCGCTGAATAAAAAAAACTAACGACTGCGCCAGGAAGAGCACAAAAAATACATCGAAAATGATCTTTGAGGTTTTTTCCTCAATCATTATAAGACTTAGTACAAGCACGCACACATTATTTCAAAGTTTCCACGATTCAGTAAAACCATCGTCAAATTTTTCTTCGTCCAACCAATCTCAACGTACCTCGACGCATTCAATTCCTTTTTCAAGAATTTCAAAATCTTATCTTCAAAAATGCAGAAGTCAGATCTGGAGAGATTTTATTAGCAAAATACGGAGATGATTTGTAAAACAAAAACGCCAACATCGCAGTGTACCCAGCATGCTCGGCATGATTCGGAGTCGATCTATAGCACCCATTTCCTCATATTTTAACGTTACGAATGTTGAAAAAAAATTGAGGAAAGATCGTCGAGTGTCCATTCCTGAGATCGGCATATGAGGGCAAGCTGAGTACACTTACACTGCCGGTCAAAAGTTTCAGGACACCCAAAATTCTTTTTTCCAATTTTGTGAGTGGAACTACCAGGCCCTACTTAACGGGAGAGGATCTTATCAAGGCTCATTCGAAGGGTCTTTTCCCGTAGTTTGAAATGGCGTTATTCATTTGTATCAGGACGGATCTGGATCTTCCCAATTTGAGCTTGAAAAGAGGCCAATTTCGATGATTTTTGGAAGAA
The DNA here is from genome assembly GCA_029851415.1 of Eretmocerus hayati. NCBI lineage: Eukaryota > Metazoa > Arthropoda > Insecta > Hymenoptera > Aphelinidae > Eretmocerus > Eretmocerus hayati. The sequence goes on from CM056743.1 coordinate 50,226,222, forward strand.
TCTCCTGGCTCTGGTAGCTCAAAGGTAAAGGAATATCCTGGAATGGATCTCAGAAGATCTGAAAGTACAAGTCTAGAGCGTCAAAATTCGTTCTCCAACATCATTCTATGATACTTCTATTCCGAGCTACGACACTTTCTGTGAAGACAGATTTTTCGCAAAAACTAACACCTAAATTCGGGAAAGGTAGAGTAATGCGTTTTGAGGGGAATATAATCTCTGATCCTGGTATCTGTCTCATATATCATGATCAAGAGAACGAGAAATCTTAGGGAAATGCCCCAAAAAGTGAATCATTTTCCAATAAGGGTGATACTTTTTTCGGAAAAACTCTTCTCAGATAAAATGTAATAGCTCAGAGTAGGAGTAACCTAGAGGGATGTTGGAAAACGGATTTTGAAGCTTTATACTTGTACTTTCAAGTCTTTTAAGATCCATCCCAGAATATTCCTGTACCTTTGAACTACCGAAGCCAAGAGATTGTTGTAAAAATCATCGAAATTGACACTTTTGAAAGCTTGAATTAGGAAAATGCAGCTCCGTACTGATGAAAGTAAATAATGACATCTTGAGGTACGTGGAAATACCTTCAAAATGAGCCCTGATAAAGCCCTCCTCGGTCAAGTAGAGCCTTACAAAATTGGAAAAAAAATGTTGGGTGTTCTGAAACTTGACTGGCAGTGTACCTCATACATTTTATTGGAAGAAAGACTTCCTCGTTGAAAATATTTCAAGAGGATAGTGAAATATACGTTCGTGATACCTGGAGAATTTTTACGGGCACCATAGGTGGTGGGAAGTTCATATTTTGTACCATTAAATCGAATGAAAGTACTAAGAAAAAAATCGAATACATAACCCTTTCTCGTAGGTATGTCTCACGCGGAACCTATTCGTATAACAGTATGAGTATCTATCTATAAATCGTATATTAAAGTTTCTGGCTTATCACACCTCGATACAGGGTCCACAATGCGGGATAATTCCAAATCAATGTTGAAGATAGATTTTAAGAAGCTCTAGGGTAACTGCTTCGTTGGTGCAATGGATAGGAAGCTGGCATACATAGTTGGACTAAGATGGGGAGCGTGGGTTCGATCCCAAGGTAAGAAAATTTTCATGTGAATTTTCATGGTTTTTTTCAATTGAGTATACCATAAAATCCAATAAACAATCTAAGTCAACATTAGATTTGAGGGCAAACAGTTTTTTTTTTCAATAATATCTGTATAAGAGAATTCCTCGCGAATACTGTACGAACACACTGCGAACATCTCAAGAACCCCTCAAGAACGTCCCAAGAACGCCTCAAGAACGCGTCAAGAGCGTCTCGCGAACCTATCAATAATCCCTCAAGAATGACTTTCGGTGGCGCATTTACGAATCCCTGAAGAACCGTCGGAAGAATACCTCACGGCTCTTCAGGGATTCTTGAGGTATTCTTTAAGAATTATGTTGCTTGAGGAACACATTATTTCAAAGTTTCTACGGAACTACCCATATATCAACTGCACCCCGTGGCAAACAGTTTTAAAAAACTGAGTCAGCTTTTAAAATAACTGAGTCACTTTCATTTGCGAAATTCGCCGTAATCTATTGTTGAGCGATGATTATAAAAGCACCCAGGTCTCTTGCCGAGCTAAACTCAAGTCACCCACCCAAGTCACCTGCCGAGCTAGCGGCAGGTGACCTGGATGCTTTTATAACAATAATTGCTCAACTATAAATTACAGCGAATTTTGCAAATGTGAAGGTGACTCAGTTTTTTTCAAAGCTGACTCAGTTTTTTGAACTCATTTGCAATGAGGCGTAGTTGATATTAAACGCATACGAGACTGATAGCTTTCCCAATATTTGAAAATTTTTAATAATTAATGTAAAATGACTCAGTTTCTAACTGAAGTGAATTTGGAAGACTAAGTTTGTGTTAGTGGAAAACCATACAGAAGTCACGGTTTGAGGGCGAATAATATGCCGGGGCACCTTTGGTACACACCAGCACAGAAAGATACCTCTAGGGTGTGCAGAGGATATCGCTAGTCGCTCTACTAGAGACCCTCCATACCAGTTATCTATGTGCTCGCCAGGCTTGCTCGTGGCGAGAGGTGCATGTTCCCGGTGTCGATCGTCACGTCACAAAAGGTGCGGATTAGGTGCGGATGATCAGTCTGCGACTCTGCGAGTCTGCGAGCGCAGTGTCGCGAAAGCCGTCCAGTGCGTGCGTGTGTTATGTGCAGACGGCCAAGCGCTCGACAACCATCCGCAAAAGCCATCCGGGTGTAAGCGCGCCGTGCATCAGGAGGCGGGACGTGTGTCGCGTCTCGGCACCCTGGCCTTCGTTACGACGAGGTGCTGCTGCGGAATCGGTGCAAGTGTGCATGTGAGCCCGTGCATCAGCGGCGTCGCTCGCCCTGGCTCGTTGACGAGGCCGTGGCTGGCAGCCGTCGCCACTGAGCGAAGAAGTTCGTGTTCACGATAACAACAGCATCAACAACAACAACGACGACGACGGCTACAAGCGACCGCAGCTACAGCGCAAGGCACCTCGCCACTCATGAGACGCTGAGCGTCAGCTGCTGCGAGGCACCCGATTCGTTGCCCCGGGTGCTGGCGCGACATCGTCAAGCTCTGCCCCCGTGCGGCCTGCAGCGGCGACGGAGGCCGGACGCGAGAGAGTTGCACATCCGGCCCTTATTTGGCAGCTCTCGCGAGCGAGGCCGCCGCGACTCTCGAGCCCCCCTGCCCGCACGCCTCGCTGCTCCGCGGAGCAGCGCCAGCGGTGCCAGCTGCCACTGCCATCGACGATTCGAATGAGCAGCGGGCTCGAGGCAGAGCGCCAAGTCGTTCCTGGCCGTAAGGGAGGCTGTGCAGCAACGGCGTCGCCGAGGATGCAGCACCGGCGGCCCTGCGGGCCTTTGCTCGTCGCCGTTCTTCTGCTCTCCTGCGCCGTCGCCCTGGAGGTGAGCGCTGCCTACATTCTGTGCCCAGGCCATCATCGGTCTCCTCCCTTCTATACTCCTCCTTTGCCGTCGCGCCGGGTCGACATTGCTTCGAGTGCTGCGCCCGTGGCGTGGATGCTCGATGACGCTCCCTCGGGGTGGCTCGTGCTTTTACCCCGTATCGCCCAGCCAACGACGGCGACGAAGACGATGGCAGCATATGCAGAAGCTACGCTGCACATCGTATCAGGTGTTCTGTGATGCACATCCGGCTGCGGCGATTTCGCGTTCATTCGCATAAACGCGTTGGTGTGTAGGTGTATGACAGATGCATCGAAGAGCTATTAATATGATGCAGCTAGTCGAGGTCGTGGCGCGCGTATTCGTTGCGAACCTAACGACTCTAAACGTGATCATTCATACCTACATGTATGGGATCCCATGTGTGCATGTTGTTATGACCGCTGCCCGACTGTCAATTTGAGGCCACGTGAGCGATCGAGAACGTCGACCGTCCGAACGATCATTGACGATCCCTGCCACGAGCGAGAGCTGACGGACCATAACAGATCGTCCTCTCATCTCTGACTGTCTCTGATATCGTACACGAACGGGCAAACGATGGTTCCGTGAAGACTGATGCGGCTTCGTTATTGTTAATCGAGGGTCTCTACTGACAAAATGCGGGAAGCACCGCATGATGCGGGGGGCCATAACGACGCAGAACAATCCGAAACTCTCCCCAGTAAGCCTGATTGTCGATGGATTTGATCTATTTCCATAACCTATGTCTATTTTCATAACCTATGACTGCTGCTATCAAATCCATCGATAGTTGGGTTCGCAAAAATGAATTCTGTGTCGTGTCGGGCGGTGTCTTGGCGTGAGATTCGTGTCGTACCGGGTTGTCTGCCATCACCCTGACCCTGGCCTGCTTCATCGAGGTAAAAAAGCGTCTCGGAAAGTGCAGTAGAGGGAGATATTGAGAAAGCTACGGAAATGGAATGCCATAGTCAGAGCGCTGGACTTCATAAACCGTGCATGGCTTGTGGACCGGTCTGTCTCATTTTCTCTCTTCCCCTTTTCTTCGCTGTCCTCTTGGATTTGCCCTCTATTACGACTACGACGCGTCTTCTCATAGTCCGGGCGCCCACGTATGCTCCCGTGGCCACTTTAAGCTCCACGCAGTAACTTGGGGGTTTTCTCATGTGTTTTGACCCGCTGTATCGATTTATCGAGGTTACTAGCCCGAATTCCTGTGACGTCATTAGTTATCAACAATGTATAGTGCAAAATTAGGGGTTTTTGTCAATATCTTGGAAAATATGCATTTTCCGGGCACAACATATCGGAACAAAGTTGTCGAGCACAAATTTTCCCATGGAAAAGGTCCCCACGACTTTCCTCGGAAACCCAGTGCCCCAGTCAGCCTGTGAAAGCGTGAAATAAATGCGTCCAGCGCGATTAACATGGGCTTAATTATATGAGTAGGCGTCGCTTCGCCTCTTAGATCGGATATAAATTCGGATCTGGCGTTTTTATTGAAGAGTAACCAAGGGCATTTCAAAGAGGATGAAGTCCACTTCATGCCAGTATCTATTGGATTGCAATAAGTTCGGAAATTTCTGATTTTCCAGTGAGAGAGTGCAAAAATTGAGCCCCAGCCCTGGCGCGTGGGAGCAAGTCCGTGCGGTATACGCTTGTACATGGAGTTTATTAACTAGCTTTTAAATGCTATTCGCACTGAGAAAAAATTTTTGGTCGTACGGCCTTGCGTTTTGCCGTACGATCAAAAAGTGGTATAGCCAGGAGAGCAATACCGATTTTGTCATCGCATCAATCCATCACATCGGTTCGGCAGTCTGGTGTTACTGCCAGAATGAATAAACGTGGCCCATACATTTCAAATGCTCTGATACTTGATGAATTCACAGTCACATTACGGCTATTTTGCCACAAAAACTACCAATTTTTTGCACAGAATGGTGCCGGTAAAGGGACAAATATAATCGAAAGATTTTTAGGTTATTTATGTGCATGCAATAACAAAATCATTTTGCTGTGGTGACAATCCAGTATTGGTCTGACGGCAATACCACGTAACAATACAGTCGTATTGTGCTGATGGCAATATTTTTTTCTCAGTGCGGTACCTATTATCGTTATTATGAACAAATTTCCCCTGTTAACAACAATTTCCACGGAAAATTCCCCGTCTCAGCATTGCCAATGAGTACGTGAACTCAAAGAACGACAGTTTTGAGTATTATTGACCATGTCAAAATAATACTTTATACTGCAAAATTTCCTGGAACTAGAGCTTATTTTCCTCGGAAAACTTGACAGTGCTCACCTATGGCGGAGATGATTTTGAACGTAAGATTCGCCTCTCTATTCGGTTTCTGTAATCTGCGCACAACAGCGATGCTGAAACATTGAAGAATTTTCCGTGAAAATTAATGTCATCTGTTGCGTGAAAATCATTAACAGGTGCATTTTTGTTCACAAAATTCGATAGTGGGTGCCGAATAGCATTTAAAAGCTCGTTTGTAAACTCTATGAGCAAACGTATACCGTACGGACTTGCTCCCATGCGCCAGGGCTGGGGCTCAATTTTTGCACTTTTTTGCTGGGAAATCGAAAATTTCCGATCTTATTTCAATCCAATCGATACCAGCATGAAACGGACTTCATCCTCTTCGAAATGCCCTTGGTTACTCTTCGATAAAGTCACCAGATCCAAATCTACATCCGATCTAAGAGGCGAATCGATCCCTACCCGTATAAGCCCGCGTTAATCGCGCCGGACGCTTTCCCGCGTTTACAGGCTGAGGACTAGGTTTCCCGGGAAAAACGTGAGGACTTTTTCAATGGGAAGTTTTGTGCTCGACAACTTTGTTCCGGTGTGTTTTGCCCCGAAAATGCATATTTTCCAAGATATTGCCAAAAATCCCTGATTTCGCACTAAGAATTATTAATAACTAATGACGTCACAGGAATTCGGGCTAGTAACCTCGATAAATCGATTCAGCGGGTCAAAACACATGAGAAAATTCCAAGTTACTGCGTGGAGCTTAACCTCTTCATGCACGCACCTACTTCCTGTGCTTTCAGACCTTCGTTTCCTACTAGATTTTATAGTGGGGATCGAGAGAATTATTTTGAGCCCAAACACGATATGATAAAGTCATGCCATGCGAGAGTTATGGAAGCATGAACTTTTCAAGGTCAAACACGAATGAGGCACTAGCAACGAGAATTTCATGATGTACTTCATGGAAAATCATTGATTTGGATCAGAAGACATGCCGCGACAAGTATTCTCATACTATCGTCAAAATTTAGTAAGTTATGACAGTCAAAAGATGAATCGTCGCAAAGAGCATGATCAAGTAAGAAGGTTCATCATAATCATTAGCTATAATGGATAACTAATGATGAGACTATTTTCACCAAAATCATGGAAGTCCCTCTAGTTTGGGCCAACGAAGATAATGCATAAAGTATTTTTCCTCTAAAGTCAAGGAAAATTAGAAGAACCCGATCCAAAGATGTGTCCACATATGTGGACAAATGCGGGAAGAGGTTAAGGAGGCTTGCGCAAATTTTAACAAAACGAAGAAATCGCTTAAATGTTACTTACATTAATAGATAAACTAATGAGGAATCATAATCCATCAAGAAAAGTAGGGGTTGGCGATGAAAATCACGAGTAAACCCGTTTGGCAGAAAAAATCCTTACACACGTAATCTTATGGGATAAACACGTTAAGATCAGTGCTTATACCAGTGAAAAAATGAGCCCATCTTGATTTTTCAATGACTGGTCCTTTTTTCGAGAAAAATCTCCCTTTACAAAAAAAGTCACAGCTTGCGCCAAGAATAACCTAGAATAATTTCCAAAAACGAATTTTGAAGCTCTTGAATCCTACTTTGAGATGCTTCTTGAATCATTCAAATCCATCGATTTATGACAGAATTGCAAAGGTTTACGTAATGATCCGATTTTTAGAGAATTCTACAGAGCTTCAGATTGATTTTGCAAGAATCTATTGAGCTGCGTGGAAAAAATACTCAATAGCTCTGAAAGTGTTTGAAAGAAGCTACAAAATGAGCTCAAGTAGAGTTATTTTGGACCAAGGAGATTTGAGCAGTCGAGTGAGCAAAATCGAACTTTTTTTTGGTATACACAAACTTTTTACCGGTACTGCTTTTATTAAAGATCTACGTTATCCCAACTCTCGAGTGAGCTGATCCAGTTGTTTTCGCAACGCCTTCTCTGTATCTTCAAAATTTTCTAGACTTTTGGTTATCTCTAAAATTACGTTATTACTCATGATGTGGTTGTAGTTTCATTAGGCTCACTGCTCAGCGGCTTCGATTTCAACGAATACCCGTTCGGCAGAAATCGTGACAAAAGCTTGGTTCAATTCGAGAGCTTCTAAAGATTCTTGTTTTCGAGTAATACATCCGTCTCTCTGATTTGAGTAAATACGTCGATGGATTAGAATTTGGTGGTTGTGATGGATGTACAAGTGCAGCTATAGTATTTATATATAGGAGTGGTCGTCTCTCGGAGTCGCAGGTTCACTGAAAAGTATCCGATGGTTGTATACCCATTGTAAAAGCAATACTTCGTTAGTCCTTATTTTATTGAACAAGAACCTAAGCTCCTTTGTATGTTGAGGCAGTACAAGAATTGCTGGGAACCTCGCCCAAAAATCCTTGAAATCTGGTCATTTGACTCCTTAAAAATCCTTGAAAATCCTTGAAATTGGTCGGGAAATTCGAGTAGAAACCCTGAACATGAGGGAAGAAGAGTCACTCAAATCTTACGAGCCTTTACAAGGAGGCGAGAGGGGTGTGAAAAAATCTAAAAAAATTCCCTACGTAGTTTATGGACGGCCCCTAGTTTTGATTCATTCCAATATCTTTCAACGTATCTTAGCTCATTTGCTGCTTTCAACTGATTGGAACCAAGCTATCTTGTTTCGTGCAGAAGAAGATTTTCTGTGAGTACTTGACAGTGTGTTCCTAATTTGCCTCCTTGTATCTCCATGAGATTAATTTCGTAAAATCGGCGTCGTTAAAAATTTTAAACTTCGTTCCCTATATCTATTTTGCCGCGAACTCTCAAAACATAACATTTTCCAGAATTATGTACGCCTGTATGGTTTTTAACTCGTCATTGAAGTTTTGACAATTTTAATTGGCGCCATCCAATACGGTGGTGGCTGCACATGTGCCACTAAATTTGCCAACTGTTGTGATGTCATTTTTCATTGGAAATTCTCATCTGAATCACAATCGAGGCCTTATTTTACTCAAACAGTAGAAGTTCGCGGATGAAAAACGCAGGTTCGCCTCAGAATTATCGTGGAAAACACTCTGAAGTTACGAGACTCCTGTGCAGTCGCCGCCATTTTGAATGGCGTCAATTTAAAACCTGAAAAACTTCAGACTTGAGTTGAAATCACTTTTACCACAGATCCCAAATTTTCATGTATCGTGCTTCTTTCAACGTAAACTTCCATAATATGAGCATTTTGAAATAATTGTTGTAGTCATGTCAGTTCCAACTCCTTCCAACTACCCTCCTTTCAACAAAGTTTGAAGGGTGCTAGAAAAGGCTACAAAATGAGCTAAAATAAGTCTTTCTAGGAGGTCTCATGGGAGCTGAAATATCCCGATTTTACGAAATTAATCTCATGGGGAAATACGTGGGGGCAAATTAGAAACAAACTGTCAAAAACTCGCAGAAAACCTTCTTCTGCACAAATCGAGATAGCTCAGTTCCAATTAGTTGAAAGCAAAAAATAAGCTAAGATACGTTGAAAGATATTGGAATGAATCAAGACTAGGGGCCGTCCATAAATTACTTAGGGAAATTTTTTGGATTTTTTCACACCCCCCCCCTCACCCCTTTGTAAGGGCTCGTAAGATTTGAGTGACTCTTCCTCCCTCGTATTACGTAAGAATCCCAAATTTTACCCAATTCCAAATTTTGTGCATAAACATTTTAGATAAACAATTTTTTCTTAATACTGCTAAAAACAAAATGCATAAATGCATCCAAATACATACACAAGTATCATCCAGGCAAACGATACAAAATGATAATCGTAGATTGGTTTGGGTGTTCAATTATTGATGAACAGTCAAGCTATCGAAACATAGATGAATAAAAACAGGGTGAAATAATTCAAATTCACTCGCAGTCATCGGAGTTTACGTCGACTTCTCAATTCAATCAATGGCTGACATGCTATCGAATTGATTAACTATTAATCTTTTGTCGTGTCGCTAACGAAGACTACATCTTTTTCGTTATTTTATTTTTTTTTATTTATTTATTTATTTTTTTTTTTTAGTTATTCGTTACTAGTCTAAAGAAGATTGCGTGTGTATATGCATACACAGTCCAATCATCATCTTGGATAAAAACGGTGATACGGTATTTGAATTATACCAGCTTCTTCACTCGCTTCACTAATGATGGAACTCCATGAATACTTACGTACGGTTGCTTGTTGACAACCCCCCCCCCCCCCATGAGAAAGAATTCGTAAGAATTTCTAGTACTCCCCCTCCTCCGTAAAGCCCTTACGCAATTTATGGACGTCCCTCTATGATATTGGAGGCAGATGAGACATACTTACCTTATCAAAAATCTTTGCATCGGGTGGGATTTTTCGATGGGTGCGGGTGCGATCGTGAAGAGCATGCGCGCGGGGGGCCGGTCGACGCCTGCAACTCGTGGCCGTGCGGTTGAAGGCGTGTCGTAGCGCAGCGCGCATCCAATGTCACTATATATGGATCCGGTGGCAGTGGGTGGCAGTCCGCGGGGCGCGTTGATAGCCCGGCGACCGGGTGCTCGCCAGCAGTCCTCGTCGATACACGCTATCAGGTACTTTCCACGAGGCTCGCTTAGGATCAGTGAACAGCGTTGTTGCGACCAGTAAATTTCGTTTTTGTGTTCCAATTCTGAATATATGCTGCATCGTTGTGTGGCACGCCCCAAGAGGGATCAGAGCTCGGCCTACAAAGAGTGGATGGAAGGTTCTCTGACATCGCATGGCGGCTGCTATTAGGGCAAACTCCCCTGTGCAAACTTGGCGAGATCGAAGAGGTGAGCATGACCCATACAGACCTCCGGGCTCTTTTGGGGCCCCTTTGACTTCAAGAACAAGGCCCGAAGTCAATTCTTGATATTCCTCAACGCTCTCGTCATCATCAGACCGCGGTTATTTGTTTTTCCTAGAAACAGCTTCCATTCGCACTTAAAACATGCATTAGGTGGACTTGCAATACGTTGCACTCTTCAAGTGTTCCCGTACCACGGTGGTGCTGAACGAAGTCTACCCTCCGCTGACGACAGCAAGTGGGATTTTTGTTGGATATGGTTCGGGAGGGTTCGGGACATCTGTGAGATACTCTCTCTCCGCCGGAATCAGTGGAAATCGCTCTCAACCACTGATTTTCAGTGCATATGCACTGATTCGCAATGAAATTCACTGCAAATCAGTGAGTTGGGAGCGATTTTCACTGATTCCGGCGGAGAGAGCTGATAATCAGAATCGGCACTTGAGCCGTTTTTTAAAAAAGTCGAAAAAGACGTGTTTTTTTCGATGTTTTTCCCTTTTTTACCCTCAAAAACTCGAAAGGGACGCATTTTATCAAAAAATGTGTGGCGCAACTTTTTGTAGAACTTGAAACGATGAACAAAAAAGGTCTCCACACATTCTTCCATATAAGACCTCCTGGTCCTGTAATGAACGTATTTTCGTCAGAAACTCGTATTTTATCTGTCATTCTCCACGGTTCTGACTCCATAACTCAAAGGGAACGCATTTTATCGAAAAATGTACACGGTAATTTTTTGTAGATCTTTGAAAAATGAATCAAAAAGGTCTCAACACATTTTTCGACACAAGGTCGTCTGTTCCCGTAATAAACGTATTTTCGTCTGAGACTCGTATTAGAAACAGGAGGCCTTACATGAAAAAATATGTACATATGTTCCTTGTTTATTTTTTGAAGATCTGTAAATATTTAATGTACACATTTTTTGATGAAATGTGTTCCCTTCGAGTTATGGGGTCGAAACCGTGAAAAATGACAGATAAAATACGAGTCTCAGACGAAATACGTTTATTACGGGAACGGAAGACCTTGTATCGAAAAATGTGCCCACATATTTTCTGTTCACTTTTCAAAGATCTACAAAAAATTACTCCACACATTTGTCGATAAAATGCGTTTCCTTTGAGTAATGGGGTCAGAACCGTGGAAAATGACAGATGAAATACGAGTTTCAAACGAAAATACGTTTATTACAGGAACAGGAAATCTTATATAGAAAAATGTGTGGAGACTTTTTTGTTCATCGTTTCAAGTTCATCAAAAAATTGCTCCTCATATTTTTCGATAAAATGCGTACCTTTCGAGTTTTTGAGGGTGAAAAAGGGGAAGACATCGGAAAAACGCGTTTTTTCGACTTTTTTAAAAACGGCCCAAGTGGCGATTTTGATTCTTAGTAGGATGTGATCCCACAGATGTCCCAAACCATATCCAACAAGAATCCTACTTGCTGTCGTCAGCCGTAGACTTGGTTCAGGATCACCGGGGTACACAATACCCCCCTTTTTCTCTATGGGTCCGTCCACAAATGGAGGCATATGCACAGCACACGTGCAAATGTTAGTTCGGTCTCTGGCAACCCTTTCGTATGTCCGTAAAATGCAACTTCCAACTGATCTTACACAAAAACTATTCATCGAGAAGTGCCCACCTCACTCTTGTTTCAATCAATACATTCATAGGTTCGAATAAAACTTAGGTGGGCACTTTCTCCCGTATGTAGCCTAAGATAGGCAGTGATGGTGACGGGCATACGAAAGGGTACCCGGAGACTGAACTATGTGCAGCTCATCGGACTTAAGCAAAAATTGAAGGGCTCACATCAGAGAGAGTTTCTGACTTGAATCGGTTTGTGTCTTTGCTCCGTTACCGGCTGATCCAAAGTAGAACTCGACGAGTTCTATCTGGTTTTGGCTGAAATTTGATGAGCTGCACATGTGCACTAGGGTGGGCCGAAAATCCAATTTTCTCTTGAATCGCTTCGCGCTAGTGAAATTTCACTGTCTTTTGATTAGAAATTACGGAATTCTTTTCGCTGCAAATTCAAAACTGAGTTCTTCAGGTGGAGCAAAAGAATGAAGAAAAACGTGTTATTCGACCACTTTTTGCCATCGTTTTGTATGAAACTTCAGTGCATCTTCATATTTTGATACGTGCTTTGATTAATTTTGAAGCTTGTTTCAAAATCTATGAAATGAGCTAAGGTACGTCCCATCTGACTCACTTGGACCAAAGTTGTTGTAAATCCACGAAAGATAGTTTTCCGCTCTTTTTCTTACGTTTTTCATCCGCGATCACTAGGAGGCTAGGCCTGATGTAGCCACCCGACAAAGAGAACTCTGTCCAGATTGTCACGCTTAGGCTTCCACAGTTTTCACTATTTTGCGTTTGAACGAGGAAAGCCGCCTCTAAACTGCCAAGGAATGAGATCTTGTGACTGAGCAAAAGTCTAGGAGATTTTTAAAAAATTGAGAAAAATGTGACGTTTTGATAGTTCTTCCGGAAGTGACGCGATAGAGCGTAGACTATTTTCTTCTGCTAAGTCGTGATATGAACGACCATTTCTTATGTATTTTCACCCGTAGAAACCAAAAACGAGTTCTACTTAGGCCTCAGGGGTCAAGGGTCTTTGTGATTTGAGAGATACCGATCCTGGCGATAAAACTCAACTTTCCCAAGAATCATCTGAATCCATTCAAATCGCTGTGTTGCTGAGGAGAATGTTCTAATGGGCCTGATTCCTTATAGGGACACGATTTCCTACGTATTTTGTCCCCCTGAAACCGATCCCGGTGTTTTCATCGAGCTTGGATGCGTCAAATTCAAGTATTGAGCAAATGACGACGGAAGATTTTCATCCTATCCTATGCATGGACTGCCTATCCTTATACACAGGGTTGGCACATCTGTCCTCAGCTAGTCTTCACTTAAATTCCACGTACTGGAGCTCCATGAAACCACCGGGATCGTTTTCGGGAGCTCAAAATACGTAGGAAAATAGAGTTTCATGAATGATTAAGGTTTATTGAAAATCTCTCGTCAGCAGCACAGCGATTTGAACGGATTCGGGCGTTTCCCGGAAAAGTGTAGTTTTATCGCTAGGATCGGTATCTCGCGATTCACAAAGACCCTCGACTGCTGAGGCCTAAGTAGACCTCGTTTTTGGTTTCTACGAGTGAAAATACATAAGAAATGGTTGTTCATATGACGACTCAGTCGAAGAAAATATCCTGTGCTCTATCGCGTCACATTCAGAAGAATCATCAAAACGTCATGTTTTTCTTAATTTTTCAAAAATCTCCTAGACTTTTGCTCCATCACAAGATCTCATTTATTGGCAGTTTCAAGGTGACTTCCCCCAATCCGGCCCAAAAGAGTGAAAACTGTGAAAGCCTAAGCGTAAGAATCTGGACAGAGTTCTCTTTGTGGGGTGGCTATATAACGCATAGCTTCCTCGTGATCGCGGATGAAAAACGTAAAAAAAAGGAGGAAAAACCATTTTTCGTAGATTTACAACAACTTCGGTCCACATTACTCGATTAGGATGTACCTTAACTCATTTTACAGATTTTGGAACAAGCTTCGAAATAAACTAAAGCACGTATCAAAATGTGAAGATGCGTCGAAGATTCATGCGAAACAATAGCGAAAAAGGGTCTAAAACGCGTTTTTCTTCATTTTTCTTGAACTTCAAGCCTCTTGCTCCATCTGAAAAACTCAATTTTGAACAAGCATCAAAAAAATTCCTGTATTTTCTCATCAAAAGACAGTGAAATTTCGCTAGTCCGGAGCGATTCCCGAGAAATATGAGATTTATTCGATTATGCTGGTCGGAGCGCTCCGACTCTCGGACCTCTCTTTCTAATGCAATGAGTAAGAGAGAGAGGTCCGAAAGTTCGGAGCGCTCCGACCGGTCGAACCAGCAAAATCGAATAAACCTATGGATTTTCGGCCCACCCTAATGTGCACGTGTGCATTGCATATGCGCAGTGTGCACTGCATATGCATGCATATGCATATTCGTGGACGCGCCCTATCTCCCTTGATTTCGGCGCACTTTTTATACGCTTTTATTCCACTTCACCGAGCTCTGGTTTTCTCCCCCCTAGATTCTCGTTTTGTCACCCTATTCCACCTTCCGGTTCAGCGGATGATCTAGTGACATTAGTACGTGTGCGAGATTGCCCACCGGAAAAGACTGCCTACTCATCGCATCAATTGACGAATCTATACCTCGCGTCAACCATCCGTGCAATGTGGTGCAATGCTTGTCTATGCATGTCTATCGTCTGCTCTGCACTCAATCATGAGTGTGAATCGCGACTGGATGATGGTGCCACATTTAAATACGATGGATAACTATTATATTCGCCACCCAACAGCGCGCGCATCTTCGCTATAGCTATAGTTGAACTGTACTCAAACTGTGTTGCGTATTGAGCAATTTTTTTTTAAGTCTTCTCAGTTCAAAAGTTTTTCTCCATTGCACCATGTCAAATTTTACAACGTTTCTTGACGCAGTTAATAAAAGCGTATCTTAAAAATTCTTTTTAACTCTTACTTATTCGCTCACTCAACCAGAGCTTTTTCACGCAACACTTGGATCAGATTATTCTCTATTCCAGAAGTTCGCGTTCTCTGGTGTCAGCAAAAGTCAACAAAGCATTCCTACAAAACTAGTCACTCTGCACAGCGTGTATAGGGTATGTTGTGCACAGCGTGCTTAACATGCATCGCCTCGAATGATCCTAATTGACGTTTTTTTCAATATATGATCGCTCAAGTATACAAAGCCCAGCAGAATTCGTTGTTGTTATTCTTGCGGTGGTAAACGACGATGTTCATCACACAATCTTTTCCTCAATTTTGATCTCGTCTATTCTCCAAAGAGCAAAGGCTGCAATGTCCTAGAGCCACCGACTCAACTTTCAGCTAAATGATATGAGTAGCTCTGCGGAAACTTCGGTATTTGGGGGTCAAGAATGTGCCAGCGCTAAATCTCACTCTCGAAGGTTCTAAGATGTATTTTGCGACTTTTTGAAACATATAAAGTATCAATAAACTCGCGCACGAATGTAAATTTTCCCACTCATAGCTACCATAAGGATAGCATAGAGAGACGCGGTAGCGCGGCACGGACCTGATATTTTGAGGCGTGCCACGGACCTGACATTTTGACACTAAAATTGATCTCACGGCCAAACGTTATGATTTACAGTCTTGAGGTTTGAAGCAGGTTCATTTGGCCACCAAATTTTTCGTAAAAAATCGACTGAGACCTCCGGGGTCATGCGTTCAAAAAGTTGTCGGATACCGACGTTGTAGAATTTCCACACCATTCGACGAATTTTTGTGATATCGCAATTCTAATAATTAACGCCGATTCTGTCTGGTTCATAGAATCGGCGTCTTTTATTAGAATTGCGATATCTCAAAAATTCGTCCAATGGTTTGGAAACTCAATGATGCCGATAACTATGCAAATAGGATAGGACTGCGACATCCCCTTATACGGGTCGCACAGTAGCCCACGGACCTGACATAAAAATTTAGCAAAAGTAGATTTTCGCGGAAAAGTACTCCCCGAAGTGGGAAAATCAATTCTTTCGGATTTCTGAGGCCTGGAATAGTTGCACCTGACGATTTCCTCTGAGAACAAATTGGTGCGGAAAAGCCTGGAACGAGAAAAATTCACTTTTATCGAGGAAAACTAAATTTTTTTAAGTAAAATTGCGCCAAATTGGTAGTTTTTTTGGGTCGCCCTGGGTCAGAGAACAAATGATTGCAACAAAAAGAGCACAATATACATTAAAAATGACTTTTGTAATTGTTTCCTCAAGCGTTTTAGGGGTTCGTACAAGCTGGCACACGTTATTTCTAAGTTTTCACGGAGGTACTCATGTACGTTCACTACCTGCACCTATACGGCTATTTGCGCGCGTGCCAAGAGTTTCGATCGTCTCGGCATCGATCGGTGAGATTCGCCTCACGTGTAGCCGAGTCAGCGATAAGGTGCACCTTTATTAACCTTACAAAATGAAATCGTTGGTAACATTTCCACAGTTTGCTAGAAAGTGGTTATAACATCTTTCACTCAAGAGTAATTCCACGAGAAAACGATAGACAAAAATGGGTCGGGTCTCAGATTCCTTTTTGAGTCAATTTTTCCGATTCTATAGGTCAAAATATGAACATCTGCCACCATAAAAAAAATTGGAAAATTTTTTTCGGACCCTGGCGCATAAATCAAGATGAGGCTTTAAAATTTTTTATGCAAAATTTTTGTAACTTTTTTTCAATAAAATCGTTATAACTCAGAAACGACTCTAAGTAGAGCAACGGAGTTCAAGACATCTGGAAAGTGAGTAAAACATCTATCGAAAACCACTTCGAAATTTTGGTTTCCATGTCACCTCGATTATATATGGGTAATTCCGTGGAAATCATCTTTGACTCTTTTTCTCAAAAAGCTATTTTTTGGAATATTCAAAAGTACATTTTTTCAAGTAAAAAGTTGTGTTCTCTTCGAAAAAATACTTTCATTCTGCATTTCTAGGTTCTAAGGTGTTTTCTGGGCGTTTTGCTTTCTCAAAAGAGAAAGCTTTCATTTGATGGTAGTAGATTTTTCATCGAATTTTTTAAAAAAATTTTTTTCTCCAAGAAAGCTCTTAGATACCTGAAAATTGTACTGTCCTCTTAGTTTTCCCGAGATCTATCGATTGTAGGTAACAGTTTTCCTTGATAACGCCTTGGAAAATTACTATCAGCCCATCTTCCGAGCCCTCTGACCGTGTCTCTGTGTGTGTGTATATATATGTTTTCCTTTCTATGTCGCAGCAAAACTCCTCACTGTTTTCACCAATCCCCTCCAAATTTTGCACACATGTTCGTTGTCATCTGTAGATGGGAACGCTACAATTCGAGCACCCCCCGACCATTATCCTCCGAATTAGAAAATTTTTTCTGAAAATTTCTCATTCTTACATATCCTAAAAACTATCTATAAATTTTCCTCCTCCTTTGAAAAATATGAGTCCTTCAATATAAAGGTGTTTTGAGGTGCTGAATCGATTGGTTAATACACAATTTTGATTTCTTCCCATTTTACTACTCCTTTTTCATTTGTCGCTACGACCATGACAATGACATTTTAACGAAATCCCGTATCAACCAACAACCAATTTAGCATCTCAAAAAACGTCAGAGTTACGTCACTGAAATTTTTTTTAAGTAGGACTAGGAACTCCGAATCATTTTTAAAATACGCTTTTTCAATAAAAATTGAAAATTCGTCATAAAAAAGTTTATAAGTCAAAAAATACTCATCGAATAATGCTCAAAACCCACTGGCCTTAGCGTAAGAGTCTTTGTAATCCACCCACAGATTACAAGAATACTCTATCAAAGCATTTTTGTGTTTTTGTATTACCTCTGAAGCCATATTATTCCGTTTTTCCTCGGATTTTTTTTCAAAAAATTTTTCTCGGGTATTATTTTAGGGTAATTAATATATTGATATATGATATTATTCAGGAATACAATAGAAAAGTATATGTGAATGGATTTTATAATAAAATTTGAATAAACGTGTGAAATTATTTTCATTATATAATGAAAAATTATAATATTTCGAATTTCGGATAATCGAAAGATGAATTGTTGATTGCATAAATTTGATTTGAGAAAGCATTCTGCTAATCTCTTTTAGCAGCGTTTTTTGAATTTCCGTGTTAAAATATCTCAATTTTCAGCGCATGTGCGAGATTTGGAAATCTCGAAACCAATTTTTTTGGAAAGCTGAGAAAATTTTCTTGAAATTGACCACTAGCTTGCCGAGTTCAATTTCATGAACTAGAACCACCGGAGTTGCACCCTTCGAAAGATAAGGGTTGCATTGAGCGAAGACATGAAGACATCTATCGAATCGAATAGGGACCTCGCACCAAGCTGCGTTTTGTACTCGGTGTTAAAAGTGACTGTAACTTTTGTTTAAATCAATGAAATTAAACTCGGCAAGTAGTTAATTCCGAGGAAATTTTCTCAGTTTTTCAAAAAAAATTTGTTTCAGAATCTCCAAGTCTCGCGCATGCGCAGAAAATTGAGGTTTTTTTAAATTGAAATCCAAAAACGCCCAAAAAACACCTTAGAACCCAGAAATGCAGAATGAAAGTATTTTTTTACGAAAAGAACACAACTTTTTACATTGAAGAATGGACTTTTGAATATTCCAAAAAAATAGCTTTTTAAGAAAAAAAGTCGAAGATGGTTTTCACGGAATCACCCATATATAATCGAGGTGACATGGAAACCAAAATTTTGGAGTGGTTTTTGATGGATTTTTCACATGAAGCTGAAACTGGCCGACGGACTTGGCCGACGGACAGGGACGAAACGGTACCCCGGAAAAAGTGGGGCCGGGGCCCCATTATGCTAGTATCCACCGAATATTTTACTCAAGCGGCGAATAAATATTTGAGTTTGGTACCATTCTGGGTGCTTAAAATCGTTGACAAACATACGAAATCGAAAATGAGGGGGTGGGGTGAAGGCCGGTGAGCCAATATAGTCTAGAATTTGGCAATCAGCCGAACAACCCAAAATGAGTTCGGAGCAACAGATTGTGTATAACTCGACTTCGGGGGATTCTCCCTTCGCGAGAATGGAATTAATTGATAGGTTATGGTCGAGCGCATCGATGCTTAGAGTGTGAGCATTCAACATTAGGGTTAACGGGGAATTCTAACCTCAAAACTTCGCGCGAAAGTGGATTTCGATCAGAGACTTGCGAATATCTCGAGTTATAGGGATTCTCCCTTCGCGAGAGTGGTGTCAAATGAAAGGATATGGCCAAGCGCAACGACGCTGAGAGTGTCAGCATTGAACATTAGGGTTAACGGGGTATTCTAACCTCAAAACTTCGTGCCAAACTCGGTTTTGCTCAGCAAATCGCGTATATCTCGACTCCCAAGGATTCTCCCTCCGCAAGAGTGGAGTCAAATGATAGATTATGATCCAGAGCATTGATTCTGAGAGCCTGAGCAATCAACATTAGGGTTAACGGGGTACTCTAACCTCAAAACTTCGCGCAAGAGTAAATTCCGATCAGCGAATTGCGTATATCTCGAGTTATAGGAATTCTCCCTTCACGAGAGTGGTGTCAAACGATAGGTTATGGCCAAGCGCATTGATGCTGAGAGTTTCAGCATTGAACATTAGGGTTAACGGGGTATTCTAACCTCAAAACTTCGTGCCAAACACGGTTTTGCTCAGCAAATCGCGTATATCTCGACTCCCAAGGATTCTCCCTCCGCAAGAGTGGAGTCAAATGATAGATTATGATCCAGAGCATTGATTCTGAGAGCCTGAGCAATCAACATTAGGGTTAACGGGGTATTCTAACCTCAAAACTTCGCGCAAGAGTAAATTCCGATCAGCGAATGATTCCCGGACAATCGCCCGATGCCACTCGCCCGATGGTACTTGCGCCCGATGGACCTTTGCCCGATATAAAATATCCCGAATTCAATTACCCGATGCCGTTCGCCCGACTCCAACCGCCCGATAGGACAAACGCCCGATAGCTTTTCGCCCGACGACCTTTCACCCGAAAAAAATTTTTTGCCGATGCCTTCCTATTTGACTACTCGCTTTTGAGTCAATCTATCACTGGCATAATGTTGTAGAGTAGCTTCTCGTGTACTCAGTCGAACTACGAATTCGTGTGATTTAATTGATGAAACGATTAGAAACATGCGCGGACACAGTTTCCATCAATATAAGTGTACAACTCACACTACATCGAATCGCGTACTGTCATATCAGTAGCACGAGTCGAGGTAGATTGGCATTGTTCCTGCTGTGTGCAGTTGTGCTTGGCGCGCGAAAAGCGATGGATCTTGATGTGCGTGGTCCAAGGATAGTTGGTTTGAAGTTGGTGATTCGTGGGTTCATTTATGTCCGATCAAAAGCTGGAAAGAACGGAAAGTTTCACTGGGCATGTCAAAAACTGCGCAATGGGGAATGTTCAGCTCGCGCGGTAACAGTGCAATCGGGTGAAGAGATCACCGTTATCAAAGGCCCGGATGAATCTAAGCACAGCCATCCTGCTGATCCCGATGAAGCAAAAGCTGAAGTAGTCAAGCGAAATTTGAAGAGAACTGCTGATGAGCATCCAGAGTTACCACCAACTCAGGTAATTTTCTTTATGAGACTAAATTTATTTCTCTGCTTTTGCTTCGGTTTCATGTGATTCTCCACTTTCATCTGTGTAGTTCCCTCACACACCCATACGCATCGTGATTATATGAGTTTCTATATAGATATATCACTCCTATGTAGATCATGCAAACTCAGCTTGCCGGTCTACGTCCAGGTGTGCTGAGTAAACTACCTGAACGAACAAATGTAAACAAAGCCCTGCGGCGATATCGACGTCGTGAGATGCCAGCCAATCCTCAATCATTGAATGAGCTCGAAACTATTCCCGAGCGTTTCCAAAAAACGATGGATATGGAACAGTTTTTGTTATATGACTCTCGAGAAGATGAGAATTTTAACCAGGCTCTCGGCAGGGTTATTGTCTTTGGAACACGGAGGAATTTAGAGCTACTTGCTAAGAGTGATACGTGGAGTATTGATGGTTCTTTTGGCTTTGCTCCAGAAATATTCACGCAGGTGAGCAACTATGAGCAATTTTATCCTGAACATAAACTGTGACTCGATATCCCTCGAATTGAAAAATTTATGATTTTTGAATCTTGAATAATAAAAATTGACAAAAATTTAAAATTATTTAAAAATAAATAATTATCTCAATATTTTCAATATTAAATTTTAAAATGAATAATTTTGGTTCGTTCCAGATATTCACGATTCTTGGATTTGTAAACAGAGCAAGAAGGCATGACGACGATGCTCCACTCATTGCTTTTCCTTTTGTATTTTCTCTACTCTCTGGTAAAAGTCAAGTACTTTATGAAACTGCTCTAAGAGCTGTGACATCAGCTGCTACGGAGTGGGGGATCAGAGACTGCCGACCCCGAAGATGTTTACTAGATTTCGAAATACCTATGATGAATGCTGTACACATTGTCTTCGCTCATCCAACTCTCGAAATCTCTTCGTGTTTCTTCCACTTGGGTCGATCAGTCTACCGTCATGTACAAGATGAAGGATTACAGTCTGCCTATCAAGATACAGAAGACGACAGTATTAGGAAATCCACGCACATGATCTTGGCAGTAGCTCTCGTTCCACCAGAAGATGTGATCCAGGTTTTTGAGTTGTTAGGAGAGCACATACCGGAAGATTTGTTTCCGATCTATGACTACTTTGACTACACGTACGTTCGAGGGAAGCCTCGCCGTGGTCGTGCAAGAGCGGCCCCACCCCTTTATGCCATCAAAATCTGGAATCAGTATGACGCTGTAATCCGTGGTGAGCACAAGACAAATAATACAAGTGAAGGATGGAATCACAGATTCGCGCTTGTGGTTGGCAAGAAGCATCCAGATTTCTATTCTTGTTTGAAAGAATTGCAGAAGGAGCAACGTGACACAGAAACCTGCTTGATCGAGCTCAGCCTTGGGAAGAATGTGAGGGCTGCTCCCAAACGACGGTGGGTCATGGCACAAGAGAGGCTTCGGGCAATCGCGCACAACTACAATGACTATAAAAATGATGGGCGAGTGTTGCAATATCTGGAAGCCATGTCTTATAATATAAGTATTGCTTGAATCAGCAAATTCAAATCTTGTCATAATATTATTACTCGACTATGGGCTACCTGTAAGATATGTGAAAACGTACTCCACATTTTTTACAATTTTTGTTTTATCATATTTTATGAATTCTATGATGACTGGCGTTTGAATAAGCCCTAAAATGGATGTATGAAAGTTATCAGTACAAAATTGACTCTTGGATGAATAAATGTGCTTTTAAAAAAAAATAATAATTTCTAATCGGGCGATAGTCTTGACGGGCGAAAGTCCATCGGGCAAATGTCGAATCGGGCGAATGTAGTCGGGCAAACAGGCATCGGGCGATTGTATGGCGGGTAAATGTCCGTCGGGCGCTTGACCATCGGGCGCGTGGAATCGGGCGAGTGGCATCGGGCGATTGACCGGGAACCTCAGCGAATTGCGTATATCTCGAGTTATAGGAATTCTCCCTTCACGAGAGTGGTGTCAAACGATAGGTCATGGCCAAGCGCATTGATGCTGAGAGTTTCAGCATTGAACATTAGGGTTAACGGGGTATTCTAACCTCAAAACCTCGCGCAAGAGTAAATTCCGATCAGCGAATTGCGTATATCTCGAGTTATAGGAATTCTCCCTTCACGAGAGTGGTGTCAAACGATAGGATATGGCCAAGCGCATTGATGCTGAGAGTTTCAGCATTGAACATTAGGGTTAACGGGGTATTCTAACCTCAAAACTTCGTGCGAAACTCGGTTTTGCTCAGCAAATCGCGTATATCTCGACTCCCAAGGATTCTCCCTCCGCGAGAGTGGTGTCAAATGATAGTTTGTGATCCAGAGCATTGATTCTAAGAGCCTGAGCAATCAACATTAGGGTTAACGGGGTATTCTAACCTCAAAACTTCGTGCGAAACTCGGTTTTGCTGAGCAAATCGCGTATATCTCGACTCCCAAGGATTCTCCCTTCGCGAGAGTGGTGTCGAATGATAGTTTATGATCCAGAGCATTGATTCTGAGAGCCTGAGCAACCAACATTAGGGTTAACGGGGTATTCTAACCTCAAAATTTCGCGCGAAAGTAAATTCCGATCAGCGAATCGCGTATATCTCGAGTTATAGGAATTCTCCCTCCACGAGAGGGGTGTCAAATGATAGGTGATCGCCAAGCGCATCGATGTTAAGAGTTTCAGCATTCAACATCAGGGTTAACGGGGTATTCTAACCTCAAAACTTCGTGCGAAACTCGGTTTTGCTCAGCAAATCGCGTATATCTCGACTCCCAAGGATTCTCCCTCCGCGAGAGTGGTGTCAAATGCTAGGTTATGGCCAAGCGCATCGACGCTAACAATGTCAGCATTGAACATTAGGGTTAACGGGGTATTCTAACCTCAAAACTTCGTGCGAAACTCGGTTTTGCTCAGCAAATCGCGTATATCTCGACTCCCAAGGATTCTCCCTCCGCAAGAGTGGTGTCAAACGATAGGTTATGGCCAAGCGCATCGACGCTAAGGGTGTCAGCATTGAACATTAGGGTCAACAGGGTATTCTAACCTCTAAAACTTCGCGCAAGAGTAAATTCCGATCAGCGAATTGCGTATATCTCGAGTTATAGGAATTCTCCCTTCACGAGAATGGTGTCAAACGATAGGTGATGGCCAAGCGCATTGATGCTGAGAGTTCCAGCATTCAACATTAGGGTTAACGGGGTATTTTAACCTCAAAACTTCGCGCGGAAGTAAATTCCGATCAGCGAATTGCGTATATCTCGAGTTATAGGAATTCTCCCTTCACGAGAGTGGTGTCAAACGATGGGTTATGGCCAAGCGCATCGATGCTGAGAGTTTCAGCATTCAACATTAGGGTCAACGGGGTATTCTAACCTCAAAACTTCGCGCAAGAGTGAATTCCGATCAGCGAATTGCGTATATCTCGAGTTATAGGAATTCTCCTCCCACGAGAGTGGTGTCAAACGATAGGTTATGGCCAAGCGCATCGACGCTAAGAGTGTCAGCGTTGAACATTAGGTTCCACTCTCACCTTTCAGATGCTTTGAACCCCAATGCTTTACTTAGAGTCGTTTTTGAGTTATAACGATTTAATTGAAAAAAAGTTACGAACATTTTGCAAAAAAAAATTCAAATCCGAATCTTGATTTATGAGCCAGAGTCCCAAAAAAATTTTTTTATAGTGGCAGATGTTCATATGTTGACCTATAGACTCAAAAAAGTTGACACAAAAAGGAATCTGAGACCCACCTCATTTTTGTCTATTACTCTCAAGCATATCCAATCTCGGTCAAATGCGATCGACACCGCGTTTGACCCGAGCAGGGGGTCCTCACTCACTCACTTATAAACGAACACAGCTGAGAGCAGTGCAAGCCCAATAGAATTTACAATCAGAGCTCTGATATCATTGCCCGCTCGATTCTAGACCAGGTTCTATATCAACTATACTGATCTTGAGAAAATTTACGGTAGAACAAAAGTTTTGACCTGCCGAGAGTAGTGATTCAACTGAAGGCTCATCATCATCGCAGTTATATGAAAAGAAAAATTGTGAAGAATTCTCGAACAGTTCGGACCACGTTCCTAAAAGAAAAGTCTGCCGACTCAGTGGCGCGGATAGGAAACATGGTTGATGCCTTCTCTCCCTACACAGCTCCCTCTCCCGAGCCAATATGGCAGCCGTACTGGGACAGCGGGATATACCTATATATAGGAGTCGTCTGCTCGCGCTCGTGTAAAGTAAAGCCGCGCAAGCCGCGAGCCCGCGCTAAGGCCGAGTCTACATAGACGCGCTCACTCGGGGCGCGCGCGCTCTCTCAGCTTGCACTCTCCATCCAAACACCGGAGTAGGTACCGAAAATGGTATTTGAAAATCTTTCGACGAGTATTCCCTCTCAATTTGAGTATCAGCGCGAGTTTTTGAGATGAAAAACGGCCAGTCTATTGCGTGAATCGACCAAAAATTTGATTTACATCGAATAGAGATCGAAAAATGAGAGGCGTGGTTGTGTCTCATATAAGCATCCCCCAACTTTTCATCAGGTCTCCAACTTGCAAACAATTCAGTAATATTCAGCATCACCTTGGTTATACATTGGTACTTATTCCAGAAGCTGAATAATGAGCTGAAGAGTATGGAATCCTGATTGAAAACACCCAAGATGCCCCAAATTCACGGTGGAGTGACTCTTGTCACACAAAGGGACTCGGCGGGTAAGCATGGTGAATCAGCCCTTGTCTGGTATTGGTCCAGGAGTAATTTTTCCCAGTTCCTTAAAAATTCCAGAAAGTTGAAAATCGGTTTTTGACACAGTTATCCATGATTCCAACGAGATTTGACCATTCCATCGTGTTTATCGAGTCATTTTGCATCGAAAATCATTTTGAGATATATTGTTTTGGGTGGTGGAAAGTGGTCAAAAATGTAAAAATCCGTTTTTTAAGCAAATTCTGACTCACTAATTAGCATCTCCTGCGCATGCACATTCTTCTACGTCTCCGAGAATATCTTCAATCGATAGCTGATGTAATTTCCTTCAAAATGACCACTTGAGGAGGTCGATTTGATGCAGTAGAACCCGAGATCTAGCTGGTGCAAAAAATCAAAAAATCCAAGGTACCAAATCCGTGAAGCCGCGGCCCCTTCAATGGGCCTGAAAAATGCGAATTTTGAATTGGAGTGTTCCAGAGAGGTAAACATGTGTTTTTTATGTATTTTTTAGCGTAGAAACCGAATCCGTGGTCAGTTTGGTTCCCAGCCTTCGAAATTTTTTACCCGACTCAAAACAATAGCTCGATAGTAAAGGGTTAGCCTTTTTACTTACAATCTTGGTGCATGACGAGTGTATAAATAGATTTGGATCGGGTACATATTGGATGTATCCATGTTTTTTCACGTATCTTGACCAACTGAGAACGATGTCGATGGGGACGATATCGTGGCTCGAGGATGAGTTGGGAGTGAGCTGTCGCTAGAAAATCTGAATTTGGTTCTTCAATCTCATTCTCAAAAGGCTGAATCAACTAGTGAATGTCTCACTCCCAACTCATCCTCGAGCCCCGATACCATCGGCATCGTTCTCAGTTATTCAGGATACGTGAAAAAACATGGAAACATGCAATATGTACCCGATCCAAATCTATTTATACACTCGTCATGCTCCAAGATTGTAAGTAAGAAGGCTAAAAATGACCCTTAACTATCGAGCTAGTTTTTTGAGTCGGGTGAAAAATCTTGAAGGCTGGGAACCAAATTGACCACGGATTCGGTTTCTACGCTAAAAAACACATAAAAAACACATGTTCACCTCTCTGGAACACTCCAATTCAAAATTCGCATTTTTCAGGCCCATTAAAGGGGCCGCGGCTTCACGGATTTGGTACCTTGGATTTTTTGATTTTTTGGACCAGCTAGATCTCGGGTTCTACTGCATCAAATCGACCTCCTCAAGTGGTCATTTTGAAGGAAATTACATCAGCTATCGATTGAAGATATTCTCGGAGACGTAGAAGAATGCGCATGCGCAGGAGATGCTAATTAGTGAGTCAGAATTTGCTTAAAAAATGGATTTTTACATTTTTGACCACTTTCCACCACCCAAAACAATATATTTCAAAATGATTTTCGATGCAAAATGACTCGATGAACACGATGGAATGGTCAAATCTTGTTGGAATCATAGATAACTGTGTTAAAAACCGATTTTTAACTTTCTGGAATTTTTTTAGACGCCTTAATCAAAAGTTGTAGACACGGGAATATCTTTTTATCATTTGGTACAGTATCAAAGATATACAAAAAAATTTAAGAACGATTCATCAAAATGCGTTGAAATGCGATTCAGTTGATGGAACATCGATTTTTAGCATTTTTTAGACGGTTCTCAGGGTGCCGTACACTATAGAGGCGACCTTGGGACCTAAGGAACCTTTTTCGCCACTAACTTTGGTGTTAGGAACTGGGAAAAATTACTCCTTAACCAATACCCGACAAGGGCCGATTCACCATGCTTACCCGCCTAGTCCCTTTGATCTTTGGTGTACATTGTTACGTCGGGATGACGCGTATGAGCCTAGTGGCAAGCTCACAAAATCTACTTTCGATTGAGAGAAGGATACTTCTTGATTCTTTGTGGAAGGTAGATTAAATGAATGGGATAACTTACACTTGTTCTGCTGTTGACTAGGCAGTAGATCACCGTATTTATTGACACTTCCAAACTTCAAATTATCCACAAATGATAGGTTCGATAAGTCTTCTATGGACTTCCAAAAATAGTATTTCTCAATCAGTTGATGATTATATTATCTTGATACACGTATGCGTCAATTATATGAATCAAATAAAATTGTATCTTTTCCTTGCTAAATTCTTGAGAGTTGAGATTTTGAATATGTGTGAATCTGAAATATACTTAGATTTATAATTACAACAATTGAATTGCGCGGGCCGGAGCGATCGCACGCGAATGAAATATAATCGTCGAAAGCTGTGGCTCACGGAGTCGCGACGATGCCTGGTTCGTGCTAACAACTAACTCTTGTGTCCAGACGCGGGACATTTATTACACTTTTCTGCTGATGCAGAATTTCCAAAAAGTGGATCGCGCCACAACGTGAAACACCCTCTGACTCAATATCATTGTTTTGTTCTGATGGCTCGGTGTGCTGCCCGACTTACAAAATATGCTTACACTAAATATACACTTTTTGATTATTGATTTCTTGAAAAGTTACGTATTAAGACGTAACACCTCCCCGGCTAGACGTTGCATATCGGTACGATATGTAACATATAAACAAACTCCGATTTGTTCGATTATTGAAAAGTCCCGATGAAAATCACTCTAAAATGAGACTAAATCTATACAGAAGTATTTGTTGATTGATATTTTTGCTTTTTCCCTTCTTCTCCGATTTTCATTAATCATGGATATTCACGGAATCTCCACTCAATTATCTCTACGACTCTGGCTTTGCGACATGGCGTCTACTTGCAGAGTGGGAGGTCTCATCTGTAGCGTGAAACCGAGATTGGACAGTGTGTCAGTGTAATGCGTGTGTGTGACTCTTCGCATTCGCCCGGGCCGGATTGATTCGACCCGTGAGACGAGGGAAAACTTTCTTGTGGGGAAGAAAACCTGCCTCGAAGAGCTCGGCGTCCTTATCGTGTTACCAATTGGGCATAGATCTTACGCCTCAACGATCGATAAATACCAAACCTGTAACACTTCGCGCCTCCCGCTCGCATTGCAGAGTCGTAAGCATCAACCAAACGATCCGAAATGTCAGCAAAGCCGACACGGCAGACTTGAATGAGCGGTCACCCATCCAAGTACTAATCGCGCCGAACGATGCTTAACTTCACTGATCGGAAGAGCTGGCACTCAGCGACCCTACCAATGCGGCGGTCGGATCATAGTTCTAACATCAAAGCTAGGAACCATCACGGGGGGAGGGGGTATCAATCCCGCAACTCAAGAAGCCTCCAAAACCGCAAACATGCGAATGCTCGGCCTGAAATTTCTGTTGAGAGCTTATGTCAGATTCGAGGATCGATTACTGCCCCGATAGAATTTTGAGTTCATTCATTTTCTTTCGGGGTGTTGCGATCGATTCTTCTCGCAATCAGAAAATTTTTTCATTAACATCCAGGTTTTATCGCAGGTTTATTTGTTATTCTGGATTTTGGGATTGATTTCTCTCACGGACACTATTTTCGGTTCTAGTATTCGAGTATTAGCAAGTTTGATTACCTTAGTGAGTTTTGGGATTCACTTTTGGTCGCATTTTGGTTCCCGGCTGGTTTATCGATAGAAGCATCCGGATGTTTGGGATAGTTTGGTTACTTCCTTGGATTTTGGGAATAATTTTCTCAGGCCCAGTTTCCGAGTGTTTACGGTTTTGGGGGTTTCTTGAGTTTCGGGATTGAGGCCCCCTCCCCCGTGATAATTCATTGCTTTGATGTTAGAATTGCGTTTCTGTAGTGCGAGACTACCCCGTCAGTCTTCGCACAAATTTTATAATATAAAAAAACCTGCGCTATTGAGCGGCGAGAGCGAATGCACCCAGCGAGAGCGCTCTTGGACCCCGCTCGTGCTCTTATGTAGACTCGGCCATACTGTTTGCAGCGTGCAAAAATGATATTAATCACTCGCGGCATGTTATCTGATAACATGCTGCAGTTACTCCCAAATTCTGAGTCCCATAACCCAAATCTCGAACCCCCCCCCCGGGGGGGGGGGGCTGCGATTTATATACGTCTTTTGATGCAATCTCAGCGGGTGCTGCGGTAGCCTAGTGGTTAGCGTGTTAGCCTCTCATTTCGTCGGCCCATGTTCGATCCCCGGCCAAATCTTTTTTTTTTTTTTTCATTGAATCAAGCTTATCATTTTTTCCCTAACAAACATAGTTCAACGAAGATTGATAAGCAACCAAACACCCTACAAGTCATAATTCCTTCTTCAAGTCAGAATCGTCACGGAGATATTATAATAATACATCATTCCTGATATCATCTCGATATTTCTCATTGAGTTACTTATCGATAACGAAACTTTAGATAATTATCATACATTTCCAGTCATCTACATCGACTATAGAGGTGAGCCAAGGAAAATTTGAAGAACTTGAAACTCATCTTTGTAAGTACTCGTTGCCGAGACTCTCGGACTCGCTATCGGAAGTAACTTTTACCTGTGAATTTAGAAAAAAT
Organism: Eretmocerus hayati; assembly: GCA_029851415.1. Classification (NCBI taxonomy): domain Eukaryota; kingdom Metazoa; phylum Arthropoda; class Insecta; order Hymenoptera; family Aphelinidae; genus Eretmocerus; species Eretmocerus hayati. The sequence continues at coordinate 50,255,723 of CM056743.1, forward strand.
CAATGAAATAGCATTATTACGTATAAATAAATCATATTTCCAATAGGTCTATATGAATGATAGGATATATCAAAATTATTTCATTTTGTTACTTTATCATCATTTTTATAGTCATAATAACAACTATAAAGTGTTATGGGAATGAAATTTCCAAACCTGTTTCAGAGCCATCGTTCCTCATCTTGATCATCAAGTCTATGCCATGAAAAATATCAGAAGCATGTATTGTATTAAAATATCTCGTGACAATTCTGACTTGAAGAAGGAATTATGACTTGTAGGGTGTTTGGTTGGTTATCAATCTTCGTTCAACTATGTTTGTTAGCGAAAAAAATGATGAGTTTGATTTAATGAAAAAAAAAAAAAAAAAAAAATGATTTGGCCGGAGATCGAACCTGGGCTGACAAAATCAAAGGCTAGCACGCTAAACACTAGGCTATCGCAGCATCTACTGGGGTTGCATTAAAAGACGTATATGTCGTAGGCCGTTGGAATTTTCAGGCCATTAGGATTTCACGTGCGTAAACGCGTAAGGAGCATCACAGAAGTTTGTTTAAACAGTGATTTTTTATTCAACACTAACCCATCCCTCTTGTTACCGATCGCCGAGGAGATAACAGCTCGGAGTCAATAACAAGAGGGATGGGTTAGTGTTGGATAAAAAATCACTTTCTACGCAAAAGTGCTCAGTGTTGCGCCGCACGTGAAATCCTAACGGCCTGAAGATTCTATCGGGCTACGACATATATAAATCGCAGCCCGCCCCCCTCCCGGGGTTCGAGATTTGGGTTATGGAACTCAGAATTTGGGAATAACTACTTGCAGCATGTCATCAGATAACATGCCGCGAGTGATTAATATCATTTTTGCACGCTGCAAACAGTATGGAATGTTTTTTAGCGCGGGCTCGCGGCTTTACTTTACACGAGCGCGAGCAGACGACTCTTATATATATAGGTATATCCCGCTGTCCCAGTACGGCTGCCATATTGGCTCGGGAGAGGGAGCTGTGTAGGGAGAGAAGGCATCAACCATGTTTCCTATCCGCGCCACTGAGTCGGCAACCTTTCTTTTAGGATCGTGGTTCGGACTGAACAAACTTACTACTAGCCCCGTAATCTTCATGTCGCGATCACGGAATATCCTCAATAGACGCCGCATTCACAATATTTCGTCATGCATCTCAAGTTATGAGAGACTACAGACGAGATTCACAATAATGAAATTCCTACAATTGTCGTACGCTAAGAGCACAGCTGGAACATCAGGAATGAGATCAGAGGTTGTGAAAATTGATCCCGGTGCACATGATTTATTTCTCATATTCAATTGAACAATCGTGTTGGCATGAATACATGGATGAGAAGTGGTATAGAGAGGCATCTCACAGCCGTCCGGTTCCTTGCACGAATTAGTTTTTTCAATATATAAATAATGTCTGATGTATATTATGGATAGCCACGCTATTGAATCAAGCGATACCTCGACTGAAGACCTTTTTTTCTTTTTTTTGCAGACCAAAGAACGAAATTCAAAAGAGAAGTACCCGGAAAGCTCATTACCCGACAATGGTGACATTTATCTTGATGACCAAGATGATGGACTAGAGGGATCTGGACGGGGAGCAGGCGAGGTCCGAGACGACCTAGAAGCTTCAGGAAGCGGTCTTGGGCCCGACGACGAAGATGGCGATGACAGAGGCGGTAGGTTTATTCTTCCTCCATCATTTTCCATCTTCTGCTATCCCTGCTTACGCATATATTTTCAATAAGAAATGGAGATTTCTTTGTTGCTAGCTTTTCGACTACCAAAATCTTCCTTTCTATAATCCATACTTTGTACATCTTATCTTTGTCCTATTCGAAAGAAGATTGTATGCGCAGGCGTATATTTTCTATTGGCTTCGAATTCTACATCGGCCTCCGATCTGTATACTCGTGTAAAAGTTAACACACTCTGATGATCATCTATGATCATGTACATGTGAATGAGTTTTACTGGGTACTTGCGATAATCTGTACAACCGCTGTGAGAGTATTTTGATTTGGTGGCCAGTGTGATTCTCTTTGGAAAATTATTGTTCGAAGCCATTGTGATGTGGAGAAACAGTATGCTACGCGTCGATTGCTGGAAAACTTTGTTCCTTGAGAAAGTTTGCCGACGTTTAGCAAGGTTTTCCTGGAGAACTAAGTTTTTGGCACGAGTCGCGTAGTCTATCAGCGAGGACGCGTGGAAACTCGCTGTTTCCTTGTACTGACCGATAAAAGATATTAATTGTTATAGAGCTATACACGGATTACCGGTTGTAGGACCGGACTAAGAAAATGTATGATCCTATTCTTTGAAGCACTCATATCGCTGGTTTCCAGTCAGTCACTGTTTCGCGAAAATCACGTACGCTGGGTATCTGAAAAAGTAATCTTTTCGGAAACGGTACCAAGTTGCAAAAGCCCGGGAAGGTGTCGAAAGATTTTGAATCGACATGATCATCACGCCAACGGTCATAGTGTAATTAAATTTTTCATGCATAGAAAAGAATGAATATTTCATATTCATGTTTGGTTTTGTTGACCAAGCCGTGTATCAAATTATGTTAACTCTCATTCACTCTGAAGATTATTTTGTTCATTGCTCTTCCAAAACACTCATAAATTTCCGAAAAGATGAAATTTTCAACTACCACCCACTGTTGTATTTAATAATCCCAGATAACTCACGAGGGTATGGCTAAAAAAACTCCAACTCGTGGAATCATCCACCCCTATCACCCAATTTTTCTATGATAATTTTGTCATTAACGATCTCTCAAGGCTAAGTGTAATATTATTTGTCTTCCGCTTTACATATGATGTATTCCGTAATTAGACCTTGAAGGGTGTGTCTAAGACTTACCTTCTTTGCACTCTTACCAAAATTACTGATCTTTCTAATTTTTTAAAATTAATTTTTGAGAAAACGTTAATCTGGATAGTGAAGCCGCTATTCTATAAATCTCTTGAAGTTTTCTCATATAGAAGCGTGCGATTACCTTCGTTTTTGAGTAAATTTTGAGATGAGTTGGTGTATTTCGTTAAAAAATATTGACGGCAGCCGAGCAAGGCATTAGTTGACCTCTCTGGCCTTGTTCTATTCCACCGCAGTATTTTAACGTGCATACCTTTCACAAATTTCTCATGTAGACATTTTTACAATTCTCGTGTATTTTTTAGTTGAACGTTCGTCCTTGTTCATCTTCCTTATTGTGTCTGCTGGTTGTACTCATCACTTCATTACAATCAATTTTCACCTGATCTGGGCGTGTGCCTTGAGGTAGTACTAGCGGTACTCGAATTACCTATCAGAAAATTACGAAAGTCGGCACAGTGGTACATTAGTGCTTCAAAAAGACACAGCTGAAATTTCGTAATTTTTAGGAGCCGCGGAGAAAGGTCTGGGCAATTTCGTGGAAGCCGATTAACACGGCGTCTTATGGGAAATTATCGATACACTAATTTCTAACTATCAGATTTTCACAGGAAAGAGCACACAGGTGTAGGAGTACACAAAAAGTGCATAGAAACAAACAGATCAACGATTAGGAGCCTACAAAGAAAGATCTGAGCCAATACGTCACTACTCTTGACAGTTTCGGGGTTAGGTTGTCGTCTGCTGTGTGCGTTACTATACCTATATAGGCAGGCGGAATTGAGTCAAGCGAAGATCCAATCCGCGCTTGGACTCATCAGTACCGCTAGTACTACCTTAAGAGGATGTCGGAGTTCCACGTGTTACCGACCGAGTTCCATGCTTAGGTTACAGGTTCAGAAATATACGAGTGGCGGCGCTACTCGACCGAGTTCTATGCCTAATAGAGGAAATGTACGAGTGGCGGGGCTGCTTGTACATTTTCGAATCTGTAACCAATATAGCTAAATGAACTACTGAACAATAATATGGGACGCCAGGGGTGTAGCTGGATGAGTTGACGTGGCAGATGATTATATTGAGACTATTGCTCAAATATTGTAATATATTCGTCAACAAGAATGCATTTACGTTGCATTGATTAGGAAATATCCCATTGTTTGTGTACTTCAATAAGTACAATACACGTTCAGTAACGTGTCATGAATTCTACAACAAGAATTTTTCTTACACTATCAAGGTTAGGAAATGCCCCAATGTTTGTGTTCTTCAATAAGAACCAGTACACGTTCAGCAATGTAGAAAATTTCTTCAACAAGAATTTCTTGTAAATTCACACTGCCTAGATTAGGAAATTTCCAGATGATAGCGTTCTTCCATAAGAATAGCACACATTTAGTGACGTGTGATGAATTCTTCAACAAGAATGTATTTACACTTTCTAGGTTAGGGAATACTCCTAACGTTTGTGTTCTTCAATAAGAACAACACATGTGCAGTAATGTGGAATGAATTCTTCATCAAGAATTCCTTGTAAATCCACACTATCTAGGTGAGGGAATACCCAGATGATTGTGTTCTTCAATGAGAATAACAATCGTTCAGTAGCAATGATGAATTCTTCAACAAGAATGTATTTATACTGCCTAGGTCAGTAAATACTCCAATGTTCGTGTTCTTCAGTAAGAACAACACACGGTCATTGATATGTCACGAATTCTTCAACAAGAATGGTCTTACGCTGCTTGAGTTGGGGAATATCCCAATGTTTGTCTTCTATAAAAAGGACAACACACGTTCAGGAACGTGGGATAAATTTTGCATCAAAAATGTTTGTGTAAATTAACACTGCCTAGGTTGCAAAGCCTCCCAATGTTTGTGTCTTTCAACAAGAAGTACGCATCACCCACTACGTGGGAGACGATAGCTATCAGTCTGTTATTCAAAAATACAGCACCGCGTAGCCAAAACATTGGGGTCTTGCCTGCGAATAACATATCTGTAAGCTCTCTTCAAAAAGTGTAGCTTACAACTGTTTCAGCGTGACTGGAGAATTGGATGCAAATCACCAAAAGGATTCTTCAAGGACAAAGTTTGATATGTATACGTCAAACCATTTATGTCCTCAAAGTCTAATCCTGCTCGTTCTTCCCCAGCTGATCCCTCTGACTCCCACTGGAATCATCCTAATTTCATACCCTGCTGCAAAAGTTCGATTGGATTCGATTGAAATACATCCAATCGTTCTGAATCTAGAATCTTATGATGAATTTGAAACATGACTTGCAGGATTGAGGAAGATTGGAGTTCAATAACGATCAATGATGTTGATCATGATTCGAACAGTATAGACCAATCTTCACCAATGCAGACTTTTCGCATTGAAAGTGAGATTGCCAATCAATCTCAATACTTACTGCCAGTATTCGGAAGTCGATGTCCTATCTGTATGAATGCTGATTCCCTTGATAGAATATCGCGATTCCAATCTGTGTCGATGCCATAAAAAAGCATTGACATGCTATGTGTCCTATCTACTTCAATCGATTCCAACGCTGTTTTCCAGTAATGGAAACATCGAGATCTCAATCCGCCTCAATCGACCTCAATACTGACTGGAAGCATTGGAGACCTTAAACCCTATTCATCTGAATCGATTTGAATGCTCGATATCATTATTGGAATTCCGAAATCCTATCTGCCTCAATCGATTTCAATACTGTTGCCCAGCATTGGAAACATCAAGATCTCAATCCGCCTCAATCGACCTCAATACTGACTGGAAGCGTTGGAGACCTTAAGCCCTATTTATCTGAATCGATTTGAATGCTGGATATCATTATTAGAATTCCGAAATCCTATCTGCCTTAATCGATTTGAATACTGTTTTTCAGTATTGGGAACATCGAGAACTCAATCCCCCTCAATCGACCTCAATACTGACTTTCAGTCATTATTACAAATCAACGTCTTACATATACATCACTCACATTACAGCTAAGGTTAAAATACAATCCAAAACTTATTCTAATCATGATCGCATTAACATATCATCGCATTACATAGCTAAACGCTATTTGGAGTTTCTGTCACTCATCAGTCTTTTATAGGAACAGGAGAGATGGTTCGTCGCTTGCGAGAAAGCAATCCCATGATATTTGGATGCAAACTGAGATGGTCATCAAAACGCCACCTAGCGTCAGCCATTCGAATTCATCGGCCTCAATCGATTCCAATACTAACTTTCAGGAATGGGAATTTCGATATCTCACACGACGTCAATCGGTCCCAATACTGACTATGAGCATTGACGAGATTATTCATCGTCCTTGATCGATTTGAATGCTGAATAACAGTATTGAGGACTTGAAATCCTATCTGTCCCAGTCGATTCCAGTACTGTTGTCTAGTATCGGGAACATCGAGATCTCAACCCACTTTGATCGATCTCAATACTGACTGTGAGTATTGGAGTCATTATATCCTAATAACCTGAATCGATTTCAGCACTGTCTCTCAGTATTGGGTAGATCGCTGTCTCAATCCACTTCAATCGATCTCAATACTGAAAGTAAGCATTAGAAACCTTATATCCTATCTACTTGAATCGATTTGAATGCTGGGTAATCAGTATTCGAGGTGCGTGGCGACAGCCACGTCGCCCTATCGGATTCAGCCGCAAGCTGTCTCGGTGCCAACAGCTGATTGGTTCAAAATGGTTTACCGCAGCGCGGGCTGATGCAGACCCGGCAGTGTGTATACGAGGCTGAGTTTTTACATCAAAATTATGAATAATAACAATATTGAATGTCTTACCTGGTGAATTTCAATGATTTGGCGACATATGGAGGGTCGGGTATGCGGAGATGCAATACTGAATATGAGGTGGCAGATCCGGATCATATAATGTACACATTCCGCATACCCGACCCTCCATAAGTCGCCGAATCACTTAAATTTACTAGGTAAGACATTCAATATTGCTATTATTCATAAGTTTTATGTAAAAACTTAGCCTCGTGTACGTACTGCCGGGTCCGCGCTAGCCCGCGCTGCGGTAAACCATTTCGAACCGATCAGCTGTTGGCACCGAGACAGCTTGCGGCAGAGCCCGATAGGGCGGCGTGGCTGTCGCCACGCATCTCGAATTGGAGAATCGGAATCCTATTTGCCCCAATCGATTCCAGTACTGTTTTTCAGTATTGGTTACATCGAGATCTTAATCAGATCCCATCGTTGGAATATATGAAACCTAGAGGAGTTTAATACTGATCGTGAGTATTGAGGAGGATAGAATGACCATGCATCCACGATTCCAATCCGATTCTGTAGCATTCATCTCGATAGGTCAATCACGCAATGAGTGATTGGGTCATCATTGGAATCGATTGACGGAGTCGGCTTAATGCTGCCTGGCAGGATTCAGACCGATATCAAAACTCATCTTTAGGCCGTTCCAATCCTGCTCAGCATCATTGAATTCGATTGGAATATCCGAAACCTAGAGGAGTTCAATACTGATTGTGAGTATTGAGGAGGATAGAGACCACGCTTCCACGATTTGAATTCCATCCTGTAGTATTCAGCTCGATTGGTCAATGACGCGACGAGTGATTGGGTTATCATTGAAATAGATTCACACCGTCAATTCAATACCACCTGGCAGGATTCAGACCGATAGCAAAACTTATCTTCAGGCCGTTCTAATCCTGCTCAGCAGTATTGAATTCGATTGAATATATGAAACCTAGAGGATTTGAAGACTGATATCGAGTATTGAGAAAGATAGAATAACCATGCACCCGCGATTCCAATCCGAATCTGTAGTATTCATTTCGAACGGTCAATCCCGCAATGAGTGATTGGGTCATCATTGAAATCGATTGACGCAGTCGACTCAATGCTGCCCGGCAGGATTCAGACCGATAGCGAAACTCATCCTCAGAGCGTACCAATCCTGCTCAGCAGTATTGAATTCGATTGAATATATGAAACCTAGAGGATTTGAATACTGATATCGAGTATTGAGGAGGATAGAATGACCATGCACCCACGATTCCAATCCGGTTCTGTAGCATTCATCTCGATAGGTCAATCACGCAATGAGTGATTGGGTCATCATTGGAATCGATTGACGGAGTCGACTCAATGCTGCCTGGCAGGATTCAGACCCATAGCAAAACTCATCCTCAGAGCGTACCAATCCTGCTCAGCAGTATTGAATTCGATTGGAATATATGAAACCTAGAGGAGTTTAATACTGATCGTGAGTATTGAGGAGGATTGAATGACCATGCACCCACGATTCCAATCCGATTCTGTAGTATTCATCTCGATTGGTCAATCACGAATGAGTGATTGGGTCATCATTGGAATCGATTGACGGAGTCGGCTTAATGCTGCCTGGCAGGATTCAGACCGATATCAAAACTCATCTTCAGGCCGTTCCAATCCTGCTCAGCATCATTGAATTCGATTGGAATATCCGAAACCTAGGGGAGTTCGAAACTGATTGTGAGTATTGAGGAGGATAGAGACCACGCTTCCACGATTTGAATTCCATCCTGCAGTATTCAGCTCGATTGGTCAATGACGCAACGAGTGATTGGGTTATCATTGACATAGATTCACACCGTCAATTCAATACCACCTGGCAGGATTCAGACCGATAGCAAAACTTATCTTCAGGCCGTTCTAATCCTGCTCAGCAGTATTGAATTCGATTGAATATATGAAACCTAGAGGATTTGAAGACTGATATCGAGTATTGAGAAAGATAGAATAACCATGCACCCGCGATTCCAATCCGAATCTGTAGTATTCATTTCGAACGGTCAATCCCGCAATGAGTGATTGGGTCATCATTGAAATCGATTGACGCAGTCGACTCAATGCTGCCCGGCAGGATTCAGACCGATAGCGAAACTCATCCTCAGAGCGTACCAATCCTGCTCAGCAGTATTGAATTCGATTGAATATATGAAACCTAGAGGATTTGAATACTGATATCGAGTATTGAGGAGGATAGAATGACCATGCACCCACGATTCCAATCCGGTTCTGTAGCATTCATCTCGATAGGTCAATCACGCAATGAGTGATTGGGTCATCATTGGAATCGATTGACGGAGTCGGCTTAATGCTGCCTGGCAGGATTCAGACCGATATCAAAACTCATCTTTAGGCCGTTCCAATCCTGCTCAGCATCATTGAATTCGATTGGAATATCCGAAACCTAGAGGAGTTCAATACTGATTGTGAGTATTGAGGAGGATAGAGACCACGCTTCCACGATTTGAATTCCATCCTGTAGTATTCAGCTCGATTGGTCAATGACGCGACGAGTGATTGGGTTATCATTGAAATAGATTCACACCGTCAATTCAATACCACCTGGCAGGATTCAGACCGATAGCAAAACTTATCTTCAGGCCGTTCTAATCCTGCTCAGCAGTATTGAATTCGATTGAATATATGAAACCTAGAGGATTTGAAGACTGATATCGAGTATTGAGAAAGATAGAATAACCATGCACCCGCGATTCCAATCCGAATCTGTAGTATTCATTTCGAACGGTCAATCCCGCAATGAGTGATTGGGTCATCATTGAAATCGATTGACGCAGTCGACTCAATGCTGCCCGGCAGGATTCAGACCGATAGCGAAACTCATCCTCAGAGCGTACCAATCCTGCTCAGCAGTATTGAATTCGATTGAATATATGAAACCTAGAGGATTTGAATACTGATATCGAGTATTGAGGAGGATAGAATGACCATGCACCCACGATTCCAATCCGGTTCTGTAGCATTCATCTCGATAGGTCAATCACGCAATGAGTGATTGGGTCATCATTGGAATCGATTGACGGAGTCGACTCAATGCTGCCTGGCAGGATTCAGACCCATAGCAAAACTCATCCTCAGAGCGTACCAATCCTGCTCAGCAGTATTGAATTCGATTGGAATATATGAAACCTAGAGGAGTTTAATACTGATCGTGAGTATTGAGGAGGATTGAATGACCATGCACCCACGATTCCAATCCGATTCTGTAGTATTCATCTCGATTGGTCAATCACGAATGAGTGATTGGGTCATCATTGGAATCGATTGACGGAGTCGGCTTAATGCTGCCTGGCAGGATTCAGACCGATATCAAAACTCATCTTCAGGCCGTTCCAATCCTGCTCAGCATCATTGAATTCGATTGGAATATCCGAAACCTTGGGGAGTTCGAAACTGATTGTGAGTATTGAGGAGGATAGAGACCACGCTTCCACGATTTGAATTCCATCCTGCAGTATTCAGCTCGATTGGTCAATGACGCAACGAGTGATTGGGTTATCATTGACATAGATTCACACCGTCAATTCAATACCACCTGGCAGGATTCAGACCGATAGCAAAACTTATCTTCAGGCCGTTCTAATCCTGCTCAGCAGTATTGAATTCGATTGAATATATGAAACCTAGAGGATTTGAAGACTGATATCGAGTATTGAGAAAGATAGAATAACCATGCACCCGCGATTCCAATCCGAATCTGTAGTATTCATTTCGAACGGTCAATCCCGCAATGAGTGATTGGGTCATCATTGAAATCGATTGACGCAGTCGACTCAATGCTGCCCGGCAGGATTCAGACCGATAGCGAAACTCATCCTCAGAGCGTACCAATCCTGCTCAGCAGTATTGAATTCGATTGAATATATGAAACCTAGGGGATTTGAATACTGATATCGAGTATTGAGGAGGATAGAATGACCATGCACCCACGATTCCAATCCGGTTCTGTAGCATTCATCTCGATAGGTCAATCACGCAATGAGTGATTGGGTCATCATTGGAATCGATTGACGGAGTCGGCTTAATGCTGCCTGGCAGGATTCAGACCGATATCAAGACTCATCTTTAGGCCGTTCCAATCCTGCTCAGCATCATTGAATTCGATTGGAATATCCGAAACCTAGAGGAGTTCAATACTGATTGTGAGTATTGAGGAGGATAGAGACCACGCTTCCACGATTTGAATTCCATCCTGCAGTATTCAGCTCGATTGGTCAATGACGCAACGAGTGATTGGGTTATCATTGACATAGATTCACACCGTCAATTCAATACCACCTGGCAGGATTCAGACCGATAGCAAAACTTATCTTCAGGCCGTTCTAATCCTGCTCAGCAGTATTGAATTCGATTGAATATATGGAACCTAGAGGATTTGAAGACTGATATCGAGTATTGAGAAAGATAGAATAACCATGCACCCGCGATTCCAATCCGAATCTGTAGTATTCATTTCGAACGGTCAATCCCGCAATGAGTGATTGGGTCATCATTGAAATCGATTGACGCAGTCGACTCAATGCTGCCCGGCAGGATTCAGACCGATAGCGAAACTCATCCTCAGAGCGTACCAATCCTGCTCAGCAGTATTGAATTCGATTGAATATATGAAACCTAGAGGATTTGAATACTGATATCGAGTATTGAGGAGGATAGAATGACCATGCACCCACGATTCCAATCCGGTTCTGTAGCATTCATCTCGATAGGTCAATCACGCAATGAGTGATTGGGTCATCATTGGAATCGATTGACGGAGTCGGCTTAATGCTGCCTGGCAGGATTCAGACCGATATCAAGACTCATCTTTAGGCCGTTCCAATCCTGCTCAGCATCATTGAATTCGATTGGAATATCCGAAACCTAGAGGAGTTCAATACTGATTGTGAGTATTGAGGAGGATAGAGACCACGCTTCCACGATTTGAATTCCATCCTGTAGTATTCAGCTCGATTGGTCAATGACGCGACGAGTGATTGGGTTATCATTGAAATAGATTCACACCGTCAATTCAATACCACCTGGCAGGATTCAGACCGATAGCAAAACTTATCTTCAGGCCGTTCTAATCCTGCTCAGCAGTATTGAATTCGATTGAATATATGAAACCTAGAGGATTTGAAGACTGATATCGAGTATTGAGAAAGATAGAATAACCATGCACCCGCGATTCCAATCCGATTCTGTAGTATTCATTTCGAACGGTCAATCACGCAATGAGTGATTGGGTCATCATTGAAATCGATCGACGCAGTCGACTCAATGCTGCCTGGCAGGATTCAGACCCATAGCAAAACTCATCCTCAGAGCGTACCAATCCTGCTCAGCAGTATTGAATTCGATTGGAATATATGAAACCTAGAGGAGTTTAATACTGATCGTGAGTATAGAGGAGGATTGAATGACCATGCACCCACGATTCCAATCCGATTCTGTAGTATTCATCTCGATTGGTCAATCACACAATGAGTGATTGGGTCATCATTGGAATCGATTGACGGAGTCGGCTTAATGCTGCCTGGCAGGATTCAGACCGATATCAAAACTCATCTTCAGGCCGTTCCAATCCTGCTCAGCATCATTGAATTCGATTGGAATATCCGAAACCTAGGGGAGTTCGAAACTGATTGTGAGTATTGAGGAGGATAGAGACCACGCTTCCACGATTTGAATTCCATCCTGGAGTATTCAGCTCGATTGGTCAATGACGCAACGAGTGATTGGGTTATCATTGACATAGATTCACACCGTCAATTCAATACCACCTGGCAGGATTCAGACCGATAGCAACACTTATCTTCAGGCCGTTCTAATCCTGCTCAGCAGTATTGAATTTGATTGAATATATGAAACCTAGAGGATTTGAATACTGATATCGAGTATTGAGAAGGATAGAATAACCATGCACCCGCGATTCCAATCCGATTCTGTAGTATTCATTTCGAATGGTCAATCACGCAATGAGTGATTGGGTCATCATTGAAATCGATTGACGCAGTCGACACAATGCTGCCCGGCAGGATTCAGACCGATAGCGAAACTCATCCTCAGAGCGTACCAATCCTGCTCAGCAGTATTGAATTCGATTGAAATTAGTGGAATTCAGAGGAGTTCAATACCGATTGTAAGTATTGAGGAGGATAGAGACCATACCTCCACGATTTGAATTCCATCCTATAGTATTCAGTTCGATTGGTCCATGACGCAACGAGTGATTGGGTTATCATTGAAATAGATTCACACCGTCAATTCAATGCCGCATGGCAGAATTCAGACCGATAGTAAAACTCATCTTCAGGCCGTTCCAATCCTGCTCAGCAGTATTGAATTCGATTGCAATATATGAAATCTAGAGGAGTTCAATACTGATTGTGATTATTGAGAGGGATAGAGTAACCATGCACCCACGATTTCAATTCGATTCTCTAGTATTCATCTCGATTGGTCAATCTTGCAATAGGTGATTGGGGGATGATTGGAATCGATCCAGGGCTAATGACTTGAATCTCTCCATTCATGATTGAGACAGACAGGAATGAGCAACGCTATTATACACCAGTACTGCAGAGAATTATCTGGTTCGATTGAGGAATGTTGTAACAATAGTATTCAAAAGGTGGAATTCAATCCTGTCATTCGGGATTGGTTATAGGATAGATGATTAGTATCGTTTCGCAAATTGAATCAGTTTCTGAAGCATTGATCTCGATAGGGCAGTGGGAGACGGGATCCATCATTCAATTAGATTGATTCCAATACTGTATTGGTTCATTCAAACATATTGAACGAGCAAAGATCTTTCATCCATCCATCCGGATCCTATCCTATGCTGAATACTAGTATTGGATTATATTCGCTCACACCAATCCTCATCAACAGTATAGAATTCGATTGGCAGTTGTGATCTCAAACCTACAATTCAGGATTCAGCTAGATTGGGTCTATGCCCGATTGATCTGCATTGAATCCCAATACTGCTCTCGCCGGTTGAATGATAGAACCGATTGAAATGTATTGATCCCGATAGGATTCGATTGGTTTCCAATCTATCCCAATCGATCTTTTGCAGCAGGGTAGAATTCCTCCACCTGTAGTCATCTCAAATCAAGAATAGTACAATATTCTTCCCCCAACACAATCAAATTGTTGTTCCACAACAGATGATGATCAAAATTATGTCAGCACCTCCTACCTTGAGAAAGCAGAAACCATCCACGAAATCATAATGCTCCCGCACTACGCCGCCATATTTGCTCAAGAGCGTGTCGTGGAATAGTGCTCTTGGTCGTACCTGGTCCGAGAATTGACTGTATTTCTGAACATAGATCTATCTTGAGAAATTGTTACATCATTAGAAAATGATGACAAACTTGATACTGAAAGTTGTGTTGGAATAACCGTATTACTCCTCCCAAGTTGTGCATTTGATCAATTCTGTTTCATAGAATTTGTTTTATTTTTTGATGTCCATGGTCTGGAGGAGAAAGGTTGTATAAGTTCATGAAAAAGGTAATGAATTATTCATTTAGCCATACAAACTTAACTGAGTGAGATGAAAAACTTACACATTTTAGAATAAAATGATTTTCAACGATGACTGCCATTTGATGAAAAAATCCAGGTTTAGACACGGCTAGAGGAGACTGCTTCATTTCTGTTTGATTTCCTTTAGATCATCTCAGTTCATCAGTTTTTTGTATTCAGTTGATCGTAAGCCCTTTGGCCAAAAGTTCTTCAAGCCCTTTGAAAAATCAAAAGTAATAGAATCCTATTTTTTGCAGTCTTTGTCATAAAAATGGTAAAAACCGCAATCTGTATAACAGAGAAAGTTAAGTTGTTTCATCCTCAAAAGAGAAGGTTTTTCCTTCATTATTAATCATTATCAATTCCAAGTCTTTCACAGTAGAAGCAGAAAGGTCTCACCTAGTGTTTTTGTGTGATTGGTCCCATGACGGACCTTGCTGATACATCCCTAGAAGTGGTCTTCAGCAGGTAAACATACCCCATCAGTAGTCCTCATCTAGTTTGACACACCTAGAAAACATGCAAATACAATCAGAAGCATTCAAGGGCAGTCAATTAACCCACTGAAACCAAAACCGGAGAGAGGCCCTTTTCCATAATTTGAAATTTTAGTCAGCCTAGGTAGTGGTTTGGATCACATACCTGTCTCATTTTAGACCAAATAGTACTATCAAAAGGTATTGAGACCGTACATAATTGTAGAAGCCAGAACAAATCAAAAGAGATAGTGAGATTTTGTCAGTAAACCCTAATACCAGGTTCGTAGTTCAACCCAGTCACCGTTCTCATGAAACCGCAATACCTGCCATCATGAAATTTCACCAAATTGATGAGCTACCAACTTGAGAGTTAGTCTATGAGAAAGATCAGATTTTTTACAATCTTTCAAGTCCAATTAGTTAACTAGTCTGCCCCAATTTCACGAGACTGATCAAAAAATGAACTTTGTAAATAGTAGCCCCATGCTTATATATGATAAACAGTACGATGTTGCAACATACTCTACGTGGTGAGTATGGTTTTTTCGGTTTTCCTAAGGCATTTATATTGTAGAAAAAGGTCTAGCGCAGATGCTAGGACCAAATTTCATCGAGTTGAATCGAAAATTTCCAAAATTACTTACGATCAAAACATTGAATTGTGCTCGACCGAGCAGACGCTTTTCAGATGCACATGATTTGCGTTCCGTGAAATGATACGCTTTGGCAAAGATGTGGCAGGTTCCTGATGAAATGCTGCATCCACTGACACATCCGGATCATAAACACACAACACCAGGAGTTGGATGACAAGTTGGGGTTTGCCGCGGATGTTTCTGTAGAGTTAGGGTCGCGGGCCGCGGACCACCTCGCATACTTGACGGCTGGCCCCAAAAAACACGTACTGTAACAAAAAAAGCTGCCAGGCCTGGGGAAGTTGGTGCTATCAGGCAACCGCGGAAAAGAATCATTCGTTTACACCCCATAATGCAGACTTACGTAAACAAACATGACATTATAATAGACCACGCCGTCAGCAGACATGCCCGCGGCAGACGACGGATTATATGATATATCAGAATACAAAAGTTGGGACTATCTACAGAAGCGCCGCCTACTGGATGGATATCCGCCTCAATCTACCTCGCGCGATTTCATGTCTGCAGCTGTTCGTTCACAAATTTGCACTTATGGTACCGAAATCGTACGTTTCAAATAACTTTTTGATTTTACCATCGATTGCGTGCGGGGATGATTCATTCGATGCGTAGAATCGGTGAGAATGGTGCTCTGGTCCAATTGTTATGATTCAACTATTGAGAACCTCAATATTTGGATAGAATAGCCACCTAATCTCCTTGAACATTCGCCTTTCCGCAAGGTTTTTGACTCGGGGCGATAGATTAGCGTACAGATTGGACCAGAGCACCATTCTTACGAATATTCTCTACCTCCTGCAAGAAATTTCAGATCGATTGGGTGAAAATTGAGAGCGTGAGTTGAAACCTACGAAAAAGTTGTTACCCTAGCAGAAGTCTTCGGGTCGATCTCTGACATCCTCTTAAACTTTCTCATAGATTCACGTTGAATATTATTCATTATTGTTGCCACGCCTCGTTGCAGTGGCGTTAGTCAAGTAATCGATCACGTTATACCTGTCATAAAATCTATTCAAAGATTCTCATTACCTGCAAACTATTAAACCCAATAATTTTTTTCATTCCAGAATTTAGCAATCCAAATACAATTGAGCCAGTTCCAAATAAGCCAGTTGAGCCCAAAGTGGTTGAGGAAGAGATTTACAAGAAGGTATGAGACAGTTTCATTTGTATCTTTTTTTGTCGCCTTTTGACAAGTCGCTATTGCCGCGAGAGGCTACTTTGTATACCGGTGATTTGAAATTCAAGGTGAGTGACGAGAGTTCCGTCCCCAACTTAACGGATTTCCCCTCGAACTAAGATATTACTGTGCCCCGGCTCATCCATGTATACAATTTTTGATCTCCAATAATTCTTTATACGCTCTCATTTTACAAATATAGGCTTCCACGTCGAATTTTCAATTGAGAGACTTGGATTCAATTGATTATGTCGCTCAAAGCGCTCAGAGCGAATATAACTATTACTTACCGTGGAGTGTAATTGAACCGTAGATTTCAGATAGCAAAAATCATTCGTGCAACAAACCACGTAGACTCCTTACCCTACTGAAAGAGGCCGAGTCGGTGACCGAGACGGTTGACCGAGTCGGTGTACGGAGTCGGTGACTGTTTCAGTTTCCCGACTCGGTCACTTCGCATGGAATGGCCCCAAATGCCACGAAACGAACAATAAATGATAAATTATCGTCAGAGGTTAATAGAAAAATTAAAAAAAAATAGAAAAAAACATGCCCGGCTATTTGCACAATTTTGACGCGAGTGGGGTTCGAACCTGCAATCTCTTGATTACGAGTCCAAGCACATGTGCCCGGGGCCAGCGAGACATGTTACGAGAGTGGGCTTAGTGAGCGTACTTGGAGTGTGACTCATAGGAAGTACCTAAGATCTGTTTATCATCAGTTTTATCATGAGTTGATCATAAACTCTGGCGCCAGAGCACTGACTCAAGCCGTAGCTAGGATGGGACTTGGAATATTTCTAGATCTGGCTGCTTGACCGAGTCGGTTGACCGACTCGGTCAACCAAATTCAAATTTTCACGGGAAAGCAACACGCAAAGGACTTGGAAATTTCCGAGATTTGGCTGGTTAACTACCGACACGGTACACCGACTCGGTCAACCGAATCCAAATTTTCACGGGAAAGTAACACCGAGTCGGTTAACCAGTCAAATTTTGAAAATTTTCCTAGTTTTATGCGTGTTGCTTTCCCGCGAAAATTTGAATTCGGTTGACCGAGTCGGTCAACCGACTCGGTCAAGCAGCCAGATCTAGAAATATTCCAAGTTCCATCCTAGCTACGGCTTGAGTCAGTGCTCTGGCGCCAGAGTTTATGATCAACTCATGATAAAACTGATGATAAACAGATCTTAGGTACTTCCTATGAGTCACACTCCAAGTACGCTCACTCTCTCGTAACATGTCTCGCTGTCCCCGGGCACATGTGCTTGGACTCGTAATCAAGAGATTGCAGGTTCAAACCCCACTCGCGTCAAAATTGTGCAAATAGCTGGGCATGTTTTTTTCTATTTTTTTTTTAATTTTTCTATTAACCTCTGACGATAATTTATCATTTATTGTTCGTTTCGTGGCATTTGGGGCCATTCCATGCGAAGTGACCGAGTCGGGAAACTGAAACAGTCACCGACTCCGTACACCGACTCGGTCAACCGTCTCGGTCACCGACTCGGCCTCTTTCAGTAAGAACCTCTTCGTACAAGAAGACGTTTTTTCAAAAATTGTGTCAAGTTCACGCGAAGATTTGCCAAATTTCTCTCTTTGTTGATTGAAAAGATATTAGATACAGTTGATTATATCATTGAATTCAATCACAGCCGAGCATCGACGACGTAAATCGACCTTCGAGCGGAGTGAGCCCTGTCGATCCTGTTGGTTCCGAAGCCGGAGAGCGTGAAGAAGACGGAGATAATACCAGCGACGTATACATCATGAACAAACCAGGAGACCGGGCGAGTTCATTCTTTGCCCAGCCGGGCGTCCTCGTTGGTGCGTATTCTTATAATATGTGATTAAGGGGGTTCAGTAGTTACTGACTTTGTCGGTCAGGCAGCTGGGACTAATAGAATTCATAGATTGAGAGCTTCCGGATGGGTTGCCGTTGAGAAAAATATGGGTTGATCATTAAATTTGCGAGATTAACGCATTTGAAAATTAGATGTTTGACCCAATGACAACTTGGACATCAATGCGGATTCTAGGCATTTAAATGAGTTTCAATAGATAGAGACTCCATTTATAGTCAGAAGTGTGACCTTCTGAATTCGATCACTAAGTGTCTAAACTCGGTACTTCAATACGATCTCGGGCTTAAATGATAGGTGGCACATCCAATAATCAATATTGATGAGAATTATTGTTTAAAAATTGGTGCATGGCATGAATAAACGACGAAATCATGTTCTTTTTCACGTCTTTTTCGATTTTTTCGTCATTTGTCTGAAAATATTAAATATTCGGAAAAATGCGTAGAAAGACGATTCGTAGATCTTTGAAAAATTTACGAGATTGATCTGAACACTTTTCCTCGTGAATGCAGCCTTTCGAGATATTCTTCATCAAAGTCAAAATCGAATTTGTTTAAACAAATTCCCTGAAATTGTTTATAACGGACTTAAACTATTCTTCTGAGGTAATTCAGTGAACTATCTTAGAACCCACTGTTCGTTTTTGCTTTCAATTTGTTTATTTTGAGAGCTTGGACTGCTAATGGGCTAATTTGAAAGTGAGGTCTAAATCGTCCGAGTCAGCTCCAAGTGGCAACCAGGATAAGTCCAGTCGGGAGGGGAATTAAGGCGATGCGGTCACCGTGCACCGTGTACACCGAAAGTTATTCGCACTTTTCTCCGATATTCTTGCGATTTGGACTAAACGACGAGAGCACGAATACTTATTATCATCTAATTCGAGTTCGTCTTCTCGTCGATTAACTCAAATCGCAAGAATATCGGAGAAAAGTGGGAATAACTCGAACGCAGGCACCTCCTAACCTACCTATAATATAGGCACATTCCCTGGTAGAAATCCACTTTCATTTATGGCTAAAAATTGGCCATATGGATTTTTCTATAGCCAAAAAATGGCCAAAAAATTTGTCTATATTTTACCCGAGGATGAAACGATATTTCCGCCATAAATCGACCATTTATAGAGTGAGTCTATTTGGCCATTTTTTATCTAATATTTGGCCATATTTTTTAGCCAACCGGGAAACAAAGTTTCGTGGCCTAAATTTATCTAGACAAAATTTGGGCATATTATGTGTCAGATCATGACATAATTTTGAGTCATAGCCATTATCATCATTTGCAAAAGATGTGTCGGGTTTCCCATCAGGAACTGCACGCGGAGGAGAAGTCCAGGCTCGTGGTCTAAGCTCGAGGTTGCTAAAACTACAGTGGGTAAGCGAATCCTGTCACGGCGCCACCTGTCGATCGGAGTCAAACCGTTCAAGCGCAATAAAGAAGTCCATTTTTTAGCCATTTTGGAAAGGTCAGATTATGGGCAAAATTTGGCTTGAATTTTTAGACTCGCTGTTTGCTGTGACTAACCTCGTGTAATGGCGGCCAGTCTTTGTCGTCAGCTTGCATCATCAACATGGTCGACGTGAATACAAACCGCGACTCGCGAGTTCATCAGTGGGTGTTGATCGTTATTCACCGAGGGGGTGGTAATTGCGAGGTGACGAAAATCTGGCGATTTTGGTGCTGTGGGAATGGAGACGCTATGCCACGCGCGAGAAGCTGGATCGAAGCAGTTCCGAGGCGTTGCTGCATGTGATAGGTTTATTCGATTATGCAGTTCGGACTGTTCGGAGCGCTCGGATCGGTCGGATTAATCCGACTTTTGCATCGCCGAACGAGTATTCGGACAAAAGTTTGATCCGAACGTTCGGAGCGCCAATCCTGACAATCGTGGTCCCGGAGAGGGGAGCCATCTCGGTAAACATCGTGCACAGCATAATGCTGTGCACGATCTCCTCTCCCCGGCCACGATCAGCCGGATCAGCTTGTCTCAATGCTGTAGACACGATGTTTCCCCTCTCCGCGACAGAAATCTTCGGATGGGGCGCTCGGAACGTTCGGATCAAACTTTTGTCCGAATACTCGTTCGGCGATGCAAAAGTCGGATTAATCCGACCGATCCTAGCGCTCCGAACAGTCCGAACTACATAATCGAATAAACCTGATATCAGTGTGGTGTATTCGCCTTCCATAATGTATGAGTGACACATACTTAACAAGCACCCTTCGCGAGAAATTAGTGACGAAATTGCTGATACCTGTGTGCTTATTTAGTGTCCAGACTTTAGGTGCAGCTATAATTCAGTGTATATTTGACAGACAGCGAGTGATAACCTTAGTAAATACCCGTTTTCGGAAAAGCAGATGACCAGAAATAAGGCCATATTTTAGTTATAATTTATGTACAACGAATATTAAGAAACATCGTTGAATAAATATCAAAGCCAATATAGAGCCAATTATTAGCCAAAAAAATTGAGTTCCGCGCTTGAAATGGGGGTATCACATATTGCCCATTTTTTGCCTAGATTTTTTAGACTACTGCCAAACCCGTTGGGGAGTCGCCCATTTATTGGCCATTTATTAGTCATCGGATATGGTCCATCTTTTTTGGCCATATTTTAGTTTCAAGTCTAAATTTTATGGGGAGATTTCTACCAGGGTTGTAATTCTCACATTTATCCGATTCTCTTGCGATTTGAGCTAAACGACGAGAAGACGAACTCACGTTAGATGATTGTAAGTATTCGTCTTCTGGTCGTTTAGCCCAAATCGCAAGAGCATCGGACAAAAGTGCGAATAACTTTCAGTGTGCACGGTGACCGCATCGCCTTGATTACAGAAAATGGTCAAAGCGCTATGATGGGTTCCACGCGAAAGCGACCTACGGAAAGGGGTCATCTCTCAGATTTTTTCCTAACTTTTTTATTCGATTCTATGGCCCAAAATAGGAACTTTTGACTACCTATGCGGTCCAAAAAATTTTCATCACTCCGGTGCACGCACATCCGTGAAAAAAGCGAGAATTCATCGTGTAAAAAACGACCCTTTTTTATGCAGTAAAATAGGAATATTTCGAGTTCTTCGATAGTTATCGACTCGCGGGTTACGGCATCTGGAAAGGCATCAAAAAACCAATCGAAAACGCTACCAGAAAGCTATTTTTGGCAAGTTTTGGGCCTCCTGGGGCTAAAAAGGTGTTTTTCACTAAAACGTTAATTTCTCAAAAAGCCATTTTTTTATTTCCCTGAAAATCACATATTTGATGTAAAATTTTGCGTTCTTTCAGAAAAAATTAGTTTCAGAGTGCACGAATGCGATTCCATCAACTTATGAGCCATACTCTGAAATTCAATTGTTTCGGTAATAGGAAAATGTCCGTTTTCTGCGCATGCGCACCAGTTTTGACCAGGGTTGGCAGAGAAATTATTGGGACGCGAGCTCATGCGCAACTTTACGCGATCCAGAGGAGCTCATGCACAACTTCACATGGCTCCTTGGTTGCGCGAGTAAAATCCCGTCTGCTTTGTTGTGGGTAATTGCAAACACGGAGCACATAACCTTTCAATACGTTTCAATCTTGACTATGATTCGGCGATAATAATTCACAGCTGGTTATGCCAGTTTGATTGTCGAAAATTTGTGACTGGTTCGAGGCCGAGGATGAAGTGTGGTTTTATAATGCCGTGTTAGAATTTGAGTGAATCTTTTCCAATCGATTGAATTTGAGCGTATATTTATCACGGATGCAGTTTTGTTCAGAACGAGAAGTTGGTGCTCATTTTAATGTAGGAATAGTTTTCCCAATGGATATACGTTTTACTGAATGCATGGGGTTATTTTAGAGTAGGCATGGATCGAGAAAAAAATCAACCGAAATGACCTGCAATCATGCTGTCACATTCGCTCTATGGATTATTGTGCATTCGTGCATTTCGTACTCCAGTAGATTCTTCATTCTCACTAAGTCGTTGTAAATATGATTGTGAGTCAAACAAGCTTTGATGAAATCAAGGCAAGTTCATGCATGGATTGATTCAAAATTTGCGTAAGTGACTCACGCAATTGCGCTATGGTGATAAGCATAAGTTGTCCCCCTAACGCATTAGCTTGAATTTAAAGAACTGGTGCAAGTACTGATGAATGAGACCACCTCCAAATGTTGATTTCCATTATTCAGTGCCCAGTGATTTTTTCACTGTTATGATACAATTTTGGCCTGTAGAATCTTCGTCATACGGGACCTTTGAGGGAAAGCTAGATTGGGGAAGCGCAATTGGATCATATGGAAGACGGAGCTAGTTGATTGTTGTACTGCTAGTTGATTGTTGTAGAGCTCTTAAAAATAAATCAAATTAGAGTAAGTATACACCCAACTCTTCTGGTACCAACTTGCTTCCGTCTACCAATCTTAGGGATGGGCACTTGTTGACTAATATGGCACAAGGTTTTTCTACGTTATTTGTTATGTCAAAATTTGAGAAAGATATAGTGATTAAGACTGACCCAGAATGATTTTTGCATTTCCTAGAAAATCGAGAGTGATATTTGCATTCACCGTCCTCGCTTAATCAAGAAATGGATCAGGAAATTACGTAAGACCGGTGCCAAAATTGTTTGGTCTGCCCGATCGTAATGTACTTTAGCGCTTTCGATTTCTCGTTTCAAAATCATCGGAACATCCTTTTTCAAGTTGAATGAGGTCGTTCTTGGAGTTATTTTATGTGCAAGATATGAAGATCAGTTGTAATACACGAAGGTGATCGTCGGAAGGTACCCAATTTGCCCCAACTCCCTTTTCTCGGAAGAGCGTGCAGTATTGCTTTCTCCACCAATCATAATGTGTATATCATGTCAAAATAAGCTGAGCTTACTGATTTGGATTGTATATCGAGCTCTAGATGTAGTTGATGCGGAAACCTGTACTTTATTGACAAAGACACTATTCCGAATGATCGGGGCAAGTTGGGTATATGATTTTTAAGGAAAATTGGAACAGCTTTGCTTTAGCTGGTCAAAATCAAACCCATTCCTGCTCATTTGAATGGTCTTGATATGGATTTCAGAACTACGTAGAGCCACTTTTTTGAGAATATTGAGGTAGTCCAAAGTTTTTGGAAAAATGACTCGCATAGAACGGCAAGTTAAGTACACTGATCTCACCATAGCTCGTAATCACGATTCTGAGGATGAATTATTGAATCTCTGGAAAGAATCAAAATTCGTCTCAGCCATCAAGTTTCTCAATATTTGGTCGCCTCCCAAAGCGGGGACTGGATGGTCATATCTCCTTCTACAATTAATCTATGCACCTTTTGAGGAACTAGAGAGATACTTTTTCAGAATCTTCAATCGCTTGGTTGATACCAAAATTGTCTAAATTTGTTTGAATATAATTTAAATTGAATTTATCCTCGAATATTAATTTTACAAATTACTCCATTTTGACCATCTTTACAGTAACTGTATTGAAATTCCGCCTTAACCAAACAATATATCTTACCCAAGAAGCCCTGCTATAGATGATCTGAATCCCCCTAAAAGGGAATCTCGTAAAAGTAACTCAACAAAATCTCATCTAAATTTCATTCTATGCTCATATCTCCTCCCACAACTAATCTATCCATCTTTCAATGAACTGGAGAGATACTTCTCCATCACTCTACATCAATTGGTTGAGACCGAATTTGATTTAGCTACGTTACAATTTGATTAAAATTCAATTTTTCCTCTAAAATTAAGTCTTGATTTTTATTTAAAAATGTCATTTTTATCAGCTTCACATCAACTGTATTAAGATTCCACATCAACCAAAGTGTCACTCCCTCTCAGAAAACCCTAGTATAGATGATCTCAATTCCCCTAAAGTTGCGCGAAAAAAAAGAATCAAAATTTAAAACCAAAATCGCATCTAAATGTCGTTTTTTATTCGTATATTCCCCCACAACTCATCTAGGAGAGAGTGGGGCTAATTACGACCGGTTTTGCAATGAGACTATCTCGCAATATTTGGGTCTCGGTACGATACGGGGATTTGAAGTGAAAATCTTCAATTAAAAGTGAAAAAATTTCCAGACCCCTAGGTCATTGCTTTCATACTTTTTTTTAAGTTTGAGAAAAATCATCTATCCTAATTTGCCTCTCGTTTGAGTGCACCTTAGGACAGTTTTGGGGGCAAATTAAGGCAGCCTTTCAAAATTGAGGTATACTGCATTATTCCTTACCTATAGGGGTCGAATTTCCTCATCAAAACACAAACAATAACCCAGAATCGGTAATGAAACCCCTCCGCGACCTTTCCATCTTCCCACAGGTTCAGCGAGCAAGTTATTTCCGTGTCATTTTTGAACATTATCGAAACTGGCCTTTCATTTGTGTACTATTTTATTCAGTTATCAGCAATCAACTCGCAGCTTCTCAGAGTCAGCTTTCTTTAATTTTTTCCAGACTTGAGGTACCCAGACTCGCCCTATGTCAACGATCCAAATGATAGCGAGCGACAATCAACCCAATATCAGCAAATGCCAGAGTGAAAATGCGTATAAGCAAGCATTCGTCAACAGTGACTTTTGACCTCTGATCTTACTCCTATGACGGCCATTGGACATCTTAACTCGATTTTCTCATTTTAACTCACCCTCAACCTCCGCGCCTCAAAAAATTCGCACAAATGTATACGTGCCTCGATAGGGGCAATTATCCTCGAAAACACGGACACTCGATCGGTCGATCTATTTTAGATCTAATTAATTCAGCAGTATCCTCATTCGCCCTGTCCAGTTTGTTCTAAAATGCCCCCAGGAATTTTTTCGCAAAATGGCAATTACTAGCGTCTAGTTCGACCGATTTAGGCCCACTCAAAATCTCTGTTTTGTGACGCAGTTTTCGACCCCCGAATAGCGCCAGAGTCTCTCCTTTTCTGTAGAAGTAGCGAGAAATCTTGCATTTTCAAACAAACCGCGTGAGGTCTTCAAAAAGCAGCCCTATGCCAGTGTGAGCTCACAGTATCGTACCAGCCGGACTAACTACCATAAAAGCCATTGTCTGTGATCGTATTGAAAATGTATCTACGCGTTGCAAGCCTCAACTCGCCCACAACCGAGCTATTTCACTTGTCCTGATCCCTCTGTCAATGATCTACACGGACACTTTTTCAGCATTTTACATCGATTAGTTGAAACCGGATTTTATTGAAATCCGTTTGAACGTCATTAGAATGAATTTTTTCGTAAAAATCTAAAATTTTACAAGAAATATCAAAAATCCCTTTCAACCAAATTATATACCTTGCTAGAAAACCCATTCTTGATATTCCCCAAATCCCTCTTACCAACAACTTTGCTTGACTCGAAAACTCAAATTACGCAAATTCTGAAATTTTGAAAACAATTTTAACAATAAGAGTTCTACCGGAAGCAATTGTAATCACATTTTGGTCCCAGGCGAGGTTGACGTAGGTCGGACCAATCGAAGTCCAAGGATTGTCCTTTGATTGTTCAAAATCTTTTTTATCCTTTATTCTATGGTTTTTTGCACTCGAGTTACGAGCGATCAAGTGAGAGCAAATTCACACGCGTTGAGGGTAGCGGAGATATAAAAACATGCGTAATCCGCGATTTCGACGTAAAATCTTCTAAAAATCATAGAACATGAATCAGTCACGTTTTAGAACGCACTCAAAACGACCTCAGACAGCTTGAAGGAGAAAAAGCTCATACCTCTAGATCACCAGTAGCCTCGACCCGCACCAACTTCTCTTGCCAGATCACTCGTAACTCGGGCGAAAGAAACCGTATAGTAATGTGTGAAAAACGATTTTGAAGGCCTTGAAAAGAGCTACAAGATCGTTTAAGAATTTTAGCGCTATCATAATTTCCCAATGAATGGTCGATGATTGACTGAGATGGAAAATTTTTCGTTTTTCGGAGCCAATTGAAACAATAAATTTTGGGTTGAAAAAAACGTCGAAACCCATAGATTGATAGCTTTTTTCTCATCTTTCAAATGCTCTTTCCGAAATTGCCGTAGACTCAAGGATGTCCGAGTAATCGCTGTTTTAGCGAAGGTATGCGTGTTCCATTAATTTCGACGGGTACCGTAGTTCTGAGTTCTTTTAATCGATTGGTAGATACCGAACTTATTTGAAATTTGTATGACATGTACAGGATGAAATTTTCTTCCGGACAATCAAAATTTCAAGCAAAACTTCATTATAATTATCTTCAAACCAACTGTACCAAAATTTTGTCCCAATAGAACGGAGGGTTGATGCAGGCAGGGATAATTGAACTAAGAATGGTGGTCGAGGATGGGGGTGTGGGATAAAAAATGTTGTCGGCACAAGCATTTTTGGTCTTGGAAATAACAAGGTCGGGTCCAACGGTTCACTCACACACCACGCACTTCCGTAACGTAAACCTAGTTTTATGATTCGCCGGGCGAGCGATCAATTATCCCCTACATCACAACGTTATATAAAAAGAAAAGAAGATGGTCGGGCTGATTCGTGCACGACCGTGCGTGAGGTTGTTCCGGCGGAGAGCCGAAGGCTCTCGCCGTTCGAGTCACTACATACAGCCACGACGTTTTATGCTTGATGATAGAAAAAAGACTGGGGGTCCATACGCAGATGGCATCCCTTTTTTATACCCTGTCCGCGTACATGAACGAGATGCTAATCCCACTTCGATGCACACTGTATGACATTCTTTCACTCGAGAGAATTTTGAGGTGTATTATTAGCTTCACGTGATTTGAATACCGACGACTGAGATACGATACAGGGCGCGTGCACGGTTGAAACCTAGTTATGGGTTTCGAAGCTTAACTATTGTATTGACTTTCAAATATATAGTTCCGCGCCTCTAAATAATCTTAATCCTAGGAAAGAGCAATAAGGATTCATTAAATTTGCCAGCTTAAATATCGACCTTCGTTATCTACGTAAGGTGAGTTATTGTTATGAGCAAGTGAAGTCATTTTCGAACCTCGATGTCTCGCGTTGCACAAAAGGGGTTCGCGGAAGGTCGCCTATTGAGCCCTAAGTGGCTTGAAGTCGAAAAAGGATTTCGCCTATCGTGGCGGTCTAAATCCGGATGTTATAAATATGCACCACAAAAGTGAATAGCAATAGTTTACTCGCGGTCAATTTTAACATCTTTCTTGCATCAAGAGAACTGAAAGTCGAAAAGAGACTTCGCTGCTTGCAGTGTCCATATTGTAACTGCATTAAAAACGAGAGTCAAAATGATGATTTGAATTTTTGTTTAATGCGTAAATGAATGTGAAGAATATAAATTAATAATTTACGGCATATGATGACGTTAATCGACTCCGAAATCATAATTTTCCGTTTCGTTTTTAATAGCTAGGTATCATACAACGCGGGGACCACGACCAAGGGCCGGGTTATTTTGCGGCACGAATTTGATTGTACAAATATCATAGTTACATAGATGCGTTTGCTTTAGTCTCTGCAGACGTAGTCTCGTTCTCGGCGTCGTCGTTCGTTGGCGGCGGGACACGCCGGATTCGCATCCGTATCGGGGTGCTGTCGTCGAAGATGGCTTGTTGCAAGATCTCGGCTGAGAACGTTGGTGCGGAGTATGATGACGACGAAGGGTACACCGTTCGGTCTCGCTCCGTCAAGTGAGCCGGCGTGCCTGGGGTGCGAGGGAAGTCAAGATCCTCCACCAGATCCTCTCATGTCGCTAAGCTGGGCATGTCGAACGGTGATTGTGGCGAATCTCCCGTTGATTCAACGGCCAGGCTACCCTGCATAGCCGGGACGTCATCGAGTAGTGTTATCAAGTCGAGCTGTTGGCTGCTCGCCTGCGTTAAGTCTTGGGTGGAGAGTTCATACGTGACGCACCTTGGTGTTTCCGATGAGAATGCCGACGATCGTTGCTCGGCAGCACCATTGGCAGCGGCTGACGTTGATGGTACGGCGATGTGTCAAGGAAATTCGTACGTAGATGACGCTTGCTCGTTGGTGTCGTTGCGATCTGGCTCACTCGCGGTTGCCTCAATGGAAAACTGGACGGTTGTCACTTGATTGTCAACTATCAACTCACTGCTCCAAGTGGCGTGAGCTTCACTTTGCGGGTTCAGGCACTCACTAGATTCACTCGGAGCTTGCGGCACTGAACTTGGCACTCGCGGGCGTTTAGTCGCATTCTTGTTGCTGTTGGCGGTGCGTTTCCTGCTGCGTAGTTTTGCTGTTGCGGCGAAGCCTAACCCGTCGATCGCTGCTTGAACTTCTTGGAGCTCTGCTGCTTGTTGATCACGTTTCTTCTGTCTCCAAATTCGCAGACCACGTTTCTTGATCTTCTTCCGGCAGTCCTGTTGGATGTGCTGCAGTAGCCTGCGGCCGTGCAAGGGGTTTCCGGTTGTCCTGTAGGCTCGCTCTAGGTCGCGATATTCTTGATCGGGTAATTCAAGAATTTCATCCTCACTAAACATTGCACTGAGCGATTGATTGCGATCGTGCGACATCGTTGGCTGTTGAGGCTCAAGTGTCCAGTTGGCGTTGCGGGCTGCTCTCTGTTGGCGAGTCATCCTGAAGCGGTGAGGCCGAGCGGCCGCCGCTTCTCCGGAAAAGCCTGCGGAGCGACTTGTGGTTGGGCGGTCGGGGACTTGAGGGGTTTGGGCCCTTCCCTCCGGTACCTCCTCCGTGCGGTTGTTCATTGATGAAAAGCCAGAGTCCCGGCTATTTTCATCCCCTCCGTCGCATTGATGGATGACGATGGTTGAGGCGTCGTGGATGTCCGCGGCGGGGGCGGAATTATCCGAGTGTTGATCGTCGGCGGTGGCATAGCGAGCAGGAAGGCCATGGGGCAGGTCTGGCAGGGCTTGATGCGGCGACCCCGTGGGGGTGCCATGGGGCGTCAAGTCTGGCTGCGGCGCTTCCGTGATGTGCTCTGGCTCGTATCTGGGGTACGAACCGGTTGATGCCCAAACGGCGATGCTGAGTTTTTTTAGGCTTTTTCGCCGTCGTCTAAGCGTTGCGTAGTCCGTCCGGACATACTGGTTGGCTCTGCTGCCTCCTCGTCCAAAGAAGCAGTTTGAGGATAGCCGGTGCTCGCTGAATCGTCGTCCGACGACTCTTGCGGAATGTTAGTCGGCCACCATCCTCTGGGCGCGCCACTCAGCCATCGTCGCTCCTCCGGGGTCGATGTAGACGAGTTGTTCGTTCGGCCCATTGCTCCGCGTGAGGCGTGCGATTCGACTGTGTGCCCTTGATGGGCCTCTGCGCTATTTATGCTTGCGACGATTGAGGTCCATTTCTGGACCTCGCCGGTCACGGTAGTGATATCGTTACTCGCAGGGTTACCTGAGCTTTTTCTTTTCGCTGAGGTCATCGTGCTTTCGCTTCTTTCTGTCGCAAGCTCGTGGCGCTTTCGCTTTGCGGGCAATGAGTTCTTCATGGGAAGTCCCGGGTTTTTTCTGCTCTTCGCCGAGGGCTCCGCATTTTCTTCACCATTTGCCTCGTTGTCGCCTAACTTCCTTTTTCTTGATTGTTGTTCGACTCCGTGAAGGCCTTCCGGGGACGACAACAGGATCAAATCGTCCGTGTACCCCATGATTGGGGCGTCCATTGGCCGTGTTTTTATCATGGTGTAGCTCCACTCCTGTGGTGTGCATCGTTCGGAATATCTTCCTGATGACGTTGGGCTGCCGTTTTGGTTGAGCGCCATCAAGCTTTCGTTCTTCTCCGGGACCGCTTGGAAGTTCATGATGATGCCCATTGCTTTGAGCACAGATTCTTGGTTTACGGGATCGTGGTTATCCGGGCCAGCACGTTCGGGTGCCAAATTGATCCAAGCAGGGATAATTGAACTAAGAATGGTGGTCGAGGATGGGGGTGTGGGATAAAAAATGTTGTCGACACAAGCATTTTTGGTCTTGGAAATAACAAGGTCGGGTCCAACGGTTCACTCATACACCACGCACTTTCATAACGTAAACCTAGTTTTACAAATCGCCGGGCGAGCGATGAATTATCCCCTACATCACAACGTTATATAAAAAGAAAAGAAGATGGTCGGGCTGATTCGTGCACGACCGTGCGTGAGGTTGTTCCGGCGGAGAGCCGAAGGCTCTCACCGTTCGAGTCACTATATACAGCCACGACGTTTTATGCTTGATGATAGAAAAAAGACTGGGGGTCCATACACAGATGGCATCCCTTTTTTATACCCTGTCCGCGTACATGAACGAGATGCTAATCCCACTTCGATGCACACTTCATGACATTCTTTCACTCGAGAGAATTTTGAGGTGTATTATTAGCTTCACGTGATTTGAATACCGACGACTGAGATACGATACAGGGCGCGTGCACGGTTGAAACCTTGTTATGGGTTTCGAAGCTTAACTATTGTATTGACTTTCAAATATATAGTTCCGCGCCTCTAAATAATCTTAATCCTAGGAAAGAGCAATAAGGATTCATTAAATTTGCCAGCTTAAATATCGACCTTCGTTATCTACGTAAGGTGAGTTATTGTTATGAGCAAGTGAAGTCATTTTCGAACCTCGATGTCTCGCGTTGCACAAAAGGGGTTCGCGGAAGGTCGCCTATTGAGCCCTAAGTGGCTTGAAGTCGAAAAAGGATTTCGCCTATCGTGGCGGTCTAAATCCGGATGTTATAATCATGCACCACAAAAGTGAATAGCAATAGTTTACTCG
The DNA here is from genome assembly GCA_029851415.1 of Eretmocerus hayati. NCBI lineage: Eukaryota > Metazoa > Arthropoda > Insecta > Hymenoptera > Aphelinidae > Eretmocerus > Eretmocerus hayati. The sequence goes on from CM056743.1 coordinate 50,286,869, forward strand.
CGGTCAATTTTAACATCTTTCTTGCATCAAGAGAACTGAAAGTCGAAAAGAGACTTCGCTGCTTGCAGTGTCCATATTGTAACTGCATTAAAAACGAGAGTCAAAATGATGATTTGAATTTTTGTTTAATGCGTAAATGAATGTGAAGAATATAAATTAATAATTTACGGCATATGATGACGTTAGGGTGTCGCTAAAACACTATAGTTTAGATGCACTAGATCTACCTAGAAAGCTCCCTGAAAAGAGTAGCTCAAAATATAGGAGAATGAGTATTCTGTCTCATTATTAATCTGTTGTCCATAGCTTCCTCCGCAAGAATCCAAGCTGAGCGTCCTCGACTTCGTCCTCTAGGGCATTTGTACCTAACACAGAATATCATGAAATCGAGGACGCTCCGCTTGGATTCTTTGACGCATAGAACACTAAAAATGTCGAATTTCGTGTGTCGCATCATCTTGAAGAAAAATTCATCTCTACCTCTACGCAAAAATTGCCAGACGGGCGCAAAATGTGTTCTCACAGGGTTGCCGTCATCTTTGGGCCCCGATATCACTGCTGCGTGTCTATCTAGAGAGCCAGTGCAAATCACGTGCTAACTCGTAGAGGTAGAATTGATTTTTTTCGGAGATGATGGGACTCTCGTCTAAATTCGACATTTTTTAGTGTTTTATGCATCAAAGAATTCAAGCTGAGCGTCCTTGATTCCATGATTTTCTGTGTCAGGTCCAACTGCCCTACAATTGAGCAAACGAATACACTTTAATAATATTGGCTCATCTCAAATGAACCAGTGGAAGATGATTCAGACTGAGCCTTCATCGGAAAAATACCCATTCTCAGTGCTCGACAGATTTTCGATTTTCAAAAATCTCTTCAATGCAGGCTTAGATGTCACCAAAACAATTTTCCATAAAAGACTCCAGTCAAGAGATGCGCAAGATACATACAGTAGCGGGCGCATTGTACATACCGTTGTTGACATTCGATTCAGCAATCTAACCTATACAATCAGCTGCATCTTGCGTTACTCCTCAGATAAGTATCTCCAAAACGGTAATCGATAGGACTTTGCGCTCATTTGAACATTTGTTCAGCGCATTTTGATCTATCGGTCGGCAGAATCTCGTGAAAAATTACGGTGAAAAAAAAAACAATGTATTTGCGGGCGGGATCCTTTCCCCATATCCGATTATGAAAACGCCTTTTTTGGGGACCCGCGAGGTGAAATTTCCAGATCTCCGATATTTTACTAGGCTTCGCCCTGCCCTGTTATTATATCAATGACAACATCGCACTCATTCTTTTAAAGAAACGTGAAATTACGATTAGAGAATTTTCGGCTGGAAAATTGACTCATGAATCAGCATAGAGCAATTCATAATCACCAGAGCAGCCACTTATTCTTATTACTTCACTCCTCATACACTTTTGACTGCAGAAAAGAGAGAGAATTTGATAAAGCTTCGATTTTTGTACACTTTTATTACACTTCACCGAGTTGGTGTTTTCTCCGTCCTAGATCTAGAAATTTTGGTCATATCACGTGACTTCCGATAATTAACTTCCGGCTAGTCGCTTCATTTGATCTCGTGGGTGTGCACTTTTGTGGGTGATCAGAATACATAATATCGTGTCATTTTAATCAGTCCAGTGTTAGATTATTTGATTAATAAAGAAAAACTATTGGTGCCTGCCTCGGGCCTTCCACGTGGCCGGCGAGGAATGCCGCAAATCGTCTGCTGCATGTTTGTGACTTCGCGACTTCGCGACATAGTGGTGCCTTAGCTCATTCTCGGGAAACCCGCTGCACACACGCGTCTCAGATGCTCATGTATTGCATTGCACGAAGCGCAGTTCATAAAAGTGTATTTTAAAAATTCTTTTTAACTCTTACTTATTCGATGCTCGTCGCATCTTAGTAGTATTTGGGTACCATCAGAGTCATGAGAAAGAATTAGAAACTGAATGGAACACGGAAAGACGTGTGGTAAATTCGTTGAAACATTATCAGCATTGACTTAGAGAAAAAGAGATCGGCGCGCAATGTTGTCGGTGTACAAATGTCATTGCAATAGAAGTTTCATGGATTCCATGTCTAATACCATCCAAAATCACTCTCATCCGCTATACTAGCGTGTGTGACATCAATCGGATAATCGGTAAAAGTTATAGCTGATACATAATTTATCCATCTCGGAAGCCTTATTAGATACGGCAAGGAGCGAGAAAGACTAGATCATCACTGCACAGTCAAATAACATACTCTCATTCACTAGAATGCGCTCATTCTTTGAGACGCGACATCCAGTCCCCGCTTTGGGAGGCGACCAAATATTGAGAAACTTGATGGCTGAGACGAATTTTGATTCTTTCCAGGGATTCAATAATTCATCCTCAGAATCGTGATTACGAGCTATGGTGAGATCAGTGTACTTAACTTGCCGTTCTCTATGCGAGTCATTTTTCCAAATAAGTGAATCAGGGCAAATATTTTGCTCTGATTCACACTCGGTATCTTTGTCAGATTAAGTTCTTCAGAGAGATTGCTATTGAAAATGTTTTTTGAGATGATATAAATCAGCAAAAACTGAAGAATAGAGAACCGCGAGCCTCGCCGGTGGAGCCCATCGCAGAGAACGTGTTGATAACTAATCTCATTTTAGCAACGTCTCGCTATTAACGCTTCCTCAAGCCTCAAATCCATCGGCACCGTTTCCAGCTGCTCAAGATACGTAGGAAAACATAGTTCACATCAATACATACCCGACTCGAATTGACCGAGATACTCACATGCATATCAGACGTGTGCTGAAAGCCTGAAAATTACTCATTACTTCCGGTTCAGTTTTTTGAGTCTACTGAGAAATCTCCGAAGTTGGGGACAAAACTGACATCGGATTCGGTTTCTACGTCAAAGAATACATAGAAAACCCATGTTTACATCTTTGGAAAACTCCGACTCAAAATCCGCGTTTTTTGGGTCGTTGAAGGAGTCACGGATTTGGTACCTTGGATTTTTTCATTTTTTGGACCAGCTAGATCTCGGATTCCAGTGCATCAAATCGACTTTTGCAAGGAGTCATTTTGAAGGGAATTACGCCAGCTTTCCATTACAAATAGCCACAAACGTCAAAACTGGCGCGCATGCGCAGAAAACGGACATTTTTCTATTACCGAAACAATTGAATTTCAGAAAATGGCTCGTAAGTCGGTGGAATCGCATTTGTACACTCTGAAACTAATTTTTTCTGAAAGAACGCAAAATTTTACATCAAATATGTGATTTCCAGGAAAATAAAAGAATGACTTTTTGAGAAATTAACGTTTTAGTGAGAAACACCTTTTTAGCTCTAGGAGGCCCAACACTTGCCAAAAATAATTTTCTAATAGTGTTTTCGATAGGTTTTTCGATGCCTTTCAGATGCCGCAACCCGCGAGTCCATAACTATCGAAGAACTCGAGATATTCCCATTTTACTGTATAAAAAAACGTCGTTTTTGACACGATGAATTCTCGCTTTTTTCACGGATGTGCGTGCACCGGAGGGATGAAATTTTTTTTGGACCCCATAGGCAGTCAAAAAATCTTATTTTAGGCCATAGAATCAAATAAAAAAGGTTAGAAAAAAATCTGAGAGATTATCCCTTTCCGTAGGTCGCTTTCGCGTGGAACCCATCCTATACTAACAAGGGGAGCACTTGACTTCCGGATCACCAATCTTCCCCAAAATTTTTTTACAGTTTGGTATCACCTAGAATATGATGAATCCCGAGTAACTCCGTCAAATGGGCCCCCTGTTCAGGGCTAAGAGCTAAAACATTAGCATTGCGAGTATATCTATATATTTCACTTTTTAACATGGGCTTATATGGGCAATGCTAATATCATAGGCTGTAACTCTGAACAGGAGACCCATTTGGCGGAGTCACTCGGGATTCTTCATATTCTAGGTGATACCAAATCGTAAAAAAATTTTGGGGAAGATTGGCGACCCGGAAGTTGAGTGCTCCCCTCGTAAGTCATGATGTCATAAGGCTACTTCAGTGAAAGGTGTACATATTCGATATCTGAAATGTTTGAACCGAAACAGAAATTTTTCATCTTGTCCAAGTTAAGTTGACTCCATCGCCTTAACACGGCTCATTCAACCTCTTCAATGTCATTCAGATTTAAAAAAAAGTCAGGTCTCTGGTTAAACAACAAACGTATCGCACTCGTTCTTCGGAATTGTTTACTCAGGAATCTTCGTCTCAAAGTTGACTTTAATACCCGAAACTTAAGAATGTCCGTTCTGAGAAAGCTGCGGATTAATCGAGTAACATTCTATTGAAAACCAGACATTTGGACTATTGAGAAGTTTGAGAATCATCTAAAATAATCCTTATTACGTGATTCTTCCCCCTTCAATTTTTAACTATCAATTGTGCAACTCATCCCATCAAAGTATATGTTTCCTCACCAATTGAAGGTGGTTCGATAGTAAGGTAAGTATGCCTAATATGCCCCCACTCAAATTCTCGGATGTACGTACCCGCAGACCTTGCCTCGCATTTTTTTCATGTTTGTTACGTTCAAATATGAGGAAATCAACGTTCTGGAGCGATCCTAAATGACACGCGCATTATTTAGACCCTAAAAGTGGTTTTTGGTACTTTCGACCTCTTTTTTGTTAGTTACTAAAAGCTATGCCAAACAAAATTGGCGCAACCAATCTCAACGTATCTTAGCTCATTTTCTTTGTTTTTATCTCAACTTTGAAATGCTTTCTACAGAATCGCAAAATTCCATTCATAACCGATTCTACGCTCATATTACTAAAAGAAGTCCAATGTTCCTCCATCAATCTAACTATAGAAATTCAAAATAGGGTAAAAAAGCTGCAAAATGAGCTGAAGTACGTCTCATTTGGGGCTCTGGGAGCCGACATATCCTGATTTTACGAAAAACCCGTATAATCTCATGGGAATAGACCTCTTTTCCACGTGGGGGCATATTAGGAACACACTGTCAAATACTCGCAAAATATCTTTTTTTGCAAAAATTGAAATAGCTCGGCTGCAATTCGTTGGAATCAAACGTAATCTAGCTCATTTTAAAGGTCTTGAAACAAGCTTTAAAATGAGCTAAATACGTTGGAAAATATTTGAGGTGAGCCAAAGCTATGAGCAAAACAAAAGTAGTGGGGGCATATTAGGCACACTTACCTTTTTTCACTTTTTTGAAAAGAGATTCGGGCTTGAAGAAATTACAGATTGAGCCCATGAATCAATTGCCGCTGAGGAAAATAGAGACCGATGGTGAAATTCTCGAGAAAATCTCATTTGAAAATTAGATGTTGAGCCCGCGTCTTACGGCCATATCGGTATTTCCTACAGGAAGTGATGAGATACTTTTCTGAAAACATCGCCCAGGTGGATGAAAAACTAGATGTAGGGATCTTAGATTCTATACTATTTGATGAATCGATAAAAATGGTGTCTTGACGGGCATTTTGAATGAAATATCACAATATAAACTGATGGCGTGCAGGTTATATGGGGGACCCACGTGCTCGTTGCGATGAGATTACGATAGTCAAGCTACGCATAAAAACGTATAGTGAACGGGCTCACAGATTTCATCATTGTGAATTCCTAACTTGAATTGAAGTATTTAGGGACGAGAATATGATATTGTGGGTTAATTGCTCTATCGATCTCCGTCTTGACTCGCGAGTCACTATCGAACGACTACTTCAACGAAAATGCTGTCGGTTCGTTGTTCTCATGGCAAATCTCATTTAAATTGTATTTGTCTGTGTTTCAGCTGTAATTGGCGGCGCCGTCGTGGGTCTTCTATGCGCAATTCTCGTGGTGATGTTCATCGTGTACAGAATGCGCAAAAAGGACGAGGGCTCGTACGCGCTAGACGAGCCTCGACGATCACCAGCAGCAAACGCCTACCCTAAGCCTGGCGCACCCCAGCATAACCGCGAGTTCTACGCCTGAGCGCCCGCACCGCCAATGCCAACAGTCGAGATTGCTGCACCAGAGACAGCTGCATCTCGTCGACGTCGCAAGTCACTTACGCGAATCACTGGACGGTCCACCAACTTCACAAAAAATCCATCGCAGGCGCACCTTAATGAGGCCAACGTCGGCGGATGGTGAACGCCAGAATGAGAGAGAGAGAGAGAGAGAGAGAGAGAGAGAGAGAGAGAGAGAGAGAGAGAGAGAGAGAGAGCCCGAAAGAGAATATGGTAAATGGTTAAAAGGATTTTCAAAGGGCTCGTGAGTATGGGAATAGTTTCGATGTGAGCACCACTACTGGCAACTGATTTGCTTTATCAGACTGCGGTAGACTGTACTCGGTCTACACTCGTGGGTCACCAACAATCGCACGCAATTGGTACTGCCATGAAACAACATGAATTCTTGTGCGAATAGTTCAAAACTCATCTTGATCAATCATCGATGAGTATGTCTAGAATATGCCTATATGCCAATAGTAAATTGTGCCAGCAGCTGTTTTCAACAGGGCAGATTGTATCAAGCATATCCCGGCTCTTACCTTCGCTCTTACTAGCTTTTCTCCCTCTATCCTCTAAAATAATAGCACCATGCTTATAATTTTCACTCCTCCTCTTCGTCCCATCGGCTTTTTTCTGCTTATGATCATATTTTTCGGGTATCCCGTTCATCCTCATCTGTATTGAGTCGTTCTTTCTTTTGATGTTGAAAAATCGCCTGTAGTAAGCCACTGTCGAGCCGATTGTCCAGTCATACTTCCTGAAACAATGTTGTGAACATTTGAAAATTCGAGTCTTGGTTACTCATTCTACTCTTTCATATCGTACTCTTTTTCTCTCCCTTCTATCCCCTGTTTCTTCTTCTCATATTATCTTGTTCGTGTGTTCAATTTATCACAAAATGAGTGGCTTTTTCAAGTCTTCTGATTCGGATTTCTAGCGCTTGTTCCCCTGATAACTACCGGTGGACAACTTCGATCCAACATGACGAAAATGATAAAAAAAATATTACTCTGAAATAATGAAATTTTCCAAGGTACTTTTTCTCATTGAGGTTTACGTGACTTAGTGTAATTGCTAATCTCTTTTTTTTTCTTTTTTACTGTATTAGGAGCGTTTTCATCGATTGTTTTGTGAAAGGTGTATTGCAACTTGTGTTTGCATCAATTGATTAAATCCCTGTCTATGAGGCTTTCACTAAGCCGAAGCAAGCAAAGACAAAGGTCAACTGGAATCCTGCCCGTTCAGGCAATTGAACGTCTTCACGTACGCTCTGAGATTCGCATTTTTTATACATTTAACCATGACAAATGGATGACTAAGCATTTGCATTGAAATGGAACATTAATCGATGTATTGGAACACCGAGGAAACGAAATTATTTCTATTATCCCAGTGTTGGTTAGTTTTGGTGCCATTTTATTGTCGGATGAAGTGTATCGTGCAGTGTACCTTCTTTCCCGAATCTTAATCGATCTATTGATTGATTGGATCGTGAATATCTCAGAATAGTTTTTAAACAAAAAAGTTGAGGGTAAAGAATATACAATTATAAAGAACCGCAAGAGAGGTTTTGTTGAAGATGTAAGTCTGCGCTATTGATCGTTACCTCTCAAACATCAATTTTTTCCGCATCACTTCACGTCGTTATCACAATGTCTTTGATGGAACTAGAACCAACTGTCAGAACTGATTCTAACTTGATTCATAATCATTACGTAGAATGCATAAACTTTCGTAAATATTGATCGGTCCTTATTTACTTATAGATGTTTCTTCTGTACTTGAAAATAGAGTCAACTATTGAATTCCTGTCCTCATAATCTTACTTATGAATGATCAATTTATGAAATAAGTTGTAGTCGAGGTAAACGAAACTGCTGCCAAATTATGCAAAAACAGTGATTTTTACTAGTGAGGAAATAGAATCAAAGGACGAAGAATCGAGCAAATCGCTCTAAAACGAAGTGATAGTGATGTATCATGGAGAACACTACCAGAGCACTATCGGACAATTTATAACATTGAGAGGAGATTATTGGAAATGGGGAAAATTCTCATGAAACGTCTATCTTGATTATTCATAACTCATTTGTTGTTAGGTGTCATCGTCTATCTATCTGATTGGACAGAAGATATTTGTCATAGTTTTGAAATCATATTTTGAAAGAAGTGTCAACTTGAGTGAGCCTGCTTCATGATTCCCTGATAATATTGTAAAGCAAACCGTGCTCGTAAATATCATTTCTTCTTGAAAATTCAATGGTGACCATATAGAACGAATCAGTGACAAGTGTATCTTGTTTCATAATAAGCTTATGTGTTGCATGAAGTGCATCGTTATGCCTTTCACTATATGGTCAGGACTACGATTTTAAGATTTAATTTTCAAAGATTAAGTCACAAATCACCTAATGGGTTCATTGCAATGAATTCGGGCCAATTTGGAGCATTTAACCGAATGCCTGCGCCAGGGGAGTCCGGAAAAATCCCAAAAAATTCTTCTCTGTTAGTACTATGTTGATACAGTACAACAAAGTCTTTTTAGGATTTTTTCGAAGGTCCCCGTGGGCCTTAGCTCCCATGAAAGGGTCCGTTCGAGGCCCCTTTTTAGCCTATTTTCAGAAAATCATAGATCCGACTAGACTCAACTTTTTTGGACGTACTTGGGCGTATCTTTATTAAGACCAGTCCTTTCAAGAGGAGAATTGTCCAAGGCCGATGATTGAGCCTAGCAAGATCGAGGAGCTAATTGCTGAGGGCAGATTTGAGTGATTTTGAGGCCTGCTCTAAAGTGATTTACCTCTTTTTAGACATGTAATAATCGATATTTACCTGCACTTATTTTGAAGGTCTTGAAAAAACCTACAATTTGACTACTGGTAAAAAACAATTATCGGACTTTTCATAGGAGGTACAGTTATTACAAGTTGAGCAATTTCGTAAAAATGCGAAATGTCGAGCCCGGCTTAAAAAGTCTTTTTTTTCCTTCGACTCAAACCTGTGTGAATATGCCTTTTGATACAAATACTACCAATTAGAACAATAATCTGGATGGGATTCTGAATTCTCGATTTTATTCAGCCAATTCAAAACACCCTTTTTTGACTTTTTGCTCAAAATGACCTCAAAGGTATGGCTTGCATATGCTTCCATCTGAACTAATGTGCACCAATCTGTTTGGGATTACTCACCAATGTACCCCCAAATATGCGTGAAAAGTTCCGGAGGCGAGCCTCGAGCTAAATGCGGGCAGGAGGTTCTATTTTACAAGTTGAAAATGGGCATTATTTCGTCTATTGGGGCGCAGGCGAGCGTGAGGGGGATTTCACTCATTCTAGCTCACAAATGATGTGAGTAGCTAAGAGATGAATACGAACAGATTTTCCAGACTCCAAATGACCATCTAAGCATATTCTCATGATCAGTTTGGCTCTAAATCATCGTCTGAAGCTACTCTTTAGAAAAACATGTAACTAAATTCTTTTCTATTCTGAAAGGAAGTACCAATGTTTCAGAGCCAAACTGGCCATAAGATCGTGCTAAGATGATCATTTTAGTTCAGAAACCATGTTTGTATTCCTTTTTCAGTCGCTCATCCCATTTGTGAACTAGAATGAGTAGAATCCCCCTCACTTTCGCCCGCGCCCCAATATACGAAGTGTTGCCCATTTTCAACTCGTAAAATAGAACCTCCAGCTCGCATCTGGCTCGAGGCTCGCCACCGGAAGCTTTTACACTTATTTAGGGGTACATTGGAGAGTCATTCCACATAGATTGGTGCTCGTTAGTTCAGATGGAAGCATATGAGTATTATCGCGATAACTCACCCGGAACGTGTTACGATCTTTCATTACGACGAGCAAGCTCCAAATCACTCCATTCAAATTTTCCTGCACGTTTTCTATTGAAATACACTTGAGTTAAATTCCCAGATCGATCCGTTCACTCCTCTTTTTTATTTTCAAAGATTGAGGGTCGAAATGTCTGTTACGTGCATTGTTACATTATGCTCAAAAATTTTCCTCGGAGTAAAATGTTGAATCAATCATTTTTCATAGGTTTCATGACCAGAACTCGTAGTTCAATCCCCAAGCCATGTGCCTCAATCTTGTTATGGAATTTTCACTAAAAATTAGATATATTTATTTAAAATGCTCACAGAGTATCCTAAATTCACTCTATGTCACTTTGTCGCGGACCAAATTTCGAGGAAACATGTCCAAGAATCAGATCCTAACGCGAGAAAAGGCCTAGAATCAAACTTCTGAGTGCTGCATGTAATTTCTTAGCCGAATAATTGGCCATGTAATTAACTTTGCCAGTTCCGTGCATATCATGTTACCTCACTAAAAGTCAATTTATCTGGGCGGGAACAATTTTTCCCACCAAAGTATGGTGGGAATAGATGAAATCTACGAGGAGAAGTTTCTATGTCGACTCTTTTATTTGTGCGAGCGATTTTAAGGCGAAATGTCAGTTCCGTGCATCCAAAAGCTGTTCCCTAGAATACTGAATGGCACGAGAGAGACGGATGAATGGAGTTCTGTGCTCCTGAGTATGTATTTCCGACCCAAATCAACCATCTAAACACGAATTTAAGGTCATATGGTCCCATCGCATCAGGATTCCTCGCTAGACAAAATAACGTCAAAAACCGCAAATGTCAGTTTCGTGCACTACTTTCCCTATGCCTTATAAGGGATGGCAAAATCACATATACCATCCTAAAACGTTCCAAAAAACTTTCTGTATACGTTTTACACTTATTATCGCTCAATATGCGAAAAGAAATGAAAAAAGCCGACTCAGACAGGCGCAGACTCAATTTTCAATTTCTGAATTTTTGGACACAAAATGTGCAAGTTATCGCGATTATACCCATATGCGAGCCATACATGTGAAGTCACTCTGAGCAAAAAGTCAAAATAAGGTGTTTTAAATTGGCTGAATAAGATCGAGAATTCAAAATCCCACCCAAATTATTGTTCTAATTGGTATAGTATTTGTATCAAAAAACATATTTGCACAGCTTTGAGGTCAAAGGAAAAAGAAACATTTTACTCAATTGAACTCAAAGTTCAGCATTTTTACGAAACGGCTCACTTTGTAACGACTCTAACTCCTATGAAAAATCCAATAATCGGCTTTTACTGGTGATCAAACTGTAGCTTTTTCGAGACCTTCAGAAACCATTGTTGGTAGAAGTCGATTATCATTTGTCTAGTAGTAGTTGGATTACTTTGAAGCAGGTTCAAAAATCACTAAAATTTGCTATCAGCAAATCGCTCCTAAGAGTTGTTGAGCTCCATTATTGGCCTTGGACAATCCTTTCCTTGAAAGTACTAGTTTTGATGATGGAAATGCGCTCAAGTACGTCCAAAAAAGTTGAATCTAGTCAGAGTTATGATTTTCTGAAAGTAGGCTAAAAAGGGCCTTGGAAGGACCTCTGATGGGTGATAGGGACCACGGGGGCCTTAAAAAAAGCAAGCACCAGTTGGCACCAACTGGGTCGGGTATAGAAATTCTAAACAGTGATTTAGATACATACAAAACATATTATTCCGAAAACGCGTTCCACAAAAACTCCTTATTCCTGTATTTTTTATAATTAATCTACGAGTATGCGCATCGCGTTCATCGCAGTGTAGTTTCCCTGCTGTTCGTACCAACACGCAAGTGGCCTCAAAAAATTGCAATTTTCATAATAAAAACTCCTCCACAGTTTTGCCATTCGATGGTAGGTTTGTTTTAAAATTCATATAATAATTCATCATAACCCAGGTCCATATCACCACCTCGATCACGCAACGTAACATAGCTGGTGATCTGGACTCTGAGTGAGATATATTATTGCATGGTTTGCAGAAAAATGAATTATCAGATCGCAAAACTAAGGTGGAGGAGTGTTTATTGGGTGAACTAGGATATTCTAATGTTACTTGCGCGTCGGTACGAACAACAGGGAAGCTACCCAGCGTTGAATGCAATGCGCCTATTTATCGATTAATAATGAAAAATACAGGCGTAAGGAGTTTTTTTGAAACGCGTTTTCGGAATAAAGTGTTTTTGATATATCTAAACCACTTTTCAGAATTTTTATACCTGACAATGTTCGTGCCAACTTCTGTTTTGCCTTCAAAAAAATTCAAAATAAATTTTGTTGTACTATATCAACATAGTACTTACAGAAGAAAATTTTTTGAGATTTTTTCCAGACCACCCTGGTGCAGGCATTCGGTGAAATGCTTCGAAATGGCCCATTTATATACAGTAGTGAACTCTCCCTTAACGGACACTTCCGATTAGGGAACACCTCTCAATAAAACGGACAATTTTCTCGCGATCGGCAGAAGCATAAACACAGAAATGTGCCTCTGATTAGCGAACACCTCTTGATAGCGGACAGTTTTGATGCGACCGGAGGTGTCCGCTATCAGGAGATTTCACTGTATCCATATGCGTTGCTCTACTCATGGTGAGCAGATTGGTGAGAGTTTGGAAAATGAGTCTGTACGAATGAATGTGTATGTACACATTGAATACCAGGTCCTTGACTGAGCGTTTCTTTGCAGTTAAGCTCCATGCTTTAAGTTGGCAAGTTTATCAGCGGTTGTAGAATCAATTCGATGATGGTTTTCAGTTGAATGAGTTGCATTGACTCAACGATTTCAACTTGAATTATTCTGAAATCCATGCAATATGCAATGAATTCTCACGAGAATTGTTGAGAGATATCTATTTGTGCTGCATCACTTGGAAACCTTTGAGGTACTTTTTATGAGATCTGCCAATCAATGAATTCTGATACCATATGAATAGTCGTTTGTACCCAAGAAATTTTTATCGAAAAAAGTCTGAGATCAATTTGTGTAATGAATAGTGTATTTAGTCAGTCTTTGGAATAATGGGCGATGCTTTGCATTGTTAGACATTGCTATTTGCAGATCATGAGTGCATCATGAAACCCTTTCCAGTGACTCGTAAGATCGACTGATTTTAAACAAGAAGGATTTCTGCACTTGATCCTTATTATGTTGTAATCGTTAACTTTTGAGATGTACTACTAATTATTGCCGTTCAACCGAGAAAATTCAATCGAAATGCATTATATCTAGAAGAATGGTACTGCATGTCGTGGATCCTATATTGTACATATGCTGAAACGATAATGGAACTAGTTATACAATATTGCAAAACCATTAATCAATTTATTTAAAAAGCTGATTTTTTTCCTGCTTACTGATCCGGATGAAATTTCTAATAAAATTGTGCTTGTGCCACATGTTGTGATTTTACTTCTATGTGGTCTGCCCTCTCATTTTGTTTTGAGAATCGGACATCAGAAAGGAGAAAATATTTTTACTGGGTTGTCTGGATTGTTTGGAAACAGCCCTGTGAGTCCTATATTCGTGGGGGGGGGGGAGGCTTGGGTATGAAAAAGAATACTGGGTAATAAAACTCTTGACACATTTTTCAGTTACTCATTCTTCTTTAAATAATGACACGGACAAAGAAATACAGTTCTTCGTTTTGTTGGTCTGTATATTTTTGTTTTCATTTTCTCACTATATTTGATGTAGCCCCCTCTTTTCACTTGACATAAATTTCTTTCTGATCTCGCAAAGACCTTGCAATTACATGTATGCATGAATTTGTAACGAGCTGATATGTTGATGAAGTAGATAACTGACGAATACGCAGTCTTCATATCCCCTATTTTTTTGGAAATAAGGGAAAAGGGGAAAGTCAGCCCCGAAAATAGGGGGAAAATAGGGCGAATCTACAAAATATCATGACATACCAAATATCATGACATAATTCAAAATTTCAATCGTACATTCGTATGTACAATACATAGAATAGAATTGATACTATCACGAAATGTCGGATTGAATCATACTTCTGTGATTAATAATGGACGGGAATATTCATAATTCCTTACTATAAATTACAAGTATTGTTTTTGATAAGATAATCAAATAGTACGAGATTTGAAATTCCACGAAATTTCACAGTACTTTTTTAAATAAGATTCATTATCATAACATTTTCTCATTGACCATAGGTCTACGCTACCGGTCAAAAGTTTGTGTACACCTGAAAAAAAAATCGATTCTGATCACTCCACTGCTCGGATCTTCTTGGTCCAAAATGACTCCACTTCGGTTCACTTTTTAGCTCTTTCCAAGCACTGCAAGGGACTCTGTGGGTTTTTTCTCCGGCTTGACAGTATTTCAACGCGGGTCAAGTCGAATCCTTGAAAAAATTCATGAAAATCGGGTCAACACTCAAAAACTTTTGCAAGTCAGACATGAGTTGATGGATCAGGGTGATTCAAAAAAGCATTCGAAAGTGAAAGTTGAGAGCTTCAAAATCCATCGTTGAAAATTATCCTAGCTTGTTTCTGATCTGAGCTGTGACTGTTTTCGTAAAGGGAGTTTTTTCTCGAAGAAGAGTCCCAAAAACCACGAAATGTGGAGAAATCGGGCTCACAGTAGCAATTCTCTGATTTTTTCCAAGTTTTTTCGTGTTGTTGGTGAGAGGACCCAAGATCAGTGCTTATACCAGTGAAAAAATGAGCCCATCTTAATTTTTCAGTGACTGGTCCTTTTTTCGAGAAAAATCTACCTCTACAAAAAGAGTCACAGCTTGCACCAAGAATAACCTAGAATAATTTCCAAAAACGAATCCTGAAGCTCTTGAATTCTACTTTGAGATGCTTTTTGAATCATTTAAATCCATCAATTTCTGACAGAATTGCAAAGGTTTGCGTAATGACCCGATTTTCATAGAATTCTACAAAGCTTCAGATTGATTTTGCAAGAATCTATTGAGCTGCGCGGAAAGAATACTCAATAGCTCTGAAAAAGCTTAAAAGAAGCTACAAAATGAATTCAAGTAGACTCATTTTGGACCAAGGAGATTTGAGCAGTCAAGTGAGCAAAATCGAACTTTGTTTGGTGTACACAAACTTTTGACCGGTACTGTACATATTTAAGACCTGCGTTCTCCCAATTCTCGAGTGAGCTGATCCAGTTCTTTTCGCAGCGCTTTCTCTGTATCTTCAAAATTTTCTAGACTTCTGGTTATCTCTAAAATTACGTTATTACTCATGATATTTTTTGTAGCATAGAAGAGCATTTTTAAATCTTATTTACATCTTCAACGGATTTATCATACTTTCCCGGGCAATAAATTCTTTGTAAAACAAATCAATGAACTATTGCTTGAATCAGCCCAAAATATGAAATCAATATGAAATATTTGCTCCTTAGCGAATTCCGATGGAATGAGTCTTTTGTGTGACAGGAGGAATAAAGAGCCGTGTATCACAGATGAAGTTTATGAGACTCGATTCATCGATGGAGATGTCACGACTCAAGTTTGGTAGAATCATTGTTCTTCATCTACAGAGGAAATGAAATTAACCGCGGACAATTGAGACGCTTGTGTAAGAAGATGCGAATTGACTAGTTCAAAATGGAATCATCACGATTTCTCCAGATGGAGTATCAATTCAGATCAAGATATGAAAATTCACTTACCTGTATCAGTTCTAGTCTTCACAGGTAAACAAAATCAGTCTTCACGCTCAGAGACACTTGAATAATGAAAGAGTCATGAGCGTTTCTGGTTTAAGATGATGGGAGCCGTCGGTCTGACAGTTTTCGTTCGAACTAGCAGAACTGCCTCGCTCGCGAGCTCGCTCGGCCATAGTGTACAAAAGCTCGCGAAGATGTAAAAATGTCAATGTTTTCTCCAATAATTACCAATACATGAGGATGATTCTACTTTTTAAAATAATTGAATTGTAGGACTCAATCGAGTTTTTATCCGCCGAATCAAAGTGGACTATGGAAAATCACGACAGTTCTCCGCGATGACAATAAAAACTTGACTTGTAAGGAAGAAAGTGAGCTCAAATTCGAATTTCACACGGGAAGTACAATGGGAATCATAAATTAATACCCCATCTTGGTTCCCATACCCGCTTGGGCGATGCAATCCTCAAAACGAGACATTGCTGTGAGATTGCATTTTGCTCATGGCTATGAATGCACCATCATTTTTGAGGGGTAGTTTTTTATGAAAATGCATAATGACACCCCTCTAACACATTTGGAGACGTTATACCACTCACTATGCCACTGATACCCGATGACTGCTCAACATGAGCCAATGGAAATACACGGAGTTACTCGCTCGCCAAGCTCGTTCGGTTATAGTCAATCAAAGCAGATCAAGAAAGCAAATCCAAAAATATTCTATCAAAGAAAAATAACTCAGATGAAATGAATAATATTGTTCCTAACTTTAATCCTGATGATACACTATATCGACCGTCAGCATATGAATTCCAGACTTTTTTCCTAAAATCATCCCGATTCCCTGAGATTCCAAACTTTTCAGAGACCCAGATCAAATTCCCTGAGCTGCCAGATTTTACAGAGTTTTTCGGACGAGTGAGCACTCTGACTGTGGGAGATTGATGAGGCTTAAAATTCAACTGCTCTCAATTTAGAACTTATTACGTATTGTCATGCAAACTTCCACTACCATCTCATTCTACGTACATTTACCACCTCACTCGCGGAAATTCCCGCCTCATTTCTGACCCTCTAGTCCCAACCCTATCCCAATGCAGATTCATTCATCTCATTCTACTCGACGAAACCTATCAAATGGCATCCCCTATACATTCCACATCTCATGTACAGCGCACTCTGTGAATTTAATGAAACTACACGTTGTTTATGTTTGTATGTGCGTGTACCTGTATATTGCCTTCCCTCTTTCACGCGAGTTCTCCTGAACCCCTGGACCAATCTTCTTAAAACTTTTAGGGTCTATTCTCAATCGATCAGAAATGAGCCCAGTCCATTGATAGCTCCACTTTCTCAATACTCCTTCTTCCACGTCAAATTGATTACCTGAAATTCAACACAATTCTCAGAGTGTAGTGGTCAAAACGTTCTGATATCTGAAGGTTCATTCGATTCTGCTGGTTTGGACCGTTTGGAGCGCTCCGAACTAACATAATCGAATGAATCTCAAGATTCTCGATACAAATTGTCGCCTACTGCTGCTAATTTTCGATTACTCTGGAGAGATTAGTTGATACCCAATCCTGATCAGTGTTCTCATTTTTTGCTGAACAATTCTTCATTTCTCCTTCTATGTCACTCAAAATATCGTGAGCACTTCGACCGAACCGTTTAGAAATTTTAGGCATTGCTCGAGCTCCCCCGACAATGGATCTAGTCTCTCTGAAGCATGATCATCCGATTTATTTTAGATCTATAAATTGTTTAAATTTGGATTTGGGTTTCAATTCCCTCTCCCCGGCTCAAAAAATTCACAAGTCTCTTCTTTTTGACCATCCACTTACTTCTAGCTCTGCCTTAATGCAAGTTCATCCATTTCATTTTGCTCGTCGCGACCTATCAACTGGTACCCCCATCATTGCACTTGCATTGTATAAACTCTTTCCGTGAATCATTTCCTACTACATCTTGTGTATGTCCGTATGTTCTCTCTTAGTCAGGGGAGTTCTCCTGAATCCCTCGACCGACCGTCTTGAAATTCTGGAGGTTTATCTAAAATGGTTCAGTGATGAGCCCACTGTAATGAAAGCTTCATGGATCTTAATACTCTTCCTTCCACATATAATTACTTTTTTTAGGTTTCGACTCATTTTTTAGACCATGTTTGTCCAAACATCCTAGCATCTGAGACTCTCAATATAAATTGTCAAATATTGTTGTTCAAGTATTTCTCGATTATTTTATTAAGATTGGTTGATACGGAATTCTGATTATGACTCCCATTTTCGTCGGAAAATTCTCCTCACCAACCCTTCTATGTCACTCTAAAACTCGTAGACACTCTCATCAATCTCTTTAGAAGATTGAGTCACAACCTCCTCACACAATGGATCTGGTCCTTTTCGAGCTACATCCATCAATTCATTATGATCCTGCGAAGTTTTAACTCAGAGTTAAACTCTTACTTGATTCTGACTTCACAATTCCTTTCCTAATCTCGAGAACTATTCCACTGATCTTCATGAATTCTTCATGGGCTGTTTCCAGTCCCATAGCGATTCACTTAGCCAATCTTCAACTCTACATATTCAACTTCTTCTCCAAATTATCAAACCAAAATATGACCATTCACAAAATTCTTGAAAAAACTGAGAGAAACAATTCATTCTTCAATTTGGATCTTTCGATAATTTTTCCAATGTAATTAGAGGAACTTTAGTCACTAATGTATTTCCATTGAAATCGTAGAGATGGGTTCCAAGTCCAAATTGGATGATGATGGGTGGATAAGGTTTCAATGTTGCAAATAGTTAATAGGAGATGAGGAAGCATTTTGCAATTGTCTTTTTGTAGAGTGATTCATTTCGTTTTATTCTCTCATTTCTTTCCTTTTTATATCTTCGACTCGTCCATTACCATTTCAAATGAATCACACCACATTTCATACACGGAATTATACCATTTACTTATCCTGCATCCTTTCATATGATTCACTCCATGTCTTACTTAGAAAATCATTCATTCAGCATCGGAAGACACTCTTCATGTAAGCCAACGATTGCCCATTTGGGAAAAATCTCCGCACGCACTTAAGGAGGTTCGATGGTGTCATGAGGGATCGGCGAGGGAGGAAGACGAAAACTAACCTAACCTGCCGCTCGGCTGCACGAAAATACACGGCGAGTATACCTATATGTTGACGATTTTTGACAAGGATTCGATCATATTTCCACAAAATGCATGGTAAGCTGTGATCACCGACAGGTGTTATTGTTCTTTAGGAAATTCTCTATCGTCTGAATATTTTATGAGAATTTTCTCTACATCTCATGAGGTGCTAGGCTTGTTTTGGTGGCGCCGTCCATGAGAGCCCATGTTATTTCGAAAAATGTAAGAGCTTAGATCTCGAAAACACGCCTGGTGAAAAATACTGAAAAAATTCACAGAGTATTTTTTGTCTCAGAGATAATTATGTAAAAGGTTTCGTCTCGCGATCTCTACATCTTCGTCAAGACCATTGAACCTCCTTAAGTCGCCTCTGTCTGCAAGAGTTGCGTCCAGATTCATTCCCAAATAGGAGGCCGAGGTGACCAATATGACTCATTTTATTCCACTTCATGTTCCATTCCGTTTCATTCTCTCATGACTTCCATTCCATTTTCTCATTTTTTCCATTTCATATCATTAACCCATTCAGCATCATTCCATATCATTACCTTCATATCTCATTCCTAACATCACATCATCCACTCATCCAGCCTTATTTCATATCATCCACTCTACATCTCATGTACAAAATTATTCATTCATCTTCGAAATTCACTCTTAGCACACGCCAATAATCGCCTTCATCATCATTCACTTCATCATCATTCTTATCGTATGACTTATTCGATTTCATTTCATTATTCACTCCGTTTGATCACGTTCCAATTCATCCCTCATCTTGTTCGATTCTTTCATCTCATTCCATGTCATCTCTCATTTTATTCTCTCATTCTTTTCATTCATATCATTCATTCATCCAGTCTCATTTCAAATCATCCAATCATTCACACATGTCTCACGAGGAAGATAGTTCATTCGTCTTCGAATTCTACTCTTTATTTGCGCCATTAATTGCCTACTTGGTGATGAATCCTTGGACGGAGTTGAGCCACCTCCGGGTGCAGATGTTGCGTCCAGATCCGTCACCAAATAGGAGGGTGAAGTAACTCTCATACTTCATCACCATTTTCATCATTCGATTTATTTTATTCCCTTCCATTTTTCATTTCGTGTCATTCTCTCTTCCCATTCCATCTCATTTTCCATTCCATCTTCCATATTTGCATTCATTCGATACCATTCACTTATGCGGGATTATTTCATAATTCACTCCGCATTCCATGCACAAAGTCATATATTCATCTCCGTAATTCATTCTGTGCGCATATTCGCATTGATTTCTCATTCTTCATTTTATTCTATCATCATTTCATTTTTAATTTCTTCAATGACTCACCCAGTATCATCCCATATCATTTACTAAATGTCTCACTTGAGAGAGCATCCACGCGTCATCAAATTTCACTCTCCACACACGCCAATGATCGCTTACTCGGCGATGAATCTTTGTACGCAGGTAAGCCGCCTCTGGGTGCAGATTTTGCGTCTGGATTCATCACCAAATAAGAGCGTGCGGCAACTTCATAATCCATAACCATTTTTATCATTTTACTCATTTGATTTCATTTCATTCTCTCATTTCTTCTCATTTTATCAAATTCAATCATCCAGCAATATCATTCACTCTACTTTCTATATCCATAATTCTCCATTCATCTCCAGAATTCAATCTTCGCACACGTTATAATTCACTTGTCATTGTTCGCCATATTCTCGTATCTCATTTCATTCCATCTTTCATTCTATTTCTCGACTCTTCTTCATTCAATGCCAAATCCATCGTCCAGTATCATTTCATACCATACATTACATGTCTCACGTTGAAGATCATTCATTTATCATCAACTCCCGATTTCCACACACGCCAATGATCGCCTACTTGGCGCTGGATCTCTGCACGCAGGTAAGCCGCCTCTGGGGGATTATTTTAAACTCTGGTCGTGGCTGTCCGACCACTCGCACTGGCCGCACGGCCAGCGCGGCCAAGCGCGGCGCTTGGAGAGAGCTACGGCTAGCTACGGCGTTCATCCGGCAACGACTCGCGAGCTTCTGCTTCGCATTGTAAACATTAGATTGCATTAGATTCGGAAATTGTCACCTAGAAGTTAGTTCGCGGAGCTGCACAATGATTAAAATCATGCTAAGACAGAGATTAGATGGGCTAAGACACAAAGTGACAGTTTTTCAGTCTAATGTGAGGTTACATTTGGTCCTCTTTCTCTCCCTCTCTGTAACCTCACAATGTATTTTCTGTCTGAATTTGTGCCAGAAATGCCAGAATGCAAATGTGATGAGTGGTGATGTGCCTAAATCCTCAATGAGAGTTGTGGCAAAATTTCTTCCACAGGTTCTCATCATCATTATGCTGCAGACTTCTCAACCGAAAGAAGAAAATTTTGTTGTGAGGCAGCTCAAGCAGGTTTCAAAGACTCTATGTAAAGAGATTTTGGCCTCAATGCTGGTCAACAAATCAATTTTATATTACCATCCTTTGAAACTTGAGCGCTGACTTGAAGTGACTTCAAAAAGTCATTGCTCTGCTACAACCTGAATAAAATCATCCTGGCGATTCAATAGGTTTATTCGTTCTTGGTGAAACCAATGTGCTCCAGTTCTGAGTGAATGTGGTGTCCTCCACATAGTTGTACCTTGAGATATGTACATTATTCTATGATCTTGGTATCATTCAACAATCAGATCTTGGTATGAGAAAAACGACAAAGTCATGTCAACATGATTGACATCTTTTGTCGAGTCAAGTTTCACTCACAATCAAACATGAACGTTCAATGGAATCTCTTGTACAATTGGCCAACAAAATTGTATTTCAGGTTTCCAGGGATTATGTCCTTGGTCCAATACCTAAAATATTGGTTGGAAAATGATATGGAAAATGATATGAATAAAATGCATGAGTGGGTGCGCACATATCCCATCATCTTATAGTTCATGCTATACAAAAATTCTGTCTTTGCATAAGTCACTCGCATACATCAAGAGCTAGATGTTGATTGTATCATATACTTTGCGGTAAATAATTCAGATCAGCAGAAAAAACATCTCTGATATTTATACTGATTTTGATGGATGGAAGTGGGATTTGAATCCCAATCAGTTTTGAATTATCTAACTTGAGATCAGGATGGACAGATAGCCTGGATTTGGGTCTAAGCCCAGACCACGCTATCAAGCATTCAGATCAACTCTGCAGTTGTTGAGAAATCTCTACACAATTTTATTTGCCCTTTTTATATATAAGAGATTACATTGGATGTCCATGTGAGTGAAACTTGACTCGACAAAAGATGTCAATCATGTTGACATAACTTTGTCGTTTTTCTCATACCAAGATCTGATTGTTGAATGATACCAAGATCATAGAATAATGTACATATCTCAAGGTACAACTATGTGGAGGACACCACATTCACTCAAAACTGGAGCACATTGGTTTCACCAAGAACGAATAAACCTATTGAATCGCCAGGATGATTTTATTCAGGTTGTAGCAGAGCAATGACTTTTTGAAGTCACTTCAAGTCAGCGCTCAAGTTTCAAAGGATGGTAATGTAAAATTGATTTGTTGACCAGCATTGAGGCCAAAATCTCTTTACATAGAGTCTTTGAAACCTGCTTGAGCTGCCTCACAACAAAATTTTCTTCTTTCGGTTGAGAAGTCTGCAGCATAATGATGATGAGAACCTGTGGAAGAAATTTTGCCACAACTCTCATTGAGGATTTAGGCACATCACCACTCATCACATTTGCATTCTGGCATTTCTGGCACAAATTCAGACAGAAAATACATTGTGAGGTTACAGAGAGGGAGAGAAAGAGGACCAAATGTAACCTCACATTAGACTGAAAAACTGTCACTTTGTGTCTTAGCCCATCTAATCTCTGTCATAGCATGAATTTAATCATTGTGCAGCTCCGCGAACTAACTTCTAGGTGACAATTTCCGAATCTAATGCAATCTAATGTTTACAATGCGAAGCAGAAGCTCGCGAGTCGTTGCCGGATGAACGCCGTAGCTAGCCGTAGCTCTCTCCAAGCGCCGCGCTTGGCCGCGCTGGCCGTGCGGCCAGTGCGAGTGGTCGGACAGCCACGACCAGAGTTTAAAATAATCCCCCTGGGTGCAGATGTTGCGTCCGGATTCATCACCAAATAGGAGATTGAGGCAATTTCCAGACTCAATCACCATATGACATTCCCTCACTCCTTCTCGATTCATACCATTCAATCTTCCAGCAGCATTTCAAAATTGTCCACTCCACATCCCTTTCACGAATCACCCATTCATCTTCGAATTTGATTTCATCCTTTCATAAACATTCATTTCATAAACATATATGAGTAATTTCAACCTCATAATGCTCAATTTCACAACCTCACATGAAATTTGGCTTTGAAATTTACATTCACACGGCTCGACGCGCAAACCGGCTTATGCGTCTCGTGCCAAAAACTTTGTTCTTCACGATAACCTTGTTATCGCAAAGAACAAAGGTTTTGGCACTCGACGCATAATATACTATTACACTCACATCTTTGATATCGATACTTCCCACGAAGAAAAACACTTCCCAATGTATAAGCATATGGCTTATACATTGGGAAGTGTTTTTCTTCGTAGGAGGTACCGATATAATCTAAAACAAACTCTTTCGCAATTTCTCAAGATTCAAGTTATGACTTCGTTACACACGTATTTACTGCTCCCTGATTCTAGACTGATCACATTCTCAAAGTATATTTTTTGTTTATCCTCATTTAAAACTGATCACATATTATGATTGTGAACTCATCAAACATCCTGATTTGAAACTGATTGCCTCCCCCTAATTTCAACACATTGATGAATCCATTTTTAAACTGATCTTATGTGACTTCTCTAACTCACACCTCACCAACAACCATTCACTCCATTCATATCATTTTTTCTCGTTATCATCTTCAACACATATTCACTAGACTACTTATACATTCCAACTCATTCATCGTCATCATTTCATCAGCTCACATCACTTCCTTCATTCATTCACTCCATTTTCATGATCACCATTCATTTATCATTTTCAATACGCAAATTTACTCACCATCATTTCCATTCTCATTAAACAACTCATAATCATACAATGTCAATGATCGCCTACTTAGAGAACAATTCCTGCATTCACATAAGACTTCTCTAAGTAGGAGGGTGAGGCATTCATTCTCTCTCATTTCATACATTTCTCATTATTATCATTCATTCATTACCTTCACCACCTCATCAACTCACATCTTACCAACATCCATTCACTCCATTCCTATCGTTCTTGCTCGTTATCATCTTCAACACATATTCACTCATCATACATTCCAACTCATTCATCATCATTTCATATCAGCTCACATCACTTCCTTCATTCATTCACTCCATTTTCATCATCATCATTTATTCATCATCTTCAATACACACATTCACTCACCATGTTTTTCATTCTCATTAAACATTTATAATCGTACGATGCCAATGATCGCCTACTTGGAGAACAATTCCTGCATGCACATAAGATTTCTCTAAGTAGGAGGGTGAGGCATTCATTCTCTCTAATTTCATATATTCCCCATCATCATCGTTCATTCATCATCTTCATCAGCTCACAACTTACCAACATCATAACTACTTCATCAATCATTCATCAACAATTCATCAAACATTCATCAAACATATCATCATCATCAATCATTCATCCATCAACACCTCATTAATCATCCATTTTTTGAGGGTCGATTAAAAAAATATATATTCATTTCAAAGGTCAATTGATTCGAGAGATGCAACGAACGTATAAAAAACATTCTCCCTTATACGTTCCTTACATTTGCGACCAATTGATCTTTGTTGTGAATATATATTGAGAGAATTGATCTTGTAGATTCAGACGACCGACAGATCCTCGTGAGTCGAAACTATGGGGCTTGACTCTCAATCTGCGCCTTTGCAACACTCCGGTACGCATGGTGGCGACTCTAAGGATTGAGAGTCATTCATTCATAGAAAATGAGGCGATCGAGGATGACGTACAGATAGACAGACAGACGATTCCCATAAATCATTATTCATTGTAACGGATGCGACGAACTAGACGAAAACCACACTTACACCATCACCATATTATAAATAAAAGATAATAGATAATAGATAAAAAATCTTGGAAATAAACATGAATCAAGAACAAAATAGTCAAGACAGTAGAATTAACATAATAAAAATTGGACGTCAAAAACTACACGAAAATGTTTTCAGATTGGAAATTACACTAATGAGGTCAAAATAAGGTTCAAATAAGGTTTGGATGTTTGCGTGAATGCATCAAAAGGGTAGGAATCTAGTGAAGTAAGGTCTAAATAAGGTTTAAATAAGGTCTGTATGTATATTTGTATGCATGCGTGAATACATTGAGAGGGCAAAAATCTAGTGGAGTAAGGTCTAAATAAGGTTTGAATAAGGTCTCCGTATTGGTATGTATGCGTGAATACATTGAGAGGGCAAAAATCGCGTGAACTAAGGTTTAAATAAGGTTTAAGTAAGGTCTGTATATTTGTATGTATGCGTGAATACATTGAGAGAGCAAAAATCTAGTGAATTAAGGTATAAATAAGGTTTGAATAAGGTCTGTATGTACATATACGTGTATACATATAGATCGCAAAAATCTGGTACCGCCGGACGCTGCAGGCAGATTTATTATATTAAGAGACACAAGGTGCCTATTCCCCCACGGAATCCCTATATCAGGGTTGCCAACATAAAATCGAATCAGTGTTGCCAACTTGACGGCACGCAAAGTCCCTAGACCAGGTCAAATGTCCCTAGATTTTTCCGCGATGTATAGAACACGTGTTTGAGTGTCGTTTACGTATTTTTGACGTATTTTTGAGTTTTTTATATGTATTTCCGATTTAGTTTATATGTATTTATACGTTGATATTATATATTCGATTTGCTGCTAATTCTTGCCGTGAAGACGGTCGCTGATCGGTCTCACGGAGCCCTTTCGAACACTGCCCAAGCTTCCGAATCCGTTGGCGAAGGTTAGGAGCAATCGATTTTTATGTGTTTCGTTTATCTATTTTCGTATTAAGTGCATGCTGGGAGTCATTTTATGGCGTATTTTAGTGAAGCGTATTAGAAAATTCGAGACACCGCCATTTTCAACATCGAAGGTAGCCGAGTAACTTTTTACGGTTGACAAGGCCGCCTCACTTTCAGATGTGAATTAATTTTGGTGTTCGAGTTAGCTTTATTTAATGGTTTCCATTTTAATTTTTTGTTAGAGATAGATCGATCCGCATGAGTATTGGTTGATTTCGAATGAAATAAGTGATAGAGTGACGATGAAGTCGAATCGTACTGACAAAGTGATGGAATGTTAAAGATCGAGAGGTTGTTATTTCGTTGATTTTGAATATATGATACATACGAATGGATTTCAAATTTTTGAAACTTTTTTGAATGAATTCGAGGAATTTTTTATTTGACTTTGAAGATGATGATTTTCGTATTTCTACTCATACCGAGTGTGAACTTACGTAATACTTTGGAGTTTTTAAATTTATTTCTATTTGGAGGAGAAATTGAACGTTCTTTTGAAATTCGAACTTATGAAAATATGAAAAGAGAAGCGGTTCACGTCTATCTCGCATGCTGATATTAGAGGACGTCATTTCATATGGGGGAGTGGTTGACAGAATTCTTTTGATCAGTTTATGATTCAAGTGATTTTCATAAGATTTAGGGATAGATAATTGACATTGAGGAACGGTATCGTATAGAGTATTAGAAATGACTTTTGTAAATGAATCCAATATCACTCGCTTGATGCAATCGTGAGGGGAAAATTGAATTGATGCATTGTTATGGTTTTTGCTACGCGATCATCAAGATTAATTATTGGGAATTCATTCAACAGGGAAGTTCTTTGTTTTCATATTGAGCATTTATGTCGCAAGATTTGAATTTTTGAGAAGTCTCTGATTGGATGGAATGACCTCGATATTCATCATCCTCGTTTTGTGTTTATGATGTGAAATTGAGTTGAAACTGGGGAGTGTTTTATGTTCAGAGTGAAATTGTAACTCTTCATCACAGAGGTTGAAGGAGACATGATCCGATGAGACTGACCCGTCGATTTGGTTTACCAGTGTCGGGACCAAAGCGGCGCTCAGATCAGAGGAAATTCAGCAACATGCTTCCGAAGAGTGGCGTTAGTATTGTGTTGTTGTTTTACAATAGCTGGGCAACAGGGAGTCACACTCTGTCGCACTCGGGAATGAGAAACCCAACTCCCATATGAGCCAAGGCATCATGTGCTGTTGCAACTCGTAAAAGTGTGGTGTGGTATTTTCGAGTGAGTATGACGAGGAAGGATGAGTTGAATATATTTCTCATCAGAAAAGCTTTGAATTGGATCCTGTTGATAAAAATCACGTGAATGTATTTACTTTTTGATGAAATTGGGACAATGACTTTATTTTGTCAAGTGATAGTGGATTCATATTTATTTTTCCAAATGATTCGTAATTTGATTCAATTTGAGCTGGAATCGGTTTTTAAAATTTCCCAATCTATTCGAAAATTCAGTTATGCCCTTTCTGAAAATTTATAGAAATCTAATGATGATTAGAATATTTTCTGACTTGAAATTGAAAGAATGTTCAATTGAAGATTGTATGCTTACATTAGAGGGCGTCATTTTATATTGGGGAGTAGTTGAGAGAATTCTCTGGACCAGTTTATGATTTAAGTAATTTTTATGAGATTTAGGGATAGATAATTAACATTGAGGAACGGTATCGTATAGAGTATTAGAAATGACTTTTGTGAATGAATCCAATATCACTCGCTTGATGCAATCGTGAGGGAAGAATTGAATTGATGCATTGTGATGGTTTTTGCTACGCGATCATCAAGATTAATTATTGGGAATTCATTCAACAGGGAAATTCTTTGGTTTCATATTGAGCATTTATGTCGCAAGATTTGAATTTTTGAGAAGTCTCTGATTGGATGGAATGACCTCGATATTCATCATCCTCGTTTTGTGTTTATGATGTGAAATTGAGTTGAAACTGGGGAGTGTTTTATGTTCAGAGTGAAATTGTAACTCTTCATCACAGAGGTTGAAGGAGACATGATCCGATGAGACTGACCCGTCGATTTGGTTTACCAGTGTCGGGACCAAAGCGGCGCTCAGATCAGAGGAAATTCAGCAACATGCTTCCGAAGAGTGGCGTTAGTATTGTGTTGTTGTTTTACAATAGCTGGGCAACAGGGAGTCACACTCTGTCGCACTCGGGAATGAGAAACCCAACTCCCATATGAGCCAAGGCATCATGTGCTGTTTCAACTCGTAAAAGTGTGGTGTGGTATTTTCGAATGAGTATGACGAGGAAGGATGAGTTGAATATATTTCTCATCAGAAAAGCTTTGAATTGGATCCTGTTGATGAAAATCACGTGAATGTATTTACTTTTTGATGAAATTGGGACAATGACTTTATTTTGTCGAGTGATAGTGGATTCATATTCTTTTCTCTAAATGAATCGTAATTCGATTCAATCTGAGCTGGAATCGGTTTTTAAAATTTCCCGATCTATTCAAAAATTCAGTTATGCTTTTTCTGGAAATTTGTAGACATCTAATGATGATAAGAATATTTTCTGACTTGAGATTGGAAGAATGTTCAATTAAAGATTGTATGTTTACATTAGAGGGCGTCATTTTTATTGGGGAGTGGTTGAGAGAATTCTCTGGACCAGTTTATGATTTAAGTAATTTTCATGAGATTTAGGGATAGATAATTAACATTGAGGAACGGTATCGTATAGAGTATTAGAAATGACTTTTGTGAATGAATCCAATATCACTCGCTTGATGCAATCGTGAGGGAAGAATTGAATTGATGCATTGTGATGGTTTTTGCTACGCGATCATCAAGATTAATTATTGGGAATTCATTCAACAGGGAAATTCTTTGGTTTCATATTGAGCATTTATGTCGCAAGATTTGAATTTTTGAGAAGTCTCTGATTGGATGGAATGACCTCGATATTCATCATCCTCGTTTTGTGTTTATGATGTGAAATTGAGTTGAAACTGGGGAGTGTTTTATGTTCAGAGTGAAATTGTAACTCTTCATCACAGAGGTTGAAGGAGACATGATCCGATGAGACTGACCCGTCGATTTGGTTTACCAGTGTCGGGACCAAAGCGGCGCTCAGATCAGAGGAAATTCAGCAACATGCTTCCGAAGAGTGGCGTTAGTATTGTGTTGTTGTTTTACAATAGCTGGGCAACAGGGAGTCACACTCTGTCGCACTCGGGAATGAGAAACCCAACTCCCATATGAGCCAAGGCATCATGTGCTGTTTCAACTCGTAAAAGTGTGGTGTGGTATTTTCGAATGAGTATGACGAGGAAGGATGAGTTGAATATATTTCTCATCAGAAAAGCTTTGAATTGGATCCTGTTGATAAAAATCACGTGAATGTATTTACTTTTTGATGAAATTGGGACAATGACTTTATTTTGTCGAGTGATAGTGGATTCATATTCTTTTCTCTAAATGAATCGTAATTCGATTCAATCTGAGCTGGAATCGGTTTTTAAAATTTCCCGATCTATTCAAAAATTCAGTTATGCTTTTTCTGGAAATTTGTAGACATCTAATGATGATAAGAATATTTTCTGACTTGAGATTGAAAGAATGTTCAATTAAAGATTGTATGTTTACATTAGAGGGCGTCATTTTTATTGGGGAGTGGTTGAGAGAATTCTCTGGACCAGTTTATGATTTAAGTAATTTTCATGAGATTTAGGGATAGATAATTAACATTGAGGAACGGTATCGTATAGAGTATTAGAAATGACTTTTGTGAATGAATCCAATATCACTCGCTTGATGCAATCGTGAGGGAAGAATTGAATTGATGCATTGTGATGGTTTTTGCTACGCGATCATCAAGATTAATTATTGGGAATTCATTCAACACGGAAATTCTTTGGTTTCATATTGAGCATTTATGTCGCAAGATTTGAATTTTTGAGAAGTCTCTGATTGGATGGAATGACCTCGATATTCATCATCCTCGTTTTGTGTTTATGATGTGAAATTGAGTTGAAACTGGGGAGTGTTTTATGTTCAGAGTGAAAATGGAACTCTTCATCACAGAGGTTAAAGGAGACATGATCCGATGAGACTGACCCGTCGATTTGGTTTACCAGTGTCGGGACCAAAGCGGCGCTCAGATCAGAGGAAATCCAGCAACATGCTTCCGAAGAGTGGCGTTAGTATTGTGTTGTTGTTTCACAATAGCTGGGCAACAGGGAGTCACACTCTGTCGCACTCGGGAATGAGAAACCCAACTCCCATATGAGCCAAGGCATCATGTGCTGTTGCAACTCGTAAAAGTGTGGTGTGGTATTTTCGAGTGAGTATAACGAGGATGAGTTGAATATATTTTTCATCAGAGAAGCTTTGAATTGAATCCTGTTGATAAAAATCACGTGAATATATTTAATTTTTGATGAAATTGGGACAATGACTTTATTTTGTCGAGTGATAGTGGATTCATATCCTTTTCTTCAAATGAATCGTAATTCGATTCAATCTGAGCTGGAATCGGTTTTTAAAATTTCCCGATCTATTCAAAAATTCAGTTATGCTTTTTCTGGAAATTTGTAGAAATCTAATGATGATTAGAATATTTTCTGACTTGAGATTGAAAGAATATTCAATTAAAGATTGTATGTTTACATTAGAGGGCGTCATTTTTATTGGGGAGTGGTTGAGAGAATTCTCTGGACCAGTTTATGATTTAAGGCGAGCCCGTAGTCTGCCGCTATATCGGATCAGCCCTAGTAACTTACGGTGGCACCCCTGCGACCACCATAGCTCAGTGATGATCAGCAGGCGTGTCACCACCAGCCCGCACAATCTAACCTTTGTAAACATACTGATTGTTGATGTATATGTATGTGTGAACACACACACACACACACACAACAACACTGTTTACAAAGGTATATATATATATATATATATATACACACTTTATGTATTGTACCTCTCTCGCACACTAAGGCTGTATTTTCACGCTGGCGATTTTTCGCCGCGGCGAGCGATCTTCGCCATGGGTGTGAGAGAGAACGACTGATACAACTTTCTCTCTCACACCAATGCCGAAGATCGCTCGCCGCGGCGAAAAATCGCTAGCGTGAAAATGCAGCCTAATATCAGAGGTCTTGACATTGTGCCCCTCTTACATACATTAGGGGCCTTGGAAATAATGTGTACCTATAGTGGAAACCACAGATGCAATTGGATGCAATTCAATTCACTTGATAATTTAATTTGAATGGACAGAAAGCCACTGAGCATGAACTTCTGAAAAATAAGTATTATCAGAAACCCCAAGTTTTTCAATTTTAGGAATACTTCAGAAAATACAAATTCATCAATTCTCAACTGATCCACAAGTTTGGACATGGAATCATCCCTCTGAAATACAGGGATCTTCGCAGACATGAATTGGACTCCAATTCAATATTCCAAGACTGACTTTATCTCTGGAAATGACCCGTATGCGTCATTTTGACCAAGTATTCTAAGATATTGAAACTGGAACCTTGAATAGAATTATTACAATGATCAGAACTGGTTTAGAGGCCCAAACAAAACACTCACTGTCTGTATTTTTTCAATTCATCTTGAGTACAATGAAATTCACATACTAACTCTCTAACCTCTTTTCACAAAACCTTTAGAACTCAACCAAATTTCAACGGATTCAAATAACTGAACATGAAATCATCCCTCTGAAATACAGGGATCTTAGCAGACATGATATGAACTCCAATTCAATATTCCAAGACTGACTTTGTCTCTCAAAATGACCTGTATGCGCCATTTTGACCAAGTATTCTAGGATATTGAAACTGGATCCTTGATTAGAATCATCAAAATGATCAGAACTGGTTTAGAGGCCCAAACAAAACACTCACTGTCTGTATTTGTTCAATTCATCTTGAGTACAATGAAAGTCACATACTACCTCTCTAACTTTTTTTCACAAAACCTTTAGAACTCAAGTAATTCCCAACGGATTCAGATAACTAAACATGAAATCATCCCTTTGGACAACAGAGATCTTAGCAGACATGATTTGAAGTCCAATTCAATATTGCAAAACTGACTTTGTCTCTCAAAGTGACCCGGATTCGTTATTTTTACCAACTATTCTAGGTTATTGAAACTGGAACCTTGACTAGAATCATTAGAATAACTAGAACTGGTTTAGAGGCTCAAACAGAACAGTTACATTCAGTATTTGTTCAATACATCTTGAGGAGAACAAAATTCATAAACTAACTTCCTAATTTTGGTTCATGAAACCCTTAGAACTCAAGTAATTCCCAACGGATTCAGATAACTGAACATGAAATTATCTCTCTGAAATGCAGGGATCTTATCAGACATGATTTGAACTCCAATTCAATATTCCAAGACTGACTTCATCTCTCAAAGTGACCCGGACACGTCATTTTCACCAAGTATTCTAGGATATTGAAAGTGGAACCTTGACTAGAATCATTAGAATAACTAGAACTAGTTTAGAGGCTCAAACAGTTACATTCAGTATTTGTTCAATACATCTTGAGGACAACAAAGTTCATAAACTAACTTTCTAATTTTTGTTCACGAAACCTTTGGAACTCAAGTAATTCACAACGGATTCAGATAAATGAACATGGAATCATCCCTCTGAAATACAGGGATCTTAGCAGACATGATTTGAACTCCAATTCAATATTCCAAGACTGACTTTGTCTCTCAAAATGACCTGTATGCGCCAATTTCACCAAGTATTCTAGGATATTGAAATTGGAACCTTGATCAGAATCATTAGAATAACCAGTACTGGTTTAGAGATCCAAACAAAACACTTACATTCTGTATTTGTTCAAGGGCTCGTGCATGCAAATTTGCAAAGATGATGTTGCACTGAGCTCTCTGCCAATATGCAAAAAGATGCATGTCGCAGCGGACTACGGCTATCAGATTCACCACCATGCCTGATCGCAGAAAAAGGACACGGGTCCGGTCGATGATGACATATAATGTCATCAGCTGGGCCGTCGCTTTCCACCGGGAAGTCGCGGCTGACAAGTCTCAAAACATATCTCATCCGCGATGACAACACACGGGAACGTGCATGATCGAAGCAGACGGTTTTGCTGCTGTCATCCCGCCTCGCGCCCGCTGATCAGTCTGACCACTTTGAAGAAACGTAAAATGATGGCTGTCATCGTGTATAACTCATCGCCGTTCTGGATTTATCTCAAGTTTTATAGAGAATTATCAACAAATAAGGGTCTTACTATCATCTACGATCTTTAGAGAATTGCGCTATGGAGTGAAAGTGAGCAAAAACGAGCTGATTACAAAATTATCGAATGAAGTATAACAGCATGCCTTACCACAGGAGCAGACGACATCTGTCCAGCGCTTATCATGGAAGTTTCTTTCTCCACTTTTGTGGGATTTCGCTCCATAGCGCAATTCTTACATGCATTTTGTTGACGCATACAAAATATGAAGGGATTTGGTTAAGTAAAACTCGAGATATTCACAGAACGGATTCGGTCAATCTCCCTATCTTTTTCAAGATGGCCGCGGACTACGGCCTCGCCTTAAGTAATTTTCATGAGATTTAGGGATAGATAATTGACATTGAGGAACGGTATCGTATAGAGTATTAAAAATGACTTTTATAAATGAATCCAATATCACTCGCTTGATGCAATCGTGAGGGAAGAATTGAATTGATGCATTGTGATGGTTTCTGCTACGCGGTCATTAAGATTAATTATTGGCAATTCATTCATCAGGAAAGTTCTTAGTTTTCATATTGAGCATTTACGTCGCAAGATTCGAATTTTTGAGGAGTCTTCGATTCGATGAAATGACTTCGATATCCATCATCCTCGATTTGTGTTTGTGATGTGGAATGGAGTTGAAACTGGGGAGTGTTTTATGTTCAGAGTGAAATTGTAACTCTTCATCACAGAGGTTGAAATCGTTTCTCGATGCGTGTGTCTGTGAGGCTATTTAGGGGAAAACAGCGGCTTTGGTCGAGAGCGCCTATGTTTGAGCGTCTCTTCCGCTGAAACTAATGAGAATGAACTCAAGCTCATGGTGTGTCTCAGAGTGGAAAATTCTGAAAATTTTCGGGAAAATTTATTTTTTATATTTTTATTTTTTCAAAATCCCGTAAAAATTTCCAATTTTTTATTTCTTATCTCTTTGTTTTCGAAGCCCCGGACAAAATCTTGGAATGTTTCCATTAAATCTTTAATCTATTCAGATCATCAAAATTCTCGACGTTTACGATATTACAACTTTAACGATTTGAGGAAGAACGTGTAATTGAATTAATGATGCAATTACTCACCTTCTAGACGTTCTATGAATGTTGATGTCCACGATGGTATTCTGCAAGTGTATTCCATTTTATTCGACGATTCTTATGATTGCCCCCCTTGATAGAGTACGTGTGATCGCGACGGGCTCTAGATGATGACTGAGGGCCGTTGAGACAGCGCGCATCATTAAGTATCCCCACTCTTTTTCGGTGTGACGTTGTCGCTTCTCGATGCGTGTGTGTCTGCGAAGGCAGCGAGGGGAAAATTGCGGCTCCGATAAGGAACGCGTATATCTGAGCATCTCTTTCACTGAAACTGATGAGAATGAAAGCAAGTTCAGGAATTGTCTCATGGTGGGAAATTTCGGAAATTTTTGGGGAAAATTATCAAAAAAAAAATCAATTTTTTATATTTCTAATTTTTATATTTCATATCTTTGTGTTCAAAGCCCCGGACGAAATCTTGAAATTTTTTCATTGTATCTTTCATCTATTTAGATCATCAAAACTCTCGACGTTTATTTTCTCGTAACTCTAACGATTCAAGGAAAAACAAGTAATTGAAGAAATGATCGAATTACTCACCCTTCAGCCATTCTATAAATGTTGTGTGTCCACGATGATATTTTGCAAGTTCACCTCATTTTCCGTTGACTCTTCTTATGATTGCACAACCGCATAGAGTACGTGTGTTCGCGACGGGTTCCAGAGGATGACTGCGGGCCGTTGAGAGAGCGCGCATCATTCAGTATCCCCTCTCCCCTTCTGGTGTCATGGCATGATCGGCGCGCGTCTGTGTCTGTGAAGGCGGGGAGGGGGAGAATGCGGCTTTAGTAGAGAGCGCGAATGCCTGGGCGTTTCTCTAACTGAAACTGATAAGAATTAAGGCAAGTTCAGAATGTGCCTCAGAGTGGGAAATTTTGGAAATTTTTGGGAAAATTTTTTGAAAAAAAACACTTTTTTATATTTTTGTTTTCTCAAAGTCCCGAAAAATTTTCGAATATTTATTTTTTAAATATTTGTTTTGTCGAAGCCTCGGAAAAAATCTTCAAATTTCATGTATCATATATTCAAATAATTTGAACTATTGAATTTTTTGACGATAGTGTTTTCTGAATTTTAACAATTTTGGAAAAATCGAATTTCAAAATTGAGGTTGAAATTACTCACCTTCATGATGTCCTCTATGTATGTTGATCTCTTCGATGTCATCTTGCAAGCTGACTCTGTTCCGCGTCGACTTTTGTCATACCTGCTCGACTCCATAGAATACGCGTGTTTGCGCTGGGCACAAGAAGAAGACTGCGAACTGTTGAGAGAGCGCGCGATACTAAGTATCCCCTCTCCTCTTCTGGTGTCGTGATGCTTCTCGGCGCGTGTCTGTGTCTGTGAAGGCGGGGAGGGGGAGAATGCGGCTTCAGTAGAGAGCGCGAATGCCTGAGCGTTTCTCTAACTGAAACTGAAAAGAATTAAGGCAAGTTCAGCATATGCCTCAGAGTGGGAAATTTTGGAAATTTTTGGGAAAATTTTTTGAAAAAAAAAACAATTTTTTATATTTTCGTTTTCTCAAAGTCCCGAAAAATTTTCGAATTTTCATTTTTCATATATTTGTTTTGTCGAAGCCCCGGAAAAAATTTCCAAATTCCATGTTACATACATTCAGATAATTCGAACTATTGGAATTCGCGACGTTATCGTTTTCTTAGTTTTAATGATTTCGGAAAGAATGAATTTCGAGATTTAGGTTGAAATCACTTACCTTCATGATGTCCTCTATGTATGTTGATCTCTTCGATGCCATCTTGTAAGCTGACTCTGTTCCGCGTCGACTTTTGTCATACCTGCTCGACCCCATAGAATACGCGTGTTTGCGCTGGGCACAAGAAGAAGACTGCGAACTGTTGAGAGAGCGCGCGATACTAAGTATCCCCTCTCCTCTTCTGGTGTCGTGATGCTTCTCGACGCGTGTCTGTGTCAAGGGTGTTGAGCGTGGTAGAGTCCTTCCCCTCAAACCCCTCCAGTCATGTGTAGAGCGCGCCGCGGCGTCGTAGGGAAGGGGCTTCTTCGCCGCGAGCCGCGACGCTCTCTGCACTTGACTGGAGGGGCTTGAGGGGAGGGACTCTACTACGCTTGACACCCCTGGTCTGTGTCTGTGAAGGCGG
The DNA here is from genome assembly GCA_029851415.1 of Eretmocerus hayati. Taxonomy (NCBI): domain Eukaryota; kingdom Metazoa; phylum Arthropoda; class Insecta; order Hymenoptera; family Aphelinidae; genus Eretmocerus; species Eretmocerus hayati. The sequence goes on from CM056743.1 coordinate 50,323,231, forward strand.
GGAGGGGGAGAATGCGGATTCAGTAGAGAGCGCCAACGCCTGAGCGTTTCTCTAACTGAAACTGATAAGAATTGAAGCAAGTTCAGCATGTGCCTCAGAGTGGGAAATTTCGATTATTTTTGGAAATATTTTTTGAAAAAAAAAACAATTTTTTATATTTTTGTTTTCTCAAAGTCCCGAAAAATTTTCGAATTTTCATTTTTCATTTATCTGTTTTGTCGAAGCCCCGGAAAAAATTTTCATTCAATTTCCAAAAAATTTTTGAATTTTCATTCTCCACATTTTCTTTTTATTAAGGATCCGGAAAAAATTCCGAATTTCTATCCAATATATTTTCGTTCTATATTGATTTCAGAAATAACGATTAACCAAATTATTCATGGAATTACTTACCCGTACGATGTTTTTCCTAGATGTCGATGTCAACGATGATATTCTGCAAGCTCACCTCATTATGTGTCAACTGTTTTTATACTCGCTCAACTTCTATGAGCACGTGTGTTCGCGACGGGCTTGAGAAGATGACTGCGGGCTGTTGAGAGAGCGCGCATCACTAAGAATCCCCTTTCCTTTTCTGGTGTCACGTTGTTTGATGCTTCTCGCGCGCGAATGTGTTTTTGAAGGCAGCGAGGAGACGACTGTGGCTCTGGTAGAGAGCGCCTATGTTTGAGCGTTCCTCTAAGTGAGACTAAGAAGAATGAAGGCAAGTTCAGGATGTGCTTCACGGTGGGAATTTTCGATAATTTCTGGAAAAATATTTTGATAAATAAAATAATTTTTTATATTTTTGTTTTTTCAAAATCCCGAGAAATTTTCCAATTTTCATTTTTATATATTTGTTTTGTCGAAGCCCGGAAAAATTCCATCTCTTACATTTTTTTTTTCTGAAGGCTCGGAGAAAATTCTGTTTTTCTATTCATTATGTTCCTATTCTATTCGAATCACTCGAACACCTTCGACTTTCCTGTTTCCACAATTCTATCGATTTCAGAAAAACGAGTAATCAAATTATTGATGGAATTATTTGCGCTTACGATGTTTTCTTCAGATGTGAGTGTCCACGATGATATTGTGCAGCTCACCTCTTCCTGCGTCGACTGTTCTTACACTCGCTAAACTTCAAAGAGTACGTGTATCCGCGATGGGCTCAAGCAGGTGACATTGGTGATATTGATCTTAGTACGAAGTAAGGCCCAGAATGAAAATTTTGAGTGTCACTTGTATATTCATCCCTGTAACCAACTGAGTAATCAATTCACGTCAAATCGATGTACATCTCTTTGGCCTACTAGAAATCACTTTATTTGAGCATAACGATATTTTACAACATCATATTTCTGAATTTCCGATAGAAAACTTCCGTATTTTTATAATTAAACACTAGCGTTATGATTCGCGTTGCTCGGCCTGTAAAAGTCCCCGAGAAGCGTATCAGTTCACCAAAATGCTACTTTAAATCAAATGAAAATATGTTCTGTACCATTTTCACATATCGAGTTATATAATGATAACTTTCATGGTCTTTATGGGTTCAGACCCATGTGAGAAACCGCCGCTTAACTAAATATAAAAAATTTTTGAAAAACGTACTCTCATTTGATTTGGAAGAGCATTTTGGAAAACTAATACGCCTATCGAAAACATTTACAAGCCGAGCAACGCGAGGCATTACGCTAGTATATTATTAATTTGCAGAAATTTGTATCGGCCCAATAACAGAAATAAGGGAAAATACGCTGCTAAAAGTGATTAGCAGAATGCTTTCTCACGGCGTTGTATGATGATAATTTTAACGAAAAAGAAATTACCCTATATTTTGAGTTTTTCTTTCGAGGAAGCATTTCAGAACGATTTGGGTCATCTGCAAGGAGATTTTTCCAACAATATCTATTGTATGATTAAGAGAAAATTTTGATATAGTCGGTTTAAAGATGATTAAACTGGAGTCCTTTGTGAAAATTCCCTTCCCCCGAAAGAATCTTCATTTGAATAATATTTTACGGATTTTATGAAAATTTCGTATCAGCCAATCGATGCAGAATGGCGCATAAGTAAGTCTTTAGGTCATTAGAATTGAGATAAATGAGTCGTAAGGGATGATACGAGGGAAAAATGAATATTAATCCTAATTTTCGACTATTTTTTGAGATATTCGTTTGAGGAAGCTTCTTATAGAGATTCAGGCCATCTAGACTGAGGTTTTTTTAACAATATCCATCGTTTGGTTGAGACGAAATTACAATGCAGTGGTTTGAAAGGGGTTAAAATGAAATTTTTGGTGAAAATTTTGATTTTTTCGGAAATTTGAGATTTGTGAAGACTCAATTGAATTTCGGTATTAACCAGTCGATAGATAATGCAGAAAAAACCATAGTTTAGGTCATTGAAATTGAGATAAATGAGTCATAAAAGAAGGTACGAGGAAAAAATGAATATTAAGAACAATTTCCCATTATTTTTTCAGTTATTCTTTAGAGGAAGCTTTTTAGAGAGATTTGAGCCTTCTAGTTTGAGGTTTCTTTAACAATATCCATCGTTTGGTTGAGACGGAATTTCGATGCAGTGGGTTTAAAAAGGGTTAAAATGAAATTTTTGGTGGAAATTTTGATTTTTTCGAAATTCTGAGATCTGTGAAGATTTTATAAAATTTCGGTATTAACCGATCGATAGATAATGCAGAAAAAACCATAGTTTAGGTCTTTGAAATTGAGATAAATGAGTCATAAAAGAAGGTACGAGGAAAAAATGAGTATTAAGAAAAATTTCCCATTATTTTTTCAGTTATTCTTTAGAGGAAGCTTTTTAGAGAGATTTGGGCCTTCTAGTCTAAGGTTTTTTTAACAATATCCATCGTTCGGTTGAGACGGAATTACGATGCAGGGGTTTGAAAAGGGTTAAAATGAAATTTTTGTTGAAAATTTTGATTTTTTCGGAAATTTGAGATTTGTGAAGACTCAATTAAATTTCGGTATTAACCAATCGATAGATAATGCAGAAAAAACCATAGTTTAGGTCATTGGAATTGAGATAAATGAGTCATAAAAGAAGGTACGAGGAAAAAATGAATATTAAGAAAAATTTCCCATTATTTTGTCAGTTATTCTTTAGAGGAAGCTTTTTAGAGAAATTTGAGCCTTCTAGTCTGAGGTTTTTTTAATAATATCCATCGTTTGGTTGAGACGGAATTTCGATGCAGTGGGCTTAAAAAGGGTCAAAATGAAATTTTTGTTGGAAATTTTGATTTTTTCGAAAATTTGACATTTGTGAAGATTTTATGAAATTTCGGTATTAACCAATCGATAGATCTTGCAGAAAAAACCATAGTTTAGGTGACTCAATTCGTGGTGGGACCGTATGAGAAAAAGATATTTTCGCAATTTTCCGATGTTTGGGTGCCTACAAAATTGCGAAAAATAACTTTCGCGCCTTGCACATGAGGTTCCCCGCTTCCGAGCGATCATTTCAACCCTCGCCTCCGGCTCGGGCCGAAATCCGATCGCTCAGAAGCGAACTACAACCTCATGAACTCGGTGCGAAATATACTATTATGTATTAAGAGTCGAAATTTCAGCTGTTTTGCTCTAAAAACCCCATGGATCAAATTTGACTGAGAGCTGAAAGCTGCCAAATCACTGGGCTCTCAGAAATTGGATTCTGTACAACTTGTAGAAAGCCAAAAGTTGATAAGGTGACCAGTAAAAGAGGAAGCGTGTCCGGTATAAAACAAGAAACACACACACACGAACACGGACAAAGGGGTGCAAAGATGGTTTTCTGGCTGATGTGGAAGACCATTAGGAGGAAAAGTGTTACCTACAATTGATAGATTTTGGCGAGAGGAAGAGAATGGTCTAAGCCTTTTTTAGATAAACGGAGTTTTGTTGAAGAAAATATTGGATTTAGTAGAAAATTTGATCAAAATTTTGCTGGTATGAAAACAAAGCTTTCTTTTCAGAGAAAGCAAAATCTGACTTCAGGGACAAAATACGCTGCTAAAAGTGATTAGCAGAAAGCTTTCTCCAAGCGTCATATGATGATAATTAGAATAACCAGACCATCATCATTCGATAGATCTCGCAGAAAAAATCATAGTTTAGGTCATTAAGATTGAGATGAATGAGTCACGAAGGAAGGTAGGAGCAAAAATTGAATATTAAGGGAGATTTTCCTTTATTTTTTGAATTATTTTTTGGAGGGAGCTTTTTAGAAGGATTTGAGCCATCTAGTCTTAGGTTTTTTCGATGATATCTATTAGTTGGTTGGGACAGAATTTGGATGCGGTAGGTTTAAAAAGTCTCAAAAAAAAATTTTTGGTGAAAATTTTGATTTTTTTGAAAATTTGAGATCTGTAGAGATCAAATGAAATTTCGGTATTAACCAATCGATAGATCTCGCAGAAAAAATCATAGTTTAGGTCATCAAGATTGAGATAAATGAGTCATGAAGGAAGGTAGGAGGAAAAATTGAATATTAAGGGAAATTTTCCTTTATTTTTTGAATTATTTTTTGGAGGGAGCTTTTTAGAAGGATTTGAGCCATCTAGTCTTACGTTTTTTCGATGATATCTATTAGTTGGTTGAGACAGAATTTGGATGCGGTAGGTTTAAAAAGGCTCAAAAAAAAATTTTTGGTGAAAATTTTAATTTTTTTGAAAATTTGAGATCTGTAGAGATCAAATGAAATTTCGGTATTAACCAATCGATAGATCTCGCAGAGAAAATCATAGTTTAGGTCATCAAGATTGAGATAAATGAGTCATGAAGGAAGGTAGGAGCAAAAATTGAATATTAAGGGAGATTTTCCTTTATTTTTTGAATTATTTTTTGGAGGGAGCCTTTTAGAAGGATTTGAGCCATCTAGTCTTAGGTTTTTTCGATGATATCTATTAGTTGGTTGAGACAGAATTTGGATGCGGTAGGTTTAAAAAGGCTCAAAAAAAAATTTTTGGTGAAAATTTTGATTTTTTTGAAAATTTGAGATCTGTAGAGATCAAATGAAATTTCGGTATTAACCAATCGATAGATCTCGCAGAAAAAATCATAGTTTAGGTGACTCAATTAGTTGTGAGAGTGTGTGGGAAAAAGATATTTATGTATTAAAAGTTGAAATTTGAGCACTTTTTGTTCAAAAAGCCCATGGATCAAATTTGACTGGGAGCCGAAAGGTGCCAAATCACTGGGCTCTCAGAAATTGGATTCTTCACAACTTGTAGAAAGCCAAAAGTTGGTATGGTGAACAGAAAAAGAGAAAGCGTGTCCGATAGAAAACAACACACACACACACACACACACACACACATACACGGAAAAAGGGGTGCAAAGATGAGTCTCTGACGGGTTTGGAAGGAAATTAGGAGGAAAAGTGTTACCTACATTTGATAGATTTTGGCGAGAGGAAGAGAATGGTCTTTGGCTTTTTTAGATAAAAGGAATTTTGTTGAATAATATGTTGGTTTTAATGAAAAATTTGATCAAATTTTCGTTGGGGTGAAAACAAAGCTTTCTCTTTAGAGAAAGCAAAAGGGGAAACTGAAATTATAGGGGAAAAAAGGGGAATAGGGGAATGGCTATGAAGACTGAATACGGTATAAGACCCGCGCCCGATTCAAATCACCGTATATAAGTGGTCACTATAGCTGACAGCGTAATTAGTTAAGAATAATTGAATACGAGCCACCCCTTTTTGAATCCTATGAAGATTCACCTCTGAAACATCGATCGACGCTTTCGCTAGCCAAGCAGCCACGAGTGCAGGCACGGGTCTCTAGAACTAGGTCTAAATCCACGGTGCAGACCACCCAAGGGATTGTTGTGGGATATCATTTCAGGCCTTTGTGGGATCATTTTCCAGCTAGTATAGAAATCGCCACTTGGGCCGTTTTCTAATAAAGTCCAAAAAACGTGTTTTTTCGCGACCCTTCGACCTCTTACGCTCCATAGCTCGAACGGGACGCGTTTTTTTGGAAAATGTGTAGAGACCTTTTTTGTAGATCTGAAAAAATTAACAAAGAATATGTCCTCATCCAATCCCGTGAGACTCACCTGTTGGAGAAATGAGAACTTTTTCCTCGAAAAATTATATTCCTCCCGCTCTCTCAGCCCACAGCTCGAACGGGACGCATTTCTTCGAAATATGTGTGGATACTTTTTTTGTAGATCTTGAAAAATTAAGAAAGAATATGTCCTTGTCTCATCCCGTAAGACTCATTTGTTGGACATATGAGAGATTTTCCACCAGGCATCGTATTTCCCTTGTAATTTCCCATTTTTTTATAGACATAGTTATAAAATAATGTGTTCCATTGAAAGTTCATAGTTTATAGAAAGTTATTCCATAGAAATATCGATGGAACACATCATTTTATAATTATGTCTATAAAACAAAGGAAAATTACGGGGGAAATACGATCTCTGGTGGAAAAACCTCTCATATGTCCAACAAATGAGTCTTATGGGATGAGACAAGGACATATTCTTTCTTAATTTTTCAAGATCTACAAAAAAGCTATCTACACATGTTCGTGTGCGCGCGAGCATTTGCACTTCATGCCTATAAATTAGAGCCTGCTCGATGTCAAATGCTCGGTCGTTGCCTTTACTCTCCTTATTCTCGCATGATTGATCGTTGTCACCTCATTGGCCAAAATTGTACCGGCTGACCAGAGCAACGACCGAGGATTCTCACGTCGAGCTGTGCTCATTGCTCGGTTCGCGTTAGTTAGCCATCGGTCTGTGGAGCTTGCAAGATGTGCAGCTCTAGCGTCGTCGCGCCCGAGTATCTACCTCACGTCGGTGCCCGCCCGCGACAAGTAGTTTTTCTCTAACTTGCAATAGTTTTTCTCTCTTAATTTTTCCCCGCGCCGCGCAAGCGATTCTCCGCGATTCTCATCTTTCTTACCCTCTGTTCTTACACCCATTTTTCAGAATATAGTGATACTTTTTTCATTATATCTCGTGAGTGTTATTTGTGAACTCTTTCAATTTTCCCACGATTTCTCCACACTAGAATGGGCTCCGAGGATGAAGCTGAAGCTAGCAGGTGGAGTTAGCAGGTGGTAGGGGCGTATGAAGAGGCTCGGGTGCCCTTGGGCGTGGGATCATGTGATTGGGACCGGAGGATCATTTTACTCTTCTGTACGTGCAAAAACTTCATATTGCGATGGATATCGATTGGGAGTTAACAGTTGGAGCTGGGTCTTATCCAGGGGTGGATGAAAACCGTAGAACCGTTGGGGGCGAGTCGTGAGGAATGCGTGACTCTGGTATACATAACGTTTAGTGGCGCTTGCTTACGAAAGAATCTGCGAACTAGGAATCGAGTGATATTCGTTCGTGATGAACCTAGGGTGATATGAGTTCAGTAACAAGGCCGTACGACTATTTTGAGACGGTCCGTTAACCTAAGAGATGACGGTCACCGCGGTACAGTGAGCTTGTTGCGATTTTCATAGTCATGGTGCCGGTCTCGGAATGATTCTGCGGACATGGGACCGATTGCGATTCATCCAGGATGATCCAAAGAACAAACTAGGAGCGAGTCAAAGCCGCAGAATTATTCTAAGACGGTCAGTCAACCTCAAAAGTGACGGTCACGGCATAACAGTGAGCTTGTTCCCATTTCCAAAGTCATGACGCTGTTCTCAAAATAATTCTGCGAGCATGGGACCAATTAGGATTCATTCAAGATGTTTCAAAGAACGAACCAGGAGTGTGTGGAAGGCGCAGATATATTCTAAGACCGTCAGTTATCCTCAAAAGTGACGATCACGGCAGTACAGTGAGCTTATGGCCATTTTCGGAGTCACGGTGGTAGTCTCAGAATAATTCTGCGGACATGGGACCGATTGCGATTCATCCAGGATGATCCAAAGAACAGAATAGGAGCAAGTCAAAGCCGCAGAATTATTCTAAGACGGTCAGTTAACCTCAAAAGTGACGGTCACGGCATAACAGTGAGCTTGTTCCCATTTTCAAAGTCATGACGCTGTTCTCAGAATAATTCTGCGAGCATGGGACCAATTAGGATTCATTCAGGATGTTCCAAAGAACGAACGAGGAGTGTGTGGAAGCCGCAGAATTATTCTAAGACGGTCTGTTCACCTCAAAACTGATGGTCACGACAGTACAGTGAGCTTATGGCCATTTTCGGAGTCACGGTGGTAGTCTCAGAATAATTCTGCGGACATGGGACCAATTGGAACTCATTCAAAATAATCCAAAGGACGAACTAAGAGCGAGTCAAGGCCGCAGAATTATTCTAAGACGGTCAGTTAATTTCAAAAGTGACGGTCACGGCAGTACAGTGAGCTTGTTCCCATTTTTAAAGTCATGATGCTGTTCTCAGAATAATTCTGCGAGAATGGGACGAATTAGGATTCATCCACGATGATCCAAAGAACAAACCAGGAGTGTGTGGAAGCCGCAGAATCATTCTAAGACGGTCAGTTAACCTCAAAAGTGACGGTCGCGGCAGTACAGTGAGCTTGTTCCCATTTTCAAAGTCATGATGCTGTTCTCAGAATAATTCTGCGAGCATGGGACTGATTAGGATACAAGTTGAACCTTTGATCTCGTCGATCTTGAAGGACGAGAGCGTCCTTCAAGATCGACGAGACCAAAGGTTCAACTTGTATATTAACCATCAAGGACGAAAAAATTTACCAAAATCACTCATGGGACTGATTAGGATTCATTCAGGATATTCCAAAGAATAAACCAGGAGTGTGTGGAAGCCTCAGAATTATTCTAAGACGGTCAGTTCACCTCAAGACTGACGGTCACGGCAGTACAGTGAGCTTATGGCCATTTTCGAAGTCACGGTGGTAGTCTCAGAATAATTCTGCGGACATGGGACCAATTGGGATTCATTCAGAATAATCCAAAGAACAAACTAGGAGCGATTCAAGGCCGCAGAATTATTTCAAGACGGTCGGTTAACCTCAAAAGTGACGGTCACGGCAGTACAGTGAGCTTGTTCCCATTTTCAAAGTCATGATCCTGTTCTCAGAATAATTCTGCGAGAATGGGACCAATTAGGATTCATCCACGATGATCCAAAGAACAAACCAGGAGTGTGTGGAAGCCTCAGAATCATTCTAAGACGGTCAGTCAACCTCAAAAGTGACGGTCACGGCAGTACAGTGAGCTTGTTCCCATATTCAAAGTCATGATGCTGTTCTCAGAATAATTCTGCGAGCATGGGACCAATTAGGATTCATTCAGGATGTTCCAAAGAACAAACCAGGAGTGTGTGGAAGCCGCAGAATCATTCTAAGACGGTCAGTTAACCTCAAAAGTGACGGTCACGGCAGTACAGTGAGCTTGTTCCCATTTTCAAAGTCATGATGCTGTTCTCAGAATAATTCTGCGAGCATGGGACTGATTAGGATTCATTCAGGATGTTCCAAAGAAGAAACCAGGAGTGTGTGGAAGCCTCAGAATTATTCTAAGACGGTCTGTTCACCTCAAAACTGACGGTCACGGCAGTACAGTGAGGTTATGGCCATTTTCGAAGTCACGGTGGTAGTCTCAGAATAATTCTGCGGACATGGGACCAATTGGAATTCATTCAGAATGATTCAAAGAACAAACGAGGAGCGTGATAAGGCCGCAGAATTATCTTGAGGCGGTCAGCTGACCTCGGAAGTGACGGTCACGAGGGCATAGTGAGGTTCTCGCCACGTTCAATATGATGGCGCTAGTCTCAGGATGCTGCTGCAAGCCTCTGACTGATTGAGATTCCGCCAGAATTATCTGAAGATCAAACTACGGGAAGAACAAGGCCGCAAAATCATTCCGAAACGCTTACTCGCACATGATGGCTGCTTTTAGCATGTAAATTGACCAAACAAACGGTGCTCTGTATGACGACGTATCGCTAGTCATTGCGTACTGAAAATTAATAATTGATACTCACTGAAGATATTGTAGTCATTCCTGCGCGGATACACGATTTATTGCACCAGCAGAGACGAATGATATCCTCTCATGAAAAATTTGTCCAAACCAGGGCGGGAAGCAGTTATGTAAGTCGGTGCTATCTCCTCCTATGATACTCATCTGAGTCGAATGGGAATATTTGCTGGAGACAGAATTCAGGGTGCCAGATAGGGCATGGACTAGACAAAGATGTTCGTGAGCAATTTTTTTTGACGTAGAAACCAAATAATCGTACCCCATTTCTGCGTCAACGTGGCGGGATTTTTATTTCACTGCATAATACTAATCTTCTTAAGACAGAAATTTTAACGATTCTACTCATTTTGGCAGTTCAATGCTCTGGTAGTGGGTTTTTATAGTGGGCCAGGTGAGTATGAGACCTATAGTTTACTACGCACTCTAGCCTGCTGATAGTGGTGGCAGTAGTTGTTGAGGAGGAGGGTTGCGATGCATTTCAAGCAAGTCAAAGGGTATCATCAAAATATGCCTGATTTCGCAGTAAATAACAAAAATATCACAAAATCGACTAGAAACATCCTTTTCGAGATCACGAGGGCTCATTTTCGTGCTGATATATACAATTATACAATTTTTGTTATCCTGACCGCAAAAATGGTCATTCACACACAAATGAGGCTATTGCGCACGGTCAGATGTTCGTTTGCACACTGAACTTCAAAAATGCTTGATCATTCCATATTCAATATAAGAGTCATGATGATTGATTCATAAGTGTCGACGATTTTGAGAATAGTTCGGGGGATTGAGAATGCTCATTGATGCGTCTCAGAGGAGTTTTATAAAACATTCGGTGAAATATCAAGATTGAATATTTTGAATGGCGGTGATAGTTTCGAGCAACGTGACAACATCGCAAAGATTGGGTGTCGGGATCGGTTCCATGGCTGAAATATACGCCATAGGAAAAGTATTGTCTCCTCAACGCAGTATTTCTGACGAAGCGAAATCTCGTGGTCCAGTTTTATGCCGTGCCCAGTTACAATTCAATAACCCTTGCTTTTGGGAGCAAAAAATAAAATTGAGCAGCGCCCGAATCGAACGACCTGACAAGTGCTTTGGAGCTAAAGCTCGTTGGGTTGTTCGATCGAAACCCTCAATTAGCAAAATCCAAATCAATCACGAAGAAATCAGCTTTTCCTCCGAATTTATAGCTATTGAGAACCAGTCCACGTTACCGTCGACCTCTGTAAACGTACCCTCTGCACTATCACTGATATATAATCCACGGCGTTATCATTAGGATATAGGGATGTTGTGGGGACCAGAAAATAACGCTTTGAGTTGTCTGAATGATGCTGGAGTCTACGCCGGAAAAGTATTCTCACGATTCTAAACATGGGAGAACCCCAGTATACCAGCAAGACCGTCATTCCCGCGGTCAACGGACCGTCATGAAATAATTCTGCGGCCTTGACACACTCCTCGTTGGTTCTTTGGATCATTCTGAATGAATCCCATTGGTCCCATGTCAGCAGAATTATTCTGAGACTACCACCATGACTTCGAAAATGGGAACAAGCTCACTATACCGGAATGACCGTCACTTTCGAGGTTGACTGACTGTTTTAGAATAGTTCTGCGGCTTTGACTCGCTCCTAGTTTGTTCTTTGGATCATTTTGAATGAATTCCAATTGGTTCCATGTCCGCAGAATCATTCTGAGAATAGCATCATGATTTTGAAAATGGGAACAAGCTCACTATACCGAAATGACCGTCACTTTCGAGGTTGACTGACCGTCTTAGAATAATTCTGCGGCCTTGACTCGCTCCTACTTTGTTCTTTGGATCATCGTGAAGTACGTTAATCCGCCTATACCTATAGTTGTTACTCGGAGAATTTCCCTTGAGCGGACACTGGGGCCCCTGTAGCCCCGTACTTTTCATCCACCCCTGGAGTGCCCGCCTTCATTACAAGATCCGATTCCCTCAAAAAATAGAACTTCCGGCCCTCTGGAGTTATGGAATACTTCCAATCATGCCACGAGACCCCATGTCCCAGGGTCCCCGAAAAATCGTATCCGTCCCTGGGTTCCACCTGCTAAGTCCACCTGCCAATTTTTAGCTTCATGCTCCGAGGTTCCGTCAGAACACCTCGCCCCAACATTTTGGTAGCAGAGCTTGGTTGAAATCGTGCCGTTTTTTCAGTCCTCGCGAAAATCGAGTCGCGTGCGAGAATCACAAATTGTTGCGCGCGCGCGAGAAAACTCGAGAGTTTCGCGGGCTAATTTTATAGTGCAATGCTGTGTGCTAGTGTGGTTGCAATAATAATTGCACCGCATACTCATGCTTACTCAACACTCGTGCACCAGCACCGGGGCCTCCGATCGACGACGTAACAGACCACCTCGCCAGGAGGCGAGGCTTGACAGGAAGGAGGCAGCAGCCCTGCGACAGTCATCGGTCGCAGCGTGCAGTTGACCCGTACCCAAGTGCATCATCATCAGCGCTTCGGGTCAACGTTGCTGTCGTCTCGGCGTCCTGCTTCAGCGACGTCGAGCACCTTCCGGAATCCTCGGGAGCAGCGAGGAGGGCAAAGGAGGAGAGGGGAAGCCGCGGCAATCCAGCCGCGGTGGGTGAGTGCTGTATCGTTCCTCATATATAGTACATACACTCACACCATCTGAATTCAAATCTTGGGCGAGGCGCGAAATTGCGCGCTCTCGCGTTGTTCCCCTCCTGCCCGCCCCATCCGCTGCCCACTAGAGTCAGCTATAGTTGCTGCATACTACACATACATGCACGCTATGTGTGTGTTACCGTCCCTCGCTGCGTGGCTCGCTCACCGAGTCTATTAGCTCCAATACTCGCGATACTTGATCAGCTGTTTTTAGCGCTGTCTTTCCCGATCTTGTTGCGTTGCGTGGACAGACTCGGCTGCTGCGGTATGCTCGTATGGTCGAGCATTATACTTGCAAGCAGTAATATTCAATCAGCGAGTTACGCTCAGCTGATCTAGTGCTCCCTCGTATACGTGGCTAACTATATGTACATGTGATCACTTGTGCTATCTGTCCTTGTTTCCTGCCATACCCTCGCTTGTGCCTTGTCCCTTGTCCTTGTCCTATCACAAACCTATTCAATGTAGTCAATTTTTAAAAATTTTACGTGCACCTTGGGTACGTGATTCTAAGCCTTATTGTGTTCAATTGTAGAGTTGTTTTTGCTTGTTTTCATTAAGAAACTTAAAATCATGGCTGATACGTCAGTAGCAGAATTGAATGTGAAGATTGAAACATTAGAACGTCTTAGGAGATATATCACTAATTTCATTAAAAATGCTAAGAAATCAACAACGGAACAAGAGCGCAAACAAGCTGCGTACGTGTCGAAAAAACTCAGTGATCTGACAGATTACTGGATAGAATTCAAAGCTCATAATGAGGATGCAGTGGCACATTACCATGGTACACTGCAGTCTTGGCTGCCTCCCCTTGCTCAAACACAACAAAATGCTCCAATGCAGAATAGTAGTACCGATTCAGTCACTTTTTCACAAATTCTAGCTCAGCAATCATACCAGTTCGAAAGATTTCTCAAGTCAGCTTCGGAAATTCAGTCAGTCCCTCCAATTGCTATGCCGACTTTTTCAGGTAAGCAAGAGGATTGGGAAGTTTTTAAACCTCGGTTTGAAGCAGCTGTGTTAAATAAAGCTCATAGTGATGGACTCAAAATTCAATATCTTCTTGACGCGGTACAGGGGTCGGCAGCTGAGATGCTGAGAGGTACTCCGCCTGAAGGCACAAATTTTTGACCATCTTGGGACAAACTTTGTCGTCGTTATGACCATCCTCGGCGTCGGATGACCACCCATATGCACGTGCTTCAGTCGTTAAAACCATTGACAGAAAAGTCACCTGCCAAGCTCAATGAGCTTTTGAACAAGGCAGAACAAGCGGTGCAAGGGTTTAAAGACCTCGCATGTCCTGTAGATACTTGGGATTGTTTTATCGTGTACTGCGTTGTCAGCAAATTAGACCCTAGCACTCGTGAGGCTTGGGAACTTAATCAGATGTCAGTGCCAGGTTTCTCGAGTTATAGTGACTTATTGAAATTCATTGAAAACCGCATTTGCGCGCTCGAATCAGCAGCTGTTTATGCTGCACTCAACTTGGCATCAAACCAGAATCAAAGCTCGTCAAAGCCTCGTTCTTCCACTCAAAATACTAGTCCAAAAATCCCCTTGCTGTGAATGTTGCCAATGTAGGATCAAACAACAAATAGGGTTCAACAGCAGCCCCGTCCTCGGAAAATTTACCTACTTGCCCTTGCTGTAAAGAAAAGCACTACATTCATATGTGTGAGACTTTTGCGAATTGGAACGTCAAGCAACGTTATGATCTCGTGAAACAAAAGCGCATGTGTATCAACTGCTTACGTTCGAATCATTATCTCAAAGACTGTAAGTCTAGAAACCGTTGTTCAATTTGCAGAGGTGCTCATCATACGAAGTTGCACACTGGTGCTTATACGAAGAAACCCGAGAATAAGACGGATGAATCGGATAAAGCGTCCACCTCGTCTCCAAAGATTGTCGCTAATACAGCGATAGTTGGGAGAACTTGTTTGCTCGCAACTGCCCGCGTGATCTTGGAATCTCCATCGGGGGAATCACTTGAAATTAGAGCACTTATTGATCCGGGGGCAGAACGATCATTCTTGACAGAGCGAGTAGCTCATGCCTTATGCTTGCCATTAACAAAAATATCACAAGATGTAACTTTCCTTGGGGGGGGGGGGGGGGAGTCTGGGCTCACTGTACGTTCAGAAGCTTCGATGCAGCTGCGCTCACCTATACGCTCTGACTTCCAACTTGAACTTTCAGCTCTTATTTTGAATGAGCTCACTCGTGTTCTACCAGCTAGCAAAGTCGATGTTAGCTCTTGCACCCATTTGAGACACCTTCAACTGGCCGATCCTAATTTTACGTCACCGCAAAAAATTGATTGTGTATTAGCTGCTGATGTTTATGCATCAATTATTTTACCAGGTTTGAAGAAGGGCAAGATTAATGACCCTGTGGCGCAAAATTCAGTGTTTGGTTGGTTTATCACTGGTAACACTAACTCGTCTGACGCTAGTTCAACGTCATCTTGTAGTGCCTTTCATGTTGCCCTCGTTGATCCCTTATCAGAAAAACTTCAAAAATTCTGGGAAGTAGAAGAACTTCCTCATCCTCCAAAACCGGTGTCCCCCGATGATCAATATCGTGAAGAATATTTCAAGTCCACGGTGTCCTCTACACCAGAAGGGCGTATAATTGTTCGCTTACCATTTAAACAAGATGTTGAAATTCCTGATTTTTCCGATTCGAGGGACATTGCTGCTGCCTGCTTGCTACGATCGGAATGCAAACGCCAGCGCGATCAACATCTCGACGCTGCATACACGGGCTTCATGAAGGAGTACGAGGGACTTGGACATATGCAGCTTGCTGAGGAGACTAATCGACCGAAGGTCTACTTGCCACACCATCCTGTTTTTCGTCGTGAAACGAACAAGATAAGAGTGGTATTCAACGCATCACAACGTGGAGGTAATGGATATTGTATCAATGATTTTTTGCTCCCTGGCCCAAAACTTCAAAAGGATATCACCCACGTCATTATGCGCTGGAGATTTTTCAAATTCGTATTCGTCACCGATATCGTTAAAATGTTTCGGCAAGTATTGATTCATCCGGACGATTGTGACTGGCAACAGATCGTGTAGAGAGACAATCGTTTCTCAAAAATTCTTGATTTTACCTTGCTCACCATAACATATGGAACTGCTTGTGCGCCATTTCTCGCACTCAGAGTCTTGATTTATCTAGCTGAAAAGTATGGCGAAGAATTTCCACTTGCCGCAAAAATCCTGCTTTTGTTAAGCTACGTCGACGATATTTTTGGAGGGGGAGATACCTTGAAAATTGCTATCGATTCTCGTGATGAACTGATTGCTATGTTACAACGTGCACTCATTCCACTTGGAAAATGGGCTGCGAATAACGCTGAGTTATTACAAGGACTGAACACGGAAGCTGAGTCTAAGGTTTCGGTAAACATTGAAGATGTCGGGTCAACTTTAGGATTAAAATGGTCCACAATTTCGGATGAGTTCTTTTTCAAAGTAGACATGCCTACTGAATCAACATGCGCAACGAAGCGAATTGTTCTCTCTGAAGTTTCACGGTTATTTGATCCGCTTGGCTGGCTCGCGCCTTTCTTAGTCCAGTGTAAAATTCTCCTCCAGAAATTTTGGTTAGCTAAAATCGACTGGGATACACCACTTGACGGCAAATTGCTCGAGGAATGGCTTGCACTTCGTGAGCAGATTCCAAGCTTGAATTCGATTAGAATCCCTCGATGGCTACAAACAAGTTCGGACACAAATTGGGTGTTACACGGGTTTGCCGATGCATCAAGCGTAGCTTACTCCGCTGCGGTTTACCTCGTCATTCCAGGTCACTCGTCAGTTTTATTGATGTCAAAAAATCGCGTGGCTCCCACGAAGACATTATGCGTACCACGATTGGAGCTTTGTGCAGCCGTTTTATTAGTACGCTTGGTTAATCATGTACATCGACAGCTCCAAAATCAAGCAACAAGGATTTTTTGTTGGTCGGATTCAAAAACAACTCTCGATTGGCTGGCGGGTGAGCCGATACGCTGGGTCACTTTTGTAGCCAATAGGGTTAGCGAGATTCAAACATCTCTACCTTCAGCAAGATGATCTTACGTTCCTACGAATGAAAATCCAGCTGACCTCGCAACTCGGGGAGAGACGGTCGAGGATTTGAAAAATTCGAGTCTTTGGTGGAACGGCCCCCAATGGATTACGGCGGAAGAGTCTCTATGGCCTTCGCAAAACAACATCGACCCAGATCAAGTCTTGGAGGTCCGCGCTCACGCTGTGATTGAAGATCAAAAAAACTCGTTTGTACTTGAGCCACTTGAAAAATTCTCGTCTTTTTCAAAAATCAATCGAATTGTTGCATATATTTTCAGATGGAAAATGAACGCTTCACTTGCCCGTCACGAACGCACAAACGGTTATCTCACGCGACCAAAGTTACTTGCGACAAAAAATGCAATTTTTAAGGCTATTCAAAGGTATCATTTTGCAAAAGAAATCCGATTCATGGAAACTCAAGGTAAACTGCCTTCATTCAGTTATTTTCGACGTCTCGTCCCATTTTTCTGCCCGCAAGGACTTCTTCGGGTGGGAGGCCGGTTGCAAAATTCATCTTTGTCATACAATGAAATTCATCCGATCATCTTGCCAAACAATTCAGTCATCGTACGTAGACTTGTCCAAGAACTTCACAGAAACTTACTTCACGGTAACAATCAGCTCATGTTGAGTCACCTTTTTCGCTGGGCGTGGATTCCGCGAGTTGTTCGGCTAGTTCAGGGTGTCACACGCAAGTGTGTGAACTGTGCACATTTCGCGGCCAGACCATTAGTTCAACAAATGGCACCTCTTCCAGCTGTCAGACTTGAACCTAGAATGCCATTCGAGGCTGTTGGAATTGATTTTGCTGGACCTATTTCAGTGTTATTCTCGCGTGCTCGAGGTGCAAGATCCATTAAAGGCTATTTTGCCATATTTATTTGTATGTGCACCAGAGCTATCCACATTGAAGTGGTCACAGACCTTACTGCCTTAGCCTTTCTCGCTGCATTCCGACGGTTCATCTCAAGACGAGGTCGGTGCTCGGATGTGTACTGTAACAATGCCACAAATTTTACTGGTGCCAGTAGAGAACTCAAACAACTTTTTCGGAAAACGTCATCTTTCTCGAATGAAATAGCTGCATTGTTAGCGAAAGAAGAAGTAACTTGGCATTTTTCTCCCCCTCACGCGCCTCATTTTGGCAGACTCTGGGAAGTTGCAGTGGAAAGCTTCAAATATCAATTGAAGCGAGTTGCGGGAGACTCAATTTTGACTTATGAAGAATTTTCCACCCTCACGTCTCAGATAGAAACTTGTTTAAATCCTACACCCATCTGTCCTCTCAGTACGGATAGCGCTGACCTCGTTGCGCTAACTCCGGGACATTTGATTACTGGCCGTTCAATGTCTGCTATCCCAGAGCCATTTGACAACACTGATCTTACACGTTCTGTTGTCTCTAGATGAAACCAAATCCAAATCATGAGGAACAACTTCTGGGACAGATGGAAGAAAGAGGTGCTCCACCATTACCAAAAACGAGCAAAATGGCTCACCACCACCGAGCCGTTGAGAGTGGACGACGTCGTGCTCATCAAGGATGAACTAACACCACCAACCAAATGGCCTTTGGCTCGGGTCACTGCACTGCATCCTGGGAGTGATGGACTAGTTCGAGTGGTCACCTACAGACAGCCAATTCCACCTGCACTCGAGCTCTTTGCAAGCTCATCAAATTGCCCACCGAGCCCGAAGAACGTGAGGACGTTGACGGCGTACAAGATCCAGCTGAAGAAAATGATTCTGAGTGACATCCGCGAATCATTCGACAACGCACTACACAATCTCCTCGCCTCGCGTAACACCCGCTAGAATATCTCGTCCGACAATCTGCGTTTTCTTATTGACTTTTTCATCGTACCTCCAAGTAGAATCACGTTTATTATGGATTATTCAGTGGCGAAGGCTGATACTCAAAGGCGCGTAGCTGAAGAGATCAGCCTAGTCCTTTACCCGCGTTAAATTGTTATAATTTAGAGTCTTTTGAAGCAGTGCGATTTTTTTATTGATATTCTCTTACCCGCATAATTGAACCTTGAATGTGACTAGTGTCACTTTTGATTGTATAGCGTTGCGTTCGGTCCGAAACTGTAGGGACTTTGTGAGCGCACCGAGTTCTCTTTGTTTTGTTTGCTTATTAATTTTTGTTCTTTTTGTTCAAACTTGAAGGTCAATCAATTAGTGATTTTGTTGAATAACTTCGAATATTTATATTGAGTTCGGCTTTGTGCCTTTACATATTTTGTCTCAATTCGTTGACACTTACCAACTAGTTTGATTTAAATATTTCAGTCAATCCAAATTTTGATTTAAGTAACTTCATTTTCATACCTCAAGTTCACTCGAATATATCGCTTGCCCTTTGCATATTTTCTAGTCACTTAAATGCTGCTTTTTCAAATATTTTGGTTTTCTTACTTGCCCAGAGCAAGCAAAAGGGGCGGTATGTTCGTGTGCGCGCGAGCATTTAAACTTCATGCCTATATATTAGAGCCTGCTCGATGTGAAATGCTGGGTCGTTGCCTTTACTCTCCTTATTCTCGCATGATTGATGGTTGTCACCTCATTGGCCAAAATTGTATCGGCTGACCAGAGCAACGACCGAGGATTCTCACGTCGAGTTGTGCTCATTGCTCGGTTCGCGTTAGTTAGCCATCGGTCTGTGGAGCTTGCAAGATGTGCAGCTCTAGCGTCGTCGCGCCCGAGTATCTACCTCACGTCGGTGCCCGCCCGCGACAAGTAGTTTTTCTCTAACTTGCAATAGTTTTTCTCTCTTAATTTTTCCCCGCGCCACGCAAGCGATTCTCCGCGATTCTCATCTCCTTTGCCCTCTGTTCTTACACCTATTTTTCAGAATATAGTGATACTTTTTGCTTTCTCTAAAGAGAAAGCTTTGTTTTCACCCCAACGAAAATTTGATCAAATTTTTCATTAAAACCAACATATTATTCAACAAAATTCCTTTTATCTAAAAAAGCCAAAGACCATTCTCCTCCTCTCGCCAAAATCTATCAAATGTAGGTAACACTTTTCCTCCTAATTCCCTTCCAAACCCTTCAGAGACTCATCTTTGCACCCCTTTTTCCGTGTATGTGTGTGTGTGTGTGTGTGTGTGTTGTTTTCTATCGGACACGCTTTCTCTTTTACTATTCGCCTTATCAACTTTTGGCTTTCTACAAGTTGTAGAGAATCCAATTTCTGAGAGCCCAGTGATTTGGCACCTTTCGGCTCCCAGTCAAATTTGATCCATGGGCTTTTTGAACAAAAAGTGCTCAAATTTCAACTTTTAATACATAAATATCTTTTTCCCACACACTCTCACAACAAATTGAGTCACCTAAACTATGATTCTTTCTCCGAAATCTATCGATTGGTTAATACCGAAATTTCATTTGATCTCTATAGATCTCAAATTTTCAAAAAAATCAAAATTTTCACCAAAAATTTTTTTTTGAGCCTTTTTAAACCTACCGCATCCAAATTCTGTCTCAACCAACTAATAGATATCATCGAACAAACCTAAGACTAGATGGCACAAATCCTTCTAAAAAGCTCCCTCCAAAAAATAATTCAAAAAATAAAGGAAAATTTCCCTTAATATTCAATTTTTCCTCCTACCTTCCTTCATGACTCATTTATGTCAATCTTGATGACTTAAACTATGATTTTTTCTG
Organism: Eretmocerus hayati; assembly: GCA_029851415.1. Classification (NCBI taxonomy): domain Eukaryota; kingdom Metazoa; phylum Arthropoda; class Insecta; order Hymenoptera; family Aphelinidae; genus Eretmocerus; species Eretmocerus hayati. Next base: position 50,343,579 of record CM056743.1, read on the forward strand.
CGAGATCTATCGATTGGTTAATACTGAAATTCCATTTAATCTCTACAGATCTCAAATTTTCAAAAAAATCAAAATTTTCACCAAAAATTTTTTTTTGAGCCTTTTTAATCCTACCGCATCCAAATTCTGTCTCAACCAACTAATAGATATCATCGAACAAACCTAAGACTAGATGGCTCAAATCCTTCTAAAAAGCTCCCTCCAAAAAATAATTCAAAAAATAAAGGAAAATTTCCCTTAATATTCAATTTTTCCTCCTACCTTCCTTCATGACTCATTTATGTCAATCTTGATGACTTAAACTATGATTTTTTCTGCGAGATCTATCGATTGGTTAATACTGAAATTCCATTTAATCTCTACAGATCTCAAATTTTCAAAAAAATCAAAATTTTCACCAAAAATTTTTTTTTGAGCCTTTTTAAACCTACCGCATCCAAATTCTGTCTCAACCAACTAATAGATATCATCGAACAAACCTAAGACTAGATGGCTCAAATCCTTCTAAAAAGCTCCCTCCAAAAAATAATTCAAAAAATAAAGGAAAATTTCCCTTAATATTCAATTTTTCCTCCTACCTTCCTTCATGACTCATTTATGTCAATCTTGATGACTTAAACTATGATTTTTTCTGCGAGATCTATCGATTGGTTAATACTGAAATTCCATTTAATCTCTACAGATCTCAAATTTTCAAAAAAATCAAAATTTTCACCAAAAATTTTTTTTTGAGCCTTTTTAAAGCTACCGCATCCAAATTCTGTCTCAACCAACTAATAGATATCATCGAAAAAACCTAAGACTAGATGGCTCAAATCCTTCTAAAGAGCTCCCTCCAAAAAATAATTCAAAAAATAAAGGAAAATTTCCCTTAATATTCAATTTTTCCTTCTACCTTCCTTCATGACTCATTTATGTCAATCTTAATGACCTAAACTATGATTTTTTCTGCGAGATCTATCGAATGATGATGGTCTGGTTATTCTAATTATCATCATATGACGCTTGGAGAAAGCTTTCTGCTAATCACTTTTAGCAGCGTATTTCATTATATCTCGTGAGTGTTATTTGTGAACCCTTTCCATTTTTCCACGATTTCTCCACACTAGAATGGGCTCCGAGGTTCCGTCAGAACACCTCGCCCCAAAAACACATTTTTCGAAAAAATGCGTCCCGTTCGAGCTGTGGACCGAAAGAGCGGGAGGAATATGATTTTTCGAGAGAAAAGCTCTAATATCTCCAACAGGTGAGTCTCACGGGATTGGATAAGGACATATTCTCTGTTAATTATTTCAGATCTACAAAAAAGGTCTCTACACATTTTCCAAAGAAACGCGTCCCGTTCGAGCTATGGAGCGTAAGAGGTCGAAAGGTCGCGAAAAAACACGTTTTTTGGACTTGATTGAAAAACGGCCCAAGTGGCGATTTCTATACTAGCTGGAAAATGATCCCACATAGGCCTGAAATGATATCCCACAACAATCCCTTGGGTGGTCTGCACCATGGATTTAGACCTGGTTCTAGAGACCCGTACGAGAGAGACAGCAACAAGGCCATTGGAAGAGCCCGACGCCCACGCCACCGCCGCATCGACGAGCAAAGCGGCTCGCCATCAGAGCTACACTGGCCTCTGGCTAGATCACATCATTTAGTCGAAGCGCTTCACGTTTCATCTATTTCTCGAGTCTGTGATCATTCTGAACAATATACAGTACCCGTCGAAATTAATGGAACACGCATACCTTCACTAAAACAGCGATTACTCGGATGTCCTTGGGTCTACGGCGATTTTACAAAAAGCGTTCGAAAGATGAGGAAAAAATCTATCAATTCATGTTCTTTAAGATATTTTCTGCCGCGAAATTCATGGTTTTAATTGGCTCCGAAAAACGAAAAATTTTCCATCTCAGTCAATCATCGATAATTTATCGGGAAACTACGATAGCGCGAAAATCTTTGTGGGATCTTGCAGCTCTTTTCAAGACCTTCAAAATCGTTTTTTAAACATTATTCTACGAATTTTTCCACCCGAGTTACGGGTGGAAACAAGCGTAGAATAATGTATAAAAAACGATTTTGAAGGTCTTGAAAAGAGTTACAAGATTTCACAAGGATTCTTGCGCTATCATGATTCCCCAATGAATGGTCGATGATTGACTGAGATGGAAAACTTTTCTTTTTTCGGAGCCAATTAAAACCAAGAATTTTGCGGCAGAAAATATTTTAAGGACATGGATTGATAGATTTTTTTCTCATCTTCCAAATGCTTTTTGGAAAATTGCCGTAGACCCAAGGGCGTCGGAGCAGTCGCTGTTTGAGTGAAGGTATGCGTGTTCCATTAATTTCGACGGGTACTGTAGCTCAAATAGTTTATTCATAACTATGTGTATAAGTCATTCATCCTTCTCCCTACTCGCGTCGGCGAACCAAAAGGTAAATTCAAACATAAAATCATTGTTTAAAACTGGATCATTCAAGCTGAACTCATTCTTATTAACTCTTCAATTCAAATATCGAATCTGTACTCATTCCCTAGATTTAGTACGTAACCAGGGTTCCCACTTTGTCCCATAATCCAATATTTCCCATAATTTCGCGATTGTCCCATATTTGACCATAAAATCGTACTATGTTCCATATTTTTCATATTTTTGGTCAGAGACAAGAGAATTTCTTTAGATGCCACTAATTCTGAGATGAGTATCGATATTGTTCGAAAACTTTCAAAAAGCCATTCAAAAAATTTCAAAAAGGTTAAAAGAAAATACTGTGACAGTATTTAGGACCGTCTAATCCGATAAATGCATCTCGGCCAAGTGCAATGCACGAGTGCAATTCGGACGCAAGAGACTCTTATAATTATGAGTGGAAAATAAGTCGGGACAAAACATGTGTGTCACATGGCCCATGCTGCTGCCTCGGCCTCCTCGTAGTCGCCGCAAGATACGTTGGTCGTCCTGGCTGACGACGGCGGCTACCTCAACTTTGAGCGTATGCGCAAAACAATATACTTATAACAGAGGCAAAGAGGGGCATTCTCAAATGACAAGGCCGGCAGTTAAATTGAAAAGTAAAATGGGTTGAATTTATCCAGGAAAAATAATACAGGAAAAGCGCACCCGAGCGCTCGCGCATCAGGTGTATTCGAAACGTGAGAGAGAGCCGCACACATGGTGAGAGAGAGATATATTCGAGCGGGTACTTACACATCCGCAAGCTCGCTACACCGGGCCGCTGCCCTGGGGATGGCGCACGCCTGGAGTCGACTCCGTAACCGCTCGCTTAGCCTCGACGGGGACCTGGATGCGTACTCGCTGTTGTCGGGTTGCAGGATGTCTCGGCCACTGCAGACCCTGCGTATGTGGTCGAGAACATCCTGGGCACGCGCGACGCGAGAAGCTTCGACACGGACACCTGTCAACGCGCGAGGTGTTATACGTTAGACGACTGGAACAAGTCTCCCCTCGCTCGTGAATATCGCGCGCGAAGTAATGATGGATTGGCGATTTTTGGGGGGAACCAAGTGGCGATCGCGCTATCTCCCTCTCTTCCATACCTATTGTGTGGTTGACTCTCCCTGTGCTGCTGATCGCTGCGACACCTGTAACATCTAGCACGGTGTCCTTGAACCAACTTTGAATGAGTCGGAAGACCACCTCGCCAAATATTTTCTTAAATGGTTGTTCAGGGCTCAAATAACATCTTCCAACTGTTTTTAAAATCGCCTACGTTAGAATTTTCAAATAAATCAACTTTCATGATTTTTTTTTTAAAATTGTCGAAAAACGACTTTGACGCGCTTTGGTGATGATAAACGCTCAGTTATATGCTTCAAATTTTACAAAAATTTCGTCACAAAGTGCAGATGGTTCATGACACTCTATCCCAAACGATTCGCAATGTAATACTTATAGAGGAAGGGATAGGCTTCGTGAGTTGTGACTAATGCGTGGGTAGAGAGTCAGATGGCGAATATAGAAAGGTCCACCTATCTATATTGGGAAATTTGTCGTCTGCTCACGGCTCTGTCTTCTTCTTACTCACATTGGTCCTAATAATATGTACACAATGCCTTGGACTCTCGGCAAGGTCCTCAACGCGCAACAAAAGCTCTCTTTCCGGTTCTGGAGAGCTTGCAGGTATGTCATACCTGCTCCACATCTCGCATTCGAGTGGAGGGGGTAGCTCTATCGTAGTTTTAAGATGCCATGTGCTTGCTTTCATGAAGAGAATCGACTCAAATTTTAGGTATTGTGCATGAAAAAGGAAGTGGGAGTGCAGAAGCTGAAAAGAGACATGGAAGACTGCTCCAAAAATGTTCAGCAAAGGACGGTCAGAATGATAGATTGCCCTATCTGACTTACCTATGTCTGACATATAGATGAAGGTACTTTATCATTCTGCACGTCAATCGCTGAACATTTTTGGAGCAGTCTTCCATGTCTCTTTTCAGCTTCTGCACTCCCACTTCCTTTTTCATGCACAATACCTAAAATTTGAGTCGATTCTCTTCATGAAAGCAAGCACATGCGTCTTAAAACTACGATAGAGCTCCCCCCTCCACTCGAATGCGAGATGTGGATCAGGTATGACATACCTGCAAGCTCTCCAGAACCGGAGTGAGAGCCTTTGTTGCGCGATGAGGACCTTGCCGAGAGTCCAAGGCATTCTGTACATATTATTAGGACCAATGTGAGTAAGAAGAAGACAGAGCCGTGAGCAGACGACAAATTTCCCAAAATAGATAGGTGGTATATACCTTTCTATATTCGCCATCTGACTCTCTACCCAAGCATTAGTCACAGCTCACGAAGCCTGTCCCTTCCTCTACGCATTACATTGCGAATCTTTTGGGATAGAGTGTCATGAACCATCTGCACTTTGTGACGAAATTTTTGTAAAATTTGAAGCATATAACTGAGCGTTTATCATCACCAAAGCGCGTCAAAGTCGTTTTTCGACAATTTTTTTTAAAAAAATTATAAAAGTTGATTTATTTGAAAATTCTAACGTAGGCGATTTCAAAAACAGTTGGAAGATGTTATTTGAGCCCTGAACAACCATTTAAGAAAATATTTGGCGAGGTGGTCTTCCGACTCATTTATAGTTGGTTCAAGGACACCGTGCTAGATCAATGTAATATACATATAAATAATAAGTGGCGCCGAGGAGAGAGCTATGGGACTATTCCCGTCACAATACAAACCATGAAAACCTCGAACGTCACTCTGCCATCATCCATGGAGTATGATGCCAGTTTGGAAAAATATTTGTCAACTATCTGCTGTCAAAGCAAATGGAAAGTGGAAACCATTTAGTGTCTGCCAGATTATGAAGTTTTGATAAGTATTCTGCCCGTTGCCAGAATACTTTCTTCGTGTATAGGAACTAGGCGGGTAAGCATGGTCAATCAGCCCTTGTCAGGTATGGTCACCCCTATTTTGTACGGCGCCCTGAAAATGCTCTAAGAATGCTAATAATCTATGTTCCATAAATCAAGGAAGGCTACACCTTGATTCTGAAGTCTGACTTGAGAAAAATTAAGGATTGCTGAAGATCTGTATTTCAGTGTACTTTTGCGATCTAAAAACTACGTTGTAGTCGGTATTTTGAAAAACAATCTTCTCGACCTTACTCATTTTCTGGTCCGCACGCCCCCCCCCCCCCCCCCGTCGGATCGCCGAACTCATACGACAGTTTTTCGAAACCATGAAAAATATCTTCAAAAAAATTCACAGACCGATCCAGCAAATTCTGTGAGCTTAAGATACATTTCTTTGGGGCCAAATCCTGTTTTTCTTCGTTGAAATGTCCCAGAACTCAAAAAATATGGATTATTTCGGAAAATTGCAAGAGTACTTACTTGCTAAGATAACAAAATTACATAGAATAAATCGCAGAAGTCGAGAAAAAATATCAGGAATTATGCAATATATATATAAAATTAGGCAAATATAATAATCGGACTGTTAATTTTTCTGGAGGTACTTCTCAGGATTTTGAAGAAAGTACTTTACTTTTTCTACCGCGTTGTATAGGTTTGACCATCCGACGTAGGGGGCACGAACCTCACCTCGTGGATAACTGCGTCATAAATCAATTTTTAGTCTTGCAGAATTTTTTTAGGGGCCTAAATCAAAAGTTCTCGACATGAAAATATTTTCTCAGCAATTGCTATAGTTTCAAGAATATACAAAAAAATTCAGATACATCAGAATGCAATTACATGATGGAACATCGATTCTTAGAGTTTTCAAGGAGGTCTTTAGGGTGCCATGGGTGACTTTGGGACCTAAGAAATACTCTTTTTCAGAATCACTTTGATGCTAGAAACTGGGAAGAACTACTCCGGTGGCCATAGCTGACAAGGACCGATTCACTTGGTTAGCTTCTTAGTACTTTTGGTTCGGAGAGAGAATCAAAATCTCGATGGAAGATTCACGACGTTTTAATTTTGTCCCATATTTTTCATAAAAATGTCCCATGGTTGCCATAAAATTTTTTAAATATGGAGTGCGAACCCTGCGTGATAAATTGAATCGAACAGAGAACTAGAAATTTGCGACAGTTGACGCGCTCAACCCAAAGTCACATTCTCGGCTTTTTTTGAGTAACCTCTGTAAATATCAGCTTGAAGCTGAGAATTCAAATATCTCTCGAAAGTCGTGAAGAAATTCAATGAATAATAACTTTTTCCCCTCTATCCTCAAAATCGTTTTTTTAGATGTTCTCCACCAAAGAGTCCAGAATGAAGTTTCGATCTCAGGAGATGGTATATTTGCCAAGTCGTGATGAAAAAGTTTGGTGGAGAGAACATTTGTTCCCCAATGAAGTTTTAGTTCTTGTCTATGATGGTCCAAAAGCTATGTCACTTTATGTTTTGCCCTTTCCGAATTTAGTTCGGTGGTTTTATGGAAGCATAAACCCAGAAATCTTTCATTATTCGTAATGGGTTTTCGAGTAATTGCTACTGGTTACCGAAGGGTCGAGCGAAGGATTCTATAACTGGAACTCCTTTGAGATTGTGAGATTTCCATGCTTCAAAAAGTCCGAATACACCTCGAAAAAGCGACCTTTTGGCCGGGATCACATACGCAGACGGAAAAATTATCGAAAAAGCCGGTAAAAATCACGTATTTGAGAATCAGAGCGCTCTGTTGCAGCTGTAGCCAGAATTTTATTTATGGGGCTCCAACGAGACTTCGTATCCCATTGTTGAATTCGAGGAGATGTTGGAAGTTTCCTTTCCTTTCTTCCTGGGCTATAAGAAACGCTCAGAAGGGTACTCGAGTCTATGTTAAGCGAAGATATTTTTTGAATGAACAGAAATGCAGCTCTCGGTGCGAAATTTTTTCTTCCAACCACTCGAGTTCTCCCTTGCATATGAGTGTTATAGCTCTTGAATAAAAACGTACTCGCGAGCCCAGACACGATCATAAAAGGAAGGTATGCGCACTCCAGTGCTCGGACTTGACTCGCGGTTGAGGAGTACATTCCCCTATACCGTCCCCTACTCTGCCCCTCGAAATCCAATATGGCCGGCCCGGGCAGCGCTTCGCTGATTGGTCGGTCGCTCTTGCCGCTATAGGTATAGCCGATATTGCTGTAGCTCAAATGTAAACACAGAGCAAAATCAAAGTTTGCGTGATTATCCGCTCGTTATTCGTCACGCTGGCAAAAGGAAATGAGTCCAAGATTGATCTGACTTCGTTCTCTGTTCTCATCACTCTCAAATTTCTGAGTCCCATATTCCAAATCCCCAAATCCCAAGCCTCGTAGGGACCTGCACTTTATATATAACTTTTGAGCGACTCGTAGTAACTACTGTGATAGCCGAGTGGTTAGCGCCGTCGGCCGCGGAATAGTTTTGCAATCGTGGGTTCGTTTCCCGGGTAGAGTAATTTTTTTTTCTTCAATATTTGTATCTCCTGTTTTCTCAATGAAATACCGGATTAATTCTATCTTGAAATTCTAAATAATCACGCATTTTTGTATATTTTGCTGAATTGACAGTCGAAAACAGAAATGGATCAATCTTATTGTACAGATGTGTCCTTAAAAATATTATATACATATATATCTCTATGATATGAGTTGGCTGAATTTTTCGCCAATCCGAAGATCCGGAACGCAGGAATTCCGGAGAGTCAAAAATTCTATGCAAAATGACGCACAAAGATTTGGGATGCGATCAAGAATTTTAGGATCAATAACTCCGGGAGGGACAATTTCGAACGGGTGAAATTTAGAATAAAACAAAATTGTACATATATTCAGGATAGATAAGACTTTTCGAATTTTTATGTATAAATTGATATTATCAATCCTATTATTGTGCTCGTATAGAAAATGCAATAATTTTTTTTGAATTCAATTCAAGTTATAGCAAAAAACTCTGCAATTATTAGTGTAATGATACTGATAAACATAATAATCATATTCATCAAAAAATCAAATTTATTCCTTAATAAATTAAATCGAATTAAGAGTTAAATTCCATATCACTCTGACTATACATTGTGTGTCAATGTGGTCCTCCTAAATTGTAACATTCCTAGCTTCTGGCTTCGCATGAATATTAAGCCTACTCATTTCATGGAGCTATTCAATATTTTTAATAAGGACACATCTGTACAATATGGTTGATCCGTATCTGTTTTCGACTGTCAACTCAGCAGAATATTTAACAAAAATGCGTGATTATTTAGAATTTCAAGGTGGAGTTCATCCGGTATTCCATTGAGAAAAAGGGAGATACAATTATTGAAAAGAAAAAAAAACAATTGCTCTACCCGGGACACGAACCCACGGTCAAAACTATTCCGCGGCCGACGGCGCTAACTACTCAGCTATCACAGTTGTTACCATTAGTTGCTCAAAAATTGTATATAAAGTGCAGGCCCCTACGGGGCTTGGGATTTGGAATATGGGACTCAGAAATTTGAGAGTGATGAGAACAGAGAACGAAGTTAGATCAATCTTGGACTCATTTCCTTTTTGCCAGCGTGACGAATAACGAGCGAATAATCACGCAAACTTTGATTTTGCTCTGTATTTACATTTGAGCTATAGCACTATCGGCTATACTTATAGCGGCAAGAGCGATCGACCAATCAGCGAAGCGCTGCCCGGGCCGTCCATATTGGATTTCGAGGGGCAGAGTAGGGGACGGTACGGGAATGTACTCCTCAACCGTGAGTCAAGTCCGAGCACTGGAGTGCGCAGACCTTTCTTTTATGATCGCGGGCCCAGATGCTTTTGACAACGAATGTAGACCTGCCAGGCAAGGTTATTGAGTTGACCGCGTGGCAGCGCGGCTGTCGCGCAAGCTTTGCAAGCGTCGCTGTGGCGGCAGCTCAAATCGCTCGGAAACTCCGTCGCACCCGTGGAGGTTTGAACTCTGACTAGTAAATCGGTTCTGCTTCCGAAAATCGAAATATTATCTGGAAAGGGTTTTTTGTTATTCTGTGCGCAAAAATGGCCTTTTAGACGCAAGTGTGCGTGTGCAAATGGCCCATTTGGGCACGGATTCTCATTTGCACAGTGCGCAAATGACTCATTTGCACACGGTAGTGCGCAAATATCCATTTGCGCACTGCGTAAACGATGAAACAGTGTGCAAATGGGACGTTTACGCACAGTTTGCTTACCAAATTTGGATTGATGGTTGATCATCCTATACTCAATAGATATATTTGACTAGAGTGAGATTTGTAGATTTATGGCTGTAAATATGTAGAAAAATAACAAGAATCTGGATATGTTGAAAATCATGCCTAAATGCAAGTAGTACAAGCAAGTAAAGTAAAAACTGCTTCTGCAAAAGTTGTTTTTCCTGATGAATTAAAAAAATTTTTTCCAGTCAAGGGGGTGGGCAAAAGACTTTTTTCTTATATATTTTTCAAAATTTTTTTTCAGTCGGGGGGCTCCGCCCCCCGAACCCCCCGGCGGGGGCTTCGCCCCCTGCACCCCCACCAGGGGCTGCCGCCCCTGGACCCCGCACTGCGCCCTTCTCCACGCCCTAACATCATCTCCGGTCAAAGGAGTGATTAACCGACATATTGTGGATATTCAATTTACTTTGGATAATACTAGACATTGTGAAACCATAATTATATTCAAAATATGGGTGTTTCAACGTGATGACGATAAGCTCTGTCCCGTTAAAAATAATACATGAAGTATACGATTTAATGGATCTACGGATCAATTTCTCGTAATACTCAATATAACTAAAGAGAACAGAAATTAAGAGAATTCCTTCACCCCAGAGCAAAAAAATCCGCGACTTTTTTCTAGGGTTTTCGGCGAGTTACATTTTTGCTCACAGCAATAACAAAAAATATCGTAAGCAACTCGGGTGCCGACATTTGCGCTCTCGTCCCCGCACTCGTGTGCAAATGGTCCGTTTGCACACGGTTTCATCGTTTGCGCCGTTGCGGGGACTCGTGCGCAAATATCTGTTGGCACCCTTGTTGCTTAATATACTATTTTAAAGCACTCATCAACGATTCCTCCGTATACGAGAGTTTTCGCCACATTCTCTCTTAAGGCGATGCGGTCGCCGTGCAAACCGGAAATTATATTTCATTTACATGTACCTCAAAATTTTTGATGATATGGAGTTTGAGGCAAGTTGTCCATTACGTATTATCATCTGAATTGTGGTGGATAACTCATCATTTTTCATTAATCCCAAGACTATCGGTGATGAACGAGAATAAGTTGCCCGCGGTTACTTCCTAACCTATAAATTGGCACACTTTTGTTCACAGAAATCTCGAAATCTTCTCCAATTTGGGCTGAACGAAGAGTTATCCAGGCCAAGTTAGATGATTACAAAGCCTGGGTAACTTGCCGTTTAGCCCGAATTGGAAAAGATTTTGAAATTTCTGTGAACAAAAATCAGCCTGCACGGTGACCGCATCGCCTTAAAGTATTTGAGTAATTTTCATCACTCGAAGCTCGAGTGACTAACCAATTGACTCGCTTTTGAGTGAAAATTGAGAAAAATGACTCGCCGTTCGAGTGATTTTTGGTCACTCGAGCGATCGAGTCATTAGAATCACTCGATGATCGAGTGAAATTAGCCGACATAACCTAGATCAACATCATTATCTTGACAACTTTACTCATAGACATAGCAAGGTATAGATTGCGAGTCACGGGCTATCGCCGAGACAGATGCGTAAGAGGCAATGCTCTCTCACAGAGCGGCGTGACTCTTACGTCATGCTCTCTCACTCGCACTCGTGCAATCTCGAGGTCCCACTATCCAGATCCCGACCCGCAATCTATATCTTGCTATGTCTATGCTTTTACTATTACATCCTTGATACAAATTTAGAACCTTTTCGTATATTCCATGCAATGCGTCGATATTCAATTCGTAAATAGCAACTATTTATGTCGAATCATTCATTGCACTTATAAGATTTGGATTTTATATGGGATTCTACAGCCATATTACACAAAAAATCAGTATTTCAAGCTATTTTATATGTAATTAATTTTTGACACTCGATCGATATGATCGGATATCGTATTTATCACTCGCGGGAGTTTCGAATTATAGAGATCTATTTGATCGGTCTTTGCGAGTGAAATTCAGCTGATATTGCTGAACTTATAGGCATCAATCGAGAATGGATTTTACTCCACTCTCGATCAATGCACCTTTAGAGCCTCGTATGGTTGCGAGGATACATCCAAAGGATTTCGATGGAATGTGATGGAAAGTAAAGATGAGTTCACGAAAAATTCTGATTCTACGCTGATATTATACGTGTATCGCCCTTCTCTCATTGCTCGGTCTTTTCAAAGTGGTGGAAGAGCAATGAGACTTTACCTCTGACACGCGGCTCAAGTGGCCGAGTGTTCGATGGTTAGAACGCCTTCATATACGGAAGTTCATCTTCGTTAAGCGCTTGCGAGAAAGATCAATTTAACCCGTTATTTCCATTTGATTTCTCATTTTTACTCTGGCTATCGGGTGATTAGTAACTGAGGCCTTCGTTAGTAATAATCGATGTCCATGGATTGGTTTGTTGTAAATGACCGAAGTCAAGTCCAAGAGTCTTGACTCGGCACTTAGAAAAATTTGAAGAGGTGATTTTAGAGAGCGAGTCGAGTCGAACTGATCAGATCGAGGTGCAGAACCGAAGTGTCTTTTTCTTCGCGGCTTTTTTTTTTTTTTTTCTTATATAACGCTTTTATTGAATCTCTATTGAGATTATTAAGCAAATATGTACATCAATTTCGTACATATTCTTAGTATAATGTACATTCTTATAACTATAAATACAATATTGTTACATTTTCCAAGGTCTTATACTATAATATAGTCGTGATATTCATCAAATATTTAATTACTGTGATCAGTATACATTATCTATATTTGTAAGTTGCATCTCTTGAGGAACGATTGGACTATCTTGCAAATATTCATAGTAGGTTTCGAAAACAGTACGACGCTGGATAAAGGCAATGTCAGATTATTTTTGCGTAGATTTCTTGTAAAATCTACGCGCTGTTCGTCATATATGGAACACTGCCAAAGGATATGGTCTATATCTTCGACTTCATTCCCACATTCGCAGTTTGCATTATCAATATATCCCTTACGAGCGAGCGAGAAAGCCAAATTGTAATGATTTGATCTTATTCTGTTGACTGTACTTATTATTTCCCGCGGGATGTTCATTTTACTAAACCAAGGCTTTGCATTTCGGTTATGGTATGTCTCGAAAAAGTAAGTACCTTTTGACAGAGATTCATCTTCAATATAATCTAAGGTCCTTTTCGAGGCTTCTGCTTTCAAACGTTCGGTGAAATCAGTAAATGGAATGAGAATTGTCTCGTCTGGTAGTTCTGTAGAGGCAATTTTGGCAAGTTCGTCAGCTTTCTCGTTACCAGCGATGCCCTGGTGAGAGGGGATCCAAAAGAATTTAATAAATGACTGATTGGTCGATGTACTTTGAAAACGCAGAATTTTATCTTTGATCTCTAGAATATATGGATTGATTCTAATATTAATTTTGCTACTTTGCAATGATAGGAGTGCACTGAGAGAGTCACTAAATATGAGGGCATTCTGTAACGGGTTCAAAAGAGCAATTTCTACTGCATCTCTAATAGCTATGCATTCTGCTGTGAATACAGACGTTTCTCTTATCATGGAATTAGTTTTCACTACATTCATGGTAGGACAGTAGCAGGCACTCCCGACTGATAACGATGAATCTGATTTACTGCCATCGGTAAAAAAAGGACATGCATTCATACTATTGATAAGGGATTCAATCTCTCTGTTTGGGTCATCAATATTCTTCAGAGTCGCACCAAATTTGATATCGATATCAACTGATGACTTGATTGTTTCATAGTTATGCACGTGAATTCCATATCTATCATTTGATACTATAGAACTACTGAATGTTTCTGTACTCTGAATACATTCGTATAGAATCCTGTTTTTAAACTTTGGTCCTATTTCTCTATTTTGAAGTAGATTTTTAAATCTCAAAACCGATTTATGAATCGATAAGCCACAATTTGAACTTATCTTTAGTAAGTAACTACTTGCTAAAAATTTAGCTCTGTCTTCGATCAAAGGAAGTTTTGATTCAGAAAGAAGTACATTTGTTGGAGTGCTGTTTCTATATCCTAGAGCCAATCTGATCGATGCATATTGTAATTTTTCAAGTTTCTCTATTAACTGTGACTGAGTAGGGAAATAAATCAAGCAACCGTACTCCACGACCGATCTCACATAACTTTTGTAAGTATTCAATAGTGTCGTTGGGTGAGCTCCCCACCAAGCGCCTCTCAGAAATTTAATGATTTTGAGGGTTTGCATGCATTTCTTATATACTTTATCTACTTGCTCTCTGAAAGTCATCTTTTGATCAAAAATAACGCCTAGGAATCGGGCACTGGGAGATGATCTGATAATACTATCATTAACTTTGATTTCTATATCCACAGGTACCGCGTTACTCTTGATGAAGTGGACGAGAACTGTCTTAGGGGGTGAGAGTTCCAAACCCAATTCTCCAAGGTTGTACTGCATTTGGTATATCGATTTTTCCATCAAATTTTTGCAAGATTCTATGGATTTACGTTTACAATGCAAGCTAATATCATCGGCAAACTGTGAGACCTGGACGCTTTTTGGAATGTTCTTCAAAATCTCGAGTACAAAAATGCAGTAAAGAATTGGGCTCAGAACTCCTCCTTGCGGGACACCCTTGTAAACTTTTCTCCCTTCATCCGACATGTCACCGTAGTAAATCGTTCTTTCAAAAGTTAAGTGTTTCACAAAATTGACTATATTAATCGGGCATCCAATCTTTGCTAGTTTTTCAAGTAAGATGTGTGGGTCAACGTTATCAAATGCGCTAGTAACATCTAAAAATGATGCTAGTACATTCTGATTCTTGCATAAACCTTCTTCTACATCCATCGTCAGTTTAGTTAGGTTATCAAGTGTTGAACGTCCTTTACGGAATCCAGCTTGGCTCTCGGGAAGTAGTTTGTTGGATTCCAACCACCACTCTACGCGATTTTTAACAATTGTCTCAAAGAACTTACAAATGCATGATGAAAGGGTAATGGGTCGTTTGTTCTTGCCATCAGGTTTATCTACAAAGTGAACGTATTGTTCTGTCCATTCATCCGGATATAAACTATGAGCATACATTTCGTTGAAAATATCTAGCAAGATAAGTTTGAGTTTAATCGGCAGTTCTGACAGAGCTTGGTAATCGACTCCATCTAGCCCTGGGGCGGACTTACGTTTCTTGCTATTTAGAGCCAAGTTGAATTCCGTAAAATCAAAGGGACGACTGAGAAGTTCATTTTCGCGGCATACAGGAGTATACTCGGGATTTTTCTTACAGTATGGAGGACTAATTTTATCGAGCGCAATTTGAATCTTTCCAGCATCTTGGTGGTTCTCAGGAGTGTGAGAAGGCTTAATTTTTGTCCATTTGTTTTTCAAAATTTTTAATGAATTCCAAACGAAGGACTGATCGAAACTTGGATTCAAGGTACTGGCAAAGTTTCTAAATGCTTCTCTTTTCTTTTTTTTGAATAGTCTTCTAGCCTGAGCTTTACTTTTTTGGAACTTGATTTTATCTTTCAATTTTCTAGTGAATTTCCAACGTTTAAGAGCTGCTTTTCTTAGTCTCTTCATTTTTTCACACTCCTCGTCCCACCAAGAAACTGGATTACGGTGCTTCACATCTGGTACCTCTCTCTTACGCGGAGTGTTTGATTTGATTGCCTCAGTGATCTGTTCTACGAAAATTTTGTACTTTGTACGAACATCAGCTTCATCGTATTCAATATTCAAGAAAATATCAAATCGATCTTCCAAAAAATTCTTAACTTTTTCCCAATCGGTCCTCAAGGAATTCAATCGAAAAGATTTTTTACGATAAATGTACTTTTGTATGGTGAGATCTATGAATAGTGGGTAGTGATCAGAGCCCCAGGTGTCATCATGGGCTTCAACATTTACCCTATCCACAAGATTAGCAGAAGAAAAAACGAGATCGATGTTTGAGTCAACATGATTTTCAAGATTTACGCGAGATATGGAGTGTTCGTTATGAAGGATTAAATTTGCTGAGATGGAACTCTCAAGTAATCTTTCTCCATTAATATCATTATCTTTGCAATTCCAAGAAATATGGTGAGCGTTGAAATCACCCATAAGTAATGTATAATTTCGTGGATTCACATTATTCAAAATTAGATCCCATTGAGCTTGCGATAACACACCTGGGGCTCTATAACATACTAATATATCGATCGCTGGATGCACATTCGTGATCTGCAAACCTGCTATCTCTACGGACTGGTCAGGACTGTAGAGATGGTTGAGTTCGACAAATGCAATATTATTTCTCAGCAAGACGAGTATTCCTCCTCCAATACGTTCTTCTCTATCCCTTCTAAATGTTTTAAAACCCGAAAAATGGAATTTTTCATCTTGCACTCGGTCTTCAGATAACCACGATTCTACACACACGAATATATCGATGTCGCTCAGAATGACCTCGAGCTCTTCTTTCTTGTTACCTAAACTTCTAGCATTCCAAAAAATGATCTTCAAATCCTTTTGAATCGTGGCAGACATTGACTCAAGCAGAAATTTGAGGGGCATCCTTACTACCGTGACCTTGTGAGGAATCAGTGTCTTCAGAGTCCGTTTGAACGCCAGGATTGTCAATTTTATTCTTGAGCCGAGTGAGACGAGCTTTGTCACTCGGTCCCGTCATAAGTGTGTGCGTGAACTCGAGAGTTTTGGTGAGCTTGTCAATATTTACATCTGGTATGGAATTTGCCATTTCGACGACATCTGATCGTCCCCACGACTTTACCATGAAATTCTTGAACGATTTAAAGCTGATATACTCTTCTAAAGGTAGCTTCTCCAATATCTCTTTCACTGGCTCGAGCATTGCGGTAACTTTCAACTTGATCTCCTCCTCGGTGATTTTTTCTACTTTCGGTCTTTTGGTTCTTCTTTTGATCGTTTTTTTGGGAAAAACGAATCCATCTCCGTCTTCTTGAGTATTACTTTTGTTTCCTTCTGTTTCAAGTATAATTTCATTTTGATCGGTTTCCACCGGAGAAGAATCTACAGAGGAAATAGTTGAAGGAGGAGGTCTTTTCAAATTTTTACTAGGGGTTTCTGGAATCATTGCCTGCTCTTTTGCTTGGCCAGGTATGTCTACTTCCATCATACTTGTTTCTTGGGTTTCAAAATTTTTGGGACATAACCTCGCTACGTGTCCGGTTTTTTTGCACACATAACAAGAGGCTGAATCTGCAGTCAAAAAAACGTGGTAGGTATTGTCGTCAAATACTATCTGCATTGAATCCGGGATCAGGTGCTCTTCTTCCTCTCTGATATATACTTGTCTTCTAAATGATTGGATATGAGAGCGACCGGGTTTACTCAAGCTCGCTTTAATAGATTGAATTTGTGACGCGGGTCGTATGCCTCTGGTTCTCAAGGAGTCCATTAATACAGCATTCGGTATCCAAGGATAAACATTCGATATCACGATCCTCTTGTTCTTCTCAATTAAAGGTCTAATTTTCACAGTATTTTCATTCACTTTCACCATTTTTCCACTCAGTTCTTCGACGATTGATTTACTAGATAAAGTTATACATACTCTTCCTCCTGAAATTTTGGAAATAGATTTCACGTTCATAACATCAGTCACCTCTTCAATGGCATCTATATAATCTTCTATAGTAGCATTTTCGATGGATTCTATAACAATGGCTTGTTCTTTACTGGGTAACATAGCGTTGGCGTAGCTGAGGGGTACATTCAAATTTTCAGTAGGTTTGGATACACTTTGTTGTTGAGCAGAGGTATTCATTTCTGCAAAACCACTAACAGAGGCCATAACGGCTAATTTTTCGGTCCCTCTAACTGCAGCTGCAGTTGAGGGCCGAGCTGTAAATTATCCGCAAATTCAATTCACCACTGTCTGTAGAATAATTCACGTTTACAGTGAAAAGCCTACGGAACACGCGTACCGAAATGTTTACTTTGCTCGCGACACACGTCCGCACATCACGGTGTCTCGAGCCAAACTCCCTTCTTCGCGGCTTGAGAGGGCATCGGATTTTCTCCGGGGTAGGATCTCGACTTTTTCGGGACAAAGAAAATTTAAACGTGAATTTGCTGGAGAGGGTAGGCTTTGGTGCGGCTGTGGCGACAAGGCCCGCGCCCTTCGATTTCAGTTGTGAAAATTCAGAAGTATTAAAACTCGACGAGTGGCTGCCTACAGAGCTAAGATTTCTTATTAACCAAACAATTTTCTGGTTACTAGTTCGTTGAGCAGAGTGATGAAATATTCGATGAGTATAAACATTCTTCCCTCAAGAGTAATCAATTCACAAGGCCCTGGATCAGATGTTCATATTTAGCACTGCAACTTTTCGAGTTTTTTTGTTACACGCTCATACTCTAATTATCAGATGAATATGAATATTAACTCACCGATTCTTCCATATTAAAGAGCAATTACATTGGCGATTGATGAACTGATAAAGCAGCTGATATTTTGGCCGATGATAAATCAGCTCATTTTTCACAGTTTTATCCACTACTGGACTTTGAAAAATCAGCTGATTAATCAGCTGATTCTTTATAATTCATTTATTAAAAATTTTATTACATGTGCCACTTCCCAAGCTACATTCGCATGTTGCTCGTGGTCAAGTGTCGTCTATGTAATGAGAAAAAACGTAATTCATTAATTAAAATTTTGTACTTACGGGGATTTGAACCTGTACCTTCGAGTTTGTACAAACGACACTCAACCAACTGCGCCATTCGAGATGTATCAGTCAACAGTACAAAACAAGTATATGGGGCTCTCTTTCGTTGGGCCAACTTCTGTCTGTTACCGACAGAGTTGGTAATGAATCAGTGACGCGAACTCACTTGATTTGCTTGAAGGGATAATGCTATTGAGGAAAGTGGGCCTAATTTGCCCCCTAAGTGTTGGCGTTTTGCATTAATCCTGGATAACGATCTTTGCTTCTTTAGTGCAAATATATTGTTGTTGGCTAATTTAGGTTCTCCCGTTTAGTACTGCAAGTAAGCCCCGAAAAGCCGCTTCCTGTGGGAGAAAGTGACCAAACTTTTGATAACCGCGTGATTTTGGGCTCAAATGGTAGGTCGTTCATCTAGTTTGAGTTAGCAGAAGGTTTTTTGGTTGAATATTTGGTGGAACGTATAGATAAACAATAAAAACATGTACTTTTCGCTTCTTTTTTTTCCCCGTCATAAGTCGGAGAAGATCGATTTTTCAGAAAATCTGTGGGAGAATGTTTTGTAGATCTTCCATTGATCTACAAAAATAATATCCACACTTTTCCTCGGAAAATGTACCCTTTCCGAGTTATTTTCCATCGAAGTTATAATCGAATTTGTCCAAATAAACTCGCTCAAACTGTTTATAAAGGGTTTCTAACTATTTTTCAGGACAATTGAATCAATTTGGAACAAAAAGGGTATCTTGGTATTTTTCTCTAAGTTTGATCGTTTTCGAGGAATGGAAATAGCAAGTTTTGTGACTTCCGCCCCTGAATGAGAGCAAGCACTGGGTAAAATCAAAGTAAGATCGCAGAACTCATTGATTCCATCATTCGAAATCGATCAGGCTTAGGAAAAAATACCAAGAAACTTTTTTGTTCAAAATTGACTCACAAGTGGAGTCCGGAGTCTCCGGGTCCTGAAATCTCACCAAAATGTTTCCACAGTTTCGCAACACCCAGAATATGAAGAATCTAAAGCAACTCTGTCAAATCGGCCTTCTGTTCTGAGCTACAGCAAGAAACGTCAACCTTGCTAGTATATCTATATATATCAGAACCTAGAAACCACTAGAAACTATCTCTATCACTAGAAACCACGTCGATTCAATCAAAGTTCAATATAATTGTGTCTTACAAGGGGAGGACCTGGTGCCCGGATCACCAATCTTGTCCAAATTTTTTTCACGGTTTTGTACTACCTAGAATATAAAGAATCCAGAGTAACTGTGTCAAATGGGCCTCCTGTCCAAAGATACAGCCTATGATATGAGCATTGCCCATATAGGCCCATGTTGAAAAGCGATGTATATAGCTATACTAGCAATGTTAATAGTTGTGTCTGTATCTCTGAAGCAAAGGCCCGTTTGACGAAGTTACTCTGGATTCTTCATATACTGGGTGATACAACTGTACAAAAATCTGGACAAGGTTAATGATCAGGACACCTGGTCCTCCCCTTCTTAGTGAAAAAAGCCCTGGTAAAAATTTTCAATGAGTATCGTATGGTATCGTATAGAATGAGATACCATACGATACTCATGCGATACTCATACGATACGCTCATGTGACACCATACGATACTCATAAGATATTTCACGATATTTGCAATACGAACTCATACGTACTCGAAAGATACTATACGATAGTTTTCCACAGATACGCATGGGATACCATACGATACTCATGTGGAATCAACTTTTTTTTTTTTTTCATCATTAAGCTTTAGAAACCCATTACAAGATTTATTAGCCTTAAAAATAAATACAAAAATACCTTAACTGTAAGTTCTGTAGTTACAAAATCAATTCGCATGAATGCAAAAATTGCAGTACAAATCTACATGCATCAACGTTGGGCTCATACAGTATTATTGACATTTTCATGGGAAGTTGTACAGACAAACTCTTCAGTCGCTTTATTAGATCTACACGCTGTTCATCATACAATGAGCATTGCCAGATAACATGGTCGAGATCCTCATCACTCTCATTACATCGGCATCTTGCACTATCTACGAGATTGACTCTAGCTAAAGAAGCTGCCAAATTATAATGACCAGATCTACAACGATTAATCATGACGATCAGATCTCGGGGAAGAATTAGACTGTGGAACCAAGGTTTCGACTCTAGTTTATAGTAGGTTTGAAAATACAATTTCCCTTTTTCTCCTGCTAACTTGTCAATGAAGCTATGTGTGTTAACGAACTTTGATCTCTTGAATATGCGACGGAGATCAGTATACGGTATGCAACTATTCATACAAGGATCTGTTACTAACAGGCTAGCTTCTTTAGCTGCACTATCAGCTAATTCATTGCCAATAATGCCGACATGTGAAGGTATCCAGTATAACTCGATTGTACAGCTTGTTCTACTGCAAAACTCTAAGTACTTCCTTTTGATTTCGTAAATAATGGGACTAACTTTAATGTTGATTTGGTTACTGCTAAGGGCTTGTAGAACGCTAAGCGAGTCAGTCAAAATGATTATATCCTTATCTAAATTGTCTAGAGCTATGTCGAGGGCAATATTGATGGCTATGCTTTCTGCACTGAAAATAGAGGCGACTTTATCAATGCTTTTCTTTATGGATAGGTTCAGGGATGGGCAAATACACGAGATTCCAACAGAGGGAGAGTTCTCACTTTTGCTGCCATCTGTATATATAACACACTTGCTTTCCAAATTCATCAATGATTCAAGTGCAATATTAGGGTCGTTGCTACCCTTGACCATTTTCCCAACAACGCTGTCAAAAGGGATTGTTGAGACTTGAACTTTATAATCATAGTTATATGGACTGAAATTCTCGGCAGTGTGATAGTGAAAATCGGAATTGAAGAATTCAGAGATGCATTGTTCAAACAAACTCTGCCGTTTGTACTTCGGGTTTTTGAGAAAATTTGTATAGAATTTTCTAATTGTATTGGAAACGGCAAGAGCGTTATTGCTCATAACTTTTGACAGATGCGACATACAAAGAAATCTAGTTCTTTCAACAATTTGAGGTAATTTACTCTCAGCTAATAGGACATTTATTGGCGTAGTCTTTCTGAGGCCAAGAGCTGGCCGGATTGCTGCATACTGTAGGCGCTCTAGTTTTTGCGCTTTATCTTTGCGAGTAGGGAAGTAAATAAAGGATCCATAATCGATCCTGGAGCGCACGAAGCTTTTGTAAAAAACGAGAAGGGTATTGGGATCAGCTCCCCATGAAATTCCTTGCAGATATTTGATTATATTCGTTGCTCTATACGAGCTCTTGATCACTTTGTTGATTTGGGATGTGAAATGAAGATTAAAGTCAAACAAAATGCCCAAAAATCTAGCTTCTTTCTGAGATTTAATGACAAGATCATCAATCTTAATTTCCGATTCTCCGGGAAGATTACCTAGATTATTAAACTCAACAAAGACAGTTTTGTGACTAGCAAGCTCAAGCCCAAGCTCGAGAAGCTTACTCCGTACTAAGCTTATGGCTCTTTCTGAGGACTTTTTATTATTAGAATACAAGGCGATGTCATCAGCGAATTGAGAAATTGAGACTGTTCTAGGTATATCACTCACAATACCAAGAACACTTATAATAAAAAGAATAGGGCTCAGAACGCCCCCTTGAGGAACACCTTTGAAAGAGAATCGGGGGTTGTCAGAAAAATCAGTGTGAACTTCTCTCCTATAAGTGAGAAACTTGACAAATCTAACTAGCTGGGGAGGGCACCCGATTTCAGACGGTTTTTTCAAGAGAACGTCGCTAAGCACGTTATCAAAAGCGCCGGATACATCAAGAAAGACCGAGTAGAGTGACATTTTCTTTCTGAAACTTTCCTTAATTTTCATTTCCAAGTTTATCAAATTGTCAGTACATGATTGCCCTTTTCTGAAGCCAGTCTGTGTTCTTGGTAAAATTTTCTGCGTTTCAAGATAATAAATTAGTTTGTTCTTGATCATACATTCAAGCAACTTACAGAGCACTGATGTGAGCGCAATAGGGCGGAGATTTCCATCATTTTTCTTGATGAAATGTGTGAACGTCTTTCCCCAGTCCTCTGGAAAATCACCAGTTCTATACATTTCATTATATATGTCTAGAATGATGAGATGGTATTTTAAAGGGATTTTTTTGATGGCTTCATAATCAAGACCATCCATGCCAGGAGCTGATTTTGCCTTACGTGAAGACAGAGCTAGATTGAATTCTGCATATGTGAAGTCTGATTCCAAGAAATCATTCTTCTGACAGGTTGGAATGGAGGTGGGATCAGTGGGGACCCACGGGGGGCAGAGCTTGTCAAATGAAATTTCTTTTTTCTCATTCTGTAGATTTTCTGAGGTACTGGGTGGATTAACATTCACCCATTTGTTCTTCAAAAGTTTTGAAGTTTTCCACACGTATTCAGTATCCACTCTCATATTCAAAGATTGGGCGAATTCGCGAAAATTGGCTCTTTTCTTCCTTTTAAAAGTTTTGCGTGCAATGGCATCAAGGCGATTATACTCGATGTGATCTGAAAGTTCATCGGTATCATCCCATCTGTGAAAGGCAGCCTCTCTCTCATCCCAAACTCTTTGACAATCTTCGTCCCACCAAGGGACGGGGTTTCTATGAAATGCATTACTCACATTCTTTCTCACAGGAGTGGAATCACTTATTGCTGAAGAAACTAACTCGAGAAAATAAATGACTTGTATTTTGAACTGGGGGAGGAAGACTCATATTCATCAGAGAGGAAAAAATCATAATCTTTGTCTAAGACGTCATTGATTTTAATCCAGTTGGTCCTAACAGAGCTGATTTTATGAGATTTTTTACGGTAGTACGATTTATCGGCATCGATGTCGATAAATATGGGGAAGTGATCAGATCCCCAAAGTCCACCATCAATATGCAGCTTGGTTTTGTCAGTTAGTGTATTATTTGTCAAGACAAGATCAATATTAGATTGGGTATTCCTTTTTTTGTGAGTAATTGTATTCGTGTTGTGAAGAAAAAAGTTGGTAGCTTCTATACATTGTAGAAGACGATCACCGTTAGAATCAGTGTACGAGCAATTCCAAGATTGGTTGTGAGCGTTAAAATCGCCTAAGATCAGATTTTCCTCATTTTGATGGAAATTTGAAAAAATCTCTTCCCACTGGTCTAAATTGATGGTTTTGTTTGGGGCTCTGTAGCAAAGAAATATATTAAAAGGAGGGCTCGTGTTAGTTATTCGTATTCCGCAAATTTCTACAGAGATGTCAGGAGTTGTTATGTTAACAATTTCTCGAAAGCCAATATTCTTACGGATTAAGAACATGAGCCCTCCTCCTTTCTTATAAGTACGATCCTTACGATATGTAAAAAATCCTGGAAACTGGAAGTCTGGCACATCCGGAGACAACCATGTCTCCACACACGCAAAAATGTCAACTTTTCGTAGGATCCGCTGGAGCTCTTCTTTTTTGTTGATGATGCTGCGAGAGTTCCAGTACAGCACTCTGATTTTCGAAGTTGTAGTGGTCATTCGTCCGATGAAGTTTCAGGAAGAGGAGGAGGGTGATCGACGGTGCTGAGTTTCTGTATGATTCTGGTGATTCGCTGCTTCAACCTTGTGTCGACACGAGGATACACTACTTTAAGAGCAGATATCAGAAGCGTCGAGTCGCTCGTCACTACAGCTGCATTAGCACGAACGTTTGCGTCTCCGTATGTTTTGGACAGGAATACAGCAAGGATTTCCTCATCAATACCATCAGGAAGTTGAAGCTGCTCGTTATTTTCATCAACCATTCTCATCATGGAGACTATATCTTCATATGATGATGGAGACGTCTTATGTTTTTTGGCGGAAGCTGAGGACCGCTTTTTCTTACTTGATGTTACGTGTTGCCAGTTTTCTGCACTCTCAAGCGATGGAGGATGATTATCTCCGTCACCGGTTTGTGACATCGCCTCTTCTTCCACATCACCGGTTGAGGCGGAAGTGGAGGGCAATCGTTTTTTCGACGCTGTCGCGCTCACTTGCGTAGTACTATCATCAATCTGTACGTCTTGTAGGACGAGCCCACTCCCTCCAAGTTCCATTGATGTATCTACTACAGGTCCTGTAGCTTCCTCCTCGCGAACTTCTGCAAGCAGCTCGAATACAGGGGCTTTAGAACTATTTGCCTCATTTTCAGTAGAAATTTCAGTTTGCGTCTTGGAAGAATCTCCTTGTAGAGGTGGAACTACGGGCCCTTTGTTAGCAGGGCTGTTTTTACAATTACGCGACACATGCCCTTCCTCGTGGCACGTGTGACATGTGATATTATCGGAAGAAATGTAGATCCAATATGTTACACCATCATAATCAATTTTGCACGATGCAGGCAACTTGCTGGCATCGGCCGCATCTATATAAACCTGTCTCCTGTGGCTCAAGAAATGCGTGTAACCTTCATCCTGTAAGCCCGTTTTTAGTCGAACGATTCGGGACTTCAAGGTAACATTATAATTGTCAAAAATCTCTGCCAGAATGCTGTTTGGAATAACAGTGTGTACATTGGATATGAGGATACGCTTTGCCTGCGTATTGAGCGGACGAATAGCAAGTCTATGGTTGTTGATGTTTACATATTTCGTCTGGGCGACGAGGTATTCAGCCGTATTAACCGCTTTCATATAGATACAAATTCTACCTTGCGAAATTCTCGATATAGAGCACATATTCTCTGGGCCAATGATATTTCCGATCGATAATGCGTAATCTCTGATCGTCAAGTTATCGACTGCATCGATGACGATAGCTGCATCTCTTGGTGGAAGAGTTTCAGTTTGAGCGATTGTGGAGTAAGAAGCTCTTCGCTTATCTCTCATTTGGTTCTGGTTCTGATTATTCTGTTTGTTGGTCTGAATTTCGATGGTACTGTAAGCCACTGGGATACCATTACTGGCGCCCTCCATGGCGATTTTTGCTGGGTGTTTGAGGAAAGCAAAGCCTCCCCTCGTAGAGGGAAAGGCAGATTGCCCTCCGTTCACTAGCACCTTTTTGTCACTCGCGAACAATTTTCGGCTCTACGCAAACCGAGACCCGTGTCGGAGCGATTGTGAACACGTCTGTACTCATCAAAGGCGCGAGTGGAACTCCGGAATCAACATCATATGCAGTGATGTACTAATGAGATATTATACGATACTCGCCCAAGGAATGCCCTGTGTTCTTATACGATACCTTTAGATATCAAACGATACTGTTGGATTCTGTGGGATACTGTGATATACTGTACGATGCGCGACATTTCGAGTAGAATAAACGCTCACGATACTATACGATACTCACCCCAGAAATACCCTGCATTCTCATCCGATAACATGAGATATCAAACAATACTGTTGGATTCTGTGAGATACTGTGATATACTGTACCATACGCGACTTTTTGGGCAGAATATACGCTTACCATACTATACGATACTGATTGATATTCATGGCCTGATACTAATATGATACCGTACAATACTCGCCCCAGGAACGCCCTGCATTCTTATAAGATACCACGAGATATCAAACGATACTGTTGGATTCTGTGAGATACTGTGATATACTATACGATACGCAACTTTTCGAGTACAATATACCCTTACGATACTATACGATACTGATTGATATTTTCAGCCTGATACTAATATGATACCATACAATACTCACCCTAGGAATGCCCTGCATTCATATACAATACCATGAGATATTAAACGATACTGTTGAAATCTGTGAGATACTGTGATACGCTACTTTTCGAGTAGAATACACCCTTACGATACTATACGATACTCATTGATATTTTCGGCCTGATACCAATATGATACCATACCATACTCACCCTGAGGATGCCCTGTATTCTTATACGATACCATGAGATATGGAACGATACTATTGGATTTTGTGAGATACTGTGATATACTGTACGATTACCGACTTTTCGAGTAAAATATACCTTACGATACTATCCGATACTGATTGATATTTTCAGCCTGATACTAATATGATACCATAACAGATCTGGCAAACTCATGCTTGAAAAAAGGCAACCTTGTGACTATAGATACGTATATATTGTCACATAGTTCTTCAACAAACCGCCAGAGGTCGCTGGGTGAGACCATATCATAGAGCATGAACATATAAAGTGTCAGTCAGTCTCAACATACCCTAGGAGGAGGTCGACGGGGCTCAAAAGTAGGACAGGAATTTTCAGCATCCTAGGAATCAAAAGCAGGGTCAAGGATCATCAGATTCCAGCACTGGTGGGTAAATGAAACTACTTTTCTAATAAAATACACACTTATGAAAAACGTTGACCCATTAAGCATTTGGTGAACGTCCTCCCTGGAGTTAGTCACCCCATCATACATCCGGGTGCAAGTGAACCACCCCTCCAGGATGCAAATGTCATTTCAAAGGATCAAGACTAGACTAAGTAGTATCATTTTGAAATCAATAAGATCAATTTGGGGTTTTTTGCTCACCCTACATAATCATGGCCTTCCGTTTTTTGTTAATTCGCTGGATCGCAGGGTGATGTTTGGAACTCAATGCCGAATATGTAGCACATCGATGGTAATCAACAAGTTTTATATCACTATTTGTTAACCTTATTTCATTTTTATCTTATTTTACTTTATCTAGTTTTAAGTAAATCTATCATTATTGATTTCAGCAAACGCTAGTCCTCAATTATTATTAGGATCTATTAATTTTGGGGATGTCATGTAAAAATTTGTTTTATGCCGTCATGGGACCCATTGTCCCCGGGCAAATAAATTCATATCAATCGATCAATCAATCTCTCCCTTGACCAAAAAGACAGATATTTATAATTTTTTATATATACATATTATGTAGGTGTAACATATGTGACATATGCCACTGTATTTTTCATTTTGCCCTCGGACGAATAAAGGTTATCTTTTTTTTTTTTTTTTTTTTTTAAGTGGAATATAAGGAAAAATCTGATGACAGGCTATCCCTAATGGATCTCCCACCGGCAGACCATAAGCGCTTTCATTTTGCTCACCCGGTAAACCGGATGAGCATGAATCCAACGCCCGTGTGCCCTGGGGGCTAAAACCTTCTGCTCTCAGCCCTACGATGTTGGCAAGCCATCATTGCAGAACTGGGGGCAGCTAACCACTATCTAACCAACCCACCCCGGAACCGCGTTAGCATTACTTCAGGGTGGGAGGCGTATCGCGCGCCATGAGGCGTCCCTCTTCGGTGTGTCCGCTCTTCTGTCTTCTCTCTTCGTCGTCAATGATCACTCTTCAAGTCGTCGTTGTTCGCTATGCAGCGCCCCTTGCTTGGCGCTGCAATGCCCGTTCTCGCTCTTCTTTTCGGGTGATCGCCGTCTTGATATAGGCGGCAATCTTATCCCATGTCTCTTTGTTACGGAGCATGAACGGCAATAGATTCTCAGGGGTGATCTGATTTCCAAGCCAGTTCACGAGCTCCGCTCTCTCCGTAGCTGTGTTCATGCAATGGAAGAGTGCATGCTCCGCATCGTCCCAGTCTGCCGCACACATCTGACAGACCGGGGTCTCCCTCTTCTGGAACCGCTCCAGGTACTCTCCGAAGCAGCCATGCCCACTAAAAGCTTGCGTCAGCCAGTAATCCAGCTCTCCGTGAGCTCGATCGATCCACCTGGCTATGTTGGGGATCAGCCTTCGCGTCCACTTCCCTTTCGTTGAGCTCTCCCACTCTTTTTGCCACTCTTCAACGGTCTCCCCCCTCTCGACGTCTCGTATGAGGGCCTTGCGAGTGGGGTTGAGCACGACTCCATCGCTCTTGAGGGTTTCTTGGCGTTTCCATACCCGCACTCTCTCGGCTACAAGCAGTCGAATGGGTGGTGTACCCGCAAGCACACAGGCTGCATGGTCAGACACCGTGCAATAAGCACTGATCGTCCGTAGCGCGAAACGCCGCTGGACTGGACCTAGCTTTGCATCGATTACGGACCCTCTAGCTACCTGCCCCCAAATTGGTGCACCGTACAGCATGATGGAATAGCTCACGGTGCTGAGTAAGGCTCTTCTGTTTGGCTTGGGGCCACCAAGGTTTGGCATGAGCCGCTGGAGGGCGCCACCGACCCTGTCTGCCTTCAGCGCTGCTTCTCTGGCTTGTGCCTTGTAGCTCCATCGGTCATCAAACCAAACCCCAAGGTACTTAAGTTCCCTCTTGAGTGGAATTTCGTACCCGTTGATGGAGAACACGGGAGTTTCGAAACTCCTCCTCTTGGTGACTAGCATCGCTTCGCACTTGTGCTCGGCAAGCTCCAGCCCGTTCTCAGGGAACCATTGACCAATGCGGTAGAGAGCTTCATTGGCCACACACTCCACTTGCCACGCGGTTTCGGCGACCACGACTAATGCCGCATCGTCCGCGAAGCCAATGAGTTCTGCCCCATCTGGAAGACTCATGTTCAGGAACTCGTCGTATTGCGTGTTCCATTCGAACGGTCCTGACACGGATCCTTGAGCTATCCCTGCAGATAATTCCAGCTCAACCCTTCCGTCATCGGTGTCACATACGAGGACTCTGTCACGCAGTCCATCGCTGATGACTGCGAGCAGGTAAGGGGGGACTCTTCCATCTAGGGACCTATAGATCCGTTCCCAGCTTGCTGTGTTGAAGGCGTTCTTCACATCCAAGCATATTATGGCACAAAACCCTCCTCCTGGTTGGGGAGCCATTGTATGCGCTCTGTGAACTCTGTCTTGTACGCTTTCTATTGCGTGCATTGTACTGCGCCCCTTGCGGAAGCCAAACTGCATCGGGGACATCCCTCCGTTACGCTCATACTCTTTCTCCGCCCGGTTTAGGATCATGCGGTCATACATCTTCCCGATGTTGTCCAGCATATTGAGTGGCCGATTCGATGATGGCTCCGCTGGTTCTCCACCCTTCCCCTTGGGGATGAGGACTAGCTTCTGCCGTTTCCACACTTTCGGGAACACTCCCGCAAGGAGACACTTATTGAACAGCTTCAATAGTAGGGTAGGCTGCTCTCGAGCCACTATTTTCAGGGCTTCATTAGGGATACCATCCAACCCCGGGGCCTTACCATTCGCCAGTCTTGTAGCGGCTCGTCTTAGCTCTTCTTCGGTGAAGAGGGGGATTGGGTCGTAGATGAACCCAGGGAATGTGAGTCCGGGCTCCCCTCTCGGGTAGAGTGCCCTGGCAATTCGTAGAACTGACTCTTTGTCAGTTGGCGCTGTTGGTCCGTCTCTCAATCGCAGTCTGCTCATGACTACCCGGTACGGTGTGCCCCACGGATCTTGATCGACCATGTTGCATAGCTCCGACCAGCATTTTTGTTTGCTGCGACGGATGGCATCCCGAAGAAGCTTCTTCGCCTCTTTGTAGGCCGCTTCGTCTGCTGCCGCTGATGGACGTCCACGTTTGCGCGCTCGCTTCGCTCGCCTCCTCTGAGCGTTTGCGCTGCGGCGAAGATCCCTGATCTCATCGTTCCACCAGTATACTTGCCTCTTCTGGAACCGGGGTTGCTTCCTCCTCGGCATGGAGGCGTCGCAGGCTCGGGTGATGGACCGAATGACGCTCGATACCGTCTCCTCCGGCGAGAGCTCTTCTCCGGGGTCCTCTGCTCTCAGGATTGCTTCTCTGAAGCTTTCCTCGTCCAATTTGCGGACTTGCCATCCCTCGATCTGCCGTGCTATGCCTGCATCTCGGCCATGGTCTATCTTGAAGAAAATATGGCAGTGGTCGCTGAGCGTTTCCGAGTCAAGAGCCTGCCACTTCGTGACTCGTCTCATGAGAGGCGCGCTAACAAACGTTAAGTCGAGCACTGAGGATGATGCCCCTCTGTGCCATGTCGCCTGTCCTACCTCGTTGAGGCAAACCAGGTCCAATTGGGCCATGGTTGTTTCCAGCGCGTTGCCTCTTTCATCCTCTGGCCCTCCACTCCAGGCTGAAGCTTTGGAGTTAAAATCTCCCGCTACTATGGCGAGGCCTCTCCACTGTCTCAGACTATCCTCGAGTTCCCGCAGTTCCCGAAGGAAGACATTCATCGGTGCGTTCGGTGAGTAATAGCAGCTATACACCGCAATATCGCCGATGACTCTTCGGGCGAAGCCCGTCCCTTCGGTCGGTCTTTTTGTCTCTGTAAGGCTCACGTTCCAGACTTGGATGGCCGATTCCCTCCCAAGGTCTTCCGTGGTTCGTGGTCACTCTTCTCGGAGATACTGCTCGGAGATGATGAGGACGTCTGCTCCCAGTCTTGAGGCCTCTGCTTCGAGTAGACTGTGAGCATCGTTGCTCCTGCAGAGATTCGCTTGCAGGAAACTAGCCATCTTTGCGCTTTTTCCGGCCCTTCCATGCTGCTCGCGCCTGCTGGTAGGCCTTGCAGCACTGCATGCCCGACCTGTGTTTGTGGTCCTCTTTGAGGGCCT
Source organism: Eretmocerus hayati (assembly GCA_029851415.1). Classification (NCBI taxonomy): domain Eukaryota; kingdom Metazoa; phylum Arthropoda; class Insecta; order Hymenoptera; family Aphelinidae; genus Eretmocerus; species Eretmocerus hayati. The sequence continues at coordinate 50,374,352 of CM056743.1, forward strand.
CGCAGCTCAGGCATTTCTGCTCTCCGGTAACACATACCGCTGCTATGTGGCCTTCTTCCCCACAGTTGAAGCAGCGTTTTGCCCGCCTCACTTGTGGCTTGTCGCACTTTGCGGACAAATGCCCGTATTGCAGGCAGTTGTAACATCTCGGGATTCCGCCCTTTTCCCGGACCCGCGCGTTAACGAAGTCTACCCGGACTTTCCCTTTTGCCAGCACTTCTTTAGCGAGCCGCTCTGGCAGTGTGATCACCGCAATCTGAGTACCCCTGTATCCTGGGCGGATGGTCCGGGTCGTGATGCTGCCTGCATGCTCTGCTCCGAGTTCCTTCACGAAGGCTTCCTTAACTTCCGGGAGTGTGCTCACGTCGTCGAGGTCAAGCACTTCCAGCGTGATCGTTGGGGAAAGCCGTCGTATCTCTCCGGCGTCTTGGATCGCCCCCTTAAGGGCATCCTCAACGACCTCTGCCTTCACCCCCTTCTCGAGCTCGATGAGTAGATGACCCTCTTTCGTCTTCCGGAGTTTGGAGACTTTTGAAGCCACTTGCCTCGTTTCGTCTCCTTGCTTGACTCTCTTGATCATGTCCGCGTAGGACAAACCATCTTCCTTCACTTCTATGAAGAGTGCGTCGGGTCTAGTCCTTCTCCTATTTCCCTTGTTCTTCCTCTTCTTTTTCTTCTTTTCGGCTCTCCCCTGATCCTTGGGACGCCTCTCGTTTCCCCTACGTCCCCTGTTCCGTCCCGCAAGTTGCCAGCCGGAACCAGCGTCCGAGAGCTGACCGTTATCGGACCAGGTTGTCATTGGTGTCCCTGGCGTGGATGGGGGTGTCCTGAACAGTCCAGCCCCTTGTCCTGCAAAATTGAGCTGCTCCGGTTTGAGGGCTGCTCTCTTTGCTCTTTTGATATCGGCTTCCTGGTCCCTATTGATGGGGCTTGTGCGGCCTCTCTTCGTTTGGCTCCCCCATCCCGCTCTTTGTGGAATAAAGGTTATCTATCTATCTATCTACCTATCTATCTTTTTTTTTTTTTTTTAAGTGGAATATGAGGGAAAATCTGATGACAGGACATCCCTATTGGATGTCCCACCGGCAGACCATGAGCGCTTCCATTTTGCCCACCCGTTGAACCGGATGAGCATGAATCCAGCGCCCGTGTGCCCTGGGGGCTGTGATCTTCTGCTCTCAGCCCTACAGTGTTGGCAAGCCATCACTGCAGAACTGGGGGCAGCTAACCACTATCTAACCAACCCACCCCGGAACCGCGTTAGCATTACTTCAGGGTGGGAGGCGTATCGCGCTGAAGATCGAGCGACTCTCTCTTCTCACGCCTCTCAGGTGTTGTTGCTCCTTCTTCGATCTTTTCCTACTCTTCTTTCTTCGATCTTTTCTATTCTTCCTTCTCTCTTCTTTCTTCTTTCTTCTTCCTTCTTTCTTCCCTCTTCAGTTCATCATATGTCCCTGGAATAACTTGGACCTCTTCTGTTTGAATCGGTAGACTCACTGTGATTCGCCTGCTTCGAGGCACCTCACCTCCCTTTCTTTCTCCTCCTTACGGGTCATCACCAGCTTAATGTATCCGCTGACTCTATCCCATGCCTCCTGGTTGCGGAGCAAGTACGGGACAAGGTTCTCAGGTGTTAGTTGAGCACCCAGCCATTCATCCAACTTGGCGCGCTCCCTTCGGGTGTCGTTGCACGTGAACATGGCGTCTTCAGCGTCATCCCAGTTGTCCCGGCATGACTGACATGCTGGGGATGTCCTCTTCTTGAACCGGGTCATGTAGGCACCGGAGCAACCGTGATCACTCAGTGCCTGCGTCGTCCAGTAGTCCATCTCTCCGTGGGTGCGTTCCGCCCACTTGGCTACGTCACGGATCAGCCGGTGCGTCCATCTGCCATTTGCAAATGGCGAATCCCACTCAGTTTGCCACTGCTCAAGGGTGGTTTCCTTCTCGTTGTCGCGGATGATCTCCTTCATTGTCGGAGTCAGCACCCGTCCGGCTCCGATCACTTTCTGGCGGTCCCAGATCCCCACTCGCTCCGCGACGAGCAAGTGGATGGGCGGAGTACTCGCCAATACGTAAGCCGCATCTCCTGACACGGTACGGTAGGCACGGATACTCCTCAGGGCCGCTCTCCGGTGGACAGGCGCCATTCTCTTCTCGATGATGGTCTTCTCTACTCTCTTTCCCCACACGGGTGCACCGTACAGCATGATGGAGGTGGTGACGGTGTTGAGAAGTGCGCGCCTCTTCTCCTTGGGTCCTCCGATATTCGGCATAAGCCGCTGGAGCGCCGCACCGACCCTGCTTGCCTTCTGGGCGGCTTCCTGGATATGCTTCTTGAACGACCACTTGTCGTCGAGCCATACATCGAGGTATTTCAGCTCTGTCTTCCGCGGGATCTCTTGCCCGTTGATATGAAACCGGGGTAAGTCAAACTCCCTACGCCTTTTGACCACGATTGCTTCGCACTTCTTGACAGCGAGCTCCAGGAGCCTGCTGATCATCCACTCGTAGACTCGGGCCAGCGCTTCGTCCGCCGTCTACCCAAGAGTTCCTCGTTGTCGGCCCATAGTATGAGTCCCGCGTCGTCCGCGAAAGCCACTATTATCACTCCTTCTGTCAGTTCGATAGACAGTAAGCTGTCGTACTAGGTGTTCCAGTTAAACGGCTCGGAAACCGATCCCTGTCCGATTCCGGCGGACAGTACCCGAATCTCTTGTCCCTCGTCGGTGTCGTACACGGGGGTCCTGTTCCGCAGGTAGTCACTCGTGACGGTTAGTAGATAGGGGGGAACTTTACCTGCTTGGGATTGATAGACTCGCTCCCAGCTCACGCAGTTGAGCGCGTTCTTCATGTCCAACGCAATAGTGGCACAGAATCCTCCTCTTCCTTGGTATGGGTTCCCTACCGACGCTTGAAGCCGTTCTTGGACCTCCTCGATCGCGCGCACACTGCTCCGTTCCTTCCGGAACCCGAACTGCATTGGTAATAGGCCACCGCCTTCTTCGTAGGCTTTCTCCACCCTGTTGAGCAGCATCCTCTCGTCCATTTTCCCGATATTGTCGAGCATGCTGAGAGGGCAGTGACCTCCTGGACCCTTAGGTATCAGGACCAGCTTCTGGTGTTTCCACTTGTCCCGGAAAGTTCCCGCGCTCAGACCGATGATGAAGAGGTCGAGGAGTAAATCTGGCTTGTATTTGAAGACCAGTTTCAGAGCCTCGTTTGGAATGCCATCCAGGCCAGGGGCCTTGCCGTTGGGCAGTCTCTTTGCCGCTGTGAGTAGCTCTTGCATATTGAAGAGCGGGATGGGATCTTCGCTCTCCGGAGGGAATGTCACTCTGGGTTCTCCTGCTGGAAAGAGGTCCTCCACCATGCTGTGCAAGGTTGCTGCATCGGTCGGTGCTGGGTTGCCCCTCCGGGTTCGGACCTTTCACATGACCACGCGGTAAGGCGTGCCCCAGGGGTCTCCGTTGACCATGTCACATAATTCACCCCAGCACTTCTCTTTGCTTCTCCGGATAGCTAGAACGAGAGCCTTCTTTGCTTCTCTGTACGCTCTGTCATCTTCCGCCAGCGATGGTCGTTTTAGCTTCCTTGATCGCCACGCGGTTCTCCTTCTTTTATTGCTCGTTCTTCGTAGAGCTTTTAATTCGTCGGTGATCCAGTGCTCTGGTTTCCTCCAGAAGCATGGCGTTGTCTTGCGAGGCATCGATGCGTCACAAGCTCTTGTGATGGTGTTCGTCACCATATCCACAGCCTCGTCCGCGGTGGAGTTCGTCGGGAGATCTTCGGCTGTTTCTATCGATTTCCGGAATTTTCCCTCGTCCAGCTTTCGTACCTGCCACCCCGTCGGTCGCGGTCTGCGTGTCGTCTGTCTCTGTCCGTCAGTCCTAAGCCGAAACCGAATATGTCGATGGTCATTCAATGTTTCCGTGTCCAGAACCTCCCAGGATGTCACATGTCCCATGAGCGACGGGCTCATGAACGTCAGGTCGAGGTCCGAAGACGAACCTCCCTCCCTGGACCGAGTGTCGTGTCGGTAGTAGGTGATAACCCCCGTCTCGTTCGCGAGCACTAATCCCAATGCCTCCATGGTATCAGCGAGTATTACCCCCCGTCTATCACGTGGCCCCCCGCTCTGAGTCGGTTCCTTCGAGTCGAAATCCCCCGCGATTATAACTGGACCCGCCATTGCCTCACATCCTATTCTAGTTCGTGGAGCTCGTCTTCGAATTCGTGCGTCTTGAGCGACGGCGAATAGTAGCAGCTGTAGACTGCTGTGCCCCCTATGGTCTTTCGAGCGAAACCGCTGCCACTTACAGCTGGTCCAGTCTCACAAATCGCAGGATTCATGATCTGGATTAGAGCGGTCCCCCAGTGATCGAATGTGGATCGGGAGAATTCGCGCTTTTGAGGCGGTTCGGAGATAATCAGAACATCGATCCCCTCTTCTTTGGCCTATCTCTCTCTCTCTCTCTCTCTCTCTCTCTCTCTCTCTCTCTCTCTCTCTCTCTCTCTCTCTCTCTCTCTCTCTATCTCTCTCTCTCTCTCTCTCTCGCTGGCGCTGTGAGTATTAACAGTCGACTTCTACTAGGCTCCATTGATTTCACGTAATTTAACGCATTTTCGTACTTTCCCGAGCGGAAAACTGTTTCAGGTGAATTGGGCACCTGCTGGCTCCTGCAATCGCGAGCATACACGGCTGGGCTCGCAAAATTTGAGCCAGGGTGTCTGATTTACCTCAGAATTCGGAGGTTATAAGTGATCACGCGGCCATCATCTGTTATATGTGTTGAGAATCCGTGCCGAGAGTGTCTCAGTATTGGTGGTTTTTAACTCGACGGCAAGGCATATACTCAGTATTCAGCATAGCGCAGGCGCCAAACTGTCTGCCCTGGTCAACCACACGTCGCACGAGTATATCCCATCACAGTGAGCACCAGCTTTCCATCTTTTTTGCATAGATGTCACCACAGTGATCAGTACGTGCTTCATAATCGTTGATATACTGGTGCGCTGAACAACAACGTTGTGTGAGTAATCAGCTGACCAGAGTGCGACTTACATCACTCATAATTTCAATCTGTGCCATCGTCAGGATCACGCCCTCACAGCTGTGTCATTCATTTATGTGCGTGAGTGATGGACACAAACACTAGTGCTGCGAAAAACTCATGCTCTGTGTGTAATACTGTTGTTAAACGTGGAGAGCTCTCGTATCAGTGCAGTAAATGTGCCGGTTTGACTCACTCCTCTTGCTGTCCTGATATCGATAAGACTCAACTCACCGGTTTTCAGTGTAAAATCTGTGCATTATCTGAGCTAGCCGGTCTTTCAAATCAATCGACACCGTCGTCTGCTAGTAGTACGAAACACCGCAAGCGGTCTGCTTCGTCCCCACCTGAGTTATCTAGCTCGCGTTTGAAGATCCGTCCGGTTTTTATAGATTCCAACTCACAGTCACTTGTTGAATTAAATATGTCGCAATCTTTCGATGCCGAGGCTGAAAAATTTCAAAATGATCCGACAGTACCAGAGCACCTCAAGAAGCTTGGAAGCTTATTCCAGTCGTCTCATTCGTCTCTTCAATCGCAGCTCAATACAATTGACAATCGCATGACCGCGAATGAGGCTGAGAACGCTCGTGCTCTTGCAAATTTGCGTGCTGATATCATTTCAACTCGGACTCAAGTTGACTCATGCGAAGTCCGCTTTTCGGGTATTCCTTCTTCGGTTGCTCTGTCAGATCCTGATGTCATAAATGCCATTTTGCGTGCGATCGACTGCGCTGATCGAGTGGGAACGATTCTTTCGATACGACGATGGCCAGCACAGCCGGCTCGTCCACGCCCTCAACCTCAGGCACCTGAAGCTAGTTCCGCACTCGGTAATGGGCGACCTGTGCAAGATAGTACAAACAAAATTGCACTTGTAGCCAAATTTTGTTCTCCTACCGTTCGTGACTTCGTCATATCACGTGGCTATTTTTTGAAGGACAAAAAGGCTCAAGACATTTTAGGCTCGGGTGGCGATGCCAAAATATACTTGAACCCTGTTTTACCAGCCCCGGTCTTCAAAATATGGCGTGCTGCGCTTGCAAAAGCTACTGAACTAAAATATTTACGCCCAGTTGTCCAAAATTTAACGGTCATGATGCGTCCAGCCCCCAAAGCTGAACTTATACCCATCCTTGCGGTAGAAGACTTGTTGCCTCTCAAGGCTAATCTTGCCCCATCCCAAGGCGACATGGACCATTCATCATGAGATATCGCCGGTCTGCCACGTAATTCACCCGCTCTCCCTCACTCGGGGAGAGCTTTCATTTCTATAGGGCACATTAATTTGAATCGTTTTTCCGCAAATTTCAATCTGCTTGAAGACAAAATGGCTGATGGTTCTTACGACATCGTAGCTATATCAGAGACTTTTCTCAAACCCGATGACTGTTTTGATCCGTATATTATCAATGGTTACACCTTTTATCGTCACGATCGAGTTGGTATGGATGGCGGAGGAGTGGGCTTCTATGCTAGGTCTGATTTTATAGTTAAAATTTTGCATCACTCTGAAATTACCTTTGTCAATAAACCTGAATATCTTATAGCTGAAATAAATTTCACGAATTTCAAGGTACTTTTTGCCACTGTTTATCGCAGACCTCCTGCCGCCTATCCCCACGACTTCATGGACACTCTGTCCCCCCGTCTGCATCATTATGAGCATACCATTGTTACCGGTGATTTCAATATCAATATGGCTGTTGATAAATCTCCTTCAAAGTCTCTAAAGAATTTATGTGACTCGAATTTACTACACCTTGTCAGTTCAGCTCCAACTCATCACGCTATTGGCAATGATAAGTTGCTGCATCATACATGCATAGATCTTTTTTTTGTACGGAACTTATCAGTTGCCGTGGATCACAAAAAATCTGATTCGCCCTTTGCTGCTGGACATGACTTCATCGAGATCAAATACGGCTTAAGACCACCACCTATTCCGTCGAAAACTGTCTCAGTCCGCAACCTCACAAAAGTTCATCCTGAACAGCTCTTGAGCATCTTGAACTCATCCTTGCCCCCTTGTCTCCCTAACCCCTTCGTGGCAGATCCAAGCAACGTGTCTATTGCTAACTTTCCCCTGAACTTACCTTTAAGACAAATGGACTTGAGCTCACCGATATACAGAAATCTCGCCAAGGGCGATATCGATGAAGCGGTTCAAACAATAACTCGAGTAACTCTTGAAACGTTCGATCAGCTCTCACCCCTCAGAAAATTCAAAGTCACCTCCTCAAAGAAACCCTGGGTGCCAGCTGATCTCCGACGCCTCATGAATGATCGCGACGCAGTGTACCGTCGCGCATCCCGGAAGAAATCTGAATCGGATCTCGACCAATACCGTACTTTACGTGCTGAGGTCAAATCAAAGCTTGACATGGCCAAAAATGATTACATAAGAGGCAAAATTACCTCAACATCTGATGCCAAGTCTAGATGGTCTCAACTTCGAAAATTGGGCGTAATCTCTCGGCCTCAGACTTCACCACTGAATTTGTTTAATGCCAAGGTCCTGAATGACCATTATGCGAAGGTAGCAGGAATGGGTGATGCACTAACCGACATTGACATCGATCGTGTTTGTTCTATGCCCCTTCCAGGAACCGTGCCCACATTTGATTTTGCCCCTGTTACTGAAGTCGATGTCTCGCGAGCGTTTGCTGCTGGCAAATCAAAAGGTGTTGGTGCTGACGAAATATCGTCGTCGATGACTAACCTTGCTTTTCCTGCGCTTCGACCCCACCTCACACGTGTAATCAACGACTCGCTTTCATCTGGCTATTTCCCTGATGCCTGGAAACGCGCTTCGATCGTGCCTCTGCCCAAATCAACTGCTCCTAAAACTCCATCAGACACTCGGCCAGTCACCCAGTTATGCGAACTTTCAAAAATACTCGAGCGCGTCGTCCACCGCCAGCTACTCCATCACCTGTCTACACATAACCTGCTTCAAGAACGTCAATCAGGCTTTAGAGCTCCCCACCCAAACCGCTCTCTGAGGCGTGTTGGAAGATGCCAGAAATGCCATTGACCGGAGAATGCTCACGATCATGATTTCATTTGACTTTTCGAAAGCTTTCGATACACTGCCACATGTGAAACTTCTAATTAAACTGAGAAAACTAGGCTGTAGTGATCGTGTGATTCGCTGGTTCGTTAGTTACCTCAGTGACCGTTCACAGGCTGTTCGCCTTGACGATGGTACTCATGAGGCCTGGTTGCCGCTCATCACTGGTGTTCCTCAAGGGAGTGTGCTAGGTCCCTTGCTTTTCTTGATCTTTATCAACGATCTTCCTGAGGTTTTGAACCATTCGATGTCTGCCATCTTTGCCGACGACTCCAGTATTTACCTGCACTGTCTCCCTACCGACCTCCTTTCTAGCATAGCGCTCATTACTCAAGATGCCCAGGCTGTAGCACATTGGGCCTCGGACAACGGTCTGAAGCTTAATGCGGCTAAGACCACAGTAATGATTCTTGGGAGCAGTAAATATCTTGGCGAAATCAACCTCCATCAACTCCCCTATATTCGCATTATGGGCGAACAGATCCCCTACTCTAACAATATCAAGAGTCTGGGAATGCTCCTGAGCCCTTCTCTGGACTGGAATTTACAGATTGCACAGACTTCTCGTCGCGTTCACGGAGCTCTGTACTCTCTCAGAGAAACTGCACGTAATCTGCCTCGCCAGCTTAGACAAGAACTTATGACAAGCTTGGTCCTTCCGTTTTTTGATTATGGTGCATCGCTGATGACAGGGTTAAACAAAGCACAGATTCTGAAACTTCCCCGGCTACACAATGCCTGCGTCAGATTTGTTTGTGGTAACATCCCCAGACAAACTGAAGTTACACCCTACCGAATCACTCTAAATTGGCTTTCTGCAGCCAGTAGAAGAGAGTATCTGCTCGGCTCACTCGCACTATCCATAATCAAATCTGGACTTCCAACCTTCCTTCGATCCAAGTTCTCCCTCACATCAGAAATCCCTCACCTACGCCAATCAGAGAGAGGGTCCAAGAGAAAACAGCTCACATATCATACTCCTCGCACAGAAGCCCTTAATCAATCTTTTACTATCCGTGCATCGTTTCTTCTGAATCAACTTCCACCTCTTGATTTTGACATGAGCCTAGATGCCTTGAAGAAATGTTTGCTGAATCATCTCTTGACCCGAGACCGTAACGACTGGTTCGAACGCGCCAACCGCGAGGGCCTTGTTGCCGTACCTCAATCTCTCATACATGTCCTTCAACATCCTTCATGAGACTTACCGGAGTTTTATCGACATGAAAATCGTAGGAGAGCTCTCAACGTTAAAGTATTATTGCCTAATCTTTGTTCAAGTGTGGAGGGAGAAAAATGTATACTATCCTGAATTCTTTAAGGCACCTTTCATACACTCTCACAGTTTGTTATTGCTCAGTTTCAACTTCATTTCTCGTTTTCATCTAAGTTATTATTATTTTTGCATTATGCTATGTATTTCAATTTGGGGCAAATGGGGTCCAACCCCCCGCCCACAATAAATAAATCAACCAATCAATCAATCAATCTCTCTCTATCTCTCTCTCTCTCTATTTCTCGCGCACTCTGTGTAATCTGACTAGTCACGAATTTTCGATATATGTATGATAAATCCTTGACCAAGTATATACGATTTTGTAATATATGTTTTTCGACGCGCGTCATATGTAACCATATGCAATTGGATATTTTTTGTCTACGGACGAATGAAAAGAAATCAATCAATCAATCTCTCTCTCTCTCTCTCTCTCTCTCTCTCTCTCTCTCTCTTCTCTCGCTCCCTCTCTTCCCACCATGAACGAGCTTGCGGCCAGGCGCGCAAAACTTGATGTATGTTTACCTCGAGTGGGAGGTCAAAGTCGAAGTATTCCATATCTCTTGAATAGGTATATGAAGAATTCGAAATCACTAATCTCGGTCAACTAGTTGACTGTTTTGTTACGGAATATTCCTCGCGGATAGATGTTTGGTGAACCATGGTTAAACGTAATACATTCATTTGTGATAATTGTCACTCGGTTCATAACGATGAGAGTAAAATCAAAAAGCTCGGGGATGGAATGTACCGTGGGAAATGTTACATGTGTTTCAGAAGAGTCATCACTGCGCCGCAACCCGTCGATGAAGACACCCATGCTCCGATCGATCAAATAGATCTCTTGGACAACCAAGGAGATCTTAATGAGGATCCTGTGATGAACAATGTTGACCCTCAGGTGGAGGATAAAAGGCCAGAATGTGACGAGACCGAGGATCCAGAGACCGTACTGAAGAAGATTGAATTAATGTTCAAGAGATTCAAGCATACAACATCAAGGTGGAATATTTACGTCATTACTCAATCGAAAATGTCAATCCTCTATGACTACCCCATCGAACGAGATTACTCTCAGCAAAGCTCAATTCGAATTGATTTTTTATGCATTATTTATCATTAAGCTGTGTACGAAAAAGACAGGCGGAGGGAAGAGCGGGCGGAGGGGAATGGAGACAAAGGGGTGGAGAGAGAGAGAGAGACCGCCCATCCACTTGCTCGTCGCGGAGCGAGTGAGGATCTGGGACCGCCAGAAAGTGATCGGAGCCGAACGAGTGCTGACTCCGACAATGAAGGAGATCATCCGCGACAACGAGAAAGAGACCACCCTCGAACAGTGGCAAACTGAGTGGGATTCACCATTTGCGAATGGCAGATGGACGCACCGGTTGATCCGTGATGTAGCCAAGTGGGCGGAACGTGCCCAGGGAGAGATGGAGTACTGGACGACGCAGGCACTGAGTGACCACGGTTGCTTCGGTGCCTACCCGACCCGGTTCAAGAAGAGGACATCCCCAGCATGTCAGTCATGCGGGGACAACTGGGATGACGCTGAACACACCCTGTTCACGTGCAACGACACCCGAAGAGAGCGCGCCGAGTTGGATGAACGGCTAGGTGCTCAACTAACACCTGAGAACCTCGTACCGTACTTGCTCCGCAACCAGGAGACATGGGATAGAGTCACCGGATACATCAAGCTGGTGATGACTCGAAAGGAGGAGAAAGAGAGGGAAGTGAGGCGCCTCGAAGCAGGCGAATCACAGTGAGTATGCCAACTCGAACAGAAGAGGTCCAAATTGTTCCAGAAGGAACATGATGCTCTGAAGAGGGAAGGAAGAAGAAAGAAGAGAGAAGAGAGAAGATCGAAGAAAGAAGAATGAAGAGCAGGAAGAAGACCATGGAAGGAGGAAGAAGACCTGCGAGTCCTGAAGAGAGAGCCGCTCGATCTAGAGCGCAAGACGCCGCCGGTCCTGAAGTAATGCTCACACGGTCCCGGGGCCGGATTGGTAAGTTTAGTGGATCTCTCCCTTGTCCAATGGCCGATGCCAACGGAGAAGGAAGAGAGGGTTTTAATCGGAAGGGGTGGCCGTATCGATGCGGATCCCAGCCCGGTACTGTTGGGGGGGGGGGGGGGGGCACGGACAAGCCGTATTGACTGAGACCTCACCAACCCAGAGAAGCGGAATGGTCGCTTCCCGGAAGAACGTCGCAGCGTTGTTCGCCCTACAACCACCTAAAAGAAAAAAAAAAAAAAAAAAAAAGAGAGAGAGAATGAATGAATGAATGATAACCTTTATTCGCCCAAGGGCAAAAATACAAAAATATATTAGCATATGAAACATATATCACTAATACATAATAAATACATTAAATTTGTAAAAATTTGTCGTTTTGGTTAAGGCTATTCGAATTATCACAGAAAGTGACTAGTCATCTCGAGCCATCGTAAGATGCTAAGAGTCATGAAGAGAAAAAGAAGAAAAAGCCACGTTTTCATATATATATACATATATCAGTCTTGACAAAAAAAAAGGTTGAGGAAGAGAAATTTTTTTCCCGTTTGGGAAGACATATAAAGAAGACATGGGCCCACAGTCATATCACAGGAATCTCAGTTCGGAAGCGAAAAAGCCACGCATAACTCAGCTGAAGTAGAAGACATCAATTGAAACGGGCTCATGCCTATCACAGTTTACAAGTTAAAATAGTGTTTTTTCTCCACATCAATCCTCTGGGAGGATAGTGTTAACAGGAAGTCTTTTAAGGACTCTTTGAATAATGATATCTCCCCAAGCTGCCGAAAGCCCGGAGGGAGAAAGTTCCACAAATGAGCGCATTAGACTTGGAAAGATCTTCTTCCATATTCAAGTCTCATGTTGGGAACTTTGAGTACCCGCTCTCCTAGATCACCCCGTGCGGGGCGTTCGGATTGGTACATGGTAAACATCGCAGCTAGGTAGCCAGGTTCTCCTAAGTGCATGAACTTATGCATCAAGAGAGCTGCGAAGTACATTCTTCGCGAATCAGTACGTAACCAACCCAAGCGCTCCCTAAACGGGGCGATGTGATCGTCTCTCCTGAGATCAAGAATATATCTCACACATGAATTGCTTAGTCTCTGTACCCGTTGCCGCTGTTCGTCCGTGACGTCGAGGTACACGACCGCGCAATAATCTAGGTGCGGTTGAACCAATGACTCGACTAGGCGAATTCAGAGAGGTCTGGTGATACATGCCCTAAAAAACCGCAGACCGTATAGGGCTCTGTTGACTTTCTTAGTTACTTGGTCAATGTGCGGTTTCCATGTCAATTCACTGTCAAGTGTAACACCAAGACTCACGACCGTATCACTGAACGGGATGAACTTTCCTTCCTGTATCTCAAGCCCTGGCAAGTCCATTCTCTTCAGATCTTTGATATTTCTCTCCGAACTGAAGTAGATCGCCTTGGTCTTGCCAGCGTTGAGACACAGGCCGGAACCTCTGGCCCACTCGGCAACTAGTCGTCCTATTTCGCCCAGCCGAGCAATACCTTCCTTGATCTTATTTTTCTCGATTTGGAGATAAATTTGGAGATCATCCGCATAAAATAAACGATGTACCGACTTTCCGTCTAGCAAGCCAGCCAGGTCATTCACATACAAGCTGAAGAGGAGAGGCGGCTGAAGAGAGAGACAGACAGAGAAAGAGAGAGAGAGATCCATCCGTAGGGGGCTTTGAGTGTGACCTCCGGGTCGCACTCAGAGCTTGAGGGAGCGACGACCCTCCGGACCCGAGTCCTACACACAACCTACCCACACTACACTCTACACACATCATACCTACGCCCGCACAAGCACCACACAGATATATCAACATAATACAAAACACGCACCATACAAAACACCACACCCGTGCCGGTCTGGTCCGGGATCGGCCGGCACGCGATTCCAGGCCCTGGAGAAAAGGAGAAAGAAGACCATGAAGATGACCAGCATGGATGAAAAGAATTCCCCAAGTAAAGCGGGGCCCCATTCGGATCTTGGGGGGGGGGGGGGGGCTCAACGAAGCAGGGCGTGCCACTAGTTACTCTTTTGGCTAGTGGAGGAATACGTAAAGCTACAAGTGCTGATATCCTGCCCCAGGCGCAGAAATGGGGAGGGAAGAACCAGCCTGGAACTACAGAGGCACTAACTCCCAGCAGAAAGAGGAAAACGCAGGATGGCGAAACCGGGAATCGTACGCCCCTGCTGAAGCAATCGAAACTCACATTCTCGATCCAACAAGGGAAGAACACGGAGATTGCAGCACAAGCACAAGCATCGGCGGAAAGGCTGATAAAGAACAACCCCGCACTGAAGATCCAGCTTACACAAGAGAAAAACAAAGAAGACGACACCTCCGACCCCAATTCGGATTCAGGCGACTCTAACACCACCACGGAGTCCGACGAGTGAGATGATACCCTGAAACCTAAGAACGGTGACCGCGGTCTTAAGAATGGGCAAAAAACACCGGAAAAGATGGACACCGATCGGTTCCCTACACCCGAGAAGGCCGACCAACAACATAAAAGTGAAGGCAAGACCCCCGATCTGATGGGAGGATGGAGGGACCTAGAGGAGTGCCGAGAACAAACGGAGGAGAAGACACATCTCCTCCTCGAGCATCTCAACGTAGTCATAGGGATAGCCGAGTCTGCCTCGGACACCCCAGCAGGAACCAGGGGTGACATCGAAGAGCTCAAGAGAATGGGCAACGCTCTCGGAGGCCTTCTTGCGGCAGACAAGGCTAAGAGGACAGCGTTTGTGTCCACACTCCTCGAAACGGAGAAGACATTGAAATCAAGGAGTCACGCGCATTCCGCCGGCACTCAAAGACCAACCGCGTCGGGAAGTGGATCACGGGGAAGGGGGGTGGAAAAACCAGGACCGCGACAGGGGAGACAGGGTGCATCAAAGGGGACGCGACCTCCATCGATAGGTCCGCGAACACCGACCGTGACATCGACGCCCATCAGGCCCAAGCAGGACGGGCCTTGGCAGGAAGTGGTCTCTAAGAGGAATACGAAGAGGGCAAAGAAGAGCCGTCGATCAAGTGACACCGCTGGAAAGAAGGCAAAAATGAAGCCAAGAAGAGCGGAATCCGACGCCGTTCTCGTCACGGCAAACCAAGGTGGGTTAAGCTACGCAGATATGCTGCGCAAGATAAAGACGGATGACGTTAATGAAGAAGTGGGCTCTAAAGTCACGGGCATCCGCAAGACACAGGAAGGACAAATCCTCATTGAACGGGGGAAGAGCACCGACGCCGCAGCCATCAGAGCGGCTCTGACACCAGTCGTCGGGCCAGAAGGGGCTGTCCACTGCCTCGCAAATAGCATGGCCCTCGAGGTTCTCGGAGTTGACTACGATGTCGACAAAACTAAAGTGCAGAAGGACCTCGCGAAGGCCGTACCAGAAAACGAGGATGGAGCCATAATAGTCAAGAGCCTGCGAAACGGTTCCCGGGGCACCCAAACAGCGGTTGTGTCCATCCCAGCGAGGCTCGCTCACCGCCTCCTGGACTGGAAAGAACCCAAGGTCGGATGGAGCAGAGTGAGAATCCGCGAGAAGGGCGGCATCCCACGCTGCTATAACTGCCTAGAATATGGCCACAAGGCCTCAGGCTGCAAAAAAGAGAAGGCAGAGGAACGTCAACTAAAACTCTGCTTCCAGTGCGGTGAACCAGGACACCTCGCCGCTACCTGTAGTGAGACACCAAAATGCCTCAGCTGCGTGGCTATCGGAACCAGATGTGACCACAGGTCGGGCTCCAGCAACTGCACAGCCTACCAAAACGCGAGGGCGACATATAGACGCAGGGGGGGAAGAAATGGCTAACTTCATCTAAGCCAACCTCAGGAGAAGCGGGGACGCTTGTGACCTCCTACACACTGCCGCCAAAGAAGGGGGTATCGATGTTCTGATCATCTCCGAACCGCCTCGGAAGCGCGAACTTTCCCGATCCACATTCGATCACTGGGGGACCGCTGTAATTCAGATTATGAATCCCGCGATCCGCGAGACTGGACCAGCTGTTGGTGGCCACGGTATGCTCGAAAGACCATAGGGGGCACAGATGTATACAGTTGCTACTATTCGCCGTCGCTCAAGACGCACGAATTTGAAGAAGAGCTCCACGACCTAGAAGAGGATGTGAGGCGATGGGGGGGGGGGGGCAGTTATAATCGCCGCGGGGGTTTTCAACTCCAAGGAACCGACTTGGAGCGGGGGGCCGCGCGATAGACGGGGGGTAAGACTCGCTGATGCCATGGAGGCATTAGGATTAGTGCTCGCGAACGAGACGGGGGTTATCACCTATTACCGGCACGACACTCGGTCCCGGGAGGGAGGTTCGTCATCGGTCCTCGACCTGTTGTTCATGATCCCGTCGCTCATGGGATGTATGACATCGTGGAAAGTTCTGGACACGGAAACACTGAGCGACCATCGACATATTCTTCCTATCTATACCTAGTCTGATGTCATCAGTCAATTTCAGCAAAGCTGTCTGGGTACTGTGGTGTTGTCTGAAACCAGCCTGGAAGCCATCTAATAATTTTTCTTTCTTCAAGTACTCCGTGATTTGGTCGTGTGCAATCTTTTCGAGAACCTTGGAGAGGAAGCACAAGAGCGCAATAGGACGGAAGTCCGAGACTGATGATGGAGCTACAGTCTTTTTTAGCGCAATCAGCTGTGCTTGCTTCCAAGTCTCAGGAAAGATGCTGTGAGCGAAAGAGGAGTTGAAAATATGTACAATAAGCCAATCGCCGGGAGAGCTTTCGCGATCACGCTTTGAGGGATTCCATCTACCCCGCGAGCCCGTGAGGAGAAATGTTTTATGGCAAGGACTACTTCATTCAAATTGGTTGGCTTGAATTCGAAACCCTCCTCTGGAGCCACCATTACATCGTCCATTGCTTCTTCTATATTCTCGCGAGGTGAGACAGAGACTCCCGCAAAGTGAGCGTTGAACTCGTCCGGGTCGAAGCCGTGAAGCTCCTCCTCTTTGCTCTTGGGCAAGAGGCCGAGGTTACGCATTTCCTTCCAAACGTTTTTATGTTGATCAAGAGCGTCGGAAAGGTGACTTTGAATGAAGGAATTTCGCTCTTTCTCAATACGCACATCCACCTCTTCACTGAGCCGGAAGAACTCATTCTGAAGATCAGAACACTTGCGCTGGTTGCATTGGTTCCGCTCCCAGCGCCTACGTGTTGCATCTCGCTTCTTAATGAGTCCTTTCAGCTCGGGACCAATCCAAGGAGCGTCGCCTTCACGAGGGCAAATCGTTTTTTCAGGCGCTAGTTCATCTAATACAACTTTCAAGTTTTCATTGAGGCAATTAATCGCATCTTCCAAACTAGTTTCAGCATTGTTGAGCGATGTCCAGTCACAGCGAAGCAGGCGATCATTCAACTGCTCCGGAGTGATGTTACGGAAATCCCTGTATGTGAAGGAATTTTTAGGCGGAGCAGGAGTGAAGACGTTGATGGTGACGTCGATGACCGCGTGCTTGCCGAAACTGGGCAGTAATCTGTTTTGTAAGTCGGTGACGGTATCATTTTCATCTACGTACATATGGTCGATCCATTTATGGCACACATTGGGGTTGTGTTGATGAGTCGCACCGTGCTGCACAATCTGAAGGGACAGTTCTTCGGTCAGTGCGGTCAATGACTTTGTGTCAGAATGAGCCGTGTCCAACAAGTCTGCGTTCAGTTCCCCCATAATAACTTTGTGGCTAAAATCTCCACACAGTCGGCGTAATGAGTCGAAAAGCCCATCATCCTTCTGCATGGCAACCTTTGGAGGTCTATAAATCACACCTACTAGAATCGATGGCGAGTTACCCTGCTGTACGCTGCAAAACAAATACTCGGGGATGCCAGGACACCCCGGACCAGAAGTATTAGACGAGGCAAGCCTCTCCACTTTGAAATCATTACGCACATACAGAGCAACCCCGCCACCGTTTCTGTTACGATCTTGCCGTAACAGCGAATAACCTGGGACCTGAACAAGACTGTCATCCACAAACTCATCGAGCCACGACTCAGCTACCCCGAAAAGATGGTAGGAGGGGTCGGCAGCGACGAGCAGGCGCAGGTGCTCAATCTTATCTGTTAAGGAGTTAAAGTTGATAAATCCCGCTTTTAAGGAACTACCACTCCCTTTTGACTCTCCGGCGGCCGTATTTAGTCAGGGAGTCCCCGCTGATGCTGCTGTAGAATCTGTAACCTGGTCTGGAACGGTTGGACTGTTCGGGCTACTGTCCGATGACTCATGATTTGGTCTTGGGGCTGTTCGACACGCCGTTTGAAAGACATGCAGTTCAGTGAGGGACTCGAACGCATGCGCTCTCTCGCCATTTCTACGCCTGACCCAAAAGCGTCCACCGCTGTGCCAAACATATTTGAAGCCTAGACCTCGTGCAAGTGGCCTCAGCTGAATATATTCCTTGTATTTGTCACGAGGTAGCATTTCATTGATGTAAATGTTTCGGTCCGGCACATGGGCTTTCGCTTCAGGGTCAAGCAATGTGGGCTCGATGTTATGAGTTTCGAAATAATTGTTGGCAATCGAGCGCTTGGCTCTAATCACCTCCCTGACTAGACGACTGCACGAGAGTTGGACTACGCAGGATGGAACAGAACGTGAGCGGATGACCGAGGCTCGGGGCGATGAATCGGGTGATCTGTAGTTACGTTTCGGACTCGTCCTTCCGGACACGTGCCCGGGCTGCAGAACACGAACATCAGAAATATTCTCCCTCTCCAGCGAGGGAAGAATGGACTTGAGTACTGCGAAGGAAATATTACGTACCTCATCCTCCGAGGCAGTAGAGTCTTTTTTCAAAGCACCAGTGATAATTAGTTGGCTGCACTCAAGACCTTCACCCCTGAGTTCAGTGCTCCGCCGCCCAGCACGTGAATGGTTAGAAAAATCCGTTCGAACTTGAGGATCTGGCCCGGAGGATTGATGTGGAAGCTCAGAAACGGAAGACTTAATTTCATTACTAACATTAAATTTTCGCAGAGTGCCCTGGTTGTCTTTCAAAAGATCAGTCAGATGTGAGATCTGGCTTTTCATCAAAGTATTTTCCTCAAGAAGCAGCTCACGATCTAGGCGAAACTCCTCCAGCTTGGAGTTTTGCTTCTCTATGAGTTCCTCCAGAGACGACATGCGCGCTAACAGTTGAGCACTCTCCGCACTCACTGCTGGTGTGGGTGGCGGAGAGGAGATGGCAGCCTCACGTCGGTTTGAGAGGGACATTATTTCGTCGAGCCGGTTCTAAGTTTGTTGAAAAAAGAGATCCAGAGTACTCTGCGAAATCAAAACCCACTTATCTCTAAGAATTCCCGGTGCTGGCGTTGTTGCTGGAGTGGTTGGCTGGACTGGTGTTCTGTCGTTCCCGTCTTGGGATATCCCACGACCATCCTCAGAAGATGTTGATAAGAGTAATGGCTGGGATGCGCCGATGGCTTCTGTTTGAATTTGCGCGCCACGAGCGGTAAGCGCTGAGGTGCTGCCACCGCTGCCAGTTGGTGGTGCAGCAGACGACATCCGCTGTTCATCGGTCCTCCCGACGGGAGTAGAGCCACTGGTGGTAGGGGGCTTCTCGCCGCGGCCGGTGGTAATGGTGCGCGGGGCAGGGGGAGATGTCCCCACCTTGCTGCGAGAGCTGAGCCGAGTCTGTGTAGTGGTAGACAAGCCACTCACACTAGTGCGCAAGCCGGTATTCTCCATCTCTCTCTCTCTCTCTGACGTACTTCGTAGTGCTGCGCCGAGCAGACGAAGCCGTCTGCTTAATGGCGCCCGGCGACGCTATTTTGTATGATTTTCTGCTCACCTCGTGACACGCTATGCAAAACCACTTGTTGTTCGATGCTTTTGAACATTTTGTGTGGACGAACCGTTTGCAGGTGCTGCATTGCTTGCTGCCATGACGCAGGTTGGTGTTGCATATGTGGCAGGTGGTGTCGCCCATCGCGTGACAGCAGACAGCAGCAGTACAGGTGTATAGTTAGCGTGGAGCAGACGACGATCGCCGGGCATTCGCAGGATGGTTGGTTTCGGCGCCAAGAACTGCCGACTGGATGTTATTGTCGAATTGCAGAATTTGGAATAATTCCTCTCAGGCTCTGATTGGAGCCATGCAGTGTTGCTCCAAAGGTATGAGCCTGCGAGAGGAAGTCCAATCTGCAAAAAAATGCCCCTCGGGACGATGTTTTGTCGGTGAGAAAAGACATTCAAGACGGAGCGATGTAGAGAGCGTGTGGTTGTACTCACCGGCAGAGAGAGAGAGAGGGATTGATTGATTGATTGATTTAAATTTATTGAGGGCGGAGGGTAAACCCTATTTGCCCCGTTGGAGGTACAAGTGAATGTAATAATAATAATATTAATTATTGGATAAGGGCTGGTACAAGAAGGCACCAAGAGAAAGTACAAAGAGGTATCGTAAGAAGGAAATATTTGACAACATCAACAGTTCAAGACAGTTTCAAAAAGTAATATGCTCATTATACGTGCCCGGGGGGTTCAAAGAAGGATGATAGGGCAGGTGGGATAGCGTCGAGATGCTCCCGGCGAGCACGTTCAAACCAGTCGGTTTTGTCGCGTTCCAACAAGGTTTGAAGGAGAGAGCGTTTGAATGACTCAAGGGATTGTTCGGAAAAGTCTACGTCAGTGAGAGAGTTGATCAGTCTAGATGCCACGAAGGTAAAAGATTGATTGAGGGACGAGGTGCTTTGTACATTAGGGAAGCCTTATTATTTCGTTCAGATTGGCGGAGATTCATTGAGTCTGCGGTAAGAGAAAAGCGCGTGCGAAGAAAGGTAGGAAGCTCATTTTGAATTACCGAAAAGGCCAGAGAACCTATCAAGTACTCGCGACGGCGAGTAGTTGAGAGCCACCCAAGGGCAAGACGGTACGGTGTTACGTGAGCGCGCCATGGCACAAACCCACTCGCGAATCTAACGCAAGTGTTCAAGAGCCGGTGAAGTTTGAGCTCTTGCTCTTTATTAAGGCCTGTTAGGAGGGGAGCACCGTAGTCAAAATATGGTAGGACCAAACTAAGGGTGAGTTGACGCTTTACAGGAATGGGGAGGGCTCTACCAAGCACACGAAGTGAATAGAGGGCGCCATGAACTTTTTTGGAAATTTGGTTGATTTGCAGTCTCCAGTTCAGGTAGGGAGTTATGACCATCCCGAGAAGCTTGATTTGGTCGACATAAGGTATGATTTGACCATTTATACGGATTGGAGGGATACGCTGAAGGTCGATGGTGGATATATACTGTTCGCTGCCAAGAATAATGACTTTTGTTTTGTCTTCATTCAAACGAAGTCCGTTTTCAAAAGCCCACTGTGCTATTGCATTAGCATCATCGTTGATGAGGGTAATCTTCCTCACGAGGTCATTGGGACGGGCGTGAATGTAGATGCCCGTGTCATCGGCGTAGATTGCGTGATGGGTATGGCGAAGTACTTGAGGTAGGTCGTTGATGGCAATAAGGAACAGTAAAGGTCCTAGAACGCTACCTTGAGGGACTCCAGCATTTACATTTAACCAATTTTCGTGTGTACCGTCCTCGTGGCGCACAGCTTGAGTACGACCTGAGAGATAGCTGGCGAACCATCGAATTACACGATCAGAACTGCCTATTCTGCGTAATTTGGTAAGTATCATCTTATGAGGTAGGGTATCAAAAGCTTTGGAAAAATCAAATGATATAAATATTGTGACCATGCGTTGATCGATTGCCGTGCGATCGACACTTTCAAGAATGCCAAGCAAGGCCGTCTGAGTGGAGTGGTGAGGACGAAAACCGCATTGGTGGGGGTCAAGAATTTTTGTCGATGAGAGATGAACAGAGAGTTGTTCGTGAACGATTCGTTCAAGAATTTTGGACATTTCTGGAAGCTGTGCCACGGGACGAGTATCAGATGGTGATTTGGGTGCTGTCGTTTTAGAAAGAGGTATAATACTAGAGCGTTTCCATTCATCAGGAAAACACCCAGAAATCAAAGAATCATTGACAACATCCTTTATGTGAAGTCTCAGTGCAGGAAAGGCCATTCTCAGCATCGTGGATGAAATTTCATCGACGCCGATACCTGAAGATTTACTAGAAGAAAATGCCCGTTGAATATCTGATTCACTAGAAGGTTTGAAATCAAAGATAGGGACGTCGTTAGGCAGGGGTATGGCACAGATAGAATCGATGTCGAATTCAGTAAGAGCAGGTGCATTTCTCGAGACAGTAGCATAGTGTGCGTTCAGAGACGAGCCATTGAATAATATCAGCGGTGAGTTAGTGCGTCTCGACAAAATGCCAAATTTGCGCAGTTCTTTCCATCTTGTCTTGGGATCAGGAGCCGCAAGGACTTTCTCTGAGATATATTCACACTTTGCTTTGGCCAAGATTGAGGTCACGTTATTACGCGTGGATCTGTAGGCCTCAAGTGCTGAAGGTGCTGTTGATCTGCGAGCTCGATTGTAAAGCCTATCGCGTTCACTCATGAGTTGCCTTATATCAGCTGACACCCAGGGTTTTTTTGAAGAGGTTACGTTGAAGGGCTTGAGGGGTTCCAGTAGGTCGAAGGACTCTAAGGTTGTGTGAGTAAGTTGACTGATTGATTCAGTTAACTGTCCTCGGGCGAGGGAAGAGTAAGCAGAGCAGCTATAATCAGGAAAATCAAAAGCGCTGTATGTTGGATTGATTGCTAAAGGGTTATATGTACAAGGGGTGGTGGTACCAGGGGGAAAGGTGAGAGGGTTATTTACAAGGGGGCTATTTACAATGTGATCAAGTAAGTCTGACGCCTGTCGCTTGGGTAAAATCTCATCAAGTTTAGAAGAAATCGTCATGCAGAGTTCTTCCACTTTTACTTGGGCCAAATTTCGAATCCTCATCTTCATAGGGGGAGATTCTGGGTGTTGAATGCGGTAGTCGATTTCAATGAGGTCATGACCAGCCGCAAACGGTGTATCCGATCGTCGATGGGCCAACAACAAAGACGGGTCACGCAGCAAAAATAAATCAAGACAAGTGTCATGTTTAGACATGTCATTGTACATTACATGATGAGTAGGTTCGGAACTCGCAAGGTGGAGTGAGAAAGAGCTGAAAAGTGAGGTGAATGAAGAAGAAGCTGACGTGACAGTGGCCATATTGATATTGAAATCTCCGGTAACTATGACGTGATCGAAATGTGGTGCGAATTGAGAGAGGTCATTCATGAAGGAGAGGGGATAGGCTGCCGATGGTCTACGATACACAATAGAAAACAGTATTGAGCTTTGACCAACTTTTATTTCAGCAATTATGTATTCAGGCACATTAGAAAAAACATCAGGTGACGTTGACAGTATCTTGACTAAAAATTCGGATCGAGCGTAAAAAGCTACCCCTCCTCCTTCTTTACCAACGCGGTCATGATGATGAAGTGTATAACCAGGAATATGAAAGACATTGGCTTCAGCTTGAGATGAGAGGAACGTTTCAGAAACTGCGATAATGTCATAGTCACGAGAGGAAGAATGGAGCTCGAGTATATTGAAATTGGCACTGAAACGATTTATATTTATATGAACAACCGTAATAAGCGATCGCATAGTGGCGTGACGAGAACTTAGCGGTGGCGACAGACTATTTTGATGTCAATTGGATCCAGTATGTTCCATTGGGATATTATTCGACAGAGGTTGAAGCTTGTTCAGGTCGTTGATAGACACAATAGGAATGGCCTGTACACCTGGCCCTGTGCGCATGACAACCGTGAGATTACGTCACACGGGTCTGAGGTACCCAAGCGCTTTAGATTTTGCTAAAGCTGCACGCCAGATACTATAAACATCGGCAGGCAGAATGGGATTGACAAAAATTTTTGTAGGGCCTCCGATACCGAAAATAGATAGTGCAGTTTTATCTTTAAGGTTGAAGGATTTCGACTCGACAAAATCGCGTACGGTTGGGGAAGAAAACTTTGCGACAACATTGATGCATTCGGGTCGAGTTGCCGCCGGCTGATTAGATGTTTCGGGGCGCGCACGCGGTGCAGGCATATCCCAACGCCGAGCGGAAAGAATAGCACCAACTGAATCAGCGCAGTCCATCTCACTGAGAATTTTCAAAACTATTTCGCGATCAGTCATTTGAATATCCTTAGGAATGCCAGAGAAACGGATTTCACATGAATCTACTTGGATGCGAGTTGAAAGCATTTCAGATTGAATATTAGAAATAGTCTGGGACTGCCCGCGCTGAGTATTGACGACATCTGAGAGATTGCTGTTTACTTGAGTAAGCTCAGCCTGAATTCCACCTTGCGATGAGTTAAGTGCAGCACTAAGTCTACGAATATACTCTGGAATCGTTTGGTCTTGTGCTAACTCGGCAAATAACGCTTTCGAGTCATCCATGGCTGCAGTACAAATAGAGGATGTACAAGCGCCTTCAGCGCGGGACTCAGCTGAGATCGGCGGGGAAGAGGCAGAACGTTTACGCGAGCCGCGAAGTGGTGTGCCGTGAGTAGATGGGAGGGCAGAGTGCGGAGTGAGGGGAAGGGACAGCTGTTAGATGTTGGTCTTCTACAGTGGGAATGAGCGCGCAGGTAGGGGGATGTGTACCCGAGTGCGAGCGCGAGTGAGACGGCAATAAACCTGGGGCCACAGAGCAGGGAGGGCACGTATAACTCGCGTTTACAGGTGTAGATATTGATGTACAAAAGTTATGAATGAGTCCAGCGCAACGCACACACTGTCTCGAAATTTCACCTCTTTTAACAGTTTTGTTGCAGACCGCACACACGTTTTTTAAACCATTATTCGAAGCACTCATAACTCACGGTTGAAAAACATAGTTTCACTGCAGGCAAATTTGATTTAGCAGACGACAGAACGACGATAATCACAGGAAAGGTTGTCTGCTACAGTGAATCAGCTCTGCACATGTGAGGGCGCTGGCGTGTGCGTGAGCTTCTTGGTAGCCACGACAGACTTGTAAAAATGGCGACTAACCTCAGATTTTGGTCGACAGATATTTCATCTCCCCGGCTCGTAAAATGAGCTGCCCGTAGAATGCTCAGTAGCGCAAAGAGCCGGCAGGAGCCTGAAATACCTGTAAAAAACACTCTCCGCAGTGGAGTATGAGGGCAACTGGTTAATAAAACTCGATAAGCAAGAGCGATGTGAATAGCGTGTAGTTGCGACACCTACCAGAGAGAGAGAGAGAGAGAGAGAGAGAGAGAGAGAGAAAGAGAGGGAAGTGAGGCGCCTCGAAGCAGGCGAATCACAGTGAGTCTGCCGACTCAAACAGAAGAGGTCCAAATTATTCCAGGAGGAATCTGATGCACTGAAGAGGGAAGAAAGAAGAAAGAAGAGAGAAGAAAGAAGAAAGAGAGGGAAGAATGAAGAGTGAAGATAGAAGATGCCGACAAGTGGCCGAAGAGAGAAGATGGAGAAGAGGAACGCTCGCAATCGAGCGCGAGACATGCCGCTCATCCTGAAGTAATGCTCACGCGGTTCCGGGATGAGATGGTAGATGCAGGTGGATCTCCTTCTTGATTGCCCGATGCCCTAGGTATCGGACATCGAGGGGAGAGGGATATTACACGGCCGGGCCCACCTCTCGGTGGGCCCCACCCAAACCCGTGTCCCGCCTGGTATGGCCTGCGTGGGCTATGCGTAGTCCGCGTAAGCTGAACCAGTCCGGTGTCTGGGGACGGATCCGAGGGATCCTGAGGCAGATTTTGCCCTCTAACCACCTTAAAAAAAAAAAAAAAAAAAAAAAAAAAAAAAGAGAGAGAGAGAGAGAGAGAGAGAGAGAGAGAGAGAGAGAGAGAGATTGATTGATTGATTGATTGATTTGGTTTATTCACCCGGGGACAATGGGTCCCATGGGGCACATGAATGGTACATAAAGTATATAAAATATATAGGATTCAAATAGATATAAAATTCAAAAATATAAGATTTAAATTATAAAAACAGATAAAAATATAATACATATGTGGGGATCACGTCGTGACGTAACATGATATGGGCATGTGATAGTTTTGATCCTCACTCCGAAAACAGGTTAAAAGTATTCAACATTTGGTTTAAGCATGCACACGATACAAGATGTTCTACGTCACTATTCGTATCAAGATCGAGAAGGTATAGGAGTAGGCACTTTTTAAAATTCTTCAGGGACGTTGAGCGAGGCATGGTGGAAATAGCACGCGGTAATTTATTCCAATAATGCGAGGCGTTCACGTAAAAAGCGTTTTGCAAAGACGATGTGTGATATTTGGGAACTATAAGGTCTCCAGTCTGGAGGCGAACGGATCTCTGAAGACTTGTATTGCATACTTCAACGATGTTTTTAGCCAGATACAAAGGTTTATGGGTTTGAAGGATCTGATACAGAGAGCTAGCTAGAAAGTACTCTCGTCGAGCTTTTACCGTGAGCCACCCTAGGCGCTTGCGATAGGGGGTAACATGATCTCTCCAAGGGATATTTCCAAACACGAAGCGAGTACACGCGTTTTGAGCCCGCTGGAGCCTGAGGTTTTGACCCTCGGTTAGATCATGATAAACAAGGCAGGCATAGTCAAAGTAAGGGAGGATGAGTGATTGAGCGAGTGATTTGCGGAGAGAAAATGAGAGGGCATGTTGATGGGGACGCAGTTGACGGAGAGTGCCAAAGACGCGCTGACAAATAGACGATACTTGTTTCTGCCAGTTAAGATCGGAAGTAAGCCAAATTCCAAGGTTCTTAGTTTCGGTCACAAAGTCAATTGAAGTGCCACCAATTTTAATGGGTGATAGGTCATCTATATTCAAGAGACGGAGGTTTTCATTGCTACCAAGGATCATAACTTTTGTCTTCTTGAGATTCATGCTAAGTCCATTCATGATGGCCCATGCCTGGATCGCGTTAGAATCTTTCTCAACCAATTTGAGAGCTTCCTTGAGCTCGTACCGGTGGCAACTTCTGTAAATCTGGGTATCATCGACGTAAATCATGTGCCGTGTATAGCACAGAACTTTCGGCAGGTCATTGATGAAGATGGAGAACAAGAGGGGACCCAGGACTGAGCCTTGGGGGACCCCTGCAGTTGTATTTAGCCAGTCTGATACCGTTCCACCATCATCAATGACTGCTTGGCAGCGGTCTGCAAGATACGACAGAAACCACCGTGTAGTATGATCACTCACATTGAAGGAACGGAGTTTTTGGATTAAAATTTGATGCGGAATTTTGTCGAAAGCTTTGGAAAAGTCGAAAAGTACGAGAATCGTGTACATTGACTGGTCTATTCCCTTGCGCACATCATCTAGGACCCCTAGCAAAGCAGTCTGAGTGCTGTGACCCTCTCGGAAACCAGCTTGACAAGGGTCAAGAAGTTCATAATCTTCGATAAATTGTTTCAGCTGGTCTGAGACTACCTTTTCAAGAATTTTTGAGCACTCAGAAAGCTTTGCTATGGGTCTCAGGTCCGATAAGTCTATGAGATTATTCGTTTTAGGAATAGGAGTAATAAGTGTGCGCTTCCAGAGTTCAGGAAAAGACGCATACTCAATACTTGAATTGAAAATATCAGTGAGGGGTTCAAGAATGATTGGACAGGACGTGAGCAGATTCCGGACCGTGAAATGATCAATGCCAGAACTTTTTGATTTTAGCGAGCGAATGATACTCAGGATGTCGTTTTGGTTGGTTGGTGACAGTGAAAATGAGGGAATGTTGATATGAGGTTGGTGACTGAGTTGATGGTAATGATAGTGATTCAGGGGCGTGGGAGGAGGGTTGGAAATAGAGGCGAAATGGGCATTAATTGCTTCAGGAGAGAAGGTTCGGAAAGGAGAGAGGGAACGGGAGTTGACTATGCCTAGTCCGTTGAGGGTACTCCATAGCCTGTTGGAGCTCTGAGAAATGGCAATTTGGGACGAGTAATATTGGTTCTTGGCCTTTCGTAGTAGTTTCTGGACTTGGGATCTGAGTGCTCGGTATCGTTGTTTTAGTACAGGACACTCAGTATTACGCGCCTTCTTATAAAGGGAGTCACGTTCTTTCATTAAAGTACGAATATCGTTGTTAACCCAAGGTTTATTTCGAGCGGTAATGGTATATGTTTTAAAAGGAGCTGATTGGTCGAGGCAGAAGTGATTGACTGGTTGAAAATGGCTACTTTGTTGTAAAGACTTGCATTTGATGGGAAAGAAGCAAAGTTGAGTGACAAATCATCGAGATAACGTTCCAGACTGAAATTTTCAAAGTTCCTCCTAGTTACAAGTTTTGGCTCTCTCGTGGTCTTCGTGAATTGGAATTTGAGATCAATCCGGTCATGTCCGATTGAAAAAGGTGCATCTGACTTAGAGTAGTCAACAACATCATCAAGCGAGCTAACAATGAATAAGTCGATCCATGTGTGAGAGGACTGTCTCTCAGCATTCAAAGTGTGATGCGTGGGATCAGATGGAACCAAGTGAAGTGAGTAATCACGTAAGGCTTTATGGACGTATTCAGATTTGAAATCGTTTATGGCCATGTTACAGTTTAGATCACCTGTAATGACAACTTTAGGATATTTAGGAAGTAAAGTAGACAAGACCTCGAAAAATTCATTAGGGAGACGCGCATCAGGGGGCCTGTAAATAACGGAAAAAAGTAAGGTATCGTTGCGGTCTTGGATCTCACAGATCATAAATTCAGGAAAATTCTTGCGCGAGGAGTCCGATTTTACGAGAACTTTAAAATTGATTGTTTCAGCAAAATAGATAGCTATTCCACCACCCGAGCGGCCCACTCTGTCGTTCCGGACGATTGTAAAATTGTCTACTCCAACACTTGTATCAGTATCGAGTTCGTTGAGGTGACTCTCAGTTATAGCAAAGACATCAAAAGAATTATCACAGAGAAAAGCTTCAACATTATCACGGTATTTCACAAGACTATAAATATTAACATGAGAGATCCTCAAACTAGGTACAGTATTCGCGTGCAGCTGCTCGTCAAACCATTTTCTGTATGTCCAAAGCGGACGTAATTGAGATTCTGTCTGACTGAGCATTCTTACGTACAAAAATTGATCCATTCCTTACCCATATTCTTTCATACCCACGGGACTTGGCAGCGGCGCGAGCTTTGCCAAGAAGCTTATTCGCTCCGCTCAAGTTGTCTTAGGGCGCCTCTTATGGCCAACCCGCGCATTAAACAACGGGGGCTCGCGCGCATGGCTGCACATACATGCACACACACACAAGCACGTTAAGCCTAAAAACATCACAGCATATGCAATTGATCCAGCCAACATCTAATTCATGACAGACTCGGTATACTGTACAGTCTCATTACACTTTGATCGCCAAAAGATACACTACAGGTCGAGTCCACTCGATCACGCAATACACCCGCGTGAAACACGTCACAACACGATCCCGTGACGACGAAGTGGAGCCGGGCCGATGGCTGCATCAGCACAAGTCAAGCGTGCTTTCGTTGTGTTGGGTGAATATGAGAGACTCACTGCTCGCACTGCAACGAGTCAATTCCATAGAGATATAATTTGGTGTTATATCTCTATGGTAAATCCTCACCACCGACAGTGTGTATTCGGAACTCTAGTATAGTGATTGACCTATATTGACGGAGTCATGATGTTGATCTAATGAGAAGTATTCAGATAGCATCAGCAGACGCCAGTCGACGCTGGAGCTCTATACCTATATATATGACTCGCCACGGCTGCCTCCGTCGCTGGCCCCCGTGTTTTCGTGTGACATTTGGCCACTATGAGCGCTACAGTCGGAATTTTTGCCGCCAAATAATGGTGATCTGAGCGAATAGACCTGCGGTGGCAGATATTCATTTAGGAAAAGTTTACGTTGAAGGCGATCGGCTAACTCAGGAAAAATTTCGGCCGCTGGTAGGTCACCGTGGGAGAGTTTGAGACGCATAATTTCATTACGGACTTGGGACGATTTACATCTAACAAATAAAGTGAAAAGTTGTTGACCGGGAGACGCGCTTGCCTCATCAGCACTCGAAATCGTCTGATTCCGCCGGGTAATTCTCAGTACATCGGATAAAAATTTCTGCGACTTGATTTTAAGGAATATGCGTTCAACAATTTCATTATCAGAGAGAGTGGTCTCTTGCGGCAAACCTGATATGATTATGTCAGCATTAGATTCTTGACCCGTAACAGGCGTGCCCCCTTTTTTCAGATTTTCCATTTCAAGATAAACTTGGGCCAATTTAGCTTCAAGATCCTTCAGTCGGGTCTCCTGCCCTTGAATCATTGTGGTGAAGGTAGTAATTTGCGACTCGATTGCAGCGATGCGACTAGTATTTTGTGCATTTTGATCTACGATTGTCAAAAGGTTGTGAAAAATTGCATTCATTTTCTGATCAGAGTCGAGTTCAGCAAATTTGGCTAGTGTTTCATCTCTAGTCAAAGGTTGAGCAGAAGATTGTACTGGAGCGACTTGTTGAGAGATAGCATTATTTGATTTAGGCATTGTACTGGATGAGTGAGACATAGCTGAATGAGACTGAGACGCTGCCGGGTTAAACGTGAAGTTGGTGGGCTGAAAAGTGAATAAAGGAGTGCCCGGCGTGCCACTATCAGAACTGAGCATGTTATCAGCACCGGCTGCTCTACAATTTATGTCCACTCTTGTGCGATTAAATGTATTGACGCAGCACCGACGAGCACCAGAAGTTCTTATGTATGCCCGAGCACAGCCTGTATGAAATACTGCATTACACTCTTCACAATAAAATAGTTTGTCTCTCACATTCCCGTTGCATCTCTCGCATGTAGGCATCCGACTTATATGGCAGGGCCAATGGTACTTATCTATTATGGCGATTATTATAAATACAGTATTCGGGATACTGCTACTGGATGATGTTGTGCATCTGTCACGCTTATAGAAGCAGACGACTAGCCTTCAGTGGCGTCGATAGCAAAATTGCGCCAGGCATGCGCAGTGGCATTGGTATGCGTACCGGCTGACGACGAGGGTCCAGTGGCGTCGGCAGCAAATTTGCTTCGGGCAGGATCCAGTGGCGTCGGCAGCAAATTTGCATCGGGCATGCGCAGTAGCGTTGATTCGGGCGCCAGAAATGTCTGCTTACTCGGAAAGAGTATTGAATGAGTTTTTCAGGGTTGGATATTTCTCCCAGGCTCGAGATGGGAGCCAGGCAGTGTATGCTCCAAGGACGAGAGCCTGCAGGAGAAGTCCACCCTGTGAAAATTATCCACTCGGGACAGTGAATTACTGGTTAATAATAGGATCTCTGGGGAGCGATATCAAGTACGTGTGTTCTCAACTCACCAGCGCCGCAGAGAGAGAGAGAGAGAGAGAGAGAGAGAGAGAGAGAGAGAGAGAGAGAGAGAGAGAGAGAGAGAGAGAGAGAGAGAGAGAGAGAGAGAGAAAACAGAAAAGGTCCAAATGGTTCCAGGAGGAATATGATGGACTGAAGAGGAAAGTAAGAAGAGAGAAGATCGAAGAAAGAAGAAAGCAGAATGAAGAGATGGAAGAAGATCGAAGGAGGAGAAACAACCCCTGCGAGTCGTGAGAAGAGGGACGCTCGATCCTGAGCGCGAGGCGCCACCGGTCCTGAAGTAATGCTCACGCGGTGCCGGGTCCGGATTGGTAAGTTGGTGGATCTCTCCCTTGTCCGATGGCCAGCGCCAAAGGGGAAGGGAGAGAGGGTTTATCTGGTACGGATGGCCGCATCGATGCGGAATCCAGCCCGGAAGCCTTGAGAAGTATCGGCCAGGCGTAATTGTCCGTCCGGAACCTCTCTGTGGCTACGTCGCAGCGTATTCACCCTACAACCACCTAGAAAAAAAAAAAAAAGAGATAGATAGATAGATAGATAGATGTCCTTTATTCGTCCGAAGACAAAAAATACAGTTGCATACACCTACATATGCCCGTTAAAATGTAATAACACGTATAAGAATGAATATAATATATGTACAACAAAAATAAAGAGAGAGAGAGAGACCCCGTAGGGGGCTTTGGGTGTGACCTTAGGGTTGCACTTGGAGCTTGAGGGAGTGACGCCCCTCCGGACCCGAGTCCTACACTTACACTAACACACACACTACACTCTACACGCACCATACTTACGCTTCCTCAAGCATTACACAGACATACCAACATTATACAGAACACGCATCACACAACACACCACACCCGTGCTGGTCTGGTCCGGGGTCGGCCAGCATGCGATTCCAGGCCCTGGAAAAAAGAAGAAAGAAGAAGATGTCCAGCATTGACGGCAAGAATTCCCCAAGTAAAGCGGGGCCCCATTCGGATCTTGGGGGGGGGGGGGCCAACGATGCAAAGCGCGCTACCAGTGGCACACTTGGCTGGTGGACTCACGCGTAAAGCTACAAGCGATGGAAATACGCCTCTGGCGAAGATAGTTGGAGGAAAGGACCAACACCAGAAAGGAGTAGACCTCACCCCGAACAGCAGGAAGAGAAAGGGTCTGGGTGAGGAAGTAGATAAGCGAACGCTGAAGCAATCGAAGCTCACATCCTTGAGCCAAAAAGAGAAGAACGCGAAGGTTGCTGCAGAAGCGCAAGCGGCGGCAGACAAGCTGATGAAGATCAACCCCGCGATCAAGATCCAGCTTACGCAAGACAAGAACAAAGGAGACGATACCGCCGATTCCAGCTCGGATTCAGGGGACTCTAACGCCACCACGGAGTCCCAGAACTTGGTCATAGGGATAGCCGAGTCTGTCTCCAACATCTCAGAAGGAACTCAGGGCGACATGGCAGAGCTCAAGAAGATTGGCCACGCTCTCGAAGGCCTACTTGCGGCAGACAAAGGGAAGAGAGCAGCTTCCGAGACGGCACTTCTCGAAGCGGAGAAGACCCTAAAAATGAAGAGGAGTGCACAGCCCTCTGGGCCAGCCGCGTCGGGAAGCGGCACACAGGGAAGGGGGGCGAATAAACCGGAATCGCGACAAGGGAAACAGCACGATACGAAGAGGACGCGACGCGGACATCCATCGGGAGCCCTCGAAACACCGCGCTCGACATCGACTCCTAATAGGCCCAAGCAGGACGGGCCTTGGCAGGAAGTGGTCTCTAAGAGAAATACGAAGAGGGCAAAGAAAAGCGGTCGATCAAGTGACACCGCTGGAAAGAAGGCAAAGATGAAGCCAAGAAGAGCGAAATCCGACGCCGTTCTCGTCACGGCAAACCAAGGTGGGTTAAGCTACGCAGATATGCTGCGCAAGATAAAAACGGATGACCTTAATGAAGAAGTGGGCTCTAAAGTCACGGGCATCCGCAAGACACAGGAAGGACAAATCCTCATTGAACTGAGGAAGGGCACCGACACTGCAGCCATCAAAGCGGCTCTGACACCAGTCATCGGGCAAGAAGGGGCCGTCCACTGCCTCGCAAATAGCATGACCCTCGAGGTCCTCGGAGTCGACTACGATGTCGACAAAACTAAAGTGCAGAAGGACCTCGCGAAGGCCCTACCAGAAAACGAAGATGGAGCCATAATAGTCAAGAGCCTGCGAAACGGCTCCCGAGGCACCCAAACAGCGGTTGTGTCTATCCCAGCGAGGCTCGCTCACCGCCTCCTGGACTGGAAAGAACCCAAGGTGGGATGGAGCAGAGTGAGAATCCATGAGAAGGGAGGCATCCCACGCTACTATGACTGCCTAGAGTATGGCCACAAGGCCTCAGGCTGCAAAAAAGAGAAGGCAGAGGAACGTCAACCGAAACTCTGCTTCCAGTGCAGTGGACCAGGACACCTCGCCGCTACCTGTGAAGAGAAACCAAAATGCCTCAGCTGCGTGGCTATCGGAACCAGATCTGACCACAGGTCAGGCTCCAGCAGTTGCGCAGCCTACCAAAACGCGAGGGCGACATATAGACGCAGGGGGGGAAGAAATGGCTAACTTCATCCAAGCCAACCTCAGGAGAAGCGGGGACGCTTGTGACCTCCTACAGACTGCCGCCAAAGAAGGGGGTATCGATGTTCTGATCATCTCCGAACCGCCTCGGAAGCACGAACTTTCCCGTTCCACATTCGATCACTGGGGGACCGCTGTAATTCAGATCACGAATCCCGCGATCCGCGAGACTGAACCAGCTGTTAGTGGCCGTGGTTATGCTCGAAAGACCATAGGGGGCACAGCTGTATACAGCTGCTACTACTCGCCGTCGCTCAAGACGCACGAATTTGAAGACGAGCTCCACGACCTAGAAGAGGATGTGAGGCAATGGGGGGGACCCAGCTATAATCGCGGGAGATTTCAACTCCAAGGAACCGACTTGGAGCGGGGGGCCGCGCGATAGACGGGGGGTAATACTCGCTGATGCCATGGAGGCATTGGGATTAGTGCTCGCGAACGAGACGGGGGTTATCACCTATTACCGGCACGACACTCGGTCCCGGGAGGGAGGTTCATCATCGGTCCTCGACCTGACGTTCATGAGCCCGTCGCTCATGGGACGTATGACATCGTGGGAAGTTCTGGACACGGAAACACTGAGTGACCATCGACATATTCGGTTTCGACTTAGGACTGACGGACAGAGACAGACGACACGCAGACCGCGACCAACGGGGTGGCAGGTACGGAAGCTGGACGAGGGAAAATTCCGGGAATCGATAGAAACAGTCGAAGATCTCCCGATGAACTCCGCCTCGGACGAGGCTGTGGAGATGGTAACATCTGCCATCACGAGAGCTTGCGACGCGTCGATGCCTCGCAGGACAACACCATGTTTCTGGAGGAAACCAGAGTACTGGATCACCAATGAGATCAAGGCTCTACGAAGAACGAGCAACAAGAAAAGGAGGACCGCATGGCGATCAAGGAAGCTGCAACGACCATCACTGGCGGAAGATGACAGAGCGTACAAAGAAGCAAAGAAGGCTCTCGTTCTAGCCATCCGGAGGAGCAAAGAGAAGTGCTGGGGTGAACTGTGCGACATGGTTAACGAAGACCCCTGGGGCACGCCATACCGCGTGGTCATGTCAAAGGTCCGACTCCGGAAGGGCAACCCAGCACCGACCGATGCAGCAACATTGCGCACCATCGTGGAAGACCTCTTCCCAGCAGGAGAACCCAGAGTTACATTCCCTACGGAGAGCGAAGACCCCATCCCGCTCTTCACTATGCAAGAGCTACTCATAGCGGCGAAGAGAATGCCGAACGACAAGGCCCCTGGCCTGGATGGCATCCCAAACGAGGCTCTGAAACTGGTCTTCAAATACAAGCCAGATCATATCCTCGACCTCTTCAACATCTGTCTGAGCGCGGGAACTTTCCCGGACAAGTGGAAACGCCAGAAGCTGGTCCTGATACCTAAGGGTCAAGGAGGTCAACGCCCTCTCAGCATGCTCGACAATATCGGGAAAATGTACGAGAGGATGGTGCTCAACAGGGTGGAAAAAGCCTACGAAGAAGGCGGTGGGCTATCACCAATGCAGTTCGGGTTCCGGAAGGGACGGAGCACTGTGCACGCGATCGAGGCGGTCCAAGAACGGGTTCAAGCGTCGGTAGGGAACCCATACCAAGGAAAAGGAGGATTCTGTGCCATCATTGCGTTGGACATAAAGAACGCATTCAACTGCACGAGCTGGGAGCGAGTCTATCAATCCCAAGCAGGTAAAGTTGCCCCCCTATCTACTAGCCGTCACGAGTGACTACCTGCGGAACAGGACCCTCGTGTACGACACCGACGAGGGACAAGAGATTCGGATACTGTCCGCCGGAATCGGACAGGGATCGGTCTCCGGGCCGTTCAACTGGAACAGCCAGTATGACAGCTTACTGTCTATCGAACTGCCAGAAGGAGTGATAATAGTGGCTTTCGCGGACGACGCGGGACTCATAGTATGGGCTGACAACAAGGAACTCTTGGGTAGACGCGCGAACGAAGCGCTGGCCCGAGTCTACGAGTGGATGATTAGCAGGCTTCTGGAGCTCACTGTCAAGAAGTGCGAAGCAATCGTGGTCACAAGGCGTAGGAAGTTTGACTTACCCCGGTTTTATATCAACGGGCAAGAGATTCCACGGAAGACAGAGCTGAAATACCTTGGTGTATGGCTCGACGACAAGTGGTCGTTCAAGAAGCACATCCAGGAAGCCGCCCAGAAGGCGAGCAGGATCGGTGCGGCGCTCCAGCGGCTTATGCCGAATATCGGAGGACCCAACTATTCATTTTCGGGCAAAAGGTGTTTCAAAGTTCACGAGTTCTGGCAAATCAAAATTCATTTTCAGTACATAGTAAAACGAGTCGTGAGTAGTTTGTATAAAAACAACTAAATATTTCTGATTAATTGAAATCTAGTAAGCTTTGAGTTTCAAATCTTATCACGTGATGGTTTTACGATTTGAAACTGCACTCTCATTCCCAGAAAAAGTTTGCAAAGGCAACTAGTGCTCGTGAACATAATCAGGAGTCTGCAAGCTGAGAACTCTGCACAGTAAGTTGTCGACTGAGTTGCGCATTTGATTGTTTTCATTCATGTTTATATCAATTCTAACAATAGTCGCCGGACATCACTGCACGCGACCATATTATGAATATTATTGTAATAAGGGAAGAACAAAATGCAAAATATTATACAGTTTCTCATTTTAATCATTCTTCAGGTATTACAGATACTGAATGTATTGATTATTCGTTCCAACGTTTGCAATTGGGAATGATCAAACCAACTCTTCAGTTTGTGCAATCTCAACCTTTGCCAAATTATTCTTTCCCCTACTTATGCTTCGTACACCTGGAAAAATGTATGAAATGGGAATGTATCTACGTTGAAAGAGGGTAATCTGATCCTCATTCAAACGATTGGCCTTAAAAAATTCTCCCCTCTAGACATTATTCCCATCAATACTTGAATGTATTCACGTTGGGAGAGGGTATCCTGATCCTCATTCCAACCATTGACTTCGAACAATCTTCCCCCTCCACACGTTATTCCTATCTCTACTATGTCTTACACAAAAGGAAGATTGTATGGAACAATTATTATATTATTCACATTGTCACCATTAACAGTGATCACTACTCCAAGAAGCGATTCATTACATCTCCAAGAGCTTCATATAACATCGACCTCGAAAGTTCTTTGTCTCCTAGAAAGGTAGGGGAACAGTAGCATCGCAGGTAATGTTTCATCAAATTCATACGTAAGGGTGGATTTAGATGGTGAGAAAAAACGAGAGCGAAGTAGAAAAAACGACACCGGCAGCTAACCCGATTGGTCGATGGTGTCGTTTTTTTGCCTCCCACTGCTTTTTCCCTCGCCGTGTAAATTCGGACTAAAATGTGAATTATCCAAGTTTTGATTGATCTTATTCAAAATCCATGTTTTCGTCGTACTTGTGATCAGGGTTTGATCCGAAAATAAAATATTTTCGGTGCAACGGTATATTGTTTGGTTTCGTATCGGTCACGTAAGCCCGATCCAAAACATAATCAATTTCGTATCGAAGGTCCGAAACGAAACTCAATTAGTGTGGAATTATGTTTCGGTGCACCGAAACCAAAGTACATTTTGGTTCTTGTGCCAAAATCCGAACCGAAACAATTCTTAATTTCGGGTCAAGGATCCGAAACGAAATATTACGTATCGAGAATATCATGTTTCGGTTCGCATTTCGGGTCAAAACCGAAACTCAAATCGAATCGAAATTGAGTTTTGTATCATGAGACGAAACTGAATGAATTGAAAATCTGCTCAATGTCCTCCTAGGGTTGTATTAGACAAGAAAGGTCACGGAAAGAGTGAAGAATTCACAATTATTACCGTAAACCGGGGTGAATGTGGCCACTTTAGACTTTAGACCTTCTGATCGAATTCTC
This sequence comes from Eretmocerus hayati, assembly GCA_029851415.1. Taxonomy (NCBI): domain Eukaryota; kingdom Metazoa; phylum Arthropoda; class Insecta; order Hymenoptera; family Aphelinidae; genus Eretmocerus; species Eretmocerus hayati. The sequence goes on from CM056743.1 coordinate 50,411,641, forward strand.
GTTGCGATTTTTCGAACAAACCTATATGTATCTTGGGTCATTCGACGCGTCTTGGCGTTTCCTTCAGAACGCTGACTTCAGGGTTTCATTTCAACCATTTGCTCTCTTGAAAAGTGTGAAAAACAGGGTGGCCACATTCACCCCGGCATCCGGGGTGAATGTGGCCACCCTCATTGAGCACCGCAATTATAATGGTCTGAGGGAATCCCTACTCCGATGCCTGGTGTTTGAAACAAAATGAGGCTAACACATCTCTTAGCTCATCTAATTACGAAGAGATTATTGTTGGATTCACCTCGATAGCTCAAAAATCTGAGTCAAGCGGCCAATTTGAAATTTATCAACTACATTGGTGTCTCAAGCACGGTTGTGTCTCGAGTGGCGTCTGGTTTGATTTTGGACACTTTGACGCTTCTAGTTGAGTTTCATTGCAATTTTTCGACCAAACCTATATGTATCTGTACTCATTCGACGCGTCTTGACGTCACCTCCAAAATGCTGTTTTTGGAAATCTCTTCCACTCGTTTGCTTTTCCGAGAGTTGTAAGAAACAAAGTGATCACATTCACCCCGGTATAGCCGAGAAATTACAAGTTCTCGTTCAAGTGGTCGTTCTAAATAACTTTCGCATCGAAATTCAATCGGCAATAGTAATTCAGAGGACGTCATTACCTACTAAGAAAAAATCATTGGAAAGAGATAAAAGTGGATCTACTGGGTTGTTCACGTAAATTTTTGCATCATGAAATGTTTACTTGACAATTTTCACTTCATTCCAATGAAAAAAAGGGTAAATGGAATCTGTCTCATCACAAATAAGCTGGCATATTTTTGAAGAAGAGATTCTAAGCTTCAAAATGCGCTTTTGCACGTCTTTCTAGGTGGTATAGCATCGGAGTTACGACTATTACAATCTCTTTCCGAAAAAGTGGTCACATTCCCCCCTGTGGCCACATTCACCCCGGTTTACGGTATTCAAGTCATTGTATTGCCGATGTCACACTGGACATGGTTCTACCTTTCAAGCCGTGTTCATGGGTCCCTGTACACGCTTTGCTTCCAGAAGCGCGCACTCTCTCTCCAAGTAAAAAAGATTCATAAGGACGTTATAAACTCATTATGAAGTGACTTTATAAAGAGTTTATAATTCGTGAACTTATAAAAATTTTATAAAAAATCGTATAAGGTCGTATCAAGTCTCACTCACTTGAATAGCCGCAACAGGACCCCAGAGCGCACCCGGCATATTTATCGCGACGCCCGATGACCTGGGGCTGAGAAATTCGCAACGACGGCCGTTATGACTCGTCGATTCGCTGCGACCAACGATGACGATGACGATATCACGAGCACTCTTGTGTCTTCGTGATTCCAATCATCACAGAATTTTAGAATTATGCTCACTAACCTGGAAAAGAAAACGAGAAAAACCACAAAGTACTCATGTTTTCTTCATCCGTAGAGAATTCTTCCAGCGGTCATAAGCAAATCATGAGATTTGCGAGGAGCACAAAATTTGTTAATGAAAAAACAACAGTATCTTTTTATCTACATTGAAGGCGGCGAGCCATCAATGGAAACAATCATTATAGCTACGAGAAACTATACGGTACTTATCTGAATTTTTTCAAGCTACTTCTCTTGAAATTGTTGCGCCGGCTTCCATCTCATTTTTTTTGAGATTTTGTGCGAAAGAAAGAATACAAAGGGAGGCCCTAGTGTTGTGATGCAAGTTGTTGACAAAGTTCAACTGACTGAACTTGGCACGCGTTTAATGAGGCATATGCAGAAGTGCAGACGAGTGATAGTTTCAGTCAGTTGAACTTTGTCAACAATTTGCATCACAACACTAGGGCCTCCCTTTGCAGTCTTTCTTTCGCACAAAATCTCAAAAAAAAAATGAGACGGAAGCCGGCGCAACAATTTCAAGAGAAGTAGCTTGAAAAAATTCAGATAAGTACCGTATAGTTTCTCGTAGCTATAATGATTGTTTCCATTGATGGCTCGCTGACTTCAATGTAGATAATCTTAAAGATACTGTTGTTCTTTCATTAACAAATTCTGTGCTCCTCGCAAATCTCATGATTTGCTTATGACCGCTGAAAGAATTCGCTACGGGTGAAGAAAACATGAGTACTTTTTGGTTTTTCTCGTTTTCTTTCCCAGGTTCATGAGCATAATTCTGAAATTCTGTGATGATTGGAATCACGAGCACACAAGAGTGCTCGTGATATCGTCATCGTCGTCGTTGGTCGCAGCGAATCGACGAGCCATAACGGCCGTCGTTGCGAATTTCTCAGCACCAGGTCATCGGGCGTCGCGATAAATATGCCGGGTGCGCTCTGGGGTCCTGTTGCGGCTATTCAAGTGAGACTTGATACGACCTTATACGATTTTTTTATAAAATTTTTATAAGTTCACGAATTATAAACTCTTTATAAAGTCACTTTATAACGAGTTAATAACGTCCTTATAAATCTTTTTTACTTGGGTCGGCATCTCAAAAAACGTTTAGTCGAAACTCTAATACTCCCGTATTTTGATTATGTGTGTACGGTTTATAATGACGTCAGTGAAGGCCAAAACCTCAAACTCCACCGACTCTTAAATGCTTGCGTCCGCTTCGTGTACGGTGACATACCCTGGGGATCCCCAGTGACGCTTTACCGCCTCACCCTGGGCTGGCTTACTGAAGAAGATAGGCGAGATTTACTCATACCGTCTCTTGCATTCAACATCATCTCAACTAAAGAGCCATCATACCTCGGTAACTTTTTTTGCTGCAGAATTGATGTCCCGTCACTTCGAATATCTACTCGTCATACTCCCCTACCACTCTTTTATGCCACATCACGGACTGACACCTTAGCCAACTCCTTCCACATCACCGCACATAATTGTATCAATTCTCGAGCACCGGAGACGGTGTTCGATATCAAACTTGCGGATAGTTTCAAACGAAAGATGCGAGACGAGCTGCTTCTTAAAGAAGCAAAAAACTGGTGTATTAGAGCAGGTCGAGACCATTTTACCTTGAACACTCTGCCAAATGATGACGCATTTATAAAGCTACTGAAGCGAGCTGTAGCTTTAATTGTGATAATTGTTGACTGATTCATATTTTTTCTGAGCAGTAAATTAGTACTTTGAATCATAACCTCTCTTTCTCGTTTCTCTCACGTCAACTTAGTTTTGTTATTATTATATTAACCTAAAATGTACTCTGATTATGCTCGCTAAAATAATATGTTCAGTAAGGAAATCTTGAAGAAGCTATACCACATGTAATTAACCTACAGAATGTTGAATTATCTTTGTACGACTTGAACTTATTACTTAAAATTATTAATTTGATCATGCTGTAATTGATATCTGTGTATATCGTTTCAGGTCTACATAGGGTTTCACCACATAGATCCAATAAAGTTTTCAATCAATCAATCAATACGAAATAATGTGTACATTTGAGGTGCAATAATATGTAATCCTCCAACTCGAAACGGAATAGCCGATCTGAATTCAGTTTCCAAGCGAAAACGATATTTGATGAGAAACTACTTTCGCAGAGCTAACCTGAAGTGAAACGGGAGCAAACGATAATGTTTCGTTGCACCGAGACATAATTCTAGGTACATAAAGTTTCGTTCTGGATCTTCGAGCCGAAACTCAAATAGTTTTGGTTCAAATCTTCTTCCTTGGCACGAAACTTAACCCGAAACGAAATTTGAGATAATCTCGGTGCACCGAAACATGAATCGCCGTTGATAGCTTTCCGTTTCGTGTCACTGAAACAGAAATTGACCTCAGTTTCGGGTCATATATGTAAATATATTTAGGTCCTAATACGAAACTAATGTCGAATTATGTTTCGGTGCACCAAAATAATCCTCGATACGAATAATTTCGTGTCGGATCATTGTCCCAAAATTCAATTTCGTTTCGGATCGGATTTCGGTTTTAGTCCGAAACGAAATCCGAACCGAAACTAAAATTGGCTTTCATGATCCAAAACGAGACGAAATATTTAGTGTCGTGCAAAACCATGCTTGTGATTCGCATTTCCATTAATAATGGAAAATCAAGTCATATATGAGTAGTTTCCAATCAAAAGCGACTTACGAAAAAGGGTCATGTCTCAGATCCTTTTTTAAACATTTTCATTCAATTCTATGGTACAAGATCTGAACTTCCCACCACCAATGGGGTCCGGAACAATTTTTTTGGTCCCATGGCGAGAATTTTCGAAAATGGAGTGAAATACATTCTTCTGAAATTTTAGCAGCTCTTTTTCACTAAAATGCGAATAAGTCGAGTTTGCTCACAGACAGAGACATGCGGTTTGTGACATTCGAAAGGTCTTCTGAAAACCTATCGAAATCGTTTACTGAAATAGTACATTTCGATACAAGGGCGTAAAACGTTTTATTCGCGTCCGAGTGATGGGTTTCCGGCCCGAGCCGCAGGCGAGGGTCGGAATCATTACGAGGATGCGAATAATAGGTTTTACGCCCGTGTATCTAACTATACTTTTCGATAAACTGTGAGTAAAAGTCGACAAACTGTGCGCAAAGTGCACTTTTACGCACAGTGTATCGAAAAGTATAGTTAGATACACGGGCGTAAAACCTATTATTCGCATCCTCGTGATGATTCCGACCCTCGCCTGCGGCTCGGGCCGGAAACCCATCACTCGGATGCGAATAAAATATTTTACGCCCTTGTATCGAAATGTACTATTCTAAAATAGTATATTAAGCTACAAGGGCGCCAAAAGATATTCGTGCACGAGTCGCTTACGATATTTTTTGTTATTTCTGTAAGCAAAAATGTAACCCGCCCTCACAACAGTGAACGCTGCGAAAATCGGTCGGGAACTCGTGCGTAAAATTTCTTTGCGCCCTTGTTGCTTAATGTACTATTTCGATACACTGTGCGTAAAAGTGCACTTTGCGCACAGTTTGTCGACTTTTACTCACAGTTTATCGAAAAAAATAGTTAGCTTGTATCGAAATGTACTATTTGCGCACACTTGATCTAAGATAATGCTCGAATCCGCTATTTAAGACGCACACTCGCGTCTAAATAGCCATTTTTGTGCACAGAATAACAAAAAAATATTTTGGAAACCAAATCATTGTTGGAATACGGTAACAACTATTGTGGAAAGGTCTATTTCCTCTGCCAAGAGTATCGTCATCCGAAGGAAATGTCCCAAGATGATTTATTACGTGATCTACCACTAAATTCCGTTTTTGAGTAATTACAGCTCAATTAAGCAATACATCCCGTAATCTATCATCTCAAGACATTTTCATGGGATGACAATAATCTTGGCAGAGGAAATAGACCTTTCCACAATAGTTGTTACCGTATCCCAACAATAATTTGGTTTCTAAAATTTTTTTTAAGAAAATTTTTTTAGCGCCCCCCACCGAATTTTCACCACCTACCGGAGTAAACGCGTCATGTTTGGCATCGTTCAAAGTACTCTCAAAAAAATTTTCAAAAGGATACGAATTCATGCCTTTGAGTTATTGCATTTTCTTATTTTTCATCAAATTGTCGCTTTTTGGTACTCTATGCGAAATTTTGAGCACCATAGCATTCTGTTCTGATAGAATATGTTGTGTTCCATATATCCCATCAAGCCCCATCTCAAAAGACCCATTCGGAGCAAAGTCGTGAAGCTTTTACCAATTTCAGAATGCCAATCTCAATTTTTGACTCCAAACTGGAAATTCGCATAGCTCCGATGCAAAGTCGATCTGGACTAAACAAAAAAACACGTGTTACCTTATTTCAGCTCTAGAATCATATACTTCAACGCGGAGGGAATCTAATTTTTCTACCTCACTTCATTGGACGGTCTTCACTGGAATAGCCCAAAAATCAGATCATTTTACGTCAAAATCATGTGCCATGATATTTTTTTGATGAATTTATCCGCTAGACTAGAGCATGGCGAGACGAAACAAGGGTCAGCCGCAGTATCTCCATAATCACTCCCTGTAATACAAAGTTTTCTTTCCAACTCTTCACTTGGACAGGAAAGGTCGTAGACAGAACTTCAAAGAGAGAAAACTTTAGGTTTTGAAGAGATCTATAAGATCGTGTGAAAATTTTCGTGATCGGATCACTCCTGCCAAAGTTGTGAGTGATTGGTTGAAAGAGAAATTCTTTAGATATTTCATCGTTGACTTCGGGCACTTGGAAAGGGCGCAAGGAATGTTTTAAACACATAAATCGATAGATTTTTTTGGATCCTTGAGTTGCTCTCTTCAAAACTTCCGCGCAAGAACTATATTGAAGATATCACTCCTTCAATGAGACCCCTCTTGTTTCATCATTCATGGAATGAACTGTAGATAATGAGGACAGGGATAATTTAATGGATAACTGGATAATTTCAAATTTTGGGGGTTGGCGAGCGGAGTGAGAAGGGGGACCCCCCCTAGTATAGACATATACTCGAAATTCTCATGTTATAAATCGCAGCTCGGAAACGGTTGGACATTTTTAGGAGTCCTCCCCAGCTGTTTCCAGCGCCATCTCGCGGTCAAATTGGTTCATTGTAAATAGCTAACTCTCAAAACAATTTTGAATGGATATCGATTTAGAGCCACGTGCGGGGAATTTTCCCGCAGATTTAAAAAAAAGTTTCATTGAGATTGATGCAAAATTGAGTGAGGATAATTGGCAGTAGAGAAAGTGATGGTTTTAAAATTTTTTCCCAACTATAATCACTCAATTTTGAACCAATCTCAATTAAACTTTTCCTTTAATTTGCAGAAGAATTCCCCTCGCGTGGCTCTACGCTGCTATCTATTCAAAATTTTGATTAATTAATCATTTACAATATACCAATTTCCCGCAAGATTGCACCAAGGGCGCTATTTTCGAAAGGCTGGGGAGCACTCTTAAGTGCGGCTCTGGGTTTCAGTTTTTGGCGGTTAATGGAGGCTATTCCCAGGGTTTCGACCAAATCCGTGTTCCACAACCCGTAGGTGTTCCTCGTAAGTCCACTTTTGAGACTCATTCATTCTGTGGTCTCCGGGAGATTAACCATGAATACAAGCCATTAGGGAATCATTCTCTGAGTCGAAGAATATCATAGAAAAGACGGGAAAAATCGTCTGCAAAGAATGAACTTGAATCCGCCAGAACGCGGGGGATTCCCAGGCTGATTTTTTGCTTTATTCAAAAGTAAACTTGCAAGGAGAGGCACAACCTTGCAGGTCCTGGATTCGTCCCAAACTTTGGGAATCGTCTTATTTTGGTGAAAAATCAAAATATCTCGAAGGATTTAATCCCATGAGCCTCGTGTCCCAGTATACAGCAATGAAGATCGCATTGGTACTATATCTATTTGTACGACTTTTCAATATAAGCCTATATGGACAATGCTGATCTCCATAGCTATATCTCGGTATAGGAGGCCCATTGGATTGAACCCTTGGGAACACCTTCATTTTTCACCAAAACAAGATGATTCCCAAAGTTTCGGACAAATTTAGGACAAGGTTGGATCTCTCTTCGTTAGTCCACTATGACTCTGAACTACTCAATTGTCAAATTGGCACGGAGTTTAGGAAGTCTGCGTCGGACACCTCTTATATCAGGAATTCTACGGAATCGTTGGCTATTAGTGTACCATACAGTATTTCAATGAGATCGGGACTTTCACGCCCTAGAAGGATGTTTTTCAGATGGTTTCTATAGTTTCCAGGGTGGCACTTGATTGATTTTTTATGACACGTGCGTAGTGCTCTTTATATAAATAGAAGAATCGTCGAAAATCGTCTTTCGAAATTCTTCGGCCTCTGGAGAAAATAACATTGTCCCAAAAAATCTGAAAAAAATTTCATCTGACTCTTTAAACCTAATAGAATCATAAGAGATTTGTTCCAATAGGGACTCAGGTCTGTGGTCAGCACAGGGCTTCCATAAAAAGTGTAACTCACTTTTTGGAAAATACTCACCTCCTCCACTTTTTTGTATGCAAAAAAAATAGCATTTGAGCTAGGATGAATCGGGTGGTGAAAAATTGAAGAGTAAAAACAGACAATCAAAATGCTTCTTCGTTTGGCAGCGACACATCATTCTGGCCGAAGATCTGTGACGTTGAACTTGAAGAATTTGTCGCGCCCACCGCTCCAAAAAAGGACTCAAGCCTTCGTTACTCGAATAATGAGCAGATAACGCTCCCAAATCCTATTGCCCATTTTACTCTGACGTATGATAAATTACCATGCACTTCAATGAGGTGGCTATAACAATTGTTATTTAAGGGAGGAGCTCGGGAAACTTCTTCAGCTCCTGAAAGCTGATTTTTCCGGGTCGAAAAAGATGCACGTAACAGGTCTAAATTATAGCTGTCGACTTTGTATGTAGTTATCATTTTCACACTGCAAGCTTATCATAATCCAAGTGGCAAAGTTTTGGAAAAGCAAAAACTGCATCTACCTCCGACAACTCTGTGGACATAGGGAAGGTGAAACTTGAAGAGTTTGAGGAAAAAGGCTCAATTCTGGAAATGGAATTCGATTAGACGGGTGCAACAACATCTTTATCAACCATCATACTGCACTATTCACGATCCATCCATGTGAAAAGCCTCTAATAGCGACGAAAACGTAATAGACTATTTCCACCATATTGTTCTCAGAGGATTAACATCTTTCGAAAATGGTGGGCACAACTTTTTTCACATTTTAGAGGTACCAAAACACTATGGAATTGTTTTCAAAAGCGACAAGGAGGAAAAAATTTTTTTGTCGGATGGTCCAAAAGTTAAAGATTCGGTAGATTTCCTCATACATGTTATCGGCAAAGTCCGGAATGCAGGGAATCCGCGAATCGCCTAGGCAAACCGCGGATTGCCTGGCACGTATCCAGTAAAGTCCAGATTGGATACTCCATTCCGGGCTTCGCCCGTGCAAACCGCGGATTGGCTGTTCTCGCGCAGATAAGGTGCGCTTTGCCTACGAAGCCTGCAGGCAAAGTTGAATCAATGGACCGGGGGTTTCGAGTTTTGACTTTTGATGCATTTTGACGAGAGTGAATGATGAAAGTGAGAATTATGAAAGTGATGAACCATTCAACCTGAATTTCAGTCATCGTAACAATTTTTAAAACAGCCCCGCTGAAAATAATTCCGTGGGACCTCATGGGGTCCCACGGGGCTTCGTGAGACGTGACCCTGGAAAAATTTTCAATCTCGAAATTTGGCATTTGAGACGTGCAGCATATGAATTTCGGCCATATATCGTGGAAGTTAGCCGAGGTGAGTTAGCCGGGGTAAACTATTTTCCCACGTAAAATCTAACTGGGGCCTTGTCTACCGGGGGACCGATATGTCAGCCTCCGGGCACATCCACTAGACCCCTCTGCGGTATTTTCAGTCATCTCCGAGCATGCACAAGAAGAGAAACGCATGTTTTGTGGGTCATTACACGATTTTTTCCACAATTCGAGGACATCAAGTGGGAATAACACCTTGACAGGATTATGCCAACACCTAGAATTGATCAAATGATGTTGAAATATCAAATAACTACCTTTTCGCAGTATTTTTAGACTCTTGGGTGTATGTGCGAGGGAGAATTCACCCACTTTTTGTCCCAAACGTGAGGTTTTCCGATGGTTCCATCACATTGTACGAAGGAGAGACTATCGTAAGGACCTGTCTACCCAAGAAAACAATCAGGAGGGATATTTACAACGTATAACTATAATTTCCAACAGTTACCCCCCACCTCTGAGCATGCGGGAGCCTGTGTTGAGCTATTTCGTCCGTGAGAAGTTAGCCGGGGTAAATTATTTTCCCACGTAGAATTTATCTGGGGCCTTGTCCAACGGGGAAACTGATTTGTCAGCCTCCGGACACATCTGATAGACCCCTCGGCGGTATTTTCAATCATCTCCGAGCATGCACAAGATAGGAATCGCATGTTTTGTGGGTCATTACACAATTTTTTCCATAATTCGAGGACATAAAGTGGGAATAGCACCTGGACAGGATTGTATCCACACCTAGAATTGATCAAATGATAATTGAGCCTCAAATAAATACGCTTTTGCAGCATTTTTAGACTGCTGGGTGCATGCGCGAGTGAGAATTTACCCGCTTTTAATGCCAAACGCGGGATTTCCGATGGTTCCATCACATTATAAGAATGTAAGACTATTGTGAGGTCCTATCCACCCGAGGAAACAATCAGGGAGTATATTTACAACGTGAAACTATAATTTCCCATAGTTCCCCCCAGCCCCCCCCCCCACCTCTGAGCATTATTCAGGAATTGAAATCCTATCCGCCCCAATCGATTTCAGTACTGTTTTCCAGTATTGGGAACATCGAGATCTCAACCCACTTTAATCGATCTCAATACTGACTGTGACTACCGTAGCCTTTATATCCTGATAACCTGAATCGATTTCAGTACTGTCTCTCAGTATTGGGTAGATCGCTATCTCAATCCACTTCAATTGATTTCGATACTGCTTTTCAGCATTGAAGACCTTATATTATATTTGCCTGGGACGGGTTGAATGCTGAATATCAGGATTGAGGACTTGGATTCCTATCTGCCCCAATCGATTCCAGTACTGTTTTTCAGAATTGGAATCATCGAGATCTCAATCAGCTTCAATCGATCTCAATACCGACTTTCAGCATTGTAGACCTCGTATCATATATACCTGAATTGAATTGGATGCTGAATATCAGTATTGAGGACTTGAAATCTTATCTGCCCCAATCGATTCCAGTACTGCTTTCCAGTATTGGGAACATCGGGATCTCAATCCGCTTCAATCGATCTCAATACCAACTTTCAGCATTGCAGACCTCGTATCATATTTACCTGAATCGAATTGAATGCTGAATCCCTACCTAAAATGAATGACTCATTTGAAATGACTCAGGGATTTGGGATATTTGAGATGACTCATTTGAAAAAAGATAGAAATGAATCATTCGAAATGACTCATTTGAAATGATTCATTTGGGAAACTTGAAAGAAATTCCAACAATCAATGTTTGATTCAGTATTCCTTTCTACATTTCAGGCGTAGAATACTTAGTTATAAACAGATTTTCCAAATGACTCATTTCAAATGAGTCATTTGAAATATCCCAAATCCCTGAGTCATTTCAAATGAGTCATTTATTTTAGGCAGGGATATCAGTATTCAGGACTTGAAATCCTATCTGCCGCAATCGATTCCAGTACTGTCTCTTAGTATTGGGAACATCGGGTTCTCAATCCGCTCCAATCGATCTTAATACTGCTTTTCAGCATTGAAGACCTTGTATCATATTTAACTGGATCGGATTGAATGCTGAATATCAGTATTGAGAACTTGAAATCCTATCTGCCCGAATCGATTCCAGTATTGTTTTTCAGAATTGGAAACATCGAGATCTCAATCCGCCCCAATCGATTTCAATACTGATTATCAGCATTGCAGACCTTATAACCCATTTACCTGACCAATAGCAAAACTCATCTTCAGGCCGTTCCAATTCTGCCCAGCAGTATTGAATTTGATTCAAATATATGAGAGGTTCTACAGAACTTTTGACATTAGGCGTACTGCACGCTATCTCTGAACCTTCAAAAGATTATCAAAGTGTCGGAGTTGATTTGAATAGGTTCGAAGGCCTCGGAATGTGTACTCTATTCGCTGTTCTGTCAAAAGAATCTGTTTATCCACAGCACGGCCCGCAACCCTCATTCTTTGGGTATCTCTTAGCGTACTCGCGCCGTTTTTTGATTTCTTCAGTCTGCTGCAAAAATAACATTGCTCGAAAAATTCTGCCAAAATTCAGTGACATTTTAGGCACCCTATATATTGAGAAAAGATTGGTTTCAGACGCGTGCCTTCAACGTGGCGTTGATAAACAAAAGTCGAAGTCGCGTAACCGTGTTTTCACGAAAAGTTGAGATCTCCCGTACTGAGCTTATAAAAAAAATAACATTCGCGATAGTTACATGATCGAAACGGATTTCAATAGCTTGAAACAACACCAATAATATTCCGTTTGGTTTGGGTGCGTGCGACCAATTGCGTTTAAATGATAGCATCAAGAAGATGGGTCAGTTCATGCGCCCACTCGACTCAAAATGGTCAAATTTCCACGGCACGACGGGGAGAAGGGGGGCACGCTCCTGGAATGTTTTGCCCATTCTTCTCCACCTATTTTTGAACAATATTCCATAGTTCTCATGTCCTGATATGTAATGTTATTTGAGTGAGAAGCATTACAAGAATTGTATCGAAGGGGTCGATGTGATCGAGCCCGTCTCAGCACTTCTATGAAGTTGCAATCGCTCATATCATCTTGGAAACAGATTAATCACACCAGAGAACCCATTCTACCTTCAAATGCCACCATAGACTTGATGCAAAGATTTTACGGTCAATTGAAGAATTACGGACGAGGCGCCAGATCTTGAGCAGAAGGAATTTCAGAGCTCCGGCTTGTCGTACAGGCTTATCGAACATAGACACAGCATTACGCTGTAGATGTGTATGTTTGTGCTCACCGGTAAACATTGTAGAGAATTTTGGATTACTGTGTACGGCAGGGGGGGGGGGGCTTGTAGTGATTCGCGCAACTAGTTGTTTCCTGATTCTGAGCTCTACTATCAATATCGGTTTCGGGCATTTGACGACAACTCTGTGCAAATCGACTATTATAACCATTTTGAAAGGATTTTAAAATTAGATACATGGGAAATAGCTTGCGTGGTGCTAGATCGTCGATTGTGACAGGATTTTCAATATTATTGATCCATGGAAAATATTGAAAACAATGCTCGAGTCAAGAGGGAAAAATCGAGACTTAAACGGGAGGAGCAAGAGGAGCAATTGGAGAAGAAAAAAGAAAAAAATAGCATTTGCCATATCTTCTTAAAATATGGAGCTCCACCTCGTGATTATCACTTCTCTCGCCATCAGCACCACCCATATACTGTCGATTGAAAAACATTCTGGGACCTTAGTATTCAGATATATATATATATATATATATATATATTATCACGATCCCGAATCATACAAAGACGCGTTGAAATGATTCTAGTTTCCAGAGCCATTTTCCTTGAATAACCCTCCTGGTGTAATAACGAGCTGGCGAGGCAGAAAAATCGTTGCTTTTCAGTCAGAATTACTCAAAAATCTGACCGATAACCACATCTAGCAGCGCGCGAATGATCCGATGGGTTTACATTCGACTGAGAGTATCTAAAAGTCCTTTGGACGTCTGTGAACGTTTTTGGTTGGTACAGAAATAACATTCCCCCAAATTAGTGGGCACGCACTTTTCCACTCTTTTTTGAGGTTCTAGTTACCACTCAAATTAATTCCAGACGCGTGCCATGAAAAAAAAAAATTTCATTCTGCAGTAACCCAAATGTCGAAAGTTCTGTAGAACCTCTCATATGAATCAGGAAGAGTTCAATACTGATTGTGAGTATTGAGAGGGATAGAATAATCATGCACCCACGATTTCAATTCGATTCTGTAGTATTCATCTCGATTAGTCAATGACTCGAAGAGTGATTGGGTCATCATTGAAATCGACTGACGCAGTCAATTCAATGCTGCCTGGCATGATTCAAACCGATAGCTAAACTCATCTTCAGTCCGTACCAATCCTTCTCAGCAGTATTGAATCCGATTCAAATATATGAAGTCCAGAGGAGTTCAATACTGATTGTGAGTATTGAGGAGGATAGGATATCCATGCACCCACGACTTCAATCCGATTCAGTAGTATTCATCTTGATTGGTCAATCACGCAATGAGTGATTGGGTTATCATTGGAATCGATTGAGGCAGTCAATTCTATGCTGCCTGGCATGATTCAAACCGATAGCATAACTCATCCTCAGGCCTCATCAATCCCGCTCAGCAGTATTGAATTCGATTGAAATATGATGGATTCCACGCTAAAGCGACCTACGGAAAGGGGTCATCTCTCAGATTCTTTTTTAACCTTTTTCATTCGATTCTATGGCCCAAAATAGGAACTTCGGACCACCTATGGGGCCCAAAAAAAATTTCTCCTCTCCATTGCACGCACATCCGTCAACAGACCGAAAATCTATCGTGTAAAAATCGATGCTCTTTCATTCACGAAAATGGGAATATTTCGAGTTTTTGAATAGCTATCGATTTGCAAGTTGCGGCATCTGAAAGGGCATCAAAAAACCTATCGAAAACGTTGTCGGAAATTCCTTCTCTGTGATTTTGGGGCCTCCTGGAGGCAAAAGAGTATTTTTCACTAAAATGTTGATTTCTCAAAAAGCCATTTTTTTTATTTTTTTAAAATCATATATTCGACGTAAAATTTTGCGTTCTTTCGAAAAAAATGGGTTTCAGAGGAGTTGGGGGGCGATCCAAGTGACTTATGAGCCATTTTTTGGAAATTCGATTTTTCCGGTTTCAGAAAAAGGCGATTTTCCGCGCATGCGTACAAACGTAGACTTTCGGCGCCACTTTCAACGGAAAGCTGACAAAATTTCCTATGAAATGACTACCCGCAAAGTTGAAATTCATGCACTGAAACGCGATTTGCAAGGATCAATTATGTCGAATCAAAATCACATGAAAATTTAGCCCATTAACGCCTTCGTAGCGCCTGCTGAAATGACACATCCACGAGATCTTCTCGGGACTCAATTTTGAGTACGAAATTGACCTGAAAAAAATTCGGACCACATGGTTTCAACGTAAAATTGTATGAACTTTCAAAATATGCGATGAAAAATCCCGTTTGAGGCGAACCCGGGGTGCTACATTCAATTTTTTGCAATTTTGAATGTGGAATATCGTATTTTCTGGCGAAAAATTGAATGTAGCACCTCGGGTTCGCCTCAAACGGGATTTTTTATCGCATATTTTGAAAGTTCATACAATTTTACGTTGAAACCATGTGGTCCGAATTTTTTTCAGGTCAATTTCGTACTCAAAATTGAGTCCCGAGAAGATCTCGTGAATGTGTCATCTCAGCAGGCCCCACGGAGGCGTTAATGGGCTGAATTTTCATGTGATTTTGATTCGACATAATTAATCCTTGCAGATCGCGTTTCAGTGCATGAATTTCAGCTCTGCGGGTAGTCATTTTATAGGAAATTTTGTCAGCTTTCTATTGAAAGTGGCGCCGAAAGTCTACGTTTGTGCGCATGCACAGAAAATCGCCTTTTTCTGAAACTGGAAAAATCGAATTTTCAAAAAATGGCTCATAAGTCACTTGGATCGCCCCAAACTTCTCTGAAACCCATTTTTTTCGAAAGAACGCAAAATTTTACGTCAAATGTATGATTTTAAAGAAATGAAAAAAATAACTTTTTGAGAAATCAACATTTTAGTGAAAAACACTCTTTTGCCTCCAGGAGGCCCCCAAATCACAGAGAAGGAATTTTCGACAACGTTTTCGATAGGTTTTTTGATGTCCTTTCAGATGCCGCAACCCGCAAACCGATAGCTATTCAAAAACTCGAAATATTCCCATTTTCGTGAATAAAAGAGCATCGATTTTGACACGATAAATTTTCGGTCTGTTGACGGATATGCGTGCAATGGAGAGGAGAAATTTTTTTTGGGCCCCATAGGTGGTCCGGAGTTCCTATTTCGGGCCATAGAATCGAATGAAAAAGGTTAAAAAAGAATCTGAGAGATGACCCCTTTTCGTAGGTCGCTTTTGCGTGGAATTCATCATATATGAAATCTAGAGGGGTCGAATACTGATTGTGAGTATTGAGAAGGATAGGATAACCACGTACCCGATTTTGTAGTATTCATCTCAATTGGTCAATCATGCAATGAGTGATAGGGTCATCATTGAAATGGATTGACGCAGTCAACTCAATGCTGCCCGGCAGGATTCAGACCGATAGCGAAACTTATCCTCAGAGCGTACCAATCCTGCTCAGCAGTATCGAATTTGATTGGAATACATGGAATTCAGAGGAGTTCAATACCGGTTGTAAGTACTGAGGAGGAACGAGACCATGTTTCCACGATCTGTATTCCATCCTATAGTATTCAGCCCGATTGGTCAATCACGCAATGAGTGATTGGGTCATTATTGTTACCGATTGACGCAGTCGACTCAATGCTGCCTGGCAGGATTCAGACCTATAGCAAAACTCATCTTCAGGCTTTTCCAATCCTGCTCAGCAGTATTGAATTCGATTGAGATACATGAAATCGAGAGGAGTTCAATACTGGTTGTGAGTATTGAGAGGGATAGAATAACCATGCACCCACGATTCCAATTCTATTCTGTAGTATTCATCTCGATTGGTCAATCACGCAATGAGTGATTGGGTCATCATTGGAATCGATTGACGCAGGCGACTCAATGCTGCCTGGCAGGATTCAGACCCATAGCAAAACTCATCTTCAGGCAGTTCCAATCCTGCTCAGCAGTATTGAATTCGATTGCAATATATGAAACCTAGAGGTGTTGAATACTGATTGTGAGCATTGAGAAGGATAGAATAACTATGCACCCGCGATTCCAATCCGATTCTGTAGTATTCATCTCAATTGGTCAATCACGCAATGAGTGATTGGGTTATCATTGGAATCGATTGACGCAGTCGACTCAATGCTGCTCAGCAGGATTCAGACCGATAGCGAAACTTATCCTCAGAGCGGACCAATCTTGCTCAGCAGTATCGAATTCGATTGAAATACATGGAATTCAGAGGAGTTCAATACCGATTGTAAGTATTGAGGAGGATAGAGACCATGTTTCCACGATCTATATTCCATCCTATAGTATTTAGCCCGATTGGTCAATCACGCAATGAGTGATTGGGTCATCATTGTAACCGATTGACGCAGTCGACTCAATGCTGCCTGGCAGGATTCAGACCGATAGCAAAACTCATCTTCAGGCCGTTCCAATCCTGCTCAGCAGTATTGAATTCGATTGAAATATATGAAATCTCGAGGAGTTCAATACTCTTTGTGAGTATTGAGAGGGATAGAATAACCATGCACCCACGATTCCAATTCAATTCTGTATAGTATTCATCTCGATTGCTCAATCACGCAATAGGTGATTGGGGGATGATTGGAATTGATCCAGGGCTAATGACTCGAATCTTTCCATTTATGATTGAGACAGATGGGAATGACCAAGGCTATTATACACCAGTACTGCAGAGAAGTATTTAATTCGATTGAGGAATGTTGCAATAATAGTGTTCGAAAGGTGAAATTCAATCTTCTCCTTCGAGATTGGTTAGGATAGACAATCAGTATCGTTCCGCAAATTGAATCAGTTTCTGAAGCATTGATCTCGATAGAGCAGTGGGAGACGGGATCCATCATTCAATTAGATTGATTTCGATACTGTATTGGTTCATTCAAACATATTGAACCAGCAAAGATCTTCCATCCATCCATCCGGATCCTATCCTATGCTGAATACTAGTATTGGATTATATTCGCTTACATCAATGCTCATTAACAGTATAGAATTCGATTGGCAGTTGTGATCCTAAATGTACAGTTCAGGATTCAGCTAGATTGGGTTTATGTTCGATTGATCTGCATTGAATTCCAATACTGCTCTCGCCGGTAGAATGATAGAACCGATTGAAATGTATTCATCCCGATATGATTCGATTGGTATTCAATCCACCCCAATCGATCTTTTGGAGCAAGGCACAGCACATGTTGGCGACGTCGTCCAGGATGACCCGCAGCTTCTTCCTGTAACACACGCATTCATCCAAAGAGTACCGAGACTCCATGGCCAGTGCCCAGGGTGCTCGTCGACCTCGGTACCGGTGTAAACACAACGTGATAACCTAACCACGACAACGACAATCACATCAGCGCAGCAGACAAGTTTTTTCGAACGATGATGCGTCCATGGTGCAAAGGAGATATGGTGTGTTCAATTCGTGAACGCGTTTTCAACTCGGTTTACGCATCCCCCGGCGGCAGCCATTTTGACTGTCGACAGAAGCAGAAGACAGCGCGTCGCGTATGGCCGGAGTCACACCTCACCCGAGATCTCACACGTGTTGTTTTTCGCCATCGGGAGAATCACTATTGCTTTTAATGTTGATACCCAAGAAATGCCTCTCTATAACGTGTATTCTTGTCATGATCGGAGTTGAAGTATAAACAAGGATGGGAAAATTAACTCTCTCTATATCCCAGATGATGCACATATAGCCAAAAAATGGGTTGAGTTTTGAGGTCGTGATGTGAGCAAACTCAAAGAAAGTAAATACTTTTTTTGAGTTTGCTCGAACTCAAGTTATGAACTTCAGTTTGTAATGTATGCCATTCTTCATCAAACATTGACTCAAATTATTCTGTTCCCATACGCCAGTTATCACAATCTTCAATTCGTGTGTGGTCGGGTCATTCTCAACCAAAATTAGTGATAAGGCCCCCAGGACAATGTTAATGATAAGCCTCCATTATGATGCGATCGTTGTAGAACAAGTACTATCATGTGAGGGCCCTCAAAATAATTGTAGTCCATAATTGATGACACCATCCACGCCCATTCGGAATGCTACCACATTCCATTTTTCATGATATCAGGCGGGGGAATTACGCTCCTTGACCACGATCCTAAAAGAAAGGTCTGCCGACTCAGTGGCGCGGATAGGAAACATGGTTGATGCCTTCTCTCCCCTACAGCTCCCCTCTCCCGAGCCAATATGGCATTGGCAGCCGTATTGGGACAGCGGGATATACCTATATATAGGAGTTGTCTGCTCGCGCTCGTGTAAAGCCGCGAGCCCGCGCTAAAAAACATATATACTATTTGCAGCGTGCAAAAATGATATTAATCGCTCGCAGCATGTTATCTGACAACATGCCGCAAGTAATTACTTCCAAATACTGGGTTCCATAACCCAAATCTCAAGCCCCCCCGAGGGGCCGCGATTTATATACGTCTTTTGATGCATGCTAAGTAGGTGCTGCGGTAGCCTAGTGGTTAGCGTGTCTGCCTCTCATTTTGTCGGTCCAGGTTCGATCCCCGGCCAAATCAATTCTTTTTTTCCATTGAATCAAGTCATATCATTTTTTTCGCTAACAAACATAGTTGAACGAAGATTGATAACCAACCAAACACCCTACAAGTCATAATTCCTTCTTCGAGTCAGAAATCTTCACGGAGATATTTTAATAATACGTCATCCCTGACATCATCTCGATATTTTTTATTGAGTTACTCAACCATAACAAAACGATAGATAATTATCATACGTTTCCAGTTATCTACATCGACTATAGAGGTGAGCCAAGGGAAATTTGAAGAAATTGAAACTCATCTTTGTAATTACTCGTTGCCGGGACTCTCAGACTCGCTATCGGAAGTAACTTTCACCTATGAATTCAGGAAAAATCAATGAAATAGCATTATTGCGTATAAATAAATCATATTTCCAATAGGTCTATAATGAATGACAGGATATATCGAAATTATTTTATTTTGTGAATTTATCATCATTTTTATAGTTATAGTAACAACTATTCAGTGTTATGGGAATGAAATATTTCAAAGCTGTTTCAGAGCCATCGTTCCTCATGTTGATCATCAAATTTATGCTATGAAAAATATCAGAAGCATGTATTAAAATATCTCGTAACGTTTCTGACTTGAAGAAGGAATTATGACTTGTAGGGTGTTTGGTTGGTTATCAATCTTCGTCCAACTATGTTTGTTAGCGAAAAAAATGATGACTTGATTTAATGAAAAAAAAAAAAAGAAAAAAAACTGATTTGGCCGGGGATCGAACCTGGGCCGACAAAATGGGAGGCAGACACTCTAACCATTAGGCCACCGCAGCACCTGCGGAGTATGCATCAAAAGACGTATATAAATCGCGGCCCCCCGGGGGGGGGGCTTGAGATTTGGGTTATGGAACCCAGTATTTGGAAGTAATTACTTGCGGCATGTTGTCAGATAACATGCTGCGAGCGATTAATATCACTTTTGCACGCTGCAAATAGTTTAGGATGTTTTTTTGCGCGGGCTCGCGGCTTTACACGAGCGCGAGCAGACAATTCCTATATATAGGTATATCCCGCTGTCCCAATACGGCTGCCATATTGGCTCAGGAGAGGGGAGCTGTAGGGGAGAGAAGGCATCAACCATGTTTCCTATCCGCGCCACTGAGTCGGCAGACCTTTCTTTTAGGATCGTGTCCCTGACACTGGAGTGACCATGCTAGCTATTAGGATTCGATTCACAATTGTTAATCATAAATATCTAGAGTTGCGTTTAGACGGGATCTTCTTCCATCAGGACTTGAGAACACTTATTTGAATATTATCCAGTTATAAAAATATGAAGGGAAGCCTTGCCAGATCGATCCGATATCTCTGTTTGCACCACGATCTACCTGATCAGTAGGTCAATTTCAAATGAACAATAATTCCCTCTGTCGCTCTCATTGGCTGGAGAGCCAATATGGCAGCTCGCCAGGGGCAAAATCTGATTGGTTGGGAGTTCACGCTGCGCGTGAACACACCATTTCTCCCTTGCACCATGGATGCGTCTGCGCGCGGCTTCTCCTCTTCTCCCTCGACTCTCCCCTCTCCGCCGACCACCCGGCCCGTATGCTTATACACGGGGACAATGCGAGCAGTTTTTTGGTACTTCAACGTTGTTACTTCGATTTTTTCATAATTGCTCGTGGTGGGCCAAAATTCAAGCTTCAATTTGAGCCCGCGTGCGTCCCTCCAGCAGCTAAATTCGCGGAGATCTGGGTACTTCTATAAGTGCACGGAGGGAGGAGTGGGGGGTGGAATTGGGCTACTTTGAGGGCTCGTAACTCAAAAACGCAGCCGGGCCAAAATTCGAGACTTGGACAAGCAATTACAGCAAATTCCGGCCTACCACAAGCATATTTTGGCCCAATTTGGCGGGCCAGGTTCACAGGGGTAGTGCGCATGACCTATTTTTATGTACCCCTCTTTTTATGTCTATTACCGTGCTATGTAGTAGTGTGCATGGGCCTTCGCCATAACCTGCATCTTTACGTCCAATTCTCAGTTTGGCCTGTAGAAGTTGTTCGCGAGGGACGCTGAGTAAAATTCTTGTGTGCCCGATTGTTGCTGAAAGATTGTTGAATTGTCGTATCCCAAGGTAGGTCCCCTGTTTCATTTGTGGTGTATGTATTGGTGCTGGAATAAGGTTCTGGATGTGAAGGTACCAGATAGGATGCTACATATTTATTCTGAGCTCTCAGGACCCTTGGATGTGGTCATATATGCTAGATGAGTCCTAGATCTATCATTGTAGGTGATAATAGAGTTGATTCAGTTCATATTAGTGTCAGGATGCAAGTTTTAGTTGAGGATCCATCAAAATTTCATGCTTCGGCTGACTTGTGAATTTATGTAACTCCTTGGCAAGCAGAATTTTATCTGAGCTCTCAAGACCCTTGGAGATGGTGACATATGCTAGATGAGTTCTAGATCTATCATTCTAGATGATAATATAGTTGATTCAGTCCATATTAGTGTCAGGATGCAAGTTTTAGTTGAGGTTCCATCAAAATTTCATGCTTCGGCTGACTTGTGAATTTATGTAGCTCCTTGGCTAGCAGAATATTATCTGAGCTCTCAGGGCCCTTGAAAATGGTTGGATATGCTAAATGGGACATGATACTATCATTCTAGATGATAATATAGTTGGTTTGGTTGTTATTAAGGTCAAGATCCAAGTTTTAGTTTTGGCTGAATCAAAATCCCATGTTTCGGTAGGTATAAGAGTTTATATGACTTCTTGGCCATCAAAATTTTATCTGAGCTCTCAGGACCCTTGAAAATGGTTGGATATGCTAGATGGGACATGAATCTATTATTCTAGATGATAATACAGTTGGTTCGGCCATTATTAATGTCAGTATCCAAGTGTTAGTTGAGGCTCAATCGAAATCCCATGTTTCGATGGATGTATGAGTTTGTGTAACTTCTTGGCTATCAAAATTTTATCTGAGCTCTCAGGACGGGCGTGTGAGTCAGCTCGAGGCCAATGTCCGACTCTCGCCTGAGATCACTCATGACGTACCTAAAGCCTGCACATTCTCTACCGGTCAA
Organism: Eretmocerus hayati; assembly: GCA_029851415.1. Lineage (NCBI taxonomy): Eukaryota > Metazoa > Arthropoda > Insecta > Hymenoptera > Aphelinidae > Eretmocerus > Eretmocerus hayati. The sequence continues at coordinate 50,433,741 of CM056743.1, forward strand.
TGAATCCTTACGGACCTAGTCCCGTAACAACAGACAGCACCTCAAGATAGTCTCACATTCGTATAATGTGATGGAACCATCGGAAATCCCTCGTTTGGGACGAAGAGCGCGTAAATTCTCACTCACGCATGCACCCAAGTGACTAAAAATACTTCAAAAGGGTATTTATCTGAAGTTCAACTATCATCTGATTAATTCTAGGTGTGGACACAATCCTGTCGAGGTGCTATTCCCACTTTATGTCGTCGAATTGTGCAAGAAATCGTGCAACGACCCACGAAACACGCGATTCCGATCTTGTGCATGCTCGGAGATGACTGAAAAATCGCAGAGGGGTCTATTAGATGTGCCCGGAGGCCGATGAATCAGTTTTTCCGTTGGACAAGGCCCCAGATAAATTCTACGTGGGGGAATAATTTACTCCGGCTGACTTCTCACGGACGAAATAGCTCAACACAGGCTCCCGCATGCTCAGAGGTGGGGGGGCTGGGGGGGGGGGGAACTATGGGAAATTATAGTTTACGTTGTAAATATACTCCCTGATGGTTATCTTGAACAGACAGGACCTCAAGATAGTCTCACATTCGTATAATGTGATGGAACCATCGGGAATTCCTCGTTTGGGACAAAAAGCGCGTAAATTCTCACTCGCGCATGCACCCAAGTAACTAAAAATACTGCAAAAGCGTATCTATCTGACGTTCAAACATCATCTGATCAAATCTAGATGTGGACACAATCCTGTCGAGGTGCTATTCCCACTTTATGTCGTCGAATTGTGCAAAAAATCGTGCAACGACCCACGAAATGCGATTCCCATCTTGTGCATGCTCGGAGATGACTGGAAATACCGCAGAGGGGTCTATTAGATGTGCTCGGAGGCTGACAAATCAGTTCCCCCGGTGGACAAGGCCCCAGATAAATTCTACGTAGGAAAATAATTTATTCGGCTACCTTCTCACTGACGAAATAGCTCAACACAGGCTACCGCATGCTCATAGGTTGGGGGAAACTATGGAAAATTATAGTCATACGTTATAAATATACTTTCTGATTGTTTTCTTGGGTAGACAGGACCTCACGAAAGTCTCACATTCGTACAACGTGATGGAACCATTGGAAGACCCTTCGTTTGGGATGAAGAGTGGGCAAATTCTCACTTGCGCATACGCCCAAGTGTCTAAAAATATTGCAAAAGGGTAGTTTCTTGATGTTTAACTACCATTGACAATCCTAGGTGTGGACACAATCCTGTCAATGTGCTATTTCCACTTTATGTCCTCGAATTGTGCAAAAAATCATGCAACGACCCATAAAACACGCGATTCTCATCTTTTGCATGCTCGGAGATGACTGAAGATACCGCAGAGGGGTCTATTAGATGTGCCCGGAGGTTGACAAATCGGTTTCCCTGGTGGACACGGCTCCAGGTAGATTCTACGTGGGAAAATAGTTTACCCCGGCTAACTTCCACGATATTTCGGCCATTATACCTCCAAAAAGTATCGAATTTGGTCGAGATCTGTATGCTACACGTCTCAGATCCTAAATTTCGCAAATTTCAAGATTGAAAATTTTTCCACGGCCAGGTCCGACGAAGCTCCATGGTGTCCCACGGAATTATTTTCAGCGAGGAGATTACCAATGAATACAGAATCAGATAAAATCAGGATTTGTTGGGATTATGACATCAAAATAATCAAAAGCCCAGCCAAATATTGTCCGTCAGCATCTCGCGTCTCGGGTTGCCTATTGGAAGGGGGTGAAGGGTGATGGGTGGACGTATGGCTCATGGTTGGGTCATGGGTGGGTAGATGGGTGGGTGGTTTGGTGGTTGAGTGGGGGTTAGTGGTCAGGTGGGTGGGGGTTGGTGGATGGATGTGATCCAACCTTAGTGATTTCAGTGGAAATCAACAAAGTTCGAATGAAACTTCCACTGAAATTTCAGTGAAAATCACTAAATTTTTAGTGAAATTTCCACTGAAGTTTCAGTGAAGTGAAATTTCCACTCAAATTTCAGTGGAAATCGCTAAAGTTCCGGTGAAAATCACTCAAGTTTCCACTGCCTATTCGATTCTAATAGTTCTCTTATTCAGTATAATTGCATTATTGGATGTAAATAACTATTTCGAAATGAGTGTATTGACTGAGAAGGGGAGGACCAGACCTTTGGATCACCAATCTTAAACAAAATGTTTTTACAGTTTCATATTACCTAGAATATGAAGAATCCAGAGTAACTCCGTCAAATCGGCCCCTTGTTCAAAGTTACAGCCCATGACATTAACATTGCCTATATAGGCCCATGTTAAAAAGTGATATACTGGCAGCTATAGATATACTGGCAACGCTAACATTTTTGCTTGTAGCTCCGGACAGACGGCCCATTTGACGGAGTTACTACGGATTCTTCATATTCTAGGTGACACAAAACTGTAAAAATATTTTGGAAAGGATTGTCGATCCAAAGGTCTGGTCCTCCCCTTGTGAGTCAAACGAGATGGGTAATAAGGGTATACATGTTATTCATTGCTGAAGAGAGAAGTATCCTCAGTGATTATTATTTTATCTAGATACAGATTATAAGTGGGATAGGATTCATAAGGCAAATAATCGTAGATTTCGCAATATCCTTCCAACAAATTTTATGCTAATTAAGCGCCTGTCCAATTTTATCCGTCCAGATGCCTCGTATCGTGATTGCGTCGCTGGTGCTGAAGGTGGGTCTGGTGGCCCTTGTTGGTGTTGCTGGTGTTGCCGGTGTTGCCGTTGTTGTTAGTGATGGCTTTTGACTTTTCCGTACGTATTGGGCTACTTGGTTGATTTGATGGGCCGATCAGTTGTTCTAAGATCCAATCAGCCAAAACTTTCCGTTTGGGTGGATGGACTGGGGCTGGGGCTGAGGCTGCGCTGTGGCTGGGGTCGAGGCTGGGGCTAAGGCTGAGGCTGAGGCTGGGTCTGTGGCTGAGCTGATGCTGGGGCTAAGGCTGGAGCTGAGGCTGGGGCTGAGGCTAGGGTGGGGCTTGGCCTAGGCTGACACGGGGGGTAAGCCTGGGGCTGAGGCTGAGGCTGGGGCTGTTGCCAAGGCTGAGTCTGGGACTGGGACTGAGGCTGGACTGAGGCTGGGCTGTGGCTGAGACTGGCGCTGAGGCTGAGGCTGGTCCTGTGGCTAGGGATGAGGCTGAGACTATATGGTTTGGACTGAGGCTGGGCCTGTGGCTAGGGATGAGGCTAGGCCTGTGGCTTGGGGTGAGGCTAGACTGGGGCTGGGGCTGGGGTTTTGGTTGAGGCTGAGATTGTGACTAGGACTGAGGCTGGAGCTGTGGATGGGACTGAGGCTGGGGCCGTGGATGGGTCGTGGCTGAGGCAGGGTCTGGGATTGGGTCCGAGGCCGTCGCTGGAGCTGGCCAACTGGGCGAAATTCCTGGATACATACTGGAGATTCAGGATTCTTACTATGCGCAACATTACACCATTTCAATAGTTCTCAATCACCTTTACTAGGTCACATCAAGGGAATTTTTTTCCGAATTCCTGTATTATGAAATCTTAATGTTACATTGTGGAAAACTACAGAAGCATTTCAGGGGCTCATACCATATCAGAGACACTTCCAACCCGGACGAGCGTTATTAACGAGGTAGACAATAACGCTAAATTATAATTAAGCCGAACTGGATTCGCGGTTGGCGCGTGGTCGAGCGAACACGTGTCGGTGTCACTCGGTGGAAGATTACAAAGTTTTCGGAAGCTAAAGTACAGCGCCTTGTGCCAAATAACACGCGGGTGCCGGAAAAACATTAGAGACGAAAAATCTAACTGGAATAACGGAACTCAGAGTGGAAAAGTTGTAACTGAGGGATTTACTAGGATCAGGAAAGTTAGGCAAGTTAGGGTTTAGGTCCGGTTTAAGACTTTAAAGACAGCGTTTCATTAATAGAAACATATATTGAAACCATATTTACAAATAGTCATGAATGATAAATAGTCAAAAAGGAATCTGATATTTATTACTGCTGTGTGTGTTACAAATGCGGTCTATCCCAATAAACGGTTGATACAGGGTACATACTAATTCGGGTTATGATAGAGCCACGGAGGAGCTCCCTCCGGATCAAACGCGGGGCATAGCCGGTGTGTGAGGTTCGACTCCTGGAGCTCCCAGGAAGCCGACGCGGGTGTGTGATTCTACTGCCATGGAGGAGCTCCCTCCGGGCCAAAAGTGGGCGTGTCGGTGTCGCGGTCTACTGCGATTCTCAGTGCTCCTGAGAAGTCGGCTACTAGATAGTCTCATCTGCCTTAGAGCTCCTAAGACAGAGAGGAGTTGCCAGCTGCTAGACTCTAGAGCCATCTCTTGGACCAGAGCTCCTGGTGCCAAGAGAGGCGTGTGAGTCCGCCGCTCAGTGCAGACTGGTTCGTTCTGGTCGGGCATCGGGTGGACATCAATGCTGATAGGTGTTTCGCTTGTGAACGATGTTTTCGAGACAGCCACCTGGCGGCTGAGGCTTGAGTTACTCTAACTGCTCGATGAATTGCGCGGGTACCGGAGCTATACTGGTATCATAGCGAAGGGGCCCGTCGCAAAGTGTAGAAAGTGGCACGAGCACGTGGGCCCTATTTTGGAGGTTAGGTTTCAAACAGACTACGAGCAGCTATGACTAGCGACGGGGAAGAGTATGTACACGAGACGGTAGCACTGGATGAGGAAGGAAAACTGGAAGAAGATAATAACTAAAAAGGAGGGGCAGATCACCAAAAAGTAAGCCTAAAATCGAGGAAGCTGGAAGTATAGAGAAATTTGTAGTGCAAGGAAATAATAACTACAAGGATGCACTTACACCATCAGCTACACTACAAAGATCACCAGAATCAAAGGGACCAGTCACGGCAAGTCAGGAAAGTAGAAGTAAGAGCTTGGAAAATCTATTATTAGGAAATAAGACAAATACACATATACATGGAAAGAAAAATAGTATACACACAACGGTATGGAAGGAACAGTCACGGCGGAGTTGAAGGTGGTTGCTGGTAAAGTAGGAACCATACGTGAGGGGGCCCAGCTGAAAAGAGGCATGTGTCCTAGCGCGGAGTGCACCACGCGCCCTAACGCGTACTGGGGCGCGTGTTGTAGCGCGTACCACGGTACGGAGAATATATGCTGGAGGAAGCTCGTGTTCCAGCACGCGTCCCAGCATTGGTAGCGATCCTCTGTAAAAAGCATTCATTTGGTCCACGGGGAAACATGAACGAGTATTAGTATGTCGGAAAGCTACATATATCCTAGTGAGTATAGTCTGGTATAGCTCGCGTTGCAATACGCATCCCAACGCGCGCCAGGACACGTACGCTGGCACGCGCTTGGATTAGCATTTGGAATCAGAAAAAACCATTGAATTAGAATTTGCTATGGTTAGTATCACATGATCAATTTTGATCCTGATAACAATGTTGAATGATGAGTTGATCCAAGATATAGTTGGTAGAACATGGACGATAATGAGTTTAATAATACTGTAAATAGTCGCAAAATTTGATTGATGATGATCAGCTTGGAAGTTCCCGATATTGAATCCCGTTCAATCGTATGAGAAGCGGGTGAGAGACGAGAGCCTGAGAGGGGGTCTCAAGACGCTCTGTTAAAAAATCCCTGACATGCGTTTGGTCATTGTTTTTTTTATCTACTTAATCATTTTCTGAGAATTTCCAATTTCATCTCGTTACTGTAATGTAGTTGAATGAATTGATTCTACTATGACAGACCAGATTTATTTGTATATATTTGCTTCAATTCACATGAGATAAGGTTAAGAGCCTCATAATTAACCTACTATCTTGCATCGTATCCTCGAAGGGAATACGGAATTAATTCATATATATATATATATATATATATATATATATATCCTTTATTATTCCAAGAAATAAAGATACACGGAACGAAAGATTTTATGTTTACTGTGGACCACCTTTCTTGTGGTCTTCGAAAGTTTATTCATCTCAAATAGAATAGAAATAATCTCATATAAGATTAATACAAATATCACGCGTGTAATTACGCTCGCATTTATTTGATCCTAACATCGCGAGAGAGAGTTAACGCGGGAGATAGACTCACCAATCTCGCGTTTGCTCAGCATACCGCGCGGGCCAGGGTCACGACGCCGGGTCGACATATCCCAGTCCGGGCTATACGCAAGGCCCGATCCTGGGCTCGGTCCGGGTGCTTCCTAGGCGACGATTTCGGGGCTGCACACCTCTCGCTTCACACTATTTCAAGGCCATCGACCGGGGCCCTTCTCGCCCCACTCACACTAACACACACATCACTCGGCGCGGATAATATTCTATCCGACGGCTGGTCGCAGCCGCTCGCGATGATGGCTCAGGCCAAGCTGCTCGTCATCCGTGCGACGACAGCTGTCCATCTCTGCTCACTATTCTCTCTTTCTCTCTCTCTTTCCCTTCTCTCTCTCTTCTCATCGTCTGTTAACCTATTCTAATATACGTCGCGTCGCGTGTGGCGATTGACCTCGTCACAGAGCCCCCCGCGAAATCTCGGAACCCGTGAGAGATTGAAATTTTCTCGCGACCGACGGCTTCTATTTCGAAAAACTGAAAAGCTAACTAACTGAAAAAAATTCATATTCAAATAATAATTACATCTCGCAATTATAAATAATCAATTCATTTTCTCATCACATTATTCTTCTTCACTGCTGGTAATGACCTGTAAATAATGTAAATATTTTACTTCTTGTATATAAATAATGTAAATAAACTTATCCATTTTGTAAATAGGAACTGATCAATTGTACATAGGTAAATACTTATACTATCGATACGAGTCTCTCTCAATTTTTTATCTCTCTCTCATTGTATCTATCGCAAACTAATATAGTATAATACGCGTTGTTTTACGCGATTCTAAAATAACTGAAAATTCATAAGAAAATAGTAACTATACGTCGTTATCTTGATGTTGTAGACTCGGTGTTGTTAAAGTTGGTGCTGCTTACTCGATGTCTCGTTCTCCAGGCAAGAAATGCGCATCTGCCCACGCCTTGTTGAGTCTTTTTTGCTCAATGCTTCTGATCCGGAATGACTCATTCACTTCGAGCGCACGTTGAATGCGCTGCGCTTGGGTAATGTATACGCGTGCCTCGCGTTCGGCTGCGGTTCTGTAGCCTTTGATCGGCTTCCACTCTTCTTTAACTTTTTGCTGCGGAGGCGGCGGTCGGTCGATAGCCGGCTCTTCTGCAACTTGTAATTGTTGTTGTGGCTCATTAGTGGAGGCTGACTGAATATCTGATTCGTCTTCGAGCTCTTCAATAATGACCTGATTTTGTGGCTGGTCGGGCGCGTAAAAATTAAAGTCGATTCGCATAGTAGCAGATAATCGACGACTTGTAGGTGGTAGAGGGGGTAATGCACGCTGCTGATATCTTGCGCGTGCCTTTTCCTCGCGCAACCTTCTTTCTAAACTACGGCATCCCGCCGCCCATCGATCAGCTGATTTTTGTAAATACCTTTCGCGCGCGTGGACTGCTGCCTCACGCTGCATGAGAGCGTTTTCTCGCGCATCCAGCATGCCTTCTCGATAACACAAGGATGTGTGCATTTGTTCGGCGTTTTGGATTGCGCGTGGCAAGTCTAGCGCATACCTGTTAGAGACTTGTCGTCTCTCTTGCTCCACTCTTGCCTCATATTCTTCATTGCGCAACTTGAGAAAGTGGGCGCGCTGCTGTTGTTGTAGAGCGAGGCTGCATTTCACCTCCAACCCCAAACGTGCATTGCTGACGGCACCGTTGAGCTCTGCTGCACAAGTTGCTGCATGGGCCTCGGCGCGCGTTTTCCGCACCTCTCGCTGCTCTTCTTGGAATTCTGGCGTCGGTGTTGTTGTTATTAATGTTGCCGCGCGCGTTTCTGCTTCGCGCCGGCGACGATCTTCCTCTCTCCAAGGCTCTGCTAAAGCTTTTGAGCTTCGCATCAAAGACGATTTTTCGCGTACGCGTTTTCGCGCGTGGAATTCAGCGATGTCCTCGGAGGTGATGTTGGCCTCCTGCTGGCGCGCGGGTGGTCTTGTCGCGGGTACGATGGGCATACCAGTTGCCGGCACTCTCGCGTCGTTATTAACGGCGTCCTGAGTGTCCAAAGGCACTACCACTCCCGCACTTTCATTGTCTCTGTCCTGCTCACTCGCGCGCGTTTTAGGGTCGCCATTTTCACTTTGATCTTGCTTTATACTGTCTTTAGCTAACCACTTAATCACTGCCTCTTTTATAGGTCCCATTTTTAATCACTGTTCTGGTCTTTAACTTTTTCTAGTCACTAATCTTAAGTCTTAGAGTTAGGCACTTAGATTTTATATACACTTCTAGTCACTTTTAGCTTTCATATACACTCTAGTCACTTATAGTTTTTATGTACACTCTAGTCACTTATAACCTTTGATTTAGATCTTGTTATTGGGCCTTTCGAGCGCGTGGGCTGTTGATCGGTCTCGCGCGTGATCTGCTCACCTGCAGCTCCTCGCGGCTTCTGACGGCTATTCCTCCGAGCGCGTGGCGCTGCTGCGGGGCGGGCAGCCTCGCCGGGACTTGACGACGCCGAATTTTCTGTCTGCTGCTGATTTGATAATTGCTCGGGCAGATTTTTTCTTGACTTTTGACTTGATGCAACGCTTGCATATTTCAAATCCTTGGCGTGGACAGATGATTGTAATTCAGCTCCATCCTCTGATAATATGTAGACATTTTCTTCTAATTTCCTACTAATTTCGAATGGTCCTGAAAATTTTTCTGCCAGCATCGCTGTAAAATTCTTCTCCGCCGATGACAATGGTCGATTCTTTTTCAATACCTTATCACCTATCTTAAATCTAACATCACGCTTTGATACATTATAATTCAATTTTTGCTTTTCGCTCGCTTTTTCAATTTTACTTATGGTAGAGTCGTGTACCTCGGGTAACTTATTCATACGATCTGACCAATTTTTTACTGATTCCTGAGAAACAATAAAATCTGACTTGAACTTCTCGTGTTGAATAGTGAATTTCTCTGGCTCATCGACTCGCGAGCGCTCATCTGATTGACTTGAATTCTGATTTTCTAAATTGCTTTCTATCTTATTTTCTGAATTTATTTCTGCACTAATTTCTGCTCCGTCTAAATCTTTTAATGACTCTATTAATTCAGCTTGATCACCGTTCTTCATGAAATTTTTCAAGCTTTTCCCGAATATTTCCACGCGTCTTCTCCATAATTTTGGCGCTTTAATTTCGCGTCCATAAATCATGAACGCTGGTGATTTTCCGGTCGAACTCGAAAAATTTGAATTGTGACAAAATTGAAATTGTTGAATATGCTCATTCCACTCTTTGTGGTTATCAGCAAATATTGCTATCATGGTCTTAATATCTCGATTGACTCGTTCAACCGGATTTGCTTGGGGATGGAAACTAGGGGTGAATTCATGCTCTATACCGTTTTCCTCGCAGAATTTATTCATCAATTCGTTTTTGAACTCTAACCCATTATCGCTAATCAAAATTTCCGGTGTCCCATAATGTGTACATAATACATTTTCCAGTGCATTCTGAACCGCTTGCCCAATCTTTTTACGTAATGTTACGCAGACTATATAACGGCTAAAAATACACTCGAAAATGAGTAAATATTCAAACTGTTCTTTCGATTTTGGGAATGGTCCCATTAAATCTATTGCAATAATTTTCATCGGTCTGTCGGCTGTGCGCGTACCCATCATACCTATTTGACCGCGTCGATCTACCTTATATAACGCGCAACTCTCGCAATTTTTCACGTAATTTGCGACGTCTAGGTAAATTTCGGGCCAATAGTACGACTGCGCGACCTTTCTATACGTTTTTTCTTTGCCCATATGACCGGCTGATGGCTCGTCATGGCTTTCTTTAATTATTTTTGCGCGGTTTTCTTCTGGAACCACTAATTTCCACGCATCTAAATCATCAATTATCTCATTTAATTCGTGATCTGGCCTATATTTATAAATTCTACCATCCATAATTTTCCAATCTCTGTATCTTTTTGGATGTTTCAAAATTTGAAAGAATCTTTTGTTGTACCACTTATCTGATGTTTTCTCAAGAACTCCAACTGAACCGATATTCATCGTGTCGTCTTCAAACATCCTTGAGAGCGCATCAAGGACAACATTAAGCGTTCCCTTGCGGTGGATCACGCGGAACGAATAACTCGCGAGGTCATGGGCCCATCTGCCTACGCGTCCTACTGGATTTTTCTTGTTGAACAGCCACTGTAGCGCGCTGTAGTCTGTTACAACTGTAAATTTTTCTCCCTCAATATACGGCCTAAATTTCTCAATACTCCATTTCATAGCCAGACATTCTCGTTCTGTTACTGACCAAACTCTTTCTTGTTTTGAAAGTGATCGACTCGCGTAACAAACTACGCGTTCTTTGCCATCAACTTTCTGTGTGAGCATGGATCCTATCCCAGTGTCTGATGCATCAGTATGCAAGAACCATTCAGCGTCTGGAACTGGCATACTGAGCACGGGTGCAGATACTAATGCTTCTTTTAGCGCACAAAATGCTTTTTCCTGTTCTTCTTTCCACTCAAATTTCGCGTCTTTTTTCAATAAACTATTTATTAGCTCCACAATCGTCGCGTAATTTCTGATGAATTTACTGTGCCACGATGTCATACCTGTGAATCTCTTCACTTGTTTGACATTTTTAGGCCTCGGATAATTTTTGATTGCTTCTGTTTTCGCGGGATCGACTCTTAAACCGTGCTCGTCCACTATATATCCCAAAAATTTAACTTCTTGGCAACAAAATTCACTCTTTTCTCTGTTAATCGTTAGACCTGCCCCCACGATTCTGTTTAATAATTTCTCTAGTAGCTCTAAATGTTGTTCAAGCGTCTCTGTCACCAGGACAATATCGTCTAAATACCCGTACGCGTAAGGCTCTAGGTCTCCTATAATTGAGTCAATTAATCTTTGAAAGCAGGCTCCCGCGTTAGCTAAGCCCATAGGTAGCCTTTTGAATTGCCAGTGCCCTCTACTGGGGATTGTGAATGCGCAAATATTTCTCGAAATCTTTTTAAGCTTTATCTGATGGTAGGCCATGGATAAGTCCAGCGTAGTTATATATTTCGCGTTCTTTAATTTCCTTAATATAGTGTCCATATAGGGTGTCGGATACGCATCTTTTTCAGCTAATGAATTGACTACTCGTAAATCTACTACCAATCTATGCCCTCCGTTCGCTTTTTTTACTAAAAATGCTGGGTTATTCCACGGACTATTTGATTCTTCAACTACATCTGCATCATATAATTTTTGAAATTCTGCATGCATTGTTTTCTCCATTTTATCCGATAACGGAAAATATCTTTGCTTTACTGGACGTGCACTTTTCAAGAGTCGAATCTCGTATTCGATTAAATCAGTTGCTTTCAAAAATTTTTCATTTTTATTCTGGTGAGGTAAACATTTATCTAAAACTCTTTTCAGTCTGTAAACTTCATAATCACTCAATTTTTTCAAACCTTCACCTCTCGATTGTGGCTCTTGCGCGTTTTTTGACGCTTCAGATTTTGACTCAATTTTTTCTTCCGATGATGTTGGAATTTCAGACTCTAAATTCATTTGATTTGGTGCTTCGATTGAAAATAATTCAAATGCAAATTTTTGCTTGTCCTTAAGGTCTGCGAATGTATATTCGTCACTATCACCTAAGATGTGCATCCCAAAGAAACGGATAAATTCAAGTCCCAAAATGAGATCTACAGGTAATGATGGCACGCTAAGAATCGGCATATTTTTGCTTATCCCAGCTATCTCCAGGGGAGTGATCAATTCCCCAGCTACCTCTTCCAACTCTCCGTTCGCCATTTGAGCGTACAAAAAATTAAGAGGGTTGGAGCGTAATACCAATTTGCCCTGCGATGTCTCGATACTTTCTGCCTATCACGGACCGTGCGACTCCCGAATCTAATAATCCCTTCAATTCTATTGGACCAATTTTTACGTTGATCCAATATCGAGGATAATCTGTCGGTTTTGTCGTATCAGGAACTTTGAAAATCCTAGTCGCGTCAACTTGAAAAGTATTCGCAGTTTCTTGAGATTGTGATTGACTGGCTTCGCAAACTTTTGAGACCTGTTCGGACGTAGCTAACGCAATGGTCTCATTTACGCCGCTGGTTTCGAGTTTCCCGCCTCGGCTGATGGTTTCGCCGCGGGCGCGTTTTCTTGTAAATTCACTACATTAACCGGCGCATTTTGTTGTTGTAATGGTGGTGGTTGGCCCTGATTCTGGTAATTATTATAATAGCCATTATTGTAATATCCACCATAACCTCTACCACGGTAACCCCCGCGATAACCACCTCCTCGATTTCCTCTATAACCTCCTCTTGGATAATTGTTTTGGTAATTATTATTGTAATTGCCGTTGTAACCTCTATTCTGATTCTGATATTGATTTTGATTTTGATTGTTATTCGCATAAAATTCACGCGTCTGGAAGTTTTGTTGCTGAGGATAGGTATTCTGGAAATTTTGAGGTGGTGGTCCCGCTTGAGCACCCTGCTGCTGGCCATTGCCACCGTTGCCATTGTTGTTATTATTGCCTCCCCGATCGCCTCGATCTCTACGTCGACTTCTATTTCGACCTTGCCCGTTATTTTGATTTGAATTTTGCGCGTTATTGCTCTGACTCGCGTTTTGACCGTTCGGCTTCGGTAAGAGTTCTTCTCGTAATTTCTGAATTTGAATATTCATCAACTTTGCAACATCTGCCATAGTTGTTTCCTCGACGGTTGCTAAATCTATCGTCTCTTTTTCAGATTCCGATTTTTCTCCTTATCTTGACTTGAATTTTGAGTCTCTTTTGAATTTTGATTCGAATTTTTAGGCTTTTGCGAACTTAATTTTTCATCATCTTTCTTACTACCCTGAACAAGTGCTTGATTTTTGCCCGCATCAAAAGCTTTTCCAAGCTCGGTAGCTTGTCTGGAAAATTTCTCAATACCCGCGTGCAAATATCGACGCATCAAAGGGTGAAAATCTTTTCTCATATTATAATAAATGCGTTCAACCTGTTTCGATTCGGGTGGAGGTTCCGGCATTCTGTTAAAAATTAGACGCATCGCTGTGATGTATTCGTGAACTGGCTCATCATCTTTCTGTAATCGTGCGCGAGCTTCGTCTGCTAACCGTTCTGAATACTTTTCGTCCTGGTAATGCGCGCGAAAACAAGTAACCGCATCTTTCCAAGAATTCCAGCTACTACCGCGTAACCGATACAAATTTAACGCTGGGCCGCTCAACAGCACCGCTACTGCGCGTAAAATATCATTGTCGGACATGCCTGCCACCATTCTGTGTTCATCGACTTTAATCAAAAATTCTTCTAAACTCTGGTTTGCTGAACCTGAAAGTCTAAGGTTCCATGATTTTACTGTGCGCGTGAGATCTCTCGTCTCAGCTGTATTTCTATCGTTTCTATTTTGTGTATTCGTGTGAAAATCTGAACGCGCTGCTTGGGTCTGTTGCGTGTTATTCGGCTGCGGTGCCTGATTTACGTCCGCTGCCCAACTCACGCGCGGATGACTGCTGAGTCTTGGCAAAGAGGGCCTCGGATTCTCCCCTTGATTCTGCGAAAATTCATTCTCCTTATCGCTAGAAGAAATTCCCTCATCATCCTCGATTTGCCCCGTTTCATTACCTCTATATGATTTATTTTTAACGCCGCACAATTCGTATTCCTCTTCTAATAACGCTTGCTGTAATTGCTCGCGTAAGATTTGACTACGCCGTTTGGCTTTATTTGAATCTGTCTTTGTGTGCGTATTGTTGTGTGGCTCGGCACTTGGCTCTTTCGCTTGCCGTTGGGTATTCGATTGTGATGGCGCGCTCGATCTCGCACTATTCTGAAAATGCACCGTCTGATCTAAAATATTCTCACGGATGATTTGATTTTCAGCATTTTCGCGGTCCGACGAATTTTTCCAACTATCCGCGATCTGCATTGGAATTTCATATAACCGGCCATTTTCATCTCGCAACGTAATAAATTTAATTGGCGGTTCGTTGGCTTTTTGGATTTCCAGGCGCGCGTCGTTTTGAACTAACGCCGATCGCCGCTGTGCATTCTCTTGCACATCCGCTAATTCATCGCGTAATGAGCTTCTTCGCACACGGTGATTGCGCCTAGTCACGTTCTCATCGTTTATATTGTTCGCAAAAATGTCGTCCTCCTCATATCTATTGAGGATTGAACGCCTATCATGGGCTGTCTGTGTGGTCTTGTGTAAAAATCTCGGCAATGCCTCCATTCGCGCGACTTCTAATTCAGCCAGATCCATCAACAAATACTGATCAAAATCTGTCTCATTATATTCCCCGCGAATGCGCCTACGCAACCGTTCTACTCTAGCTTTAAATGTCCCTTCACGCGAGAGCAAGAGTTCACCCAAAGCTTCATCTAACGTTTCTTCATCAATATTGTTTATAAAATCGTCCAAGACGTGGGTATCCATGTGAGATCCAGCCATTTTTAACAAAAAAATTTTCTCACTTCTCTTACTACAATTAAAAATTCAGACGGGCCAGAAATCAGAATTATTCACTTCAAAATTCCATCACTCTAATATTACGCGTGAGGGAATCACGCCGCAATTATTCATTATTCTATCATGCAAAATATTATTCTCATATCATTAAGAAATTGGTCAAACGTAAGCGTGAAAACTGGTCGAGGCAAAATTTGAATGCTAAATCTATATCTCTATTTATTTCTATATGCCTGTTAAACTTGACACGCCTTCATCCTGCTGTTGAAAATTCAAACGAATTTCATTCTCACTAGTAGAAAAAAACTGCCATCGACTCTGTTGACGCTTACGGAGCTTGCTCTATATATATATATATATATCCGCATCACGCTATCTTATATTTACGCGTGAGGTACTTGACTCTAAATTTTGCCGGCTAAGCTTGGCCTTGGCGCGCTTTCTATCTATTACATGTCTCACAAATTTTCATATATATTCAAATATTCTAATGATTTTAACTGAAATTTGACTACTTTACTCATTTTAAAATCTTTAGGCTCGATTTTGGGGTGGATTTTCAATTACTACACTCTTCTTCATTTCTTGTAACGCTTTTTCCGAATGAAATTGAGCTATTACTCCAAAATTTGCGCGAAGCGTGTTACATGAAATTTCAAAGTTCAATAATTAAATAAGCGTTGGGCGCCATTGAGATAAGGTTAAGAGCCTCATAATTAACCTACTATCTTGCATCGTATCCTCGAAGGGAATACGGAATTAATTCATATATATATATATATATATATATATATATATCCTTTATTATTCCAAGAAATAAAGATACACAAAACGAAAGATTTTATGTTTACTGTGGACCACCTTTCTTGTGGTCTTCGAAAGTTTATTCATCTCAAATAGAATAGAAATAATCTCATATAAGATTAATACAAATATCACGCGTGTAATTACGCTCGCATTTATTTGATCCTAACATCGCGAGAGAGAGATTTTACGCGGGAGAGAGACTCACCAATCTCGCGTTCGCTCAGCATACCACGCGGGCCAGGGTCACGACGCCGGGTCGACATATCCCAGTCCGGGCTATACGCAAGGCCCGATCCTGGGCTCGGTCCGGGTGCTTCCTAGGCGACGATTGCGGGGCTGCACACCTCTCGCTTCACACTATTTCAAGGCCATCGACCGGGGCCCTTCTCGCCATCACTCGGCGCGGATAATATTCTATCCGACGGCTGGTCGCAGCCGTTCGCGATGATGGGCTCAGGCCAAGCTGCTCGTCATCCGTGCGACGACAGCTGTCCATCTCTGCTCACTATTCTCTCTTTCTCTCTCTCTTTCCCTTCTCTCTCTCTTCTCATCGTCTGCTAACCTATTCTAATATACGTCGCGTCGCGTGTGGCGATTGACCTCGTCACAAAAATTCTTATTATGAGTTTATGGAGTTGAATTTGTTGGGATTTGATGTGTATGCTTTTTGAGTACTGAATGTAATTCACCATCACAAGAATCGAGGGGGACATGTTCAGATGAATCTGATACGCTATTTGGTTGTCCAATACCGGTCCAGAAAATTACTTTTCAGAACATAGGAAATCCAACGATATGATCTGTGTGAGTTGTGTCAGTGTAGTGTTTCTATGCTTCTATGTGAGTCAAACTTGTAATTGTATTCGGTTGTACTCAGAGGTGTCAAATGTGTTGAATGAATTTGAGATGGTGTGTTAAATTTATTTTTTGGAATATTTTGATTGATTTTGAAGTGAATAATTCAAAAAAATATGATATTCTTGTACACGATTCTACAAGAACTGTAAAGAAATATGGAATTCCGTTAACTATTGCGGCATTGTAATTGATGGTAAAATTGAAAATTCTCGAAACTTCCTGAGCCTAATCGGATGTAGACGAGTTAACCGGGGATGAGTATTGAATATTCAAGCGCCATAAATTTAGAATTCAAATCAAAATTACTTGATTCTGCTGAGCTTTTTTAATAAAACGATACAGTGATCGGGGAGTCAATTAGAACCTATTTCATAGGAGCCTTATGGCTTCCATTTATATCCAACTTACTGGAATCAGTTTGGTGATTCGGATTAGTCTTATAGATTATTGGTAAAATATTCCACTAACCATGATTCATGTTATTGGGTTCTCCAATCGCTTTCTAATGAATCGCCACGATCTTTGTTGAATCTCTATGGATTCACACGAGTAAAACAACACTAGGGGAGGTGGTGGGATCGTTGGGAGGAGGTGGGAGATCTATTCAATTTTTATATATGGGGAATTCAGAAAATTGATTCGTACAAGAACTAACGAATCGGTCATCGAAGTCAGAGAAACTCATCTGGAAGTTTTTTAAAATATCTGTCAAATGAGCTGTACACTGAGAATAAAATATTTTGAAAAAATAAAGGCAGGTCTGCTGCTCGCCATCAGTCTCCCCCGGACATTGGACAGGAGCGGGACAAGGCAGACCTGCAGACCAGGCCTGCTGCAGACGCCAACTTGTCTGCGCACACTCAGCCACGAGCTTCTTTGCGAAGAAGTAAACGCGCACCCGCTGCTCGCCATCAGTCTTCCCCATACATCAGACGGGAGCGGAGCGACGCCAGATATGCAGACGCCGCTTTGGACGCTCTCATTCAGCCGCGCGCCTTTACGAAGAAGACATTATCACCAAGTGCAGTTGAACAATCACAGAGGGTGAGTAAATTATTTCACATTAAATCAGGAATTATAAACCAATATTCATCGTTTCTACTTTCTTCATTCACTGCATGTTCATCGCCTGAACATTTTTCCATCAAGAAATAGTGAAATAATAAGAAATCTATGATATATTGTCTTGATTCTCGTCACAAGAAATATTGAACGTATTTTATTCCTTTCTCTTTTGCCTTACAGGCACAGGTTCGGTCTTCCCCATACATCAGACAGGACTGGAGCGGTGCCAAACATGCTGACGCCGCTTCAGACGTGCTCATTCAGCCACGCGCCTCTACGAAAGAGACATCATCAACAAGTGCAGTTCAACAGTCACAGGAGGTAAATCAAGTATTTCAAATTGTAACAGAAATCATAAACCAATATTCCCAGTTTCTACTTCCTTCATTTACTGCATGTTTATCGATAAAACATTTTTCTATCGGGAAATGTTGGAACAATAACAAATCTCTAATATATCATCTTGATTCATGTTACGAGAAGTACTGTTTAATATTGGACGTATTATTTTCCTTCCTTCTTTCCTCACAGGCTCAGTTGGAGTCATACCAAGATCTCCCGACTACAATATGAGAAAATGATCGGTTCCTAATCATCCGCAGCTGTTCCAACACAAGTTGTCAAACGTGGGAGTACAACACAATCACATGGACCAGGAAATGAAAATACCGCTGTTCATCGAGAACACCAATCCAACTCCAAACCAAGATACAATCCAATCGAGATACGGTACTTTAAAATGTGAGTTAAAATCATTCACCCCTGTTACAAGACAACCGAACATAACTTTTGATTAGTTGTACAGACATGCATGAATATTTTTCAAATTTCTACTACGACTATTTTAATCACTCGAAAAAGTAGTACAGTTGTCATTTATATTATTTCAATGAAGATTTTTAATGTTATTTGACTTTCCATATTTCGCTCAGATATTCGAGTCATTGATAAAATCATACTATAAAATTGAAATATTTTGATGTGTAGCCTGCTCACATCATCCAACTCGAGCCAATATTGTCGCTAAAAAAGATCAAGTTATCCCCGTCACACATTCCTCTAAAAATCCTCACAGCAACATCACTCTCCTCACACCTCTGTGAGCATCGATTATATTTACAAGTTGCAACAGTACTGTATGATGCCATGGCTCGCATAGAGATCGGGACTTTCATCTCTGAGACCGACAGAGTACAAATTACTGTTGCCTAGCTACTGTAAATATGAGAGAGTCAGACTTACTAGAGATGTTGAAAAACAGTACAATATACTAACGCAGCTCTTCAAAATGGAATTGTTGGATTTCCTCTGTTCTGAACATCGATTTTTTTCCCGATATTGGAAAACCAAATAGCGTGTCAGTTTCATCTGAACATGTCTCCTTCAATTTCTGTGGTGAAGAGTTACATTACTACTCAGAACAATAAATACTATACAATTACACCCACACATCTTGTCGTGAACACGAGCCAAGAGTGATTGATCTATATGAGTATATATTGATTTCAATAAATTGATTACCATTATAAAATCTTCAATGAAACAATATATTATACATAGGTCAGTTTTCAAAGAATCAGTCATTCAATTAAATAGAGTAATATCAACGATTATAAATGAATTGAATTAATACCGAATGATAGTATAACTCAACTCAATGGATACTAACAAATTAAGATGATATTACATTCTAAATACTAGTTGAAATGAGATATTTGTATTTTAGTTGTAAGAAATACTTTGTACGTGCTGTATGCCACATCAATGTCATATGTAATCATACTATGTCAATTTCTGAATCTTGAAGAATTGGATAAAAAAATACGATCTGGTTGGGGGGACGTCCCCAACCGACCCCCTGTGTCCATTCACTCCTCTTATCAAAAGCTGTTCGAGAAAAGTACAGCATATTATTACATTAGTTCTTCTAATCATTTTTGGATTTCACAAATTTTTCAATTCCAATTCCAAAAAAATCAAAGATAAATTATAAAGTAACGTTAACTTCAAAAAAAACCAACACATCACATTAGATTTTCTGGTCAGTTGTGGATTTTTCGAAACTTGTTTGATTTCAATTGTGAAAAGATCAACAAACGCTTACGAAGTATTCATCAGGAGTTTTATATATCTTGATAAAATAAAGTCGTTCGTCTCAACGATTCAGATTTATAACACGAGTCCTTGATCGTTCAGTTTTATTCAAACTAATTTTGCCCATACAACAAATCAATCCAACCCGTTACACATATTTTTCAGGAACTTCACAACAACATCACACTTCTCACATCTCTGTGAGCATCGATTATATAATTACAAGTTGCAACAGAACTGTATGATGCCATGGCTCACATAGAGATCGAGAGACTTTCATCTCTGAGATCGACAGAGTACAAAGTACTGTTGCCTAGCTACTGTAAATATAAGAGAGTCAGATTTACTAGAGATGTTGAAAAACAGCACAATATACTAACGCAGCTCTTCAAAATGGAATTGTTGGATTTCCTCTGTTCTGAACATCGATTTTTTGGCCCGATATTGGAAAACCAAATAGCGTGTCAGTTTCATCTGCACATGTCTCCTTCAACTTCTGTGCTGAAGAGTTACATTGCTACTCAAAACAAAAGATACTTTACAATCACACGTCGATTTCACCCTATATACTCACAACGGGGATGATGAACTATGAAGCTTCTTAAATTTAGTAAAACTCAAATCACCTCTTCAATCAAGGGTCTTCTAAAATTCAATTTCTTCGATTTATCGTTCCATATGAAAAACTTCAATGACCTAAAAAAATGTTAATGATTATCTTATGTCAATCCGAATCATGAACAATCACGATAAATCGATTTAATTCTCACTTCACGACTTCATTGATCGAGATATATTAGGCTTACAAGGGGAGCACTTAACTTCCGGGTTGCCAATCTTTCCCAAAATTTTTTTACGATTTGGTATCACCTAGAATATGAAGAATCCAGAGTAACTCCGTCAAATAAGCCCTCTGTCCGAAGTTACCGCCTATGATAGTAGCATTGCCCATATAAGCCCATGTTAAAAAGTGAAATATATAGATATACTCGCAATGCTAATGTTTTAGCTTGTAGCTCTGAACAGGGGGCCCATTTGACGGAGTTACTCTGGATTCTTCATATTCTAGGTGATACCAAACTGTAAAAAAATTTTGGGGAAGATTGGTGATCCGGAAGTCAAGTGCTCCCCTTGTTAGTCTAAACAGTCACTTTTAATTTTCGAAAATTCAGTAACAAACTAGTTTTTCGCCTCAAACGACGATGAATAGTAAATAGTGAATCCTAGAATTCATCTTTCACTAATTGAAGAAAAAAACGATCTCGTTGTTGATATTCTTCCAATCACTCCCCCCCCCTTTCTCCGTGTTAATCCAATCTTTCTAATATAAGCATTCGAGAAGGACCGACATAGCATTTCACCAAGTAACTTGGCAATCTTTCACATTCCAAAAGATTGTTCAATTTCAACTTCAGAACACTTTAGATGAATGTACAGTAAATTTTGCAATCTTTTCGATTCGATTAACTTTTATTATATTAGACCAATCATTCTTTTCGATGTCAAATCCTTGGTTTTAAAATCATTTCGAATAATCGCAGGTTTCAAAAAAATGTCCATTTCACTGTGGACGATTCAATAATTTTCCAATCTTGATCATATAGTCTGTTACTTTAGAAAATCGAATATTATCATATCCATTTCCCACAACAATCAGTTCAACCTTCACATAATGAGAATTGTCCTATCTCGAATACTAAAAAAGAAAAAAAAACAAAAGATATTAAAAAACAATTTAAATAAATCAATTTCGAACACCAGAATAACGTCACATCTGGAAGTGAGACAGCCCCGTAAACCGTAAAAAGTTACTCGGCTACCTTCGATGCTGACAATGACGGTGTCTCGAATTCTTAAAAAAGTCATCTAAAAAAGCTATAAAATCGTCCCCTTTATGCACGTAATACGAATATCTAAACAAATTTCAAAAAATCGATTGCTCCTAACCTTCGCCAACGGATTTGGAAGCTTGGGCAGTGTTCGAAAGGTTTCCGTGAGACCGATCAGCAACCATTTTCACGGCAAGAATTAGCAGCAAATCGAATATATAATATCAACTTATAAATACATATAATAAAATCGAAAATCCATGTACGAAAAATTCGAAAACACGTCAAAAATACGTAAACGACACTAAAACACGTGTTCTACACATCGCGGAAAAATCTAGGGACATTTGATCTCGCCTAGGGACATTTGTAACATGAGGTTGGCAACCCTGATATAGGGATTTGGGGGGGGGGGACCCTGCATGTCTCTTAATTTAGATAATTTCTTAGATCCGCATTACATTGTCACCCAAGTAGTCACCTTTCTGACTGCGAATCTACAGCTGTACACATCCAAGTATATATTTCTCTCATAACTTATTCGCGTATAACATTGATCGTCCATTTTTCGTAAAACTGGATTATCTGACATTCTTCAATGTAAGACGATCAGTTTATCATTCATTCACATTATATACACGTAGATCTAACCATTTTGAGTCAACCTCGGTTATAACGTGCAAATTTTGCCGGTCCCTTGGAGCTCGTTATAACCGAGTTCTACTGTATTTCTACCGTCACCTGCGGCTTGGGCCGAAAGCCAATCGCTCAGAAGCAAGCTACAACTTCATAAACTCAGTGCAAAGTATACTATTTCCCTTGCCTCACAGGCTCATCAATCTCCGGTAAATGCAGAGGCTTCTATACACTGATACCCACATATTTTACACACACAACAGGTACACTGAACAAGTTTGCGAAATAATCCCGTAGGAAAATTGAAATTGGGTAATGGAAAAAAAAAATCCAAGTTCAATGTTCAGTTGAAGAAAATCGTATTTTCTGTGCGTGAATGGAAATTTGCGACGGAATTTTTTGCAGCGTGCGCAAATGGCCGATTTGCACACGGTTTGACGATTTGCGGCGTGCGCAAAAAAAATCCGCACAGTTTGCACATTTGCGCACGGCACACAAGCGTCTAAATGGCCATTTCCGCCCAATTTTGCGCAAAGAATAGCATAAATCAATGGTTACACATGTACATGCAGACCAGAGGCTATGTTCGTGACTTGAACTTGTCTTTGATTTGAATCGACTCCACAAATAATTCATACTAGCTCAATGCCTCGCGTTGCTCGGCTTGTAAATGCTCCAGAGAGGCGTATTGGACTCTGAAATGTTCTTATAAATCGAAAAGACGACTTGATTTCCATTCGATATAATGGTTGATCATGTATGTTTTCAAATTCTTTTTGGTTCGCACAATGTGATCTTTTAAATCTAACAATAAGTCTTTCCAGTTCTGTTGAAGAAGAAATATCCAAGTTTAATGAGATTTGAGTTCAGTTATTATTCGTGCAACATTATTTGAAGATTCTTCACTCTAAATCCGGAGAATCTGGACTATTCCTCATCTCTGTAATGGTCTCAGATTCGTTTCTGACGAGAAATCCTTGAATGTTATTTCGGAGTTGGAATATTAAACCTCACTATGAGCAATTGCGTATTGTTTGAAATCCATTGGGAGAAGAAATAGCCCATAGAATTCAACTAATTCCGATCACATGATATTTCGACGAGTTAGATCAGTTCAAGCTGATGGAAAAATTTAGAACACAGATGAAATGATGAATTGAGATGACGTACAATCAATTACACGGTGGAACAACATTTTGGGGTCAGAACGCCTATGTCTATGTACAATCTTCGAATAATGTTACACAGATAATCGAACTCGGATCTCATCGAAATTGGACATTACATCTCAACAGAACTCAGCAGACTAATTATTAGATTCGAAAGATCACATTGTGCAAATGAAGAAAGTTTTGAGGACATCCATGATCAAGAACTAAATTCGAATGAATATTCAGTCTTGTTTCGATTCACCGAAACATTTTCAGAGTCCAATACGCCTCTCTGGAACATTTACAAGCCAAGCAACGCGAGGCATTACGCTAGTATCATTATGAAAGGGACTAAGCGGTTAAGCATGGTGAAGTGGACCTTGTCAGGTATGGCCCCAAAAGTATTTTACCCCACTTTCTAACCCCAAACTACGGGGAAAGCAAAGGTTTGTAGGTCCCAAAGTCACCCTTGTTTTCTACGGCACCCTCGAAACTCTCTAAAAACGCTAAAAATCGATGTTCCTTTTATCAAATCGTACTCTGACGCATTTATCTGAAAATTTTTTGACATATTTCTGAAACTTTGACAAACAGAAAAAAGATATTCGCATACTGACAAATTTGGATTTAGGCCCCGAAAAAAATTCTTCAAACCTAAAAAGCCAATTTTCTCATGTAAATTGGGAAGAACAACGCCAGAAAACCATTTTATCGTGTTCATCAGGTAATTTTGCATCGATAATAGGCATTTTGAGAATTTTTTAGGTGGTGAAACATCCCTGGTAGGAATCTCTCCATAAAATTTAGACTTGAAAATAAAATATGGCTAAAAAAGATGGACCATATCCAATGACTAGTAAATGGCCAATATTTGGGCGACTTCGAAAGGGGTTTGGCGATAGTCTAAGACATTTAGACAAAAAGTGGGCAATATGTGATTCTTCCATTATAAGCGCGGGTCTCAATTTTTTGGCTAATAAATGGCTTTAGATTGGCTTTGATATTCATTCAACGATTTTCTTGATATTAGTCGTACATAAATTATAGCTAAAATATGGGCTCATTTTTGGTCTATCCTCGGGTCTATCTTCTCTTTCGGAAACGGGTGAACACTGAGGTTATCACTCGCTGTCTGTCAAAAGTACACTGAAATATAATTGTACGCGAAAACTGGATACTATACTAGCACGCAGGTAACAACAACACCATGTTTGAACTCGGCGAGGGTGCTTGGTATGTTATTTGCATGGAGGAGCAAATACACCACACTGACTTCACAACACGCAGCATAGCCTCGTAACTCGTCCGCTCTGGCTTCTCACGCGTGGCCTAGCGTCGCCATCCTCACATCACCAAAATCGGCAGATTTTCTTCACCTCGCGAACACTACCCTTCGATGATAAACGATAAACACCCGCTAATAAACTCGCGAATCGCGGTTTGTATTTACGTCAACCATGTCAATGGCGCAAGCTGACGACGAAGACTGGCCGCCATTATACGAGGTTAGTCACAGCAAACATCGAGTCCAAAAATTCAAGCCAAATTTTGCCCATAATCTGACCTGTCCAAAACGGCTAAATAGTGGACTTCTTTTTTGCGCTTGACCTGTTTGACTCCGATCGACAGGTGGCGCCGTGACAGGTTTCGCTTACCCACTCTAGTTTTAGCAACCTCAAGCTTGGGGTGATGACAGATAAAGCGCTACGCTACGATTTTGCGTCACGCCACGACGCGCTATCGCGCGCCACGACCCTAAACTTCATTCCAGCAAACTCGACCATAGATAGATTTGATTCATTTTCATAATCTACGGTTGATACTGTGACAATAAATCCAGTCCATCAATGGTCGGGTTCGCTGGAATGAATTTTTGGGTCGTGGCGTGCAATAGCGCGTCGTGGCGTGGCGCAAAATCGTAGCGTAGCGCTTTATCTGTCATCACCCTCAGACCACGAGCCCCGACTTCTCCTCGGAGTGCAGCTCCTCATGGGGAACTCGACACATCTTTTGCAAATGATGATGATGGTTATGACCTGATCTTCCCGATGCTCTTGCTCAAGCACATAAGCTTTTTACATGAACTATTGGTGTAGAAAATAATATATCTGCATAATTTTGTACTCATTGCTATTTATCGAATCACTTAAAATTGTGCCATGATCTGACCTATAATATGCCCAAATTCGGTCTAGATAAATTTAGGCCACGAAACTTTGTTTCTCGGTTGGCTAAAAAATATGGTTAAATATTAGATAAAAAATGGCCAAATAGATTAACTCTATAAATGGGCGATTTAGAGCGGAAATATCGTTTCATCCTCAGGTAAAATATGGACAAATTCTTTGGCCATTTTTTGGCTATAGACAAACCCATATGGCGAATTTTTAGCCATAAATGGAAGTGCATTTCTACCAGGGATGGTCAAAGATGCAAAAAGTCGTTTTTAAAGCGAATTTCGATTCAATCATTCGCATCTTCTGCG
This sequence comes from Eretmocerus hayati, assembly GCA_029851415.1. Taxonomy (NCBI): domain Eukaryota; kingdom Metazoa; phylum Arthropoda; class Insecta; order Hymenoptera; family Aphelinidae; genus Eretmocerus; species Eretmocerus hayati. The sequence goes on from CM056743.1 coordinate 50,459,257, forward strand.
CATGCGCGTTTTTCTACGTCTCCTGAAAGTATTTTTAATCGATAGCTGATGCAATTCCCTTCAAAATGACCTCTTGAGGAGGTCGATTTGATGCAGTAAAACCTGAGATCTAGCTGGTCCAAAAAATGAAGAAATCCAAGGTACCAAATCCGTGAAGCCGTGGCTACTTAAATGGGCCCGAAAAGTGCGAATTTTGAGTCGGACTATTTCAAGTACGTGAACATGTGTTTTTGATGTAATTTTCAATGTAGAAACCGAGTCCGTTGTCAGTTTTATTCCAAACCTTCAAGATTTTTGATGATTCTCAAAAAAACCGACCGGAGGGTGTACGGCCATTTCCAGCCTTTTTCTACACATTTGGGATGTATGTTGAGTATAGGCAAAGGTTTGAACTTGGATGCAAGTATGTTTCCCTTTGTATTATGACCAGCTGAATTACATCAAAAACACATGTTTACATCTTTGAAACAGTCCGACTCCAAATTCGCACTTTTCGGGTCCATTCAAGACCCACGGCTTCACGGATGTGATACCTTGGATTCCTTCATTTTTTGGACCAGCTAGGTCTCAGGTTTTACTGCATCAAATCGACCTCCTCAAGTGGTTATTTTGAAGGGAGTTGCATCAACTATCGATTAAAAATACTTTCAGAGACGTAGAAGAACGCGCATGCGCAGAAGATGCAAATTACTGAATCGAAATTTGCTTTAAAAACGACTTTTTGCATACTGACCATGTTTCACCACCTAAAAAATTCTAAAAATACCTATTTTCGATGCAAAATAACCTGATAAACACGATGAAATGGTATCTAAGGTTCCGGGACCATGCCTGACAAGGTCCTCTTCACCATGCCCAACCGCTCAGTCCCTTTGACATCATTGCAAAGATGTTTTCTGGTATTTACAGAGAACACATCTGGCAAACAGAAAATTGATGAAAAAATGTATTGTTAAGCCAGGATGCAAAGTTGAATTGAATCGCGAGCCGGGCCATCATCAAAGTTACGTTTCATCCGCCCTCATCCTCGATAGATTCCGCGAATCGATCATAAAGAGCAAATTATTTTGCATTCTTATTCTGAGCTCTCGCAGTACATTCAAGTTTATTGATTATCAGAAAAAAAATATTATGAAAACGACTCGGGTGGAATCGAACCCGAGCCTTCGCGCGACAGGCGGAAATACTACTGACGCTTATATTAAAGTGGTGGCGAATGTAACACACATGTCAGTCAGCCACCCGTGGGGGGCTTGGGTTTAATGTCGATCACATATTATTATCTATGTTTACTACTCTCATATTTTCCGGAATTGTGGCAAGATTGATTTTAGGGGATGATGACATTCAGTCACTCCTCGGAGTGTACGTGACGTAAATTTTCTGGGACTGTATCGCTACGGATACTATTATGAGGCTTATTTCGTCTTGAAATATAATATGGGCAATAATATGAAGCCATCTCGATTGATAAATTTTGTAAAGTGGCTATTTTATTTCGTATTTTTCCCGGAATATTATACATTTCCGACAGTATATAACATTCATGAAAAAATCGCTGATCGATTCGGATTTTGCGTGAGAAATTACGTTAGTAACGATCCTTTGCAGAGACTATTCATTGTTTTTCGAACGCCTAAAATTATCGGCAACAAAACCGGCGTGCGATGCGGTCGCCGTGCAACCAGAAAATTATATCTCATTTAGATGTAACTCAAAATTTTCACGAAACGAAGTTGGAGACGAGTTGTTTACTATTTAATATCATCTGAATTGTGTTGGACAACTCGTCATTTAACTCCAATCACAAGATTATAGGAGATGAACGAGGATAACTCCCCCGCGGGTACTTCCTAATCTTCAAATCGGCACATTTTCGTTCACAAAAATCTCAAAATCTTTTCCAATTTGGGCTAAACGAAGAGTTATCTAGGCCAAGTAAGATGATAATAAAGCCTGGATAACTCGTCGTTTAGCCCAAATTGGAAAAGATTTTCAGAGTTTTGTGAACAAAGTTCAGCGTGCACGGCGACCGCATCGCCTTAAAAGCGCGATCCAATAGGCTCGTCGCGCAACATTAGGGTGCCTTTTCACGACGTAAAAGTTTTCCCCCGGAGCCCATCTCTCGTCGTTGGAGCGAGAGAGATAATCCCCTGCTTTAGGGTCTCTAGACAATAGTCTGTTTCTTTTGCTCCAATGGCGAAAGATAGGCTGTGGGGGAAAAATTTTACGTCGTGAAAAGGCAGCCTTACCTCTATGCGCGCAACTGTAGGGAGTGTAGGGCTAGGGACCCTATATACGCAACTGCGCACGCCCGCGCTGCGCTCCGCGGGAGAGTTGGGAGTCGGGACGAGATGGAAGATGCAACACCGGGACCGGACTGTAGGCCTAGACCGTACACACCGGCGGACTGGCTCAAGTCAGAGATGGGTAGACTGCAGCACACCAGAACAGCTGCAGCATAGAGACCCTCTACTGCAGCAGATCTCTGTGGATCTCTGACTGCAGAGTGTCAGAGTCTATCAGAGTCTACAGTAGCTCAACGTGGAGGATCACAGAACACTTACCACCGATCGCTACCACAGTTGTCCCGGTAGTACCTGATTGTACCCTCCCAGCGAGTCTGAGCCCGCCGCTCCTACAGGACCTTGGGGAAGTGCGCTACTGCCGTGTCTAAGCAGCCCCGAACAGCTCGTCGGATCGGGCTCCTGTGGGACAGTACCAGTTCGTCCTCGACAAGAAAGTGGGGTGAGTGGTATTATTACATAGTCAAGTTTAGCGATGTTAAGTGACGTCGAGCTAGCACGTGCTTTCTTAAACTTTCGCATTGTGGTGCTCACGAGGCGACTCGGTGGCGGTGTCGATTCGGAGTGCGTCGGTGGGCATCTTCCCCACGGCAGATCAAGGCAGATCATGGCCGCGGGCTCCGCGCGCAACCACTAGCAACCACCGCCCAGCGCCGGCTTGATGCACTGCGACGATCCTGTTGCCGTTTGACTGGAGCACGGTACGCCAAGTCGCGAGCAGAATGATATTTAGCACATAATACCTATTGCTTCCCGAATGAAACAGATGATTATTTCGGAGAGGTCAAACAGCCTTCGCATCGGAGCACTCTTGTCATACCCACGCATGCACATGTACACTTTCTTGTGAATTTTTCGGCTGTAAAATTTCGATGGCCCGGACGCTCGAAATTTTCCACGCCGCATCTCCCCTCCCCCCGTCTGTGTCGGAAGGTTTCCCATAATCATGGAGCTTTATATATATCCACTCCTGAACCGAGTTATTGGAGAATCCTTCTCTATGTAGAATAGGTACCACTATACTAGCAAGGAGGGTGCCAGGCCTGTGGATCGCCAATCCTCGTGGAACTCAGTAATATGTTTTCTAATACCGAAACATGTAACAACCCACTCTTATAACTTGCCAATGCTCCCTAGAATCATCTTGAGTACCAGGGCCAATATCCCAGCTAACAGGCTTTTTCCAGGTGGATTGATGCATCCACGGCTCTCCATAAGTTAGCTACCCTTTGGCGTGAGGCTTCCCTGTGGACAAATAAGAATAGATACTTGAAAGAACAAATTCCAGCCATATGAGACTGGTATAGCCTATCTCAACCATGTATGAGAGGGGTTGAGAATCAAAAAATTGGCAAAATTGAGTTTTTGAATAACGGAGTGATGAGTTGGGGAATATAATACTTTTCAATGAAATTGAGGTAATGGATATGATTTACTCACATTCAGAGACCATTACTTCCCCAATTAGTTTTGTCCAGCTGCACTGTATAAACTGCCTAGGCCAGCTAAGGAGAGTCACAATCAATAGCAGATCTTGCGACTAATCTGTAAAAATTTGACAACAAAGTATCATGCTCAACTAACACACTGACTCTACATATTCCACACTGATTTCACATGTTTTTATCCACAAGTTGATTTTAAAAAATTCAATTTGAACTGATTTGTGTTGACAGAAAGTTAACCTCACTATGACCATGTTCAGAACAATATCACAAGGAAAATCTTATTAAGCACCTCAAAATGAATACTCATCTAATAATCCCAAACTGCAGCCTATCTGCCACGGATTGTCTAGATGCTTGTAGACGATTTTAGGAACGGAAAAGTGATTGAGAGCGAGTTTCTTCCAAAGCAGCATAACAAGGACTTGTATGACTTCTGTTGTCTGCTTTGGCATAGCAATATAGAAAAAGCTCTGTCGGGGCGACAGTTTTTTGCAAACCATGTGCACCTGCTCATTAGGTATTTATTAATCTGCTTGAGAGAAAGTCACATTCGACCATATATCGGCAAGCATCCTGAAAATTTGTGGCTGATGACCTGCAGTTCGTGGTTCTCAGATTAGTACTTGTTTTGAGATGCTGAATAGGGTTGCTTGTGATGTTGTTCTGAATGTGGTTATGTTAACTTTCTGTCAACAGAGCTATTTCAGATCGATTCAGATTGAATTTCTTGAATCAACCTGTGGATAAAAACATGTGGAATCAATCTGGAATATGAAGAGTCAGTGTGTGAGTTGAGTGTAACTTTGTTGTCCAATTTTTCCAGGTCAGTTGACAAGATCTGCTATTGAAAGACTTTCCTTGGCTGGCCTGGGCCGTTTCCACAGTGCAGTTGCTATTTGACAACACTAATTGGGAGAGTGATGGTTTCTGAATGTGAGTAAATCATATCCATTACCGAATGTTCATTAAAAAGTTTTATTCCCTCCCCCCCCCAGACTCATCATTTCGTTATTTAAAAACTCAATTTTGCAAATTTCTTGATTCTCAACTGCCCTCATCCATGGTTGAGATAGGCTAAACCAATCTCATATGGCTGGAATTTATTTTTTCAAGTCTCTATTTCATGGATCTATTCTTATTTGTCCATGGGGAAGCTTCATGTCATAAGGTATAGCTAGTTTATGGAGAGCCATGGATGCGTCAATCCACCTGGAAAAGGCCTGTTTGCTGGGATATTGACCCTGGTACTCAAGATGATTCTAGCGAGTGTTGGCAAGTTATAAGAGTGGTTTGTTACATGTTTTGGTATGAGAAAACATCTCAGAGTTCCAGGGGGATTCGTGACCCAAAGGCCTGGCACCCTCCTTGATAATATATCTAGTATAGCACTATAGTTCTTGCCAGCCTCCATATGCACCCACCAACCCCATTTTCATACAGACGACGTTGCGTTTTGTAGTTTGGCTTCTTTTTGGGCTGTCAGATTCAACATAAGCAATGTAGCCACTTACTCAATTATTACTAAACCTATTTTTTAGAGAAATTGCTCAAGTATCAAAAAAAATTCACCAGATCCCTTATATCATTTGGTATGAAAATAATGAAACGCAGTCAAGTGAATATGTTTTTGGGAAAATCCAATAATGAGATCAGTGTAAATCCATTTACATGGAAGTATTGTTTGAATGATTGAAAATCATTGAGTATATACAGGGTGTCCGAAAAGTAAGTACCCCCCCCCCCCCATTTTTTACAGAAAGAGTTGAAAATCGGGAAAAACCCCGGAACACGTGTCCCCTTATTTTGAAGGGGACATCCGATGAAGGCCTTGTTTTTTACCTTGAAGGTCATTTTCAAGGTCATTTGGAGGTCAACTGGATTTTTTTGAATGGAAACACCTACTTTTGACCTCGAATTCTGAAAGAACATGAAAAATGATGAAACTTTTGTTTGAAATTTTTTTTGACCCGACTTGACCTTCGCGAGATAAATGGAGGTCAGCACGGGTTGACGGTAACCGCTGTCGCTCCAAGAGTGAGCATTTTATCGAAAAATGTTTGGGATAAAAGTTGTTCATGATCACAGTAGAAAAGATCTAATGACTTTGTTTCCGACCTTGGAGGTCGTTTTCAAGGTCATTCGGAGGTCAACTCGATTTTTCCAACGGAAACACCTCATTTTGACCTCCAAGGACGGAAACAAAGTCATTAAGTATTTTCTACTGTGATCATGAACAACTTTTATCCCAAACATTTTTCGATAAAATGCTCACTCTTGGAGTTACAGCGGTCACCGTCAACCTTTGCTGACCACCATTCATCTTGTCAAGGTCAAGTCGGGTTAAAAAGAGTGACCATTTTGACCTCCAAGGTCGGAAACAAGGTCATTAAGTATTTTCTACTGTGATCACAACTTTTATCCCAAACATTTTTCGATGAAATGCTCACTCTTGGAGTTACAGCGTTCACCGTCAACCCGCGCTGACCTCCATTCATCTTGCCAAGGTCAAGTCGGGTTAAAAAGAGTTTCGAACGAAAGTTTCATCACTTCTCATGTTTTTCCAGAATTTGAGGTTAAAATGAGGTTTTTCTATTCAAAAAAATCGATTTGACCTCCAAATGACCTTGGAAATGACCTCCAAGGTCGGAAACAAGGTCATCAGCTCTTTTCTACTGTGATCATGAACAACTTTTATCCCAAACATTTTTCGATAAAATGCTCACTCTTGGAGCGGCAGCGGTTACCGTCAACCCGTGCTGACCTCCATTTCTCTCGCCAAGGTTAAGTCGGGTCATAAGAAGTTTCAAACAAAAGTTTCATCACTTCTCATGTTTTTCCAGAATTTGAGGTTAAAATTAGGTTTTTCTATTCGAAAAAATCGATTTGACCTCCAAATGACCTCGAAAATGACCTCCAAGGTCGGGAACAAGGTCATCAGCTCTTTTCTACTGTGATCATGAACAACTTTTATCCCAAACATTTTTCGATGAAATGCTCACTCTTGGAGCGACAGCGGTTACCGTCAACCCGTGCTGACCTCCATTTCTCTCGCCAAGGTCAAGTCGGGTCAAAAGAAGTTTCAAACAGAAGTTTCATCATTTTTCATGTTCTTTTAGAATTCGAGGTCTAAAGTAGGTGTTTCCATTTTAAAAAATCCAGTTGACCTCCAGTTGTCCTTGAAAATGACCTTCGAGGTAAAAAGTAAGGCCACCATCGGATGTCCCACTCAAAATAAGGGGATGCGTATTCCGGGGTTTCTCCCGATTTCCAACCATTTCTGAAAAAAAGGGTGGGGGTACTCATTTTTCGGACACCCTGTATGTTGAGTGATGGTAGTATGTAAAAAATATATATCAAAACCTGGTATCTTTATTGATGAAGTACAAATTCGAATCACGATTATCTCCATTCATAAGGTTAGATGAAAATCAACACCAATATTCCTGAATGAAATGAATAATTGAGTATGTTTGTAGCAAGTGAATACTTTCATAGGTGTCATTCGAGAAGTATCCAAGAATCCAATGTTGTTTTCGGTAGCAACTTCAATATGATGTATTTTAATTGGTCCTGCTGTCTACAAGCCCGGTTATCAAGACCTTTGTGTCTTTATCAATTCTCTTGTTGATTTTGTTATTTACAATATTGAATTGTATAACAGATTCACCACTTGTGATACTACCACACATATTATTGTGTAAAGTGTTGCGAGGTATTTCATTTTTCACAAATTCTTTTACTCCTGCAAAATCCATGATAGAAATGACCATGTTATAATCAAGCGCCCAGTCAGATTTCATTTCTTAATAACTCACTTATAAGTCCTTCATTATTACAAACATCACTAAAATCTGTATCCGTCATTGGTTGAGGGGCTTGGAGATTGGCATCCCTGTATCCAATAACACTTACAGAAAGAGAGAACTGCAATCTCAAGCTCTTGTTAATATTCTTTGCGTGGTTGTAATGTGATTTATATCATTCGTCATGAACTGTCAAACGTTTAGCCTTGATGGTCTGGGAAATAGTCATTGTGTAAATTTTGAAATAAAAATAGTAGTTGTAAATAACACATTGTTTAGTCTCACATTTCCCAGTTCAGTGACTGATTTGAGTTTTTGAATATTATCATTTCAAGCTGCAATTTGTATCTCTTTTCCCTTATCATTTTTCAAAACCACCAGCATAACTTGTTGTCCATTAGTAGTCTTGGACTCACCGAAAATTTCTGCAATGTATCCTCAGTAGTTCCTAAAAACATAGTGAGTTACACTTAACATATCCCATAAGATGATTGTCATAGCTTACGTAACATCTCCTGCTTGTGATTTATCAACGATTTCATTTGATGTCTACTTAATGGTTTTTATGCAACTCTGTGCGTAAAACTGTGCGGAAAGTTAACTTTCCATGAAAGGTACCTATGCCGAAAGAAAAGCGGGCAGTCATTTTCGCACGGCTAAGTGTGCGAGGAAGTTACTTTCTCACTATGTTTGACAGAACATGGTGAGAAATTGAAATCTGTGCAAAAATGAATTCATCGAAGTTCTCATAGGAAATGGAAGACTTGGAAAAAAATTCAATGAGTCAACCTTACATGTCAATGTGTCTATAGAAGGCAGATCCAAACCCTTTGACTACTCATCGTTTAATATGAATTATATTTTCATTTTTACTTGAAAAATACTTTTGGGGGATAAAGATATTCATGAATTCCCAACCGCCTTTTCAAATGTACTAGCAGAACTGCCTCGCTCGCATGCTCGCTCGGCCACAATGTACAGATACTCATTGGAGATGTAAAAATCTCTGTTTCCTTCAATAATCACCAATACATAAGGATGATTCTAATTTTTCAAATGAGTTAATTGTAGGACTTGATTCTTTCATCTTATATTTGAATTCAATCAGTTTGTATCTTCATTGGAACAAATTCTGTACACGCGAATTAATTGTGAATCACTTATGCATGATCGAATCTCGAAAATTATCGCGGTTTGAAAAATGAGGTTCCTAAGAGTCTAACAGCACTTATAGTGACTGAAAGAACATTCAGAATGAAATTTTGAAACTTGTAATCGTCCTCAAAGTTCTGATTTTGAAATGTGAGAAATCTTAAATTCGATCGTAGAGGACTAATATCTGTGTGAATGAATAGACACAGTAAAATTGCAAATTTAATTATATTGCGACGTTTCGTCTGCATGTTTTGCAGACCTCATCAGGCTGTAAGCAAAGACACAATACATACAAGATTTTTCATACATGAACACCAATTATCACTACCACAATGGTAAACCAAACTTTCACATACCTAGAAGGCGTACACGAGATTCACATTATTTAAAATATTTTCTAAAAACGCGTAAGCTCACGATGATGTGAGACGCGTCTTTCGTCAATCTTTGGAGTATTAGCAGAGGACGGTTTCTTGCGATATTGTATGTATGTAGGAAGGAAAAGAGAGGAGAGGGTATCATGTGATTGAAGAGGAGTGACAGGGGAAAAAGGAAAGAAGTGGGAAGAGGGTCACAGCTGATTGTAGATATATGTAGATAATATAAACTGAGCTGGCTATTGCAGGATAGATCTGTAGACCCGATTTAGATGTGAGATATCATCTCTTTCAAATTGATGTTATTAGTATCTGAGTTTATAAAATTCATCTCAGAAAGTGTTCTTTTATGGAAACTTGGCTCTTTATCTAAAATTGTGGTGTTCTTCCAATCAAACTCGTGGCTCAAATTTATTCGATGAAGTGAAACTACTGAATTAGGAGTTTTGAAACTGATATGTTCGCCAATTCTCACATCTAGGGCTCTTTTTGTCTCTCCTACATAGCTAGCCGGACAGGTTTTACAATTTATCTCATACACTACATTTGGATTTTCAAACTTTTTCAGAGAGTCTTTACCCAATTTTATCACTTTGTCGAGACCTTTGTTGATTTTTGGTAATGTCAGTATATTGTGTTTCTTGAACAGATAAGAACATTTTTGAAAGAAACTATTCCTGTACGGAATGCTCACTTCTTTTAGACAAGACATTGTACGTTTTTTCCCTCTATCTTGATTGTGTTTCAAATTTTTAATTTTTTCAAATCTGTTTTTCATGCATTTTTCTATATCTTGTATGAGAAATTCATTTTTTAACAGCAGTTTCTCAACAAACTTTATATTTTTCCTATGAAATTGTGGATCAGATAAAGTGATGGCACGGTCGACTAGGTTATATATGATGTTTTCTTTCAGCTTCATAGGGTGATTGGAGTGAAAATTCAAAATTCGATCGGATGTAGTAGGTTTATGAAACCAATCAGTGACAATCTTATTGTCTCTCTTTGTCAACTTTGAATCAAGAAAACTAATACTATTATTGTTCTCAAGTTCATGAGTGAATTTCAAGCTATTATCATATTGATTGAAAACATCGAGTACTAATTTCACTTGCTCTCTCTTTATACATAGGATAGTATCATCAACGTAACGGTAGTAGAATAATGGTACGCAATTATGTTGAGTTCTTAAGGTTTCTAGACAATCATTTTCAAAGTCTTCTATTACCAAATTTGCGAAAAGGGATGATATTGGAGAGCCCATCGGGCTTCCAGAGATTTATGAAATTTGAGATTTATGAATTTCCAGATATTCATGAATTCCAAAACCGCCTTTTCAAATGTATTTAGATGATTGATCATCATTATATATAGTTGGATGAATTATCAAAATGAGATCTTTCCAAGTTTGGCAATATTTTTGATTAAGGTAATACGCGATATGAACAAGAGTCATATTATTACATGACTCGGCTAATGCAAGCTAATTTTAATCAACGGATTTGTTGATTGAGTGACATAGACCGATATTGGATTACTCCAATTCGATCTATGTACCTTCAATGCACCTCGCAATTCGAGTGTCGCAACTTGAAGGATTTTGATGGAATTTCAAATACATGAAAAATGAGATGAGGAACGAAAAATTTTGATTCTACGCTAGATGTTGGTGCGTTTCGTCTTTCCTCTCCGGATCAGACTCTTCAGGGGGGCTGAAGAGATCCGAGTAGAGGTTGGCCCCCGACGTCACCTAGCCAAAGTGGCTTGATGGTCATGATTCTGATCGGGCTTATATGTTACACGAGGGCTTTTGCAGCCACTCGCGAGAAAGGTTTTCATCTCGGTTGTTTATTCGCCGACAACCGGTGACAATCAGAATCAATTTTTGTCTCGATCGATATGAACGATGGAGACTTTATCGCTCGCGGGAATTTCAAATCATATTATTACATGACTCGGCTAATGCAAGCTAATTTTAATCAACGGATTTGTTGATTAAGTGACATAGATCGATATTGGATTACTCCAATTCGATCTATGTACCTTCAATGCACCTCGCAATTCGAGTGTCGCAACTTGAAGGATTTTGATGGAATTTCAAATACATGAAAAATGAGATGAGAAACGAAAAATTTTGATTCTACGGTAGATGTTGGTGCGTTTCGTCTTTCCTCTCCGGATCAGACTCTTCAGGGGGGCTGAAGAGATCCGAGTAGAGGTTGGCCCCCGACGTCACCTAGCCAAAGTGGCTTGATGGTCATGATTTTGATCGGGCTTATATGTTACACGAGGGCTTCTGCAGCCACTCGCGAGAAAGGTTTTCATCTCGGTTGTTTATTCGCCGACAACCGGTGACAATTAGAATCAATTTTTGTCTCGATCGATATGAACGATCGAGACAGACTTTATCGCTCGCGGGAATTTCAAATCATATTATTACATGACTCGGCTAATGCAAGCTAATTTTAATCAACGGATTTGTTGATTAAGTGACATAGATCGATATTGGATTACTCCAATTCGATCTATGTACCTTCAGTGCACCTCGCAATTCGAGTGTCGCAACTTGAAGGATTTTGATGGAATTTCAAATACATGAAGAATGAGATGAGAAACGAAAAATTTTGATTCTACGGTAGATGTTGGTACGTTTCGTCTTTCCTCTCCGGATCCATCAAGCCACTTTGGCTAGGTGACGTCGGGGGCCAACCTCTACTCGGATCTCTTCAGCCTCCCTGAAGAGTCTGATCCGGAGACGAAAGACGAAACGCACCAACATCTACCGTAGAATCAAAATTTTTCGTTTCTCATCTCATTCTTCATGTATTTGAAATTCCATCAAAATCCTTCAAGTTGCGACACTCGAATTGCGAGGTGCATTGAAGGTACATAGATCGAATTGGAGTAATCCAATATCGATCTATGTCACTTAATCAACAAATCCGTTGATTAAAATTAGCTTGCATTAGCCGAGTCATGTAATAATATGATTTGAAATTCCCGCGAGCGATAAAGTCTCGATCGTTCATATCGATCGAGACAAAAATTGATTCTAATTGTCACCGGTTGTCGGCGAATAAACAACCGAGATGAAAACCTTTCTCGCGAGTGGCTGCAAAAGCCCTCGTGTAACAAATAAGCCCGATCAGAATCATGACCATCAAGCCACTTTGGCTAGGTGACGTCGGGGGCCAACCTCTACTCGGATCTCTTCAGCCCCCCTGAAGAGTCTGATCCGGAGAGGAAAGACGAAACGCACCAACATCTAGCGTAGAATCAAAATTTTTCGTTTCTCATCTCATTTTTCATGTATTTGAAATTCCATCAAAATCCTCCAAGTTGCGACACTCGAATTGCGAGGTGCATTGAAGGTACATAGATCGAATTGGAGTAATCCAATATCGATCTATGTCACTTAATCAACAAATCCGTTGATTAAAATTAGCTTGCATTAGCCGAGTCATGTAATAATATGATTTGAAATTCCCGCGAGCGATAATGTCTCGATCGTTCATATCGATCGAGACAAAAATTGATTCTAATATGAACAAGAGGTTTTTTTGATACATTTTTCAGAACTTTATATCAGTTCGGGGGGCGCCCCGAGGCGCAGGTGGAGGCTTCGCCCTCTGCCGCCCCTGGGGTCTGATCATGGCGCGCGCAGCGCAGCGTAGGATAGTGTAGGATATCTTTTCTCTCTTATGATTGGCTCTTCCTCCCGGCTCCAACCAATTAGAATAGAGGAAAGATATCCTACGCTATCCTACTCAACGCGTCGCGCGCGCAAGATTCCATAATCAGACCCCTGGGGCTGAATTACGAACAAGCGAACGCACGAGCGAGTGCACGACGCGCACGCCAAGCGCGAGAAACGAGCGACCGAAAGACATGGAGCGCGCGAACCGCGAGTACCCCCACTATACCGGCCCCTATACCTTTTACATATTTACATCAGGGCAGTCAAACGTGGTAGAGTCCTTCCCCTCAAGCCCCTTCAGTCATGTATGGAGCGCGCCGCGGCGTCGCAGAGGAGGGGCTCCTTCGCCGCGAGCCGCGACGCTCTCTGCACTTGACTGGAGGGGCTTGAGGGGAGGGACTCTACTACGCTTGACACCCCTGATTTACATTGGGGAGGTGGAGTGGGGGTACTTTTGGTTCGAGCGCTCCGTCGTTCGGTCGCTCGTTTCTCGCGCTTGGGCTCGTGTCGCGCGCTCGCGTCGCTCGTGGCGCTCGCTCGCCTGTTCGTAATCCGGCCCCTGGACCCCGCTCCGCGCCCCAGACGCCCGTCTCGTACCACCGACGTCCGCGAAAAGTTTGTCGAATAAGCGGCTCTGACGCATCGTTCCACACTCATTGTCAGTGCCTACAATTTGACTACAACATCGTCTGTGGCAAATGGACTGGAACTATAACGTGAATCGAAATCGAATCCTTTTCTTGCAAGCTCATACGTAAAAATTTATTGAGATGCGGTCATCGCCTCGTTGTATGCGTGCAATGGCTGTCCCGATGATCTGAGTCAAACTGGTGCGCCAAATCTCCAGTTGCGCGGAAAGGCATTTACACTTAAGCGATTTGGTCTTCTAGAGCGATTGAAACTTGAAAGGGGGGGGGGGCACGGGGTCCGGGTCACCAATCATCCCCAAAATTCTTTCACAGTTTGGTGCCATCTAGAATATCAAGAATCTAGAGTAACTCCGTCAAATGGGCCTTCTGTTCAGAGCTACAAGCAAAAACGTTGGCATTGTCAGTATATCTATATGGGTAGTTCCGTGGAAACTTTGAAATAATGTGTGCCTGCTTGTACGAACCCGGCGGTCGCCGTGCACGCCGAACTTTGTTCACAAAACTCTCAAAATCTTTTCCAATTTGGGCTAAACGACGAGTTATCCAGGTTTCATTATCATCTTACTTGGCCTACATAACTCTTCGTTTATCCCAAGTTGGAAAAGATTTTGAGATTTTTGTGAACGAAAATGTGCCGATTTGGAGATTAGGAAGTACCCGCGGGGGAGTTATTCTCGTTCATCTCCTATACTCTTGTGATTGGAGTTAAATGACGAGTTGTCCGACACAATTCAGATGATATTAAATAGTAAACAACTCGTCTCCAACTTTGTTTCGTGGAAATTTTGAGTTACATCTAAATGAGATATAATTTCCGGGTTGCACGGCGACCGCATCATTTTAAATCGCTTGGGAAAAAATTCGTACAGGTCATTTCCAACGTATTTTTTGGGTGCTCTTTTTAGCGCAATCGTTAGTTGGGCAATTTAGGGTCGCCAAAAAAATTATCACCGAGAAAAAGGTCAAAATGTCAGGTCCGTGTGCTGTGGCTTTCCATTTTTTCGACCCTTGTGAGTGTATAGCACCATCGAGAGGCTCGCACGGGTTTCGGACGGGTAAACTTATCAAATTTGTTGGTATTGAGCACCAAATCCCATCACTATGAGAGCCCAAAGACCACTTTTCACATGCGCGCTGAGCACGTATATTTTGTGGCGTAATTTTACGTAAAATTTTACTCCCTTAGTTTTCCTCGATATAAGTGAATTTGCCTCATCTTACACTTTTTCGCATCAACTTGAAGTAAATTGTCAGGCGCAACTTTTCCATGTCTCAAAATTTCGAAAAAAATGGATTTTCACACTTTGCGGAGTACTTATCAGAAAAAATCTAGTTTCGCTAAATTTTTATGTCAGGTCCGTGTGATATTAGTGCGGCTCTTAAGGCTAGTCCGGAGTCCCCGCAAAACCGCAACCAGACACGCACCGGCGTACTTTCAGGTTGCAGCTGCATCCAATGATTCTGCACGGTGAGCTCCTTGGACGAAAAAGTTCAACAAAACTGCCAAGAAAATCGGAAAAAGCCATCGTTTTTGTTGAAACGCCCCAAACAAGATCCTTTTTTCAGATAAATCGTATCAGATTGTCCCGAAAAGTAATAGAAAGATTCATCTTTTCAACATTCAAGCCAGAAAACGCTTAAATTTCGAGTTCGAGCACCGTTGGTATCACCGGTTCTGTTCATTAGTACTATCGCGCGATTGGGTTGAACATTATCAGGTCTTGTTAGAAATTAAGGTCCATAGATTTGAATACAAGAAACGTTGTTCTGCGCTATCAATGAAAAAGATAATGATCGAGACCTCCGCTCAGTATCATACGCAACTACTCACGATGGAATCGTGACCTTTATGTCATTCTCAGAAGATGGTTTTGCATTTCATCAGTTGATTTATTGAATAAAATATACAAATTCAAAAGTGATATTCAATGATCTCATCGTTACTAGATAACATTACAGTCATACATTTGTGAAGAATCACATCTCGATAAAGCGATTTCAATAATAAATGCTCTTCTGAAAAGTTTATGGATTCTCAACGATAATATTCATAATTTTCACTGTGGAGAATGTTCTCATATTGTCTTAGTGGTGATCTATGATGAGTGGATGTATTCCTGCTTCAATTTCATAAGTGGAGAGATGAGAATTCTACCACTGCTTTTTTGAGATTTGGTAGATTTACATCACTATCCACACTCTAAATCTGAATAAGTAGTTTTGCCACTTTTTCAATAAGTAGTTTCGAAACCTACTTATGAATAAGTAGTATACTACATCCGAAATAGTAGATATGAAACTTAGAAGCACTTTCGTAACTGATGCTACTCGTGAATAAGTAGTTTACTACTTATTTCAATAAGTAGTACCGCGTTTGCGATAAGGACGCATGCGCGGGTATGATGTGTTGCCTACTCGGCGGTGCGGCATCGACGAGATCATCCGCGACTATATTTCGTCGGCTGCCAAGTGCGTGATAACCACCAAAGCGCGTGTCCTCGTTGACGGCGTCGTGACTGGTCGTGACATAGGACACCCGGACTGGATACACCTTCTCCATGGTGATGGACATGTGTTTTAGGTGAAGTATTCTTAAGCGTGGATTCTCTGTACTCGTGCTAGCTGAGGCGTGCCGGCGAGTGATCACGTGGGTCGAGGAGTTCCCGATGATCGTCGGCATGATGTAGTGGAGCACCGCACCTGGACGACGCCATCTCCACCGAGCCGATGATTCGCTCCGAAAGTGCAGAGTTTATTTTCGCGGCGCGCAGTTATCCGTGCACCTCGAGCGTGCTTATAAGTTGATGATGCACATACATGTAATTGGTGCAAGTCCCCGAGACCGCCGCGCGTCGTCAAGACGCGTGGTGTCCCACGTCCGGACGACGCCTTCTTTACATAAACGATGATTTGTGCTAAGTGGTGGTTTGTACAAGTGTACTAGGGAGAAACTAATATATCCTGCCATTTCGTGCGTGCTAAAAAAACGACAAACACCAACACTGCCTTAGATTTGTGCCCCGTCCGAGAACACCATCTCCGACGGCAGCTGTTGTCCAGCTCGCATGGGGCACAATTCTAAAATGTAGCTGATCACATTTTCAAATAGTAGATAGCTACTTCTTCAACAAGTAGGTCGAGAAGCTACATATTGAAAAAGTAGTATACTACTTATTCTAAGTAGGGCGAGTTTTCACTTTTTGAATAAGTGGTATACTACTTTTTTTTTAGTAGAAAACACTTATTCAGATTTAGAGTGCATAGAATTAACCTGATGGCATTCCCAGAATACCAAAAAGTCTCGATGGATGGATTCTCCTGCTTGTTCAGATCAAATTCGCAATCCATCGTTGTTCAATAGTTCCAGGGAGTCTGCCAAATGGTTTCAAGCTATGTGAATTTTTAAAGTCTCTGAAACCCCTGTACTCGGGAAATCTCTATGGAAATCCTACAAATGTTTGTTCAGGTCGCATTTTGAGATCACTCTTTTAGCAACAAAATAATTAGAGACTATTTTGTCCAAAGATTTGAAGACATTAATGAAAGGAATCAATCTCAATTTCCCAACATCTTTACTTATATCAGGATGCAACAACTCATCAGCTTCTCGAATCATCTTTCTACACGCGTTCCCCTCAAAAGTTTCACCATGTAAGTATAGCCATCGTCTTGGGAAATATCAGTGTCTTCTCGCGAGAATATTAAACTGAGGGGCGTAAAGAAGCTTCTCATGATTTGTATGGTGCCATCAATCAGAGAGTCGTATGAAAATATCAAATTCTTGTTTGAATTAACTCAACTCAATGATATTGCATTCAAATTTGCTGCCGATCTCAAAATTCATCTCCTCGTGAATGGTCAGCAAACGGCAACATCATCATTCCACGTCCGTATTATTATATCTCACTGAAAGAACTGAGGCTCGATGGTGAGAAATCGCTTGCACCATCTAAGGATCCGAACGATGAAGAGTTCGCTGATACGCTAGATCTTTTCGGAGCTGACCAAATGATTAATAATGATTCGATATCAGATTGCGGCACTAGCGGTGATGAATCCGACGATGCATCAAAGCCGTTGAAACACGGCTCTAAAACTTATGGTGAACTAAGACGAGATTATAAAAAATTCTGCGCCATGGACAAAAACTAGGAATTTGCTCGTTTATCACGAAGTACAGTGAATTTCCCACTCTTCACTGAGAAAAAAAAATAACACTGTAATAGAAAAATGTTTCATACCAGAGTTACATGAAATGGAAGGTATTTTCGATCATATTTTCTTTGATGGGGTAGTACCTCTGGTTGGCCGCAAAAAGGCTATGTTATGGCCACGAGGACTTCACGTGGTTGCCAAACAATATCATGGTGAGACTTTTGAGGGGAACACGTGTAGAAAGATGATTCAAGAAGCTGATAAGTTGTTGCATCCTGATATGAGTAAGGATGTTGGAAAAGTGAGATTGATTCCTTTCGTTAATGTCTTCAAATCTTTGGACAAAATAGTCTCTAACTATTTTGTTGCTGAAGGGTGATCTCAACATGCGACCTGAACAAACATTTGCAGGATTTGCGTAGAGATTTCCCGAGTACAGGGGTTTCAGTGACTTTGAAAATTCACATAGCTTGAAACCATTTGGCAGACTCCCTGGAATTATTGAACAATGATGAATTAGGAATTTGGTCTCAACAAGCAGCAGAATCCATGCATCGAGACTTTTTGTTATTCTGGGAACGCCATCAGGTTAATTCTATGGATAGTGATGTCTATCTACCGAATCTCAAAAAAGCAGTGGTAGAATCCTCATCTCCCCACTTATGAAATTGAAGCAGGAATATATCCACTCATCATAGATCACCACTAAGACGATATGAGAACATTCTCCACAGTGAAACTCATGAATATTATCGTTGAGAATAGGGAACTGACGTCATTTCGGGAAATGTTATAATTTGAGAGTTCGTGGCAAAATAGATATAGGGAAAAAAGTTTGAAATTTTCACGACGCCTCTATGGTCTTTAAATCATCATTGAAGTTTTGACAATTTGAATTGGCGCCATCCAATATGGCGGCGGCTGCATATGTGCCGCTAAATTCCCCAACTGTTGTGATGTCATTTTTCATCGGAAATTCTCATCTGAATCACAATCGAGAGCTTATTTTACTCAAATAATAGAAGTACGCGATGGAAAAACGCAATTTTGTCTCAGAACTATCGTGTGGAAAACACTCTTGAGTCACGTGACTCATGTGCATTCGCCGCCATATTGGATGGCGCCAATTCAAAACTTGAAAAACTTCAGACTCGAATTTAAATGACTTTTACTACAGAAAATTCCCAAATTTTCACATATCGTGTCTCATTCAACGTAAACTTCCATGATATGAGCATTTTGGAACAATTTTTGTGGTCATGTCAGTTCTCTATTCATCAACTTTTCAGAAAAACATTTATTATTGAAATCGCTTTATCGAGATGTGATTCTTCACAAATGTATCACTGTAATGTTATCTAGTAGTGATGAAATCATTGAATATCACTTTTAAATTTGTATATTCTATTCAATAAATCAACTGATGAAATGCAAACCTATCTTCTGAGAATGACATAAGGGTCATGATTCCATCGTGAGTAGTTGCGTATGATACTGGGCGGAGGTCTCGATCATTATCTTTTTCATTGATAGCGCAGAACAACGTTTCTTGTATTCAATGCCATGAACCTTAATTTCTAACAAGACCTGATGATGTTCAACCCAATCGCGCGATAATACTAATGAACAGAACCGGTGATACCAACGGTGCTCGAACTCAAAATTTAAGCGTTTCCTGGCTTGAATGTTGGAAAGATGAATCATTCTATTTCTTTCCGGGACAATCTGATACGATTTATCTGAAAAGAGGATCTTGTTTGGGGCGTTTCAACAAAAAAGATGGCTTTTTCAGATTTTCTTGGCAGTTTTGTTGAACTTTTTTGTCCTAGGAGCTCACCGTGTCTGAGAGCGGTATTATAGTTTATACGCTTTCATTGGTACTAAATGTGTTACTCAGATATTAGGGCACCTGTGAAATCTTATAACACGATACCCTGCAAAGTTTCATGGCATTTCATTCATCAGGAATCGAGAAAAGCTTGAAGGCAATTTTTTGGTGAGGCAGAGCGCGTCCGCGACTATCCCGATTTATTCCCCAATAACGAAACAGTTTTGGCCAAAATCAGATACTAGGCCATCTGTGGATTGGAATTCCTGTCGAATGAGCCCGCCCACGCCCGAGAATTTTGAATCTAGCTCGCAAAAACCTTGAACTAGTGTGAGCATCGAGCAGTATAACTTGCTCAGCAAGCCAAAGAACTACGATTTTCTGGAGATATAGAATGAATCCCCGGGTGTGGAACAACTCATTCGATGGGAAATATCATGGTGTTTCAGTTGCCATATCTCGTTTGGGTTGGAAATGTGAGGTTGAAATATTATGAGGCAAAAAAGTGATTTGTAATCTCCCATCGCACATGTACGATCAAAGCGCCATCTATCGGGTAAAATATCCGGATTCTCTACAGACTAGCCTTAATGGCGAACTACAGAGGTCCTAGTCAGTTTTTTTTTTCAAAGTATTTGATGGTCAAATCCAAATTCCAAAACCTCAAAGCTGTAGCTCCAACTGTTTGGCCGTGAGATCAATTTTAGTGGCGAAATGTCAGGTCCGTGTGACGCTATCGCGTTTCTCCATGTTATCCTTATGATACTTATGAGTGGGAAAATTCACATCCACGCGGGAGTTAATTCATACTTCATATGTTTCAAAAAGTCGGAAAATACATCTTAGAAATTTCGGTAATGCGGATTGGGGTTGGCACATTTTCGACCCCCAAATATCAAAGTTTCCGCGGAACTACCGATATATATGTACTGTTTCAACATGGGCCTGTATACAGACAATGATGATCTCAGTGCCTGTATCTTTGGACAAGAGACCCATTTGACAGAGTTACTCTGGATTCTTTATCTTCTAGGTAGCACCGAACAGTGGAAAAATCTTGGGGAAGATTGAGAGCCCGGGGATGCGGTTGAAGTTCGCAACGTTGTTACGCAACGAATTTGAAATTTTTGGAGTCATGAGACAAGCAGTCCGCTATGATTTTCGGGTCTTCTGTAACATTCTATGATGGATTCAGGATTATATTTGGGGGCACACACACTTACAATCGGAAAACCCACCCTACGAAATCTGAGTTTTCACTCCCAAGAGGGTTCCTAGGCCACTAAGAGATATGACGGTGGAGGGGCAATTTTGCGGGGGGGGGGGGGGGGGGGGATTGAATTCACAAAAGATATGACTGCATATTTTTGTTTATCAGGATGAGAGGAGCCCATGGTATTTTTACCAGATCTTAGAATTAACGGGAAAACTCAGAACATGGGGGTTTCCCGGCGAGGCTTCAGCTATGAGTAAATGGCCCAGCAGTTGAGCGCAAGTTGATTTACAAGGAATATTATTGCAGATTATCGGTGTTGATGATGTGGCGAGCCTACAACATTTTTGCAAGATCTTAGAATCAACGGAAAAACTCAGTAGATAAGGGCTTCTCCGGTAATAGCTCACTCGTGATATCACTGAATGGGCTGGCGATGACGCGCAAGTGAATTTACAAAAAATATTAGTTCAGATTATTGTTCTTCACGATGAGATGAATCTATAATATTTTTCCCAGATTTCTGAATCAACGGGAAAACTCAGTACAGGGGGGGGGGGGGGGGGGGTTCCTGATAAAAGTTGATGGGCCGCCAATCAAGCGCAAGTTGATTTACAAGAAATATTATTGCAGATTATCGTTGTTGGTGATGTGGCGAACCTACAATATTTTTGCAAAAGCTCGATGGAGGTTGGTCCAAATCGCTCTGAAAAGTTTCCTCGAGAGAATTACTCAAAGAATAATCGAATATTCTTATTAAGGCCATGACGGAGTCCCGCGGTAAATACGGGGTTACAACTTAGACGATGGTTTTTCCATCAATTGAGACGGGGTCGGTCGCAAATGACTCGGAATCGCTCCAAGAATGTGCCTCTGGTACGATCTGTGCGGATAAGCGCCTCTCCCTCTTGAGAAGGAATGGAAAAATCGCGATTTTGCACGTTACATCGAGATTTGAGGGAGATAGAGACGTTTATCTCTACCAGAGGCACATTTCTAAGGCAATTCCCAGTAATTTGCAACCACCCCCGTCTCAATTGATGGAGAAACCATTGCGAAAAGTGTGACCACGTTTTGCGCGAGACTCCGACATGACCTCAACCCATTAACGCCTGGAATGACACTCTGATGATGTTATTTTGGGGCTCACTTTTGAATGCGAAATTGCCGTAAAGAATTAGATGTTTGAAATAAGTCACAAAAAATCGGTGAACCTGAGGAGCTACATTCAGCTTTCTGCAAGAGGATGCCACCTTTCTTAGTCACAATCGTAATTCAACTGCATTCCCCCGCCCCTTCCCCATAATCGATAGCTATAGCTCTGGGAGGTCGAAAAACGTGTCATTGGGTCCTGAACTACGAAATGTGTCGGTCGGAAGAATTTTAAAATACGTATCCGGTTCCAAGATATCGAAATAAAGAGTATATGAGTTGATGATTTGGACACATCGATCTTGAAGGACGGTGGGGAACTAAATAAATTCCCAAAATTTCATGAAAGAAATTTTATTGCTACGTTTCGTCCACTAGGTTTCGTGGACCTCATCAGGCTTTTCAGGTTTCTATTTTGACATATAAAGATAGAAGATATGAAATTTTTTACAAATGACGGATGTGTAAATATTGAAGATGCGCAACTTACGTTATTCTTCAAATCGTCATGATATTTTTGAACGATCTTGTAATAGAGCACAGACATAACGTCTGGCTCCTGTCGATACAGGTAAATAGAATGAGTCATCGGTCTCATTTTACACTCATATTTATATTAGCGCGATCGCAGCATAGAGTAGGAGACATATATATGATTAGTAGTGCATGTGGGAGAGAGAAAGGGAGCGGGGGTCAACGAGCTTCGTCAGCCGTTGCCCACAACGGGTTATACAGAGTTATCAAACGATAAAATTGAGCCAATCAGGGGCCAGTATTTCCGAAAGAAAAATAAGCACTGCCCGCGGAAATCCAGCTCTTCTTTTCCGCGCTCGCATTGGCTAAAAAGTTATTGCATAGCAATCAAGGATAAGCCTGCTCACAAGCCTTTAGTCGCATGTTGAAATGCTTATGAGGGCGGGGCCCAAATTTTAGAGAAAATTAGCCGAGGCACCGCTCTTGAGTGGCATCGTAAACTCATTACGGCTGGGACCGTAATAAAGAAGTATTGTTGTCGTTTTACTACATCTATGAGAAATATTGAGTTATCGATAAACCGAGATAACTCAGCCATTCTTTCTATGTTTGAATAGTACACGAAAAAACATGCACGTAGGTCTTTGAATCGTGGAAATCGGTTGATAAGAAGACGTAGTCTCTGATACTTGGTGCATGTGTGATAAACTGCAACTTTGTTAGATATCATCCGATTTTTATGATTGAAAGAGCAACGTGCATGTCTTTTCGTGCACTGTCCAAACATAAAAAGAACGATTAAGTTATCTCGGCTTATCAAAATCTGACTTCTCCGTGGAGAAACCGTAAAGTGACAACAACGGCACTCTAATTTGGACTGCGGGCCCGGGACGCAGGTGTCGGTCAATTTTTGCCCGCAGGTAAGGACACCGATGAGTATCATAAAGTCGGTCCAATTTCATCTCTGTTGCGAGCCTCGTCGTCTAAGCATTCATTCTTGCTGCTCTCTCATTCAATAAATAATAATAATAATAATAATAATAATATTAATAATAATAATCAGTGATGAAGGAGACCCCAGCATATTTTTATAGAGATATGTAGATACTCATTTGAAAACAAACAAAACGCGACTTAAAGTGCAAAATTTGGGAATCGATCAACATCGAGGTGGTGTGCCCAATTAGAGATAGAATTATGACGTCATCCTACACTTATACAGCCGTTAGATGAAAATGTAAGCTTTGCATGTGAGTTACATTGGTGATCAAAGTACGGATTGGATTGGAGGGTTTCTCAAAAATTTCAGGCAAAATTTCAGAGGTCCATCCTTGCTAATATCTCGCATTGAATTGTTGTCTTCACATCATTTTTTTTTTCTATTGAATGGGTAGGCTGTTACTGGTCTTAGCCGGTACAAATCGGGACGATTGTTCGATCTTGTCCCGATTCATAACGCTTAACGGAAACCAAGCGGGACGTTGGCAGTTTTCTTCCGTCAGGATTGAGGGAGAAAGTGAGGGAAGGTATTTTAGTATGCGATGGAAGGGTTAGTCGTTGAGGGATGCTTTGATGAGTGGATAGATTAATTAATTGATCAAAAACTCTGAATCCTGTAGTGTCTGGGGAATTGCTGGAATTGCCCGCCGTTGACTGCGATACATTGGCGCGCACGGTCGAGGACACTTGAGGTTGCGTTGCCGATTTCTTCTGGCTCAAGCTCTGCGAAAGCTTCGAAGATTCGCTCGATGAGATGCTCACGATCTGTTATCTCAACCTGATATACTCGTTCTTCGATAGCTCCCCATATAAAAGTCTAAGGGGGTCAGATCGGGCGAACGCGCCGGCCATTCCAACGGCCCTCCTTGGCCTATCCACCGATTTGGGAAGGCAACGTCGAGATGATCGCGAACAGCTCCTATTAGATATCCAAATTTTATTCACAGGAATGGGAATGGCGGAGGTAAAAATTGTATACTTACGCGCTTAGTGGGCAGGAGCTCCATCTTGTTGGTACACAAGCTGTGCCTGAATGAGAGGATGGAGTCCAAGGCGGTCGATAAGAAGAGGTAGTTCATCTCGCAAAAAATTGAGATACGATGGTCCATCAAGTCTTCGTGGGAAAATCACTGGCCCAACCTGTACAAAAAGCCAATTTCACCTGTGCATCTATAGCTCTGCAGAACCAATCGAGTTTCGCAATTTTAACACGTTCGCTGCGACAGGTCCCGCCGGTGGGACTTGCGATAATTTATTTTTCAGTTCCTGCCGACTCAGACTTGCTCGGAAAGTTTCCCCTAAAAAATCTATCATTCAAGGCTTACTTTGCTAAAGACGTAAACTATGCGCCAAGAAAAACTTCAGCTACATATGGGCGTTTTTACCGAAATGCGGGGGTCCAGTTTATGACCAAAATAAAACTACGAAAAAATATTGTCGCAGCGAACGTGTGAATCGTGTGATACATCACGTGTCGGCAAATGTTCAACTAAGTAATCGTTATAGGCGTAATCGAACCATGCTGGAGTTTTTCAATTCAAGAAATGGTCGAGGCGTTTTGATTATACTGCACATTTTGTTGAAAACTTTACCGTTGACTGATCAAAACGAATAACGGTAACCGAGAACAACAATTGAAAGTTTTATCTCAAACAGGTGAATTTATCTGCACCGATAGGTGAATTCTGCAAGAGTCATGAATAATGAAATCAATCGAGTTTGAGGCGATTACCAATAAACGTCAACCGTATTTTGACGGATTTGAATCTGATATTGAAGGAGACTCAGGCTGTAAAACTCTCCAAAATCGATCACAATCTCGCGCGTGACACCCGTCGTTTTTTTTTCTTCGCAGATTTAGCGCTCAAATTTCTATTGTATTTATGACCTTCTCTTTTGAATTCTGAGTGCCTCACGGGTATCACAACCCTCTAGGATTTACTCTTCGATCAGATCGATTGAGAGCCGAATTTGAATCAAATAAATGGGGTTTGAAGTATTCATACGAGAATCAGATTTCTTACCACTCGATTTCCAGCATACCGCCCATATATGGACTGACCACCTCGTTTGAAAGTTACTATCCCACGTCAAGATCGGGTTCTCTTCAGCCCACGTGTGGTAGTTGTGGATGTTAAATAAACCCTTTCGGTCGAAAAATGATTCATCCGACCATAAAACGTGTTCTCCGATGTTCACACGTGTGACGTCGTAAACATTCACTATCTGGTTGCAGAGATTTAGTCTCCGGGGATGATCCACTTCTTCCAGATGCTGGACTTTGGTGAAGTGGTAAGGGTGGAGGCTCTCGTTGTGTAGGATTCGATGAATTGTGGTACGCGCGACACCTAGGATGTCATGGCAGTCACTGATGCTGCCTCGCGGATTTTCCGCAAACCAATCCAGCACTGGATCCGTTGCAATATCACGCACTGGGCGAGCACGAGCTGGTCCTTCGAGGCCTCCGTGATCAGGCATGATGCTACCCGTAGTTGAAGACGGTGTGCTACTGCCAATATCGTCACAGTCGCTGGTCTCTCTCGATCGGGAAAATGGTCCGGATGTAATCGGCTTGCTTCACGGGCTTGCCTCCTCCCACACTCTATGTACAGATTGTACATGTTCACGTAATCACGCAACTCATACCGAAATCGCACCCCGTTAGCCATTTTCGTTGTTCAACGCAAAAGCACGCAAATTCCGCGGCGGCGTTAGCGCTACCAGCGTCAACACGTCGCACGTCGGATGCACTTTGCCGACTCGGCACAAACTGACAAGGAGATGCCACTCATCATTGATGATGCCTGCACATCTGCTGCAGGGGGTGCAAGGTGTTGCTGAGGAGGGAGAAAATTCTCGAGAGGGAAACATCCCCGGATTTTCCCAGGTTATCGGAAATAATGACTGAGATACAATGTCCTCCATAAAATCAGGACTCTTGTGACGAAGGACATTGTGGCTTCAATTTTGTAGTCACGCCTTCTCAAAACATTTAATGCCTTTGTAGTCATGCATCCTTCTGAGAGTATCAAATTTGTGGAACGCTCGATGAGCCTAAAGTGAGTCAACAAGCTACCGTTGAGGTGAGGCAGTATAAGGGTAAGAATCAATAGTCAAAGCGAAGTGGGTATAAAGATGATCTTCATCGACTCTGCATAAATTCGCTTCAGTGTTTGAACGAGGGCCACGGAGCCATGCACTCTCTATTGCACCAATAAATTTGCGGAATGCAGGAGCGACGATGACTGCTCAAGTTTCATACTGTGATAATCCCCCGGACCATCTCCTTCAACAATAATCCGGATCTCGTTCATAGAAGGCAGTATAGATATAATGAACCCAATCCTGAATTTTCGATTCTCATTTGAGCATGGTGCGCTGGTCAGAGCAGGCGTGAAGACAGTGAGTAGAAACGCTTGACAAATGCTGTCTGAATGAAGAAATCGGTTCATTCAAGAGCGACTCTATATTCGTTCAAAAGAAGGAGATTCGCTGTATCAGTACGCTCATGTGATATCACATTCTCGGTGGCCTTTTGCTGGACTACCCGTTACCTTCAGTAGGAGCCTACCCCGGATGGCTTGTCAGATATGCTGATTCAACGAGAGTCATATTATTGAACTTATTATTCATTATTATACACGTTATAGTTACCATCCGTGATTATTCAAGCACTAATTTGAGAGGGATGCACAGTTTTGGGTGGTTGATTTGTGAAACCGCATCAATGTTGACTGATTTCTAAACCACGCAAGACCGAAAAATCGTCCCGATTCGTACCGGCTAAGAGCAGTAATAGCCTACCCATTCAATAGAAAAAAGAAATGATGTGAAGACAACAATTCAATGCGAGATATTAGCAAGGATGGACCTCTGAAATTCTGCCTGAAATTTTTGAGAAACCCTCCAATCCAATCCGTACTTTGATCACCAATGTAACTCACATGCAAAGCTTACATTTTCATCCAACGGCTGTATAAGTGTAGGATGACGTCATAATTCTATCTCTAATTGGGCACACCACCTCGATGTTGATCGATTCCCAAATTTTGCACTTTTAGTCGCGTTTTGTTTGTTTTCAAATGAGTATCTACATATCTCTATAAAAATATGCTGGGGTCTCCTTCATCACTGACTATTATTATTATTATTATTATTATTATTATTATTATTATTATTATTATTATCATCATCATCATCATTATTTATTGAATGAGAGAGCAGCAAGAATGAATGCTTAGACGACGAGGCTCGCAACCGAGATGAAATTGGACCGACTTTATGATACTCATCAGTGTCTTTACCTGCGGGCAAAATTCGACCGACACCTGCGTCCCGGGCCCGCCATCCAAATTAGAGTCCCATTGCTGTCACTTTATGGTTTCTCCAAGGAAAAGTCAGATTTTGATAAGCCGAGATAACTTAATCGTTCTTTTTATGTTTGGACAGTGCACGAAAAGACATGCACATTGCTCTTTCAATCATAAAAATAGGATGATATCTAACAAAGT
Organism: Eretmocerus hayati; assembly: GCA_029851415.1. NCBI lineage: Eukaryota > Metazoa > Arthropoda > Insecta > Hymenoptera > Aphelinidae > Eretmocerus > Eretmocerus hayati. Next base: position 50,487,025 of record CM056743.1, read on the forward strand.
TGCAATTTATCACACATGCACCAAGTATCAGAGACTACGTCTTCTTATCAACCGATTTCCACGATTCAAAGACCTACGTGCATGTTTTTTCGTGTACTATTCAAACATAGAACGAATGGCTGAGTCATCTCAGTTTATCGATAACTCAATATTCCTCATAGATGTAGTAAAACGACAACAATACCTCTTTATTACGGTCCCAGCCGTAATGAGTTCACGATGCCACTCAAGAGCGGTGCCTCGGCTAATTTTCTCTAAAATTTGGGCCCCGCCCTCATAAGCATTTCAACATGCGACTAAAGGCTTGTGGGCAGGCTTATCCTTGATTGCTATGCAATAACTTTTTAGCCAATGTGAGCGCGGAAAAGAAGAGCTGGATTTCCGCGGACAGTGCTTATTTTTCTTTCGGAAATACTGGCCCCTGATTGGCTCAATTTTATCGTTTGATAACTCTGCGAGTATCACAGATAGACGATCGGACCTCGGAGGTAAAAAAATTCTAACACCATTCTCTATCTATCCCTCTATTCCGTCCAATCCAGGGGGGAATACCCTGTATATTCGACTGAGATTTTGAATATCGTCTTTTTCATTGATGCAGTTTTCATCGAATTCAATATGGATCATCTCAGAAATCAACCGTTTTTTTTCCAATTTTTCTCTGTGTCTAGGATTTTGGTTTGAACCCGATAGAAATCATGTTCATCTTTTAGTCTATGAACTGAAACTACGGACTTTTTATCTTTGTTTGTAACATGATCATTAATACGTGTACCTAGTTGTCTTTTTGTCTCTCCCACATACGTTGCTGGGCAGTCTTTGCACTGAAATTTATAAACAACAACAGTTTTGCTAAATTTGTCTAGTTAGGCCTTACCTAATTTTACTATTGAACTTAATGACTTGGAAACTTTTGGAAGAGTGTGAATATCGTTATGTTTGAACAGAGCATTACATTTTTCGAATAAACGTTCGTGGTATGGGATACAAATTTCGTTCTGGCGGGCATATAAGATTCGATTATAACGTATTCTTTCTGCTCTGTTCATAAGATCTTTTGAACAAAATTGCTTATGAAACAAAGAGTAGTCGGATAGTCGGGCGCTTACCTATGCTCCCGTGGTCACTTTCATTCCCACACAGTAACTTCATGGTTTCTCACGTATTTTCACCCGCTGAACCGATTTATCGATGTTATCAGCTCGAATTCCTGTGACGTAATTAGTTATTAACAATTTTTAGTGCAAATTTAGGATTTTTCGTCAATATCTTGGAAAATATGCATTTTTCCGGCAAAACTTGTAAGGGAAGAGGCCCTCACAATTTTACCGGAAAACCCAGTCCTTGGCCTTGTATATGTCGCAGGCAAAGTGATCAATTCGCCAATGTATACAGTCGCTAGCGGATGTATACATTACCTAGGCACTGTATACAGCCACAGTCAAAGTGTTCAAGAATCGCTGCTGCAGCGTCGGTGAATAGTTTGCCTAGGTAATGTATACTTTGACTAGCGGCTGTATACACTGCCATGGACCGACTCGGCAAAGTATTCACCGAGGTATTCACTGACGACGCGGGCAACGGCTTCACCTATATAACAGGTGAATGATGGACATTTTATTCTCTATATTCTCAATTTTCCATCAGGTCGCCAACTTGCGAATCATCCAGCAATACTCAGCATCATCTTGGTTATACATTGGTACTTATTCCAGAAGCTGAATAATGAGCTAAAGGGTATGAAATCCTGCATAATAAGACCCGAGGAGTCCCAAATTTACGGAGGAGTGACTCTTGTAATACAAATTTGATCTTTGGTGTACATGGAATAGCTCGACTCTTCTTAACCAGAATTTCGCGCTTCTTTGCTTATCTCACACTTTCTGGAGAAAGTCTCAATGCAAATCCAAAATAATGTTGAATATTGTTGAATAAGCCGCGAGTTAGGAACCCGAGAAGTTGGGGGTGGTGAAATTAGGCACATCGATCGACATCCAATTCTCTCACTTTTCGATCTCTATTCGATGAAAATCAATTTTTTGATCGAATTGCGCGATAAATTGGCCGTTTTTTATCTTATAAACCCATGTTGATACTCCGGTTGAGAGGGAACACTCGTCAAAAGATTTTGAAATCCCAATTTCGGTACCTACTCCGGTGTTTGGGTGGAGAGAGCGCAGGCGCCCAGGGTGAGCGCGTCTATGTAGACTCGGCCAATACTATTTAACATCATCTTGGGCCTACATTGATACTTATTCCAAAAGCTGTGGGATAAGTTCAAGCGTGAGGAATTATGGTTGAGGAGAACCGACATGTCTCAAATTGACAGAGAAGTGACTCTTTCGAGGACTTTTTTAACACAAATCTCATCTTTTGTGATTTTGCAATAGCTCGGCTCTTTTCAACCAAAACTCCATACGCCTGAATTTATCCCACAATTTCTGAAATAAGTATCAATCAAACCCAAGATGATGTTCAATATTGTTAAACAGGCCACCAAGTTAGATACTTGAGAAGGTGGGGGTGGTGATTTAAAGCACATCGATCGACATCCACGTCTCTCATTTTTCGATCTCGATTCGATTCAAATGAATGTTTTGTTCATTCTTAACAATAGACTGACGGTTTTTATCTCACGGATTTGGCCCGGGTACTCGAATTGCGAGGGATCTTAGGTGGATTTTCAAATCTTTTTTTCGGTACCTATTCGGTGGTTTCTAGGTAAAGAGTGCGAGCGCCGAGAGCGCGCGCGCCCGGATCGAGTGCGTCTATGTAGACTCGGCTTTTGGATGTGTGGTGGTAATACATCGCTGCTCCTGCATCTCAAGAGTAAGACTCGGCGCGATGATGCCTCGGCTATGCGATGTTGTAATTTTGTAGAAGGTTTCATTAGATGTGCAGTGTTATGTCCTAATGAAAGCCTCTACAAAATCACAAGATCGTTCAGCCGAGGCATCATCGAGCCGAGTTTTCCTCTTGAGATGCAGAAGCAACGATGTATTACCACCACACATCCAAAACATCAACAAGCCCCTGCAGAGCATCAGTTTCTCGAGTGAGTCCTGTTCAAAAAATTCTCGTTGTCAAAATTCTATTTACATTCGATGACTTCTGAACAACGAAATCAGGGGTGTCTATAATCAGATTTTTCGACTTCAGAGAAACTTGGCAGTAACTTCCCGATCATTAGCGAATGAGAATATTGATGTTAACATTTTGAGCCAATTTCAAAATTTTACGAATGAAAAATCGATGAAATTACGTAAAACATGTGACCTTACGCATAAGAAACACTTTGAAAAAATCAAGTCCCCTATACCATCTCGCACAATAGATATAAGTAATTGGATTAAAAATTTCAGCAATATTCCTCTACCATCAGATGTAGTAGACGTATCTTCATTGGGCCCCAATTTCAGTCAAAGAGACAATCTTAGCTCACAGAATGTCATAGATAATGTGAAAAATGTTGAGAAGTGCCTAGAAAACCTTGATTTGAATAATTGGGAGCAGGATAACTTCCGTCACAAAATCACGAATATTCTATACACTGAAAATAATAAACAAAGGTACATTTCCCACGAAGACAGAATATTCGCGAAAAAATTGAGCTTTACTAAGAACTTCTTGAAACGAAATCCAGACATTTTCATCACACGTGCAGATAAGGGCAATGTTACTGTTTGTTTGAATAAGTCCGAGCACATCAATAAAATGAACATTCTTTGAGTGATAAAAAAGTATATGTTCCGATTAAAAATAATCCACTCAAAAGTCTACAAACCAAAATACACAAAATACTTGGTAGTTGGAGCGATAAAAATTATTTGACCAAAAAATATCACAACAACGCTCTCACACAGACATACACTAACTTATCTCGTTATTATAGTCTACCGAAGATTCATAAAGAATACGTTCTACTCAGAACAATCATTTCCACAGTCAATAGCCCAACTCATTTCCTTGCCTCGATTTCATATAAAGAATTGAAAAAGTGCTCTAAGCCACCATCACGCATTGACAATAGCTTTGAATCGAAAAAACGGTTGGAGGCCATAACGATGCCACATTACTATATGACCATTTCCGTGGAAACTTGCCCCTACTGTGTCTCGGCTTATTGCGGCGTGTACGCGGTCTCAATCGATTGTGTAAAACACGACTCTTGTGTATTAGAAAATTTTGGTCAATCGTTTTGACGAGTCAAGATGAATTTCTTTATTGCGGCTGCGTTTCGGCACTTTTTTGGCGCCCTTATCAAGCCTATAATGTACATATATACATATATATTTCTCTTGTCAATATAACACTGCTTTTTAAATGATCTACATACCTATATAAAAATATTATTGCACTTTTGCTACATTAGTAACACGTCAATTATCTTTTTGAATCATCGCTGATGTTATTGCGCACTGTCGTGAAAATATTTATGGATGTTGATGTGAATTGAATATTGCGTATGAAATTCATGATGGTAGAGCACTCACAGTTCTAGCTAATTTTCTTTCGACACCTTTGAAAGAATTTTCACATATATAAGCACCAAACATTTTTCTGATAGAATTCTTTTTTCAAATGGAAAAAATTTTTGAGCTATTGCATCTTTCGACTAGATAATAACATGATGGGTTTTCTTGCCGCCAAGAGTAGATTGTTTTGGTTCTCAGACTGTCGTGTCTTCTGCACCTGATACGCAAGTACAGATTCTTACATTACCGATGTTCTGGCTAGAGACGCGGCAGTTTTGAACCAAATACAATACATTCTCAATGGCTCACAGAATTAAAAATTGCTATGGCACTACTGATATTTCCTCAATTTTGGAAAATGGAGGTATAAACTGATTTAAGTTTGTAAGAGTCACTAACTGTGTTCAACGAATTCTTCTGTAAATTAATATGAACCATTTCTGAAATCCTTCGTTTCCTCCAGTTGCTTTCTACGTCTAAAATTTCAGGATCTTCAAAGTTAAGAGAGTGTTTATGGTCTCGCACATGATTATGTTTAACATAATTCTGTTCATTCGGATTTTTTGAATGATTTTTGTGTTCAACCATTCTTTGGTGTACTTTTATTTTTGTTTCTCCTACATACGTAGCGTTGCAATCTTAATAACGATTCTTGTGTATTTCCTTGTGCTCTTTCTTAGCAAGAAGTCATATTGGACCTGTCTTGAGGTTTAAAGGTCGAAAATTGCGAATTAGGGGTCAAGATGTCATTTCCGTCCCATGTCTGTACCCCAAAATTCGGTGTTCAAGCGCATGGTATGAAGATATATGGCTGCTAAACGACTACCCTACAAAAAGACATCGAATTTGGGTATATTTTGAACATGTTTTCATAGTTTAGAAGTCGCAACTAGGTAGTTTACCCGCTCAACGCTGTGGGGAGATTATGTCCTCAAATTTGCGCCAAAATTACGGTTTTTGACAATATGTGGTGCGTGAGAGCGTCTATCGACTTGTAAACATTTGCTTATGGGCACATTTTGATTCCCTCACTTGAAACTATCAAACAGCTGCGGTATAAAGATCCACAACTTCACTTCCGAGGAGTGGTGGCGTGCTCTTCTTCGAGAAGCGACGGGGTAAATAAGAGTGTCATTTCCGTACGCATCTCGCAACAAGGTTGAAATATCGATAATCTGCATTCTCATCCGATTTTCTGCAAGTATTCGGTGTGTTGAAGACCATGCTAAGCGAAATATGCGATTAGTTGGTCAGTTGTGTCATAGAACGACAGAATACGACTGCGATCAAGAGAAATATAGGAAATGAGTCTATTCTATATTGGATTACGATAATGCTGTCGATCACTAAAAGAAAAAAAACCGAAAAAATTTGGGAAAAAATCGTGGACATGCCCGGGATTTGAACCGAGGCTCGTTGTGTCGAAATGCACAGCGCGTAACCACTAGTTCATGACTCCATATAGAATGAGAGATATTAAACCCTTATCTGTAAAATGCGTCTCAATTGTTTTGAACCTTGAGTCGAACGGGTTGTTCACATCGCCGCACCGAATCATTCCCTGCGAGCGCGGTGGCCGAGCACACGCGCCGCCGAGGAAAAATAGCTGTCGCTGCGCCATCTTTTTGTCCGCGCACTCTCCTGCGTGTACTTTAGCTTGCTAGCTTGGGCAACTATGATTACCAATAAACGACACGTTATTGACCCGTGCGCCCATTGAGACTTTCATTCAGCTCGTTAAGATCTATCACTCAACTACCAAGTGGTCAAGATTAGCTGAAACCCAAAATCCTATGATTCATGGCGAGGTCCTTTGATCGAATCCCGAAGTCAGAGACGGCTGCAGCAGTCCCTGCCAGCCCTCATTTCGCTTGTAGATTATAATATATTATTATATATATATATAAACACACTTAGCTCCAAATTCTGGGACGCCGATACGCATTCGTAAAATCTGGGACGTCAACGTGTATATTTTCCCAAATTCTGGGACTTTTCCAAAGACGCGTAAAAATGAAAATTTTGGGTTGAAAGTATTTTTTTATTCAAACACTAAACCATACCTCGTGGGAGATAACCGCCGAGGAGATAACAGACGTGTGCTTAGACTTCGTTTTGCGTTCAAAACACTAACCATCCCTCGTAGGAGATAACCGCCGAGGAGATAACAGACGTGTGCTTAGACTTCGTTTTGCGTTCAAAACACTAACCATCCCTCGTAGGAGATAACCGCCGAGGAGATAACAGACGTGTGCTTAGGTTTCGTTTTGCGTTCAAAACACTAACCATCCCTCGTGGGAGATAACCGCCGAGGAGATAACAGAATTTTGCTTAGAAAGTGGTTTTTTTTCAAAATATCACGAAATTTTCACGCGTCCCAGAAAATGGCAAAATATATTATTCGCCGCGTCCCAGAATATATGAATCTAGAAGGAGGCCTTCCGGGACGTCCTAGAATTTAGAACGCGTCCCGGAATTTGGCAAAATAAAAATGTAAATAAATAAAATAAAAATGTAGTTGAAGAAATCTATCATCATATAATATAATGAATCATAATACATCAATATATTAAGATATATATTAAGATATTAAGAGGCATGGAGGGTCATTTTCCCCCACGGAATCCCTATATTAGGCCTGCCAACATAAAATCAAAATCAGTGTTGCCAACTTGACGACGCGAAAAGTCCCTAGACCAGGCCAAACGTCCCTGGATTTTTCCGCTATGTATAGAACACGTGTTTAAGTGTCGTTTACGTATTTTTGACGTGTTTTTGAGTTTTGTATATGTATTTTCGATTTTATTATATGTATTTATCCGTTGATATTATATATTCGATTTGCTGTTAATTCTTGCCATGGAGACGGTCGCTGATCGGTCTCACGCAGCCCTTTCGAACACTGCCCAAGCTTCTGAATCCGTTGGCGAAGGTTAGGAGCAATCGATTTTTATGTATTTCGTTTAAATATTTTCGTATCAAGTGCATGCTGCGAGTCATTTTATGGCGTATTTTAGTGAAACGTATGAGAAAATTCGAAACACCGCCATTTTCAACATCGAAGGTAGCCGAGTAACATTTTACGGTTGATAAGGCCGCCTTACTTTCAGATGTGAAGTAACTTTGGTGTTCGAGTTTGCTCTATTTGATGATTTCTATTTTCATTTTTGTGTTAGAGATAGATCGATCCGCATTAGTACTGATTGATTTTGAATGAAATTGATAATACAGTGACGATGAAGTCGAATGGTACTGACGAAGTGAGGGAATGTTGGAGATTGAAAGGTTGTTATTTCGTTGATTTTGAATATATGATAGATACGAATGGGTTTCAAATCCCTGAATCTTTTCTGAATGAATTCGAGGAATCTTTGATTTGACTTTGAAGATGATAATTTTCGTATTTCTACTCATATTGAGTGTGAAACTACGTAATACTTTGAAGTTTTTGGATTTATTTCTATTTGGAGGAGAAATTGAACGTTTTTTGGGAATTCGAACTTATGAAAATATGAAGTGAGAAGCGGTTTACGTCTATCTCGCATGCTAATATTAGAGGACGTTATTTCATATGGGGGAGTGGTCGGGAGAACCCTCTTAACCAGTTTATGATTTAAGTAATTTTCATGAGATTTAGGATTCAATTATTCACGTTCAGGAACGATGTTGGTATCGTATAGAGCATTCAAAATGAATTTTTTGAACGAATCCAATATCATTCGATCAATGTAGTTGTGGGGGGGGGGGGATTGAACTGATTCATTGCGATGGCCTCTGATACGCGATCATCAAGAGCAATTGTTTAAAACTCACTAATCAGGGAAGCTCTTTGTTTTCATACTATTTTTTATCATTTACGTCGGAAGATTTGAATTTTTGAGAAGTCTTTGTTTCGATGGAATGATTTTAATATTCATCATCCTCGTTTTTTGTTTATGATGTGAGATTGTGTTGAAACTGGGGAGTGTTTCATGCTCAGAGTAAAAATGTAACTCTTCATCACAGACGTCGAAGGAGAAATGATCAGATAAGACTGACACGTCGATCTGGGCTCCCAGTGTCGGGGCCAGAGCGATGCTCAGATCAGGGGAAATCCAGCAACATGTTTCAGAAGAGTGGTGTCAGTATCGTGTTTTTTTTTTACAGTAGCTGGGCAACAGGGAGTCACACTCTGTCGCACTCGGGAATAAGAAACCCAACTCTCATATGAGCCAAGGCATTATGTGACGCTGTTGCAACTTGTAAAAGTGTGGTGTGGTAGTTTTGAGTAAGTATGACGAAGATGAGTTGAATTTATATGTCATCAAAGAAGCTTTGAATTAGATCCTTTTAATGAAGATTATGTGAATGCTTCTATTCTTTGATGAAATTGGGACTATGATTTTACTTTGTCGAGTGATAGTGGATTCATATATATTTTTCTAAATGACTCTGAATTGAATCAATAGAGTTCGATATTTTCGTTTTTCTCACACAATTTTATGATACGTTTGAATTTGATAAGAAAGTCTCGAGATGATTGAACACGTGCGTTACGGGGTATTAAAACTCAGAATTCTTAGGCTAACATTGGCTAATTATATCTCCCCCTAATACATAGTAGTAAGAATGAGATTCCTCTGAATTCCCCTGAATTCCCCTGAATTCCCTTGAACTCCGCTGAATTTCCTTGACTGCCTTGAATGCCCAGGAGGGCCCCTGAGGGCCCCGAGTGCCTCTGACCAATTAACCTAAATTACGTTCCATATTTACCTTAGGGGCTAAGAGATTCCCCTGAGATCCCCTGAGGGCCTGCGAGGGCCCCTGAGAGCCTCCGAGGGCCCCTAAATTTTTCTGAGCCCCTGCAGGTCCCTCAGTCTCCTCAATTTTTCTTTGCAGCTTCCCAGAAATTACCTCCTCCCCATCATCATTATTTTTCATCGAATTATTAAATTATTATAACATTCAAAGTGAGCTTGCGTTACGGAGAAGATGTATATTCCTTCCAAGAAAGTATGATTCAGAAAAATCTTACAGTATATCTGAGAATCAAAAATCAATAATCAAAATTATTGGTGACGGGACACTCTTCCACAACATGAACTTCATTTTCTAAAATCAATGCCTCAATTCTCATATTTTCACTACCTAACAATTTCATTTCATCTACAGCCTCCCCTTCCACATGTACATTGAACCTGTAAGGACCACTCAGTAAAATCAATCTCGGAACGATTCATTTCACTTTCATCTGATTTCAGGAAATTGATCATTCTCTTGCAAGTCACCGCAAACTTCTAACTCCACTCCACGATCGTACGATTCAATTTGACCGTTTTCATCTTTCACAACAATAACATCAAGTTTGTGACGTATATTCGTAATTACACCCAAAATTTCATTTTCATTCTTCTCACTCCTTTGAACGAATCGATCCTTCGGATATTCTTCTATCTCTGGAGAATCGACAAGACTTATGTAAGAATCATGTCATATAGTCGAAACATCACCAGTTCAACTCATTCATTGTTCCTTTTTTCGGAGGTCTATCATCATATTGTATTTTGTTCTATATCCCAACGTTTTGCGATTTTCTCGTTCAATTTGATAATATTCTCGTTATGAGATGACAGAACAACTCTATTCGTAGAAGTATTCCCATTTATATCTTTGAGTATGGTTCTCCATACATCATTACTTATACACGTATACTCAATTTCATATGATAATTTATTTCCTAATATTATTCTCAATTTCGTTTGAAGTCAACCATTGTGCACGAACCTCACTCATTTTTATATTTTTATGTATTCCCTCATATCTTCATTGGAAATACTGCATTGTATCGTACTCCATACTTGATTACTCAACAGAAATTTGAAAACTCAATTCACTGTCGTCGCCCTTTTTCTGGAACTCAGACTTGCGAAATACTTCGTCAACATACCCAACTATATTTCTGTAATATCAATCTCATCAACATCTCTAATCATAGAGATACATATCAGTGAACTGAATTACTAACGTTGTTTCATCTCCAATTCTGACTATTCTCCGAGTAATCGTTATTCGACATATCAATTCCCTTCAACTTTTCGAGTCCGGGAATTGCTCATATTCGCTGTGAGCTCTCAAAGAATACTCTCTGTTTCATGCAATGCTATCATTCCATTCAAACACTCGATTTCTGTAAATCCTTCTGACTATTTTGAGCATTTCCCGTATTTTTCACAACTTTTTTCTCTCCCACTGCTCGTTTAGACACCACAAGATTACCTGCTTCTTCAGTTTATATACTTGTACTATCTCTCCCAACTCCGGATTCCACTTCATCTTAACGAAATTTGAGAAGAATATACTTGAATTTCATATTTATAGATGACACAAATATCAAACATCAGGTACTCCATCCCCAACAACATTTTCGATCTCATCTGAACCATCATATCTATTTTCGATGAACGAATTTTTCGGATCTCATTACCGAAAGAGAGCAATGTGAAGCTGTCCATGGGAGAAAAGCGGCCGTTTTACATAAATACCAACCTTATCCAAACGTTGACGTTGGGACTTATTAATCGTCATTGCGAATACCCAGACCACAGGAAACTGTTTCCTGTGAACTACAAACAGCAGGAAAGACTCACCCTTGGTTAGTCTTATCTTAGGTATCAAAACTATCCTCCCCATATTCTCCCCAGTTATAACTTCCGCTTCAATTTCATGCTTTTACAACTTCCTAATTTTCAATCAAATCCCATTACACAAATCCTCTGCCACGCTCAGATTCCGAGTCATCAGATTCCGAATCGACATCACAATAGCATTTACTTTCAAATCAAGTTTATGTGGAGTTAAACCATCTCTAATTCCATTCAGGAACTCGGGTGAATATTCCAGATGACTGTGCTCCTCAGTTTGATGTGCACCTTTGTGAGTCGCATAATCAACGCTTAGTAAAAGGATGTAGGACCAGCGAACATTTTCAAGATTTTCTTGCTCAATTTTATGATATTTCCTTCATGAGATGACAGAACAACTCTATTCGTAGAAATATCTTCATTAATGTCTTCCAATATGGTTCTACGTAGATCATTACTTTTCCGCTCAGGTCTCACTTCCACTTCATCAATTCTACCCTCGTCCCACCAAAAGGATGTTGGAAAAATCAGTCCTTAGATGTCAAATTTTTAGTCAGCATCATTACATCAAACAATGGCCATAAGGCTGACGATGTGATAGTTCCCTGGATTATAGGAAGTCTATTCCCATTGGTCAAAACTGGCAGGATTTGTCTAAAATCCCCGCCTGGAAGCACCAATTTTCGACCAGAGGGCGAGTCATTGAAAAAATAACGTCAAGGAATGTTCTATCGACCACCTCTAGAGCTTTTTTGGAAATCATTGATGCTTCGTCCCAGATGATAACACCTGCTTCCCTCAATTTCATGCCATCAGCATCAGATTCCAAGAAAATGCTCCCAATAATTTCTAGATCCAAGGGTAGTCCGAAGTATCTATGACTTGCCATACCTTGAGACCTGAGACTCACTTTCATACATCTCAAATGAACTACATAATATTGAACCTCCATTTTTCTGAGTTAGTTGAGACTCTTGGAATATTGATCTATGACTTGCCATACCTTGTGGTGAAAAAATCCACGCGATACCTGTCCACGCCATTGACAGAACCTTCTTTTTTGGGACAGAAAATCATAAATGAGAGACCTTTACAAGAAGTTTTCCCACAATCTCCAGGACCATCAATGGAATTGATGATTTTTTACTAGATTTTCATTACTTCTTCTGTTGCTATGGATGGATTATTGATTCTTCACTTCTCCAAATCAATAACCACGGGTAGCGGGGGTTGGCGAGCGGAGCGAGCAGGGGGGCTTGTATAGATATAAAATTTATTACTCACGTGCTCTCGTGTTGGCTCCTTTTTAAATAACTTGATGGATGAATCATCGCAGTCCATCCCTGCCCTTCTTGATGACTGGTTCGAGCAGGCGTGTGTTGTTGCGACGGGAACAAATTGATGAGAGGCTTCATCTTCCGCGGCGTGCACGTGGAGTCGCGACAAGAGTCGAACTTCGATTGTGGCCCGCGCAAGAACGTGGGCTTTCTAACATTACTCCCTCCATTTACTGTCACGTATATAACTCTTCTAACGTGCACTCCTGCTTGCTCGGGGTGTCCAGCAAAGACTGGAGAGTGGCGCCGAAGGGCCTACCATTACGTGCCGCCTCATATTTCTCCAATTACTGCGTCGCATGATGTCCTTCGGAATGCAGTTGTGCTCGCAACAATGGGTCACGTAAGACTGCGAGCTGATCGAGGAGTGTGTCCGATTGAGTGATTCGCGTTTCTTATTAGCGGCTACATAGGACGTTTTTCTTCGTCGTGCGAGTTTTGACGCGGAGTGAATGCTTAAATGACATCCGGAAGACACAGAAACTCACGTGATTATGCGTTCATGGTAATCACTTCAAATGACGCAAAGAGGGAATTTTTTCGGGAATTTTTAGAACAATTTACGAAGAAAAAAAATATTTTTCTTATTTCTGTCCTCCCGCAATCGCGCAAAATTTTTTTGAATTTTCGTTTTTTCATCTCGATTCCTCCCAAATTGCTCAAAATTATGACAACGGAATGATGCAAGAAATTGCATGACTATGTAATTACGTAAAGCACAGTGTGGTCCTTCTAAAAACTTATTTTATATGATCTGCAAGCATTTTCAGGAGCCAATACGCCTATCTGAAACATTTACAGGCCGAGCAGCGCGAGGCAATACGCTAGTATGTATTATAATATATTCTAATATGAGGAAATCTACCGAACCTTAAACTTTTGGACCATATCCGAGAAAAAAAGAATTTTCCCTCCTTGTCGCTTTTGAAACCAATTCCATTGTGTTTTGGTACCTCTACATTGTTAAATAGAAAGTTATGCCCACCGTTTTTGAAAGATGTTAATCCCCTGAGAACAATATGTGGAATTGGTCCATCACGTTTTCGTCACTATTGAAGGCTCTCCAAGTAGGTGGATCGAGAATTGTGCGGTATGATGGTTGATGAAGATGTTGTTCCATTTATTTAATCGGATTCCATTCCTAGGATTGAGCCTCTCTCCGTTGTACTCACCAAGTTCAACTTTTTCTGCGTCTACAGAGTTTTCGGAGGTCTGAATTCATATTAGATCGTCCGCTAAAAATGGTCGTTACCTCTGACTCCCTTGGCGAGGAAATATATGATTCAGAAGAGGAAAAAAGAGAAAAAAAACAAATATATGAGAGAATGAAGAGACACGTATATTTTTTGTTTCAGCCAAACCGATTCTGTCGAGAGTTCTGCGAGTTTTGAGTTCAAAGGTAAAATTACGAATTCCTGAAAATATGACTCTTAATAATCACTGGACTGGCAACTACTCGGCAGGCAGTCAGGATGTTGACACGAATTTTCTATCATAGTGTTGAGTGCATGTTCTCACACCAATTTTCATTGCTGTATAGCAGGACAACCCGTTTACAGGTCGAGGAATCCTTATTTCACGAAGGATGGTTAAAATTGAATATCTCGAAGAAGCATTGATATTTTTGGCTGAAAATTTCTTTGTGATTAGATCTGGATATGGAAAATGAGATAAAATTCGTCCGTTCTACAGGACATGATCGGATTGAGTAGGAAAAGCACGATTCGAAAAGAAAATTGTTTTCAATCTTTCAAGCAGCAATCGCGTTGAACTCCTATCATTTTCGTCAATCAGAATCATCATGAGAAGTACGCCAATCATCTGAACTGTATCTAGATCTACTCTCATGATGCTTATCTGCCTTACAATATTGTAAGGCAGATAAGCATCATATGCCAAGAGGCTCATCAGATTCATCAGAAAAATGAATTGACTCTGACATTATCTACTGTAATCAATATGTATGTGTTCAATATTATATATTGTCAATTTGAGATCAATGGAAATGGGTCGGAGGAAATGATGGTCTATCAATTTCTTTCCCCAAATTCCCACAAATTCCATCGAAGCACTTTGTTTTTCAGAGAAAGAGAAGCACGAGGCGAATATGAGAGCTGCGTTCAATGCAAGACAAAGCAGCTTTGATAAAATTCCGGGGGGAAATTGATGGACCATCCTTTTCTGAGACTTACTTTCATACATCTCAAATGAACTACATAATATTGAACCTCCATTTTTCTGAGTTAGTTGAGACTCTTGGAATATTGTAAAGCAGATGAGGGCACCATGAGCATCATAAGAGTAGGTCTAGATACATTTTAGATGATTGGCATACCACCTTCCATGATGATTCTGATTGAAAAAAATGATAGGGGTTCAACGCGATTGCTGCTCGGAGGATTGAAAACAATTTTCCCCTCGAACTGTTTTTTGCCTACTCAATCCTATCATATCCTGCAGATTGGACGAATTTTATCTCATTTCTCAGATCCAGATCTGATCTTGGAGAAATATTCAGCCACAAATATCAATACTTCTTCGAGATATTCAATTTTGACCATTCTTCAAGAAATAACGATTCCTCGAGCTGTGAACGGGGTTTCCTGTTATACAGCAATAAAAATTGGTGTAAGAACATGCACTCAACACTATGATACAAAATTAGTGTCAACATCCTGACTGCCTGCCGAGTAGTTGCAGTTTCAGTGGATTTCTAGAGTCATATTTTCAGAAATTCGTCGTTTTACCTCTAAACTTAAAACTCGCAGAACGTTTGAGAGAATCGGTTTTGGGCGACACAGAAAAATCCGTGTCTCATAATTTTGTCTCTAGAATCATATGTTTCCTCGCCAAGGAAATCAGAGATGTCGATCATTTTTACCGGACGATCATGTATGTATTCAGCCGGAGGTATAATATGCAATACTTGCTTTTCTAAAGCTTTCCCACTTCAATTATGATGAGCTTCCAGTGTGAAAATGATGCGAGAACTACAAAGCCGACAGCTATAATTGAGACCTGTTACGTGCATCTTTTCCGACCGGAAAAATCAGCTTACAGAGGCTGAACCAGTTTTACGAGCTCGTCCCTCAAATAACAATCGTTATAGCCACCTCATTGAAGTGCATAGTAGTTCATCATACGGCACAGTAGAATGGGCAATTTGGGAGTGACATCTGCTCATTATTCCAGTAACGAAGGTTTATGTTCTTTTTGAAGCGGTGGGTGCGACAAATTTTGCAAGGTTATTTAGCTTGCGTTCGATAATCGAACCTCGATTGCCGGACCATTTACTCGTATCACGGGTGAGGCCTTGCCGGAAAACCCCCCATGTTATGAGTTTTCCCGTTAATGCCAAGATCTGGCCAAAATACCGTACGGTCGCCTCATTATTAGCAACAAAAGTCTGCAATAATATTTCATGTAAATCATCCCAGTTTAGAGATACGTTTGTAATTCTCCATGTTCCTTTCATCTCCTCTTTCCAAAATTGACAGAATATATGCCATCTTCCACAGAGGGAAATTCGACCTTATGGTGATTCATTGTAAATTTCCAGATCGATTTTACCAATACTAGGCTAACATTTTTTTATGAAGTATGCAGGGATCAAAAGTAAAACTGGGCGAGTATGAGGTTTAGAAAAGAACCATTCACCTCCAGTACATCAAAACTTCAAATTTTATACGACATGGTTTAAACTCTTGGAAGGAATGAGATCTAAAACAACCATGTCGAGTATTTTTTGAGCCGATTTGTCACGATCAACATATCATCACCAGTGTTTCTAGACTGTGCTGAATCTCGGGCACGCGCAGAACGCGGCACGCGCCGGCCCGCTCTCATTCGCCGACGTCTTTCGCGGCGATGCTCCCCTCGATTTGAATCGCGCCACGCCCCTCATATTTTATCCGCGGTAAATATTATTGAAAACTCATCGGATCACCGCGAATTTGAATTTTCTCCACGAATTGGGTGATTATTATGATATTCCACGGTTAATTACGACTCAAATCCCATGTGGGGGCCAACACTTAATATACAGGCTTTCTTCCCTGCTACGTATGACAGCCTCTGTAGCTCAGTCGGCCAAGTGCTTGCGCTTGAAATTATCGTTTTGCGTCGGGCGTGGGTTCGAGCCCCGCATGGGTGTTTTTTTTTTTAACAAACATTTTATTGACAAATTATGAGCCTTGTACGATAACTTGTAGAAAATCCGAGAATTTTCCGGAAAATTCGCGAGTTTTCCGGAAAATTTTTCGAGTTTTCTTATCCTATAATTACTCGGTTTATTACTATTTATAATGGAGACGATTAGAAAATAATAATATGCATGCTATTTACGTTTCAAGCAACACAGACACCGGTGTTATGGAAATTGAGTAGCATATCGACGTGCTTGTACCATTGAGATACTTCTACGCGCACGTTGATATGCTGCTCGATTCCCAATAGAGATACCGGGGATAAGATAATCTCTTTGATATTTTCAATAACATTACAACAAATACTCCACACGAGTGATAGAATAGCAAAGATGAGCGAATAATAAAGCCATATCCTAGCTAGGCGCATGCTAAGCTAATAAAATGATAATTTAGACGTATACCCGATCCAATCGGTGCAATCGATGCCAATCGGCCATTTCTTGGCCGATTTGGACCTACCTTGGCTTATTCTATCGACATTCAAGGCGAGGCCGTAGTCTGCCGCTATATCGGATCAGCCCTAGTAACTTATGGTGGCACCCCTGCGATCACCAAAGTGATGATCAGCAAGCGTGTCACCACCCGCACACTCTAACCTTTGTAAACATTGATTGTTGATGTATGTGTGTGATCACACACACACACACAACAGCACTGTTTACAAAAGTGGATATATATATACCTTATGTATATAGATATATTGTACCCCTCTCGCATACTGATATTATCAGAGGTCTTGACATTGTGCCCCTCTCACATACATTGAGGGCCTTTGGAAATAGTGTGTTTCTATACTTGGAAACCACAGATGTAATTCAGTTGACTTGATGATTAAAATTGAATGAATACATGAACTTTTGGAAAATTAGTATCAGAGACCCCAAATTTCAATTTTAGGAATACTTCAGAAAATACAAATTTATCAATTCTCAACTGATCCCAAAATTTCGACATGGGATCATCCCTCTGGAATACAGGAATCTCACCGGGCATGCTTTGAACTCCAATTCAATATTCCAAGACTGACTTTATCTCTGAAAATGACCCGTATGCGTCATTTCGACCAAGTATTCTAAGATATTGAAACTGGAACATTGACTAGAATCATTAGAATAACCAGAACTGATTCAGAGGCCCAAACAGAACAGTTGCATTCAGTATTTGTTCAATACATCTTGAGGACAACAAAATCCATAAACTAACTTTCTAAATTTTGTTCACGAAACCTTGAGAACTCAAGTAATTCCCAACGGATTCAGATAACTGAACATGAAATCATCCCTCTAAAATACAGAGATCTTAGCAAACATGATATGAACTCCTATTCAATATTCCAAGATTGACTTTATTCCTGAAAATGACCCGGATACGCCATTTTAACCAAGTATTCTAAGATATTGGAACTGGAACTTGGAATAGAAGAACCTGAATGATCAGAAATGGTTTGGAGGCCCATACAGAACAATTTCACTCTGTATTTCATCAATACATCTTGAGGACAATAAAATTTGCAATATAACTTTCTAAATGTTGATCACAAAATCTTTATAACTCAACCAAGTTTCAACGGATTCAGATAACTGAACATGAAATCATCCCTCTGAAATACAGGGATCTCAGCAGACATGATTTAAACTCCAATTCCATATTCCAAGATTGACTTTATCTCTGAAAATGACCCGGATACGCCATTTTGACCAAGTACTCTAAGATATTGGAACTGGAACTTTGAATAGAAGAACCTGAATGATCAGAAATGGTTTGGAGGCCCATACAGAACAATTTCACTCTGTATTTCATTAATACATCTTGAGGACAATAAAATTTGCAATATAACTTTCTAAATGTTGATCACAAAATCTTTGTAACTCAACCAAGTTTCAACGGATTCAGATAACTGAACATGAAATCATCCCTCTAAAATACAGGGATCGTGTCAGACATGAGTTCAAATTCGATTCAATATTCCAAGATTGACTTTATCTCTGAAAATGACCCGTAAACGCCATTTTGACCAAGTATTCTAAAATATTGGAACTGGAACTTTGAATAGAAAAACCTGAATGATCAGAAATGATTTTGAGGCCCAAACAAAATACTTACATTCTGTACTTGTTCAATTCATCTTGAGTACAACAAAATTCATAAACTGACTTTCTAATTTTTGTTCACGAAACCTTTAGAACTCAAGTAATTCCCAACGGATTCAGATAAGTGAACATGAAATTATCCCTCTGAAATGCAGGGATCTTAGCAGACATGATTGGAACTCCAATTCAATATTCCAAGACTGACTTTATCTCTCAAAGTGACGTTATTTTCACCAAGTATTCTCGGGTAATGAAACTGGAACCTTGATTAGAATCATCAAAATGATTAGAACTGGATTAGAGGTCCAAACAAAACACTTACATTCTGTATTTGTTCAAGGGCTCGAGCATGCAAATTTGCAAGTTGATGTTGCACTGAGCTCTCTGCCAATAGATGCAAAAAGATGCATGTCGCAGCGGACGGCTATCAGATTCACCACCATGCCTGATCGCAGAAATCTCGTGCGACAAAGGACCCGGGTCCGGTCGATGATGACATATAATGTCATCAGCTGGGCCGTCGCTTTCCACCGGGAAGTCGCGGCTTACAAGTCTCACATCCGCGATAACAACACACGGGAACGTGCACGATCCTAGCAGACGGTTTTCTCGCGCTCCCTAATCAGTCTGACCACTTTGAAGAAACGGAAAATTATGGTTGTCATCATATCGTCGCCCCCGACGAAGAAAAACACGTCCCCATTTAAGAATGCATTGGGAGAACATTGGGAGGTGTTTTTCTTCTTCGGGGGCGACGATATAACTGATCGCCGTTCTGGATTTATCTCAAGTTTTATAGAGAATTATCAACAAATGAGGGTTTTACTATCATCTACGAACTTGAGAGAATTGCGCTATGGAGTGAAAGCGAGAAAAAACGAGCTGATCACAAAATTATAGAATGAAGTATAACAGCATGCCTTACCACAGGAGCAGACGACATCTGTACATGTCTGTATAGCGCTTATCATGAAAGTTTTTTCGTCTACTTTTGTGGAATTTCGCTCCATAGCGCAATTGTTACAAGCATTTTGTTGACGCATACAAAATATGAAGGGATTTGGTTAAGTAAAACTCGAGATATTCACAGAACAGATTCGGGTCAATCTCCCTAGCTTTTTCAAGATGGCCGCGGACTACGGCCTCGCTTTATTGCAGCTAAGTGCCTGAATGATTTATGACACGTAAGTAATTGAATTTGAATTTTTGTAACCGCAAATTACTCAAAAATTCAAAATTTCGGAGTGAAATTTTTCAACTGGTCGTCGTTCAAGTACGACGATCAGTGCGGTATGGAAAATAGTCTCGCAATGCTAATCATCGTAGAGACAGCTTTCCTAGGTGATGTAATGGTTATTTGGACGATAATTGAAATATTTTCGTAAAATCCAGAATTTTCATATGTGGGTCTTTTTTCTCAAATCTTCGGGTATCCACGCTGTTTTTGGACAAGCTTATGAAACAGCTTGTCGAGCTAACGATTGGTCGAGGAGTATATTATCATTCACACTCATTTTGATCGATTTGTTTACATATTTACATAATACATCGTAAAAAAATACGAATGTATTGTCATCGTTCCCACACCACTGAAGCAGTAGATGACCTGGTGCTTTTTTTTTATTCGAGTAGATTATACAGATCGATGTGGAAACCCGGTTCCTGAGAATTTCACCAGCTCGAGGCTCGAATATTGATTCTATGCAGTGCATCAAAACAATCCCACATACAGCTTCCCGGATCTATCCAACGAACCTTCTCTTCCAACGAAAAATGCGCTAACCGATAGTCATGACAATATATCCGTAAGGTAAACAAATCGATCAAAATAAGTGTGGATGATGATATACTCCTCGACCAATCGTTAGCTCGACAAGCTGTTTCATCAGCTTGTCCAAAAACAGCGTGGATACCCGAAGATTTGAGAAAAAAGACCCACATATGAAAATTCTGGATCTTACGAAAATATTTCAATTATCGTCCAAATAACCATTACATCACCTAGGATAGCTGTCTCCACGATGATTAGCATTGCGAGACTATTTCCCATACCGCACTGATCGTCGTACTTGAACGACGACCAGTTGAAAAATTTCACTCCGAAATTTTGAATTTTTGAGTAATTTGCGGTCACAAAAATTCCAATTCAATTACTTACGTGTCATAAATCATTCAGGCACTTAGCTGCATTAAATGTCGATAGAATAACCCAACGTAGGTCTAAATCGGCCAAGAAATGGCTGATTGGCATCGATTGCACCGATTGGATCGGGTATACGTCTAAATTATCATTTTATTAGCTTAGCATGCGCCTAGCTAAGATATGGCTTCATTATCAGCTCATCTTTGTTATTCTATCACTCGTGTGGAGTATTTGTTGTAATGTTATTGAAAATATCAAAGAGATTATCTTATCCCCGGTATCTCTATTGGGAATCGAGCAGCATATCGACGTGCGCGTAGAAGTATCTCAATGGTACAAGTACGTCGATATGCTACTCAATTTCCATAACACCGGTGTCTGTATTGCTTGATACGTAAATAACATGCATATTATTATTTTCTAATCGTCCTCATTATAAATAGTAATAAACCGAGTAATTATAGGATAAGATAACTCGAAAATTTTCCGGAAAACTCGCGAATTTTCCGGGAAACTCTGGAAATTCTCGGATTTTCTACAAGTTATCATACAAGGCTCATAATTTGTCAATAAAATGTTTGTTGAAAAAAAAAAACACCCATGCGGGACTCGAACCCACGCCCGACGCAAAACGATAATTTCAAGCGCAAGCACTTGGCCGACTGAGCTACAGAGGCTGTCATACATTGTAGGGAAGAAAGCCTGTATATAAAGTGTTGGCCCCCACATGGGATTTGAGTCGTAATTAACCGTGGAATATCATAATAATCACCCAATTCGTGGAGAAAATTCAAATTCGCGGTGATCCGATGAGTTTTCAATAATATTTACCGCGGATAAAAATATGAGTGGCGTGGCGCGATTCAAATCGAGGGGAGCATCGCCGCGAAAGACGTCGGCGAATGAGAGCAGGCCGGCGCGTGCCACGTTCTGCGCGTGCCCGAGATTCAGCACAGTCTAGAAACACTGATCATCACTGATAGAGACTAGAGCCACTTTCCTCCAATCAAATCTTTCTTTTTCAATTCATCCTAATGGTAGTGGTTTGACAATTTCTTACTAGCTAATTGTCGCTGAAATGACCCGAAGTTTAGGTGAGTAGAAGAGGTACAGGGGAATATCGAAATAGAGAAAATATAACTGAGTTTAATTTGGTGTTCATGATGATTCACTAAAATCTCATATCATACTCAGTTATATTTTCTCTATTTCGATATTCCCCTGTACCTCTTCTACTCACCTAAACTTCGGGTCATTTCAGCGACAATTAGCGAGTAAGAAATTGTCAAACCACCACCATTACGATGAATTGAAAGAAAGATTTGATTGAAGGAAAGTGGCTGTATCTAATTAATTTTGACACTCGATCGATATGATCGGATATCGTATTTATCACTCGCGGGAATTTCAAATTATGAAGGTATAATTTTTTCGGTCTTTGCGAGTTAAAGTCAGCAGATATTGCTGACGTTTTTGGCATCAATCGAGAATGGATTTTACTCCACTCTCGATCAATGCACCTTTAGAGCCTCGTGTGGTTCCGAGGATGCATCTAAAGGATTTTGATGGAAAGGAATTTAGTATTTGGTATTTATTTAGGAAAATTCACGGGCCTGATGGCCCAATATGAACATATACATATACAATTGAAAAGAAGAATATATATATACACTACCGGTCAAAAGTCTGAGGACACCTGGGGAGCAAACGGATTATTTTCAGAGTTGGATATCTCAGAACCTATTGGTCGTAGAGAGCTCTGCGTGGTCGCATTTTGTAGCTCATATCGAACACTTTCAAATCTATTTTCTGTATTTTCCATCCCGCGTATTATACTAGAGACACACGAGTGAGAAAGATGGATTTTTTTGCAATTTTTCAGGCAAGGTACGAACGCCTGCCGATTTTGGAGAGATTGTTGGATCGTTATAAGACCTATGACATCTTCAAGCCCATGAAAAAACCTTCGAGATCCGTTTTTGAACTTTTCCCAAAGTGGTTCTGGACTCGAGATCTGACTGATTTCGCTGAGGTTGTTTATCTCTCAAAAAATCACACGATAATCCAAAAATGATGAGAAACAGCCCAGTCCAAGGTCGCTAGCCTTCAATTTCGAAAGCTATTCTGATATTGAGTTGAACTCTTGCGAAAATAAGTGTCAGATGCCCCAACGTGGGCTATTTCTCTACATTGTTGGATTATCGTGTAATTATTCGAAAGAAAACCACTCGCAGACAATCTGTCATATCTCGGAATCAGAACCAATTTGGGAGACGTTCAAAAACGGATTTTAAAGATTTTTTCATGGGCTCAAAGATGTCATAAGTCTCATAGCGATCCAACAATTTCTCCAAAATCGGCAGGCGTTCGTACCTTGCCTGAAAAATTGCAAATAAATCCATCTTTCTAACTCGTGTGTCTCTGGTATAATACGCGGGACGGAAAATACAGAAAATAGATTTGAAAGTGCTCGATATCAGCCACAAAATGCGACCACGCAGACCTCTCTGCGACCAATAGGTTCTGAGATATCCAACTCTGAAAATCATCAGTTTGATCCCCAGGTGTCCTCAGACTTTTGACCGGTAGTGTATATATATATATATATATATATATATATATATATATATATAAATGACACAATAGTAAACAAGGCGAGAACGAATATAATAGAATATAAAAATAAAAATTTCGGAATTGTAAAAAGGTAAGATATCACAGTAAGAGAGCTGAGAAATATGAGTCAAATACACAACTCAACATAGAAATTTCTGCAACATTTGTGAGCTAGGAGTTACACAGAATTATGATCTTAGACTTGAATGTAATATCACTCATTTCACAGACATCGTCAGGTAGAGAATTCCACGCTTTCAGACACCTACAAAGGACAGAGTTTGATCCAATTTTGGACTTGTAAGGAAGATTTCTGAAAAATGAAGTTTGCCTAGTGCTGTAATGAGATTGAATTCTTCCTAACTTAGAGTGAACATAGTCGATACTTGGGATCAATTTGATGAAAGATCTAAAAAAGAGTAAATCATTATAGTCGTGAAGACTTTGAATTGTATGGATATTAAAGTGTTCATACAGGTGATCATAATTGCGATCAAAGCGATCAAAGTTAATCCTACATTTTAAAGCAAGATACCTTAAAAATCTGTGATTCATTTTCTCCAAGTCATACTTCAAGTAATCAACGTGAGGAATCAAAGGAACGAAAGGAATGAAAAGTAAAGATGAAAAATGAGAATCTTTATGAAAAAATTTGGATTCTACGTTGATATTATGCGTGTTTCGCCCTTCTCTCATTGCTCGGGCTTTTCAAAGTGGTGGAAGAGTAATGAAAGTTTACCACCGACACGCGGCTCAAGTGATATATCTCCGGCAGAAGGCCGAAGAGCTGCCAAATTAAAAATGTTGAGAAATCAAATGGAAATAGCGGGTTAAAATGACCTTTCTCGCAAGCGCTTAACGAAGATGAACTTTCGTATATAAGGGCGTTCAAACCATCGAACATTCGGCCACTTGAGCCGCGTGTCAGTGGTAAACTTTCATTGCTCTTCCACCACTTTGAAAAGCCCGAGCAATGAGAGAAGGGCGAAACACGCATAATATCAGCGTAGAATCCAAATTTTTTCATAAAGATTTTCATTTTTCATCTTTAATTTTCATTCCTTTCCATCAAAATCCTTTAGATGCATCCTCGGAACCATACGAGGCTCTAAAGATGCATTGATCGAGAGTGGAGTAAAATCCATTCTCGATTGATGCCAAAAACGTCAGCAATATCTGCTGACGTTAACTCGCAAAGACCGAAAAAATTATATCTTCATAATTTGAAAGTGGCTCTAGTCTCTATCAGTGATGATATGTTGATCGTGACAAATCGGCTCAAAAAATACTCGACATGGTTGTTTTAGATCTCATTCCTTCCAAGAGTTTAAACCATGTCGTATAAAATTTGAAGTTTTGATGTACTGGAGGTGAATGGTTCTTTTCTAAACCTCATACTCGCCTAGTTTTACTTTTGAAAAAAAAGTCAATGAGGGGGGGGGGGGATCTCACTCCTCGGTTATAAAAATCCAAAGGTAACCACAAATTTTCCAAGCACTTGTCCCCACCGCACTTGAGAATTTCTTACACACGGCTCCGTCATTTTTTCCATAAAAAAAAATACACTACTATCAGTGTATATTTTGATCAGTTCAGTCTGGAGAGCCATACAGCTACAGGCAAGAGCAATATTGCGGAGCCGCGACGAACACACAAAACACAACAAAGCAGACGAATCTCTCCTCCCTGTCCTTCTCGCATGGCGCTTTGATCTTTACGTCACCTCTACTCGTGGCTAGTTTCGAGTATCCACATCTGATGCAATAATTATAGAATCGAGAAATTCAGATAATTCGAAAATTCATTTATCCGCGATAACAAACCAGCTGGTCGGTGCCCGCGTTGCCGATACGCAGCAGACAGCCTCATGACTGCCGTCAACCGGACAGGAAGATCTTGCGTACGCGCTTCTATCTCTCTCTCCCTCTCTCTCTTCCTCGACCATCTTACATACCCAATACATGTGTAGTAGAGATGTTTCGATATTTCTCAAGTCGAAGCACGGGGCTGGTGAAATCGAACTGAGATGTAAAACGAAGGCATGAATTTTGCGGTGCTGAATAAAACACGTCCAGTGCTCGGATTGAGAAAATAATTGTACAAAACTCTGAATCGCTTTAGAAAGGATTTGCTAAAGCATTGCAAAGCTCTATGAGCAACGTTAAGAGGTTAATAATCCAAGTAGAAAAAAAGTGTGAGGTTAAAAAACCCCAATTCAAAGTATAGATAGGCACAGCGCCTCGCTCGATTTTTCGTCTGCTCATACTCGCCAGCGAGGCGCTACCGCGCCTCTTGATATCATCTGGGCCAGGCATAGCATTATCATCAGGTTTGGCCACAAGACTGTCTAGCACTTCCTGACAAATAGTGAGAGAATCTAAACCATCAATTATATTGGTTTCCAGTATGTGGTCAACCACGTTGTTTTTATGAACCGATCCAAAGTGCGCAGAAAAAAGGTTTGCTATGCCTCACTCATCTTCGGCTGACTTGTCTCTATAATACATGATATTAGGCAAATTATTAGTTTTCTGAGAGTTGGAGTGTAAGATCAGAAATCTCGCGAGTTACTACTCAGTATGAAGACACTAGTATGAAGAGATAAATGTGAGGGAAAGGCGTAACTCATTTAATCTTATCAACAAAATGGCGTCTTTCTGCAATCTCGGGGTTCGTGAAAATTTATTGAAAAACGGGTTTCATAGATAGTTAACACCCCCCCCCCCGCCCCAGAGGGCTCAGAAAGCGACGCACAGTGGGGCTTGAAATCGATTTCAGGACAAGTTTCAGCGCCTTGCAAATACTCAAGCAATCGCAATTATTCATGCGGTATTCTTTTTGTTCTTTGTCACTCTACAAGATACCTACCCGGAGAATCCGATTTGGAGAGCTGCGGGGTCACAAAATCGTGTTAGTTGATCAATCAAAAATCGCCGAAAATCAAGTATCCTCGACCGTGGGGGGAATGAATGATGATTTTCTGGTTGGGATCGAAAGATGTGTTTTTGGTTCCCTTTTGATAAGAGGAAAACTCACATCATCGCAGAATTCCGGTAAGCTAGCTTGAAATCAGGATTTCAGGCTCAACCACCTTGGTGACCAACCCCAATAATCAAAAATCGACTTTTTCCGATCCTGGTGGCAATGTACGAGGTTCTAGGTGTTCTCGAATTATAAGTTAGAGATACACAATAGTATATTTATCACTCCTCATGTCACAGAAATACGTGAGCTCGGTCCAAAGACTCTAGAACTTTGCGATATCTTCCGCACTTACCCAGTACTTGAATATCCTCGACATCGACGACCTCTTGGAGTATAAGTCATTGTAGCCTCACAAAATCTTTCTCCAAAGCATCAACTGCCACCCGAGATGTATGTATTTATGTATGGTTGTCATGCCATGCATAGTCATGCATGGTTAGACTGGACAGTCCATTGCCTCGGCGCTGGCCCTTGGACATATTAATTTGGGAGAGGTTGGGATATGTCGAGGGACGGCCGTTTCCAGGTGAAGGGATGTGTTCACAGCCGCTGTTGTATTTAATGTCCTGACTCAACTCAGGGGTTCGTTCACCACACGTACGCCCTTACTGCTATCACCTCCTAGGTAGGACTGGGTTAGGTATATGAGGGCTCTGTGATCTGCTGGTGGTCTGTTGGTTTGTTGTCCAAGCCGGTGTGGTTTAATGGTCGTTTACCCTG
Organism: Eretmocerus hayati; assembly: GCA_029851415.1. Lineage (NCBI taxonomy): Eukaryota > Metazoa > Arthropoda > Insecta > Hymenoptera > Aphelinidae > Eretmocerus > Eretmocerus hayati. The sequence goes on from CM056743.1 coordinate 50,514,219, forward strand.
TGTCTATGGGCTTTGCCTATGATATTTTGCCAGCTTCGTCTATCCTGCGCCAGCTCATATCACGAGTCCTTCGTTTATCCTAGATCCTCCGTGTACCCGAATTCCCTCATGTCTTCCGCGACATTTTCTTCCCATCTACGACGCGGTCTACCTGTTTGGCGGGTATGTTGCGGGGTGTATTCCAGGGCTTTGTGTGTGGTTCTTTCCCTACTCATTCTCGCAAAGTGCCCTGCCCATCGCAGGAATACTACTACCTGGACTTGGGAGCGATTGCAGCATGGAGAAATTATTCATCGCTTGTCGGAACAAGCTGATATTTTTTGCTTTCCGTCTTGGTCGCTCTCCAACACGATCCTATGCCTCTAGAGCTTCCCGAATCAAATTCTCCGGAGAAGTATCTTGTGGAATGGAGAAAAAGGAAGGGAATCCCGTTTGAATTGTTTCAATCGGTTGAGAAATCACGTGGTGCTGAATCTTGTCCCGAAATCGGTTTTTAGCCCAACTGTGCGACGGGACAGAAGAATTGCGTGACCGCCATTACGCTCTTCTTCCACGCAGCCCTTCAAATATTGAGCATTCATCAAATTCAAAGCATAAGTAATACGTCGTTTCCATGCAGTTCAAAGACACTAACCTCAGGAGTCTCCCAAGCTCCCGTTATTATTCAGAGAACCATACCTAGTTGACAAAAGTATTCAAAAGAGCATTGAGCTTAAGTTTTGCTTATATGAGCTGTAGACCGTTGAGAGATGATGATTCCTGCCAATTTTTAAAACCATGGCCACTTTTGGCAGCACAGATATACTCAAATTTGCTCCGCGGTAGTAGCGCAAGGTGGGCAGACGATCAAGCATCAAGCAAACGTCAAAGACAAGGTCGAGTAAACACCAAGGAAAAGGTCAAGTTTAATCAAGTAGGAGTTTCCTTCTTGTAGATAAAGTCTCGATAAGAAGTTAATTGAGATTTGATGAAAATTCAAGTCAGTTGAACATGTTTCTGATCTGGAACCCAACGTGCATTTCTGGCCCACCAATTCAAGTACGACCACAGCGAGGGCAGCCACGGTGAGTCATTTAGGCGAAAAAGGTCGAGTTGCGTGCACGTGGGTTTTGCCTGTGGGATATGTTTCGGGGTCATCAGTAGAACATTTTCCAACAAGAATCAAAAATCGGCAGAGGGTTCTTGAATTGAAGTCGATTTTTCGATTTCTTAGCCATTTTCTCAAAGCAGTGGATTACCTTCATTGCTCACTCCCGTCTCTCGCTTCAAAAGGGACTATTCAAAATGATCGGAGTACCCATATCCGACGTAAAAAACCCGATTTTTCGAAATCCGAGGTCCAAATCAGCCCCAGATACGATCTGAGTAATTTGGTACGACTATAGTGCAGAAAACACTCTTTTTATAATTAAAATTCAAGCTTAATCCAAGACTATCTTTTGTCAACGGTGGACATGGATAGATTGAATGCTGACGAAGTGTGTATCGTCGTAGCACTGTGTTTCAATGATATTTGTTATGCCCAAGACCATCCCATCATTTGATTGCAATCCTGAAAATAAGTGAGATGTTATTCCGAAAGGTTTGATAAACGAGCATTCGACTCTGTTCGAATTGTTGTTTCAATACGAATAAAATGCCCTCTGAAGATAATACTGTCGAAGCACAGAACACTCTCGGATCATCAGTTTCTAACAACAAAAATCTTGCTCATGCAAAGTTGTAACAAGTATCACGCTAAAAAGTTGCATCTTCTCATTTCATATCCTATAATGTTCATCGTGTGATCTTTATCAGGGCGGAAAGGCGTTCCACATCCTTGTGCCGATTGCGGAAACAATAACTTATACATGTAATCCATTGAATTCGCATACGGCACGGAAAAGACGATCTGAATGAGCAGAATATGCAGTATGAATTATATATTTTTTTACAAACTTCACTGAAATCGTGATGAACTGACTCGAATGCTTGTTCGCTCTACTTTCCGAGACCAGTTCCAGTTCTAGTACAAATTCTTCAATGTGATACATAATTGCACGAACTTTCGGTGACACAGAGATACACGATTTCAAATAGCAACCGCGGAAGTTTGCTATTTTACTAGCATATTGAAGATCAAGATTTGTACCGAAACTAGCTTTGACGACATCTTCGAGACTTCCCAGAATATCCACATACTTCTTCACAGGAGGTTCATCTCTGCCATTTATGAGGTTCATGTTATTCAGTAACTTTCTGCAATTATTACTATTGGACCCTTCACCACCGTGGAGGATCTGGCGATCCACACTGCATGACTTAGCCCAATTTAGAACAATTTCTCGCAACTCTTGTACCATACGGTCATGAGTATGACTTATCAACTCCAACAGTAAATCAAGTTCCGGTGGAACAATGAAGTCAATAATAGTGTCTGTGATGTCATGCAAGTTACATCAAACCAAAGCCAACAACTCGAGGGACACCTACATTTTCCGTGAATTTTATTCCGTGAATTTATTTATAAAAAGAGGGTTCCCTGCACTATAATCGTTCGCTATAATCGTTCACTATAATCGTTATGTAAATTACTCAGATCGTATCTGAGCCTAATTTGGACCTCGGATTTCGAGAGATCGGGTCTTTTTACGTCGGATATGCGTACTTTGATCATTTTGAATAGTCGATTTTAAAGCGAGAGACGGGAGTGAGCAATGAATGTAATCTACTGTTTTGAGAAAATGGCTAGAAAATTGAAGAATCGACTTTAATTCAAAAACCCTCTGCCGATTTTTTGATCCTTGTTGGAAAATTTTCTACCAATGACCCCGAAGAATACCCCCCAGGCAAAAACCCACGTGCACGAAACTCGACCTTTTCCGCCTAAATGACTCACCGTGCAGCATATTGAGTGCCTTGGAGTCTTTGTAGCGAGCTCCATTGATACCGAGCGTCACTTTTGACATGCTGCTAGTTAGACCTATTTCCAATGCGTCTGGGGTCGCATCGAGTTTATCGTTTTGGCTGCAATATCTATCTCAGAGTATCAGTCATTAAATGAATATGTCATGATTGAGTCATATTTGCTGCATACCAATAAGATTCAGCTTATTTACTACCGTAAAGAATCCAGTGTTCATGATTTGGTGCCCAATATCACTCTTTGATCTCAAGTTTGATCCCTCATCAATTAGAAGTAGAATCAATGCCTGATCTATTTTTTTTCCAGAGAGACAATGGCTAGTGCAGTAAGAAAACGGCCCCCACCCGTCAATGACATAGATACGAGACCCGCAAATTTCAATACCAAGAAAGGTGAGTGTTTCATTTCTGAATATCAACGTGGTTTCTGTCTCGTCTCTTGAAATTTAATCGCAGACATCGGTCTATGACCAGTTCAACGTGAAATAAATGGTCTATAAAACATGATGTTCCGAATCTTCTGCGCATGATTCCACATCTCAAATTATAATGAACGGCCGAACCGATCGCCAGAAAATATCTGTGCGTAGCTGGTAAGCATGTTGATCCAACTTTTAATGTTCCTTCGATGAAAAATGCGCTGACTTTCTTGCAGTGAAACAGCTCTAGTTGTAAAATGATACAAGTTATGGACACGCGGTTGAGCCAGGCATTCGAAAGTTGAGATGAATACGTATCAAAATATGTCCCGGAGTATGTGTTTAAGAGTAACTGGGCTCATATATCGTATGACTAATCTGAGGTGGATACCCCTTGGCATTTCTTATCTTCGCAAGGTACAAATTGGATCGAAGTTGAATCTTACATGGTTTGACCTTTTGCCTTGGATGGTGGAGTGAACAAATCTAGTAAAAAGAAAATTCGATGCGAACGAGAAAATTTCCTTCAGAATATTCAAGAAAAATAATATTGCGATACGGCGACGTGTAGCTCATCAAATTTGTAGTCCAGAATGACCTGTCCGATAATTTTTTATCGCTCAATTCCCAGGAAAACTGATGGAAAATTGCTAATTTTGAATTTGCCACCACAATTGTCGTAGAGGTTAGTGGCATCACGTGTTGAGTGATGTTATTGTTTTGGTGTGATGCCACGTGCTCTTGTTATTGTTTTGCGTTCAACCCATAGACATAGCAAGATATAGACTGCGGGTCGGGAGCTCGATATTGCGACCTCGAGATCGCATGAGTGCGGGTGAGAGAGCATGACGTAAGAGTCACGCCGCTACATAAGAGAGCATTGCCTCTTATGCATCAGTCTCACTTGCACGCAGTCCCACGGCGATAGCCCGCGACTCGCAGTCTATACTTTCCTATGTCTATGGTTCAACCTTTGATCACTAATGTTGTTTTGTAGGTTATCCAGCCGAGACATCCACAATGGAAACTCGTGATCGAGTGGGAATGTCAATCGGCTAAACTTTGAAAGATATAAGAAGCAAAGAGCATGTGTACTCCTGTCCCTTTTAGTACAAGAATCCACACCTGTGTAGAAAACTGTGTAACAGTCATGTGATCAAAATTCTTCAATGTAGTTCGAAATCCGAACAATCCCGCATTTGAACCTCTTGGACAATAGTAGTGCCTAACAGATTCAGGTTGTGGTTATTAATTTCAGACACTTTATCGCCCGAATTCTGACTACAAAATTTGGAAAAAATTTGTACCATAAATGAGAACAATTTATCGTCAAAAGTTATTAGAACGGTCTCTCGTAGGTGGGAAAATGAAAAAAATTTGATAAATTGTGACTCTGACTGCTCCCCCACGAGATGAAAATCCTATTCACCGGGTGGGTCTCTCCAAAATTACCGATGTGAACCTACCAGAGGATGGTAATGCCAAGCAGATTTGAATACTGCCTCCTAGTTCCGAACATTTGCTCAACGTAAGTCAGTTACAGTTTTTTACTTCGTGGTCGATTACTATTTTTATTCAATATCAAAAAAGCCCGCAAATTAGCCTCGATTCAAAAGCATGTCACGTGATGGTGACGTCAGAATATAGAAGATGACTATATATACGTACGTTGTTTACACCCGAGCAGACAAGCCGAACCCGCAACATCATCCAGCTGATGCGAGATGCGATTGCATCTTTATTCAGCTCTGATTTGCGATTATTCATATTTATTCCACCAGCTCCACAGCTGGAAAATATTTATTAGTGTACTGCACGACAAAAAGTCGAAAATGTCGGGAGAGAGCAATGAAGTGGAAAAAGGTTGCAAAAAAGAGTTCAAATCCAATGCTGAAACCTATGAAACATGCTTTGTGCCTGAGTGTCGAAACACTACAGCAAGAACTCCAACAAAAGTATTTTTGAGTGTCCCTACGTGTAAAGCTAAGCGCAAGCTATGGTTTGATGCTATTGGGCATCCAGGAAGAAAAAAAGGTAAGTCAACTTATTGTTCATGTTGATCCCATATCCTTTTTATACACTGAGAGTCCAGGAATTTTCTGTATATACTCATACTGTTTTTTGTTCAACAGCTGAGAAATGATCTCGAGAATCATTTGCCATGGCTGTTGACTGGTGCAAACAAGAGACTCAGAGATCATGTTGTCCCTCGAGCACTTGTGCAAGAGTTTACAAATTCAGAGAGTTTCAACTCTCATTTTCTCTAATGCAGAAGAAGGAGGCTCTTGAGTGTGAGTAAAACAACACATTTCACCCTGTAGACAGACTTCAGAGTCTACATTCAATCATTTTAGTTCCTTTCATCCTTTCAGTACAAACTTTGATACTTCAATACCACTAGAAGAGACTCCATCATTACTGAGTTCACAGAATGGTGTTGGAGTAGATGTTGATCGAACAATTGCCAATTGCTATATTGAGAAAGAAAATGCGTATACAGACACATCAGATTTGATGAAGGTCTACACTAAATGTATTCAGTTTGAACCAAAAGGGATCAGTGTGGGGATTCAGTGCGACATCAAGAACATAACAGAACCAAGTAAAAATACGCTGCTGAAAGAAATTAGCAGAATGCTTTCTCATTGCACAACATGACAATATTTCAACCAACACACACAGACACCTATAATCTCACAAAAATATAATTCTCCACCTGAAATAATCACCGAAAATGACTCATCGATTTTCACGTGCACGCCCCACTTTACCTCCTGATATAATCACGTCTCATTATCACCCTCATTTTATCATTATTTCTTATAAGGATCAAGTTCTGGTTCCCTGCATTTAATGAACAATGATGCCAACCAGAATCTGATATTCATCAATTATCACACACTTCCATATAATACTTATTGCATCTGAAGTCTTTCATAGGCATAAAATTTTGTAGCCACCTAGCGTCGCGTATCAGTAGATCTGCTTACACTTTCTTCAAATATAGTTTCAAACTCCTAAACTTTCTTTTCCGATCCCCTAATTACAATTTTATATTCATTTCTTCCCCCACGCCTCCCTCCCTCCACACCCCAAGCCAAATAAAGTCAGAGAAAAACATTACGTATCTCTGTCTGTACAAATCTCTCCCATCCCTTTTACATCATATATATGGCAAAGGTACTCTGGGACCCAAATTGTCACCCGTGCAAAATCCAAAAAGACAGATCTATGCACCTAAACTCCTACTTGCCGAAACACAAACGAAGAAAGCTATATCTTTGTTTCATTTTCTATTCGTCACCAAAAAGCCATAGATCAATCCATGAAGCAGATCTCGGTTTCTGCGTAGTAAAATAGAAATTTTTTTAATTCTTGAAAAATACATTTCCGTTTTCTGGAAATATCCTGTAGAAAAGGCTTCCTGAAAAAATTTGGAGGGACCGACATTTTTCGATCGTAGGTAACACATTTCGTTGAAGTTAGTCAGTGGTCAAGGAAAATGGTAATTTGGAAAGGTACTTGATATTTTCGCGTGTGTGCGTCATTTTTTGGAGCTCGCGTCCTCCTGAAGCCTCCCATCGATCTTGCTGAAATTCATATGAATGCTACATGACCACCCAAAGATGTGCTGAAAGGATTTACAGATCAATCAATAGAGGAATTCCCGGTATATGGTTAATAAAAGAAAAGAAATTTGAATTTCTATAAAAATTTTTTACGTTTTCTGAAAATATCTTGTGGGAAAGCCTCCTGAAAGAATTTGGAGGGACCTTGTTAAATGTTTATATTGGCATGATGAATCGATTGGTTGATATGGAATTTCGATCAAATGAATGAGGAGGAAATATGCTGTGATTTTTTTGTAACTGGTGCAAAATTTATGATTCAAATTTTGATAATATACGGAAATGAAAAATAGACATCAACCAAGTGACGGAGGAGAGAGGGAAAATGCTTGTTAATGTGAACAAAAATTTAGTATGAAGGTTGTGGAAGGAAGTATTCATGTATAAAATGATAGATTCTTTGAAAATTTTGATACGTTTTCCATAATGAGTGGCCTAAATCAGAAACTGTCCAATAGATCGATCTGTAAATCCTTCCAGCACATCTTTGAGTGGTCATGTAGCACTCATAGACTAAGAGCTAGCTCGGAAATTAGGGATTGATCAGAGGCACGAGCTGCCTCAACGTAAAATGACGCCAATTGTCCATGGAAACATGAATCCGTTGGAATTAGCACGCTAACCTGGTACAGGAAGAAGATGGCGGCCGGGAAAGCCCCCGAGTTTTCCGGGTTGATGGAATTGATAAGAGGCAAGGATGAAACTTTTTTCTGATGATAGTATTAGCAATAACAAACCCAAAAATCTTGGAGGCAGAAAGCCACCCCCGTGCCTAGGGGTTGGCAGCCTCCCCTTGAGTCCCCTAAAAAATTGGAAAAAGTTTTGATAAGGGGCAAGGCTGCCTCCTGAAAATATCGATTCTTTGAGTGATTTCAAGACCCTATGCACGGAGGCAGAGCCCTAGCCTGGTACAATGGCCCGGAAAACGCGTTTTCATGATGGCAGCCGGGCGCCAGATTTATGACTGCGGAAAAAGTTTTGATAAGAGGCAAGGCTGCCTCCTGAAGATATTGATTCTTTGAGTGATTTTAAGACCCTATGCACAAAGGCAGAGCCCTAGCCTGGTACAAAGTCCCGGAAAATGCGTTTTCGTTATAGCAGCCGGGCGCCAGATTTATGACTGCGGAAAAAGTTTTGATAAGAGGCAAGGCTGTCTCCTGAAAATATCGATTCTTTGATTGATTTTGAGACCCTATGCACAAAGGCAGAGCCCTATCCTGGTACAGAGTCCCGGAAAATGCGTTTCCGTGATAGCAGCCGGGCGCCAGATTTATGACTGCGGAAAAAGTTTTGATAAGAGGCAAGGCTGCCTCCTGAAAATATTGATTCTTTGAGTGATTTCAAGACCCTATGCACAAAGGCAGAGCCCTAGCCTGGTACAGAGTCCCGGAAAATGCGTTTCCGTGATGGCAGCCGGGCGCCAGATTTATGACTGCGGAAAAAGTTTTGATAAGAGGCAAGGCTGCCTCCTGAAAATATTGATTCTTTGAGTGATTTCAAGACCCTATGCACAAAGGCAGAGCCCTAGCCTGGTACAGAGTCCCGGAAAATGCGTTTCCGTGATAGCAGCCGGGCGCCAGATTTATGACTGCGGAAAAAGTTTTGATAAGAGGCAAGGCTGCCTCCTGAAAATATCGATTCTTTGAGTAATTTTAAGACCCTATGCACAAAGGCAGAGCCCTAGCCTGGTACAATGGCCCGGAAAATGCGTTTTCATGATGGCAGCCAGGCGCCAGATTTATGACTGCGGAAAAAGTTTTGATAAGAGGCAAGGCTGCCTCCTGAAAATATTGATTCTTTGAGTGATTTCAAGACCCTATGCACAAAGGCAGAGCCCTAGCCTGGTACAGAGTCCCGGAAAATGCGTTTCCGTGATAGCAGCCGGGCGCCAGATTTATGACTGCGGAAAAAGTTTTGATAAGAGGCAAGGCTGCCTCCTGAAAATATCGATTCTTTGAGTAATTTTAAGACCCTATGCACAAAGGCAGAGCCCTAGCCTGGTACAAAGTCCCGGAAAATGCGTTTTCGTTATAGCAGCCGGGCGCCAGATTTATGACTGCGGAAAAAGTTTTGATAAGAGGCAAGGCTGCCTCCTGAAAATATTGATTCTTTGAGTGATTTCAAGACCCTATGCACAAAGGCAGAGCCCTAGCCTGGTACAGAGTCCCGGAAAATGCGTTTCCGTGATAGCAGCCGGGCGCCAGATTTATGACTGCGGAAAAAGTTTTGATAAGAGGCAAGGCTGCCTCCTGAAAATATCGATTCTTTGAGTAATTTTAAGACCCTATGCACAAAGGCAGAGCCCTAGCCTGGTACAAAGTCCCGGAAAATGCGTTTTCGTTATAGCAGCCGGGCGCCAGATTTATGACTGCGGAAAAAGTTTTGATAAGAGGCAAGGCTGCCTCCTGAAAATATCGATTCTTTGATTGATTTTAAGACCCTATGCACAAAGGCAGAGCCCTAGCCTGGTACAAAGTCTCGGAAAATGCGTTTTCATGGTGGCAGCTCAACTTATTGTGGAAGTTGAGCTGCCACCATGAAAACGCATTTTCCGAGACTTTGTACCAGGCTAGGGCTCTGCCTTTGTGCATAGGGTCTCAAAATCAATCAAAGAATCGATATTTTCAGGAGGCAGCCTTGCCTCTTATCAAAACTCTTTCCGCAGTCATAAATCTGGCACCCGGCTGCTATCACGGAAACGCATTTTCCGGGACTTTGTACCAGGCTAGGGCTCTGCCTCCGTGCATACGGTCTAAAAATCACTCAAAGAATCGATATTTTCAGGAGGCAGCCTTGCCTCTTATCAAAACTTTTTTCGCAGTCATAAATCTGGCGCCCGGCTGCTATAACGAAAACGCATTTTCCGGGACTTTGTACCAGGCTAGGGCTCTGCCTTTGTGCATAGGGCCTTAAAATTACTCAAAGAATCGATATTTTCAGGAGGCAGCCTTGCCTCTTATCAAAACTTTTTCCGCAGTCATAAATCTGGCGCCCGGCTGCTATCACGGAAACGCATTTTCCGGGACTCTGTACCAGGCTAGGGCTCTGCCTTTGTGCATAGGGTCTTAAAATCACTCAAAGAATCAATATTTTCAGGAGGCAGCCTTGCCTCTTATCAAAACTTTTTCCGCAATCATAAATCTGGCGCCCGGCTGCCATCATGAAAACGCATTTTCCGGGCCATTGTACCAGGCTAGGGCTCTGCCTCCGTGCATAGGGTCTTGAAATCACTCAAAGAATCGATATTTTCAGGAGGCAGCCTTGCCCCTTATCAAAACTTTTTCCAATTTTTTAGGGGACTCAAGGGGAGGCTGCCAACCCCTAGGCACGGGGGTGGCTTTCTGCCTCCAAGATTTTTGGGTTTGTTATTGCTAATACTATCATCAGAAAAAAGTTTCATCCTTGCCTCTTATCAATTCCATCAACCCGGAAAACTCGGGGGCTTTCCCGGCCGCCATCTTTTTCCTGTACCAGGTTAGCGTGCTAATTCCAACGGATTCATGTTTCCATGGACAATTGGCGTCATTTTACGTTGAGGCAGCTCTTGCCTCTGATCAGTCCCTAATTTCCGAGCTAGCTCTTAGTCTATCATATGAATTTCAAGAAGATCCATGGAAGAGTTCACGAGATAGGGTGCACGGAAGAAACAACGCACAGACACACCCACACGGACAATGAGCGACTAAGATGAATTCTTCGCGTGGGAAGGATGATCATGGAAGGAAAGGCGTGAACTACAATAGAAAGCTGACAGCAACAGGAACAGAATGGTTGAAGCCAAATCCCTTAGAGAGCAGATTCTCAGAATGAAAAATAAATTAGAGTAAACAATTCAAGAAAATTTTTTTTCGAATTCTTCTACTTCGATCCAATTTTTATTCTATAAATCTTGAAGGGAGGGGATCCGGATGCCCGATCGTGTTCGTCTTGCTGACATCTTTCGATCGTAGGTAACACTATTTGTCGAAGTTGATCTGTGGTAAAGGAAAATGATAATTTCGACAGGTTCTTGAAGTTTCCGTGTGTATGCGTTGTTTTTTTTGGCGCACGCGTTCTCCTGAACCCTTCCATCGATCTTTCTGAATTCATATGAGTGCTACATGACCACCCAAAGATGTGATGATAGGATTTACAGATCAATCCATGGAACAGTTTCCTATTTATGCGTAGTAAAAGAAAGAAAATTTCAATTTTTAGAAAATTTGTTTCCGTTTTCTGAAGATATCTCGTAGAAAGGCTTCTTCAAATAATTTGGAAAGACCCAGTGGAATGTTTATTTTGACATGATGAATCGATTGGTTGATATGGAATTCCGATCATATGAATAAGAAGGAATTATGTGGTGATTTTTTTGTGACTGATGCAAAATTTATGATTTAAACTATGATAATAAACGGAAATGAGAAGTCGACATCAACCAAGTGACTGAGGTTAGACAAAAAATGTTTGTTCAGGTGAACAAAAGTTTGGTATGAAGATTGTAGGCGAGAATATTCATGTATAGAATATTAGATTTTTTGAAAAATTTGATAATTTTTCATTTTTAGAGGCATAAATCAAAAATTGTTGCATGGATTGATCTGTTAATCCTTTCAGCACATCTTTGGGTGGTCATGTAGCACTCGTATAAATTTCAGAAAGATCGGTGGATGGGTTCAGGAGAACGCGTGCGCCAAAAACAACGCACAGATGCACACACACACCGACAATGACCGATTAAGATAAATTTTTCTGCGTGCGGAGGATGGTCGTGGAAGAGAAAGTGTGACCTACGATAGAAAGGTAACGGCGAGAGGAACAAATTGGTTGATGCCGAATCCGTGAAAGTGCAGATTTTTAGAATGAAAAATGGATTAGAGTAGAAAATTTGGTGAAAAATATCTTGTCACGAATACAACCCTCTCTCTTTGAAAAACCAAAAGCATAATTGTACCTGATGTGTTGACTGACGCTCCGAAAAGATTGACAGTTAGTGAAGATTTGAATAAACCATCGATAGTATTCCCAGCCACCTATTGGATACTGATTTTTTGTATGAACCTAGAAAAGAGGAATGTACATCTACAATTGGTGATCGGAAGCTTCAACCAGGCCCAAAGTAATAGTCGCGTTGAGTCAGAGATTAGTCTGAGTTGAACATGATTTTGGTGCCCCGGCTTAGGCTAAACTTGGACTCAACGTGACTATTACTCCGGGCCCCAGAATTACGGAAGAAAGAGAATATATTTGAGAAACACACTAAACTCTTGATACAGGCTGATCCTCTAGCATTTGTGGGCGTACCCAAAGATTGCATGTTTGTACTAGATTTGTTATGTAAAGCGTCTTCAGTGAGCCTCAAAGATATTTACTTTGTTTTGAAAAAAATTAGAACAAATTTATCATTTTCTATCTTAGCATCTGAATTTGGTATCTCAGCCTCTTGGTCTGGCAAAATCTTTTCAAAGAATATTCATATAATTGCAAACTTCCTAGAACAGTTCATAATTTGGCCCTCCAAAATAAATTCAGTTGAATTTACCTATCCCATTCAGGTATCGGTATGCAAATGTTCAGAGTATTATTGATTGTTTTGAAATTAAAATTGAAAAACCTTCCAATGCTATGAATCAATCAATGTCATGGTCACAATATAAGGGATGTAACACTTGAAAGGGGTTTATATCAATGTCTGGAGATGAACTCATAAATTTTGTTTCCGATTGAGAAGGAGGTAGATGTAGTGACATATCTATAGTTGAAAACTGTGGTTACCTTGGCGTACTGACACCTACGTGTTCTGTGTTGGCTGATCGTGGTTTCAAGGGCTTAGACACTTGGCTTCAGGAAAAGGACCGTAATCTTATTAGACCACCTAGTGTGTCAAAAGATGTGAAGTGTAGTGAAGATGAAGTCAAGTGAACAAAACAAATTGCTAGTCTGCGCATTCATGCTGAAAGAGCTATTGACCGTATCAGAAATTTTCAAATATTAGACATTCATTCCAGAGTCGACAACCATCTGCCCCCCCCCCCATTAGGACTCCATGATAAAGACTGCATGTGGTCTTCTCAACCTTGAAACAACCATCACGAAACAAACAGGAGTTTGATGATAATGAGCAAATCTCTACAAAAGTTCAATTTTTGATGAATGAATGTGAGTAAACTGTTGTAGTAGGTATGAGGTGACCATGATGACTGAATAACCTATTCGTCGATATGAACCATTTTCATTTCACAATGTCAGGACATCATCCGGATAGTACTAATCATTTGTGATGTATTCATTATTTGTACGAATGTGTATAACAAAGAGAAAATATATCAACACTCATGAAAGTACCACTATCGCACACTTTATTCTTGACGAATACTTCAAAAGTCTTATTGGTCAAGGAAAACAGTTTTCATTATCATTCTGTTACTCCAACAATCAAAGGAAGTGGCAGTTGTGTCAAAATTCAAGTTGATTGAGGAAGTTGAGTGCAAACTATTTTCAAAATGGAAAAATCAAGCAAATTATTGATTCATCAGCTTTGGGAGAACAGCCTGCTCCCAAAAATGTGATGCTCTAGTCAAAAGAGCCATTGTGAGAGGTTTATCAAATTTCTCAACTATTACTCTCATTTTTCTGTTTTTCTCAACATTTGGGCTGGCAACGCAGGAATGACCAATGGACTTATTGGCAGGAAACATCTGCACTTGCAATCGAGCTCTAATTCTATACTCATCCTTGATCACATTCCCCTCATGATGATTCTTTGCTGTCTTCTCATTGCTTGGACATGTCAACTCGATGACAGCATTATCTGTCTCCCCATCTAGAGAGTCTCCGATGGATGGGTATTCTTGTTTCATACGAAAGCCAGTTCTTCTTAATGCACTTTCTCCATACCTCTTTTTCAGCTCTTGTCCAATGAGAGGTAAAAGTTCAGGCTCTAGCTCTAGGTAATGAACTCCTCCCTCGATGGTTTTGAAGTAGTTGATGATCACAATTTTCTCACTAGTTTATAATTAAATCTTTACGCATAGCCCGAATACAGTTGATACAGGCACGAACGTTCGTTACACTTTGATCTCTTAACACGTTCTTTGCGAAGCCAAAGATTTCTGTTCCTTCCTTGTGTGCGGTGGGACCCATTGATGGGTCCAGTGGAATGATAGTTCCCACAAGACAAACATTTTCAGGATACAGAGACGGACAAGGCGCCGCAGCAAACGTGTTAACTATGTTGCTTTTCACCAGAAGCTCTGTTTCGAGTATGACTGTCGGGTCTCAAGGGGAGGGTCTGAATTCATAGTGTAGACCATCCACGGAATTATTGTGGCAGAATTATGGTGAGACATGTTTCTGGAGATCTCTGGGATCATATTCCAGCTAGAATCAAGATCGTTTCTCGAGCTGTTTTTCGAAAAAGTCCGAAAAACGTGTTTTGTTGCCCCTCTCCGACCTTTCTTGCTCTACTGTTCAAGCAGGGCGCGTTTTTTGGAAAAATATAAGGAGACCCTTTTTGTGGGTCTTGAATGATTGCCAGAAAACGTGCTCTTGTTCCATCCCGTAAAACCCATCTGTTGGAGAAATGATAGGCTTTTCCATCGAAAATCATATTTTCCCGCTCTCTCCTTCTACATCTGAAACGGGCTGTGGGGAGACCTTTGCTGCAGATCTTGATGAAGAATGGCAGGAGAATATATTTCAGTTCCATCCTGGAAACTCCCCTGTTAGAGAGATTAGAAGTTTCTAGAAGTTTTTTTGTCAAAAACCATATTCTTTCCGTAATTTCCCCCTGTTTCATGGTTGTTGATTGCAAATCATATTTCCCATCGACTTTCATAAATGATAGCTTTGGACATACCACCGAGAGACAAATACGGGAACCAGGAAGGTCTTAAACTCGGACATTAGTTTTGATGGCTGGGAAGAAATGTATAATCATCCCCAGATCATTAGGCAGAAGTCGATGATCTGTTCTTATCTATGTGACACTAGAGGGTGATACTTATTTCCCAAGTTTTCATTCTCCCAGGTGCTCTGCCAGCTAGAATCTTCCTTATTCGGTTAGTATATAATGAAAAAAACCACCTTCGGGGCGGTTTGGAGATGCCTTCTTGGTACCGCATGAACACGATTTTCAACATTAGAAAGCATATACTGAGAGGACGCGAGACGAAGATACTAATATACATAGATGATCAGAAAGTTCTCAAGAAATTATTTGTCACTTCTATACACTTCTGTATTTGGCTTTCGATGGACTATACAAAAGTCATCTTACGAAAATTCCGATGGAATATATTCTTTCCAGATTTATGACTATGTAACAGAGGGAAGTTACAGGAAAAATATGAATATTTATGAGAGAACCTCTAATTTCTTTAACAGGTGAGTTTCACAGGATAGACCGAGACCCTTTCCTGCATCTACAAAAAAGGTTCATACACGTCCTTCGAACAAACATGGTTTGTTTGAGCTGAAGAGCGAAAAAGCGGGAAAAATATGATTTTTGATAAAAAAAAGCCTTCCTCTCATTTCTCCGCCAGATGAGTTTTACAGGATAAAACGAGAACATCTTTTTTTCAATTTCTTGAGAACCACTTACAAAATGGAATCCACTCATTCTCCTAAGACACGCGTCCTGTTTGAGCTCGTAGAGCGAGGAAGGTCGAAGGTTGGCGAAAAACTTGCTTCTTCGACTTTTTTGAGGAGTCTCCCAAATGGTAGTTTGAATTTCAGAAGGAATGTTGATCCTAGAAGTGCCTAAAACATATCTCACAATCATTCCATAGGTGATCTGGATCACGAATTTAGACTCATTTCTAGAAACCCGTGCACAATTCGCTCCGATTCTCGTTCATTTTTTCACTCTCAACTTTCTTATACGTCGTCATGTAAACCATCGGACTCATAGAGTAGCGTCGGGTTATAATGACTCAGGCTTCGACCAACAATTCACGATTATTTGTCTGGTTTCAATCATAAATCAATGTAGTCGAGTCCGGCCGTAACGAACGGAAATTCAGTCAAATTTTGAGTCTCGTCATCGCTCATAACGCATCATTTATATACATCCAAGAGTATAATCACGCGCGTGTGTGATCACTAACTAAGATCTTGAAATGTTCAGTTATCATGTTCATTTGATCCTATTTCAGTATCCAATCTTGTACACAAATGGAAAACTTCCCAATGCTAAGACATCGAACTAGTCGTCCAGTGCAAGTGCTCAGATTACTCCATATACCGTTTTTAACTTTTGGATTTATGGAGGTAAAAGCTTATTTCGATACATACATACATGCAATTGCTCTTCTACCCAAACCTAATATCTCTAATATTCATTAGAAAGACCCTCGACTACTCAGAATTACGTGGGGGAAGGTCCGTAAAAATTCTAGGTGCAGTAAATATAGTGTTCCACCATTGGCACACGAGTGTTTCACCACACGGACACATGCAAAAAAGTGTTCCTTCATTGGGACATTGCAACGCTTCCGTAATTGATTAATGATGTTTTTTGTACTGCTTCTAAGGTCATGAAAAAAATTGAGCCTATTCTAGAGACATTTGTCTATCAAATGCTCATTTTAATTCTGATCCAATCACTTTTGCGGAGTCAGAATACGCTCCCGACCGCGGAACCCCCAAAAAAGTGTTCCTTCATTGGTACATTTATCTTATCCGAAATATCGAACATTAATCAATACGACAATCAGCACGCTTGATCTTATCTAAGGTAAAAGTACCAATGACGGAACACTTCGTGATTCTGGTCCCAATCGTGAAACACTTCCAAAATACCCTCGGTAGAGACATACAATAATTTAAAACGCATGGGAAAAAATTCAAACTTGAAGTTCACTAACTTATCTTGATAGTACGATAGGCACAATAATTATTCCTGAGCAATCATTCCAAGGGAAAAATCGAGAAGGGGAGGGTTCCGAACCGGGCGCTTTCAAGCTAATTCACCTTCACCGTTACGCCGAATAGTCACTCTCTCATTTTGTTGATAATTACCACACGAGGCTTCTAAAACGTGTTTCTCTTATCAGATATGATGGTTAATGGTCTAAACTTGAAGAAACTCCACGATTGGGCACAAATATGATAGTATTTCTATTTATTTGAAGCCTGTTCCTGCATTGGGCGGCTTTTTTCGGGCATGTCCCAATGAAGGAACAGCAAATTTTTGGTGTTTCTAATTAGGGACACGATTTCTTGGATATGCCCCTATGAAGGAACAACGATCCTAGAATTCGAGTTGTCTTGCACTTCCACTCTCCAAGAGATAATGAACTCCTCCCTTGATGGTTTTTAAGTAGTTGATGAACACAATTTTCTCACTAGTTCATAATTAAATCTTTGCTCACAGCCCGAATACAGTTGATACAGGCACAAACATTCGTTACACTTTGATCTCTCAACATGTTCTTTGCGAAGCCAAAGATTTTTGTTCCTTCCTTGTGTGCGATGGGACCCACCGATGGACCCTGCGGGATGTTAGTTCTCACAAGACTAAAATTTTTGCACACAGAGAGGGACAACGCGGGGTCCACTGGTGGGTCCGCCGCCGGAAACGTGTTAACTATGTTGCTTTCCACCAGAAGCTCTGTTTCCAGTATCAGTCTCGGGTCTCTACGGGAGGGTCTGAATTCATAGTGTAGACCATACAGTGAATTATTGTGGCGGAATTATGGTGAGATATTTTTCTGGAGTTTTCTGGGATTAAATTCCAGCTAGAATCGAGAACGCTTCCTGAGCTGTTTTCCGAAAAACTCCGAAAACCGTGTTTTGTTGCCACTCTCCGACTTTTCTTGCTGTACTGCTCAAGCAGGACCCATTTTTTTTCTCAAAAATATGTGGAAACCTTTTCTGAACGTCTTGAATGATTGCGAAAAAACGTGTTCTCGTTTCATTTCGTAGAATCCACTTGAAGAGATAATAGGCTTTCTCATCGAAAATCATATTTTCCCCCTCTCTTATTCTACATCTGAGACGGGATTTGAGGAGATCTTTGCTGCAGATCTTGAGAAATCGCAGGAGAATATATTGCAGCTTTATCCCAAAAATTCGCCTGTTGGAGAGATTAGAAGTTCTTTCGTCAAAAACCATATGATTTCCGGAATTTCTCCCTGTTTCATAGTTGTTGATTGCAAATCATGTTTCCCATCGACTTTCATGGAGGATAGCACATACCTTCGAAACCTTTGTACATACCATCGAAATACAAATACGGGAACCACGAAGGTCTCAACTCGATCATCAGTTTTGATGTCTGGGAAGAATTATATCGTCGCCCCCGACGAAGAAAAACACGTCCCCATTTAAGAATGCATTGGAAGAACAATGGGAGGTGTTTTTCTTCTTCGGGGGCGACGATATAATCATCCCAAGATCATGAGGCAGAAGTCGATGATCTTCTCTTATCTATGTGACACTAGGGTGATACTTATTTCTCAAGTTTTCATTCTCCTAGGTGCTCTTCACGCTAGCATCTTCCTTATTCGGTTGGTATACCATGTGACCACGATATTCTGGACAAAAAATACATGCACAAACGCAGGGCATGGAGATAACCTCCAAATTTTTGCCAGAAATATCGTGGTCACATGCCATATAACAAAAAAACCACCTTCGGAGCGGTTTGGAGATGCCTTCTTGGTACCGAATGAACACGATTTTCAACATTACAAGGCACATACTGAATGGATGCGAGGCGAAGATACGAATATACATAGATGACCAGAAAGTTTCCAAGAGAATATTTGTACTTCTGTAAGACTTCTGTATTTGGCTTTCGATGAACTATACAAAGTCAACCTATGAAAATTCCGATGGAATATAATCTTCCCAGATTTATGATTATGTAACAGAGGGAAGTTACAGGAAAAATATGAATATTTGTGAGAGAACCTCTGATCTCTTTAATTGGTGGGTTTCATAGGATAAACCGAGGCCCTTTTCTGCAAGTTTTTAAGATCTCCAAGAGAGGTTCCTACCCGTCCTTCGAAAAAACATGGGTGGTTTGAGCTGGAGAACGAGAAAGCGGGAAAAATATGATTTTTGATAAAAAAGCCTCTCTCTCATCTCCACCAGATGAGTTTCAAGGGATGAAACGAGAACATATTTCTTTCAATTTTTTGAGAACTACTTACAAAATAGAATCCACAAATTCTTCTAAGAAACGCGTCCTGTTTGAGCTCGTAGACCGAGGAAAGTCGGAAGGTGGCGAAGAACTTGCTTTTTGGACTTTTTTGATGAGCCTCCCAAATGGCAGTTCCGATTTCAGCAGGATTTTTGATCCTAGAAGTGCTCAAAACATATCTCTTAATAATTCCATGGGTGACCCGAATCACGAATTCAGACTCATTCCTAGAAACCCGTGCACCATTGGCTCCAATTTTCGTTCTTTTCACTCTCAACTCTCATACGTCGTCATGTAAACCATCGAACTTGTAGAGTAGTGTTGGGTTATAATGACTCCGGCTTCGCCCAACAATTCACGATTATTTGTTGAAATAGTTTCAATAATAAATCAATGTAGTCGAGTCCGGCCGTAACGAACGGGAATTCAGTCAAATTTTGAGTCTCATCATCGCTCATAACGAATAATTCATACATCCAAGAGTATAATCACGCGACATGTGTGATCATTAACTGAGATCTTGAAATGTTCAGTTTTCATGTTCACTTGATACAATTTTAGTATCCAATCTTGTTCACAATTGGGAAACTTCCCAATGCTGAATAATCGAACTAGTCGTTCAGTGCAAGTGCTCAGATTACCCTATGTAACGTTTTTGACTCTCAGATTCATGAAAATAAAAGCTCATTTCGATACATACATACATGGAATCGCTCTCCTGCTCAAACCCAATATCTCTAATATTCATTAGAAAAACCCTCGACTACTCAGAATCATGTGGGGATGAGGTTCGTAAAGATTCTAGGTGCCGTAAATACCGTGTTTCACCATACAGACACAGGCGAAAAAGGTGTTCCTTCATTGGGACATTGCAACGCTTCCGTAATTGATTTATTACATTTTTCGTACTGCTTCTAAGGTCATGAAAAAAATTGAGCTTATTCTAGAGACATTTATCTATCAAATGCCTCTTTTAATTCTGATCCAACCGCTCTTACGAAGTCAGAATACGCTCCCGACCGCGGGACCCCCGAAAAAGTGTTCCTTCATTGGTACATTTACCTCACCGAGTGATGGTCATCTTTTTGTCAACTGAAATCTTGCTGAACTGGAACCAATTGATCCCATTAGATCCAAAGAATGAAATAATCACCCATATCACAGGGAAGATCTATCTATCCCTGAAGATTATGAGTTGGTATCCTTCGATGTTATAAGTTTATTCACAAATCTGCATCCTGACATAATCATTGAAGCTTTGAAGAGAAAATGGAAACATTTGAAAAATACAATTGGCAGATATATGAGCAGGGATGAGTTCCTCTCGGATATTAGATTACTTCTAAATTCAACATTTCTTCAGTTCAATGGTAAATTTTATAGGCAGAAAATAGGTTCTCCGATGGGTGGCTGTGTGGCGTCCCGCCATCCCGAGGTGCCCCAATTACCCAAAGAAGTTGTGAATTGCTGAGTTGCGATTGAGGATTGCTTGTCTTTTGAGTAATCTTTATTTAATTAAGCAATCAGAATTATGAAGACAGGTTGATTCAGCGCATTGTTGTCGCCGTGCGCGTAACCCACAGTAACTCCGAGTTACGCGCACGGCCAAAAAACAGGTCAAATTTCATAACCACAAAGCTATTAAAATTGAGTGTCAACAGCAGTTATCTGATCAGTCTTGAAACGTTACTCTTAAACTCACGCGCAGATTTTACCCAAGTGTTGAGCACGACAAAGTAAATTTCTAAGTGAGAGACTGAGTCGACTGAATCCCGCCGCGTATCTCCGGCGTCATCCCGAGAACGAGCTAATCAACCTGTCTATCAGCCTCCAGGATATCTTGACCCGCAGAGCTGGGAATCCTCGAGTAGAATTTAGTATCAACATAATTGTAAGTCTAAGAAAATCTACCATTCATGTTTAGTATATTAAATCTATCATTGTTACCTTTGTATTGTCCAATTCAAGATTAGCATATAAATCGAATTATTCTCAAATTAATATTTATTAATTAAATTGACCTTCTCCCTGATGATTAATATGCATATTTCATATTTCAAAATTTGAACGATATATATATATATATATATATATATATACTTTTCTACATCGTCTACTTGTCTACATTTTTGAATAAGGCGAGTGCAACAGGGCAGTCCGCCCTTCAATGTCCAAAAACCCACTCTAAAATAAATATATTTGTTACCCGGACCCATCAGGTCTGGTCATAATAGCTGCACCAGCCCATTCTATGCAGAAATAACCTTAGAACTTTGGGAAAATCATAGCCTCAATATTATGAAGAGAAGTGTTCTGTTTTATAAGAGATATGTGGATGACTGCTTCCTAATTGTTAAGAAAGATATGCTCTCTCAGTGTTTACAAACTTTCAATAATTTTGATGCACACCTTCAATTTACCCACGAGAAAGAAGAAGAGGGCTGCATTAGTTCCTTAGACCTGCAGATCACTAGACGTCCAAACCAAACATGTTTGACTAATTGGTATAGAAAACCAACTGCCTCCAGACGTTACATCAATTATTTGTCACATCATCCTGCATCCCAAAAAATAGGTATCATTCATAACTTGGTGGACAAGGCGATCAAGCTTGCTGATAAGTCTCTCCACATCGCCAACTTGAATATTATTCGAGATCTTCTTCTTTCAAACAATTATCCTATCCATTTCATCAACAATATATAAACAAAAGAATGCATGCCATCCATAGCCCTCCAAATTCAGATATTCATAGCAACCCAAAGAGTAAGAAAATTTTCATCAAACTCCCAAAAATAATCTTTCCTTTCATTAAGAATCTCACTCCTTCTCTCAATGCAATAGCTAAAAAATTCTTTTTTGTCCCCATTACCTATAATTGTAACCAGTTTAATCGTTTCATGAAATTGGGGAAAGATTGTTTACCAATTCTAGAGAAGCATAACGTTGTATACAAAATTAAATGTGTGAACTGTGATTCGATATACATTGGTCAAACATTAAGAAAGATGAAAAAGAGAGCATACTAACATGAGCGTGATACCAGGATTAAGAAAGAATCATCAGTTTTAGCACAACATGTACAAAACCTTAACCACAAATTTGATTTTGATAACATTGAAATAGTTGATTCTGAAAACAGATTCAAACCTAGGCTTTTTTCTGAAATGTTGAATGTTTATTACCATTCCAATACGATCAACAAACGTGAAGACCTAGATGGATTAAAAAACATATACAAGCATTCTTTAGATCAATTGAAAATGTCTCTGGCCGGTAAATCAAATCGATACGACAGATCTCTATAACTAGCCGATAAAACAGAGTTCTTCTTATCTTACACGCCCAATGTTGTTCATTTGTCAGTCCTTACTGGGAATCGATCGACGCAACATCTGGTCGATCGATAAGAACATCATCCCAGGATTGAGAGATTAATAGCAACTCTTCAAACATCATGCGGTGAGTGAGATGTAGTCTGTTCTTTCAACCTTTTTCTCAGTAAAATAACTTTGAATAGCTCGATGAATGTATGATTTCTCACAGATATTGCAAGCTACCTCCACCATAGCATATCCCACATTTGAATTTAATATCAACGACTCCAAGGAGACTTGGATGAAAATATGTGATCTCTCGTATAGGACTCTTTAACATTTTAAGGTAAAAAAATTCTGTATACTAAGGTGAAGTGTAACGTGATTGATTTTGAATTTTAACCGATGACTTATCAAAATTGTATATATATTTTTTTAGCCAGAAGAGGGTTATACTATAATAACCGAAACGTTGCAATAAAAACAAATGGCAGGAAAAACCAATTGACTCATTTCTACCAGTTATTCTCATCTAAACTCCTGCAATTGAGTCAATTTCATCGATATAATAATCATCACCGTTCGCAAATCACATGAATAAATTAATCAGACATTCAATGCAATTGACCTTTACTCATGAAATTGATTTGGTACATGCGGAAAGGACCCTTCAACATTTAGACCCCCCCTCCCCTATATCGAAGGCCTCTTTTTGTAAATACTAATGCAATTGAATGCCGGCTATCTGTTTGTTTTCTGTAGAGATCCAACTGAACCTTAACTGAATAGTCCCAAGGGGTGAGGGCATCAAATAACCGCATCTTTATTTGTATATATCAACATCGTATGGCAACTCTCATGATCACACCAAGATTGTTATCATGAAATTTATAATGTTCAATTGAACCAAGAGACCTGAATTGGTAAGTTTCATGAACTTGAAAGGCAGAATTATTTCATGCATTCTCATAATCACATGAGCAAATCGGGTGTCGCCGAATCACACGCCTGGTTCAGTTGAAGGTAATTTCCCGAGCTATCGATTGCGCAAGGTTTCAAGTCCGTGAAATAACACGCCTGCGCAGGAATCACTGGCGCTCTGATAAGTCGAAAAATGGAATCATACGAGAGCATAAATTTTTACACCGAGGTATGTGCTCACAGAAATTTCTCAAAGATACACAAAGTTCCTGAGGATAAGATTCAGTTGTGATGACCACAGAATCGCATTCTCTCTGATACGATTTCAAAGTTGATGACCCAAAGAAGTTTCTCACATAGTTTTCAGATCGGGAAATTCAACGAGTGAAAATTGACTCGACTTTTGATACGAAGGCTCCGCCGAACGACATTAGCGTGGGCTTAGTGTGATGAATTTTGAGCGTGCTACGCGTATCTCAGAAATGTCTTGATGTTTACTAGGTTTTTCAACCCGCTGAATCGATTCCGCTATGTATTTTGTTCGAAAAGTGTAGCGTTTGATTGTTAATAACAGTTTTTATTGCAAAATTACAGTTTTTGGAAATTATTCCGAAAAATATCCACTTTCACGGAAAAATACAGGAGACCAAAGTTGTAGATCTTAACATTCCGTACGAAAAAGGTCCTTGCAAGTTTCCCGGAAAATCCAAGCCCGAGCCGAGAAAACGTGGAATTGCTCATGCTCGCACATGATACGGGCTGATACGGGTCGGGTAATACTGCGCTATTGGCTTAGTAGGCACCGTAACGAATCTCATTTTATGGCTAAATAATCAAAATCATTTTGAGAAGACATAAATGCACTTCAAAATGCTCACGTTTAAATCGCGAAAAACTCGGACTATGTTGAACTTGATCAAGAGAATGAGTAATGCTTGTTGCTATACGCTACGCTATATAAGAGCGTTGCTACTGTTAGTCCATGGAGATCCAATATCGGATATTCAAGTATCACGGTATGTGAAAGCGATTATCTTGCACGCCATTGTTTACTTTTCAAAATGCTTCGGTTAGTTTTGTCATTAATTGTCAAAATGGCTGCAGCGCATCCGTGATAAGCGCTGCATAAGCCGCCCGGTAGCCGGCGTCTTATACGTGCAAGAGCGTTTCCACGTTTTTCTCGGCTCGGACTTGGATTTTCCGGGAAACTTGTGAGGATCTTTTTTGTAGGGAATTTTAAGATCTCCAACTCTGGTCTCCTGTGTTTTTTTCGTGAAGGTAGAGTAAAAATTGTTATTAACAATCAAACGCTACGTTTTTCGAACAAAATACATAGCGGAATCGATTTAGTGGGTTGAAAAACCTTAGTGAACATCAAGACATACCTTAAAGTACGCATAGCACGATAAAAATTCATCACACTAGGCCCACGCTAGTCTCGTTCGGCGGAGCCTTCGTATCAAAAGTCGAGTCAGTTTTTAGAAATTTTTTTAAAAATTTTTTTCTGCGTAAAAAAAGTTCATTTGAATAATGTTTCACGAATTTTCGAAAAATTTGGTATCAACCAATTGATTCAGAATCAAGGGAAAATATGTCTGTAAGTCATACAAATTGAGATAAATGAGTCGTCGAGTGAATTAAGAGGAAAAAGTGAAAATTGATAACAATGTTTTGGTATCCTTTGCGTTACTCTTCTGAGAAAGCTTCTAAAACCAATTCGGGGCATCTAGACTGAGGTTTTTCGGATAATATTCATCGTTTGGTTGAGATAGAATTTCGATGGAGTGTGTTTAAAAATGATCAAAACCGAGTTTTTGGAGGAAATTTTGATTTCTTAGGGAATTTGAGGTCCATAGAGATTAAATAGAATTTCGGTATTGACCGATCGATAGATGGAGCAGAAAAAAGCATAGTTTAGGTGACCCAATTTGAGGTAAAAATATTCTAGAGAAAGATATTTATGTATTAAGAGACCAACTCTCATTAATTTTGTTGTAAAAAGCCTATGAATCAAATATGAGTGGGAGGAGAGAGCTGCCAAATCATTGGGCTCTCCCATTTCTGATTCCCTACAACTTGGGATGGTGGACTGATGGATGATGGATCGATGGATGGATGATGGATGGGGTCGATAAATAGATCGAAGAATGGATCGTGGGTGGGTGGATGGATGAAGTGATGGATGACGTATGGATGGATGGATGAATGGGTGATGGGTCCATCCATCCATCCATCATCCACCCGTCCATCATGCCTCTTTCATCCATCCAATTACCCATCCACCCTTAATCCTTCTTCTCCACTCATCCAACCATCACCCATCCATCACTCATCCATCCTTCACGGGATATAATTGATTGGATAAAAATTCAACTAGTCTGGTTGAAAATTCAACCAATTTTTTACAGTGCAGTAATGATCATGTAAATACAATAGTTTGGAATAGTCATGAAGTATCCTCTTTTATTGAAGAACAGAGACGTATAATGATAAAGAAATCAGAAGACAGATGCATTCATTTTCGAATCAAAAACATGGTGCGTGTCGATTACTCCATTCAGCAGCAAGGTAACCACTGATCTTTGACTGATTCATACTGGATACTTTTTCGTAAATCCTTGATCTATGAATGCATTTTGATAAGGTTTGTCATCATTGGTGGTTTATTGTGTGACGGTGAATACGT
The DNA here is from genome assembly GCA_029851415.1 of Eretmocerus hayati. Classification (NCBI taxonomy): domain Eukaryota; kingdom Metazoa; phylum Arthropoda; class Insecta; order Hymenoptera; family Aphelinidae; genus Eretmocerus; species Eretmocerus hayati. The sequence continues at coordinate 50,540,222 of CM056743.1, forward strand.
TACCAACTTTGCTACTATTTCATCACTGTTGATATACCTCGATGATACTTATACAGTTAAATAATGTTTCATTTAGATGACTGGTTCCGTAGGCAGTTGTTGATGCTGATGTTCGATCAGTAACAATGACCTGTTGTTCATCAAACTCTATCGCTTATTCATAAACTCATAGTCGACACGATCAGGACGAGGATACGGTATGATATCTCAAGCTTCGAAGGGAGTGCTCAATGTATACAGTATTGTTTTCGTGTTATTCTGTTTGACGGAAAGAAAACAAATGCGCCCCGCTTGTACAGGTGCCCAACATATAGAGTGCCCAATAAATAGAACGAAATCCCCATACGAGCTAATGTACTTTAGCGCGTTCCGCGTGAAAGTGCCCAACATAGGCAGGTGCCCAACTCGACAAGTTTGACTGTAATGAATTTTCGTCAACACCAAATAGACGGGTGAAAACTTATTCACAATCATTATCTGCTTTTGGAGCCCTCATCTTCAATAGAGGATACCTCTAGATAACGGACATCTCTTTTGCGACCGCGGATGTCTGTTATCAACAGGTTTCACTGTATGGAATCTACAGGAATCATGCGCAGAGTATCCGGAACATCATGTTATATCGATAATTATTCAGCGTGGAACTGCTCCTGTGTAGCCTTGATCCCCCTTATCCATCACAAGGAATGCTATACGAGCTGTTGTAACATCTCAAAGGTTTGCGTGAGTTTGATTTTATTCTTGCCCATGACTCAAATTTTCCCAGCTTTAATTTTGATAAGACATCTCTAGCAACTCTTGATGCATCTCCAATATTTGTGCGACTCACAAGATGTATTGTTAATTTCATTACTTCGAATTTCAGAGCTTTATCACCATCATACTATGTGAGATGATACTAGTGTCAAACATCAATAAACTGGCGTTCAGAATTTTCTCATTCTAATTCAAAATAACGTTTTTAGGTAAAGATGGAGCAGTCGTTAAACTTTCAGCCAACTATTTTCGGTTGAAAAACAAGCCTGAATGGTGTCTGTTCCAGTACAGAGTAGACATTGCTCCGGAGGAAGAAAGAACAATTGTTAAAAAAGCATTACTGCGAACGCATAAAGATGACTTGGGAGCCTATTTGTTTGATGGCACAGTGCTATATACTATCGCTCGTCTACCACAGGTACAGTGAACATTAACCGATATCTATCCTTTGATTCACCGATTCTAACTCCATTACATCAAGAATTGATTATTCGCTGGATGTTGCCATGGACATTTTGATTTCCATTATGTCGAATTGTTGCTGATGCTGTAAGTTGCCTACAACTATTTCTGTCATGCTTTGTCACCAATATTTTCCAGGTGCTAATGGGGCATGGTCCAGAATGCAAGATAGTTCATATTTCAAAATTTCGATCTTGTATGATAGAATAATCTGAGTCGTTCGGAGATTTGATACTAGTCAAAAGGGGCTTGCACAGAAGACGTCCGTTTTCTGAAAATTTTGGACCCCTCCCCTCTCCCTTCTCACACTTGTCACACATTCAAGCTAACCCCTCCCCTCAAAAGATGTCACATACGACATGCCCCCCCCCCTTTTAACCAAAATTTCATACGAGTCATTTCTTGATGATAAGATGATGGTATAGTGACAGATTTATCAAAAACATGATTTGAATGATATAGTACACTACGCGTGTAGTGCTGGAAACATTTTTTTCCTCAGTAAATCGGGCTGAACGTGAGTGAAGGCAACGTCCAGCCTTGTTTTCCCGGAGGAAAAATGTTTCCGCACGAGACGCGTATGCAGTTTGATACGTTCGTGCGAAGACTCCTAGAAACGCACTGTTTCTGCGTATGGGCGTATAAAAATTGATATTTTATTGACTTCTACAAAACATATAGAAACCATGGAAAGAGAAGAAAGAATAAACAATCTATTAACATTCTCAACTATCTAAAAAGTCAACATTCAATTTCGTTGCCAAACACCTTCTTCGCATTGTTCCCACACACATGAAACGTTCTCTGCAGAGATGACCTACTTTGCACCGGATATGCAGTTTTGTAAGTATTCCAGAGAACATTGTTAGGTCTACTCAGACCTGACATGCTTTGTGACAACTTCAGTTCAGTTCGAAATGTATAATAAGTCACTGTGAAAGAATCACTGCGGAATATTTAAATGGTATTGGGAACTAACCTCTTTGTTATTTTAAACGGCAGAAAAAAGGAATATATCCGAATCTCAAATCTCTCCTATAAAAATAACACGGAGGAAAGATGAGAGCGCTCATCGCATGTTAGCTCCCAATACTTGAACAGTCGTCAGCTACCTCGACACGCGATACACTGTGTTTGTAATCAAACTAGCAAGACCAGAAGCCCCAAAAGAGCATAGGTACCCCGTCACCGAAATTGTAAGGTGTGAAAAATCCAGAAAGACTGATTGATGAGCCGAAAATTCTACGTACCTAATCCGCAGCCGGAAAAACGCTACCATCTTTCATTCCCTTTAAATTATCAATAAACTAGCTCATCCCACCCATTCTGGTGCGCCTGAAGCCTTGCTCGGAGCGACACACTCTTGGTCTTGAAAAATTCTATCGGATGCAAAAAAAATTCTCCCACCTCGGTTTTTCCCAATTTTCTATCGAGTTTTCCGTGATTAGTGAAAATATTTTCCAATCCCAAGTCCTGGTCACGTGTCACATCATGTCACGTTCACACCAACGTCACGTGACCACGGTCTATTCCCTCCGAGACGCGCGCTCTTGAAATTCAAAACGGGCGAATGTGCGCGACCCCTGGCCACCGCATTCACTACGCTGGCGTACTGTGCAGCAGACGGCGTGAATCTTCGTGAGGGTAATACTCGAAAACCATCGCTGAAATGCGGCAACAATAAGCGAGAAAGTTGTAGAACTTGTAAAAACGAAGAGTTTGAGTGGTCGTGAGCCTGAATCCGAGCCAATTTGAGCTAGTTGGGTCGATTTCGAGATTTGTCGTGCTTTTGCATAGTCGTTGCAGCCGCCACTTAAGCCGCGGGCTCGCCTCCATTCTCCCGAGTTTCGTGAGTCTTTCAATATTGCTCTGATTGATATTCACAACAGCTCAAAATCTTCGTAATTGATTTTCCAACAACTTTGTCGCTTTCTGTTGGCAGGTTCGAGCCCCGGTCTCTCCAAATATCACGAAAACCCCGTCTGCGCCTATGCTGTGCGTCGCTGTGCACGCTCAGTATTGTCAATGACATGGCGCAGCAAGGCGTCACCCTGCAGTACGCCAGTTGTAGTTCCAAAGCCAGCCACTACGTGGCGCTCCGCTGAATTTCGGAGCGAATACACAGGTCCGTCAACTCCCGTGGTGGGGGAAGGTCCCGTACTGAAGTCGTAAATAAGCTTCGTTTCGTCGCCACCACGCGTCTCTATTTGTCCTTCAAGAGGCGACCGAGCGCGTGCACGCAGGAGAGGAGATCGTCTGCTGCTCTGTCTGCATGCTTGATTGCTCGGCGGCTCACGGTCGCACGAGTTCCATAAAACCGTGCTCTCGTCCAATTTTCTGACGACCCCCGATCGCATTGATAGCAGCATTATCTGTTTATCAATGCAGGGTCCCATATGTCAATCTTTGACTATCGCTAAACTCAAGCTTATCATAAGCCCCAACTGGGGCCAACAAGCTAAGAGATAGGTTTCTGTTATACTGGGAACGCCGTGTCCGCGGTCGAGCGGATAGCGTCACTGTTTCATTTCTGCATTCGATGGTTGCAGGTTCAAATCTCGGACGGAGAAATTTTTTTTCGTCATTCAAGACAGCTCTCACTTTTGAAGACCTGAGTATTCAACATCGGTGTATTTCTTCCATTTTTTCTAAATTACGGACTTATTCATAAAATGCCGAAGTTTTTTTAGATCTTTTTCACGTCAATAATACGTTAGGGGACAAAATTCACGGTCTGGAATAGCCTATTTGGGGAAATGGGGAATCATTTTGCCTGCGAAACAATGGCCTTATCTTTACCGTTTTGTTTGCTAATCTTGCAAACTGATGACTTTACAAGATTAGCAAGAAAAAACGGTAAAGATAAGAGCCGTTGTCTTGCAAATCAGTGATTTGCAATTGAAGGAAGTAGTAGCGAATCTGGCTACGCATTCGTTTTTAGAGTGAGAAAATACAGGCGAAAATCATGTTTCCCCAAGTGGGTAATTCCAGACCGTGAATTTTGTTCCGCAGTGTATTATGTGTTGGCGTGAGTTAAAAGTGAAATTGATTAGTTGATTAGTTCGAATATAATATTAAAATAAGTACAAATAGCCCGTGGTCTTCAAAAGTAAGAGCTGTCTTGAATGAAGAAAAAAAAAAATTTTCCCGTCCGAGATTTGAACCTGTAACCATCGGATGCAAAGATGGAGCGATGACGCTATCCGCTCGACTGCGGACACGACGCGTCTAATACAAAAATACGCTGCTAAATGATATTAGCAGAATGCTTTCTCACGTCGAAATGTGCTTAGCTTTTTAGACCAAAAAATTATAATTCCGAAATTACTCATCAAAATCACCAATCGTATCCACAAATTTTATACATACCTTTTACATTTCCAATACCAATCTAAATCTTCTTATCAATACTCCAATCAATTCAATTCTTTTACCGATTCATTTCCAATTTTTCATTTGTAACTTATTCATATTCCACAATCATTACTCACATATCTATCATATTAATTTTCATCGCAATAATACTCTATTTCAAAAAAATAATATGTATTCCCATTCATCTTTGTTTTACAAACGTAAAAAATAATTAATCACAATTATCATCAACGTATTCCTTTATTTCCGTTCTAATTTCTTCCATCACATTTCGTCAAAAATTACAAATTCTCTCATCTTACTTTCATAATCGATCAATCATAGTACTTATACACAAACTCTTACTCTTCATGAATATTCTTCTATTATACCATTTTCTATCATCTTCCATAAATGATTTCTCATCAATTCAGGATTCCTATTGTACCTAGCACATCCTGGATCTTTTTTCAAACACAAAATTATAGCATTTGCAGTCGCACATAAACCACAAGAACTTGAATCTAATTGCTTTTGTACATTCCTGAAGATCACAAATCCCTTCGAAATGTTATTATACCTTTTTTCTATGAAATTCCTTTCCATTTCGTCTAAATCATCGAAACAATCTTCATCACAATAAAGGCTATCATATATATATATATATATGGTGGTTTATGATGTAGACATCTCCAATGACTATAAACATCACTATGTATTATTTGTATATCTTCATTCATAGTTGGAACTACCTCATCATATATTTTCATAACTGCTGTGGGAATTGGATCAATTTCTTGGAATCTCATCTTCAGTATAAACATGAATTCATTTATCGTCTCATCAGCTATCCACGAATCTTATGATAAAATATTTCTTTCGAAAAAATCAATATTCTTACATTTTATTGCTATTCCAATCTCCTTTGATTCTTCCTTTCTTCTCTCTATCTGATACTCACAGTTCATTTCATCAACTTTCATGTCAAAGTCATTCCCTAAACATAGGTACATCGGTTTATGATCAGATTAATACGATTCATAAGGAGCTGCTATTATTTTAAAGGTCACGGTTTTTCCTCCAGTCTTATCCCTGGTCCTCCACGAATTTAACTTTCTCTGTCGTTGTCTGTATCCGTCTGTGTGTGTGTTTGTGCAACTTCATTTTTCGTCCATGGTTTCTCCTCAGCCTTTCGACTGTTCTTTCTCAAATTTATGTGAGTGGTAGAGCACCATGTAAAGATGTGCTGAAAGGATTTATAGCCCAGTCTATTGAAGAGTTCTCGATTAATGAGTATCGGAAAATAAAAATGTTAGAATTTTCAAGAAATGATTAGGAGTTTTTAGAATTTATGTCTAGAAAAACTTTATAAGGGAAGTTGAGGTGACCTAATAAAATGTTAATCTGGCCATCCTTGATCGATTGGTTAATACGGAATTACGTTAAACTGTATGGGAAAAGAAATGTACATGATTTTTTTTTCATTGATAGAAGATTCATGATTCAATTGGTAGAGATAGATATGGATGAAAATTCCACATTAACCAATTGACGAAAAATGATGAAAAAATGGTTGTTTAAGTGGCCCAAAATTTGATTTGTTGATTTTGAGAAAAGATATTTGAATATAAAATAATCGACTTTTGGAAAATTTTGACATTTTTATTTTCGGATACTCATTAATCGAGAACTGTTTAATAGATTGGGCTATAAATCCTTTCAGCACATCTCTACATGGTGCTCTACCACTCACATAAATTTGAGAAAGATCGGTCGAAACGCTGAGGAGAAACCGATGACGAAAAATGAAGTTGCACAGACTCACACACAGACGGACACAGACAACGACAGAGAAAGTTAAATTCGTGGAGGACCAGGGAGAAGCCTGGAGGAAAAACCGTGACTTACAATAGATAGATATCGGTGAGAGGAACAAAATGTACGAAGCCGATTCGCTATGAGTGAAGATTTTTAGAATGAAAAATTAATTTGAGTGAAAAAATTGAGCAAAAATGTCTTGTCACGAATACAACCCTTTCTCTTTGAGAAAGCAAAACCTACCCCTTAGCTTGTTGGTCCCATTTGGGGCTTATGGTAAGCTTGAGTTTAGCGATAGTCAAAGATTGGCATATCGGACCCTGCATTAATAAACAGATAATACTGCTATTAACCCTTAGCTGGCACACTTCTGCCACATAACATAGCTGGCACACCTGGGTTGATTACACCCAGGACAAAAAATTAACGCTGTGGCGACCCTAATCAATCTTTCGGTTTCAAAATTTTTCTGTAGCCTTCCTGGAGTGTTCTGAATGGATGACCGTACCCAGTTAGTCGTCAAGGTCGAATGAAAAATTGAAAAAAATACAAACGTCCAAAAAAATGCAAAAAATCACCCTTTTCACTAAAAAAATTCTAGAGGACGCAATTTTCATCCAAATGAGCTGAAAATTTAACTGAGTCATCTCGAGACGAGGCCAATTCAATAAAAAAATAGCGCAAGAGTGGATCTTCAAAAAAAGGTATTTATTCCGACATATTTCGACACATGAATTGAGAGATTTTACTCTCATCTAATATGCCAGAATGAAGACCTCCATTGAAAGATCGACCACTGAAATAATCTTTTCTCGTATCTACTTGATCTTGAGTGAGCTCAGTCAAATTTTCAGCTCATTCCATTGAAAATTGCGTCCTCTAGAATATTTGCAGTGGAAAGGCTTTTTTTGCAATTTTTTGCATTAATTTGTTATAAAAAGAACTCATTTTATGCACTTTGTCGTCCTTCTCTCGCATGGCTATCGAGTATATGATAATGAGCTGTATGGACGCGAAGTCGGATGAGGAAACAACGTATGTAACCGAAAATCATATGTAGTTAATTCTGATCCATGAAACAAACTCGAGTGGAAAATACACGACGCGCGCATAGCTGGCACTCATGGGTGTCGAACACCCAGCTGTTTTTTCGCTCGGCTGATGCGGAGCAGCGAACGTGCCAAAACTGGCGCTCTGTGTTCGGTCGGTAAGTGGCAAGCCTTGACTACCAACAGAGGTCACTATGAACCCGGGAAACTCCGAATTGCAAGCGTGGCGTACTCGTGAAGGAGGCCTTAGGTGGACTCCACCCATGTGTGCCAGCCAAGGGTTAATGCAATCGGGGATCGTCGTGGAATTCGACGAGAGCACGGTTATGAGGCTCGTGCAAGCGTGAGCCACCGAGCAGCAGACAGAGCAGCAGACGATCTCCTCTCCTGCGCGCACGTGGTGGCCAAAAGAAGAAGCTTTCGCCGCCTCAATAGTGGACCTTCCCCCACCATGGGGGAAGGTCCATTATTGAGGCGGCACGCGACAAATTTCCGCTGTGAATGAATCAGATGACTGCAGTGAACCACCAGTCAAAACCAAATTACTGATAATCACGGAAAACCCAATCGAATATTGAGAAAAACCGAAGTGGTAGAATTTTTTTTGGAACCGGGTATAATTTTTCTAGATCAAGAGTGTGGTGCTACGAGCAAGGGTTAAGGCGCACCAGAATAGGTTAAATAAGCGAGTTTTTGATAATTTGAAGAAAATTGAAAGAGGTAGAGTGTTTCCAGATGCGGGTTCGGTAAGTACAATTTTTGGCGCATCGATCTGTCTTCATGAATTTTCCTCACCTCACGATTTCGGTGCCAGGGTACCTCTGCCCTCCAAAAGCTTGAAGTTTACCCTAAGCTGTACCACATATTTGATTCGTGATGTACCCGCGAGATTTGAAATTATTCAATGGACGATGATATCGGAACTTATATATTCTCGTCAACTCTTAATAAGCAAGAATGGACAAGAAATCAAAAGTTGGCATAACGCTTTTATGACGTCACAAGAAGTCAGCCCCCCCCCACCCCAAGTCCGAAAGTGTCACATTTTGCAATAACCCTCCCCGCCTCGAGTGTGGACGTTTTCTGTGCAAGCCCCCATATTGTTTATTTTGTATTGATTCGGTGTACTAAGTCGTTAGAGTGACCATAGATGCATTAATTCAGTCCATCCTTTCAGAGTTATACCCAAAACCGTGTCTCATGCAACCTCATCGGGAAATTTCAATTCCTCAGAAATACTTGTTGGGTTTTTTTCGGCATAATTTCAAGAGCATTCTTTAGCAAGCTCGACTGGATTTCGTTGAGCTGATTCTCAGGAAAAACCTACCTGTCAAGTTTTATTTCACTTGTTTATTGGAATGCCAAAGCCTGTTTTTCTTTGTTCCCGCCCCAAGAAAATCGAAAGTGTTCATTTTATCGAAAAGCGCATAGAATAACTTTTGGGGTTTTTCTAAAAAATCTACGGTACAATCTGTCCTAATTTACATCGAAAATTGCGCATGTTACAAATCATCAAGGTTTTCCGTTCTCGATTGTCATAATATTGCGGGATTCCTTCTATTATCGTGTCGAAACCTCTAACTCACTCAACATGAATCAGCTACTTTAGCTGATTCGCAGCTAACGAGGACGGATTTTCACTGAAAATCAGCTAAAATAGCTGAAAATTAGCTAAAATAGCTGAAAATCAGTTAAAATAGCTAATTTGCGCATGTTACAAATCACCAAAGTTTTCCGTTCTCGATTGTCATAATATTGCAGGATTCCTTCTATTATCGTGTCAAAACCTCTTACTCACTCAACATGAATCAGCTACTTTAGCTGATTCGCAGCTAACGAGGACGGATTTTCACTGAAAATCAGCTAAAATAGCTAATTTGCACATGTTACAAATCACCAAGGTTTTCCGTTCTCGATTGTCATAATATTGCGGGATTCCTTCTATTATCGTGTCGAAACCTCTTACTCACTTAACATGAATCAGCTACTTTAGCTGATTCGCAGCTAACGAGGACGGATTTTCACTGAAAATCAGCTAAAATAGCTAATTTTCCGTCAAAATCCGTTTGTGTTAGCTGATTCATGTTGAGAGAGTACGAAGAGTAATTCCTCATTACTTCTGATTGATGAAGATGAACGTTTCTTCGTTGATGGCACGAAGATGAACGATTTCTCGTTGAGGCCACGAATAATACCACAATCTCCGTAACTCCACGAGGAGTAACACACTTGTTAATCTACCTAGACAGATGAGCTCAAAAGCTAGCACATTCGTCTTATCGGCCCCGATAAAACAAATGTGTTAGTTTTCGTGACGGCAAGGAGAATGTGTTACTTTTCGTGTCGTTAAGGGCATGCGGTATCCGCGCAGCACGGCTGTAAACTTCCATTTAACACTCATGTGAACATGTAATGGTACAAAGTTTGATATGAGTTGGCTAGTTATTGTTAAGGTCCGATTTATTCTCGACAACTCAACGTTCAGCCCAAATCATTAGGTTATTGCAGGAAAGTGGAGACCACTGGGCGTTTGGCACATCCTAACCTATAACATACACACATTTTTGTTCCCATTTCCTTCGAACCATCTTGCGATTTGGGTTAAACAACGAGAAGACGCATGCAAATTAGGTGATAACAAATGTGCGTCTTCTCGTCGTTTAACCCAAATCGCAAGAGAATTCGAGGGAAATGAGAACAAAATTTAGCTTGCACGGCTACCGCATGCCCTTAAGACAACATTTTTAGTACTCGTACCGTTGAAAAGGATGTGTTTGAAGAACTTGATTCTCGGGCCATTGAGGAGTAGGTGTTGGTCTTCGTAGCGTTGAGGGAGTGAGCGTTAATCTTCGTGGCATCAACGAGCAAACGCTAATCTTCGCCCCCTGTAAAGGAATGTGTTAGTCTTCGTAGCTATATGCAGGTGTGTTAATCTTCGTAAAAGGCGTCGATATGATGTACAGATTCTTTCAAAAATTGCTAAGAGCAACTTCAAATAGAGTGATAGAATTTCCCTTAGAAAGTATCGAGATAGATTTTCAGGAAATTGTAACTATTCTGAGTTTTAGTGTTCTACTGAAAATGAATGCTCGTTAATGGAATCAATTTTATAGTGTGACAGGTGTCAATGAATAGGCATAGTTTATGTTCCTCAAGAATGAACACATTACTTTCAGTACGGTGAAACAGTAGGAAGGTATAGGGAGTTTCGAAATGAAAAATATCAGGCAACTCTGTATAGACGTGTCGAGTAGCTCATTCGACCCAGTGGATGATCGAAACCTTCTTGAATCTCGTTGAGGATCTACAAAGATCTCCGTCCTGAGTTATAGAGAGAAGTTTCCAAAGAATGATGAATTCATGCTACTCTGAACAATAGCAATTTGACTGACATTACATTCTTTCAAATAGACTCTCAAGGACAGCAAAAGGTCAGCAAAACACGAATTTCGATGAAACTATGGAAATCGAGGTATCTCCATATCCAAGGGCTTAATCCAACAGACCTATAGGCCCGAGATGTATGTAACATTAAGGCAATGCAGTCACTGTGCACCGCGACCATGGACCTTGAAAATACATTTTACATAAAAAGTTTGATGATTCGAAGTGTGAGACAAATTGTCGAATACTTGTTATTGTCCAATTTGTAATCCTCAATCCGTCGCTTAGTCCAAATCACAAGAGAATCGGAGAAAAGTGGGAATAACTAGGGTGCGGGAGCTTCCTAACCTAAAATATACGCACATTCCCATCCCCATCTGTATCCGATTTTTTTGCAATTTGAGCTTAGGGTAGTTGTCCAGAGATTACAGAAGGCTTTGTAACTTGGTGAGAAATCATTTCAAGTATTCGTGAATATGTGTGTGAAATTTCATGAAGATTGATCGTTTCGTTTCGGAGCCCTAGCCATCAAAAGACCGGGTGTTTTGGTCGAATTTAACATTGCGCTTATGGGAGAGGGCACATAAAATGGCACACTTTTGGGTTTCACAGCCGATCCAGATTACAGAAAATGATGGGATTACAGGAGGAAAAAGTTCATCTAAAGATGAATCTTTTGGCCAAGTCCGCTCAAGATTGATCGTCCAGTTTTTCCGTGGCAGTTATCGGAAAATCGAAATTCTGGAATGGCCTCCACGCAAATACGGTTTATACGCAAATTGTCAGCTGGTTTGGAAAGATTTTGATCAAAAAAGTATATTAGCCCATTCCTACTTGCTTTTTGATGGACAAAACAGACTAATACCCCAAAATTATTTTTTTGTTCTAATCTATGTTAGTGGAAAAGTGAGGTTAGGTAGCCATTGTCTCACCTGGTTGGTGGACAACTACCTTAACGACGAGTGGACGAATCTAAGTTACATAATAACAAGTATTCGTGTACACGTCGTTTAGCCCAAATCGCAACAGAATCCGAGGAAGATGGGAATGATTTCCAGTTTGCATGTTGACCGCATCGCCTTAAGATTGTCAGTTCGTGTGCGTGTGTGTATGTGTGTGTGTGTAAGTAAGTAAGTAAGTAAGTAAGTAAGTTAGTGAGTGAGTGAGTGTTTGTAAGTGATTCTGGAGCAAGCTGGATGAAACCGTCACCAGGGGGGGGGGTCTGGGGGAAAAATAAAAGAAAAATTTCCCAGTCAGATGTTGAAACAGCACAGGCTGAATCCATATAAGATCGACCAGTGAAAATAGTCGACATCTTCGTTTGGCTCGGCGAGAGAATATACGATTTTAGAGATAAAGTGAAGGGACGCGTGTTTTTTCAATTGGCCTGGAATCGATTCTCCTGGAAGCTATGCCAGCTTGAGTTTGGAGTTGAAATGACGGGTTTTCCAAAAATATGACTCTCAGAAAGCACTAAAATTGCAACTACTCGGCAGCCAATCAAGGTATTCGCATAGACCTTGTTGCATAGTGTTGAGTGCATGTTCTTACACTAATTCACATCGCTATTTTGCCGGAATACCTTCCAACAACTCCAGGAATCGGCAATTTATGAAGAATGGTCAAAATAATAAACTCACTAACAACATGATGAAATAGTCGGGAATTTTCCCGGAGAGTAGCTTTAAACATGAGAGATGAAATAAAATCAGTACAGCCGGCGTCAAATGACGGGATCAAGCAGGAGAGGAACAACTCGATAAGAACAACTTTTTTTATCCTCCAAGCAGCAATAGCGCCAAACTCTTATCATTTTTGCTTTCTCAAAGAGGAAGGGTTGTATTCATGACAAGAGATTTTTTTCAATTTTTTCACTCAAATCTATTTTTCATTCTAAAAATTTTCAATTATGGGGTAAATCCCCACAAGTGAAATTTTTTTATGATCAATTTTTTCACTCAAATCTATTTTTCATTCTAAAAATTTTCAATTATGGGGTAAATCCCCACAAGTGAAATTTTTTTATGAATGGTTAAGGCTGAATAGAGAATCGGTTTATGGCGGATCGAAAAAATACGCATCCCTTCTTTTGGTCTCTAGAATCATATATTCTCTCGCCAAGACGATAGGGGACGTCGATCATTTCCACTGGTCGATCTTGTATTGATTCAGCCGACACAAAATTTTTCATCACTCTTCGCTCGCAAGCTCATTTCGGACACTCGCTTTGCTCGACAGTCAAACTGTCTTAGTGCCCGAAATGAGCTACCGACTCAATACGGAAATATACTACTTTCAGATTCTTTTGACCCCCCTCCCCCCCCCCCCCCCGTGGGCTGTAGGATCCGTAAAAAGGCCGTTTCACGGACTTTTTCAGCCTATTTAAAGAAAAATCACGCCTTCGTCGGATTTCAAGCTCTTTCGACGTACTTGGGCGCATTTTATTTGTCAATTCGAGTAATTTCCTGATATAAGTTGCCCTAGACCGATCATTGACTCTAGTGTCTTTTGGAAACTATTTACTGATAGCAAATTTGAGCGATTTTCGCGTCATCTTCTGGACGACTTTGCTCTACTTAGAAAAGTAATCATAGACTCTTACCAGTGTTCACTTTGGAGATCCTGGGAAAACCTACAATTTGCTCACTGATCAAAGTCGCTTATTGTACTTCTCGTAGAAGATACAATCGATAGAAATTTAGCAAGTTTTGAAAATTTCGAGCATCGGGGCTGAAATATGTACTGAAAACCCTGCATACTTTTCCACCAAATTCCTTCAAAATGTCCTTTGAGATACCTACTTTCAGTAAAAAAATTTGGCGTAGGCTATTTTCTATGATTCTTTTGCCGAGCATTACGAGATGCCGAATCTTGTCATTTCAGAAAATGACGGCACCATTGGATACTGTCACATATGCTTCCATCTGAACTAAGGTGCACCATTCTGTGTGGGAATACTCTCAAAAGTATCTCCAAACATCTGTAGAAATTTGCGGGAACGAGCCTCGAGTCTGGAGCGAGCTGTAGGTTCAACTTGCCGAGTCAAACATAGGCGTTATTTTGGTTATTTGGGCGCAGGCGGACGTGAGCATAATTCTACTTGTTCTAGCTCAGAAATTAGATAACGGGCTAGAATCAAGATTCATACATACTTTACCGACTCAAAATGACCATCTGAACCCAATCTTGTGTTCGGTTTTGCCCTAAAAAGTCGTCCCTCTGCCTCAAAAGAATTTAGCCTTCGTTGGCGGGTCCACACGCCGCTGATGCATTAGACGATGTTTAGGCTGACAAAGGCAATGTAACAGTCGTTGTTCAAAAGTCGACTTTGATTGAGAAAATAGAGTCTCAGCTGGACGACACAACATACTACAGAAAACTTGACAAGGATCCTCTAACTTCACTTAAAAATTCTACAAAAAAGTTACTAGAGTCTTGGAATGCAAAAGGTGTTTTCGAAAATGATAATATTTTACAAAATTACGAATCATATTTGAAGAATTCTGTTATATCAAAAGCTTATGGGCTCATGAAAATCCACAAATCTGGTTATCCTGCAAGGATCATAGTTTCAACCATCAATAGTCCTACATATATCTTTGACAAATGGTTATCCTCGCTATTCAAGAGATACTTTCCCAAGCCAAAGCATACCTTGAAAAACAGTCTCGAATTGAAAGAGATCCTAGGCAAAAAAGTCATCCCTGTGGGCTACATATTCATTTCTCTCAACATAGTATCATTTTTCACAAATTTGTTACACCAACTGATCATTAGTGGGATGTCAAAAAGATGGAAATATCTCCAACATAAGATCCGTCTCAGTAGAGAAGAATTTCTAGACGGAGTCCGATTTCTGCTAAACTCTACCTTTTTTCAGTACAATGGAAAGTACTATAAACAAAATGTAGGATCCTCAATGGGCAGTTGCTCAAGCCCTTGGTTTGCGGATATTGCTCTAGAAGAACTAGAAACCCACTGCTTAAGAATACTCAAAAATTCAATCCTGCTGTACAAAAGATATGTAGACGATTGCTTTCTGATAAATAGTGATACCTAATCAAATCTAATACCCAGATTCTTACCACTGCACAGCTTGAGACGTTTAGCCGTCTCCAATTCAATGCCAAATGGAAAATCAATGATCAATTGATATTAGCGCTTCCACGATACTTCTCTAAGTCTCAGGAGGCGGCTTACCAGGGAGTAGCCGCCATCAATGCCAGCTAATACGGCTAGTTTTGTGGCAAATGCGCGTTAGTGCGAGAGACCCGCACCCGGAAATAGTACTAATTTCTGTATCTTTTTCCAAAATTTTGCATCTCGGGAAGTTGTTATGATATTTGGATGGTTTATTATGGTACCATGTTGTAGGCAATAAAATTCCTCTGATTCCCAATGAAACCATGTATCAATCTTTCAAATCACGTATCTCGAGATAATTAGCAACACAGCTCAAAAATGTCAAAAACTCTTTATTTTTCATTTTGAGGGAAGCCAATGGATCGATGTGTACTTATTGGAAAATATAGCCCTCATAAACTCCTATATGTGAAAAAAAAACCCATGGCAATCCGTCAATGAACATTGACGCTTTTCTAATTGAGGGGGTGCATGGAAGAAGGGCCTAATGGCGCTTAGGCCTTTTTTCCGGACCCTCGCTTTCTTTAACCTTTGAACCGTGATCCATCACCCCATGTTCTTTCATAGAATTTGAAAATCTCATAGATCGGGAAAAGGGCCTAAGGGCCATTAGGCCCTTTTACGTATCCGATAAGAGGGCCTAATGGCCTGTAGGCCCTTTTGTCGATTATCCGATGGAAGTGAGGTCCTTTTGTCGATTGTGTGATGGGAGTAAGGCCCTTACGTCGATCATATGATGAGAATTAGGCTCTTCTGTCGATCATATGATGGGAGTTACGCCCTTTTGTCGATTATACGATGGGAGTTAGGCCCCTTTCTATTCTATATGATGGGAATTCGACTCTTTGCATAGATATTTTACTGTTTCTTCATTTCGAACAGGGAGTCTACCTCTGATCTGTTTGTCTTCCCTGTTAGATTCCAAAATGCGTGATCCGAAGTTTGTTTCATTTTCTATCCGGCAAATATGCAGATAGAATTCGAATGCCGATCCAAATGATGTGCGTTTATTACTGATCATTTGGTCCCATCCCTAACTTACGTCGATTTTTGCGTGGGAGTCAGGAAGTATAGTCAAAATAGTCGGGTGACATTCATTACCAATATCAGGATTAGATATACCTATATTGATCAAATCACAGTCTCAATAGCTTGGATTCCTCACTAAATCAATTTCTCGGCGGAGGAAACTGAATTTTTATCGGATTTTCCTGAATATTTCTACTGAACCGCGAATCCAGCTGAGACAGCCATCTCAATCGAATTCTCTTTTACACTGTACGGAGCTTTTGACCAACACTATGTACGTCTTTCAGTACAGGGGAAAAAAATTCACTCATGTAATGAAAGAAGAATTCTGTGAATGTTGATGTGTGAGACCTACGCATTAGCACATTCACAAAATCTACATCCGAACGAACATACATCACTGGTACTTCGAAAACAGAGAGAATATCTCGCGCTCACCATGAGAGATACTCTCAGAATCGAACGAGAGATTGAAACAATGAGAATCCTGAAGAAAAACTAATGTGACAACCAAATCTCAGCACGAACGTGAGTGTATGAGGGGGACTTATCGCGGAGACAGGTACCTAGAAAGCAATCAAGGCCGCGAAGATTCCTCGAAAGAGCCTTTCGATCAGTATAGAAAAAAGGGCTTAAGTGGAAGAGTATTGGTAAAAAGGGCCTAAGTCCAAGATTATTGGTAAGAAGGGCCTAAATACAACAATATTGGTAAAAAGGGCCTAAGTGCAACAATATTGGGAAAAGAGGCTTGAGTGCAACTATATTGGTAAAAAATGCCTAAATCACCGGAGAAATTCGTTCAAAAGGGCCTAACTCCACTATCGATATCGGGATAAAGGGCCTAAGTGGTGGAGTATTGGTAAAAAGGGCCTAATTTTTCACTGAAGATTTTTTAAAAAATGCTCATGGCCTCCATATTTCTTTTCTACCAATTCTGGCTATTAAATCATGTTCTTTGGGCTTCAAAAAATGTATCTTCATGCTTGCTAAGTGAATTTTGAGTGACCTCTGGGTTTCTTACTCTCAATGGAACCATCTTTCTTGTGCAGAATCGATGAAAATGCTTTGAGACGTTGAATCGCAATCGGATATCTTATGTGACATACCCATAAATATGCTGATGAAATTTGGTCGTCATTGATCTCGAATTCGCATCGTTTTTAAACTTTTAGTGGAGTGATTATCCTAAAAATTGACCCAGTATTGGGAAAAAGGGCCTAATTACATCATTTCGAATGGCTGCATATCTCTCAAAATCAGCAGCAACCTTCGAATTCCTGTTAGGTAATTTCGAGGATGTCATAATCTTTGAAATAAGCCACGTCCGCGCATCGAATTATGCCACGGGCAAGATACAGTTAGTTTTTATCGTTTTTCTCGAAATGGCCATTTTGGAATTAGGCCCTTCTTCCATGCACCCCCTCAATCGTTTATCCCAAACTATTGTTTTTTGCAATGGACGTAAAAATTTCCCAAGTCTCCTAAATTTGTCGCAAAAAATCGGAGAGATCTCTGGAATTTTCAACTATAAGATGAGATCAAAGAACCGGTCACTTTGTTACAAAAAATTCACTATCGAGCCAAGTATCTAAAAAAAATCGAGAATTCTCGATTTTATCTCGCACACAGTTCCGCGAGTAATTGATGTATGGAGATACTTGTTCTTGGATCTTATGGGGTATGTATACGTGGTTTGATAGGTCACCGAAACGCAACCCCTTGTTGCTCATAAGCGTAATTTATCGGTATACGCGGATTTCTTTTCCGCGGGACCCTCCTGGAACACATCCTCCGCGTATAACGAGTCCTTTCTGTACTATCTTTGAGGGAATGGGACTAACCTAACCAACCAGAGCGAGAAGTCCGGTAGAATTCGAAATTCAATTCCAACTTTGCGCACGAATTAGCGAACTTTGCGCACTGACAATCGTACGTAAGAAAAATTTCTTTCAACTTGACGCACAAAATGGCAAAACAGTATATTATGATACAAGGGCGCAAACGATGGTTTTCGCACTTCGTGTGACTTTTTTAGGCCCGAGCCGCAGGCGAGGGTCTAAATAGTCACGAGAAAGCGAAAACCATTGCGCCAGAGTATCATACTATGGTTTTTGACCTTCTGTGAGCAAATGAAAAGCGAAAAACAGTGTGCAAATGACTCATTTGCGCACAGATGATCAAAAATATATGTTATGGACTTGGATTCTTTGTCAGAAATTTCCTGTTTTTCTTATAGACAGCTTCTTATAGTATGGTACGAATGAATATTTCTCTTGAAATAATTGGCAAGCGAAACTGCATATACATTAGGGTGGGCCGAAAATGAACTTTTTTTTTAAATCGATTAGCTTGGGGTCGGAAAAGTTAGGTTTCGACTAGTAGATGTGAAAATTTCTTCGCTGGACGCTGGGAAATGAGATCTTCCGTCCGAGCAAGAGCCGTGAAGGGTTTTTTTAAATAACATGCGTTTAAATGGGAAACTGCATTATTTGTACATTTTTCTTCCTTGTTTAGCAGATAACTCTGACGCATCTCAACCTTTTTAGACGTACTTTAGCTCATTTTGAAGCTCTTTTCAAGACCTACAAAATGAGCTAAAGTGAGTTTGATTTTGACCAACCGGAGACGAGTTATCTTGATCTTTCCCAAGAGAGATTTTTATCGAAAATAACGAAAAAATCGCATTCTTGGCCTCATAAGGCTAACTGAGGGCATGAAGCTCCACAAAAATGAAGGGTCAGCACTTACACTATGATATTTGGATGTTTTCTCTGTATTTACACTCACAAACGTCATTTGATAGCACAGGCACAAGAACTTCCACTAATACCGATAGGCGTGCTGCGAGTGTTAACTTGATACAGTTCGATACGCAATTTGAAGCGGGCGTAACACTGAAATCCAGCGCCTGCTAGTTCGGCTCGCCACCACTAGGTGGATACCAGTTATAAGTCGACTGCTACTGAAACGGTGACTATGGTTAACTTCATCCGTCCCGGATCTCGGCGTAGTAGATGGTACTCCTGTTACGCAACAAGTGTATGGATTCGGTGAGAACGATAACAAGAGGAATTTGATCCCAAGGCTGGTCCTGGCTCGTGGCTTGCATTCACTGAAAATCATGTCGACGTCTAAATATAACGACAGATACTATCTTCGGCATTATCAGTGTCCGGTTCTTGGGTCACTTAAGAATCTGCCAAGGGCGCGTCTGCCCACATATCGCGATGTACTGAGCGCCTGTATCTTGGAGAGCATTGAACGTGGAAAATCGAAGAGTGGCCAGCACCCTCCCATCACGGATATTGCGGAGTCCATCAGTTCTATGGTTGAAAACATGTATTCAGAGTTAGGAATTCCAATTCTTACCCACATAAGAGTTAGAACCTTGATCTTGAACTATCATAAAAAGTATAACGATATAAAACGTATAGTCAAGCGTAAAGATGAAAGTGAACATTCTAAATCGAGAGTTGAAGGATTTCTAATAGATTCACTAAAACTATTTGACATAGCCGCGTGTAAATGTCAGTCATCTGAGAGTTGCAACTGTCCTAAAGATCGAAAGGTCCCAAAAGAGGCGATGGAATTTTTGCAGGACCAAAGAACGACGAGGCAGATGGAGATGAATATCTGTGATCCTAGTGAGATAGGATGTCTCAAACGAAAATCGGAAAATAGAAACGAAAATCCGACGAGTAACAAAAAAGCACGCTCCGATGTAACCAATCCCCAAGATACTCTATCTCCCCCACAGGCCGAGGATTCACAAAATACTCCTGATTCTGAAGAATTCTATCGACCGTCACCAGAGCAGATGCCCTCTTCAAGTACTCGGGTTAGGGTCGAACTCCCGCACACAGCTGCAGTCTGCCACCGATTTGGGATTCCAGACAGAGCTGCCGCTGCATTGGCGACCTCTGTGTTGCTGGACGTCGAGATGGCCACAGGCTCACTTCAATCCTTCGTTATCGACAAAAACAAAATTCGCAGGGAGAAATCTAAATTCGCTGGCAATTTGAGAGGCGATGGTGGCGAGGATGACCCCATTCATGCCTTGTACTTTGACGGTCGTAGAGATAAAACTAAGTTCATGGATCAGAAAGATTCTAAGTATTATCCGACTGAGATTATAGAAGATCATTATTCTTTAATCGAAGAACCAAGTTCTAAGTACATAACCCATCTTTCTCCAAGCACAGGGTCCGCTGCGTGCATCTCGAGGTGCATCGTGTCATATATTGAAGAAAATCACCCTAGAACATTGGATTATCTCGAGGCTATTGGCTGCGATGGGACTGTGGTTAACACCGGTTCAAAGAATGGCGTGATCACAGCAATTGAGAATGAAGTTGAGAGGCCCTTACAAAGATTCATTTGCTTGCTCCATTTCAATGAACTGCCACTCAGACATCTATTTCAGAAGTTAGATGGCGTAGCATCAGGCCCAAAATCGTTCACAGGGACCATCGGTAAAATGTTGCCAGGATGTGAAAACATGCCAATTGTGAAGTTCAAAGCTCTTGACTGTAACTTGCCTGAACTGGACTCTGTAGAATTGAGCAAAGATCAAAAATACCTGTATAACATATGTCTTGCCATTAAATCGGGCAACTGTGATGCAGACCTTGCAAATAAGAACCCTGGCAAGTTGAATCTTTCCAGATGGGTGACTCTATCTAACAGAGTTTTGAGATTCTATGTTTCGAAGGAAAATCCAAGTCTTGAACTCCAAATTATGGTAGAGTTCATCTTGAAAGTATACGCTCCTTCCTGGTTTCGTATTAAGATGAGGCATTCAGTCTCGGACGGAGCGAGGAATCTCTTTGATTTCATAAAAGCTTCACGTTATCTGCCAGAACAGTACTTGCAAATTATTGATCCAGTGATCCAACGGAACGCTTACTTTGCTGCTCCAGAGAATATTCTTCTGAGTATGTTAACTGACGAAAATGTTCAAGTCAGACGCACAGCTCTCAACAGGATTATTCAGGCAAGAGAATTGGAGGCCATTCAACGAAATGACCTTCCAACTTTCGAAGTACCCAAGCTGAATTTTCGAGCAGGAACCTACGTCGATATGATTGATTGGTCAAATGCTCGTGTTCGATCTCCTCCAGTTCTTCGAGCTTTAGGAACAGATGAAATCAAGATGTACCTTGAGGGCGACGATATTCCCGTGAGTTGGCAATTTAGTAAGTACCCGTGCCACACACAGGCAGTAGAGCGTATGGTTAAGCTGGTGACGGAGGCATCGAGCAAAGTTTATGGTAAGAAGAAAAGAGAAGAATATATATTAGCAACGCTTCAATCTAGACAAATAATGGCGAAGTTCGACTCGAAGAAAGATTTCAAAGCCCTTTGAGATGAACTCAGATTCAAAATCTAACAATAATATAAAATAACTTCCAAAGAAGTAGAAGAAAACAAAATGGAGAAAGATGAAGAAAATGTAAAAAAAAATGAAAAAATACAAAAAAAAAGTAACTCTGCCATTGACGGTCCCAAGCCCGTATGAGAAAAGAGGAGGGCCGGATATGATGGAAGATTTTCGATAATTTCGGGATTATTGCTGGATTTTCAGCGCGGGCTTAGTGAATGGGCTTTGAAATGGCGTTTGTGAGTGTAAATACAGAGAAAACATCCAAATATCATAGTGTAAGTGCTGACCCTCCATTTTTGTGGAGCTTCATGCCCTCAGTTAGCCTTATGAGGCCAAGAATGCGATTTTTTCGTTATTTTCGATAAAAATCTCTCTTGGGAAAGATCAAGATAACTCGTCTCCGGTTGGTCAAAATCAAACTCACTTTAGCTCATTTTGTAGGTCTTGAAAAGAGCTTCAAAATGAGCTAAAGTACGTCTAAAAAGGTTGAGATGCGTCAGAGTTATCTGCTAAACAAGGAAGAAAAATGTACGAATAATGCAGTTTCCCATTTAAACGCATGTTATTTAAAAAAAACCTTCACGGCTCTTGCTCGGACGGAAGATCTCATTTCCCAGCGTCCAGCGAAGAAATTTTCACATCTACTAGTCGAAACCTAACTTTTCCGACCCCAAGCTAATCGATTTAAAAAAAAAGTTCATTTTCGGCCCACCCTAATATACATATCTCCAGTATTGTCCACCATATAAAATTATTGTTACCAGTCTTATGACTCCTTGGGTCGAAATTGAGAAATATTTCTCGATTTCCTAATTCTCTGGGATGGAAAGTGGTATGCTATCCCGTATTCTTATTTTCCTAGTGATTATGCGCGGTTTAATTTTTCCTCCTTGGAATTTTCAGAATTTCCAAACTTTCCAAGCAGCATATCCTTTGAAATCATTTACATTCAACAGATCCATGCTGTTTCTGTGAAAAAAATGGGCTGATACGCGAGTAAAAGTGAATTAAAACCTCTTTTTGTGACAATATCGCGTAAACTCACGAAATGGCCGTTCAAATCCATGTGAATTATACGCCATTGTTATAGATTATTTGAATTTATCGCTCAATAGAAATCTTAATCAAGAAGTGTGACTCTATCGTTTATTCGTGCTCATCATCGGGCTATGCCGATGGATACACCAAGGCTTGAATTGAATATCAAGCACATGGACCTCCATGCTACCACTTTTTTCTATGGTCTCCAAGTGGTGGATCCAATTCGAGAAGCGACAAAGAGAGGAGAAAATTCGTCCCCAGGCGAGATTTGAATCCGCGATCTCCAGTTCTTCGAACCGGCGCCTTAACCCCTAGACAACCGGGGCGATTGCGCCGAATTTCCTCCTCCCTTAGTCGTTTTTAGAATAAATCCTCCATCTGGAGACCATAGAAAACGTGGTACCCTAAAGGTCTATGTGCTCGATATTCAATTCAAGCCTTGGTGTATCCATCGGCATAGCCCGATGATGAGCTCGAATGAACGATAGAGTCACATTTCTTGATTGAAATTTCTATTGAGCGATAGATTCAAATAATCTATATCGAATTGGCCATGGTTTGTAAACTAGCCTTTCCTCCCTTGGAAAGCGACACAGAGACGGAGAGAAGACTTCCCTAAACGTGTGATTTCGCAATCGCCCCGGTGGTCTAGTGGTTAAGGCGCCGATCCGTAGAACTGGAGATCGCGGATTCAAATCTCGCCTGGGGACGAATTTTCTCCTCTCTTTGTCGTTTTTCGAATTAAATCCTCCATTTGGAGACCATAGAAAAAAGTGGTACTATGAAGGTCCATGTGCTTGATATTCAATTCAAGCCTTGGTGTATCCATCGGTATAGCCCGATGATGAGCTCGAATGAACGATAGAGTCACATTTCTTGATTATACGCGATTGTGTTTTCTTGTGGAAGCTACCACAATTTGAGGAAAAAATGATGAATTACGGCCCAGTACAACCCGAGATACCGTCAAAGAATCCGAGCACTCGAATTTAAAGAGCGTGGCTCAGTGTATGCGCGGCTCACCACGCTGCCGCGGAAGCACCACCGCCACTCACCCCTTCAGATTTTTTCAACCGAGTTAAGAAAAACACCAACTTTCACCTGCTGGGACGACGACACAAGTCAGGGTATGTGAGTCTCGCATCATTTTATGAAACTTTGAACATTTTTCAACCGTTTCCCGGAATGTTGGGCCCTTGAAATACATTTGTTTTTCAAATTTCTATTCAGAAGAAGGTATCTGCGGTATAAAAGGTCGTAGAGAGATGTTCTTTCTTCCGAAATTCAGAGCAAAATTTTAGTACAGGCATCCCTCGTTCAACGCGGTTTTGGTCAACGCGGTTTTGGTTATACGCGGTTTTTGAATTGCCACCTTTTTTTTGTTCAACGCGGTTTGGGACTTGTACAACGCGGTTTTGAAAATGAAATTTTTGAAGAAAGCTTCGAATGACGTCAGCAAAAAGACGCAATCGACCGCAAGAATAACAAACAATTTACATCGAATCTGTTGAGTGCTAAAACTCGTGAATAATCACACATATAACAGTTCTGAGGAATTCTACTTTTTGATGCTGTCTTGGGTGAACGAATCGAGAGTGTATTTATTATGACGAGTCATTGATTTTCTTAGACAACTACGTCTGATTGTTTGAACCCCTAACCAAAAAATTCAAATTTTTGTTTACATGAATCTCGGCTGTATTTTTAGCAAAGTAAATTCTATCTCTTTTCCATAATGTCTGAAAAAAGAAAACAAGTATCACCTTGCAAAAGTTCTCCCGCTGCTAAAAAGTCTCGAAAAGTGATGAACTTGGAAAAAAATCGAAAATTTTGGACCTATTGAAAACAGGTGTAAGATTTGCAGAAGTTGCGCGGAAATTTTGTGTGAATGAATCGCAACAATAAAAACTATTCGTGAAAGTGAACAGAAAGTCCGGGGAAGTTTTATGGTTTATCAGTACTAACGATATTTTCATCATTGAAAAGACTCTCATTTGATCCCAAATTCACAAAAAAAAATCGGTCATAGTTGGTCGATCATGAGTCTTGGTACGCATCCTCTACTTCTCCATAAGAGCAATGCTTTGTTCAACGCGGTTTTGCTCAACGCGGTAACCTGCCGGAACATAACCCCCGCGTTGAACGAGGGACGCCTGTACTATAAAGATCCAAGAACAAGTTCCCCCATACATCAATTACACTCGAAACTGTGTGCAAAATAAAATCGAGAATTTTCGATTTCTATGAACAATTGGCTCCAGAGCGGATTTTTTGTAACAACGTGATCGGTTTTATAATTGCATCTTATGGCTCAAGGTTCCAGAGATCTCTCTGATTTTTTGCGACAACTTGAGATAACTTGGAAAATTTTTACGGCTATTGTAAAAGCAACAATTTAGGATAAACAATTAGCAATTGACGGATTGCTCCGATATTTTTTCTACATATAGTAGTCTATGAGAGCTACATTCTCCAGCAAGTACTTATCGATCCATTGGTTTCCCTTGAGATGAAATACGCTGCTAAAAAAGATTAGCAGAATGCTTTCTCAAAGCAAAATAGTCTCAGATGATCACTCGAACTAATAATAATTTTGGAAGACTGATCGAATTCCAAATTCATGATTGGAATTCCCACAAAATAGTTCCACTTCCCTCGTGGTCCAATTCATTTCATTCCCACTTCAGGTCATACACATATATAACATATGTGAAAACAATCGGTTGGTTGAGGCGGAGTTTTGATACAGTATTTGGTGTATAGATTACGAAAGTGGAGTTCTTTGAAGAAATTTTGATTTTTGGGAGGAAAATTGGATCTTAATCGGGTTCAAACGTAGTTGAATCAAATTCGGTCTCAAGAAATCGATGTAGATGCTGGAAGAGCATCTCTCTAGTTTATAGAAAGGTGGATTAGTTGTAGAGGGAGATATGAGCAAAAAATGAATTTTAGTGAAAAAATTTCCACCATGTTTTGAGTTATTTTTACAAGATTCTCTCTTAGAGGAATTCAGATAACCTACACTAGGGATTTTCGGGCAAGATATATCATCTGGTTGAGGTGAAATTCGAAAGTTGTTAGTATAAAGATGATTATAATGCAGTCTTTTGAAAATGTTCGGATTTTTCGAGAATAAATTCAATTTTGAGTGTATACGAACGAATTTTGAAAAATTCGGTATTAACAAATCGATTAAGGATGATGAAAAAGTACCAACTTAGTTGATCAAAATTTGAGTGGATTAGTTTGTGGGGAAGATACGAAGAAAGTATGAATATTGAAAAAAATATTTTTGTATATTTTGAGTTATTTTTTTTTTTTGAGGAAACTAGTTAGGGAGATTTGGACTATCTAAAGTGAGGTTCTTTAGCAAAGTCTGTAACTTCGTTGAGATGGGATTTTGATCAAATTGGTTCCAATATGCTCAAAATGGAGTTTTTGTTGAAAATTCTCGTTTTTTGTAAAAATTTAGGTAGGTTTCGTTTTTGCAGTCCTCAAAGAAGTTCTATAAAAAATCTCAGAGATGTTCACAGCGTTTTTCAGTATTTCCACTTCTAGGGGCCAAAAGTCAAAAGTTTCTGGGATTTCCTCATATATGGTTTTTTCCTTAAATTTGGAAAATTTCATTGCCTACAACATAGTAGCACAAGGAACAATCCAAATATCATAACAGCTCCCCGTTATTCGAAATAACATGAAGAATACAGAAATTCGCTCTGTCTTGTTGATGTAATTTTTTGCGCACTCGGGGGGCTCTTTTATTCTATGGAGGGGGGGGGGGAGTGGGTGTTCTCTACGGTATCCTACATCGGAAAAAAATAGAACCGCCTTATAGCATCCATGTCGGAAACTCACGAATTCAGAGCTAGAATTAATGGCCTAATAGGATGATTCTGTTTTTTTTTTTTTTTCGATGCGGGACATCGTGGAGAGCATGGGAACATGAAATCGAACAATTTTCGACTTCTGCAAAAAATTACAACCGCCAACACTGTGTATGTGTTTGACAGTTATGTTGACAACATATGTTTCATGATAGATTATCAATTCATATGCGGAAACTATTGAAGAAAGTTGGCGTAGGGTCGCTAATCTTCAATTCCTACATTTTAGGATCCAAAAGATGTAAGTTTTGGCGATAATACTCATATATTTGACATAGGCCTGTATGGGCAATGATAATATCAGAGGTCATATCTCGGGACAGGGGGCCTTGGCTGAACCCTTAGGGGTACTTTAATTCCTCGCCGAAACAAGATGATTCCCAAAATCTCACCGAAATCTGTGTTTCGCAGACCTGATGCTCTCCTTGTCATTGAAATCATCCCATGATTGTTCGAGATAACTCTAACACAATGCTCGAGGGTACAAGGATTACACTCCACCGCGATAACTTGACTCTGTAGTGTACCATCTTCCTAACGCTCCTTGTTGACCATGAGTCTCAAGATCTTCCAGCTTTCGAATATTATGAGTATATTTGAGAATATAATTTCTGCATCAATTGTAGTAAGAAGTTGATCACAAAATTTTATTTTTGCACTCTGAGAAAATGAATTTAGCTTTCAAAATCATGTGCCTGCTATTTCTGACTTTGGTCCGTAGAAAGTCCTCGTTTGCCTTGCAAAGATTCCGGCAGACCCCCTGATTTTGGTAATACTTGATCATCATTTCTCATTACTCAATTTTCAGTTTCCAAGTAAAATCTGGTGAGTCCAGTATGAAAGCTGCGAGGTTTATCCACAAATGTATTGGGAGAATGTACATATTTATGATCTTGTCAAAGTAATTTTAAAAGTATATTTGGCCCTTTTTCAAATCTCACGTAACTGGATCTTGAATATTGTATCCGGCGGTCCTCTAAAAGAATCGAATTAAATCTCTCTAACCCGCTGGGAACCAATTGATAATGGTATCAGTTGCTGTAGAAATTATTTCCTCAATTGATCCGCTCCGAAGAAGCTCATGGAAAAGGTCTCCTTATCATGGTGAATATGCACTCGTGTTTGTATCTAATGAAATAAGTGATGTGGCTGCTGAACAAGTCACTGTGGTCATTTATTAGACTACGTTTCGACGACTTGTTTGTCGTCCTCATTAGGTCTACAAATATATTGATTATTTGGCTATAAAATTTCAAAACAGATCAGGATAGATATGTATATTATAAAAATCAGGTAAAATACCATCGTCAGCAGTTTCAGGTAGTATGAACAGTCGAGTCACAATTTGTACATAACTAATAAGATGACCATAATTTCTCTTATTGATTTCAACGCATGACACAGTGTTTGATGGATCACCTGATCCGATCTGAATAGTAAACAATTTTCGATGATGAATGCTGACATCTGGCGATCATACGTACTAACCGTTTAATGAATTACAGGTCAAGAGAGTTACTATTAATTCGATCTCATTCTTGCTTATATTTCGAAAGAAACTGACATTCAGTGAGAAAGTAACCATCTATTCTCACTGAAATCTTTTTCATACTACAATGAATTATTCATCATCACTTTTCAATTCCATCAAAAGGGGGTCATAAGATCTGTGTAGGTTCAGAGTGTCAGTTTTTATATTGATTGGATGTTTTGGTAAATTAATATTTATCTCTTTTGATATTGTCCTTTTTCGCCAATTACTTCTTGAATCTAAAATATCAAATTCATCAAAATTGAATGTATGTGTTCTTTCTCTCATGTGTTTGTTAATGACATATTCATCATCGATATTCAAACTTTTTTTCCTATGCTCATTCACTCTGACATCTACACTTCTCTTGGTTTCACCCACGTACGATGCATCACAATCATTGCAGTTTATCTTGTAGACCATATTTACTTGCTCTCATCTTTCAGTTACATCTTTACTTCTCTTTATATCATTTAAACTATTATTCATTTTCGGAACGCATCTCACATGTAGATTACCTAATTTTGATGAGATTCTTCTAAAATGATTACTGATGTAAGGTAGACTTATATTGATGGGTTTCTTTTTGTTAGCTCTATCGCTTTTTTTGTGCTTGTAGTGTGTATTCTATTTTTGATGTGATATCTTACATAATCTAACGGATATTCGTTTTCCACTAACATTTTTTCCACCAGTTTTAGATTTTTATCGTGAAATTTTTTGTGTGACAATTTAAGGACACTATCAACCAAGGACCAAACCATCGCTCTTTTTTTGGGACGGGTGATGACTCGATTGGAAGTTTAGTACTCTACCTGAATGTGTTGATTTATGATACCAATCAGTCACTTAATGACTATCTTCTCTCATTACAAATGTCTCTAAAAAACTCAATTTTCCTTGGTATTCCAATTCGTGTGTGAATTTTAATTGATCATCATAAGCATTAGAAAACTTCCATCATTTTATCAACCTTATCCCGAGGAATTATTGTGAAAATATCATCAACATATCCTTGAAAAACTAAAGGCTCGGAATCTAGTTTCCTAAGACCTCCGTTTCTAAATCCTCCATAACCATGTCCGCGAATCTCGGAGATGGGGGAGAACCCATAGGAGTGCCATACTTCTGTCTGTAATATACGTTTTGGAATTGAAAGAAAGCGTTTTCCATAAGGAATTTGATAGCTTCTAAGAAGTTTTCCAAAGGAATACCATACTTATTATGAATCAGAATGAATCTTTTTTCAACCGCTCTAGTGACTAAATGTGTTCCTATGTGAGTGTACATGCTCTGAGCATCAACACTCATTATAACATGGTCATCTGGAATAACAATATCTTTCACTTTCTCTATAAAATCGACACTGTTCTTGACGTATGATTCTGGTTTTGTTATACAAGATTCAATCATTCTATCAACTACTTTCGCAAATTGGTATATGGGTGAGCCTATACAAGAAACAATTGGTTCCAAAGGAATATTTTCTTTATGAATTTTCGGCAACCCGTAAATTTTCGGTAAAAGTGTATCTGTTTGTGTTAAACTATTTTTGTGATACTTCCGCTCAAAATATTCATTGTCATTTCATTTGTTCATGAGATTCTTTGTCACCGTTCGAAGCTTACTGAGGGGGTTCGATGAGATCGATATAATAGTAACTCTCTTGACCTGTAATTCATTAAACGGTTAGTACGTATGATCGCCAGATGTCAGCATTCATCATCGAGAATTGTTTACTATTCAGATCGGATCAGGTGACCCATCAAACACTGTGTCATGCGTTGAAATCAATAAGAGAAATGATGGTGATCTTATTAGTTATGTACAAATTGTGACTCGACTGTTCATACTACCTGTGAAGTTTATGATGTGAAACTGCTGACGATGGTATTGTACCTGATTTTTATAATATACATATCTATCCTGGTCTGTTTTGAAATTTTATAGCCAAATGATCAATATATTTGTAGAGCTGAAGAGGACGACAAACAAGTCGTCGAAACGTAGTCTAATAAATGACCACAGTGACTCGTTCAGCAGCCGCATTACTTATTCCATTTGGAATGGTCTCCTATTTTTGTTTCACTTTTACCTTTTGTCCAATACTCTTCCACTTCCACCTTTATAATCCAACTTGACTAAGATCCGAGACGATTTCGAGATTTGCATGATAACTTTGTTTAGATCTTTGAAAAAACACAAAAAGGCTCTAGAGATTCACTCTCATGGAACTTATCTTTATCGCAACGTCCAAAATTTTTTGTCCTCATTCCATATCCTTCAGGCTGTTTTTCTTTCCAGTCCTACATGATTCGAAAGGAACTCACTGATAAGAGGCGTAGGCTTAGGGCTCTGTTGCAAGTCACTTCAATTTACTGAAACGTACAGTTTTTTTTTGTAAGCCGCTTTTGTAATATCCAGTAGCGAAAAGATCTCATTCCCCATCTGCGTGGTAGAAATCGCAAGCCAAGCTAAGTATTGTGAAATTCAATGAATGCAACTTCCAATACTATGAAAGGGTCGATTGGCATGATTTATTCAACTTCATTCTATTTTATCTAACGGTCTCGAAGACTTCCTCACAAAAGTATGAAAAACATAAGCAATGCGCTGATGAGTAATTGCCAGTAAAAGCCGAAAGTAGAAAACCATTCATATCTGAATCAAGTGTATTTTATCGGAAAATATCATAATCTCATCAATAGTAAATATTTATTTCATACCGAGTTGCGGGAACATTTTCTTTACGAAACGAGTGCTGAGCAGGTGTGGACGAAAATTTAAAAAAAAACGAACGAAATTTAGCGAAGAGTACTTCTACCAGAATCTTGTCTTGCTGTTCGTGCGCGACTTTTCGCCAAGTGAGATGAGTCGAGATGATCATCTTTTGGTCTACTAGAGCTCGAGACTACAAAAATGACCAATAACCTGGTTCGCAAAGGCGTTATGCATGCAACTGTTTGTAATTTTCAGTGGAATCCCAAATTCCTCTCAATCCCCCTACTAAACTCTTTGTTGAAGAAACTGAAGAGATAGCGCTAGAAAATGTTCCTGCGGAGACGAGAATGCATTTTTGTTACACTTGAAAATATGTGTATCGTTTTCCAGCCCTTGGAGCTGAATTCAATTCGTCAAGAAGACAAACAACCGATGAATATCAAGATTCGACTTGTTGGCGATCTTGCACAAGGTGATTACCATTACGTGCAATTCTTCAACATATTGATGAGGCGTTGCTTGGAGCACTTGAATCTCCAATTGGTTGGGCGAAACTACTTTGATGCAGCTAGCAGAGTATGATGCTCATATATTATTGCATGCTCATCTATCGACCTTACTCCTTTTCTATTTTAATGTATAACATCCACGCTTTGTTTCCAAGGTTGAAGTAAGGGAGCATAAAATAGATTTGTGGCCGGGATACTTGACTTCCATCAGACAGCATGAAAAAGAAATTTTAATGTGCTCTGACATAACACACAAAGTAATGCGTAATCAGACTCTTCTTGATGTTCTTGGCGAGTCGTACTCCGCTGATCGCAGAAATTATCAGGTGAGAACTTATTCAACTAATGTAGAATGTTCTCAATGGCAGATCTAGCTCGTAAATTTGCAGGGCTTCTATCTAAATTATCTTGAGCAGTGATCGAATTTCGTGTAATGATATTTCCAAACGTACTTTCAGACCGTATTCAAGAATACTGTAATTGGATGTGTGGTTCTCACTGACTACAATAACCGGACCTACCGGATCGACGATGTTGATTTTCGATCAACACCAAACAGTACTTTCAAAATGCGTGATGGGACAGACATGTCATATGCTAACTATTACAAGCAAAGATATCAAATAAATATCAGAGATATGCGACAGCCACTTTTGGTTTCAAGGTCGAAGGCTCGTGATCGTCGAGCTGGGCAAGATGAACTAATCTATTTAATTCCCGAACTTTGCCGTAGTACAGGTACGTATATCTCACATTTGGAATATCCATTCGTAGCTATTTCTATAGTTTGTTTGACGTGTTACAGGTCTAACGGATGCCATGAGGAATGATTTTAGGCTCATGAAAGCTTTGGCTGACCACACCCGAGTTCCTCCTGAGCAGAGAATTCAAAAGCTGATGAATTTCAGTCAACGTCTACGAGGAAAGCGTGAAATTCTCGAAGAATTTTCGAAGTGGAACTTCGAACTTGATACTAATCTTATCGAACTTTCCGGCAGAATTATCCCGGGCCAATTGCTTTATTTTGGCCGAAAGAAAACTTTATCACCAAAGAATGCGGATTGGAATTTCGACTTGCAGGCTCAACCACAGCTCATCGCGCCTAAACTGTCGCAATGGGTTGCTATTGTTCCCGATAGGAATGTAACTGATGCTCAGGTACGATGTTATATTAAATTATGTGCACTTCTGAAATTTGATTACGAATTCCTAGTATGCTGAAACACGAATCAAGTCGAAAATCTGATAACACTGGGCTATATCGATACAAGTATAGATCAGAAAGAGTGCACTCATCGGACAATAATTGCCTGTGCCCTTCTGTATGTTCCGACGTAGTAAACGAATCCAACCCCAGTTTCACGCCCACTCGTCAGGATTCTTTCTAAATCGCAAAGTAGTATACTATGCTTCGAGTACTGGAAACTACGTACTAAAACACTCGCAGTTCCGCGTAGAAACGTAGTGCACGGTACGAGTCGCATATACGATTTTATATCACGAGTGTTCCAAACTGTCTTACAGATGTCTCTCGCTGCATTGGGTTCGCGATGAAGAGCGCATTATCAATTCATGCATTCTCACCGGGTCATTTTGTGAATTCAGCTTGGTTCATGTACGCAAGAAAGTGCGCGGAGAGGGCGTGGCTCCGCCGTGCCGGACAAACCCTTGCTGCTGCGGCTATTTATCCTCGGTGACGTGACCCGGTGAGCTTGAACCAAGTTTTAATCCGACCGAAAGAAACCTCCGAAATTCCAACGGGATTATTAAGTCCGGGTCAAAACAAGTTACCAAGAAAATTTTCACCGTGAGCCGTTGGGCGAATTTCGAAGCAGACAACCTTCAAATCTCTAAGATCGAAAAATGTGGTATACGGGCTCATAATCATCACGCAACTCATCACATAATCTGATCATGTTCAACAACTTTCAGAATACCGTTGTTCCACATAATCCTTCCACAAAAACTTATAGAAAACATCGGTAGGAATGTTTAGCTGCCCGAAAGCGGTACTTATGGATTATACAGTGTAAGTGGCAAGAATACCTCAGAAATTCTTCAAAAAAGATAACTTTAAAGTCAACAACGAGGAATTGGCTCACACAATCACACAGACGGTATCATGTACACTCGGCGGTAGTTGCTTTTTTGCGAGCTTGCGACCAGTTCTGCCGATCACAAAAGTAAGTTGTGAGTGAGGTTTTCGGTGCGCGCGCGCAGCCGCAGCAGAAATAGTCTTGGGGCTAGAATTTCGACAACAAGTCGCAAACTAGTCGCAAAGACGCGCCCGGGCAGCCGATGTTGTCCGGGTCAGTCCGGGTCGAGTCCTTGAAAAAGGCATCCGCGGCGGACTATGTCCCGTCCTCCGAGTCCACCAGGTGTTAACAGGACGAGGTCGAAGTTGGGTTCAATTTCGCAGTGCGTCACAGCAGAACAGATGCCTAACATCAACCATCGGTTTCTCCATTGTGTTCGTTTCTGTCAGATGAGTATTCTACAAAGTAAAAATAAGGATATCAATCGCAGAAGAGCTCGATTCTTGGTGAAGAGATGACTCTTTATTTTCAGGTTTCTGGTGTATCCGAATCCTCTATGATGGATATGATGAAACCGCACAGGTCTTGGTATCAACAAACTCACTCAATGCTCAAGAATAATATGTATTTAGCAGGTTGAAGTATGATGTTTTGACCACTTGATGTTTATACACTCTCATTCAGCCCCAACACCCAGTAGTGCAGCATTCGAATTCACAAATACAGCAATAGAAAACGACAAGCTCAGAGTGGACAAATTGGATATTCGGACAGATATTCTTCATTCCATGGTCCTCAAGGTTTAGATATAACTTTGCACATTGCATTGTCCAATCATGAATTGTTATTGCTGAAATATTCAGAATCTCTCGAAATTACGTCATCCTACATTGGTTCAAGATGGAACGTTCTTTAAATATTCAAGCATAAAATTCCAGGTCAGATCAGTTACAAGATTGGAATCAGAAGATCCTTCATATTTTTGTACTGCACCAGTGTGTACTGGTTTTGTGTATGAATATTGGTTCTTTTTTATCAAGGTTGTTGACATACTCACTCTGTAAATTGTATCCATCAATACAAACCTACCAATCTGAGGCATATACTAGAAGAGTAGAATTGCTGTGATGAGTGAAGGGTTAGATTATTATAATTTGAGTAGAGTCAGGGAAATTTAGAATGACATTTTTTATTCGCAGATTAGATCAACGCACAGGAAAGGTATTCTTGATGGAGATTTCTTTTCATCCATGGTACAGTTGGTGAACAATGCTGGTGTTTTTAACCTAACAATATATAGTGGCAATGATTCATCACACCACTCTGGGCAGTATACATCACCCCAGTCTCGAGGAAGAATGAAGAAGAAGTCGTATGGAAGAAGTTGGATTCACTACATCATTATCTTACTAACCTCAATACCGGAGGAAATACAATGTAACATGAGAGTTTTCCATCATGTCACAGGAAGTAGTATTATTGAAGAGTATTCATTATGCTATGAATTGGTGAGTGCTGATGTAATCTGCAATAAAGAAAAATGAACTCGATCATTCTTGTTAATTCCCTGTCTCTTCACATTGTCACAAGATAACTCTTCACTTGCCACAGCAATTCTATTATTCTGTCATATGCCTCAGATCGGTAGTTTTATATTGATGGATAAAATTTACAGTGTTAGTATGTCAACAACCGTAACAAGGAACCAACACTCATACACAAAATCAGTACACACTGGTGCAGTACAAAAATATGAAGGATCTCCTGATTCCAATCTTGTAACTGACCTGAGCTGGAATTTTATTGTTGAATATTTAAAGAACGTTCCATCTTGAACCAATGTAGGATGATGCAATTTCGAGAGACTCTGAATATTTCAGCAATAACAATTCATGATTGGACAATGCAATGTGCAAAGTTATATCTAAACCTTGAGGACCATGGAATGAAAAATATCTGTCCGAATATCCAATTTGTCCACTCTGAGCTTGTCGTTTTCTATTGCTGTATTTGGGAATTCGAATGCTGCACTGGGTGTTGGGGCTGAATGAGAGTGTATAAACATCAAGTGGTCAAAACATCATACTTCAACCTGCTAAATACATATTATTCTTGAGCATTGAGTGAGTTTGTTGATACCAAGACCTGTGCGGTTTCATCATATCCATCATAGAGGATTCGGATACACCAGAAACCTGAAAATAAAAAGTCATCTCTTCACCAAGAATCGAGCTCTTCTGCGATTGATATCCTTATTTTTACTTTGTAGAATACTCATCTGACAGAAACGAACACAATGGAGAAACCGATGGTTGATGTTAGGCATCTGTTCTGCTGTGACGCACTGCGAAATTGAACCCAACTTCGACCTCGTCCTGTTAACACCTGGTGGACTCGGAGGACGGGACATAGTCCGCCGCGGATGCCTTTTTCAAGGACTCGACCCGGACTGACCCGGACAACATCGGCTGCCCGGGCGCGTCTTTGCGACTTCTTGTCGAAATTCTAGCCCCAAAACTATTTCTGCTGGTGCTGCGCCGGCTGCGCGCGCGCACCGAAAACCTCACTCACAACTTACTTTTGTGATCGGCAGAACTGGTCGCAAGCTCGGAAAAAATCAACTACCGCCGAGTGTACCATAGATTTCAGCGATCACATGCGAAACCGGATTTATATGACCCGCCTTCTTCATGTGTACCTCGAAAAACTTAATTTCGTGAAGCGATCACGTTTGTTCCCGAAAGCGTAAGTCGTCCTCCAATCGTAGACAGTTCAATGTATATAGACCTGGCTCATCCACATCCCTTCTTCCTCTTGATAAAGAATCAGATGCTAATTGCAAAAATGTGATTGGCCAGATAGCGCAGTCGTGAGATGAGGAATATCGGCGATTTTTTCTTCTAAAAATTGATCCCAGATTATCATCAGGGAATATTCTCACGCCTGTTGGCAGCACACGTATGGGCTTTGAGTAGGTTGTAGTCTCCAGTTATAGATCCATCCTCCAAGAACACGTCATCATCCTAAACTGTATTCAAATGCCAATCTCAACACTTAAGGAGATGAACCGTGTCATACGCAAAGTTCCGTGATTTTTCGAACTAGATGACTCCGCAGTTTAAACTATTTCAGTTTTAGGTCTTCCACTCGTTACAACTTGAGGGGGTTCGATAGCGACTCGTGAGTCGAGGTGAAAACCGATATTAGCAATAAACCCAAAAATCAATATTCGCATTCCTAACTGCTTTAATTTCTATCTGTAAATTCAAATTATGAATTTAGATGAGGCCAGAAATAGTTTCCACAATGATAGAGTCTGTGAAATCATAATTTATAATTTCTGGTGCATCGCTTGACTATCGTAACCTCGCTGCAACGAGCACGGGAATTCCATGTGGTCGAATCCATGTAAGATCAGGCAGCGAAAAAAGTTGGGGTCACGGATATTTCTGACGATGAAGTATATCATTCTTGAGACGAGATGATGAGACACGTATTTTTTTGTTTCGCCCAAATCGATTTCCTGTCAGAGCTACGCGAATTTGGAGATCGGGAGCTGCAAAATCAATTTTAGAAAAACTGACACTTTGAAATCAGTAAAGATGCAATAATTCCTATGCGACTTTAAATATTCAGCTGAATCTTGTTGGATATAGTTACCAGGTAGATGTTGCATGCACATTTACACTTATTAGGTTGGAATTGCCATTCAGATCCGAAAAAACTCGTTTTTTACGAGAAAATTAAAAAAATTAATTAGCAAAAATGTTTTCAGTCTCATACCACTGCCAGTGGTGGATAACACTTACTGGAAAAACGTAGACGTAGAGAGAATTAGACTGAAAGCATTTTTGCTCATATAGCCTTTTCAACAAGCTTGACCACTGTGCTTACTTCCTGTGCAAGATAAGTTGGAGGAAATAAGTCTCTGTAGATATTTGCAGGTGCTGTACTCTGTAGGTACTACTTTTCAGCCAATATTCATTTTCTGAAGGATGCCAGAACCTATTTGAGACAAGAAAAATTTTTTTTTCCAAAAATTTTTTTTTTTTGGTCATCTGGAGCTTCCAGCGCCGACTCTGAGAGTACCCTCCGAAACATCATGTCATCAAATACCCCCAGAAAATTCACCAAAGAAATTCACGATGGTATTTTTGAGTAATTAATTTTTTTCAATTTCTCGTAAAAAACGAGTTTTTTCGGATCTGAATAGCAATTCCAACCTAATTAGTGTAAATGTGCATGCAACATCTACCTGGTAACTATATCCAACAAGATTCAGCTGAATATTCAAAGTCGCATAGGAATTATTGCATCTTTACTGATTTCAAAGTGTCAGTTTTTCTAAACTTGATCTTGCAGCTCCCGGTCTCCAAATTCGCGTAGTTCTGACAGGGAATCGATTTAGGCCAAACAAAAAAATACGTATCTCCTCATTTTGTCTCAAGCATGATATACTTCATCGGCAGAAATATCCGTGACCTCAACTTTTTTCGCTGCCTGATCTTACATGGATTCGGCTATGTATAACCTCCGCGTCATCAGTTTGTATTCAAAATTCCTCTTCAAAATGTTCGTCAACCCCTTATTTTTATCGATTCATAAGAAAGTATGGAATCACAGTTTCCTACACCTAGTTTTTCATCATTGTGGCCGATTAATACAGAAATATATCGCGTCACTTCCTGCCGGAAAATTTGATACGCCT
Source organism: Eretmocerus hayati (assembly GCA_029851415.1). NCBI lineage: Eukaryota > Metazoa > Arthropoda > Insecta > Hymenoptera > Aphelinidae > Eretmocerus > Eretmocerus hayati. The sequence continues at coordinate 50,578,030 of CM056743.1, forward strand.
GTAAGACGTGGGTTAAACATCCAATTATCAAATAAGTTTCTCTCAAGAATGTCATCGTCAACCCATATTTTCCTCAACGGCAATCGATTCAGGGGCTCCCAATCTACAAACTTTATCACTCCCATTTGCCTGGCGGAAAAAGTCAGTAACTATCGAATCCCCTAATTATGGGATTGTAAATGAATAGTCAGAGTTATCAGTACGGAGTCCATATATGACGATTGGCACGAGTAATTAAAGTACTAAGCGCGGATCACACGAATCACTACGTTCCGAATGTTTGTTCATGAGTATGATTTGTGGAAAATTCAGTTTTGAGTTATTACATGTGTGAGAAGATCAAAAAGTGAACGAGTTGATGATCCTCTACGTATATCGTAATGATTCTCAAAACATTCATTTTATGGCGATTTATATCTAAACACCTCCTTTTTGGGCATCTTAAGACTCAACCACGTGTTTGTTCTGTTTGTTTTCGTGGGAGAATTGATGGAACGAGAGTGTTCTGTAAGTAATTGAGCATTATTAGATCGTGTGATGAGTCGCGTGATGATTATGAGCCCGTATACCACATTTTTCGTTCTTAGAAACTTGGAAGTCGTCCGACTCGAAATTCGCCCAACGGCTTACGGTGAAATTTTTTTTGCTAACTTGTTTTGACCCACACTTGACGATCCCGTCGGAATTCCGGGAGTTTCTTTCAGTCGGATTAAAACTTGGTTCAAGCTCACCGTGGCGAGTGTTCGGCCGTCGCGCCATGGCTCAAAATTTCCCGATTTGGTGTCAACAAAACGTTTGGTCGAATTATGTATACACGTGGGGAAAAACTTATATCGAGTCTTAGAACATGTGAGTTGTGTACACTCGTAGTCGGATGATTACGGTCACTGCTTTTACCTCAGAAGGCCTTGGTTCGGATCCCAACTATGCCATTTTTTCCACGGGTCTTCTCTGGATCTTTCTCACGCTGAATCATTATCGAACTTTGATATAAAAGAAACTCATTTCATACATATCTCCGACCCACGTGACAGTTTCGTCGTTTTTTACGATTTTTTTCATTTTATTTCATTCCATTCAATGATCCCGAGGACCTTTCCACAACAATAACACAAATTTCTGCAATCAGATGGTTGTTAATGGAACCTTTGCCTGGTCCAACAAAAATTTCAGGAAAAACACTCATACTTGAGTCTAATTAATAATATATAATAATCTGCCTGCAGCGTCCGGCGGTACCAGATTTTTGCGATATCTATATATTAGGGTAGGACGAAAATGAACTTTATTTTTAGATCGATACGCTTGGGGTCGGAAAAGTTAGGTTTCGACTAGTAGATGTGAAAATTTTTTCGCTGGACGCTGGGAAATGAGATCTTTCGTCCGAGCAAGAGCCGTGAAGGTTTTTTTAAATAACATGCGTTTAAATGGAAAACTGCATAATTTGTACATTTTTCGCCCTTGTTTAGCAGATAACTCTGATGCATCTCAACCTTTTCAGACGTACCTTAGCTCATTCTGAAGCTCGTTTCAAGACCTTCAAAATGAGCTAAGGTGAATTCAATCTTGACCAACTCGGGATGAGTTATCTTGATTTTCCCCAAGAGAGATTTTTATCGAAAATAACGAAAAAATTGCATTCTCGGCCTCATACGGCTAACTGAGTGGATGAAGCTCCACAAGAATGGAGGGGCAGCACGTACACTATAATATTTGGATGTTTTCTCTGTATTTCCACTCAGACACGTCATTTCGAGCGTCATTTGATCGCACAGGCACAAGAACTCCCAATAATGTCACAAGAGGACGAAAATCGGAGAGCGTTGCAGATGATGTTATTATTCACTGAATGTAAGTATCATCAACTCTCTGAGAGGCGGAAACGAAACGGCCGATCATCGAAGTTAAGCATCGTTGGGTGCGGTTAGTACTTGGATGGGTGACCGCCCATCTCGGTTTAACCTGCACTCTCACCCTGCACGAGCTGACTTTTCTCATCGGTTAGTTGACACTTACACCTCAGCAACGTGAGCGGGAGGCACAAAATGTCACAATTGCGGTGTTCATGCCTACAAAATGTGGCATGAGCACCGTAAGGGTAGCATGATAAATGTACCGAACTCTCCGAAGTAGGTTTTCTCCCTTCAGGAGTTTCCCCTTGCTCCACGGGCATGATTCCCGGGCAAATGCGGAGAGAATTAGGTTCAGGGTGAGTGGCTGGATCTCAAAACTCGCCACGATAAAACACGAAATGCGAAATCCATGAGATCCGCCCCGGTTGTAATAGTCCATTGGCTGAAGGCGACCGTTGAACAAATGGAAAAAAGAAAAAAAACTACGTGCTCAATCATCTATATTAAGCTCCGATATTATCAAAACGAGGAGGAAGTATTGAGACCAATTTTCAAACACGACAAAAGTCTATATAAATGATGGACAGTGGCGTCCCATTATTGCGCCACTTGATCCGTACGAACTCGCTTGTCTGAACTTGTGTACTGAAAATGAAAAAAATGAAGAGAATGTAAAAAAAACTGAAAGAATACAAAAAAAGTAACTCTACCATTGACGGTCCCAAGCCCGTATGAGAAAAAAGGAGGGCTGGATATGATGGAAGATTTTCGATAATTTCGGGATTATTGCTGGATATTCTGCGCGGGCTTAGTGAATGGACTTTGGAATGGCCTTTGTGAGTGTAAATACAGAGAAAACATCCAAATATTATATTGTACGTGCTGCCCCTCCGTTTTTGTAGAGCTTCATCCCCTCAGTTAGCCGTATGAGGCCAAGAATGCAATTTTTTCGTTATTTTCGATAAAAATCTCCCTTGGGAAAAATCAAGATAACTCGTTTCCAGTTGGTCAAAATTGAATTTACCTTAGCTCATTTTGAAGGTCTTGTAAAGAACTTCAAAATGAGCTAAAGTACGTTTGAAAAGGTTGAGATGCGTCAGAGTTATCTGCTAAACAAGGAAGAAAAATGTACAAATTATGCAGTTTCCCATTTAAACGCATGTTATTTAAAAAAAACCCTTCACGGCTCTTGCTCGGACGGAAGATCTTATTTCCCAGCGTCCAGCGAAAAAATTTTCACATCTACTAGTCGAAACCTAACTTTTCCGACCCCAAGCGTATCGACCTAAAAAAAGTTCATTTTCGGCCCATCCTACTATATATATCGTGTAACATGAGCCTCATTCAAACCTTACCCACTAGAATTGTGCCTATTTTACTAAAATATGAACCTTATTCGAACCTTCTCATTATCCCAATACTCAATTTACCTCATTTGAAACCATTTTCGTGCAGTTTCCTACGTCAGTCGAATTTTTTACGTTACCCTTCCAGTCACTACAAATCAATACTTAACTAACACTACACTACTGCTACTATACTAAACCCTAATCCTGCCCGTGTGCGGACATATGCGTACATATAACTATATCATTCTCAATTCATTTAAACGATTCTTGTGCATTATTCATGAAAAAGTGCGCGTGTAAGTGTGGTTTTCGTCTAGTCCATCGTATCCGTCCCGATGAATTATGATTCATGGAATCAGTCTGTCTGTTGATCTGTGCGTCATCTTCGATTGCCTCATCTTCTATGAATGAATGACCCTCAATCCTGAGCACTCGCAACCATGCGTACCGGAGTGTTGCAAAGGCTTAGATTGAGAGTTCAAGCACCATAGTTTCGGCTCACGAAGATCTGTCGGTCGTCTCAATCTACAAGATCAATTTTTATAATATGAATTCATAACTAAGATCAATTGGTTGCAGATGTAAGGATCGTATAAGGGAGAATACTCTTTTATACGTTCATTGCATCTCTCGAATCATTTGACCTTTGAAATGAATGTACGTGCTCCGAATCGGCCCATGAAAAATAAATGATTGATGAATCCCCGAATGGATTAAAGTGCGATGATGAGTCAATGGGATGAATCGGAAAAAAATGATTTGGAGCGAATGATATGAAATAATGACGGACGAGAGAATGATATGTAAAAAATGGTTTTGAGAATAGGATGCGGAGCGAATGATACGAGGAAATGCTTGATGAATGGATGATATGATGTAGACTGAAAGAATAAAATGATGAAAGAAATGATGAAAATACTTATGAAGATGGAAATTTGCCTCACTCTCCTACTTGGTGATGGATTCGGACGTAATACCTGCACCCAAAGGCGGCTTACTTGAGTGCAAGAATTCATCGCCAATAGGCCTCTCATTGGCACAAGGTTTGAAAATTGTGATTGAGATGATGATTGACAATGATATGAGAGAATGCTGGACGAGTGAATGAAATTGGAAGATAAGAAGATTTTGTTTGGAGGATGTGGAGTGAAAGATTTGAAATGGTGCAGGATGAGGAATCAAATGAAAATTGATGAGAAGAAATGATTTTGATTATAGGATGTGGAGCGGATAATAAGAGACAACGGTGGATGAGTGAATGATATGAGATGATGCTGGATGTGTAGTGAACTATTTTAGATGGTGCTGGATGAGTGGATGGAATAAAATTCGATTGAAAACTTGAATTGATCACAGGATACGGAGCGAACGATATAAGATAATGGTGGATGCGTGGATGGTATGAAGAAGAATAAGGGAATGAAATGAAAAATGAAATGAGCCAAGTGATAAAAATGGTGATGGAGTAGATGATGGAAAATTATTTTGTCTGTGAGATGTGTAGCGAATTATTTGAAATGGTGCTGGATGAGTAAATGGAATGGAATTAGATGGAAACAAATGATTTTGATCGTGGAATGTGGAGTGAATGATATGGAATAATGGTGGGTGTTGAGGGAATGATTAGAAATGGTGCCGGATGAGTGAATGAGATGAAATACCGTATTTACCCGTGTAAAAGACGCACCTATAGATAAGACGCACCCCACTTTTTGGGGGGAAAAATCGGAAAATAATAAGAACCTGTAGATAAGACGCACCCATGGATAAGACGCACCCCGGTTTACTAGGGCTCGGAGTGAAAAATTTCAGATGAAACCGGGCAAATGAAGGACAATAGAGATTCATTCGATATATCACAATGCATTTATTGTCCACTCTCTCGGTTTCTAACAGCTTCAGCTTGTCGCACAACCTTTAGTACGAAAGCACTTGTATATGAATTTCTCTTTTTGAGCTCCATATTTGTAATCTCGCTCAGCTGTTGAGCTACTGAGATTCGACAGTGTACTGATGTTATCGAATGTTGATGAAATTTTGAATATCATATTCATTCGCGATGTGGCAATGCTGTTATGACGATCACTTAGTTTTCGATGTAATTGAAATACGTACACAAAGTCACACAACTGCGCGTACATTCACGCGTGTTCATGATTGTGAACAATTTTAAGAATACGCAGCTGAGTATGGTGGTATTCTATACATTTCTGGTGCGTCTTATACACGAGTGCTGCCAACAAATTTTCCGCACAGAAAATATTAAGTACCTATAGATAAGACGCACCCATAGATAGGACGCACCCCTGTTTTGGAGTGCTCAAAACTGATTTTTTGGTGCGTCTTTTACACGGGTAAATACGGTATAATGAGAAACTTGGATCGATTATTGGATGTGGAGCGTATGATCCGAGATAATGGTGGATGAGTGAATGGTTTGAAAAGAAACAAGAAGATGAAATAAACAATGAAATGAAACTAAATGAGTTAAATCATGAAAATAGCGATGAAGAAGAAAATTTGCCTCACGCTCCTATTTGGTGATGAATCCGGCCACAACATCTGCACCCGGGAGCAGCTTACCTGCGTCCAAAGATGCATCGCCAAGTAAGCGATCATTGGCGTGTGAAGAGTGAATTCTGAAGATGCATGATTTGGAATGATACTTGATAAGTGAATGATATGGGATAAAAAGAAGTGAGAAAATGGAACGAATGATGGAATGGAATGGAATAAGAGAATGAAGTGAAACGATAAATGAATTGAATCGTGAGCGGAGAGTGGAATCCGAAGATGAATGGATATGATCCTGTATATGGAATATGGAGCGAATGACATGATATAATGCTGCATGAGTGAATGAAATGGAGTGAAAGAAGATGATTTCGTCTATGGGATGTGGAGTGAATGATTCGAAACGATGCCGGATGAGTGAATGAAATTTGATGGAAAAAATGATATTGTTTGTAGGATGAGGAGTGAATTATTTGAAATGATGCTCGATGAGTGAATGATGTGGCAAAAGAATAAAAAAATGGAATCGAAAATGGAATAGAACGAGAGCATGGAACGGGAGAGAAAATGCGATGAATTATCGAAGTTGCCTCACCCTCATATTCGACGATGAATTCAGACGCAACTTCTGCATCCAGGGGCGGTTTACCTGCGTAGACGAATTCATCGCCGAGTAGGCAATCATTGGCATATATGACGAGTGCAATTCCAAGATGAATGAATAATTTTTTCTCCGAGATATGGAGCGAATGATATGTCTGACAGTAGTGGATGGGTGAATGAAATGGAATGGGAGAAAAATAATTTGGTTCATGGGATGTGGAGTGAATGATTCGGAACAATGCTGAATGAGTAAATGAGATTTGATGAAAGAAATTCTTTGGTTTATAGGATGAGCAGTGAATGATTTGAAATGATGCTGGACATAGTGCTCCTCAATAAGTCATAAGCCTCGCTGAAATATCGACAAAAATGGATCACGCTATCTTGTAGAGTTACGCGAGTACATTCAAATCCCCTTCCAACAGAAATCGCCGCTGATCATTCACCGAAATACATGAATAAAGTGTGAAACTCCGTTTAAGTACATGTCTTCACATCGCCATGTGTTGAGCAGCCGACGGGTATCAGTAGCATAGTGACTGACGCAACGTCTCCAAATGGGTTGGGGGGGGGGGGGGTTAGCATGCGTTTTCCTAGGAAATTCCCCGTAAAACATGCTCGTGCATTCCATTCTTTTTAAAATTGGCATGGTTCTCGAAATGTGAACGAAGTAGCGCAAGAGCCGTTAGCAAAACATAATCTCTCAGCAATGTCTTATTTTGAGGATTGCATCGCCAAAGCGGGTATGGAGATCAGGATAGGGTGTTAATTAATCAATTTCATTGTATTTTCCATGTAAAATTCGAATTTGAGCCCATTTATCTCTTCCTTACTAGTCAAATTTTCATCAAAATCGCGGAGAAAAGTCGTGATTTTCGATAATCCATCGTGATTCGGCGGATAAAAACTCGATCCAGTCAGTCCCGTGTTGTATCCCTGGGACCGTATTCTAAATTTCGGGGTAAGATTTATCGCAAGATTTGGCGGCATAGGGTGGCGCTCCAACGGTGAGTTGCAGAATGTACCGCTGTTGCGCCAGTTTGCTGTCGCGGTTTGCCGTATTGTTTAGGTAAAACACCATCGGCATCGCAAATACGGCAGACCGCACTGGCAAACTGCAGCAACAGTGGGAATTTTTACAGCTTACCGGCAGAGCGCCACTCTATGCCGGCAAATCTTGCGGAAAATTTTGCCGGAGAATTTTACCGCAAAATTTAGGACAAGGCCCCCGAGTGCGTTTTTAGATTATAGCATCTCTCGCGTCATATCAAGCGGACTGGAATACATTGAACAAATACATCAGTGAGGATCTTCTCTGACTTTGTGGGAACCCCTACTGGAAACTGTCATATACAATTACACGTCCTTTTAGATGTGTGATTATACGTCTGTCTCCATCATATTAAGGAGGCTCGCGCTAATTTTAACAAAACGACGAGATTGCTTAAAAGTTACTTATATTAATAGATAAACTAATGAGGAATCATAATTCATCAAGAAATGTGGGGGTTGGCGATGAAAATCACGAGTAAACCCGTTTGGCAGAAAAAATCCTTACACACGTAATCTTATGGGATGAACACGTTAAAACGAGCTGGTGCGACAACTAAACGACCAAAATCGACATTCATGGAATAATTTGACGCTATTTTGCATCACGCGTTTAATGGTGTGAAAAAATTAACACGTTGGCGATCTAAATTTTGAGTAAATTGAGTTCAAAGTGAGTTTCGAGCGTGGAGCAGCGCCGCATTGCACAGCTTGCACTGTGAGTATACCTATATGTAGCGTCAGGATTGTAACGGAAAATAGAATGGCCTGACTACCTGCGCGTAGGGCCCCGCGCTCGGTACGGCACCACGCCTGCGAGCCTCCTTAAAGTTGTAAGGAAGGATATGGGTATGACAGTGAGAAGGTGGTTAGGCAAAGACGTGAAATTAGATATGGACAGACGGGTCAGAGAATAGCCCACTTCCATCTAATGAAATTCCACGTCCATTTTCACTTCCGATTAGATGTGAAGTTACATGAGCCAAACTCAAAATTGAAGAAACTATTCGGGAGAACGTAATTGAGAGTGATACCAGCGGGTGGTTCTAGAGGAGGGAGGATCATGCCCTACTGGTAATAGGTGACCGTCAGAGCGGCCATGAAATTCTTTAGAAAAGATTGGTCCCATCAATGGCCGCTCCGACGGCCACCGCACGCACGCAATATGGCCGCCGTAGAGGATTAATGGAATGGAACAAATACCACTCGTCGATCATGGAGTGATTGGCGAGACGTGAATGATATTTCGATTCCGTTGGAATGCTCTTTTTGGAAAGAGAATCACTCTTCGAAATTCGTAGAAAATTTTGAGAATTCATACTGTCTATCATTATCCTGGTTATGATCCAGAAAATTCGAGAAATTCCTGCGATATTCTAGGCATTACATTTACCATATCCCTTTTGTTGCGGAGTGACAACTATTTTCAAGAAGTTTCGGAGAGATTTGAGAATTCATTATCTACATATTCATCCTGTCAAAGTCCGAGAAAATTCCGAAAGATCCCGCAGTGGCAGGGATATGTTATTTCGGCAAAGTGCCGGAGGATTATAGAATTTTTCGAAAAATCTTAGGGATTTATCTCTCATATGTTTATCCTGGTGCCGAAAATTTCTGAGAAGTGTAAGGAATTCATTTTTTATATTTTCATTTCGGTGCGAGAATTTCCTCGAATCCTTGAAAAAAATTGAGAGGCCGATTTCATACATTCTCATTCCGGTGATACGCGGGAAGAGCTTGAGACTCTTGCTCAGTCATAAGCCGCTACAGATCATCCTCAACCGAGGTTTACTCGTCCCAACTGCACTAGGGGCCCTACGTAGGATCGGTTATTTATTATATTTGTACTCACCATATCAGCTTTGCCTTGTGACTGCTGTTTGACCTGGATATTGTTGGCCCGGTGTACACGCTTCTGCTACGCCGTGATTCTGTGTCCTCTTCATCTTCTAAAAATATTTGGTCTACGCGTGCGCCACAGAATCGCATCGGCTCATGCTTCATGTTATTCACCCAAAAAGAGCCGTCCTGCTTTAGTCAGGGTGCCGCGTCCGATGAGAACCGGGATAAACTATTTCGGATCTTTGAGCACACGCCCGAGCTAAGTAGGCGGGCTGGCCTCGAGAAAACAGACGCGATCCCCACGTAGTCCCGTCCGCGTAGACCTTTCTGTTCGTCTGTCGCGTACAGCTGTATCTCACGAAATACTGGGTCAAAAGTGCCCTCCTCAAATTTATTATAATCTAGAAATAGAATGATGGAAGTGACAGGAACGTGGGCATGTTTTGACAGTGACTTCTATAGGTGGGCTCGGTTTGAATTTCTGTATGACGGACAAACAAAATGTCTGCGCAGACCGGACGAACGGTCACGTTGATCAGCCACATCGCGCCTGTTTCTTCGAGGCGAACGGGCCTACTCAGCTCGGTCGAACGCCCGAGGAATCAAGTAAGTTTATCTCGGGTTTATTCGGACGCGGCGCTCCGACTAAAGTGGGGCGGTTTCCTTCGCATAAATAGCGTGCGGCATGAGCCGATGCAATCCTGTGGCGCACGCGCGGACTAATGATTCTCCAGGTGATCAACAATACCCAGACCAGCAGTGACGCAGGAGCGTACACTGGGCCTACGATTTCCCGGTTGAGCAGCAAGTACAAGAGAAGACTGATATGGTGAGTACGAGTATAATCAATCATCGAACCTACGAATTTCCCCTGTAGCGGTTGAGGCGAGTAATCCTCATTTGAGGATGATTCATAGCAGCTTATGATGAAGCAAGAATCTCAAGGATTCCCCGCGTTTCGCCGAGATGAAAATGTAGACCATTGACTTCTTAATCTTTTTCAAGAGTCCGAGGATCCCCCCGCGACAGGATGAGGATATGAAAAATGGATTTCTTAAACTTTTTGAAAATTCTCGGAATCTTCCTGACCTCCACCAGGATGAATATGTAAAGAAAAATCACCAAGACTTTGCAGAAATCTACAGGAATCTCGGGTACTTTGCCAAAATAATAATATAAGAACAGAATGCTTGAAACTGTGGGATCTCACGAAATTTTCTAGCACTTCACTAAACTGAAAGTATGAATAATGAACTTTCAAACCTTTCCAAAACATCTTGGAAATTCCTCTCACGCCGCAGAAATAGAGATATGAGAGATACGATATCTGAAATATTGCATGAATTCCTCAAATTTTCTGGCACTCAACCGAAATAACAATATTAGAAAATGGATTTTCCAATCGCCAATCAATTTTCGATTGACGAAGCGTATCTCTCCTATTCCATAGATTCTTCACGGTGGCCATATGGCGTGGCGGCCACCTACAGGGCCGATTTCTTCCAAAGAATTCCATGTTCGCTCTCGCGGTCGTTCATTCCCAGTAGGGCGTGCTCGATCCTCTCTTTGAATCATACCACTGAAATCACTTTCAATTACATTCTACCAAATAGGTTCTTAATATTTCGACGTTGGCACATATAATTCCACATCGTTTTGGACGTCAAAGATGGATGTATATTTACACGTCCGAAAGTGCATGGAATTCGATGAGACGAAAATGGTCTATTCTCTGACCCTTTTTTCCAAATATAATTCCACGTCTCCGCCTATTCACTTTCCCACTGTCATATTCATATCACTTTTCAGGAGCTGAATATGGTAAGAATGAACGTGTCATTACACATGTAGATGGACGTGTAATTGTATATCACAGTTTTCAGCAGGGACAGCTTGTGACTGATTGCTTTGTATATATGGAGGATATAAATCTGATATTTTATTCTTGAATTTTCAGGGGTTTCATCCCCTTGTTAGGGGTAGTTTGGATCCATTGGTTGGTTTGGAAGAATCTCAGGGGAGCTCACGGTGCTTCTAAGGCCATTTCGCCATAGAAACCTCATCGAAAACTCATTTACAATAATCAAACTGATCATAAAGTAAGTGGCCCATATATGTGCCAGGCCGATAGTCTAAAGGTTAATGGAAATATATATGAGTCATTCTGGAGCAAGCTGGACAAAACCGTCACCAGGGGGGTCTGGGAAAAATCCGCAAAAATTTTTTTGCATTAGTACTATGTTAAAATAGTACCAAAAAATTTTTTTCAGATTTTTTCGGCCCCCCCTGTGGGCCCCAGGGCCCATGAAAGGGCCATTTTAGGCCCTTTTTTAGCCTATTTTAAGAAAATCATAGTTCCAACGCAATTCAATATTTTTCAACGTACTTGGGCGCGTTTTTCTCGTCAAGACTAGTACTTTTGAAAAAAAAATTGTCCAAGGCCACTCAGTGAGCCTGACGGCTTCTGCAAGCTAATTTTCGAGAGCAAATTTTAGCGATTTTTGGGTCTGCTTCAAAGCGATCTAGCTCCTACTAGACATGTGATAATCGACTTTTGCAGGTGATCATTTTAAAGGTCTTGGAAAAACCTACAATTTGACCACCTGCAGAAGTCGATTATCGTACTTTTCATAGGAGCTATAGCCGATACAAGTTGAGCTATTTACAAAAAAGTCGAAAATTCAGGACTCGATTCCAAAAATATATCTTAATTTTTTTTCACCAAACTTGTGCGAAAATGTTCTTTCAGACATCTACTTTCAGTGAAAAAATTTGGCGGAGGTTATTTTTTTTTATTTTTTTGCCGAGCGTTACAAAATGCCGCATTTCGTGGTTTTAGCAAAAACGGCATCCTTAACCACGGTAACATACGCTCCCATCTGGACTGATGCGCACCAATCTGTGTGAAAGTACTCCCCAAAGTACCCCCAAGTACGCGTGAGAAGTTGCGGGGACGTGCCTCCAGCCAGGAGCGAGCTGTAGGTTCTCTTTACCGTGTCAAAAATAGGCATTATTTTGGTTATTCGAGCGTAAGCGACCGAGAGCATGATTTTACTTGTTCTGGCTTGCAAATGAGATAATGGGCTAGAATGAGGATCCAAACATACTTTTCCGACTCAAAATAACCATCTGAACACAATTCCGAGGTCAGTTTAGCTCTAGAATGTCGTATCGTACTTCAACTGTGTCAGAACCCGTCGACAGAATCTAAGTTCTTAAGGGGCAGAGGGACGCATATTTAGAGCAGAACTGACCTCGGCATTGTGTTCAGATGGTCATTTTGAGTCGGAAAAGTATGTTTGGATCCTCATTCTAGCCCATTATCTCATTTGCAAGCCAGAACAAGTAAAATCATGCTCTCGGTCGCTTACGCTCGAATAACCAAAATAATGCCTATTTTTGACACGGTAAAGAGAACCTACAGCTCGCTCCTGGCTGGAGGCACGTCCCCGCAACTTCTCACACGTACTTGGGGGTACTTTGGGGAGTACTTTCACACAGATTGGTGCACATCAGTCCAGATGGGAGCGTATGTGACCGTGGTCAAAGATGCCGTTTTTGCTAAAACCACGAAATGCGGCATTTTGTAACGCTCGGCAAAAAAAATCAAAAAAAAATAACCTCCGCCAAATTTTTTTTACTGAAAGTAGATGTCTGGAAGAACATTTTCGCACAAGTTTGGTGAAAAAAAATTAAGATATATTTTTGGAATTGAGTCCTGAATTTTCGACTTTTTCGTAAATAGCTCAACTTGTATCGGCTATAGCTCCTATGAAAAGTACGATAATCGACTTTTGCAAGTGGTCAAATTGTAGGTTTTTCCAAGACCTTCAAAATGACCACCGGCAAAAGTCGATTATCACATGTCTAGTAGGAGCTAGATCGCTTTGAAGCAGACCCAAAAATCGCTAAAATTTGCTCTCGAAAATTAGCTTGCAGAAGCCGTCAGGCTCACTGAGTGGCCTTGGACAATTTTTTTTTCAAAAGTACTAGTCTTGACGAGGAAAATGCGCCCAAGTACGTTGAAAAATATTGAATTGCGTTGGAACTATGATTTTCTTAGAATAGGCTAAAAAAGGGCCTAAAATGGCCCTTTCATGGGCCCTGGGGCCCACAGGGGGGGCCGAAAAAATCTGAAAAAAATTTTTTGGTACTATTTTAACATAGTACTAATGGAAAAAAATTTTTGCGGATTTTTCCCAGACCCCCCTGGTGACGGTTTTGTCCAGCTTGCTCCAGAATGACTCATATATTGAAGATAAGATATTATATACAAATGGTCATGAAAGATAAATATGTCTGAGGAATCTGATATTCATTACTGATGTGTGTATTACAAATGCGGTCTAGCCCCATGAACGGTTGATACTGGTTACAATACTGCTTTGCATTACTCTGGTGCCGCGGAGGAGCTCCCTCCGGGCCAAACGCGGGGGTCTGACCAGTGTGTCGAGTTTGACTCCTGGAGCTCCCAGGAAGCCGACGTGTCTGATTCTACTGCCACGGAGGAGCTCCCTCCGGGCCACAAATGGTTGTGACGGTGTCGCGGTCAACTACGACTCTCAGCGCTCCGGAGAAGTCGTCTACTAGATGGTCTCATCTGTCTTAGAGCTCCTAAGACAGAGAGGAGTTGCCAGCTGCTAGACTCTAGAGCCATCTCTTGGTCCAGAGCTCCTGGTACCAAGAGAGGCGCGTGAGTCCGCTGCTCGGTGCAGACTGATTTGTTCGAAGCCGTCGTCGGGTGGATATCAATGCTGGCAGGTGCTTCGCTTGCGAACGGTGTATTAGAGACAGCAATCTGGCGGCGAGAGGTCGAATTACGCTGTCTGCTCGATGCATTGCGCGGGTACCGGAGCTATACTGGTATCATAGCGAAGGGGCCCGTCGCAGCTATGAGATTGCATTTTGCTGATTGTTGAGAGTATGTCCTACTGAATTCACATCTTCCTTCCTGACAATCAAGGGATCAGTATTCGTAGATTCGTTAGTAGCTTCCTCCGAAGCTAATGGCTATCCATCTCGATGACTCGCATTTGATCCTTCTGGTTATTCTAAATGGGAAACTAACTCGAGCATCATACTAATAATTCTTGAAAGCAAATTCTTTTCCATGACCAGATTCATCATATCTGATTTTTTTGTACTCATTCTACAAGAGTTCTATCTCACTCCCTCCCAATTGAAGAATGAATTCTCGTGGATTCATTAGTAGCTCCCTCCGAAGCTACTGCTTTTTTGTTCTAGCAGAGACTCACAATGAAGAGCAAAACAATCATTCTAAATGGATTCTATTCGATTATTAGATCCATATTTCAATTTGAAATCAAATAGTCCAGTTTAGCTTTTTATATGCCTAAAAACAGAAACTCATCTATCAGTTCATTGGAAATTGTAAACCATTTTCATTTTAAATCCCATCCTTGAGAGAGAGAGAGAGAGAGAGAGAGTTCACTCTTCATTAATGATAACATTCCTTGTCACGTTGATTCGTGTTTTGATTCTTCGAGCTTCGGTCTATATTATTGACTTCAGATATAAGTCGAATCTTACCTTGTATATGAGGATGGCATGCACCGATGTTTCTGTGTACAGTCTGGCAATCGTACTGGAACCGAGTGTCTGTTCCATGTGATGAGCAATTAGTTCCTGCTCTTTGTCCCGTTCTGGTACTATAGCGGTGATGAATATCGGACTCACAAACATTGTTGTTGTTGACTCGTTGAACTCGTGCTGAATCGTTCTGCGGCCTACGTTCAAATTTAGACATTTCAGATGGGTTCGTTTGACTCGTTTGAGATTCGTGATTTGTATATTTGCTGTTTCCAGAGAATACATTTCTAATAGCTTGATGTGTTATTTTTTTTTGAAACTTAAGTTTTATATTCAACCTTACTTCATTTCAACCTTAGTTCTCCAATTTCTGCATCACCTTCAGACTTTCCAGAATATTTCCATTTGAATCTCTAGAGATTTCAAGAGTTTGTATGTGAACATCCAAAATACTCTCGAAATCGTTTGAGATTCCAATCGATCCATTCTGATAAGGAATCGAAGAGATTGTTCTTGGGGAGGGGGGGATCTTCGTCTTAGCTCCAATGCTTGCGTTTGACGTCGAACACTCCATTGGTTTCGAGTTGATTTGTAGCATCTTGAGGAAAAGAATTCCTGATTCGATCCCTCCTTGGGTTTCCTGTGAAATCGTTTCTTTTCATAAGATTCGTTTGTCTCGAATGATCATTCAAATCAGACACAACATGATAGAGTAATGAAAACAGATCTCCATCTTTACGGTTTTTGAATCGTTGGATTAGTTACTATCCATAAGGAAAGATTTGAGCCGTTCGAAAAGATGAAGTATTCTTTTCTTTAATTTCATTCGATTCTTATATTCTCATAACTATTCATGGAATCTAGATTCAACTTTCCTCCTTTGAATTCTTGCATTCCGCTCAAATTCTCTCCGGAATCTTGAGTCCTAGTGATTCTATAATAATATGCTCAATATATTCAATACTATGCTCCAATTCTACATGATTATGACTCTAATTTCATCATGTCTTCGGATTCATAGAGTTTTAATAGATTATATGTGATTTGGAGAATCGTCATCAATAATATCCATCAAATCACAACTTCGTTGTTCAGATTCGGAAAAATCATAGTCTCGAAGAATTTGTATTCCCTTTCAATATGAATTTTTGATGTGAGTAAAACCTCCCTCGATTTCTCAGTGGGAACTGACTCCAAAATTTCTTTGACTCGCGAATCGTATCCAAATCTTTCACGTTATTTACCTGTTCAGCTGGAGTCGTACAAGTTGTTTGAATCGTTGGAGAATCTTGAGTCATACTTGTACTTAGTTCCATCGTTGAAGCATCTTGAGTCAAATTCGTACTTGGTTGAATCGTTGAAGAATCTCAAGTCATACAAGTGGTTAAGATTGGCGTTGATTTTTTCATTGTCCTCGAGTTGGGTAACTTAGATGGAATTGTAGAATCGTCTCCTTGAATCTTGGTCCTCGTTGTTCGCGTTATAAAATATTCATGACTCATTATCTGGACTTTGATTCGTGTCAAGTCTGACTATTTAGATTCGTCTCCGTGAGTTTATTCGTAACTATTTCAAGAAACTCAGAAATTCTTCACAATTCTAAAGCTTACAGAATTTATCTGATCAGCTAGATTCAACTAGAAATTCTTCACGGCCACAACCATATCAACAGTAAGATGGAGAAAGAGGAAGTTCAACATAAATTTCAATTCTTTTAAAGAGAAGAAGAGAATTCTCTTCTCAAGAGAATCCTTTTTGGAATTCGTTAACATTCATTGATTCGATTTCATTGACTTCTACCGGATCTAGACTAACTCCTAATAAACTACATGTTTGTTCTGATTCATCTGCTCCACCTTCGAATCGTTGATCGATTTTATCAGCCATCTGAACTCGGATATGGAACAGGATTAAAATTATTCGTGGATAATCTTTCAAGATTCTTACGCTTTCTAGATTCTTCCTTTTTGATTCTCATACCAGATTTTATTTTGATAATGTTTCATACTTCCGAGTAAACTGAAATCGCACTGCTATTTTCAGATGAACAAAACAGCAGAAGTTGTTAACTCATCTGCTGCATAGGCACTCATGCATATGCACACCGCTTTCTGAAGATGATACAAAGAACTGCTGTGATAGAATCCAGATTTGAGATGTACATGCACACATGAGCAGTGCAGCCAAATTCATCTCCAACTCCCAAATCAAATACAAATATTCACCGAACACAAGTTTCAATTCGTATTTGATGCCCAGTATCCAAATCCATTTCGCAAACAGGGAATCATATTCTGAATTTGACCATGAAAAATTCTTCAAAATTCAATATATTATTTGGATTTAGCTCAAACCCTGTTGATTCGTGGATTCTCGGTCCGTAGACTTTTGAATCGTTGAACCGGTTACATGAAAACACGAACATCGATGCATCATATCTCCCCCTAATATACAGTAGTAAGAATGAGATTCCTCTGAATTCTCCTGAATATCTCTGAATTCCCTTGAACTCCCCTGAATTCCCTTGACTGCCTTGAATGCCCAGGAGGGCTCCTGAGGGCCCCGAGTACCTCTGACCAATTAACCTGAATTACGTTTCGTATTTATCTAGGGGTTGAGTGATTCCCCTGAGATTCCCTGAAGGCCTGTGAGGGCCCCTAATCTTTTCTGAGCCCCTGCAGGTCCGTCAGTCTTCCCAATTTCCCTTTGCAGCTTCCGAGAAATTCCTTCCCCCCCCCCCCCCATCATCATTTTCCATCAGATTATTCAATTATCACAACATTTAAAGTGAGCTTGAGTTACGAAGAAGACGGGAACATCTTCTTTGTTCTTCCAAAGAAATATAATTTAGAAGAATTTTACAGTATATGGGGCGATTCAAGTCAACTGTCATAGCCTGCTTTTTAGAGGGTAAAACGTGTACTTTTGAGCCATCAGGAGAGGCCGTAGACCCCACGTAGAAAAAAATCAATGATATCATTTCCGACGTATTTTTGCCTCAGCTTTCCGATGACGAGGTTCGTTTCCCGGATTTGTGTAGCCATAACCTCAAAAACTAGCAATCAAGTTTTGAAATGGCAATAACTCATAATCACTCCTTTTTCTAGGTTTTTCATATTTTCAATCGAGAGATCAGGAAATTTTACGTCGAAATAGCTTTCCAAAAAAGTAGGGCTCTTTCGATATCGACGAGAAATAGAGCAATAATGGAAGTACGATCGGTCATTCACCTGCTGTTCACCTTCCGCGGGCGTTCTAAGCCGTTCAATTTGGCGCAGGGAGAAAATCGATCAATTCATTATCGACGTATTTTCATCGCATTTTTTCGATGGAGAACTCCGTTTTTCCAATTTGGTTCAACATAACCTCTAAAAACGGAGATCATGCATCGAAAATGTTTAAACTCAGACTAACTTATTTTTTCTTCTGCTCGATGGCTTCATCTGGGAGAGTAGACTGTTCTCAATGTGATTGATGATACTTGATGTGATTAACAATCTCGTGATAAAATAGAGTCCAAGAGACTGGTTTCCCGCTTCTACGAGGAGCAAAGCCGTAAATAACTGTGTCCTCGGCGTTCACGTGACTTTAGTAGTGCTTTTCTTCTTTAAAGTCTCATTTTTCGTGAGAATAGTCGGAAAACCAATCGTGTAACTTTATTTCATCATGAACATGGATTAAAAATCCCAAATAATGTCATCGAAAAGACGAAAAAGAGGTTGAATTGAGTCAAGACACTTTCGATGCATGATTCCTATTTTTTGAGGTTATGTTGAACTAAATTGGAAAAACGAAAATACCCATCGAAAAGATGAAATGAAAATACGTCGATAATGACTTGATTGATTTTTTCCCTGCGTCAAGTTGAACGGCCCAGAACGCCCGCGAAAGCTGAACAGTACGTCAATAACCATTTGTACTTTTATCATAGCCTTATTTCTCATAAACATCGAAAAACCCCTATTTTTTCGAGAGCTATTACGACGTAAAATTTCCTGATCTTTCGATTGAAACTGTCAAAAAACCTAAAAAGGGATAATTTTGGGTTATTGCCATTTCAAAACTTGATAACTAGTTCTTGAGGTTATGGCTACTTGAATCCGGAAAACGAACCTTGCCATCAGAAAGCTGAGGCAAAAATACGTCGGAAATAATGTCATTAATTTATTTCTGAGTGGGGGTCTACGGCCTCTCCTGATGGCTCAAAAGTACACGTTTCACCTTCCAAAAAGCAGAGTAGGACAGTTGACGTGAATTGCCCCATATCCGAGAATCATAAAACCAATAACCAATATCTTTGGTGACGGAACACTCTTGCACAACATGAACTTTATCTTCCAAAATCAATTTCTCAATTTCCATCTTTTCACCACCTAACAATTTCAATTCATCTACAGCCTTCACTTTCACATGTACGTTGAACCTGTAAAGACCATTCAATGAAATCAATTTCGAAACGATTCTTTTCACTCTCATCTGATTGATCAGAAAATAAACCATCCTCTTGTCACTCACCGCAAACTTCTGACTCTACTCCACGATCATACGATTCAATGTGACCGTTTCAACTTTCACAACAATAACATCAAGTTTGTGACGTATATTCGTAATTGCACCCAAAATTCCATTTTCATCCTTCTCATCTTCTTGAACGAATTGATCCTTGAGATAACCTCCTATCTCTGGAAAATCGGCGAGACTTATGTAAAAATCATGTCATATAGTCGAAACATCACCAATTCAACTCAGTTATTGTTCCTTTTTTCGATATCATCAAATTGTATTTTGTTGCATATCCCAACGTCGTATTCGCGATTTTCTTGTTCAATTTGATGATATTTTCGTTATGAGATGACAGAACAACTCTATTCGTAGAAATATCTCCATTCATGTCTTTGAGTATGGTTCTCCATACATCATTACTCATACACGTATACTCAATTTGATATGATAATGAATTTCTCAATATTATTCTCAATTTCGTTTGAAGTTGACCATTGTGTATGTACCTCATCCATTTTTATGTTGTTATGTATTTCCTCATATCATCATTGAGAATACTGCATTGTATCTTACTCCATACTTGATTACTCAACAGCACTGTCATCGCACTTTTTCTCGAACTCGGACTTGCGAAATACTTCGTCAACATACGCAACTATATGTCTGTAATATCAATGTCATCAACATCTCTAATCATAGAGATACATATCAGTGAACTGAATTACTAACGTTGTTTCATCTCCAATTTTGACTCTATTCTTCGAATAATCGTTATTCGCCATATCAATTCCCTTCAATTTTTCGAGTGCTGGTTCATCATTACGAGTCCGGGGATCGCTCACATTCACTGTGAGCTTCCAAAAAATACTCTCTGTTTCATGCAATGCTATTATTCCATCCAAACACTCAATTTCTGTAGATCCTTCTGATTATTTTGAGCATTTTCCGTATTTTTCTTCAACTTTTTCTCTCCATTTGTTCGTTCAACCACCACAAGATTACCTGGTTTCTCAGTTTATATACTTGTACTGTCTCTTGTACTCCGGATTCCACTCCATCTTAACGAAATTTGAGAACAATAGACTTGAGTGTCATATTATAGATGACAAAAATATCAAACTTCAGGTATTCCATCCCAAACAACATTTTCGATCTCATCTGAACCATCAAATCTATTTTC
Source organism: Eretmocerus hayati (assembly GCA_029851415.1). NCBI lineage: Eukaryota > Metazoa > Arthropoda > Insecta > Hymenoptera > Aphelinidae > Eretmocerus > Eretmocerus hayati. Next base: position 50,598,474 of record CM056743.1, read on the forward strand.
AATGAACGAATCCTTCGTATCTCTTTACCGAGAGAGAGAGAGTAACGTAAAGCTGTCATGGGAGAAAAGCGGCCGTTTTGTATAAATACCAACCTTATCTGAACTTTGAAGTTGAGACTTATTAATCGTCATTGCGAATACCCAGACCACAGGGAACTATTTCCTGTGAACTAAAAATGGCAGGAAAGACTCACCCTTGGTTAGTGTTATCTTCGGTATGAAAATATTCTCCCCATATTCTCCCCAGTTATAACTTCCGCTTCAATATTATGCTTGTACAATCTCCTAATCTTCAATAGGATCCCATTACAAAAATCCTCTGCCACGCTCAGATTCCAAGTCATCAGGTTCCGAATCAACATCGCAATAGCATTTACTTTCAAATCAAGTTTATGTGGATTTAAACCATCTCTAATCTTAAATATATGATGGGAGGAACGGCCGAATTGCGAGTCATTCCTTATCGAAGCAAGATTTTTTGACAGAGCTTCCGTCACTCTGATTGTCTGGGGAACATACATCTTCTATAGAGCCACAGAGCCATCGGGAAAATATCAAGAACCCAACTTCAATATCATTATTAGTCTCGAATGCAGAGCTGATGATAGTTCCCATCCTTGTCTCTACACCGTACTGAATTATTTAGACTGTGAAAAACATATGGCCCAATCCATGTAAGATCAGGCAGCGAAAAAAGTTGAGGTCACGGATATTTCTGCCGATGAAGTATATCATTCTTGAGACGAGATGATGAGACACGTATTTTTTTGTTTCGCCTAAATCGATTTCCTGTGGAGCTACGCGAATTCGGAGATCGGGAGCTGCAAAATCAATTTCAGAAAAACTGACACTTTGAAATCAGTAAAGATGCAATAATTCCTATGCGACTTTGAATATTCAGCTGAATCTTGTTGGATATAGTTACTAGGTAGATGTTGCATGCACATTTACACTGATTAGGTTGGAATTGCCATTCGGATCCGAAAAAACTTGTTTTTTACGAGAAATTGAAAAAAATTAATCACTCAAAAATACCATCGTGATTTTCTTTGGTGAATTTTCTGGGGGTATTTGATGACATGATGTTTCAGAGGGTACTCTCCGAGTTGGCGCTAAAAGCTCGAAATGACCAAAAAAAAATATCTTCCGGGGAAAAATTTTTTATTGTGTCAATTAGGTTCTGGCATCTTCAAATAATGAATATTCGCTGAAAAGTAGTACCTACAGAGTACAGCACCTGCAAATATCTACAGAGACTCATTTCCTCCAACTTATCTTGCACAGGAAGTAAGCACAGTGGTCAAGCTTGTTGAAAAGACTATATGAGCAAAAATGCTTTCAGTCTAATTTTCTCTACGTCTACGTATTTCCAGTAAGTGTTATCCACCACTGGCAGTGATATGAGACTGAAAACATTTTTGCTCATATAGCTTTTCAACAAGCTTGACCACTGTGCTTACTTCCTGTGCAAGATAAGTTGGAGGAAATGCGTCGCTGTAGATATTTGCAGGTGCTGTACTCTGTAGGTACTACTTTTCAGCCAATATTCATTATTTGAAGGATGCCAGAACCTATTTGAGACAAGAAAAATTTTTTTTTCCAAAAAATATTTTTTTTTGGTCATCTGGAGCTTTAAGCGCCGACTCTGAGAGTACCCTCTAAAACATCATGTCATCAAATACCCCCAGAAAATTCATCAAATAAATTCACGATGGTATTTTTGAGTAATTAATTTTTTTCAATTTCTCGTAAAAAACGAGTTTTTTCGGATCCGAATGGCAATTCCAACCTACTTAGTGTAAATTTGCATGCAACATCTACCTAGTAACTATATCCAACAAGATTCAGCTGAATATTCAAAGTCGCATAGGAATTATTGCATCTTTACTGATTTCAAAGTGTCAGTTTCTCTAAAATTGATTTTGCAGCTCCCGATCTCCAAATTCGCGTAGCTCTGACAGGAAATCGATTTAGGCGAAACAAAAAAATACGTGTCTCATCATATCGTCTCAAGAATGATATACTTCATCGTCAGAAATATCCGTGACCCCAACTGTTTTCGTCGCCTCATCTTACATGGATTCGGCCATATGTGATATTAAGTGTGTGTTTCGCCCTGGTCTCTCTCTTGGGCTCGTCAGTGAGACGAAGAGAAACCTGTCTCAGACACTATTGTAAATTGGGTGGATTGACACCAGGTTAAAGAAGGATTAACATTGAAATTTTAGTAAAACAACCACGAATTATGAAAATTATAATTCTCATCATTCCACGAAACCACATGAGGCCGTATAAAGTCGTTTACCACGCGAAGCTTAACCTCTGTTTCGTGTCTTCGTCACTAGATGGCAACCTTAATCCATGGTTGTTCTACAAAAATTTCAATGTTAATCCTTATTTAACCTGATGTCAATCCACCCAATTTACAATAAAGTCTAAGACAGGTCTCTCTTCGTCTCACTGACCAGCCCGAGAAAGAGACACCGGGCAAAACACACACTTGATATCACTTATGTTTTTCACAGTCTAAATGATTCAGTACGGTGTAGAGACAAGGATGGAAACCATCATCAGCTCTGCATTCGAGACTAATAATGATATTGAAGTTGGGTTCTTGATATCTCCCCGATGGCTCTCTGGCTCTATAGGGGATGTATGTTCCCCAGACAATCAAAGTGACGGAAGCCCTCTCCAGAAATCTTGCTTCGATAAGGAATGCCTCGCAATTCGGCCGTTCCTCCCATCATATATTGAAACATAGCGAGGGTATAATTTTCATCATCTCTTATTTTATTCAGAAACTCGGTTAGATATTTCAGATGTGTGTGCTCCTCAGTTTGATCTGCACCTTTGTGAGTCGCATAATCAACGTTTAGTAAGAGGATGTAGGACCATCGAACATTTTCTGGATTTTCTTGTTCAATAGGGAACTGACACGATTCCAGGAAATGTTATATTTTGAGAGTTCGTGGCGAGATAGATATACGAATAAAGTTGGAAATGTCTACGACGCCTTTATGGTTTTTAATTCATCATTGAAGTTATGACAATTCGAATCGGCGCCATCCAATATGGCGGCGGCTGCACATGTTAGCCGCTAAATTCCCGCACTGTTGTGATGTCATTTTTCATCGGAAATTCTCATCTGAATCACAATCAAGAGCTTATTTTACTTAAATAGTAGTACTTCACCATGTGAAAACGCAGGTTTGCCTCAGAATCATCGTTGAAAACATTCTGAAGTCACGTGACTCATGTGCAGTCGCCGCCATATTGAATGGCGCCAATTGAAAACCTGAAAAACTTCAGACTTGAATTCGAGTCACTTCGACAACTGAAAATTCCCGAATTTCCACATATCGTGTCTATTTTAAAACAAGAACTCCCATAATATGATCATTTTTGAATGGTTTTCGTAGTCATGTCAGTTCTCTATTCTATGATATTTCTTCATAAGATGACGGAACGACTCTATTTGTAGAAATATCTTCATTGATGTCTTTGATTAAGGTTCTGCGTAAATCATAACTTTTCCGCTCTGGTCTCACTTTCACTTCATCAATTCTACCCTTACCTCCACCAGAAGGATGTTGGAAAAATCAGTGTCCTTAGATCTCAGATTCTTAGTCAGCTTCATCACATCAAACAATGGCCATGAGGCTGACGTTGTGATAGTTTCCTGGATTATAGAATGTCTATTCCTATTGGTCAAAACTGGCAGGATCTGTGTGGAATCCCCCCCCCCCCCTGAAAGCACCAATTTTCAACCAGAGGGTGTCATTGAAAAAAACGTCACGGAGTGTTCTATCGACCACCTCTAAAGCTTTTTTGGAAATCATTGATGCTTCATCCCAGATGATAACACCTGCTTTCCTCAAGTTCTTGTCATAAGCATCAGATTTCAAGAAAATGCTTCCAATACTTTCTAGATGCAAGGGTAGTCTGAAGTATCTATGACTTGTCATTTCTTGTGGGAAAAAGAATCGACGCAATACCTGTCCACGCCATTGACACAACTTTCTTCTTTTGGGACAGGAAGTAATAAATGAGAGCCCCTTACAACGAGTTTTCCCACAATCTCCAAGACCATCAATGAAATTGACTAGATTTTCATTACTTCTTAAGTTGCTATGGACGGATTATTGATTCTTCACTTCTTCGAATCAATAATCAGGGGTAGCCTCTAGTGTGTGTGTGTGTGTATATGTGTATATATATATTAGAGGATATCTCTGAAACTTTTGATTTTCGGCCTCAAAAAGTGTCACAGCGGTAGAAATCGAGATATACGGCTAGAGCCTGTTATTGAGCAAACACAATGGTTCAAGTATGAAGGTTGTACGCAATCGAGTGTTAGAATATAGCAGCGAAAGTCAGAATTGGAATATGAGTCATTTCGGAGCATTTCGGCCAGAGGCGTCACCAGGGGGGTCTGGGAAAAATCCCAAAAGATTTTTCTCCATCAATGCTATGTTTTAAAGGTACAAAATAATTTTTTTGGGATTTTTCCGAAGCCCTCCACGGACCCTAGGGCCCACAGAAGGTCTATTTTAGGCCCTTTTTTGGCCTATTCCTGGAAAATCATAGCTCCGGCTAGACTCAATATTTTTTCGCGTACTTGGGCGCATTTTCTTTGTGAAGACTAGCACTTTTGAAAAAAAAAATAGTCCGGAATCAATCATGCAGCCTAGTAACTTCTAGGAGCTATTTGCTGAGAGCAGATTTTAGCGATTTCTGGGCCTGCTTGAAGCGATCTAGCTCCTACTAGACATGTGATAATCGACTCCTGCAGGTGGCCATTTTGAAGGTCTTAAAAAAGCCTACAATTTGACCACCTGCAGAAGTCGATTATCGTTCTTTTTACAGGAGCTATAGCCGACACAAGTTGAGTAGTTTTGTAAAAACGCCAAACTTTAAGCTCAATTTACAAAAATCGTTTTTTTTTATTCGACCCCAAACCTGTGCGAATCATCGCACAGGTTTGGGGTCGAATAAATGCGAAGAATCTCGGTGGAGAAATCATCTCCTGATTTTTGGCGCACGTTCAAAAATACAGTTCTTTGACTTTTTGCCAAAAATGCCGACATAGGCATGGCTCGCATGTGCTTCCATCTTAGTTGTTGTGCATCAATCTGGGTGGAATTACTCCCCCAAGTACCCCCAAATATGTGTAAGAACTTCCGGAGGCGAGCCTCAAGCCAGAAGCGAGCTAGAGGTTCAATCCATCGGGTCCAAAATGGGCATTATTTCGTCTAATTTCGGGCAGGCGAGCGAGGGCTCGATTCCCTGTGTTTCTGCTCACAAACGAGACAAACACGTTTCTGCTCACAAACGACGGCTTCGCCCCCTGCACCCCCACCAGGGGCTGCCGCCCCTGGACCCCGCTCTGCGCCCTCTTCTCCCACCTACCCCGATCGCGATTTGGTTACTAGCGTATGAGGTGACCGACAGAATACTAACTTTCCGCACAAAATTTCGAAAAATATCGTACGCAACTCTGTCGAAAGGTTTCCGCGCTCGGGAAACCTTTACACACGTGCGTAAATTCAACTTTTCGACATCGTTGCGTAATATACTATTTCTCGAAAACATCATCGTGTAAGTGACTGCAACTTTTTTGGGAGGTACCTTATTACACGACGAATATAGTACATTACGCAACAAGTGCGAGAAGGGCGATTTCCGCACAAGTTGCCGATCGAGTGTTTCGCGAGCGTGCGTAAATGTGCTCTTCTGGGTGTGCGTGAAGTTTCAAACTGTGCGTGAATTTTACTTCTCGCACAAGTCGGCAACGAGTGCGGAAACTTCTCGCACGTGTTGCGTATATTATTTTTTGCAATTAGTGCGCAAAGTTGTATCACTGCGGCTACAAAAGCTGTGATCGGGGCAGGGGGGACGGGGTCCGGGGCGGAGCCCCCGACTGAAAAAAAATCCTGAAAATGGTCTAAAAAATTCTTCCTCCCATAAGTATTCCGTAGACACTGCACAATTCCCACCATAGTTGATTTTTGAATAATCAAAAATTGAAGGGTGTACAGATGAATAATTGGATCATTCCAAAAGAATCATTCCCAATAATTGATATTCTTTGGTGAGTTATTAGATGACAAGTCTTTGAATTAGGTTAGTCAGAATTTTTATGATTTCAATGACTTACCTACAAAATTCAAATAACTGAAGACAAGATTAGAGTTCTGAATATTAAACTAAATATCTATTTTCGTTGGTTGAGTATACATCATCATTAGAGCATAAATTCAGAGTTTTCTCTAAGCTGATCAAAACTGAACATCTTTTCGAAAATCAGAATGGAATATAAACTCATCAGTCGTCTCTATCACGGACATTCTTATCAAAAGAATGTGATTAGATGGTGGCGAGAACTGATTAAAACTTGGACTACCTAACTTGGAACGTTTTGGACTGTTCAGTTTCATGGATCGGAAAAGACTCTCGAGATCGTCAAACATCTCACAGATATGCCAAGTGACTTGTGCGAGAATTTACATTTACGCATTGCAATCTGTGCGAGAAATGAATTTCACGCACAGTTCATCGGTGCGTAAATGTGAAACTGTGCGAGAAGTCTTTCCCGCATCACTTCACGCACTGCTGATAATAAAGAGAAGTTAGATTTACGCACAACTTTGCGCACGGAATTGCAAAAAAATCTAATGAGTCCGGTAGGCGCGAGATTGTCAAGAGTAGAGCTAAAAAAATTTTATTCGCGAAAATGAACCAAGATTGGCATTGCTAAGTTAAGTTTAGCCACAATGCATGCAACACTTTCTTCAGAAAACAAGAAAATTGTTCTCAAGACAAAAATATGTGAAATATATCAATAGAAAGTCCTTTCAGATACTTCTATCTTGCACCACCACACCGAGAGACCGATATGGTAGCTGTGACTATATTTTGAAAGTTTTATCAAGTATACGTGATACAGTATCCGTTACCTTCCCGGGCAGTATGCATCAATATTTATATGCATCAAGATCGAAAAAGTTCAATCCTTTTCTTTACAGTAGAGTATGTAATATGTATGTGACTCACATTTTAGACTGGGTGTGAAATTTGTATTGCTATCTCTCAACTTGGAGAACGACTTCTACCCATGGATGTTTGGCGGTTTGGGCTATTGAAAGAATTTCCTCGTTGTTATTTGAGTTGAAAACTGTCCAAGCATGAGATTTCCGGATACCATGTAAAGCGGGAACTCCTAGCCACTCTCTGGTTTTCTGTTTCCGGAACTTGACCAAATCGTTGACTTTGATTTCAAGTAAGACCATTACCGATGTATAGCTTGCAACTTCTACAAGAGAAATTGCATGGTCAATAGCTTCTAAGTGAGATTTTCGAAGATTATGCACAGTTGCATAGTGCTTGACAAATCCTCCAACTCCATCGCATGCTCCTCCTTTTTCATGACTCGTGGCTGAGAAGATCCATGATTTTTTGATTAATGCGTGGAGAAGCTCCCATGCCTGAAAACGATTTTTGAAATGCGCGGAGGCTCTATCAGTATTAATAACAATTTCTTCAACCAACTCAAAGTTTAAGTGATCTTTCAGATAGTCGTGTATTTCATCGTTGGCAAGCAGTGCATGGGACGTATCATGGCTCGTATCGTCACACGCGATCGCAAAACTTGTTTTTGTGCCATTGTTATAGCACACTGCAGTGGAAATAGGGATCTGTTTCGATGTCCAATAAGAGCTCTGAACTGCATCTTCGAGTGGAATGGACAAATTCTCTGCAAAATCACCGTGCAAAACGAGTAATTTCGGATTTCCTTGCGTCATATTCTTGAAATCCTCTATAACTTCTCGTTGAACTTTCTTGATGTAAGAGTGTGAACCTACTTGAGCCCTGATTCGGCGAATTCCTGAACAAATACCAGAATGCTAGTGGATCTTTTTTCCAGCTCACCCTTATTCCATATAGGGATTTCAACATTCTTGGTACTATCCGAATCCAAAATACCAAGTGAATCAAGAGTCACTCCGGAAGATTTAGGACACTGTTCACAGTCTTGGAGTAAACACAACTCACTTGGATTTTGACACATTAATAAATCGATCATCTCCTTTTTCAAAATTTTCAAAGTTATTACGCTTCAAACCCTTCTGTTCACAAAATCGGCAAGGAGATCAAAATTAGCGCAAGATCGCCCAGTCAAATTTGAAAGGAAAATGTATTTGCTCGTCTCTGAAGTATATGATTCTAGAAGTAAAATAACGAGACACGTATTTTTTGTTTGGCCTGAAACCGCTTCTCTTCAGAGATACACGATATTTCAGTTCAGAGAAGTCCAAAAAATTAGTATGACCTCGAAAGGTCGATCAAATTTGAATAACTCGGGAGCACCTTCAACTCATTTGATGAATCTTGATGTATTTGATGAAGTATGAGCTAATGCATGGAAAAAACTAGAACTGGTCAATATTATCACATACATTGTTCAAAAATCGATATCCGATGGAAAATACAAAAAAATTATTTCCCCCAAAAAAAAATCATCGTGTAAGTGGCTGCAACTTGTTTGGGGGGTACCTTATTACACGACGAATGAAATCTAATTGGTCTGGTAGGCGCGAGACAAGAAGCTCGTCGGTCCGCTCGGCGCGGCAAGCGCGCGAAAGAGCTTTTAGCGCGTCGCTACCATTTTTTTTCACACATATTACATTTCAGCCAAAACCCATTCAAGTATGAACATACATAACAGAACAAGAGGTGACTAGAATTCGAGAGAATTTTGGAAGAGTTTCCTAATCTAATCGAATACATGATCAAGGAATCTCGAAAATTGAGACTTGCTGGAGGAATTTATCACCCTCGAGATCCATTTACTAGTCAGTGTATCAAGGATGAAGATAAAGATAAAGCTTCGCAGTATTACTTAGATGATAATTTTGATTGCTCCTGTCAAAGTCCAAATAAATCTCACATAAAAAATGTTCATAAGAACGCAGAGTTGTTAAAATACACTGCACGTGCATTACATGCGCGTGTATTACACGTGCATCCGTGCATTCGAACATTTGTGTATCGCCGCTAGCGCCGCTGTTGGTAAGCCTCGGTATCAGCTGGGCTGGCACGGTGTCCTTGAACCAACTTTAAATGAGTCGGAAGACCACCTCGCCAAATATCTTCTTAAATGGTTGTTCAGGGCTCAAATAACATCTTCCAACTGTTTTTAAAATCGCCTACGTTAGAATTTTCAAATAAAACGACTTTTATGATTTTTTTTGGAAAAATTGTCAAAAAACGACTTTCACGCGCTTTGGTGATGATAAACGCTTAGTTAAATGCTTCAAATTTCACAAAAATTTCGTCACAAAGTGCAGATGGTTCATGACACTCTATCCCAAACGATTCGCAATGTAATACGTAGAGGAAGGGATAGGCTCCGTGAGCTGTGACTAATGCTTGGGTAGAGAGTCAGATATGGCGAATATAGAAAGGTCCACCTATCTTTATTGGGAAATTTGTCGTCTGCTCACGACTCTGTCTTCTTCTTACTCACATTGGTCCTAATAATATGTACACAATGCCTTGGACTCTCGGCAAGGTCCTCATCGCGTAACAAAAGCTCTCACTCCGGTTCTGGAGAGCTTGCAGGTTCGTCATACCTGCTCCACATCTCGCATTTGAGTGGAGGGGGTAGCTCTATCGTAGTTCTAAGATGCCATGTGCTCGCTTTCATGAAGAGAATCGACTCAAATTTTGGGTATTGTGCATGAAAAAGGAGGCGGGAGTGCAGAAGCTGAAAAGAGACATGGAAGACTGCTCCAAAAATGTTCAGCGATTGTCGGTCAGAATGATAGATTGACCTATCTGACTCACCCATGTCTGACATATAGATAAAGGTACTTCATCATTCTGACCGTCAATCGCTGAACATTTTTGGAGCAGTCTTCCATGTCTCTTTTCAGCTTCTGCACTCCCACCTCCTTTTTCATGCACAATACCCAAAGTTTGAGTCGATTCTCTTCATGAAAGCGAGCACATGGCATCTTAGGACTACGATAGAGCTACCCCCTCCACTCAAATGCGAGATGTGGAGCAGGTATGACGAACCTGCAAGCTCTCCAGAACCGGAGTGAGAGCTTTTGTTACGCGATGAGGACCTTGCCGAGAGTCCAAGGCAGTTTGTACATATTATTAGGACCAATGTGAGTAAGAAGAAGACAGAGTCGTGAGCAGACGACAAATTTCCCAATAAAGATAGGTGGACCTTTCTATATTCGCCATATCTGACTCTCTACCCAAGCATTAGTCACAGCTCACGGAGCCTATCCCTTCCTCTACGTATTACATTGCGAATCGTTTGGGATAGAGTGTCATGAACCATCTGCACTTTGTGACGAAATTTTTGTGAAATTTGAAGCATTTAACTAAGCGTTTATCATCACCAAAGCGCGTGAAAGTCGTTTTTTGACAATTTTTCCAAAAAAAATCATAAAAGTCGTTTTATTTGAAAATTCGAACGTAGGCGATTTTGAAAACAGTTGGAAGATGTTATTTGAGCCCTGAACAACCATTTAAGAAAATATTTGGCGAGGTGGTCTTCCGACTCATTTAAAGTTGGTTCAAGGACACCGTGCTGGGGCAAAGCGGGGCAAGCACCAGAACAGAAATTAAACAATTACCTCCTGAAGGTGTCATTTTTATCTCGCGAAAATTGATTGCTGCTGCAAGATGCGGGTCTTTCGTGCAGCAGCCTTCTTTTGATGATGGTAGATGAATTCTCAGTGATTTTGCAGAATGCGGCTGTTCTTGAGGTGAGAGCCTGGAAAACATGAATGCTCACCTCTGTGAGCATTCATATTCTCCATTTGGTATGCATCCCAGACATTCACTACTTGAACGACAGAGAGAAACTCTTTCATCTTCATCTAATTGATCGGGATATTATTAAGTTCAAACCTAGAAAGGTAGTTACATATGCATTAAATAGTCCCCTCACCTGCTTTCCGACACAGACATTCCATGTCCATTACATTATACGTATTCAAGAATAAAGTCTTTTTGGAGAGATTAGGATTACAATATTCAACCACTCAAAATCACTTCAGTTCCTGACAAGATTGTACAGCCTACTTGATATCTGAAGTAGTACCCATTCATGCTCACCTGATGGTGAAGAAAGCGCTTTAGTAATCAATCACTGTTCTCCAATCAGGTATAGAAAGAAGTAATCATTCACGGCAAATCTCCAATTACTCCTAATAAGGTGATGCAAACTATACCGGTAATAACTATTATTTTTTAGAAATCATTGTCAAGTCTTATTCAGATAGTTGTGTTGGTCACTGATCCATAAGAGATGCATTGAATTTTGAACTCGACATATTAATACAGCTCCAACTATCATGTCTCGATAGTTGGAACCAGAAATTGTAATCTGAGAAGAATTTTGAAACTATGTGAACGTGGAAAAAATGGTGAGAATCCCATGCTTGAGTGAGCAAGTAAACTTGAAATGCTAAAGCACCAAAATACTATAATAAATTTGCCAGGAAAGGATCAAACAGTCTGTTCCGTCAAGCATCTCTCCAACATCGTTTCACCTGCGAAGCATGTTTTGGGTTGAGGAAAACCAAAATCACTTTCAGGATTCAATTTTAGCTGAATGACAATTCAAGTAGCACACAGTACCTCTGCCATCTATGGAATTATTCATGATTCTTATGGAATAGAACTAACACTCAAAGAACTTTTTCAGGAAGAAAAATACTTGTTTCTCAGCACCGGAATCTAGTCACATTCTGCTACAGCCAAAAGATGAATGGATCCACCTCTTTATTTCTGCTTTAGAACTATTTACAAAATAGTTATTTGATCAAGGACCAAACTTAACCAACAAACACTATGAGGTCAAGAACAGCCGCATTCTGCAGAATCACTGAAAATGCATCAAGCATCATCAAAAATAGGCTGCTGCACGAAAGACCCGCATCTTGCAGCAGCAATCAATTTCGCGAGATGAAAATAACACCTTCAGGAGGTTATTGTTCAATTTCTGTTCTGCTGCTTGCCCCGCTTTGCCCCAGCCCAGCTGATACCGAGGCTTACCGACAGCGGCGCTAGCGGTGATACACAAATGCACGAATGCACGGATGCACGTGTAATACACGCGCGTGTAATGCACGTGCAGTGTATTTTAACAACTCTCCATTCTTATGAACATTTTTTACGTGAGATTTATTTGGACTTTGACATGAGCAATCAAAATTATCATCTAAGTAATACTGCGAAGCTTGATTTTTATCTTCATCTTTGATACATTGACGAGTAAATGGATCTCGAGGGTGATAATTCCTCCAGCAAGTCTCAATTTTCGAGATTCCTTGATCATGTATTCGGTTAGATTAGGAAACTCTTCCAAAATTCTCTCTCTACTGAATGTGATCAGCAATACTGTGAGTAGCCGGATCTGTTCAGATTGACTAGAACAATTTGCAAGTGCCTCTGAAACATTACGAATCCATTCCTCACATAGGTCGCATCTAATTTGAGGCAGAGGAACTTCATAAATTTTTGATATCTTTTCGCTTGTGTATTCTGCATAGGAATCTACAATTTGCTTCCTTTTCCGTGCCGCGTATTGCTCTTTGGAGAAATTTGAGTTCTTAAGAGGAGCTCTCAGTGGTGATTTCACATCGTCGAATTCAGATATCACCTCATTCATTTCATCGCACAAATAATCTCGATCAGGCTCAAAGTCCAAGTCTTCGTCGTTACTTTGATCAGAGACATACTCAACTTCATCAGGCCGATCGATGTCATTTTCATCAAGTACATTGTCCTCATCACTCGACACATTTTGTCCATTTGCTGCCCGACATGAGCTTTTGAAAGAACTGTAACAACTCTTACACACCCACGATGCAGTATTTATGTTTTTAGTTGGATACAATGGTCTCAGGAGCGGAGCTAGACATCCTGATTTTTTGAAAGTATTGTTCTCCTTCTTAGCATAAACAACTCTTCTATGCATCTCCGGGAAATCTGGACATTTTAAACGTTTTGGAAAACTCTTCTCTACCGTCGACATTTCTATTGTGAGTTGTGAAGAAAGCAAGTGCTATTATCACTGTCTAGACATTACTGAAGAATATGTAGCTCGAGCTTGGAAGCTCGAGCGTGAGCGCTTTAATTTGGGTTTGCGTGAGCTCCTAGGTCGTTCTGAGAAGTCCATATGAACACATTCAGTCTCTTGGACCTTCGCTTCTGGCAAGATTGTGTTATTTACCGAAAAGAAGTAAATTGTGAATTCTAGTCACCTCTTGTTCTGTTATGTATGTTCATACTTGAATGAGTTTTGGCTAAAATGTAATATGTGTGAAAAAAATGGTAGCGACGCGCTGAAGGCTCTTTCGCGCGCTTGCCGCGCCGAGCGGACCGACGAGCTTCTTGTCTCGCGTCTACCAGACCAATTAGATTTCATTCGTCGTGTAATAAGGTACCCCCAAACAAGTTGCAGCCACTTACACGGTGATTTTTTTTTTGAGGAAACGATTTTTTTGTATTTTCCATCGGATATCGATTTTTGAACAATGTATGTGATAATATTGACCAGTTCTAGTTTTTTCCATGCATTAGCTCATACTTTATCAAATACATCAAGATTCATCAAATGAGTTGAAGGTGCTCCCGAGTTATTCAAATTTGATCGACCTTTCGAGGTCATACTAATTTTTTGGACTTCTCTGAACTGAAATATCGTGTATCTCTGAAGAGAAGCGGTTTCAGGCCAAACAAAAAATACGTGTCTCGTTATTTTACTTCTAGAATCATATACTTCAGAGCCGAGCAAATACATTTTCCTTTCAAATTTGACTGGGCGATCTTATCTGGATTGAGTCTGTAGTTTAAGTCAGGCAGGATTCTTGATGCTTCAATTATCATTGTGCTCACCCAGCGCATGGAACACGTGGTTTTAAAGGTTAAAATTCATCGTGATCGGAATGCCTTTTTTGCATACTGTTCTCGCGACACTCTAAATCTCTCGGAGGGAAAAAACTTCGACCGCCGGTAATTTTTCCTCCGGACTCAGAGGTATTGTCGAGTGCCTTCAACAGTGAGGAGGCATTTCGACATTAACTTGAAGGTCTCCCCATCGGTCTGTACAGACCCTCTATTCCGATACTCAAAAGTTATGTTCATTGGTACAAAACTCCAGGCGATGCTTTTTTTCTATGAGAAACTTAGAGAGACTTGACATCATTGAATCATTATGGGAATGATAGTATTGCACGAGACAAATTGTAGCGTAGATTTTATATCATGATACCAGGATCCTTTGGAGTGGACTATTTTGTATTTTTACCAAGGTCCCTCATCTTGGTGAGAAACTTGACGGATCACGATAACAATGCCCAAAATCCAAGGCCCTTCGAGGGGGCCAAAGATACTTTGCACAGTTACGTAGTGAAGATTGATTGTCTATCGGTTAAACCTTTTGCTTCGGTAACAAGGGTCCGAACATTTGCTCAAAAATCGTATATGTTCACGGGCTCCTCCGAATGGTTCTGGATTTTGGGCATTGTTATTGCCATTGATTACACAGGCCCACAAAAAGAAAGAAGTACCCGTACCCAGTGACCGGATCCATAAATTTTCTACGTCAAATCGTGCGCTGAATCCCAAAATGACATCAGTTTCCATCGGATACACCCAAATTTCTGAGGAAATCAAGAGAAGAATTTTTTAATGCCAGATATTGGATTTTTTACTTCGGATTCTGAAAGGGTAGGAAATTTTATGTCCAAATATGGACTCTCAAAGTTTTTTATTTTTTGCGATATTTCTGATCCAGTACCCAGAGTAGCACTCGTGATCTGGAACTCAATGTGGTACTCGTGATCAAGAACTCGAAGTGGTACTCGTGATACAGAACTTAATGGGGCACTCGTGTTCGAACACTCAATGTGGTATTCGTGATCCAGAAGTCAATGTGGATTTCGTAATCCAGAACTCGAGGTGGTACTCGTGATCTAGAATTCAATGTGGTACTCGTAATCCAGAACTCGATATGGTGTCTGTGATACAGAACTCAACGTGGTGCTCGTGATCGAGAACTCCATGTGGTACTCGTGATCCAGAACTTGATGTGGTACTCGTGTTCGACCACATTGAGTGTTTGATCACGAGTACCACATTGAGTTCTAGATCACGAGCACCACATTGAGTTCTCGATCACGAGTGCTACTATGGGTACTGAATCAGAAATACCACAAAAAATGAAACATCTTGAAAGTCCAGATTTGGACGTCGAATTCACCCCCCCCCCCCTTTCAGAATCCGAGGTCAAAAATCCAATATCTGGCTTAAAAAATTTTCTCTTTTGATTTTCTCGAAAATTCCGGGGTGTCCGGTGGAAACTGATGTCGTTTCCGAGTACTCAGGTCCGGTCGCTGGGTACGGGTACTTCTCTCTTTTAGCGGGCCTGTGTTATGTCTCCCACCGAAACATGGAATATTGTTAGAGAACTCGAAATAGCTCACTCTGAAGAATTCTTTGTCGAGAGTTCGAGTATCGATTATGATATAATAATCATAATGATGAATATAATGAATTATAATTCATACAACAAATTTCAAAATGTTGGTCTTGTAAATTTTCATCATTCCCATCATGATTTGAGGATATCAAGTCCCCAACACTTTCTCGGAGAAAGAAAATATTGCTATGAGTTTCGTACCAATGAACGCAACTCTAAGTATTGTAAATCAGAGGTTATGTGAACACCGATGAAAAAAGCTCCAAGTTAACGTCAAGTTACAGGCATTCAAGAATACTCCTAAGTTCGGAGGAAAACTTACCTGTAGTTCAATCATTCCCTTCCTCCAAGAGATTCAGAGTGTACGATTATGTCCATAATAATAGAGAGATTCAGGGCTGTAAAATGTGCTGTACAATCTTAGATATCTCTGAAAAGCTTGAGCCAGTCCACGTAAGATCGGGCAGTTGAATAATGCTTGAGTGTCTGATTTCGTCCAGGATGAAATAAGGGGTGATTCTGAGATAACTTGTGCATTTGATGTCCTGACCTTGCATCCATATTGAACAACGAATTATGATGAGTCTAACGATGATATCTGGTATATTCTATTGAAAGGAAGATGTACCAATAGTTTTGGGAGCGAATATGAGTCTTATGTTGACCTTATATTACCAAAAGTGGTTGAATAGTATATCATGTATCGAGTTGCCGAAAATGCATTCATTTACAAATTTTAATAAGAGCGTTTGCGAAACGTGATACATACAGAATTTTATGACTATCCATCGTGGAAGCCGACTTTCGGCGCATCTATGCTCCGAAAGTCGCACTTCCAACGATGGATGCCGTAACATCCGTACTGTGGGATGTCTTTGAATTGGAGTTGCATGTTCCAATCGTGTAGTGTACCGAGATATTCATTCAATCTCGGTTCCGCACCACTCAAACATCAATTTCTGTGGGAAAGTTAACGGTACTTTACAGCTAATAGGCGGTATTTCGGCGATAGTTCGCTATTGCAGTTACAGCTAACTTACAGTTACACTTCTAAACTGTTTTCAATATACCTCTTTATTCGGAAAGCCAATATTCCTATCAGAAAACCATCCTTACTTTCATAGAAAATTTGAAATTAATAATGATTCATGCGATATTACATTGTTCATTCAAATCCCACGTCGTTGATTGAGAGCAGATGTAAACGCGGAGCTGCACAGAGTATAAACGAGATGATCAAATGGAGTGGATTCCTTGCATGCATGAAATGGTTTCCATTTGAGAACTAGCGAAGTCTTCTAAACTATAATATCTCACTTATAGCAACCCCGAAATGATATGGAGTGTTCATTAGGAACGACACTCACTCTTTTTCCCTACTTTTTTTGATACCGTCAAGTGGGGTAACTTTGCCACACTTTTGACTTTTTTGGCACTGTTTTTCGTAAAGTTCAGAGAGATTACGGCAAATCCTACCCGTATCGGTAACCAATCGGAAGCTTAGAATCTTAGCTTTCGATTGGCGTAAGGTTGAACTCGATTCGATAATCCTGTTTGAAGATACGATCCCGAGAAGCAAAACACTTTTTACAAAACCTAGGGTGTGGTAACTTTGCCACACTCCAGTATCTCCACTGGAATTTCAGTATCGCGACTAGAATTCTTGTGGAAATACGAGCCTTTCTTGTATCTCATCAGCTCTAATAGATATTGTTCCCATTGGGAACGTTCCTCTTTACATCCCAAGCTTTGTGCAGTATTGAACAAGTCAAATGATTGATTTGAAGTAGTATCAAAGCTGTTTATATAAGTTTGGTTCTTCAAAATTTGGAAGAGTGTTGAAAGATGATGCTTGACTTATGCCCCAAGTACTTGCACTTTTAGCTAGGATTGAGGATTGAAAAATGAAAGTCAATGTATCTCTTTAATTGAGCTCTGGATAATTATTATGACTTTTCTGCGTTCCAAGAGAAATTTGGCCGCATTTAACGCTCTGTATAAAGTTACCGATGCTGCTTGAGTATTTTTAAGAATGCTTGAGGGTGCGGCTACATGCAGTCGTTTTTGGCGATTCTGAGACAGCGGGACAGCGCCTCTATCGGAGGCTGTGGTGGTGTTTGCTTCAAATCACATGGGGAAAACGGCTCAATTGCCGCCAGAGGCGCTGTCCCTCTGTCTCAGAATCGCCTCAAATGACTGCACGTAGCCGCTGCCTAACGCAAAGCAGTCATTGGCGATTTTTAATCTAAATGAAATCCATCTAGACGGAATTGTTCCGTTTACTGAAGAGATGAGTAATGATAATCCGCATTGAAATTTATTGCGATTAGAGGTAAGAGAGTTTGCCACATCCTATTTACTTGAAGCACTTTTGAAGCTTGTCAAATGAATAATTCTTGTAATTCCTCCTACCCTTCTGCCCTGCATAGTTTCTGGTCACCTGTAAGAGCAGAAGGGTGAAAATTGGATTAGGAGAATGAAAGTATGATAAAATGGAAAATTACGTGAGAGAAGTTGAACAAAATAACTATAGACGTGAGCAGATGAGCTGCAGTAAGAAAGTGTGGCAAAGTTACCCCACCATAGCCAGAAAAACAGCTTTTTTTCTTCTTCTCGACGTAAAATTTGTACCGTGGAAAAATTATGCCTTATAACAACTGAATTATCAAGCTAACGGTTTAAGTCAATGAGAATATGCAGCATTTACCTGTCATTCGACCACAAGTGCTTGTACTGGGTCAATTTTCTGGGAATAGATTTTTTCGCTTGTCTCACTCTGCGGTACAAAAGTAGGTTATAACTAACTCTGAGGCATCTACAGCTGCCTTCCACGGGTGCAAAACATAGCTCACGCATGCCCCTACTGGAGGGAATTGTTACTAGAGCGATAAGATTCCCTACCTTACCTACAGCAGCCTCTGAAATCTTTTCCCGGTAGTGTGGCAAAGTTACCCCCCCCCCCGCCCCCGTGGCAAAGTTACCCCATTTTACGGTAGTTGCAGTCTTGCAGTCAGAAAGAGAGCACACGACTCCATTTTTGCGTGTGATCGAGCCAGTCATCATAAGATCAGCCCGAATTTGATCAAAACAGAATTACATGCTGATGGTTCAAAATCCATCGAATTTCTCATCAAAGTTTGATGATCAATTCAAAATCAGCGCTGAAGGAATGTCGACATCGTTTTACTCGACAACAGAAAAATGAAAACAAAAATTTCGTAAAGTTAACTTTGATCGATTTATCTATTTTGAAACTTGGTAACTCAAGGAAATTTCGAATATTGCAGATCTACTTAATATTTGTTGACAATTCTTTGTCCGAGCAAACATGCAGAAGTACAAAGTTATGAGTTACGCCCAAGGCGTGACTGTCATTTAGGCTGTGAGTTGGCTGTAAAGTCGAGTGCTTGTAAATACGAGTGTTAATTGTTTAACACTCGTATTGACAAAAGACGGACGTCGCTCATGATGAGCTTGTCTGTTCTCGAATCTTTTGTATACATGTTAAAGATTCCTTTAGAATAAATCCACTTCTGAAGAGGTCTACAAACTCTGGTAGACGAAACGTCGAGAACACTGCACAACAAAATTTTGGGTCTGAAATAATGCATGGACCGAACAATGATTTTCTTGTGTATTTTTCGACGCTGAATCTGAATCCGAGCTCAGGTTTGCGCATACACTTTAGGATTTTTTTGAAATTGAAAAAAATTGATTCTCTAAAAAACAGCGTTTTCCACGTTTTTCGCTAATTTTGTGAACTGAAGGTCTCTTAGCCAGGAAGTACAGATGGGTCAAAACGCATATGAGAATGTCTTCCCCTACGTATTTTGACCCGCTGAACACAATCCCGGTGTTTTCAGAGCGCTATATTGGAACTTCGAAGCCGTATGAGCTTATTAGTCCACCTGGTATCTGGAAAGAAAGTCTAATTTTGCAATGAATCTTCGAAAATCATAAAACAGTCAGAGTGAACCAAATTAGACGTTTAACCTCGCATTTCCTTCGTTTTGTAACATACTTTCGGGGAAAACTTGTCCACCAGCCGTAGATTCACTGGCTTTACGTCAAGAGTTTGTTTTTCAAACACATATCTTTGTCATAGCTTCTTCTGTACTGAAATCATGAGGAGAAAAGTCTCCTCCTGCACGTGGTACCCAAACATGACTGTCTGACGTAAAATGACCGTCTTAACACAATCCCGTGGTTCATTCAGAGCTAACACGTCAGAATTTTCTTCTAGCCACGAGAAACCTGTTTTTTGAAGAGTACTCTCGACCTAGACCAATTTCCTGACATGACATACCAAAACAAACCACGAGATCGTGTTCAGACAGCCATTTTGCGCTCGGGAACTATGTTTAGATCCCTGTGCAAGGAGAAATTTTTCTCCTCATGATTTCAGCACAGCAAAAGTTATGACCTAAATAGGTGTTTGAAAAACAAATTCCTGACGTAAAGGCAGTGCCTCTACGGCTGTTGGACAATTTTTTTCCTCGAAGTATGTTATAAAACGAAGGAAATGCGAGGTTGAACGTCTAATTCGGTCAATTCTGGACTGTTTTATGATTTTTCAAAGATTTATTGCAAAATTAGACCTTTCTTCCAAATACCAGGTGGACTAATAAGCTCATACGGCTTCGGAATTTCAATATAGCGCTCTGAAAACACCGAGATCGTGTTTAGCGGGTCAAAATACGTAGGGAAAGACATTTTGATATGCGTTTTGACCCATCTGTACTCCCTGGCTAAGAGACCTTCAGTTTACAAAATTAGCAAAAAACGTGAGAAAACGCTGGTTTTCAGTGAATCAGTTTTTTCCAATTTAAAAAAATCCTGACGTGTCGGCGCTATTCTGAGCTCCGATTCGGTTTCAGCGTCAAAAAATGCACAAGAAAATCTTTGTCCGGTCCATGCATTATTTCAGACCCAAAATTTTGTTACGCAGTGGAATAAACAGTTTTCTTATGCATTATATGCATTATTATTTCAGACCCAAAATTTTGTTACGCAGTGGAATAAACAGTTTTCTTTCATAAAAACTATATAGTTTTTTTGACAGTTTCCAAACCCAGTCCTTAAAGATCGAAAAAAGTACCCCACTCGTCGTATTTCTCAAGGATGAACGAAGTACAATCATCCTTAATTGAATTTTCATATTTCTGTCTTCTCGAAAACCTGATATATTTTTCGGAAACATTTCAGATATAACCCACCTACTTCCGTTTCTTCCAATTAATGGGAAATTTTTGGAGAAAACTAGGGAATATCAAGGATCAATGCGAGTAGCGTGAACTAAAATACTTAGAATAAGATTCCTATGTCGAATCTCCACTTCGTGCGAGTCTGAAACACCAATTCTTCAAATCGAAGTTCCATGACTCGGTTTTTCATCAATATGTTCGTTATATTTGAAGCAAAATAATGATCCGACGTACTGTCTCTAGTATCTCTATCACCATTTTCCATACGGAGAATCCAGGACATGGTTATTAGACCTACATTTGTTTATTCAAATTTGATATATTTCTTGATCCGGAGATAGCTAAAATATAATGATGAGACACTCATCAACGGTGAGTTATATAATGAGATGATTGTTGCGATTGCTCGATTCATCAATGCAGGAAAATTGGATGTTAGAATGAAAGAGAAACACAAGATCAATGAATAATCACCTGTCATATATTTTCCTATCAATATACCGTCAACTGGGGTAACTTTGGAACACGGGGGGTAACTTCAGAACAACCCATGGAAGAGTGGTTATCACGCACAGTTGGCTAGGCAAATGATCTTGAGGCCTTAATACCGGTTCCCTCCACTTGAGACAAGCATAACCAATGTTTTGCATTGGCGTGAGGGCCTCCAACAGCTTTTAATCCGTTTATAAGCTGACTTCTTCAGAAGTATGTTTTCGACCTAGCAAAAAGTCTCTCGAAAAGAGAGGTCTGGTTCCGACTTTAGCAGGTCGAGTCCAAGGTAGCTGAGCTAAAATTCACTTGTCTGTACACATGTCTAGACAAATCCACTGTTACATTTGAGTATTTTCACGAAGTTGCAATTTTGTAGAGTAAAAGCTGACAAGTACCTATTATCTTCAGAAACTGGGGTAACTTTGGAACACTTCCTCATGTACTCTCAACTATCTCCCAATTTCTAAATCATCATCAAATTCTACTTACTCGAGTAGTCGTTGACGAGAGCTTCGAAATGAGCCAAAGAACGTCTCATTTCGCCCCCCGGAAGCCGAGCTATGGCAGTTTTTGTCAGAAACCGACTATTTTCCTCCTCAGCAGTTAGCCGCGACGCGGGCAATGAGTTATGCTGAAGGCGTCTATGTTCGATTATAGAGGTTAAATATAACCAAATGGACTTTCACAATAGGTCAATGGGAAGCTGAGACACTCAGCTTTCGATTACTGATGATGAAAATCGATGGCGTGACCCAGTTTATGAATCAATTGACGAATAAATAATGATAACAATTTCTGTTCCAAAGTTACCCCAGTCCGTGTCTAACTTTGGAACATGACTTTCAGCGCTCATTGCTCCAACCAGATATGTCCAAATGGACCTTATAAACACCGCAATTGAAAGCTGAAACTGTAAGCTTTCGATTGACCACAGATACAATGCACTTCTGATGTAAGACGTACAAGTTTCGCGAGGTTGGAGAAAAAAAACGCGATCTTTGTTCCAAAGTTACCCCGGTTGACGGTAGTCAAAGGAAGGATGATAATTCTTCCAACGAAATTCGAATAGACTTTCTGAAAACAAACATCTTTTAGCATTACTGATTGAAAGAAGACCTACTTCCAACCTCGGAGTTTACAACATACACTCTTCATCGAAGAGGTGCTCATGAGATACTATATAACATAACATGTGAATGGTGTCTTTATCGTCATCAGAATGCTATACCAATATACTTCTACATCACATAATCACCTGATAACAGAAATGGAGGAAGATCCCAAATTGGAAGAAGCTTAGATCCCAGCGGATAATAATTTTTCCATGACCAATCGTCCGCGGTATAGTGGAAATTCTGACTAGAACCCTGATAAGATCCTCTCTAGGAGATCTTTCATCGGAAATTGATTTGTCTTTCTGTAAGCAGAATGTCACGCGGAAAGAAGAATTTGGAGCACAAACTTTGCGACTACGGAAACATTTTCTTAGTGATAAGCATCTTCTACAGTGGCCCCCTCAGAGTTCTCTCCGAAAATTTTCCATAAATTGGAGGAAACAAAATTGAATAAAATGATTTCGGGTTTTCGGGGGAAAGAAATGTATAAAAATGGAATTTTTGGGAGGAAAATTTTTCCACGGCGGCCGCCTGGGCGGGCTACTTTATTGTCGATTTCGTGCTACCGTCCGGGCGCCCGCTCGGGCGGCCACCTATTTTAAGTGGGGTTTCACGTAGATTGACTAACGTTTATGCCCGTCTGGGAATTGTATTTGGATGTCAGATCGATTAGAAAACACCTATGAGCAATCAAATTGCAGCTGTATCTCATTAAGTCAGTTTCTGGGTCAAATCCCGACCTCCGCCGTTTTTTGCTTCGAAATACATAAGTTATCTTATGATCATCCATATATATTCCTAAAGACGGCTCAAGGAGACACAAGGGGAGGTCCAACCTTGTGGAACACGGATCTTGATGAATTTCTGGGGATCATCTTGTTTTTGTGAGAAATGAAGGTATCTCCAAGGGTTCAATCCCGTGAGCGTCCTATTTCGAGATACAGCTATAGAGATTAGCACTGCCAATATAGGCCCATGTCGAAAAGTCATATACATGGATATACTGACAATGCTAATGTCTATAGCTGTATCTCGAAACGGAAGGCCCACGGGATTAAACCCTTGTGGATACCTTCATTTCTCACCAAAACAAGATGATCTCCCGAGTTTCATCAAGATCCGTGTTCCGCAAGGTTGGACCTCTCCTTGTTAGTTTTATGTTCTGTTGTATTTTATTCTGACTCAGAGTCTTTTTGTTGAGGTGAGTTTTGATAACTATCGTATTTTTTCTATTCGAGCCGCAGATGATAGTTCGTAACCTTGTTTCACTATCTCGAAAAAAAAAGGGTTGTATTCGTTACACGATTTTTTTCTCCAGTTTTTTCATCCAAATCCACTTTTCATTCTAAAAATCTTCACTTGAGACCTCGACAAAAAGTGCGCATTTGCTCTTTTTCCCGTCTTTTTTCCTCATTTTTACCCCTTGCCACAACGTCTGAAACCAACTTCGCGCGGGAAAAATGAGAGAAAGAGACGGAAAGAAGAGTGAATGCGCTCTGTCAAGGTCCCTACAGGGATTCAGCTTAAACCATATTTTGTTCTTCTCACCGAGAACTTTTCATTGTAGGTCACATTTCTTACTCCGCGACCATCCACTCCACGCTCAACTTTCATCTTTGCCCGTTATTGTGTGTGTATATGTACGTTGTTGACCCATTCTCCTCAACCTTTTGATCGATCTTTCTGAAATTCTTATGAGCGATAGATGACCACCCAAAAATTTGCTGAAAAGTTTACAGCTAATTGTATTAAACTGTCTCCGACTTATGCGCCTTGGAAAATAAAAATGCCAACATTTTCGGAAATTCGATCATTTATACGACCAAAATTTCCACACCAAACTTTTTGTCACATGAACACCCATTTTTGGCGATTCTCGGTTACTTGGTTAATGTGTATTTTCCATATTCATTCATTTCGATCATTTAAATTATAAATCGTGCAACATGCAAGAGAAAATCACGTTGTATGCCTCCTTCATTCATTTTCACGGAATTCTGTACCAACCAATTGATCTATCAAGGAAATTTTAACATTTAACTAGCTTACTCTAAATTTCATTGGAAAGATTCTTCAGAAGATATTTTTCAAAAATCAAATCAAATTCTGTAAAATGTTGACATTTTTATTTTTCCAGACGCATAAGTCGAAAACTATTCAGTAGATTCAGCTGTAAATCCCTTTAGCACATCTTTGGATGGTTATCTATCACTCATAAAAATTTCATAAAGTTCGATCAAAGTGTTCAGGAGAACGCGTGAACGAAAACAAACTATGTGCAAGTCAAAACTTGAAATTCCTCTGCAAAACATCATCTTCCTTGACCACCTTCCGAAAAAAGTATCACCTTTAATCGAAAGATCTTGTCGAGATGGACTAAATGGTGGAAACCGAATCATGTTCTTCTACAGGAGTATTTTTTTGCAAGTCACAATTTCTCCTCAAGGCTCATCTCTTGTGACTAAAAATTGATCTTCATTAGTCATTGCATGTGCGTGTCTTTTAGTTGAACACATGGTCCCATTTTGTTATGAGAAAGCATTCTGTTAATATCTTTCGACAGCATTTTTTTTCCAAATCGATAAAAATAGGGCTTTTATTGGAATATAGAATCTGTCCAGGATCGTTGAGTGGGCCATACTGCATTGGAATCATGTGGTTTCTCATATTCCACTGAGTTCCCAAAAAATCCCCCATCCGGAAGAGAAATGACTGTCCTCAAATTTCGCTTTGGGCTTGGGTTTCCGGGAATCTCGTAAGGACCTCGTATGACAAAAATTTTTGGCTCTACAACTTTGGTCCTCTACAATTCATCGTGAACATGCATATTTCCTGAGATTTAAAAAAAAATGAATTTGCATTTCAAGTTGTAAGGAACAGAAGAACCCCAGGGTTTCCAGGCTATCGACCTCGTGCATTCGATTCAGCGCCACTAAATACGTGAGAATACACATTCAAACCTCCTGGACTAGACTAGAAAATGTGCGCCACGCTCGTGATCGCTAGTTGGTACATGCGTCTCTCGTTCAACGCGGTTTTGGTTAGACGCGGTGTTTGTAACGCCACCCAAATATTGTTCAACGCGGTTTTGGATATGGAAGTTTTGTAGAAAACTTTGCGCGACTTCACTAAAAAGACGTTTAATACGCCGCAAATATGACGAACAATTCGCATTAGGGCAAGTCCGCGAAAACGTTAACTGAACTCTGACAAACTCAGATTTGATTCTTGGGAAATGAATGTGAGGACTCAGGTTGTAGAACTTGCCGAACTCGCGCACCCTTAGGAGATAGTACGGGCTTGATGCGGAATTCTATATTCTCGGTTTCAATCTGAAACATTTTCAAAATTTGAACAAAAAATGTCAATTCGTGCGCGTGACACTGATTACGCTCTTTTTTGCGAATTTTGCAATTGCAGAGTTCGAAACATGAATGCGCGTGGCGAGGATATCACCGTTGCAGATCATTGAATCGCTTCATTCCGCTGAGCTCAAATTTTTATCGTATTCATCACCTTTTTTATTGAACTTGAAATGGGTAATGGGCGTCAACACCCCCCTCGCCCTGTATTCGTTTACAAGTTTACCACGGCCATCTCCTGATCAATGATCATTTCATGATTGGAGATATTCCTATCAAATATTATTTTAACAAAAAAAGTTTAGTCTTGGTTGGTGGATCAAGAGCCTTGGTACGTATCCCTGACTTCCCCAAAAGAGCAACGCTTCTTTCAATGCGTTTTCCTTCAACGCAGTAGTTTCCCGGGAAATAACCCCCGCGTTGAACGAGGGGCGCCTGTATTGCATAAAAAAATGTTCGCGAGGATTCTAAGTTAGGATTTTCTAAAATATCTCTCTCATAACCTCAATTTTTACTACCAAGATGATAGAGCATCTCAGGATGAAGAGTTTCAAGGTTGTGGTTGAATATTAAGCCGGGGTGAAGGGTTTCAAGATTGTGGTTAAATTTTCTGAGAATTCCCAGGAAGTGGTACATTTTCTCATACAAATGCAATGACACTCAATTTTGTAATAATCCTCAACTTCATAATAATTTGTAATAATCCAACTCCTTCATTCTCCATTTGCATTGCCCTATCTAGCATATTATAATTTCGAGACAGTTTCAAGTTACAGCTTCAGCAATCAATAATTTTGGGTCCAAACCTGTTCACATTTTCATAGTGCGAGGTCAGAATAATCTGTAACGATTGTAATTAATAAGACATTCGTCTATACTGATGGATATCAATAAATATGTAAATTCGTGTGATAATTGAATATTTTCTTACATGTAAACAGTAGGCACGTTCAACAAATTTTTATTAGTAAGTCTCACCTCTCAAAATTGGCAAAACGTGCAGTAAAATGGTCAAACCATCTAACTACGCGTGGCTCATTTTCGCTCAAAATTATGGAGAGTACTAGCCATGCATTGATTAAATCTCCTCTCAAACTTGTGATGAAATATAAACGATTCACATCTCTGTAACTATTGAATATTCTTTCCCTGAAACAAAGCTGGCTGATGTAGGGACTAATGTATGACTGATTGTAGGGACGGTGGCATTTTCGGCGTTACATTCTACAGGATGCGACTACCGCGTCAGCGATAAATACCCTAATAGACTCCTCATCCTGTGGCGCAACCCAAATCGAAGTTGAGTGTCGAAACTTCGAGAAGCATTCAGCTTTTTGTGATTCTTTTCCATTTCGAATTCAAATTTTTGTTCTAGTCGAATTAACATACTATAATCTGATGGGTATTATTGCGAGCAAGCAGAGAAAAGCCACTAAAATTTGTGAACCCATTGAAACCACAACCCTAGAATGGAACATGCAATAACGTCGGATGTGTCACATCACGACAAAACGTGTCGTATCACGGGAATCCAGTCTACAAATAATCATCCCTCACGTTCGCCAAGAATATGGATGGTGTGTGAGAGGGGATTCACCCTCGCACAGACATGTTTTCAAAATACGGCATCCGGTTCATGAATCAGATGATTTTACGAAATGTTCCTCGCATGAACAGGTTAATCTGTCCACATTTTGTCTCGTTTACTAAAGCCATCTCTATTATGAGAATATCAATTAGAAATTTAACGAATTGCACTCGAATTCCTGAGTTCCGATAAATGAATGAATCTTCTCCCCCCCCCCTCTCCAACTTAATTTCTCCAAAAGTCTAACTTGATGAGTATGACTATTGACTATCCCTTCCCCTTCCATGTCTTCTTGTGTGAGATCGAAATTTTCAGCTCGTATGATAGTTATGAGATTATGGACAATATGTCGAGTAATTTTGTAACCCAATCTGAACGTCGAACGAATGGGATAGGGCTGATCACACTAGTCTTTGATTATCTCCTCAATTTTGATGCCTTGAGTAGAGTACCCACCTACCCTCTAGTTCACTAAATAGATTTGAAGAAAAGATAATCGTTTTAAACTCATGAGGAGAAAACGTTAACGAAAGAACTTACTCCAGCATTGATCATTTCTAATTGCAATCCCCTAGAAATGATCTGATGCTGAAAAAATGATCTTGAAAAATGTATCAGTTTGGTTTTATGTAAAATTTTGAAAATATGAAAAACGCAGAATTCAAAAATGACTTCAACTCGTCACATTTTTCTGTCATAGGCCGTGACTGAGGCAGTTGACGCACATGCTCCGAAATTCTCATGATTTTGAGGTGAAAAAATGATGAACGTGTGGGTTGGATTCAGGAACTATAACCGATGAATCAAGTTTCCAATCCAGGCATTTATCATCTCTATACCTTGAAATTGAGAATAAATATGAGCCATAAATAGTGTCATGAAAAATCCAAAATACTCATCTAACTCATACATGACCAATTCCATGTAAGATCAAATAGTCGAAAATTGCTCGAGTCTCGAATCTCTTCCAGTATGAAATATATGTTTCTAAGGACAAAATAACGAGACACGTATTTTTGCGTTTTGCCTTTTCATGCTCTGACTCGAAGTTATCGAATTTTTTTTATTCAATGAGCATTTCGTAAAATTAGCAACTTTTGATCGGTATAAATGCAATTTTCCGTGTGTAATCGCCTTTGTGGAGATAAGACTTGTTCAGGGGGGTCAAGTGAGTTATATTGCATCAGAGAATCTTGGTACAAAAACACAATCAGTGAGCAGGATCCACAAAAATTGATTTCGGCCGGAATCGAGGGAAGTTGAATAGCTTAGAATAATGATCCTCAATTTTGATGGAAAATTTCCTGTGAACTCATTGAAACATGAGGAACCAAATGTACTTGGTCCGGTTGCGCGACACGGCGCAAAGTGGCACAAGATCATTCCCTGGATTTTATTGTAAAATCTCGTTTTTCATGATCGTTCGGACAGATTGAGTTTGTAATGAGTCTGTGGAGTGCTGCATCGATAATTGGACGCTTCTATCCACGCTAATGGCTGTTGAAGACTGATTTCCTCGTTTCCATTGCATTCATTTCATCAGAAAGACAGGATATACTCCACGTCATACTTGTGTCGAATAATAACACAAGTCTCATATTATCGATGAGTCAAACTTGAATTTGATAGCATCATAGTATTACATTCACAATCTTAAAAAACAAGTTCTAACAATAAAATCCAGAAAATGATCTCTAGCGCCCCTCTGCGCCACGTCGCGCAAATCGGACTAAGTACGTTTTGTTTTTCATGTTCCAACGAGTTCACAGAAAATCTCCCATCAAAATTGAGGATGATCGTTCTAAACTATTCAACTTCCCTCGATTCCGGCCAAAATCAATTTTTGTCGATCCTGCTCACTGATTGTGTTTCTGTACCAAGATTTTCTGGTGCAATATAACTTACTTGACCCCCCTAAACAAGTCTTATCTCCACGAAGGTGATTACACACGAAAATTGCATCTATATCGATCAAAAATTGCTAATTTTACAAAATGCCCATTGAATGAAAAAAATTCGCTAACTTCGAGTCAGAGCATGATAGGGCAAAACGCAAAAATACGTGTCTCGTTATTTTGTCCTTAGAAACATATAATTCATCCTGGAAGAGATTTGAGACTCGAGCAAATTTTGACTGTCTGATCTTACATGGAATTGGTCCCAAGTATTTCTTGATCGTTATAAAGAGATTGGTTGATACGGAATTTTGATTGTGACTCTCATTTTGCTTAAATTTTCCGAGTATTTCATCTCATTCATTCATTTCCATTCAAAGCCTTCGAGTTGCAACCTCGCATTAGAGGTGCCTTGAAGGTAGATAGATCGATTTCAATATCGATCTACGTTCAAAAATCAGCACATCCGCTGATTAAATTAGCTTGCAGTGGCCAATTCATATCTGACATGATTTGAAATTCCCGCGAGCGATAAAGTCACGAACGATCATATCGATCAAGTACGAAAATAATTCTAATTGCTCAAAAAATGTTTTTCATTCTCTTTACTGTATCACTTGAAAACTCATAGGCACTCTCATCGATCTCTTTAGAAATTTGAGGCGTTGTTTGACAACCTCGCAGAATGAGCACAGTCGTTTTTGAGCCGATATGTATTTTTGATGACGAAGTCATCTTCTCGCGCGTTAAGTTGTGCTGCGGCTATAGGGAACGACGCACGCTCGCGCGCAAGCGTTTGGATATATCTGTTACCGGCAGAAGCCGAAATCCGGTAATTCGCGAAATCCCTAGGCATTTCGCGAAATGACGAAGCTCCCGGGCAAAACCCGAAATGACTGAAAAGCTCTTCGGCATTTCGCGAAATGCTGGAATGGTCCCGACAAAAGTTGAAATTGAAAGAAATTATATATTTTAATGTGAGAGATCCAGCTTTATTACAACACCGCAAGCTCTTGTCATATTCATACACTATCCATCTTGATTCGAATTCGTAAGTGATCGATAACTTTGCTTGGAAACTCAGCCTATAGTAGAATATAGTGCTACATTCATGGGTTTGCAATCAATGTATAACTGCTGATTCTGTGATTGAAAATATTATCATGCACAATATTAATTTCATACGAGGTCATAGATCACATCGTCTATTCTATACATCGAATGTCTATCTAATTAAACGTACAATCAACGACTTCACTTTTTATTGCAAGACGAACTTCCGTGACACTTTGAGTTGCATAGTAACTTCCGGCACTATTCTTCCGGCACAAACATCTATTCGAAGAGCATGCACTTCGGCGATGACAACGAAAAAAGCCTTGTCCACCTGTATTCGAACTTTATGTCGCACCAATCTCGAAAACATAACACTTCTTCAGCCTTCTGTTCTAGAGAGAAGTTTTCGTCACTGCATCTTTTGCCTTGATAATATCCTGAAGAATAGTATCGTAATCTCTCTCGGCCATGATTTTATAGTGTTGATTAGCCGTTATTTCACCCAAGAACTTTTCTCGCCTCTTGTTTGGATCATCTTCACTCATTTTTGTACAAATTCCTAAATCAGTGCACAAGAACTATAACGGACGTGAATCGATCAGTTGCAGAATCATTTGCAGCGTTTGCTATCTGTTCCGTCACGCGCGATGAACTGACCAATAAATGTAAAGACGAGCTATGACAATGGTAATTCGACGCTGTATACCCATGAATGTATCACTATATTCTACTATAGGCTGAGTTTCCAAGCAAAGTTATCGATCACTTACGAATTCGAATCAAGATGGATAGTCTATGAATATGACAAGAGCTCACGATGTTGTAATGAAGCTGGATCACTCACATTAACAGAGGACGGGGATTTTTCCTATGAAATGACCAAAAATTTTCATGGAAATTTTCACGTGAAATGTCTATATGAAGAATTCTATCAATCCGAAGTTCCGGGGCCATCGCCGTTTTGCGAGGGCAGAGAGCATTATGATTTTTTTTCCTTTTTTAGCCTCCAAGTCCGTATTCCGATGTTATTCGATGCTCCAAATACAAGAAAAATAGTAAAAAAAATCTTTGAGTTGTCCTTGACCGTCAAAATTGCAATTTTCAAGGTCAAAATGATCATTTTTCGCTTTCCAGCCTTATGTCATGTTAGGTCAGTGGAAGCCTTATGTGATGAGATGGAGTCTAATCGACTCCATATTTGGACTCAGACCCCAAAAACCCCTGGGTAGCGATTTCTGGGCTCCCTGAAGCACTTGAGTAGTTGGACCACTATAGTGGCCATCCCCGTCCTCTAAAGGTTAAAATATATCATTTCTTTCGATTTCGACTTTTGCCGGGACCCTTCCGGCATTTCGTGAAATGCCGAAGAACTTTTCAGTCATTTCGGGTTTTGCCCGAGAGCTTCGTCATTTCGCAGAATCCCTAGGCATTTCGCGAATTATCGGATTTCGGCTTTCGCCGGTAACATATCTATAGCGCACGTGCTTATCTCATCGGCACGCCGAGAAGCTGATATAGCTGTTTGTAAACAAACACGGACACACACGCAACTCCCATATTGGCTATATACTTATATATTTGATAGGAGACTGATGCATGAAGTATTTACGAGTATCAGCCCTTCGAAACAAGCTCTGAAATTCAGAGAGAGGACTTCCAGTTGCAACTTCTCGATCTTCTTCGTTGATTGAATATATTCATCAACCAAAAGCCATGCCTATCACGGAAAGTTCTCATTCACTTTTAACTCT
Source organism: Eretmocerus hayati (assembly GCA_029851415.1). Classification (NCBI taxonomy): domain Eukaryota; kingdom Metazoa; phylum Arthropoda; class Insecta; order Hymenoptera; family Aphelinidae; genus Eretmocerus; species Eretmocerus hayati. Next base: position 50,630,445 of record CM056743.1, read on the forward strand.
TGATTCCAACGATCTGGTCATCCCAAGTCCCTCGAGTTCCATTATACGGTCTTAGGGCCTCACCAGAAAGTTCGCATCTGAGCCATTGGTCATCATCTACTCATCAAAACACTGGAATTTGAGTAGAAAATTCGTTACGGGATCTCTGATCATAGAGGTAGCTTTAGAAATTGAGACAAAACATGTCAGGTTGAACCCGTTCACAGAGAGCGAGACAAGAAGTCAACCTTTCGTAATTTCATTTGAGTCATGAACCGGGCTACCATCTTGAGGAAAATATTTTCGTACGGGGATAATTTATTCTTCTACACACCATCCATATTCTTGGCAAAGTACATGGACATGAAAAGCGATCCTGGGGATACTTATCGAAGAACCCACTGGGGATACTTATCGAGCAAAGATGAATCGGTTAAAATTGAGATGTAAAGAATCGTCGGCCCTATTTGCACAATCCTCGAAATAATCGCGTGTGTACGCGTTAGTATCGATGAGAGATTATTTTCTTCATTCCATCTCGCCTCTGAACGACTCTATCTTGCACCTAACTTCAATATCAACGGAAAGATATATTTCGTAGCTGAGAAAATACAAAAATTCGGTTGAATAGCGATTTTGTTCAGCAAACTTTTATAACTTCGTCATCAATCGCGCGTTCTCCAGACGCACACCATTTTTTTATATCACCGACTCATCATTGCCGAATATCTGGTGGTGTGGTTCGGGTAAATAACTGCGAGATTATTTGATAAGAAAACACGATACTTTATTCACTGATAAGTACACCGTCCTCTTCATACATATTCATACGCTAGACTGATTACCTAGCCTAGATCTGCGCCCCATGGGGGTCAGTTCATAGGATAGGAAGGGGTAAAAAGAAGGAGAATGAGGAGAGACGGGATACAGCCGCTCTATATTCAACACTCCCTCCCGGATGTATCTGAGTCTCGACGAACCATTTCATTTACATTGGAAAAAGTCAGAGGTAAAATGTTGTATTCAAACGATCAGTAAAATAAACAGAATCAGTGCATCATCTGTCGATGTGTTTCATGTTTTCCTGAAACAGACAAAATGTTATTTCATACAATGTGATTATAACTCATATGGTCTCAGGATCACAATTTCGATTCATAAGCATATCCGTCAGTTCAATGTGCTTCAAAAATGGCAAGGGTTTAGTCATCATATCTGCCAGTTGTTTCGTTGACGGTAGCCAATCTATCTCAATAAATTTTCTTTTCACGCATTCTTTCACATAATGCTCTCTGACCTCAACTATATGTCTTAGTCTTTTACCTTCGTTAGTTTTCGCGCTTGTTTTTGCAGATTTACTGTCACACCAGAGAAGCATTGGTTTGAATGATTTCTCTAGAATTAGAGCCAAAGATATATCCATAGCAATCAATTCTTGACAACATTCACTCATTGCCACGTATTCTGCTTGACAAGTTGACAAAGCTACATATGGCTGTTTGTGTACACGCCATGCAATTTTATCATGATAGAACTGAATCACGTAGCCACAAATTGTCGCGGATTTTCGACAGTCTGCATAACTTGAATCAGAGTAAGCTAATAATTCATCTGATATACCTAAAAATCGCAAACTGTAACTTTTAGTGCCTACTAGATATCTGAGCACTTTTTCGACCATTTCCCATTCATTTTTCGTCGGATTTGACTGATGTCTACTCAAACCATTTACCGTGTATGCGATATCTGGCCGAGTGGTTCCAGAAAGGTATAAAAGACAACCTATTACTTCGCGATAGGGTAGGTTCATGGACCTGTACAAGATTCTTGTTTCTGAATCTGGAGACTCTTCACGATCGCGTCTATCACGATTAGGTACTTGTTCTGTATCCATGGGTGTTCTCACTGGATAAGCATTTTGGAAACCGAATTTTGAAGAATCTTTTCGATACATTTTTCCTGGCACAATTCTAACGTCTTCAGTTCTCTATTTCTAGTTAGAGTGATACCCAAAAATTCTTTCGGTTCACCTAGATCCGTCTTTCAAAAGCTTTTCTCAATTTGATTTTAACTTCTATGAGCTTCTCTGGGTGACTACTAGCAATCAGAATATCATCAACGTAAAGTATGAGAATTAAGAATTTATCCCCTTGTCGCCAAATAAAAAGACGAGGTTCTCTGTCATCATTTTTCAGTCCGATTTTAATGGCTACTTCGAAAAACTTTTCGTGGTAAATGGTAATCAATTGAACTTTGCCACCATACAAATTTCACATTCACGTATGGACTCATCAAAGATGGCCTCTTGTAATTCTTTGTTATCTGGAAATCGTGATTTCAAAGCTTTCAAGTATTCTACAGAAGCATGGCCCATTCTAACATGCCAAAGAAGAGCTATATCACTCGCCGAAGACTGTCGGCAATCTGCTGAAATAGGACACTCATTTTCGGGCAAACCAATAATTGGCAATTCATCAACATTATGGATCTTCCGATCCCAAACAGTCGTATCGAGATTCGAATTTCCTAGAGGAACTTTCTTTCTCTTTTCAATTTGTTGCTCATCGTGAGGCTGTGGTACACTGGTTCTTCCCTTATTACTTCGAGTGAAGTATCTTGGCGTTTCAGTGTTGAACGCTTTTGCGAAGTTCAGTAACACGCCATCGGAATTCGCGGGCTCAATTTTTGCTGGTCCCTTACCTAAATCTTTCTCTGAGTTAATGTACCAATAAGGTCTTTGATATATGCCCGTGATGAATGTTTTGTTCGAAATTGGATCGAATATGTCAATTTTCTTGTTGTCGAGATCAACCCCTAGCCCCATCTCTGCAAATTTTCTCAAGGAAAGTAAATTCTCTGAAAGCGATTGTGCATATGTAACTCGATTAAATCTCCAGACGCACACCATTTTTTTATATCACCGACTCATCATTGCCGAATATTTGGTGGTGTGGGTCGTGTAAATAACTGCGAAGTTATCTGATAAGAAAACACAATACTTTATTCACTGATAAGTACACCGTCCTCTTCATACATATTCATACGCTAGACTGATTACCTAGCCTAGACCTGCGCCCTATGGGGGAGTCAGTTCATAGGATAGGAAGGGGTAAGAAGAAGGAGAGTGAAGAGGAACGGGATAGAGCCGCTCTATATCCAACAATTATGACCTGAGGAACATTTTCAACACGGATTTTGTTTTTACTCATTTCTAATTCGCAATTCTTCCCCCAGATCCCGAGAACATTTCTACAAATCTGTATGAATTTCTCAGGGATGGCTCTCAGTCATATAGTGATGCATTCAGTCGATTCTCAGCTTCACATATTTAGACTTCTCTTTTCTATTTTTCCTTATTCCTTTATTTAATGACGCTTCTGAGCATTAATGTGCTATCCAGCGTCTAAGACTCTCCTCTTTTAAATGTCAAACCAGATATGTACAATTTATTTATTTATTTATTTATTTATTCAAACCATAGACGGGCATGACTGCCCAAATACAAAATTAATACAAAATATAGGATTATCACCAGATAGGTGTAAATAAAATATAGTTTCAAACAAAAACTCAACTACATAGCTAAAAATGAAATAATATTCCAGTATCAAAATTGAAAACAAAACTAAGAATAATTCTTCAAAATATCTAATTTCAGAGAACTTTTGAAAACAAATTTATTACCTATAGACTGAGTGTCTGAACTTAGATTATTCCACTCTCTGATACATCTAATTAGAGGAGAATTAAACAAAAATGTAGATTTAGCAAAAATGGTGTTAATAGCTTGAGGACATCGTAAATTATATTTTGTAACATGCTCTCTTATTTTTGGCCTCAAGTCAGGAATATGAAGATTTTCATTTATAATCTGATACATCAAAGTCAGATCATTGTATTGAAATTGAGATGCAACTGTCATTACACCGAAAAGACTGGAAATCTTTGAATAATTATGATCAAATCTATGAAAATTCAATCTTTTTTTAAAAGCTAAGATTCTAAGTAACTTATGTTGCACACTTTCAAGTTTTTCCATCAGATAACCTTGGAAAGGTGACCAGATTCGAGAACCATAATTCAATATTGGCTTTACCAGAGAATTAAACAAATATTTCATCGATTCTGGATTCCTAAAATCTTTAGTTATCCTATTAATGTAACCAAGAATTCTCATAGCTTTATTGACAGTATATTCTACATGCAAATCAAATTTTAGATGTGAGTCAAAAATGATTCCTAGATCTTTAACAGAGAAAACCTGCTCCAGACATTGATCATCCAACTCATAACTGAAATGAAACTTATCACTTTTCTTCACAAAACTAACATAGCTGCGTTTTGTGATATTTAACATCAACCTATTCTTCCGAGCCCAATTTGAAATTGCATCTAGATCTCTTTGTAATTTAGATGCATCTAAGGGAGAGCAAATTCTCTTGAATATTTTTACATCATCGGCGTAAATAAGAATTTCAGAGTGATGGACAACATTTGGTAGATCATTTATGAATAGAATGAATAACAAAGGTCCCAGATGTGATCCTTGTGGAACACCAGAGGTAACCAGAAACTGATTAGAAACTGAATTTCTAAAACGAATTATTTGATATCTGTCACTTAAATATGACTTGATCCAACGCAATAGTTGACCACCAATCCCCAGGTTTCTCAATTTTTCAATCAAAATAGCATGGTCAAGAGAATCAAAAGCTTTCGTAAAGTCCAAATATACTGCATCTGTTTGATGGCATTTTTCCATATTGCTACTGATGAAGTCAACATACGTTAATAAATTAGTAATAATAGATCTGTTTTTGACAAATCCATGTTGCGAAGCATTAATTTCGGATATAAAATGAGCATTCAGAATATCTGCAATATGAGCATCAAGTAATTTTGGAAAGACATTCATAATAGATATAGGTCTATGGTTAATGATTTCATCAGTTCTACCATCTTTATGGATAGCAGTGACAAAAGAGACTTTCCAAGGACTAGGCATGATACCTATACTTAATGACTTTTGATACAACAATTGCAACGGTTCTACCAATGATTGACCCAGATTCTTTACAAAAATATTAGGAATTCCATCTGGTCCTGAGCTTCCATTATCTTTCAATGATGAAATTTTCTTCAAAATATCAGATTTCTCAATATTTAAATCCAGATTCATCAAATTACAATCATGCATTAAATTTGGCATACAATTAGATTTTTTATAGGAAGATTTAAAATGACTTGCAAAAAATTCTGAAATTTCCTGATCATCATTGGATATTACCCCATTATAACTCATGGATTTAGGATGACTCAACTTACTAGCAGAGTTTCCTGCATATTTCCAAAATGATTTGATATTATTGAATAAATTACCCTCCACTTCATCAAGATAATTTCTGTAACAAATTCTCGAAATTCTAATTACTTGTGCTCTCAATTTTCGAAACTCAATATGATCTGCTTCACAATTCGTTGATTTCCACTTCTGCCAGGAAATATGTTTTAGAAAAATCTTGGATTTCAATTCAGGTGTATACCAAATTGGAAATTTACTTGAATAATATCTCCTCATTGGAATGTGATCCACAATGTTCCTATCTAAAATTTTATAAAAATCAGTTAAATTATCATCCAGTGACTCTTTTGAGAAAATATCAGTCCAGTTCAACTGATCAAGATTCTTGGCAATAGCCTCATAATTTCCCTTAAAAAAGTTCCTTTGAGATCTATCTAACTCCTTCATGTGGTTAACATAAGGAAGACTGAACATCATAGGTACATGATGTATATCTGGTGGAACTAACCAATCATCAAAACCTTGAATTGGTTTCAAAAACCTTGAAGTCGTAAACAACAAATCAAGAGAATAACTTTTACTGGGGTTAATAGGAAAAATCTGAATGAGATCTAGATATGAAAAATTGTTAGAAATAATACTAGCTGCATCTCGTATATTTTTACTTTCTCTCTTTTTAAATGAGTGATGTAATGGAGAGGGTAACCATTCAACTGAGGGGATATTATAATCACCAAATATATGCATTTCATATCCAGGGAAACTATCAGCTAATAATTGTACACTGTAACAGTGTTCATGATAAACTTCAGATTTAGAGTTCGGTGGTATATAAACTACACCTATTATGCACTTAAAGTCCCTATGATCAATTTTTATAAACATTTGTTCAACCTTTGAGTTAATTTCACACACACTAGATGTTATGGACTTCCTCACAGCAACTAATACACCTCCACCCTCAGATGTTGAGCTCGTACATGAGTTTCTGTCAACTCTATATATATCAAAGTCACTCAGACCTAATTGATGGTCTAACACTGAATTATTGAGCCAAGTTTCCGTTAGAATAAACACATCTGGTTGAGGAACAATCAATTTCCAAGACTGCTGAAGTACCGGCAGTTTAGTTCTCAGACCCCTTACATTTTGATAGAAAAAACGCAATTCACTATTGACACCATTTATATTACTGAAATGTCACTGGACTACTTGCTCCAATTAACGCCAATTTCTAGATAAAGTCCGTCCAAAAGCTCTGGCATCCAAGCGTCGCAACATAAATCTTTCAAGATAGTTTCCACGAAGTTTTTCATCATTCTGAAGGAATTGGTTGGTGGGGGTTTCCTGTACATTTCCATTTTGCGAAAAAAATGATTTTCATCTTCATTCCTGTCTCCTGAAAACTTGCGCATACTTCCGCTGATCTCTTTAAAATTTTGATACATTTTTCAAACTCCTCTCGCGATGGGCTCACTCATTTTCGATTAATATCCCTCGATTCGTTATGACCCTAGGGAATTATTCAATTCGGGAAATAAATTACAACAACATCATTTGCAAATGGATATGGAGAATAACTAAATAGAAATGACGAAAAAAAATTTTTTAATAGATGTTGAGCCCTTGATTCGTGATTGGAAATTTCCATTGTACAGTTGAGCCGCGTAATTTGATAATCAATATTGATGAAGGAAATTTGAATGGTCGTTGAGCGGATGCGAATGACAGAGAAAGGTTTTCATGATTTTCAACTTTTGGATCATGTGTAGGAAACGAGGAAGCATTCCACAATGGTTCTTTGCAGCGTATTCCACCAAATTTAAGATGCAATATATCTTTCATTTTCAAAGTAACTTTAAAGTCTAAAAAATCATCAGTTCAAAAGCTTAAATTTTAAGTATTTCAACTCAACCACTTAGTTTGATAGGAAAAATGGGTACTCTTATTATCAGAAAGTGACCAATTCTAGATTCTGAGATCTTGAAGCAGAATATTTCTTTGTCTCTCAAGATTGAACATATCTCAAGTTCTCTAACCTCTACAAAGAGTGTTACAGTCAGGCAGTTCAATTTCTTGAGCAAATCAACATCTTTCTCCAATCATGCTAAAACATGTTCGATCCTGCAAGAAATTCGATTAACCTCTTCGTGCACGCACCTACTTTCTGTGCTTTCAGACCTTCGTTTTCTATCAGATTCTATAGTGGGGATCGTGAGAATCATTTTGAGCCGTAACACGATATGATAAAGTCATGCCATACGAGAGTTACGTCAGCATAAACTTTGCAAGGTCAAACACAAATGAGGCACTAGCTACGAGATTTTTATGATGAGACCAAAAAACATAACGCGACAGATATCCTCATCCTACTATCAAAATTCAGTAAGTTATCACAGTCAAAAGATGAATCGTTCCAAAGTGTTCGATCAAGTGATATGCTTCATCATAGTCATTAGCTATAATGCATAACTAAAGACGAGACTATGTTCACCAAAATCTTGGTGAACATAGTCTCCTGGAACTTCCTACCCTTTGGGCCAAGGAAGATAAGGCATAAAGTATTTCTCCTTCAAAGTCGAGGAGAGTTAGAGGAACCCGATTCAAAAATGTGTCTACATATGTGGACAAATGCGGGAAGAGGTTATTATCAAGTGCGCTAGTCAGTGTCCTCACAGAATCTAGTATCCGCTGGTCAAAGTCCTCACAGAATGTAGTATCTGTTACTTTTTCAAGCAGAGAGAAGTATTCTTGATGGGAAACATGGAGTGAACTACAATGTTGTCTAATGAGAGTTATTGAAAAAAGTAACTCGTTTATAACTGAAACTAACTATAAATGATGCTTTACACCATCTCATTAATTGATGGTTTGTAGCAGTAATGAACGTCAAAGGGCATATGCTTTTGTTGGTCGTCCATTCATTTCGAAGCCTACAAACATTCTGCCTCATGTCTCAAGTATCACATCAAGTCAAAATTCTTACTTGGATAAACGTTATGCCTTCGAAGAAAAAAGCGAACAAACTTGGTATTAAGGTAGTACTAGCTGTACTGCATGAGTCAAGTGTGGAATATACCCGCGCCTGACTCCCTTCAGCCCGCGATATAGGTCTAGAGAATGCGCGCAGCAGACGACAACATAACCCCGTAACGGCCAAAAGAGACTACATTTGTCTTTGGATCCCTTTTCATAAGCACTGAATCATCAATCTGATCAATGCTAAGTTATTTTCGTGCATTCTCTCTTCTGTGTGTCCATTCTCATGAGAATCTGAACGTCAGATATCACTGTACTCGTGATCTTCCATGAGACTCCTTGTTAAACGTCCTTTATAAAAACAAACGCTCAGAACTTTTTTCCCCGGTACTAAATGCTTCTGAAATTTCAACTGGAGCACTTTGAGACCCTAATCTACAACTGCGCCGACTTTCGTAATTTTCTGAACGTCAATAATTGTAGTACCGCTAGTACTACCTTAAGTCTTTCAACACGCAACTAGACTTCAATATCCGAGAAAATCTCCTTGGATGATTGAAAAATATGTATAGAGAGATAGATCTATCACTTTCATCAGCCAGTGCAGTAGAGCTCACCAAAAAATGAATGTCAAGCTCAACTTCCAAAATAATTTCACTACACCATAAGAGTCAGACAGTTGGAAGAGAATGTTGAATTTTTGTAACTGAAGAAGTTTTAGAAAGCACCTCCAAACATGTTGATGGACAATGATTGAAACCCATTTCATGATTCTGTATTGCGTCAAAAAATATTATCAAACTCCATTTAGTAGGATGTTATTTAAAAAGTCTTGAGCTTAATGCACATACACAAATCTCCAATACCATATCATTTGTTGAAATCATGAAAGATAGTTGGAAGGAACTGTTGAATCTTTGTGGTTAAGGCGAAAGTGGTCAGAAGCGTACTCCAGTGCAAAATTGATCAGCAGTGTCGCGGCTCGGAGCTGAATTTCTTTCCTTTTTAAACGCTTTTGTTCTACTTCGCCTTCGCCATAGTTCTGATCATGGTATTTTTTCCCCATTTCTGGAACAAGATTTTGGCTTCCTGTTTCTCGTTCGCTTAGGGACTCCATGATTGACGACTTCAATCAATTGTGTAGGGAGGGTAGACAATTGAGCGTTAGCGGTCGTACGCGGTGGGGGCGGGGGGGGGGTTGTCCTTGACTACAGTATTTGCTGCACGTAATGATGAGTGTGTGACATTCTAATACGAGACACCCATAGGGCTTATATAGGCTGTCCAGTGTTATACGCATAGTTTCTTATGTACCGTGCAATTCCTTTCTGCGCGATTCTTTTTTATCGGTTTCTCAAATTCTATCTCTAATACACTACGCCGAGCTCCGACACGCCGTTTGGATCAGTGAATAAAAGCGTTTTTTAAAAATTCTTTTTAACCTTTACTTATTTGAATGATCTCTTCTTCACCAGAGTAGTTACTCTATGGTGTATTTTCTTTTTCAGAACTTCCTGAAAGAATTGATAAGTATATCAGCAGCCACAGGATTTGAAGTGGCAAGGCCACGCATCCTGACTATACCTAATGATCGCAGTGAGACATATTCTGATGTCTTGAAGAAAGAAACTGACAAATCCAACCCACAGCTGATATTCTGCGTTGTATCTAATAACCAAGCAATGAGATATCAAACAATAAAGAAGAAGCTGTGTGTGGATAGACCTATCCCCAGTCAGGTTGTTTTGGCAAGGACATTGACACAAAAGTCTCCAAGTATGCTGAGAGCAGTTTGCAACAAAGTATCAGTCCAGATCAATAGCAAAGTTGGTGGCACACCGTGGACTGTTGATGTTGGCGCACTTCTACCTCAGCTGATGGTCATTGGTTTCGATGTGTGCCACGAAAAGTCCTCCAGTAAAGCTGACTATGGTAAATTTTGCAATTATTTCTTCCATTACATTTTCCTCCAAGGCAAGAGTAGAAGGGATGCGTGGACAATGACCTAACCCCACCGTGCTGTAATAAAAATACACAATCGAATTTTCGTTCGATTCTTCCATCTTCTCAATCCAGTTTAATTCGAATGAGGAAGAAAGGTATCTTCTCATCTCATGATCAGATTATTGTAACTATTACATTTCGAAGTTGCGAAGCCAATCTGTTCTCCTGAGTCATTCGACCAAAAGATCTCCTGGAATCGGTCTGTAAGCCCTATTCTTGGAGATACTCAAAAAGGCACTCAAGAATTTTGTAATATCTGCGAGAAGAGGGCTTACCGGAATATTTACCTCCTATGACCGTAACAGATCGATTCCGGGAGATCTTTTAGACAAATGACTGGAAAAATGGATTGGCTTTGCATCGTTCAGGTGGATCAGTCTAGACACGAAATTAGAAAATACCTTCGTTTCTGATTCGATGAAGTATCCTTCAACTCTGAAGCATGCTACTTTACTCCCCATCCGGAAACTGGTTTCTATGAAAACAACGTTTTTTCGTTAATTTTGTGAGGGGATTGCTGTGGTGTCACATACTTGTGGTAGTCCAGGCATATCGGGACTATCATTCCTTATGTGTTTTGACTAGCTGAACAGTATAGCAGTGAATTCAGAGGGCTAGGCTGCGTTCAAAACAAGGAAAAACTGATATTTCAAGTCGCCATCAAGAAAATTTTACCATTTCCGCAAGAAATCTCAAAATACCCACAGAACGGACTGGGGACATTCGTCTTGATCTCACTCTCTCAACATTAATCAGCTATTTCAGCTGCTTTGCAGCCAACATGAACGGGTTTTCGCTGAAAATCAGCTACAACAGCTGGAATTCAGCTAAAATAGCTGATTTTCAGTCAAAATCCGTTTGTGTTAGCTGATTTATGTAGAGAGAGCATGAGAGGGTACATTTCTTGTAGTTTCAATTGTACAATGAGGAAATAATATTCGCGACATTCCAAAAATAGTTGGATCGAGTATACATGTGATCATTCCGATGAAGGCGTTTTGAGTACTTCTTGAGGTGAGCCCCAGCCTCTTACCAATAAGTGAAACCCAAAACTTCTGAGCCTCGTGGACCTCTAGAACCACGAAAATGATATTCTTTCGTTACTGTGGTACAATATCTGAAGTCCCGGAGACGTATGCTTTGGTAATATCAATCAATCCTGGATATTTCATTGAGATGCGATCAGTCATGTTCACATTGTTCCTGCACGCAGAAAAGTAGGCGGGAGATGGCGCGACGCGCTCGCAGCTGACGATCGTCCGCTCTCGACTCGAGCAAAAACGGGCCTCGCGTCAAAATTTTTGACGCGCCGCGGCTGACGATTCTCAGCGACGCCCGGCCCGAGTCCTACGAACGATACGGCTCATCAGAATCAAACGCTGGCACTCTCTCCAAGTATTTTATAGTAGGTTAGTTCAGATTCTTCAATGCCTTATCTTATCTTGATGATAAGAATAATGGATAACAATAACAATTGGAAATATTGGAGTCTCCTCGGAGGGCCGATGAATATGTATCTTTTATAAGCCTATCATTATAAGGATGTCGGCTGGTCGAGCGAATGATCTTTTGCTCCATAAGCAAGAGGTCGTTCAAACCACGTTACGGACAATTTTTTTTTTTTTTCAATTAGTCTATAAACATTCCCAGAATTTTTGGGCTTGGATCTCGAATTTATGTCGGTAACTCTCAGAACTGTTTCTTAAAAATTGAAGGAATATGATGTATCTTGCGTAAATTTGTAGGTAGCGTGGACTGAAATATCCAGAAAATTCCCAACTTTGAAATCAGGATTTTGAAGCAGAACGGATAAAATGGGCTTCCATAAAACTACCAGAAACATACTGTAGTCTCATGAATTCCCAAAGAACCGTTTCTCGAATCGCTGACATAAATTCGAGATCCAAGCCCAAAAATTCTGGGAATGTTTATTGACTAATTGAAAAAAAAAAAATTGTCCGTAACGTGGTTTGAACGACCTCTTGCTTATGGAGCAAAAGATCATTCGCTCGACCAGCCGACATCCTTATAATGATAGGCTTATAAGTGGTACACATTCATCGGCCCTCCGAGGAGACTCCAATATTTCCAATTGTTATTGCTATCCATTATTCTTATCATCAAGATAAGATAAGGCATTGAAGAATCTGAACTAACCTACTATAAAATACTTGGAGAGAGTGCCAGCGTTTGATTCTGATGAGCCGTATCGTTCGTAGGACTCGGGCCGGGCGTCGCTGAGAATCGTCAGCTGCAGCGCGTCAAAAATTTTGACGCGAGGCCCGTGTTTACTTGAGTCGAGAGCGGACGATCGTCAGCTGCGAGCGCGTCGCGCCATCTCCCGCACACTTTTCTGCGTGTGATCCCAAGCTAATACGATTACTTCGATGTTAGCTCTTTGAACGCAACTGGATAAAATCATTCAATGCTAGATATACCATCTTGGGTGATTGATGGGAGCCATATGTAAGGTTTGAGAGGCACATTAGACGAGGTTACTTCAAATTTGACTCATTACGGGCGAACTTGAGTTTACCCCAGAGTTTTCTCAAAATGCTTTCTTGGTATAATACATATATATACTCGATCTATCTATTTTTCGGCTATGGCGGATATTTTTCCTCAAAGTATGAATGTGTAAAACGAAGAAGTTGCGTTCTCGGGAGCTCGAAAAAAATGTTCATCGTCTATTTTGTGACTATTTTGAGAATAATAGCAACATTGGTCAACTCCCCGTGATAGCAACTCGTAAATGCAGCTGATTCTTTCTTTTCAACGCATCTTAGCCCTCTGAAACCACTGCCTCCGTGTTCGGTAAGTCGAAAGATGTGGGAGATCATGGTTCCGATACGCCCTTGGTCTACTTCAAGGATGTGTCACCACAACAGTCAATTTTTAAAATGAGCAAAAATGCTAAAATCGCTGTATTTGTAAAGATCACTTTCTGTCGATCTGGAATGAGTAAGAGTTAAAAAGAATTTTTAAAATACACTTTTATGAACTGCGCCTAGTGCAATGCAATACATCAGCATCCAAGACGCGTGTGTGCAGCGGGTTTCCCGAGAATGAGCTAAGGCGCCACTATGTCGCGAAGTCCCGAAGTCACAAACATGCAGCAGACGATTTGCGGCATTCCTCACCTGCCACGTGGAAGGCCCGAGGCCGGCACCAATAGTTTTTCTTTATTAATCAAATAATCTAACACTGTGCTGATTAAAATGACACGATATTATGTATTATGATCACCCACAACAATGCACACCCACGAGATCAAATGGAGCGACTAGCCGGAAGTTAATTATCGGAAGTCACGTGATATGACCAAAATTACTAGATCTAGGACGGAGAGAACACCAACTCGGTGAAGTATAATAAAAGTGTATTAAAAGAGCTGACTTCTCGGGTCGCAACGGTTTACGAGATCAGTTTCTACGCCAGAAAATGAGCAAAGAAATCATATCATGGTGAATGTGCCATTCCGACTCCAGAATTTTGTTGACTGATGAAATTTATCCCAAACGGATTAATAGTGTGTATGCATAGTTTAGGATTGAGTTCATCGTAAGCTCACTTCCTCCATTTTTTCAAACCTAAAAATTTTACCAACTCGCAAGACAAAGAATTCATCCATATTTATTCACGTTAATAGAGAGGAATTGAAACGACTCTTCTGATCTCGTGTTTAGATTTATCCCTAAAATTTCCAAATCAGAGAGCCTGAAAGTGTATTTATGAAATGAGTTTTCTTACTATAAACTTGCCTCACAATCAATTTTGGATTTTGATTCCCAATCTACGCATTTTTAACTCTGTGGCCATGGAAAATCTCATAAATGGATAAAGAAGAGCATACTGTTTCCTCGATATATTCGCTATTTTATTTCTTGTCTTTTGTAATTCAGAACGATGATTGGTCCCCTCCTAGATAGAGTTATTTCCATCCACAATCACTTTGACACGCTCTCTTTTGGCCGGACAGAGCTGAGGGTAACCGGTAAGTCAGAATTCCGTGACAAAATTCCAGCAGAAACAAATTGGGAATTGTGATGATAGATATAATATTACAGAATTGGTGGCATTGCGAAAGTATCTAGACTAGCACCAAGAATTTTGGCCAAAGAGTCTGAAATCCAGAATTGACTTTTTTCTGTTAATTTTTTCCACTGTTGTAAGACTGATCTCGGATGAGCCTGACATTCGTCTTCGGAATCATCAGACGAACCAACCAAATCTAGATCCCTATATTGCTATACCATATAGGTGATGGGAAAAATGTTGAGAAAGCGACTTGATGGAAAAAATTTGGAACGTTTGCAGGTTTGAACCCGCGATCTCTCGCGTGCGAAGCGACGACTTCAGATGATTTGCAACTCTTCAATAATATAACCAAATTACATTTAAGCGGCGGACCTCCATATGGAATCTGGGATTGAGAATTCGTGATCAATTGTCATCAGACTTTGGAATAGACAATCAGGGCAAGCGATACACGGTATCCGTGATTAACCGCATATCATTATCCGAATGGATGAAGCGCCGATTTCTCAAGCGCATCAAAATTGCCTCGTGTTCACGTGTTTCAAAAACCAAAATAGTGGTGAATTGGTTATGTTCCGAAGAAATTGAAATAATATTGAATTGAAACATATGCGTAATATTGATTGACCAAACATAGGAAAAACCGAGAGTTCTGTTGTGTTTCTGCATAACGTTGTCGATTATGATGTATATTACGTTTTGGTTCGGCGCGAGGAAACAAAATCAATAGGTAGCTCTGTTTTGGTTCGGGTTTCGCAACGTAACGAAATCGATTTTCACTGTTTTGTATTGTTTTGAAGAAAGCCCTGCCAGGACGCTTCAAAGCCAAACTGAATAGAGTACATCTTAGATGATGGCAGATACTATATTATGCCAATTTTTTCAAGTATCCATAGCTCAGAACATCCGTGGAACACTGAAGTTACATACAACTTGAAAGTTTTGCGGGAACCCTCGTATGGGTCATGAGTGGGTCGATGGATGGGTGGGGCGGTGGATCAATTGGGTGGTCGATGGATGGGTGGATGAGGATTCGGATCGGGACGAGGATCGCAATGGGGAGGATCGTTTCAATTTTGTCTGGTTCGGTCTCGTTCGGCGCAATTAGGGTTGGATTAGTGTAATTCGATTTAATTCAGTCTAGTTTGATCGGTAGTGCGATGGATACTCGGGTGGTGGTTCTGGATAACATTTTTGGTTCAGAAAAACAAATGTGTTCATATCTCCCTGTTAACAAATTTAAAAAATCACCAGCGCCGTGCGAGCTTTTCTGATCCGAAATCCAGGTTGAGCAATATTCCAGCGATTCAGTATTCGGATTGGTGACCAACCGACTGGGATTGCCATGCTTAGTTGACCCCAAGAAATTGCCGACTCTTTTATTATGGGTGTAACGCGGGCCCATGATATTAGTAGATCGTGATGGAATATGAATTTAATGCTTTTTTGGATTATTCTGTTATATCAGTCAATAGGGACAAATAACTTTTCGGACCTCTCATTAGGTCCTTCTTCAGGTTGAATATATCTTATAACTGAGGGGAGAGAATCGCAAGAATCTGATAAAAAGAAGGCAAGAGAGGTTTAAAATCTAGGACTTAGCAGCGCAAGTATGATGCTTTGTGATCCCTTCAATGATAGAACCTCGTACGGATCTTGACCCTCATAGGTCTGCAGCGAATTTTTTGTGAGTCAGCTGTTATATCAACAGGCAGGCTGGCTGATTTCCGAACGTACGGATCCACTCGCACAGTCACAAGGACCACTAGACCCCACCACGCACTCGGTCAATAATTCATATTGCTAATGAACTGTTTTTCTGTTTATATGTAGAAGGATTTTTTCAAAAGAAAGATTCGTTCCCTTCAAAAGACGGGCTCGAACTGCTGCACTATCGTCGTACAAATCCAACTCTGACCAGAAATCGCATCAATTTTGTACTCAAGCTAACGGAATGAATCAAACGGCATTCTCTTCGTGATCGACAAGGCTAGGAGATGTGCTAATCTGATTTTTTCTCAGACAGAGTGGGTAGGAGGGGCGCAGAATGGGGTTAGAGATCGAAATTCTGCCGGAATAAAACTCACGCGTGGCGATCAGTAGTTCTATTGCCGATCTGCAATCACTTGGAGTACCTCCTAAAAGTAGATGGCAGTATTCTGAGCTTATTCCCAAGTCTGAAAGTCACCGCAATCAGCTCTGAGATCGATTCTGAGCTGAGAAGAGGTGATGAATGCTGCGAATTAGACTATTATAGTGGATTCTGAGTCGAAAATGATTCTGCTGCCATTTCTCAGCCCTTTTCAAAACATCCCTTCATCGATTCTCAGGATTTTCAGTCTGGAGTAGTTCTGGGGATTGCCGTGATCAGTTCTGGTTCATTCTGTGGCGGGAATGTGTCATCAGATCTGAAAACCACTCGAGAATGATCGATTTTACCTCAGAATTCGAAATGCTGCCAGGTCAGGAACACTTTGAGTGTATTTCTAAAGCATTGACCTGATTTTTCAGCGTGTTCTCAAGTTTGAAGATTGCTGCAGAGCGATTTGAGATCAATATCCGTCCAGGAAAAGCTGTCTGATCGAGCAGATTATTAGAGAAATCGTGATTCTTAGGTGAGAAGAGAGTGTACGGCAAATCTGTAATGACTCGGAGTACTTTTTGAAAGTAAAGGGCAGTATTTTGAGTTCATCCTCATGTATGGGAATCATCGCAATCGCACAGTGGGGCCAGGGCATCTTTCTAGGGCTTAGCGCCACGCAAATTCTCAACTTATCGCCGTGTCCGGGATCGGACGGTATTCTGATAACTGAGAGCAACACTCCTCGTTCCCGGACATGGCAATAAGTTGAGAATTCGCGTGGCGCTGAGCCCTAGAAAGATGCGCGGGCCCCACTGTGAATCGGCTCTGAGGTCGATTCTGAGCCGTGGAAAGGTAACGAGCCTCGATAATTAGTCGGGGATAGTGGATTCTGAGTGGAATAGAATCCGACTGACGATTCAGAACCCGTTTCAACACATTCTTCCATAAATCTCCAGAATTTCGAGAGGAAACACAGAAATGAAAAGTGCCGGGAAAGAATTTGAGATCAATTCTAAACTATTTTGTAGCAAAAATGTTGGTTCAGATATGACAAACATCCGAGAATGATCGATTTCACCTCAGAATTCGATATGCTGCCAGATCAGGAACACTTCGAGTGTGATTCTAGAACATTGAACAGAATTTTGAGTCTAATGTCGAATCTAGAAGTTGCCTTAGAAGAATTCCGGATCAATATTCGTCGGGAGAAAGCTGCAGAACATTGCAGATTATTCAACAAACGGTGCGTTCTAGGTAGCAAATGAGTATACTGCCGATCTACAATGCCTCGGGGTACATCCTAGGGATGCTAATTAATATTGTGAGCCTTACCTCAGGTCGGGGTTTGACCGCAATCACCTCTAAGACCTATCCCAGACCGAGGAACGGTAATAAACGCTGTGTATCAGTCGGAGATTGTGGGTCCTAGATCGGAAACCTCTCCGCTTCTACCAGGAGTACCGCTGCTCCCTCGTGCATTCTACCATCACTCACTAGGAGTTTGAGCTCTAGCACGGCTCTGAGAATTTCCGTGGACAAGTTTGGAATTGATTTCGATCTCTTCCGAGTCGGGAGAGTCTTTCTAGCACAGGAATCGATCAAGGATGGCCGATTTAAGATCGGATTTTGATGTGCTGCCAAAATGAGCAAACTTTGAGCGAATTCCTCAAGTGCTCTTCGAAATTTTGAGCCTAATCCACTGTCGGGAAATTGCTGCCGAGAGATTTGAGAACGATATTCGTCCAGGAAAAGCTGTCGAATAATGCAGATTGTTCGAGGAATGATGATCTCGAGTCTGAAAAATGGACCTGCCGAGCTACAAAATTGCAGTACATGCGAAAGATGTGAGGCAATATTCCAAGTTCAACCTCGTAACTGAGAATCACTGCAATCAGCTCTGGGTTGTGTCTGAGCGACGAAAAACCGATGAATGGTGCGTATCAGTCGCGAATGATGGTGTATAAGTCGAAGACACTCCTACTACTGCCACCTCAAGAACCTGTTTGATGCATTATACTACAAATTCTCCTGATTTTGCGCCGAGAGGCGACTCTGAGAACTGCCGTGGTTGAGTTTGACATCGGTTTTGATTCAATTCTTTGTCAAAAGCGTATCTCAAGCACTGATATGGATAGGGATGACCGATTTCAGTTCGGAAATCGATATGCCACCGCTCCCAAAACAACTGTGGTGAATCAGTCGAGTATTTAGCCAAATTTCGATCTTAATCCGTAAGCCAGGAAATGCCGCGGAAAAATTCGGGAACAATACTTGTCCAGGAAAAGCTTTCGAGTAATGCAGATCATTCAAGGAATGATGATCTCTAGGTGAAAAAAAGATATACTGCTAATCTCCAAAATTGCAGGACACGAGGAAGATGTGAGGCGATATTTCAAGCACGAACCCGTGACTAGAAATCACTGCGATAAGCTCTGGATTGAGTCTGAGCAAAGGAAAAGCGATGAGTGGTGAGTAACAGTCGTGAATAACGTTTCGAGGGTCGAGGAATCTTCTACTACCATCTCAAGATCCTGTTTGATGCATTGTACTACAAATTCTCTGGATTCTGAGCCGGAAGACGACTCTGAGGACAGCCGTGGTTGAGTTTGGGATCGATTCTGATCCGATTCCCCTGTCAGGAGCATCTCAAGCGATGACATGAATCAGGAATCACCTGTTTTAGCTCAGAATTCGGTATGCCCTCGCTGTCAAAAAACTTGTAGTGAATTAGTCGAGTATTTACCAGAATTTTGACCTTAATCCGTAGGCCAGGAATCGCTGCCGAGGAATTTGGAAACAATTTTCGTCCAGGCGGAGCTGCCGAGTAATGCAGATCATCCAAGGAATGATGATCCCTAGGTGGGAAAAAGCTATACTGACAAACTACAAAAACTTGTGGTACACGCGTGAGATGAACGGCAATATTCTAAGTCCAACCTCGTAACTGAAAATAACTCCAATCAGCTCTGGATTGAGTCTTAGCAAAGGAAAATCGATGAGTAGTGCGTATCAGTCGCGAATGATGGTTTATAATTCGGAGACACTCCTACTCCCACCCCGAGAATCTGTTTGATGCATTGTACTACAAATTTTCCGGATTCTGAGCCGAAACACGACTCTGAGGACAGCTGTGCTTGAGTTTGACACCAATTCTGATCCAATTCCCCTGTCAGGAGTGTCTCTCAAGCATTGACATGAATCAGGGATAAATTGGAGCTTGAAAATCGCTATGCTGTTGCTTCGAGAACACTCGTAGTGAATCTGTCCGATCATTCAGCCGAATTTCGGCCTTAATCTGTAGGCCAGGAATTGCCACAAAAAATTTAGGAACCAGTACATGCGGAAGATGTGAGGCAATATTCAAGCCGAATTCCGTGCCTAAGAATTACTGCAATTAGCTCTGGATTGAGTCTGACTAAAGAAAAAGCCTCGAGTGGTGCATATTGTCATGAATAATGGTTTATGAGTTACTAACTACGATACTAAAATACTGGTACTAACAAAAACATGGTACTAACAGAAAAAAAAATTTTGGGATTTTTTCCAGACCCCTCTAGTGACGGCTCCGTCTGAATGCTCCGAAATGGCGCATATATAAATTGTCATGATATTCAGTGATACTTTGGTTCATATATTACATGTTTACATTGAAAAATTCCAATAATCCTATTCTAATTCAGATGAAAAAAAAAGAAACAGGCTCAGAACGGTACCTCATTTCATAAATGAAATCTCTTGATAAATTGATGATCAGGTAGTCAGGAAAACCGTTCGTAGTCTGTGATGCGAATTGCAACGTATTCTAGGGAATCCCCTTAGAATAATGAAGAATGTGTGTATATCATCTGTGCGTGAGTGTAAACTGAATAATATGAGGATTGTAGATCTCCTACATCCCTCGGGAAAAGAATGGAGGGAGAAATTTTATATTATGATATAATAATCAGTTCGTACTGTTTAATTCCAATTATGCTATGATGTCATGGAATGAAAAGAATATAATGATGTATATTTCCACAGGTACCTTCAGAATTGAGAGACCTGCACAGATTGAAAAGTAATTTATATCAATTATAAATATTGTTTCTTTGTGTGGGGCGGTGTGGGGAGCAGTGGGGACGTGTGGGTCTGAGTGTGGTGGTGTGAGGCGGATTTGAGCGGTGTGTTCAATCAATCATGTTCGTTCATTGTTGAATGATATTTTTACAGGGTATTTATCGTGTTGGAGAGATGAGTTCTGTGGTAAATATAAACGTTCATTTGAATGAGGATTGCCTTTATTCAATTTTCGCCCTGCTGAATAATGAAGAAAGGTCAAAAGCATGTCTAGTGTGCAAGAATTGGAGGAATGTGATGAAGAGGTTGGAAAAGGAAATAGTTATAAAAAATAGAGATATGAGAGATTGTAGAAATGACTATTGGAAATTCAAGGAGGTTGTCGTGAATAATTTGTACAGGATAAAAAAAGGTTACATTGAAAGACTGTTTAATGGATAATAGTTTTTTTGAATTGCTTTTAACATCGGAAAGTTTGAAAATCGTTGATTTTTGTGTTTTCTTTGAAGATGATCAATTATTAAGAAAATTAAAAGATTTTGGGAGAAGAGAGGTGGAATTGGATATAAGAGATTTTGTTGATACACAAGATAGGAATTTGTTATTCGTCAAAAATATATTTGAATTATGAATAGAGTTTGTCACCTTACAAGATCACGTTAACGTTGGTAGATTATTGAGTTTCATAGGTTTTGATAATGTATTTTTATAAAAATATTTTTCATTGATGGAGGAATATATAGAGGTTTTTCATAGGGCTCACGGCGATCTTTTCCTCTATTATTGTCAGCAATTAATCAATTGAATGGAATTCAGGTGTTATAATGGTGGCAGTCGAATTTCTGTATTAATTGCAATGACATTTACATTATCATTGAAATTCGAGAAGAAAAAAGAAACGGGCTGAGAACGGGACCTCAATCCATCAATGAGATGACATGATTCATTGATGCTAAGGTAGTCAGGAAATCCGTTCGTACTGTTAAATTTCAGTTATTTGAAAATGTGGTGGAATGAGAAGAATAAAATGATGTATATTTTCACAGGTACCGTCAGAATGGAGAGAATTGAAAACATCGGAAAGTAATTTATATATATGAATTATATATATACATAATGTTTACTTATGTGGGGTGGAGCGGGGCGGATTTTGCAATATCAGACAGTGTGGGGCGGAAATAGGCGGATTGGGGCGGAGTAGGCGGAGATGGGCGGATTGGGCGGTGTGGGGGGATTGGAGTGGTATGGGGCGGAGTGAGACGGATTGGGGCGAAGTGCGGCGGAAATGGGCGGAGTGGAGCGGAAAGCCATATGTTATGTGGGGCGTAGTGGGACAAATTTTGCGATGTCAGACAGTGTGGGGCGGAGTCGGGAGGAGTGTGCGGTTTGTAGATTGAAGTGTAGGGCGGAGTGGGGCGGAAAGCCATATGTTATGTGGGGCGGTGTGGGGCGTAGTGAGGCGGATTTTGCGATATCAGACAGTGTGGGGCGTTGTGGGGCGGTTTGTAGATTGACGTGTGGGGCGGCATACTCAAAAAGAACTATATAGTATAGGGATATATATATATATATATATATATTGAATTCGACATTGGTATGATGTAATTTGTTCATCTTGTGAACAAAACCGAACCGATTTCTTAGTTTTATCATGAATCACGATAAAAGTTCTATACCAAGACAATTTCGTGTTCACATCGAACCTGCTTCATGGATGCGACATCGGAGTTGCAACCCTGATGAATGCTATTCTACAACTACACCGAGAATGATGCTAGACCAGCATTTATTGAAGTTTTTTCTTCTTTCTTCTCCCGTTTCCCTTCCTCCTTCTCCCCTCAAGTATACACATTTCACTATGACAAGGAGGGGGGGATCAATTCAATCCACCAAGGGATCGACTCTTCCGATCCGAAGGGGATACGATTAAGGTAAAAGCACCAGATCGGAACACCGCGCCGCGAGGCACCTATATCGGGACAGCAACGTTGTCACTCAAGTATAATTGAGGGGGTGCATGGAAGAAGGGCCTAATGGCGCTTAGGCCCTTTTTCCGGAGACTCGCTTTTTTTAACCTCTGAACCACGATCTATCACCCCATGAAACTCGTTTTTCCATATTGAAAACCTCATAGATCGGAAAAAGGGCCTAACATCCATTAGGCCTTTTTGTCGATTATCCGATGGGAGTAAGGCCCTTTCGTCGATTATACGATGGGAATTCGACTCTTTGCAAGGATACTTTACTGTTTCTTCATTCCGAACAAGTAGTACACTTCTGATCCATTTGTCTTTCCTATTAAATTCAAAAAAAGCGTGGTCCGAAGTTTGTTTCATTTTCTATCCAGCAAATATGCAGATAGAATTCGGATGCCGATTCAAATGATGTTCCTTCATTATTGGTCATTAGGTCCCACCCCTAACTTACGTCGATTTCCGCGTGTGAGTCAGGAAGTACAGTCAAAATAGTCGGGCGATATTCTTTACCAATATCAGGATTAGATATACCTAAATTAATCAAATTACAGTTTCATTAGGTTGGATTCCTCACCGAATCATTTGTTCGGCGGAGGAAACTGAATTTTTTTCGGATTTTCCTGAATATTTCTACTGAACCATTAATCCAGCTGAGACAGCCTGCTCAATTGATTTTCCTTTTGCACTGTACGGAGCCTTTAACCAACACCTTGTATGTCTTTCAGTGAAGGAGAAAAAAATTCACTCAAGTAATGAAAGAAAAATTCTGTGAATGTTGATGTGTGAGACCTAGGCATTAGCACATTCACAAACATACATCACTGGTACTTCGAAAACAGAGAAAAAATCTTGCGCTCACCATCAGAGATACTTTCAGAATCGAACGAGAGATTGAAACAATGAGAATTCTGAAGAAAAACTAATGTGACAACTAAATCTCAGCACGAACGTGAGTGTATGAAGGGGACTTATCGCGGAGACAGGTACCTAGGAAGCAATCAAGGCCGCGTAGATTCCTGAAAGAGCATTTCGATCAGTATAAAAAGAAAGGGCTTAAGTGGAAGAGTATCGGTAAAAAGGGCCTAAGTCCAAGTTTATTTGTAAGAAGGGCCTAAGTACAACAATATTGGTAAAAAGGGCCTAAGTGCAACAATATTGGTAAAAAGGTCCTAAGTCACCAGAGAAACTCGTTCAAAAGGGCCTAACTCCACTATCGATATCGGGATAAAGGGCCTAAGTGGTGGAGTATTGGTAAAAAGGGCCTAATTCTTTACGGAAAATTTTTTAAAGAATGCTCATGGCCTCCATATCTCTTTTCTACCAACTCTGGCTATCAAATCATGTTCTTTGGGCTTCAAAAAATGTATCTTCATGCTTACTAAGTGAATATTGAGTGACCTCAGTTTCACACACTCAATGGAACCATCTTTCACGTGAAGAATCGATGAAAATGCGTTGAGACGTTGAAACGCAATCGGATATCTTGTGTGACATACCCATAGATATGCTGATGAAATTTGGAGGTCATTGAACTCGATTTTGCATCGTTTTTGAACTCTTAGTGCAGTGGTTGTCCCGAAAATTGACCCAGTATTGGGAAAAAGGGCCTAATTACATTTTTTCGAATGGCTGTATACCTCTCAAAATCGGCAGCAACCTCCCAATTCCTGTTCGGTAATTTCGAGGATGTCATCTTTGAAATAAGCAACGTTCGCGCATCGAATTATGCCACGGGCAAGATACAGTTAGTTTTCATCGTTTTTCTCGAAATGTCCATTTTGGAATTAGGCCCTTCTTCCACACACCCCCTCAATTAGAGCTGGAAATCAGCTAATGCAGCTGAAATTCAGCTGCAGTAGCTTTCGTGCCAGTAAAAATCCGTCGACTGAAATATCAGCTTGTAATAGCTGATTTGATCAGCTAATATACCTGATTCCTTAGCTACTATAGCTGATTCTTGAGCTAAACGGAATTCGTGAGCGTGCCGTATATAAGGAAATCTACAGCAATCTTTGACTTTCAGCGGACCATAAAGTATTTCAATGAGATCGGGACTTTCACACCCTGGAAAAGTGTTTTACAGATAGTTTCTGTAGTTTCTAGGATGGTTCTCTGCCAATTTCTGATGAAAAGAGCGCAGTGCTCTTGATAAGAGTTGGAATATCTTCTGATTCCGCACTTCTCCAATGACACTGACTCGGCCTTCCGAAGCTCCTCAGGCTGTGGAGGAAATAACATTGGCCCAAAAAAACTGAGAGAATCTTATGTGACTCTCCAAGCGTCATTCAATCATGAAACATTCGTTCTGATAGCGACTCGGATGCCTGGTCAGAGTCGGGCTCCTATGAAAAAAACTCTTTAGAAAATACTCACTTTTGCGTATGCAAAAAGAAAACATTCGAGCTAAGATGAATCGGGTGGTGAGAAATTCAAGAGTGAGAATAGACGATCAAAATGCTCTTTCATTTTGCAGCGGCATATTATTCTGGCCGAAGATCTGTCACGTTGAACTTGCGAAATTTGTCGCGTCCACCGCTTCAAAAAAAGAACATAAACCTTTGTTACTTTAATAATAAGCAGATGTCGCTCCCAAATCCTATTGTGTGGGGCTTTATTGTATGCCACCACTACACGGAGAAACCAAAACGCACTCGCGGGGACGTCGCGCGACCCCGCGTCTGGCTTTGCATGATCGCGTCGGGCAGCGCACGAGATCGGAGCGTCTAACCCGCCTCGGTGATGTTGTGCACGTTACCGTGGTGACGCGCAGGACAGCGATGTGACCGGCTGCTCGAGACTGTTTTGAGAGCCGCAATGATGTCTTGACTTCCTTGTTCTCGTGCCAATATTATGAAAATGGGACCGCGTGTCTTTATCTCGATAATTGATCCCTTATAAGTTTCAGCGCTTCTCAACGAACGGAGAGGATAAATCGGTTTGATGGCACTCCAGTGGGACTATTGTTCATAGGCCAAATCCGTGTAAGATCAGGCAGCGAAAAAAGTTGAGGTCACGGATATTTCTGCCGATGGAGTATATCATTCTTGAGACAAAATGAGGAGATACGTATTTTTTTGTTTGGCCTAAATCGATTCCATGTCAGAGCTACGCGAGTTTGGAGATCGGGAGCTGCAAGATCAATTTTAGAAAAACTGACACTTTGAAATCAGTAAAGATGCAATAATTCCCATGCGACTTTGAATATTCAGCTGAATCTTGTTGGATATAGTTACTAGGTAGATGTTGCATGCAAATTTACACTAATTAGGTTGGAATTGCCATTCGGATCCGAAAAAAACTCGTTTTTTACGAGAAATTAAAAAAAATTAATTACTCAAAAACACCATCGTAAATTTCTTTGGTGAATTTACTGGGGGTACTTGATGACATGATGTTTCAGAGGGTACTCTCCGAGTCGGCGCTAAAAGCTCGAAATGACCAAAAAAAATATTTTTCGGGGAAAAAATTTTTCATTGTCTCAAATAGGTTCTGGCATCTTTCAAATAATGGATATTGGCTGAAAAGTAGTACCTACAGAGTACAGCACCTGCAAATATCTACAGAGACTCATTTCCTCCAACTTATCTTGCACAGGAAGTAAGCACAGTTCTCGAGCTTGTTGAAAAGGCTATACGAGCAAAAATGCTTTCAGTCTGATTTTCTCTACGTCTACGTTTTTCCAGTAAGTGTTATCCACCACTGGCAGTGATATGAGACTGAAAACATTTTTGCTCATATAGCACTTCCAACAAGCTTGAGCACTGTGCTTACTTTCTGTGCAAGATAAGTTGGAGGAATTGGGTCTCTGTAGATATTTGCAGGTACTGTACTCTTTAGGTACTACTATTCAGCCAATATTCATTATTTGAAGGATGCCAGAACCTATTTGAGACAAGAAAATTTTTTTTTCCAAAAAATATTTTTTTTTTGGTCATCTGGAGCTTTAAGCGCCGACTCTGAGAGTACCCTCTGAAACATCATGTCATCAAATACCCCCAGAAAATTCACCAAAGAAATTCACGATGGTATTTTTGAGTAATTGATTTTTTTTAATTTCTCGTAAAAAACGAGTTTTTTTGGATCCGAATGGCAATCCCAACCCAATTAGTGTAAATGTGCATGCAACATCTACCTAGTAACTATATCCAACAAGATTCAGCTGAATATTCAAAGTCGCATAGGAATTATTGCATCTTTACTGATTTCAAAGTGTCAGTTTTTCTAAATTTGATTTTGCAGCTCCCGATCTCCAAATTCGCGTAGCTCTGACAGGAAATCGATTTAGGCGAAACAAAAAAATACGTGTCTCATCATCTCGTCTCAAGAATGATATACTTCATCGTTAGAAATATCCGTGACCCCAACTTTTTTCGCTGCCTGATCTTACATGGATTCGGCCTATATATGACATTCAGAATCGTTTTCGTAACTTGTTGATTAGCTCAATTGCACAACACAAGCCTCGTATTCTGAAGATCGTGGGTTCGAGACCCACCAATAATAATTTTTTTTTTTTTTTTTCAATGTAAGGTTTACAAGTTTGCCCTGAATTTCTAAATTTCCCATTTTTTTTAGAATGAAAATACAGTACTCTAGAGCCTGTTACAATTTTTGGGTAATATATACTCTTCCAACAAAAAAACTCAGATACCATTCCACGATGGATAGATCATGCATTGAATCTCCTCAGTCCTGCAAAATTTATTATATACTCCTCTGACCACTGTGTTTGAAGATTCGTTTGAAAAACCAATTTTTCAAATTACGTGAAGAGTATTGTCCGATGCAGATCAATTCCAAAGCCTTACGGATAGTCACCTGGGCTTGACTCATCTCGCTTAAAGTCAAGAGGTCGATAAAATTCCTCATAGCTAACGTAAGCTAATTTCATATACGGCTCTAACATTGAATAACGAAAAATTCGATGCTTGATATATTTATAGTGGAGTGATCTCTACGTTTTTCTGTGGATAGAGAATATATCACCGAATGATAAAAAAATGGAAAATTCAGAAATTCACGGCATACTTGTAAACCTTACGTTGGAAAAAAAAAAAATTTATCGTAAGTTGGTCTCGAACCCAAGATCTTCGGATTACGAAGCTTGTGTTGTACCATTAAGCTGATTGGCAGGTTGCAAAAATGATTTTGAATGTCAAACATAAACATTAGTCCCACTGGAGAGCCATCAAACCGATTTATCCTCTCCGCTCGTGAGAAGCGCTGAAACTAATAAGGAATCAATTATCGAGATAAAGACACGCGGTCCCATTTT
Organism: Eretmocerus hayati; assembly: GCA_029851415.1. Classification (NCBI taxonomy): domain Eukaryota; kingdom Metazoa; phylum Arthropoda; class Insecta; order Hymenoptera; family Aphelinidae; genus Eretmocerus; species Eretmocerus hayati. Next base: position 50,658,137 of record CM056743.1, read on the forward strand.
CATAAGATTGGCACGAGAACAAGGAAGTCAAGACATCATTGCGGCTCTCAAAACAGTCTCGAGCAGCCGGTCACATCGCTGTCCTGCGCGTCACCACGGTAACGTGCACAACATCACGGAGGCGGGTTAGACGCTCCGATCTCGTGCGCTGCCCGACGCGATCATGCAAAGCCATTGCATTGCCGTGCATTTTGGTTTCTCCGTGTAGAGTGAATCAGCGGAAGGCTCGGAATGCGTTTCGTCCACCGCCTGCAACTGGGTACATCGTAACTCGGACTCATCAGCAGGGCTGAGGTTGCAGACGGTTGCCCTGGACGCGGAGTGCGGAGGTAGAGAAGTTCCTTATATATGGAATGTGTCCGTTTCTGTGCGCTTGCGAGAGAGGTGCGGAACGGGTAGCCACCTGGAGGCATATCCAGAATCCCCACAATTGCCCATTCTAATAATTGACGTATGATGAATTACTATGCACTTGAACGAGGTGGCTACAACCATTGTTATTTGAGAGAGGAGCTCGGGAAACTTGTTCAGCCCCTGAAAGCTGATTTTTCCGGTCGAAAATGATGTCCGTAACAAGTCTAATATATAGCTACTGACTTTGTATCAAGTTCTCCCATCATTTGGACACTGGCAACTCATCATAATTTAAGTAGGAAAACTTTGAAAAAGCAAGAGTTGCACATACCTCCGACAACTCTGTGGACGCACGGAAAGTGAAACTTGATGAGTATTACCGAAAGAGGCGCAATTCTGAAAATAGGATTTGATTGAACGGGTGGAACAACATCTTTATCATCCATCATACCCCACTATCCCCGATTCATCTACTCAGAAAGCCTTTAAGAGGGCTCCCCAGCAGTGTTCAGTGCCACCAATGGCCATTGCGGAAGCTTCAAAACGGAAGCATTTTCTCCCCAAGTTTACGTCCTGAACGTGGCTCTATATCACATGTTGGAGGTTAACTGTCAGAAAAGAAGTTTCATGAACTGAAAGGTACTGCTGCTGCGGGGCGAGAAGGCACCCGCATTCGGCATCATGACGGGCGTCAGCGGGCGTACAGCATTGTCATAGGGGAGAGCGGGGTATGGTGGGCAGCTCGAAAATTTGGGCACCCCAGTTATAAAACACAAAAAAAATATTTAAAAATCCAAATGTTCATGAATTCGCATCAGTGTATCACCTAGTTTTTCCCTGGAGAGTTACAAGAAATTTCAATATGTTTTGACCCTTCAAAATCGTAGGTCAAAATTCGAGGTAAAATATCGCGTGTCACGCCTTTATGCACTCTACCGTTCGTGCGCTAATTTGATCGAGAATATTTGGCTACCCATTTCTCATCTGTAGCTTTGTTCGTTAGCTTTAATCTCCAATTTGAATCGAAGTGATCCGATGAGTAGTTTTTGAGCAATAATGGTAATACGGAGGTGAGTGGAACGGGGTATGATGGACACAAAAAGCGGGGCGCGTTGGCCAGCCCCAACATACAGCCACAGCGCACGAGCCGCGTGGCGCCACCCAACTTAACCTAACCTCCGCGTCGCCTCGTGTTGTTGACATTCTGCTCTCGCTGCACCACGGATGTGATTGTTTTTCGATATTATTGATCATTTTACCTCGATGTGAGTGGAAAGTGAATGCTATCAATGCTGTGGGTGGTGGATTAGAAGCTGTATTACATAATATGACCCCCAGATTCGTGCCATGCATCATAAACTCGTGTGTGCGAGCGAGTGAGATCCGAGCTGTGACATCTTTTTGTTGAATAATCGAGTTTTACCAACATTTCACGGGATGTCATAGACCTGAGGCATCAGATTAGGTGGAAAAATGTTCAAATATGCGAATGACAACAATTCTGTATGTGTAATGTTATTATTATACTTAAAAATCGTGAGTGTCTATCATACCCTACACGACTGTCCGCTATACCCCGCGATTGCCCATCGTGCCCCAATGATTAAGGTCTAGAAAATAGCATTTCTATGAAAATGTGCGAGTGAAAAAATTTTTAAAAGAATATCCCATCATTCCTGAGATGTTTCTCTGTCGAATGCCCACTCGCAGATCCGATTAAATTAAAAATCGTAGTTGCCAAGCGGGTTTTAATTAGCTATGCCCGACATACCCCGCTCTCCCCTACGATTTATATTTACCGCAAAAGTTTGGAATCACGTATGAAGAAAAGTGATGTGGAGCCACGTGCGGAAAAATTTAGTGCATTTTTCAGAATTTGATCTATTACTCTAAGTCCCTTATTGGTGGAGTATACTTGGGGAGAAAATTTCATTCCTCTATTGTAGAAAAGACGTCACAACGCCGGGTTAGGGGGGATAAAATAGAAAGGAGGCCAGTACGGCAGCGATTTTTTTGAAGATTTTCGGGTGAATTAGCAAGCAGATAGACAGGGGGCTGAGATTCATCATATTTTACTTCTAGAGAGTATCTGCGAGGTAGCTGCTAGGATGACAGTCCCTGGTTTAGGTTGTATCCGCATTTCCACTTGAACAGTAAATTTCTATTGGGACTAAACATGCGATAAGCGCTCTTATCTTTCGTCCGTGTTATTCTTATGGAAGACATCCATAGCGCCGCCATATTGGCGCCGCAGTCCCATTTAAATTAACCCAGAGGTTTACTCCCAATACAAGAAAGTAAAAAAATTTTTTCGCGTCCGATTAACGAATTTTTGGCCCGAGCCGCAGGCGAGGGTCGGAATCATATCGCGGATGCGGGAAATATATTTTATTCCCAATGAGGGATTATCTTCAAACTCTAAGAGAAACGTGTACTCAGAACGTCGACATGAGAAAAAATTGAACTTCTCGAATTGAGTGATCAGATATCTCGTACTCAGAGGAAAATTTCCTCAAAACTCTAACTCAAAGGTTACAATATTCGTGTTTACGGTGATGGGTGATGATGTTTCCAAGCACGTTCTGCATATTTTTCGACACAAATTTAACATTAGTAATTGACAGCAAAATGCCGTTACTTACACGTTCGCAATAAGTCGTCGATATTTATAATATATTGTGTGTATATTCTGACCAATAGCAACTATGGAGTCAGCACATCTTTGTTAACTTATTGATCGTTGTCGGGGTGGCGTGCAAATTGGAAAATTGTTCTACTCTTTGAAATCATTTCTTCGCGACACACCGAGATCTGTCACGATGGCTCCGAATCCCACGCTACTAACCTCAATCAACGTCGTTTTCATTGGCTCAAATACAAATAGACAAATTTGAACAAGCTGAGCTCTGCATCCTCACAAAATCAAAAACAACAACAGTATGAAAAATGGTTTGTGGTTTGGTCTCCATTGGAATAAATAATTCTACTTGCGAGAAAGATATCTCCATAAGACTCGTGGCTTCTCAGACGGAGAGATTCTAGTTCTCGAACTGAGAAAATTCCAGAACAAGCAATTTGGAATCTCAAATTTGCACATACTCCCCTTTAGAAAAGTGGTTTCTGGTTTTGAGGAATCTTTTTCGTAGTCCGCTTTTCCTGGCGTATTATGATTTCTTATGAATTTATCTACGATTTCCAAGACCCATTCCGAGTTTAGTTGAAATATGCGCAAGCTACCTTAAAATCCGTTCATGTTAGCTAACAAAATCAGCTATCAGTAGCTGATTTTGTTACCTTAGCTGATTGGCGCTGAGAGAGCAGGTGCTAAGAAACTCGACTAACTTTTCTACCAGAAACCGTTCAATCTGGGGATTGTGCGTTTAGTGTGATGAATTGCGCATAGCTCTCGCTAATGATGGGGATTTTAAAGAGGTTCATTTATTATAGTCCGTCCAAAACGACAAAAGACGAGTCTCTTTGCGGTATCAATGGCCGCGAGCCGTTAGCTTCGCGTCTCTATGTTCTGCGGTCGCCTCGTATTGCTATAGCGAGTTGTCAGTACGTTCGAGTCGACACGAGACTTCTTCATGATCTTTTCGGTATTCTGAAACTCAGAAGTAACCAAGTCCACGTTTCACTTGTTTGAATGTTTCATTCGTATTTTATGTGTCATCTGTTGAATTTTCATCAAAAACTCGCTGTGGAGTCAACCCGAAAGTGATGAAGTGAGTTCAGAGAGTGCGTGTTTCCCGTAGAGCACCGTGTTGAATCTCACGATTTTCTTAAATCGAAATCTCAGCTCAAAGGTAACCCCGTGTCTTCGAATTTCAGTACATCTCACATAATAATAATGACCGCATGACTTAAATTTCATCAGAATCTCGCTCTTAATTCTCTACCAAAGGAACCTCCTCAACTTTTCCGAAAGATGACTTATTTATGTAAAGAATTAACGCAAACAGGGTGTAAGCAGCTGGAGACGTCAGACGAAGCACAGCGAGAAATCGAGGCGGATACCTTGCCGTTAGCGCCTATGCTTTTAGATGGCTCCTAGTGACCAAGACTTTGTTTTGATTCCTCGCTGTGTCTCGTCGCGACGTGGCGACGATGTGCACCTGCGCGGTCTAGTCCCTCCTCCATATTTTGACGAATTTGATGTGCTCGGCGAAGATGAGGGGGCTGTACACGAGTTGGGCCCGCGGTCATCGAGATGCCGCGGGTACAGTGTTAGTTGGGCCCGGCGGTCGGTTGTGAATTGGACCCGGGCCTATTCGTAGAATTGAACCCAGATGTAGGGAGGCAGCAACCACCAAGAGTAGAAATAATATTTGCGAATGTTGGAGATGCTAAATATGTTTTATATTCACTATTGGATTGACCAAATACCAATATATGATCGTGTATTACAATACACTAGTCACGGTTTATCGATGCAGAACTGAATAAAAAATCTATCTCGATCGTCATATTTCCGTAACATGAAAAAAATAAAAGTATCATTAGTCAAAGATAATTCATCACATGAGCGCCATTTTAGATACTTTGACGAGCTGAAGTTAAATCATCACAAAGCAGATTTTCTCTCACAGTAAATGGAATTTTCTGGATTTCACTTCTTAACAGCTTAATCGAGCTTTTTTTTAATTTGAAGTGGTCAACAACTTGAAGCGTTTTGCCTTTTTCACTGAGCATTGAATACATTTTAGCACACAACAAGCACACTTGTCGAGCAATCGTTCTCCACGGAACAATACACCAATACTGTTCTCACCATGAGCTAAGGACTGGAGACTCGCGAATGATCAAATAATACTCTAGGGAGCGTATATTTTACAGTTTGTAAATACAAGTAAACACAAGTAGCCACTTCGATCACCATTGCAATCGTTAAAATTACTTATCATGGCCTACGCCGAGGAAGCAGCCCTTTTAGGAAGGGATTAGGATGAAGATTAACCAGCGAGCCCAACTAACAATGAGGACGACGGTTTTCGGGCCCAACTATCATACTTTTCCTGACCGCGAGCCCAACTCGACTACTGCCGATGAGGGTGCCTTTTCACGACCCAAAATTGTTTCTACACAGCCTATCTCTCGCCGATAGAGCGAGAGAGACAATACCCTGCTTTAGGGTCTGGACCAACAGTCTCTCTCTTTTGCTCCAATAGCGAGAGATGAGCTGTGGGGGAAGAATTTAATGTCGTGAAAATGCAGCCTAACAAAGGTTGCTTCGACAGTGGTTTTGAGCTCTAAAACAAAACCATCCCTCTTGTGAGATTAACCCAGAGGATATGACAGAGATTTGGTCCATAGTTTCGTTAGCAAAAAAATGGTTTCCGATTTACTTAGCAGCTGGTACTACTGCTGATAGCAGCCATCAGCCCGGAGAGAACGGAGAGATAGCAAGTATCTGCTGTCAAAGCCACCGCAGCCTTGTGGATAAGGTCCTTGCCTTTGACACAGAAGGCTGGGGTTCGAATCTCGGCCGGCACCAATGTGAATTTTCATAAGTGCTTTTCGGTGATTTCGGTGGTTCGGAACCTACCTTGAATTGTAGGTCCCGCAGAATAACCTCGAAAAGAGGTTGAAAATGCGTTAATGAAAAAAAAGCTCCTGTCGACGCAGCAGCGCATGCGCTTCAACGGGGTCTTGTGCCCTTTTCTGCTCCGCAGCTTGCTGAGAAGCTCTTTCGATCTAATGAAGAAAGGCACGCGCAGTTGATCGCACCAAATGCAAAATTCCGCAGGCTGTACGATAGCCTAGAGAAAAAATTTTTGAACCGTTCCTGAAGGCGCTCTGGACGTATAATTAGGTGGTATTCATATTCTCTCCACGATTTTGGGTGCCGATGTCACCGAGGCATTGAATTCGCGTTACTAGAAGCATAGTTTCATGTGTTATACACTAATTCGATGGATCATGTAGTGCCTCACTGAGACGGTGGTATTTTCAATATATACTTTGTCGTGCAGGAATTTTCGGAGAATGATCCTGAAGGTGACAGAAAATCTATCGATCTGTGTGTTTTGCAAACTTTTCACGTGCTTATCAAGCGACTGAATTAACGTTGAAAATCTGAAAAAAATCTTCAATCACCTACAATTTTGGAGGGAGTGGTCCGATCATCAAAATTCGCGTGGTATATTGTAGATTGTTTGAAAATCTACAAATTTTTCCTTTTGTGAAATTTTCGTGTGACCCTTTTCGCCGGATCCACAAGCTTCGAGAGGAAATTTTTGTATTGCCTAGGTTGCTTGGAGAGATACCGAGGCATGCAACCGTTTCATTTCCTCTTGCCCTATTCTCATGCAAAATCTCATCAAATAAATTAGATAACACGGGTTTTAGTCATCGCCTTCGAGACGTTTGGGTTCCAGGTGCTACACTGCGTGCATAGGAAACTATAGAAAAGAATGTGAGCTCGTTTCGTCAAGTTTGGGAGGGGGCGGGGCGACCACGCGGAATGGAAGTGTACAGTCAATTACCCTCAAGGCCGCATCAAGCGCCAACAGGATTTCCCAAAATAAGGGTAAAGTTCCTCCCACGTTGCTCACACTGACACACATTACGGCACAAATACATATCTAGTATTCAATTTTTTACCAAAATAACATCAAAAGTCGCGGAGAAGGGTGTGCAATTCGTTTGGAGGGGAGACGGTGAAGTAGAATAAAAGCGATGAAAGGGAAAATATATCACATCACGTAATTTCGACGTAAAGAGATCTCATCTTGCAATTAATTGATATCAGATTTTGTCTCAAATTTGACCTATAGGTGTGGAACATAAAATCAACCGATTCTCATGATGAAACTTGAGAAACTCCCGTTACCTGCAATCCGAGACAAGATTTTATAGCATATTCTGAAAAATGAGATCATTTCACGTCTAAATGATGCCACCTGATATTTTTTTTTTTTTTTTGATGAATTTTTGTATTAGAATAAAGCAAGAGGAAATGTACTTCTCAGTATCTCCACAAGCAGACTATGTAATGGAAAAGTTTCCTCTCCAAGCTCGTTACTCGGACAGAAGAGGTCGTAGAAGAAACCTTGAAAGAGAGTAATTGTAGGTTTTAAAACTACCTAAAACATCTCGTGAGAATTTTGATGATGGGACTACTCCCGTCAAGGGTGAAGTTGATTAATTAAAGAAGAAATTTTTTAGATTTTCAACGTAAATCGTGGCCACTCAAAACCATATAAAAGATGCTCGAAACACATGAATCGATAGATTTTTCTGTCATCTTCAAGATCCTTTTTTCAAAATTCCCGCGCGACAAAGTATATTGGGAATATATTTCTTTGAGTGAAGCACTACAATGATCCATTATATACGGAAGGTAGTGTTCTTTCCATCTGAAATGTGGAAAATGTTACACTCTCATTTCGACATCTTGACATTAGAATTGATTCTCCTCCCCTTCCGAGACAAGGAAAATACTATACTCTCTCCCCGAGATCATTGAAGATGGAATTTTTTTCCCCAGAAGCAATTGATATTTGGTCATAAGTTTATCGATGCATTCCAATTAATCAAATAGATTGAAATTGGTTATTCAATTACAGGGGCAATGGTGGCATCTTTGGATGCTAACTTTGGACAGTATTTCAGTGCGGTCAGTCGACATTCATCAGGAGAAGAGTTATCCAATGACTTGGCTTTGCACGTAGGTCAAGCTATTCTCGCATATCGCAAGAAAAACAGTAGACTGCCCAACCCCATCATCATCTATCGCGATGGAGTTGGCGAGGGCCAAACACCCTTCGTTCATGATTACGAAGTCGTGCAAATTAAAAGGAAACTTACAGAAATCTATGGAGGACCGGATAGATTTAGACTTGGTTTCGTTATAGTGACGAAGCGCATAAATACAAGAATTTTCTACAACAAGAAGAACCCTCCCCCAGGCACCGTAGTCGATGATATTATCACAGATCCTTTAAAGTACGACTTTTTCCTTGTGTCTCAGAGTGTTCGTCAAGGCACTGTAGCTCCAACAGCTTATAACATCATAGAAGATAACACTGGTCTGGATGCTGACAAACTGCAAAAACTGACGTACAAATTTTGTCACATGTATTATAATTTCAGTGGCACAGTCAGAGTACCAGCCCCATGTCAGTACGCTCACAAGCTTGCATTTTTCGTATCTCAAACCTTACAACAAACTCCAAATCCTCAACTCCAACAGCTTCTCTATTTCTTGTAACTTCTTCCATGATATGCTCTCTACTATTTATTGAATCTCAGATTTATTTTACAACACCGAAAATGAGAATGACAATTCTATTTTTTAATTTAACCACTTATATTTTATCGTCCACAGTGCAAGGACTTCTGATTCACTCTCGGGTTGACTTTTCCAACTCTAGTTTCTGTCTACAATTTTCAAGTAGCTTTACGGTTTCAAGGTTGTTGAGAGTTTGAATGAAGTTCCAATTAGGTCGCCAAGGACTAACTCCACTTGAAATCGGGCAGCCAAACGTTCTTCAAAAATGAATCTGCCCCGTTCAAAAATATACAATTCTAGAGAAAAATGATGGGACACGTAACTTTTGGTTCAGCCGAGTACTGCTTCCCTTCAGAGATATTCATTTTTTGAATTCTGCAGGCTCATGATGATTTTCGTGGAATGAAACTTTAATAAAGCAGCCCGTCCTAAATACATGTCTATAGCTCTCAATTATTGTGAAGGAATACATCATATTGACAGGAAAAAATTGATATTGGACAGGAATGGATCGAGTTTTCGTTGAAAATCGGCATTCAACGAAGAATGAACAAAATAGAATTCCTCAAATTATCATCTCTTTTGGCCAAAACTCCTTTGAAAAGATTCTATCATATATATTTATACAGTACCCGTCAACATTAATGGATCATGCATAGTCTCAGTCAATCAGCGATAACTCTGGCCCATTTGGTCGTAGAAAAGTTCTGAAAAAAGGAAATTGAAGATCAGGAAGAAACCCATCGATTTATGGGTTCGAAAAATCTTTTTCACTTTTTTTATGGGGTCGTAAGTGGCGGCGAAAAAACGGTTTTTTTTCCTTCAATCAAACACCTGTAATTTTGACGCGCATCATCCGATCGTAAAAAGCTCAACGGGATTTTGTAGCTCTTTTCAAGGCCTTCAAATTACTCTTTTTAAAGTTTTCTCTGCAATTTTTCCCCTCCGACTGGCGAGCTTTAGAAGCATACTTTTTCAAGCATGTGTTCTAATGGAGGCATGGAAGCTCGCGCCGACTTGATTTCTCAATGCTCGTGATCAATGCAGAAAGTCATCTTAAAAAATTTTATCAGGCATGATTTCGACGTAAAATTTTCTGATCTTTCAGAATATGCTATCAGATTGCCAGTTTAATAAGCCCCAAATGTCTTTTTTCGTCTAGTGTGATTTTTGTCTTGTTCAAGATGAAAAAAGACATCTGGGGCTCATTAAACTGGCAATCTGATAGCATATTCTGAAAGATCAGAAAATTTTACGTCGAAATCATGCCTGATAAAATTTTTTAAGATGACTTTCTGCATTGATCACGAGCATTGAGAAATCAAGTCGGCGCGAGCTTCCATGCCTCCATTAGAACACATGCTTGAAAAAGTATGCTTCTAAAGCTCGCCAGTCGGAGGGGAAAAATCGCAGAGAAAACTTTCAAAAGAGGAATTTGAAGGTCTTGAAAAGAGCTTAAAAATCCCGTTGAGCTTTTTACGATCGGATGATGCGCGTCAAAATTACAGGTGTTTGATTGAAGAAAAAAAACCGTTTTTTCGTCGCCACTTACAACCCCATAAAAAAAGTGAAAAAAATTTTTCGAACCCATAAATCGATGGGTTTCTTCCTGATCTTCAATTTCCTTTTTTCAGAACTTTTCTACGACCAAATGGGCCAGAGTTATCGCTGATTGACTGAGACTATGCATGATCCATTAATGTTGACGGGTACTGTAATAATCGGATCTTTATGGCAGAATCGTAGTTCAATGAAATGATAGGCTCTATTTGTTTTCTTGCTTGTAGATTTTTTAATTTGCACTAAATCTCTTTCTGCACATCTTTCGCCTATTGTCGATTTTAATGAAGTCGCGATACATTTCTGCCCTATATCAATTTTTTCAGTCAATATGATGCAGTTGATCACAATAATTGGAGAACTATAGGAATATCTAGAGAGCTGGCCGATATTTTGGGTTTAACACTATTTCAAAGGATGAATTTCCACAAAAATTACCATCAACCTTCAGAACTCAAGGATCGAATACCTTTGAAAGGAAGCAGTTTTCGACTGAACATTTTTTTCTAGAACCGTATAGCTCAGAGCGGGACAGATTGATTTTGAATAATTTTCGGCTGACCAACCTTGACTGGGTAGTCCAAGGCAATTAAAACTCGATTTTAACTTTGACCTCTTGGTGAGACTTGCTAATCTCAACTAAATATTTTTGCAAAGAAAAAATCTCGATTCAAATTTACGACTTTTTCACCATCATATTTTTATCAACTGTTGTGCAAAAAGAGGAGTTAGAGATGAGATTCCAGCTAACGATGTTGATTATTCATCAACTTGTCGTTGAGTATTGTGAAGACATGGCATTGAATACTGATTCGAGTAAGACGGTCCGGCTTAGCAACGTAGACAACTCAACATTCATGAGAAATTAATGACGATATCCATTAAGTTTTACTTCTTGATGTATACATCTCTGTTTCATTCTATAATTTTGAAGATTGAAAAATAAATTTGAAATATGTAAGAAATTTCAGCTGTGCTAGTATCTTCCAGAATGCTTACTGATGTTCTACTAATCTAAAGATTATTCCTTAGAAATCGTTTGAGAATGATTACCGCTGTATTGAGTAGCTTCCCGTCGCGGAATACCCGTCTACTCACCCTAAGTATATCTAGACCTATCAAACAGAATTTCCTAAATCGATGTCGGTGTACGTAATCCCTCCCCCCTCTTCTTTCCCGTAAGAATTGTACCGGTAAGATATTGCCAGCAAACGTTCATACTAGGATAGCCCGACTCAATGAAATCTGGACTGTGGATTCACAAATATTCCTCTAATGCGTAGTGGGTATCTTTTCTGCAAATGCGTCCAAAAAAGAGTAATCTGTTGAGCGTGATGAATCGGCGCTTGCCGGGTATGATCATGAGAATAATTTTTGCGTCTTCGTATCACCAAAAGGTGTGTAAAAATTCTATTTAGGTTCACAACTCGTCCATGATTCTCGTAGGACACCCCAAAAACACTCGAAAAATGCCATAAATTGATCTTGCTCGCAATCATTTGTTGGTAGCAGATACAAGGATCGCATGAAAGAGGAAATTCTTATTAGGTTCGTTGCATTTTTCTACTTGACCTTTGCATTGGACATGCATGCTCGATTCATTCTTCCAAAACATAAGTGATTGATGAAGTACTAATGGGTGATGATCTGTTCGGGATGTGACGATGTTTGTTTGCGGTGTACGATGAGTGTGTGTCTGTGTGAAAAATGATGCGAGTAGCCTCACAGCCTCACCCTCCTAAGAGAGATGAATCTGGCCTTGACTTCCGCACCGGAATTCATCTTCAAGTAGACGATCATTGGCATGTATAATGAGTGTCTATGGGCAAATCCAAGAAACTTTCAACTTTTGGGTCGAAAAGAATCAATTTTTAGATCTAGAGGCACATTCCCTAACTTTTGGCGGCGCGCCGTGTTGGAGACATATTAGGAATAGAAAAGTATACGCGTTTCTCATTTTTTTTAAACGCTGACCGAACTAGATACCAGAAACGAATGTGAATCCAAGCAAGATGGTTCAAAGTATTACATGGCCGATCAACTGGATTAGACCTTGCAAAATAATTCTCATATGAATCAACATATGCATATCTTCACGGTGTTCCGGACGCTGAAAAAAGTTTGTCCCAAATGACCACAAAAACTAGAAACGGGGTTGTCTTCGGAACACCAAATAGTGATAAAATTTCATCGAATAAAAATCTGAGCTGATCCTTTTTGCAATTAATTCGAGAAATAAGATGCAAGCTGAGTGGTTTTTCATTTGTCCATACTGCGGTTATGTTGAGGGAAATTTGGCGAAAGGGGCAAAACGAAGGACCGTTTTTATCACATTCTCTACACTCCAATTGAATTGAACTGCATTTTTGAGTGAGTTTATTATGGATTGAATATTTTTACGAGGTATCAGGGTAAGGATGGAGGAGACAGAAATATGAGTGATTGAGAATCGAAGTTCGAATTTATTATAAATTCATACTCAGTTTCAACAATCGAAAATCAAGATACGGTTTTTGGCACAGAGTTTGGGAGCTCCGCATAATCTCAGTGTGAGGAAATTAGAGAAAATATCGAGAAAATAAGATCAGACATGAAGTAAGGAGAATTCCACAACTGCTTCTCTCAATTTTTGTGGGTATGAATCAAGATGTGGGTTGACTTTTCTTCTCTCTCAGAATCTGAGAAATTCCCGAAGGGCAGGCTTACCCGCTTGCTTGGACCATAACCCTAAGCCATCGTTTCCGTCCAGTAGTTGCAAGGATTGCGTGAGATGACGGAGAAGCACATGAAGTTTCAAAGTCTTGGAGTTTTTCAAAGTATCGAGATCCTTGTGCAGCTCGACCACTAGTTCATCAATGTATTTGATTGGTTTTTGTCTCTTGAGTGAAAAACACGATGCTACGATTATATCCATCTTTTTGAATGCAAAAACATTTCATTGTTTCCAGACTGGTATCCCCGCGAACTTCTCTGCCGAGAAGTGGATCAGTCTTTTTTAACAAGGTCCGGCACGCATTCCCTTCAAACATCTCTCCATGATAATTTCGAGAAATCAGGTTCAACTTCCTGGGCCATCGAAGAGCTTGCTCCCGTCCAAGAATATGCACTAAACTATTCCAGAATATATGATTAACAAATCCTTGAAGAAGGTGCAGTTCAGGGATGATACACTTCTCGATAGTCAACATCTCATTTTTCTCGTTGAAAAGGGGCCTGTTGATAGTGCTCTTGCTTTTCCTTGTTAATTTTTCATTCCCACCAAGAGTTACAAATTTATTGTGGCCATCTCTCAGATCACCAAATGACTTCAATTTGAATTTCTGCACTTTTTTTGTTGCTTCACTTGACTCACACCTGAAATCTTTGATACAAATATCGCAGTATGGGCAAGGATAAATTGATGTGGCTGTTTGTTGTCCATTGATTATGAGAAATAACTTGAAATCATAAACAAATTTGAAGTTGACTTCATTCAATCATATAAGATCGAAAACCTGCCTCACATTTTCATAAGTCTCCTTTATATCAGGGACTACGCATAAGATTATCAATTTTTTCACACTAGTCTTGGAGTACTGAGCAAGCAGCTTGTTTGAATCCACGTTTTGCTCCTTCGAAGGGTTAGTATAGTCCGTTCCCGCAGACTTCTTTGCTTCCACAGTCGAGAAACAAACCTTGAGAAATCCTTGTCCTCCGTTCGCTACAACTTTGATCGAGTCTTCAAGACAACCGCGTTCATTCTTCACGACATCGATGATTTCTCGAGCATTAGCCCATTTCACGGGCCTTTTTTCTTTGGCATCAGGATTCTTAGTATCAAAATCTAAGAAACTAATTTTATATAAGTGTTGAAGTTCCTTGGTCCTATCACTGACATGACGCGAATAGTTAGCAGGTTCACTAAGAACTATGTTATTTGCGAGAATAGTGACGTCCATATGTCTTGATTCCGCGCCCATTCAGTAGAGAGAGGAGATTTCATAATGATCACACCTTACGTTTTGCGAGGCATCACTGTACAATTCATCTTGAGTAAGATTACAGCCAGTAAAATTTTTTCATGCTCAAAGGCGCTTGATCAACTTGAGAGATATGAAATAATCGTTTTTGCGCCTGCAATCATGTGGGAATCATTTCACTTCTGATACTATAGCTAAATCCGGTCCAATGATCGACTGCAAGATACACATGACCAACATCCTAGGGTCGGTATCTTATTTCTCGAATTACTTGCGAAAAGGATCAGCACCGATTTTGGTTCGATGAAATTTTATCACTATTTGATGTTCCAAAGACATCCCCGTTTCTAGTTTTTGTGGTCATTTGGGACAAACTTTTTCTCGCTTCCGGAACACCGTGTCTTATCCAATTAAGTACTGAATAATAGATCTATATGGAGCAATTTACGTCAACTCTCCGAGCGTGCTTTTTGAGCGTAAAAACAGCCCTTTTCTAACGTGCTGTCTCGGCCTCAAATTCATCACGAAAAAATATCAAAGATATCATGTCCGACGTATTTTTTTCTCAGCTTCACAATGGTGGGGCCCATTTCTCTGAATAAGGTCAACATAACCTCAAAAGCTGGCTTTTAAAAATGAAAAGCTTTATATTTCAAAATTACCGATTTTTAAATTTTTTTGGTATTTTCAATGGAAAGATCAGACAATTTTACGTCGATATAGCTTGAGAAAAAATTGACGTATTTTTGACATGAAAGGAGCAACTGTGCCGTACTCAGGCGCGCGCGAAGTGACCGCGAGCTCATCTCTTCGCCGCGTTACGCATATAATGGAGGTACGAAATTTCAATGTCGATCAGAAATCATTTTTAATGTAATACTCAATGTTAAGCCTTTGACTTCTTCCGTACCTTTTTGATCTAAAAACGTATGACTGGTTTTGCTTCGACCTGAGAACGTTTCACTAGTTTTTGGTTTTGTATGAGAGCTTCTCTTTGCCAGGGGGTTTCTCTTTTTCACAACTTGACTCGCTTCTTTCGGCGCCTTCTTTTTCTCGTATTCAGGAGCCAGAGGATACTTTTTGAACATCAACAGACCATCAGATGTAGGGATTAAACATGATACTGCAGAGTTTCAGGAATTGGATCAGTATTACTTTCGAATCTTGCTTTTAGCTGATTTTTCACCTCCTCATCTCCTCCCCACCAGCTGTGAAAGAGAGAAACCCCCGAAAAAGAAAAACTCATACAAAACCAAAACCAGTGGAACGTTCTCGGATCAAACCAAAACCAGTCCAATGTCTCCAAATAGAAACAGTAAGGAAGAATTCAAAGGCTAAACATTGGATATTTCGTTAGAGATGATTTCTGATCAACATTAAAATTTTATGCCTCCATCATATGCGTATCGCGGCGGAGAGATGAGCTCACGGGTACTTGGACCGCGCTTGAGTATGGCACTGATGCCTCTTTGTTGCTCTCTATCTCGATAGTGTCAGAAATACGTCTATTTTTTCAAGCTATATCGACGTAAAATCGTCTGAACTTCCGTTTAAAAATATCAAGAGAGATAAAAATGAAAAGATGGGTAATTTTTAGTTACATGTCCATTCAAAACTATGGGTGAGCCCTGACAAGGTCAGAACATCTTGCCCGTCTGGTCCCGATCAAGTCGGCAAATATAGAATTGAAGCCCCGGTCATTTTGGAAATCAACTTTGAAATTCGTCTTGTTTTCACGTCTCGAAGTAGTATATAGTACCGTTATAGCGAGTCAAAACAAATGACATCATCCACGATGAAAAGTGCGGCTCTCTCATCAGCGATGACGTAACAGAACAGCGTAGTACTATCATTCATGAGGCGATCAGTAGGCCAAGGCACTTGGTTACTACGTTCGTCGACCTTATTATTTGTTTACATCGACGAAATCAGGTCAAGCAATTGGATCATTATCATAAGGTTGTCAATTCGAGATGTCCCACGACCGTACACACCCAGCGGATCATGGGTCGAAGCTCTTATACCCCTATCAGCTGTCAATGCATAAGTATACCTATATTGAGGTTGATGCTGTATATACCAGGGGTATAAGAGCTTCGCGCATCGACCACTCGTACCACTTCTACACGTGGAAGTTGGCGCTGGATTCGGCGGTCATCTCAAATAGGTCACTACTTGTGGTATGACCAATAAGCCGAGGACTAGGACTTTTAGTCTAGTTTTGTGCACATCTATCTTACCGACGTTTGGTAAAGATGAGTTATCGTCTATAGATCATTCACGACATCGTTTCCAGACTACCCAAGAGGTAGATGTCTCAGCGCGTTTTTTTCACGTGGTATCCCACTTAGGCCTTATCCACGCAAATCCTCCAGATTACATCTATGTTCACTGATATTTCGTTCTCTTCTGCTCCTTTTTTGTTATCAGACGGGTCTTGTGGGTAATTTTATTGGAATATTTACCCCATACATAGGATGAGCTCCTATGATTTTCTCGTCGCCTCCTTCCGCCTCCTCCTCCTCCTCTTGGACCTCCAGAGTCCTCTAACTGAGAATAACTGTTTCCATGACCCATTTGTAGATTTTCTGTGTCAGGAATGCGAAATATCAGAAATCGTCGAAATGAGAATCAATGAAGTCCTATCCGAACGAATGTAGTGAATATAATGAATCGTGTGGACTTCAAGTTTAACTTATAACCAATTGGGCAAGTTTTTGCTTTCTCGAAGAGAAAGTATTGTATCGGTGCAGGAATTTCCGCTCAAATTATTTTCCATATCCTCATTCCCCACCCCCTCGTTTGATTCCTATAGTTTCATTTCAGGTATACGTGAAATCCACTTCAACTATCTTAACCTACGAGTCAAAATCTATTGATTGATACCCCTATAATTTTCCCATCTCATAGACAAGTATTTCTACAAACACCTTGTTCATGTCCGCATGTGCGTGTGTCTGTATGTTGTCTTCTCTTTGTTACGCAATCCCTCCTGAAACCCTGGATCAATCTTCTCGAAATTCTCAGTGTTTACCCTCAATCGATCAGTGATATTCCCAGTCTAGAGAGCGTCTGCGGAACTTCAGCCACCCGCACGCTGAGCTGCACTTTCCGCGCTAAAACTTGTTTCTAAATCTCAGTACAGTACCAAGGGATACCCATGAAAAAAATGGCAGAATAGCATTTTGATAGATTTTTCCTCGCTCTTTCCGTTTCTTTGGTCAGATTTTCGGAAAAAATTTTCCGTCTCCAAGAACAACCGTACCAAATATTCAGCAATACTTCTCGGGAAGATGCATATCTTAAAAATCCTTCGAACTTACTTAAATGTCTTGTGCACATATTAAAGACCTCGTAAAAAAAATTCAGAGTGGGCATGCGTACCTGTGCAGAGATATAAAATTTAGAAGATCAGAAAATCCTGCCGAGCGCGCTGTCGGCTGCAGATCCAGCGGCTGGCGCGGGCAGGTAGACGTCCTAGCAAGTCACGGTCATCGATGGCTCGGCCACTTGAGCTTGAGGATTACAAATTTTCTTGGTAGGATTTACTGTAATGAGCTTGTTATTTCTGTCCTCAACGATCATGAGAAGTGTTGACAACGAAACACCTTGTACTGATCTATTTATTATTTTACAAAAGCGTTCGCAAAACTCAATAAATTCTGAATGCAAGGAACCAAATGGTCAAGAGGTGCATGAATATATTTCAAGGGAGGATCGAGTACCTATTGGCAGTTATCTTCATCGCTTGAGATCCTCAAGTTCAATACGTATGCCCTCTATTTCTAAATTTCAGTCCAAGGTTTTGTGTAAGATAATGTACACTGCACCATTTAGTTTACCTCGGAGGTTCTCTGAGAGGTGTTCTAATCCCTTGGTGGAACTGCTATCGAGCTGGAAATCTGTACTCACTTTCATCATCTTCAATATTGTACGAGTTTTTGAACTCTCGAGATCGTGTAATGATAGATTGAGATTGCTTATCATTGAAGCATGTCTCGGAATTACGGCAATTGTTGTAATCCTTTGGCAAATGCAACCATCGTTCATTCGAAGAGCCTTCGTAATGTTTCAGAGCGTGTCCTCGGTCTTTTTCCCCTTTTACACAAATCTTATAAGATATGTGATAAATGCAGGGAAGCGGTTGATTCTCAGAACTCTATTGAAGCCCACGAATATTTTCTTATCGTTAAAAAAATGGTCGAGAAATTTTCGGCTCCGGAAACGACCAAAGCTGAAGAAGAACTGATCATGAACCTCTTACCAGATTCTTGGAGCATAAGGAAAAAAGCTGATTTCTTTCAAAGCACTCGATATTTTGCTAGCTCTGTAACTTCATCTTCGAAAGAAGCTGGAGTTAAGTCTGATTTGAATAGTAAGAAGCATCTCCCCATCGAAACGTTCGATGCTGTCAAAAAATTCCACGAGAATGACGACAATAGTAGAATTATGCCCGGCATGAAAGATGTTGAATGTGTTAAAGATGAAGACAATGTCAATGTGTTTGTACAAACACGATTGGTTCTGTATGACATCCGAGAGTTGTACTTGAAATTCAAAGATTCTCACCCAGATGTCAAAATCGGTATGACTAAGTTTGCTGAGGCTCGTCCAGTCCACTATGTTCTAGCAGGATCCAGTGGAACGCATTCTGTTTGTGTGTGCGTTTATTACCATAATGTTGAACCGATGTTGAAAGGGCTCGATATTTTATCATTCACCTCCAAGCGTTTGAACGATTACAAAGATTGCATTGCTTCCATTGTCTGTAAAGATCCAACTGATAAATGTTATCTGAACGAATTTGAATCATGTCCAACTATCGAATCGTTCAAGAAAAATCTCCTCAACTTGTTCGATCAAAGTAATATGACCCATGTCAAGTTTCAATCCTGGACTACCACTGATAGGTGTTCACTTCAAACTCGAATCGTCCTTTATCATGATTACGTCGATGAGCTTGCAGTGCTTTTTCTCGAGCTCAAAACTCATTTTTTCACTGCGAAAAAGCAATCATCATTTTTTCGATTTTGAAAGAAAATTTGAGCGAGGGAGTTTTCTTGGTTCCACTAGATTTCGCTGAAAACTACGATTTCATGGCTCAAGATCTCTCCTTCTTCCACGTTCAACTGAGTGCCGAGATTTCAACACCATTTTCAGACCCAGTTGATCCAAACGTTCTAGCACCTGCGATTCTCAATACAAACTATTAATCATTGTTGTCCAAGTATTTTTCGATGATTTTATAGAGATTGGTTGATACAGAATTTTGATTAGTGTTTCCATTTTTGAAGAGAATTTTTTTTCATTTTTCCTTCTATATCACTCGAAAGTTCGTTACCACTTCCACCGATCTCTTTGAAATATCAAGGCATTGTTCAACTTCCTCCGGCAATGGTCTCAGTCCTCTTTAAGCCTCATCGACTCATTTATTTCGCCTCCACAAACTTTTTCACCTTAAATTTTAATATGAATATTCCTTTTCCTTTGCATATTTCCATAATCGTCCAACTAAGTTCTCTGGTTTCTTTTAAATTGACTTTCCCAATGAAATGTCCATAGTCTGATGTCATTTTCACCTTCCTGTAATCAGAACCTCAACTAAACTCTACATTTATAATTTAACAAAGCTCTCTATTCAATTCTTCCGAGGTCTCCATCGCTCTCGTGTCTCAAAAATATTCTCAAAAATTTTTCCTATAACTCCATGGCTAGTACCCCCCCCCCGCCCCAATCGATAATAAAGACTAGCACATTCAAGTGACTGCACTATGATACACTACAATAACTTCCCAATTCCAATAATATCCTTAGCCAAAACAAGCAAACCGTGAGCTAACTTTTTGACTCCGGAAGAATTTTTTATCCGAAAAATGAACTTCCAACTCCAAAAATATGAAGGTGATAATATTTCCTCAATCTATTATTATGAATAACCAGTACTCTCTCTCTCTCTCTCTCTCTCTCTCTCTCTCTCTCTCTCTCTCTCTCTCTCTCTCTTTTTTTTTTTTTTTTTTTTTTTTTTTTTTTTTTTTTTTTTTTTTAAGGTGGTTAGAGGGCAAAATCTGCCTCAGGATCCCTCGGATCCGTCCCCAGACACCGGACTGGTTCAGCTTACGCGGACTACGCATAGCCCACGCAGGCCATACCAGGCGGGACACGGGTTTGGGTGGGGCCCACCGAGAGGTGGGCCCGGCCGTGTAATATCCCTCTCCCCTCGATGTCCGATACCTAGGGCATCGGGCAATCAAGAAGGAGATCCACCTGCATCTACCATCTCATCCCGGAACCGCGTGAGCATTACTTCAGGATGAGCGGCATGTCTCGCGCTCGATTGCGAGCGTTCTTCTTCTCCATCTTCTCTCTTCGGCCACTTGTCGGCATCTTCTGTCTTCATTCTTCATTCTTCCCTCTCTTTCTTTCTCTCTCTCTCTCTCTCTCTCTCTCTCTCTCTCATGGCTTTCGAAGATTCAATCCAGTTAGAGGATAGATATATTGATTATCTTGCTTAGAACATTATGACTGATCCAAATCCTGACCCCAAAAGTGAATCAATTTTCTTCATACGAACACCATCACCATAACAACTTCAATTATCTAAATTAAGAGACATGCAGGGTCCCCTCTCCTCCCCAAAATCCCTATATCAGGCTTTCCAACATAAAATCAGAATCAGGGTTGCCAAGCTCATGTTACAAATGTCCCTAGGCGAGATCGAATGTCCCTAGATTTTTCCGCGATGTATAGAACACGTGTTTACGAAGTGTCGTTTACGAATTTTCGACGTGTCTTTGAATTTTTTGTATATGGATTTTCGAATTTATTATATGTATTTATAAGTTGATATTATATATTCGATTTGCTGCTGATTCTTGCCGTGTAAACGGTTGCTGATCGGTCTCACGGAGCCCTTTCGAACACTTCCCAAGCTTCCGAATCCGTTAGCGAAGGTTAGGAGCAATCGATTTTTTATGGAATTCGTTCAGATATTCGTATCACGTGCATAAAGGGGACGATTTTATAGCTATTTTAGATGACTTTTTAAAGAATTCGAGACACCGTCATTGTCAGCATCGAAGGTAGCCGAGTAACTTTTTACGGTTTACGGGGCTGCCTCACTTTCAGATGTGACGTTATTCTGGTGTTCGAAATTGATTCATTTGAATTGTTTCTTAATATCTTTTGTTATTCTTCTCTTTTTTGGTATTCGAGATAGAACTATTCTCATTATGTGAAGGTTGAACTGATTGTTGTGGAAAATGGATATGATAACATTCGATTTTTTTAAGTAACAGATTATATGATTAAGATTGGAAAATTATTGAATCGTCCACAGTGAAATGGACATTTTTTGAACCCTGCGATTATTTGAAATGATTTTAAAACTAAAGATTTGACATTGAAAAGAATGATTGGTCTATTATAATAAAAGTTAATCGAATTGGAAAGACTGCAAAATGTACTGTACATTCATCTAGAATGTTCTGAAGTTGGAATTGAACAATTACTTGGAATGTGAAAGATTGCCAAGTCACTCGATGAAATGCTATGTCGGTCCTTCTCGAATGCTTATATTAGAAAGATTGGATTAACACGGGGGAAGGAGTGGGTTAGAGTGATTGGAAGAATATTAACAACGAGATCGTTATTTCCTTCAATTAGTGAAAAATGAATTTTAGGATTCACTATTTACTAGTCATCGTCGTTTTAGGCGAAAAACTAGTTTGTTACTGAATTTTTGAAAATGAAAAGTGACTGCTTAGACTAAGCCCAATATATCTCGATCAATGAAGTCGTAAAGTGAGAATCAAATCGATCTATCGTGATCGTTCATGATTTGCATTGACATAAGACAATCATTAATGTTTTTTTAGATCATTGAAGTTTTTCATATGGAATAATAAATCGAAGAAATTGAATTTTAGAAGAGTCCTTGATTGAAGAGGTGATTTGAATTTTACTAGATTTAAGAAACTTCATAGTTTATCATCCCCGTTGTGAGTATATGGGGTGAAATCGACGTGTGATTGTAAAGTATCTTTTGTTTTGAGTAGCAATGTAACTCTTCGACACAGAAGTTAAAGGAGACATGTTCAGATGAAACTGACACGCTATTTGGTTTTCCAATATCGGGCCAAAAAATCGATATTCAGAACAGAGGAAATCCAGTAACCCCATTTTGAAGAGCGGCGTTAGTGTACTGTGTTGTTTTCACCATCTCTAGTGAGTCTGACTCTTTTATATTTACACTAGCTAGGCAACAGTAATTTGTACTCTGTCGATCTCAGAGATGAAAGTCCCGATCTCTCTGTGAGCCATGGCATCATACAGTCCTGTTGCAACTTGTAAATATATAATCGATGCTCACAAAGATGTGAGAAGTGTGACGTTGTTGTGAAGTTTCTGAAAAATATGTGTAACGGGTTGGATTGATTTGTTGTATAGGCAAAATTAGTTCGAATAAAACTGAACGATCAAGGACTTGTGTTTGAAATCTGAATTGTTAAGACGAACGAATTCATTTTATCAAGATATATAAAACTTCTGATGATTACTTCGTAAGCGTTTGTTGATCCTCTCACAATTGAAATCAAACAAGTTTCGGAAAATCCACAACTGACCAGAAAATCTAATGTGATGGTTGGTTTTTTTGAAGTTAACGTTACTTTATTTTATCTTTGATTTTTTCGAATCGGAATTGAAGAATTTGTGAAATTCAAAATGATTAGAAGAATTAATGTATTCAAATGCTGTACTTTTCTTGAACAGCTTTTGATAGAAGGACTGAATGGACACAGTGGGTGGTTGGGGACGTCCCCCCAACCAGATCGTATTTTTTTTATTCAATTCTTCAAGATTCAGAAATCGACATAGTATGATTACATATGAGATTGATGTGGCATACAGCACGTACAAAGTATTTCTTACAACTAAAATACAAATATCTTATTCCAACTAGTATTTAGAATGTAATATTATCTTAATTTGTTGGGATTCATTGAGTTGAGTTATACTATTATTTGGTATTAATTCAATTCATTTATAATCGTTGATATTACTCTATTTAATTGAATGACTAATTCTTCAAAAACTGACCTATAAATGATATATTGTTCCATTGAAGATTTCATAATGGTAATGAATTTATTGAAATCAATATATACTCATATAGATCAACCACTCTTGGCTCGTGTTCACGAAAAGATGTGTGGGTGTAATTGTATAGTATTTCTTGTTTTGACTAGTACTGTATCTCTTCATCACAGAAATTGAAGGAGACATGTTCAGATGAAACTGACACGCTATTTGGTTTTTCAATATCGGGCCAAAAAATCGATGTTCAGAACAGAGGAAATCCAACTATTTTATTTCGAAGAGCTGCGTTAGTATATTGTGCTGTTTTTCAACATCTCTAGTGAGTCTGACTCTCTTATATTTACACTAGCTAGGCGACAGTAATTTGTACTCTGTCGATCTCAGAGATGAAAGTCTCGATCTCTATGCGAGCCATGGCATCATACAGTACTGTTGCAACTTGTAAATATAGTCGATGCTCACAGAGGTGTGAGGAGTGTGATGTTGTTGTGAGGATTTTTAGAGGAATGTGTGACGGGGACAACTTGATCTTTTTTAGCGACAATATTGGCTAGAGTTGGATGATGTGAGCAGGCTACACATCAAAATGTTTCAATTGTATAGTATGATTTTATCAATGACTCGAATATCTGAGCAAAATATAGGAAGACAAATAACATTAAAAATCTTCATTGGAATAATATAAATTACAACTTAACGTATCCCGGAATGTGAGAGCGTCGGGGCAAATCACCACCGAGGGGACGCGTGAGCAGCGTAGTCGCTCTGGTAGGATTTTACGTCAATGGCGAACGCCTTTGCGAGAGATGCGATCGGTGCGTGCTTTAGTCGTGAAACGATGGGAAACGATTTTACTCAGAGTAACGAATGACTTTACTCCTTGCGCGGCGTCGTGTTAGGAGAATTTGAAATGTGGGCCTGAGGGGCCGGAGTCGCGACTTTCATGGCTCCGAGGCGGGCAAGCTTCTTGGCTTCACACATACCACACGGGCTGTCGCGGCATTGGCCCTGGGTGGACACAGCACTGACTCGAGGTTTGGAACCAGAAGGGTTCGTACGTTCCATTTTGATTACAGAAAAATACCTCTAACACTGTGGGCACGATGACTTTAGAGCGAATTGCATTTGGACTTGGTTTGGGGTGGCGGTGTTTGGATAGGAATGCGAATGAGTCGAACAGACTTCAGATTGAATTGTGCCGCGTCTGCCGAGGTGCTACAATACTAATGCTACACACACATACTCATCCATACTTAGTACACTGATTTTACGTGAAAGAAGTCGAACGCGTTCATCGCGGTGACCGTAGCACGACCGGGTACGACAATCTACAGGCAAGGTACAACCTGGTTGGTGACGTAGGCGTGGAGGCAGCGGGTCGATGAACTTGGAGCGTGCGGGCCGGTGACTGCCGCGTCGGGAAGCCGACGGGCCTGGTGACAAACTGACGAACTAGAGACTGAACTCGACTGAGCATGCTGAGCCAGAGGGGCTCGGGTTTATATAGGGAGGCTGCGTCCCTTGAATCCGCGGTGTCGCGGATGGTTGAAGTGTTTGAGATGTCCGGTACGCGAGGAATCCAGGAAAGCGTGGATATCGTCCAAGTCCCGTCTATTCAGCGGCGGGGACGTCGGGGTCGTCCATGATTTCCGGAACGAGTGTTAATGGCTTTATTGCGGCTCTATTGTATTGACGGTTATAATCTCGGATAGTCCGGGATTTCCTGGACTCGGCTTAATGACTTGTTGGTTCCGCGTAATCGGCTTGTTTTTCCGGGCAAAAGATCCCTGAAAACCGGGACAGGAGCAATGTCCCGCTCACAGAGGGTACGGGACAGTTTGCGCGTCCGAGATTTTCAGGATCAAGATTTATGAGCTTGTTTACTTGTTTTGAAGTACTTCCCGTTTTAAAATAACGACCTTCTCATTCATTCGATAAGGCATGAATCAAGGCGTGAATTATTGTAAAAATAGGAGTGCGTTGCGCACGTTAAACTGTACTACGTTTTTGAGTAATTTGAATAGTCGTGGTAAAAATTTGAAAAATATTCATGCATGTCTGTACAACTAATCAAAATTTATATTTGGTTGTCTTGTAACAGGGGTGGATGATTTTAACTCACATTTTAAAGTACCGCATCTCGATTGGATTGTATCTTGGTTTGGAGTTGGATTGGTGTTCTCGATGAACAGCGGTATTTTCATTTCCTGGTCCATGTGATCGTGTTGTACTTCCACGTTTGACAGATTGCGTCGGAACGGCTTTGGATGATTAGGAACCGATCGTTTTCTCATATTGTAGTCGGGAGATCTTGATATGCCTCCAACTGAGCCTGTGAAGAGAAGAATGAAGGAAGAGAATACGCCCAATATTGAACAGTAGTTCTCGTTACATAAATCAAGATGATCTATTAGAGATTTGTTATTGTTCCAACATTTCCCGATAGAAAAATGTTTAGGCGATGAACATGCAGTAAATGAAGGGAGTAGAAACTGGAAATATTGGTTTATGATTTCTGTTTCAATTTGAAATACTTGATTTACCTCCTGTGACTGTTGAACTGCACTTGTTGATGATGTCTCTTTCGTAGAGGCGCGTGGCTGAATGAGCACGTCTGAAGCGGCGTCAGCATGCCTGGCATCGCTCCGGTCCTGTCTGATATATGGGGGTCGACTGAAACTGTGCCTGTAAGGCAAAAGAGAAAGGAATAAAATACGTTCAATATTATACAGTAGTTCTTGTGACGAGAATCAAGACAATACGACATGATTGTAAAGTACCCGACCAGCCGAGAAATTCTGAAAGTCCGACGCGTTGTGAGTTTTGCAAAATTTTTTCAAAGTTATTCGAGTCGATTTGAAAGTTTGCGTGGATGTTGAAAATTATCAGATTTTTGGGATCAGATGGATCAGGAAAGGAATCAGAGGGATCAGTCGCGCGAGGATCACATGGGATCAGCAGAGGGATCAGTTTGTTTTGCTGCCACACACGTGGTCTGGTCTCGAGGTTATGTGTCGGTGCGTCAGTCTCAGTATTCGCAGCCCGAGGAGGCGGTTGTCGGATTTGGTGGCGGTGTAGGTGGTGAATTTTGCGACTGCCGTGCTCTTTATCATGTTCCTGGGCCTCGGGGTTGCATGGGCCCGTGCTGTTTGTGTTTCTTGCATAGCCGCGAGAGTGATTTTTTAGGAGTGCCGAGTGCGTTGGGGTGGATTTTTGATTTTGCCGCTCTCGTTCATCGTGCATCAGGGCGAAATAACATGTCCGGAACGGAAAGAAACCTCCGAAAGGACATGTATGCTGCTACTTATGGAGGTTAGGTCTGCTGTCATATGATATTTCGATAAATTCTATTCATAGTTCTACGTTTTAACAAATCACAAAAATCTATAAACTTCCTAATCTACATCGGGGGATGGCTTCATTATAATATATGAGGTATTAATATGAAACATCAACTTTGATGAGGTATTGTTGTTGACGTTCGAACGAACTTTTGTCGCCGGCGAACATGGGTTCTACAATTTACATGGGCGGAAAAAAGTCCAAATTTGCCGTCCGGATATAATCATTATTCGGAAAAGCAGGGAAGATCTCTTGTAATGATTATTAAAACCGATTAATAATCGACCAATAATCGATATTAACTGTCTCAAGCCATGTCAGAAGCTTCAAAAATGTTGTAATTTGCATTGCATATTTGGCGAAACTGGCCGTTCTGATGGGTATTTTTTCCGTCCATGTAAATTGGAATCGTCCATCTTTCCGGCGACGGTTTCGCTCTGATTGATCGGTTTTCTTCCGGCCGACTCACTTTACCGTTCCGGCCAAACTTTTTCCGGATCCATGTAATTTTGCGCTGAAGTCGCCTCGCCTGCTGCACCAGAGAGCATTGCTGGTACAAATGTGAATTTGAATTGTCTGTAGCTAAACCTTGGCTTTTTATCCTAGAGTGGAATAAAAGTGAAAATGAGTCTAAGTCGTAAGCTTAGTCTGAAATACGTGATTAGGAAAAAGATCTTTTCAAAATCGTACATTTTTGAGTTTATCTTGTGGTTTAGTCTAATTCGGACTAGAAATCGAAATTCTGGGAATACTACTTCGGTCGTCCACAAACCCGCTTTCATGCAGCATTTTTGGAGAAAAACGTCTCAAAGAGTGAGATGTAACGGTGTTTGGCCCGGGTTTTGGATGATTTCGGGGACGACCGAGATGTTTGGGTGAGGGTGGCTCATAAGATGAAGACTTCGACACTTTCTGTCGAGGCATGCAGCATATGGCCTATAGGACTGTCGTGCAGGTGACCAGGTTGCGGAGGTGGTACCACCGCCTTATAGCTCACTAAACCCCGTCTGCTTGCGCAAGTTTGACAGAAATTTGGATTTCTTTGCGCAGGCGTAAAAACGCTAGCTTGTTGCGGCTCAATCGCTCATGCTTGGAATACAACTGCACGTTTCCATGCATCGCACTTACAACTTTGGGGGCAGAATTGACAACAATCGAGATGCTCGGTCGGTTGGGCGCAGATTCACTAGAGAATAAATTCCTTGTGGATTGACACGATTCTCGACACAATAGCAACCTTCAGGAACGGATGCCGGCCCTATACCAGATCCCGCATTCAGTCTCATTTGGTAAATGGGCTGATCCACTCGAATCCCAACGCAGTATCTGTGTAGAACTCGTTAGACACGAATTAAGCACCCGCTCGGGATCGTATCGACACCATTCCAGATGCTCGGTCATTTGGGCGCATGATTACGATAGATTCTTATTCCTCGTCAACTGACATGAACCTTGACACAAGAACCATCTGCCTTACGGATGCCTTGCTGAAAGTCGATGTGGTCCTGCAACGGTCCTCGGCGAGTACCGATATGGTCCCATTTCGGGTCCTTGGAGAGTGTCGATCTAGTTGCATACCGGTCCTCGGCGAGTGTCGATGTGGTCCTCTACCGGTCCTCGTGAAGTGTCGATCTGATCCCGTACTGGTCCTCGACGAGTGTCGATGGGACTCCATACCGGTCCTCGGCGAGTGTCGACGTGTCCTATGCTGGTCATCGTCGAGTATCGATCTTGTCCTGTACCGGCCCTTGGACAGTGTGATTCTGATTCCGTACCGACACTCATCGAGAACCGGTACGGGACCACATCGACACTCGCTGAGGACCGGTAGAAGACCACATCGACACTCGCCGAGGACCGGCATGGGACCCCATCGACACTCGCCAAAGACCCGTACGAGACCAGATCGTCACTCGCTGAGGATCGATAGAAGACCAGATCGACACTCGCCAAGGACCGGTACGGGACCAGATCGACACTCGCCGAGGACAGGTAGAGGACCACTTCGACACTCGCGGAGAACGGGTACGGGACCAGATCGCCACTCTCTGGGGACCCGTACGAAACCAGATCGACACTCGCCGAGGGCCGGTACGGGACCACATCGACACTCGCTGAGGACTGGTATGAGATCCTAAGTGATTTTGGTAGATTTTTTCGTCCTTGATGGTTAATATACAAGTTGAACATTTGGTCTCGTCGATCTTGAAGGACGGTTTTTTTTTTTTTTTTTTTTTTTTCTCTCTATGCACTGTTCAACATTTTTGACAGTATCTATGACATTCTTTAAACTGAGGTTGTCTCTCTGACTGAAATTGAGATCCCATCGACACTCGCCGAGGACCGGTACGCGACCAGATCGACACTCGCCGAGGACCGGTAGAGTACCACTTCAACACTCGCCGAGGACGGGTACGGGACCAGATCGCAACTCTCTGGGGACCCGTATAGGACCAGATCGACACTCAGAGAGGACCGGTACGGGACCCCATCAACACTCACTGATGGCTGAAACTGGACCACATCTCGACTGAGACGACTGGGCCAATTCTTACCAAGAAAATCTTTTGGTATTTTTCCCCCAAATAGTCCCCCCCGGTGATCATGCGCCCAAATGACCGAGCATCTGGTATGGTGTCGATACGATCCCGAGCGGGTGCTTAATTCGTGTCTAACGAGTTCTACACAGATAGTGCGTTAGGATTTGAGTGGATCAGCTCATTTACCGAATGAGACTGAATGCGGGATCTGGTATAGGGCTAGCATCCGTTCCAGAAGGTTGCTATTGTGTCGAGAATCGTGTCAATCCACAAGGAATTTATTCTCTGGTGAATCTGCCCCAAACCGACCGAACATCTCGACTATCGTCGATTTTGTCCCCAAAGTTGTGAGTGTGATGCAATGAAACGTGCAGTTGTATCCCAAGCATGAGCGATTGAGCCGCAACAAGCTGGCGTTTTCACGCCTGCGCGAAGAAATTCAAACTCATGAAGGTTTTGACGTGGCTTGACACAGTTAATATCGATTATTGGTCGATCTTTATCAAAGGACCCCGCCATAAATGATAGGATTTTGGCTTTCAGCGAATTTGACTGAATCGGCAATCAATCGATAGAGCTCAAAGAGCTGAACAAAAGTCTTTATTGCCGCTAAGCCCGAAAAATTCTTGTTCTCGAGTGATTTGGTCGCAGAGTCGCCCATTTTACAGAGATAAAATAGGGTTATGGCACCAATCGAACAATAACATATTCGTCCGAATTCGCTCGGCTCGTTCATTTTACGGCTAAGTGAGACTGATGAATCTGAGCATTGCACGCAGTTCAATAATCCTCTCAAGGGAATAACAGAATCTGGACTCCTCAAGAGAATAACAGAAATAGGAAAAATAACACAGCCCGACGTCAATATCTGACTTGACTTCCGAAAAAGATTCCCAGCAGTCTCTGAGCCATTACATTTTCCCTTCAGGTCACAATTTGTTCGAGAAAAAGGAGGACGATGCTTCGCGAGTTTTTACCAAAATGAATGACTCCCACGGAAACAGATATTTTGTCAAGAATCAATCGTCATCTCCTCAAATATCTGTACAAATCTCAATCTTCGTATCCAAAAAGAATCAAAAAGATTCTCGTGACCTCGGCCGATATAAAGTTAGGCCTCGTTCGATTTTCTCGTGCTCAAGCCGGGTGCGATATGATGCGAAATCCATTCGCCATCCAAAAATTGAAACAAATACATCTCTGAGGAGCCATGGAGATTTTTCTCAATGTTTTTGGGGACCCACCAACCCTGCAAGCTGAAAAAGTAAGAATCTCGTGACTTTCCACGATAAACACTCCAAAAGAGATATTCTGCTTTGTTTCAAGGTTGCAATGAGAGTAGCAACGTATTTTCCAATCTTCCAACGGAAAAACGCCACTTATGCTCGACGCATCTCGCATGGAGACGTGAACTTTATTGTATGTATTTTTTTGATGTGGAATGCGTCATATTCATTTGACTTGATGATCCACTACACCCCACTGGCTGTGTTTGAATTATCGAGATCTTTATAAGCGTTTCGATTTTGTAGGCATCAAAAATATCCGGTGAGAGTGACATCAGTGGAAGATTTTTTTGAAAGGATTATTGAATTGCGTGATGTAAAGCAAACATTCTTGCTGCATCAGTCTTACTGAACCGTAAAATACCGAACGAGCCAAGCGAATTCGAACGTATGTTATTGTTCGATTGGTGCCATAACCTTTTTTATCTCGGTAAAATCGGCGACTTTGCGACCAAATCACTCGAGAACAAGAATTTTTCGGGCTTAGCGGCAATAGAGACTTTCGTTTGGCTCTTTGAGCTCTATCGATTGATTTCCGATTCAGTCAAATTCGCTGAAAGCCAAAATCCTATCATTCATGGCGGGGTCCTTTTGACTTTTTCCCGCCCACGTGATTTGTAGAACCCATGTTTGCCGTTGACGAAAGTTTGTTCGAACGTCAACAACAATACCTCATCAAAGTTGATATTTCATATTAACACCTCATATATTATAATAAAGCCAGACCTAACCTCCACAAGTAGCAGCATACATTTATTTTCGGAGGTTTTTTTCCGTTCCGGACATGTTATTTCGCCCTGATGCACGATGAACGAGAGCGGCAAAATCAAAAATCCACCCCAACGCACTCGGCACTCCTAGAAAATCACTCTCGCGGCTATGCAAGAAACACAAACAGCACGGGCCCATGCAACCCCGAGGCCCAGGAACATGATAAAGAGCACGGCAGTCGCAAAATTCACCATCTACACCGCCACCAAATCCGACAACCGCTTCCTCGGGCTGCGAATACTGAGACTGACGCACCGACACATAACCTCGAAACCAGACCACGTGTGTGGCAGCAAAACAAACTGATCCCTCTGCCGATCCCATGTGATCCTCGCGCGACTGATCCCTCTGATTCCTTTCCTGATCCATCTGATCCCAAAAATCTGATAATTTTCAACATCCACGCAAACTTTCAAATCGACTCGAATAACTTTGAAAAAATTTTGCAAAACTCACAACGCGTCGGACTTTTGAAATTCCCCGGCTGGTCGAGTACTTTACAATCATGTTGTATATCATAGATTTTTTATTATTTCACTATTTCTTGATGAAAAAATGTTTACGCGATGAACATGCAGCGAATGAAGAAAGTACAAACGATGAATATCGGTTTATAATTCCTGATTTAATGTGAAATAATTTACTTACCCTCTGTGACTGTCGAACTGCACTTGGTGATAATGTCTTCTTCGTGAAGGCGCGCCGCTGAATGAGATCGTCCAAAGTGGCGTCTGCATGTCTGGAGTCGCTCCGCTCCCGTTTGATGTATGGGGAAGATAGATGGCGAGCAGCGGGTGTGCGTTTACCTCTTCGCAAAGAAGCTCATGGCTGAGTGTGCGCAGACAAGTGAGCGCCTGCAGCAGGCCTGGTCTGCAGGTCTGCCTTGTCCCGCTCCTGTCCGATGTCCGGGGGAGACTGATGGCGAGCAGCAAGAACGCGTATATGTCTCGTCCGTAGAAGCGCGCGGCTTATTCTGCGTGACCATGTTGTTGCTGCACGTCTGCTATTATTTTGCTCTCGTCTGATGTACCGGTAAGACTGATGGTGAGCACAAAACACTCGTGTATATCTTCGACGCGCGAGCCCGTGGTGAAAGGAATGCGTCCTGGTAGTCATCTGTTCTTCGGCTTCATCCCACTCCCGTTTTATGCCCAAGAAAAAATCACGGCACTCAGCGAACTCTCGTGTATGTTTTCTTCGTAAAGGCGCACGGCTGAATGAGAGCGTCCAAAGCGGCGTCTGCATGTCTGGCGTCGCTCTGCTCCCGTCAGATGTATGGGGAAGACTGATGGTGAGCAGCGGGTGCGCGTCAACCTCTTCGCTATGTAAGCTCGTGGCTGAGTGTGCGCAGACGAGTTGGCGTCCGCAGGTCTGCCTTGTCCCGCTCCTGTCCGATATCCGGGGAAGACTGGAGGCGAGCAGCAGACCTGCCTTTATTTTTCCACTATAGAGGTTGTAGATGAGTGCGCGCGGTCAGGTCGGCGTCCACGTGTCTGCCTCGTCCCGCACCCATCCGATACACAGGAAAAATTAATGGCGCTTAGCAAGCTCCCGTGTATGTCTTCTTTGTAGAGGAGCGCGGCTAGATGAGCGCGACCGAAGTGCCGTCTGCATGTCCGGCATTGCTTGCAATTATATGAACGTGTGTGCCGCGCATGCATGCCGTAGCGGATGCGCAGCGTGCAAGCTTCCCGCTATCGTCTGCATGTTTTTGTTTGGAGATCTTGATTTTTCAATGCGAATTAATTCATTTCAAGATTGTGACATGGTGAGTAACTTTGATCCCTGCAAAAAACCGTAGTCTCTTGAAAATTGGGCTAACTCTAGGTCAAACAAATCATTTCTTGTATTCCGATAATTCTCGATTTTGAGATTTGTGGTTGGGGTCATTCGATTTTCAAAATGCCCCACATCACTCTCTGGATTATCGTACATGGAGGACCAGAAATTTCTGGATGAGATTAGAACCTTGTGTAAGCGGATTTTTGAATTCAAATACAGATTGTGATCACGATTCGGAGGACTTCTTGAAACACCTAATTCATTGTTCGAGCCTTCGTTTCAACTTCAGAAAACTTAGATTGAGTCTATAATACTTTTCTGAATACAAATGTATTACATAAAGACAGACACAGAGCATTACCATGCCCGTTATCGAGGGTTTAACGTTTAATTGATCTAGTGTTCAAAGTTGCCCCAACCAGGGAGTCTAACTCTGAACTCACCTCAAATGCTCATAACTTCCGCTCACAACATCCAATTGAACTCTGCTGCGGCGCAATCAAAAGCTGAGACAATAAACTTTCAATTGAATCTAGACATAATGCCATTAAAATGTAAGACGTACATTATAATGGCATTATGGCATGGAATTTACGAGCAAAATTCCAAAAAATGTCCATAGTTCTCCCTGGTTAACGGTACTTCATGTTCAGGTAGTATGACGCCTCTAAATGATTATTTATTCCTTCGTCTGTAGGTCAGACTGAAAACCAATCACTCAAACCCAAACGAGAACTTCAAAAGGTCAGTTTGAGATAACACAATGAAAAACAATAAAAAATTACCCGCATCAAAATGGAATGCTAGATAAATTTTAGAAAACTGAATAATCAATTAACGAGATGATAATATGCAATTGAAATAGAAGTTGATCTTGGGTTTTCGAGACACTGGAGCCACCACCGAATTAAAATAATTAAAAGCCCAGTCAAAATTTGTCCGTCAGCATCTCGCGTCTCAGGTTGCTTATCGGGAGGGGGTGAAGGGTGATGGGTGGCCCCATGGGTCATGGGTGGGTGGGTTGGTGGGTGAGTAGTCAGGTGGGTTGGTTGGTGGATGGATGGAGTGGAAATCGCTAAAGTTCAAGTGATACGTTTCACTGAATTTCAGTGAAAATTTCACCAGGAATTCAGTAAGGATTTCACTAAAAAATCAGTGGAAATTTTACTGAAAAATCAGTGAAAATTTCACCGAAAATCAGTGAAAATTCCACTGAAAAATCAGTGGAAGTTTCACTAAAATTTCAGTGAAGATTTCACTGAAAAATCAGTGAAAATTTCACCAAAAATCAGTGAAAATTTCACTAAAATTTCAGTAAAAATCTCACTGAAAAATCAGTGCAAATTTCACTGAAATTTCAGTGAAAATCGCTTGAATTTTAGTGGGAGTTCTACTGAGATTCCAATGAGAATCGTTGGAAATCGTTCAATTTCCAGTGAAACTTTCACTGAAATTCCCGTGGAAATTGCTAGAGATTCAGAGAAACTACATTTCCAGGGAAATTCCTGTGGACATTTCTAGAGTTTCTGTGAAACTCTCATTGGGATTTCAGTGAAAATTGCTAGAGTTTCATTGGAATTTCCACTGAAATTTCAGTGGAAATCGCTCAAGTTTCCACCGTCTATTAGATTCGAATAGTTGTCTATTTCAGTATAATTGCATCATCGGATGTAAATAACTATTTCGAAATTAGTGTATTGATTTAGTCAAACGAGATGGGCAGTAGGGGTATACATGTTATTCATTGCTGGAGAGAGAAATATCCTTCGTGATCAGTTTTCCATCTAGGTACAAATCATAAGTGGGATAGGATTCATAAGGCGGATAATCGTAGATTTCGCAATATCCTTCCAACAAATTAAATTAATTAAGCGAGATTTCCAGATTCTTTCTGGAGATTCAGGAACCTCACTATGCGCAACATTACACCAACTCGATAGTTCTCCATCACAGTTACTAGGTTACATCGAGAAAATTATTTTTTCCGAATCCACTGTATTATGAAATCTCAACGTTACATTGTAGAACTACAGAAGCATTTCAGGGGCTCATACCATATCAGAGACACTTCCCAGCTGGACGAGCGTTAGCGAGGTAGGCAATAACGCTAGTTCGAATGAATATTCGATCATGACTCGATTTACTGATGCATTTTTAGAGTCCCGTACCTTTTCCTAAAACATTTACAAGCCAAGCAACGCGAGGCAGTTCGCTAGTAGTATATTAAACAACAAGGGTGCCAACAGACATTTGCGCACAAGTCACCGCAACGAGTCTGCAAATGAACCATTTGCACACGAGTGCGGGGACGAGAGCGCAAATGTCGGCACCCGAGTTGCTTACGATATTTTTTGTTTTTGCTGTGAGCAAAAATGTAACTCGCCCAAAACCCTTCCAATAAGTAGCGGAGGTTGCGAAAGTTGACCGTTAGCTAGAGAGTTGTTCGATGTTCCTTCTGTTTGGGGTGAACGGATTTCATGGACCTTTGTTTTCGTTGATTAAATTATGTATTTTGAGGAATCGACCTATAGATATATCAAAGCGCTTATTTCATGTCTTTACCTTGAATTGGACAAGAGATATTATCATTTTCATTCGGGATACACATATACCGAAAATTTTCACAATATCTAGTCATATTCGAAGTGCGGCGTCTCACTCATGATCTATTGGGTAAATGACTCCTCTGATCAGAGATAATGGTAGAGCGCAGGGCGGGGTCCAGGGGCGGAAGGCCCTGTTGGGGTGCAGGGGGTGAAGCCCTCGCCGGGGGGTTCAGGTGGCGGAGCTCCCCGACTGAAAAAAAGTTTTGAAAAATGGATCAGGAAAAAGACTTTTGCCCATATAGTATGTTTCCGCATAGCTTGAAACGTCTTCAATCATCTAATGTATACTATTCCTGACGTTCGGTACGTGCACCGCTAGATGATCAATTTTGAATTTTATAGTCTGTAAAACGATAATTTGGTTAAGTGAATACTATTCGAGAACATGATTTTAGAAATGTTGATGTGATGGTGATCGAATAGTTCGCCACAGATAGAACTGCAGTAAATGAAGAAATTTGGGGTAATAATAACCATAATTTTGAGGATAAAAAAACTGCATCAACGGATAAAAAGGGATCGGTGCAAGAGAGAAAATTTCTCTCGTCGTTAATTTTGAACGTTTACCGTGTCAGGGTTTCTACTCGAATTTTCAGGTCAATTTGCAGGATTTTCAAGGAATCAAATGACTAGATTTCAAGTATTTTTGTGCGATTGTACACGAAAAACGGCGACGTCACGTAGCTATCGAAACAACACGGCTGGCTCAAGCTCTTCATCCTCAATGTCCCAGAGGACATACCTTAATGAACAACGGTGGCGCGCGAGTCGGATGGCTATCAAATTCTCGGATCGAGCATATGGACGTAGAGATTCTTTCGCGAGTCGGGTAGAATTTCAAGGATAATCGATGATATGACAGGAAGTTCAAGTATTTTCCACGATTTCAAGGATGAAAGGAGGATTTCAACGATATTCCAAGGTTTTCAAGGTTTTTAAGCCGAGTAGAAACCCTGCGCGTGATAGAATAATTCCAACATTGTGGTCGCTTTTCTCATTCGATCTGACTGCTTGAATTTTGAATTTCATATTTTCAAATATATTGTCCTAGAGATTAGTTCGAAGATTGCGAAGGTATCTGACACTTCATTCTACGCGAGAGTTATATTTATTCTCCTGTGAATGAATTACAGCCTCGGTTAACATGACCATCTCGAGCAATATCTTGATCGATATTCCAGATGATTTTCTATACGGAGTTTTCTTTTGCTGGGACTTACCAGAGCAATGATTGCAGTTTCGAATGCAGGAGGATCATTTGACTTTTGAATATCCTACCGTTACTGCCCTTGCCCTCCGTATATAGTTATGCGAAAGAACCGTGACGCGGCGCTCCTCGATCGTTTATTTTCATTTTTTAGTGAACATAAGATGATCAAAAATCAACCCAAATTTGGTAAGCAAACTTTGCGTAAATGCTCCATTGGCACACTGTTTCATCATTTACGCCGTGCGCAAATGGATATTTGCACACGCACACTTGCGTCTAAATGGTCATTTTTGCGCACAGAATAACAAAAAGTCCTACATAACTCAGGAATCATTTGGAAGGACCTGGTGTTAATAATGATATTCGAGATCTCCAATCCACAGATGTTACATCAACCGTTACTGACCAAGAATTGGTTCAGATTAGGGAAAGAGTTTCATGATAAAAGGAGAAGAAATGTTTGAAAGATTTGAATCGAATGTTATTGAGGAGATTACTAGAAAAAAAGATACTTCATTACTATTATAATTCTAACATAAATAGGAGGAGAGGAAGCATTCCGCAATTATTATATGTTACGGCTCATACCTGGCCGTAACGGCTACCGCATGAAGATGACCGATCTTGAGCAAGAGGCAGGCACAAGCCTCGAGCCGCTGCAAACTCTGACCTGTTTAACCCCTCGCTTGGAAGAGAATGAATAGAAGTCTTAGCCTGGGAAAGAGTATGAATACAGAGGGATTCTGCCAGAAGGAGCTTCTAGATTCGCAATCGTTTACGAACCGTCACAGAGTCGACATCTCGAGTATCAGCAGCCATTGGTTGCCTCGTAGATATTCCTAGAGTCTTAGAGTTACGAGTTAGTCTCTCTCTCGGGTTTTATACTTACTCTGAATAAACATCAATAAAGCTGAACTACCGTTTGTTCGTTATTGGCTGTGCCTTCATCCATCTTCTGAGTCTTATAACTCAGCGGATAAACAGATTTCAAGGACCCTCAAATCGTAACAAAACTGGTGCATCGGCCAGGAATCTGTTTGAAGGTTACAGATAATCATAACGCGTCAACCGCGCCGCGTTTTTATACATCGATCAGCAGCAGACTACAGATTTCACGGAAGGATCTGAGAGGATGGTCATGCGGATCTTCCTGATTTTCATTCTCGCAGCTACAGGGTGAGTAATTTTTTATTATACCCAACTTTACGCCCCTCGTGGGGAGAGTCGGGAGGCAAGGACTCTTTTTCGGAATTACTAGCGTATGGACTGAAGCTTTTCTTCGTTCAATAATTACCTCAAACTTATCACGTGAATAATAAACCGCTATCATTTGAATCGATCCTGACTCTAGATTCTATAGGAACTAGGTTTATAAGCAATAACTTACTGTTGACTCATTCTCTTGCGAATAGCAAATCGAGTGTCTGTTTTTATAGAAGATTACATCACGTAAGTTGATAATTTGTGAGTATCCGCTCAACCAACATTGAGAACTTTGAATTCACGCGTCATCTGTCACCTGTC
Source organism: Eretmocerus hayati (assembly GCA_029851415.1). Lineage (NCBI taxonomy): Eukaryota > Metazoa > Arthropoda > Insecta > Hymenoptera > Aphelinidae > Eretmocerus > Eretmocerus hayati. Next base: position 50,696,400 of record CM056743.1, read on the forward strand.
TCTCGCCTGTGCATTCTGGGACTAGCACGTGAGAAACTAGCCGCCATACATTTGTATAGAATCATCAGTGAGCGCGACACAATGGCGAAAAGCCGTAAAAATGATTACCCGACCTCCGGTATCTGCCGAAAACGTAACGAGCAGCGTTGCTGAGGAGCTGAATCCCGACCAGCAGGGAGCTACGGGGGTCGAACCTGAACTGGAAGAACAGGAAATTCTCTATATTTCTCAGCTGAAATTACGCTATTATGACGGGATGGAGAAAGGCGACGAGAGAGCGCGCACTGCTTACTTTGCGCTCATGTCCGCCGAGCTGGGACTCGAAAACCCCGGCGGAATGCATATGGAACTGGCGATACGAGATCTGAGCCGAACTCTTCCTACCCTCCCGGAGTTTCTTTCGGAGAAAGAAGTAACGCTCTTAGAATCATTGAAACTTCACTTGGAAAAACAGCAAGTTGCAACGGGAACACGACCCAAAACACCTTTGCCTACGTCTAACGTCTTTTTTTAAGAATATGAACAATTCAAGACGTCGCAGATGAACGCAGAGTCCTCGCGTTACGACAATCAAATCACAGAAAGAGTCAAACGGGTCCGAAGACGGCTGTCATTCGATGATAGCCCTGACATATGGACAGACCGCCCGATGAATACGGGGGCTACGGTTATTGGGGGAGCTTCATGGTCCAATAACCGAACTACGGATGGCGCGGGCCGAGACATGACGATGCGAGTACAATTCAAAGATCAGGATCTTGGCTGCCGCCCTCTGACGGGTGAAGGACTGCTTTGGGAGAAGAATCAATCGTGGAGCTCTCAATACCGACCGCGAGGTATGGAACGAGAGCATCTTACCCTAGCTTTCCATTCTTCCGGATGGAAAAGTCAGCCTGAGAATGTCCAACATATGGATCCCCTCTCTCGGAATTCGAATGCAATAGAATTGGGGACTAATGATCAGAACCGTAGCCACCGATCCAACGATCAGGATGCTCAGTTCTGTGAAGAATCCAATCTCCCCCGACCTCAAGGACAGAAACCAAGAGGTATGGACTCTCAATCAAATTGCCGGAGTCAGATTCCGACTAGTCAAGCTTCTGCGCGAGCCAATCGACATGACGCCGTTGGTCCAAGTGACCTCCAAAAAGGCCGATATGAGACTCATAGCCAAAAACAGAGTGTATATAATGCCAATCAGTCTGGTCAACTCGATTTTCGGAAAGTTGTTGGAAACATAAATGGTAGACAGGTCATGGAACAGGAATTTCAATACAATCAGCTTATAGATTCCTGTAACGCTCACGAGGATTGCAGGAGAAATGATTCAAAGGACGCAAAATGCGGTGGCATAATCAATGCGAGTCAAATTAACGATCGAATCGAAATCTCATGTTGTTCGAATCACGCGTCAGATGGTCAACATTCGAAAAAGTACTACGGTTCTGATAACGATTTACCGTATACTCAAGGAGCAGGAGTTCCGTCGTACGAGAAAGTTTCTGGAAATAATTTTGGAATAGACACAAACAGACAGATATGCCAGTCTAGGACACAAAATATAACTGATGCACCCAAGTGCGATCGTAGACGTGAATCCAAATGTCGTCTTCCCTTACATCAAGCACTGAATCAAATTGCACCATACGATGGTAATCCAGATAGGTTAGCATTATTCCTTAAATCGGTTCGATACATAGTCGATGAATATGGACCTCACACTGAGCCCTGGATTCTCTCGGCACTCGCGAGTAAGCTCAAAGGTAGAGCAGCCGAGGGGTATATGGCCCGACTGACTCAATATAGTTCAGTAGAAAGCCTGTTAGCCGATATGACAACTCAATATGGTGGAGCTGGTGGTGCAGATCGCGTATTAGCTGAATTGAAATTAATTTAGCAGAAACCAGGAGAAGGTGCAGGTGACTATGGTCTACGTGTGCAGACTTTGCATAATCGTCTTCTAAACGCTTATGACTCTGATGAGAAATTGGAATAGTGGGAGCGCAAAACATATAAATATAACGTGGATAGGGAAGCTTTACAACAATTTTTATTTGGTCTTGACGGAGCATTAGAACACCAAGTTAGATCAACGGAACCCAAAACTCTTCGCGAAGCCGTTTTTAAAGCAGTGGATTTTGAAATCAAGACAAATGCTAGGGCAATCTTTTCCGAAAGAATGCCGGGGTCGGAGTTTGAGGAAGTTACAGCTCTCTTGGCTGCTGTTGTTCAGAAAGAACTGAAGAAAACGCATGAAAAGGAATCTAATCAAATCAAATCAGCTTCTGTTAGACTGTCTCGCGTTCAGAGCGAGTGCTACTATTATCATCAATTAGGACATGTCAAAAAAGATTGTTCAAAAAGAATGAAGGATTCAAAATTTTGTAACTACTGCTGCATACATGGACATGATTTGAATAATTGTCGTTCATTGGAAGACGCTCTCAGATCGGGTCTCCTTATCAAATCAGATATACAGAGGACACTGAGACTGCAAAATATGCATTTACGGAATGACTCCGAATCTCCGAGTTATAATTGATCTCGCCGCTAATATCGAGGACACCGAGGACAATAGCATAATAATGGAGACCGGGGTTCCTTCACCCTCAACACCAATATTAATATTCGAAATCATGGTCAGGGGTTAAATTACAATAATTTTATCAAAAATTGGCAGGATTTTTGGGTGAAGAAGATGCAGTAAGCGTGATAAAAAACCTCAAGATTTGTATAGCATAGTTCGAGGAAAAATAGCGAATGTATGATAATGGACGGCCAAGTAAGAATGGTTCTTCGAATTTTTGAAGAGTTGGGAAGACTCAGTACCAAGCCGCGAGTTCAGAAGTGATCAAGTGATTGACAATAATTTGACGCTTAACGAATCTATCACTCAAAGCTTTTTGAGGAAAACAGTGTGAATAGTTAGTAATTCATGGAGGATTTAGAATCAAGTGGCTCATACTCTGTGCAGATTATGCTGCACATGAATCAGTGAAGAAATTACTTGAGAAAATTTTCTTGCAATTTGAGCTAAGGTACCAATGTAGAGCGTTACGCCCGTTATTATATGGTTTTATTCCGATGTAAAGAAGGTACATCTCTAAATTTTATTGGAGCAATCACGTGGTTGGAACCCACGCATTGCAACGATTTTCACACGTGGTTGGGATAGACTACTTGTAAATTATCAATGTGGTTGAAACCCACGGGGATATGGGGGGAAAGATTGGAGATCGCATGTGGTTTGAACCCACTGTCTGAAAACTATCGGTGTGATACACTTAGTTAGGGTAGATGGGGAAACGACTCTGGACAAACAGTTTATTCATTGGTTATAATATGATGCGAACGATTAGGAAACACGAATAGAACCCCCAGAGGTTCTCGAGGATTTCGGGATAGTACAGTTAGGGGATGCTTTCGACCGCCAAGACGGGAACTGCAAGATCCCGGCTTACTATATACAGAAAACTGCAGGAATAAAGAATAATGACGAAACATACAGGGGGGTTGATTCATTGATATACAATTTGGGGATGTACTATGGGGTATTACAGGGAATTAATGGGATGATGACAGGGGATTGTGAATGGTTAGGCCCAACCATTCGCTTAGAAATGGGATCTCATGTTAGAAGCTAGGGGGATTTCGAGGGAATTCGTATAACTTTTCACCGAGAATAGGGAGTGTAATCAGAAGCAACCAACAGTTCAATTCATAGGGATTGATTTACTTAGGTGGTTAGAACCCACGGGAGTCTATAAACACAGTGATGCATTGATTCTTACGGTTAGAATCCGAAGGGATCTGTATTAGTAGGGATAAAATGACGGAAGTGGTTGGAACCCACGGAGCTTTGCATTCATGGGGAGTAATAGCTATTAGAATTGACTTTAATTTTGAGGTTGTGAGAGCTCATGGGTATCCTTAGATAAAGATTTTGAACTTGGAAAAATTTTGAATGGTCAAGAGCCTTTTCGAAGCTCTTTGGAGCCTTTTTTGAACGGCCTGGTTGAAGCCTTTGAAATTATTCAATGGACTGAATTGAGCACAGGTCAGAATACTCGTTATTGAGGAGAGCCACTTGGATTCAACACTCACACAAAATTGTTCTCGCAGTATGAGTCACGCGTGACTAGTATCATCCAGACATTGCAAAAAAAATTTATGCAATGTCACGTGATTCAACGGCTAGAACACGATTACCACCAAAATTACCTTCTTGGGTCGTGAGTTGAGACGGAATGAATATTTTTATGGGGTAAATAGAGGAAAAAAATAGTGAATGACCACTCGTTTGCATCGAGACAATCTCAAATATACGATACCAGCGAAGATGCATACAGGATTGGAAGTATTGGGTGCTTTTATAGGAAGCAAATAATTTGAAAAATAGAAATTTCTTACTATAACGTACACGATTAGCTAAGTAATCTTTATTGGTTATGGATCTGTGCAACTATTTGGCCTTGTCATCGGAGACACAACATACCCGGAATTTTTTGAAGCCCAATATTACTGCAGCGCTGAATTTTTCGAGAGACATTATAATCAATCGGAGATTTAAGGAGGCTCGCGCAAATTTCAACTAAACTGTGAACTTGCGTAAAAGTGACTCATATCGATAGATAAACTCATGGTGTAAAGGAGATACGGTGTGCTCATACGGAGGACGCGTTTTCGTCTCCTTCTGCGCCGACCCCACCGTCAGCCATATTGTCTGTTTACTGTAGCAGCCGATATGAAACAGCCGCATCCTGCCTGACATTTCACGCGATAAATTTATATTTTGAAGTACTCAGGCATCAACATGTCGTGCTAATTAGTAGTATTCCACCGCAAAATATTAGGGACTCGAGTAGAACTTGGAATCAATGAAATCTCAAGCCCCCATCTGGGGGCTGCGATTTATATACAACATTCATGAAATCAGTTGATGAGGCCGCTCATGGCTTTGTGGTCAGCACTTTTGCTCCATAATCCGATGATCCGAGTTCAAATCCGATCAGATCCAAAATTTTTTTTTCTTCTTTTCTTTCGACTTCCTTCGTAACCATAATAATACATTCAGCAAATAAGTGTTCCACATTGAACTAATAAATTCACGCGAAAAAAAGTTGATCCGCGCAATAAATATTCGATGAATAAAAAAATTTTGCATATAAAATTCGGAAATATTTTGCTAATCTTTCGTCGAAATTACTCTTCTACTGTTAGTTTCAGAGAGATGAAGTGATAACTTTTTGAAACAATATTTTGATAATAAATTAAGCTGTCGGCTTGGCACGATGGGCCTGACCCAATTTTTAATGCAAACACAAAATTCACCTAAAAAATTCTAATGTAGTTTTGCAAAACATAATATCAAACTTTGCAGCCTATAAAGAAATTCTGTCGTGATTTTTCGACCGGTTTTCACATGAATGCGTTTTTTACATCTAATCGAGAATTTACGGCTTCTATATAATGCAGGGTTCTAAAGTATATAATATAGGAGATTTGATCTACATTTCATGGCTATTTTTGGATTCAAAGGTCAGTTTGTCAGCTGTAATTGGACATCTAATCTTTTCGAGAGGCTGACATGGAAACACTGAAGCACTGGATAAAAAAACGTCCAAAACGCATCAAATCAGAAATAAATCCAGATAGAATTCACATAATCTAGAGACATACGTTTTCTTCAAACCAAAAATTCTCGATTTCATGTACAAGATCGCATTTTTTTGAAAATTTGAAAACCGGTCGGAAAATTACGACCAGAGTTTTTTGATAGACTGAATTTGATATGAACTTCAAGACTGCATCGGAATTTCGGAGGTGATTTTTTTGTCCCATCAAAAGCTGGTCCAGGCCCGCCGTGTTCGTAATTTGAAACTGGATGAGTGAGTTTATGTTTGAATGAATGAATGAATAAGGTGACCCAATGAATGAATTTAATAATTGAGAAGAGACGAATAGAAAAATTAATTGCCCAAACGAAGGATCAGGATAATACAAAAATACTAAATTGCTGATCAAGCTCTAAAACATAGACGATTTAAGAAGAAAAAAAAGCTCACTTGAATACATCTCCCCCCCCCCTCCCCGTCTCGAGTTGTTTTTGTAACATTTCACTCTTTGTAAGATAAATTTTAAAGAACTCTAGGTTATTGGTATCATCACTATCCAATTTATAGGTAGATATATGCATTGGAGTGTTTTTTATTCGAAGTAATATGTCCAATTCTTACCTCGAATTTCATCAGAGCACAACGGCACTTCTCAGTATAAAGTGTAAACAGAGAGAACCTTCTATTGAAGAAGATTAATTAGTGAAACAGTCACATTTTTCAACTGTGGGGCATTTTTCTTAGAATATATGAGTTTTCCAAAACATTACTTGCGTTGAAATTGCTTCACAGACTTAAGAATGTTGTAAACAAACGGTAAATTCTTGTTGCTATCAAAGCTCCCGACAATGTAGCTAAAAAATGCATAAAATACGACTCAACGGGGCGTGAAAATAAGTGTGGACTGCAAAAACTGAAGCCAAGAGTCAAACCCTGCCCGAGTTATCTTTTAAACTCTGTCGATTCCCGCTCGAGCTCTGATTGGTCGAGCGCTTGGCTGGGGTCAAAACCTGATTGGCCGAGAGCTCACGCTGCGCGTGAGCACACCATATGTCCTTTACACCATGGATAAACTAATGAGGAATCATAATCCACCAAGAAAAGAGGGGGTTGACGATGAAACTCGCGAGAAAAATCATTTGGTAGAAAAAATCCTTATACACGTATCCTTATGGGCTAGGCAAGTTAAACAAAGCACACGCGTTAACTAAACCTTCATTATTGAAAATGAGATGATTAATCGACGTCATTTTCCCTGGCGCGTTCAATGGTGTAAGAAAATTAGAAGGTTGACGACTTAGATTTTGAGTAAATTGAGTTCAAAGTGAGTTTGAAGAGTGGAGCAGCGCGCTGCGCCGCACTGCTTGCGTTGTGAGTATACCTATATGTAGCATCAGGAGTGGAACGGGAAAGAGAAGGGTCTGGCTATTTGCGCGCGGGGCCCCGCGCTAGGCACGGCACCACACGCGCCAGCCTCCTTAAGTCAATAGGAAATACATCGCCTAAAAAAAAAAAAAAAAAAAAAAAAAAAAACAAAGTATCAATGGATTTCGTAACCCACGTGAGGGAATACACAAAGCTCAATCTGCAAAGGTTCATGAAGTTATGTTAACGTCAACGAGAGAAAGATGAATGCATGACGGAGTCTCACGGCTCGGGCTATGGGAACAGCTTGTCGCTGAGCGAAGACTAGACTGGAGCAATTCTCGAGGATAGAATTTCGATATGACTTTCATCACGTCGTCAGACACGCGCATTTCAGAATTACCAAGATGAATATTCTAGTTAATAATACGTAGAAAAAAAATGAAAAAAAAAATTCCATTGCAAGGGGGTACCTTTAGAAGGCTACCAACGGACGGAACTAGGAGATGAAGTCGAGAGAATAGGGATAATCTCCTTAATCTCCTTTTTGTGACGGCTGCTAGATAAATGCCTAGGAATTAGCCGCACATGCTGGGCAAGGTGCAATGCCCAGCAGATTTGATTATAATAGATTATATGCTGCAACTCTGCATACGGCTGGATCCGCTGCTGCTGCTTTGCGCGCGAGAGAGATGGGGAATCGAGCGCCAAAATGATAACACAAGAGTTAAACGGGAGCCAGATGGGCATATTTATTTAACTCTAAAGAACATGGTGCATCAAGTGCACGTAATCGCACGAACACGGAGAGAGCAATTGAGGGTGAAGCCCAAAGAGAGAGAGAATAATTATCGGCTAGCACTTACAGGTGTCGAAAAGGCGGCAATCGCACGCTCGCTGATCGGCCGCTCCGAATAACGTGGTCGTCCGGATGATTTGGAACTCGATGTCGTCCGCAGGACACGTCGAGGACAACGGCCAGGAAGTCGCACGAAAGCACGCAAAAGAGCTCGTCCAGGTGTCGGGAAGCTGGTGACACACGCACGACGAGGGCGCAAAAAACTATACACTTCGGGTATAAATTAACACGCGGGACGTCTGCTCTCAAGCGCGGGCGAGAGAAGTCTGGATTTATGGCGCGCGCAATGCCGGCTGATTGATGATGATGGGTGCGCGAGGGGAACGGTGCGGTGAAGCTACCAATGACTCGCGCTATCTCTCTCTCTCTAACGCAAAACTACTTACAACTCTCTCCTCGGATGTTCTGCTACAGCTGAAAATGGCTAAGATATATTTATTACATGATGATCAGACAGGAGAGAGAAATGATGGTTGAGAATATCCTCTCAACCGTCACACCCCTCCCCCAGACGCTGGTTAGCACGCCAGTGTACCAGCTCGAGAACTATCTCTCTCTGTCTGGGCTCAGATGGAGAAAAGTGTCTGACATGCATGACAAAAAGAAAATTGAGGAAAATACATTGAAAAGTATTGTAATAGTAATTTACCTTTTGAATAGTTGAAGGTGAGGTAGATTTCTTGAATAATTGAGTATAGCTAATTGAAAATAAACCACTCTATTGCTCTCTTGTACAAAAAGACTTATTTTTGGCATCCATCCATTCTGTACAAAAATAAACGATTTCGTACGTATTTTCGTACGTGATTAGACTCCTTTGGTCTCTGACAACAAAAATTATCAAAACAAAATAAAGAATATTTGTACGTTTATCGTACGACTAGACTGTTTAGTCTCTTTTGATTGAAATGAACTAAAAATAACTATAATGAAAAATGATCCAAAACGGACGTAAAGGTTAACAAAAATATCCTGATCAGAGGATTTCTGAAAGAACAAAGTATGTATCAAATTGTATTGGTCTCAAAATTGACAAAAGGAAATAAAAATTACTTATCGTACGTATTTTGTACTTATGATTTTTAGTCGTAGCGGCCGGAGACCTTTTTGATGAATAAAAGAACAATAATGGAAAAAATCCTTAATCGGCCGTAGACCTAATGTAATTGAAAAAAAAACATACTCGGCCGTAAGCCTCATTTTACTCGAGTAAACTCGAAATTACTTACTTACTAGGTTCAATCATCCATCCTCATACCAAACACTTCGATTTAGAAGCTATTGTACACATTTGAATGTCAATAGAAAAGTAGAAAAGTTTACAAGAATATTCAAAACTTACAAATATAAAAGAAAATATGAAAATTTTTCTTTACGAACGGGACCCACGTCGGACGTGCATGTCCAGGTTGTAACATTCCCTGGGGTCTCGAACGTCCACTGCACCACACACTGGGCAGTGTGGATGGTCATCATAACGGAGGGCACTCTGCTGACGACGTCGGAATCTGTCTAAGCGACTTTGCGCGAATGAAGCGTTGGTCCTGGCTATGGCAAGTTCTTCGGCCGTAGCCTTCTTCAAACGCTCCTCAGTTCGACGACGGCGAGCTATCTCCCTCTCTAATTCAGCAATTCTGTCTCGCTCCAATTGCTGGAGCCGCTGACGCTCGATTTCTAATCTTCGTCTTTCCTCTCTCTGACGAATCACTTCCATCACTGCCTTTCTCTCTTCCCTTGCATTTTTTACATAGGTTAGGTCTTTTCCAAACACAGCTGGATCAGCTAACCCGTAAATTTGATCATAACGATCACACAAGTGGAACATATCTTTTTCCAATTTAACCAGGTGTTCGGTTGTTTCTCGATGATCGTTAATGAGGCTTTTGATGAATCTGACGAAAGCGTCATGTTCTTCGTCCCATTCGTCATAGTTAGAAGGTCGGACGAGATTTTGTCCATTTTCGGACGATCCGCCTGCGGCTGAGTCCGCATCGGACGGAAGTCCACATCGTCCTGGTTTTTCGGACGTTAAATTTCCATTGTCCACCTGATCGGACGAATTTGGTTTGTCCACGGGATCGGACGGTAAAGCAGCGTTATTGTCCACCACGGACGCAGGTGTTGATTGTTGTGCAGCGATGGGATTTACAGTTGCCGATGTTGAGGCTGGTGTTGAGTCGGCTAAGGTGACACTCATTAGGGTAGCGCTAAGACCATCGACAGAGGGCACGTAGATGACCTGTGCAGCTGGACCGGTTGGCCGACCGATTTCCAGCTCCCTCTGGAGTTGATCTTCCCTAATCACGCCAGCCGAAGCCTCTTGAATGGGCTCCTGCTGCTGCTCCTCCTCTTTTATATTTTCCGCTGCATCAGCCATGATCCTGCGACAAACAAAACAAAGCGTGCGTCGTCTTTTTTGTTCTCAATCCTCATGCAAAAGAGGTAAAAAAAAACAAAAAAATTGTCAGCGAAAATAACGAAAGCACACATGTTATTTCGCCTGACGACGACTCGCTCGTGTCCTAATCGGTGATAATTCCGCGACCGGTTGATCAACTTTCTTCTTCACCGAGCCTTTCGGCCGACCACGTTTCCTCTTAGGAACTTCTTCTGGTGGTGGTTCTTCACTCGGTTCAGTAACAGATGTCGATTTGTTGATTGATGGCGCGAATTTTACATTTTTCTTACGGACGAGTAATTGCGTTTTTCGCGGTCGCCCTACTTTACGCTTTTTAGAACTTATTTCTACGGTTGACGCAACTAACCTATTCGCGGATCGGAGCTCACGCACTCTTCCCTCGTCGTCCATCGATGTGTCTTCCGCTGGAATGGCAGTCGATTCGTTGGGCGCGGGTTCCTCCTGTGGTTCCTCTCCGTCGATGTAAGGTTTCAAGTCCTTGACGTGTACTTTGCCGGCCGGGTTGCCTGACTCATCGGCTACTTCATATACGTTTGAGCCTAGTCGAGCGGTGATTACAAATTTACCGTCGAATCTTGGTACAAGCTTTCCCGAAATGCCTTGGGCTTGTGCTGATTGTACACGGTTGCGTTTCCAAACCGCATCTCCAATGTTGAATTGTACATCGCGTCGCTTTGCATTGAAATATTGAGCTTGTTTTTCGGTCGCTCGGCCGGAGTTGTCGGCTGCGACTAAGTGCACTTCTGGCAATCGAAGCATTCGTTTCTGCCATTCTTGCAACGACCGTGTAAGCTCTTGCTGTGCGGACGCTTGTTCAATTAAACGTTTCATGTTCTTGGGGGGTGTCGGATTTCTTCCGTAATTTAGGAAGGCTGGACTCATTTTCGTGGATTCCTGGACAGCCGAATTATACGCGAAGGTGAGCTCGTGAATGTGCTCATCCCAGCGACTATGTTTCTCTTCTAGAAACGCTATTATCGCTGTTTTCAACGTGCGATTAATTCTTTCGACCGGATTTCCTTGCGGCGAATAAGGTGCCAGGGTCATATGTTCTATTCCCCTTTCTTCCAAGAACTTGTCAATAATTTTATTGAAATATTCAGATCCATTGTCGGACAAGAATGTTTCTGGCGCTCCATAGCGCAAAATTATGTATCTCTCTAATGCTTTTCTTACCGATTGTGCATTGGCTTTTCGGACGGGTACGCATTCTATCCATCGCGTGAACAGGTCCATGAATACAAGAAGATATTCGTTACCATGAACGCTGCGAGGAAATACGCACGTGTCAGCCGCTACAAATTGCCATGGTCGTGATATTGACCGTTTGCCCATAAGGCCTGCTGGAGCAAGTTGTTCTACTTTGCACTGTTGGCAGACTGTACATTTTCTTACAAATGACGCAACATCTTGATAAAGTGTTGGCCAGAAATAATAGAGAGACACACGCTTGTGTGTTTTGAATCGTCCGAAGTGTCCTGCCGTTACTTCTTGATGGCATTCTTGAAGGACCTTCAAACGTTTTTCTTTGGGGAGCACAAGCTTCCACCCATCGTCGTCTAAATCGAAGTCATCGAGCAACTCGTTCGGCTTGTAGTGATACAGCTGATCGCCGACAATTTTCCAGTTCGGAAACTCTTTCGGTCGCTGGTGAACTTCTTCAAACTTATCTTTGTACCATTTGTCGTCGGTCGATTCGACCAAATTTACAGCAGCAAGTGTAGCTGTGTTTTCTTCTTCCGCTCCTTCGAACATTCGAGACAGGCAGTCAGGTACGACATTCTTTGCGCCTGCTCGATGTTCCACGGTGAAATCTTGGTCTTGTAATTCGAGAGCCCAGCGTGCTAAACGTCCGGAAGGATTTTTTAGGTTACGAATCCACTGTAAACTGCTGTGATCCGTGATAACCTTGAATTTGTATCCTTCGATGTACGGACGGAATTTGCGTATCGCCCACAGAACTCCAAGGCATTCACGTTCTGTAACGCTATATTTTCGTTCTTGTGGCGTAAGTACGCGACTAGCGAACTCTAGGGGGCGCTCTTCTCCATCAACGACTTGTACAAGTACGGCTCCCAACCCGGTATTGCTTGCGTCCGTCTGGACTTGAAATTCGAGTTGGTGGTTAGGTCTTGACAACACTGGAGTTGTTGCTAACATGATTTTGATGCGGTCAAAAGCTGCTTGTTGCTCCTCACCCCACGTAAAAGGTGCACTCTTTTTTGTGAGGCGAGTGAGCGGTTCTGCGACCGTGGCGAAATCATCGAGGAATTTTCGATACCAAGATGCCATGCCAAGGAAGCTTTGTAATTGCTTGACCGTTTTTGGTGGTGGATATTCCACAATGGGTTTAATTTTTTCTGGATCCGGACGGAATCCGTCACGATTGACCAATACACCTAAGTATTTCACTTCATCCTTGCAGAAATGACTTTTTTCTCGGTTGATCGTTAATCCAGCTGCTGCGATACGTTTTAAAATAATTTCAAGGATCTCCATATGTTTTTCAAACGTATCTGTCACAATGATGATATCGTCAAGATAAGAAAATGCGTAAGGCTCTAGGTCTGGACCGATTATATCATCTATTAGTGTTTGGAACGTAGCTGGACCATTACAGACCCCATACGGTAATCTTGTAAATTCAAATAATCCCATTCCTGGAACAACAAATGCTGTAAAATGGCGGCTGTCCTTTTTAAGGGGAATTTGAAAATATGCGGAGCTCAAGTCCAGGGTACTGATGTATTTTGCATTCCGGAGCTTCCTCAAAATAGCGTCCATATACGGCAAAGGATAAGCATTTTTCTTGGTGACGCTATTTAATTTGCGATAATTTACACAAAAGCGAAATTCACCATTTGCCTTCCGTACCATCACGACTGGGCTTGACCACGCACTGGTTGATTTGACTATAATTCCGGCTGCCAGCATTTTCCGAACCTGATCGTGCATTTCATCCTCGATCTTTTTGGAAACGGGGTAATATTTTTGCTTGATCGGTCGACAAGATTCGACCTCGATCTCATGCTCGATTCGGTCGGTTAAACCTATTGCTGGACCGTTTACAATTAAGTTCCTTTCTAGAACTCCTCCTAAAATTTCACGCTGCTTGTTGGTTATATCTGCAATACCAATCGATGATAGAGATGCGGTGCTAAAGTCACCCTGGGTAGCAAACTCGACTGAGAAGGGGTCTGACGGGCCCTTGTCACCCTTGACGGTCATGGTACTACTTTCAGGTACTAAAATTGCATTGAATTGGAGTGCAAAATCTGCGCCTAAGATCAAATCACAGGCTAATTTCTCATAAATAAATGTTGAGATTTCTTTGCGAACTCCTGCTACCTCTATCGGTAATTTGGCGTACGCTACCGGTCGCGCTAATTCGCCTGTTGCTAATTTGCAGTATGGACCACGATATGGTACCACACGTGCACCAACTTCAGCTGCTAATTGCAGACCAATTGGTCCAACAGCTGATCGAGAAGCTCCCGTGTCATAGAGGGCACGAGTGCGAGCTTCCCCAATGCCTGCCTTAAGCCACCAACGAGGATGATCGCCAAGGGGCTCTTCGCTATCGAACGCGTCTGCGGGTTCCACCTCTGCGGAATATAGACCTGGTTTCGGGCCATCTGATGACTTGTCGGCCGATGAACCAGAGGCCATACTCGGTGGAGCAGGAGTGGTAGTGACCTCGTCTACGCACTCCCGCTGTCTTTTACTGAACATTCAGGACAGTCTTTCTTGGTATATCCAGGCCATGAACAATTCCAGCAAATACGATGAGCTGGGCCTGGTCCTTTTTCTTTTCCTTTGTTATGATCACTCTTGATGACAGGTGTAATCTTCGGCCGGGCGGCCCGTGATCTCGTCGATGTTGTCTTCGCCTCTTCTCCGGCTGATGTTGATGTTTGTTTGGCCGCTGGTGCAGCCTGAGCAGCTGATTGGGCAGGTGGTTTCCAATTTTTAAATTTGCTATCCACGATTTGTCCAACTGCTTCTTTAATTTGTGCTAACGTCAGAGAAGATTCAGACGATTTTTGCACTGGGGCAGTTGCCGCTGATAAAATTGGCTTCAGACTTTCTGTCAGAGCTGTTTGAATTGATTTGACCAGATCGGTCGGTTCCAAAGACATCGCTGCAGCCGCTGGCTGTGATGGCGTAGTCTTGGGTTTTTCTTCTTTCTTCGGCGGTTTATATGCCAAATCTGGTAATAAAGATTTTTCTGGTTCCGGTGGAGGTCTGTAGAACCGTTGATTGTCTCGGATGTGCTCCGCTTCTCTTGCTAGAGAAAAAAGCGAGTCAATGTCAATCACTTTATCTCTTGGGATCCACTGTTGTAATTCTGGAAGTAAATTTCTGTAGAGCAATCCAATCTTCTGGTCCAAACTCCACGGAGTTTCAAATTTATTCATAATTGCCATCAGTCGAGTGATGTAATCTCGAGCTCTTTCTTCTTTGCCTTGTGTCCTTGACTCAGCTTCTCGCACGAGCATGTGCTGAAAATGCTTGTCTGGACCATAGCACTTCATTGCGTCACTCTTAAATTGTGACCATGTCGACCATTTTTCCCTTGACTGTCGATACCACTCAAGCGCGACACCGGATAGCAGTTCAGTCAGCGCATTCATTAAATCGGTATCTGACATATTTGCCAGGGCTTTACACTCGTCGACTCTCTTCAGAAATTCCTCGACATTTCCATCCTCGCCTGAAAAGGTCAATTTCCACTGTCGGACGGTTTTTCCGACGTCAAACGTCTGATTCCATGTTGACGTACCCCTCCCCCAGCCACTCGTTCTATCTGGCTGTGTTGATGTGGGGGGTACTTGTTGATTGTCGGTCGAAAGGTTTCCATTTCGACCACTGTTCATTTGAGTATCATTGCATGATTCATTTTGGTGTGAATCACCCAACGTACTACGTTCGGTATAGTAATAATTAGTGAACGTATCTTGCAAGTTCACTCGTCTTTTTTGTTGTTCATTCGGGTTCGATTGTTGAGGAACAAAAACTGGCTCAGACGTCACAAGTCCAGGTGTCAACCTCGTGCTGCTTGCAAAATTATTCGCTTTGTCGAGCTGCTGTAATTTCTTCTCAAGCTCCTTGCTGAGAAGGTCTGCCCTCCTCCGGGATTCTTGGAGTAAGCTGATTTCTGTTGCTATTGCACGCGGAAGTTGCTGGATTGATCCATCTGGCATTGTACAAGTGATCGTTTCTAGATGTCGATTTGTTGTTGATGTGCTCGAGATTGGAGCCGTAAATACGGACGTGGTCCTCGTATTGTCGACGTAAGTCGCGTCGTGCGCACGTGTGCGCATGCCGTTACTCATGTTGACCGGTTGGCTTGCTGATGTTAAAGTTGTTCTTGAAGTGGTGTCGCTTGGTGATGACTCTGGATGCTCGATGATTGAAGAACTTGGAATATTGTTCGTTGTATTGCTGAAATCTTCTTCGAGTGTTTGAGCTCGGATCGTACGCCACGCTTCATTCACTACCTCATCTCGCAAAGCTAACCTATGAGATTTGAGAACCTCCTCATCTTCGAACGCTGGATTCGGTGCAAAATCTGATGCAGAATATTCGCCTAAAAGACAACGCAAAAATCTGTTCGTACAGACCGGCGCTCTATCGTCTGGGGCTAGTTCTAACCTAGTATACGTCGCGTAGTATTCTTCATCTGTAAGAGTTCCTATCCAAGAAGTTAAATCTATTGTATCTTTGATGCTAATCATTGTCTCATTTGAAGCCATGATTTTAATTTATAACTGTTACAGAAAAAGAGCAGTAGAAAAAAAAATAAAGTTTTTTGAGTAAAAAATTTTCCAAGAAATTGAGATAAAAAATTGAAAAATGATGAATGTACTGTTGCGTGTACACTAATTGCACTTAATTTCACGAAAAGAATCCAATTTTTATTTCAATTAGACACATAAAAACGAAAAAATATCGATTTTCGTCAAAAATCGAAAAAATTTTGAGGTTATGTTGTGATTATATCCAAATCTATCTGATTCGGACGTATCTAAAGTCAAAACTCGAATTTTGTAAAAATTTGTTTAAACAATTGCAATAACTTTTTAATTGTTTATCGAATCGCGAATTTGTTTATGGGGATATTTCCTACGGATCGTCCCATATATAAACCCAGGTCAAACGCAATTTGTTTCTGATGACCCTGTAGGACACCTAATTTCCGAACATTGGAATCACCCTGTATATAATCGCTGAATATACTATATATATGTTCATACACATACTTCCATACGTTTTCACACACATACGGGAACTTTACGATTTTTCGGACGATAATATTTACGAAAGTCCATGATTTGACCACATTGTTTATGCAAAATTAACAACAATTTGATTTTACACTCGATTTTTTGCATAAAAAACAAACAACATTGAGCGAAATTTATTGTTACTAATTTTAAAGCAATTTTTCTAGTCCAAATCGGACGAAAATAAGTAAATTTGCACTAACACAACGCGTCATTATTGAAAAATTTATGATGAAATTCTAGACAATCGTATATATATATCACCCGGAGACTTTCTCGCACTTAATTCGCGAATTTGGGGAATTTTACACACACCTGATATCCGCCGATATCGATATATATATCTACTCTCATAAAATGCACACTGAACTATAACTATATATACGCACATATGCTATTCACTGTATCAACACGACCGCATGATCACTATATCTATATACGCACTATTCACCGTGTTGCACTTTTGCAACATTCGAGAGTGATGTGATTTTAACGATCGGACGATTTGATTGTCCGTCTCTCTCACTCTCGTGGTGAAAATTTCGAGACATGAAACTTGCTCGAAACGCAACTGATCGATGATCACGGCTTTGTTTACATTCCGCCCCTACCGCACTGGGCTATTCTAAATCGCGCGATCACACTCATACTTATTCAAATATAACGGCGACGAAATTCCATCTCGCTCGGCGCAGCAGAATAAAAAGATTATTAAAAAAATTTCAGAGTCACTTTGTCTGGGCGCCAATGTGACGGCTGCTAGATAAATGCCTAGGAATTAGCCGCACATGCTGGGCAAGGTGCAATGCCCAGCAGATTTGATTATAATAGATTATATGCTGCAACTCTGCATACGGCTGGATCCGCTGCTGCTGCTTTGCGCGCGAGAGAGATGGGGAATCGAGCGCCAAAATGATAACACAAGAGTTAAACGGGAGCCAGATGGGCATATTTATTTAACTCTAAAGAACATGGTGCATCAAGTGCACGTAATCGCACGAACACGGAGAGAGCAATTGAGGGTGAAGCCCAAAGAGAGAGAGAATAATTATCGGCTAGCACTTACAGGTGTCGAAAAGGCGGCAATCGCACGCTCGCTGATCGGCCGCTCCGAATAACGTGGTCGTCCGGATGATTTGGAACTCGATGTCGTCCGCAGGACACGTCGAGGACAACGGCCAGGAAGTCGCACGAAAGCACGCAAAAGAGCTCGTCCAGGTGTCGGGAAGCTGGTGACACACGCACGACGAGGGCGCAAAAAACTATACACTTCGGGTATAAATTAACACGCGGGACGTCTGCTCTCAAGCGCGGGCGAGAGAAGTCTGGATTTATGGCGCGCGCAATGCCGGCTGATTGATGATGATGGGTGCGCGAGGGGAACGGTGCGGTGAAGCTACCAATGACTCGCGCTATCTCTCTCTCTCTAACGCAAAACTACTTACAACTCTCTCCTCGGATGTTCTGCTACAGCTGAAAATGGCTAAGATATATTTATTACATGATGATCAGACAGGAGAGAGAAATGATGGTTGAGAATATCCTCTCAACCGTCACATTTTCTCCTATTTTTGAGATCACCTAAGTCTTTTGGGTAGGAATTCCTGTCATACTTTAGTACCGGCTGAGAGCAAGATCTTTCCGGAGTGAAAATCAAACTCAGCCTTGAACAAACAACCAACGATCGGGAAGGCGGAATACTAAATAAAAATTGACATGAGGACATTGTAGAATCACTAGTGAACTAAGTATCGCCAGACATGGTTCCTTTTCAACTCGAGAAAAAAAATTTCTTGTTACACATTTGGAGATGGTAGTCTCAATCAAAGTAAAGACAATAATTGATTTCGAAGCCTTCTTCTCTCTTCCTTTCGATCACATAATTGTATTCCATGAGTTAGAGGGAAGGCTTAATTGCGAATTTGGGAGGTGAAGCATATTATAGTTGATTTCGAATAAGTTATCATGTAAGATCACTATTAGTGTTAAGGATAAAAAATAAGTTTAGCAGTTGTTTAATCCACTAACATCGGTGCCCTCTGCATATGACCTTAGCAATGACTCAAAAAATTATCGATAAGGAGAATGAATCAAGCAATGAAAAACCTGCAATTTTCAACTGTACACGAGCTACATGAGTTATCGTTCATATATATAGCGTAACATAAAATAAGTGATGAAATGTAAGGAGTGCGCGAGAATTAAGAATCGCTCAGTGTTGCAATATATGTCAAGGCTACCGAAGAGTTCCAGCACAACTACAAACGAGTCAATCATCCCGCCGAGGTTCTAATTCAGGTCGGAAACCACAATAGTTGTCATGATTTGGACAATGAAAGCCAACGGGCTGATCCAAATAGACCAGCCAGCATTCACAACTAGCACAATATATTATCACGTCTAAGAATCTCACGGAGATATATTACCCCGATGTTAAAGCTCTCCTATTCAGAAAGAGCATACTAAATTGCGAGGACAAAGTCTTCCATACAAAAGCCGAATCGGCAAAAATGCAAAGTGTTGAGAGGAAATGCCATGATTTATCGCGCTCAAACACGAACAGGTCTCCACGTGCACTGACAAGATAACGCACTTGGGAACGAAACACGAGTTCGAACTGGAGTAGTATAGCGTAAACTGGGCGAATAGCCTGCACGAATGAAACTCGAACCGACGCCATCATGATTAGGTGAATCGCAAAACAGCGACCTGCTGCGCAGCTTCTCTGTGAGACTGTGAGAAGAAGGAACGAGAAGAAGGTCAGAAAAATGGAAATTTTTTTCATAAAATATTATTGTAACGTCCATGTTTTTCGAAGGCTACTAACGAACGACGTCGATACTGAGATTTTTAAAACCTTTGGTCAAACTGAGAAATTTTCTCATCAAGAGCAATTTATTCACAAAATAACCGCCAGTAAGAAGCTCACAGCTCACATTGAGAAGAAAATATGAGAGAGCAAGATCCCTATTCCTATATCCAGCTCACAGGGTAGCCCTGTTCTACACAGGCTACCAACGGACGACATGAAAAAGCATAGCATTGAAATGTTCATATTCACTTCGAGCTATTATACTCGACATAGATTTGGGCAATGAGATTAGGGGCTTTTCTGACAGTTGATGTATCTTGAAATGGCCACAGGATTTTGTGAAATAGAGAGAGTTTATTTTCTCATGTCACATCTAGAGGTAGCCCTGTTATACACATGCTTCCAACGGACAGCATTGACAGGATAAAAAAAACCAGTTGTTTTTTTTTTCATTATCCCGATGAACAATCATGCAAGTGATATTTTGACGCTCGACAAAATTATGACGGGAGGAGAATTTGAGAAAGAAGTAGGAGCAAGCGTACAGGAAAGTTGAGGAATGAGCTTCTTCACTGAGCAAGAAAAATCGTCGATACAGCATATGGATGGTAGAAATTAGACACACAGTTGTGATGGGATAATAGTGTAAGAACAAGATTCAATGTATAAATAAGTCTTAATCATGTAAGTGAGCTAACTGGTAAGTTAATGATGTGAGTGAGCTGACTGGTAAGTCTTAATCATAGATGTGAGTGAGCTAACTGGTCGAATATGTAGATTCGCATTCGGACACGGCGGACGAGGAAATGATCGCGTCTCTATGAGTGCAACACTGAAGCGCCAGAATAGGGCAAGTCATGGGAGAATGTACGTGGGACCCAGCGGTTAATGTAAATGTTAACGGGAGAGGGAGAACCCTTCTGGCCCTACAATAGGGCTAGGATTCAAAGCACGTGATCCCATTGTGATACCTAGCATTCACTTCGTTGACGACGATAAGTCGCTAGAGTCATCTACAAAAATGATATACCCCTTCACACCACATTAAGACCATTGACTTTCCAAAAAAGCTCATCCCTCGAAAGCGAAAGTGAGTTCACAGAGGAACTAGTAATATTCTCGACCCAGTCGATTGAGGAATGAGCATTAGTCAGCTTAAGCCACTCTAGCAAAAGAAGCAGTAGAGCCAATAGAAGATTACACAAGTCTATACTACTTACTCGACGTGGTGTCTTATACGAGCAGGAACGTGTACTCCATCGCAAGCAGATAAAACTATCACGAGCTGAGAGACCACGACATCACTCGGTCGATGCCCTTGGAGAGCAGCTGGAGAACCATAACAATGGGGGTGCACAATCAGCGGGAAAGAAAGAAATCGGTGCATCACACCCCCGGAGCGAAGAAATCTCCCCGATGGAAGAATGATGAATCCAGCGAATAGGGGTCAGAACCGAAGACTGACTCAATCTCACTGTTGAGGGCAAAACACCATCGAAGGACAAGTATAGATCCGCCTACAACGACAAGCGTCGAAAGCAAAACCGACAAAATTCACATCTCCGATCATGTTCGAAAGCAGAGAAAACTGTTACTTGATGTGGCTCACTAACTACCCTCTTGACCTTGATCCTTACACCAGCAATGACCGACTGCCTTTAATGCGCTTGTCGCCCAGCAGATTAGACTGCATAAGCGACTTCGTCAAGTAAAGGAGGAGTGAATACGAACGGAGTAAGACAAATCGCGAGCGGGATCACTCCGAGAGAAAAGGCGGTGAAGTGTTGAGATTCATGCCTTCTCGTGTCGACTCGTCGCGTCTCCCACTCGCGACGTACTTTTTGCCCTCTATACAAAATCATAGAACGGAGGAAGGAGATAAGCTACGTTCTACCTTCATTCGCACATGATTCCTATTTTTTGTGGCAACTAATTTTTTGCGATCAACTTCATATTGACTACATTTTGGAAAGCACGGTTCCTTCCTACAAAGTCCGAGTGCGAACAGTCTTGATCACAGTGAGCTTCTAATGTTAGGCTGTTTTTGATTTTGAGATATAAGGTAGCGAGCAGGCCACTACTTTCGGAAATGAATATAAAAAAAAATAAAAATCACTCTCACCACGTTACTTTGAAGAAGACGAAATATATATCTCCGTCATCTACAAGGAATGAAGAAACTCATGCTTACAGACTCCCAAGAAAAAGAAGCGAATTAGGGAACAAATTTCGAGAGAATGCCAAAAGTGCATGTATGGATCAATAATGCAATTTGTAAAGGGCGATAGGTTGAAACTATGTAAAGAGAACCCGAATGGGACAGAAAAGTTGATCTGTTCGCCGTGACCTTACAATAATTTTCGGAAGAAGAATTGAAATTCAATCAAATGCACACTAGAGCGTGCAAGAAGAACGTAGGTGAGAGGTCAGTTGAACTAGTTTCTGATTACCAAGAAAAAACTTGATCGGATCTGTGACAATAGATTGTAATATATCCGTTATAGCTTACATACTGGGACGGATTATCATGTGGTCCCCTTCACTCTCAGCGTCAACCTGTACCAATCCGCCTGCGATCCGCGTATAGCAGAAGTTTTCGTTAAACTGACAAACCGAGGGACATTAATGGTGTTCAATTCTTTATATTACTGAATTTTAGAAATTACGGAATATTGTATTCAGTTTCTATATTATTGATAAAATCATAGACTACTAGATGAATAGGGATATAGTAATGTAATTAGCATAGGAATGGAATTTATAATATTAGAGAAGCAGAATATTATTTGAAATGCCAAGTTGGAGATGTGAGGGTAATTCTCTCAGGATCATTCTATACCAGCATAAACTTCGTACAAAGATGTTCATGATAACTCCAGATTGAGCATCAAAGAAAGAATCGATTTGAATAAGTTTTGGATTCTCGGAGGAGCATCGACCCTTAAGATATAAAGTCCCATAAACTCATATTCTCAATGAGAGAAAAGAATTCTCTCATCAAAGTTGTAACGATACATTTTTCATCATTTTCAAACGATCATGAATTTTTTTGTGTTCTGTATCGCGCAGTTATTCAGAAACGAGAAGCTGAATCTAAATAAAGAATGTCGAATAATTAGATTGGTTCTGATCGTTATGCTGTTATTGTTTCTGATCGTAATGTAAGGAAAAGCGAAGCAGGAGAAATCTGTCATACGAATTTGAACACCTATTCAATGATTAAACTTTCACCGTATCTCATATCAAGTCTCTTCGATAGGTAGTATGATTTCATTGAACAATCTTATGATAGAAACAATTCGATGCGAATAAGAATAGTTCAAATCATTAAGTAAATTGAGACCGCTCGGCTGAAAGAATGATACAGCCACGAATCCGCTCCGAAGAAATTTGAATAGGAAATGGTATTCAAATCATGACCACGACTCACAATATTCAGAGTACAGGAAGAACACGCGAATTCGGTAGGCACATGATATATTAACCCGTTCACGAGGAAGATCAAAATTGGACCGAAACGTAATGCGACCATTCAGATGAATTATCGTGATGGGGCGTCATTAAGTATGAATTTGCACACTCAGTGGCTTCTCGAAACAGAAGAATATGATCGTCCTTGAATGCGCGGCAGATAAAATGGCGAATCTAAAAATTATGAATGACAGGGTATTTGATGTAACAGATATACTGCTCCATTGGACTCACCATGCAATACGATAAGCTCTTGGTCAATAGACAGATTAGTGTAAAGACCGTTGATCTGAGGTTGAGAAATAAGACAAATCGTGGGCGGAAAATCGCATGGAAAGTCTGATAAGTCTCCATTCATCAATAGGGCAAAACTTGCAAATATTCACTCTGGTATGCATGACTGCTTACGAACTTGTTATCAAAACTTAGAGGGTCCACTAGACTGAATACATTAAAGGATGGATGATTATTCAAAAGGCGATGTACTTAAGATTCTCTATCATTATTTTTGATACGGTTGCTATAAACAGAGAATATTGCTATATTTATCATTGTTTCAAATGATTATGCTGATGAATTATTATTTCATACCTAATTATTCATGAATCCATTCCTTACTTCTCCACTGCGACCAAGATATGGATATATTTTTCTTGTTAAAGCTTCTAATCATTCACGAAATCGATAAAATAAAATGGAACAAAATAAAATCGAAACCGCGACTCGCAAAGCCACGCCGAGTCTATCCACGTTTGCATGGAGTGACTGCAAATTAACACTCTATAAATTAAAATCAATCAAAGAATGTGGATCCCGGATCAGTTCGGCTATTCAGGAAAAATGATCATTCGAAATAGAAGTGGCGATTCGAGGAAGGTCCACGACAACGAATTATGATTGGGCAATTACAAAAGCATACATCAATTTTTTCTGCCAAGTATGAGATCGCTAGAGGTAGTGACTGTACGGATCAAGAGTTCAAGAATAAAAATAATAAAAAAAAGTATATGAACCCTTCCGTCACCTTGTAGTCAAGCTACTCTCGAGATGCGAGATATACTTATACCGACAAAATACCCGTCTCATGGTGAATACAGATATAACAGTATCACGCGCGTACCCCAAAGGCATTAGGCTACGCACATGATGCTCAGATGACAGATTTATACTGTTATCCCCCAGATCGACTGTGATCCCCCAAAAGTTCAGTGGCGTTATCGCTAGTGTAAACGGAGCCTGGGATAAAAACCAGAAAGCACGCATGGATCGTTTCATTGGAGATGGGGCCTGAGATTTAGAAGTGCGCGCTCCATAATCAGACCCCAGTCATCAGACTGACAGTAGCAGAAGACTGTCATTGGTGACACACATAGAGAAGTTTGAATTATTATGCTAGCTTATACGCTCATTAAATGATAAATGATGGGCTGAGACCATTAAAAAGCCTCGGTGCACACCTCAGCCATCCAAGAGGAAACAAGACTATGATGGAAACTTTCACCTCAGCAGATTAAGGTTGTATGAAATTTCATGGATGCATTCAGCTTAGACTCCAGGACCAAAAGGATTAATCCCAAAGAACAGAGAGTTTACCTCATCCACACTTCAATTGGAAACAGGAATTATCTTGAATAATATACAATTTCCAGGTAACACTCCCTCGCTCACACCAAGTTTTCTTGAATCAGTGCATGAAACACTACTAGAGCCTGATATCAGAAAGACAGGGGTCAAAGCTGTTCAAGGGTGACACAATAAGTATTAAACTACAGGATAAAATCTATATAACCAGCTCACTTACTTCTCCTCAGTTGTCGCATTCCCCAAACAATATCCTGGGAAGTGCTCTCAGCTATTTCAAGTTCAACTCATGAGGCCACTTTAGAAATCTTCGAAAAAGACATAAACTAAGTGGTTAGTCATGAAAAACACACTCAAAAATACCCCTATGCCAAATTTCAAGACCATTGGAGCTGAAGAACAAAATTTAGAGCAAAACTAGACATTCAGATTATTATAAGTAACAAACTCAGAATTTAGACTCAAACTTCTCCAAGTCTCTGTAAATACACAATGGAACACAGAAGTGAATGAATTGTTATGGACAGCATATCTAGATAGACTTCTGCACCAAATTTCACTTCAATTACATGCAAATTGAGATAACAGGGACAAGAGGGTTCCAGATGTCTGGAAACTTGTATAATTCAAGCCTATACTATTAAAAATCAGGATCCAAGAGTTGAAAGCATCAAGTTAATAGCTCTGGAAATGGCAAATGGTCTAATTGATGAAAAGTCTTATTCAACTGGCCATGACACCTTGGCGTGGCAAGGTGTACTCAACACTAAACATGAGTTCATGAAGTTTTATATCTAGACTATTCTCATGAGTAAAATAAGCTTGTACATCAGGTACAATGATAGTATTATGCATACCAAATCATACAACAAATTGTCTCTTTGCTATACCCTATTGAAAGAGGCCGAGTCGGTGACCGAGACGGTTGACCGAGTCGGTGTACGGAGTCGGTGACTGTTTCAGTTTCCCGACTCGGTCACTTCGTATGGAATGGCCTCAAATGCCACGAAACGAACAATAAATAATAAATTATCGTCAGAGGTTAATAGAAAAATTGAAAAAAAATAGAAAAAAACATGCCCGGCTATTTTCACAATTTTGACGCGAGTGGGGTGCGAACCTGCAATCTCTTGATTACGAGTCCAAGCACATGTGCCCGGGGCCAGCGAGACATGTTACGAGAGAGGGCTTAGTGAGCGTA
The DNA here is from genome assembly GCA_029851415.1 of Eretmocerus hayati. Taxonomy (NCBI): domain Eukaryota; kingdom Metazoa; phylum Arthropoda; class Insecta; order Hymenoptera; family Aphelinidae; genus Eretmocerus; species Eretmocerus hayati. The sequence goes on from CM056743.1 coordinate 50,722,010, forward strand.
CTTGGAGTGTGACTCGAAGGAAGTACCTAAGATCTGTTTATCATCAGTTTTATCATGAGTTGATCATAAACTCTGGCGCCAGAGCACTAAGTCAAGCCGTAGCTAGGATGGGACTTGGAATATTTCTAGATCTGGCTGCTTGACCGAGTCGGTTGACCGAGTCGGTCCTCAAGACCGACCTCGACCGACTCGGTCAACCGAATTCAAATTTTCACGGGAAAGCAACACGCATAGGACTTGGAAATTTCCGAGATTTGGCTGGTTAACTACCGACTCGGTCAACCGAATCCAAATTTTCACGGGAAAGTAACACCGAGTCGGTTAACCAGTCAAATTTTGAAAATTTTCCTAGTTTTATTCGTGTTGCTTTCCCGCGAGAATTTGAATTCGGATGACCGAGTCGGTCAAGCAGCCAGATCTCGAAATATCCCAAGTCCCATCCTAGCCACGGCTTGACGCAGTGCTCTGAAACCAGAGTTTATGATCAACTCATGATAAAAATGATGATAAACAGATCTTAGGTACTTCCTATGAGTCACACTCCAAGTACGCTCACTTCCCTGCTGCAAAAGTTCGATTAGATTCGATTGAAATACATCCAATCGTTCTGAATCTAGAATCTTATGATGAATTTGAAACATGACTTTCAGGATTGAGGAAGATTGGAGTTCAATAACGATCAATGATGTTGATCATGATTCGAACAGTATAGACCAATCTTCACCAATGCAGACTTTTCGCATTGAAAGTGAGATTGCCAATCAATCTCAATACTTACTGCCAGTATTCGGAAGTCGTTGTTCTATCTCTATGAATGCTGATTCCCTTAATAGAATATCGCGATTCCAATCTGTGTCAATGCCATAAAAAAGCATTGACATGCTATGGGTCCTATCTACTTCAATCGATTTCAACACTGTTTTTCAGTAATGGAAACATCGAGATCTGAATCCGCCTCAATCGACCTCAATACTGACTGGGAGCATTGGAGACCTTAAATCCTATTTATCTGAATCGATTTGGATGACGGATATCATTATTGGAATTCCGAAATCTTATCTGCCTCAATCGATTTTAATACTGTTTCCCAGTATTGGAAACATCGAGATCTCAATCCGCCTCAATCGACCTCAATACTGAGTGGAAGTATTGGAGTCTTCATATCCTATTCATCTGAATCGATTTGAATGCTGGATATTAATATTGGAGATTCGAGATTCTATCTGCATCACTCGATTCCAATACTGATTTTCAGTATTGGGAACATCGAGAACTCAATCCGCCTCAATCGACTTCAATACTGACTTTCAGTCATTATTACAAATCAACGTCTTACATATACATCACTCACATTACGGCTAAGGCTTCAATACGATCCAATACTCATTTTAATCATGATCGCATTAACATATCATCGCATTACATAAGTAAACGCTATTTGGAGGTTCTGTCACTCATGAGTCTTATATAGGAACAGGAGAGATGGGTCGTCGCTTGCGAGAGAGCAATCCTATGATATTTGGATGCAAACTGAGATGGTCATCGAAACGCCGCCTAGCGTCAGCCACTCAAATTCTATCAGCCTCAATCGATTCCAATACTAACTTTCAGGAATGGGAAGTTCAATAACTCACACTACGTCAATCGGTCCCAATACTGACTATGAGCATTGACGAGTTTATTATAGTATTGGGGACTTGAAATCCTATCTGCCCAGTCGAATCCAGTACTATTTTCAAGTATTGGGAACATCGAGATCTCAACCCACTCCAATCGATCTCAATACTGACTGTGAGTATTCTAGCCCTCATATCCTAATAACCTGAATCGATTTGAGTAATGTCTCTCAGTATTGGATAGATCGCTATCTCAATCCACTACAATCGATCTCAATACTGAAGGTAAGCATTAGAAACCTTATATCCTATCTACTTGAATCGATTTGGATACTGGATATCATCATTGAGGATTTGAAATCCTATCTGCCCCAATCGATTCCAGAACTGTTTTTCAGTATTGGAAACATCGGGTTCTCAATCCGCTTCAATCGATTTCAATACTGATTTTCGGCATTGCAGATCTTATATCATATTTACACGAATCGAATTGAATGCTGGATATCAGTATTGAGATATTGGAATCCTATCTGCCCTAATCGATTCCAGTACTGTATTTCAGTATTGGAGATATCAGGATCTCATTACGCTTCAATCGATCTCAATACTGGTGTTCAGCATTTCAGATCTTATATAATATTTACCTGAATCGGATTGAATGCTAAATATCAGTATTGAGGGCTTGAAATACTATCTGCCCCAATCGATTTGAGTACTGTCTCTCAGTATTGGGTAGATCGCTATCTCAATCCACTTTAATCGATCTCAATACTGAAAGTAAGCATTAGGAACCTTATATCCTATCTAGATGGATCAATTCGAATGCTGGATATCAGTATTGAGGACTTGAAATCCTATCTGCCCCAATCGATTGCAGAACTGTTTTTCAGTATTGGGAACATCGGGTTCTCAATCCGCTTCAATCGATCTCAATACTGCTTTTCAGCATTGCAGATCTTATATCATATTTACACGAATCGAATTGAATGCTGAATATCAGTATCGAGATATTGGAATCCTATCTGCCCTAATCGATTCCAGTACTGTATTTCAGTATTGGAGATATCAGGATCTCATTACGCTTCAATCGATCTCAATACTGGTGTTCAGCATTGCAGATCTTATATAATATTTACCTGAATCGGATTGAATGCTAAATATCAGTATTGAGGGCTTGAAATACTATCTGCCCCAATCGATTTGAGTACTGTCTCTCAGTATTGGGTAGATCGCTATCTCAATCCACTTTAATCGATCTCAATACTGAAAGTAAGCATTAGGAACCTTATATCCTATCTAGATGGATCAATTCGAATGCTGGATATCAGTATTGAGGACTTGAAATCCTATCTGCCCCAATCGATTGCAGAACTGTTTTTCAGTATTGGGAACATCGGGTTCTCAATCCGCTTCAATCGATCTCAATACTGCTTTTCAGCAATAAGACCTTATATCATATTCATCTGGGTAGGATTGAATGCTGGATATCAGTATTGAGGACTTGGAATCCTATCTGTCCCAATCTATTCCAGTAATGTTTTTCAGAATTGGGAACTTCGAGGTCTCGATCAGCTTCGATAGATTTCAATTCTGATTTTCAGCATTGCAGACCTTATATGATATCCACCTGAATCGAATTGAATGCTGAATATCAGTAATGAGGACTTGGAACCCTATCCGCCTCAATCATTTCCAGCACTGTATTTCAGTATTGGGAATATCGGGATCTCAATACGCTTCAATCGATCTCAATACTGATGTTCAACATTGTATCCCTTATATCATATTTACTTGAATCGATTCGAATGCTGTGTATCAGATTGGGAATGGGAAGTCCTATCTGCCTCAATAGATCCAAATACTGACCTCTAACATTGGATACCGTACATTCTATCGACGTCAGTATACCTGAATGATGATTGTCAGTATTGAGGACTTGGAATCCTATCTGCCCCAATCGATTCCAGTACCGTCTTCCAGTATTGCAAACATCGGGATCTCAATCCGCCCCAATCGATTTCAATACTGATTCTCAGCATTGCAGACCTTATAAACCGTTCACCTGACCGAAAGCAAAATTCATCCTCAGGCCGTTCCAATCCTGCTCAACAGTATTGAACTCGATCCAAATACATGGAACCGAGAGGAGTTCAACACTGATTTAGAGTATTGAGAAGGATAGAATAACCATGAACACAGGATTCCAATCAGATTCTGTAGTATTCATCTCGATTGGTCAATCACGCAATGAGTGATTGGGTCATCATTGAAATCGATTGACGCAGTCGACTCAATGCTGCCCGGCAGGATTCAGACCGATAGCGAAACTTATCCTCAGAGCGTACCAAACCTGCTCAGCAGTGTTGAATTCGATTGAAATACATGGAACTCAGAGGGATTCGATACCGATTGTAAGTATTGAGGAGGATAGAGACCATGCTTCCATGATCCTGTAGTATTCAGCTCGATTGGTCAATCACGAAATGAGTGATTGGGTCATCATCGAAATCGATTGACAGAGTCCACTCGATGCTGCCTGGCAGGATCCAGACCGATAGCAGAACTCATCTTCAGGCCGTTCCAATCCTGCTCAGCAGTATTGAATTCGATTGAAATGTATGAAATCTAGAGAAGTTCAATACTGACTGTGAGTATTGACAGGGATAGAATAATCATGCACCCACGATTCCAATCCGATTCTGTAGTATTCATCTCGATTAGTCAATGACGCAATGAGTGATTGGGTCATCATTGGAATCGATTGACGCGGTCGATTCATAATGCCCGGCAGGATTCAGACCGATAACGAAACTTATTCTCAGTCCATACCAATCCTGCTCAGCAGTATTGAATCCGATTCGAATATATGAAAGTCAGAGGAGTTCAATAATGATTGTGAGTATTTAGAGGGATAGAATAACCATGCGTCCACGATTTCAATTGGATTCTGTAGTATTCATCTCGATTAGTCAATGATGCAATGAGTGATTGGGTTATCATTGGAATTGATTGACGCGGTCGATTCAATAATGCCCGGCAGGATTCAGATCGATAGCGAAACTTATCCTCAGTCCATACCAATCCTTCTCAGCAGTATTGAATCCGATTCGAATATATGAGAACTAGAAGGGTTCAATACTGATTACAAGCATTGAGGAGGATAGAAACCATGGTGTAAAGGAGATATGGTGTGTTCACTTGGAGGACGAGTTTTCGTCTCGGTCTGCGTAGACCCCACCGTCAGCCATGTTGTCTGTTTACTGTAGCAGCCGATATGAGCCAGCCGCATCTCGCTCAACATATCAAGCAATGAATTCATGCTATTCAGAACTTCGGCACAAATAAAGAGTGTGGATCGGTAGCATTCCATCGCGGAATATCAAGAACTCGATTAGAATCGAGAATAAATCAAATCTCAAAACCCCATCTAGGGGCAGCGATTTATATACAACATTAATACTAACAATCGGTGAGGTCGCTCGTGGCCTCGTGGCTTACACTTTTGCTTCATAATCAGATGATCCGAGTTCAAATCCCGTAATATTTTAATTTTTTTTTTTCACTCTCGGTTTCTTTTCCTATAAGACTGATGCGTTTTGCAGGGAACTATTTCGTATCCATTTAGATGAAGTCACGTGAGAAAGAGATCGATTCGCGCAGTAAATATTTAGTAAATATTCTACTGATATACATGAATATTCTCTGAAAAATTTCTTGGCTTCGTCGTCGTAATTATTTCTCTACTATTGGGTTTAGAAAAAATCAAGTTATATCTGTATGGAACAATATTCTGTCCGTAAAATATGTCGGCTTGACATGGCTGCAGTGGGACTAAATCTATACTCTTATGCGACCAAATATTCCCTTAAAAATTCCAACGCGGGTTTGAAGAACATACCAAGTATAAAAAAGTGTTTGTAGCAGTTTTTCCACAAGTTTTCGAAGAAAAATCATATTTGTACTTCAACTTGTATATTTACGGTTCCAAGAAAATGCAGGGGTCTCAATATAAATAGGAGGTTTGATATGATTTTCACACCTAAATTCGCAAATAAATCAGATAAAGTTTCCTATCCATACTAGACCCCTACATTCCCTTCAAACAAAAAATTTACGATTCGAGTGACAAATAAGCTCATTTTTCCGAAAACCAAGTGAAAAATTACGACCAAACTTAATTATAGAATGTAATATTTTATATGATCATCAAGGCCGCATTGGAATTTTGAAGGTGATTTTTGTCGCATCGAAAGCTGGCTCAGGGTCACCGTGTTGGTATTACAAAGTTGAATAAGTGAGTGGATGAATGATCTAAACGATTAAGGTGACCAATAAACTAGTTTAATAATGGAGAAAGAAAACCCACTCGAGATCCAGAAATAACGATTCGACAGGGCATAAAAATAAGCGTGAAATGCCAGAGGATATTTGAACGCTGCCGGTGCCGCCCGAGCTCTCATTGGACGAGCGCTCGCCTGGGGTCAAAATCTGATTGGCTGAGAGCTCACGCTGCGCGTGAGCACACCATATCTCCTTTACACCATGATAGAAACCATGCTCCCACGATTTGAATTCCATCCTATAGTATTCAGCTCGATTGGTCAATGACGCAACGAGTGATTGGGTTATCATTGGAATCGATTCACACCGTAAATTCAATGCTACCTGGCAGGATTCAGACCGATAGCAAAACTCATCTTCAGGCCGTTCCAATCCTGCTCAGCAGTATTAAATTCGATTGAAATGTATGAAATCTAGAGGAGTTCAACACTGATTTAGAGTATTGAGAAGGATAGAATAACCATGAACACAGGATTCCAATCCGATTCTGTAGTATTCATCTCGACTGGTCAATCACGCAATGAGTGATTGGGTCATCATTGAAATCGATTGACGCCATCGACTCAATGCTGCCCGGCAGGATTCAGACCGATAGCGAAACTCATCCTCAGAGCGTACCAATCCTGCTCAGCAGTGTTGAATTCGATTGAAATACGTGGAACTCAGAGGAATTCGATACCGATTGTAAGTATTGACGAGGATAGAGACCATGCTTCCATGATCTGTATTCTAGCCTGTAGTATTCAGCTCGATTGGTCAATCACGCAATGAGTGATTGGGTCATCATCGAAATCGATTGACAGAGTTGACTCGATGCTGCTTGGCAGGATCCAGACCGATAGCGAAACTTATCCTCAGTCCATACCAATCCTTCTCAGCAGTATTGAATCCGATTCGAATATATAAGAACTAGAAGGGTTCAATACTGATTACAAGCATTGAGGAGGATAGCAACCATGCTCCCACGATTTGAATTCCATCCTATAGTATTCAGCTCGATTGGTCAATGACGCAACGAGTGATTGGGTTATCATTGGAATCGATTCACACCGTCAATTCAATGCTACCTGGCAGGATTCAGACCGATAGCAAAACTCATCTTCAGGCCGTTCCAATCCTGCTCAGCAGTATTGAATTCGATTGGGGTGTATGAAATCAAGAGGAGGTCAATACTGATTGCGAGTATTGAGAGGGATAGAATGACCATGCACCCACGACTTCAACTGGATGCTGTAGTATTCATCTCGATTAATCAATGACGCAAAGAGTGATTGGGTCATCATTGAAATCGATTGACGCAGTCGACTCAATGCAGCCTGGCAGGATTCAGACCGATAGCTAAACTCACCTCCAGGCCGTTCCAATCCTGCTGAATAGTATTGAATTCGATTCAAATACATGAAATCTAGAGGAGTTCAATACTTATTTAGAGTATTGAGAAGGATAGAATAACTATGCACACAGGAATCCAATCCAATTCTGTAGTTTTCATGTCGATTGGTCAATCACACAATGAGTGATTGGGTCATCATTGAAATCGATTGACGCAGTCGACTCAATGCTGCCCGGCAGGATTCAGACCGATAGCGAAACTTATCCTCAGAGCGTACCCATCCTGCTCAGCAGTGTCGAATTCGATTGAAATACATGGAATTCTGAGGAGTTCAATACTGATTGTGAGTATTGAGAGGGATAGAAGAACCATGCACACACGATTCCAATTCGATTCTGTGGTATTCATCTCGATTAGTCAACGACGCAATGAGTGATTGGGTCATCATTGAAATCGATTGACGCAGTCAATTCAATGCTGCCTGACTGGAATCAGACCGATAGCAAAACTCATCTTCCGGCCGTTCCATACCTGCTCAGCGGTATTGAATCCGATTGAAATGTATAAAATGCAGAGGAGTTCAATACTGATTTTGAATATTGACAGGGATAGAATAATCATGCACCCACGATTCCAATCCGATTCTGTAGTATTCATCTCGATTAGTCAATGGCGCAATGAGTGATTGGGTCATCATTGGACTCGATTGACGCGGTCGATTCATAATGCCCGGCAGGATTCAGACCGATAACGAAACTTATCCTCAGTCCATACCAATCCTGCTCAGCAGTATTGAATCCGATTCGAATATATGAAACTCAGAAGAGTTCAATACTGATTGTGAGTATTCAGAGGGATAGAATGACCATGCGTCCACGATTTCAATTGGATTCTGTAGTATTCATCTCGATCAGTCAATGATGCAATAAGTGATTGGGTTATCATTGGAATTGATTGACGCGGTCGATCCAATAATGCCCGGCAGGATTCAGACCGATAGCGAAACTTATCCTCAGTCCATACCAATCCTTCTCAGCAGTATTGAATCCGATTCGAATATATAAGAACTAGAAGGGTTCAATACTGATTACAAGCATTGAGGAGGATAGCAACCATGCTCCCACGATTTGAATTCCATCCTATAGTATTCAGCTCGATTGGTCAATGACGCAACGAGTGATTGGGTTATCATTGGAATCGATTCACACCGTCAATTCAATGCTACCTGGCAGGATTCAGACCGATAGCAAAACTCATCTTCAGGCCGTTCCAATCCTGCTCAGCAGTATTGAATTCGATTGGGGTGTATGAAATCAAGAGGAGGTCAATACTGATTGCGAGTATTGAGAGGGATAGAATGACCATGCACCCACGACTTCAACTGGATGCTGTAGTATTCATCTCGATTAATCAATGACGCAAAGAGTGATTGGGTCATCATTGAAATCGATTGACGCAGTCGACTCAATGCAGCCTGGCAGGATTCAGACCGATAGCTAAACTCACCTCCAGGCCGTTCCAATCCTGCTGAATAGTATTGAATTCGATTCAAATACATGAAATCTAGAGGAGTTCAATACTTATTTAGAGTATTGAGAAGGATAGAATAACTATGCACACAGGAATCCAATCCAATTCTGTAGTTTTCATGTCGATTGGTCAATCACACAATGAGTGATTGGGTCATCATTGAAATCGATTGACGCAGTCGACTCAATGCTGCCCGGCAGGATTCAGACCGATAGCGAAACTTATCCTCAGAGCGTACCCATCCTGCTCAGCAGTGTCGAATTCGATTGAAATACATGGAATTCTGAGGAGTTCAATACTGATTGTGAGTATTGAGAGGGATAGAAGAACCATGCACACACGATTCCAATTCGATTCTGTGGTATTCATCTCGATTAGTCAACGACGCAATGAGTGATTGGGTCATCATTGAAATCGATTGACGCAGTCAATTCAATGCTGCCTGACTGGAATCAGACCGATAGCAAAACTCATCTTCCGGCCGTTCCATACCTGCTCAGCGGTATTGAATCCGATTGAAATGTATAAAATGCAGAGGAGTTCAATACTGATTTTGAATATTGAGAGGGATAGAATAACCATGCACCTACGATTCCAACTCGATTCTGTAGTATTAATCTCGATCGGTCAATTATGCGATGAGTGATTGGGTCATCATTGAAATCGATTAACGCAGTCGATTCAATGCTGCCCGGCAGGATTCAGACCGATAGCGAAACTCATCTCCAGGCCGTTCCAATCCTGCTCAGGAGTATTCAATTCGATTCAAATACATGAAATTCAGAGGAGTTCAATACTGATTGTGAGTATTGAGAGGGATAAAATAACCATGCACCCACGATTTCAATTCGATTCTGTAGTATTCATCTCGATCAGTCAATGATGCAATGAGTGATTGGGTTATCAGCGGAATCGATTGACGCGGTCGATTCATAATGCCCGGCAGGATTCAGACCGATAACGAAACTTATCCTCAGTCCATCCCATCCTGCTCAGCAGTATTGAATCCGATTCGAATATATGAGAACTAGAACAGTTCAAGCATTGAGGAGGATAGAGACCATGCTCCCACGATTTGGATTCCATCCTATAGTATTCAGCTCGATTGGTCAATGACGCAACGAGTGATTGGGTTATTATTGAAATCGATTCACACCGTCAATTCAATGCTACCTGGCAGGATTCAGACCGATAGCGAAACTCATCTCCAGGCCGTTCCAATCCTGCTCAGCAGTATTGAATTCGATTGGAATATATGAAATCGAGAGGAGTTTAATACTGATTGTGAGTATTGAGATGGGTAGAATAACCATGCACCCGCGATTCCGATCCGATTCTGGAGTATTCATCTCGATTGGTCAATTACGCAATGAGTGATTGGGTCATCATAGAATTCGATTAACGTAGTCGATTCAATGCTGCCCTGCAGGATTCAGACCCAAAGCGAAACTTATCCTTAGGCCGTACCAATCCTGCTCAGCAGTATTGAATTCGATTCAAATACATGGAATTCCGAGGAGTTGAGAGGAGAGAGGAATGCCGATTGTAGGTTTTGAGGAGGATAGAGACCATGCTCCCACGATTTGAATTCCATCCTATAGTATTCAGCTCGATTGGTCAATGACGCAACGAGTGATTGGGTTATCATTGAAATCGATTCACACCGTCAATTCAATGCTACCTGGCAGAATTCAGACCGATACCAAAACTTATTTCAGGCCGTCCCAATCCTGCTCAGCAGTATTGAATTCGATTGATTTATATGAAACCCAGAGGAGTTCAATAATGATTGTGAGTATTGAGAAGGATAGAATAATCATGCACCCCCGATTCCAATCCGATTCTGTAGTATTCATCTCGATTGGTCTATCACGCAATGAGTGATTGGGTCATCATTGGAATCGATTGACGCATTCGGGTCAATGCGGCCCGGCAGGATCCAGACCGATAGCGAAACTTATCCTCAGAGCGTACCAATTCTGCTCAGCAGTATCGAATCCGATTCAAATATATGAGAACTAGAGGAGTTCACTACTGATCGTAAGTATTGAGGAGGATAGAGACCATGCTCCAGTCATTCGGGATTGTTTAGGATAGACAATTAGTATCGTTCCGCAAATTGAATCAGTTTCTTCAGCATTGATCTCGATAGAGCACTGGGAGACGGAATCTGTCATTCAATTAGATTGATTCCAATACTGTATTGGTTCATTCAAACATATTGAACCAGCAAAGATCTTCCATTCATCCATCCCGATCCTATCCTAAGCTGAATACTATTATTGGATTATATTCGCTTACATCAATCCTCATCAACAGTATAGAATTCGATTGGCAGTTGTGATCTCAAATCTACAATTCAGGATTCAGCTAGATTGGGTCTATGTTCGATTGATCTGCATTGGATTCCAATACTGCTCTCGCCGGTTGGATGATAGAACCGATTGAAATGTATTCATTCTGATAGGATTCGATTGGTTTTCAATCTATCCCAATCGATCTCTTGCAGCAGGGTTAGCCCTCTCTCGTAACATGTCTCGCTGGCCCCGGGCACATGTGCTTGGACTCGTAATCAAGAGATTGCAGGTTCGCACCCCACGCGTCAAAATTGTGAAAATAGCCGGGCTTGTTTTTTTCTATTTCTTTTCAATTTTTCTATTAACCTCTGACGATAATTTATCATTTATTGTTCGTTTTGTGGTATTTGGGGCCATTCCATGTGAAGTGACCGAGTCGGGAAACTGAAACAGTCACCGACTCCGTACACCGACTCGGTCAACCGTCTCGGTCACCGACTCGGCCTCTTTCAGTAGGGTACACCATAATGGCAAGACTCGTTCCCAGGGGTTCATCTATAAAAGTCCAATATTTGGACCCAAGATAAAACAGTCGATAGACAGGCCTTCCTGTACTTGTTCTTATCAAAATAGAGGTGGTAATACAGCAGATAAGTACATCTAAAGGATCATATTCAATGGATTAGGGAGTATAAGAGCAAAAATGTGAATTGCCAATATTACTGATTACCCTACTTTTGGCTCCAATCGCATGAAAAAGCATTGAGAAGGCAGTGAGAATGGATGCAGGTATCTCTGAAGATTTCTGATTTGAAGTATCAGAGGCAATACAACATCTAGATGCTAAGGAAAAGTCCAACTCAATGTAGTAGTTAAAATAGAAACAAAAATGATTATTGGCTGTCTTACCGAAAAGACAACTTTTGATGCAATCGAATGAAGGCATATACCAGAAGCTTACTAGAAAACCCATTCAGGAAAATGAGAGGAGGGGCATACTATAAAAGACAGACCTGAAAGTTCTGAACAAACTCAATTCAGGCCAGTACCTCAGCCTTGCTTAGCTGAATCCAGAATTGGGGAGCCTTAGAGTAAAACTCTTGGATTAGATTCCATTTTGAGAAATTTCCACCCCAGAACAAATAACACATTATTCAGGCCTTTTAATCTTGAGTGAGAATTCTCCTCAATGATGGATGAAGTCTATTGAATATGCAGATTAATTCTGTCAGGCCATAAAAGATCAAACAACAAAGCTATATCTCTGTTATAACCATAGACATAGAAGTATAGACTGCCGGTCCCGTATCTTCGTCGTTGACATCGAGGCTCCCCAATGAGAGTGAGAGAGACGCAACATATGAATCGCATGTTGAAAGCGTGCGCCTTGGAGCATGCCGTCTCTCTCACTCTCACGCAAAGGCCTATCTCTCGATGACAACGGCGAGTATACGGGACCAGCAGTCTATACTTCTATGTCTATGGTTATAACATGATGACCAAGACTCGCTCCCGGGCACTTTCTTAAAAGTTAGATATTTTTACCCAAAACCATTTCGAGCACACTTCAACCCTTCTAAGGATTCAGTTCTGAGAATAAAGGCTAGAATACACCATATAAACATCAATGGAAATGTAAGTTCTGTCATACATGAGGTTTAGAGCAGGAAATAAACATATGGGGTTTTTCGAATGAAAAATTTTTTGGTAAACATGAAGGTAGACATATTAGGAATTCATGAACAAGGTTTGGATGAATACTCATATAAAGCAAGGTTGGATACCCAATGGAGCAGGAACTTTCAAGATGAATCAGAATTGGAATAATTTTAGAGTAGCTATGAACAAGGAATGAGGAAATTGCCTGAGAAAGTACATGAATCTATCACAGGGGGTCTCTTTCATATGACTCTTAGACATGGTGTCGACTGGTATCAAAGGGATGACATTTGGGAAATTGCCATGGATGTGTGATCATGAAGATGAAATTGAACAAATTGATTAAAGGTTTCATATTTGGCATGTATATGGAGCTTTCATCACAAAGTTTGAAGATAAGAGGGACAAGATATCAGCATATGGGACTACAATTATCAAATAGAGAGAGAACATTATGATCACGGATCTAATCTGTCCTTCTGTGCCTGATCTTTCCAGTATCTTTTCCAGTCTGTGAGAAAATTCTCACAGACTGAAAAAGATACGAGGAGGAAAAATGTTGCTACATCCGATAGATTTTGGCGAGAGGAAGAAAATGGTCTAGGACTTTTATAGATAAACGGAATTTTGTGTTGAGGAAAATATTGAATTTAGTGGAAAATCTGATCAAATTTTCGTTTAGGTGAAAACAAAGCTCTCTCTTCAGAGAAAATGAAATCAATCGCGCTCAATACAATCATTCCTCCTCGAAAAAACGAAAGAGAAAAACCCGCGTGGGATGGATGCCTGAAAGAAAGATGTCGGTGGGGATCGAACCCGGGACACCAAAACAGAAAGCCAGCTCTCAATCGTCTAGACTAAGGCCCCTTTCACGTGACATTCTAATTCTGTAAGTTACAAAGTTGGGAATTGCCGCAATAAAAAATTTTGTTCGATATTCCATTTTCTCACTTTGTAATCCATTTGTCTTCGAGAATTTGCCGCGTCATCCCTGCGCGCTCATGACCTACCCCCATAAACGTGTCGTAAAATCTTTTCGACCATTTTTTGACTTATTAAAATAATTACAGATCGATGACTTTTATTGCACAACTCCATTCTTGGCACGAAGAAGATCATTTAGAAACTTGAATGGGAAAAATCGGACGACTTTGAGCATCACAAGTAGTATGCAGCGTTATCATTTTGATTGATAAAGTGACACTCAAAGTCATCCGATTTTTCCCATTCAAGTTTCTAAATGATCTTCTTCGTGCCGAGAATCGAGTTGTGCAATAAAAGTCATCGATCTGTAATTATTTTAATAAGTCAAAAAATGGTCGGAAAGATTTTACGACACGTTTATGGGGGTAGGTCATGAGCGCGCAGGGATGACGCGGCAAATTTTCGAAGACAAATGGATTACAAAGTGAGAAAATGGAAAATCGAACAAAAATTCTTTATTGCGGCAATTCCCAACTTTGTAACTTACAAAGTTGGAATGTCACGTGAAAGGGGCCTAACGAGGATGCTTATATGGAGTTGGATCTTCAAGTTATATTCAAGTTACAGGCCCTCGAAAGGGATTAGGATTTGAGAATAGACGGTCATGACTTATGATTGATTCTTCGAAGAATTAAGGGCATGTGAAAGCCAACTTTTACCGACGACCCTAACCATTGACGAATCGATTTTTCTCCCGAGTTCTACGGTGAATCTCAAAAAAGTGATTCCAAGTATGGAAGCTTTAGAATCAGATCTATCATTCAAAAAAAGAATCGAGTTGATCGGTTGAATATTGCCTTATAACTTTGGTTTCGAAGTTGACCATTGCATGAGAAAATACTCACACGCCTGACTTCGAAACCAAAGTTTGAAGGCAATATCCAATCAATTATATCGATTCTTTTTTTAAATGATAGATCACATCCGAAAGCTTCCATACTTGGGAGTACTTTTTCCGAAATCGTCCTCAAAGAGTTCAGAAAATGATCAGAAGTATGACATTGCGGAAGGCCCATGAGCTGTGATTTTGGCTGAGTCGAGGCAAGGTTGGGTTAGGTCATCTACCGCCCACACCAGCTGTTGTTATTGTTTTGAATGAACGATGATGGACTGTGGTGAGTTGTCGCGCGGTACTCATATTTGACTTGCACATAATAAAAATCAGGAACAGAAAATTCATTCGTTGGCAAAACTTTATGAAAAATAGTAATAACTTTGTTCATATCTGAGGAGAACCAATCCAAGTATTGACAATCTGAGTGACAATCCTGTTTCTTGAGGCAATTACTTGCTCCTTGATTTGAAAAGCAGTGAATATATAAGAGTGACAGTGATAATCATTCTGAGCCTTGAAGTGACTTAGTAATTAACAGAAACAGTAATGTGAGGCAAGGCCTTATTGATATTGACATCCAAATCTGAGCCTTTCGAGGTATGGAATTGTCTTTCGTGGACATCAGATATTTATATACAGAATGTGGAGTTAGCATTACTCAAGATATTGATAAAGTTATACACTAAAACAGATCAGAGAAGAAACCATTTGATCGATAAACTGAGAAGAAAGGCATGCTTCCACCAAACTTGCAAAAAATGCTATCTCTACACAGATTCATGAGATAGCTTATCAGATAGGTTTACAACCTTTCGGTCTCACCAAACTTTAGCTATTTGTGCTATGAATGTATTGATGCAGCTCAGAATGTTCCTGTAATGTGAAGGCCTCCAGATGATATCATAACAAACTAATGATTCTGTTTGATGTTTCAACAACAATATGTCAAAATACTTGGTGAAAATAGCGAGCACAGGTAAGTCTTAGAGCAGAAGTAAATATTTGGAGTTTGCAACAAGCTTCAATTTGTGTTTACTAAAATCCCTGTACTATAGAGGGGTGAATCCACATTCATTCATTTAGATCTATTGAGCATTAGAGCTTAGTCTTGGAAATTTTGTGACCCGGAGTTGGAAAGTCACAAGGTGGATTTCACTCTACAAAGAATGAAATGATAAAATTGAGAATCTTATTGTCATGAGTTGATCACTGGAACATATTTGATTGATCTCACCATGTTACTAAAGGTTTCAACTAGAATATCTTAAAATTACCAAGATCAAATGGCGCACCCGGGTGACTCTTAGAGCAAAAGTAAATGAGTGGTCATTGCTATGAGCTCCAACTTTTGTCTGCTGAGATCCCTGTATTTTAGAGGGGTGATTTCATATTCACTTTTTTGAATCTATTGAGAATTGGCTCAGTTGTGGAGCTTTTGTGACTTGAAATTGGGAACTTAGATGGTAAATTCCATAATACCATGGATTTATTGGTGGAATTCAGAAACTCATTGTTATTTGTGTGCCCTTATATTATCTCTGATCAATCTCATCATTCTTCTCAAGGTTTCAACCAGAATACCTTGAAATATTTGTTCAGAATAGCTTGCTTGAGTGACTTCGAAAGCGAAAGCTGATCTTGGGTATGCTACGAGCTCCCAATTATGTTTGTATTCCAGCGGTGTGATTTCATCTTCATTTCAAGGAATGTCATGAATGTCATGAATGTATGTACTCCAATAATATCTTCATAGCTTCTATCTGTATTTACTGATTTCTAGTTGTTTATTATTAATCTTGAACTTTGTATCCCAAAATTTTTGGAACAAATTATCTTTGTCGAGTTGCTCCGCATGAAATTCTGGAATTGTTTTGAGTCTCAAATAGAGTCGAATTTGAGTCTACAATCTGAATAATACATTCAATACAATCTGAAGAATACCTAAAACATGAGTAGTGATACTAACATCAAGAATTCTTTCAGGTCCAGCGGTAACATTAATACATGACTTTGGCCAACGAGAGGCAGTTAGGTGTCAGAATCAAAACAGATTTGAACAGGTTTTCTTTTCTTGGAACTGACAAAGTAACTCAAGGATGTGTAGAGATGTGCATACGAGTGATTGCTTGGAGAAAAAGTTACCAAGGAAAATATTTCTGCAAAAATCACTTCACTCAAAATGAATACACATAGTACAAAAATGTGTTTTTAAGAGTGAAAGTGATAGTTCAACAAAAATGACACATAAAAAATATACTTGAATGCAAGTATATAGAAAATGTGAGCCCCAGCAGAATTATCATTAGATGTCGCATAAAAAATATACTTGAATGCAAGTATATAGAAAATGTGAGCCCCACCAGAATCATCACTAGATGTCACATAAAAAATATACTTGAATGCAAGTATATAGAAAATGTGAGCCCCACCAGAATTATCATTAGATGTCGCATAAAAAATATACTTGAATGCAAGTATATAGAAAATGTGAGCCCCACCAGAATCATCACTAGATGTCACATAAAAAATATACTTGAAAGTATATAAAAAAAATGTGAACGGGAACCTTTATTCTTCGCATCAGTAATCTCCATCATCAGTATAACTTGCAGATAGCAAGGTATTCAGTCATGAGTCTATGTATGCATCAAGAAGCATGGACTCGAGCATAGAGATACAGCTATTATGTATAAATCAGGTCGTATTGCGACTGATATGTTGACTAATCGTCGAGTTACATTCTCTCCTCCTTATGATATATATAAGGATATCTAACCCAACCTTCCTTGCTCATAGCACGGTCCGCTCAGTCGGTAAAAGTCAGCTTTCACATGCCCTTAAGTGTAGTGAAGAGAAACAGATATCGTTTTTTTGTTATCCCGCTCTGATCCATTCCAATTAAACCTGATATATTTTATTTTAAATATTTGATCTAACCATATCTGAGCTATTTGATCTATTTCATTTGAAATGGATGGGAGCTCGTCGTTTTCCACAAACTTCTGTGGAAAAGAATTTTCTCTGAAATTATTATGTGGCATACGAAAAATCCATTATTAAAGTCAAAAAAAGGGTTTTAAGAAATAAATCTAGGTTTATGGCTTATTCATCAGTTTGAGATATATCGTTCGATCTGAATTCAAATATCTTAAATCTCGTTGGGACATAACTCAGAAAATTTAACGCCATAAAATCACAGAAATTTGATCATGCCAAAAAAGGATCACTCGCATATTCTTTGCGGAATATCTCAATATCCGTGCTGAATGAAACTGTTCCACAAACAAATCTCTTCCTGAAAGCAACATCATTTTCTACCTCATCCCCCCCTCTCGATAAACATAAACAAACAATTTAACCTTTTTCAAATTATCGGAAGTGGCGACATCTGCGGCTGTGGTCCAACTCGCAAGTGAGCGATAGGGATGCGAGTATTTCCTCACAGTTGGGAAAGTATTCGTTGTCGCCAAGTGTACATAGAAGTGCAATAGGTCAATTTCTTTATTTTTGCGACGCGGAGTGCCTCTAGAATACGCTAAAAAGTGTATGAGCTTAAAAACAGGGATAATGATTTCTTATCGAAACGGAGTAACAGACCATTTAATGCCTGTCACGGCTCAGTACATCGATGTACATCTCCCACTAAAAGAAAAATTCAAACTTTGGAACATTAGAAACATGCCTGCAAAGTTACAGACTCCGCTGTGGTACGCTAAAACCGTGACAGCTTAACGGATTTCGAGAGTCGGTCCGAATGACACGTCAATAATTCCTCGAGTTTCAGGTGTTTTCTCGCACAAGACCTCCTCTAGTATCTATCCGCATCCACCAATCGATTCCAAATTTGGTGTCCACTGTCAGGACATCTGAACGGAGGAAATTTGACTGGTTAGGCTTCATTAGACGTCGTACAGCCCAAATGATCAAGGAGTGACAGCAAAAGTCAGAAGTTCCTGGGATTTCCTCATATGAGCAAAAAATGAATTTTAGTTGAAATTTTTTTGTCATGTTTTGAGTTAATCTGACAAGATTTTTTTTTGGAGGAATTCAGATGACCTACACTAGGGTTTTTCATGCAAGATATATCGTCTGGTTGAAGCGAAATCATAATGTAGTTGGTATAAAGATGATACAAATGGAGTCTTTTGAAAAGTTTTGGATTTTTCGAGATAAATTTAATTTTGACTATATTGAAGCGAATTTTGAAAAAATTCGGTATCAACCAATCGATTTAGAATGACGAAAAAGTATCAACTTAGTTACAGGTAGACTCTGTTTACCTGTATTGACAGGAACCAGACGTTATGTCTGGTCTCCAGCACAAGATCGCTCAATATATACATGACGATCTAAAGAATTACAAAACCTAAGCCTGATGAGGTCCACGAATGTTTTTGGACGAAACGTCGTAATAAAATTCTCATCACGGAATTTTGGGGATCGATTTAATTCCCCACCATACTTCAAGATCGATAAGACACCAACTTCAATATTTATCATCAAGGACGAAAAATCTACAATATCTCTCATAGTATGAGCTTAGGTTATTAAAATCTGAATGGATTACTTTGTAGGGGAGGTATGAGGAAAGTATGGATATTGGAAAAAATATTTTTGTATATTTTGAGTCATTTTTTGGAGGAAGTTAGTTACGGGAATTTAAGCTATCTAAACTGAGATTTTCTAGCAAAGTCTGTAACTTGGTTGAAAGGGAATTCCGATACAATAAGCATCTTGCATTTTTTGACCCTCCAAAAAAAGGTTTGGCGAATTTGAACAAATCGAGATGAGTATGGTGCAATTGGAAAGAAATTCTCAAAAATTGTTTTCATCCTGAGCAAATCGTTCGAAAATCAGACGATTGTGTTCCTTTGACGTCACGCGATGCAAGTCATCTTACTATCAAACAATTTCCGCAAGGCGAAGAAAGTTTTTGAGATTTTTTCTTCAATTGCACATTACTTGTCTCGATTCGTTCGAATTTGCCAAACCTTTTTCTGGAGAGATCAAGGGAATTGCATGACGTCATACAATAGCGTCAGTCGACGACTTTGTCGGAGTGACGTCACACAGCGCAAGTCATTAGACTTTCAAACAATTTGCGCGAGATGAAAACGATTTTTGGGGATTTTTCCGATTGCGCCCTACCTATCTCGATTTGCTCGAATTTGCCAGACCTTTCTCCAAAAAAAATAAAAAAATGCAAGATGCCTATTGGTTTCAATGTGCTCAAAATGGAGTTTTTGTTGGTGATTTTCGTTTTTTGTAAAAATTTAGGTTTAGGGAGATCAAATAGAATTACGGTATTGATCAATTGATTGATTGAGCCGAAAAACCATGGCGTAGGTAACCCAAATTGCTGAAAGATCAAGTTAGAAAAAGATATTCTACTATGTGTTACGGATTATATGGTTTTTTGAACATGATTCCATCATCAATATACATCTAAATAAGTATCGTTTGTGAATCATGCAAATGTATGTTGATTCCAAATTTCTAAACAATTACAATAAGTTTTTGAATTCAAAGGGTTGCCAAGGCAACGATTGGCTGTTTACGAAGATCGAAGAAAAGATTGTATCTCTCGTCACTTTTTTATCATCGCTCATTGGAGACTCAAAGTTATATATTTTTTCAATGTTTAGTATTGTATATTGTTCGAATTTTGAATAAATAGCTCTCTCTTAAAAGTGCGAATCCTTGACTCTCTGCAAATCTACGTAATTATCATCGTCAAGCGGTGAACATTGGCGATCCTGCCAGGATAACCTATACGTAGAGTGCAGCTGAGCCAAGCTCAAGAACAATGAGAAAGAGAAGGGGAGGCAAACCTCCTCCAGGATCACCTGCACCAAAGCAAGCAGCTGCGCCAGGGCATCAGCGTGATCTCCGAGGCCGCCCTGATAATCGCGAGGATAGCCCCGTCGAAGACGACGAAGATGCAGTACTCCAAATTCGAGGTGACGTCGTTGTATTACGCGAGGGAGCAGCTCGAGGTAGACCACGCCGACGAGGAGCTCAGCACGACGAAGGTGTGGATCTACCACCAGCAGCACGAGGTGTGCCACGCCGACAACCGAACCTAGTCCAGGACGACGGAGTCTTCCACGCAGCACCTGCACCAGGTGCTATAGGCCGGCCCCGTCGTGGTGATCAGAACCCCGTCGAGGACGACGGAGGCACGCCACCTCGGCCAGCGGCTCGTGGTCGCCCCCGGCAACAGCACTTCGTCGAGGATGACGGTGGTGCACTACGTCTACCAGCACCGAGAGGGCGCCAACATCAGCGGTGTCGCAGCCCCGTCGAGGGCGACAGAGGCGCGCCGCCTCCACCCGCGGCTCGTGGCCGCCCCCGGCTACGGCACCTCGTCGAGAACGACGGCGATGCACCAAGTTTACCAGCGCCCGGAGCTCGCCAACGTCAACGGCGTTGCAGCCCCAGAGGCCCGCCGCCTCCACCAGCAGCTCGAGGCCGCCCCCGGCTACAGCACCTCGTCGAAGACGACGTCGGTGCACCACGTCTAGCAGCGCCCGGAGTGCGCCAACGTCAACGGCGTCGTAGCCCCGTCGAGGACGACGGAGACGCGCCACCACCACCAGCGACTCGAGGCCACCCCCGACAACGGCACCTCGTCGAGGACAACGATGATGCACCACGTCTGCCAGCGCCCGGAGTGCGCCAACGTCAGCGGCGTCGCGTCGCAGCCCCGTCGAGGACGACGGAGGCGCGCCGCCACCACCAGCGGCTTGTGGCCGTTCACGATCGCCGTTATATCAACGAGAAAATGCGTTAAACCACGGAGTATTCGAGGCTCCTTCCAGTGGAGAGTCGATATATACTTCTGAAGATGAAGATCGCGTATCAGCGCACCAAGCAGCAAGTAGTAATTTAGATGGACAATCGCGTCTTATCCATCCTTCGAGTATCCATAGATTCACAAATGAAGACCAATCTGACCCGGTGTCTATTCGCGGATCTGGTTTGATAGTCAATAGCACAGAGAATACAGCATCAAATGATCAAAGAGTTGTAGTTGTTCCCTCATCTGATTTGAAAGCAGCACTTGAAAATACGTTTACCCATTTCGGAAACACTTCAAGGTCGATGGGGAATTCGCAAATTGCAAATCGCATCAAGATCTCAAAAAATTTACCGACTTTCTCTGGAGACCCTTTAGATTGGGTACGTTTCAAACAGGCTTTCGAATCATCTACTGAGTAGGGCGGCTATAGCGAGCGAGAAAATGTTTTGAGATTATTTGACGCCCTGAAATATGATGCGCGTGAAGCCGTCAAAACTTTGTCTACGTCCAATGCCAGCGCTAAAGATATGATGTACGTATTACAGATGCGCTTCGGAGATGAGCGAGTGATTGTCGAGAAAATTGCTATTGGTATCGAAAATTCACCCCGTATCAATTCTAGCGGAATAGATTTGATCGAATTTGTCTCTAAACTAAAGAATTCCGTCACCGCCTTGAAGTCTCTCTAAAATGTTCGTTATAGTCACAGCCCTGATCTCGTACGAGAGATATTTAGAAAAACTCCTGACTCTACTTTGCGTGAATATGCTCACTATGCTGCTTCGGGAGATAGAGAGAAATCAGAACTAGAAAAGTTGTCAGAATTTCTTTTCCGTGGAGCAGAAGTTGCCCTGCAAGCTGGAATTATTGGAGTTCATAGCTCAACAATTACTAATGAGAATCAGGATTCAGATCGAAAGAATGTGGCTTCTAAGAACAGCCAAAACATTGTTCTTACAACAACAGCGCGTGATCAGGATCGAGACAGTTCTAACATCGCTAAAGATCAATGCGCTTACTGTAAACGGAAAAATCATAATATCTCTTCATGTCGTGAGTTTATTCGTGAAACTTTGAGAAGACGTTGGAAACTCGCTCGTAAATTAAAATTATGTTACAACTGTCTCGACCCTGATCACACTCGCGGAAATTGCTCCCAGAAAGGTTGTACTCATTGCAATCGTAACCATCATCAACTACTGCATTTTATTCCTAAGAAAAATGATGATGATGAAAGAGATATCACAAATGGTTCTAATGACAAATTGACACCCCCGCCTTTGGAGCCTAGCTCTGGAGACAAAGAAGGTCAGCAAAAAGGCACCTCATCACTAGAATTGCGAGTTTATTTGAAGTATGTATCACTAGAGGTTATTGGCCCTAGAATGACTAGATCTGTACACGCATTACTAGACGAAGGTTCATATGTAATAGTAATAAGCAAAAAGATTGCTAAGCAATTAGGAATTAAGACACATGCCAAAAATATTGCGCTTCAAGGATTGAGCCAAATTGAGCCTTTAGCCATTGCGAGTGAAAAATTAGATCGACTCGAAGTCAAATGCGGCACTGCTTCTTTCCATTTGACAGATGTATTGATTGTGAAAGACCTATCTCTTCCGCGTCAGATTGTGAGTTCAGAACTAACAAAATATTGTGAGAAACAGTCAGGTGTATGTGTCACACCATATAATGCAATTCCTGGATTATTGATCGGACAGAACAACAGCAAACTTATAATCTCTCGAGAAGTAGTTGAAATAGAAAAATCAGGTATCATGCTTTCACGCACGTTCTTAGGCTGGTCTTTGCACGGAAATCAATTCAATTCAAGTAGCCTTTCTCCTCATATGTGTTACAAAATATCCACATGTGAAACTGGAATTTTGAAGTCTATTGATCAACAAATCCAGGAATATTTTGCTCTAGAATCGATAGGGATAAGTGCAAAACTACGAATGAATCAGAAGAATGAGCGCGCACTCCAAATCTTGAATGACACATGTCAATACAATGATGGATCGTGGGAAGTAGGGCTTTTATGGAAATATGATAATAATGCTATTCCAGATAATTTTGCAACTGCCTTGAATAGACTCCATTCACTCGAGAAAAAGCTTGATAGAGACCCTCAGTTCGCTGAAATGTACTATAGAGAAATGGAGCGTTTGTTTGCCCTTGGGTTTGCGGAGAATGCAAATTCTTGCGCTGCAGGTCGAATTTGGCGTCTACCACACTTTGGGGTGAAGAATGTAAAAAAACCAGGGAAAGTCAGATTAGTTTTCGATGCGTCTGCATCAACAGAATCTGCCAGCTTCAATGATTTACTTTTATCAGGACCAAACCTGTTAGAGTCACTTCTAGGAGTTTTCATGCGTTTCAGACAACGTTTCGTAGCGATCAAGGGAGATCTGAAAGACATATCCCTTAAGATTCGCATCCGTTCGGAAGATCAGGACGCTCAAAGGTTTTTGTGGAGAGGAAAAGACAGGAGTTCGGACCCTAAAGAGTTTGTAATGACTCGTCTCCTTTTTGGCTCAAATTCGTCTCCTTGCACTGCTCTTTTTGTGAAAAACAAAAACGCAGAAACTTTCGGTTCTCACTGTCCAAAAACTGTTGAAAGCATCAAAAGACTTTCATACATAGACGATTTCCTTGAGAGTTGTGACACGAAAAAGGAAGCAGAAATTAGAGTATGCAAAGTAATTAAAATCAATAAAAAAGCTGACTGGGATATGCACGGTTGGGCTTCTAATTTTCCAGAAATTCTACGATCCGCAAAAGTTGAAACTGACCAATCTTTAGATCTGACTACTCCTGAAAATGACAAAGAACGTGTTTTAGGGTTGAATTGGCTTACTTCTCGGGATGTCTTGTATTTCAAGTGTAAGAGTAGCAAATTAACACCTGAGTTGCGAAACGGCATCCGAATTCCGAGTAAGAGAGAACTTTTGAGCATCATCATGGCAATTTTTGACCCTCTAGGCTTTTTCTCTCCTTTCACCATTCAAGCACGAATTCTTATGCAAAAAATTTGGAAATTTGGAACAAAATGGGATGAGCAACTATCAGATGAGCACTTTGAGGCTTGGAAATGTTGATTGAGTCATTTAGACATAGTTGAATCGTGTAAAATTTCTAGATGTTACCAAATCCCGGGAAAAACATTAGACTTTGCCGATCTACACATATTTTGTGATGCAAGTAATGAAGCTTACGCAGCTCTCGGATTTTGGAGACTTACTTTCAAAAGCGGAGTAGTTAGCACTGCATTCATATTAGCCAAAAATAGGATCGTTCCACTGAAGTCACTAACAATCCCTCGTTTAGAACTACAAGCAGCAGTTCTAGGCGTGCGTATAGCCAAACTTATTGAGAATGAACATGAATTCAAAATCAACCGACGCGTATTTCGGACAGACTGACAGACTGTTTTAAGTTGGATCAAATCTGATTCTTCTAATTTCAAACTGTTCGTGATGGGTGGATTGGGTGAAATCGCTGAGGAAACTCGAAGTTCGGAATAGCGATGGGTTCCTTCTAAACTAAATCCCGCGGATGATGCTACCAAATGGCTCGGAAACTCATTTGAGGAAGATAGTAAATGGTTTGAAGGTCCATCTTTTCTAATTGACGAAGAGTCGAAATGGCCTACACAAAGAACCCCGACAGCTTTGGAAGCGAACTTGATCGATTCAGAAAAACGTCTCAATGGTGCTTCAGTAAATTTTACAACAGTCACACAAGCTGCCTATTTACCTGATCCTGATAGATTCTCTTCATGGAACAAATAAATCAAATGTACATTTCTAGTTTTGTCCTTTATATACAAATTTCTGGAAATTGATTTATCAGTTCGTGAGATTCAGCGCATAGCCGAGTTATCATGGATAAGAGAAATTCAATTATCGTCCTTTGCCAAAGAAATTAGACTACTCAGAACATCGAAAAATCTCCCAAAAGATAGTCGTATAATTTCCTTGAGTCCAGTTTTCGACAGCGATGGAATCCTAAGAGTCAACGGCTGCGTGCAAATTTTCCCCGGTTCCTCCGGATTGTTCACACCACCTCTATTAGATGCCAAAAATCCAATCATGAAATTACTAATACAGTCTTATCACCTCCAATACTATCATAAAAATCATTCTACTGTTCTCAATGAAATCAGACAACAATATTGGATAGTGGGACTTCGTCAAGCCTTGCGGAGTAAAGTGCATAATTGCATAGTTTGTAAATTCCTACGAGGCCACCCTATGCAACCAAAGATGTCGGATCTTCCGTCAATACGTCTTGGTTATCGTATGTGACCATTTACGCGCACAGGCATAGATTTTTGGGGCCCCACACTCGTAAAAATCTGGTGCCGACTAGAAAAACGTTGGGCAGCTCTATTTACTTGTCTCGCGACCAGAGCTCTTCATATAGAGCTCGTAAATTCGCTCAGCGCAGACTCAGCAATAATGGCAGTACAGCGATTCGCGGCACGGAGAGCTTTCCCCGAACTCATGATCAGTGACAATGGAACTAACTTGAAAGGCGCAAGCCAAGAACTGCAAGTAGCTCTTTTAAATATGGACAAAAGTAAATGCTCAAATTTCGCTGTGAAAAATAAATTTGAATGGAGGTTCAACCCTCCCACCGCTTCTCACATGAGTGGCGTGTGGGAGAGGCTCATTAGATCGGTAAAAGAGTCATTACAAGCTGCTCTAGGAGGCCGAACTGTGCAGGAAAAAAAGCTTAGAACTATTTAAGCTGAAGTAGAATATTCATTGAATTCCCGACCCTTAACTCATATCTCCCTTGATCCGCATGATGAAGAGGCCCCCACGCCGAATCATTTTCTGATAGGAACTTCGTCAGGCGCATTGCGTTTAGTAGAGTATGATCAAAATTCTCCCTGTACAAAGAAGCAGTGGCGTCTGGCACAATACTACGCGGACTTGTTTTGGCGAAGGTGGCTGAAGTAATACTTTCCTACGTTGATTCCTCGTAGAAAATGGTTGAAACTCGATGAGCCTCTCGAGATAGGTGACCTAGTTTTGATTGCTGATGATCAAATGCCGCGAAATGAGTCGGAAAAGGGTAGAGTTACGTGCATTTTTCCCGGGAAAGACGGCCAAGTACGCATGGCAGAGTTGAAAACTGTGAATGGTTCACTAATGAGACCCAGTAGAAAATTGATACGTTTTGCCAAAACACCAAGTACGTAGCAATACAGGGGGAAGTGTCGATTTAATTTGATAATAGACTCCAGGAGAAATTATTCAAAACTGAAGAAAGTCGAGGAGAGCAAGAGGCTCAAAGGCTGCGTGCACGAAGATGAACGTTCATCTTCGGGGCTGCACTGTCTACCCACTGGTCTTCGGACCGATAAAAGGCGGGACCACGTCATGGAAAACGTGTAGGTGGACCCATGGACGTATAGCCAAGAGACTAAACATCATTCAGTATTCCAAACTAAAACGAAAGAGGTCTGAACCTTCCTTAGTTCTGTGACGGCTGCTAGTTTAATGCCTAGGAATTAGCCGCACATGCTGGGTAAGAATTAAGGCATTTATCCTCATCATTATCAGCCTAAATCACCCCCCTTGAGTTTTAGGAGTTTTTTCAGGCCCTTGGTGCGTTTTCCGGGTTAGCTCATGATTTCACCGTTGTAGTGCGGATGGGATAGAATTTTGAAATTTTTTGAGCCCCATATTTCGACGTGAAATTACTTTTTCTTTCGATTGGCGTGGTCGAAAATTCTAAATTTGGCCAAAATACGCTGCTAAAAGTAATTAGCAGAATGCTTTCTCACGGCGTTATATGTTAAAAATCATAACGAATAAGGAAGTATCCTACATTTTGAATTGTTGTTTCAAGGAAGCATTTAAAAGAGATTTGGGTCATCTAAAAGCCGGTTATTCTAACAATATCCATAGTTTGGTTGAGATAGAGTTTTGATACAATTGGTTTAAAGATGATTAAACTGTGGTTCTTGGTAAAATTTCCTCTTACCGAAGAAAAAACTTCATTAGAATAATGTTTCATGGATTTTCAGAGAATTTGGTATGAACCAATCGATTCAGAATGGCGTATAACTAGGTCTTCATGTCATCATAATTCAGATCAATGACTCGATAGGGGAAAAAATGAATATTAATAAAAATGTTCTAGTATTTTTTGGAATATTCTTTTGAGGAAGGGTTTTAGACAGATTTAGGCCATCTAGACTGGGATTTTCCCAATAATATCTATCGTTTGGTTGAGACGGAATTTCGATGCAGTGGGTTTGAGAATAATTAAAATGGAGTTTATGGTGGAATTTTCCATTTTCCGAAAAAACTTCATTTGAATGAGGTTCTAAGGATTTCAAGAAAAATTGGTATCAACCAACCGATTCAGAATGGCGTATAAGTGAGTCTTTAGGTCATCAAAATTGAGATAAATGAGTCGTAAAGGATAATACGAGGAAAAAATGAATACCAATAAAAGTGTTTTACTGTTTTTTGAGTTATTCTTTCCAGGAAGCTTTTTAGAAAGATTTAGGCCATCTAGACTGAGGTTTTTTTAACAATACCCATCGTTTGATTGAGACGGGATTTCGATGCAGTCGATTTGAAAATGATTGAAACAGAGTTTTTGGTGAAAATTTTAATTTATTTGAAAATTTGGGATCTGTAAAGATTGAATAAAATTTTGGTATTAACCAATCGATAGATCACGCAGAAAAAATCATAGTTTAGGTGACTATATTTGTGGTAAGACCGTGTTGGAGAAAGATATTCATGTATTAACAGTCGAAATTTGAGAAATTTTCCTATAAAAACCCAATGGATCAAATTTGACTGGGAACTGAAAGCTGCCAAACACTGGGCTCTCATAAATTGGATTCTGTGCAACTTGTAGAAAGCCAAGAGTTGATAAGGTGAACAGTAAAAGAGAAAGCGTGTCCGGTATGGAACAACACACACACACACACGGACAAAGGGGTGCAAAGATTAGTCTCTGACGGATTTGGAAGGCCACCAGGAGGAAAAGTGTTACCTACAATCGATAGATTTTGGCGAGAGGAAGAGAATAGTCTACGGCTTTTTTAGATAGAAGGAATCTTGTTGAAGAATATGTTGATTTTTATGAAAAATTTGATCAAATTTTCGGTGAGGTGAAAACGAAGCTTCCTCTTTAGAGAAAGTAAAAGCCCCTAAAAACCCGAAAAACATGAAAAATTTCGGTTTTTTGGAAAACTGAGGGCGCCAAAAAATATTTTAAAGATTGCAACAACTTTGTTCCTCATTATTATCAACGTAAATCGCTCGCCCCTCGAGTTTTAGAAGCTTTCTAAGGCCTCTGATGCGTTCTCCGATATAGCTCATGATTTTACTATTGTAGTGGGGATGGGATGAAAATTTGAAATTATGTTGAACTACATTCTCCGACGTAAAATTTCTTGTTCTTTCGATTGGTTTAGTTGAGAATTCCACATTTTGCCGGAAAAGCCTCGATAAGCCCGAAAAACCTGAGAAAATACGAATCTTTGAAAAACTGGGGGTACCGAAAAATTTGTTTTTGAAAATGCAACAACTTTGTTCCTCATCATTATCAACGTGAATCGCTCCCCCCTCAAGTTTTAGGAGCTTTTTCAGGCCTCTGATGCGTTTCCCGGGCTAGCTCATGATTTGACCGTTGTAGTGCGGATAGGATCAAATCTTCAACGTTTCTTTAACCACATATTTTGACGTAAAATTTCCCGTGCTTCGGATTGGCGTGGTCGAAAATTCTAAATTTCGCCGAAAAAGCCCCTAAGAACCCAAAAAACCTAAAAAATTACGACTTCTGAAGAACTGGGGTACCAGAAAATTTGTTTCCGAAACTACAACAACTTTGTTCCTCTTAAAATTCGACTTAAATTGTTTCCCCTCCAAGTTAAGCCGCTAATACTGTGTTTTCGAATGCAAATTCCGTAATTCAATGGATGCTGTCGTCATACGACTTCCGGACGATACTTGAGGGAAAAGGATTCGGATTCTGCCTAAACAAATGTACAATTTCCGTTTTTGAAAGACTCCGAAATCATCTCTCTAATAGCAACGCATAATTGTGCCGTACGGCGAATTTTTTTCCCACTGTGCGTCGGTGATACTATGAATAGACGTGAGGCTTTCCGAATTTTGAAGATCCTTCGCCATCTTCTCAAATGAGGAGGTTGAACTGAACAATTTCAAAGGGCCGAGCTTCTTACGAGTAAGCCTAAGAATACAGATTCTAGAAAATGGAGGAAGATGCCTACAAACTCCGATTTCATCTATGATTCAGGTTGTTTATTCAGTCGAGCTGTTTCAGATAATTTCAAGAAGTTATCGTCAAATGATTTCCAGATTGAGTGAGATTTGAATATTGACATGGGATGTATTCTTCGTTCGACTTGTATGAATTTGGAATGAGGCTGCGCCTCGCGACTCTCCCCACAGAGGACGAATATAGGGTAATCAAAACGTTCTTACCGACATACTGTGTAGATAAATAGAAGAGCGATCCCTATTGACATCCTTATTTGTCTTCCTTCGTATCAATCGTCGTATCTAGTAGCAAGCTTCAAAAACAGGAACGCGACATGGATGACGCGAAAATTCTCAAATTCCCTGCAGCAGTTTGCTCCTCAAATTTTTGACAGCGAAATCAGCCTGTTTCCTAGACTCTCCTCATCAGAACCAGCTCAACAGCAGAAACCATCCCGTTTCCCAGATTTTTCACAACAGAACCACACCTGAAACCAGTTTATCCTACATTGCTCACAGCAGACCCCACACCGAGCACCAGTTTGTGACGGGATTCCCCGAAGTGGGTTTTTTTTGGTACTGCGCTTGCTAAGTCCGAAGACTAAACAGATTGGTTTGTGGAAAATAGGCGGTGGTCTTCATAAATGCTAAGTTCGATGTACGCTAGGTTTATTAGATCCAAAGTATAATAATGAGAGAGAGAGGGAAAGAGAGAAGATCGAAGATCGAAGATCGAAGAAAGAAGAAAGAAGGATGAAGAATGAAGAGATGGAAGAAGATCGAAGAAAGGGAAACAACACCTGCGAGTCGTGAGAAGAGAGACGCTCGATCCTGAGCGCGAGACGCCGCCGGCCCTGAAGTAATGCTCACGTGGTGCCGGGGCCGGATTGGTAAGATGGTGGATCTCTCCCTTGTCCAATGGCCGGCGCCAACGGAGAAGGAAGAGAGGGTTTACCCGGTTCGGATGGCCGTATCGATGCGGATTCCAGCCCGGGACTGTTGGGGCGGTGCTGACCAGCCGTGTTTGGCTGACCGGTGCCTCTCCTTCGTACGTCGCAGCGTATTCGCCCTACAACCACCTTAAAAAAAAAAAAAATAAAAAAAAAAAGAAAAAAGAGAGAGAGAGGGACTGTACAGTACGTGAATGATTCTACGAAACGAGTTCCTCAAGGGCTGAGGAAGCTCGGCTCAAAATGGTTGTATCGTGAAACGAGCTCGACTGGGTTTCTAGAAGCACCTGTGGAGGGTGCGTGGTGTCGCGTTGGAGTGCGCGTCTAGAAGCATTGAGCGGCATCTTTGAACCCCTTTTATATCCTTCTGTACGTGAGTGTCTCTTTAATGCGTGTCTAGGATTGGTGCCACTCAGGGTCATCTATCGTAGCGTCCTTGTGCTGCGATTGGAGGGTCGGGATCGCGCTCCTCTTATAATCGTGAGTGACGCACGCATCGCTGCAGGTGTTCGCATTAGATATATCACATAGTAGTTCTATATGTGGTGTGTATACAGTATTATATATAGGGCTAGTTGGGAACCTATGTGGTTTCCTGACAGCGACAGAGCAGACACCTTTTTTGAGACTCTACAACTAAGTTGTAACAAGCTGAAGACTCAAAACTGAAATAGACCGGAATGGTGGGCCATTAAATTTGAAAGATCACGAAATTTCGCGAGTGACATGGCTTTTTCTCCTCAGTGACGAAGTCGGCATTTGGACGCAGTCTGGGATATCGGTATAATTCTTGCGGGAAAATGACCCCCTAATTTGACGCTACAACCACCTCGAAGCCCAAGGATGTGCTTGCAACAGGTGTGAAACTATCTCCTGTTGATGACGCGTGACTACTTTTTGGAAAGGAAAAGAAATCGACGATATTTCTAACTCTATGACGACGCAGTCTGACCAATCATATTTCTGCGAATAAATTTGATTCTTCATAAAAAAACGAAGAAATTTATATGGTTTGAGTCAATGTATATCGAATTATGTTTGATTGGCAAGCATATTACGCTTTCAGAAAAAAACGTGATCGTTTCACGGAATCATGTTTTTGAGGCGCACACGGACAAGACAGGTCAAACCGATACGGTTTTGCTTGTGATCTCTCGCTTTTATCGTATTTGATACCAAATAAATGACTGCGTGATCCGATATATCGTTGTTTAATCGTACGAGTTACTTTTTCCATTTCCTAAGGGGATTTTTGGGAATTACATTGCTGGGGATTTCTTGAATAACGTGTACATCATAACTCCAATGATCTCCTCGAGTCTTCTGGTGATGAGTGCGCAATACTCTCCATCCCCGTCAGCGGTCAATTGGGTGAAGATAGAGTGTATCCGTCTGTGTGGCAATAGCATTGCTATCATGGCCATATCTTGGTTTCTCTGTCCCACCGCTCGCCGTGTCGTGAATATCAATCACGCGAGTGGTCTTGAGTTCTAGATACCGATAACTGAGAGTATGTAGAACCCGAGTAATGTGCGATGGAAAAAATTTTCAAAATTTCCATCCTCCCAAATCACCACGTCTCATGGATTTGCTCACATACGAGTAATCTGAATGCAAAGGAGAGGCGGGAAGAATGATGCAATTTTCCAAAAAGAAACCAAATCTGGAGGATATATAATGGTTTTCTCCCCTAAAGTGTCTCTAACAAGTTCTTCTCCAGTAATTTCAAGGTAGCGTTAATCAATCTTAGGAAAAGTTTGGTATTTTCAGGTAAGATCATTCAAATAAGGGGAAAACATAACAATTGCAGAATAGAATAGAAACATGCAATCTCAAGGTGAGGTTGATCGATAAAGGGGAAAATCTAGTAAATTCCTGAAACAAGGTAATCGATGTAGGGAAAAAACTAGTAATTCTAAGGTAGACTTATTCGATATAGCGGAAAACCTAGTGATTTCCCAGAAACGAATAATCGATACAGGGAAAATTCTAGTAATTTCAAGGTAAGGTTAGTCGATCTATGGGAAAATAGGGGAAAATCTAGTGATTCCGGACGAAGAATGGTCACGCAGATTAATGTATAAGACAATAATAATAATGATGATAAAAATACGAATAATAATGATTCTAGAATATTTAGATTGTGGGAAAAATGGAGTGAGAACAATGCAAAAGGATAGTTCGTCCGATGTAGGTGTGCAGTGAACCATAGTGAGTGAAATCATATATATGGTGCGGTCATCTTGACGCGATGAATATTTTAGGTCATGCGTGTACTTCTTAATATTCACGAAATGGAATGTGAAGAATGATAAAACTTTTGATCAATGATTGCAATCATTGTTGAATTCATTTCAAGGCCCCAATGGTCTCAGAAATATTTGAGCTTTCAATTTTGTATTCTTATTTGCTTCTGCAAATGAGCGTTTCTCTGGAACTTTTGCACTTCGCTGAAAATCGTTGAAAAATGGAAACCGCTCAACGCACACCTGGGACCTTTTGCTTACATATTTGTGTAGTATTGAAAGTTACAAATCCACTATCGGAACTCATATAGAGTAAGTGGCATCGCCAAAATCACGTTAATGAGTGGGACAAAAAGTAGTTTTTCGCCGATTCTCCAGAACTTCCTAAGCAATTATTTGGCAAACCTGACAATTTCAACGGATGCCTTGGGCTTTTTGCAGCTTTGTAAGGACAAGGTATCCGATCACAATTGGTTTTATCAACATGGAGCTCGATCCGCCAATGTGGGATGAGAAAAACTGAATTTTTTTCGTGAGTCACGTTTTTTCTATCTCACTCCAGAACGGTCGTATTCTAGACAGAAATATCGCACCAACATGAGACTCGTCGCAAAATATTCGCAATTGCATCTATTTTAGATACGCATTCCAAAAATTGCGTTCAGAGTCACGGCAGGAGCTTGGCGTAATCATCTTTGAGTTGAACGAGACATGATTGATTTTTTATTCCCAATTTTCGAAGTCATACAGTTTTGGCTGAATTGGTAGCACACCATCGCGCTTCGGGGCCATTTT
Source organism: Eretmocerus hayati (assembly GCA_029851415.1). Classification (NCBI taxonomy): domain Eukaryota; kingdom Metazoa; phylum Arthropoda; class Insecta; order Hymenoptera; family Aphelinidae; genus Eretmocerus; species Eretmocerus hayati. The sequence goes on from CM056743.1 coordinate 50,755,659, forward strand.
TCTTCAATTGTTTGGATTGCTGTGTTGCATGAGTGTGTGCGTGCTATATGTGAGCAAGTCTTTTCTGTTCCGCGAAGAGTGAGAATGCGCGCGCTAGACAATTTGACTGCTTATATATACGATGCTCTACATATATATACGATCATATGGTATTATGATGATCCTTGCTACCTTGGTGTGCCAGGCGTATTGAATGTGTGAGTCTGTGTGTGGGCTATATAAGGTGCCGAATTCGCGGTGGCAAAACCAATTTGCGAAAGTGAGACCGAGCAAAATGACATAACGTTCATTGACATGGGCTCTGCCCACAAATTTGTCAATTTATTGTAACTCCAGATCCAGAATAAACCATCATCTTTATCGAACTTTACTCAGAACTTCATCATTTTTATGTGAGCCTCAAACATTGGTCCTTCGAGCCGGATTTGCAACTGCAAATTCATTGTTCAGCGAACTTCAAGGAGACAGATTTCATCTGTTTTAATTGCATAACGGCCTCCTGCATTCAATTGGAACTTGGACTTGGAGCAGCCACAAGTGATTGTTATGTCAAATTAACGCATCACATGAAGAAAGATCAGCATGATCTAAATCAGAAAATTTACATCGACGCAAGGATCTGGAGTAAAGGCATGCAATTTGCAATCAACTGCACTGCAAGCATTGAAATTTGGGATTATGTGAGCTGCTGTATGACGAGCAGATTTTAAGCACCATTGAGAAGCATTCGAATCCAACTAAACGAAGCCAAGGAACTTGCTTTCTCAAGATTCAAGAAAATTGCAATCATCGAGCTGCCGAATTGTTGCATGGCGGGCAGTCTCTACACATGCGGACGAAAAGCATTCGAATCCACCAAAACGAAGTCAACGGAACTTGCTTTCTCAACCATCAAGGAGGAAATTTGCAATCATCGAGCGGTGTAATTGCTGCATGGCGGGCAGTTTTGACACCGAGCTGTGAAAATTCAAATTCAACGGACTGCACATCCAACGACCACGAAATATTCAAATCACCTGTTTTGCTGTACGGCGAGCTGTTTGGAACAACAACATCGGCGGGCATCGACCTCGACAACGAGTGAGTCTCCTCAGGTCTTGTCCTATCCTATCCTATAGCCCTCGATTTCGTGAGTCACCGTTTTTTTTTGTGTGCAAGTATGGAAAAGCTAAAAACTGATCGCGGTCGCGTCAAAGCATAATTAACTAGATTTTCTAATGATTGGAATAACGGAATTTTCAATGACAATATTGCGACTTTGAGAGTGCGATTAGAAGGTTGCGAAACATTTTTGAAAGAATTCGAGTTGATTCAGGATCAAATTGATGAGTTGATTTTGGATGAGGAAGAACCGCAACCTCAACAAATACAAGAGAATGAAAACTACCGTGTTGAGTTTGAGAATGCATTCTGTACTACGATCGGTATCGCTAGAGAACTTATACGAAAATTCGATTTGCGAGAGGCAGCTGAAAAAATGCGCGCTCAAACTCCCGCTAGTGTTATTTTGAATGCGCCAACTGAAAATGTGAATAACCGGCCAGCTCTGAATCTTCCAAAAATTAGTCTTCCCAAATTCAATGGCGATTACGGTTCATGGGTAAAATTTCGAGATACTTTTACTTCTATGGTGCACGATGTAGACTTTAAGAAAATTCAGAAGTTTCATTATTTGAACGATGCTTTAACGGGTGAAGCGGCAAAGTGTATAGAATCTCTCGGTTTGTCGGAAGATAATTATGATTCTGCATGGAATACTCTGTTGAAACGGTATGACGATGCGCATGAGTTAATTCATCACCACGTGAGTGGAATTTTCAATGCACCTGCAGTTAATCGTAATCCTGCAACTGAACTCCGATTACTTTTAGATACTGTAAACAATCATATGCTGTGTTTCAAATCGTTAAAGCAGCCCACCGAACATTGGGACATCTTGATCATGTTTCTATTGAGTACAAAATTAAATGTTTCGATCAGGAATGATTGGGAAAAATACCTATCGCTTCAAACTGAAATGGTAACTCTAGATGACATGAGAATCTTTCTCGATAATCATTGTAAATACTTGCAAAAAATTTCTACAAAGTCAGTTTCAAGTGAATCTAAAGACGATAAATCTTCAAAAAGGTTCAACGGCAATTTGAAATCCTTTGCTGTCACGAATAAAGTTTGCAATATGTGTAATGGCGCACACGCTCTATATGCATGCGAAGATTTCAAGAAGCTCTCTGTTAATGATCGATTTCAGAAAGTTACAGAATTCAAAATCTGCTATAATTGTTTGTCGGGCAGTCGCCGCAGTTGGGATTGTAAATTCGGTGGTTGTAAAAAATGCGGTCGAAAACACAATTCGCTCTTGCATTCGGATCAATCATTTCAGAAAATTCAGCCGCAATCTCAACCTCTCGCCAAACCGAAAACCGAGACTTTAAATTCAAATTCAACGCAAACAACTTTGTGCGCTTGAGTAAACAAGAGCAAGTCATCTTACGTGCTTTTGCCTACACCTACTGTTTTTGTTTTCGATGAGCAGGGTAAGCCGCATCAATGCCGCGCTTTTCTTGATTCGTGTTCGCAACCACATATTATCAGCTCTCAATTTTGTGATAGAGTTGGGCTCAAAAAATCCAAATGTAATTCAAGTATTACGGGTATTGAACAATCTGGGCGAGGTGCTGATTTTCAAGTGACGATCAATTTCAAGTCACGAACAACAAATTATTCAAGGACAATTACTTGCATGGTCTTAAACAAAATTAGTGAAAATTTCCCATCTACTCCCTTTGACACTGCTAAGATAGAAATTCCACCAGGGGTACGAACTTGCCGATCCTGAATTCGATCAATCGAAGCCTATAGATTTATTAATCGGTGCATCATTATTCTACGAATTGGAATGTATCGGTAGAATCAAGCTTGCAAATAATCAGCCTATTTTCAAAAAAACTTTGCTCGGTTGGGTAGTAGCTGGCGATGTCCACAAAGGATCTAATTCTGACAGAGATAAATTAATTTGTAATCTCATTCAAGATAGTAATCTAAGCAAGCAGCTTGAAAAACTATGGCTCATTGAGAATTGTTTTACGGAGCATGCAAAAAATCGAATAGTGAAGGACGATTTTTCTGAAAGGCATTTCATGGCAAATACTAAACGGGACGCGAGTGGTAGATTTGAGGTCGCGATTCCTTTTATCGAAGAACAACTTCCTCTTCTCGGTAATTCAAAGGAAATTGCTCTCAAACGTTTTTTGGCTATGGAGAGTAAATTAGAGAGAGATCCTGCTCTCAAAGCAGGTTACGTAGATTTCATGAATGATTATTTACTTCACAAGCATATGAGCGAGGTCACTGATTGCGATGATAGTATTTTGCATTGTTATTTGCCACATCACGCCGTATTTAAGGAAGATAGTTCAACCACCAAATTGCGAGTCGTTTTTGACTGCTCAGCTAAGACTAGCACTGGCTTATCTCTGAACAATGTACAGCATGTTGGTCCACCGGTCAATGATAATTAATTTTGTATTTTGATAAGATTTCGCAGACATCGTTACGTAATATCAGCAGACGTGAGTAAAATGTTTCGCCAAGTTTTGGTTCGTAAGCAAGATAGAACAATGCAACGTATTTTTTGGCGCGAAGATCGTCAAATGCCTGTAAAAATTTTTGAATTGAATACCGTTACACCAGGTACTGCGTCTGGTACATTTCTTGCAACTCGCTGTGTTTACGAATTGGGTGTGAAAGCAGAGAACGAATTTCATCGTGCCGCGCAAGCTATTCAAAACGATATTCACGTTGACGACTCGCTCACAGGAGCCGATTCTATCGAAGAGGCTATTGAACTCAAATGTAACATGCAAACTATTCTTGAATCGGCCGGTATGAAATTGCATAAGTGGGCCTCTAATGATGAGCGTATAGTTGCCAAGGATAAATTTGTTTCGTCTCAAATTTCAGTTAACATGAACGGTGACACCGAACCAAAAACGTTAGGATTATATTGGAATTCTGAGTCGGACACGCTCAAGTACAAAGTAAAGCAAATTCATAGTTGCAAATTCACAAAACGAGTTATTTTGTCGATTGTGTCTCAAATTTTTGATCCACTCGGGCTGATTGGACCGGCAATAATTCAAGCCAAAATCATTTTACAAAAATTATGGAAATTAAATTTAGACTGGGACGAATCCTTGCCAGAAGATGTATATACTTCATGGTTGCAAATTTACGAAGATTTAGTGTCAATTAATGAGCTTGTAATTCCGAGACATGTTGTAGCTACCGATCAAGTGATACTTGAATTTCACGGATTTAGTGATGCCTCTGATGAAGCCTATGGCGCTTGCATATATGTATGTTCGGTAAGTTCAAGCGAAGTTCGTACATCGCAACTATTGTGCGCAAAATCACGGGTCGCTCCGACAAAGGGACTTGGTACGCCGCGTTTGAAATTGCTAGGCGCCGTTCTTCTTGCGCAACTCGCTGATACTGTTTCGACCTCTATGAAAATAAACATGGATAGATGGTTTTTTTGGACGGATAGTACAGTAACTTTAGCTTGGATCAAATCGCCGTCATATAGATGGAAAAATTTGTTGCAAATAGAGTTTCGGAGATTCAAGAGCTGACAAATGGGAAGTGGAATCATGTGCAGTCGCATGATAATCCAGCTGATATCATTTCACGTGGTACGCGGGCCACTGAATTGATCAATTCCAACTTGTGGTGGCATGGCCCCGATTGGTTAAAGCAGAGTGAAGCATTTTGGCCTTCGCGTGAAATCGATTTAGAAAACATTCCCGAACAGAGTAGAAACTTCCAAACCTTTCTGACCCATGATGTGAATAATGAATCACAAACTGGCGTAGTCCATGATAAGAATGAATTTTTGGAGAGATATTCATCATTCACAAGATTGGTACGGATTACTGCTTACATTTTGAGATTTTATAATAATTGCAAAGCTCGGCTTGAGCTCAAAAGGAGTCCAGACTTGAGAAAGGAGGTGATTGAAATTAAAGCCAAGTTCTTGAAATCCATCGAGCTTCGTAATTCTAAGCACTGTCTTTTCAGATCTGCTCAAGCAGAATCGTTTGAATCAGAGATCAAGAATCTCAAGAAAGGTAAAGAGTTGCTTAGAAACAGTAGATTGAAGCAATTGAACCCTTTTTTAGATGCATCGGGATTATTGAGGGTTGGTGGGCGACTTGATCATGCATCGATCGCGTACTCGCAAAAACATCCAATCATCCTTGATCAAAAACATATACTTACACATTCATTGATTAGAGACGAGCATCTCAGACTTCTTCATGCAGGTACTCAGTGCGTTTTAACGTCTTTGAGACAGCAGTATTGGCCGTTAACAGGCAGGAATATAGTCAATAAAGTTTTGAGAGAATGTGTGATTTGCTTCAAAGCTAACCCGACTGAATCGGCTTATCCGATGGGCAATTTACCCGAGAAACGAGTGACTCCAATAAGAGCATTTTATAATTGTGGTGTGGATTTTGCAGGTCCCTTTTATATCAAAGAAAAGGCCAGGTCGCGAGTGCCAATCCAAGTTTATATTTGTGTGTTTGTGTGCTTTGTAACTAGAGCTAATCATATTGAACTTGCTTGTGATTTATCGACTCCTGCATTTTTAAACTGTCTCAAACGTTTTGTGAGTCGTAGAGGAAAATGCAAAAATATTCACTGTGATAATGCAAAAAATTTCCAAGGAGCCAGAAATGAGCTTGTTGCACTTCAGAATCTAGTTGCGAGTGATGAGTTTTCTGGAAAAGTGAGGTCATTCTGTTCATCTCAATCCATTGACTGGCATTATATACCTCCACGTGCACCACATTTCGGTGGTCTATGGGAAAGCGCAGTAAAGTCCATAAAATATCATCTAACTAGAGTAATTGGAGATGCGATTTTAACTTATGAAGAGTTGTACACGGTGCTCACGCAAATCGAGGTTATTCTAAATTCCCGTCCTCTATGTCCCCTCTCCAATGATCCCAATGATTTGACCCCCCTCACACCTGGACATTTCCTGATCGGAGACTCGCTATCGGCGCTACCAGAAGAAGAGCTTACTGACACCAATGTGAACCGACTCAATCGATACCAGCTCATCCAACAGGTTGTACAAGATGAGTTTTGGAAGAGATGGCATCGGGAGTACTTGCCGCAATTGCAGCGACGCAACAAATCCAAAAATTGCACCAAAGGCCCGCAAATCACACCTGGTCTTATGGTTCTCGTCAAAGAAGATAACGTGCCCGTGATGCAATGGCCATTGGGTCGCATTGTGCAGTGCCATCCAGGTAGAGACAGTGTAGTGAGAGTGGTATCTGTTCGTGTCGCAAAAGGTGTAATCGAGCGAGATGTGACAAAAATATGTGTTTTACCCATCGAAATTGACAATTAAAAATTTTAGAGACAATATAGGCTTGCTGAGATATGGAAATTGATGACGAAAATTTGACTCTATTGAATTATTTGATTTGAATACGATACTTGTACAATAAAATGAAATGACGATGATTGAAATGATATATGTACGACTGAATACGATGATGATGATTATGAAAGATTTTATGAGATGATAATATAATGAATTTTGTATTTGAATCAAGTATGGATTGAAAGATATTCTTTCAAGACGGGCAGTATGTTTGGATTGCTGTGTTGCATGAGTGTGTGCGTGCTATATGTGAGCAAGTCTTTTCTGTTCCGCGAAGAGTGAGAGAATGAGAGAGAGAGACAGAGCGAGAGAATGCGCGCGCTAGACAATTTGACTGCCTATATATACGATGGTCTACATATATATACGATCATATGGTATTATGATGATCCTTGCTACCTTGGCGTGCCAGGCGTATTGAATGTGTGAGTCTGTGTGTGGGCTATATAAGGTGCCGAATTCGCGGTAGCAAGACCAATTCGCGAAAGTGAGACCGAGCAAAATGACATAACGTTCATTGACATGGGCTCTGCCCACAAAGGAGCTGTTGCAAATAAGGCCAAATCTGCTCCAGAGAATTGGGAATCCAGGTTGCACTGAAATGCGTGTTTTGGGTGTCTGAATATGCATATGAATTTTTTCCGCGTCAAACCAAAGCGTCTCCCAGTAGTGGGCAAAAAGGTGTCCCATTTAAAATACACGTGGAACGCCTTTTCTAGCGTCCCTCTCAAAATTGGCCCAATGGGCTATAACGGCTCCAATGAGGATTTGTTCTTGAACAGAAAATACAACTTTTAGGGGTTTTTTCATGGACGGGAAATGATGTGCTGGTACCGAAAAACCACTTGAGAGATGGAAAATGCGGATCTTTCACGCTAAAACCGGGGAATACTCGAACGGAGTGGGATTAATCGAAAAGTTGCAGAGGACCAAAGTTGTAGATTATGTTCTAAGCTTCCATTTGGCATCGGTTTTTTATGCATGTATTGGTTGGGGGTTCCCAAAAAACGACCAAAAGTCGTAAAAAACCATATTTATTGGATTTCTCGGCGATCTCGGGGTGAAAATGGACTGACAAACTATCATATCTTGTAGATCTCATAAAAATACACATTTTTGGTTCCCATAATTTTTTCAAAAAAACGCACCAGATTCGAGTTTATAGCGAAAAAGTGCCGGAAATAGGCACTCTCCAACGATCTCACGCAAATGGACCCTATATAATAATTGCGTGAAAAGTTGCTTTTTTTCGTGTACTTCAAAATGAAAAAAAAATTCATAGCGTTCCGATGTTCCTGCTTCGAGGAATATGCATTTTAATGCCAGATAACAAGTTTGAGTGGATAAATTCATGGTTCCAGCATGCTATATGCAATTCTACGTCAATGAGTCATACAACTACATCAGTCGGACATGCAAAATCACCAATTTTCATCCACGATCATCATTCGGAGCTATATAAGGTTATGATAAGGATCGAATCTTTGAACACCAGGATTGTTGTCTTTCTCAAAACTTTTTCCAACTATGAGAATATTGTAGTGTACGAGACTACGAAAATAACCCTCTCTCCCTGACGAGATGGCATATGGTTCCCATTTGATTATTTGGAGAGCTTTGATTTTGAGAAAGAAAGGAGCCCTCTTAAGACATATCTCGCTATGATATCTGATTTTTTGGAACCCGCCAAAATTATGAGGACCACGGATGCGTATCCAGGAATGTGCATATTGGAGAAATCGTTTGAGCCTCTGTTGCGAGTGACTCGAGGTATCATGATTTTTGGGCTATTTGCGATTTTTTTAGAGGGAGAAGGTTTGAATCGGGGATTCACATCTACCAACGTACGAATTCACACAATATCAACAGATTTTGGCAGCTGCGACTTCCGGGGAACCCATGTGCGTGCAAGCTTGCCAGTGTTGGGCCTTGACAAATGAGGAATTCCAATAGCACCGGAGAATTTTGATGGATGTGCCTAGTTTCCGGGATATTCTAGGGCTCTTACCGGTGATCGTGGATGAAAATTGGTGATTTTGCATGTCCGATTGATGTAGTTGTATGACTCATTGACGTAGAATTGCATATAGCATGCTGGAACCATGAATTTATCCACTCAAACTTGTTATCTGGCATAAAAATGCATATTCCTCGAAGCAGGAACATCGGAACGCTATGAATTTTTTTTTCATTTTAAAGTACACAAAAAAGGGCAACTTTTCACGCAATTATTATATAGGGTTTCCATTTGCGTTTTTCGAATATTTTGCGTGAGAATGTTGGAGAGCGCCTATTTTCGGCACTTTTTCGCTATAAACTCGAATCTCGTGCGTTTTTTCGAAAAAATTATGGGAACCAAAAATGTGTATTTTTATGAGATCTACAAGATATGATAGTATGTCAGTCCATTTTCACCCCGAGATCGCCAAGAAATCCAATAAATATGGTTTTTTACGACTTTTGGTCGTTTTTTGGGAACCCCCAACCAATACATGCATAAAAAAACCGATGCCAAATGGAAGCTTAGAACATAATCTACAACTTTGGTCCTCTGCAACTTTTCGATTAATCCCACTCCGTTCGAGTATTCCCCGGTTTTAGCGTGAAAGATCCGCATTTTCCATCTCTCAAGTGGTTTTTCGGTACCAGCACATCATTTCCCGTCCATGAAAAAACCCCTAAAAGTTGTATTTTCTGTTCAAGAACAAATCCTCATTGGAGCCGTTATAGTCCATTGGGCCAATTTTGAGAGGGACGCTAGAAAGTGCGTTCCACGTGTATTTTAAATGGGACACCTTTTTGCCCACTACTGGGAGACGCTTTGGTTTGACGCGGAAAAAATTCATATGCATATTCAGACACCCAAAACACGCATTTCAGTGCATCCTGGAGTCCCAATTCTCTGGAGCAGATTTGGCCTTATTTGCAACAGCTCCTTTGTAAATTTATTGTAACTCCAGATCCAGAATAAACCATCATTTTTATCGAACTTTACTCAGAGCCTCATCATTTTTATGTGAGCCTCAAACATCAATATATCCTCCACCAAATGCAGCTTGAATCAACCCGAAAAATAGCGCGGCATCACCAGAATATCCGTAAGACTGCACGAGAGTACCAAGTATTTCCACAGGATTTTCCCCACATTTTCTCTCTTTGAGTCAGCTAGAACGAATCAACTTTTTCTGATCATACAGAGGCCAAAGATATATCATATTGAGACTTGAATGATGATATTTCCACTCCGATTGGGGCCGATAGATTTGATTGTTTTCTTACATCATCATCCATAGCTGTATTCCAGACGGTGTAAAAGTTTCCAGAGAAACGCCCAAATGCCAACGTGGCGCAGTTCAATGACACGAATTCATTCCCATTTAACAATATTCACATATGAGGAAATCTACTGTTATGATATTCTTCTCCTTCATGCACTGAATAAAGAGTGCGGCCGCCGGGAAACGATCCGGCGACCTCTTGATCAAGAGTCTGACACGCTGTTGACTGAGCTAGTCCGACCCGATCGCACCAAGCGCTGGCTCTTATACGCGGTACACTTGGAGTGCGGGTGCCTGTGCAGCTCGCGCCCGTAACACACCTCCTGGGCAGAGTCGACGATGACCTCATATCGTCTGAACTTCATGTCGTTAATTCCGTCGTCTATGTAGATCCCGAGTCCATCTTGTCGGTACAGCAGGTCCACGCGTGGGCAGCGCCACCTAATTATCATCGTCAATTATCCTCCGAGTATTCAGTCTACTTGTGAGCGGGATTCGTTCCGCTTCCTGACACCAGTTGTTATGATATCATTCTCCTTCATGCACTGAATAAAGAGTGCGGATGCCGGGAAACGATCCGGCGACCTCTTGATCAAGAGTCTGACACGCTGTTGACTGAGCTAGTCCGGCCGCACCAAGCGCTGGCTCTTATACGCGGTACACTCGAAGTGCGGGCGCCTGTGTAGCTTGCGCTCGTAACACTACCGAACCTTTAACTTTTGGACTATCCGAGAAAAAAATGTCTCCCCCCTGTAACCTTTGAAACCAGTCCCATAGTGTTTTGGTATCTCTGAAATGTGAAAAAAAGTTGTGCCCACCATTTTTGAAAGATGTTAATCCCCTGAGAACAATGACGTGGAATCGGTCGTTCACGTTTTCGTCACCATTACAGGCTCTCTGAGTAGATGGATCGGGAATAGTGCGGTATGATGGTTGATGAAGATATTGTTGCACTCGTTCAATCGAATTCCATTCTCAGAATTGAGCCTTTTTCCGTTATACTCATCAAATTCCACTTTTCCTGCTTTCGACAGAGTTGTCGGAGGTATATACAGTTTTTGCTTTTGCAAAGTTTTCCCACTTCGATTATCATGAGCTGCCAGTGTGAATATGATGTGAGAACTACATACAAAGTCGACAGCTATAATTTAGACCTGTTACATGCATTATTTCCGACCGGGAAAATCAGCTTTTAGGGGCTGAAGAGGTTTTCCGAGCTCCTCCCTCAAATAACAATCGTTATTGCCACCTCATTGGAGCGCATGGTGATTCATCTTACGCCAAAGTGAGATGGGCAACAGGATGTGGGAGCGATACCTGTTTATTACTCGAATAACAACGGTTTATGTCCTTTTTTGAAGCGGTGGGCGCGGCAAAATTTTCAAATTCAACGTCACAGATCTTTGGTCAGAATAATGTGTCGCTGCCAAACGAAAAAGCATTTTGATTATCCGTTTTTACTCTTCAATTCTTCACCACTCGATTCATCTTTGCTCGAATGTTATTTTTTACCTACGAAAAAGTGGAGGAAGTGAAATTTTTTCAAAAGAAGAGTTACACTTTTTATGGAAGCCCTGTGCTGACCACGGACCTGAGTCGCTATTAGAACAAATCTTTCATGATTAAATTAGGTTTAAAGAGTCAGATGGAATTTTTTTTAGATTTTTTGAGACAGTGTTATTTTCTCCAGAGGCCCAAGAGTTTCAAAAGACGTGCCAGTCACACTGAAGAAGTACGAAATTCGACGATTCTTCAATTTTTATCAAGAGCACTACGCATGTGTCATAAAGAAATCGATAGAGTGCCATCCTGGAAACTATACAAACCATCTGAGAAACGTTTTTCCTGGGCGTGAAAGTCCCGATCTCATTCAAAGCTGTATGGTACACTAGAAGTCAAAGGTTTTGTAGGTATCCTCATATATGGAATGGTGAAAATTCAAAGTCTCGTTGATTTTGAAGGACGGTGGGGAATCAAATGAATTCCCAAAAAGTTCTATCGTGAAATTCTTGGGAATTTATTTGATTCTCCGCCGTCTTTCAAGATCGACGGGATTTCAAATTTGTATCATTTTAAAGCTCAAGGACGACAAAAACTACCAATATTCTTTCGATACACCTATATATGGGCCATTTCGGAGCATTTCGACGAATGCCTGCACCAGGGGGGTCTGGAAAAAATCCGCAAAAATTTTTTTCTGTTAGTACTGTGTTAATCTAGTACAAAAAAAATTTTTTTGGATTTTTTCGAAGGCCCCCGTGGGCCCTAGGGCCCATAAAAGGCCTATTTTTGGCCCTTTTTGCTTTCTCTAAAGAGAGAGCTTTGTTTTCGACACAGCAAATTTTTGATCAATTTTCCCATTCAACTCAATATTTTCTTCAACATAATTCATCTTATCACAAAAGTGCTTTAACCATCTTATTCCTCTCGCCAAAATCTAACGATTGTAAGTAACACTTTTCCCCTTATAATCCTCAAAAACCCCCCAGTGACTCATCTTTCCGGCCCTTTGTCTGTGTATGTGTGTGTGTGTGTGTGTATGTTGTTCTTCTTTTGCGCCACGCTTTCTCTTCTACACTCCACTCTATCGATTTTTGCTTTTCTACAAGTTAAAGAGAATCACTCAGAGACGAGACCAGTGATTTGTCTGGTCTCCTCTCCAAATCGAATCTGATTTAAACGTTTTTTGAGGTAAAATCGCTGAAATTGTGTACTTTCATACTAAAATATCTCTTTCTAACTTCACCTTACCCCAATTTTGATTACCTAGGCTATGGTTTTTTTGGCTCAATCTATCTTTTGGTTAATGCCGAAATTCTATTTGAACTCCATCAACGTAAATTTTTATAAAAAAACCAAAATTTCCAACAAAAACAGCAATTTGAGCATGTTTAGACCTATTCTATCGAAATTCTGTTTTAACCAAATCACACGCTTTGCTAAAAAAACCTCAGTTTAGGTAGCCCAAAACCCCATAACTATCTTCCTCAAAAAAATAATTCGAAATATACAAAAATATTTTTTTCAATATTCATACTTTCCTCATATCTCCTCCCTAAACTACTTTATTCAAATTTTGCTCAACTAAGTTGATACTTTTTCATCGTTCTAAATCGATTGATTGATACCGAATTTTCTCAAAATCCGTTTTGATACATTCAAAATCCGATTTATTCCCGAAAAATCAAAATTTTTTCAAAATACTCCATTTTTATAATCCTTACACCAACTATATTAAAATTTCCCCTCAACCATACTACATATATTCCATGGAAAACCCTAGTTTAGGTCATCTGAATTCCCCTAAAAGGCAATCTCCTTATAATTACTCAAAATATTAGAAGGAAATCGCATCTAAAATTCATTTCCCGCTATTACCCACCCCCTAAACTAATATATACAAATTTTACTGAACTAAGTTTATACTTTTTCATCGTTCTAAATCGATTAGTTGATACCGAATTCCTCAAAATCCTTTTAAATACATTCAAAATCCAATTTATTCCCGAAAAATCCAAATTTTTTTTAAAAAACTCCATCTTTATGATCTTTTCACCAACTATATGAAAATTTTCCCTCAACCAGACTACATATCTTCCATGAAAAACCCCAGTTTAGGTCATCTTAATTCCCCTAAAAGTGAATCTCGTAATAATAACCCAAAATATTAGGAGAAAATTGCAGCTAAAATTCATTTTATCCTCATATCTCACTCTACAACTAATCTATCCACCTTTTGATGGACTAGAGAGATACTTTTCCCTCATTCTACATCGATTGGTTGGATCCAATCATTGGATTGTGAGTGTGATATGAAATGCAATTAAATTAGATTAAAAAATAAAACTATTCTATAGGAATCCCAATCATCATTTTGGAATTTGATCAGTTTTACCAAATTTCTCATTATTTCAGTGAACCTCTTGAACTATTCCGCTAAGAGAAAGCATTCTGCTAATCTCATTTAGCAGCGTGTTTAGCCTATCTTGGGAAAATTATAGCTCCGACCTGGTTCAGTTTTTTTCAACGTACTTGGGCGCATTTTTTCGTCTACTTTCAAGGAAGAAATTGTCCGACACCAAAAATTCAGCCTAGCAACTTCTGCAAGCTATTTACTAAAGGCGGATTTTAGCGATTTTTAGGCCTTCTTCCAAGTGATCTAGCTCCTACTAGACATGTAATAATCGACTTCTGCAGGTGGTCATTTTGAAGGTCTTGAAAAAACCTACAATTTGACCATCTGCAGAAGTCGATTATCGTGCTTTTTATAGGAGCTATAGCCGATACAAGTTGAGCAGTTTTGTAAAAACGCCAGACTTTGAGCTCAATTTAAAACAATCACTTTTTTTTCGAGGTCTAACCTATGAGAAAATGTCCTTAAAGCCTCAACTATCAACCCCAAGAATAATCTGAGTGGGATATTCAATTCTCGATTTTATTCAGCCAATTTAAAACACCCTCTTTGAACTTTTAGCTTAAAATGCCAACACAGGCATGGCCCGCATATGCTTTCATCTGAGTTGTTGTGCACCAATCTGGCTGGAATTACTCCCCAAAGTACCCCCAAATATGTGTAAGAACTTCCGGAGGCGAGCCTTAAGCCAGAAGCGAGCTGGAGATTCAACCCATCAGGTCCGAGATGGGCATTATTTCGTCTATTTTGGGGCAGGCGAGCGAGGTCTCGATTCCTCGTATTCTTGCCCACAAACGAGACAAGTGACTAGAGCAGGGATACAAACATGTTTTTCCGACTCAAAATGACCGTCTAAAGATAATTCCGGGGTCAATTCGTGCCTAGGATATCATCCAATCCTCAAACGGCGTTAAACTCCGTAATAACAGGTTTTGCGCCTCTACTGCTAAATGACGATGATTTAGGGGTAAATTGACCCCGGCATCGTGTTGAGATGGTCATTTTGAGTCGGGAAAACATGTTTGAATCCCCATACTAGCCACTCGTCTCGTTTGTGAGCAGAAACACGGGGAATCGAGCCCGCGCTCGCCTGCCCGAAATTAGACGAAATAATGCCCATTTTGGACCTGATGGATTGAACCTCCAGCTCGCTTCTGGCTTGAGGCTCGCCTCCGGAAGTTCTTACACATATTTGGGGATACTTTGGGGAGTAATTTCACCCAGATTGCTGCACAACAAGTCAGATGAAAGCATATGCGAGCCATGCCTGTGTTGGCATTTTAAGCAAAAAGTCAAAAGAGGGTGTTTTAAATTGGCTGAATAGAATCGAGAATTGAATATCCCACTCAGATTATTTTTGGAGTAGATAGTTGGGGCATTCAAGAACATTTTCTCATAGGTTAGACCTCGAAAAAAAAAAATGATTTTTTTAAATTGAGCTCAGAGTTTGGCGTATTTACAAAACTGCTCAACTTGTATCGGCTATAGCTCCTATAAAAAGTACGATAATCGACTTCTGCAGGTAGTCAGAATGTAGGTTTTTCCAAGACCTTCAAAATTACTACCTGCAGGAGTCGATTATCACATGTCTAGTAGGAGCTAGATCACTTGGAAGAAGGCCTAAAAATCGCTAAAATCTGCCTTTAGTAAATAGCTTGCAGAAGTTGCTAGGCTGAATTTTTGGTCTCGGACAATTTATTTCTTGAAAGTACTGGTCTTGACGAAAAAATGCGCCCAAGTACGTTGAAAAAAATTGAACCAGGTCGGAGCTATGATTTCCTAAGATAGGCTAAAAAGGGGCAAAAAATAAGCCTTTTATGGGCCCTAGGGCCCACGGGGGCCTTCGAAAAAATCCAAAAAAAATTTTTTTGTACTGAATTAATATAGTACTAACAGAAAAAAATTTTTGCAGATTTTTTCCAGACCCCCCTGGTGTGGGCATTCGTCGAAATGCTCCGAAATGGCCCATGTACATCATGAGTCGGTTCATACCCTATTGAAGGAAATCATGTAATGCGCATGACATAAAATCGTGATGTCACGTTTTCTAAGAATCATGAGTAAAAAACTTGTCAATTCACATGACATCATGAAACCTTGTCATGAACATTTGTCATGAATTCTCGTCACGATTTTCCGGATTTTCTGTGGCCTGGGTCATGTCATGGGACTTTGTCATGGACTTTTGTCATAGATTTACACATTTTTTACATGCTTTGAGCCATGACATGGGACCTTGTCACAAACTTTTGTCATGAATTAACCAGCTCTTTACATACTTTGAGGCATGTCATGTGACCTTGTCATGAACCTTCGTCACGAATTTACAAATTTTTCAAAATTTGTGTCTAGATCGTAACTAAAAAAGCCAGTTGTATGGAGAAAAAGTTTATTAATAAGGGTCGACCAAAAAAAATAACAAAAAAATCATTCCTGACAATTATATTTATTTTAGGGAATTTCGGCCGAGACCGGGGCGCAAACCTTCGCATCGCCAAGCGCCTCAGTTTCAAAGTCCGACACCTCACCTCGGGGCCAGCAAGGAAGATTGAGAGATTGATTGATTGGTTGATTGATGCCCGTTTATTTGTCCGAAGACAAAAAAGAAAAATAATCAGTTACATATGGTAATATATATCACAGATCAATAGTGCGCATTAATAAAAATAATGAAGTCATTTGGTCAAGCACAAATCTTAAGTATATCACAATTTGTGACTAGTCGGGTAGCACTCAGAAGATTCACAAACTCCATAGAATAATATAAGAATACGAATAGAATGGTAGGGCTCACAGTCATATTACAGAGAAGTTCAGTCGATTGACGAAAGGTCACACGTATACTTATAATTATATTCTAGATGAACGAATCAAGCAAAAAGTCAGCCCAAGCCTTTCAAAGTTTAGAGATTGAAGTAATGCTTCTTCTCCACATCAATCCTCTGGGGAGACTGTGTGAGCAAAAAATCCTTCATAGCCTCTTTAAATAATGACATTTTCCCCAGCTGCCGAAAGCCCGGAGGGAGAAAGTTCCACAAATGAGCACATTGAACCTGGAAAGATCTTCTTCCATATTCAAGTCTCATATTGGGAACTTTGAGTACCCGCTCTTCTGCATCACCGCGTGCGGGGCGTTCAGATTGGTAACTGGTGAACATCGCAGCTAGGTAGCCAGGCTCTCCTAAACGCATGATCTTGTGCATTAACAGAGCTGCGAAGTACATTCTCCGCGAATCAGTACGTAACCAACCCAAACTCTCCCTAAACGGGGTGATGTGCTCGTCTCTCCTAAGATCAAAAATATACCTCACACATGAATTGCTTAGTCGTTGTATCCGTTGCCGCTGTTCGTCCGTGGCGTCGAGGTACACGACCGTGCAATAGTCTATATGCGGTTGAACCAGGGACTCAACTAGGCGAACTCGGAGAGGTCCGGTGATACATGCCGTAAAAAACCGCAATCCATATACGGCTCTATTGACTTTCTTAGTTACTTGGTCGATGTGCGGTTTCCACGTCAGTTCACTGACAAGTGTAACACCAAGGCTCACGACCGTATCACTGAACGGGATGAACTTTGCTTCCTGTATCTCAACCCCTGACAAGTCCATTCTCTTCAGATCTTTGATATTCCTCTCAGAACTGAAGTAGATTGCCTTGGTCTTGCCAGCGTTGAGACACAGGCCGGAACTTCTGGCCCACTCAGCCAGAAGTCGTCCTATTTCTCCCAGTTGAGCAATGCCCTCTCTGATCTTAGATTTCTCGACTTGGAGATAAATTTGTAGGTCATCCGCATAAAAAAGATGATGTACTGACTTCCCGTCAAGCAAACCAGGTAAATCGTTGACATATAAACTGAAGAGTAAAGGCCCAAGAACGGAACCCTGTGGAACACCCAGATTGGTTTTGAGCCAATCAGAACTGCCAGATTCTGAAGTAACTTTTTGGGTGCGGCCTTGTAAGTATGATTTTATCCACAGGAGTACCGATCTCGAGAAGCCTAGATTTCGAAGTTTGCTCAACAGCTTTGATGGTGATATTGTGTCAAAGGCCTTACTGAAGTCAAAAAGTAGGAGCAAGGTGATCTTTTTCTTGTCAATACCTACTCGGATGTCATCGGTCAACTTTAGTAAAGCTGTCTGGGTGCTATGATGTTGTCTGAAACCAGTCTGGAAGCGATCTAATAATTTCTCAGACTTCAAAAACTCCGTGATTTGGTCGTGTGCGATTTTTTCCAAAACTTTGGCAAGGAAGCAAAGCAGGGCTATAGGACGGAAGTCCGAGACCGTTGATGGAGCGGTGGTTTTTTTTAATGCAATTAGCTGTGCCTGCTTCCAAGCCTCAGGAAATTCACTATGAGCAAAAGAGGAGTTAAAAATATGTACAATAAGATCACCAATAGCCGGAAGAGCCTTCGCGATCACGCTTTGGGGTATCCCGTCCGCCCCACGGGCCTGTGAAGAGAAATGTTTAATAGCAAGGACTACATCACTGTAATTTGTGGGCTTGAACTTAAAACCCTCCTCTGAGGCCGAATTTATATCGTCCATTGCTTCGTCTATATTTTCGTGGGGCGAAACGGAAACTCCCGCAAAGTGAGCGTTCAACTCATCCGGTGTGAAACCATGAAGTTCCTCCTCTTTGCTTTTAGGCAGGAGGCCGAGGTTGCGCATTTCCTTCCAAATGTTCTTATGTTGATCAAGAGCGTCTGAGAGTTGGTTTTGAAGGAAGGAGTTACGCTCTTGTTCCATGCGCAGGTCGACCTCTTCGCTTAGCCGGAAGCACTCACTTTGAAGCTCAGGACACTTTCGCTGGTTGCGTTGATTCCGCTCCCAGCGCCTGCGCGTTGCATCTCGCTTATTCATGAGTACCTTCAACTCAGGACCAATCCAAGGAGCATCATTTTTTCGCGGGTTGATAGTTTTTTCCGGCGCTAATTCATCTATAACAGTCTTCAAGTTCTCATGTAAGCAGTGAATTGCGTCTTCCAAACTGATTTCAGCATTATCAAGAGCTGTCCAGTCGCAGCGAAGCAGACGGTCATTCAGCATCTCCGGAGTGATGTTACGAAAATCCCTATAAGTGAAGGTATTTTTTGGCGGAGTGGGAGTAAAGACGTTGATGGTGACGTCTATGACCGAGTGCCTGACGAAACTGGGCAGGAGTCTGTTTTGAAAGTCAGTAATGATGTCATTGTCATCTACGTAAATATGATCAATCCATGTGTGCGATACATTTGGGGTGTGTTGGTGAGTCGAGCCATGCTGCACTATCTGCAAGGCAAGTTCTTCTGTCAGTGCAGTCAGAGTTTTGGTGTCAGGGTGAGCAGCGTCCAACATGTCTGCATTCAGATCTCCCATTATAATTTTATGGCTGTAATCACCACACAGTCGGCGTGATGAGCCAAATAACCCATCGTCCTTCTGCATGGCGATTTTCGGAGGCCTGTAGATCACTCCGACTAATATTGGAGGGGGATTGCCCTGCTGCACGCTACAGAAAAGAAATTCAGGCACACCAGGTTTCCCCGGACCAAAAGTGTTTGATGAAACAAGTTTCTCTACTTTGAAATCATTGCGTACATACAAGGCAATCCCACCGCCCTCTCTGTTTCGATCTTGTCTCAACAATGAAAAGCCCGGGATCTGAACGAGACTGTCATCCACATGCTCATCTAGCTTTGACTCAGCCACTCCAAAAAGATGGTAGGAGGGATCGTTAGCGACGAGCAAGCGCAGATGCTCAATCTTATCTGTTAAGGAGTTAAGGTTGATGAACCCCGCTTTCAAGAAACCACCACTCCCTCGTCGCTCCTCAGCAGCTATATTCAGTCAAGGAGTTCTCTTTGGATCTGCTGCCGAAATACCACTCTGCTCCGGAGAGGAGGCGCATCCCTGGGTGTTATTTGAGGACGCACTAGTGGGTTTTCGAACACTTTGACAGGCCGTTTGAATGACCTGCAGATCCGCGAGAGATTCAAACGTATGTGCTCGCTCACCATTTTTTCGCCTAACCCAAAAACGTCCGCCGCTGTGCCAGACGTATTTCAAGCCCAACCCGCGTGCAATGGACCTCAAGCGTATATATTCTTTGTATTTTTCACGGGGGAGCATTTCGTTTACACAGATCTTACGATCTGGCACATGAGCTTTGGTATCGGGGTCAAGCAATCCGGCTGGATGTTATTCGCCGTGAAATAATTATGGGTGATTGAGCGTTTGGCCCGAACCACCTCCTCAACTAAACGACTGCTGGAGAGTTGGACCACGCATGATGGAGGTGTGCGTGAATCGGCAGCAGAGGGATTTGAAGATGAATCGGATTTACTATTCGGTGTCCCTCCAGACACACGCGCTGGTGGCAGAACAGAAACATCAGCAATGTCTTCTCTCTCCAGACGTGGAAAGATGGTCTTGAGCACTGCGAAAGAGATATTACGTATCACTGTCGGCAGGGCCACAGAGTCTTTTGTTAAAGCACCATTAATTATTAGTTTACAGGGCTCAAGACCATCACTGATAGGTCCCTGCCCCTGCCTCCCACCCTGTGATTGGTGGGATATATCTATTGTGGGTGGAATTATCGAACGAGAGGATTGATGTGTCGATTCGGCATTACTATTCTCATCAACAATAATTCTATTGTTTCGCAGACTACTCTGGCTACCTGTTAATAAATCGGTCAGACTGGAAATCTGGCCTTTCATAATGGAATTTTGCTCCAGAAGAAGCTGACGATCTGAGCATAGCTCCTCCAGCCTGGAGTTCTGCCTCTCAATAAGGTGCTCGAGAGATGACATGCGTACCAACAGTCGGTCATTCACCTCGTTCACTGTTGGGGTGGGAGGTGGAGACATAAAGGCATTACCATGTCGGCTCACGAGAGTTCTTATCTCGTCAAGCTGATTCTGGAGCATTTCGTACTGTCGGTAAAAAAGGTCCAGAGTAGTCTGCGCTATCAGCACCCACTTGGTGTCAGAAGAAGTTGACTGCGTCGATGTTGATGACGTTGTTCCTGCTGCTGAGTTGGTGATGTTGCTCTGCAACGTCTCAGCTCTTTGCTCTGATGGTGGCGAGAGCGATGACTGAGAGGCAGAGTTGGTCCGCATATCATCATGCCCATTTTGAGTTTTCGCGGGCTCTAGTGTGCTCGACTAGCGAGTGGGGACGCTGCGAGACTCATTCGAAGCAGCAGTTGGCAGTCTATGCCCCGCAAGCGTGAGCTGTGGGCTCTTAGGTGGAAGGGAGCCACTGTTGGTGGGGAGCTTTGCGCTGCGGCCGATGGTGGTGGTCAGCGATGCGGTGGGAGACTTCACTGACGACTTGCGTGAGCTTAGCTGTGTGTGTGTGGCAAGCTGACTACTCACACGACTTCGTGAGCTTGCATCTTCCTTCTCTCTCTCTCTCTCTCTGGATGGCTGAATGCTCGAGCGGGTGGTCAGAGTCGTCTGCTTGGACGCACTCGAGGATGATTTTACACATGGAGTTTCGCTTACCTGCAGGCACCGCTCGCATGTCGCTGCACCTCGTGATGTCTTTGAGCATTTGACATGAGCTGATTTTCTGCAGGTACCGCATTCTCTGCTCCCTGATCTTAAAATGCCATTGCAGACGCAGCAGGTGTTACCGCTCATCGTGCGGGGTGGCGTAGCAGACAGCAGGTAAGCAAAGCAGATGACCTCCGAGCGTGCGCACAAGACTCACTTTGAGCGCTAAGCACTCCTGATCCGATGTTGGGATTGCGGATGCAGAATTGGAATTATTCCTCCCAGGCTCGTGCAGGAGCCATGCAGTGATGCTCCAGAGGTTTGAGCCTGCAGGAGGAAACCCAATCTCCAAGAAAGTGCCACTCGGGCCAGAGAGGAGTAGTTAGAGGCATACTTGGAGTGCGGGTCGCTATAACTATATATTATATACGGTGAGAGATTCGTTGCTCATACATACACTCATACATTCATCATATATGATAGCGATGATGATTGCCGCTCCAAACGGCGCTTACTATGTATAATATAGATATTATAGCGACCCGCACTCTAAGTATGCCTTTAAGGAGGTTCAGCTGGTAGAGAATTAACAGAGAGATTTTGATGGAATCCAAATGACTCCTTTATGATGCTGTTGTGAGACTTATACTGAATTTTTGAGACATGGGGTTACCTGTGAGCCGGGAAATCAACGTTCGATTTTTCCCGAATTTAACACGGCGTCTTATGGGAAAGGCGTGCTCTCTGAGCTTGCTTCATCATTTTTGGGTTGACTTAACGGAGAGTTTTTGATGAGAGATCAACAAGTGATAGATAAAACACAAAGGAAACACTCAAGCAAACAAAAAGTTGAGTTGGTTTCTTGTGAGTGTTGGAATATTGTAAAATTTACGACAAATTCTAGTGTCGACTGGCACGTGTCAATAGCACGCTATAGCAATACACGGCGGACGTGGAACATAGAGACGGACCGCTAACGGCTTGCGGACATTGATAGCGCAGAGAGACTCGTCTGTTGTCGTCTCGGGCGGACTATGGCAGCTGAACCTCCTTAACTACTCCTCTCCCAATCTTCCTCGCTGGCCCCAAGGTAAGGTGTCGGACTTTGAATCTAAGGTACTTGGCGGTACGTAGGTTCGCGCCCTGATCTCGGCCAAAATTTCCTAAAATAAATATAGTTGTCAGGAATGATTTTTTTGTCTTTTTTGGTCGACCCTGATTAATAAACTTTTTTTCCATACAACTGGCTTTTTAGTTGCGATTTAGACAAAAATTTTGAAAAATTTGTAAATTCATGACAAAGGATCATGACAAGGTCACATGACATGCCTCAAAGTATGTAAACAACTGGTGAATTCATGACAAAAGTTCGTGACAAGGTCCCATGACATGGCTTAAAGCATTTGAAAAATGTATAAATCTATGACAAAAGTTCATCACGAAGTCCCATACAACTGCCCATGACATGACCCAGGCCGCGGAAAATCCGGAAAATCGTGACGAGAATTCATGACAAAACTTCATGACAAATGTTCATGACAAGGTTTCATGATGTCATGTTACTCCTCCTAATTCATGTCACGAATTGACAAGTTTATTACTCATGATTTTCAGAAAACGTGACGTCACGATTTTATGTCATGCGCATTACATGGTTTTTTTCAATAGGGTAATGCTTGGTTTTCAACATTTTCAACATTTTTTTCTTCATTCAAGACGGCTCTTACTTTTGAAGACCACGGGCTATTTGTACATATTTCGATATTATATTCAAATTGATTAACTAATCAATTTTACTATTAGATCCTCCTTCATGAAATTAGATTGGATTTATTTAACTCATATCACTTTGAAAATAATGTAACCCATAATTCTTTGATTAAAACTAAATATCATCTGAAATAAAATTCTAAATTATAAATTTTCAAGAAATTTGTTTTTCAAAACATCACTTTATAACGAACGTACACTTGGCGACAAGGAGTACTTTCCGAATGTGAGGGAATACTCGCATCCCTGTCGCTCACTTGCGAGTTGGACCAGAGCCGCAGATGTCGCCACTTTCGATGATTTGAAAAAGGTTAAATTGTTTGTTTATGTTTATGGAGAGGGTAGGATAAGGTAGAAAATGATGTTGCTTTCAGGAAGAGATTTGTTTGTGGAACAGTTTTATTCAGAACGGATATGGAGATATTCCGCAAAGAATATGCAAGTGGTCCTTTTTTGGCATGATCAAATTTCTGTGATTTTTCGGCGTTAAATTTCCTAAGTTATGTCTCAACGAGATTTCAGGTATTTGAATTCAGATCGAACGATAAATCTCAAACTAGTGAATGAGCCATAAACTCAAATAAATTTCGTGAGACTCTTTTGACTTTAATAATGGATTTCTCGTATACCACATAATAATTTCGGAGAGAATTCCTTTTCACAGAAATTTGTGAAAAACGACGAGCTCCCATCCGTTTCAAATGAAATAGATCAGATAGCTCAGAAATGGGTGGATCAGATATTTTACATAAAATGGATCAGGTTTAATTGGAATGGATCGGAGCGGGATAACAAAACTACGATATCTGTTTCTCTTCACTAAGGAATCGATCATAAGTCATGACCGTCTATTCCCAAATCCCAAGCCCTTCCGAGGGCCTGTAACTTGAATACAACTTGAAGATCCAACTCCATATAAACATCCTCGCTGGTCTAGACGATTGAGAGCTAGCTTTCTGTTTTGGTGTCCCGGGTTCGATCCCCACTGACATCTTTTTCAGGAATCCATCCCACGCGGGTTCTTTGCTTTTGTTTTTTCGAGGAGGAAGGCTTGTATTGAGCGGGTTTGATTTTTTCAACTATTTTCAATCGGCCTAAAATTTCCTCCAACTATATGTTTCTCAATTTCATGATATTCCGACCATCTCATTCCCCTTAGCAAAAATTTCTGGTTAAAGGTAACATTTCGCCCCTGAATAACATCGTAAAGTAGTGAGCTGCTCATCGTCCCTACGATAATTTTTATGCAAATGCTTCATTGTTAGGGTATGGAAATTTGTCGGGAAATGATTGCAATAACTATCTTCTTGAAAATCTGGATTATGATGAAGATGAATATTACACCAATTACATTGTCATATTTGACAAATGTCAATAAAAGTTCGCCTCAACAAATCAAAATAGCATTCGACAAATACCCTCGTTTCTAGATCATCCGGAGTTCCTTTCAAAAACTTCGCAGAAAGGGATTTTAAAGTGAATCAAAAATGCATTCTGTCCAATATCCATCACTTTAGATATAAAATATCCAATATTTATCTATCCAACAAATATCCTATATATAAATATATCCAATATTTGTCTTTCGACATAACTAGCTAATCGATTCAGAATGCCGAAAAAGTGTGTCTCATGGTCATTGAAAGTGAGATTAATGAGTTGTGGAGGAAGATACGAAGGAAAAATGAATATTCTTCAAATAATGTATCGTATATTTTGAATGATTCTTTAGAAGAAGTATGCCGGAGAGATTTGGGCCATCCAAAGGCAGTTTGTTTGCACAATATCTATCGTTTGATTGAGATGTAATTTTGATACAGTCGGTTTAAAGATGATTAAACAGGAGTTTGTGGCGAAAATCTCCTTTTATCGAAAAAAAACTTCACTTAAATAATGTTTTACGGATTTCAACAAATTTCCGTATCAACCGATTGATTCAGAATCGAGAAAAAGTTTGCCTTTAGTTCATTAAGATGGAGAAAAATCGGTAATCGAGGAAGTTACGAGGAAAAATATGAATATTAATAAAAATGTTCTATTCATGGTAGAGTCACTCGCTTCAATTGACATTTTGCGTAATAATAGCAGCTGATTTGCGAGTCAAATTACTGTTTAAACAGTAATTTGACTCGCAAATCAGCTGCTATTATTACGCAAAAAAAATGTTCTATTATTTTTCGAGTTATTCTCCTGAAGAAGCTGTTTAGAGAGATTTGAGCCATTAAGGGGAGAACCCACCCTGATTTTGAAGTCTGGCCTGGAAAATAATTGAGGGCTGGAGATCTGGATTTATATGTATTTTTTCGATTGAAAACGATGGAGTGGTCAGTTCTTCAAAAAAAAATTTTTTCGACCATTTTTGTCCACTGGCTTGCGCTCCCTTCGTCGGATCGCCAAACCCATATATACAACGTTTTGTTCAAAACCGTAAAAACTACCCCCAGAAAAATTTTCAGACGGATCCATCAAAATCTGTGCAACTTTTTTTCGGGTCAACAAATCTGAATTTTCTTGCTATTTTAGGCATTTTGCCTCAGAAGTCGGAAAATATCGATAATTTACAAAAATCACTACTTTCTTTTTCAGATTATAAAATTACATGGGATGAGTGAACAAAATACTTCAAGAATCAAGAAAAAATATCATCAGAAATTTATATAATTATATATGTCTAATTTTTCAAATAAAAATTCTCGACTTCTGATATTTTTTGTTCACTGATCCGATGTAATTTTTCAATCTGAACAAGAAAGTATTGTTGTGATTTTCCGAAATTATTTATATTTTCCGAGTTTTGAGGCATTTCAGCAAGAAAATTCAGATTTTTGACCCGAAAAATGTATCTAGCCGCACAGAATTCAATGGATCGGTCTGTAAATTTTTTGGGGGGTACTTTTCATGGTTTTGAGCAAAATGTCGTATGGGTTTGGCGATCGTGCCAAGGGGGCGCGAACCAGTCGCCAAAAATGGTCGAGAATTTTTTTTTCTTTTAAACTAACTACGCCATCGTCTTAGATTGAAATAAAAATACATATGGATCCAGATCTTCAGCCCTCCATGATTATTCAGGCCAGACTTCAAAATTAGGGTAAGACCTCCCCTTAAGACTGAGGTTTTTTTAATGATATCCATCGTTTAGTTGAGACGGAGTTCTGATGCAGTAGGTTTGAAAATGATTTCTGGAGTTTTCGGGGGAAAATTTGATTTTTTGGAAAATTCCAGTCCCCGAAGATTGAAGAAAATTTAAATTTTTACGAGTCGATAGAATTAGCCGAACAAAACATAATCTGGGTAACCCAATTTTTGGCTAGACTGTGTTCAAAAAAGACATTCGTGTACTAAGAGACGAAATTTTAGCAACTTCACTCTGAAATCCCACGAATCAGATTTGACTGGGAGCTGAGAGCTGCCAAATCACTGGGCTCTCAGAAAATTGATTCCCCACAACTTGTAGAAAGCCAAAAATTTGATCAGGTGAACGGTAAAAGATGAAGCATGTTCGGTATAAAACAACACACACACACAAACACGGATGAAGGGGTGCAAAGATGAGTTTCTCACAGACTGGAAAAGCTACGAGGAGGAGAAATGTTACTACATCTGATAGATTTTTGCGAGAGGAAGAGAATGGTCTAGGACTTTTATAGATTAACGGAATTTTGTGTTGAGGATGATATTGGATTTAGTGGAAAATCTGATTGAATTTTCGTTTGGGTGAAAACAAAGCTCTCTCTTCAAAGAAAGCAAAATCAAACACGTTCAATACAACCCTTCCTCCTCGAAAAGACGAAACAAAAAAAGCCGCATGGGATGGAAGCCTGAAAAAAGTTGTCAGTGGGGATCGAATCCGGGACATCAAAACAGAAAGCCAGCTCTCAATCGTCTAGACCAGCGAGGATGCTTATATGGAGTTGGATCTTCAAGTTGTATTCAAGTTACAGGCCCTCGGAAGGGCTTGGGATTTGGGAATAGACGGTCATGACTTATGATTGATTCCTCGTCGATTTTAATGTATAGTGGAGAGAAACAGATATCGTATTCTTGTTATCCCGCTCTGATCCATTCCAATTAAACCTGATCAGATATTTTATTTAGAATATCTGATCCACCCATTTCTGAGCTATCTGATCTATTTTATTTGAAATGGATGGGAGCTCGTCGTTTTTCACAAATTTCTGTGAAAAGGAATTCTCTCTGAAATTATTATGTGGTATACAAGAAATCCATTATTAAAGTCAAAAGAGTCTCACGAAATTTATTTGAGTTTATGGCTCATTCACCAGTTTGAGATTTATCGTTCGATCTGAATTCAAATACCTGAAATCTGGTTGGGACATAACTTAGGAAATTTAACGCCGAAAAATCACAGAAATTTGATCATGCCAAGAAAGGACCACTAAACTTGCATATTCTATGCGGAATATCTCCATATCCGTTCTGAAAAAAGCTGTTCCACAAACAAATCTCTTCCTGAAAACATCATTTTCTACCTTATCCTTCCCTCTCGATAAACATAAACAAACAATTTAACCTTTTGCAAATTATCGGAAGTGGCGACATCTGCGGCTCTAGTCCAACTCGCAAGTGAGCGACAGGGATGCAAGTATTCTCTCACAATTCGGAAAGTAATCGTTGTCGCCAAGTGTACATATAGAATGTTCCCGATTGAATCTCAAGTATGAACTGACTATTCTGAAAACATGATGAATTTGACGAAAATTATGTAAATATTGTGAAACTTATTGTAAATTTGTTATTAATTCATGATTGAATTATTTATTGAAGGAATCTCATGATATTTCTATAATACTGTTGAAATATTGTTGTGAAAATTGGATACCCAATAAGTAACTTTTTAAAATCATCAAAATAGAGGAATGCCCCTATGTTTGTGCAATTTGAACACCGTGTCATAAGTTGAATTCTCATAAAAAGTGCAACAAGAGGTCGCGCCTTTTTCAGCCGCGTGTACGCGATTTTTGAAATCGTGGGGTCGCATTGCGTTCATCACCGATTTCGATCGATAATAGTGGAGACCGCATCATGGAATGCGCAGAGGCAGACCATGAGCGCATGGCTACACATGACCATTCTACCATCTTTAACTTTGGGTTCTTATGACAAGGAATTCGTTGTTCTTTCTTCGTTGTAAAATCTGAGGATCGGCTCACTTACGATTCAACTCGCTTCCGCACTAGACGTATCCAATCATTCCAATCCAAAATCTGATTTTATTTGGTTCTGATTAATTTTGAAGTTAATAAAGCTTTCTAGTTCCTCTTTCAAATTTTGGGTCAAGATTTCTTTCGAGTGCATGAAGATAAGTCTGGCAAAGATTTTGCGGGGATCCTGCCGGGATCGCCTAGATTAGTCTGGCGGGCATTTTGGCGATCCTGCCAGGATAGTACCTCAAGAAAGGGTGGGCGAGAAGAAGATCTCTTCCAAGACGAGCAGCCCCTGGACGGCGCGACAGGGCAGCTCCCGATTCTGCGGTGGCAGAAATTCAAGGTGAGCGCAGTGAGCGCTACGTGCATCAGTAGGGGCCCGGCAACGAAGCAGCCCAATCAATTCCTTGAGCACGTCAACGAGTGCGAGAACAGAGCCCTTTCGCTGCTGTGATTGCGGAAACAGCGCCAAGAGCAGTTCAAGGACAGCGGCGTCGAGCTGCGACGCCTACAGTTTTTTGAGGTAATAAAAATCAATGTCACCCTAACCTTGCAGACGACGACGAGCTCGCGTCGCCTCCAGCACCAGCGGCTCAAGGACGACCCCGAGCGCGGCAACCTAACCTCGGGGACGACGACGAGCTTGCGCCGCCACCTGCACCAGCGGCTCGAGGACGCCCACGAGCGCGGCAGCCGAACCTCATCGAGGACGATGAGCCTGCGCCACCACCACCCCCCAGTACGAGGTCGCGCACGCCAAGCATCAGCGAACGTCGTCGAGGACATCGAGCATCATGCGCCGCCGTCGCCTCCGCCCGTTGCTCGGGTCAGAGCCCGCAACCGAGAGCACAGCCCGGTTGAGTATTACCAGCGGACGCCCACACGGTCACCGGCACGACGAGACCATCACCAACGATGTCGGCGTCCAGAGCGTAGTAACCAGCAAGCCCATTCCCCGGTGGCCGGGGCCGCCTTCATCATCAACATCACTACGACGTCGGGGTTGGAGCGCAACGTGCTCGCTCTCCTCGAATCAACCAGCGACAAAGATCACGCAGCCCTGTTCGGAGGAAAGGACACGCGACACCGCCATCACCTGTCACCCGAGACCAATAGCAGCCGCGGTTGCGCAGCCCCGTTGGAAACAACAGATGTGCAGTAGATGGACTCATTCTATTTACTTGTATTGACAGGAGCCAGACGTTATGTCTGTGCTCTATTACAAGATCGTTCAAAAATATCATGACAATCTAAAGAATAACAAACCTGAAGCCTGATGAGGTCCACAAAACCTAGTGGACGAAACGTTGCAATAAAATTCCCATCATGGAATTTTGGGAATATATTTAGTTCTCCACCGTCCTTCAAGATCGACGAAACCAAATATTCAACTCGTATAGTAACCATCAAGGACGAAAAAATCTACCAAAATCACTTATGATATCTTTCATTACCGTCACAGTGTGTCACTTCTGAAATTTCTCAATAGGTGGAAATGTTTCAAACATCAGAGTTCTTCCGTACAAAACGAGCCCAGATTTATTGATTGGTCAAAATGATGCGAAGCTTACAGTAACTCGCGAAAATGTAGAATTCGATGAAAGAGATATTTTACTATCATGCTGTCTTTTGAGTTGGTCCTTGCGCGGTAAAAATTCTAATTCAGAGTCATCACAATTTCCAGGAAATATTTGCTTGAACACTTCGGCAGTCAATAAATCTAAGAGCGATAATCTAGAAGAAATGATGAAAGAGTATTTTTCCTTAAAGTCAATTGGAATGAGTGCCAAGCCAAGGACGAACACAAAAAATGCGCGTGCCCTCCAAATTCTTGAGCAAACTAGTCGTCATGTAAATGGAGCATGGGAAGTAGTTCTTTTGTGGAAAGAATATGAAGTTTATATTCCGAACAGTCGACCATTTGCTTTGCGCAGGCTTCTTACACTAGAAAAAAAACTTGATAAAGATCCACTTTATACCGAAATATACTATAAAGAGATGGGTCGCCTTTTTGAACAGAAATTTGCTCAAACTGTACATAGAGAACCAGAAGGTCGAATTTAGTATTTATCCCACTTTGGTGTTGAAAATGTCAATAAGCCTCGCAAGCTACGATTACTGTTCAATGCTGCATGAGAAATTGATGGCGTGGGTTACAATTCACTTTTGTTACAAGGGCCTGACTTACTTGAATCTTTGAAAGGAGTCCATGAGATTTCGTCAACGTCGAGTCGCGATCATGAGAGACTTGGAAGATACGTTTTTGAAAGTCCTAGTCCACCTTGAAGACTTAGACGCGCAGAGATTCTTGTGGGGAGAAAGATACCGTTCGCGTGAACCATCTGAATGTGTCATGAATCGACTATGGTTTGGCTCAACATCCTCTCCGTGTACGGCATTGTACATATAAAATCGTAACGCACGAGAGTTCATTGAGAAATTTCCGGAAGCGGCAAAAAGTTCACAGCGAAATACTTATGGGACAGTCCACGCTATCCCGGACAATCCTCCCGCGCGGCGCGTATTCGGGTGCTACCGGCCTTTTTCAAACTTATAATAAAGGCATCTTAGACTACTCAAAAAAATTATTTCAAGGCGTATTGTGGAAGATTGTTTGCGCTCTTTCCATTGCCACAATCAGATTCGACAAAAACGACATAGAACCATTCGAAAAGTTAATCCAAAGTTCAGCCTCCATTTGCTAAAAAAACCCATCTTCGAAATTGTTGAAGAAACTTTAAATGGCTCTTGTACAAGTACACTACAAAATAAGATGGCTTCTACAGTGGGTACCTGATCATTTTGTCTTGCACAAATATTTTAAAAAGAAAAGTCACGCACGCGCGGGCTGGTTTAAGCTCCAGTGGCTGCTACAAGCGCCTGGGCAATCCTATGCCTCGCGGCCAGGTTGTCCTTCCACGTAAGCACAGAATTGGATGCATCGGACAAATTCCGTGACCACAACTGATGGAATCGCGAATCTGGTAGTTTCCCTCTCTCTTTACACCGATGCCCGATGAGGAAATGCGACTGATTTTGAAGTAGGGGGAATTCTTCACTTCAAAACCAATTGCATTTCCTCGGCAAACATCAGTGCGTTCCGGATTCATCCAAGAGATTGTCTGGGTCCTTTCATTCGACCGAGCCTTTTCGTAATTTCTTCTTTTTTATACGTTGGATCCCTGGGCGAGTTTGAGGTATCAATTTCTTACCTCTAAGAATTGATCGTCTTAAAACGAGTTTGTGTGCTCGTGATGAGTTCTTTCATTCTCAGTCAAAATGTCACGTAGTTTTGGCAAATGCTGTAACCCTTTGGATGATGCCACCGGGCATTCTAAAGCCCTTTGCAATGTTTCAGAGAGGATCTTGATTCGATTCCCTTCGTTAGATTCGGCTTCTAAAATTTGTGATAAATGTAGCAAGAGAATCGATTTGCAAGAGTCGACCGAGGCCCGCAAATACCAGGCTATCATCCAAAACATGATCGATGAATTTAGTAATGGAAAGAC
The DNA here is from genome assembly GCA_029851415.1 of Eretmocerus hayati. Lineage (NCBI taxonomy): Eukaryota > Metazoa > Arthropoda > Insecta > Hymenoptera > Aphelinidae > Eretmocerus > Eretmocerus hayati. Next base: position 50,787,240 of record CM056743.1, read on the forward strand.
TTCGAAAAGAGACAGAGATTTGATCATGAGCTTGCTTCCAAAAGATTGGAGTATTCGAAGAAGAGCTGATTTTTTTGGTGCAACAAAACATTTTGTTACTAGCACAAATAAAGCTTTTACGAAAACGACTGTCACTCGGAATCTCTCTGATGAAACCGCCAGATCGGTGGAAGAATTTTATCAAGACGATCGGAACAGTAGAATCATATCTGGTATGAAAGATGTGGTATGTTTGAAAGATAAGAATGGTCAGAAAGTTTACGCTCAAAAAAGATTGGTTTTGTCAACTTTGAGAGAACTGTACATCTCGTTTAAAGATTCGCATCCTGAAATCAAAATTGGTTTCAGCAAGTTTGCTCAGTTTCGTCCCAAACACTGCGTGTGGGCTGGATCCAGTGGAACGCACACCGTATGCATGTGCATTTATCATCAAAACGTCAAACTTATCTTGGAAGGCATGGATGTTTCGAAACTAACGTCAGAGAAGGTGAATGATTACAAAGAATGTATTTCGTTAATTGTCTGTGAAAAACTGAGCAATGAGTGCTTCCTGAGCCAATGCTTGCATTGTCCAGGTGTGGAGCCCCTGAAAAATCTCCTCCTTGAATCTTTCAATCAGAAAGAGATCGACCAAGTTCAATTCCAATTTCGGCTCTCCACTGATCGTTGCAAACTTCAAATACGCGTGACATCTGCGGAAGAATTTGTCGAGGAACTCGTTAAACTCGTTTTCGAATTAAAGACTCATGCATTTACTGCAAAACAGCAAGCATCATTCTTACAATGGCTCAAAGATAATCTCAAAGGAGGAGAATTTTTGATTCTGATGGATTTTGCAGAAACTTATGCGTTTCTCATCCAAGATGCTGTTTAATCCTTCCACTATGATAACGACTAGTGCACCATTGTCACGGTCATCATCTATTACATCAAAGATTCAAAACTACACCACAAAAGCTTGGTCTTCTTATCTGATAATTTGGTGCATGATTCAACTGCTATACATTGCGTTCACAAGATAGTTACCAATTATTTGAAGAAAAATTTTGATTTGATTATCAAAATGATGTACTTCACTGATGGTGCTGCCCAACACTTCAAAAACAGATACGATTTCCAGAATTCGATACACCATAGAGACGATTTCTCCATCATTGCTGAATGTCATTTCAATGCTACTGTTCATGGCAAGAATGTATGCGATGGTCTAGGGGCCAATCTCAAGTTCAATGCTCGGCGAGCAAGTATGCAAAGTATCTCAGGAAATCAAATCACAACACCATACGAGCTTTATGTTTGGGCAAGACAAGCAATGAAGACTATGGATGTATTTTTTGTTTCAAAGGATGAGTATCTCCAGACGAAAACTAGTTTTCTGGAAGGTACTTGAATGCAAAGACCGTCCCTGGTATGCAATCATACCACTCAGTGAAGGTTATACAAGATACAAAGCAGCTGCAATTAGCACGCTACTCTGCTTCACTTGAAGTAAACCTTTTCCCCAAATCACAGGTCAAGAGGAAGAGGACCGAGAACATCCTGCAGAAAGTCTCCACACTCGTCAAGGAAAACCGTCCCCGGCTGAAGAAATCCAAGGCACGGTGAACTCGAGACAATCTCTAAGGTTTTCATGAAGTATCGCACAAAAGGCCCTTTTCAGGGCCATCAAATATTTAACGTAGAACTGAAAACTATTTTCGTTCCCCAAAGATAATGTAATACGATTATACAAAATGGCAAGGTCGAGTAGCTAATCCGTTTGGAAGGATATCGGTTCTGATGACAGAATATTTTAATCCGCCGAGTGAGTATCGTGTTTACGTGGAAGGATGACCACGCCATGGCAAAAACTTGCACAGGTGCGCGCCGACTGTAGCCTCAACCAGCACGCGCGGGCGTGACTTTTCGTGCAAGATAAAATGATCAGGTACCCACTCTAGGAGCCATCTTATGTTGTCGTGTACTTGTACAAGAGCCATCTAAAATTTTTTCAACAATTTTGAAGATGGGCTTTTTTAGCAAATAGAGGCTAAACTTTAGGTTCATTTTTTGAATGGTTCTTGGTCGTTTTTGTCGAATCTGATTATGGCAACGGAAAGAGCGCAAAAAAATCTTCCGAAATACGCCTTGAAATAATTTTTTTGAGTAGTCTAGGATGCCTCTATTATAAGTTTGAAAAAGGTCGGTAGCGCCCGAATACGCGCCGCACGGGAGAGTTATCTGGGATAGCGTCGACTCTCTCTTATACGAACGACTATTTGGATAGCTGCGATAATGAGGGAGAGGGCGAGAATCGAATCCGTTCGGTGATCGAAATTAATAAAAATGCTGATCAGGTCGTGCATGGTTGGGCAAGTAACGTGCCAAGCGTTTTGAAAGCTATAGTTGAAAATCCTAATCAGTTTTTGAATTTTTCTAAGAGTAAAGATAACGAAGAACTTGTTTTGGGCTTGAACTGGTCTACAGATTTAGACGTTTTGATTTTCCAATTTTGTAATCACAAACTAGCTCCAAAGCTACTCGATGGCTCGAAGATTCCGAGTAAGAGAAATTAGCGTCATCATGTCCATTTTCGATCCTCTAGGCGTGTTATCGCCCTCCACTATCCAAGCACGAATTCTAATGTAAAAAGTTTGGAAATCTGGAATTGAATGGGACGATAAACTACCCTCAGACCTTTTTGAAATTTGGAAAAATTCGTTGCAATATCTATCTCTTATAGAAAAATGTCAAATTTCTCGTTACTATCAAATTGTGAATGAAATAATTGAAGCTGCAGATTTACACGGACTTTGTGAAGCTAGTAATGAAGCATACGCTGCAGTCGCTCACTGGAGACTAGCGATACTGCCTTGCTCGCTAACGCTCGCTCGGCTTCACTTTATTTGGTAAAATCAATAGTTTTGCGACATAAAATTGATTTCTATTATGTTCTGCAACTATTAAAACTATCAGTTGATAAAAAATTTTTGACTATGATAATAATGAAAGTTCCGAGTTTTCTTTAAGAATTTTTCGATATTATGAAGATACTCTTTCAGTAGTTTTTTGACTAAAATTTCTAGTTGTTCTTCAGTTAAGGTGGCTGCAGTACTTTTCAATAAAACGTTTGTTTTAAGCGCAAATGGGCATGAACTATACTTAATTTTAACATCAGACATATTAAACCATTTGCGAATATATGGAGTCAACCACTAAACTCGTGAGCAAATTGACTTCAAAAATTGTTTTTGACTTACACGTAACCTTATGGGTCAGATGCGTTAAGATGAGCTCACGCGGTATCTATTCGTATGATTTTTGTTTTGACTAAGGAAACGGATCCTTAGCCATTTTCTAAAAATTGATACCAGGAAAATCATGGGTGAATCATTATAATTTCTAAAAGATGAAAGTGAAAGTAAAAAAGTAGCGTTGCAGCCAATGCTTGCGATGTGAGTAAGTATAGAGGAGAGTGGGGCAAAATTGGACGGATTTTGCAGTGGGGCTATCTGACGATACTTGGGACTAGGCGCGCTATGGGACTTTGAAGTTCAACTATTGAATAGATTGTAAAAAAATTTTCAGTCTCCTAGGTCTCAGCGTTCATACTTTTTCTTGAAGTTGAAAAAAAAAAATCTGTCCAAATTCATCCCGAACTGGGGGGCTCTTTTGACACGTTTTGGGGGCAAATTTGGACAGCCTTCCAGAATTGAGGTATACGGCATTATTCCCTACCTATTAAAATCGCATTTGCTCATCAAAACACGTGGTAATAACTCAAAATCAATAGAGAAACCCCCTGAGACTTTTACATCCTCCCATAGCCCGAGCAAGCGAGCCGTTTTTGTGTTATTCTTCAGCATTATTGAGATAGGCGCTTCACTGGTGTAATATCGTCTTCAGCAATGAGTAATCGACTCGTAGCTTCTAAGAGTCGACTTTTTTTTTTTTTCATACTGGAGGTATGTATACTCACCCCTACGTCAACGATCCCCTTGATAGTGTGGAACATTCAAGGCAATGTCACCGAATGCGAGAGTGAAAATGCGAAAATCGAGGGCTATGTTGGAACACGTTGAAAGCGACTTCTGACTCCTGAGACGGTCATGGGACATCGTAACTTTATTTCCTCACCCATTTTCAATAAACTAACTCATCTCCAACCTCCCACGCTTGGAAAGATTCGCACAGATGCACACGCGCCTCGATACGCGCAATTATCCTCGATAAACATGGACAGGCAATCGGTCGACCGATTTTAGATGGGATTTAGCATTGTCCAATTTCGCCCCCACCAATTCGTCCAAAAATGCCCTTAGGTATTTTTTCGCAGAATTGTGATCATTTGGGCTCAAGTGTACCGATTTTGGCCCACGACGGCTCAAAATCTTCGTTATGTAATATAGTTTTTGACCCCTAAACGGCGATTAAGCTCGTCCACTGAAGTTCTTAATCAATGTCAATTCAATCAATTCAATTCAATTTCAATCAATTATCTCAACAAAATATTATGAAAAGAAATTTTTGTGCGAAAAAAAGGAAAAAAATGATGAGATAACTCAAAGATAACCAAAAGATAAAAAGATGACCCAAAGATAACGTTTAGATAAGAATATAATCTGAAGATACTTTCAAGATAGTCTTAGATGATAAAATAGTTGGAGATATACAGTAAGTATTCAGATACACGCGTCAACATTCATCATAAAAGTCACTAGAGGGAGCTAAAGGTATATATACAAAATTAAAGCGTGGAGAAAGGTCAGTCTGTTCCGACCCATCGAAGGGTGAAGTCGATGCCGCTCCTGGTGATCAAGAAGTACTCCGAGAGCCAACCTCCAGGAGCTATGAGGTCAATTGAGTTATCACGAAGGAGTTAAACGTAAGTAATCACTTATAAAACATTTAAATATATAAATATTTAGACATATAATTTCAATATATAGAGGGAGTTAAAAATATATATACAATGTTAAAGCATGGAGAAAGGTCAGTCTGTTTCAACCCATTGAAGGGTGAAGTCGATGCCGCTCCTGGTGATCAAGAAGTACTCCAAGAGCCAACCCCCAGGAGCTATGAGGTCAATCGAGATATCACGAAGGAATTAAACGTAAGTAATTATTTATAAAACATTTCAAAAACAGATATTCAAACAAATAATTTAAATAGTATATACCATTTATCCATCCCTATCTATCTATATTGATTTATTTATTATATTTCTGAATAACAATGTAACTTTCATTTGGATTGATTTCAGCATATACCATAATGTACATCCTGCATCCTGCCAACTGTAATGGGAGGATGGAAAAGAAGAATGCAACCTCTAAAACTAGCAAGAAACATATTGAGAAGCAGTTCTGGTAAGTTATCTTTGGAATTTTTTAAATATTTAATGAACATTAGTATACTTGATTTTGTTAGAACATTAACAAAATTGCATTAATTGTTCTAATAAATGCTTTACCACTCACCCCCCCTCTTTCATAATTTCATCAGATAAATTTACATATAAATACACACACGCATTCACACACGCAATCCCTCACATGTATATATATATATACACGTTTTCACACAAATTCCAATTATTTTATGGTAGAGGAATAATCTGCAATATTACATTTTCCATTCCACAGCGCCATTAAGGACGAATGGAAATGTATCCCCGTTAGTCCATGGGATAACTAACTCGGCGAGAAATCAAGAAGCAAAATTGGGATGCCATCGTTGTGGATTAAAGGACGGATTCCAGGTGATTTGAAATAATTTAGAAACATTCAATTTAGGTAATAACATATTTATTTTTATACTGTTTCTATAAAATTATGAAATTTACTATAAATTGTAAAATAAGAATATGTATACTGGATGACTAAATGAAATTCAACAGAGACGGGACATTTGCCCGTCTCTCCCCTCTCGTCTCCTTTCATTTCATAGGTTTAATTAGAATAAGTTTTACAAAATTTACAATGACTTAACAACAACGATATTATTTTCTTTCAAATTGGGGTTCGACATAATTCAAATTAATTACATTTCAATTCCGACGATTTTAATTAATTGCAAAATCATAAATAATTTCAAATCACGACCACGACGATAGGACAGAAATTTCAAGAATGAGTAAATTTAACTTTAGAATTTTTGCCAATAAAAAAACGACGTGACTCCAACATACGGAGAATCCAATACTTGACTATCGCCTGCGGTAGGGTGCCTCACAAAAGTGCTGAGGTAATGTCAAGGATTCGGTGTTCTTATTAGCTGACTGACGGGTCCCATCAAAGAATTTCCGCCCAATTGAATCTCTACATATCTGAGTCATTCTACACAGAACCCTTGAAGGTCCCCTGTTAGTAAATGACTCATCCATAGATTTGTACATTCTCTTGGAATCGTGAAATTCTGGGCTACGAACGCACATACTCTGACTGCATTATCCATCGAGCAATAATTGAACAAAATAGAAAAAAGATTCTCCTGATAATAACTTTTAAAAGATTTTGCAATCAATTAAAATCGTCATTAGAGATCAAAGTTTCCCTGTTTTTTTCAATACACTCACCAAAATGGAATAAGAGTAATGATAAAATTTTTAGTAACTATTGTTGCAAAATGGATTTTACACTAAAGAACACTAACAGTATTCATACAACACCATTGATGATTCAAAACAAACAAAAAATCACATCAATCATAATTAAAACACTTCAATTCACACTGATGAGAACGTTGCGGTGACTCGCCTCGGCCATGGCTCAAGAATGATTAACTCCGCTGAGAGCGACCGAAGCGAAAAATCCAATACAAATTCATCAACACCACACTCATCACATATATAGGCTTTAATGCAATCAACTGATCACACATAGCACTATTGAAACACTCACTTTACATTGATGAGAACGTTGCGGTGACTCGCCTAGGCCATGGCTCAAGAGTGATTAACTCCGCTGAGAGCGACCGAAGCGAAAAATCCAATACAAACTCTTCAACACCACACTCATCACATAAATGGGCTTTGATGCAATCAACTAATCACACATAGCACTATTGAAACACTCACTTCACACTGATGATAACGTTGCGGTATCTCGCCTAGGCCATGGCTCAAGAGTTATTAACTCCGCTGAGAGCGACCGAAGCGAAAAATCCAATACTGATTCATCAACACTTTACACACAACATGTTAAGACACTCGAATCAATATAACAAACAATCTAACAATTTCCATATTGCAACAATAGAAGTTTTATTCAAATGCAATAATAAAATCGTTTTAAATGATTATCAAATCTTTCAATAAGTATTCAATACATAGTTGAAAAGATATTCAATATTCAACTAATTCCATAGTAAAATCACTCGATTATTTCAGAAAAAACTATATATATCGAACCATCTAATGAATTCCAATCGAGACGAACATTTGTCCATCTCATCCCTTCCATATCCTTTCATTTCATAGGTTTAATTAAGATAAGTTCTACAGAATTTCAATATGATTTAAAAACGTTGATAAGATACTTTTCATTGCGGTTCAATCAAATTCAAATCATTTCTGTTTCAACTCCGACGATTTCAATTAATTGCAAAATCATAAATAATTCCAAATCACGACCACGACGATAGGACAGAAATTTCAAGAATGAGTAAATTGAACTTTAGAATTTTTGCCAATAATAAATCGACGTGACTCCAACATACGAAGAATCCAATACTTGACTATCGCCTGCGGTAGGGTGCCTCACAAAAGTGCTGAGGTAATGTCAAGGATTCGGTGTTCTTATTAGCTGACTGACGGATCTCATCAAAGAATTTCCACCCAATTGAATCCCTACATATCTGAGTCATTCTACACAGAACCCTTGAAGGTCCCCTGTTAGTAAATGACTCATCCATAGATTTGTACATTCTCTTGGAATCGTGAAATTCTGGGCTACGAACGCACATACTCTGACTGCAATATCCATCGAGCAATAATTGAACAAAATAGAAAAAAGATTCTCCTGATAATAACTTTTAGAAGATTTTGCAATCAATTAAAATCGTCATTAGAGATCAAAGTTTTCCTTTTTTTCAATACACTCATTAAAATGGAATAACAAATGATAATAAACTTTTTAGTAACTATTGTTGCCAAATGGAATTTACACTGAAGAACACTAACAGTCCCTCATACAACACCATTGGTGATTTAGAACACACAAGAAAACACATCACCACAATCAAGACACTTCAATCTACATTGATGAGAACGTTGCGGTGACTCGCCTAGGCCATGGCTGAAGAGTGTTCAACTCCGCTGAGAGGGACCGAAGCGAAGAATCCAATACAAACTCATCAACACTACACTCATCACATATATAGGCCTTCATACAATCAACTGATCACACAAAGCACTATTGAAACACTAACTTTACACTGATGATAACGTTGCGGTAACTCGCCTAGGCCATGGCTCAAGAGTTATATTAACTCCGCTGAGAGCGACCGAAGCGAAAAATCCAAAACTAATTCATCAACACTCCACACACAACATGATAAGACACTCAAATCAATATAACAAACAATCTAACAATATCCATATTGCAACAATAGAAATTTATTCATTCAAATTCATTAATAAAATCTTTCTAAATAATTATCACATCTTCTAAGGAGTACCCAATGCATAGTTGAAAAAATATTCAATAATCAATTTTTTTCAAGGTAAATCACTCAAGTGTTCCAGAAAATTCATGTAAATTAAATAACGATTGAGTAATACCATCTCTAAAAAATTACACAGTACATAAAAAATCAATTACCCCAATTTAATACACCAATAAAATGAAAATGTATAAAAAAATCACTCGGAAAAGTAAAAACAACCGAAAAAAGTAGAAATAATCAAAAAACGACTCAATAACTTAAGAATAATCATAAGATAATCAAAAGATAAAAAGATGATCAAAAGATAACAATAAGATAAAAAGATAACTTTAAGATGATCATAGATGATCTTAGATGATCTCAGATGATCTTAGATGATCTTAGATAATCTTAGATGATCTCAGATAATCATAGATGATCTTAGATAATAAGTACTTAGACACTCGCGACACATAAGGTCTATTGTCGCTCTCACAATACCAACTCATATTTTTTCCCGTCAAGTTGGCAACCCTGCTTACGATTTTACGTTGGCAGCCCTGCTCGGGGGGATCCGGACGGACGGGATTTTGCCCGCGGCTTAATTATTGTGATTACCCTTCAAGAGTGGAAGAATCCATGTCACTTTCATTATGGCCAAAAGTAGAGTCGTTCCACTCAAAGCTCCTACAATCCATCGATTAGAATTGCAAGCTGCATGATTGGAAATTCAACTAGCTCAGGTGCTCGAAAAAGAACATGTACAAGTTAAATATTAACCATCAAGGACGAAAAAATCTACCAAAATCACTTATGAAAAAGAACATGATTTCCAAATCAGCAAACGCATTTTCTGGTCAGATTCTCAAACAGTATTCAGTTAGATGAAGTCAGATCCTAGTTCCTACAAACCTTTTGTAATGAATTGTCTCGGTGAAATTAGTGAGCACACAAAAATTTCTGAATGGAGATATATGGGCTATTCTCAGAATTTGGGCGATTTTGATTTTTTGACTTGAATAGCGTTCTGAAAATCGCCCCACGAGTTATATCATGTTTGCGTTGGTAAGTTTTGAAAATCTACTTATGGTTGATAGTATCCAACACTTTTTGAGTCTATAATTTGCCCCAGATGAGCACAGGAGCAAGTGCCATTCGCGTGAATTGCGAATTTCGCATGTCCCGCTCAAAATCTCGCGCGCGGCTTAGCTCGTAGCTCTTGGTGCGATCGACCAATCATGTTGGGAATCCGGTGGATGATTGATTGGATGTTCAAGAATCATATTGTTTGCGCTCAAGGCTGTGCCTATCAACGTGTAAGAGATACGACCTCTCATGTAAGTGTCCGTTACTTTTCGTATTTTTTTATCATCGTCACCGTTAAGGATTTTGTGGTCGATGCGATGATAAATTCGATCATATCAAGACAGCATCTCATTCTATAAACAAAAACCTACAATTTTAGCCGAAAGACATTGATGTGCTCCAATCTCACGAAATTCGGGACACGAAAATAAAAAGTATCTTGTCGCTTGATTCTGTTAATAAAAAGCGTTTTTCGTGTGACACATAGTGGTTTCAGCTTCGAATGGGCTAGAACCGCGTGTGATCCATACTTCACACTCAAACATATGTATCTGAGAGTCGCACCGATCCAAAAATGAACTTGGGAGCAATGCGAGGCTAACGAAAATGGATACATGAAATTCTCTATGTATAGGAACCCAATAGGCGATGGAATCTCAGCATAGCCAAATGTTTTGAGTGTAACCACTTAAGAAAAGTAAATTCTGATAATATACAATGACATATATATGATACAAGTATTCAGAGGAGCACTCACATCGAAAGAGTATTCTCAGATTATATGAAGTGGGCCTGATGTTTGTATACAATGTGAGCGCTGGCTTATCATCGCGAACCCCCCCCCCCCCACTCTTTCTCTCTTTCCCTTTTATTGCTAATCTCGTCTTGTACATTCATGATTGATTTGTAATAGTTCTCATATCAACAAATCGGCCGTGGCTGCTTTGCCAATCTATTTTCTTTTGGTATTATATACTGTGCAAATGCTGACTATAACACAAAATATGGAAGGTGAGACAAATCATCAACTTTATAAGGACGCTAAAACCCATCTTCTCCGTAATTAACTGATACACTCACAGTTTTAGACAAAAAACAAAAGTCGTTGAAACGGCAGCGGATGAGAAAAAAACGTAGTGCAGCATCTGAATCCCGAGAGAGTGAATCGTTGCGTAAAAAATTATGGAAAGCTCAAACAGAGCACTCAAAGTCATCATCACGGGCTCTAACACAATCGTGAGTTTTTTCAGGTCAATCTCTCTAAGTATCGTGGGGTTTTTGATGAACTCAAAGAGATATATTTCGTTCCTAGGATAGACGATAGCTTCTCATGTGAAGTGATGAATGAAATGACTCATCAAGTATCAACAAAACTTTCTCCGAATAATAAGAATATGCCAAAAAATGTGCGACCTGGAAGGAAATCTAAGGAGGTGAGTCGAAAACTCAATTCAAACATCCTCTCCTCAAAGAAAAGATCTAAAACCGAGAGTCTGAGTAATCAAAATGTTGATCACGTTCTCGAATTTCCTGATATTTATCAAGAGAGAATCGTAAACAGATCGAATTTGGATAAATTGATTGTGAGTCAGGGAAGTCCAAAGAATGTAGATGGTTCAGTTGCTATCCACAACAAAGAAACTTAAACATCGTGGACCGACTCTGTGGTGGAATTTGAGTCAAGCAGTCTTGACGAAGTGACTAAGCTCAAAAAATCGTTAGGATTCACAAGAGCAAGGGAAAAAATTTCAAATCCAGTTAGATGAAGCCATTTCCGAAAAAAGTGAGTTGCACGAGGAAACGAAAATTCAATAGATTATTAGAAAAATTAAAGATCCTGTAGAAAAGCAAGTGGAATGTATCGAAGCTAAACGACCTGTCGAAGTTAGAAAGCGTCTGTTATATTGTGAGATTCTGGAACAACAACTCATGGAAAGGAAGGAACTACTGAAAAAGCAGAGGGATTAAACTGCATTCAATCAATCCCTGGCTGGAAAAGTGGTAAAAAAGTATAGATGTATGAAGAAACTGAAAGGTCTCGTATCCATGAAGATGCAAAAGAAGTACACAGATTTATCTCCTTCAAACACTCTTGTCCATCATGGACCGCTAAAATTTCCAAAAAGATGATGTTCAACCGCGCTGTGCGCAGAATTCTTGAGAAAGACGAAAATTCTGCTCCAGGTCCATCGGCGAAGGATACAATCACCAAGTTAAAAATCACGAAACGTAAAAGATACTTGCAGGATACGCTAGATAATTCATTTGAAAAGTTTAAAACACAAGATTCCATGCAGGTGTCTCGGGCATCTTTCTATCGAGCGAAACCCTCCTGGATAATACGTCCGAAAGTATCAGGACGTGATACTTGTATGTGTAAAATACATTCTGATATGGATTTTTTGATTGAGAGGATGCATTATCTGAAATTTTTAGACAGTGTGTCGTCGTTATTATTTCAGAAGCTATTCGTATGTGATATTGACAGTAGATTATGCTATTATGGTATGTGCGACGAATGCAGAGGAATATCATTCACGAAACTTTCTAAAACTCAAGAAATTAACTCCAATATTTTGGTGACGTACTTCAAATGGTGCACAAGAGACGTAAGTAGATCTGGTGCGAGAGGGCTCAACTATGATGTGAAAGTTACATCGAAAGAGAGAACCACGTGTTCAATAGAGGACTTCATCAAAGTCGTCAAGGCTTCTATCCGACCGTACCTTGAACATGTTTATCTCACAAGCCATCAATATAAAGCTCTCGAGATCATACGGATAAATTTAGAAGTTAACCAAGTCCATCTTAACGTTGACTACTCTCAGAACTACCTCCTGAAGTATAAGAAACACATACAAAGAACTCATTTCGGCGCATCACAAAAGCAAGCATCGCTCCATACAGGGATAATTTCTTACAGAGATCAAGAATCGAAGAAAATCAAATGTATATCTTTCTGCACTATTTTGGAGTGTCTCAGACATGATGCCGTGGCCATTTGGACCCACTTGCAACCTATCATGGAATTGATCAGGGCTGAAGTTCCAAATTCTGATGAATTGCATATCCAGAGTGATGGTCCTACAACCCAATATAAAATTAGTCAAATTTGTATCTTGTGGTAGAACACTTCAAAAAGTTGGGCCTCAAGAATGCATCCTGGAATTTTACTGCACCAGGGCATGGAACAAGTAATGCTGATGGTGTGGGAGGAACTGTCAAAGGATTGTGTGATCGATCAGTAGCCCATGGCAATGACTTCAACATAGCCGAACGTATGCTAGAAGTCATCAATTCTTCCAAGTTTCAGAAAATAAAAGCATTCCTCATCACAGAAGAAGCGATGCTACAGATGGATTCGCGCTACATCCTTCCGGATAAGACAGTTCCTAATACAACAAAAATCTACCAAGTTGTTTGGACCAAGACAAAACCAGATACTCTGCATCTGAATTCATTGTCACGCTCTTATTGTATTTGTAGTAAGCTCTATGATAGACCTTGCAACCATTTTTCACTACGCCCTCCTACGTATTGCTTTGAAGGAAAAGTCCCATTGACTCGTATAGAGAAGCAAAAGCACCAAGAAAGACGCGTCAGATCGACAGTAGTAGAAATCCTCCTTAAAAAAAACCTGAGAAAGGCACTGACATCGACCAGAATAAGCCTATCAAGAGAAATCCCAAAAAGAGTACCAAAAACAAAAAAATAATTTAGGCGTCAAGGGTGACGATGAGTAGTCACTTTTTGTGTAACTGATGTGATATTTTGATATTAATTGATGACTATTCATATCTCGTACATACACATGTATGTAAATATAATGTTCGTACACATATTATAATGTAGAAATAACTGTTAATGTATGACATTTATGGACATGAAGCCACTAACAGAGAGTAAATAATTATTTCAAAACGTTATGACTCTCCATACAGTAAAACCGCTCTGAGCGGCCACCTCTCAAAAGCGGCCACCTCTTCTAACGGCCGGGTTTTCTCAGTCCCGAAAGTACCTTCCATGTGGAAATTGAACCTCCGAAAAGCGGCCACCTCCCTTAACGGCCAATTTTTTTCCGGTTCCGGAGGGTGGCCGCTAAGAGAGGTTTTACTACACACGTGTTTTCGTTTTTTGCATTTTATAGCTGGTGCGACCGTACTATCTGAATAACACCGAAGTTTTCACATTTCTAGAGCAAGTATACAACGAAATACAATTTCCAAGAGAGTGTGTCACTTGGTTGGAAAAAATTTTTTTCCCGAGAAAATCGCCCGAATTCTGAGATTAGCCCATATATCTTCAAAACTAAATTCTGCTAATGATGCCACGCGATTATTGCCCGAGTCTTTAGACAAAGACAGTAAATGGTGTAGAGGTCCTCCGTTCCTGGTCGAAGATGAGTCCAACTGGCCGATTGATTAGTCAAAATTTTCGGATACGGTTGAGTGTGATGTAGAAAAACGTCTCACTTGTGCAATGATCGATGTCTCTCAGAAGTCACCTCATGTACCAGATTTCCAAAGATTTTCATCATGGAACAGATTGATCGAAACCACTTACTTTGTTCTTAATGCTGCTGAAAAATGGTTATACGACGATGTAATCAGTAAAAATCAATTACGTATGAAAGCAGAATCACTGTGGTTCAAGGAAATTCAATCTCAATACTTTCGAGAAGAGATTTGCCTTCTATAAATATCTAGAGAACTACCAAAAAACCATCTGCATCGTTTCTTTGGATCCGATTCTTGACAAAAATGGAATACTACGCGTGAAAGGCCGCGTCGAGCTTTACCGGGTTCAAATCAAAGATTTATGCCTCCCATATTACATGCCAAACATGCTGTAGTGAAAATGCTGATCCAGTCTTATCACGAACGTTATCATCACAAGAACCACAGCACTGTTTTGAATGAAATGAGGCAGCAGTATTGGGTAGTTGGTCTCCGACAAGGATTGCGCACAATAGTACATGACTGTGTAATGTGTAAATTTCTTAGGGGACATCCATGTGCTCCCAAAATGGGGAATATCCCTGATGTTCGACTTGGGTTTAGATTACGACCATTTACTTTCACTGGCTTAGACTATTTCGGACCAATGATCGTGAAAATAGGTCGACGTCCAGAAGAACGGTGGGGGGCTTTATTTACTTGCCTCACAACTAGAGCGCTTCACATAGAAGTAGCACAGAGCTTAACCACCTACTCAGCTATCATGGCTATCCAGAGGTTCGCGGCTAGAAGGGGGTTTCCATAAAAAATGGTTAGCGATAACGCAACAAATCTCAAGGGCGCAAGCCAGGAACTCATCTTAGCTTCCTCAAAATTAGATCAGAATCAACTTTCAAAATTTGCATTGAAGAATGAATTTGAATGGGAATTCAACCCTCCTACCACCTCCCATATGGGAGGCGCGTGGGAGAGACTCATCCGATCCGTAAAAGAATCTCTGCGCGCCGTCCTCAAAGATCAATCAATGTTTGAAGAAACGCTTAGAACTATTCTAGTAGGAATTGAGCACACTTTGAATTCTAGACCTCTCACTCACGTCTCCCTTGATCCTTAAGACGAAGAAGCTCTAACACCGAATCATTTTTTGATCAGATGATCATCAGGCACATTGCGTTTAATAGAATATGACAAGAATACCGTATGTTCAAGAAAACAATGGCGTTTGGCCCAATATCAGACAGATTTATTTTGGTAAAGATGGCTCAAAGAATATTTACCCACTCTTTTTATTAAAAAATCATATCTTAAAAATGATTTGTAATTCCTAGTCCTACTTAAAAAAATTTTTAGAGGAGTAATTTTTGATATTTTTTGAGGTGCTAAATCGATTGGTTGATACGGAATTTTGTTAAAATGTCATGATCATGGTCTTAGAGACAAATGTAGAAAGGATTACACAGAAGCTAAAATAAAATTGGAAGAAATCAAAATTGTGTATTAATTGATTCAGCACCTCAAAGAACCTTCATATTGAAGGACTCATATTTTTCAAAGGAGGAGGAAAATCCATAGATAGTTTTCAAGATATGGAAAATGAGAAATTTTCAGAAAAAATTTTCTGATTCGGGGGATAATGGTCGGGGGGTACTCAAATTGTAGCGTTCCCATCTACAGATAACAACGAACATGTGTGCAAAATTTGGAGGGGATTGGTGGAAACAGTGAGGAGTTTTGCTGCGACATAGAAAGGAAAATACATATACACATACACACAGACACGGACAGTGGGCTCGGAAGATGGGTTGATAGTAATTTTCCAAGGCATTATCAAGGAGAACTGTTCCCTACAATCGATAGATCTGTGGGAAACGAAGAGGAAAGTACAATTTTCATGTATCCAAGAGCTTTCTTGGAAGTGAAAAAAATTAAAAAAAAAATTCGAGGAAAAATCCACTACCATCAAATGAAAGCTTTCTCTTTTGAGAAAGCAATTGAGGTTTATGGAGATTAAATGTAATTTCAGTATCAATCAATAGATCAAGCCAAAAAAAAACCATAGCCTAGGTATCCTAAATTACCGAAAGATCAAGTTGGAAAAAGATATTTTAGTATGAAAGTAAACAATTTTAGCGATTTTACCTCAAAAAACCTCTAAATCAAATTCGATTGCGAGAGGAAAGCAGCCAAATCACTGGTCTCATCTTTGAGTGATTCTACACAACTCATAGAAAAGCAAAAACCAATAAAGTGGATCGTAGAAGAGAAAGCGTGGCGCAAAAAAGACAACATACATACACACATACACAGGCAAAGGAACGGAGAGATGAGTCCCTGGAAGGTTTTGGAGGATGTGAGGGGAAAAGGTGTTACTTACAATCGTTAGATTTTGACGAGAGGAACAAAATTGTGAAAGCATTTTTGTGATAAGCGGAACTTTTTGAAGGAAATATTGGACTGAACGGAAAAGTTGATCAAAAATTTGCTGAACCGAAAACAAAGCTTTCTCCTTAGAGAAAGCAAAAAAACGATAAAGATAAGGCCGTTGTTTCGCAAGGAAAAAGTTACATTATTTTTGAATTAATGTGGATTGAATAAATTCAATCTAATTTTATGAGGAAGGATTTGAAAGTAAAATTAATTAGTTAATTAATTTGAATATATAATATTATAAAATATGTACAAACAGCCCATGGTCTTCAAAAGTATGAGAGCTGTATTGAATGAAGAAAAAACAATTTCTCCGTCCGAGATTTGAACCTGCAACCATCGAATGCAAAAATGAAACGATGACGCTATCCACTTGACCGCGAACACGATGTTCCCACAATAACAAAATAACTACCTTTTAGCTTGTTGGCCCCAGTTGGGGCTTATGATAAGCCCGAGTTCAGCGATAATCAAAGATTGACATATGGGACCCTGCATCGATACACAGATGAAACTGCTATCAATGCAATCGGGGGTCGTCATGAAATTCGACGAAAGCACGGTTCCATGGAACTCGTGCAAGCGTGAGCCACCGAGCTATCAAGCATGCAGACAGAGCAGTAGACGATCTCTCCTCCTGCATGCACGCGCTCGGCCGCCTCTCGAAGGACAAGTAGAGACGCGTGGTGGCGACGAAACGAAACTTGACGGCTTCAGTAGGGGACCTTCTCCCACCACGGGAGTTGATGCTTGCGTAATTTTGGCCGAAATTATGTTTTTAAGGACAGTTGCAAAAATCATTCTGAAGAAGCTCAATAGCTCACCCCTAAAATACAGCCCGTTCTAATGGCTCACCCCCACAATTTTTTTTAACAATCATCAAACGCCCCCTAATTGAACCAGTTATTGCATGGGTTAGGAGCTACTTGGGTGCA
The DNA here is from genome assembly GCA_029851415.1 of Eretmocerus hayati. Lineage (NCBI taxonomy): Eukaryota > Metazoa > Arthropoda > Insecta > Hymenoptera > Aphelinidae > Eretmocerus > Eretmocerus hayati. Next base: position 50,804,770 of record CM056743.1, read on the forward strand.
AGCCCAATGTTGTGGGTAATTGCTCACTCACTCTAAATAATGGCTCAGGCCTCCTTTTGCAGAAAATCGTGCCAGTTTTTGCAAATGAGTCAGATTTCTTAAGCATTACACCCTCTCTGATCCGTCGTCACTGGCGTTGTGTTCTTGTATTTTGAGATTTTTCACAAGATTCACGGCAATACATAGAGCTTTGGTAAAGAGAAATAAATCAGACAAATGAAATGACATAAGATGAAGATTTTGTATTTCGATTGCCATCACAAGCATCCCTACAGAGCTCACGGCGCGCTTCCGCCGCCGGACTGCAACCCAGAAAAACTCGTTGGGGAGGGGGTAAGATTGAACAAATCTGACTTGTATGCGGAAATGAGAATGATTTTCGGCACAAAAGTCATGAGCCATTACTCTGAGTGAGTGAGCAATTACCTACAACATTCGGCTTACACCCACATACTTCCTAAACCTCTGCAATCATGTGTTCATTTAGGGAGCGATTGATAATTATTTCAACAAGTTGTAAGGGTGAGCCATTAGAACGGGCTGTATTTTAGGGGTGAGATATTGAGCCCCTTATCAGAATGGTTTTTTGGCAACTACCCTGAAAATTATTACTCTGGCTAAAATGACGCAAGCGGAGTTGACGGACCTGTGTATGTCGAATTCCTGACACTGCGACGCACTGGACATGCGCCTCTCTAAGTCTGTATGTTCTTGGACTCCTACCCGCTGGAATCCCACCTTGATCCTCTGCAACAGGACAACAATCACCTTGTTCTCTTATGCAGTTGCCCAAAATCTACTTAGATTATGTAATGCGAGGGTAGGGATTCAGCTGGTCTGTCTTCTTCATACACGGATGAATTCTCGGACGATGCACGAAAATAAGCAGAAGAGTCGGTTTATAACTCGAATTCATCCCATCACGTTTTTGAGGTTGAGCAATCATCTTAATCCACACTTTTGAGCTGAAAAAATATGACCTAGTCCCTCAGAGTGTTTGAAATTACTCTGGAGTCAATTTCAAATCCCAACTTTTTTAGGGTAAATCACAAAGTCATTGCCCCACTAAAAGTTAGTAGCATGCCATTAAATTACATTGCTGTGACCACCACAAACCTACAACGTGATGACAGTGTGACAAAGTTAGTGCAGCTCATTTTTCTACGGTTACTTCACCAGCCTGGAACTTTTGTTTTAAGAAATTGCTGTGCTAAGCATTAACTAGATACTTTAGTCAACACCTGCAAGAAGTCAAATTCTAAATTGAGCACAACAATGGGAGCTTCTTTGAAGTTTTATCTACTAGCATATAACTTTTTGCAGGTGCTAGGGTGAATATAATAACCTTACTTTACTTTTACCCAATTAGTATTCCTAATTCTCAACTACCGTCTTTGATTTCCATAGATGGTCTTACATACTTATTTTAGTGGTGAACTTCTACACCAGTAATGGTATTCCAACGTTGTGGGATACTGTGAAAGTGCCTGTCATCCTCTTCCAAAATGCTGCAGTTTTAGAGGTATTGATTAGTTATGCATATATCATGGGTACTCGTATGGCCTTTTGAGAGTTGTAATGTGTGTTTTGTCAAGTACTTATTCCACATAATAGTAAGTAGTACTTATTAACAAAATATTCCAAGGTGTGTTTTTATCTCAAGATCTCTAGTTTTCATATCAATGACCGATGTTGAGCTCAAGTTTCAATGTGAAACAAGAAGAGTGAGAGTTCTTCATTGTAAGTTTGCTAATACACCAGAATGCTATCTACATGGAGAATCTTGCAGAATTTGACACTGTTATACCTATTTACAACTCATGATGATCTCTGGAAACAGATTGTGATTTTGGAGAGTGCGAGTCAGTGCGTATAATTTTGTGGAAGTTGTTCAACTCCTTCTACATGGGTAATTCCAACAATTGAAAGAGGACTTGGTGTACAAGGCCATAGACTTAGTATAGCCCAAAATACTTGTCAGATATACTGAAACACAGTGCAAGTATTGCCAAAATTCAGTCTAGAACATCAGTTTGTGACCATCTATTCACCAAAGATCTCAAACTCATGGAATGATGGGCTTTTCACTAAAGTAAGTGGATTGTATTCACTGACATTGGCAGCATGATTCGTTGTGTAACTCACAAGATCCTCTGTCATTGAATGATCTAAAGAAGATCAAACAACATCCTATATAGTAACACACTATCATATAACCAAATGTAGATGAGTACCGTGAACCGGGGTGAATGTGGCCACTTTAGACTTTCTGATCGAATTCTCGTTCCGATTTTTCGAACAAACCTATATGTATCTTAGGTCATTCGACGCGTCTTGACGTCTTCTTCAAAACGCTGACTTCAGAATTCCATTTCAACCATTTGCCCTCTTGAAAAGTGTAAAAAACAGGGTGGCCACATTCACCCCGGCATCCGGGGTGAATGTGGCCACCCTTGTTGAGCACTGCAATTATAATGGTCTGAGCGAACCCCTGCCCCGACGCCTCGTGTTTGAAACAAAATGAGGACAATATATCTCTCAGCTCATCTAATTACGAAGAGAATACCGTTGGATTCATCTCGATAACTCAAAAACCCGAGTCAAGCGGCCAATTTGGAATTTATAAACTACATTGGCGTCTCAAGCACGGTTGTGTCTTGAGTGGCGTCTGGGTTGATTTTGGACACTTTGACGCTTCTAGTTGAGTTTCATCTCAATTTTCCAACCAAACCTATATCTGCACTCATTCGACGCGCCTTGACGTCACCTCCGAAATGCCTGGAAATGCCATGCTTGGAATTCTCTTCCTTTCATTTGCTTTCTCAAGAGTTGTGAAAAACAAAGTGGCCACATTCACCCCGGAGCAGCCGAGAAATCACAAGTTCTGGTTCAAGTGGTCGTTCTAAACAACTGTCGCATCCAAATTCAATCGGCAATAGCGCAAAATGTAGAGGACGTCATTGCTTACTAAGGAAAAATCATTGGAAAGAGATAGAAAAGGATCTACTGGGTTGTTCAGGTAAATTTTTGCAACGTGAAATTTTTACTTGACAATTTTCACTTCATTCCAATGCAAAGAAGGGTAAATGGAACCTGTCTCATCACAAATCAGGTGGTATATTCTGAAAGAAGAGATCCTAAGCTTTGAAATGCGCTCTTGCACGTCTTTCTAGGTGGTATAGCATCGGAGTTACGAGTATTACAATCTCTTTCCGGAAAAGTGGCCACATTCACCCCGGTTTACGGTAGTTCTGCAGAAATTCCGATATTTTAGGATCGAAAATGTGCCAACGCCAATTTTCACTTCCGAAGGTTCTAAGATGTACTTTTTTACTTTTCGAAACATGTGAAGCATAATTCAAATTGCGCACCAATATCAATACTTTCATGGAGAGAGGCGGCAGCACGAAGCGCAGAACGGACTTGACATTTTCAACACTAAAATCGATCTTACGGCCAAACGATTTGGGTTACAGTCTTGAGGTCCGAAGGGGGTTCATTCAGCCACCAAATACTCTGAAAAAAACTTGGAAAATATCCAATTAGGACTTCCCGGGTCTCGCGTTTAAGGGTCGCTCGGGAGCGCACGGACCTGACATTTGGACCCCTTTTCTGATGGTACTTATTTTTGGGTCACCCTGAACTGGAGAACTCATAATTGCAACAAAGCACCATTCCCCTAAAAACCAATTTTTTTTACATCATCGAAAATTCGCAATAGTATATGAGGCACTTGCGTCCTAGGAGCGCTTAGTCGGCTGAAACTCTGGGCGCTACTATACTCACCACGCACAGCATCTAAGGAGTGAAGTAAATAATCTACTCGTCTACTACAGTCTGTCATACACCGATACACACTCATATAGACGAAGTCGGCACCGAGTCGAGAGTCTCGAGATGAGTAGTTGGATCGACGATTGATTCGAGTGCCTTGACGGGGCTGAAATCTTGGGGCAAAAAAAACTTCAGAGGATCAAAATTCACGAGCGAGATATTCAAGCTCTAAACGATGTCAGGCGGGGGGGGGGGGTATGACTCGAGATCACCCATGTTCACGACCAACATAACGGGTTCGGATGAATTGTGGCCTCCATGAACCCAGAAAGACATGGAATATCAAGTTCGAGAAAATGTGTGATGTTAGAACAGCCCAACCTAGCGTATAGAGGCCTCTCTCATTTCATATTCTCTTCTCTTTTCTATAACCGCCATCAATATGCTGCCGCGCCTTTTGATCTCCGTGAACTGCTTACTACGAGCTATCGGTCTCAAACCCTGAATTCATGTGAAAAATCCGCTCTCTTGAATAGATTCTCTAGTTTTCCGCTAGCTGCTACCGTTTTGGAGTCATTGGCCGCGAAAGTTTACTAATACGATTTTCATCGTGACTTCGGCTTTTTCTAGCGCTGCATTCTTCTCAGAATGATATTCAGCGTATTAAAATAGCGTATCTTGAAAATGCATCGAGTCACCTCAATAAATAAATTTTACGGTTAGATTGACTGGCTCCATATGAGTTGTCGATTGCACATTGTTGACGTATATTGTCACTAATGTTCTGAATTATATGGAAGTTATGAAAATATGCTTTACATGCGTTATGAAGTTGAATACACTCCACTTACAGTTGATACTTTTTCCTTATAATCACCTCTCCGAAATCCAATTCGTCAACCATGGTAACTCAACGCACAACACGGGCCATAATTCTTGACTGCATCCATCTTGTTTAGATTATCAACGCAGGTCTGGGTTTGGTTAAATCCAATCCAATCGTGACGATGTTCCAAGTTTTGAGTCGGGTAGCAGTTGTCTGCGGAGTAATAATGGCAACTCCACTAGACTTTGCCGCATCATCACCTGGCCTCCCTCTTGCTTTGCTGGCTTGGTCTGTCACAGAAATCATACGATACGGATACTACTTTGCTAATTTATTGGGTCATATACCATTCCTTCTTACATGGCTCAGGTAAAATATAAAGTTTTGGCATTTTGGCGAATATAACGAAAAAATGTCAATACTCGTTGAGTAATGTATATTACGTGGTATCACAGGTACACTACGTTCATAATACTCTATCCCATTGGAGTAAGCGGGGAGCTTCTGTGTTTCTATGCAGCTACAAGGTATGCGAGTGCACATCAACATGCCTGGAGTTACGAACTTCCCAATGATTGGAACTTCTCGTTCAGCTATCTTTACATGCTTGTTGCTGTGATGCTGTTGTACCTACCTTGTGTGTATTATCATATCCCTTGATATATAATCTTGAAATGCTTGAGAAATATTGAACAATCATTCATTTTCTAGTGTTTCCACATCTCTACTTGCACATGTTTTCTCAAAGACGTAAGGTATTTGCAAAAAACGAGAAGGCTTCAGAGAAACATGCCTAGTACGAGAGAGACCTAAAATGGAAAATCAACCTCTCAAGAATCCACTAGGAGCATTATGGTTATTCTACTGTGTCGATTGCTTCTAAGTTGGGGTAACGGGGCATATCTCATACAGTGAGTAATGTGGTTATGAGAGCCTGCAAATCTGAATATGCATAGTGGATCAGAATACAATACAGGGTACATTCATTTTGAGAAAAGTTTTGCGCAGGGTAATGCAAAGCTAAGCTTTTGAGCCACAAAAGGGCCATTTTCATAGCTAGATTCTACTTATCAGGGTTCTGTCGTTTCAAAATGAGAGAATATATCATGATGATGAAACCAAGACTTGTTTACTCTTACGTTTGCCTTGTACAAAGTCCTTCGAAAACATATTACAAATAGCCACTGAAAAAGTGGAGTTGAATGGTCTTTTCAACCAATATCAGAAATCGCGCAGATGCAGATGGAGGTACAATCCGTTGATGTTGAGATTTTGATGGAATAGCTCGAAATTTCCGAGAATGAAGTCACCCAGATGGCACCACAGTCGCCGGAGAACTATCGAGGAGTACCCCAGAAGAACTCTCGTAAAGCTTCTTTCAGAGTCCTCGGGAAATTTCCAGGAATCTCTCAAACTTCCAGCTCACTTTGATACCACAGAGGTAAGTATCAACACCCTGGGAGTCTTTTACTTATTCCCGTGATGCTCTTTGGGCTACTTCCAGAGAGTTCTCTGCTAGCCTCGATAACTCCCGGGAGCTTCGCTGTGGTACTGGCTGTCGATGAGCTCTAGGATTCCTAGAAAGGGATCGAGACACAGGTGTTCCCCGTCCGCCGTGTTTTGCCCAAGCGCCGTATTATTCAATCCGGGCTGCAAGGGTCGACATGTTGGCCGCCATATGCAGGACTTTTAAACTGTGGCGCGTTATACTTGAGCGTTATACTCATAGACATACACTGTAAAAAAAAATTCGACAAAATCGCTAAGCCCAGCGTAGGAAATGGAAGCGACCTACGCTGGGCGGAGTGAATTTGCTACGGCTATGTAAATTCGCTAACCGGGGCTTAGCGATTTTACTCCGCCAGGTGGAGCCCATCCCAATTTTTTTAGGTTATGGACGACTCTATTTTTACTCGACTGGACTCGTTTGCGCGGTTGTCCAGGATTCCTTGTACATGCAAAGCACTGCTGTGTTAATATTTCATACTTGGATGATACTCCGAAAGTAATTGGAGGGCTCGTGAGGACGTACAAAGATAGTCCAATCGCAAAGTACCGATGTTTCATGATTTTTCAATTTCAATAAATTCACCACGCTGTCTTGCGTGAATTCGCTAATCTCAGATTAGCGATTTCGCATCGCTCAGCGGAGGTAACAGAGCGACCTACGCTGAGCGTGGTGATTTTACGAACTATTAGTAAATTCGCTAATCCGTTAGCGATTTCACTCGCGGGAAGGTATCAAAATTACGAACTTCGGATATTAAATTTACCAACAATTGGTAAAATCATCGAAAGTTTTCTTTACAGTGTAGGAAAGTATAGACTGCGAGTTGCGGACTATCACCGTGGAACTGCGTACGAGTGAGACACATGCATAAGAGGCAATGCTCTCTTATAGAGTGGCGTGACTCTTACGTCATGCTTTCTCACTCGCACTCGTGTGATCTCGAGGTCCCACTATCCAGATCCCGACCCGCAGTCTATATCTTGCTATGTCTATGGGTATACTCCAGCGTTGACCAGATTATCATGAAATTAAGGACGTATTAGACATTTCTCTCCTATCTTGGAACGATGAAAATGAATGTCGTTGGTTGGGACTGGGATAATGAACATGAATGATTAAGAGTAAAAATGCGCTGAACCAATCTCAACATGCTTTGTATTCATGAACAGGGGGTTTCCCAATCTTTTAAGGGAGGATAGGGGTTATTCTAGTCTGCCATCCCATCGCCTTGGTAATTCCCATGAGAATTTTAAAGTTTCACAATAATCAACTATTACTGCTCCACTTCTGTTACTTTGTTGGGTGGTGAATATCCTGGACCCCTCTTGCTTCAATCAAAATCCAAAAACCTGTCACTTATGTGCAGGGTTTGTACCTAAATATATGTTCCGTTTCGTTTATTTCCTACGAAATTGGGATGTAATTCAATTCCGTTTCGTTTTTCAAGAAACATGAACAAAATTCCAGGCTTTTGTTTCGTTTATCTCCTTGACGAAACTGAACATAATTATTCAATTTCGATAACGTTTTTCATTCCATTTATTAGAAATGAAACTGAAGGGAAACGAATTATAACTTTGTCAAAAACGGAACGAATCCCAACATTGATTCCGTCGAAAAGAACAGAACAAAACATCAATCATACATAGTTTCGTTTTTGAGAAACGAAACCAAACGAAAATACTCCTTGAGGTCCTAGGAATGAAAATGAATTTAAACAATGAATCCGTCGGAAAAAACGGAACCAAACAGAATAACCCTCAGTTTTGTTGAAAACGAAACAAATGTCAACAATGATTTCGTTGAGAATCGCAAAACGGAACATCAACTGAACATAATGACATTGAAGAAAAACGAAACAAAACGGAATTAATTTGGGACTTCTTGATCTTGAACAAAACTAATCGTAATTGAACCAGAAGGACACAAATAGAGGTAGGAGTCAATGAGTATCGGCAACTATTTGGTGTCATTGCAAGAGCGGAGTCATTCCGAGTGAGGAATTCTGCCGAAACTGTGCAAGTGGCTGAACGCCTTTTACACCGTTTTACATTAAGATTCGAGATAGTAGCGCTTTAATGGGCAAATGAGCAATACGTATCATGTGCATGTATGCCTCTGTGTATACGGGCGGTCGTGTGTGTGTGCGCGCGAGTATCGATCCACCGTGCCTGTATTTATATGCACAAAGGTGACCTGCCTCATGGTCATCACTGGAATTATTATCGGATAGCTTGCATTCGCCTTAATGCAGGCGTATCATGGTCGTGTTAACATAAGGCAATCTTGGCTGACTTCGAGAATGGCATCTACGACATCCTACTCTATTTTTTTGAGAGAAAACATCGCGTAGACGTCCGCGACGGTCATAGGAGTGAAGGTACATGACAAGGACAGAAGATAACCTTGAGTATTTGTTCTGCAGCACCCGTTGAAATGAATGGCACACATCAGCGTTGAAAAGCGGTCGATGCGCCGTTTCGCGGTCAAGTCGGTCGATGAGCGCGAGATATCAACACATACTTTCTTCTATGAATTTTTCTATACTTTTTTCAAAAATTTTCTATTAATTCTCAGAGAAGTTCCGTCGAGATAGTGCAAAATTGAGTGAGCCAATTCCTCAGGGAAATTTCCCACAATTTCCCTAATACACAAAATTATCCCCGCGAAACAGTTCTTCCAATTTCGCACCGATTTCAATGGAATTTTTCTCTATACTTACGGAAGAATTTTCCGCACAGGTCGATACATCGAACTTAGAAGATGATTGTGGATGGAAACATCGAGGAGAGCGGGAAAAGATCTGATTTCTTTGGGCTTTGCATGCTTTCTCATCAATGTTTTTCGAGGCTGTAAATTCCACTTGAAAATCAGGAAATCTAGAAAATTTTCACTCCTATTGATGCACTTGTAAATAAAGATATGGTAATCCTGCACACGAAATCATGGAGAGCGAAGCATGCTTTGTGTAGCTATTACCGAGTTATTTTCTACGCCCCACGTGCGATCACGTATGAGTTATCGAAATACCCAGAATTATAGTTTTTCACATTTTTTGGTGCTGTTTTCGGTGCAGAACTACCGTTCCGAGTACCGTATTCACCCAAGTATAAGACGCACTCATGGATAAGACGTCCCCCTCCCTTGGGAGGGGGGATAATTGGAAAATGATGAGAACCTATAGATGAGATGCGCCCCGGTTTACTGGGACTCGAAGTAAACAATGTCAGATGAATCGGGGCAAATGAAGACCAAGAGAGATTCATCCCCATATATTACCATAAATTTATTGTCCGCTTCATAATATTCGATATTCGAAATCAGACTACTATCCTCTCGAGAGGGATAACGTGAGTCAATATTATTATTGCTGAGAGCAAGCCCAATTGATTCAAACTATGCTAATATCATATTGTCCAATTGCGCGTACGTCCACGCGTGTATACGAGTGTAAGCATAGTCTGAAAAATACACAGCTGAGTCTGGTGGCGTTCTTCACACTTCTGGCCCGTCTTATAAACGAGTGCTGCCGATAAATCCTCCGCACAAAAAATATGAAGCACCTTTAGATAAGACGCACCCATAAATAAGGCGCACCCCTGATCTGGAGTGCTCAATACTGATTTTTTGGTGCGTCTTATACTTGGGTTAATACATCATTGTGATAGCTTATACGTTTTCACGCGCGGAGCGTGAACGGAATTGAAAGATATCTACACATAGCAGACTCAATCTGGTGACACGAGCTGCGTCTTCGTGGCTAAGATACTGTAACCGGTTCACTGGGGCAAAGAGGAACAGTAGGAGTGAAATGACACGTTCTCATCAGTTGCTCATCAGCTGCTCTTTATTCAGAGTCCCAATCTCAACTAACTTTGGCGGCCGTTTTATGTTCTCTATTTATAACATTGCGATGTTGCAATCAATCGATTTCAAAGTATAAGACTTGCTTCTGTTTTGAGTAAGTGTGTGTATGCAAGTAAGCCGTGCGCATTAGAAATGAGAGAGTGGTTTATTAAACAATGCGGATCGATGGAGAATGCGCCGTATGTTTGAATAAAGGGTGCTCATATTAACATGACGTCTAGATGACAATACTGTGGCATCGAAATTGCGAGGTATAGGAACTCGAAGAAGAGGGTTTGATGGAACAAAAACTCTACTCATCGAACCCACGACAGAAAAAATTCTACCCTTTTTAATCTTCTTGAACTTAGCAAAAAACATGCTCATCCGAGCCATACCAGTACGCTTCGAGTTTTGCTTGTAGCGATGCACTCTCCGGCTAAGAGAATCCTACTCAATCTGGAAAAAATTCTATCACCTCGAATTTCACGTTTTCCTATTAGTTTCTCTATAAAGAGAGATAATGTTTATTAGCATGGAAGTCCAGATCGCTCAGTATCTCACATATCACCCGCAGATGCTGCTGCACGACAAGTTTATGTGAGCGAGTGATCTGGACTTTCATGCTAATAAACGTTCACTCACTCTACGGGAGAACTAATAGAAAAACCTCAAAATTCGAGCCGTTGAATTTTTTTCCAGACTGAGTAGGGTTTCTCCTAGTTTGATAAAGCATCACTACAAGCAACAGTCGGAGCGTAATGGAATGGCTCGGATAAACATGTTTTTCGATACACTGTGCATAAAAGTGCTTTTTGCGCACAGTTTGTCGACTTTCACTCACAGTTTATCGAAAAGTATAGTTAGATACACGTCCGTAAAACCTATTATTCGCATCCTCGTGATGATTCCGACCCTCGCCTGCGGCTCGGGCCGGAAACCCATCACTCGGACGCGAATAAAAAGTTTTACACCCTTGTATCGAAATGAACTATTTGCTAAGTGTGAAAAGGTTCGAAAAGGTAGGGTTTTTCTGGTCGTGAATTCGGAGAGGAGAGGTTTGTTTCGTCAATCTATCTTTTTGGAATTGTTATACCTCGCGATTTCGGTGCAAGGGGCCTTATTTTAATATATTTTTCCCGCAGCGGGGTAGAGGGAATCCAGCAATTTCCAATTTTTCCTACTCTACATTTAGTTAACAAATTAGTGTTGAACGTTAATTGCTACAAAAATATCATCCAAATATCCTGTATGGCGTATCCCTCCAAACCCCCAAACATTTTTTAACATCACACAGTTCTAAGATTGGGCCAAAAGTCATCTCGACAAGAAATTGGATCATTTTTCGATCACAATCAAAGGGACAGGTTAGTAAGCGGCAATGTTGTGGCCTAAAAATGATTCAATTTCATGTTAAGATGCCCCTTGGGCCACTCTTAGAATTGTGTGGTGCTGAAAAGTTTTTGAGGGTTCGGAAGGATAACGCCATTCAGGTAGTACTAGCGGCACTGATGAGTCCAAGCGCGGATTAGATCTTCGCTTGACTCGACTCCGCCAGCCTATATGGGTATAATAATCCACACAGCAGACGACAACCTAACCCCGAAACTGTCAAAAGTAATGACGTATTGGCTCAGCTCTTTCTTTGTAGGCTCCTAATCGTTGATGTGTTTGTTTCTATGCACTTTTCATTCACTCTTACGCCTCGTGTGCACACTCCCGTGAAAATCTGATATTCAGAAATGAGTGTATCGCTCATTTCTCATAAGACGCCGTGTTAATCGACTTTTAGGAAATGGACCAGAACTTTTCTTTCCGACTCCTGAAAGTCTCGCAATTTTAGCTGTGTCTGTTTGAGATACTAATTTACCACTGTGCTGACTTTCGTAATTTTCTGGTAGCTGATTCGAGTACCGCTAGTACTACCTTTAGTATATTCCGATGATATTTTCGTAGCAATGAATGTTACAAACTAGTTTGTTTACTAAATTTGAACTAGGCGGAAATTGGGAGTGCTGGGTTTTCTCCCACCCCGTCACGGGGAAAATGTACTAAAATAAGGCCCCCGGGTACCTCGGCCCGCCTTTGCGACCTAATTACAGGATTTTTAGTTAGCCCGAGTAAGCTATTTTGGTCCGGTCGAGTCATCATACAACGGTTTAAATCTATTGATTGCTACCATAGACACCGATTCAACAAATAATTCCTAGGAAATCGCAATTACTTCCCATTATATCATGCAAAGAGATAATCTGAATGGAACATGTTAGCAATTTTCCTTACGCTTTCATTCGACTGTACCGAGCTGAGGTTTGCCCCCAAATCCTCATTTGGTGTTACTACATCGCCTTCCGGTTCTGCGGATGATCTAGTAGAATTAGTATGTGTGCGAGTTTGCTCACCGGAAAAAACTGCCTACTCATCGCATCAGTTGACGAATCTATACTCGCGTCAATCATCAGCGCAACGTGGTGCAATGCCTGTCTCTGTCTCTTGTCTGCTCTGCATTTAATCATGTAGTGTGGATCGCGACGAATAATGGCACCATATTCAAATACGATTCGTGACAGGATGATGGCAACACATTTAAATACGATGAATACCCATTATATTTGCCACCCAATAGCGTGCGCATCTTCGCTATAGCTATAGTTATATATACTCAGACTGTGTTGTGCATTGAGCAATTTTTTTATTGGCAATTTCCAAGAGTTTTTATCCATTGCCTCATGTCAAATTTGACAACGTTTCTTGACGCAGTTAATAAAAGCGTATCTTGAAAATTCTTTTTAACTCTAACTCATAGAAACTTTCACGGATCGTAGTTGAGTCGCCTGTGACGTGGATCTTGTCATAGTACGTTCTATAACCTTCCACTCATTGGAATCAGGGGGAAAGGATTCATTATTATTCTGATTGTTTCTTGTGCTCGAGGTAGTTGATAATGCAATGATGGTTATCTTTTGCAGATTGGTCGAGCGATGGTTTTTATTCCAAAATTCCGACGTTTCGCCCGTCAAACACTGCACAATATCTTATCCACTATAACAAAGAGATTTAGTATGAGGATGGCACGATTAATATGAATAGACGTGTATACAATTTTTTTTGCAACTGTGTGCGCAAAGTTGTAAAAAAATGAGACTTCTCTTCATTATTTACAGTGCGAGAAGTAATGCGTGAATGACTTCTCGCACAGTTTTACATTTACGCACTGGTGGAGTGTGCGTGAATGTAACTTCTCGCTCTAATGCATTTTCATTCACGCACAGTTCCAAAATATGATGTCACGTCATCCCTCTGAATTTGGCCTTCCTTGAAAACTTCGTTTCCAAGATATTCTTGCTCGGACAGTGGTGCATTTAATTACAACCTCACGCACAGTTGCCAAAAATAGTATACGCAACACGTGCGAGAAGTTTCCGCACTCGTTTGACAACTTGTGCGGAAATTGACCTTCTCGCACTTGTTGCGTAATATACTATTTTTTTACAAACTTTGGTTTCAAATATTTTGCCGGTTTTCGGCGACACTCTGTCTAGCCGAAAACCGGCAAAATATTTTAAACCAAAGTTTGTAAAAAAAATTTTATGCACGTCTATTCATATTCATTGTGCCATCCTCATACTAAATTTCTTTGTTATAGTGGATAAGATATTGTGCAGTGTTTGAATTGCATTAATCTGATGCTAAAACTATCATATCTCGACTTTGTAACTCTGAAGAGGCCCGTGCAGTTTTGACGGGTGAAACGTCGGAATTTTGAAATAAAAACCATTGCTCTACCAATCTACAAAAGGGAATGAATTCAATATGAATGGGAGAATATGTATAATCTTAGCAATCATCGGTCCCACACATCTTAGGACATCAATAAATGGATTCAAATCGTCATGCAATGGCTTGATCGGACCCTACTCGATTCACTTGAAGTGATTATGAATCCTGCAATGAGGCTCAGTCGTCAACGAGTTCGGAATAGAGAGCCCTGATAATCAGAGAAGCTGCATCAAGTCTATTTTCCACGGAGAAGCAACATACCTTATCACTCCTATTTCTTGGATACACAACGGATTAGTGCCTAAAAAAATTCCATGAGCGGATTCGCATTAAAGAAGCTCCATCCTGTTTCATTTATCCTATACATATGATACACAAGAAACTCTTGTTGGACACGAGTATGACCTATATTCCGTCCAGACCAATAACAAAATCTCAATCCCAGGAAAAATCTTTGCACTATTCATCTGCATAAAAAATATCACTGGTCCAGTGTACCACCCGTTTCTACGTTGATGCGTCGAAATTACGCCACCAACACTATATTGATATAAAACTTGCATGGGTCCTATATCCACTACTGAGTGATCAATTAATCAGAGATCTAGTTGTACGAAATAACGAAACTATAACAACGATTGAGTATCGAATAAAAGAGTTTATTTCGGAATCTGTGCAACGCGTCTAATGCTTACAAAGTGCAGAGTCTGACTGGCGCGCCGCTGCCCTTTTCGCCCGTACGGGCCTGCGGACCTTCATTTGCCCATCAGGGCCTTGTTGAAGGCGCTCGCAGCTTTAGGCTGCGTGCGTGAGCATGTATTCGTCTTTGTGTCTGGGAGGAAAATTTGTAAAAAGCCGGTCGGACAATTTGATTTGAACGGGTGATACCCGAAAAATCAATATGTGAATTGAGATCGCGATGGGGCGCTCGAGGCCAAGGCAGTGGAAGCTAAAAATTATAACACTCGATATCTGATATAATAATTTGGGTGAATTTATTCACTTCACGTTTCACTACATTTGGTCATAGAAAAAGGCGCGAGAGAAGTGAGGGGTGAATTCGCGGCGCAGAGAGATCAAATTCGCGAAGAAAATGCGATGGAGCTCGCGGCACTTGCCAATCGCCAGGGTGAGCTAGGCTTACAATAATTAGCCTCCTCGGCGGTCGGTGGTCAACTGCCGGTTCGCCGAAGCGAGATCGCCGTTGAGGCCGAGAGGGACTGAGGGAGAGCAACGTTGCCAAATTTTCAAGCATTTTGAATGTGCCAATCAGCGGGCATTGAAATCATGCGATTTTAAGGAGAGGAAAAAGTCACTGCTCCACCTTGGCTTTCTCGCTCTCGAAAGCTCTAGAAATATATCCGAATGCAACCGACTTTCTCGAACATTCCGCCTCCTTTGCTTGCTCATAGCAAGCAACAAGAAAGAAACCTCCAATACATGAAATTGTCAACTTGATCTCAAACCTGGCAAATTTGGGAGAACAAAATGTTCGAAAAACTCGATGATTCCGAGATATTCGAACTTCACAACCGTGATTGAATGAGCAAAACCTGAGTCGTCAACCGAAAGAAAATTACTACATAACCGCTTCTCAAATGAATGATTGACGGCTCAACTGATCATTAATGATCTTACGAATGATTTTACCCGACAGTGACCGATAATACTGAGGAAAGTGAAAACTATCAACATTTTAAATTCACTAGATCAATGAAAAGAAATTGAATCGAGCTCCACGCGTCAATAAGATATCGAAAATGGGAACTATATCTCAATCTATCTCAACATGATAAAATCAAATCCGAGTGGTTAAACTGATCAATTTGAACAAACAACATCACGCATAGCGATCAGTTACCAATGCAACAATTGAAAACAAAATCAATCAACAAAAAAATATTGCACGAGAAACATTTTGTCTCAAAATTGACAACAGTCGAACTATTTGAACTCAAATTATTTAAAAATTGCAGACTTCAAAATGACTCTCAGATAGAGGAAAATAGTGGCTAAAGGTGGACAAATCATTCTAATCCCTTCTACGCGTCGGTTTCGCAATGATCCCACTTGGCAAATAAACTATTGTGACTCTAATGAATCTCTACGAACACAAATTACACAAAATTTGGGGCCAAACAAACGACATATGATTCGCGGGTGTCGCGGAACGAGGAAAAAGTGTGCAGTGATGTGTCGAGATTACGCGGTCTTCTTTCATGATTCTCCTTGTTGTTCCCTGGCTTCTTCTTCGGGTTGACCAGAGGGCTCCCTGCCCGCTTCCCCAGGTTCTACGGGCAACTTGATGATCTTGCAGAGTGCCCGACGAAGTGTTGTGGTGACGGTCCTGAGATCAACCACGCGCACCAATCCGTCAGCTCCTGGATGGACGGCAGTGGCCCTTGCGATGGGCCATTTGATAGGTGGCGTAAGCTCGTCCTTCACCAACACGAGATCTTCCACTCGAAAATGCTCTTGTACTGCTAGCCATTTGGACCTCAGTTGATAATGATGCATGACTTCCATACGCCATCAATTCCAAAAATTATCCCTCATGCGTTGTATGGCTCTCCACCTGCACTGAGGAGACTGTGTTACTTCTTAGACCGGGAGCTCGTGAACTTTTTTGTGCCATATTTCATAAAGGCTGGAAAAATACTTAAAATGTTGTCCTTGATGTACCCCTCCTAAACCCACCGTCAGCCCTCTCAGCGCCTGGGCGTTTTTGTAAAATTGAATTTTCAAATAATTTTTTCGACCAACTCATGTGCTATATGACTTAAAATCTGAATCTTCCAGGGATGAGAGATCATGATCCAAAATGATCGAAATCAACCGCCAGCCCCTCCGCAGACTGGGCGTTTTGCGTCAGCCCTTCGTTCAATATTCAATGTTGACAAGTTGGTGTGCTATATTTATCAAAATCTGAAACTTTCAGGGATGATAGATCATGATCCAACATGATCGAAATCGACCGTCAGCCCCTCCGCAGACTGGGCGTTTCCGGGACTGACGATTTTTCCCGATGTAAACAAAGCCCCGTTTCGAGGCTGCGATTTATGTATGAGCTTTGTCTTACCCATGTGTATCGGCTCCGTGGTCTTGTGGATACGGTTCTAGTCTGGTGTCTGGAAGGAATGGGTTCGTATCCCGGCAGTTCCAATTTTTTTCTATTCTTTCTTTTTCATTCTTATTCCGATATTATTTCAACGCGAGAAAACCATCATCCTCTGATTAGAGAACTTTTTTTGTCTTAGTACCGTTCATTCATTCAGTGTTATAATAATAGCAAAGGGGTATACACAAAACGTCCAATGAAGAGACAGTATTGTTTAATTTGATCCATGTGCAGCACTCATTCATGTTGATAGTCTCCCAATATTTATACATCATTTCCTCCATCACACCCTGTACTTTTCAGAAACCATATAAGTATCAATGCAATCTTCGATTGTGACAAGTTATATATTCATTTTTTACAGCTAACACTGCTTTTTATTCCTGGTCGTATTTTCAAAATATTCGTGAGCAAGAATCAAATATTCGTTCATAGCACGAATATTTGACTTTTGAATATCACTTATGAATTCGAGCCTGATGACGAGGAACCTCGAATTCATTTCATTTCGTGGGAGTTCGCAGTTAAAACCTCGAATTGAATGCGCTCTCGAATGAACGGTACAAAGATAAAAAAAGTATCCTAATCAGAGGATGATGGTTTTCTCGCGTTGAAATAACATCGGAAGAAGAATTAAAGGAATAAAAAAAAATTAAATTGGATCTGCCGGGATACGAACCCGAACCCTCCATACACTAGACTAGAACCGTATCCACTAGACCACGGAGACTATTCATATAGGTGAGACAAAGCTTATATATAAATCGCGGCCTCAAAGCGGGGCTTTGTTTACATCGGGAAAAATCGTCATTCTCGGAAACGCCCAGTCTGCGGAGGGGCTGACGGTCGATTCCGATCATGTTGGATCATGATCTATCATCCCTGGAAGTTTCAGATTTTAATAAATATAGCACACCAACTTGTCAACATTGAATATTGAACGAAAGGCTGACGCAAAACGCCCAGTCTGCGGAGGGGCTGACGATTGATTTCGATCATTTTGGATCATGATCTCTCATCCCTGAAAGATTCAGATTCTAAGTCATATAGC
Source organism: Eretmocerus hayati (assembly GCA_029851415.1). Classification (NCBI taxonomy): domain Eukaryota; kingdom Metazoa; phylum Arthropoda; class Insecta; order Hymenoptera; family Aphelinidae; genus Eretmocerus; species Eretmocerus hayati. The sequence continues at coordinate 50,822,675 of CM056743.1, forward strand.
ACATGAGTTGGTCGAAAGAATTTTTTGAGAATTTAATTTTAAAAAACGCCCAGGCGCCGAGAGCGCTGACGGTGGGTTTAGGTTAGGTACATCAGAGACAACATTTTGAGTAACTTTCAAACCTTTATGAAATGTGGCACAAAAAAAGTTCACCAGCTCCCGGTCTATCTGCATCGTTATATGGTTCAGGTAAAGCAGTCATAGATCTAGCAATGAGCAAATGTCCCGGAATGAGGCCAACCAAATCAGTTCCTTCAGGTGACAAAGGGCGAAGCGGTGTAGAATTTAGGCACGCTTCGATTTGAGAACTAAGAGTTTGCAATTCTTCAGAAGTGAACTTAGAGTCGGCCACTATTTGCTTCAGATGATGTTTGAATGAGCGCACCGCCGCCTCCCATAAACCTCCAAAGTGAGGTGCCCGAGGCGGTGATAAGGACCAAGTGACTCCCGCTTCACATGCCGATGTTTGGTCAAATAATTGCCGAAGCTCTCTTCCAGCACCTACAAAGTTTTTGCCGTTGTCGCAATATGAGGGTTTCCACGGAAATTCTGAATTTTGTGTTACTGCAGTGTTCCAGGAGTATTTTGAACTATTCGGAGTCCACAGGAGTGGCATTTTATAGTATTTGCCATCATTCAATATGGACTACATCCTTTCTTGTTGAAACGCATCCTGATTTGTCTATAGCAGACCGCAAAAGATGATTTTTGAGTAGTTTACAAACGTACCGACGCAATTTTTTGAATTGATAAGGCTATAATTAGAATACCTATGCCTCAACTACTTCGGTGGAATGATATATCTATCTACTAATCTCATTTTTAGAGAAAATCTTTTATTCAGAGGTGTGCGCTGATTCGGCTATGATATCAGCTCTTCTTTATCGATGTAACCGAGTTTTGTGGGAAAACTTTCTCTGGCTATTGTTTACGAAAATGATGAAATACCTTGTGCGAAACGGAGAATTAAGCAATGAGTTTTCGAAGTTGAAAAGACGATGAATCGAATCCTGTTTGGTTTGTGAGTGTGCGTTGCTCCGGACAAATTTTATAAAGTTTCAAAGCTCTCAAAGTTATCGTGCCACTGGCTTTGAAAATGGTCATTTTTTGATGTCATACTCAGCAGACGCGAAGCACAGGGTTGGGACGTTGTCCTCTTTTTTCTTCATCACCAAAAAGATATAACCGCACTGTTTTGAGTTGCAATTGTCGTTTGGTATTTCCGTGAGAAGCTGAGGAGAAATATTTGAATCCGGATGGTAAGCTACATAAGCCTCTGAATGTGATGGTATCGCGATTTTCTTGATTTTTACATAGTATATGGCTGAAATATGAACAAAATAACACCACAATGTATTCTAGAAATCGGAATGACCCTACTGAAAACTGTCATATACAATTACACGTCCATTTAGATGTGTAATTACACGTCCGTCTTCACCATATTAAGGTTGTGAAGAAGGATATGGGTACGACAGTGAACAGGTGGTTAGGTAAAGACGTCAAATTAGATATGGGAAAAAGGGTCAGAGAATGGCCCACTCCCATCTCATCAAATTCCACGAACTTTGAGACGTGTAAATGTACGTCCATTTTTACTTCCGAATAGATGTGAAATTACATCAGCCAAACTCAAAATTGGAGAAACTATTCGGGAGAACATAATTGAGAGTGATACGAGCGGGTGGTTCTAGAGGAGGGAGGATCATGCCCTACTGGAAATAGGTGACCGTCGGGGCAGCCATGGAATTCTTTAGGAAAGATCGGTCCCATCAATAGCCGCTCCGACGGCTACCACACGCTCGCAATATGGCCGCCGCAGAGGATTAATTCTTTAGAAAAATTGAGAGGCCAATTTCATACATTCTTATTCCGGTGATACGCGGGAAGAGCTTAACGCCATGCGGTAGCCGTGCAAGATGAATTTTGTTCCAAGTATTCTCGAATTCTCTTGCAATTTGGGATAAACGACGAGTTGAGCCACATTTGCTATCATCTAACTTGAATGGCTCAACTCGTCGTTTAGCTCAAATCGCAAAAGAATTCGAGAATACTTGGAACAAAAATGTGTGTAAATTATAGATTAGGATGTACCAGACACCCAGTGGTTCTAACTTTTCTGCGATGATCTAATGATTTGTGGTGAAAAATGTATTGTCGAGAATAAATCGGACAATAACAATAACTAGCTAACTCATCCTAAACTTTGCCCCATTAAAATTTTCACATAAGTTGTAAATGGAAGTTGACGGCTGTGCTGCACGGCTACCGCATGCCCTTAAGACTCTTGCTCAATCATGAGCCCCTATAAATCATCCTCTACCGAGGTTTACTCGCCCCAACCGCACTAGGGGCCCTACGTAGGATCGGTTATTCATTATACTTGTACTCACCATATCAGCTTTGCCTTGTGACTGCTATTTGACCTGAATATTGTTGGCCCGGTGTACACGCTCCTGCTACGCCGCTATTCTGTGTCTTCTTCATCTTCTGGAGAATATTTAGTCTACGCGTGCGCCACGAAATCGCATCGGCTCGTGCTTCATGTTATTCACCCAAAGGGGGCCGCCTCGCTCTAGTCAGGTTGCCGCGTCCGATGAGAACCGGGATAAACTATTTCGGATCTTTGAGCACGCGCCCGAGCTAAGTAGGCGTGCTTGCCTCGAGAGAACAGACGCGATGCCCACGTAGTCCCGTCCGCGTGGACCTTTTTGTTCGTCTGTCATGTACAGCTGTATCTCGCAAAGCACTGGGTGAAAAGTACCATCCTCAAGTTAATCTGATCTAGAAATACAATAGTGGAAGTGACAGAAACGTGGGCATGTTTTGACAGTGACTTCTATAGGTAGGCTCGGTTTGAGTTTCTGTACGACGGACAAACAAAAATATCTGCGCGGACCGGACAAACGGTCAAGTTGATCAGCCACATCACGTCTGTTCTTTCGAGGCGAACGCGCCTGTTCAGCTCGGGTGAGCGCCCGAGGAATCAAGTCACTTCATCTCGGGTTCATTCGGATGCGGCGCCCCGACTGGAGAGGGGCGGTTCCCTTCGCGTGAATAGCGTGGAGCATGAGCCGATGCAATCCTGTGACCCACGCGCGGACTAGGAATTCTCGAGGTGATCAACAAGACCCAGACCAGCAGCGATGCAGGGGCGTACACCGGGCCTACGACTTCCAGGTTGAGCAGCAAGTACAAGACAAGACTGATATAGTGAGTACAAGTATAATCAATCACCGAACCTACGAATGTCCCCTATAGCGGTTGAGGCGAGTAATCCTCGTTTGAGGATGATTCATATTGAATTTGGCAGATATAATTCCACATTGTTTTGGACGTCAAAGATGGATGTATATTTACACGTCCGAAAGTGCATGGAATTAGATAAGACGGGAATAGGCCATTCTCTGACCCTTTTTTCCAAATACAATTCCACGTCTTTACCTAATCACTTTCCCACTGTCATATTCATATCACTTTTCACAAGCTAAATATGGTAATAATGGACGTGTAATGACACATGTAGATCAACGTGTAATTGTATATCACAATTTTCAGCAGGGGAGACTCATAGCTCTTGACTCGATTTTGGAAATTTACATCGAATTTGTGAGAAATCGATGATGAAACTCATCTTGACGTCAAGTCAGGCAAAATATATTCCGTATCGATCGTCTAGACAACGTTTTGAATCGAATCTATTCGATTGAAGTTGATTCACGAATGTTTCAAATGTGAAACTCCGTACATGTCGTTCTGAACCAAATACCTCGGCTTGGAAGAGAAGGGCACCACTTTCTCCACATGTTTTCAAGGTCTGAGAATCACATAAATCCCATTTTAAACGTGGGCTTAGAGAAAATTTATCTTTTATTCCAGAGGGTCAATAGTTAAAAGTTCCATGGAAACCCTCATATATATCTGTGCATTCACCTCGTCTTGCAGCGAACCTATGAACGGCGGCTAAGAATGCTGGAGTGATGAGATCTGAAACGGTTCCAACATGAGTTGCTCGCGTGAACATACAAACGAAAATGCAAAAGTATCCCTTCGTGGTTTTAGCACCTCTTCCGCGAGAAAACAGAAGAGATATTGGTCCTGCATAATTGATGCCACAAGCTTGAAAGGCATGCTTTGGTGTAACTCTATCCGATGGTGATGGGGCCATTTGCTGAATGAGCGGTCTACCACCATACCGAGTACAATCCCCATAATTACGATAAACCTTTTGAACTACATGTTGCACTCGAGGTATCCACGCCCATCTATATAAATCACTGAACATAAGCTGAACTCCCCCATGTAACAAATCTCTGTGTAACTCCTTGACCAAACGTTGAACAAAGATGCTCCTACTCGACAAAATAACTGGATGTATTTCGTTGTAAGACAAGTTTGCATTTTGAAGGCGTCCACCAACTCTCAGAACCCCACGAGCATCTAAAAATGGTAGCAATCTTCGGATGTCACTTCTCTTCGACAAGTTTTTTCCTTTCTCTGAATCTGCGATTCCTTCAGCAAAGTGCTGCCTTTGAATGGACTTGAACAATGCAACTTTAGCTGAGTTCAACTCTATAGGACTCAAGAAGGATTTGTGACGATCTTCAGAATTACGTGAAGCATTGAATTTCCATCGAAATATATATGCAACGATGCGAACTATTTTTGAAAAAGAACTGACATGCTTTTGAAAATGTTCTAGAACTCGTGACGATTCCATAACCAAATGAGCAAGCGCTTCTGCGCACACGGGTTCTGACGAACTTTAGGCCATTCATCTTTCGATTGAGTTATCCAATTAGGACCATACCACCAAATGTTCAAATTTGAAAGTTCTTTTGCAGTCACGCCCCGGGTTGCGCGATCGGCGCAATTTTCTTCTGAACAAACATGCCTCCATACAGCATCAGGAAGAGTGCTGCTAATCGTACTCACTCGATTGGCCACAAAAGTCTCCCATTTGGAAGGGTGACCATTGAGTCAATCCAGGACAACTCTCGAATCTGACCAGCAATAAACAGTTGATAGCCGAACTTCCAAATCACTCATCACATGTTTCGCTAATTTAACCAACAAAACCGCAGCACACAACTCAAGCTTAGGTATGGACAGCGTTTTTACCGGCGCGACTATCGCTTTTGCCGTAACCAAGTTTGAAGTTTCTCCTGGAATAACTAAAAAAGCAGTGACCGCATAAGCCCTTTTCGACGCGTCTGCGAATCCATGAAGCTCCCAGTTTGAACTGTTCAGAGTACTCAACCAGCGAGACACGCGAACTTGCGTTAAAAGTGGAACTTGTGACCGTATTCCTAGCCATTCCGCGAGTACTTCTCCAACGACAGGAGTGTCTCAATCAATTTTCAAATGCCACATGTTTTGCAACAAAATTTTAGCTTGTATCAAAAACGGAGCTAACCAACCAAGAGGATCGAATAACCAAGCTACTTCTGAGAGTATAGTTCTTTTCGTAACCGTATCAGGAGCAGAGGGCATCGATATACGAAAGAAAAATTCATCATCGTGCGGTGACCATTTTAATCCGAGTGTGGAGACAACATCGTTGAGTTCTATGGAAATGACACCTGAGTGTTCTGAAGAGAGCCCCCTGAGCAAATCCGAGTGATTTGTTGACCTTTCCCAAGTCCCATACATGCGCACGACATGATAGAATTCAGCTGATCTCGAGCTTCCAATGCGGCTGAAAGAGTATCCCCTCCCCTAAACGAATCATCCATGTATCGACGATGTAGGATGATGAGAACAGCGCTAGGAAACTAATCTTTGTAAATTCCAGCGAAACGAGGGAGAACTCTAATAGCTAGGTATGGCGCACAAACTGTTCCGTAAGTGACCGTGAGTAATACATAATCGAGGATTTCCTCTTGTCCCAGGCCGCCAGACAATCCTCTGCCAATTTACATCATCCGGATGTACCAAAATTCGTCTGAACATTAACTATGTCAGTACCAAATCCATATTTGAAGAATCACCAACGAATCAACACCAATGTTTAATCATTTTGAAGCTTAGGGCCAGCCAATAAAGAATCATTTAAACTTTTACCATTACCTGTTTTGTGCGAAGCATTCAGAACGACTCGAATTTTGTATCTGTCCCTACGAAAAACAGGATGATATGGCAGGTAAGATGGCGCTGGCTTCGACCCGTCTGGTGGCTGAGTGCGTCTCATGTGACCCAGTGACTCGTAGTGTTCCATGAACTCGGTGTATGCTCCATCTAACTACGAATCTCGTTATCGTTTTTTCTCCGATCGTAGTAGGCATGCGACCGCAACGTCCCTAGATTCAGAAAATGAAGCTTCATAAGTATTTTGCGTGAAAGGGAGGCGCACGACGAAGCGTCCTTCAGACGTGCGCTCGACAGACGACCTGAACAAATTTTCACAATACTCCTCCTTAGCTGTAAGATGACGATCAGCTGAGAGTTCTTCAATTTCCCAAAATTTAGTTAGTTGATTTGACAGAGAACTATCAACGCCCGCATGCAAAGATAAAACGATACGAGGATTTACAGTTTCAACACCCGACTCCGTACTTCCAGTGAGAATCCAGCCCAATGCTGTGTTCTGAGCGGTAGGAGTTTTTGATGGGCCCTTTATTAAACCTTCTCCAACAATTTCACTATACACTTCAGTGCCCAATAAACAGTCAACTTTAGCAGGGATGAAAAATTCCGGATCCGCAAGTGTTAGTGCATCTAAATGTGACCAGTCGTCACATTTCACCGTTGACCTAGGCAAAAATGAGGTAAAGAACCAGAGCCTCAATCTCGAACGAGAAATTTGAATCGATTCTGGACAGTAGAAGTGAGCGAAACTTCACTTGTCAAAACTACTGTGCGTCGATTCCCAAGAGTATTGATCCCCAACCTAAGTTTCCAAGACGGCAAATCCAAGGCTTGAGCAACCCTATCCGCTACAAACGAACAGTCCGAGCCTGGGTCAATCAAGGTACGAGCTTCAACTTTCTGTTCGTCGAGACCTTGTAACCAGATACACGCGGTTGCTACTCAACGCACTTGCTTCGATACTGCGGAAAAACTGAATTGAATGACAAGCAGCTTGTTGCTGTTGATTTTGAGAATCTTCTGGCTTCGAAGCACCCGAAAAATCCATATGTAGTTTTGTATGATGTGGTCGTTTACACTTACTACACTCATACTGAGAACCACATTTATCAGCATGATGACCGGGCTTCAAACAATCTATACATGAACGATTTGTTTTGCGAAATTCGAACCTTTGGCGCACAGACAGCGATAAAAACTTTCCACATTTGTGCAGTGCATGATCGCCTTTACAATTCATAAAAATAAGTGGACTGCTAGACTGACCCTTATTATTTTGTGAATTTTCAAAATTTGAATTTACATTCCTTCTACTAGAATTGCCTTGGTATCTTCCAGCCGATGACGAACCAGGCTCCGATTCATTTGTCGCTACCGACCCTGAATGAGCTGCGTACAATGATTGAATAGTATTTTCCAAAAAATTAGATAAAGCAGCATACGTCGAAAATCCCTCAACATTTTCTTGCGCAATGGTCCAACTTTCTCTAGTACCCGGATCCAATTTTCGAACAATTAAATGAACGAGCCTTTGAATCCCATCCATCCACGGGACACTCTAGATCTTGAAGGCCTTGACTATCTTCTTCTGCTTGGTTCATGATTGTAACAAAAGCTTGAGCAGATTTTTTGGTAATTGGGGTTAAATCTATCAATTCGTTCAAGTGCGTGCTTAGTCTTAACCGAGAGTTATCGTAACGTCGACATAATTTGTTCCAAGCAATTAAAAAACTTGTAGTACCGTCAAATTGGGTTAATTTGGTACGATTTCATTACTTTTTATTTTCTTTGGCTCGGCATCTCAACATACATTGACAAAACCCACTTCTATCAGTGGTCAATCTCAAGCTTACAGTTTCAGCTTTCGATTGACGGGTTACAGAGTTCAATTTGATGAGTTTAAGCCGGAGCTATTAGCAGTTGAAGAAGTGTACCAAAGTTAGACCCCGACTGGGCAACTTTGGTACACTTACAAAATATTTCAACTCTACCAACCACTATGTGAATAAACTAATTTTAATCGCTCAGAAGTCTTATTTTAAGCTGTTTGAAACATTCTAAAACCTCGTAGACCATCACTCGACTCAAAGCAAAATTTCTAGAAGCTGTCATAGGAAGTTGTACTGGAGTTACCCTATCCTCATGGTTCTTGCGGAGAGTGGGGTAACTTTGGTACACTCTTTCATGGGTTTTTCCCTGTTTTTCGTTCATTAAAACTCGCAATGCTATAAATACCCCAATGTAACGATGGTTTCTTCATTATGGTGATATTTGTGATTGAAATGTAGCATTATGCACTCGTAGATCGTTCCGGAACACTTTTTGCCAGGTACACTAACTGGACCACCCGCGTATCGCTGCTAAATCAGCTTTTTCGGAATTTGCTTCAATAAACGAGTACAATCGTTCACGCGGGATCTACGGTGGCTGAAAACATCGTTTATGCGTGTGCCAAGAGGGGAGAATAGGTTCCAGAGCGATAGAATCGTTTACCTCGCCGAACGCAGCTCTGAAAGTCATTTTTTAGGGGTGTACCAAAGTTGCACTCACTGTACCAAAGTTACCCAATTTGACGGTTTGTGTTTTGACGCCTTTCATCATTTTTTCTGCGTCGCCCTTAACTGCATTGAGCATTTGGTTTAATTTAGCAAACGACGACAAATTAGGATTTTCCCCAATAACCGATGTAAAACGCTCCTTAAAATATTCCCAATCAGCTTGTTTACCAGAAAATTTAGGCGGTTCCAGTCTAAGAGTGTACTGCAATTCCGATGACGCACGTATAAGTTGCTGTGCATCAAAATGTTGATATGGGTAGAAATTTTGATTTTGAGAATGATTGGCTGAATAAACTGATGCGTGGACTGAGCCTCACGCTGAACCATGTACTGAACCATGTTCAGACAGTGATTCTCCTGGTATCGTTGATTCAGCAATCTTATCTAGTGAATCGGATTTCAAAATTGAATAATTTCCTTCGATCTCTAAAAACCCTAATTTGGTAAAATACTCGTTATCCTTCAGTTCATCCTTACGCTGTTATAAATCCAATCATTTCGGCAAGATTCATCCCAATATCTTTGTAATAAGTCCAAGCGAGTTTTGAGAAAATTCATAGCAATGTTTTCTTTGCCCTTCAAGGCAGTATTTGTGTCGAAAATACGAATGTAAACCACAAAATGCAATTGCCAGCAGCCATGACTTTTGACATTTATTATCACAGTTAGAACAAATGTTCAAAAAATTGGAATTCCAAACTCAGTCTGAAATGTAAAACCCAGACAACAACACAAAACCCACTGAATAAAACGCACACGAACGCGTGAGACTAGAACCCCAATCAGAATGTGAAAATTCTCCCAACAGAAGAATAGTTGAGACGGATCAGCTGTTTGACTGACGCAGAGAGATAAGAGCGTTGGGTCGACCGATCTTCCCTATCAAATTACAACAAATGATCGATCGCGTCTATCTTCTATTACAGCGTGACCCTAATGCGCCCAACATATACTACTCAATATTACTAGAAATGAATTTATCGGTTAGACGAGCCAAATCCATCTATCATTGCCAAGTAAGAACTGACAATGATATTCAGACTGTGTTATAACAGCCCTCTCGAAAACTCGATTAAAGACATCAAATTTTCGGCGCTCCAAGGAACGTTATTTTACGTCCACTACTTGGAGCATTTTTTAAGAGAAAGATCAGAAGTGAAAAAAATCCACCCGAGGTGAGTCTCAATCACACGACCTCTTTCACACCGGGAAAGTGCTCTGTCCACTGAGCTACCCGAGGTGGCGGGAAGGAGCACACCTGGGAGGATTGATCTCATCCCTGATCGTATTCATGGCTTCTATAGTACCCAAAGCCTTGTCAATCTTAAAGTTTTGATCGATATAGTAGGAATCGATCGTTTTTGCATTTATCGCTCGTGCGGAAATTCAATATGACTAGGAATAAATTTATCGGTTATACGAGCCAAATCCATCTATCATTGACAGGTAAGAACTGACAATGATATTCAAGCTGTGTTATGACAGCCCTCTCGAAAATTCGATTAAAGATATCAAATTTTCGGCGCTCCAAGGAACGTTATTTTACGTCCACTACTTGGAGCATTTTTTAAGAGAAAGATCAGAGATGAAAAAAATCCACCCGAGGTGAGTCTCGGTCACACGACCTCTTTCACACCGGGAAAGTGCTCCCAGGTGTACTCGTTCCCGCCACCTCGGGTAGCTCAGTGGACAGAGCACATTCCCGGTGTGAAAGAGGTCGTGTGATCGAGACTCACCTCGGGTGGATTTTTTTCATCTCTGATCTTTCTCTTAAAAAATGCTCCAAGTAGTGGACGTAAAATAACGTTCCTTGGAGCGCCGAAAATCTGATGTCTTCAATCGAATTTTCGAGAGGGCTGTTATAACCCAGCTTGAATATCATTGTCAGTTCTTACCTGGCAATGATAGATGGATTTGGCTCGTATAACCGATAAATTCATTCCTAGTAATATTGAATTTCCGCACGAGCGATAAATGCAAGAATGATCGATTCCTACTATATCGATCGAAACTTTGATAAAGTGACAAGGCTTTGGGTACTATAGAAGCCATGAATACGATCAGGGATGAGATCAATCCTCCCAGGTGTGCTCCTTCCCGCCACCTCGGGTAGCTCAGTGGACAGAGCACTTTCCCGGTGTGAAAGAGGTCGTGTGATCGAGACTCACCTCGGATTGATTTTTTTCATCTTTGATCTTTCTCTTAAAAAATTCTCAAAGTAGTGGACGTAAAATAACGTTCCTTGGAGCGCCGAAAATCTGATGTCTTCAATCGAATTTTCGAGAGGGCTGTTATAACCCAGCTTGAATATCATTGTCAGTTCTTACCTGGCAATGATAGATGGATTTGGCTCGTATAACCGATAAATTCATTTCTAGTAATATTGAATTTCTGCACGAACGATAAATGCAAAAACGATCGATTCCTACTATATCGATCAGAACTTTGATAAATATACTACTCAATACGAATACTAACACAATTGAAAGAGAGTCGCGAGTTCAGCTCCATTCGACTGCCGAACGTGACCACCGACAAGATATTTCTAATGGAGTATAATTTTTTGAGTTATGATATGCTACGAGCCGTGCGAACGCCGAATACATGCGCCGCATATCCATCAGCTGGCTCACAGCTGAGCGAACGAAATTCATAAGTGCGAGTGATACCGCACTATACATGCATAGTAGTAAAAGAACGATACACTCACCAACTACTCCGCGATGACTGCGTTGCGCGACAGCCACCTTATCCCCACTCCTTTGTAGTGCGCGCTCTCCCAGCTGAGCGCACGGCCCGCACTGGCGGTGAAGACGAAGCAAGTCGGCGGAGAAGGCAGCGGTGTCGAGGAGCGACGTCGGCGTGACGTAGCTCCGGCTAGCAGTAGGTGATGGCGCGATGCGCGGGATAATACCCCGAAGCGCGCATGAAAAGTTCCACGCGGCTTACCCTGCTGCAGCTTGCCTTGGAGATGGTCACCAGCTGCTCGTCTCGATGCCGTGTTGCTGCTTGCTGCGGGTCCGGGGATGTATGCACCCCGTAGACTCCGGTGCTGCACCAAGCCAGTACTGGAGGCCCAAATTGCCTCATCGATTATTTAGCTCGCGTCGAACACAATGTCCAACGGCCGCGAGCTCCTTTATCCCGCGCACTCACATCACTTGCACTCGCGCGACGAGATATTCACTCGCACTCACCGAAGCAACTAAATTTCTTGTTGCAGATACCGAGTGGCAGAGCCCCAACGACGCTCTGCTACCAAAATTGAACGGGTGATGGCTGAAAAGTAAATATGTGAATTTAGATCGCGATGGGGCGCTCGAGGCCAGGGAAGTGGAAACTAAAAATCATATCACTCGATATCTGATATAACTTGGGTGAATTTATTCACTTCACGTTTCACTACATTTGGTCATAAAAAAAGGCGCGAGAGAAGTGAGGGGTGAATTCGCGGCGTAGAGAGATCAAATTCGCGAAGAAAAGCTCATGGAACTTGAAAATCCATAACCCATAACTCGAAAAGAATACATTTCATCGAAACTTGTAGAGCAACTTTCTGTGGGCCTTTAATAAAAAAAAATTCCTACACATTTCTTTGTATGAGGCTTCCTGTTCCCGCAAATGAAGTGTATTGATCCAGAAAAGATAATTTTGTCTCCATTTATGTCGGTTTCGGCTGTTATCAGAGAAAATATGGATCTTGGACGAAATTACGTTCTTTTAGGAAACAGGAGGCCTTGCATGGGGGAATGTGTGGAGGCCTTCTTTGTTCTCCCTTTAAAGATCTACAAAAACTTGCTCTACACATTTTTCGATGGAATGTATTATTTTTGATTTATGGGGATGGAACCGTAGAAATTATGGAACTTGGACGAAGATACATTTATTGCGGGAACAGGAAGCCTTATATGAGAAAATGTGTACAGTCCTTATTTATTTATCTCTCAAAGATTTGAAAAAAAGTTGCTCTCCACAATTTTTGGATAAAATGCGTTCTTGTCGAGTTATCGAGGGTAGAAAAGTTGGAAGGTTCAAATAAAAGCCTATTTTATACTTTTTTCACATGCGGCTTGGGTGGCGATTTCGCTGCTTATTGGGTTGTGATCCCATAAATTTTTCTAACCATATCCAACAAGAACCCCACTTGGGGTCGGCCGTCTTGATTACAACCTTCTTCAAGAGCACCGTGCGGTCGATGAATGTGGGTTGAAATAAATAATTAGGCTCGTTGAGCTCGACCGTTCCAATGATAAATGAATGACAAAAAGAGAGAGAGAAACAGAGAGAAATGTGAACTAGGAACGAGTATTTGACCAACTCGAAACAATCTACTGCATCGTTCGACATGCGCGCTAACAAGCCATTATACTCATTTTTTTCCAAACTCACAACTAACGGAACAAATGATTCTATGGTATTCGTGGCTGAAGAATGAACCAACTGGGTTCAATTTTTTTTCAACCAACTGGTTCAATTTTCAGCCACCGGTTGACCAATTTGGTTGGAAGTCGAACAACTTTTTACAGTGTATATCGATACGTCTTTCAATTTTTATCAACAGGTCCTAATAAAAATAGAAAATGTCAACAGAAGTTTAAAAGATAAATCTCAAAATGCGCATTTAAGAAGGAAAAAAACTGAAGAACATTCAATGACCGGGTTCGAACCCGGACCATCCGGGTACAAGTCGGGAGGAATACCACTAGATCAAACCACACATGTTAGAAAATGATCAAATATTACATATGTTCACCGGCCCCCAAGGGGCCTGGGTTTCGAATGTTGTTAATTTTTGCTTTCGATTCACTTATCCAGTACAACCGTGTCCTCGTCGGTTTCAGGATCTGAAAAACTGGGACGTATTTTTGAAAAAGTGTATTCTAATTATCATTTGAACTCTCATAACCAAAAAAACTCTGCGCTCATTTTTGTTCGAAAGATGAACAACTAATACACTGTCATATCTAGCCATTCAAAAATATAAGTTCCATTGTCAAATTCCATAATTTCCCTTCTCCCGCAATCCTTAAATCTTTGCCATTGGTTGATCTATATAAAAGGAAATCGTCGAATTGGAATTCCCCATAAAAAAGTGAATTAGACAGTTTGAGTTATCTAGCACCAATCTTTTTCCAATGCTTTTTTCACGTCGAGTAATTTGTAAAAGCTGACGGCTCAGCGGAGACGCAGCATAAAGTTTTGGCTCGAGCCAAGTGTGGGATTGCAGCAGACTGTAATACCGGCTTACGCCGTGGCTCGAGCTTCTCACCCAAGTTCTTGCGAAAATCCGTCCGATGGCGCTACGCTCGGGCCACGGTTCGTAGCAGAAATTTCAGTCGTCAAAATAACATTGAGTTGCGGGGCCCTGCTCAGAGACATTGTTTGAGCTATTCACTGGAATGTGCAGCTGTTGAGTCGAGTTGGATTCATTTGAATTGCATATAATGTAATTTGGATTCTGACAAAAATTGCGAATGCTAAAGTGACGCAGAATCGTGCTATAATGATTTTGATTGTGAATGTGACGACAATTTTGAGGAAATGATGATTGGTTGTGAGTAGGAGGGCTTGAGACGTGACTGCCATTGAAATTCTGAACAATATTGTGGTTCTGAGACTGAGAAGCTGGATTGTGATAAGCATAATTCAAATTTTGAGCTAATGCTGAATTATAAGCCGAAGCTGAATTAAATGAGAAAGGATTGTATGCGTAGTAATTTCTATTCATGGGTACGTAGTGAAAATCATTTGTTTCCCCGGAGTTTTGAGGCAAACTGTCTGCCATAGAAGGGTGACACGTTAAAGGGTCTCTATCTACTTGAGCGTAATGATCGGCCTATTGATTGTGATCCATTTTCTTGTTTCTATCAGCTCACTCTCCAAATATCAGTATCTACTTATTCATCTATTTTTTGGGAATTTCTCACACATACAGTCTTTCAAATCTTACTTTATCTACTTTTCGCATTTTCTATAATACAGTCTTCGAATGTTAATTTATTCATCTTTCGAATTTTCTCTACATGTGAATTCTCAAATATATTCTTCTTTTCTCTACTTTGGTCACCGCGAGAAATCATGATCAGACTTATAGATTCGAAGGTACTGGTTTGTTTCAACTGCTGACGCTGATAATGCACGTACTTCGTTGTTTTACGACGTTGTTTTTGTTGCGCCGCGGCTTGCCTTGCAGCTGCACTTTATTGCGCTTTTCCGCTTGCGCGATGTCCCTTTGTCATGCTTCTACAGCTTCTTTGCGCTGCAACGCGTTCGAACCTGCGTGGGATGCGCAGAGGATAAGCAGATATTTTTGCGTTCTGAATTTCTACTGCGTATCGAGTTCGTTTGCAGGCTTTTCACAATTGACGACTGAATTGTGCACAGTTGTTACGATTGTGATTTAGTCATTCACAGTTTGAACATTGCACTTTCTTGGGATTGAATTTATCACCGTTTACTCCAAAATGCACCCATAGCCAGGATTCAGTTCTTTCGGTCGTTGATAGCCGAAAACACAAGCCTCATGATGTGAATGGTTGGGAGCTGAAACGGTATAACTCGAGAAATTCGTTTTTTGGGAGAATGAGAAAAACGTAGAGAACCATGTTAAAATGCTTCAAGGTTCGCAAATAAATTCACAATCCAACTAATGGACCTAAGTCACTGATCGCGAGTTCAAGACTTGGGAAAAAATTATTCAACCGTCCGTGAAAAAATGAACAAATTATCGAGTTATACTGTTTCTGCTTAGAAGAACCAAAAATTCGTCAAATTCCATCCAATTTCCACCATAAATTTGTTGTTATTAATAATTTGCTGTCGCCTAAGAACCTTCCACTGATTGCAAAAGCAAAACTTGAAAAAAAACCATTTAGCCGGCCGTGAGAAAATAAACAAATTATCGAGTGATAACGTTTCTGCTTGGAACGATCAAAAAATTTTGCAAATTTTATAATGTTTTCCATTAAAAATTCTTTACCATTAGAAATCTGTCGATTCTAATAATATTCATGGTCCATTCGTAATCATTTTGATAATGTTTATGGAAAAATTGGTATCAAAAAATAATAGTTGGTTGAATCAACAAGTGCTAGATATCAGTCTTGGAACTCTGGGAAGTTTATTCATACAGGAAATATTGTTAATCATAACATGTACATCGATGAACACTTCGACATTTACTGTCTTTTCAACAAAACTGTCATTATTGGATTCAATATTGATCGTTAACAATCATCGTTACAACAAAATACAACACCGCTGTTTGACCATTATGGATTATATTATATCTGTGAAGGTTGTGACGTTGCGCGTCAAAGACTATCGAGTCATACCGTTTCTGCTTGGAACCACCTAATTTCAACAAATTCATCAACAAATTATTTCCAAAAAAATCTGAAAAAGTTACCTAAGGTGTAACATGTGTAAATAATTCGATTTATGCAATAAGAAAAACGATATAAATCGAGTTATACCGTTTCAGCTCCCAACCATTCATTTGTTGTCCTATTTGTAAAACGAAACTGGCGTATTTTCACTTCATTCTTGGGCACGCACTGCAGATCTGAACTCGTTTATTGGTGAATAGTTTCGTTCGACGTTCTTGATTTCAATTAATTGCAGGCTTGGATTTCGTGAGCTCCTTTCCCTTGTTTTTACAGTCTTGTTGTTCACTGATCACTTTTGGTGTACTCGATTGATGCCTTTTTCTTGTTCCTATGACAGTAAAACGAGAGAGTCACATTGCATTTTTCAAGTTTGCACTAGTAATCACGCAGATCTCGAGTGGATAGGAACCGCTGTCACCACTGATGCGCCGTAATTACGCCACCAACACTATATTGATAAGAAATTTGCATGGGTCGTATATCCACTACTAAGTGATCAATTAATCAGAGATCTGGCTATACAGAATAACAAAATTGGAACAACGATTGAGTATCGAATGAAAAATTTCATTTCGGAATCTCTGCAACACGCCTAATGCTCACGAAGTGCAGAGTCCGACTGGCGCTCTATGCTTGTGGGAACTCATTTCTGCCGGATAATCCGCTTCACTCGAATTCATGAGCTATCGAAATGAAACAAAATGGATTTTTTTCGTGATTTCGTGAGCTAGAAGATGTGCCTACCTGTTTTTTACTTGAATGCGAAGGGGTGGAGGGGGGAGGAGTTGAATGCGGGGAAAAAATTACGGATTATACCAAAAAATGAACTTGGGGTGTCGGAGGCATAAGTCCTACTGCCACGTGGGAAACACTTGATAGACATTCTTTGCGCGCATACCTGGAGTTTCAGCTCGAGCCCGGGTCTGGGAACAAATGCTGGGATCTCTGGGGCTGAATTTTGGTCATAATCGAGTGCCGAAAGGTGGGAATTTCACCAAAATCACGGTTTTGAGGTAGTTTGCGGTTCCGCTGCTATGTTGAGGATACTTGTGGTGTATTACGCCCTTGACTGACAAGATTTTAAGCTCAATCCCAAGTCTAGGAATTGGTGCTGACAGCTTTGAGATCTATTATTAGCTCGAACTGACCCTTGAGCACTGCCAACATCGCTATATGACAGTTTCTAGGTAGGATTTTGATATGCTGCCAAGTTGGAAACAATTTAGTCATATTCTGGAGATGGTTAGCAGAAGTTCGAGCCCAACCCCGATGCAAGGAGTTGGTGCCAGAAATTTCTAAATCGATTTTATGCAAAAATTGACCCTATTCCGGTCCGAATCTGATTGAAGATGATTCATTTTTGACGAGATTTTGACTTGCTGCCGAATTTGTGAAAATCCTATCACATTTTGATTTGGATGAACAAATCTTCTAACTCAATCCCGAGTCTTGGAATACGTGCTGGGATCCTGGACACCAACTTATGTTCATAATCGAATGCCAAAGTGTGGGAATTTCATCAAAATCACGGTTTTGAGGTAGTTTGCGGTTCCCCTGCCATGTTGAGAATACTTGTGGTGTATTACGCATAGAGATATTACAGATAGAGGAGGGAAGCGCAGCCTACACGTTTCTCCGCGAAAGAAAGAGAGGAAAGACGAGGAGCCCTCTTTCTTTCTCTGTCGCACCTGCGCGGCGCATCGCGCAGTCGACACCAAGACACGTAGGCACGTCGGAGAGGGGATAACGTTGGCGGTTCACCGCCGAAAAGTGCCAAGTTGCATCTCAAGAAGTTGACTCATACAAATGTTGAAACTGCGGCAAGCGAGTAGACCACGAGTTCAAAATATAGTCTTTCAACATTGTTCAAACAGTTGAGTGATCAACAGTATGAGTCTCGACAGCGAAGCAGTGATGGAAAATCCATCTTCCTGCAGCTGTCCGGCAGCCGAAATTCAACGAGCTGCTGTAGCGGCGGTGAACCGTCAACATTAAGCCCTCTCCGACTCGCCTATGTGTCTTGGTATCGACTGCGCAACGCGCCGCGAAGGTGCGGGAGAGAAAGAAAGAGGACTCCTTGTCTTTTCTCTCTCTCTCTTTTGCAGAGAAAATCCCACTCACAGAGAGGCCCACCTTTTTCCCTCCTCTATCTGTAATATCTGTATGGTATTACCCCCTTGGCTGACAAGATTTTTAGCTCAATCCCAAGTCTAGGAATTGGTGCTGACAGCTTTGAGATCTATTATCAGCTCGAACTGACCCTTGAGCACTGCCAACATCGCTATATGACAGTTTCTAGGTAGGATTTTGATATGCTGCCAAGTCGGGAACAGTTTAGTCATATTCTGGAGACGGTTAGCAGAAGTTCGAGCGCAACCCCGATGCAAGGAATTGATGCCAGAAATTCCTAGATCAAGCTTGTGAGAGAATTGACACGAGTTCGGTCGAAGTTCAATTGAAAAAGCCTGATTCTAGATGAGAATCCCATATGCTGCCGACTTGCAAACTATTCCATGACTTCTTGAATGAATGAGCTCCATTTTAACCTGAATCTCGATTCTGGGGATCGGTACCGAGAGATCTAAGATTCATTCTAAGCAAAAACTGACACGATTTTGGTCCGAATTCGATTGGAGAAGCCTGATACCAGATGAGAATTTGATATGCTGCCAACTTAAGAACTGTTCCATGACATCCTGGGATTAATAAGCTACATTTTGAGCTAAATTTCGATCCTGGATATCGGTGCCAGGGAATCGCGCATGCACTCCAGGCAAAATTTGACGTGACTTCGATTAAAAAATTATCGAAGATGCTGGATTTTGAATGGGATTCCGATATTCTGCCAATCTAGAAACTATTCCATAACATTTTGGGATGAGTGAACTACATTTTGAACTGAATCCCGATTTTGGAGTCTGGTGCGAAGAAATCTGAGACGCGATTCATGCAAAACCTGACACGATTTCGATTCAAATATGATCGGGAATGGTGGATTCGAGATGAGATTTCGATATGCTGCCAACTTAGAAACTATTCCATAACATTTTGGGATGAGTGAGCTACATCTTGACCTGCATCCCGATTCCGGAATCCGGTGCCACGAAATTTAAGACGCGATTCATTCAAAATTGGACACGATTTCGATTCAAACATGATTGGAAAAGGTGGATTGTAGATAAGATTTCGATATGCTGCCAACTTAGAAAGTATTTCATTTCATTCTGTGATGAATGAGCTTTATTTTGAACTGGATCTCTATCCCGGAATCTGATGTTAAGAAATTTGAGACGGGATTCGTGCAAAATTCAAGACGAGTACAGTCCAAGGATGATTGAAAATGGTGGATTCCAGATGAGAATTCAATATGCTGCCAATCCGGAAACCATTCCATAACAGTCTGTGATAAGTGATCTACATTTTGAGCTGAATGTCGATTATGGGAATCGGTGCTGGAAATTCTCACATGTATATTATGAAAAATAATTTAGATAAGCTCAGTCCAAATCCGGTTGAGAACGCTTGATCCTAGATCAGAATTCAATATGCTGCTCAAACTATCATATGACATCCTGTGTTGAGTAAGCTACATTTTTAGCTGAATTCCCATATGGAAATTGGTGCCAAATGATCTCGAATTCATCCTTCTGGATGAATGACATGTTATCGGTTAAGAGCAGATCGAGATTGTTCCGTTCTGGATGAGAATCAGATATGCTGACAACTCGGAAACCGTCTCACGACAACCTGGGACACGTTAGCCCAATTCGGAGCCCAATCTCAACCCTCGGAATCCGTGCAAAAGATCTCAAACCAATTTTTAGCGAAAAATCACATGAAATCAGTTCAAATCTGATCAAAAATATGACTGTTAGATTCGTGTTATACATGCTGCAAACTCAAAAATAGTCCCCTCAGTCCCTCTGATGAATAGAAGAGATCAAAATTACGAGGGAACATGCATATTCCACAACTCGGGTTTCTCCTTATTCCCAGTTTCACTTCAATAAATCCCAGTCCGTAAACAGGTATGTACAAAATGAGATGCACCGAATGAGAAGTACTATTGGGAATCGAAGGATAGAAACTCGGAGGATAGTCATCCATTTGTAACATAATGTGATGAATGACAAATTTCATTTCTGCATGAATCACGTCTTAAATTCCTTGGCACCAGATTTCGTGATGGAGATTCAGTTCAGGATGTAGCTCACTCAACGAAAATGTTATGGAAAAGTTTCTATTTGGCAGCATATTGAAATCTCATCTAGAATCCACCATTTCCAATCATATTTGAATCGAAATCATGTCAAATTTTGCATGAATCGCGTCTTAAATTCCTTGGCACCAGATTCCGTGATAGAGATTCAGTTCAGAATGTAGCTCACTCATCCGAAAATGTTATGGAATAGTTTCTGGGTTGGCAGCATATCGGAATCTCATCTAGACTCCACCATTCCCAATCATATTTGGATCGAAATCGTGTTCAATTTTGCATCAATCGCGTCTCAAATTTCTCGGCACCAGATTCCGTGATAGGGATTCAGTTCAAAATGTAGCATACTCTGAATGTGAGTGTAGATTCAGTTCAAAATGTACCTCATGCTGAATTTTTGATGAGATTCCAATAATCTGCCAACTTAGGAACTATTTGATTTCATTCTGTGATGAGTGAGCTATAGTTTGAACTGAATCTCTATCCCGGAATCTGGTGCCAATAAATTTAAGACGCAATTCATGCAAGATTTGACACTAGTACAGTCCAAGTATGACTGAAAAAGGTGGATTCTAGATGAGATTTCGATATGCTGCCAACTTAGAAACTATTTCATAACATCCTGGGTCGAGTGAGCTACATCTTGAACTGTATTCTGATTCCGGAATCTGGTGCCAAGGAATTTAAGATGCGATTCATGCAAAATTGGACACGATTTCGATTCGAATATGATTGAAAATGGTGGATTCTAGATGAGATTTCGATATGCTGCCTACTTAAAAACTATTCCATAACATTCTCGAATGAGTGAGCTATATTTTGAACTGAATTTGTCACGGAAGCTGGTGCGAAGAAATTTGAGACGCGATCCATCCAAAACTTGACACGACTTCGATTCAAATATGATCGAAAATTGTGGATTTTAGATGAGATTTCGATATGCTGCCAACTTAGAAACTATTCCCTAACATGCTGGGATGATTGAGCTACGTATTTAACTGGATCCCGATTCCGGAATCTGGTGCCAAGAAATCTGGGACGCGATTCATACAAAACTTGACACGATTTCGATTGAAACATGATCGAAAATGGTGGATGCTAGATGAGATTTCGATATGCTGCAGACTTAGAAACTATTCCATAACATCCTGGGATGATTGAGCTACATGTTCAACTGAATCCCGATTCCGGAATCTGGTGCCAAGGAATCTGAGTCACGATTCTTGCAAAACTTGACACGACTTCGATTCAAAGATTATTGAAAATGCTGGATTCTAGATGAGATTCCGATATGCTGCCAACTTAGGAACTATTTCATAATATTCTGGGATGAGTGAGCTCCATCTCGAACTGAATCCCGATTTCAGAATCTGGTGCCAAGGAATTTAAGACGCGATTTATGCAAAAATTGAAACTTGTCATTCATCACATTATGTTATAAACGGATGACTATCGTCCGATTTTCTGTCCTTCGATTCCTAATAGTATATCTTACTTAGTGCATCTCATTTTGTACATAACTGTTCACGGACTGCGATTTATTGAAGTGAAACTGGGAATAAGGAGGAACCCGAGTTGTGAAATATGCATGTTCCCTCATGATTTTGATCTCTTTTATACATCAGAGAGACTGAACGGACTGTTTTTAAGTTTGCAGCATATATAACACGAATCCAACAGTAATATTTTCGATGTGATCTGAACTGATTTTAAGTGATTCTTCACTGAGAATTCGCTCTAGATCTTTTTGCACGGATTCCGAGGATCGAGATTGGGCTTCGAATTGGGCTAACTTGTCTCAGGTTTTCGTGAGACGGTTTCCGAGTTGTCAGCATATCTGATTCTCATCCAGAACGGAATAATCTCGATCTGCTCTTAACCGATAACATGTCATTCATCCAGAAGGATGAATTCGAGATTATTTGGCACCAATTTCCATATGATAATTCAGCTAAAATTGTAGCTTACTCAACACAGGATGTCATATGATAGTTTGGGCAGCATATCGAATTCTAATCTAGGATCAAGCGTTTTCAACCGGATTTGGACTGGGCTTATCTAAATTATTCCTCATAATATACATGTGAGAATTTCCAGCACCGATTCCCATAATCAACATTCAGCTCAAAATGTAGACTACTTATCACAGACTGTTATGGAATGGTTTCCGTGGCAGCATATTGAATTCTCATCTAGAATCCACCATTTACAATCATACTTGGACTGTACTCGTGTCAAATTTTCCACGAACCGCGTCTTAAATTCCATGGCATCAGATACCGGTTTAGAGATCCAGTCCAAAATGAAGCTTAGTCATCACAGAATAAAATGAAATAGTTCCTAAGCTGGCAGCATATCGGAATCTCATCTAGAATCCAGCATTTTCAATAATTTTTGAATCGAAGTCGTGTCGAGTTTTGCATGAGTCGTGTCTCAGATTCCTTGGCACCAGATTCCGGAATCGGGATTCAGTTGAAAATGTAGCTCACTTATCCCAGAATGTTATGGAATAGTTCCTAAGATGGCAGCATTTGGAAATCTCATCTAGAATCCACCTTTCTTGATCATATTTGAATCGAAGTCGTGTCAAGTTTTGCATGAATCGCGTCTTCAATTTCTTGGCACCAGAATCCGTGATAGAGATTCAGTTCAGAATGTAGCTCACTCATCCGAGAATGTTATGGAATAGTTTCTAAGTTGGCAGCATATCGAAATCTCATCTAGAATCCACCATTTTCAATCATATTTGAATCGAAATCGTGTCAAGTTTTGCATGAACCGCGTCTCAGATTTCTTGGCACCCGATTCCGGAATCGGGATTCAGTTAGAAATATTGGTCACTCATCCCAGAATGTTATGAAATAGTTCCTAATTTGGCAGCATATCGAAATTTTATCTAGAATCCAGCATTTTCAATAATTTTTCGATCAAAGTCGCGTCAAATTTTGCATGGAGTGCATGCGCGATTCCCTGGCACCGATATCCAGGATCGAAATTTAGCTCAAAATGTAGCTTATTAATCCCAGGATATCATGGAACAGTTCTTTAGTTGGCAGCATATCAAATTCTCATCTGGTATCAGGCTTCTCCAATCGAATTCGGACCAAAATCGTGTCAGTTTTTGCTTAGAATGAATCTTAGATCTCTCGGTACCGATCCCCAGAATCGAGATTCAGGTTAAAATGGAGCTCATTCATTCAAGAAGTCATGGAATAGTTTGCAAGTCGGCAGCATATGGGATTCTCATCTAGAATCAGGCTTTTTCAATTGAACTTTGACCGAACTCGTGTCAATTCTCTCACAAACTTGATCTAGAAATTTCTGGCATCAATTCCTGGCATCGGGGTTGCGCTCGAACTTTTGCTAACCATCTCCAGAATATGACTAAACTGTTTCCGACTTGGCAGCATATCAAAATCCTACCTAGAAACTGTCATATAGCGATGTTGGCAGTGCTCAAGGGTCAGTTCGAGCTGATAATAGATCTCAAAGCTGTCAGCACCAATTCCTAGACTTGGGATTGAGCTTAAAATCTTGTCAGTCAAGGGCGTAATACACCACAAGTATCCTCAACATGGCAGCGGAACCGCAAACTACCTCAAAACCGTGATTTTGGTGAAACTCCCACATTTTGGCACTCGATTGTGACCAAAATTCAGCCCCAGAGATCCCAGCATTTGTTCCCAGACCCGGGGTTGGGCTGAAACTCCAGGTATGCGCGCAAAGAATGTCTATCAAGTGTTTGCCGGGTGGCAGTAGGACTCATGCCCAGGACACCCCAAGTTCATTTTTCGGTATAATCCGTGTTAATTTTTTTTTTGCATCCGACTCCTCCCCCACCACCCTTTTGCATTTAAGTGAAAAACAGGTAGGCACATCTTCTAGCTTAGGAAATTACGAAGAAAATCCACTTTGTTTCATTTCGATAGCTCATGAATTCGAGTGAAGTCGATTATCCGGCAGAGTTGAGTCCCCGCAAGCATCGTGTGGCGCGCCGCTGCGCTTTTCGCCCGTACAGGCCTGCGGACCTTTACTTGCCCATCAGAGCCTTGCCGAAGGCGCGCGCAGCTTTGGACTCCGTGCGTGAGCTGGTATCCGTCATTGTGTGTGGGAGTAAAATTTGCAAAGAGTCGGTCGGATGATTTTATTTTTCAATTTTGGAATTCTTTATTTTTAGTCTGGATTTTATTTAGTCTAGATTTTATTCTTAGTCTGGCTCTTCGTAAATAGATTTCTTCAACATTCTGATTTCTCTTCCAATTTCTGTACTTATCATACGCTGCCTGATCTACTTCCTCTACGGTGACCATTCTATCTACTAAAATCATTTTACACAACAGTATTTCGATATAGCAACATTTTACCTATCAAATCATTTCTAATACCTATGTACATAATACATCTATCTTTTATTTGAACTACGCGCCTTTCTGTTATTGCGCCACGCTACGACGTACCGTGAGGATGACTCACAGATTCAGCAGGTCACCTGGGCTTACTGAAACAATATAATACCTACAGCCAACGAGTGAACGAATGCGAACAGATCATCTAGAAATACGCTCAGGTATATATTTCTTGATGATCTGCATTTGTTCATACGTTAGCTGTAAGTGTCATTTTTCTTCAGCAAGCCCAGGTCACCTGCTGAATCTATGGGTCGTCCCCGATATGAGAGATTCTACAGAACTTTTGACATTGTGGCATTGTGCGTACTGCACGCTTTCTCTGAACCTCCAAATGTTTGTCAAGTTGTCGAAGCTGAATTTTATAGGTTCCGGGGCCTCTTAATCTGCATTTGATTCATTTTTCTTTCAAAGGAAACTAGCTATGCGCAGCACGGCCAGCAACTCTAATTTTCTGGGTATCTCTCAGCGTAGTCGCGCCATTATTTGATTTCTCGAACCTGCTGCGAAAATAACATTACTCGAAAAATTCTGCCAAAACTCAGTGACCATCTAGACACCCTATGTTTGAGAAAGCATTGGATTTAGTCGCGTGCCTTTGACGCGGCAGTCATGAATGAACGTCGAAGTCGCGTAACCGAGTTTTCACAAACAGTTTAGATCTCCCGTACTTAGCTTATGAAAAAAATAACATTTGCGATAAGTATATGATCAACACGGATTTTGATAGCTCGCAACAACACCAACAATATCCCGTTTTGTTTGGCTGCGTGCGACCAACTGCGTTGGAATGTAAGCTTCACGAAGATGAGTGAGTTCTTGCGCCCACTCGACTGAAAAAGGTCAAATTCCCATGATATTTGAAGGGGAAGGGGAGCACGCTCCTGAAATGTTTTGTCCATTTCTCTTAACCTTATTACAAACAATATCCCACAGTTAGAGGGCGAAACGTTGGCGTTTTAGAGAATAAAACCACTTGCTCGACCAATTCACAAGAAGACCATCATTATTTCAAAATATCCCACAATGTTCAGGTCCTGACATCGAATATTATTCGAATGAGAAGCATTACAAACATTCTATCGATGAAAACATATGTGATAGAGATCATGTAGGCGCTTCTATGACATTGCAATCGTTCATATAAAACTCGAAAACAGCTACAATACACTGAGGGATCCATTCCTTCCCCAAAGGTGTCTTTATAGACTCGATTTAGGAATTTTATAGTGAATTCTGTGAAATCATGGATGGGGACGCCGAAACGCGAATGGGTAAAACTCGAGCACTCCCACTCATCCAACGTGGTCAGAAACCAGGAAACTAGTGAGATACAGTGTGTATCTATGTTTAAAGTAGCTTCTGTGTGTTGTGAGTGCGTAGATTAGGATTCAATCAGGCGCGCTCAATGGATCTCAGACATCTAATCATGGTCTTTATGAATTACAGAAATAATATCGTACCAAACCAATGAGCACGTATTCTTTCACTCATTTAGGAGGTCCTACTAACCAGCAAAATTGGTTCCAGGCGCGTGCCATGACAAAAAACATTCCACTTCCCAGCAACCCAAAAAGCAAAGCAAAGTTAAAAGTTCTGTAGAACCCCTCATATGCGTAGAAACGGCACATAAATCTCCTTCTATGGGACTTGTGATGCCTGGAAGTACAGGTCTAGAGCCCCAAAACCCGTTTTGGAACGTTTGTATCCGATTTTCCCGGTTCAAGCTAATCCCTTTGAGGAGAGACGTCTTACAAAAACTAGCAGCCTCTCCCAGAAATAACGAGAAGATTCTCTTTCTGTGGCATATTCCACAGGAATCTCATGTTTTTGGTCGTGATATGAAAGGCAGATGGCAAAAACAAAAATTATATGCCCATATTCAATTTAAGTAAAAATAGGAGAAACAGTCGGAAAAAGTGTGGAATGAAGCCCGCATAGCATTGAAAAATGCAATTACAGTAAAGTATCTACACTTCATTGTGTCGACAAACAAGTACAACCTTAGAACACGGTTAATTGATTATAAGAAAGGCTCAAACTTGCTGATGAACCACTTGTCTGTCAAACTCAGTCGAATATACCCAAAGACACTCTGAGAGCTATAAATTGTTTGAAATCTGATATGATGTTGAAATTCATATTCAAAGGCACTGGTGCTTCTCCCTTTGATCAGTTTCATTGGTTCCCAGATCAAAAGAATCTGTGGAAAAACTATATCAGTAATTCTAATGGTGCTGCTGTGATTTGTAAATTTGACGCGATCGTTGAAAAAGCATATGTTGGAGATGTCCTAACTGACTATGTATCCTTGTATGCATTGTTCACTCATTGTGGTAAGGTAACCATTCCATTCATGATGACTTATTAGAGTTTTGCATTGGCGGGTTTCTGCGTGAAATGGTACCAGCTCCTCGGAGTATTTTGATTGATATTTCAATGCTAGATATGATGAATACCTTATTCAATGAGTGTGATATCAATGATCACAATGGTCGCATTCTCTACTCTTACATGACTGGGAATGAGTATCCTCCCACACTCATGAAGACGGATGCATTTCTAGTGATAAGTTATCTGAATGATTCATTCAATGACCAGTATCGAATTAATAGTATTACTATCTCTTTCATTCAGTTATTATATTCTTAAGTACTGTCAGTGACTACAAAACTCTGATCGAAGCTGTTAAAAATCTTATCCTGGTCTCAATCAATGACAGACTTTATCCCTGCACCATGCCTGCAAGAAGATATTATCTTAATGCTACTGACAACAGACCCATTAAAAACTTATTCGACACCTACAAGGAATATAAAGCCAGATCATCGTCGAGGAACAATTTTGTAGGATTTATCTCAAATAATGATTTTTCGCAAAGTATTATCTACAATGCACTTCTTAATACGATGAAAAATCTTGAAAAAGATTTGAAACTCATTATCGAGGAGAATAGCTACAGAATCAATTCCTATCAAAATCAAAAAAACATGGACAGCGTCGTGAAAGTTTTGTCTTTGTACCCATTGTGGACCGATGTCCCTCAAATCGATAGGAATAGTCCGCATGAATATCAATATCTGATAGTCCGGGAGCTGGTGAACTTTTTTTGTGTCACATTTAGTAAAATCTAGAATAGTGTTTAAAACATTGTTCTCTGTCTCGCGATCCCAAAACCGGCGTCAGACGGCGTAGTTTTTGGGGTTATTTTTTTATTGATTTTCAAAATAATTATTTTGACAGGTTTATGTGTCATAAATCGTAAGGGCTGAAACTTTCGAGGATGATAGTTTATGATTAGAAATGCCCAAAAATGGCTGTCAGACCGTTCCGGAGTGGGGGGATACGCGTCAGCACAATTTTGAAAATCGATATGCGATAATATCGTGTGTCATATTTAGTAAAACTTGGGAATTTGTAGTACCGTAGATCTCATGCTTCTTAACAAGATTTCAATCGTCAGACCACTCAATGGTGGGGGGTTTCCAAATCAGACGGCCCATAAGGTGCCGGGTAAGGTCACGGGAATAAGAGGTCAAAAATTAATAGAGGTCCGAAAAAATTCAGGCACGCTCTTTCTACCGTGAAGAATGGAATTCTCTCACTTCAGACCAAATTCTGAGCGGAACATAACCTACAAAAATTATTTAATTCTCCAAAATTCTTTGAAGGTATATTTTATTTATGAAAATGTCTGAAAACATTACTGCTGGTTATTCTTGTACACATCTATGATATTTTTCTTAAATCTCGTATTCCGAAATTTGTTCAGTAAAAACAAATTCTGCTCAGATCTTTGGCGATTCAGAATGTCGATTAAATTTGTGATGCCACGCTCACGATTACTCGCAAATGTGAACATGAAAAGGGTCTCCTGCGTCCTCGCTATACCATCGGTTCTGGAGCATAGTAGTACATTATTGAGAAGTTGAGTATTTTTGCTCAAAGATTAGGGAAAGGCATGAGTAAACAATAAAAAGATGCTTTTCCCAATTCTCTCGGTTTTTCCATTATAAATCGGAAAATATCGGTCTTTTGAAAAAATACGTCGATTCGTAGATCTCTAAACGATCTACAAGATTGATCTGTACTCTCTTCCCCGTGAATTGCATTCTTTTGGAGTTATTCTTTATCAAAGATACAATCGAATTCGTTTGAATAAATTTGCTACAATTGTTCATAACGGGTCTTAATTATTCATCCCGGGTAATTGAGTCAATTTTTAAAAGAAAAGGTCTCTTAGTATTTTTGCCTGAATTTCATCGATTTTGAGTAATGGAAAAAGCAAATTTTGCGACTTCTCACCCTCAATGCGGTGCTTTCCGACAGCAATTCGACTTGAAAGTCGCGAAATCTGCTTTTTGATTTCTCTAAAGGGGAAGCTTAGTTTTCACCCCAACGAAAATTTGATCAAATTTTTCATCAACACGTTCGCTGCGACGCCGAAAATCACAGTTCCTTTTTTGCATGCGACGGGTCCCACGGGTGGGACCCATTTAATGGGATTTTGATCACCGCCGCACACAAAAGAGGACGAGCGGGTCCAACCGGTGGGACCCGTCGCAACGAACATGTTGAAACCAACATATTCTTCAACAAAACTCCTCTTATCTAAAAAGCATTAGACCATTCTCTTTCTCTCGTTAAAATCTATCAATTGTAGGTAAAACTGTTCCTCCTAATGGCCTTCCAAATCTGCCAGAGACTCAGCTTTGCGCCCCTTTGTCCGTGTTTGTATGTGTGTGTATGTGTGTGTGTGTGTTGTTTTATACCGGATACGCTTTCTCTTTTACTGTTCATCTCATCAACTTTTGGCTTTCTACAAGTTGTACAGAATCCAATCTCTGAGATCCCAGTGATTTGGCAGCATTCGGCTCCCAGTTAAAGGACCCCGCTCCGAGAGATAGGATTTTGGCTTTCGGTTAATTTTGTCGGGGAAGAAATATGTTATCAAGCACACAATTCTGAACAAAAAGTTCAATAGGCTCGAAGACTAAAAATGGCTAGTTTTTTCAGTATAAATCAAATAAATACCAATAAATGGGAGGTTATGAGGTTATCTAGAACAACAACAAAGGCTTGTCTGCAGCGTTCGAATCTGAATTGAAAATGTACAATTTGAGTGTGATGTAGCTAAAAGGTCATCACTTTCGTAATTGAAACATTTTATCTGAAACCTTCGACACAAGAAGCAAATAAATGCATGCAAAAAAAGTGATAATGCGTGATTGACAAAGAAATCATAACGGCTTGTATTCTCAACAGTTACATTTCATTCCAATCAATGTAGCAGCTAACGCTGGAGCTGGATCATAAGGCTGTGCTGAGTCGATGCAACGAGTACATGATCTTGAGAGCCCAGATATGGGGCGGGAGCGGCTTTTTGACATCAACATCATCGCATAGCATGAGGCTCGCGCTTTGAATAGTTGATAAAAGGTGTCCGATAGTGCATGGCTGCAATCAAATTATATGGAATGAATCAAAATCAATCTTGGATCGCGTGAGACTAGTGTCTGCCAAATATTTCGAGGATATGGAGATCGAATTTCATATTGCCGTATCTCGAGATCATATCGCGTAAGAGGCTGCAGGGTTGAGAGCAAGCGACTATCAAAATCGAGCTCGAAAAGTCGAGTGTGGGCTGTTTTTGAGGTATTTCAAGGTCGCTGAACACGGATATGACATTGCCTTGCCTCCTAATCGTGTTGCGTGGGCGGCTGCGGGGGCGGAGGCGCGAATTGACCGAGATCGAAGCTCGAGACATGAGTAAGGGTGTTTTTGGGGTATTTTGGGGTCGCTAAGCACGAATTTGAGATCGTCCAGACTCCAAGTCATGTTGCGTGGGCAGTTGGGGGGGGGGGGGTCGAGTAGAAGCACAAATTGACCAAGATTGGAGTTTGAGTGTTGAGTAGGGGTTGTTTTTGGAGTATTTTGGCATCGCTGAGCACGTATTTGAGATTACACAGCTCCCGAATCGTGTTGAATGGGTGGCTGCAAGAGCAAGGACGCAAGTTGAAGTAGATAAAACTGGAAGAGCCGGCGAGGGGGAGGTCCTTGATATCTCGAGATCACTGGACACAAATCTCAGATCACTCAGCCTCAGAACCGTATTGGGTGGGCGGCTGTGATGGTGAATTCGGTGTAGTTTCCTGACAATGATCATTTCCTGAGATAGAATCTGACCAGGATTGTAAGCCGAATTAAGGCACCGGGACCAGAACACGAGCATACGCCAAGTATCTTCATTGACCGAGGGGTCGAGCGATATCCTGTTGATCGGAATTCCGATTTACTAGGTATGTAATCACAATTTTCGATCACGGAATAGGCCACAAATAGTTTCAGGCGTGAACCCGCGAGAGAGTGGTGACTGCAAGGAGATTTGAGAGCTGAATCTCTATTCTGGCCAATTTTCCAGGCGGAGTCTCATCTCATCATGCGCGAAGCATGACCACTTCACAACGACCATGACCAGAGCTTGATGTGATAGCAGCGGGATTGGGTAATGACTTAGGGAGTGTGATACTGAAATCTCAGCTCTGTAACCGGAAATCTTCAAAAGCAGTCGATTCTTATATATTGACGGGCGAAAATCACGCATACCACGAGCCTAAGCCAACTGTGTTTGTGGGATGGAGCATCGTGCAATATCCTAGGGATTCGAACTCTGATCCTCTAGCTATGTGATCATAATCCTCAATGACGGAATGGACTACAAATCGTTGCGGGCGAGAATCTATGAGAGGGTGATGACTGCAAGAAGATTCAAGTGTTAGATCTCTATTTTGACTGTTTTCACAAGCGAAATCTGATCTCATGTACCGAGAAGCATGGTGACCATACAACCACCCAGAACTATTACATGATCCAATAGCTTAGGGATCAGGAGAAATCCCAGGACGTGCGATAATGAAATCTTAACTTTGTGATCATAAATCTCGAGGAGGAGCCTATTCTCATAGATTTACGGGCGTGAATCTACTTCTCGATAGTAACGGTTAGGAGATTTGAGTTTTCCCTTGCTGAATCTGGACATCCGCGGGGGTTAAATCTGATCTCAAGTAGTGGGATGACTTTCGTTATTCGGTCACCTTACCACGAACCTAAGCATAGTGTGTTCAGTGGCCGAAAATTCGAGCAATATTCTGGGCACGGGAACTACGATCCTCTAGCTATGTGATCACAATTATTGATAACGGAATAGACTACAAATCTTTTCGGGCGTGAATCTAGGAAAAGACGTTGACTGCAAGGAGATTCTTGCATTAAATCTCTATCCTGGCCATCTTTACAAGCAGAATCTGATCTCATGTATCGAGAAGCATGGTGACCATACAACGGCACAGAACCAACACGTGATCCAATAGCCTAGGGATCGGGAGATAACCTCGGTCGTCCGATTCTGGAATCCTAGCTATGTGGTCAAAAATCTCGAGAAGGATTCGATTCGAATACATTGGCGGACGTGAATCTACGACTCGACACTGACGGGTAGGAGATTCGAGTTTTTCTTTGCTGAATCTGGACATCCCCACGGATGAAATCTGATCCCAAGTCGTGGGAAGACTCACATTAAATTCACCTGATTGTGCTAGTTCGGAGCGCTCGGAGCGCTCCTACACCCGATTCTCTCTTTTCAAAGGCAATGAGAAAGAGAGAGAGACAGAGAGAGAGAGAGAGAGAGAGAGAGAGAGAGACATCGTGGGAGGTTCTGGACACGGAAACATTGAGTGACCATCGACATATTCGGTTTCGGCTTAGGACTGACAGACAGAGACAGACGACACACAGACCGCGACCGACGGGGTGGCAGGTACGCAAGCTGGATGAGGGGAAATTCCGGGAATCGATAGGAACAGCCGAAGATCTCCCGATGAACATCACCGCGGACGAGGCTGTGGATATGGTGACGTCCACCATCACAAGAGCTTGTGACGCATCGATGCCTCGCAAGACAACATCATGCTTTTGGAGGAAACCAGAGTACTGGATCACCGACGAGATGAAAGCCCTACGAAGAACGAGCAATAAGAAAAGGAGAACCGCGTGGCGATCAAGGGAACTAAAACGACCATCACTGGGGGAAGATGATAGGACGTACAGAGAAGCAAAGAAGGGTCTCGTTCTAGCCATCCGGAGAAGCAAAGAGAAGTGCTGGGGTGAATTGTGCGACATGGTTAATGGAGACCCGTGGGGTACGCCATACCGCGTGGTCATGTCCAAGGTCCGACCCCGGAGGGGCAACCCAGCACCGACTGATGCAGCTACCTTGCGCAGCATCGTGGAAGACCTCTTCCCAGCAGGAGAACCCAGAGTCACATTCCCTCCAGAGAGCGACGACCCCGTCCCGCTCTTCACTATGCAAGAACTACTCATAGCGGCGAAGAGACTGGCCAACGGCAAGGCCCCTGGCCTGGACGGCATTCCAAACGAGGCTCTGAAACTGGTCTTCAAATACAACCCAGATTTACTCCTCGGCCTCTTCAACATCTGTCTGAGCGCGGGAAATTTCCCGGATAGGTGGAAACGCCAGAAGCTGGTCCTGATACCTAAAGGTCAAGGAGGTCAACGCCCTCTCAGCGTGCTCGACAATATCGGGAAAATGTACGAGAGGATGGTGCTCAACAGGGTGGAAAAATCCTACGAAGAGAGCGGCGGGCTATCACCAATGCAGTTTGGGTTCCGGAAGGGACGAAGCACTGTGCACGCGATCGAGGAGGTCCAAGAGCGGGTGAAAGCGTCGGTAGGAAACCCATACCAAGGAAGAGGAGGATTCTGTGCCATTATTGCGTTGGACATAAAGAACGCGTTCAACTGCGCGAGCTGGGAGCGAGTCTATCAATCCCAAGCAGGTAAAGTGCCGCCCTATCTACTAGTCATCACGAGTGACTATCTGCGGAACAGGACACTCGTGTACGACACCGACGAGGGACAAGAGATCCGGGAACTGTCCGCCGGAATTGGACAGGGATCGGTTTCCGGGCCGTTCAACTGGAACACCCAGTACGACAGTTTACTGTCTATTGAACTGCCCGAAGGAGTGATAATAGTGGCTTTCGCGGACGACGCGGGGCTCATAGTCTGGTCCGACAACGAGGAACTCTTGGGTAGACGCGCAAACGAGGCGCTGGCCCGAGTCTACGAGTGGATGATCAGCAGGCTCCTAGAGCTTGCTGTCAAGAAGTGCGAAGCAATCGTGGTCACAAGACGCAGGAAGTTTGACTTGCCACACTTTTACATCAACGGGCAAGAGATCCCACGCAAGACAGAGCTGAAATACCTCGGCGTATGGCTTGACGACAAGTGGTCGTTCAAGAAGCACATCCAGAAGGCCGCCCAGAAAGCGAGCAGGGTTGGTGCGGCGCTTCAACGGCTGATGCCGAATATCGGAGGACCCAAGGAAAAGAGGCGCGCACTTCTCAACACCGTCAGCACCTCTATCATGCTCTACGGTGCACCCGTGTGGGGAAAGAGAGTAGAGAAGACCATCATCGAGAAGAAGATGGGGCCTGTCCACCGGAGAGCGGCCCTGAGAAGTATCCGTGCCTACCGCACCGTGTCAGGAGATGCGGCTTACGTATTGGCGAGTACACCGCCCATCCACTTGCTCGTCGCGGAGCGAGTGAGGATCTGGGACCGCCAGAAAGTGATCGGAGCCGAACGAGTACTCACCCCGACGATGAAGGAGATTATCCGCGACAACGAGAAGGAAACCACCCTTGAGCATTGGCAAACTGAGTGGGATTCGCCATTTGCGAACGGCAGATGGACGCACCGGCTGATCCGTGACGTAGCCAAGTGGGCGGAACGCACCCACGGAGAGATGGACTACTGGACGACGCAGGCACTGAGCGATCATGGTTGCTTCGGTTCCTATCTAACCAGGTTCAAGAAGAGGACGACCCCAGCATGTCAGTCATGCGGGGACGAATGGGATGACGCCGAACATGCCCTGTTCAAGTGCAGCGACACCCGGAGAGAGCGCGCCGAGCTGGATGAATGGCTGGGTGCTCAACTAACACCCGAGAATCTCGTCCCGTACTTGCTCCGCAACCAGGAGACATGGGATAGACTCACCGGATACATCAAGCTGGTGATGACCCGCAAAGAGGAGAAAGAGAGGGAAGTAAGGCGCCTCGAAGCAGGCGAATCACAGTGACTCTGCCGATTGGAACAGAAGAGGCCCAAATGATTCCAGGAGGAATCTGATGCACTGAAGAGAGAAGAAAGAAGAAAGAAGAGGGAAGAAAGAAGAAAGAGAGGGAACAATGAAGAGTAAAAACAGAAGATGCCGACAAGTGGCCAAAGAGAGAAGATGGAGAAGAGGAACGCTCGCAATCGAGCGCGAGACATGCCGCTCATCCTGAAGTAATGCTCACGCGGTTCCGGGATGAGATGGTAGATGCAGGTGGATCTCCTTCTTGATTGCCCGATGCCCTAGGTATCGGACATCGAGGGGAGAGGGATATTACACGGCCGGGCCCACCTCTCGGTGGGCCCCACCCAAACCCGTGTCCCGCCTGGTATGGCCTGCGTGGGCTATGCGTAGTCCGCGTATGCTGAACCAGTCCGGTGTCTGGGGACGGATCCGAGGGATCCTGAGGCAGATTTTGCCCTCTAACCACCTTAAAAAAAAAAAAAAAAGAGAAAAAAAAAGAGAGAGAGAGAGAGAGACCTCGTAGGGGTTCCAAGAAGAGGACGACCCCAGCATGTCAGTCATGCGGGGACGAATGGGATGACGCCGAACATGCCCTGTTCAAGTGCAGCGACACCCGGAGAGAGCGCGCCGAGCTGGATGAATGGCTGGGTGCTCAACTAACACCTGAGAATCTCGTCCCGTACTTACTCCGCAACCAGGAGACATGGGATAGACTCACCGGATACATCAAGCTGGTGATGACCCGCAAAGAGGAGAAAGAGAGGGAAGTAAGGCGCCTCGAAGCAGGCGAATTACAGTGACTCTGCCGATTGAAACAGAAGAGGCCCAAATGATTCCAGGAGGAATCTGATGCACTGAAGAGGGAAGGAAGAAGAAAGAAGAGAGTAGAAAGAAGAAAGAGAGGGAACAATGAAGAGTGAAGATAGAAGATGCCGACAAGTGGCCGAAGAGAGAAGATGGAGAAGAGGAACGCTCGCAATCGAGCGCGAGACATGCCGCTCATCCTGAAGTAATGCTCACGCGGTTCCGGGATGAGATGGTAGATGCAGGTGGATCTCCTTCTTGATTGCCCGATGCCCTAGGTATCGGACATCGAGGGGAGAGGGATATTACACGGCCGGGCCCACCTCTCGGTGGGCCTTACCCAAACCCGTGTCCCGCCTGGTATGGCCTGCGTGGGCTATGCGTAGTCCGCGTATGCTGAACCAGTCCGGTGTCTGGGGACGGATCCGAGGGATCCTGAGGCAGATTTTGCCCTCTAACCACCTTAAAAAAAAAAAAAAAAGAGAAAAAAAAAAGAGAGAGAGAGAGAGAGACCCCGTAGGGGTTCCAAGAAGAGGACGACCCCAGCATGTCAGTCATGCGGGGACGAATGGGATGACGCCGAACATGCCCTGTTCAAGTGCAGCGACACCCGGAGAGAGCGCGCCGAGCTGGATGAATGGCTGGGTGCTCAACTAACACCTGAGAATCTCGTCCCGTACTTACTCCGCAACCAGGAGACATGGGATAGACTCACCGGATACATCAAGCTGGTGATGACCCGCAAAGAGGAGAAAGAGAGGGAAGTAAGGCGCCTCGAAGCAGGCGAATTACAGTGACTCTGCCGATTGAAACAGAAGAGGCCCAAATGATTCCAGGAGGAATCTGATGCACTGAAGAGGGAAGGAAGAAGAAAGAAGAGAGTAGAAAGAAGAAAGAGAGGGAACAATGAAGAGTGAAGATAGAAGATGCCGACAAGTGGCCGAAGAGAGAAGATGGAGAAGAGGAACGCTCGCAATCGAGCGCGAGACATGCCGCTCATCCTGAAGTAATGCTCACGCGGTTCCGGGATGAGATGGTAGATGCAGGTGGATCTCCTTCTTGATTGCCCGATGCCCTAGGTATCGGACATCGAGGGGAGAGGGATATTACACGGCCGGGCCCACCTCTCGGTGGGCCTTACCCAAACCCGTGTCCCGCCTGGTATGGCCTGCGTGGGCTATGCGTAGTCCGCGTAAGCTGAACCAGTCCGGTGTCTGGGGACGGATCCGAGGGATCCTGAGGCAGATTTTGCCCTCTAACCACCTTAAAAAAAAAAAAAAAAAAAGAGAGAGAGAGAGAGAGACCCCGTAGGGGGCTTTGGGTGTGACCTTAGGGTTGCACTTGGAGCTTAAGGGAGTGACGCCCCTCCGGACCCGAGTCCTACACTCACTCTAACACACACACTACACTCTACACGCACCATACTTACGCTTGCTCAAGCATTACACAGACATACCAACATTATACAGAACACGCATCACACAACACACCACACCCGTGCTGGTCTGGTCCGGGGTCGGCCAGCATGCGATTCCAGGCCCTGGAAGAAGAAGAAAGAAGAAGATGTCCAGCATTGACGGCAAGAATTCCCCAAGTCAAGCGGAGCCCCATTCGGATCTTGGGGGGGGGGGGGGCAACGATGCAAAGCGCGCTACTAGTGGCACACTTGGTTAGTGGACTCACGCGTAAAGCTACAAGCGATGGAAATACGCCTCTGGCGAAGATAGTTGGAGGAAAGGACCAACACCAAAAAGGAGTAGACCTCACCCCGAAAAGCAGGAAGAGGAAGGGTCTGGGTGAGGAGTAGATAAGCGAACGCTGAAGCAATCGAAGCTCACATTCTTGAGCCAAAAAGAGAAGAACGCGAAGGTTGCTGCACAAGCGCAAGCGGCGGCAGACAAGCTGATGAAGATCAACCCCGCGATCAAGATCCAGCTTACGCAAGACAAGAACAAGGGAGACGATACCGCTGATTCCAGCTCGGATTCAGGGGACTCTAACATCACCACGGAGTCCCAGAAGTCAGAAGACACCCTGACATCCAAGGACTGTGACCGCGGACTCGAAAAAGATCAAAAAACACCGGAGGATATGGACATCGATCGGTTCCCCACACCTGAGAAGGCCAGTCGACAAAGAAGTGGAGACAAGGCCCCCGATCTAATGGAAGGATGGAGGGACTTGAAAATGTGCCGAGAACAGATGGAGGAGAAGACTCATCTTCTCCTCGACCACCTGAACTTGGTCATAGGGATAGCCGAGTCTGCCTCCAACATCCCAGAAGGAACTCAGGGCGACATGGAAGAGCTCAAGAAGATTGGCCACGCTCTCGAAGGCCTACTTGCGGCAGACAAAGGGAAGAGAGCGGCTTTCGAGACCACACTTCTCGAAGCGGAGAAGACCCTAAAAATGAAGTGGAGTGCGCAGCCCTCTGGGTCAGCCGCGTCGGGAAGCGGCACACAGGGAAGGGGGGCGAATAAACCGGAATCGCGACAAGGGAAACAGCACGATACGAAGAGGACGCGACGCGGACATCCATCGGGAGCCCTCGAAACACCGCGCTCGACATCGACTCCTAATAGGCCCAAGCAGGACGGGCCTTGGCAGGAAGTGAGCTCTAAGAGAAATACAAAGAGGGCAAAGAAAAGCGGTCGATCAAGTGACACCGCTGGAAAGAAGGCAAAGATGAAGCCAAGAAGAGCGAAATCCGACGCCGTTCTCGTCACGGCAAACCAAGGTGGGTTAAGCTATGCAGACATGCTGCGCAAGATGAAGACGGATGACCTTAATGAAGAAGTGGGCTCTAAAGTCACGGGCATCCGCAAGACACAGGAAGGACAAATCCTCATTGAATTGAGGAAGGGCACCGACGCTGCAGCCATCAAAGCGGCTCTGACACTAGTCGTCGGGCAAGAAGGGGCCGTCCACTGCCTCGCAAATAGCATGACCCTCGAGGTTCTCGGAGTCGACTACGATGTCGACAGAACTAAAGTGCAGAAGGACTTCGCGAAGGCCCTACCAGAAAACGAGGATGGAGCCATAATATTCAAGAGCCTGCGAAACGGCTCCCGAGGCACCCAAACAGCGGTTGTGTCCATCCCAGCGAGGCTCGCTCACCGCCTCCAGGACTGGAAAGAACCCAAGGTGGGATGGAGCAGAATGAGAATCCGCGAGAAGGGAGGCATCCCACGCTGCTATAACTGCCTAGAGTATGGCCACAAGGACTCAGGCTGCAAAAAAGAGAAGGCAGAGGAACGTCAACCAAAACTCTGCTTCCAGTGCGGTGAACCAGGACACCTCGCCGCTACCTGTAAAGAGAAACCAAAATGCCTCAGCTGCGTGGCTATCGGAACCAGATCTGACCACAGGTCGGGCTCCAGCAACTGCACAGCCTACCAAAACGCGAGGGCGACATATAGACGCAGGGGGGAAGAAATGGCTAACTTCGTCCAAGCCAACCTCAGGAGAAGCGGGGACGCTTGTGACCTCCTACACACTGCCGCCAAAGAAGGGGGTATCGATGTTCTGATCATCTCCGAACCGCCTCGGAAGCGCGAACTTTCCCGTTCCACATTCGATCACTGGGGGACCGCTGTAATTCAGATCACGAATCCCGCGATATGCGAGACTGAACCAGCTGTTAGTGGCCGCGGTTATGCTCGAAAGACAATAGGGGGCACAGCTGTATACAGCTGCTACTACTCGCCGTCGCTCAAGACGCACGAATTTGAAGACGAGCTCCACGACCTAGAAGAGGATGTGAGGCAATGGGGGGGGGGGCCCAGTTATAATCGCGGGAGATTTCAACTCCAAGGAACCGACTTGGAGCGGGGGGCCGCGCGATAGACGGGGGGTAATACTCGCTGATGCCATGGAGGCATTGGGATTAGTGCTCGCGAACGAGACGGGGGTTATCACCTATTACCGGCACGACACTCGGTCCCGGGAGGGAGGTTCATCATCGGTCCTCGACCTGACGTTCATGACCCCGTCGCTCATGGGACGTATGACATCGTGGGAAGTTCTGGACACGGAAACACTGAGTGACCATCGACATATTCGGTTTCGACTTAGGACTGACGGACAGAGACAGACGACACGCAGACCGCGACCAACGGGGTGGCAGGTACGGGAGCTGGACGAGGGAAAATTCCGGGAATCGATAGAAACAGTCGAAGATCTCCCGATGAACTCCGCCTCGGACGAGGCTGTGGCGATGGTAACATCCGCCATCACGAGAGCTTGCGACGCGTCGATGCCTCGCAAGACAACACCATGTTCCTGGAGGAAACCAGAGTACTGGATCACCGATGAGATCAAGGCTCTACGAAGAACGAGCAACAAGAAAAGGAGGACCGCATGGCGATCAAGGAAGCTGCAACGACCATCGCTGGCGGAAGATGACAGAGCGTACAAAGAAGCAAAGAAGGCTCTCGTTCTAGCCATCCGGAGGAGCAAAGAGAAGTGCTGGGGTGAACTGTGCGACATGGTTAACGAAGACCCCTGGGGCACGCCATATCGCGTGGTCATGTCAAAGGTCCGACCCCGGAGGGGCAACCCAGCACCGACCGATGCAGCAACATTGCGCACCATCGTGGAAGACCTCTTCCCAGCAGGAGAACCCAGAGTTACATTCCCTACGGAGAGCGAAGACCCCATCCCGCTCTTCACTATGCAAGAGCTACTCATAGCGGCGAAGAGAATGCCGAACGGCAAGGCCCCTGGCCTGGATGGCATCCCAAACGAGGCTCTGAAACTGGTCTTCAAATACAAGCCAGATCTACTCCTCGACCTCTTCAACATCTGTCTGAGCGCGGGAACCTTCCCGGACAAGTGGAAACGCCAGAAGCTGGTCCTGATACCTAAGGGTCAAGGAGGTCAACGCCCTCTCAGCATGCTCGACAATATCGGGAAAATGTACGAGAGGATGGTGCTCAACAGGGTGGAAAAAGCCTACGAAAACGGCGGTGGGCTATCACCAATGCAGTTCGGGTTCCGGAAGGGCCGGAGCACTGTGCACGCGATCGAGGCGGTCCAAGAACGGGTTCAAGCGTCGGTAGGGAACCCATACCAAGGAAGAGGAGGATTCTGTGCCATCATTGCGTTGGACATAAAGAACGCATTCAACTGCGCGAGCTGGGAGCGAGTCTATCAATCCCAAGCAGGTAAAGTGTCCCCCTATCTACTAGCCGTCACGAGTGACTACCTGCGGAACAGGACCCTCGTGTACGACACCGACGAGGGACAAGAGATTCGGGTACTGTCCGCCGGGATCGGACAGGGATCGGTCTCCGGGCCGCTCAACTGGAACACCCAGTATGACAGCTTACTGTCTATCGAACTGCCAGAAGGAGTGATAATAGTGGCTTTCGCGGACGACGCGGGACTCATAGTATGGGCTGACAACGAGGAACTCTTGGGTAGACGCGCGGACGAAGCGCTGGCCCGAGTCTACGAGTGGATGGTTAGCAGGCTTCTGGAGCTCGCTGTCAAGAAGTGCGAAGCAATCGTGGTCACTAGGCGTAGGAAGTTTGACTTACCCCGGTTTTATATCAACGGGCAAGAGATTCCACGGAAGACAGAGCTGAAATACCTCGGTGTATGGCTCGACGACAAGTGGTCGTTCGAGAAGCACATCCAGGAAGCCGCCCAGAAGGCGAGCAGGGTCGGTGCGGCGCTCCAGCGGCTTATGCCGAATATCGGAGGACCCAAGGAAAAGAGGCGCGCACTCCTCAACACCGTCACTACCTCCATCATGCTGTACGGTGCACCCGTGTGGGGGAAGAGAGTAGAGAAGACCATCATCGAGAAGAGAATGGGGCCTGTCTACCGAAGAGCGGCCCTGAGGAGTATCCGTGCCTACCGCACTGTGTCAGGAGATGCGGCTTACGTATTGGCGAGTACTCCGCCCATCCACTTGCTCGTCGCGGAGCGAGTGAGGATCTGGGACCGCCAGAAAGTGATCGGAGCCGAACGAGTACTCACTCCGACGATGAAGGAGATCATCCGCGACAACGAGAAGGAAACCACCCTTGAGCATTGGAAAACTGAGTGGGATTCGCCATGTGCGAACGGCAGATGGACGCACCGGCTGATCCGTGACGTAGCCAAGTGGGCGGAACGCACCCACGGAGAGATGGACTACTGGACGACACAGGCACTGAGCGATCATGGTTGCTTCGGTTCCTATCTAACCAGGTTCAAGAAGAGGACGACCCCAGCATGTCAGTCATGCGGGGACGAATGGGATGACGCCGAACATGCCCTGTTCAAGTGCAGCGACACCCGGAGAGAGCGCGCCGAGCTGGATGAATGGCTGGGTGCTCAACTCACACCTGAGAATCTCGTCCCGTACTTGCTCCGCAACCAGGAGACATGGGATAGACTCACCGGATACATCAAGCTGGTGATGACCCGCAAAGAGGAGAAAGAGAGGGAAGTAAGGCGCCTCGAAGCAGGCGAATTACAGTGACTCTGCCGATTGAAACAGAAGAGGCCCAAATGATTCCAGGAGGAATCTGATGCACTGAAGAGGGAAGAAAGAGGAAAGAAGAGAGAAGAAAGAAGAAAGAAAGGGAACAATGAAGAATGAAGATAGAAGATGCCGACAAGTGGCCGAAGAGAGAAGATGGAGAAGAGGACCGCTCGCAATTGAGCGCGAGACATGCCGCTGATCCTGAAGTAATGCTCACGCGGTTCCGGGATGAGATGGTAGATCCAGGTGGATCTCCTTCTTGATTTCCCGATGCCCTAGGTATCGGACATCGAGGGGAGAGGGATATTACACGGCCGGGCCCACCTCTCGGTGGGCCCCACCCAAACCCGTGTCCCGCTTGGTATGGCCTGCGTGGGCTATGCGTAGTCCGCGTAAGCTGGACCAGTCCGGTGTCTGGGGACGGATCCGAGGGATCCTGAGGCAGATTTTGCCCTCTAACCACCTTAAAAAAAAAAGAGAGAGAGAGAGAGCTGGATGAATGGCTGGGTGCTCAACTAACACATGAGAATCTCGTCCCTTACTTGCTTTGCAACCAGGAGACATGGGATAGACTCACCGGATACATCAAGCTGGTGATGACCCGCAAAGAGGAGAAAGAGAGGGAAGTAAGGCGCCTCGAAGCAGGCGAATTACAGTGACTCTGCCGATTCAAACAGAAGAGGCCCAAATGATTCCAGGAGGAATCTGATGCACTGAAGAGGGACGAAAGAAGAAAGAAGAGAGAAGAAAGAAGAAAGAGAGGGAACAATGAAGAATGAAGATAGAAGATGCCGACAAGTGGCCGAAGAGAGAAGATGGAGAAGAGGAACGCTCGCAATCGAGCGCGAGACATGCCGCTCATCCTGAAGTAATGCTCACGCGGTTCCGGGATGAGATGGTAGATGCAGGTGGATCTCCTCCTTGATTGCCTGATGCCCTAGGTATCGGACATCGAGGGGAGAGGGATATTACACGGCCGGGCCGACCTCTCGGTGGGCCCCACCCAAACCCGTGTCCCGCCTGGTATGGCCTGCGTGGGCTATGCGTAGTCCGCGTAAGCTGGACCAGTCCGGTGTCTGGGGACGGATCCGAGGGATCCTGAGGCAGATTCTGCCCTCTAACCACCTTAAAAAAAAAAGAGAGAGAGAGAAAGAGAGGGAGATCCCAGAGTTCGGAGCGCTCCGACCAGCATATTCGAATAAACCTGTTATCTGTCACCATACCTCGAGACTAAGCCGAGTGTATTTGGTGGTCCAAAGATCGAGCAATTTTCTAGGGATTGAAACTACGATCCTCTAGCTATGAGATCACAATTCTTGATATTGGTATGGACTACGAATCTTTTCGGGCGTGAATCTATGAGAAGGCGGTGACTGCAAGGAGATTTGAGAGCTGATTCACTATTCTGGCCGATTTCACAGGGAGTATCATCTGATCCTGCGAGGAGCATGACTACAATACAACGACCGTGGCCAGAGCACGATTTCAAAGCAGCTTGATCGTGTGGTGTTTTAGGGAGTGCGATTCCGAAATCTCAGCGTGTGATCAAAAATCTTGAGAAAGAGTCGGGTAGATTCTTGAGTTTTTTGCCACAGAGCTAAGATTTCAGAATCGCACGTCCTGGGATATCTTCCGATCCTTAGGCTATTGGATCACGTGGTGATTCTGGGCGTTGTTTGGTCATCGTGCCTCTCGGTACATCCAATCAGATCCTGCTTGTGAAGATGGGCAGAATATAGATTTAACGGTCAAATCTCCTGGCAGTCGACACTTTCTCGCAGACTCACGCCTGAAACTATTTGTGGCCTATTCCGTGATCGAGAATTATGATTACATACCTAGCGATTCGGAATTTCGATAAACAGGATATCGCTCGATCCCTCGTTTAAAGGAGATACTTGGCGTATGCTCGTGTTCTGGTCCCGATGCCTTAACTCGGCTTACAATCCTGGTCAGATTCTATCTCAGGAAATGATCATTGTCAGGAAACTACATCGAATTCACCATCACAGCCGCCCACCCAATACGGTTCTGAAGCTGAGTGATCTGAGATTTGTGTCCAGTGATCTCGAGATATCAAGGACCTCCCCCCCGCCGGCTCTTCCAGTTTTATCTAGTTCAACACGCGTCCTTGCTCTTACAGCCACCCATTCAACACGATTCGGGAGCTGTGTCATCTCAAATACGTGCTCAGCGATGCCAAAATACTCCAAAAACAACCCCTACTCAACTCTCAAACTCCAATCTTGGTCAATTTGTGCTTCTACTCGACCCCCCCCCCCCCCCCCCAACTGCCCACGCAACATGACTTGGAGTCTGGACGATCTCAAATTCGTGCTTAGCGACCCCAAAATACCCCAAGAATCAAAATTTTCACCAAAAATTTCACTTTGACCCTTTCCAAATCTATTGCATCCGAATTCCGTCTCAACTAAACGATGGATGTTGTTCAAAAAACC
Organism: Eretmocerus hayati; assembly: GCA_029851415.1. Classification (NCBI taxonomy): domain Eukaryota; kingdom Metazoa; phylum Arthropoda; class Insecta; order Hymenoptera; family Aphelinidae; genus Eretmocerus; species Eretmocerus hayati. Next base: position 50,867,230 of record CM056743.1, read on the forward strand.
TTAGTCTAGATAGCCTAAATCTCTCTAAAAAGCTTCCTCAAAAGAATAACTCAAAAAATAGTAGAATATTTTTATTAATATTCATTTTTTCCTCGTACCATCTTGTATCGAAACCAACTGTATCGACAAATCCTCTCAATCAAACAATAGATATTGTTAAAATAATCTGCTTTCAGATGACTCAAATCTCTCTGGAATGCTTCATTAGAAGAATAATTCAAAATATAGGATACTTTCTCATTCGTTATGATTATTATCATATAACACCGTGAGAAAGCATTTTGCTAATTACTTTTAGCAGCGTATTTCATTACTCGGAAACGATCAAACTTAGGAAAGAATACCAGGAGACCTTTTATTTTTGAAATTGACTCTGTTACATAGGAGAAATAACTTGGAACCGTTATAAACAATTTTAGTGAATTCATTTAAACAAATTCAATCGTAACTTTGATCGAGAAAAAATCAAGGATGCATTTTACGAGGGAATGTGTAAGAACTCAACTTGTAGATCGTTTAGATATCTACAAATTACCCTCCAACAAGTTTCTCTAAAAAATCAATATTTCCCGATTGATAATGGAAGAACCGAAAAAAGGTCAGAGAAGAGCATGATTTTATGTGGTGAGATAACCTAGGAATTCCTTCAAAATCTCACATTTTTACAATTAACAAATTTTGGAATAAGAGATTTCAGAAAAAATATCGTAGATGCGTACAAGGATAACCAGCAGTAATGTTTTCAGACATTTTTATACGTAAAATATATCTTCAAAGAATTTTGGAGAATTAAATAATTTTTGTAGGTCATGTTTCGCACAGAATTTGATCTGAAGTAAGAGAATTCCATCCTTCACGGTAGAAAGAGCGTGCCTGAATTTTTTCGAACCTCTATTGATATTTTGACCCCTTATTCCCGTGACCTTACTCGGCACCTTATGGGCTGTCTGATTTGAAAACCCCCCATCATTGAATGGTCTGACGATTGAAATCTTGTTAAGAAGCATGAGATCTATGGTACTACAAATTTCCAAATTTTACTAAATATGACACACGATCTTATCGCATATCGATTTTCAAAATTGTGCTGACGCGGTATCCCCCCACTCTGGAGCGGTCTGCCGGACATTTTTGGGCATTTCTAATCATAAACTATCATCCTCGGAAGTTTCAGCCTTTACGGATTATGACACATAAACCTGTCAAAATAATTATTTTGAAAATCAATAAAAAAGTAATCCCCCAAAAAGTAATCCCCCAAACACTATTCTAGATTTTACTAAATGTGACACAAAAAAAGTTCACCAGCTCCCGGACTATGAAGGATTTGTATCGGGATCAACAGTAGAGTTTTATTCCGAGGAATAGGGATGAGTCACCACTGAGATTACCACCAGAAGAATTTCTCGTAAAACACGCAGTCTTTTTCTCTAGCTCTTTCAGCCTCCTTCGGCAAATTATTTCGACTGATATCAATAATGACTACAATCAGAATGTGTCAAATCTGAGGGGAACTCGTTTCTTCTACTACCTCAATTTTTTCGAAGATTGGAAAAACAGGGCGAACAAGAGTAGTTTCGAAAAGGAACAAAAAGAAATACATGACAATGAGAAAAACTGCGAAATAACTTCTACTGTGTCAGATCTTTCCTCAGAAAAAATTGGAGATAACATTGCAGAGGTGATTTCGAATAGCTGCTTCGAAAACACGCCAAAAAATGCACCAATTCATATGGATCATGACTACTTAGCATTGAATGAGCCCACTGGGCAAATGAGTCATCCTATACCAGAAAAGATAGTTAAATCCTAGAGAACATCGCAAGTATCTTGATGCTTGCCCAACGCTCACGGTCATCTACAATTTACCCAAGAAAAAGAACAAATTTAAAGACTGTTTGGTCAAAAACTGCAATATGTTTGATCCGAAAAAAATTGCCTGTCACACGGGAACTCGAAGTTCAAAGAAGAAGTAAATTTTACGCCGCTGAGGGAATTAGGCACTACCTGTTTATTTAACTCTTTGGTTGACATTTTTGCACATTCGATCAGGAATGTCAATGACTTCTATGTATATTGTCAAAATACTGTAGAAGGAAATGATCTTATAAAAATAACCTTTAATCTTGCAACTAGCAACAAATTGATCCAATTTTACAAAGAGAAGGGTCGATTTTTTTAGCTCACGTCACTGAAACTCAAGATGTTATTCATTTGGGAGAAGACATGAGGACTTTTTTGGAAAAAGTGATGTGAGACGCTATTAGCATCATTCAAGTACAGGCTAGCAGCCAATGCCCGGGCAAAGTTAATGGTCAGAAATTTCACTATTACTTTGACCTGACCATCACTGACGATCTTGAATATAACGAGATTTGTATAAAAAAGTGCGTCGCGGATCAAATAGTCGATCTAGGCAATAACTCGAATACGTTTTGTGATGATTGCTCGGCAGCTAATGCCACACATTTCACCATTGGTCCTTATCTTGCAGTCATCCCTACCAACGATTCTGTGAAATTTGAAATCCAAAAAATTCAAGATCAGATCGCTTTCAATGATGAAGATGCTTATTTCCTCGCCGTGGAGAAGTATAGTGGAGGCGTGAATGTCTCGTTTGTCGCGACAACTTTTGCCAAAATATCTCCTTGTTTGTCAGTTATTGGTTCAAGTGTTTGTTATGTTCTACAATGTTCATCCGACGATTCTAAGAGAGACCAATATTTAATGTTTCCCTTGAGGATTCCCTCACAATTGCGATTGCTAAAATATTTGTTATAACAATATCAGATTTCACCGAACAACATACAAAACAAGCTACATTTTGCTTGGATAAATCAGAGCTCTGCATCCCATCATGTTGAGTTATCGTCAAAAATTTTCAATTTTCGCATCAATTTGATTATAATTATAACATAATAACGTATAGGTCGCGGACCTTTGGCCGGGAGAGAAAAAGTCCTCACCAAGAATAAGCAACGTTTGTAGAATATGGTGGAAAAGAACATTTCAGTCGAATAGGTCGAAGATTTTGCAACGAAACTCCTTCATGCTTGAAGCGCGTTCGAGCGAGCACATCCTGCTACTAATTCCTCATCCTGTCATTAGCTCGTCAGTCCTCAGACCTTGTAGAAAATATATCTAGTGTGGTCAAAAGAGAATTCTTACGCAGACATTCGGAACAAGCATCCATTGGGTCTATGCGAGTGTTTTTCTTTACACAGCCATAAATTTCGTAAGACAGGGAGTTCTCAAGTGGATGTCGAGGAACATTTGGGAGATATGCACCCCGGATGTGCATTTCCGATCAATTAGAAAATATCTTAGCTCAATATAAACTCCAAGGATACTCTATCCATTCAATTACACCGGCACACAAAATAAAAAATAGTATCTGTCTTTTTGACCAGACCCACTTTTCTTTATGTATTTTGGCACGCTGAATCCGAATCCGAGGTCGGTTTGGCCCGACTACCTCTTGTTTTCGAGAAAATCCTGAAAAATATGGAAATAGCGCAGAATAGCACGATTTTCTCGAAAATAAAAGGTGGTCGGGCCAAACCGACCTCGGATTCGGATTCAGCGTGCCAAAATACATAAAAAAAGTGGGTCTGGTCAAAAGTATACATACTTTTTTTTGTGTGTGTGTGCCGGTGTTACATTACACCGGCATACAAAAAAAAAGTATCTGTACTTTTGACCAGACCCACTTTTCTTCATGTATTTTGGCACGCTGAATCCAAATCCGAGGTCGGTTTGGCCCGACTACCTCTTGTTTTCGAGAAAATCGTGAAAAATTCGATGAAAATCGTGGAAATAGCGCAGAATAGCACGATTTTCTCGAAAACAAGAAGTAGTCGGGCCAAACCGACCTCGGATTCGGATTCAGCGTGCCAAAATACATTAAGAACAGTAGGTCTGGTCAAAAGTACAGATACTTTTTTTTATTTGGTGTGCCGGTGTTATATTCCAAAACCTAAATTTTTCACGCAAAGTGTTTTTTAAATAATTGAGAAAAGGTGGATGAAAGCGGGACCGATGTCCGAGTCTTGAAATATCCATATCAAGGCTCGGCCATTGGCGTTGATTCCAAGAAGTGTCGTGGAAATCGGTGTAGCGAACAGCATAATTTATTTGAATTCGGAAATTCTTAAACATACAAAAACTTTCAAAAATTAGTTTCTCGTTGAACAATAATCCAACTCTCTTTTCTTCGTGATATTCTCTGTTACAGTCATACACGAGGAACAATAATTGATTTGAAAAATGTAACAGTTTAGATATCAAGATCCTATACCCCTGGTCTGAAATAGGTAAACGAAGGGTAAGCTCTTCTACAAAAAGGAAAAAAATATAACAAACGTGGATGAACATAACATTTTCTTGACCCGGACATGTTTTAGAATAAGATTAGTAAACTTGCCAACACTTTGTGCAGTTATTAACAATGCAATATAATAGAATCCCATCTTTGTCACTCTAAAGCAATCGCGTTCGATCGATTCACGGTCCAAATACTAATCAAACCGTTTGAGCTTTCAAAACTCGAATCTCAACTATCAGAAAGAATGCGTGAAATGCAAATACTATTGAATAATTACCACCAGAAGTCACCGCTTCCAAATATGATTCAAGAAAGAGTCCGGCTACTTTACAATCATCAGCAGAATGCCCAAAACTTGCCGATTATGACCGTTATCTTTCGACGTTGAGATGATTATTCAGTTTCTTCATTGAATCCCGAAGATGGAAATGATGTTGAATGTTGCATGAAGCCGGATCTTGAGGGAATTCTTGTAATTTCTCATATGATGATCGACGTTTCGATTTTCTTCTTTCAAATGTCAATTTTATGAGATACAGGACCTAAGAGCGGTAGCGGAGTCATTATTGCACAAGAAACGGGAACAACTATGACAAACAATCTTGCTCTGAAGTCTATTCGCAGAATAGTTTGTTTTCAAAAGCCTATAGCTTACCCGTAGTCAGGTCAGCAGTGGGTCGAGCCAAAATCCGAGCAAGAAAGTCGGTACGGCCGTATTCTGAGTCCTTGTTTCGATCGCTGTAGCTATAGTATCTTGATCCGGCTGACGTCAAAAGAGAAAAATATAAGGCTAGTGAAAGACGCTAACCAAGGTAATCTCATTCCAGTCATGATAATCTGAAAAGAAAGACATCAGCTTGAGCACATCAACTCATGTCGTAAAATTTAATCAATTGCAAGATCAATCACCTTCCATGAGAACAAATTGAAGAAGTATCAATTTGTGACTTGTGAGTGCTTGAGTATTATGGCCTAGATAATTAGCCGCACATGCTGGGCGAAGTGCAATGCCCAGCAAATGTAATGTTATAAAATATAGCTGGAACTCTGGATCTGCTACTGCTTTGCGCACGAGAGATGGGTGATCGAGCGACAAATGACCACGCAAGAGTTAAACGGGAGCCAGATGGGCGTATTTATTTAACTCTAAAAAACACGGTGCATCAAGTCCACGAAATCGCACGAACAAGGAGAGAGCAATGAGGGTGAAGCCCAAAAAAGAGAGGATGATCATCGTCTAGCACTTACAGGTGGGTGAATGGCGGCAATCGCACGCTTGCTGATCGGCCGCTCCAGATATCGTAGTCGCGCGGAGGATCTGGACTCGATGTCGTCTGCAGGATACGTCGAGGACAACGGCCAGGAAGTCGCACGGGAACGCACGAAAGAGCTCGGCCAGGTGTCGAGGAGCTGGTGGAATACGCACGACGAGGGCGCAAAAAACTACACAAGTCAGTTGCAGATTGACACGCGGGATGTCTCCTCTCAAGCGCGGGCGAGAGAAGTCTAGATTCATGGCGCGCGCATTGTCGGCTGATTGATGATGATGGGTGCGCGAGGGGAACGGTGCGGTGAGGCCACCAATGACTCGTGCTATCTCCCTCTCTAACGCAAAATTACTCACAACTCTCTCCTCGAATGTTCTGCTACAGCTGAAAAGAGCTATCATTATATATAGTAGATGATCATCAGACAGGAGAGAGAAATGATGGTTGAGAATATCCTCTCAACCGTCACACCCCTCCCTCAGACGCTGGTTAGCACGCCAGTGTACCAGCTCAAGAACTATCTCTCTCTGTCTGGGTTCAGATGGAGAAAAGTGTCTGACATGCATGACAAGACGAAAATTAAGGAAAATCGATTTTTAGATAAATAAATTGAAAAGTATCGTTATAGCAATTTACCTTTAGGATAAGTAATGGTGAGGTAGATTTCTCGAATGATTGACTATAACTGATTCAAAATAAACCACTCTATTGCTCTCTGTACAAAACGATTTATTACGAGCATCCATCCATTCTCATTTCAAAAATATATAAATATTTGTATATCATCGTACGACTAGACTGTTCATTCTGTGTGATCCATAACAAAACTAGAATGAGGATTCTCGAAAAAAATCAAAAATCATCCAGAATGGACGTGAAAAATAATTACGAAAATACTCTGATCCAAAGGATCTTCGATATAATACTCCTCTGTACTTGAAAATGATTGGTAGTCTCGATACCTGAATGAAAATGAAAAATGACTACAAGACATATTTCAGAACTCAAATTCGGACATGTTTTGGACTTATAACTCAAGTCCAACGGCCGAAAGCCAATATAAAAGTAGAAAAGTCACAATGATTGGGAAGATGAATTCCTGATCGGCCGTAGACCTAATGCCGTTACAAAAAAAATAGGAAATCTTATACACTAGTCCATCCATCCATACTCGGCCGAAGACCTACGTGATTCGAATGAGATTAAATAAACAATCAAAAATCGATATCAAAATACAAGAATATAATGAAAAACATTGGAAGCTATGATTTTAATTTGAGTTTTTGTAAACGCAGTCATCTGGATTGCATGTGCCTACAGTGCCACAGCGTGGGCACTTAGGTCCAGTGCTCCACCTGATTGTTGATGTTGCTTTACGGACCTCCTTTTCTTGGCGTGACCTGGCGAAGTACTCGTCGCACCTTTGCCGGCCCAATTGTTTTCGCAGTTTTCTGTCAGTTTCTCGTGCCTGTAGTTGTTGCAGGCGAGCAGCAGCGAGCCTTGCTTCCAAGTCCGCAACTCTCCTTCCTTCTGATCTTTCTTCCTCCATTTCAAATATCACCTCTCTAATTTTTCCCACCTCCTTTTCTTTTCCACTATAAATCGATATCTTCCCCAAACGTTTCCCGACCCGCTCCACCGTGGTGTCATTCATAGTTGCTGGAGATGCCGAATATTCTTTGAGACCTTATCTCGAATTCTTCCGCATCTCTGCGGTATTCGGCGATCTGCTCTTCCATTCAATCAGCTGTTAAAAAGCTTAATCCACGGTGAGGCGATCGTTGACGCTGACGAGAATCTTCTTCGGTGGTTTCTTGATTTCGAGGCAATCGCTCAACAACTGTCGAATGAGAAGTATCCGTATCGGACGAAGTTGTGTCCAGTTGTTCGGACGATACGATTTTGCCCCCAGAATCGGACGGTGGTGAGGTGATGTCCATGACGGACGTAGATGGTGTCGAGATCAGAGCAGCAGTGATGATACTTGCAGAAATCGATGTCGAGGCAGATGTTGTGGTGACTAGAATAATGCTCATAAGGGTTGCGCTGAGACCATCTGCGGAGGGCACATAGATGACTTGTACAGCTGGGGTGGTTGGCCGACCGTTAGCCAACTCTTCCTGCAACTGATCTTCCCTAGTTGCTACAGTCACAGTCCTTCCTATCGGGTCCTGTTTCTGCTCTTCTCCCTTCTTGTTTCTTCCTGCGTCAGCCATGATACTGCGACAAACAAAACGAAGCGTGCGTCGTCTCTTTTGTCCTCAATCCTCATGCAAAAAAGGTATAGAGAATAAAAGAAAATCGTCAGCGAAAATAACGAGAGCAAAGTGTTATTTCGCCTGACGACGAGCTGCTCGAGTCTTAACCTCTTCGTGCACGCACCTACTCTCTGTGCTTTCAGACCTTCGTTTCCTACTAGATTCTATAGTGGAGATCGTGAGAATTATTTTGAGCCCAAACACGATATGATAAAGTCATGCCATATGAGAAGTCAAGGAGAGTCAGAGGAACCCGATTCAAAGATGTGTCCACATATGTGGACAAATGGGGGAAGAGGTCAATCGGTGATGAGTCCGCGACTGGGTGATCAACCTTCTTTTTTCACCAAGTCTTTCGGCCGACCACGCTCCCTTTTAGGAACTTCTTTTTGTGGTGGTTCTTCACTCGGTTCAGCTACTAATGTTGATTTGGTGATCGACGGTGCAAATTTTACATAGTTCTCACGGACGAGTAATTGCGTTTCCCGCGGTCGCCCTACTCTACACTTTTTTGGACTTATTTCTACGGTTGGCGCAACTAACGTATTCGCAAATCGAAGCTCACGCACTCTTCCCTCGCCGTCCATCGATGCATCTTCCGCTGGAATGGGGATCGATTTGCTGACTGCAGGTTCCTCCTGTGGCTCTTCTCTGTCGATGTAAGGTTTCAAATCTTTGACGTGTACTTCGCCGGACGGGTTGCCTGACTCATCGGCTACTTCATATACGTTTGAGCCTAATCGAGCGGTGATTACAAATTTTACCGTCGAATCTTGGTACAAGCCCTCCCGAGATGCCTTGAGCTTGGGCCGATTGTACACGGTTGCGTTTCCAAACCGCGTCTCCTGGGTCAAATTGGACACCGCGTCGCTTTGCATTGAAATATTGGGCTTGTTTCTCGGTCGCTCGGGCGGAGTTGTCGGCTGCGACTACGCGCACTTCTGGCAAACGAAGCATCCGATTTTGCCATCCTTGCAACGACCGTGTACGCTCTTGCTGTGCGGACGTTTGTTCAATTCAACGTTTCATATCCTTGGGGGGGGGGGGGGGGGTGTCGGATTCCTACCATAATTTAAGAAAGCTTGGCTCATTCTCGTGGATTCCTGGACAGACGAACTATACGCGAACGTGAGCTCATGAATGTGCTCATCCCAGCAACTATGTTTCTCTTCTAGAAACGCTGTTATCGCTGTTTTCAACGTGCAATTTACTCGTTCAACCGGATTTCCTTGCGGAGAATGAGGTGCCAGGGTCATATGTTCTATTCCCTTTCTTCCAAGAACTTGTCAATAATTTTGTTGGAATATTTAGATCTATTGTCGGACAAGAATGTTTCTGGCGCTCCATAGCGCGAAATTATGTATCTCTTTAATGCTTTTCTCACCGATTGTGCATTGGCTTTTCGGACGGGTACACATTCTATCCATCGTGTGAACAGGTCCATGAAAACAAGAAGATACGCGTTACCATGAACGCTGCGAGGGAATACGTACGTATCAGCTGCTACAAATTGCCATGGTCGTGATATAGACTGTTCGCCCATAAGGCCTGCTGGAGCAAGTTGTTCACTGGAGCAAACTGCTGTGATCCGTGATGACCTTGAAATTATATCTTTCGATGTACGGATGGAATTTGCGTATCGACCACAGAACTCCAAGGCATTCGCGTTATGTAACACTGTATTTGCATTCTTGGGCCATAAGTACGCGACTAGCGAACTCTAGGGGTCGCTCCTCTCCATCAACGACTCGTACAAGCACGGCTCCGCCCCAGTATTGCTCGCGTCCGTCTGGATTTAAAATTCGAGTTGGTGGTTAGGTCTTGACAACACTGGAGTTTTTGCTAACATAATTTTGATGTGGTCGAAAGCTGCCTGCTGCTTCTCACCCCACATGAAAAGTGCACTCTTTTTTACGAGTCACCCTGAGTAGCAAACTCAACTGAGAAGGGGTCTGACGGGCCCTTGTCACCCTTTACGGTCATGGTACTACTTTCAGGTACTAAAATTGCATTGAATTGGAGTGCAAAATCTGCGCCTAAGATCAAATCACAGGCTAATTCCTCATAAATGAATGTTGAGATTTCTTTGCGAACTCCTGCTACCTCTACCGGTAATTTGGCGTACGCTACCGGTCGCGCTAATTCGCCTGTTGCTAATTCACAGTATGGAATACGATATGGTACCACACGTGTACCAACTTCAGCTGCTAATTGCAGAACAATTGGTCCAAGAGCTGTTCGGGAAGCTCCCGTGTCATAAAGAGCACGAGTACGAGCTCCCCTAATGCCTGACTTAAGCCACCAATGAGGATGATCGCCCAGGGGCTCTTCGTTATCAGACGCGTCTGTGGGCTCCACCTCTGCGAAATATAGACCTGGTTTCGGGCCATCTGATGACTTGTCGGCCGATAAACCAGAGGCCATACTCGGTGGAGCAGGAGTGGTAGTGACCTCGTCTACGCACTCCCGCTGTCTTTTACTGAACATTCAGGACAGTCTTTCCTGGTATATCTAGGTCATGAACAATTCCAGCAAATACGATGGGCTGGGCCTCGTCCTTTTTCTTTTTCTTTGTTATGATCACTCTTGATGACAGGCGTAATCTTCGGCCGGAGGGCCCGTGATCTCGTCGATGTTGTCTTCGCCTCTTTTCCGGCTGATGCTGATGTTGGTTTAGCCGCTGGTGCAGCCTGAGCAGCTGATTGGACAGGCGGTGTCTTGGTATTCTCTTCTTTCTTCGGTGGCTTATATGCCAAATCTGGTAACAAAGATTTTTCTGGCTCCGGTGGAGGTCTGTAGAACCGTTGATTATCTCGGATGTGCTCCGCTTTTCTTGCTAGAGAGAAAAGTGAATCGACATCCGTCACTTGATCTCTTGGGATCCATTGTTGTAATCCAGGAAGCAGATTCCTGTAGAGCAATCCAACTCTGGGTTCAAACTCCACGGAGTTTCAAATTTATTCATTATTGCCATCAGTCGAGTGATATAGTCTCGGGCTCGTTCTTCTTCACCTTGAGTCCTAGACTCAGCTTATCGCACGAGCATGAGCTGAAAATGCTTATCTGGGCCGTAACATTTCATCGCGTCACTCTTGAATTGTGACCATGTCGATCATTTTCCTCTTGATCGTCCATACCACTCGAGCGCAACCCCAGATAACAATTCGGTCAGCGCATTCATCAAATCTACATCTGAAATATTGGCCAGTGCCTTGCATTCGTCGACTCTCTTGAGAAACTCTTCGACATTGCCGTCTTCACTCGAAAAGGTTAATTTCCACTGACGGACAGTTTTTCCAACGTCGAACGTCTGATTCCATGTACATGTACCCCTCTCCCAGCTGCTTGTTATATTTGGCTGTGTTGATACGGGTGGTACTAGTTGATTGTCGGTCGAAAGATTTCCATTTCAACCACTGTTTATTTGAGTATCATTGCACAATTCATTTTGGTTTGAATCACCCAACGTACTACGTTCTGTATAATAATAATTCGTGAATTTATCTTTTGAATCCACTCGTCTTCTTTGCTGTTCATTCGGGTTTGATTGTTGAGGTATAAAAGCTGTTTCGGACGTCACAAGTCCAGGTGTCAACCTCGTGCTGCTTGCAAAATCGTTAGCTTCAACGAGCTGTTGTAATTTCTTCTCGAGCTCTTTACTGAGAAGATCTGCCCTCCCTCTTGACTCTTGGAGTAAGGTGATTTCTGTAGTGATTGCACGTGGAAGATGCTAAATTGATTCATTCGGCTCAGTACAGGTACCGTATTCACTCGTGTATAAGACGCACCCATAGATAAGACGTATCCCACTTTTTGGGGGGAAAAATCGGAAAATAATAATAACCTGTAGATAAGACGCACCCAAAGATAAGACGCACCCCGGTTTACTGGGACTTGAAGTCAAAAATTTCAGATGAAACCGGGAGAAAGAAGGACAATGGAGATTCATTCACATATATCACAATACATTTATTGTCCACTCTATAACATTCGCTATTATTCGAAATCAGACTACAAACCTCTGAAGAGGAATCACGGTCCTACACACGAGTGCTGCCAACAGATTTTCCGCACAGAAAATATTAAATACCCATAGATAAGACGCACCCATAGATAAGACGCACCCCTGTTTTGGAGTGCTCAAAACTAATTTTTTGGTGCGTCTTATACACGGGTAAATACGGTAACTGTTTCTGAGTGTCTGTTTGTCGTTCATGTGCTCGAGATTGGAGCCGTAAATACGGACGTTGTCCTCGTATTGTCAACGTAAGTCGCGTCGTTTGTTCGCGCACGCATGCCGCTACTCGTGTTGACTGATTGGCTTGCTGATGGTAAAGTTGTCGTCGGAGTGGTGTTGCTTGTCGATGACTCTGGATGCTCGATGATTGAAGAACTTGGGATGTTGTTCGTTGTATTACTGAAATCTTCTTCGAGTGCCTGAGTTCGGATCGCACGCCACGCTCCTTCTACTACCTGATTTCACAAAGCTAACCTATGAGATTTGAGAACCTCCTCATCTTCGAACGCTAGATTCGGTGCAAAATCTGATGCGGAATATTCGCCCAAAAGACAACGCAAAAACCTGCTCGTGCAGACCAGCGCTCTGTTGTCTGCGGCTAATTCTAACCTAGTATACGTCGGGTAGTATTCTTCATCTGAAGGAGTTTCTATCCAAGCGGTTATGTCCACTGTGTCATTAATGCTAACCATTGTTTCATTTGAAGTCATGATTTTGATTTAGAACTTTTACAACAACGAAAAAGGGCAGAACAAAAAAAGTTTTTTTGAATAAGAAATTTTCCAAAAAATTTCAGTAAAAAATTGAAAAATGATGAATGTACTGTTGCGTGTACACTGATTATACTCAATACCGTAATAAGAATCCAATTTCCATTCCAATGAGACACATAAAAACGGAAAAATATTGATTTTCGTCAAAAATCGAAAAAAATTTGAGGTTATGTTGTGATTGTATCCAAATCTACCTGATTCGCACCCACCTAAAGTCAAAACTCGAATTTCGTAAGATTGTTTAAACAATTGCAATAACTTTTCAATTGTTTATCGAATCGCGAATTTGTTCATGGGAGTATTCCATACGGATAACCCCATATATAAATCCAGGTCAAACGCAATTTGTTTTTGATGACCCTGTAGGACACCTAATTTCCGAATATTTGAATCGCCCTGTATATAATCGCTGAATATACCATATATATACTCATACACATACTTCCAAACGTTTTCATATACATACAGGGACTTCACGATTTTTTTGACGATAATATTCACGAAAGTCCATGATTTGGCCACATTGTTCATGCGAAATTAATAACAACTTGATTTTACACTCGATTTTTTGCATTGAAAACAAACTGCATTGAGCGATATTTATTGTTACTGATTTGAAAGCAACTTTCCTAGTCCGAATCAGACGGAAATAGGGTAATTTGCACTGACTTAACGCGTCACTAATTGTTTATTCATGATGAAATTCTAAACAATCGTATAGATATCACCCGGAGACTTCCTCGCATTTGATTCGCGAATCTGGGGAATTTTACACACACTTGATATCCGCCTATATATATATATATATATATATATATATATATATATATATATATACATATCTACCCTCATAAATTGCACACTGAACTGTATCTATATATACGTACAGATGCTATTCCACTTTTATCAACACGACCGCATGATCACTATAACTGTATTATGCACTATTCACCGTGTTGCACTTTTGTAATATTCAAGAGCGATATAATTTGAATGATCGGACGATTTGATTGTGTCCGTCTCTCCCACTCTCGTGGTAAACATTTCGAGATTTAAGAGTTGCTCGGAACGCAACAGATCAACGATGGCGGCTATATTTACATTCTGCCCCTACCGCACTGGGCTATACTGAATCGCGCGATCACACTCATACTTGCATTCAAACATAACGGCAACGAAATTCCATCTCGCTCGGCGCAGCAAATTAAAATTATTTATAAAATTTCAGAGTCACTTAGTTTGGGCGCCAATGTGACGACTTGAGTATCATGGACTAGATAATTAGCCGCACATGCTGGTCAAAGTGCAATGCCCAGCAAATGTAATGTTATGAAATGTAGCTGGAATTCTGGATCTGCTGCTGCTTTGCGCGTGAGAGAGATGGGTGATCGAGCGCGAAATAATCACGCAAGAGTTGAACGGGAGCCAGATTGGCATATTTATTTAACTCTGAATAACGGGGTGCATCAAGTGCACGAAATCGCACGAACGCGGAGAGAGCAATGAGGGCTGAACCAACTCTCAATGCGACTGAGAGAAACTCCCGAGATTCGAACGGGATATTCAAGTATATGTCAGAATGCGTTACCAAAAAGATTTCTGTCGTAAACGATTATTGAGTCTCGGGAATCAGTTTTTATCACAAAAACCGTATAGACTTGTGTGGTTCTGGATCATACTATGGGCTACTGTTTCAGCATTCTCAAATATCTGTTCTACCATCAGAAAAGAGACGGAAAAGATGGTAATGCACTATAACATGCTCAGACGATGGTCCGAAATGAGACGAATGTTCGAGCGGAAAAGTTTATTCATCAATTCATGTGCAAGAGATTGAAGTGCGTTGAAGAATCCAAAATCCCATTCATTCGAAATATTGATCCGATTCCTCCAGAATGAAATTCATTACAGGGTTGAGGATGAACCGTTTACGTAAAAAACGACTCTCACACTCACGTGCTCACAGGTACAATTCATCCGAATATCTCTTCCCAGTATTGTCTGACGGTAATTTTGGTTACTTTCACATTTTTTCGGCATAATCCATCGATTGCTTGATACCGAGAGTATGATTCCTTGAAACGAAATTTATTATCCTGTTGATGCAGAATTTCGATACAATCGATCGGAAGATCATCAAAATACTTTTTTTGATAGGGCCCTTGATTTATTTAGAAAATTGAGGTTCGCACAGACTGCATAGCATCTCAATATCAACCAATCGATGGATTATGCCGAAAGAATATAGTGTAAGTAACCAAAATTACCGTGAGACAATACTGGAAGAAGGTATTCAAATGAATTGTATCTGTTAGCGTGTGGGTGTCGGAGTCATTTTTTCACGTAAACGGTTCATCCTCAACCCTTTAACAAATCTCAGCCTTACGAAATCGAATCAATTTCTCGAAAGATTAGAATTTTGAATCCTTCAACGCTCATCAATCTTTTGCACATGAATCAATGTAGAAACTCCGCCGCTCGAACATTTGTCTCATTTCGAACCATCGTCTGAACATTTTATAGTGCATTACCACTTTATCCGTCTCTATTCTGGTGGTAGAGCAGATAATTGAGAATGCTGAGACAGAATCCCATCGTATAATCCAAATCCACTCAAGTCTATCATTCTTTTTTGGAGGTGAAACCTTCTTCACCGGCGCCTGGCGCTTTCGACTCGAGGAAAAATTTTGCTGGATGCGAACTCCGGAATCCGTGTGATTCCTACGGCGCGTAACTCATCAAACGCGTAAACGCCGTGTTTACCGTGTGATCGCCGTGGATTGCTTGGCTGTGCGGTTCCCGGCATCTAGCTGGGTATAACAGCGTGAGCTGTGGCAGTGTCAGGTAGTGTTTAGGCTATTAACAGGTTATTAGGCCTGATGTAGCGTTGTGATTGTGCTGGATGTAGCTATAAATTATTGTCAATGCATGAAATGGAGTGATCATCATGCAATCCATTCATTTTGGTCAAACGTTCGAGCATTTTCTCAGCTTGGAGTGTATCTTTGGATGTTCCGAATACTCGGGGAGGGCGAAATGCATTGCACAATGCACACACAATCCTTACATAGTCGCCGATAAGGGGTATTTCCTGATTGGGGAAACACTACCAAGGGCTTTCCACTTCTTAATTAGTCCATTCACAGCCTCAATCACCATCTGCAAAGAATAGCGTATCCATTGATGTGATGAATCCAAGATAGTTCATTTCTGTATTTTCAACGGGATGCTCTCTTCACTGCAATCAGTGGCAGATGCTCCCATCTCGTTGAAATATATGTGAGAACTCATTCATATCACTAGAAAATCTATGACATGTGGCTAAACCAGTGAAATTCCGCTGATTCCACAGTGAGATCTAGTGAGACAGGGGCGACTCCCACAGATTGTGGCGGGTAGAGCAATTAGATGAGTCAAGCAGATGAGCAATTGGATGACTGAGTGAGTCGACATAATATAGTGTTAGGAAATATAGTCCACAACCCAAGGAACAAAAATTTACATGCCTCATCAAAGTGGTGATTCGAGATTCATTTGATTCTGAAGTGGTGTGCTGAGACTTATTTTTAGCAAGAAAATGTGGCATTCTGGTGTTTAGTCCTAGTAGTCTGAAGAACTCCAACCCGTCCCTGAATCCTCGATCAACCATCAAAAAATCTCCTGGCTTGATCCATCGCCGCAGATCATTAGCATGAGTTTTCTATCATGATTGACCAGAAACCAGAAAAAAACTAATATGTACATCGTTGAGCAATCTGATCGATATAAAAACATATTCATCAACGGTCACTCATTCACACTCAGTGCTCAGTTGGATAGAAAGACTTGACCAACCTTGGACGGAATACTTTACTCGTGTAGATTCTGTGACAAGACTCACCAGTAATTCCGCGAGTATGTTGGAATCATTGTTTTTCCCATTGGCGTAATAAGGTCCAAATACAGCCAAAATATAACCCGTTGTACTAACAATTATCATCGGTTTCACTAGAGGTCGATTTTCATGAAGTAAAAAGTTTTCCTCTGAAATTCATAGTTCCCGCTCTTCTGGATGAAACGGTATGTAGTATCTGCTATGAGAATAGCTTCGTTTTCTGTACCAAGTAGCGTCCGAGCGAATTGTCTGGTGTGATTCCGCACAAAGTCTTCATGGGATATGTGCGATGTTCCCATTGAAGAACAGAGATTCGTCAGTTATTCATGTCTGATGAAAATACTTGATACGGAACCTTTGAATGAATCAGTTCAATGAAATTTGAGAGTTCATACTAGTTATCAGTATCACACAGAAAATCGCTGTTTCCCTCACCCCAATGCGTAGGGACGAAAATGTCCATAAGGATCTCGCGAGCTTTTCTCATCATTCTCGATACAGTCGATTGATCCACTTCAAATAGAGTACTCAGAAAATTTTGGGATAGGTTAGCTATCAGTTTAATCAGCAAGATGGCAATGCACTTCCTCAAACACAATTTCTTGCTATATTTGTCCCAAAGACTACTCTTCTGACAAGTTTCAATGAGATGATTGAAGTCTCGCTTCGATATCCCAGTCAGATTGATGGAATCTTGATCAGTAAAATCTTGATCATTGAAGTTCAAAAGACCTTAGGAATAAATGATTGCAGGGCCAATTGTGTGCAATAGCTTCATACGGAACAATTCTCAGGTTCACTCTGACTTACAGATAAAACATCTGAGATCAAACGGAACTCATTCAATTTCAATCTGGGAAATTCAAAAAAAATTGAGAAGGATGAGCTTTCGACGAGGACAGGGGTTAGAATCCTTGTACACAAATATTTGAATTCACGATCCACGAATAGCACACGATGACAATACCTAGCAGTCGTCTTCTTGAACCTCCCAAACGATAATCTAACTTTTTTAAGCAGAGGCTCCCCGCACGGAATTTCGTAAACAGCCTCATGACGTTCATCGGGCACATGTTGTGGATCTCGGCAACCCTGATTCACAATATCACAGTCTGGTATATCTAATTGCACCTCAATATTCACAGAAACTTCTGGGGGATTTTGTAAAGTCTCCGGACTACTTTGAGTTTCTATGATTTGCTTGAGTTGATGGTAACAACTTTGACAATACATATATTGATCCCCCAAACGTTTTCACACGTCTTTCGTCGATAAAATGACGACCACATACACTACACTCAAACTTCATGATTTTTGCCGTAGAATCGATTCATCTAGAACCAACTCAAACTCGTTGACTCTTCTTCAAAGATAGACAGTAGAATACAACGACAAATTTTTTTCAGTCGGATTCGACTGGAATCTTTCTGAGAGTGAGAGAGAAAGAAACAGAGGGAGAAGGAGAGAGATTGATTGATTGATTGATTGATTTAACTTTATTAGCCCGGGGACACTGAGTCCCATGGGGCAAAACGAAAAACAATGGATACATAAATTTTATAAAATTTTATAAAATTTTTATAAAATAGACAGATATATGCTCAGCAATCGTACTCCTTGATGCATTATATAACCACTACTTAAACACTAAATAACAGTAACAGGTACATTGATCAACTCGTGACTGTAAGAAGGGATGACGGTAAATGAGCACAGATATCAAAAACACCAGTGTCTGACGATTGGTATGGACCGCTTTCGACGAGAATATGAACAGGCTGTGCGTTACAATTCGACGAGTTCATCTTGACTGTGCAGATGAGCTAGAAGATGTTTTTTGAACGTTTCAACTGTTGTTTCATCCCGAGGAAGAGATGAAAGTACTTGAGGTAACTTATTCCAGAACTTAGCAGCTGCAATTCTGAATGATTTTTTATATGTGCTAGTGCGAGCAGTTTTGATAAGCAAATCGCCCGTTTGCAATCGCTTTGACCTGTGTAGGGTAGTATTGCATATTTCAGTAATGTGACAGGCCAAGTAGCTGGGGGTGCCGCTTTTCAGTATTTGAAATGTTTGACTAGCCAAGAAGTACTCTCGACGAGACTTGACAGATAGCCATCCTAACTGTTTCTGATAGGGAGTGATATGGTCGCGCCAGGGGATATTGCCAAAGATAAAGCGTGTGCATGCGTTTTGTGCTCTTTGGAGTTTGAGGTCCAATCCCTTATCAAGACTATGAAAAACAAGGCAAGCGTAATCGAAGAAAGGCATGATAAGAGATTGAACGAGTGTTTTCCTGATTGAGAACGAGAGTGCATGACGGTGAGATCTGAGTTGGCGTAGAGTACCGAAGACCTGCTGACAAATATGTGACACTTGCTTTTTCCAGTTGAGGTCGCTGCTTATCCAAACACCCAGGTTCTTTACCTCTGACACATAGTCTACAGGAGTGCCATCGATTTGTATTTTGGGTAAATTTCCCATGTCGAGAAGGCGAAGATTTTCAGCACTGCCCAAAATCATGACTTTGGTCTTTTTCAAGTTCAAAGTCAGACCATTGGAGACAGCCCAGTGATGTATGGCATTGGCATCTGATTCGACTTTCCTCAGCGTATCAATAACTTCCATGTGTTGGCAACTCCTGTAGATCTGTGTGTCATCAGCGTAAATCATATAGCGACAGAATCTGAGAACCCGGGGTAGATCATTGATGAAGATGGAAAATAAAAGTGGTCCTAACACTGATCCTTGGGGAACTCCCGCTGTAGAGAGAGGGAGAGAGGGAGAGAGAGAGAGAGAGAGAGAGGGAGGGAGAGAGAGAGGGCGTTGAGAGAGAGAGGGAATGAATGAATGAATGATAACCTTTATTCGCCCAAGGGCAAAAATACAAAAATACAGTAGCATATGAAACATATGTCACTTATACATAATAAATACATTAAATTTGTAAAAATTTGTCGTTTTGGTTAAGGCTATTCGAATTATCACAGAAAGTGACTAGTCATCTCGAGGCATCGTAAGATGCTAAGAGTCATGAAAGGAAAAAGAAGAAAAAGTCACGTTTTCATATATATATACACTACCGCTCATGAATTCGTGAACGGTGAACGCACGTTCAGCCTCACTTTGAGAAGCGATATCTCAGACTCTATGCATCGTGGGACAATTCTGGAGAAAGCATCTTAAAGAGCAGAAAAAAGGCTAACTTTATAGTGGTTTCAATAACCTCTATCGTTTATCTCGAAGGTACTAGATGCTGGCCAAAAATTAGAAATCCACGAAAATTTTCACTTTCATTGATATACCTGCAGTTTTGCTGCAAATAAAGATACGGCAATTCCGCAAACGGCATCTTATAGACCGAAAAAATTCCTATGTGTAACCATTTCCCGATTATTCTTTCCGTTCCGCATGTGAGAACACACCAGCTGTCAAAACATCCGAAATGATAGTTTTTACCGGAATCGGCATGGAAAACTGCAAAAACCATCATTTCGGGTGTTTAGACAGCTGGTATGTTCTCACATGCGGAACGGAAAAAATAATCAAGAAATGGTTACACATAGCATTTTTCCTGCTCTACAAGATGCCGTTTGCAGAATTGTCGTATCTTTATTTGCAGCGAAACTGCAGGTGTATCAATGAAAGTGGAAATTTTCGTAGATTTCTAATTTTTGGCCAGCATTTAGTACCTCCGAGAAGAACGATAGAGATCATCGAAACCACTGGTAAGTTAGCATTTTCTCTGCTCTCTGAGATGATCTTTCCAGAATTATCCTACGATGCATAGAGTCTGAGATATCGCTTCTCGAAATGAGGCGGAACGTGCGTTCACCGTTCACGAATTTATGAGCGGTAGTGTACATATATCAGTCTTAACAAAAAAGGTTGAGGAAAAGAAAACATTTTCCCGTTTGGGAAGACATATAAAAAAGACATGGGCCCACAGTCATATCACAGGAATCTCAGTTCGGAAACGAAAAAGCCACGCATAGAAGTAGAAAACATCAATTGAAACGGGCTCATGCCTATCACAGTTTACAAATTAAAATAGTGTTTTTTCTCCACATCAATCCTCTGGGAGGATAGTGTTAACAGGAAGTCTTTTAAGGACTCTTTAAATAATGATATCTCCCCAAGCTGCCGAAAGCCCGGAGGGAGAAAGTTTCACAAATGAGCACATTGGACCTGGAAAGATCTTCTTCCATATTCAAGTCTCATGTTGGGAACTTTGAGTACCCGCTCTTCTAGATCACCCCGTGCGGGGCGTTCGGATTGGTACCTGGTAAACATCGCAGCTAGGTAGCCAGGTTCTCCTAAGTGCATGATCTTATGCATCAAGAGAGCTGCGAAGTACATTCGTGCGGTTGAACCAATGACTCGACTAGGCGAATTCGGAGAGGTCTGGTGATACATGCCCTAAGAAACCGCAGACCGTATAGGGCTCTGTTGACTTTCTTAGTTACTTGGTCAATGTGCGGTTTCCATGTCAATTCACTGTCAAGTGTAACACCGAGACTCACGACCGTATCACTGAACGGGATGAACTTTCCTTCCTGTATCTCAACCCCTGGCAAGTCCATTCTCTTCAGATCTTTGATATTTCTCTCCGAACTGAAGTAGATTGCCTTGATCTTGCCAGCGTTGAGACACAGGCCGGAACTTCTGGCCCACTCGGCAACTAGTCGTCCTATTTCGCCCAGCCGAGCAATACCTTCCCTGATCTTATTTCTCTCGATTTGGAGATAAATTTGGAGATCATCCGCATAAAATAGATGATGTACCGGGGAGAGAGAGAGTGAGTGAAAGAGAGCTTTAGACTTCACATAGGTATTTTGAGAGGAGGCGAACAGAAGGAGAGGAAGATTGATTGATTGATTTAACTTTATTAGCCCGGGGACACTGAGTCCCATGGGGCAAATCGAAAAAATATAGAAAAATACATCACTCTTGGAACACAAAATAAGTAAATATAATGTATATACAAATTACTCATCTGGATGTAGGGATATGCTGAGTATTGAAGACACAATGGGACGAAGACCCAAAGTTAAGTGTATCACAGTTATTATTGAGGTTTTCAAACCCTTTACTTAAATACTAATAGATAATTTGTGATTTTGGCCTCATCAGTATAAATATAAATACAAATATTAGACTACTAGACTATGTCTCGGCTTATTAGAAGACTGAACATCAACATAAAACATTTTGAAATAGTTAAAATAGTAAAAAGTGATGAAAGAGGTATACGTCGTGGAGTTTCATACACAGAACCCAGGCGGAGAATGAGTCATGATTTTTCATCTTCATCGAGACTGGATAAATAGATAAGTAGGTGTTTCTCGAACGCTTCAGCTGATGTTGTGTCTCGAGGAAGTGAAGTAAGAGCTTTAAGTAGGTTAATCCATAATTTTGCGGCTGAAATCTGAAATGAGTTCTTGAATGCGTTGGTACGTGTGGACTTAACAATGAGATCGCATGTCTGTAGGCGCTCGGATCTATGGAGAGTTGTGCTGCATATTTCCGTGATATTACAAGATAGGTAAGATGGAATTCCGGTCTTCAAGATTTGGAAGGTTTGACTAGCCAGAAAGTACTCTCGACGCGACTGGACAGTAAGCCATCCTAACTGTTTACGGTATGGAGAGATGTGATCGCGCCAAGGGATGTTGCCAAAGATAAAACGTGTACATGCGTTCTGCGCTCTTTGAAGCTTAAGATTCAGTCCCTTATCAAGATTATGAAACACTAGGCAGGCGTAATCGAAGAAGGGCAAGATAAGTGATTGAACAAGGGTAAGAGAGAGGGGCAGGGAGAGAGAGGGGCAGGGGGAGAGAGGGGGAGAGAGAGAGAGACCGCAGAAAGCTTTCTCAGGTTGGAGTTATGCTTTCTTCTTAGGCTATGTTTACTTGGATGTTGAACCTCACACAAGCTCTGTCATATTGAGCTATCGGAAAGTATTTGAAGTGTAGCTGTGACACAATCGAGCTCAAAAGTTTGCATGAGCCATAATGTTCAGTTAACCGTCACAATGTACAATCCGCTCCAACACAATGGAATGGCTTGAGCACCGACAAGCTACACGTGAGTCCGCGCTGTCGAGCAGCGGTTTTGCTTGCGAACCATGAAAAACGATCGGCATATGATATGAATCATTCCCAAGCGAGGGGGGAAGGAAGTTCTTGTAATCGTATCGCTGGATCCCCGATTCGTCGAGGGATGAAATGAAATCCATGAAGACTTCCGGAGGGTTATGTTATCCGATAGTTCCATGCGTCTACTGTCCTCGTGATTCCAGGTAGCACGTTGAATATGGGGATGATCATTGCTAGGGGTATCACATAACCATTGCCACTGCCTATTGCATCTCGTGACTCAATATATTAGTCATTCATGACATTTCGCATCCCCAAACACGCAACGGAGTGAAGAATGGGGCCAAAACATCGTAACTGAGCGGGAAAAGTATCATTATTGCATTAAAAACGCAATAACTTGATATAGGTTAGCTCTACGGCAAAAAATTTTTTTTCATTCGAAATTATAGGAAAAAAGCCATCTTTTGACGCTGAAATATTAGGGGGGTTGCATTTGAATTTTTCGAGCTTTTGCGAGTTTAAAGTGCTCAAATCGCATTTTTGGCCCTTTCTTGCGTTATTAATCGAAGGGAAAGGGTTTTTTCGAAAAACTGACAATAATGAAAAATGTGTATTTTTTCAAGATCTTTCGAAACTCTTTATTAATTTTTCCCTATATTGACGTTTCAAGGCCTAAAAATGCAGAAAATACCATTTTTCACACTTTCTGATTGACTGAGGCTTTGTCAGTAATGTTGGGCTTATAAAATCAATGATTCTGTAAAGAAAAATTGAAAATGAACAACTTTTATCCTTAGCAATTTTTCGCTAAACCACTGTGTTTCCGATTAAATCGCTATCTTAGCCCAAGAGTCACGAAAATTCTAGAAATAATACGATTTTTAACCCACTAGCCCATCGTTCCCCTTCACCAAAGTGTACAGAAAAGTGAAAAGTTGTATCTTTTGATGGACAACAACATCCCATTTGAATTAGCTAAGGCGATGTACATAGTTTCGAACTGTGAACCAAAATGGCGTATTTTGAATGGGGAGGTTATGCGCTACTACGGCTTTTGAGGTCAGTTTTGATGGAAATGGAGTACGGACCCATTCTTAGGCCCAAAAAGCCTATCTTTTCCAGGACTTTTGGGGCCAAAACTTTTGGAGCAGATTTCGGCCTATATGCATAAGGTCCTTTGTGTCATTTCTGAATTTGCGAAATTTTTGTGGTAAATTTTGACCTTGAACAAGAGTTATTTGAACTCGAAGATTTTTTGAGACAAAAATAGTCTCGAGCTACATTCTCATTAAAATTTATCGTATTTGTTGATGTAAAGTGACATCGAAAGGTCCTCGAAACACCAATATAGATAATCATGGACCATCAGAGAGTGAAGTATTAGCACTAAATTGCAGAATCCATTTGTTGTGTGGGCAGCAGGCCTGCTTTTTTATTTATATTCAGTGCGTTGGCATTGCATGCAAATGCGAATATGTGATATGAGGTACTAGAGCTGTTCTTCCTTTATTGTACATCATCGTTATCATGGTAACTATTGGAAGAAAAGGCAACGGGTCTTTCATTCAATACAGAAAGATGGATGTGCTTTTCTTTGTGTTTGCTAGATGATTTCAAATATCGAATGGGTCGAATATTGACGATGTCACAGATGAGACATACGATAATCTAGTCCTTAACCCTTTTATTATCCATCATTAATGATTCCATTTGAAAAAATCTCACAGTCGAAAGAATGTTGACTGAAAAGGTCAGGAAAAACGTGAATTGTGTCGAAAATTTTCGTCTATTAGTGCTTTGCAGAATATGTGATGAATTCAAGGCTACTTTGTTTTAGATAAATCGATAATCTCCTCAAAATCCTTCGCGGACTCGCTGATAATATCTACCAATGATATCGATTTGATGTAACGTCTACGTGCAAGCGTTTTCTCTTCATCATTTTCAAGCTGACAATATTTTGTAAATTAAAGGGGTTCAATAATTTTCTCGATCTCATTTTGAAAAAAATTCGAAGAAATAAAAGAAAGCTCAGTACAATAGTACCAATAGATCTGAAAATCGTGTTCGTTGAAGAGTTGTTTTAAGATTTGCCTGATAAAGAAAATACGCCGTGTTTTCCTGTTGATTATTCAAATGAGATGGTGCCTTTTTGACTCATGAGCTCAAACTATCTTTCGAAGATGATTGAGTGAATTTGGAGTAGAAAAGGTCTCTTGGTATTTTTCTCCAGACTTGGTCGTTTCTGAGTCATGAAAATAGCCAATTTCGCGACTTATAATCCTCAATGCGGGGCTTATATGAATCCATTCAGGGTTGAGAGTCGCGAGATTGGCCATTTTCGTTACTCAAAAACGATCGAGTTTGGAGAAAAATAGCAAGAGACCATTCCTACTCCAAATTCACTCAATTATCTTCGAAAAATAGTTTGAGCCCATTATCAACAATTTCAGCGAATTTGTTCAAACAAATTCGAATTTGACTTTGATGCGGAATAACTCCGAAGGGTTGCAATTTACGAGGAAGAATTTTAGGACCAATTTTGTAGATCTATTGAAGATCTACAGATTACCTCTTGACAAGTTCCTCCGAAAAGCAATATATTTCGACGGGAAAACTGGAAAAGATTCAAAATATGCATGTTGTTTGATATGGGAGCAGGTGAACTGAATAATTTTGGTGGGACACATAGTTTAAACAAATAAATAAACTATATTCAACAAACTCATTGTACAGAGCGAGGTGGTGCGGTCGGCTGCTGAGCGGAAACTGGCGCAAGCCGCGGAAAGTGACGAGCGCGCTGGAATGAATAGCAGAAGAGCACGAAGTAGCGACGACAAGATGGCGGCAGCGCGCGAGAATTTAAAATTCAAAAATGACCTCATACTGAACTAGATGTATATAAATCAAAATGAACACAATATTAAACATTCCGCCCACCTCGATTCGATACATTCAAAGAACTTAAATAATTCCATTTGACAAAGTACTAATCATGATCTCGATGTTGAGAATCGATAAAAAATCCAAAATAATAAATATTCAAAGTCATACTAGGGGCATAAGGATTTGGATTTTCAACTAAGTTTGAACTAAAGATCTACAATTTGAACTAAAGACCCACGGATTTGCACAACAAAATCTAAGGGTTGTAAGTAACCTACAAGATGAATAATCAGAAGTAGATCCGAATCAAATTATGCGATGAAGGGTCATCAACTAGAAAGTAATTTGAACATAAAATACGAAGGAGAACTTAGCTGAACCTTCAAAAAAAAAATCGTTCAATCATCTCAAATTGTGACAATAATCAAGGAAAAAATCGAAAAATCAAGCCTGAATTTTAGTAAAATCTTAACACCACTTTATCAGATCAAAAAAATATACTAAGTTCCGGCCACCCGGGAACGGGTCCCAAAAGGAGGAACGTCCATTCCATGTGGAGATGAACGCCCTTGGCAACCGCGCAATTGGCTCTAAATTTCGTATTGTGCTCGCATACACGCTAGACACTAACTTAGTGCTTTTGAGCAGCCAAGACACCCATACTACTAGGCAAAAGACTCGAATTTCAACTGATATGTGGAATTAAGTTTACCGCGGACTCTATTGAAAACAAAAACTTCAACCTTATAACTAATCACTTATTGTCCATTATTAGAGAATTTAAATCTCATCACTTTCTTCGTCCGAAGACTCTGGAACCAGAAGCACAAGTTTGACTACTGGTCTTCTGAACTTGGAGGTAGCTGTGCGGACTTCAACTACTCTAACTCTGCCATCATTGCCGGGAAAAACTGCTGTGACTACTGCCAAGGGCCAGACAGCTGGAGGTTTACAATCGTCGCGTAGTAGAACCACATCACCCACTCGATAGGCCCTGGAAGGCCTTGACCATTTGTGCCTTTCTTGCAGCGCTTGTAGGTAGTCACTGGACCACACTTTCCAAAAGTCTTGAGTCATCTGAGTTATCCACCTCCATCGTTTATTGACTGGAATGGGCGCTGATGGTAGGGTTGGCTCTGGAATTATAAACGATGGTCTCTGTATAAGAAAATGCGCGGGTGTCAGCGCGGACAAATCAGATGTATCATCTTTCAAAGGAGCAATAGGCCTCGAGTTTAAACATGCTTCAATCTTTGACAACAGTGTGGAAATTTCTACGAAAGTAAGAACATGGTCACCAACTATCCTTTTCAAGTGGTGCTTAGCTGATTTGACTGCAGCCTCCCAGATTCCTCCGAAATGCGGTGCCGCAGGTGGGTTGAATCTGAACTCCGTCTTCATGTTGCTCAGTTCCACAACTATGTCCTCAAATTCTGCCGAAGCTCTATCAAAGCGACGTTGCAGCTCAGCGTCTGCCCCAACAAAATTCAAACCATTGTCGCACTCCAATTTGCTGCAATGTCCGCGTCTAGCAGTGAAGCGCTCGAACGCGGCCATGAATGCCTCACTTGAACAATCCTCCACTGCCTCCAAGTGAATAGCTCTTGTACTAAGACAGATAAAGATACAGGCATAAGCCTTCATCGTCCCTCTGCCACGACTTTTGGATAATCGTACTTTTAATGGACCTGCAAAGTCCATTCCCGAATGCTCAAAGGGATAAGCCGGAGTGACTCTAACCTTGAGAAGATCTCCCATCAATTGAGTTGACATTTTTGCTGAATATCGTAGACATACCGTACACTGGTTGATCAGAACTTTTACCGCTTGTCGACCCCTCAGAATCCAGTACTGATTCCTGAGGCTGGATAAAGTGAGCTGCGTACCACCGTGGAGAGAATTCAAGTGAGCTCGTCTCACAAGCAGCTCTGTCAAAGGGCTCCGGCAGGGCAGAATCAGCGGGTACTTAGCAGCATAATCCAGAAGCGCATGCCGCAGTCTGCCTCCAACTCTCAGGAGACCTTGATCTAGAAATGGTCTTAACTTCAACAAGTTTGAATCCTTCAGTTCCTTGTCGTTTTCCAGCAACCTGAAACTGTCACCAAAGCTATTTCTTTGTTCTATATAGACCCATAACAATTCGGCATTTTTCAACTCTCCGGGTCTCAATAAACCCTCTGAAATCACTTCAAAATCAATGAATTTCAAGTGCAGAAATCTCATCCTCTTACTAGTTTTCTCGCTGAGACGATAGCTGAGCTTCGTCAGAAAGCGAAGGCAAACCGCCGTAACACGAAAGAGCTTCGTTGCTGTAGAAAACCTTGTCAACAATTCGTTTTGAAAGGAGTCATCCGGATACTGTAACGCAGTGGCATGAGAAGCGGTAGAATTTCTCTCTTCAAGAGGCTCGACTTGCACATTCTCTGCTTCAGTAGTCCACGGATGACTCGACTGCGACAAAAACGACGGACCATTCCACCAAAGCTCGAACGACGACAAAAGTTCTGGACTCAACCCCCGAGAAACTACGTCTGCTGGGTTATCCTGTGATTTGACATGATGCCAATGACCTTGCGGAACCAACTCTTGAATCAAAGAACATCTGTTTGCAACAAAGGTTTGCCACCGATTTGGCAGAGCTCTAATCCAATACAGAACATCTTTTGAATCCGACCATAGATGGATCGATGCTATCTCCATGGGCATGATTTTAATGAAACGATCAGGGAGTTTTGCTAATAACAACGCCGCGCAAAGCTCTAGACGAGGTATACTTATTGTTTTGATCGGAGCTACTTTTGACTTAGAACACTGCAACGATACAGCTACCCGTCCGTTCCTGATCATTCGCAAATAAATAACAGCACCGTATGCTTTTGAAGAAGCATCCGCAAACCCGTGCAACTCAATTTTCAATCCTTGGCTAGAATATCCGATCCACCTGGGTATTCTAATCTCCTCCAAAGTTGCAAGTTTTCCGTACCATTCAGACCACTGGTTTGAATAGTCACTCGGGAGAACATCATCCCATTCACACTTCAAGAGCCAAAGCGATTGCATGAATATCTTTGCCCAGATCACCACAGGAGCTAACCAACCTAATGGATCGAAGATTTTAGCTGTGAGAGACAATATCGTTCTTTTTGTTAACTTTGGCTGTCAAAGACTTGAGGTTTGATACTGAAATGAAAGTAGTCCTCTCTTGGAGCCCAAGATAGACCAAGTATAGAGGTACAATCATCAGACTCGAAAGTAGCCGAACCGTGAATTCTATGATCGACTGGGATTTGTTCGATCAACTGAGCATCATTCGCCGCCCATTTTCGTAGCTCGAACCCGCCCACCTTGAGAATCTCGATCAATTGCACTTGTTTCTGACGAGTTTCTTCTACTGTCTCTCCCCCCGACATAAAATCATCCATGTATGATTCATCCTCAATGATTTTAACTGCTGAAGCAAATAGATGCCCATAATCTTTAGCCAATTGTCTCAAAACCCTGATGGCAAGATAAGGCGAACATTTTAAACCGTAAGTGATCGTTCTGAGAAAATAGAGTAAGACTTCCAGATCCGGATTTTCCCTCCATAAGATCATCTGCAAGTGACGATCTCTGGGGTCGACTAAAACCTGTCTGAACATTTTCTCTATATCAGCCACGAAAACAAATTCATACCGACGCCATGTCATTAGTAAATCCACCAGCTCTGGTAGCAAATTCTCGCCAGTGTAAAGTAGATCGTTCAATGAAATGCCATGAACCTTATTTGAACCGTTGAAGACCGTACGTAATTTTTTGGAGCCTTGAAGCACTCCGTGATGAGGAAGAATATAGCAACTGTTCTTATCCTCTACCGACAAATTTGAAGCCTTTCCCATATGATCGAGATCCTCATACTCTTTCATGAAAGCTTTATATCTCGATTCGAAATCCGAATTTTTCGAGAATTTCCGTTCCATGGAATAGAGCGTTTGAAGAGCAGAGGAGTAAGAATCACCGAGTTTGACATTCAAATTTTCCATCAACTCTTGTTTCACTGGCAACCGAACTACGTATCTACCGCTAACATCTTGTGAATGGGTCTCCTGAAAATGTTCTTCGCATTTGCGATCGTCTTCAGAGAGCTTTTTCCCGACCGTTCCGACTTCTTCTTGCTTCCAAAATTTCTCAAGAATCGATTCTAACACTGTGTTATCAACTAAATGAAGATAAGATGAAGAAGATTCTGAGTTTTGACCGACGCTAGAAGAAACTATCCAACCCAATTCAGTATTTGTAGCGATAGGTTGATTTGAAAGATCAACATTTGCCTTTTTCACGCCCTCAAGCACAATTTGAGCGTGAATTTTGGCACCCAGTAAGATATCAATTGATCTCGTTTTTAAAAAATTGGGATCAGCCAAATTAAGTCCACTGAGATGATCCCATTTATCCGTACCCATTGCAACAGAGGCTTTATAACCAGAAACCTTAGGAATAATGAAAGCCTGCACATCACAACTGAAATCAGAGGAAAATCTGGGACGCACCGTGAAATTGGCTAAACCCCTCGAAATTCCCGTGTTAAGGTCGCCAACCCCCTTGACTTGAACCTTAGATTTCATCCTTTTTATTCCTAATTTTTGGCAAGCATTCTCTGTTATGAAAGAGGATTGCGAGCAGTGATCGATCAAAGCTGTGAAGTAAAATTCAAATCCGTCAGCTGATATAAGTTTCACTACTGCTGTGGGCAAAAGCACGAAGCCCGAATTGTCTACCGAATTAAGACAAGTAATGACCGTTGAATGCGTATTCGAGGAAGATTTTTGATTCGTTCCTGAACCCTTGTCTTCGCGTGAAGGACCTGAACCCGGCTTATCATCAGCTTGAGAATCGGTTGGTGGCTTAGAAATATCCGAATGAAGGAAAGTGTGATGTCGCCCGTTACACTTTCTACAAAATGTCTTGGATCGACAAGACCTAGCACTGTGCTGACCAAAACAAATGAAACATAACCTTTTCTCAATCACAAACAATTTTCTATCGGCCTTACTTTTTGCCTTAAAAGCATCACACTGCGATAGATGATGGTTATCCAAACAGCACGAACAAACCTTCTTGGATGACTCCGAATCCGAACAAGTAGCCATAGAATTAGTTTTGCTTGGATTGGAATTCTTTCCCGATTGGTTACTAGAGCTCGGCTTGATGCTGCTCTCGATTGACTCTAACGTGGCTAATTTCTCTTTCAAAAAGGCTTCTAATTGTTCTATGGATGGAGGATCATGGGAGATGCCCAAGTGCTTTTCCCATTCCTTTCTTGTAACTAAGTCGAATCTCGAAACGGTCGTGAATACGAACTGATCTTCACCATTAGTTTTCACCGGACGATCTAGACTTTTCAAAAAATTCAAAGTTTCGAAAGTTCCAGTGTGAAGTTTTTTCAATTCAGCGTACGATTCATTTTTCATTTGTTTTAGAGAGTAGAAAGAACTCAAAGTCAAACTGACTAGTCTCCGCTTATTCTCATAAAAATCGCACAGTTCCTTCCAAGCTCGTGGGTATTCTTCAGCCGTGAGATCAATGGATTTTATGAGATCTAATGCCTCACCCTGTAATTTGGATCGCAAATGATAGAATTTTACCACTGGCTGAATCTCATCCCTTCTATGCACCAAGTTTTTATAAAGATCCCGAAAATTGGCCCATTCGTTGAACTTTCCTGAGAAAGTTGGCATTTCGATTTTGGCGAGGGAATACGACGAAGCAGGAGCTACAACTTTTTGCGAAGCCGGTGCTACAGCAGGGTTAGTCTCAATACTCGACCTATCCAAATCCGCAATCGAATCCAAAAATTCTTGAAACTCAGCCTTATTATCCATATAAGACTCTTCAACCAAATCGCCAATTTTCAGTTTGAAATAATCTAATTCCTTGTCTACACCGAAATCTGCGATTATCTTGTTATGATTCAAACAAAAAGTTTTGTAGTGGAAGGAAAGATTTTCTATTCGCACAATCGCATTAGCCTTGGTCATTTTGGCTTGACCCTTGGCCTTGAAGTTTTTGTAAGCTAACGAAATCTTTTTCTGCAAATCAAGTTGCTGATCATAGAGCGCCTCCATGATTATTCAGAAAGATCGTAAAAAACCGTTAAACACACAAACCGACACTCAACCAAAAAACCGAAATCCAAATGTAAATGCTTTGATACAGCCCGATATGCTAGTATCTTTGCGAACAAACCGATAAAAAATGCCAAAATTCTAGCCAGAACTAGGCAAAACCAACCGAAGAATGAGGAATTTCTCAAATCTAACCAAAGATTTGATGGAAGCACTGATCCAAAAATCCCCTTAACCGTACCGAAAGATATTTACAATTATTTACAACTCAACCTAAAACGTAGGACAATTTCTATGATTCAACATTTTGAGGTTGGAAAGCCAGAAACCATGAGTTGAGATATCTAAAATTGATCCTGTACCCATTCAAGATTCAATGCGACAATCTCATACAATACATGTGACTCACTCGTACCGCTGTAGTATCAGCTGAAGCACGAAGAGCATCAGCCGAAGCCGAAAACGTGGTGCGCCGCAATGCTGTGGTGTACACCGTTGAGCTGGCTGCTAGACTGCACGGCGACACGATGCGGTCGACGCAGCGATTACGCTGCTACGCTGAGTACCGACGAACAGCAGCGCGCAGCTGATGAACAGCTGCGGATGACTCTGGTCAGCTGTGTTGCCAGATGTCGAGCTCAGCTCCGGGCAGCACACACACGAACGTCGGCTAACACACACGACGCTCGTCCGATGATGCTAAAAAGGCCATTGACTTTAGCATAGAATCAAGGTCATAATCCTCAAGAATGCTCGCGATTATGGTAATAAATTACGCAGAGCAATGCCAAAAAATGCGACAAATCGCAAAAAAATATCTCTCTTTGAATCAAATAATCAATGAAAATTGATCTAAATTGATTTTTAAGCGAGAGAAATCAGCCAAGAATTTTAAAAATCATTGAAAAATTAGAAAAAACAATGGAAACAGCTCATCCTAAAAATCCCACGATGAATTCCCTCGTTGCCCAGAGACCCTCCTGGATCCCCAGGTCGTTTCCGCCGTCTTCTCGGGGTGCGCCGACTGGAGACCTCGTTGCGCCTCTCGGGTTAGCCTGAATCCAAGACGAAACAATGTCGAAGGCTGCCCTAACCCTGCGCTTGCTGCCGGTGAACTAATGCTCTGGAACGAGCAATCGAGGAATCTTCCTCGTCCTCCGGCAGGATATCAGCACTGCACTAGCTGATAGGCCTCGTAGACGCCGCCGCTGGTCGCCCGAGAAGACATCCGACCGCGCACAATCACCAAAAATTTCACCTCGTGTCGATGCGAATCCATTCGCATCGACTTGAGTTTCACTCACTGGCTCCAATCCGGCTCGAAGGACCATATGTTTGATATGGGAGCAGGTGAACTGAATAATTTTGGTGGGACACATAGTTTAAACAAATAAATAAACTATATTCAACAAACTCATTGTACAGAGCGAGCTGGTGCGGTCGGCTGCTGAGCGGAAACTGGCGCAAGCCGCGGAAAGTGACGAGCGCGCTGGAATGAATAGCAGAAGAGCACGAAGTAGCGACGACAAGATGGCGGCAGCGCGCGAGAATTTAAAATTCAAAAATGACCTCATACTGAACTAGATGTATATAAATCAAAATGAACACAATGATATATGAGCACGATGCATGATATATATCGCAAATCAAAAAATCTTTCCTCGCGGCCGACTGCAAAGCAGCACTCATTTTGACAAAGCAAGTTGAAATAGAAATACTAAAATTATGGTGTTAATGTGCAGCATCAGAAATGAGCCGCATCACAAATATTCCAGTTTTGCGGCTCATTATATTCCAAAAGGGACTGCCCGTATACCTGCGTTATAACGCCGGCCTGTGGGCTCGATATATAAGTATACGCGTGCACGCATATTACAAGTGCATGCACCGCGTGTTGTCCTAAACTCGATGTGCGCGTGTGAGAGTTTGTGAGCCGATCGCGCCCGCTCAGTAATTCACAGACATCACACATGCACATCGAGTTTAGGACAAGCTTCGCCCGCCCGCCGCACAGTGGGGCCAAGGAGTTTGATGAATAGACACAAGTGTGCGTACTCAAATCAAATATAAATTGAGTGGTCTCGTTAAAAGTGGAAGCGAATTTTGTTGGACGGGAGATTTAAATAATAACACACACTTTCACTAAAACTGGTTGGTTTAATAACCAAAGATGTGTGATACACGGGTTAAGTTAAGACGCGAGGTCGCGGCACTGGGAATTACTTTTAAGTGAAAAATGAGAAAGACGGTAACATTTTGGCACCGGCGCGAACGCGAGAAATCGCAAGTGTGATTGACTGCGAGCTGGTCAAGATGTGGCCAGCTCGGCTATCCAGCGACAAGTGCCAGCATAATGAGCCGATGACGAACACGAGGCAGCGGAAGAGATGAGATGCGTTGAGCGATGATTTCTCGAATATTCGACCATTTGAATCTAACTAATGCTCCGTCCTTGTTTCTCTTCTAACTACCGCGTGCTCGACTCGGAATCAATATAAATGTATGGAAATTGAGACGTTAAAATCAAACATGCCGCCCACTTTGAACACTCGCAGTGGTCAACAAACAGAATAACTAGTGAGTCAGCATAACAATAAATATTTTCAAACAAAAAAATCCAATTATAACAAAAAAAATCAAAAGAAGATAAGAAGAATTGTATCATACATGACGCAAAGAAAAGACGGTGTGAGCGAGGAAAATAGTGTGATGATTGTCGAAAGTTTCGCGATGTTATTCAACCAAAAAAAAATTCGAGAGCTCTTCAATGATGACTACTACGATGGTTCTTCAACTTGGATGGCCTGGGAAGCTCTATCAACATCTGGCTCGGTCGGAAGCTTGATCAATTTAACGATGGGCCTTTTCAATTCCGAACTGGCTGTCCTCACGGTTACCACTCGAGATAATTCATCCGATCCAGGATGACAGGCAATGACTCGGGCTAATGGCCATTTGGTTGGAGGGCTGAGCTCATCGATGATCAGAACGATATCTCCAACGTCGATTGGCGTTCGAACTCGCAACCACTTATTGCGCTGTTGCATCTGGTGCATGATTTCCTACCCCCAGCGCAGCCAGAAATCATTGCGCATCTGCGTGAGTATTTTCCACCTGCAACTAGGACGGATTGTCAAATCTACAGGCTTGAATGGTTCTGGTATTGCAGTGACTGAACGTCCGATCAAAAAATGACCTGGAGTGAGGGCTGCCAGATCAGTAGCCTCATTACTCATAGGACTCAAGGGGCGTGAGTTTAAACAAGCTTCAATCTGCGAGCATAAAGTGTACAGCTCTTCAAACGTTGGAGTAAATTCCCTGATCACACGTCGAAAATGGTACTTGAAGCTACGAACGGCAGCCTCCCAAAGTCCGCCAAAGTGAGGAGCTCGGGGCGGTATAAAATGCCAAGTGACACCATCGTGAACAAGCTCGACAGCAATTTCTTTAGATATAGCAGAAGCTTGAGAAAAAAGTTTCTTAAGCTCTTTTTCGGCTCCGACAAAGTTCTTTGCATTATCACAATATAAATCCTTGCAATGACCCCGGCGGGAAATAAATCGACGATAAGCCGCCATAAATGCCTCTGAGGTTAAATCGGATACTGCTTCGATGTGCGTAGCTTTAGTAAACATACATACAAAGATGGCAATATAACCCTTAGTACTTTTGGCTCCGCGGCCTCGAGAGAATAAAATTGATACAGGAACTGCAAAGTCGACGCCGGTGGCCTCGAAGGGCATTCGAATCTCCAGTCTAACCGCAGAAAGTGGTGCCATCTGCTGTTCCATAGGTCGAGCGGCGTGGCGTGTGCATGTCACACATTTCCGGTAGACGATCTGAACCAGCCGAAGTGAATGCGTGATCCAGTAGTTCCGACGTAGGTGGCTCAGCATCGGGCGAACTCCACCATGCAATGTAGCTGAATGAGCTTCTTCAACAAGCCTGCGAACTAAAATGTTATTGTGAGGCAGAATAATAGGATGCTTCTCACTATAACTCGAAGTGGAATTCTGAAGTCGACCCGTGACACGAAGTAAACCCTTACGACCCACAAAAGGTAACAACCGTCGCAAATCACTATTATTGGGCAGATCCTTGCCCTTAGCTACACAATCGAACTCCAAGCTGAAATGCTGCAATTGAACAGCTTTCCAAATAGCTGCTGGAGCCGAAGTGAGTTCCTGGTAAATGAAAAGTCCATCAGCTCTCGTTTCTTTCTTCCTCTTGGCATTGAATTTCCACCGAAACATAAAAGCCACAACACGAACTGCCTTAGACAGAGAACTGAATTTTTCCAAGCAAGACAACACATAGGATTCGGATTTAGCAGTAGCTACATTCACTGACAATTCCTGACACTTTCGAGCAAGCGCAACCATCGTTGAGGCCTCAGCTTGCTCCGGCACCGACAGCACTGTAACCGGCCAGTCCTTGGGTTCTTGCAACAACCAAGGTGGCCCATACCACCACAAGCTCTCGTCTTTCAGAACCTCCACCGTGACTCTTCGCGTGGCCAAATCCGCAGCATTTTCCTTGGAGCGGACATGATTCCAAACGGCTTCTGGAAGTAAAGTGATTATCTGGCTGACTCTATTCGCAACAAAAGTTTCCCAACGGGATGGGTGACCACTAAGCCAGTCCAACACCACCTTATTATCCGTCCAACAATACACAGCCGAAGGTTTTCGAGACAACTGGGTTAACAAATGCTTGAGTAGACGCACTAAAAGGACAGCACCACATAATTCAAGCTTCTGAGTACAGATAACCTTGGTTGGCGCTATTTTGGTTTTCGACATAAGTAGTGTAGATGCAACACCAGGTACTACTAGGTAAACTGCCGCAGGATAAGCACGCTTTGAAGCGTCTGAAAATCCATGAATGACCCACGAAGTGTCCGAGGTGGATTGTAGCCAACGAGATATACGAATCTCAGACAATGACGGCATCTGATTGCGTGAAACGATCCAGCGGTCGAATAACTCCCCCGTAAGCATAGTATCCCAATCAAACTTACACAGCCACAAATCCTGTATCAAAATCTTATATTGAACTAGGAATGGCGACAACAAGCCTAACGGATCGAATAGACGTGCCACTTCCGACAGAATCGACCTCTTGGTGACAATCGGCGCAGCTGCTGGCATCATAACCTGGAAGAAAAAATAATCTTCTGCCGGCATCCACTTCAGGCCCAGAGTGGATACGGTTTCTTGCAAATCCACAGATACAACGTCTTGCCCGCCGCTTGGCAACCCCTGTAATAAAGAAGGAACGTTCGCCACCCACTTGCCAAGAGGCATGCAAGCTGCCTGCATAACCTCAATGAGCTGCTGACGGGCTTCTAACGCCGCTGAAACTGAATCAGCGCCACCAAACAAGTCATCCATATAGCTCATCAAACGCAAAATCACGGCAGCCAAAGGATAATCTGCACCATAGACTTCAGCTAAATGAAACAAAACACGAATTGCCAGGAACGGTGCACACGCAGTACCATACGTGACAGTTAACAGGATGAAAACAATCATGGGATCGATGTCTGAGGTACGCCATACGATCTTTTGCCAGTTAACATCGTCTTCGTGAACTAAAATTTGCCGAAACATTTTAACCATGTCTGTGACAAACACAAACTTAAAAAATCTCCATCGTGAGATCACCAGAGTGATATCATTCAATAAATTGGGACCAGGTAACAAAAAATCATTGAGAGTATGCCCATTTACAGACCTTTGAGATGCATTAAATACCACTCGTATTTTTCCGTTATGGAGGACTGCATGATGTGGAATGAAGCAGCCTCCACCACGAATACTTTCAGGAACTGGTTTCATGTGTCCCAATTTCCAGTAGTCCTCCATGAATTTGACGTAAGCAGCATCCAGCTGATCGTCCTTGCGGCGGCGTCTCTCCGATCGGCGAAGGCAGGGCTTGGCAATCTCCTCAGTATCTGCAAAATCAAAATCCTCAATCTTCGGGGAAATTGGCAAACGCACAATCTTCCTTCCGGCGACCGCGAAACTGTAGAACTGAACAGCTTTTCGCAAAACTCATCGTCCGGAGATAAGATCTTTTTGGAAGGTATTTCCTCTAATTCCCAGAACTTCTTTACAGATTCTGACGATGATGGTGTTAGCGCGAAATGACACAAGATAGTGGACAACACAGTAGCAGGAGACGGGGAAGGGCCGCATCTTCCTGTGAGAATCCAGTCAAACACTGTTCTCTGAGCAACATGTGTATGAATCGGCCCCTTGACTACCCCCTCTAACAAAATCTCCCTATAAATGTCCGCGCTTAACAAACAATCAATATCTTGAGGAGTACCGAAGGAAGGATCTGCCAACTCTAGGCCCTTGATATGCGGCCAGTCGCCCCATGCAATCGACTCAGCTGGGAGTCGTTGAGTCAAATTTCGAAGGACGCACGCGTCGAAACTACACTTGAAAGAGCGATCTCGCTCTGAGCGCACTACCAAGGACACCTCATGATAAATCATAGGACCCTGAGTATCACCAACACAGTTCACACCGGTCTGCACAGCCCTACGTGGCAGTGACAAAATATGTGCAACTCTCTCTGACACAAAGGACCCCTCTGCACCTGGATCAATCAACGCACGAGCACGCAAGGATTGCCCCGAATGAGACTCTAACCGAACAATAGCTGTCGCTAGCAACCGCGTACTATTCCCGGTAGCAGCATTCACTTGCACTGTCGCTGAGTGAGTACCAACCGATTGCGCACTTGGAACTATATACCCAGAAGGAGGCTTCTCTACATGCAGCAAGGTATTATGGTTGCCTTTACAAATTTTGCACTTGAGAAAAGGTAACCGACATTTGGCTGTGTGATGATTAGTTTTTAAACATTTCATGCAACACTTGTTTGACTTGGCAAT
The DNA here is from genome assembly GCA_029851415.1 of Eretmocerus hayati. Lineage (NCBI taxonomy): Eukaryota > Metazoa > Arthropoda > Insecta > Hymenoptera > Aphelinidae > Eretmocerus > Eretmocerus hayati. The sequence goes on from CM056743.1 coordinate 50,905,743, forward strand.
CTCGACGCGTTTTGGCGTTGGTAAGGCCGCAAAAGCTTCACAAACATGAAGTAAGTGAGCTTGCTTACAATGCACACAAACAGGTCCAGAGTTCGAGGACGACTCATTGGACATATGCACGGACAAGTTCTTATTCTTAGGCTGGCCATTTCTAGAATTGCCTTTCGAGGTTGCGTCAGAATTATTACTGGAAGAAGCCGTCGAATCTCGAGCGTGCGCCGCATCCCAGGCACGCATGCGAGCTTCGAGGAAAGTTATCAAATCAACGTACTTCAAAAAGCCTTGAAGTGATTCTTGCTTCTGTTCCCAACTTTCACGAGTGCCGATGTCTAACTGACGGCAGATACAATGCACGAACCAACAGTCCCATTCGTCCGTAGGACACTCGAGATCTCGCAAACCTTGAATATCTTCCTCTGCTTGATTCAAAAGGTCACCAAGCTCTTTAGAACTTTTTGACTTAACTGGCTTAAGATTGATCAGTCCTTCCAAATGCAAAAAAAGTCGAAGTCGCGGATTGTCATACCGCCGATACAATCTATCCCACGCCACTTGCAAATTTGAAGCCTTAACTCTAGTGCTAGCAAGCATACGAGCCGCAGAACCTTGAACGGCCTCGAGCAAATAAGTTAATTTTTGAACATCCGAAAGACCCTTCTTTTTCATAATTATGGAGTCAAATTGCTCCTTGAAGGACTCCCAATCACATTGTTTGCCCGAAAAGGATGGGGGTTCCAAGTGCGGAACTTGATTCATCTCGGTGGTGGCTCTCAAGAACGCGTGCATATTCATATTATTTTCACCAAAAGCTAATTGGCTAGCATCGCTCACAATAGATGACTCTAAATCGGGAACTGACATGTCACTCAGTTGAGCTAAAGCATCGGTATAATTCTCCTCCACAACCAAATAGGCATTCCTTGTAATATAAGGATCGTTGATTAATACGTCTTGTTGTGACATTATCAACTTATTTCGAACAGAAAATTCATCCCAATACTTATCGAAAAACTTAGTTCTCGCTTTCAGATACGACTGATTGATTTTAGCCGCGCCTCTCTTGGAGGTAGTATTAAGAATAAAATTCTGAATATACGCAGCGGTGCGCCACTGCTCGATGACTAAAAGACGCCCAGCCTGAAACCTAGCTACATCCTCCGCTGAAAGATTTGCGGGGGGAGCGACCGGGATCTACGTCACATCCTCTTTTGGATCATCATCCCCATTTAAATTAGCCATTTCAGAATCCAACTGATCTGGCATACTTCAATCGGCAATTTGCTCGAGGATCGAAACATCAACTATACAACAATAGAGGAGTGACCGAGATTCCTACTCGACTAGTGAATGGCTGATTCGTTGCACACTCGTGCAGAATTTTTCAACATAAATAAGACATGCACAAACATAAAAAACCAGGGGCCAGAGCGCGTAAAATGTCCTCATATGAATTCACAACAACAATTCGAGGAATAAAATCAAGGCACACCGTGATGCACAACCCATATTTTCAGCACTGGCAATCATGCTAGAAGTGTACAAGTATGAGCACTTTCTTAAGCCAAACCACCCAAAAAGTGCCAAAAAAATGAATTGGTTGCTAATTAATCACGTGCATAAGCTCCAAAAACCCACATGCTGGTGTAGTACACGTTAAGACAATACAACATATACGATGAAAAACTTGATCGAATAGTCGCGCGTTGAAGCCACGACTCTGGATCGCAATTTAACGGAAGCAGTCATGCAGCAGTTCATCGCCAAAGCCATGCATAATAATGGCATGTGCGTAGCGAGCACTCTCTCAGCAGCGTTATTTAAATCAATCGCAAAAATTGAGCAAGTATTGTGCAATGCCGCATGTATGCGAGCGCTCAACAGCTGACTGAGAGAACGAATAAGATTGAGAGAGAAAGAACGGCTCTCATATGCTCTACTACACTCATGCACATACAGCAGTTAATATATAGCAGCGCAAGCCAAGCAGCGAAGCATGTGAAGGCATACGAGAGAGGAATAGCTATAGGTGTACTCACCGAAGCTGCCGCGTTATACTCGCGGCTTACCCTCTCTCAGCTGGCTGCTGACGTCACGATGATGGGCTGATGATGACGAGGCCGAAGCTGCAGCACCGATGATGGCTGCTGCGCGCCTCTGCGGAGCGCGGAATCACCCCGGCTTGCAAGCCCGCACGAGGGCTACAACGCTGGAAAATGGCGCGCTCACACTGGCGCGAAAAATGCTCCGGCCGCCCACTGCGGACAACTTCCAGCAGGCTTGGCTGCGAGGACTCCTGTCCTGATGCTGCTGCCCCGCTATTTTTCTGATGCAGCCGGTGCACACTAATTTTCACTCGCGACAAAAAACCTTTCGCCGCTTCCCAGTGCACTGCGCGACCCGCACTCCCGAACCGAGCAGAGAACCAGCTCTTGCTACCAAAAATGATGAATAGACACAAGTGTGCGTACTCAAATCAAATATAAATTGAGTGGTCCCGTGAAAAGTGGAAGCAAATTTTGTTGGACGGGAGATTTAAATAATAACACACACTTTCACTAAAACTGGTTGGTTTAATAACCAAAGTTGTGTGATACACGGGTTAATAGTTAAGACGCGAGGTCGCGGCACTGGGAATTACTTTTAAGTGAAAAATGAGAAAGACGGTAAATTTTTGGCACCGGCGCGAACGCGGGAAATCGCAAGTGTGATTGACTGCGAGCTGGTCAAGATGTGGCCAGCTCGGCGATCCAGCGACAAGTGCCAGCATAATGAGCCGATGACGAACACGAGGCAGCGGAAGAGAGGAGATGCGTTGAGCGATGAATTCTCAAATATTCGACCATTTGAATCTAACTAATGCTCCGTCCTTGTTTCTCTTCTAACCACCGCGTGCTCGATTCGGAATCAATATAAATGTATGGAAATTGAGACGTTAAAATCAAACAAAGTTCTTGAATAATTCGTCATCACGTGAATTCGCAATCAATCGAAATATGCGTAAACAGAAGACTTTTGGATGAATGAGAACAACCTCCTGCATCTGCGCATATGTCGATTAGTTGCAAATTCACGTAAAGGCAAGTTATTAAGATCACCTTGGCCCCACTGTGCGCCGCTACCCGAGCCGCGGCGACATCGTATTTTCATAAACTCGCCCGTCTCTAGTGACCCTCTAGTAGTGATGAGCAGATCCTCCAGTGGGGCTTCTCATTGGTCGAAAAAAGGATCTAAAGTTGAAGAGTGGGAGAAGGATCGAGCCGCCTAAGTTCAAACTGAATCAAAGTCCGGAATCAAAATGTCACGACCGTGAGCAAGTCTGAATGTGCCTTGTTAATATAACTTATCATCTTCAGATTTTCTCGCATTCATTCAATCACGGAGGATATGTTGATATCGTATTTGGCAAAGAGTTTCAAAATTCGTTCCGAACTTAGTTCGTAGGTTATGTCGGGTTATGGTGTCAGGAATCAATGCCCACTCTTCCACCGAACACTGTTATAGATTAGAATAGTCCGGACTTTTTAAAAATATCTCATCTTAATGTGACAAATGATTCACCACAAGAATAATGCCTGAAACCCAAGCCCCCTCGAGGGAGCCGATGAACATGTGTGACCTTTGAACCTACTCAAATATAGGTTCTCGGTGGTGAATTTGTATAACTTTTGCCTCGTCGCCTAAAGGTCGTGGGTTCAAATCAGCCTTCGGGCGGAATTTTTTTTCCGGAAAACTTTTTTTATACTTCACATCAACACCTTTTTAATTACTCAATTAATATTTTCAGATCTTTTGAGCTTCTATTTCGAATTTACCTCAGGTATTCGTGCAATAATTTCCCATGAATATTGTTATTCGTATAGAAGCAATATCTATCGTGCCTCAAATTCCTAGCTCATCTGCTCGTGAATCTACAAAAAATTTATTTAATTGGAGTTGAAGATTTCAAATCGAAATGAATATGATCATTCAGACATACCGAAAACACAAAATTGTTTCATAAACATTTATAAAATAGTTACAAGAACCGCTGCAATAAATTTGGGATAAAAGCTTAAAAAATCAGACAATATCAATCGAGCGATTAAAAATGTGTTGTGAAGTATAAGAAAAGTTTTCCGAAAGAAAAAATTTGGCCGAAGGGTGATTTGAACCCTCGACCTTTTGATCACGAGGCAAAAGATGTACCGCTCAACCATCGAACATCTCTATGGTTTATCGTTCAAAGGTTGCACATGTTCATCGGCTCCCCCGAGGGAGCTTGGGTTTCAAGCATTGTTGTTGTGGTGGACCACTTTTCAGTGTCCGCTTGTCACACCAAAATGAGATACTATTATCGTTGAAGAATCCGAATTGTCCGAATCCATTAGTGTTCGGTGGAATTAGGAGTGCGTATTGCAATTGACTGACACCATAACCCACGATCTTATATGAGGGGTTCTACAGAACTTTTGACATTAGGCGTACTGCACGCTATCTCTGAACCTTCAAAAGATTATCAAAGTGTCGGAGTTGATTTGAATAGGTTCGAGGGTCTCGGAATGTGTACTCTATTCGCTGTTCTGTCAAAAGAGTCTGTTTATCCACAGCACGGCCCGCAACCCTCATTCTTTGGGTATCTCTTAGCGTACTCGCGCCGTTTTTTGATTTCTTCAGCCTGCTGCAAAAATAACATTGCTCGAAAAATTCTGCCAAAATTCAGTGACATTTTAGGCACCCTGTATATTGAGAAAAGACTGGTTTCAGACGCGTGCCTTCAGCGTGGCGTTCATAAACAAACGTTGAAGTCGCGTAACCGTATTTTCGCGAAAAGTTGAGATCTCCCGTACTGAGCTTATAAAAAGAATAGCATTTGCGATAGTTACATGATCGAAACGGATTTCAATAGCTTGAAACAACACCAATAATATCCCGTTTGGTTTGGGTGCGTGCGACCAATTGCGTTTAAATGATAGCATCAAGAAGATGGGTCAGTTCATGCGCGCACTCGACTCAAAATGGTCAAATTTTCACGGCACGAGGGGGAGAAGGGGGGCACGCTCCTGGAATGTTTTGCCCATTTTTTTCCACCTATTTTTGAACAATATCCCATAGTTCTCATGTCCTGATATGGAATGTTATTTGAGTGAGAAGCATTACAAGAATTGTATCGAAGGAGTCGATGTGATCGAGCCCGTCTCAGCACTTCTATGAGGTTGCAATCGCTCATATCATCTTGGAAACAGATTGATCACACCAGGGAACCCATTCTACCTTCAAATGCCACCATAGACTTTATTCAAAAATTTTACGGTCAATTGAAGAATTACGGACGAGGCGCCAGATCTTGAGCAGAAGGAATTTCAGAGCTCCGGCTTGTCGTACAGGCTTATCAAACATAGACACATTCAAATGCCACCATAGACTTCATTCAAAAATTTTACGGTCAATTGAAGAATTACGGACGAGGCGCCAGATCTTGAGCAGAAGGAATTTCAGAGCTCCGGCTTGTCGTACAGGCTTATCAAACATAGACACAGCATTACGCTGTAGATGTGTATGTTTGTGCTCACCGGTAAACATTGTAGAGAATTTTGGACGACTGTGTACGGCAGGGGGGGGGCTTGTAGTTATTCGCGCAACTAGATGTTTCCTAATCCTGAGCTCTACTATCAATATCGGTTTCGGGCATTTGACGACAACTCTGTGCAAATCGACTATTATAACCATCTTGAAAGGATTTTAAAATTAGATACATGGGAAATAGCTTGCGTGGTGCTAGATCGTCGATTGTGACAGGATATTCAATATTATTGATTCATGGAGAATAGTGAAAACAATGCTCGAGTCAAGAGGGAAAAATCGAGACTTAAACGAGAGGAGCAAGAGGAGCAATTGGAGAAGAAAAAAGGAAAAAATAGCATTTGCCATATCTGCTTAAAATATGGAGCTCTACCCAGTGATTATCACTACTCTCGCCATCAGCACCACACATATACTGTCGATCGAAAGACACTCTGGGACCTTAGTATTCAAATATATATATATATATATATATATATATATATATATATTATCACGATCCCGAATCATACAAAGACGCGTTGAAATGATTCTAGTTTCCAGAGCCATTTTCCTTGAATACCCCTCGTGGTGTAATAACGAGCTGGCGAGGCAGAAAAATCGTTGCTTTTCAGTCAGAATTACTCAAAAATCTGACCGATAACCACATCTAGCAGTGCGCGAATGATCCGATGGGTTTACATTCGACTGAGAGTATCTAAAAGTCCTTTGGACGTCTGTGAACGTTTCTGGTTGGTACAGAAATAACATTCCCCCAAATTAGTGGGCACGCACTTTCCCACTCCTTTTTGAGGGTTCTAGTTACCACTCAAATTGATTCCAGACGCGTGCCATGAAAAAAAAATTTCATTCTGCAGTAACCCAAATGTCAAAAGTTCTGTAGAACCTCTCATATACAGGTCTGGGCACTCCATACAGCAAACCCGTCGCGTTTTTGAGTCGCGGCTCGGCAAGATGGCCGGCTCAGCCAGGAGCGCTCTGATTGGTCGGCCGCTTGTTGGTAAACACAGCAGTCGACGCCGACACTAAGGTAACCTAAGTAATAATTAAAATGCAATATTTGTAATTGCAATATTTCGAAGATGAATATACCTCCTGATTTATGTTAACAACGGCGCTGAAATGATATGAAAGAAGAAAATAATAGCAAATTCGGCAGTCGAGCTCTGGTCTCAAGTGATACGATACTGTGATCTTGCCACCAAATATACCTTACAGCCCTTCCACAATCTCAAAGAGCTTAAATATCAAAGTGAAATGCTTATTATAGGTCGATTGATAGCAATGATAGCTCGATTGCGTACTTTCGATAGAACTGTTCTCAGTAAATCCTCACATGACGCGTACTATACACAATTTTTTCTGTACTTCTGGACAACTACCTGAAAACTATACAATGACTGATGACCATCCATACGATTTTCATGGGAATAAAAAGATGAAATATAGTCCGACAACGGTTGTCGGGCTTCACTACATGAGATGACTTAGGTTCCCTTACATCTCTCCGTCGGCGTCGACTGCTGTGTTTACCAACAAGCGGTCAATCAGAGCGCTCCTGGCTGAGCCGGCCATCTTGTCGAGCCGCGACTCAAAAACGCGACGGGTTTGCTGTATGGAGTGCCCAGACCTGTATATAAGATCGCGCCATAACCCGCCATAACCCGAGATAACCTGATGAACCAGGTCTCTCTTTGTCGTCTACGATATTTACATCTCTTCCGTGATTGAATGAGGGCGAGTAACTCTGCTGTTCATTAATTTTCAGTTCGAAAAACATTGTGGTGGCGATATTTCGATCCGTTATTCTGCAGCATTTTGAACGGGGCGCGTTTAGGGCCTCGACAGAAAGTGCGCGATGCTCTTTTCTCCACTCTTTCTCCCGTGTTAAGCATAGGCGCTGTAGTTGCAGTCGCCGCCACGGGCGCGCAATGGCGCTACATCCACGGGGAAAAAGGGGCAAAAGAGCAAATGCGCACTTTCTGTCGAGGCGCTTAGATCCTTCTTCGGTGGGCGGAGTCATGCAGTCCCGTGTTATGCGCTTGCAACAAAGTGGAGCCTGCATCAGAGCTCCAAGTGGTGGGGAATGGAACCTCCTCTTGTCTGTGTGACTGGCATTTGCAAGTAGTGGTGCGCGGGCAGGCATGAAAGGGCCGCGGCTAATCCGCGATGACTTTGCAAAATTGGTTGCGAAAGCAAAAGAAAGATTTTCGTTTCACTTTCGTCTCTATTTATTATGGTAGGTATTCTCTCTACCTTTTCGTTCAGCTGTCTTCTCTCATGCCTCTGTGTATTACACTTTTATATAGAACGCTCGCGTTGCGCCGCGAGGGGACGAGTATACCGATGGGACTAATCGCTATATTACGGTCTGACTCATTAGTGCGCTGATTTCTAGGCCCGCTCGGTGCTCTTATATAGTAATCGAGTACATTTGTGGCCGCTTGCGAGAAAATCTCCGGAAAAACTCTGGTGCATTTCTAATAGATATGTGGGGTACATAATACCTCACATGCGCAATAGATGGATGACAGATCCAGCTCCTTTCCCGCAATCGACGGCTCAAGACCTCGATTAGTATATAAGAGCGCATAAGTGCTTCATCGCCAAGCGTCCAGGGCACCACCTGCAACACCAGCCCTGCTGATGAGTCCGGTTACGATGAACCAGGTTGCAGGTGGGGGACGAAACGCATAAGAGCCTTCCGCTCGAGCGTAGTAGAATCATTCATTAGTAGTGGATAAGCCATCAGCTTATTCCTACATTGGTAACTTCCGACGTGATTGAACACAACTTTCATGGAGTCAGATCAATTTCAACTCTGAGTTTACACTCAATACGAGTACACTCAGTGAGCTTTTCCACTCTTCTCATAAAGCCACTAGGCCAATGCGCCGAGAAACCACGAAACGCAGTATTAGTCTTTGAGCAGCGACTCGGCTAAACTGCGGGGTGGGGACTCGGTACACAGTGACCAGTAGAATTCGCTCTCGGCACTGGATGCAATGACCAATTGATTCGCTCTCGGCATTGTAGCTCGAGCAAGGTAGTAGAAGAGATGAAAGTGCATATGTAATAATTAGAATCATCCCTTGAACGCTTTGGCTCTGAAGCGGGGGGAGTGGCTGTGGGGTACATAATACCTCACATGCGCAATAGATGGATGACAGATCCAGCTCCTTTCCCGCAATCGACGGCTCAAGACCTCGATTGGTATATAAGAGCGCATGAGTGCTTCATCGCTAAGCGTCCAGGGCACCACCTGCAACACCAGCCCTGCTGATGAGTCCGGTTACGATGAACCAGGTTGCAGGTGGGGGACGAAACGCATAAGAGCCTTCTGCTCGAGCGTAGTAGAATCATTCATTAGTAGTGTTACGTGGGTATTACGGCACGAGCGGGAAGTACGAAATAACCGTCCGAAAGGATAATTGATTTGAAATAAATGAATTGTAAAATCAGAAGTTGAATAAAATGATGCAATATATTTTGAGAGACAGACCGAGTACAACAGCTAAGCGCGACGAGAGCCAAAGCTGTAATGCTATGATGGTTTTATGCTGCTGGATCTGCTGCTGGATGTTGCGATGATTGAGACCGATGATGAGTCCGAGAGCTGCTGCCCTCTTCAGCTATGGTGTAGTAGATATAGATATAGTCAAGTGCGTGTGCCGGTCTTCTATGTGTTGGTGCGTGGGAGAGTGAGCCGCTGAGTTGGGCACCCCTCGCCACTGAAGTTTTTTATACACGCTTTTCTTTAAAATTCACTCGCTGGGAAAGCGACATGAGATCGTGCACAGAGTCGCGCTCAAGATGTGTCTATTTCCATATATGGGCATTGAAATTAGGGGAGATCAAGGCTATTGTTTTTGGGTTGAATCTTTCCATTCGATGACGTCAATCGTGGCCTAGATAATAATTCTCGATGCTTCTATGTTCTATGAAAATCTCGGGATCTTGGGTGACCAATTATTACTTTCAAGATATCTACACTTTTCATATTAGAATTCGCGGATTTTAGTTTGAATAGGTGTAATTGTGTGAGTGCCTGTATGTATGATCAAGTTCATGTGTGTGCGTGTTTTCTCTCTATAGCCTAGTAAGTTTAGTGACAAATTCGATGTGCTATACGACACCTACCGCCCCATGAAGAAAAAGTTGTTGACGGAGGAGACGACTTTTTCCAAGCCCAAAATGTCAACATTGGAGTTTGATGTGATGCCGAGAAGCTGAGGTTGTATAGCAAATCGAATTTTTACAATGATCTTAAATCCTTCATTGTACAAGGTATAACCATATACCCACGTAGCACCGTCCGTTTCAGAAACGTTTCTCTGAAGTTTCATTTGAAACCTTGAAACGTTTCATAAGAACGTTTCAGGGTGGTTTCGGAAACGTCTGAGAAACGTTTGAATGTCATATTTTTTGAAACATTCACAGCGATTTCGGAAACGTTTCGCCCATACCGAATTAGCCGGGATGCCCACCGCAGGGCTGCGTGCAGCGGATCGGTCCTAAACGTTTCCGCCACGTTACGAATGAAACCATTCTGGGGAAGGCCGTGCCCAGCGTTTCAGAAACGTTTCCTGCAGGCTTACTAACATTTGTGTACGTTCATTTCGAGCATTGCGGATTCATGGTTCGGGCTTCAATGATTGGTACAAGATTTGTGTTCAAAAGTGACAATTTTATTTATATTATCTTATCGCAAAGATATATAATTCCACTTAAAACCGAGTACCCAAAATACGATCGACCCAGCTTGCAGTGGGACATTTTACATTCATTCATATTATTATTCGATCCATCGGTTTCAAACGCGCTTTCACTTATAAGTTGCCAACTCCATCAATAATCGTTAAATGAATTACCAGCAAATTCTGGTAGATCAATGTTATTCTTCACATGTCTCTCTCTAGTCACCGATACGCCGATTGCGTAACTCCAACGCCACTTGAGCTCATTTGTACTCGAGATCAGCATTTCGAATAATCTAGTGTATCAGAATAAACTGTTCTTCATCCAAGTAAGATATTCTAGTGTGTGTACTTTTATTACATGACATGTATCGCAAGATTCAGGATCACAAATTGGGTGTAACTTTTACACTAAGCAAGCATTTTCACCTAACTAATTGTCGTTCAAAATCACCCATTTTTTATGCAAAACCACGTATACTAAATGCAGTTAAATTAATGCAAATAATATAATTTGATGTGTAAATTTGGAGGTAGCCACGGTTCCGAATCTCAATCCTTGCAAGACACAGACATACATTCTGTAGCAAAGTGAAAATGGACGAGAGATTCTTTCCAAACTTGACTTTTCAATTTTTACCGATGAAAATTAATTTAATTTGAAGTTTCTAAATAATGTTTACATTTTTGTTATCAACAAAATACTGCAAAATTTGCCGTTTTTCGCCTACTGCTCGAAATTGACCGCAGATACGAGAAAATTGTCCAAATAAAAATTGTGCGATTTAATGCCATCTACAATATCACGCGATTGTTCACTCCATTTTCATCATAGTTAATGCAAGAATCACATTTGTCTATAACAAATTCGTACAAGTACTACAATAATGAAAATATTAACAGAATCAACATCTATACGTATGTAAACATTAATTTTGCAGAGAAAAGTATTCTTGCTATTTTTTCGTTGAATCGTAACTTGTCGACTTAGGGCCGGAAACATGTCACAGTCTTCACTTTTCCTCTTGAAAAAATTGACCAATCGTTTGGAATCGTGGGTATATCAGCAGCGGCAAATCCTGGGTATATTCCGTGTCAAAAGCTCATCCGCCTTTGTAGTAACTTCTTCGGTTTTTTCCACGTCCCTGTCCAATTTCGTCCATTTTTCTCGCAATTTCTATCCATCTGTTTCGAGCCTACTCGTTCTCAACCGCCTCTTTGGGTACGTCCGTCAGCCATCTCATGCCAGTACGGGTGGGATCTGGAATGGTACATTACGCGTCGAGTGTTGGAGACATTTTTCCCTTCGGGAAACCGAGCTGGACGTGGGCGATGGCACCGTCCAGCTTGGTTTTTCCGAAGTAAAAATGTTTCCGCACGAGACGCGTACGCCGTTTTATACGTCTGTACGCAGAAACACGCTGTTTCTACGTATGGACGTATAAATACAATTAAATCGATTGTCAGTCAGCTCATTTCAAAAACTGTAATGCAGAGATCCCGGCGTCATCTTGCGGCCAAGTTTCTTTATTGTACATATGAAATCAATCGGACAACAGAGGACGGAAAGCAATATTTACCCACGTACGAATACATTTTCTGGATATTTAAAAAAAAAAGATCCATCAAGATCGGTGCAGGATTGAGCTTACGAAGTTGCAGGAAGTATTTTGGAGAATAGTAGGTACATTCCTGCAACTATGTGAGCTCAATTTTGCATCGACCTTGATGCAACTTTTTTTTCATCATGTTGCAGAAAAATTATCCGCATCTGGGTAAGTATCGCTTTCTGTTCGCCGTTGTCTGGTTGATTTTACATCTACAATAAAACAATTTCGCCGCAAGATGGCGCCACGCACACTGCTTTGAGCCTGCGGAGCGCCCTTAAGCTCGTTCACCGTCCTGATACCGGCTCGACATGGACTATGACCTCTGTAGTCGCCCCGAAATCTCCGTTGCATGGGACCACGAGTATGAAATCTCCCACGACGCGGCTGCTCCCATCGTCGTCGTCCGAGGCTTGGCATACTGTTGAGCGTACTCTTTCCTGGTTTGCGGTATTTGAGTCTCGGAGTGACATCGATGGCCCCGACCCCGTCGAGCTATCTGCGACTGGAAAGAAATTTACACGTCTGTTAGTCTCATACCAAAAATGCACATCATTTCTCAATCGACAAATCATCTTCGCCCTTACCTCGATCGTAAACTTGAGTATCAGTTCCTCTTTTCGCCGACGCCAGCTCCGTTTCAGTGTTATCGGCAGAAGAAAAATGCGACCCACAAACTCCCTGGTTTTTAACGTCGCTCCAATCGCTTGTCGAAGATCCAACACCAGAGTCAGAGCCACTATCCGAGATCAATGCCACAAGGCCATCGCTATCATGCAACGGCTTCGAACCTCCATGTGGGTCGTGTACATGATGTAGTTCGTTTTCACCGTAGAAGGTTCGAGAATTTATGCAACCCTCGCCACTCGCAGATGTACCGATCTCTCGGATAATGCCGTCATCGTAGCCATGGAATTGTAACAACATCCATTTCCGCTTGAGCCCATCGTAAGTACCTGCGAGGGAAGGAGTAAGACAAGAATTTCAGAATATTGGCGAAAAGGATGGACAGTTATTATTTCCGAGATATGAGTTCACTCGAGAGAATCTTCCAGGAGGAATACTCGAAATTATAGGAGAAACGAGCGTCTGGCGATTGAACCGATGCATATTATACAGATGAGGTTTACTTGACCACTTGGTACACCGCCTTGGGTGTTCTGACTCGTATTCTATTAATCATCCTCTTTTCCATTCATTTCGTGCAGTCAGGACACATCGATACAGTATCAATCAATAACATCACTCAACGTTGCCGAAAAGCGTCCCTCCGCAAGATATTCGATTCTGAACGCCGCGTGCAAGTTCCATTATTAGTAGAGAGCCTTGCATTCGCCATCGACTCATCAAGGGTAGGACCCCACTGTCCCAAACAATAGTCAACTCATCGAAGAAATCATTCCAGAAAATCTTTGAGAAAAAAAAATCGAAATTATAGAAGAATGAGCATCTGGCGAATAAGTGGATGCGTATCATGCAAATGAGGTTTTCTCGATTACTTGATACACTGCCTTGGGTGCTCTCACTCGTATTTCACCAATCATCCTCTTCTCCATTCATTACGTGCAGTCAGGACACATCGATACCGTATCAATCAATAACATTACTCTACGTTGCCGAAAAGCGTCCCCTCGCAAGATATTTAATCTCAATCGCCGCGTGCAAGTTCTATTTCTAGGAGATAGTCTTGCATTTGCCATCGACTCATCAAGTGTAAGACTATACTGTCCCAAACAATAGTCAACTCATCGGACACATCCACAGAGAGGATCTTTGGAATGAAATTTTCAATATTACGAGAAAAAAACGAACGCGCGGTGAAAGAGCAGCAGTAAATTTTGCAGAAGAGGTTTTCTCGTTTTCTTGGTACAGATTACCGGGAACTTGTACTCAAATTCTATCAATCACTGATCTTTTCCATTCATTTCGTGGAGTCAGGACACATCGATACCGTATGAATCAATAACATTATTCAACGTTGCTGAGAAGCGTCCCCTCGCAGGGAATTTGGTTTGAACCACGCGTATGAGCGCCATCCGTGTTGACGAGTCGTGGAATCGCGGTCAAATCACCAAGTGTAGGACCATACAATTACAAACAATGGTCAACTAGTCGAAGAAATCACTCGAGAAAGTTTTTTAGAAAAAAAATCGGAATTATAGGAGAAACGAGCGTCTGGCGAATAGGTGGAAGCATATTATGCAAATGAGGTTTTCTCGATTACTTGGTACACTGCCTTGGGTGCTCTTTTCATTTCATTCCGTGGAGTCAGGACACATCGATACCGTATAAATCAATAACATTACTCAACGTTGCCGAAAAGCGTCCCCTCGCAGGAAATTTGGTTTGAACCACGCGTATGAGCGCCATCCGTGTTGACGAGTCGTGGAATCGCGGTTAAATCACCAAGTGTAGGACCATACTATTACGAACAATGGTCAACTCATCGAAAATTCATTCGAGAAAATCTTTGAGAACAAAAAATCAAAATTATAGAAGAAACGAGCGTCTGGCGGATAGGTGGATGCGTATTATGCAAATGAGGTTTTCCCGATTACCTGGTACACTGCCTTGGGTGCTCTTTTCATTTCATTCCGTGGAGTCAGGACACATCGATACCGTATAAATCAATAACATTACTCAACGTTGCCGAAAAGCGTCCCCTCGCAGGAAATTTGGTTTGAACCGCATTGCCCCACTAATTCATCACTCCGCACTTATCAACGCACAGCAGAAGTAACTAACTCGGACTATCTCACCTCCTGACTCAATGATCACTCCCACTTTGACTCTCTCCGGATCTCCACCAGGCAGCTGTCGACAACGTGCTATCCTCACCATCGCCTCAATTGGTGCTGAAGTCGGCATCATCATGGATAGCGTTTCCTCGTTGATGAACCATTTCTCCAGAACAATCTCGACAACGCGGCCCCGGATGCGAACAAGGAAAAATCGACTCATTCTGCGGCTCAACCCGTGATCAGAGGAATCTGCAGCAGTCGCAGTCCGTGATTGTGTATCCACACCAAATGCCTCAAGCACAACTGAAGTGCTTCACGACGCACGTACATCCTGGTGGACGGTTGGCCACCCAAAAAAGTGGGGTATTCGAAAGAATATATGTATTCCAAAGGCCCGCCCAAATACTTCTAACGAATCACAGTGCATCTTTCTAGGTGCGAGTTACCACCACCACCATCACCACATGTTTTAACGGATACCGCGCCCCCTCCCCCCCCCTCATTTTTGTCTTTCTCGAGGTTCCCTCTTTCGGCGCCAGACGGGTTAAGTAAACAGACCAATCTTGAAGTGTATCCAACCGTTGTACTGGATGCAGACAAAGGCCAACGACTGTCGATACCATCTTTGGAGAGAGCGACCGGCGCATAAAATTTTCCCCGTCGCCAGATGCCCGCAATCTGGAACTTTCATGAATTTGGGACCATGGATTGGTTATTGCTCACAAATAACCCATGTTATTTCGTGCAGAGTGAAGTATGTACATCACGCCGCCTATACTTCCTCATGCCGCAACCTATGGCAGACCATGGTGACCTCTTTTAGAGTAATTGCACGTGACAGTCGACACGTTAGCACTAACATAAACCGTGCAAAAAGTCAAATTTCTTCAGACTCAAAGACAGCGAGACCACCTGATCCAATGCCCAATCGAATCAAATATGGTATCAACTCTCGATCAGTCTTCGTCCATCCATTATCAGATGCACTTATTTTAGAATACACCCGAGGGTGCCAAAATCTTTCCTCCCCCCTAATCCGCGCTATCGGATCGTCTACTCATATTAGAGGAGTATATCGCGTGGTGAGCAAGGGAAACCGATACTGCAGTACAGCATATTCACGCGTTGCGGCCTTCTTGATCTCCGATCGTCTCTGCAGCCTGGAATCTCTGTCAGCCCACTCACACCAGGTATAACGGTAGGTCAGGATTATGACTCCGAGATCAATACAAAAAAACACACCGGAGTCGTTGTAAAGACCAAAATACTTGATCATTTGTAAATCCGTCCCCTCGAAGCCTACCCGTTCCGACGCTCTCACTCGATGATCGTCTGTGCAGCCTGGACTCCCTTTTGGTCCCCTCACACTAACTCTAATGTGAGTTCTAATTAGCTCACTGAGATCCACATAGGAAGACACGAGGGAGATCGTTAAAACATTGTCATAACCGATCGAATGCAAATCCGTTCCCTCGAAACTTCCGTTTGCGCCAATCTTACACGATGATTGTGTATCCTGCCTATTTTCTCTCTCGATCTGCTCACACTTGTTTCAGTCGTTGTTTGGGATCATGATAAAAATATGAACCCTGGAAAAAGAACGAGGCTCCGTATAGAGACGGGAATACTCGACCAAATGCGAATTCGTTCCTCCGATGCTTACGTGTCGCGCCAACCTTACTCGATGATCGAGTATTCTGCCTGATTCCTCTTTTCATCTGCTCACACTAGTGATAATGGTACTCCGTCATCGTGTGAGAAGACCGACACAGACAAGAGCACGGGGCTTCGTGTACAAATATAAATACTTGAGCGAATGTGAATCCGTCCCCTCGAAGCATACGCATTCGCGACTTCTGTGCAAACCAGAGAAAGCGGACGAAATGACGAATATAACAGTTACGAGGCGCGCGCGACTTGTTCTACAAAATATGTTACTACCATTGAGGGTTTGTTGGCCCCATATCTAGCTCCGCCCCATTATTTCCGTTGAATCCTGACCTCTGATTCGATGTTGCGCATTCTTAAATCCAATGGTGCCAACTGCCTCAAGATTTCGAAGTTCCTGCGTTTGGTCGACACGTCTATATATCAGTTACTAGGCGCACGCGACTTCTTCTACGAAATATGTTACTACCATTGAGGGTCTGTTGGCCCCACATCTCATTTTGCCCCATTATTACTGTTGTTTCCTGATCTTTGATTTGGTGTGGCGCATTTTTAAATCCAATGGCGCCAACGGCATCAAAATTGAAAAGTGTCCGGATCTAGTCACTACTCGCGATCTAGCCGGGAATCGCGGCGTAACTTTGCAGCCTGGAAATAACACTCGGTCCACCCACACTAGTGATAGTGGTTATTAAGAATTATGTTATCATGATCAAAACCGAAGAATAACGAGACTCCGTATAGAGATGGAAATACTCGACCAGATGCGAATCCGTCCCTCAAAGCTTACGTGTTGCGCCAACCTTACTCGATGATCGTGTATTCTGCCTGAAGTCTCTCTCGATACACTCACACTAGCATTAATGGTACTCCGTAACCGTGTTATGAAGACCAACACAGGAAAAAGCACGGAGCTTCGTGTACAAATGGAAACTCGCGAGCAATTGTGAATCCGTCCCCTCGAAGCCTACGCGTTCGCGATCTACGAGGCGCGCGCGACTCGTTCTACAAAATATGTTACTACCATTGAGGGTTTGTTGGCCCCACATCTAGCTTCGCCCCATTATTTACGTTGATTTCTGACCTCTGATTGGATGTGGCGCATTTTCATATCCAATGGTGCCAACTGCCTCAAAATTTCGCAGTTCCTGCATCTGGTAGACACGTCTATATATCAGTTACTAGGCGCACGCGACTTCTACTAAATACGTTACTACCATTGAGGGTTTGTTAGCCCCACATCTAATTTTGTCCCATCATTTCCGTTGATTCCTGATCTTTAATTTGGTGTGGCGCATTTTCAAATCCAATGGCGCCAACGGCCTCAAAATCGAAAAGCTTCCGGATCCAGTCGCTACTCGCGGTCTAGCTGGGAATCGCGGCGTAACTTGGAGCCTGGATTCACTCTGAGTCCATCCACACTGGTGATAGTGATTATTAAAAATTATGTTATCAAGAGCAACACCGAAACATAACGAGACCCCGTATAGAGATGGAAATACTCGACCAAATGCGAATTCGTCCCCTTGAAGCTCAGGCACTATCCATATCGAGCCATTTCCTCGAATTTTGCTGGCGCGCCCGGGCCCTCCGCGCGCCGGGATCTCGCCATTTTTCGCGCGCCGGGGGAGAGTTTCTGGGCGCGCCAGCGAGTTTTCCGGCCTAACGCGCGATCTCTTTTGGGGATCTTCACAACCCACAGATGTTTTGGTTCATGTGCATGAGGGCTACAGTCGATGCTAACTCATAAACCGTCAATAAAACGCGAATCTTTGGATTTCAATGGCGTAACCACATCCTTTACCCCACGCTCGTTTGCAGGAACGTAACCCAATTTGAATGATGAGAATCGGACCATCATAACTGGGTGGGCTCAGATTTTGATTAATCAATTCAAATGACTAAGAATTCAGCTCACCGAGTTGTGATTATCCGATTTTTATCATTCAAGTTTGCTTACGATCCTCCGATTGAGCAGGAGGTCGGAAATAGGGTAACATCACCCGAATGCAAAAATTTGCAGTTTCCAGAGATAACGATCGGACGAAAGAGAGTACTATTGGCGACGCGCACAGCTCGTTTACTGCATCAGGTATTGATGAGCTGTGGATAATGACCCTTGCTTGCGGAGGTATTGCGGCTCAGCATCTGTCTGGCGTATGCCATTGGGTTGTAAAGATCCGAGATTGCGCGCTCAGCTTGCCGGCGCGCCCAGAGAAGCCGTCACATCCAAACTGCACTCGCCAGATCGTTATCTCCGCAAGCTGAAAAAAATCTGCAAATTTTCGCATGTGCATTCGGGTGGTGTTACCCTATTTCCCACCACCTGTTCAATCGGAGGCTTATAAGCAAACTTGAATGATAAAAATCGGATAATCACAACTCGGTGAGCTGAATTCTTAGTCATTTGAATTGATTAATCAAAATCTGAGCCCACCCAGTTATGATGGTCCGATTCTCATCATTCAAATTGGGTTACGTTCCTGCAAACGAGCGTGGGGTAAAGGATGTGGTTACGCCATTGAAATCCAAAGATTCGCGTTTTATTGACGGTTTATGAGTTAGCATCGACTGTAGCTCTCATGCACTTGAACCAAAACATCTGTGGGTTGTAAAGATTCCAGAAGTGATCGCGCGTTTGGCCGGAAAATTCGCCGGCGCGCCCAGGATCGCCAGCGCGCTCAGACACACTCTACCGGCGCGCCGGGAACTCGCGAAATCTCGCGCGCCCGGACTTCCCGCACGCCGGTAACCAGCGCGCCCAGAACCCACTATAGACAGTGCCTTACGTGTTGCGCCAACCTTACTCGATGATCGTGTATTCTGCCTGATGTCTCTCTAGATACACTCACACTAGCGTTGATGGTACTTCGTAATCGTGTTATGGAGACCAACACAGGAAAAAGCACGGGGCATCGTGTACTAATGAAAATTCGCGAGCAATTGTGAATCCGTCCTTTCGAAGCATACGCGTTCGCAATCTTCGAGGCGCGCGCGACTTTTTCGACAGGATATGTTACTACCATTGAAGGTTTGTTGGCCCCACATCTAGGTTCGCCCCATTATTTCTGTTGATTCCTGACCTCTGATTCGATATGGCGCATCTCCCAATCCAATGGTGCCAACTGGCTCTAAATTTCAAATATCCTGCATCTGGTCGACACGTCTATTTACCAGTTACTACGCGCACGCGACTTCTTCTACTAAATTCGTTACTACCATTGAGGGTTTGTTGGCCCCACTTCTAACTTTGCCCCACTATTTCCGTTGATTCCTGACCTTTGATTCGGTGTGGCGCATTTTCAAATCCAATGGTGCCAACGGACTCAAATTTCAAAAGTGTCCGGATCTGGTTGTCACGCTTATCGCGACGTAACCTTGCAGCCTGAAATTACACTTCCCCTCACACATAGCGATAGCGGTAGTTCGGAACTAAGAACAACACGTGAACTCATGCAGGAATGGAGGTACTTGAGCAATTGCAAATCCGTCCCCTCGACCGATACGCGTTTTGACCCTTTTTTTCTATTATCGTCTGTGCATCCTGAAATTTATCCAGCATACTCACGCTTCTTATAACGGAATTTCTTAATCATGTTATGAAGAAAAACACAGAAAACATCAGGAGACTCCGTATAGAGATGGAAATACCTAACCCCAAGCGAATCCGTCGCTTCTATGCATACGCTTCGCGATCTGCGTGCAAAGTGAAGAGGGCAGGAGGAATGAGGAATATGACAGTGACGAGGCGGGCGCGAGTTGTTACAGAAAATACATTACTACCATCGAGGGTTTCCTGGCCCCACATCTAACTTAGCCACATCGTCTCGATTGACTCCTGATCTTCGATTTTGTGTGAGGCACTTTCAAATCTTATTGTGTCAATGGCCTCAAAATGTAAAAGTGTCTGAATCTGGTCGTCCCGTCCATCGCGACGTGACCGTCTATTCTGAGATGACACTTGGCCTACTCACGCTAGTCGTGATCGTAGTTCAAAATTAGATGTGGGGCCAACACACCCTCAATGGTAGTAACGTATTTAGTAGGGGAAGTCGCGTGCGCCTAGTAACTGATATATAGACGTGTCAATCAGATCCAGGAACTTTGAGAATTTTGAGGCCGTTGGCGCCATTGGATTTAAAAATGCGCCACACCATATCAAGGATCGGGAATCAACAGAAATAATGGGGCATAATTAGATGTGGGGCCAACAAACCCTCAATGGTAGTAACGTATTTGGTAGAAGAAGTCGCGTGCGCCTAGTAACTGATATATAGACGTGTCGACCAAACGCAGGAACTTTGAAATCTTGAGGCAGTTGGCACCATTGGATTTAAGAATGCGCAACATCGAATCAGAGGTCAGGATTCAACAAAAATAATGGGGCGAAGCTAGATGTGGGGCCAACAAACCCTCAATGGTAGTAACATATTTTGTGGAACAAGTCGCGCGCGCCTCGTAGATCGCGAACGCGTATGCTTCGAGGAGACGGATCCAGAATTGGTCGCGAGTTTTCATTTGTACACGAAGCCCCGTGCTTTTTTCTTTGTTGGTCTTCATAACACGATTACGAAGTACCATCAACGCTAGTGTGAGTGTATCGAGAGAGGCATCGTGCAGAAATGATGACCATCGAGTAAGGTTGACGCAACAAGTAAACTTTGAGGGGACGGATTCGCATTTGGTCGAGTATTTCCGTCTGTATATGGAGTGTCGTTATTTTTCGGTGTTGATCTTGATAACATAATTCTCAATAACCACTATCACTAGTGTGGGTGGACCGAGTATAATTCCAGGCTGCAAAGTTACGCCGCGATGAGCGTGTAGATCGTGAGTAGTGACTAGATCCGGACACTTTTCAATTTTGAGGCCGTTGGCGCCATTGAATTAAAAAATGCGCCACACCAAATCAAAGATCAGGAATCAACGGAATTGATGGGGCAAAATTAGATGTGGGGCCAACAAACCCTCAATGGTAGTAACGTATTCAGTAGGAGAAGTCGCGTGCGCCTAGTAACTGATATAGAGACGTGTCGACCAGATGCAGGAACTTTGAAATTTTGAGGCAGTTGGCACCATTGGATTTGAAAGTGCGCCACATCCAGTCAGAGGTCAGGAATTAACGTAAATAATGGGGCGAACCTAGATGTGGGGCCAACAAACCTTCAATGGTAGTAACATATTTTGTAGAACAAGTCGCGCGCGCCTCGTAGATCGCAAACGCGTAGGTTTCGAGGGGACGGATTCACAACTGCTCGCGAGTTTTCATTTGTACACGAAGCCCCGTGCTTCTTCCTGTGTTGGTCTTCATAACACGATTATGAAGTACCATTCACTCTAGTGTGAGTGTATCGAGAGAGACATCAGGCAGAATACACGATCATAGAGTAAGGTTGGCGCAACACGTAAGCTTCGAGGGGACGGATTCGCATTTGGTCGAGTATTCCCGTCTCTATACGGAGTCTCGTTCTTTTTCCAGTGTTCATATTGTTATCATGATCCCAAACAACCACTGAAACTAGTTTGAGCAGATCGAGAGAGAAATTAGGCAGGATACACAATCATCGTGTAAGCTTGTCGCAAACGTAAGCTTCGAGGGATGGATTCGCATTCGATCGGTTATGACAATGTTTTAACAATCTCCCTTGTGTCTTCTCGTGTGGATCTCAGTGAGATAGTGAGATCATCAGAATTCCCATTAGAGTGAGTGTGAGGGGACCGAAAGGAAGTCCAGGCTGCATAGACGATCATCGAGTGACAGCGTCGCAACTTCCCGGCTTCGAGGGGACGGATTTACAAATGATCAAGTATTTTGGTCTTTACAACGACTCCGGTGTGTTTTTTTCGTATTGATCTTGAAGACATAATCCTGACTTACCGTTATACCTGGTGTGAGTGGGCTGACAGAGATTCCAGGCTGTAGAGACGATCGCAGATCAAGAAGGCCGCAACGCGTGAATATGCTGTACTGCAGTATCGGTTTCCCTTCCTCACCACGCGATATACTCCTCTCATATGAGTTGACGATCCGGTAGCGCGGAATGTGGGGGAGGAAGGATTTTGGCACTCTTGAGTGTATTCTGAAGTAAGTGCATCTGATAATGGATGGACGAAGACCGATCGAGAGTTGATACCATATCTGATTCGATTGGGCATTGGATCAAGTGGTCTCACTGTCTTTAAGTCTGAAGCAATTCGACTTCTTGCGCGGTTAATTCAATGCTAACGTGTCGACTCTCACGTGCAGTAACTCTAAAAGAGGTCACCATGGTCTGCCATAGGTTGCGGCATGAGGAGGTATAGGTAGCGTGATGTACATACTTCACGCTGCACGGAATAACATGGGTTATTTGTGAGCAATAACCAATCCATGGTCCCAAATTTATGGACGTTCCAGATTGCGGGCACCTGGCGACGGAGAAAATTGTTTGCGCCGGTCGCTTCCTCCTAAGATGGTATCGACAGTCGTTGGCCTTTGTCTGCATCCAGATCGCCGGTTGGATACACTTCAAGATTGGTCTGTTTACTTCACCTGTCTGGCGCCGAAAGAGGGAACCTCGAGAAAGAGAAAAGTGGGGGGGGCGGCATCCGCTAAAACGTGTGGGGATGGTGGTGGTGGGAACTCGCACCAAGAAAGATGCACTGTGATCCGTTAGAAGTATTTGGGCGGGCCTTTGGAATACATATATTCTTTCGAATACCCCACTTTTTTGGGTGGCCAACCGACCACCAGGATGTGCGTGCGTCGTGGAGCACTTCAGTTGTGCTTGAGGCATTTGGTGTGGATACACAATCACGGACTGCGACTGCTGGATAGGTGACACTGCGACAGGTTATCGGTACTGATACTACTGCTGCAGATTCCTCTGATCACGGGTTGAGCCGCAGAATAAGTCGATTTTCCTTGTTCGCATCCGAAGCCGCGCTGTCGAGATTGTACCGGAGGAATGGTTCATCATCGAGGCAACGCTACCCATAATGATGCCGACTTCAGCACCAATTGGGGCGATAGTGAGGATGGCACGTTGTCGACAGCTGCCTGGTGGAGATTGGGAGAGAGTCGAAGTGGAAGAGATCATTGAGTCAGGAGGTGAGATAATCCGAGTTAGTTACTTCTGCTGTGCGTTGATAAGTGCGGAGTGATGAATTAGTGGGGCAATGCGGTTCAAACCAAATTTCCTGCGAGGGGACGCTTTTCGGCAACGTTGAGTAATGTTATTGATTTATACGGTATCGATGTGTCCTGACTCCACGGAATGGATGGAAAAGAGCACCCAAGGCATTGTACCAAGTAATCGAGAAAACCTCATTTGCATAATACGCATCCACCTATCCGCCAGACGCTCGTTTCTTCTATAGTTTAGATTTTTTGTTCTCAAAGATTTTCTCGAATGAATTTTCGATGAGTTGACCATTGTTCGTAATAGTATGGTCCTTCACTTGGTGATTTAACCGCGATTCCACGACTCGTCAACATTGATGGCGCTCATACGCGTGGTTCAGGTGAAATTTCCTGCGAGGATACGCTTTTCAGCAACGTTGAGTAATGTTATTGATTGATACGGTATCGATGTGTCCCGACTCTATGAAATGAATGGAGAAGGGTGTGGTTGATAGAATTTGAGTTCAAGTTCTCGGTAATCTGTACCAAAAAAACGAGAAAATCTCCTCTGCAAAATTTATTCCAGCCCTTTCACCGCGCGCTCTTTTTTCTCTCCGTAATATGGGATATTCCATTCCAAAAATTCTCTCTGCGGAGATGTCCGATGAATTGACTATTTTTTCCGACTGTATGGTCCTACACTTGATGAGTCGATGGCAAATGCAAGACTCTCTCCTAGGAACGGAACTTGCACGCGGCGATTGAGATCGAATATCTCGCGAGGGGACGCTATCAGCAACGTTGAGTAATGTTATTGATTGACACGGTATCGATGTGTCCTGACTGCACAAAATGAATGGAAAAGAGGATGATTGGTAAAATACGAGGGGGAGCACCCAAGGCAGTGTACAAAGTAATCGAGAAAACCTCATTCGCATAATATGCATCCACCTATTCGCCAAACGCTCGTTTCTTCTATAATTTCGTTTTTTTTCCTCCAGGATTTTCTCGAATGATTTCTTCGACGAGTTGACCATTATCTGTAATAGTATGATCCTATACTTAGTGATTTGACCGTGATTTCACGACTCGTCAACACGGATGGCGCTCATACGCGTGGTTCAAACCAAATTTCCTGCGAGGGGACGCTTTTTAGCAACGTTGAATAATGTTATTGATTTATACGGTATCGATGTGTCCTGACTCAGCGAAATGAATGGAGAAGAGCAGTCATTGATAGAATTTGAGTCCAAGTTCCCGGTAATCTGTACCAAGAAAACGAGAAAACCTCATGTGCAAAATTTACTGATGCTCTTTCACCGCGCGTTCGTTTTTCTCTCGTAATATTGATAATTCCATTCCAATGATCCTCTCTGTGGATGTGTCCGATGAGTTGACTATTGTTTGGGGCAGTATAGTCTTACACTTGAGGAGTCGATGGCGAATGCAAGACTCTCTCCTAGAAGTAGAACTTGCACGCGGCGATGGAGATCAAATATCTTGCGAGGGGACGCTTTTCGGCAACGTAGAGTAATGTTATTGATTGATACGGTATCGATGTGTCCTGACTGCACGGAATGAATGGAGAAGAGGATGATTGCTGAAATACGAGTAAGAGCACTCAAGGCAGTGTACCAAGTAATCGAGAAAACCTCATTTGCATAATACCCTCCACTTATTCGCCAGACGCTCGTTTCTTCTATGATTTCGATTTTTTTTTCTCAAAGATTTTCTCGAATGATTTCTCCGATGAGTTGACTATTGTTCGCGACAGTAAGGTCCTACCCTTGATGAGTCGATGGCAAATGCAAGCCTCTTTACTAGAAATGGAACTTGCACGCGGCGTTCAGAATCGAATATCTTGCGAGGGGACGCTTTTTGGCAACGTTGAGTGATGTTATTGATTGATACGGTATCGATGCGTTCTGACTGCACGAAATGAATGGAAAAGAGGATGATTGATAGAATACGAGTCAGAACACCCAAGGCGGTGTACCAAGTGGTCGAGAAAACCTCATCTGCATAATATGCATTGGCCCATTCGCCAGACGCTCGTTTCTTCTATAATTTCGAGTATTTCTCCTGAAAGATTTTCTGGAGTGACCTCATCTCGGAAATAAGGATTGTCCATCCTTTCCGCCAATATTCTGGAATCCTTGTCTTACTTCTTCCCTCGCAGGTACTTACGATAGGCTCAAGCGGAAGTGGATGTTGTTACAATTCCATGGCTATGATGCCGGCATTATCCGAGAGATCGCTACATCTGCGAGTGGCGAGGGTTGCATAAATTCTCGAGCCTTCCACGGTGAAAACGAACAACATCATGTACACGACCCACATGGAGGTTCGAAGCTGTTGCATGATAGCGATGGCTTTGTGGCATTGATCTCGGATAATGGCTCTGACTCTGGTGTTGGATCTCCGACTAGCGATTGGAGCGACGTTGAAAACCAGGGAGGTTGTAGGTCGCAGATTTTCTCTGCCGATAACACTGAAACGGAGCTGGCGTCGGCGAAAAGAGGAACTGATACTCAAGTTTACGATCGAGGTGAGGGCGAAGATGATTTGTCGATTGAGAAATGATGTGCATTTTTGGTATGAGACTAACAGACGTGTAAATTTCTTTCCAGTCGCAGATAGCTCGACGGGGTCGGGGCCATCGATGTCACTCCGAGACTCAAATACCGCAAACCAGGAAAGAGTACGCTCAACAGTATGCCAAGCCTCGGACGACGACGATGGGAGCAGCTGCCTCGTGGGAGATTCCATACTTGTGGTCCCATGCAACGGAGATTTCGGGGCGACTCCAGAGGTCATAGTCTATATCAAGCCGATGTCAGGGCGGTGAACGAGCTTAAGGGCGCTCCGCAGGCTCAAAGCAGTGTGCGTGGCGCCATCTTGCGGTCAAATTGTTTTATTGTAGATGTAAAATCAACCAGACAACGGCGAACAGAAAGCGATACTTACCCAGATGCGGATAAATTTTCTACAACTTGATAAAAAAAAAAGTTGCATCAAGGTCGATGCAAAATTGAGCTCACATAGTTGCTGGAATGCACGTACTATTCTCCAAAATTCTCCCTGCAACTTCGTAATCTCAATTCTGTACCGATCTTGATGGATCTTATTTTTTAAATATGCAGAAAATGTATTCGCACGTGGGTAAATATTGCTTTCTGTTCTCTGTTGTCTGATTGATTTCATATGTACAATAAAGCAACTTGGCCGCAAGATGACGCCGGGATCTCTGCATTATAGTTTTTGAAATGAGCTGACTGACAATCGATTTAATTGTATTTTCAGATCCCACCCGTGATGGCATGAGATGGCTGACGGACATACCCAAGGGGGCAGTTGAGAACGAGTAGGTTCGAAACAGATGGATAGAAATTGGAGGAAAAATGAACAAAATTGGACAGGGACGTGGAAAAACCGAAGAGGTTACTACAAAGGCGGATGAGCTTTTGACACGAAATATACCCTGAATTTGCTGCTGCTGATATACCCACGATTCCAAACGATTAGTCAATTTTTTCAAGACGAAAAGTGAAGACTGTGACATGTTTCCGGCCCTAAGTCGACAAGTTACGATTCAACGAAAAAATAGCAAGAATACCTTCCTCTGCAAAATTAATGTTTACATACGTATAGATGTTGATTCTGTTCATATTTTCATTATTGTAGTACTTGTACGAATTTGTTATAGACAAATGTAATTTTTGCATCAACTATGATGAAAATGGAGTAAATATTTGCCTGATATTGTAGATGGCATTAAATCGCACAATTTTCATTTGGACAATTCTCTCGTATCTGCGGTCAATTTCGAGCAGTAGGCAAAAAACGGCAAATTTTGCAGTATTCTGTTGATAACAAAAATGTAAACATTATTTAGAAACTTGAAATTAAATTAATTTTCATCGGTAAAAATTGAAAAATCAAGTTTGGAAAGAATCTCTTGTTCATTTTCACTTTGCTACAGAATGTATGTCTGTGTTCTGCAAGGATTGAGATTCGGAACCGTGGCTACCTCCAAATTTACACATCAAATTATATTATTTGCATTAATTTAATTGCATTTTGTATACGTGATTTGCATCAAAAATGGGTGATTTTGAACGACAATTAATTAGGTGAAAATGCTGGCTTTGTGTAAAAGTTATACCCAATTTGTGATCCTGAATCTTACGATGCATGTCATGTAATAGAAGTACACACACTAGAATATCTTACTTGGATGAAGAACAGTTTATTCTGATACACGAGTTTATTCGAAATGCTGATCTCGAGTACAGATGAGCTCAAGTGGCGTTTGAGTTACGCAATCGGCGTATCGGTGACTAAAGAGAGACATGTGAAGAATAACATTGATCTACCAGAATTTGCTGGTAATTCATTTAACGATTATTGATGGAGTTGGCAACTTATAAGTGGAAGCGCGCTTGAGACCGATGGATCGAATAATAATATGAATGAATGTAAAATGTCCCACTGCAAGCTGGGTCGATCGTATTTTGGGTACTCGGTTTTAAGTGGAATTATATATCTATGCGATAAGATAATATAAATAAAATTGTCACTTTTGAACACAAATCTTGTACCAATCATTGAAGCCCGAACCATGAATCCGCAATGCTCGAAATGAACGTACACAAATGTTACTAAGCCTGCAGGAAACGTCTCTGAAACGCTGGGCACGGCCTTCCCCAGAATGGTTTCATTCGTAACGTGGCGGAAACGTTTAGGATCGATCCGCTGCACGCAGCCCTGCGGTGGGCATCCCGGCTAATTCGGTATGGGTGAAACGTTTCCGAAATCGCTGTGAACGTTTCAAAAAACATGACATTCAAACGTTTCTCAGACGTTTCCGAAACCACCCTGAAACGTTCTTATGAAACGTTTCAAGGTTTCAAATGAAACTTCAGAGAAACGTTTCTGAAACGGACGGTGCTACGTGGGTATATCTCAATAGTAAGTACAAACAGATATTTTCACAGAATATATATTCTCAACACAAGTCAAGTAAGTAACCTGTACTTATTTTATTTTCTGACCACTCTCAGTCAGTCAAATCAGTTCCTTGAGGCACATTTTCATCATACTTGAGTTCTCATCATCTGGCAAATGATCTATTTTAATATGAGCAAGCTTGAGTTTTATTCGAATAAACTATTCTGAAAAAGATCTCTGAAAAACCTATCAATTCTTTCATTGTTGAACTTCAAATGGGATCTTGCTTCTACTTCATGGTCTAAATTCATGGGGAGAATATTTTGTCGACTCACTTGGGGAAATGTTGTAGGACTAAATAGCGTATCTGATCTAATATCATCTCAATCTCTCTTACTACAATATGATTTCAAGTACTCTACAAAGACTATATTGGGCCTGTTCTAATGAGCCTTGAGACTTTCTGGGTGATACGCTGTTGAATTTATCTCTGAATATTGAATACTTTACAGAAAGTTTTGATAACCTCACTCATGAAATTTGAATCTTGGTCACTCTGTATGGTTTTTGGACAACCATGTCTAGTTATGAAATGTTCTGCTAAAGCAACTGCTACTGTGAAAGCATCAATTGTTGGAATGGGGATTGCTTCTGAGTATTTTGTGAGAACATATCGAACGGTTAGTAAGAATCTATTCCATTTTTCAGTGATCGGTAAAGAATCAACTATGTCAATCTGAAATTTCTCAAATGCTGTGATGGTGTGTCTGTGACTTTCATTGGCCTTCTAGTATTTGGAGTAGTAACCTTTTTTCTCTGATAAATGGGACAGGTACGTACAAGCTCTTTCATCTTCAAACATTCTTTCCAAATAGAAGTTTTCTCTAGTGCACTTATGTCATTTGCTGATTCCTTTGTGACCACTCACTATTGAATTTTCTTATTCTTTTTCTTCTCTAGCAATGTTCTTTCTTTTTCATTCAACCAGTATAGCCATTTTTTCCCAGTGCATATGATAATTGTATACGAATGATGATTAAAAATATTTTCGAGTAAGCGCTGAATCCATGACCAATCTAATGCATCTAAATTTATCAAACTTTGATATGCTTATTGATCTCAATTCAAAATAGGATTGACACGTCTAAATGACTTCTCTACGCTGATAATATCTACTGAATCAAGAATGAGCATTTCTTACATATGAATGAAAAATGTGATAGTGCATCTCCAATTGTAGCATTTACTTATGTTTTGTGAATCTTTTTCATTTCCACAATTCTTTGCCGACTTGTGACGATACAACACAATCAATCGAAGTAGATTGAATCCAAATCATATTTTCTCATAAATAATTTATCTTTGCTTTTGACAAAATGAGGCGTAGAGTCAAAAAATGAGCCGTAGAGTCAAAAAATGAGGCGTAGAGTCAATGTGAGGAATCCTTTCCCTATCAATTCATCCATATCTAGGATCTTCCACGTTTTTGTGGGTTCTCATACCAACTTTGGTCTTCCACATTGTAGTGGGTTGTCTCATGCAAATTTTTGCCTTCCACGTTTTTGTGGGTTATATCTTTCTTTCTCATATAATCACCCTTCCTCCTCTTACTATTTTTTCAGAAGAAGAAAGGTGTACTCCGTTGTCCAGACGCATACTCTCCGAAGCGCCAGCAACGCATACCCCTGAACGCGCTTGTTCTAAGGGAGGGTGCCCTCTAAGCCTACTAGGACTTTTCTCCCGGGAGCCATATACTGGACGAGACGGGAGCAGAGGCGCCTCCAGACGCGATTGTCTGGCCAGCAAGGAACACTCGGAGCAATATTGACATCCCAGATGTACATCACATTCGACTAGGCTTGTCCCTTTGCTTTCGACCATTGCTTTCGACCATCGCTTTCAAAAGAAGAGTTCCTTGCCAGCGAGAGTTCCCTGACGCTTTCAAACAAGGGTTCTCCGCCAACAAGAGTTCCCTTAACGCTTTCGAACAAGGGTTCTCCGCCAACAAGAGCTCTTCCGGGGGCCACGAATAGTGATAACATTCCTGGTTGTCCGGCGCCAAAATTTTTTCATCATTGTCACTTGTCTTTTCATTTCTCTTGTTATCATTTTCATCATTCTTATTTTCGTATATCATTATTTTTCATTCGGGGCCCCTTCTAAAGATTCCACATTAGACTCGTTTTGACGCCTTTTAATAGAAAATTCTGGACTATAAAAATCAAATTCTGTAATATATTTTCCAAATGTCAGCAAAACTCTATGAATTTATATTGCTCATGTTAATGATGCTAGTGTGTCAACAATGTCATTGTTCTGGAAATGCCCAAGCGATTTCTGGTCACGCGTGATCAGAATCTCTTGTGCACTACCTAAACGACAGCTTGCGTTGCACGTGTCATTTCCACATTTTGATACAAAATAAAACTGAATTGGTCAGGCTATATAAAATTTGTCGCGATGTGTCCTAGGCCATGGACGTTATGACAACTACTATGAGAATTTGAAATTGCAATTTCAAGTAATTATTCGATTGTTATATTTGAATTGATAGAATTTGTGTAGAATAATGATTCTCGGTTACTATTTCTGTTTTCTAGTTTTGTTGCAATATTGATAGCATCTCCCAAATTCTTTGGATTTTTCTCTGTCAAAATCGAACTTGTGACTTTATCAAGTAATCCTATAGTGAAACTTGAAATTGCTGCTCGTTTTAATAAAGCTTGTATGCCTACATTATCGTCTGTATTGAATTGTATTTTTGAGGCTTCGATTGCTCTGGTTAAAATTTCATCTACTCTAGCACCGAACGCACCAACTGACTCTCCTTCTTTCTGAATTTGTGAATTTAATTCTGTGTATGCAACGTCGACATCGAATTCCATCAAAAAGGTCTTCCGTAAAATTTTAATAAAATCTTCCAGACATTCAAAATTGTCATTATGACGTGATAGTAATTGATCTGCGTGATCAGTGATTTTATTCCTGATTAATAACAAAAGATTCAATTTGTCCGAAGGTTTCACTCTATTGTATGCTAACGTTGATTTCTTGATGAAATGTGCAAGAGAATTTAAATTGCCGTTAAATAGTGGAATGAGTTCTATTGCTAATTTCAGTGGTAAATAAGATTGAGTATCATTTTCTGACGAAGATGATCTTACAGATGTCGTAGGAAAATGTTGTGTATTCGTGCTATTAGTTGTATTATTCTCAGAAATCAAATGATAATTGAAATTTGTAGTCGAATCAGTCGATGTATCAGCGCGAGGAACCACAACTAAATCCTCTATTTGCCACATGATGAGATTATTGCCGATTTTTTCTAATTTATGGTCACCGCAAGATCTGTTCAAAAACTTACTCTTTGCTGTTGATTTTCGACGAGTAGAGTGGCTCACAATATTCACTTATATATTCCAAGCACTTATATGTCCATATAAAAAGATTGTCAATGATTCCATATTGTCCATAATAGTCAACTCCACGATAATAAATTCTGTTGATGGTCCTTGTTGTGAAACTGTCCGACGAAATCCAAAATCCAATCTCCAATTCTGGTCGTTGGGTGAAGTACGTCTGTGATTTTAGTAGATAGTATGACTAAGCGCAGCCACTAAATCACCTCATCGCTGGCATTCGCCCTTGCCCTGGGAAAACTGCGCGAAAAACCTCCGGGAGCGATGCGACTATTCACCATAAAGTTCCAATACTGCATGTGAAAAATTCCATTGAAGCTGTTCTGCGGCGTCAATGTTGCAACGGATGATGCAATACTCCGTCAGAATGTCCATTTATCTATTGCGACTCTATTTCCAAAAATTGCACTTTTCAATATTGTCCAAAAGTTTGTGCACTGGCGCAAATTTACTCAGAGCGCATAGTTGAGATACACTGCACTTCCTTCGCGGAAAATTCGCTCAACGCGCAACTCGTGCGGTGCGCGCGGTGTTTGCCTTGCCGATCGCGATTCGCCGATTTTAGCGAAAAAAGACCGCTGTCACCAATGTTACGTGGGTATTACGGCACGAGCGGGAAGTACGAAATAAACGTCCGAAAGGATAATTGATTTGAAATAAATGAATTGTAAAATCAGAAGTTGAATAAAATGATGCAATATATTTTGAGAGAGAGACCGAGTACAACAGCTAAGCGCGACGAGAGCCAAAGCTGTAATGCTATGATGGTTTTATGCTGATGGATCTGCTGCTGGATGTTGCGATGATTGAGACCGATGATGAGTCCGAGAGCTGCTGCCCTCTTCAGCTATGGTGTAGTAGATATAGATATAGTCAAGTGCGTGTGCCGGTCTTCTATGTGTTGGTGCGTGGGAGAGTGAGCCGCTGAGTTGGGCACCCCTCGCCACTGAAGTTTTTTATACACGCTTTTCTTTAAAATTCACTCGCTGGGAAAGCGACATGAGATCGTGCACAGAGTCGCGCTCAAGATGTGTCTATTTCCATATATGGGCATTGAAATTAGGGGAGATCAAGGCTCTTGTTTTTGGGTTGAATCTTTCCATTCGATGACGTCAATCGTGGCCTAGATAATAATTCTCGATGCTTCTATGTTCTATGAAAATCTCGGGATCTTGGGTGACCAATTATTACTTTCAAGATATCTACACTTTTCATATTAGAATTCGCGGATTTTAGTTTGAATAGGTGTAATTGTGTGAGTGCCTGTATGTATGATCAAGTTTATGTGTGTGCGTGTTTTCTCTCTATAGCCTAGTAAGTTTAGTGACAAATTCGATGTGCTATACGACAGTAGTGGATAAGCCATCAGCTTATTCCTACAGATAGTTTGGTCAAACGCCACCTGGAGGTTGGGCTGGGAAATTTGCTTGATCTGAATTGGAAAATCGTCGTCAAAAGTATCAAAGTTGGATTTTGAATTAGTAGTAGTATACTACTACTAATCAAAAATCCATACTATAGTCATTCCCGAGCAAGCTATTGTGTGTAACAAATAAATAGTATTTGTTTTTAACTCTAAGTCCAGCAATTATCAATGGTGGATTATGAATCGAGTTATGAATTTGATGCTTTTTTTGGACGGATTTGTTCTATTAATACAGGGAACAAACGACGTTTTCGTTTGTTTCCTGTATTGATAGAACAAATCCGTCAAAAAAAAAAGCATCAAGTTCATAATTCACCATAAAAAATAAACTCTTCTTATTCTAAACGCCTCATTATGTTATCTTTTCCATTGTATGCACACCTTTTATCCTCTATGGTGAAATAGCGGATGTAATAAAAAAAATTTTCTTTTAATTACATCAACTGTTTTACATCGAAAGGAAAGAGGTATTTGTTGACGCGGCTGATTGCCGTATATACGCGCTAGTCATTCTGTCTCTCTCACTCTCACAGAAGTCACAGCAGCTGAGTATATATAGCTGCATAATGCATACGCGGCACGGCACGCATTCATAGTGTTGGTATTAGCAAGCCGCCGGCCACCACTACTAGCTAACGATCCCCTCATGTACGAGAAGAGGTTCCATTCCCCGCCACTTGGAGCTCTGCCTGTTTGTTTCCACTCTGCCCTATACTAGCTGCTGCACCCCCTGCTCTACTCATCTCTGCTGTTGCCTGACAGGTGAATCTATAGCTATCCCTTGATGTTGATTATCTTATTTGCTTCATCAAACACGATCTGTATGATCGATAGGTGATCGATCGCTAATCAGCACGAGGTCGACTCGACTTTTGGCAGTCGTTCTAGTCGTCCACTTATTGAGAGGTAAATTTCGTTATTCTGATCATGCCCTGTTCACCTCTTCGCATTCGTTCCCCATACACGTCATTGCTGCTGTGCAAGTATGCTGTTGTGAACGAATATATTTATAAGAAATACAACCAGGGTTGACATCTCTGGGTGAAGTGTCTTGTATACAATTTCGTTTATTGGCAATAATCGGTTTGATCATTGCCATTTAGAGGAATTCCTCCTGGAAAACGACAATTTTGAGTCATCACTCAGAACTCCCTGTAATTGTGTGCACCTTCAAGTACTGTTGATAGAAATGTAGAAGGTTTAACAACTAAATGGTATCTACAGGACATTCTCTGGAGGGCTCAAGGGGATTTCAAGGACTTGTCAAGGACGAAAGAATTCCAAGGATGCATGTAATGGTAAATTGTGTTCTGCCGGTAAAATTTATTATATCAACAGTCTATGCTATAGAAAAGTGTTTGAGGGAATATGAGGTTTACTCAAATATGCTGTTTGGAGCGCTCCGAACTCTAGGATCTATCTCTCTTACTCACTGCATGTAGAAGAACAGGTCCAAGAGTCAGAGCGCTCCAAATGGTCTGAACTAGCATAATCGAATAAATCTTTTGGTACTCCTAATCTGATGGAGTCACATTTTGACTCCAAACAAAGAATAAAATAAAATCTCTCATACTTGAGTAGATTTAGACTCATAGCGAGTGACATGACAGCAATATAGCATCAGGAATTAAGGAATCGTTGCAGGCTAAGAGATAGTTCCAGAATAATTAACGAATACATTCATGCTAGTCGTAGAAATTGGCTCTTATGAAGGGCCCCACATCAGAACGGCATAATTACAGATGTTTCAAAATTTGCTTTGGTACTTGAGATGCTGTTTCTGGCGGAAACT
This sequence comes from Eretmocerus hayati, assembly GCA_029851415.1. Taxonomy (NCBI): domain Eukaryota; kingdom Metazoa; phylum Arthropoda; class Insecta; order Hymenoptera; family Aphelinidae; genus Eretmocerus; species Eretmocerus hayati. The sequence goes on from CM056743.1 coordinate 50,940,704, forward strand.
ACTCATGCCTCGCTTAGTACGCAAGGAGAGTTCACTCCAACTTGTTAGGCATGTAGCTCCTGTGGTGCATCTTCTTTGGTCTCAATCTCCAATTGGTTTTCTTCAAATTTTCTAGAGATAGCTGCTTTTCAATTTAATAAGGCAATTTTGAAGGCTGAAACCCCTCTTTGTGTGGATGTTTTGGAAAAAATTTCCTCTATCGTATCCAGCTTAAAAATTCTCAAGGACTATGGATAAAAAATCAAGGACATTCCAAGTATTTAAGGATTATAAATCCGTTCTAAGAATGTTTCAAGTGTTTCAAGGGTCAGTAGACTCGCTGCAACTATTCTTGGCAATGCAAGGCCGAGTTGGAAGCAACCGAATCAGTAGCTATTCTATACTTATGGTAGCTTTGCCAAAACACATCAACAGTTCTAGCTCGCAGTCAATATCGCTGCTCCAATCCATAACAAATGACATGTATGATTCAAAACCAACTCATAGTAGTTTCAAATTGATTTCCTAGAATTTCTCAACCAATCAATTTACAAGATTAGCCATTTTAACAACACTTTGGGCTTTTTGTAACTATATAAGATGCATTCACCCTATTCACATTGGGTATTTCCTACATGGAGCTCTATCCACCGATGTGGGATGAGGAAAGTTGAATTCTTTGATGAAGAACTCATCTTATCACGCGTTGAGTTTTGCTTTGGCTGCACTAAACGATCCACATAACATGCATGATTGAGTATATTTATATAGTTCACGCTCATCTTATCGGCGTGCCGAGTTTGTGAACTAACCCGGATGGATCACTCATTCATTAATATCCATAGGTTCTTCATGTAGTTACAACGCATAATATATGAGAGGTTCTACAGAACTTTTGACATTTGGGTTACTGCAGAATGAAATTTTTTTTTTCATGGCACGCGTCTGGAATCAATTTGAGTGGTAACTAGAACCTCAAAAAGGAGTGGAAAAGTGCGTGCCCACTAATTTGGGGGAATGTTATTTCTGTACCAACCAAAAACGTTCACAGACGTCCAAAGGACTTTTAGATACTCTCAGTCGAATGTAAACCCATTGGATCATTCGCGCACTGCTAGATGTGGTTATCGGTCAGATTTTTGAGTAATTCTGACTGAAAAGCAACGACTTTTCTGCCTCGCCAGCTCGTTATTACACCCCGAGGGGTATTCAAGGAAAATGGCTCTGGAAACTAGAATCATTTCAACGCGTCTTTGTATGATTCGGGATCGTGATAATATTTATATATATATATATATATATATATATATATATATATATATATATATATATTTTTGAATACTAAGGTCCCAGAGTGTTTTTCGATCGATAGTATATGGGTGGTGCTAATGGCGAGAGTAGTGATAATCACGAGGTAGAGCTCCATATTTTAAGCAGATATGGCAAATGCTATTTCTTTTCTTTTTTCTTCTCCAATTGCTCCTCTTGCTCCTCTCGTTTAAGTCTCGATTTTTTCCTCTTGACTCGAGCATTGTTTTCACTATTCTCCATGAATCAATAATATTGAATATCCTGTCACAATCGACGATCTAGCACCACGCAAGCTATTTCCCATGTATCTAATTTTAAAATCCTCTCAAAATGGTTATAATAGTCGATTTGCACAGAGTTGTCGTCAAATGCCCGAAACCGATATTGATAGTAGAGCTCAGAATCAGGAAACAACTAGTTGCGCGAATAACTACAAGACCCCCCCCCCCTGCCGTACACAGTCGTCCAAAATTCTCTACAATGTTTACCGGCGAGCACAAACATACACATCTACAGCGTAATGCTGTGTCTATGTTTGATAAGCCTGTACGACAAGCCGGAGCTCTGAAATTCCTTCTGCTCAAGATCTGGCACCTCGTCCGTAATTCTTCAATTGACCGTAAAATTGTTGAATAAAGTCTATGGTGGCATTTGAAGGTAGAATGGGTTCTCTGGTGTGATTAATCTGTTTCCAAGATGATATGAGCGATTGCAACCTCATAGAAGTGCTGAGACGGGCTCGATCACATCGACCCCTTCGATACAATTCTTGTACTGCTTCTCACTCAAATAACATTCCATATCAGGACATGAGAACTATGGGATATTGTTCAAAAATAGGTGGAGAAAAATGGGCAAAACATTCCAGGAGCGTGCCCCCCTTCTCCCCCTCGTGCCGTGGAAATTTGACCATTTTGAGTCAAGTGGGCGCATGAACTGACCCATCTTCTTGATGCTATCATTTAAACGCAATTGGTCGCACGCACCCAAACCAAACGGGATATTATTGGTGTTGTTTCAAGCTATTGAAATCCGTTTCGATTATGTAACTATCGCAAATGTTATTTTTTTTATAAGCTCAGTACGGGAGATCTCAACTTTTCGTGAAAACACGGTTACGCGACTTCGACGTTTGTTTATGAACGCCACGTTGAAGGCACGCGTCTGAAACCAATCTATTCTCAATATATAGGGTGCCTAAAATGTCACTGAATTTTGGCAGAATTTTTCGAGCAATGTTATTTTTGCAGCAGGCTGAAGAAATCAAAAAACGGCGCGAGTACGCTAAGAGATACCCAAAGAATGAGGGTTACGAGCCGTGCTGTGGATAAACAGATTCTTTTGACAGAACAGCGAATAGAGTACACATTCCGAGAACCTCGAAGCTATTCAAATCAACTCCGACACTTTGATAATCTTTTGAAGGTTCAGAGATAGCGTGCAGTACGCCTAATGTCAAAAGTTCTGTAGAACCTCTCATATGAGGCATAGCATATTGATAAATTTTGAGTATTGCTCTCCAAAATTTCAGAATACAGTGACGTCCCCTGATGGGATCTCCTCATGCTTTGAGGGCATTTTAGTATGAGTAGTACGGTAGAAACTTCAAAGTAATGCGAGCCACCTTGTGCAAACCCATACAATGCTTGAGAAAAATCATACAACTAGATGTTGTTGACATATTTTTTGGCGCTGCTTCTGGCTCAATGATGGGCCTTTCGATTCATGGTTACCCAGAAGAATTATCATTCAGAAATGGGTTTAAATGTCAGTTCCGTGCCTTGTGGGTTTTCATTTTTTCGATTTTAGTGAATGTTTACATACGCGAGTGGTGCTTCACGCTACGATCGTTTACGATCGAGCTCGTTTGGAATTCAGGCGGACAGACTCATCAAAAAATGTTATTGAGCATCAGATCCCTAAGTTACAAGTACCGAAATCCCATTCTTTATGTGCGTACTGAGCTCGGCGCGCACATATTTTGTGGCGCAATTTTGTCTAAAATTTCACTCGCGAAAATCTACTTTTGCTAAATTCTTATGACGTTCCCTGCCTTACGAGTGCGACCCACTACAAAGGTCTTGGCCTGCATTTTGCCAAGTATCTGATGGCTGAATCAAAACCCCAAGAATGTAACTTGATGAACCATTCATCAAAATCAATTTTAGTGGCAAATGTCAAGTTCCGCGCCCTCTCTAAAATGCATCGTTTCATTCTCATGGCACCAACAGGTGGGAAATAGTATATTATGGTACAAGGGCGCAAACGATGGATTTCGCACTTCGAATGACTTTTCTAGGCCCGAGCCTCAGGCAAGGTTCTAAATAGTCACGAGAAAGCGAAAGCCGTTGCGCCCTTATATCATAATATGTTTTTTGATCGTCTGTGCGCAAATGAGTCATTTGCACATTGCTTTTCGCTTTTCATTTGCTCACAGAAGATCAAAAAACATAGTATGATACTCGGGCGCAATGGATTTTGCTTTCTCGTGACCATTTAGACCCTCGCCTGCGGCTCGGGCCTGAAAGACTTACTCGAAGTGCGAAAACCATCGTTTGCGCCCTTATATCATAATATACTATTTTGATCTTCTGTGAGCAAATGAAAAGCGACAAGCAGTGTGCAAATGACTCATTTGCGCACAGACGATCAAAAATGTACATAGGTGTGCGAGTGAATTCATCCTCTATATGTTCCAAAAAGTCAAAATATGCAAGCTTTGGAAGCGAAATTCGATGTTGGCCCATTGGTGCTCAAATATCGAAATTTTGTTCTTTGAAACTCTCTAGTTTGATTGTAGAAGTGTTGTTCATCGAAATAGATGGTCCGGGCGCTAGTGAACTTCTGATGTGTCACATTTGATAAAACCTAGACGAGTGCTTAAATTAATCGTTCTACCCCTAGATAACCACCCCAAGAAGCCAAAAATAACAGTCAGCTGACTCCCGAATGGGACAAATGCCGTCAGCTGAATTTTCGAAAATTGACATTGCTTAGGTTGAGATGACATATCCGATAAAATCTGCAAATCGGAGAGAAGGTAGATCTTAAGCTTACTAACAAGAAAATAACCGTCAGCTGGCTCTTAAGGCGATGCGGTCACCGCGCACGCTGAAAGTTATTCGCACTTTTATCAAATTTGCTTGCGATTTGGGTAAAACGACGAGAAGACCCGCGTTTATTATCGTCTAACTCGAGTTCGTCTTCTCATCGTTTCGCCCAAATCGCAAGAGAATCGGATAAGAGTGGGAATTACAAAGTGCCTATATTATAGCTTAGGAGGTGCCCACGCCCAAGTTTTTCGCACTTTTCTCCAGTTCTGTTGCGATTTTAGCCAAACGAAGAGAAGACGAACTCGAGTTAGACGATAATAAACGGGGGTCTTCTCGCCGTTTCACCCAAATCGCAGCAAATTTGATAAAAGTGCGAATAACTTTCAGCGTGCACGATGCACGCTGACCGCATCGCCTTAAGTGGGACAATTCCGAAGCTGACGGTGATCTATAATCTTGGGCAGATGGGAATAATTTTTTTTCACGGATGAGGTGACATAAATGATAAGAGCTGAAACTTTCACAGACGATAGTTAACTATCCCAGAAAGCCAAAAATGACCGTCAGCTGACCCCCGAATGGGACAAACACCGTCAGCTGAATTTTCGAAAATTGATATTTATTAAGTTAAAGTGACATATTTGATAAAATCTGCAAATTAGTGGAAAGGTAGATCTTGGCTTCAAAAGTGCTTTCTACCTATTTCAAAAGCGACGGTGGCGCCCCTAGCGATCAAATTGGTTTATTGTAAATATAAAATCAACCAAACAACAGAGAACGGAGTGCGAGGTTGACCCACATGCGGATAATTCTCCTGCAACTTTTAAAAAAAGTTTCACCGAAATCAGTGCGGAATTGAGCCTATAAAGTTGCGAAAAATTCTTTAAATTTTGTTTAATTTTTCCCGGGACTTTATGGGCTATTCTGCACCGATCTCGATGGAAAATTTTTTCAAATCTGCAAAAATATTATCCGCACGTGGATCAACCTCGCACTCCGACGCTCCGTTGTTTGTTTGATTTTATGTTTACAATGAACCAATTTGACCGCTAGGGGTGCCACCGTCGCTTCTGAAATAGGCAGAGAGCACTCTTAATAACTAGAAAATGGCCGTCAGCTGGCTCTAGAGTGGAATAGTTTCGAAGTTGACGGAAGTCTATTATACATACGTTTGGGCACTTTCTGAAAAAGGATGGGCAAGGGCCTCGGGGAAGATATGAAGAAATTCATAAAGGTGCTGACAATAATGAAAAGGCAAAAGAACCCACCAAGAAGAGAACCTAAAAATCATGGACCTTTACCAGTTCGCTTTTTGTGTCAATGTTTCAGGAACCAGATACAAATTTATACTATACAAAATTAACCAAAGCACATGTACATGAGTATCTTCTGAATGTCTCTACCTAAAAAAGGGCTCACAATTTTCTGCAGTTTTCAGATATTATGTATGCTTATTTATTGATTTCAAGTTATAAGGTAAGGAACAGTCGGTAGGTTAAGTGCTAAGTAATTCTTCTTTCTCATTCTTCTCTTTTCATCAACACCATTCATTTCCTTTTCTACATCCATCTCCCATTCCATTAATAACATTCTCATTATCTCATTACTCTTTCCATCATCTCATTTCTCTATCTCAATTTCATTCGAATCCTTCACTTATTACATCTTTGACTAATTTTTCATCATCAACATCGACATCAACACCAACTCATTCACTTTCAACTCATTTCCATCGCCTCTCTCAAATCATCTCATTCTCCATTTTCTACATCAACACCATTAGCTATTAACACCATTCATCTCCTTTTCTACATTCATATTCCATCCAATATTTCCATCATTCACACAATCTCGTCACATTATTCATACACGCCAATGATCGCCTGCTTGGAGGTGAATTCTTGCACGCAGGTAAGCCGCCTTCGGGTGCAGAGGTTGCACATGAATTCACTTTCAAGTAGGAGGGCGAGGCGATCATCCCTTCCATTACATCACACTCGTCCAACCATCTCATACATCACAGACTATTTCATCATTCATTGCATGTTTCATCTCTTTTCTATTTATTATCACCATCTCACTTTCTTTCCTACTTTTCCTTCGTCGCTTTCCCTTCTCTTCTTTTATTCTATCTAACATTCATTCAATCTGATCATATTTCATACCAGTTCTTACTTCACCGTCATCTTACCTCCTTTTCTACATCATTCTCACCATAACTCGTCACAACATTCATACATGCCAATGATCGCCTACTTGGAGGTGAATTTTCGCACGCATCACCAAGTAGGAGGGTGAGTCGGTCTTTCTCATTCTTCTCTTTTCATCAACACCATTCATCTCCTTTTCTACATCCATCTCCCATTCCATTAATAACATTCTCATTATCTCATTACTCTTTCCATCATCTCATTTCTCTATCTCAATTTCATTCGAATCCTTCACTTATTACATCTTTGACTAATTTTTCATCATCAACATCGACATCAACACCAACTCATTCACTTTCAACTCATTTCCATCGCCTCTCTCAAATCATCTCATTCTCCATTTTCTACATCAACACCATTAGCTATTAACACCATTCATCTCCTTTCCTACATTCATATTCCATCCAATATTTCCATCATTCACATAATCTCGTCACATTATTCATACACGCCAATGATCGCCTGCTTGGAGGTGAATGCTTGCACGCAGGTAAGCCGCCTTCGGGTGTAGAGGTTGCGTCCGAGTTCACCACCCAGTAGGAAGGTGAGGCGGTCATTCTCATTTATCTTATCATTCTCTCCACGACCAACTTTTTCACCTTCATTTCATTCCCTTTTCCTTCCTCATTTCTCTTCATTTTCATCCTCCATTTTCCACATCAACACCATTCATCTCCTTTTCTAGATTCTTCTATCATCTAATTTCTCCACACATCATTCACACGCGCCATAGATCGCCTACACTAAGTAGGAGGGTGAGGCGGCCGTTCTCATTCATCTCATTACATCAACACCATTCATTTCCTCTTTCACATTCATTTTTCATCCCACTCATAACATTCTCATTACTCTTCACTCATTCCCTGCTTATTCTATCTCATTTCCATTCGAATCCCCCATTTATTGCATCTTTCAACTAATTTTCTATCATCAACATTAACCCCAACTCATTTTGTTCTACATCAATACCATTCGACTACTTCTCTACATTCACCTAATCTCATTTCCTTTCCCACCGTTCCTTCATGATCCATCATCTTTTCCACTGCTCAATCCATTCCCTCATTCATTTTATTCGAGACATTCCATCAATCTTATTGATCCATCACATTCCATCGATAGGCAGAGACAGAGGAACTCGAACTCCCATCGTTGAGTCAATCCATATTCCCGCACTTGCGACATCATAATACATATGTATGGTGAGCCAGTGTGGAAATCGGTGCGAATTCAACGGTGACTCGGGGAAAGGGTTCAACAGACAGACTTTAGACAGTTTCACATCATAAATAAAATTGATTCAGACAGAAACAGAGGGACCCACAATACGCTTAGAAACATTGCAGTAGCCCATGTTCCTGTACCTGACACCACACGAAAGTGTGGTGAGCGGGAGCTCTAAAGAACTTGGTGCGAAAACAATGATAACACAAGGCAAGGGTGCAACGAACAGACTTCCGACAAATTGGAAATCAATTCATTCTCATTAATCATCTTTAATCATTAACCATAATAAGCGGGGGGGGGGGGCAAAAAGTAATCGGGTCAAAAAGCCGTAGCGAGTGAAAACAACAGGTAAGAAATACTGAGGGAATACGAATCAAAATCGGGTGAAAGGGGGATCAAAACCGGACACGGGTAAAAGACCTGCATCGTAAAGTAAACAGGTGCGAAATCAAAAACTGTATACCAAGGTAAGTCAAAAAAATCTCAGAGGAAAACGCGAATAGTGACCGCGCTACGCGCAATTTTTTGTCAGGTAAGGTTAGGATAGCGACATCTAGGGATATTTCACCCTAGGGGTAAAATTGGGTGAAAACACGTCTAGGGGCATTTTCCACCACGACAGGTCAGGTTAGGTTAGGTAAAAACAGGCCTAGTGACATTTTTACAAGGTTAGGTTAGTATCTAGGAGAAAATCTAGTGACTCCAGACACCACAACAGTCGTCCCGCGACTCAATATAAAGAAATCAATTTTCGAAAATTCAGCTCACAATATTTGTCCCATTCGGGGGTCAGCTGAAGGTCATTTTTGGCTTCTTAGGATGGTTATGTATCATCCGTAACAGTTTCAGCTTTTATCATTCATGTTACCTCATCCTTGAAAAATAATTGAGTCCAAAAATCCAAAAAAAATATTGTCCCATCGGATGGTCAGCTGACGGTCACTTTCGTGATCAATACAAATAGTAGAACGATTTTAGCACTTGTCTAGGTTTTATCAAATGTGGCACACAAAAGTTCACTAGCTCCCGGACTAAGATGTTATGAGTTGATAAACAAGACTATTCATCATCAAAACAGATGTCAACATAAGAGACAAGAACAGCAGTGTACGCGTAATAACGAGAAAATGTGCCTCGTCGATTACACCTCGAATCTGTACAACACGATCATCTAACTCCAATATGACTGGAAATATATCACGTAACAAACGAATTACGAAAAATTCGATCAGATAGTAGTCCTTTTCAGCAAACTTTTCATGACTTCGTTCGCGTATCAATGGCGCGTTCTACGAATGCACAAAATTTTTATCCATCAGTCACGTTTCTTCCATTTTACTTCAAAACAATTGTGCTCCAGGTAGAAGAATCGCACAACAATGTGGTTTATCCCAAAATTTCGACAATCACATGCACTACATACAGAATTGGTGGAAATTGCGATGTGCCGTGGCGTGAGCTTATTGGTGTGATCATCCTCGAGTTGAACAACATTTGATTGATTTCTTATCTCGAATTTTCGAGTCGTACGGTTTTCGCAGAAATACTTCCTTACCATCGCGCTTCTGGGCTAATATTCTTTGATATATGGGCATTTCTCTGGAACTTTTACATCTGCTGTAATACAGCTATGGATGATGATATAAGAGAACAACCGAATCTATTGGTCCCGATCGAAGTGAAAATATCATTATCTGAGTCTTGAAATAATAATAAGATATCTTTGGCTTCTGTAAAATTACAAGCAGGTTAATTCATTCTAACTCACTCGAAGAGAGAAAAAGTGGGGAAAATCCCGTGGAAATACTTGGGAGTCTCGTACAGTCTTACCAATACTCTGGTGATGCCGCGCGACCTTCCGGGTTGATTCCAGTTCTATTTGGTGGATAAAATATTGAAGAAATATAACCCAGGAGCGCGATAGTGTGCTACCAATTCAGCCAAAATTTCACGACTTCGAAAATCGGAAATAAAAAATCAATCATGTCTCGTCAACTCAAAGATGATCACGCCAAGTTCATGCCGTGACTCTGAACTTAGTTTTCGAATGACGTTCCTCAAGTAGATGCAATTCAGACAATTTTACGACAAAGCTCGTGTTAGTGCGATTTTTCTGTTTTGAACACGACCGTTCTCACGTAAAATGGAAAAAACGTGACTCACGAAAGAAGTTCAGTTTTTCTCACCCCATATTGGCGGATTGAGCTATATATGGGTAAAACCAATTGTGATCGCATACTTGTACCGTATGAAGCTACAAAAAGCTCAGGGAATTCGTTTAAATTATCAATCTTGCCAAATGTATGCTCAAGAAATTCTGGAGAATCGATGAAAAACGACTCAAAGCTCGACTTGTTAACGTGATTTTCGCGATGCTACTAACGCTATATGAGTTCCAATAGTGGATTTGTAACTCTCAATTCGCTCCGTGATTCAGCGCAGCGCTGCCTAGCGGCGTCTTCCAAACTTCCCAAAAGCGTCTGCACGCAAGAGTATTGGGGGACCATAGCATATGCAGCATTAGGCGTAGACGTGGTTTTCGTCTGTTTGTGAGAAAACCGTGGCTCAAACCTACCAAGAGTAAGCGAGAAAGTTGTTGGGTATTTGATTACGAAGAATTCAAGCTATTGTAGACATCGATCAGAGGAAAATTGAATGACTTGCAGAAATTGGAAGTATTGGAGTGAGCCGGTGGCTCGAGCGGGGGCCACGACTCCCATGCAAAAAGCATAGGCCAAATCTTCAAATCGCTTCAACCTACTCAATTTTGCTCCGATTTAGGATCACGACCTCTCAAACTCTTCGTTTTTAGAAACCCTACAACTTCCTCGCATACTGTTGCCATTTCTGAGCTATGGTTTCTGAGTTAAACCTATGAGAAGACCCACGCTGCATGCTGCACTGTATAACGCATCCCCCAACACTGCACGCAGAAAATTGAGCGGAGGTGGAGATGGCGCAGCGGCGGCTTATGTGTTCTCGGCGGCGCGAGTGTTCGGCCGCCGCGCTCGCGGGGTTTGATATGCCGCGGCGACGTAAACAAACCGTTCGCTCGAAATATCAAAACACATGAGACGTGTGTTACAGATAAGAGTTTGAATTGCAAACTGTTGAATAGAGTTGTGGCGTAGTGGCTACGGGTTCTGCTTTTTGACTAGAGGGCCTTGGTTCAAATCCCAGGCTTGCCCAAATTTTTTAGGCTAGGATTTTTTTTAATTTTCTTCACTTCACAGAATCATCATAACTTGATAACAAAAAACTCATTTGGTGAATATTTTCCTCTGCGTGCGTTCTATGTTGTTCTGATTCAAACCTATTGAACTCATATGATCAATCTCGGTTAAACATCTTTGAACAGTGTACAACGTTCACTGTACAATAAACTACTTGAAATCAATTCAATGCTGAATATATCAGATCATTTTAAGACCTGATCAATCTCAAGAAGTTTCTAGTCAAATTGATTTCCAAAAAACACATAACGATATCAGAAAATTTGAATCAACAATGAATTTCCAGAAATTGTTATCTCTAAAAAAGAGAAATATCATTGAGAAAAATTCAATGATATTTCAGTTCGACGTTCGTCATAACAGATCACTCTTTAAATCAATTTGATAATGATCATATTAGATCAGTGATGACCTGATCATTCTTCATAAGTTCCAATAAGTAAATTGAATTTCAAAGAGAAGACGTAACGATTTCTAAAAATTTACGACTAATTCGGTTGATAACTACAAATTTTTGGGTACTCTTGCGTGTTTTCTTAGGAATGAATCTTAATAGAATGGTATGAGAATTATGCCCATACACTGGGCGTAAAAGTGTACTTTGCGCACAGTTTGTCAACTTCTACTCACGGTTCATGGAAAAATATTAGATTTCGCACCGAGATTATGAGGTTGTAGCTAGCTTCTGAGCGATTGGTTTTCGGATCGAGGTGCTAATGCTATTTTATGCAATTTTGTAAGCACTCAAACATCGGAAAATTGCATAAAATATAGTTCGACACAAGGGCGTAAAACCTATTCTTCGTATGCATGTGTTGATTCCGACCCTCACCTGCGGCTCAGGGCGGGAATCCATCACTCGGATGCAAAGAGAAGTTCTTAATCCTCGCAACGAAATATACTATCAGGTATTTACTGATCTGATATATTCAGCATTGAATTGATTTTAAGTAGTTTATTGTACAGTGAACGTTGTACACTGTGTTCAAAAATGTTTAACCGAGATTGAACATATGAATTAAATAGGTTTAGATCAGATTAACATAGAACGCACGCAGAGGAAAATATTTACCAAATAAAATTTTTTATATCAAGATATGATGATTCTGTGAAGTAAGGAGAATTAAAAGAAAATCCTAGCCAAAAAAATTTTGGCAAGCCTGGGACTTGAACCAAGGCTCCCTAGTCAAAAAACAGAACCCGTAGCCACTACGCCACGACTCTATTCAACAGTTTGCAATTTAAACTCTTATCTGTAACATTACGTCTCATGTGTTTTGATATTCCGAGCGAAAGGTTTGTTTACGTCGCCGAGGCGTTTCAAACCCCGCGAGCGTGGTGGCCAGACACTCGCGCCACCGAGAACAGATAAGCCGCCGCTGCGCCATTTCTACCTCCGCTCACTTTTCTGCGTGTGCTTACAGCGTAGTGCATGCGGTGGCCACCTACAGCGCACAATCGCCCGTTTTGAATCTCAAAAGCGCGCGGCTCGGAGCAAATACTACGCAAACGCGTGAGCAGAAGATCCCAGGTGTGCGTTGAGCGGTTTTCATTTCTCATTTTTCAACGATTTTCAACAAAGTGCAAAAGTTCCAGAGAAACGCTCATATGCATCATCTACGAAATACAGCCAGAATCAACGCGGAAAGTTGCGTGGTACTCCCAGAATATTCGTATAACTCAACAAAAGTACTGAGCTTGAAGCCTCAGTAAACTGTAGTACCGAGTATTTTTACATGATTGTTCATTAGTTCTGCCCTCTTTGAATGAACGTGAACGAATAAACTTTTATTCAATAATCTGAGAGTCACAGATAGTTATTCTTCAGCTCAATTGTATACAAAGCCTGCGCCCTGGTAAAAATAGTTGACTCTAAATTCGACTCGAGTATTAGAGTCAATTTTTGGAGAATTAATGAACCCGGTCAGCCTCATAACTAACTTTTCTCGGTATTTCTGAGCCAGTATATGGACAGAAAATGAATGAAACAACGAAAAAAAAGTACCAATCATGTTCCGGACCTCACATTTGTGCCGACACCGGGGACCAACCCACGAACTTATATATAGGTTTGGGCACTCCATATAGCAGAACCGTTGCGTTTTTGAGTCGCGGCTCGGCAATATGTCCGACTCAGCCAGGAAGCCAGAAAGCGCTCTGATTGGTCGGCCGTGATGGTAAACACAGCAGTCGACGCCGACAGTTATGCGATTGATACAAAAGTCGCGTAGATAAATTTACAGATGCAAACAAATAAGCAGCAATGAACATAGTACTCACATCGATGCAATTCTCTATCGAGTCCAGAGATGTAGTGCAATGGATCTCGATCGGGAGGTAGAATTTGTATGCCCAGGATGTCAAACTCGCGCGCGCGCGCTTTGGTTGACTCTCGCCACGTGAGTAACTACCAGAAAATTGAAATCTAAATACAATACTCGGCATCATAGGATTCTCATGATCAAAAATCGATTTACGCGACATATCGACCAATATTTATTGCATAATTGTTGCGGTCGACTGCTGGCGTGCTGTGTCTACAACTAAAGCCATGTCATCACGGCCGACCAATCAGAGCGCTTCCTGGCTTCCTGGCTGAGGCGGCCATATTGCCGAGCCGTGATTCAAAAACGCGACGGTTCTGCTATATGGAGTGCCCAGACCTGTATATAAGATCGTGGACCAACCCATGATCTTTCGATTTGAAGTCCAACGCTCTACGTCCGTAGCCAGCGAGACCAGATGGCAGTGACAGGTTGAAAGGCTCACTTGAAGTGTGAGTCAACGTATGAAGAATATAGCGTTATTCCGAATGGGTCATTCACCGTGAAACATTCTAACAGTAACACATGGATTATCCTGAATGAGCGAATGAGCAGGAGAAAGCTATGCGTGACCCACACTCCAAGTAACTGGCATCTCGTCTCGCTAGCCACGGGCGTAGAGCGTTGGACTAAAGATCGAAAGATCGGAGGTTCGTGCCTCGATGTCGGCACAAATGTAAAGTCCGTAACACGATTGGTATGTTTTGTTTTTCTCATTTATATTCCGCCCATATGGACGACTCTCAGAATTCGGGCCACTTTCGTTGAAAAATTTGGGAATTTTCAACGTGGCAGGACATACCCGGCAAACTTCTTTTGGGTAAGTAGAACTCAAACAATGATAAAATAGTCGCGTAACGCATTTTGTAGCTCCGCTGCGCACTTGCGGTCGAATAACGAATAATCCAATGCATTTACATGGGGGCCTCGTGTTACAATCATTCTCATGAGAATACTTTCTCGCAGAAATGAGGAAATCTTGGTATCAGAAAAGTGAGGAAAAGACATGATCAACATTATACGATGCTTCCCAATGGCCTTTGTTACAAATTAAAGATACTCTACACTCAAAAAAATGCACGTTTCCGTCTATTCTCAACTTGTATAAGCCTCGCATTCCTCCTGGGGTAGATCTACGATGGGGGCAGTTCGTATATACGTTTCTGTTCTCCTAGAGATTAAATTACACGTGGTCCTAGGTGCGACGGGGTCCACATTTCCATGTCCCATACGAAAAAGACATCTTCAAGGCTGAATTACGCAGAAGCGATTTTTCTTTCCATCGTGACAACAGCCACCACGTTTTAATGACATCAATGGGATTTAGCTAGATTTATAGGTTTCTTTATGTAGAATCAGATCCCGTCCGCAGAATTTCATTATTTTTATCGCCCCGATGACAGGATCGTAAGCAAGAGCGATTCTTCAAAATGTCAAAAATTTTGTGACACACCAACAACCTCCATCAGATCTTGCATCTCGGCGAGGACAGCCGTGAGGCGAAGATAATTCAATTCTTCAAAGTGTAATCAATCACGCATCCAATTTCCAGGATGGTTGATCAATCGCCCTTGGACCTACAAGCTAAGGCGTGCACCTGAAAATCGCTGTGACAGCCGAAAAATCGAGTTTTCTCGCACAGAGTATCTTAAATCGTCGGTCCAAAGCAAAATATGGACCTCAGAAGCAATTGAAAATGTTGAGGACGAGTGGATTTTCGAAAATTTCTAGTGGAAGACCTCACTTGTCGAAAACCATGTCTCCTAAGACGTAAAATAGTTCGTAATCACAAAGTCGCCCGAATCCTGAGATTCGCCCATATGCAACATTTGATAAAGATCAGTCACACAATTAAGAGACATGGAGGGTCGCCTCCCCCCACGAAATCCCTAAAGCAAGCTTGCCAACATAGAATCGAAATCAGGGTTGCCAACCTCACATTACAAATGTCTCCAGGCGAATGCAAGAGTCCCTAGATTTGTTTTGATTGTGCGCATGTAAGGTAAGTGTACCCAACTTGCCCCCATATGCCGATATCGGGGATGGGAACTCCTTGGCCTCCCGGCAATTTTTCTTCACGTTTGTTATGTTGAAATATGAGAAAGTAAGTAGTTTGCGACGACCCCGAATCATTCCTACGTTCTCCAGAAAATCTCAAGTGATTTCTCTATCTTTTGTGATTGCTTAGCTAAGAAAGCACCGAGGGAATCGCTTTCAGTAAAATCGGTGCCAAATTCTTTGAGTTTAACCAATCTTCACGTATCTTAGCGCATCCGATTCCTTGTTTCAAGGCCTTCAAAATCCATTTTTCAAAGTTGCAAAATTTGAATATGGAGCTGTTTTATGTGCAAAACACGGAGACGATTTGTAAAGAAGGATGCCAACATGGGAGTGTACCTAACATGCCCCCATATGTTTATCTCGAAAGGGCGTGCAGTACGACTTTTTCCACCACTCAGAACGTGTTTATTACGTCAAAATAGGTCAGAAATAGTGTTTCAAACCAACGAAAAGCTCCAAATGTGCGTGTACGGCGATAAAAACACTTTATCGCCGATTTCCATAATTTATTCCAGAAGAATTGGGACAGTTTGGCTCCAATTGATCCAATTTGGACGTAGTTTAGTGCATTTTTAAGGTCTTTCAACAAGCTTCAAAATGAGTTAAAGTACGCTGGAAATCGTTGAAGTAAACCGAAGTTATTAAGAAAAAGGCTTAATGGGGTCAAGTTGGGTACACACTTTTGTAAACTCTCAAAAATCACCTTTTGGGAGAATTAAAACAGTTTGGCTTCAGTTGGTTCAAATTGAATGTACCTTAACTTATTTCGAAGGTCTTAAGACAAGCTTTAAAATGAGCTAAGGTACGTTGGAAAATATGCAGAAGGGCCAAAGTTATTAAGAAAATGGCTTAATGAGGGCAAGTTGGGTACACTTACCTTATATCTATTGATGGGTTGGTGGATGTGTCGGTGGGGTCGGTGTGTGTATGTGTGTACGCGCGCGCGTGTGTGTGTGAGTGAGAGTTCGTGGCATCCTCTTTTGTGAGGCAGTCCAATACACGTACACTTACTAGACGAATATAATGAATATATTCACATTTTACGGCGTACTGTCACCGGCTCGAGGATATGGATTTGTGTTCGCGTATGTGTGTGTGTGTGTGTGTGTGTGTCTATTTTTGTGTCTTGTGTATGTGAGTGTGTGTAGAATCCTCTTCTATGAGGCAGCCCGGCACACGAAATACTTTATGTATCCTCCTTACTGCATCAATATATACCGTATATATTGACGTCGTTACTGCGTGTGGAAACCAGCACGAGGATATAGATTCGAGTTTGTATTTGTGTGCGTGTGTGTGTGTGTGTGTGTGCGCGCGCGTTTGAGCATGTGAGTTGCTATCTATTTATATCAAAAAAGCTCATGAACTGACGATTTATCGAATTTCCTATTCAATTTCTGAATTTCTCGCGAAGATTCAGCGAATATCCCAATTATCGAACTATAATTTAAATTATCTGAGAAGGGAAAAATTGAAATTCTATTTATCTAACCATTTCTCGAGAACTTCCAATGCTATATCATCACTGTGACGTAGTTGAATAAATTGAGCCTTTCATTTCAAATATATTCGTATGATTTTCATTCGATTGTCATTTCCAATATGAGTTTTTAGTGTTGATTGTGTTTGGTCAGGGTTTGTGTATTCTCCGAGTACTGAATGAAGCTCACCATCACAAGAGTCGAGGGAGACACGTTCAGATGAATCCGATACGCTATTTGGTTGTCCAATATCGGGCCAAAAAATCGCTGTTCAGAACAGAGGAAATCCAACGACATGATCTGTGTGAGCTGTGTCGGTGTAGTGTTTCTATGTTTGTTGAGATACGCCCAGCCTACATCTACAGTAGCTCGGCAACATACATCCGCAATCTGTCGCAGAAAGTCTCAATCTCTATGTAAGCCTAGGCATCATGCTTTGATGTTGCAACTCGTAGTTGTATTCGATTGTACTCAGAGGTACTATTCTTCTGATGGGTTTATGATCTTTTGCTGTTATGGTGTTTGAAAATAGATTGAACGATCTGATCTGGAATTATGAGTGGAAAAAAACCCATTGAATTAGAATCTACTATGTTCAGTATCACATGATCAATTTTGATCCTGATAACAATGTTGATTGATGAATTGACCAATGATATAGTTCGTAGAACATGGACGATAATGAGTTTACTAATACCGTAAACAACCGTGAAATTTTATTGATGATCAGCTTGGAAGTTCTCGATATTTCATCCTGTTCTAATCGCATGAGAAGGGTGTGGGAGGCGAGATCCTGGGAGGGGGTTTCAAGACGCTCTATGAAAACCCCCGACATGTATTTGGTAATTGTTCTTTTATCTACTTCATCATTTTCCGAGAATTTTCAATTCTATACCATTACGCCAATGTAGTTGAATGAATTCATCCTACTATTCCAGATATATTTGTATAATCTTGTCTCAATTGACATCCTTATCATGAGTTTATGGAGTTGAATTTGTTCGTATTAGATGTGTTTGCAATTCCAATTGAATTAACGGCTGTTTCCACGAGTCACTGTCGTTTATTTATGACAACGTTTCGACAGTTAGTCCACTGTCCTCAGATGTGTTTGCTTCTTGAGTACTGAATGTAGTTCACTATCACAAGAATTGAGGGAGACATGTTCAGATGAATCTGATACGCTGTTTGGTTGTCTAATACCGGGCCAAAAAGTCACTGTTCAGAACAGAGGAAATCCAACGATATGATCTGTGTAAACTGTGTCAGTGTAGTGTTTCTATGTTTGTTGAGTTACGTCTAGCCTACATCTACAATAGCTCGGCAACATACGATGATGTTGCAACTCGTAGTTGTATTCGGTTGTACTCAGAGGTGTCCAATGTTTAGTGAATTTGAGATGGCGTGTTGAACTGATTCTTTGGGATATTTTGATTGATTTCGGAGTGAATAATTTCAACAAATATGATATTCTTGTATATGATTCGATGAGAACTGTCAAAAGATATGAAATTCCGTTAACTGTTCTGGCACTGTAATTAATGGTAAAATTGAAAATTCTCAAAACTTTCTGAGCTTAATCGGATGTAGACGAGTTTACGGGGGATAAGTATTGAACATTGACGCACCATACATTTGAAATTTGAATCAAATTCACTTAATTCCCTCCAGTTTTTTTAACAAAAAAGATCCAGTGATCGGGGAGTCGATTAGGATCTATTTCATGACAGCCGTATGGCTTTTATTTAATCCAGTTTATTGGAATCAGTTCAACGATTCGGATCTGTCTTTGGATTACACTATTCTGCGAATTTTAGCTTTCTTCCTGTAAATGCAGTATAAAGTATCATTTCTGACGCAGATTTTGTTCCTAAATCCGAATCCGTGATCAGAATTTTTCTATCACGTCACATTTTCGAGTAAATTGATATCAAAGTTGCAGAAAACACTGATTTGGCCATATCTGTTAGCCTACTGGGCACAAGTGGCATTCATTCTATTAATTCGAATAGGTCTACGTGATAGGCAATGAGAAGCTCTACAGAATGGAATAATTCCGATCAAAATCAGCCGACAACTCTTAAATGTACCGCGATTCAAAAATTGCGACAAATATGAAAGCATCGATCAGTATTGGCTCCGCCTGCGCCTCGCAAGTCTGTCCCAATATATCTATGTATTTAGTCTTTCTGTACCGCTCTACTCCGTGCGCGGTGGCTGCACTCATAGTCGCCGAGTCACGCCCCTAATTATTTCATGGTGGTAAGCTAAATTTGCTTTGACACCTGCGGACCCTGATTCTGGAAACACAAGACGAATATTTATGATCTGGGCCACTCATTTTGGAGCATTACATGGATTTCTCTAGGGCTCACTCTCTTCTGGAGATCGTATCCATTGTTTGAACAAGTAATAGGATAACGGAAATTTGAAAACTTGACCACAAATATGCACCATACAAGAGACCATAAATTGCACATGAATTGACACATTCATCTGTAATATTTGAACGTACAGCACACATTGTTGATCCATTAGAAGCAAGACACTATGTATGAAAATTTAATTTGCCTTGAAGGCATGGTGTCCGGATAGGGAAAGGATTTTATTGGGACCATTTTATTAAACTCGTTTGAACGAATAACTTGTTTTCTCGTCGTGATTCATAAGTGTTGGCTCTGAAAAGGGCCGGTCGTGATATTATAAGCTGAGAAAGAATCTCAGGAGCTCTCGGACATGGATTGAAAGCTACGCTTCACAGATTTTCTCTTGTGCACTGCACCCGGCTGGTCCCGTTTGAGTGACCAGCAGTAATCTGCCAGCATAGTAACACTACTGCGACCTTCGTACCTCGATCCTATCTCCTTGACATCCTGATGAAATCGCTCTCCTTGCTCCTCACTGTCTCTCCCGAGACTCCCTTCTGGAAAAAAGTCAAGGTGTCCGTGCAAATAATGAAGTTTGGTGCTCATCCGACAGCCCAACTGGTGAAATTTTGCGAGCATATCTTTGACCAGGAACGTGTGGTTCTTGTCCTTTTCATTGCCGTGAAACCCTTGGATGACTTTCTTGAAAGGAATCCACGCAACTCTTTCCTTCTTTATCATCGTTTCTCCAAATTTCAGATTAGCAACCAGTTTTCTAATCTGAGGGCCGACAAAAATACCCTCTTTCAGTTTGGCATCGCTGATGTATGGGAACTTTTGAGCTAGATACTGAAAGCACTTTCCTTCTTTGTCCAATGCCTTCACGAATTGCTTCATTAGCCCCAATTTGATGTGAAGAGGAGGCAAGAGCACATTTGATGGATCTACAAGTTGTTCGTGCACTATATCATGCTCTCGAACATGGAATTCCTCTTTCCTTCCATCGATGCTTTGTCCAATGAGGTGAGACAGCTCTGTTATCCCATTTACAGATGAAACAGGGGTGTTTGGTGTTACAAGGGGGCTGACCGAGGACAATGCTCAAAATTTTGAAATCCCCACAAACCTCCCACTTGTATTTTGTGTATTTTAAACATCGTAGAAGAGTTTTCATGTTCTCGTATGTTTCTTTCATTTGTGTAGAGTAAGCAACAGGGACTGAAGCAAAATCATTCCCATTGTGAAGTAGCACTGCTTTCAAACTATGACTGGAGGAATCTATGAAGACGCCATGCCTCGCTCTTGTAAATTTCTAACCCTAGAGTGGACATTAACCCCGGAATATTGTGGCAATATACCAAAGAATTTTCTTCCATAAAAAATGGAGAGGATTCCTTTTCACGATATCGATATTGGTAAAAAATTACACCTGGGGCCAGCATTCCCCCCTCCTGCAAACTCGAACCACACAATTCAGCCTTTTCTTCTGTCAAGCCAAGGTCTCTCACGAAATCATTCAATGATTCTTGATCAAAAAGTACAGGATTCAAACATCTTGCTGGATTGTCCTCTGCCTCGACAAAATCAATAGTGTCAGTTCCAGAATCGCAATCTTCACGTGACTCTTCTTGACGACTCCAAGGAGCTGGTGGCACAGGAAAATCAGGCCCGTGGGGTAACGGCCTCTTTGAGCTCGTGAAATCAGGATACTCAATCAGTTTCCGATTAGCGCGATTGTGTCCTTCAATTTTACAGTTACAAAAGTAACAGTCCGTGGGATGGTTCCGTGATCTTGATCAAATCATTGGAGTTCCAAATGACATACTCTTCTGAGTACCAGTACTCCACAGCCGAATGGTTGTATAAGAAGATGCACATACACAATCAGGCACGTAGTTTTTGTCCACATCACTCACATCTCTCTTGAAATATTGAAAGTAAAGTGAAATGAAGCTCTCAGACAATACTCGAGACTCGCCTTTGAAAATCACAGAACCACATACGTAGCAAAATTTATTGGGATTGTTTAAGCACTTTGAACGTGACATGTTGCTTTCGAATGAATTCACACGAGCAGAAAGCTATAAAGCAGAGCGAACAGGCAGTTTCAAATAGAAACATAAGTACTCTCTCTGAGTATTGACTCGGAACTGAGCTGCAAAACTGCAGTTAGCTCAGAGATGGATCGTGCCGTCTGTCATTGGTTGTCATCGATTGCTGAAGTCTGCGAAGAGTTTGCAAATCCAGAGGAGGGGGAGTTTCTCAGAGGCTCGTAAGGCTTAGGTGTTGATGTACAGGCTGCAAATCGTTGCCCGAGGTGGTTGCGTAGTAAAAAAGGACTTGCATATTTTTCGAGTGTAGGATGGTCAGAAAATCGTCAGTTTCATCACATCTCAAGATATAAAGACAGATTAAGAACTATTACATTTTGGCTCTAATGTCTAGACAGAGAATAATGGTGGTTGTGATTTTAATGCTGTTCCTAGACCATCCCTTCAAATATGCTTAAGATTAGGTAAACGACGTTTCGGACCTCTGATTAGGTCCTTCTTCAGGTTGAATATATCTTATACTAGAGGGAGAGAGTTGTAAGAATATGATAGAGAAGTTCTTACAATTCTCTCCCTCTAGGATAGGATATTTTTATCCTGAAGAGGGACCTAATCAGAGGTCCGAAATGTCGTTAACTAAATCAAATGAAGATGTGGCAGGCAACTTTCCTTGTAGAGCCAAAACTGAGCTCCATTGCCATCTTTCTTGAACTCTCTATCGTCACTAGACTTGGCTTCATTTCTCGCCCCAAATGAGCCAAGAGATGAGAAAAATCTTAGCTCAAATCTCTAAAATTACATTGAATGGTTGGATTAATTTGATTTCAAGGAGCTTGTTCTTATCGTTGAGAGACATTCGGCAGGAGGATCCCAAGGAAATGTGGGTTCAACAACTTTTGCATTTGACGCTTCCTTTGACTAGCTGCTCTATACAATCGGACTCGTAAGCAAGAGACTATGTATGGTCCTTCCGAAAACTAAACAATGTTGATTTAATGAATTGCGGAGTTTTGAGAGTCGACATATCGCGCTGTCTGCTCGAAATTACAGATGAATGTATGAATACATGTGCAATTTATAGTCTCTTGTTTGGTGCATATTTGTGGTAAAGTTTTCGAAAATTCGTTATCCCATTACTTGTTCAAACAATGTATACGATCTCCAGAAGAGAGGTAGCCCCAGAGTTATCCACGTATTGCGTCAAAATAAGTGGCCCAGATCATAAATGTTCGTCTTGTGTTCCCAGAATCAGGGTCCGCAGGTGTCAAACCAAATTTAGCTTGTCACCACGAAATAATTAGGGGCGTGACTCGGCGGCTATAAGTGCAGCCACCGCGGACAAAGCAGAGCGGCACAGGTAGGCTAAATATACAGATATACAGGGACAGTCTCGCGCGGCGCGGGCGGAGCCAATACTGATCGATGCTCTCATATTTGCCGCAATTCTTGAATCGCGGTCCTGTCAAGAGTTATCGGCCGATTTTTATCGGAATCATTTCATTCTGTAGAACTGCTTGTCGTCTATCACGTAGACCCATTAGAATCAATGGGATGAATACCACTTGTGCCCAGCAGGCTCCCAAATATGGCCAAATCCGCGTTTTTTGCAACTTTGATAACAATTTACTCAAGAATTTGACGTGATAGGGAAATTCTGATAACGGATTTGGATTCAGGGGGAAAATCTGCGTCGAATCTGATACCATAGAATCCATTTACAATTTGACGCAGGATAGTGTTATTGTTGAAAAAAAAGAAAAAATATTCCACTAACCTTCATTTTGATTTGTGTTATTGGGCCCTTCGATTCCTTCTGATGATTCAACACAATCTTCGTTGAATATTAATAAATTCAAATGAGTTAAGCAACGCTAGGGAAGGTAGTGCGATCGTTGGGAAGGGGAAGGAAAACTATTCAATTTTTATATTTGGGGAGTTCACAAAATTAATTCGAATAAGAACTAACGAATCAGTCATCAAAAACAGTGATAAATCAATCATCAATAAATTATCATCTAAGTACAGTATCAAGAGATAACGGGTATAAGTTCATATGAGTGACATGCAAAAGTCAATGTATATAAAAGTCTAAGAATTTGATTACATGTGATCTTCGATGTATAACTTATAACTCGGTCAGATCAGTATATTTCGGCAAATCCGTGCGCACGACCCCCGCGGATCTTTTCGCCAATTCTTTACATTAAAGGAGGCGCCAAAAATAGTACTTTCCCGGAGATTCAGCCCCCTCAAAAAAATTTTACGCCCGCTAGAAATTTTGAAGTTTGGAAAAAGGCCTTTTTTAGCGTTTTTTGAAAGATTTGCCGTATTGACCAGAAACATCGTAGCGAGGCATGTGAGGTCGCATTTTCTTCGTTTTAATGTCAACTTTCAGAAAAATAATATGCACGACTCTCAAGATCAAATGCGTTCAGTCTACACGACGATACGTAAAGTCACTTTTTCTCGATTTTTAGACCATTTTGGAATGGACGCTATTCTGACGCATCTCAATCTTTTTCCATTCAACTCAATTAGTTTTGTTTGTCTTGAGAAACCCTACAATTTGCGCTTTTCCACGTCCAAATCGGATGATTTTGGCCCGGGTTATGTCCATTAGAAGTTGGGTGAGTTATCGAAAAATGCCCAATTTGTCAAGCTTGCCAAATCTATCGCCCTCCACCAATCGACTTAAAACTTGACACAGATGTTCTTTCAAGTGTCTCAAACATGTGGAAGAAATTTCGCGCTGTGTTTCGGCCTACCGTTGGACCTGGAATTTCACAAACGCCCTCATTTTTGCGAATTCTCGTGTAATTTTTGAAGCGGTTGCCGCTCTCTTCCTGCGCATGCGCACATCTGTACTGCTTCGGGAGTATCCTCAATTGATAGCCCTTGCAATTTCCTTCAAAATGACCCCTTGACAAATTCTTTCTGATGGACTTGAACCAGAAGTCTAGCTATTTTAAGGCAGAGAGAGATCACCACTACCCAAATGGCAAGCCTCGGCCACTTCTTGTCACCCTTGAAACCTGTGAGTTGAGGTACTTTCGGCACTTCGAGTTTTCCCTGCCTCAGAATAGCTGGATCTCTGGTTCAGTTGCATCAAAGTGTATTTGTCAGGGAGTCATTTTGTAGGAAATTGCAAGGGCTATCAACTGAGAATACTCACGAAGCAGTACAGATGTGCGCATGCGCATGAAGAGAGCGGCAATCGCTTCAAAAATTACACGAAAATCCGCAAAATTGAGGGTGTTTGTAAAATTCATAGGTCCAACGGAAAGCTGAAACACAGCGTGAAGTTCTTTCCACATGTTTGGGACACTTGAAAGAATATCTGTGTCAAGTTTTAAGTCGATTGGTGAAGGGCGATAGATTTGGCAAGCTTGACAAATTGGGCATTTTTCGATAACTCACCCAACTTCTAATGGACATAACCCGGGCCAAAATCATCCGATTTGGACGTGGAAAAGCGCAAATTGTAGGGTTTCTCAAGACAAACAAAACTAATTGAGTTGAATGGAAAAAGATTGAGATGCGTCAGAATAGCGTCCATTCCAAAATGGTCTAAAAATCGAGAAAAAGTGACTTTACGTATCGTCGTGTAGACTGAACGCATTTGATCTTGAGAGTCGTGCATATTATTTTTCTAAAAGTTGACATTAAAACGAAGAAAATGCGACCTCACATGCCTCGCTACGATGTTTCTGGTCAATACGGCAAATCTTTCAAAAAACGCTAAAAAAGGCCTTTTTTCAAAGTTCAAAAAATTTTAGCGAGCGTAAAAAATTTTCTAGGGGGCTGAAACTCAGGGAAAGTACTATTTCTGGTGCCTACTCCCATTTAAAAAATTGGCGAAAAGATCCGCGGGGGTCGTGCGCACGGATTTGCCGAAATATACTGATGTGACTCAACTATATCATAATATGTATCTTCAGTCCCGAATTGAAAGGTTTTTCACTTGAAGATTGTTAGCTTGATTGATTTTCATCTAGAAAATTGAGATTGGTTTTATTGTGGAAGGTGAACCACATGTTATTCGCAAGTTTATGAGGTTGAGAGAATTGAATTTAAAAATTACTCTCCATCTGTTCAACATTAATGTGGACGAATTCGACAGTGGACTCATGAACGATTTACGGACGTTGTTGATGAATGGAATGATAGCTTTCTCCATCGATGTACATGGAGGAAATTCTGGATTCGATCGAGAAACTCTAATGAAGCGCGAATTGTAATCCTTGTGTCTATGCACCTAAACCGTAAAACTTTTGGAGTTTTACTCACCTTAACTGATGTTTAGTGTATTGAGTGGCGTTTGTTCTAGATGGATTCCATTCAAAAACGACACATGAAAAATAGTGATGTCTCGGATCGGTTTCTCGTGGTTTTGATTCGATTTTATAGTTCAAAATATGAAGTTTACGCCCACCGGGAAGTCCCACAAAAATTTTGGAGTCCCCCGTGGAGCTATTTCTGTTTCGCTTCTCGATTCCACCAGAGCATCAAAATCCTGATCTTTTTGTACTAAATTGAATATATCTCGAGTTTAGCTCAAGATAATGAAACGCGGTTTGCGCCATTCGAAAGAGCTTGAAGAAACTTATCAAAAGTGACCTAGGAGATTTTCATTCAGCTTTTTCAGGCCCTGATCAGGCAAAATCTGGAAAAATTAGGCTAACCTGATTATCTCGAAAAGCAATTTTTTTCAACTTTCCAAAAATATAAGTTCTCATGCAAAATTGCACGATCTTCACGATAAAACGAGTTCGAAGTTGCTTTTTTACTGTTTTATGCGGTTTTTGGTCGATTTTCCGATTTTTCGTTCTCCGACCAATCAGAATACAGAGATTTCTGCGCATGCGCGTCGTTGACCGAATTTCAAAGTAGTTTCAATCGAAACCTGAGGAAATTTCCTTCAAAATGACCACTTGCAGAAGTCAATTCCATGTTCTCAGTCAGTAACTACGGCAACTTGAATGAAAAAGAAGGATGACCAGAGCGAAATGACCTATCTATCGTGAACCAGAGCCTCGAGACTTTCTCTTGCATCCATGCTGTCGGTCATGTTAATAATCTTGATGTCTAAAGAATCGTGCATCTTCATTTCTAGTCGATCAAATGGAGTTTTGCAAGGGGTCATTTTGAAGAGAATTTCCTCAGCTTTCGATCGAAACTACTTTGAAATTCGGTCAACCACGCGCATGCGCAGAAATCTCTGTTTTCTGATTGATCGGAGAACGAAGAATCGGAAATTTGACCAAGAAACGCATAAAACAGCAAAAAACAACTTCGGACTAGTTTTATCGCAAAAATCCTGCAATTTCGCATGAAAAATTATATTCTTGGAGAATTAAAAGAAATTGCTTCTTGGAATAACCAGGTTAGCCTGATTTTTCCGGATTTTGTCTGATCAGGGCCTGAAAGAGCTGGACGAAAATCTTCAAGGTCACTATTGATAGGTTTTTCCAAGTTATTTTGGATGGCGCAAACCGCGTTTCATTACCTCGAGCCAAACTCGAGATATATTCAATTTAGTACGAAAAGATTAAGATTTTGATGCTCTGGTAGGATCAAGAAGCGAAACAAAAAAAGCTCCGCAGGCGACTCCGAAATTTTTTTGGGACCTCCCAGTGGGTGGAAACTCCATATTTTGAACTATAAAATCGAATCAAAACTACGAGAAACCGATTCGAGACATCTCTATTTTTCACGTGTCTTTTTTAAATGGAATCCATCTCCTGCTTTCCTTGTGGTGTAGATCTGGTTCGTTTCCTTAACTTCTTTTCTTCATCATATATGTATTGATCTCGATTCTAGTGGAGTGTGATCCTGCTTTATCTTTTCGAAGAATACTACTGCAACTTCTTGAGATACTGTAAATCAGAATTCAATTCCGTTGAATGAGGGGTCTTATTGCCCACTGACGAAAGCTTGGGGTTTTGGGACATATCTAAGATTTCGTTATTGAGTTGATGAGGGAGGAATATCTGTAGAGCAATTGAGTATTTCACTCAGTTACTTCGTATGAATGGTGAGGTTTTTTTCTAGATCCCCAATGCTTAAGGCGATGCATTCACCGTGTACCGCGACCATGGACCTTGAAAATACATCCTACATAGGAAATTCAGTGATGCGGAGTGTTAGATGAGTTGTCGAATACATGTTATTGTCCAACTTGTATTCCTGAATCCGTCGCTTAGCCCAAATCACAAGAAAATCAGAGAACTCAGCCGCGGGAACCTCCTAACCCATGGTATATGCATATGTTCATTCCCATCTTCCTCTGATTCTCTTGCAATTTGGGCTTAACGACGAGTGGACGAATCTAATTCAGACGATAAAAAATATTTGTGCATTCGTCGTTTAGCCCAAATCGCAACAGGATCGGAGAAAGATGGGAATGGTTTTCAGCTTGCGTGGTGACTGCATCGCCTTAAGTGATCGGTAATTTTCCAACGAAAGTAAAGGTAAGAGCGTCGGCGTAGAGAACCAGCTAGCTCTCTTTTTCTTCCTTCTTTGTTTGTTTCCATAGCAACGCCCGATCGATCCTTCTAGTTGAAATCTCGCGCGCCTCGCTCGTTGAATATTTCGAATTTACTTTTGAAGATGAGAAGAGCCCTATGCTCTCGCGTTGGACACGAAGAACCCTATGTTCTGCGCCCGGTAACTAACATATTTACACTTAGAGCCCTGTCCTCTCGCACTTGGGACGGAGAACCCTGCAGTGTTCTTCGCCTAAGATCTAATATCAATTGAGCCTTGTGCTCACTTATTTTATTACATATAAAAACCGAGCGAGAGCGCGACGTATTTCATTCTTACTGCTTCGTATTCTTCTTATCCTATGATCTAGTGATAACAATTCAAAACATATTCTTATAACGTGATAAATATTTACAATGTTAATCATGAATTTTAAATGGACATTTGCAACATTTCTCCCCCCGTACAAAATCTAGGGGTTTTGTACATCCATGAGTCGAATCAACTTCCGAGCAGGTCTTTTCAATATATTATTGGTAGTCTTAACATCTATGATTCTGACTTGGTTGTCTGAGCTTGGGTGAACTTCTTGTACAACGCATTTCTTCCATTGATAACGTTCAGTGTTATCATCTAGTAACAACATGACATCACCTACTCCAAGAGGAGCATCAAATCTTTGCCACCGTGAGCATTCAATCAAATTTGGAAGATATTCGCGTAACCAACGCTCCCAAATCTCGTCAGCATAAGCTTGCGTTGCTTTCCAATGCTTCCTACTAGATAAGTTTTTGGGCGGACAAGAACCAAAACGAACATCACCAGACGAAGCTCTTCTCAAAAAATGATTTGGTGTTAGCGCTTCCGAATCCTGGGGGCCTAAAGACACGTGTGTTAACGGCCTTGAATTGACAGCGTGCTCGGTCTCTAGGAGTGTTGTCATCAAAATCTCATTAGTTACGGCTCGATCTTTCAATAGATAATATAAGGCAGATCCCATGCTCCCCCCATGTGAGGAGCACTTGGTGGATTGAACCTCCATTGAATATTTTTTTGGTCAGTAAAACCTCTCATTCTTGAATCTTTCAATACCATTTGAAGTTCTACACTCATTCCTCGTACATTTCCACCATTATCACAATACACTGCTTCGGGTGATCCTCGTCGTGAAATGAAATGTTTTAAAAGCAGGATGGCTGAATTTGTGCTGAGAGAATGGACCACATCGAGGTGGATTGCTCTTGTAGTCAAGCATGTGAATATTACTCCCCAGCGTTTATGATTACTTCTTTCTCCTTTGACAAAAAGAGGTCCAAAGAAGTCCAGACCAGAATAAGTAAATGGCCGAGATCGATATGCTAATCTAGCCATCGGTAAATCGGCCATCCGTGGATGCATGGGCTTTCCTCGTTGAATTCTAGTAATCAAGCAGTCGTTAATGAGGCGCGTTAAGGCAACGCGTAGTCCAACCATATAATATCTTTGCTTTAATTCGTTCAAGACAGTGTTCTTATCACCATGCTCGTACTTTTCGTGATATTTTCGAATGAGTTAAAACGATACATAGTCTTTTGCATCCAGGATGATAGGTTTAGAATTGAATTCCGGAATATCGATCTTTGACAAACGTCCTCCAGCGCGTAAAATTCCATGCTCGTTGATAAACGGGCTCAAGTTCAGAATATTATTAGGATGGGACACAAGTTTGCCGGATTTTAAAGCCTGTAGCTCAGGAGGGAAAGAACTTGATTGACTGATTTTAAAGCAAAGCTCTTCAGCTCCAGTTTTTCGTGACCGAGGAAATGATTCATAGCGTTTTCTCATGATGTCAACTGCCTTGAGAACAATTCGGACTGTTGAGACTTAACGCGACCAAGTTGAAAAACGCTTGACATTCAACAGAGGCATCGGTACACTAGTGACATTTACAGTGTTTTTTGGAGTTTCTCGACACTCGAGGTCATTTTCTTGGTCCAACGATTTCGAAGTTGCAACAGGCCAATCTGATTCCGGATCGCGCAAGAATGGGCCACCTGTAAACCATCCGCTATTTTGATCTAAACTGAGTGATGCCCGTGTGCCATCGTCGGCAGGATTGTCTTATGTCAGGACCCACCCCCACTCAAAGGTCTGACTATTTTCTCGAATTTCTTCTAAACGATTAGCAACGAAAACCTTGAATTCCACTGGATTCTTTCTAATCCAATGCAAGACAGTTTGAGAGTCTGACCAAAATTTGCGACGTGTCACGAAGATGTTAAGTTCACTGGTTATTGTTTTTGCTAGTCGTGTCGCGAGAACTGTAGCTTGGAGCTCTAACCGAGGTATCGTGATAGCTTTCAAAGGTGCTACTCGACTCTTGGCCATCACAATTGATGAATGGTACACGTCTTTCTCAATACAGAGCCGCAAATGAGCCACAACCGCGTACGCTCTTGAACTCGCGTCCCAAAACACATGCAACT
Organism: Eretmocerus hayati; assembly: GCA_029851415.1. NCBI lineage: Eukaryota > Metazoa > Arthropoda > Insecta > Hymenoptera > Aphelinidae > Eretmocerus > Eretmocerus hayati. The sequence goes on from CM056743.1 coordinate 50,970,951, forward strand.
CGGCAGATTTTTGTTGTGCATCCCGTAATTGATAACACCGACTTATGCGACATTTAGAAACTAGATGCAACTCAATGAATCGTTGCTTCCAAGACGCATATTCTTTATCCAAAATTTTTTCATCCCATCCCACTGTACTCGACCATATTTCTAGCATCAAAATTCGAGATTGCACGGTGAATGGAGTCAGGAAACCTAGTGGACCAAAGATAGACATAATAATACTCAAAAATCCCTTTTTTGTCGGTTTTCTAGAGCCATCTAAGATTTCAGGCATGATTTTGTCTCCATTGAAGTTGAATGCTAATTTATTAGTGTCATCAAACCATTGTGATCCTAAAATTTTCTCGACTTGATTCGGACTCGAACAAAAATTTACCTGGTTCTTCAAATCTCCTGTTACCACATTTTGCAAACACGAAGGCTCATTACTGACCCAGCCATGCATTTCCCAATCAGCGTTCGAGTTGATCTCAGCTACTTGTGTAACAAGAACAGACAATTCTTGCGCTGTCTCGCAACTGTCAAGATAATCGTCCATGTAAAAGTTGTCCTCAATAGTTTCAACCGCGGCAGGATATCGGTTCACAAACAACGACGCATTCAGCTTTTGATATAATGAGCCGTGAATGGCGAAGAGCATGCGCCAAATAGCATTAAGTCTACTACAAATTTGTCTGAATCGCCCGACCGTCTTTTTCCTCTCCATAGTAGGCGTTGAGCATCTTTGTCTTCCTCCCGAATTTTAATCTTAAGGAGCATGTCGCGGATGTCGGCTTTCACTCCATACAGAAATTGACGGAAACGCATGAGAACCCCTGGCAAAGGTCTCAACAAATCTGGACCTGTCAGTGACATATCGTTAATACTAACTGATCGTGTTTTGGCCGCTGCATCGAAAATGAGGCGAACTTTATCAGGCTCATTAGGATTTTGCACGCCAAAATGAGGTACCGAACACGCTCTTGTGTAGCTTTGGTTACCGCTTTGTGAACAAATTTGTTATCAATGAGTCGATCAAACTCCCGATAGTAGAGTTTAGTGAATCTCTCATCACGATCGAGCCGTTTTTTTAGAAAAGCAAGCCTTTGCTTTGCTGTAGCGCGTCCGTTCTGGGGGTTGATTTCATTGGATCCATTCCACGGAAGACCGACTAACGACGATCCATTTTCCCATTTACTCGTCTGATCTAAGATTTTAACAGCCCTGCGGTCCTCAGGTTTAGTTTTCACGTGATTCGCGACCCCAAGAGAATCGATTTCAAAATATGATTGGACTGATTCGTGAAGATCATCGTCCCGTCGAGCCCCAGATCGGTTATTTCTAACGCCGATTGAGTTGACAACACATACCCGAGGAGTAGTAATACGTTCGAAACATCCATGAACTGACCACCCGAGTAAACTCCTTGAGACAAGGGGGCAAGGCCATCGATCTTACGAAATTCCCGTGTCACTATTAAATCGGCATGTTCTTGGCCGATGAGTATCACAGGAGAACCGTTATATGGTGAAGTTCCGATACCCGTTTGTTGTTGACATTTTTCTACCAAAGCCTGTCCAATCGATTGACTCGGAAGGTCTAGATTTTCCAGGATCAATACGTTTTTCAATGGAAACTCCCTCGACTCTCCATGTATTTTGAAGTTAGCTTTGGCGCGAGATGAGATGAGAGCTTGATCACCTCCTAGACCTCTTAGAGTTACATCAACACGTGTCTTTGTCACCCCAATCGCATCTGCAATGTTAGAATCGATCAAAGTCACGGAAGATCCGTCATCTAGAAATGCAAGGATATTCATACTCCCCATCTGACCTCGGATTGTAACGGGAAGCATCTTCAAAATTGTTTCAGATTCTAGTCAACTTTTTGGAGTGGAACGCGTCTTCTCAGCGACATCAGATTTTTTTGCTTAATGTCTCATTGGGGTCTGGAGTTTTCGATTTTCGGATGTGCAGAAAGTCATGATGCTTCGTGTTGCAACTTTGGCACAACTTTCCCTCACAATGCGCGCTGAAAATTTCAAACGATTGTAACAGATATTTTCAGTTTTAGTAAGTTTCCACCGTGCGTATACGGTCATCGACTGGACCTTCTTACTCAATCAGAAAATGATTGTTCAGACCGCAACATTCACAAGGTTCTCGTTCCGAAATTCCATTCTGACACTCATCACTCTGCATGGTTGCCACAAATTTATTTCGATGTGCGTCATTCTGCCTACGTTCGTATGGTCTATACCACGGTCGGATACACAGATCTAACGACTCCCGTGGTGGGGGTAGGTCCGCTACTGTGACCAGTTGGGGTTCCTGAGTTGGCCACCCGGCGGCGCGTCGATCTGAGCAAACATAGCTCACGGCTCGTCGGTCCGGTCGTCTGCTCTCGCTATGCTGGATTGACAGGTCCCGCGGGCGCACTAACGATATGCATGCGTCATGGAATTCTACCTCGAATTCTACTTGTGTGACGAACTGTCACAGTTTTATTTGCTCCTTTCTCGAGCGGAATGAAAAGAAACAGAAACTAAAGTGGCGCATGGCGGTTCTTCGGAGGACTCTTTGTGGCATAGATCCGTGGATCGGGTATCAGTTCTCAAATTTTCCTTCCCTGTAATTATTATTTACAACTAAGCTTACCTTTGGAGGGGTAATCTTGAAATGATCCAGAGTGTCTGCTAAATACTGTATTTACTTTATTAATGAACTACAAAACTGTTATTCACTTTACAAAAATCAGAAAACCTTCGACTTAGAAACTACTCGATTACACTCGAGGCAAAAGAAAGAAACGTCCAGCACGGTCTGATGGTTTGGCTCCAAGAGGCCTAGATTCTGGAGATGCAACATTATAAAGGAGCCCGGAAGCTTGTTTTTGGAAGGGATGCAAGTATACATCTCCTAATATGGTGATGTCTTAGCTAAAAAAAACTGAGCATTGGTGGACCCGGGTCGGATGTCCGATACTTTTCAGGCTGCTAAAAATTCTATTCTGTATAGCCGGGAAAGCTTAGTAGAAAATCGCCATCAATGCCCCTAATATGGAGGATTTTACGACTGCGTTTAAGAGGCTCGAACCATCGAATGTTAGGCCGTGCGGGAGAAACTGTGTAGAAAATAGGCTTCTCATCAGATCGCCGAGGCGACCAATGTCACAAAAATAAAATAGTAAAAAAAAAGAGAGAGAGAGAGACGCAAAGATCCTCCTCCTCAAGTACTGAGTTCGTCACACTTGATTTATCTATCCTCAATTATCTAGGGAAGGATAGTCAAGAATTTCTGTCGCTCAACTGAGTATTATGTTACGATGCACTTGATATTGGGTGACAGATTCTCAACCCAACTAGAGTGAGCCCATGTGGGGGCAAGCGACTTATCTATAAGTCTTTTAATCAATCGGGACAGATGTCACGATAGCCGTGTGGTCAAGGTGCCGGTCTCTTGTTTTGCTGGCCCCAGTTCAAATCCCTGACATTCTAATTTTTTTTTTTCTTTCAACAGCATTCTTCAAATGTTTTCATTTTAATCGGGCAATTAGGGAGTGATTCATTCATATGGGAATTTTGTGTATGGATATCCGAAAGCGTAGGGGCTTTGAAGTAGAATTTCGAGTTTTGCTCATACTACCTTACATGCCGAGCATCAATCTTTTCGTCATTATTTCTAATATTTCAATGAGCATACTTCAAATCTTTTTTCATCAACACTTAACATGATGTACACAGTGAATCCGAAATTCTCCAAATGTTTTGAAAGTCATTGGACCACTTTTGGATATTCTTACTCTCTCGTGAAGTCATATCACGAAATTTTAATCCGAATGTATCACTCGCTAATTGCCCCATTAAAATGAAAACATCTGAAGAATGCTGTTGAAATAAAAGAAAAAGAAAAATTGGAATATCGGGGATTTGAACTGGGTCCAGCAGAACAAGAGACCGGCACCTTGACCACACGGCTATCGCGACATCTGTCTCGATTGATTCAAAAACTTACATATAAGTCGCTTGCTCCCACTTGGGTTTACTCTGGTTGGGTTGAGAATCTGTCACCTAATATCGAACGCATCGTAACATAATACTCGAGTTGAATGACAGCAATTGTTGACTATCTTTCCTGAGATGATTGAAGATAGATAAAGCAAGTATTAGAAGTCCTATCCGTAATGCATGCAAATCTTTGGTGTGCGCGCGGGACCTGGCATGGCGAAAGCAGACGACCGGACCGACGAGCCGCGCATCTGCGAGCCATGTTTGCTCAGATCGACGCGCCGCCGCCGTAGGTGGCCAACTCGTGAACTATTATCTGGCAACATTAGCGGACCCACCCCCACCACGGGAGCTGTTAGACCTGTCCATACGACCGCGGTCTATGCTCATTCACATTTCGATTCTTTTGCTCACGGGCGTCATTCTTTTGGCTGTTATCTTTGACAATGATATGAACTGAGGTGACGCCGCGCCGGCTGCTAACGACATTTGCGCTTCAGATATCATAAATTGCGGAATTTTTCCTAAATATGGTTTTCCTATATTGTCAGCGGTGTTTGCAAAACGAACATAGTTTGGAATCAAATTCTTTGGTAGTTCCTTTAAGATGCCATCTGTCAATTCTGGACTGTATAAGTGACCTGAATTATTGAATGATTTCATCGCGGTGACTGCATTATTTAATTTTGTGGAAATCTCGACATAGTTCATCTTGTTAGACTCGAGATCTGGCAAGGTGCGAATATCAGTGATGATCTTTTCAACAACTAATCTCGAATTCCCGAAACATAATTCCAAAGTATCAATGATTTCTTCAGCGTTGCTGCCAGCAGCGAAAAAATTTTGGACGGAATCTCGTGCGTCACCTCTCAGAGCCTCGAAAAGACGATTGACATTTTCTCTATCCGAATACTCTCCGTTGATGGTTGAATACTCGAAAGCTTGTTTGAACCTCACCCGCTCAAGCGGATCACCGGAAAATGATTGCAAGGAACGAGATGAAGTGATTCTATGAACGAGACAAGAATTGTTATTTCGGGATATCGATTCACTCACGACTGTCACCGCATTCTCGAGGGCTTTAGCTACGATCTCTGCTTACGTGGCTGTGATTCGCATCATCATCATATCGCATTTGCAGGTCTCTTTGCCCAATCATATCGTCATATCTTAAGTTACGAGTAGAAGTTTTTGGGCTAACACAAACATGTGAAATGCGTTTTAATACGGGTAAATGATCACGAACAACTTGATGACGCTGTGGTTCATGGATTCTAATGTTTCTTGAGACCGGTGACCGTGATTGTGTCCACGTCGTCGGTGCAAAAACGCGGGGCGGGGCGTGATGTTGCATTGAGTGTGTGGTCGCGAGCGCTTGGTACAGCCCATCGGTTGACGGATGGCCGGAAGGCCCGGCGTCTGCTGCGACGGAGGTGAGGGGCGAGCGAGCGCGTAGCTCTACCCGCTGGACGACGATGACCATCTCGACACTCCGACGATCGGCTGCGACGAGGACGCAGTGATGGCGAATGTGTGGCACGATCCGCTAGATAGCGAGCGTCGAACGATGCTGGAGAACGGCTCCTGGTTCGCGAGCGCTCGGCCCTGCCCACTGGTTGACGGGTGGCCAGAGGCGCCGGCGATCTGCTGCGACGTGGGTGAGAGGTAAGCGAGCGCAAAGCTCTACCCGCTGGGCGACGATGACCAACTTGACGCTCCGACGATCAGCTGCGACGAGGGCGCAGCGATGGCGAACGTGTGGCACGATCCGCTGTATAGCGAGCGTCGAACGATGCTGGAAGACGGCTCCTGGTTCGCGAGCGCCCGACCCTGCCCATCTGTTGACGGGCGGCCGAAAGCGCCGGCAATCTGCTGCGACGCACAGTGGGGCCCGCGCATCTTTCTAGGGCTCAGCGCCTTGCAAATGCTCAACTTATTGCCATGTCCGGGAACGAGGCATGTTACTCTCAGTTATCAGAATACTGTCCGCTCCCGGACACGGCGATAAGTTGAGAATTTGCGTGGCGCTGAGCCCTAGAAAGATGCTCTGGCCCCACTTTGCGACGTGGGTGAAGGGCGGGCGAGCGCAAAGCTCTACTCGTTGAATTTTTCGAATCCACTTTTAAGATGAGGAGAGCCCTGTGCTCTCGCGCTGGACACGAAGAAGCCTATGTTCTTCGCCCAGTAACTAATATATGGGTCATTCTGGACCGAGGTGAACATTCTGAAAATCGACGAAATTTAAAAATGCCCCAAAAATTTTTTTTCCGTTAGTACTACTAGAATATAGTTGACAAAAATTTTTTTCAGATTTTTTTGGGACCCATGGCGGGCCTTACAAATTTTCCAAGTCCCATTTTTGAGCAGTTTTTCGCCTATTTTTCGCTATCTTGGAAAATTCGTAGCTCGGACCCAAATGCATCTTTTTCGTCCTAGCTGGGCGCATTTTTTCGGTATGACGTACACTTTCAAGAAAGGAATTGACCGGTCCAAAAAATTGATATCTGGTAGGTCCCACGGTTGCATCAAAAAAGGCCCAAAAATACGACTTTGCACCACCTTTGGAGGCGTATAGGTCAAAATGGAAGCCTCGTAGCAAAATTTTGCAGAAGAAGAAACTTGTAGGCCTTGAGAAAACCTTCAATTTCCTTTTTGGAACGTGTCATTATCTTATCTCACGTACGATCTACAGCCGATTTAAGTTGGGCATTTTTGTAAAAACGTGAAACTTCGAAGCCAATTTAAAAAAATCGTTTATTTTTTATCGACCCCAAACCTACGAGAAAATGTTCTTTCAGGTGTCTATTTGAAGGTCCAACAATAATTTGGTTGTTCCTTTCAAATCCCGATTTTATACGAGCTGTTAAAAACAGTCGAAAATACCGAAAATCGTGTCGAATTCGGGCCTTATCATGAAGCTTCGTGAACTGGGTCTTCCCTTGGTCTCGATTCGTGGACTCTAATTATACAGCACTCGGCATAAAATATTGTGGAAGATGAGACCTAGAGCTGAAAAATGGCCTCTCGTGCGATGTTTTACGATGGAACCGTCCAAAACTAGAGTAAATTGAGTAAATACAAGATAAATCGAGGAAATAGATTGTGATGCATCTCTCACTTAACTAGCCCGCGCTCACTAGCCCAACCGGCCGCTTTGGCACTCCGCGTATGCTCCGCACTGCATGCCATCCTCCGTTTATGTGGAAGTGATGAGTGATATTAACAGCTGATGCAGTATTGTCAGGTATTATCCAGTATAGACAGAGATGAGAAGGTTCTTTAATCTCCGTTATAGACTGTAGACTGTACGAGGTTTCGGTTGTTAGTGACCACCACGGAAAAATTGTATGTGTCAGTCAGCGACGTCCCGATCAGAAATTTTGGTACCTTCCCCGCGGGGTTTGCCCCGAAGATGTGCCAAATGTATTGTGAAGCATATGAAGTGTAACGCCTTCCCCGCGGGGCACCCGCGAGGTATCATCGGGGCAATATTTGCGCAAAATTAGTGCAGTTTCTGTTGAGACCTTTAAAATAATTTCGGATATGTTTGTAATGTTATCACTATTATGTGATTGTTCAAGTAAAGTATGTTCGAGTGAAGTTGAAAATTCATTGAAGCCCTGGGAAAGCCTCATAAGAGCTACTAATATCCAGCCTGTGTTTACTTCTACTGAGGGCAAGTAGTCACTTGACTTTGCAGCGTGTGACGAAGAAATTAATTTTGCTGGACTGAGATTTGTGTGAAAAGTGAGTGGTGCTGATCAATGATATTAAAATACAGTATGTTCACGTTAAATGCCTCTGTTGAAATTTCCATCATACACCGACAGAAGTGAGGTTAACTCTGAGACACTATGCAGGAATGTTGTGAAAGTGATCAGATACTTTGCGGGGGCCCTGCGGGGAAGGCGTTACACTTCATATGCTTCACAATACATTTGCCCTAATACCCGCGATGTTCGGGGCATGGCGTAAAAATAACAAGGTGTGTGACCGCGCACGTTTTCGATGTGTCTCCACTCGACGCCATTTTGATATTCTTGACCGCGAAATTCCAATTCATGCTCCCTGTATAGTACTGTACAAACGAGTTGCAAGTAGGTCTTATTTTGAGGAAGGTAAGAAGTCCTAGCGTGAACAAGCAAGTTTCAGCGTAATTATAGGCAAATACGTAAATCTAGAACGATGCCGCAATGATATTGCAGTTGGAATGAAGAATAAAATCATAAATTCATTTCAATCAAAATGGGTATTTATTTTCAATTTAACTGTCCACAAGACTAACATTTTGAGGGAATCAGTGAAACTGCACATTCTTAACATCGACAATTTTTTCGTGGTGGTCACTAACAACCAAAACCTCGTACAGTCTACAGTCTATGACGGAGATTAGAGAACCTTCTTATCTCTGTCTATACTGGATAATACCTGACAATACTGCATCAAATGTTAATATCACTTATCACTCCCGCATTAACGGAGGATGGCGTGCAGTGCGGAGCATACGCGGAGTGCCAAAACGGCCGGTTCTCGATTTATCTTGTATTTACTCAATTTACTCTAGTTTTGGACGGTTCCATCGTAAAACATCGCACGAGAGGCCATTTTTCAGCTCTAGGTCTCATCTTCCACAATATTTTATGCCGAGTGCTGTATAATTAGAGTCCACGAATCGAGACCAAGGGAAGACCCAGTTCACGAAGCTTCATGATAAGAATTCGACACGATTTTCGGTATTTTCGACTGTTTTTAACAGCTCGTATAAAATCGGGATTTGAAAGGAACAACTAAATTATTGTTGGACCTTCAAATAGACACCTGAAAGAACATTTTCTCGTAGGTTTGGGGTCGATAAAAAATAAACGATTTTTTTAAATTGGCTTCGAAGTTTCACGTTTTTACAAAAATGCCCAACTTAAATCGGCTGTAGATCGTACGTGAGATAAGATAATGACACGTTCTAAAAAGGAAATTGAAGGTTTTTTCAAGGCCTACAAATTTTTTCTCCTGCAAAATTTTGCTACGAGGCTTCCATTTTGACCTATACGCCTCCAAAGGTGGTGCAAAGTCGTATTTTTGGGCCTTTTTTGATGCAACCGTGGGACCTACCAGATATCAATTTTTTGGACCGGGCAATTTTTTTCTTGAAAGTGTACATCATACCGAAAAAATGCGCCCAGCTAGGATGAAAAAGATGCATTTGGGTCCGAGCTACGAATTTTCCAAGATAGCGAAAAATAGGCGAAAAACTGCTCAAAAATGGGACTTGGAAAATTCGTAGGGCCCGCCATGGGTCCCAAAAAAATCTGGAAAAAATTTTTTTCGACTATATTCTAGTAGTACTAACGGAAAAAAAATGTTTGGGGCATTTTTAAATTTCGTCGATTTTCAAAATGTTCACCTTGGTCCAGAATGACCCATATTTACACTTAGAACCCTATGCTCTCACGCTTGGGACGGAGAACCCTGCAGTGTTCTTTGCCCAAGATCTCATATCAATTGAGTCCTGTGCTCACTTATTTTATTACATATACAAACCGTGCGAGAGCGCCACGTATTCCATTCTTACGGCTTCGCATTCTTCTTATTCTATGATCTAGTGATAACAATTCAAAACATTCTCATAACGTTATAAATATTTACAATGTTAATCATGAATTTCAAATGGACATTCGCAACACTCCTCTCGTCGCGCAGTTGTGCGTCTCGGAGGAGCTAGAGACGACTGAAGAATGATTGATGAGTGAGGGTCAATAATTTTGTCTTAGGAGGTAGGCCTCGTCTGTCAGTTTTTCCGTTCCTCTCGAATTGGAGAAGGGGGACGAAAAATTAGTTCCTGTGGTATCGTGTATTCAAATGTAACTTTATATTCGAAAAATTCTAGAAAAATTGTTCAAAACTGGGTTGAGATTATCCAATGCCCCATTATGGGATGTTTTCATGACTTTGTGCGAGAAATGTTCGAAGTTGAATTGATTTTCTCGTCTTTTGATTTTCCCCAGTTCGCGAAAACAAATTCTTAATCTTCATTTTTTTATTTTCCCGTTTTCCCGGAATCGCAAAGAAGATTCAAATTCCCCTCTCTTTCTTGTTTCCCCAAAATCGCGGAAACATCTATATTTTTCTGTGTTTATCCTGGTCTTGCTGGAATCGCGGAAAATTTCTCGAAACTGCCAATTTCATTATGCTAATCTTGTGAAAGTCATCAGAATTCCAATTTTTTTATACCGTGAGTTGCTTCATTAGAATTGCACGATGGTTCAAAAGATACTATATAATCCTTATGTTGTCTGTATCGTGCGTACACCGGATGAGGGAAATTATATGACTACCGCTATACCATGAATTCATATCGAGCAATTATATGTAGTAGAGCTTTGACTCACCCACTACTGCTGCAGATACCTCGCTCTTGGTTGTGACTGCGCGCATACAGCTGGACGCCTCGACACTCCGTCTCCACTACAAGGTCGTTTGAACTTTCAGCGCGCCCATGCGCCCGCGAAGAAAGATGGCAAGAGACTGCAGAGTATCCAGCGAGCGTGCACTCCACGGATGCTCCCCACCCTTCTCCTACTGGCACTTCGTTATGTATATTAGGGTGTTCCTTATTTCCCAACTTTCGATTTTTCACGATACCATCCTGAAATTTCGATCTTTGATATAAAAAAATGAGGAAAAACTTTTGCCGCGCCCTGTGCGACGTATCCTGTTTTGCCGCTCGAACTTCATTTTAACATTGAAAACCCCATACTGAAAATATCACCCTCCCCACCCTCCGTGCCTCTGGGATCACTGTGATTTCTCGTGGCCTCTCTTAGACCATGAAAAACATCAAAACACACTATTTCGACGTAAAATTTCACGAGGAACACGATGAAATCGTCAGTTTTGAATTTTGAAGTGATCCCGGCGTAATTTCAGTAATTCTTTGGAAGAATCTTTAATATCACGCCGGGGTCACTTCAAAATCCAAAACCGACGTTCTTATCGTGTTCCTCGTGAAATTTTACGTCGAAATAGTGTATTTCGATATTCTTCATGGTCTAAGAGGGGCCGGGAGGAATCACAGACATCCCAAAGGCACGGATGGTGGGGCGGGCGAAATTTTCAGTATTGGGTTTTCAATTTTCAAATGATGTTCGAGCGGCAAAGCAGGATACGTCGCACAGGGCGCGGCAAAAGTTTTTTCTCATTTTTCTATATCGAAGATTGAAATTTTACGATGGTATCGTGGAAAATCGGAAGTTGGAGAATAAAGAACACCCTAATGTATATGCTCCTCTCGTCGCGTAGTTGTGCGCCTGGGAGGAGCTAGAGACGAGTGGAGACTGATTGATGAGTGCGGGTCAATAATCTTGTCTCCTACCTCGTCTGTCAGTCTTCCCGTTCTTCTCGAATTGGAGAGGGGGAACGAAAAATTAGTTTCTGTAGTATCATGTATTTAAAGTAACTCTATATTCCAAAAATATTACAAAATTTGTTCAAAACTGAGATGAGACTATCCAATGCCCCATGATGGGATATTTTTATTACTCTTTGCGAGGGAATTCCGAAGTCGAATTGATTTTTTTCATTTTGATCTCTCCCAAATCGCGAAAGAAATTTCAATTTTTTCAATTTTCATCCTTTATTTTTTTGTTCTCCCAAAATCGCGGGGAAGAATTCACATTTCTCATTCTTTCTATTTTTGTTCTCCTGAAATCGCGAAGAAATTTTCGAAACTTTTAATTTCGATATGGTAATCTTGCGAGACTCGGCGGAATTCTCATTTTCTCATGCTGTCAGTTGTTATTCTATCGAGTTTACGATTATTTGAGAGATATTGTAGATCCTTACATCGTCTAGATCGTGCATACACCGAATGAGGGAACTTCTCAAGTACCGCTATACCATGAATTGATATCGAGTAATCACATGTGGTAGAGCTTTGACTCACCCGCTACCGCTGCAAATTCCTTGCTCCTGGTTGTGACTGCGTGCGTATAACAGGATGCCTCGACACTTCGTTCACTCCACGAGGTCGTTTGAGCTTCAGCGCGCCCATGCACCCACGAAAAGAGCTGGCGAGAGATTGCAGTCTATTTAGCGTGCGCGGACTGCATGGCTTCCCCCACCCTTCTCTTACTGGCACGTCGTTATGTACATGCTCCTCTCGTCGCGTGGTTGTGCGTCTGGGAGGAGCTAGAGACGACTGAAGACTGATCGATGAGCACGGGGTATTAGTTTCCTCTCCCACCTCGTCTGTAATGGTCTTCCAGCACTTCTGTCATTGGAGAGGAGGAACGGAAGTATAGTTGTCTATAGAATGTATACATATTCTTGTGTATAGACGAATTCAATTGAGAACTCATCTTTTCAACGTCGCATTGGTGCTTCAACACATATATCAATAGTGCTTGTCATCGGTGGTGCGGGGTATAACTAACTTGTGTAAGATGTGTGTGTTTTTTATGTGTGTGCGTTAAAGTTTATTCATTGCGATTTAGGACATGTATACATTTAATTTCGGGCAGAGAATCAGATGTACTTCTCTGTGTAAACGAATGAATGTCTGCATGAATAATTTCAATGTGGTTATGACTCTTTCATGTTTCACGAGTACTTACCAGTGCAGCTTGGGTGAGTTGTAATTCGATTCTCCTCATGTCCTGGGCTAGGCCTCTACAATCCACGCTGGACACTCGTGAGTACGGTTAAATATTCCTATGATGAATTGAACCGATTGGCGCTCTGTGGCGGTTCCGTTCTCTATATTTTCCAATCAGCGATTCTCAGCTTATTCTGCGATTTCGTGTATTCGCATATATATTTATATATATACTTTTTGAAACTCTATAAAAATTGTTTTAGATCGAGAATAAACTCTTCAATGCCTAATGATGCGAGTTTTTGGGAGAATCGTTCGAAGTAGAATTTTTTTCTCGATTTCTCCGAAATCGCAAAGGAGAACTTCAAATTTTCCTTTCTTTTTCATTTTCCCTTAAATCACGCAAAATTCTTCGAAATTTTTCATTCGAATATACTCATCCTGTCAATGTCGGTGAAATTCCAAATTCTCATATTGTGAGTTGATATTTCATCAAAATTTTATGATGATACGAGAAATGTCTTAGAGTCCTACATCGTTTTGATTGTGCGTATACTGATCAAGGGAACTTATTTAACTACCGCTATATCTATGAGATTATATTGAAAATTCATGAGTAGAAGATTGATGGATCGCCTGCTACTGCTATAGCTTTCTCGTTTCCGGCTGTGATTGCGAACGTATATCTGGATGTCTCTTTACTAGGTTTTCACTACCAGGTTGTTCATGCTTACAGCGCGTCCACGGTTCGCGTAGAGAGCAGGTGTTAGACTGTAGACTATTCAGTGAGCGCTGCCTCTTAGTTTTTCCCCACCCCTCTCTTATCGTCAGATCGTTATGTGTATGATCTTTCGTACAGTGCTCCTGACAGGAGACGACTGAAGGCTGATTGATAAGCGTGGGGTTATATTCTTCCTCCACACCTGATCTGCAATCGTCTTTTTGTTCTTCTCTTATTGGAGAGGGAGAACGAAGAATCAGCTGTCTATAGAATGTATATGTTACGTGCAAATTCCGGAATTGTGCATTCCGGGGAGTGCACAACGATGGTTTGTGCAGAGCCCGGCGGATCGGGTTTTGTACAATGCGAGGTGTGCAGAGTCCGATGCATCGGGTATTACACAGAAAATTCTTGTGCAAAGTCAGATCCACCAGACTCTGCACAACTCTTGTTGTGCAAGGCCCGATATACCGAGCTTTGCAAACAGAATCGGTCTAGGGTCTGTGAATCTTCAGACGTGAGTCGGGGAATCTCTGGTAATGATTTAAATGATGCTCACAGCAGCCAGTCTTACGAGACCAATCTCAGCAAAACTAATCCGGAATACAGAATTATGGATCGAAATAGCACTGATTTTTATGTCTAAACTAGATTCGATTGTGTTGAAAGATGATCGCAGTTTTATCAAGAGTGTCGTAGGCTATTAGAATCTCATCGCGGGTGTCCAGATGGCTACCAAATGAGTTACTACTTGCAAAGTTCATACATTTTGGATATCTTGATAAAAATTCACGTTGAAACCGGACATGGAGGATCTCATGAGATTAATAAGGCCGTGAAAGTCGTAGTGTAACTAGCGGAGCAACTCCCGTGTTTCGAAAACTCCGTAGTGCGCATTTGAACTAAATAATGAGCTAGAATGAATAATCTCAAAAATTCGCCTTCTTGAGTGACCTTGAACATATTCATCAATATTACATGAAATTATCCGAATTGTATTAGCATATTTCACGATATCCTCCATGTCTGGTTCCAACGTGAATTTACATCAAAATATCAACTGAATCAGCGCTACAGTCATCCCTCGTTAACACGAACACCTTTAACACGAATTCTCTCATTAACACGAACGAAATTCTTGTCCCGTTGAGAATGCACTGGCTCTTATGGACGTTTTTTGAGTTAACACGAATTTTCGTTAACACGAATTTCGAACGATTTTCCGGTCCCGTCTGACTCAAGATCTTGGTTAATACGAATTCAAATTCGTAAACAGAGTCAATGTCCGCGAGGAACAACTCAGTACATCGGGATGAGTAAGCGCAAGCAGTCATGTATTGATCTGAGCACCAAACTACTTGAGATACGAGATGAAGTTGATCGGTCTGTTAAGAAAAAGAGCGAAATAGCTGATAGTTTTGGAATTCCAAGATCTACATTATCAATGATCATATCACAGGAAGATGAGACTCGGAACGTCGCAGCATCAGGAATTCAGTTGCCAAAAGTAAAACGCTTGCGTGGTGCGAAAAATGATGAATTGGAAGAGGAATTATTTGAATGGTTCTGCAGAAAGCGGGAAAAAACATTCCAGTGACTGGTGGGTTAGTTCGAGAGAAGGCTTTAGAGATTGCGAAAGATTAAGGCATCGAAAATTTTGAAGCTTCGAGTGGTTGGCTGAAGAATTTTCAAAATTATAAACATATTTCATCCCAAGTTATCTGCGGTGAATTTCTAAAAGAGGACGAAAGAGACGCGAACAACTGAAGGAAAGACTTTTCAGGAACTAGGAAGAAATTTGCTCCTCGAGATACTCTCAATATCGATGAAGGTGGGATACATTACAATCTTCTCCCCAACAGTACACTCAATCTAAGAGGAAACAAGTGCCATGGTGGTGCCAAAATATGATGATAATAAAACTTACAAGGGGAGTCCGGAGTCTCCGGGTCCTGAAATCTCACCAAAATTTTTTTACAGCTTCGCACCACCTAGAATATGAAGAACCCAAAGCAACTCTGTCAAATGGGCCTCCCGTTCAGAGCTACAGCCCATGACATTAGCATTGCCCATATAGGCCCATGGTAAAAAGTGATATATATAGATCTACTAGCAATGTTGACGTTTCTGGCTATAGCTCAGAACGGAAGGCCGATTTGACAGAGTTGCTTCAGATTCTTCATATTCTAGGTAGTACGAAACTGTGAAAAAATTTTGGTGAGATTTCAGGATCCGGAGATTCCGGAATCCCCTTGTTAGATAGAAATTGTAGTTGTCCAAATTCAATCAATACTACCTACAAAACAGCAGAAATATTCCGGACTGTTCTTCCAACACCATCTATCGCATATTACCCTGTTAACACGAATTAATTCGTGTTAATCAGTTAACGCGAACTAATTCGTGTTAATCAGTTAACACGAATTAGTTCGTGTTAAGAAGTGACTAGAGCGTTCTGGTTAACCCGAGCTCCTTGATAACACGGACAAAATTCCTGTCCCGTGAAATTCGTGTTAACGAGGGATGACTGTATTTTGATCCATGGTTCCGGCTCCCGAACATCCCGAGTCTCGTGCTGGATTGGCCTTGTGAGACTGACTCGAGGACTGATTGCTGTAAGCGATATTTGAATCATTACCAGAGATTCCTCGACTCACGTCTGAAGATTCACAGACCTCAGACCGATTCTGCGTGCAAAGGTCAGTACATCGGGCTTTGCGCAACAAGAGTTGTGCAGAGTCCGGCGGATCTGACTTTGCACAAGAATTATCTGTGCAAAGCCCGATGCATCGGACTCTGCGCACCGCGCATTGTGCAAAGCCCGATCCACCGGGCTTTGCACAAACCATCGTTGTGCACTTCCCGAAGTGCACAATTCCGAACTTTACACGTAACATATACATATGCTTGTGTACAGACGGATTCAATTCATACACTGAGAGCGGAATTCGGTAGAAAGAACTTTGGCGAGCACAGCACTATCTACTCAAGTGCTGCTCGGTAGGTCGAACCAAAACTCCGGTAGAATCTACCAAACGCCCGGCTCTAGCTACTCGAAACGCGGTGAACAAATACCCGAAAGCCACCCCTTGATATGAAATGTAGGGCAGTATATCTATATAACCTTGCGAGTCGGCGTGGCGTTGATGAGCTTGGCGTCTTGCAATCAAACGTGTTCTAACTCGTGTACGATTATAGCAACCGGGCTCTTATTACATTCAAAGAACCTTGTAAGCTTCGGGCTCCCTTTATGGGATTTGTGGACGTTTTCAGTGCACTATTGCACTGTATGGAGGCTTTGAAGAGCAGAGCAGAAGACAACGCGGCATATTGCCTTGCTCACTCGGCAGTAGGGCTTCACCGAGATTTGGATCTCGTCTCGTTCTCGGATCGAGATCTCGGCGCGATTCGAGACGATACAGTGCCCTCCGAGATTTGGTCCGAGATCGATACGAGCCGAGATCATGTGGTCTGATTCCATGACGATACGAGATCAATGAATACCGAGACGAGCGAGATCTCGCCGAGATTTTATATATATATCGTATGACCCATCTATGGTGGACGCACCTTGGCATTTTTTTTCCTCGCGGGGTACAAATTCGATCGAAAATGATTTTTGAATGGTTCAACCGTTTGTCTTGGAAGGTGAGGTGAACAAATTCAGGAAATGGAAAATTCGATGCGAATTGGAAAATTTTTTTCCAAAAAATGCGAAAAAATACATTTGGGTGGTGGGATCGTGAAGATCGTGGAATTTTGGATATGGGATGAGTCGAGTGGTATTTTTTGGATTATCCAAAATCGATTGTCAAGGATCCAAAAATACCAAAAATTTGAATTTTCCAGTCATGGCGGGTGGATTCTGCCGGAAGCGTCGTGAAGGTTAGTATTCCCTGGGGGATTTGTTTTCGGTCAACCTGTATGTTTACATTTACTAATTTCTAACCCTATCTCAAATCGTTATAGCTACACGGAAAAAAATAGTTTGTTGGATTCACAAACGCCCGTTTGTTGGCTCTTGAATTTGTTATATTTACAAATGAATTTGTGAATATCACAAATGAAGGGTTTCACAAACGGATGTTTTGTTAGTCCAACAAATGTTTTGTTCGTTAGATTTCTACGTTATAGTCCGGTCTCCGGTGGACCTTTTGTTGGTCCGTAGGGCTCCAGCGAGGTGATTACACCAATGTGTAGAGGGCATTTTCCTAAGAATTTTCCACCCTAGGTGGGCATTGTGCGTTTGTTCAAACCGGAGCTATGAATTTTTTAAATAATTAATTTTGAGGTCGTATATGTCCGTCGTGCTCCAGTGCTCACCATATGTTTATTTGGAAGCTTCTTCAGCGTAGATTGGAATGACGTCGACGTGGGAATTCTAGGTCTGTTCAAAATTGGAAAATTTGAGGGGTAAAAGGTCGATTTTTGTTGATAAAGGGGTAAAATGACGATTTTTCGCCAAAAACTCAAAAACAATGTGCTTAATCGAAATTTTACAGGGATACTTTTCTGTTCATCTTTCTAAGATCTTTCAATTTGTATTCTTGTGTTTTTTCTCAGAAATGCGTCATTTCTGAGATACTGGCCTTGCAAGATGTGAAAACGGGAGTTTCGAACCTATCTTGGCGTGTAACTCGAGAATGATGCGCTTTATCGAAATTTTACAGGAATACTTTTTTATTCATCTTCCTGAGGTCTTTCAATTTGTATTCTTCTGTTTTTCCTCAGAAATGACGTATTTCTGAGAAAAAACACAATTATACAAATTGAAAGATCTCAGGAAGATAAATAAAAAAGTATCCTTTTAAAATTCCGATGAAGCACATTGTTTTTGAGTTTTTGGCGAAAAATCGTCATGTTATCCCTTTATAAACAAAAATCGACCTTTTACCCCTCAAATGTTCCAATTTTGAATAAACCTAGAATGTCTACCTCGACGTTATTCCAATCTACGCTGAAGAAGCTTCCAAATAAACATATGGTGGGCACTCGAGCACGACGGAAATATACGACCTCAAAAATAATTATTTAAAAAATTCATAGCTCCGGTTTGAACAAACGCACAATGCCCACCTAGGGTGGAAAATTTTTAGGAAAATGCCCTCTACACATTAGTGTAGTTACCTCGCTGGAGCCCTACGGACCAACAAAACATTCAGCGAGATCGCACGGGCGGGACATTGTCAGAGTAATGCTGGGTGTTTGAATTTATTTTAAAGGACTTTGTGACGAATTCTTCGCTGAAGAAGCATCGTTTGACATATGACGCGGAGCAGGTGCCGATATGACAACATAACCTTTACAAATGTTTTAGTCATCACTCACCAGTCTATCATATTTGTCATCAAATTTCTCATCAAAAAGATGCAGGTCGGTTATTTTTTCCGATCGAATCTGTCTCTACAGTCAAATACGAATCAGATTCAGGTATTATCTGGATGTTCTAAGGAAGAGTCTCGTGGGAATTTGAGTACAAATTTATGAGAGAAATAGATTCCCTCGACATACATAGCCGATGAGATTCTGACGATATCTTGATACCGAGGAGACATAAATACTGTCAACCAGTGGATCTCCAATAACTCATCTTTGTCATCAAAATTCTCATCTCAAAATTGAAACCAGCTATCCTCGTCGCACGAATCTGTCCGTACACTTGATTACGAATCAGATTCGGTTATCATTTTCAGGTTCTGATCAATAGACCCGCGGGAATTTAGACACAAATCAATGAAAGAAATAGCTTTTTCCAAGATCGAAAGCCGATGATATTCTGACGATATCTTGACCGAGGAGACATCAATACTGTCAATCAGTGGATCTCGAAAAACTCATCCTTGTCATCAAAATTCTCATCTCAAAATTGAAACCAGCTATCTTTGTCGCACGAATCTGTCCGTACACTTGATTACGAATCAGAATCGGGTAACATTTTTAGGTTCTGATCAAAATTCTGGCGAGTTTTTTGATACAAATGTATGAGAGAAACAGCCTTGTTCCGATGTCAATGAAAGATGAGATTTCGACGATGTCGAGATACTGAGGCAACATGAATAGTCACAATCAGTGGATCTCGAAAAATTCATTTTTGTCATCAAAATTCTTATCTCAAAATTGGAATCACCTATCTTCGTCGCACGAATCTGTCCGTACACTTAATTACGAATCAGAGTCGGGTATCATTTTCAGGTTCTGATCAATAGACCCGCGGGAATTCGGACACAAATCAATGAAAGGAATAGCTTTTTCCAAGATCGAAAGCCGATGATATTCTGACGATATCTTGACCGAGGAGACATGAATACTGTCAATCAGTGGATCTCGAATAACTCATCTTTGTCATCAAAATTCTCATCTCAAAATTGAAACCAGCTATCTTTGTCGCACGAATCTGTCCGGACACTTGATTACGAATCAGAATCGGGTAACATTTTTATGTTCTGATCAAAATTCTGGCGAGTTTTTTAATACAAATGTATGAGGGAAACAGCCTTGTTCCGATGTCAATGAAAGATGAGATTTTGACGATGTCGAGATACTGAGGCAACATGAATAGTCACAATCAGTGGATCTCGAAAAACTCATCTTTGTCATCAAAATTCTTATCTCAAAATTGGAATCACCTATCTTCGTCGCACGAATCTGTCCGTACACTTGATTACGAATCAGAGTCGGGTATCATTTTCAGGTTCTGATCAATAGACCCGCGGGAATTTGGACACAAATCAATGAAAGAAATAGCTTCTTTCAAGATCGAAAGCCGATGATATTCTGACGATATCTTGACCGAGGAGACATGAATACTGTCAATCAGTGGATCTCGAATAACTTATCTTTGTCATCAAAATTCTCATCTCAAAATTGAAACCAGCTATCTTTGTCGCACGAATCTGTCCGTACACTTGATGACGAATCAGAATCGGGTAACATTTTCATGTTCTGATCGAAATTCTGGCGTGTTTTTTAATACAAATGTATGAGAGAAACAGCCTTGTTCCGATGTCAATGAAAGATGAGATTTTGACGATGTCGAGATACTGAGGCAACATGAATAGTCACAATCAGTGGATCTCGAAAAACTCATCTTTGTCATCAAAATTCTTATCTCAAAATTGGAATCACCTATCTTCGTCGCACGAATCTGTCCGTACACTTGATTACGAATCAGAGTCGGGTATCATTTTCAGGTTCTGATCAATAGACCCGCGGGAATTTGGACACAAATCAATGAAAGAAATAGCTTCTTTCAAGATCGAAAGCCGATGATATTCTGACGATATCTTGATCGAGGAGACATGAATACTGTCAATCAGTGGATCTCGAATAACTTATCTTTGTCATCAAAATTCTCATCTCAAAATTGAAACCAGCTATCTTTGTCGCACGAATCTGTCCGTACACTTCATTACGAATCAGAATCGGGTAACATTTTCATGTTCTGATCAAAATTCTGGCGAGTTTTTTAATACAAATGTATGAGAGAAACAGCCTTGTTCCGATGTCAATGAAAGATGACATTTTGACGATGTCGAGATACTGAGGCAACATGAATAGTCACAATCAGTGGATCTCGAAAAACTCATCTTTGTCATCAAAATTCTTATCTCAAAATTGGAATCACCTATCTTCGTTGCACGAATCTGTCCGTACACTTGATTACGAATCAGAGTCGGGTATCATTTTCAGGTTCTGATCAATAGACCCGCGGGAATTTGGACACAAATCAATGAAAGAAATAGCTTTTTTCAAGATCGAAAGCCGATGATATTCTGACGATATCTTGACCGAGGAGACATGAATACTGTCAATCAGTGGATCTCGAATAACTCATCTTTGTCATCAAAATTCTCATCTCAAAATTGAAACCAGCTATCTTTGTCGCACGAATCTGTCCGTACACTTGATTACGAATCAGAATCGGGTAACATTTTTATGTTCTGATTAAAAGTCTCGCGAGAATTTGAACACATATGTATGAGATCCACTGATTGGCAGTATTCATGTGAGCTCAGTATCACGATATCGCCAGAATCTTTTTTTTCATTAACATTGGAACAAGGCTGTTTCTCTCATACATTTGTGTTCAAATTCTCGCGAGACTTTTAATCAGAACATAAAAATGTTACCCAAATCTGAAGCGTATTTGAGTGTCCGGACAGATTCGTGCGACAAAGATAGCTGGTTTCAATTTTGAGATGAGAATTTTGATGACAAAGATAAGTTATTCGAGATCCACTAATTGACAGTATTCATGTCTCCTCGGTCAAGATATCGTCAGAATATCATCGGCTTTCGATCTTGAAAGAAGCTATTTCTTTCATTGATTTGTGTCCAAATTCCCGCGGGTCTATTGATCAGAACCTGAAAATGATACCCGACTCTGATTCGTAATCAAGTGTACGGACAGATTCGTGCGACGAAGATAGGTGATTCCAATTTTGAGATAAGAATTTTGATGACAAAGATGAGTTTTTCGAGATCCACTGATTGTGACTATTCATGTTGCCTCAGTATCTCGACATCGTCAAAATCTCATCTTTCATTGACATCGGAACAAGGCTGTTTCTCTCATACATTTGTATTAAAAAACACGCCAGAATTTCGATCAGAACATGAAAATGTTACCCGATTCTGATTCGTCTTCAAGTGTACGGACAGATTCGTGCGACAAAGATAGCTGGTTTCAATTCTGAGATGAGAATTTGGATGACAAAGATAAGTTATTCGAGATCCACTGATTGACAGTATTCATGTCTCCTCGGTCAAGATATCGTCAGAATATCATCGGCTTTCGATCTTGAAAGAAGCTATTTCTTTCATTGATTTGTGTCCAAATTCCCGCGGGTCTATTGATCAGAACCTGAAAATGATACCCGACTCTGATTCGTAATCAAGTGTACGGACAGATTCGTGCGACGAAGATAGGTGATTCCAATTTTGAGATAAGAATTTTGATGACAAGGATGAGTTTTTCGAGATCCACTGATTGTGACTATTCATGTTGCCTCAGTATCTCGACATCGTCAAAATCTCATCTTTCATTGACATCGGAACAAGGCTGTTTCTCTCATACATTTGTATTAAAAAACTCGCCAGAATTTTGATCAGAACATAAAAATGTTACCCGATTCTGATTCGTAATCAAGTGTACGGACAGATTCGTGCGACAAAGATAGCTGGTTTCAATTTTGAGATGAGAATTTTGATGACAAAGATGAGTTATTCGAGATCCACTGATTGACAGTATTCATGTCTCCTCGGTCAAGATATCGTCAGAATATCATCGGCTTTCGATCTTGGAAAAAGCTATTCCTTTCATTGATTTGTGTCCGAATTCCCGCGGGTCTATTGATCAGAACCTGAAAATGATACCCGACTCTGATTCGTAATTAAGTGTACGGACAGATTCGTGCGACGAAGATAGGTGATTCCAATTTTGAGATAAGAATTTTGATGACAAAGATGAGTTTTTCGAGATCCACTGATTGTGACTATTCATGTTGCCTCAGTATCTCGACATCGTCAAAATCTCATCTTTCATTGACAACGGAACAAGGCTGTTTCTCTCATACATTTGTATTAAAAAACACGCCAGAATTTCGATCAGAACATGAAAATGTTACCCGATTCTGATTCGTCATCAAGTGTACGGACAGATTCGTGCGACAAAGATAGCTGGTTTCAATTTTGAGATGAGAATTTTGATGACAAAGATAAGTTATTCGAGATCCACTGATTGACAGTATCCATGTCTCCTCGGTCAAGATATCGTCAGAATATCATCGGCTTTCGATCTTGAAAGAAGCTATTTCTTTCATTGATTTGTGTCCGAATTCCCGCGGGTCTATTGATCAGAACCTGAAAATGATACCCGACTCTGATTCGTAATTAAGTGTACGGACAGATTCGGGCGACGAAGATAGGTGATTCCAATTTTGAGATAAGAATTTTGATGACAAAGATGAATTTTTCGAGATCCACTGATTGTGACTATTCATGTTGCCTCAGTATCTCGACATCGTCGAAATCTCATCCTTCATCGACATCGGAACAAGGCTGTTTCTCTCATACATTTGTATCAAAAAACTCGCCAGAATTTTGATCAGAACCTAAAAATGTTACCCGATTCTGATTCGTAATCAAGTGTACGGACAGATTCGTGCGACAAAGATAGCTGGTTTCAATTTTGAGATGAGAATTTTGATGACAAGGATGAGTTATTCGAGATCCACTGATTGACAGTATTGATGTCTCCTCGGTCAAGATATCGTCAGAATATCATCGGCTTTCGATCTTGGAAAAAGCTATTTCTTTCATTGATTTGTGTCTAAATTCCCGCGGGTCTATTGATCAGAACCTGAAAATGATAACCGAATCTGATTCGTAATCAAGTGTACGGACAGATTCGTGCGACGAGGATAGGTGATTCCAATTTTGAGATGAGAATTTTGATGACAAAGATGAGTTATTCGAGATCCACTGGTTGACAGTATTTATGTCTCCTCGGTATCAAGATATCGTCAGAATCTCATCGGCTATGTATGTCGAGGGAATCTATTTCTCTCATAAATTTGTACTCAAATTCCCACGAGACTCTTCCTTAGAACATCCAGATAATACCTGAATCTGATTCGTATTTGACTGTAGAGACAGATTCGATCGGAAAAAATAACCGACCTGCATCTTTTTGATGAGAAATTTGATGACAAATATGATAGACTGGTGAGTGATGACTAAAACATTTGTAAAGGTTATGTTGTCATATCGGCACCTGCTCCGCGTCATATGTCGAACGATGCTTCTTCAGCGAAGAATTCGTCACAAAGTCCTTTAAAATAAATTCAAACACCCAGCATTACTCTGACAATGTCCCGCCCGTGCGATCTCGCTGAATGTTTCGTTGGTCCGTAGGGCTCCAGCGAGGTAACTACACTAATGTGTAGAGGGCATTTTCCTAAAAATTTTCCACCCTAGGTGGGCATTGTGCGTTTGTTTAAACTGGAGCTATGCATTTTTTAAATAATTATTTTTGAGGTCGTATATTTCCGTCGTGCTCGAGTGCCCACCATATGTTTATTTGGAAGCTTCTTCAGCGTAGATTGGAATAACGTCGAGGTAGGCATTCTAGGTTTATCCAAAATTGGAAAATTTGAGGGGTAAAAGGTCGATTTTTGTTTATAAAGGGATAACATGACGATTTTTCGCCAAAAACTCAAAAACAATGTGCTTCATCGGAATTTTAAAAGGATACTTTTTTGTTCATCTTCCTGAGATCTTTCAATTTGTATAATTGTGTTTTTTCTCAGAAATACGTCATTTCTGAGGAAAAACAGAAGAATACAAATTGAAAGACCTCAGGAAGATGAATAAAAAAGTATTCCTGTAAAATTTCGATAAAGCGCATCATTCTCGAGTTACACGCCAAGATAGGTACGAAACTCCCGTTTTCACATCTTGCAAGGCCAGTATCTCAGAAATGACGCATTTCTGAGAAAAAACATCAGAATACAAATTGAAAGATCTTAGAAAGATGAACAGAAAAGTATCCTTGTAAAATTTCGATTAAGCACATCGTTTTTGAGTTTTTGGCGAAAAATCGTCATTTTACCCCTTTATCAACAAAAATCGACCTTTTACCCCTCAAATTTTCCAATTTTGAACAGACCTAGAATTCCCACGTCGACGTCATTCCAATCTACGCTGAAGAAGCTTCCAAATAAACATATGGTGAGCACTGGAGCACGACGGACATATACGACCTCAAAATTAATTATTTAAAAAATTCATAGCTCCGGTTTGAACAAACGCACAATGCCCACCTAGGGTGGAAAATCCTTAGGAAAATGCCCTCTACACATTGGTGTAGTCACCTCGCTGGAGCCCTACGGACCAACAAAAGGTCCACCGGAGACCGGACTATAACGTAGAAATCTAACAAACAAAACATTTGTTGGACTAACAACACATCCGTTTGTGAAACCCTTCATTTGTGATATTCACAAATTCATTTGTAAATATAACAAATTCAAGAGCCAACAAACGGGCGTTTGTGAATCCAACAAACTATTTTTTTCCGTGTAGCTATAACGATTTGAGATAGGGTTAGAAATTAGTAAATGTAAACATACAGGTTGACCGAAAACAAATCCCCCAGGGAATACTAACCTTCACGACGCTTCCGGCAGAATCCACCCGCCATGACTGGAAAATTCAAATTTTTGGTATTTTTGGATCCTTGACAATCGATTTTGGATAATCCAAAAAATACCACTCAACTCATCCCATATCCAAAATTCCACGATCTTCACGATCCCACCACCCAAATGTATTTTTTCGCATTTTTTGGAAAAAAATTTTCCAATTCGCATCGAATTTTCCATTTCCTGAATTTGTTCACCTCACCTTCCAAGACAAACGGTTGAACCATTCAAAAATCATTTTCGATCGAATTTGTACCCCGCGAGGAAAAAAAATGCCAAGGTGCGTCCACCATAGATGGGTCATACGATATATGTACAAATCATCCATCTGAGATCTTATAACTCAGTTCAATCAATTATTCAATCACGTGGCACGGTGTGCCTGAACGAATTTTTTTTCAAAGTAAAAACTCCCTCTGAGATTATTTTAGTTTCTGATTCTACATATTTGGGGCATCATTTTCCCACAAAAATTAGAATCGCGGGCTGAGCCCTTTTGAAGGAATGTCGTTTGGAACATTTTTTGGGCCAAGTCTAGGGACGCCCAATTGATATGGCTCATCCCTCGTTGGATATGAGCCCAAAATTAAGTTTCTTCACTTTCTCACAATAGTTTCCAGAAAATGTGACCGCTTTGGATCCTTCTGAGGCTTGTTGAGGTTGGGCATGTACCCTGGAAACCCTTCAAAAATGCAAAACACCAATCTCTTAATGTCTTATTTAAGGTATGTCTCCTGGGACAATGAGGATCGTAAGTTTGAGCGAGCCGTGTTGTTTTGATAGCAACGCGACCTCGCCGTCTTCTCATATACAATCGCGTATACACAACAAAGCAGCTCGTACACGCACACGCTCACACACGAACGCTCTCCGCGAGGCAGAAAATTAACATCGCGCGCAGACAAAAATCACAAACATTCGAGCCCTCGTGTGGACAAAATAAATAAGCACGGGTCCCTATTTTTGGCAAGAATGTAGAAAAGACTTGAATCAATGACATATCAATTTTTCAGCGAGTTCTCTGAAGAATTGTCAAAGTATTCGTGAGAACGGCCCAAAAAAGTTGCTTTCTGCTGCGCCGTTCCTATCCTCCGCGTGTTACGAGCTCGAACTTTTGACATCGAAAACTCGAAAACAAAATGGAGAGGCTCCTTGGAATTTCATCAGAAGGTGTGTTATGGATAGTTGAACCACCACACGAATTCCCAGGAGATTCTTTGAATTTCAAAAAACTCGGAGACAAACCTTAAGAGCCCTTGGGTAGATGGTGCCAAAAATGCACTTTTTTTAGTAGTATAGGCGTAGAATCGGCTAGAAATCGAATTTTCTATATTTTGTGAGAAGTATCTCGAAGTTCGGACGAAGACAAAGAGAATGAGGAGAACTACGTTAAAAATTGATTGAATCAATGGCATAGCTTTCAGTGATTGAGATGGAATAAGTTGAAAGTACCGAATATCGCTAGTAATGTTGTGGGAAAGGCGCGGGTCATTTCGGGTCGGCCCAAACCGTTGATTCTCTCTCATTTCAAAATAACAAACATGGAAAAAATGCGTGTCGAGATCTGCAAGCTGGTAAATTTGAGAACTTGAGTCGGGGCATATTAGGGAATGGGGGCATTTTAGGCACACTTACCTTATAACACATTTAGGGATGTGAAACGAGTCATTTCTTTTTCTCCAATCATTTTCCACGTTGTACTGATGAGATTTCCAAAATAGTCGAAATCGTGGATTTTCATTGAAACCGGACCATTTCAAAGCATCCACCTGATCCACTCTGAGTTGTTTGTATGACGAATTGAGTGAACGAATGATCAGATTTTGAGCGAATGAACAGATTGTTTCGGTCAGTCAAACGTCAAGTAAGCTTATTAGACGCCTACCTTCAATATGACTCCCTGGCCCCAAGGCATGTGCTTGGTCTCGTAACCAAAAGATTGTGGGTTCGCATCCCACTGTCGGCAAAATTCACGAGTTACGTAGAAGAGTTTTTTCCAGTTTCTTCACTGTGAAATAGTGATGAATGGACATGGCAAATTGCTCGCCATGACCTGAACATCACATAAAAACATGATGATTCTATTGGAATTCGTTATAATGTACATTACAATTCCTATCACAAAAGACATCGTGATGAATATTGTAATGTCCATCACAAGATTATTTCCAATAGGGCGTCTTGGAGAGCCTAAACGGTAGATGGTCATTTCCCAAATGAGACATCGAGAGATTGGTTTTTGCATTTTTGAAGGGTTTTTAGGGTACATGCTCAACCTCAACAAGCCTCAGAAGTATCCAAAGCGGTCACATTTTTTGAAAACTAATGTTAGCAAGTGGAGAAACTTGATTTTGGGCTCATATCCAACGAGGGATGAGCCATATCACTCGGGCGTTCCTAGGATGGGTCCGAAAAATGTTCCAAACGACATTCCTTCAAAAGGGCTCAGCCCGCAATTTTAATTTTCGTGGGAAAATGGTGCCCCAAATATGTAGAATCAGGAACCAAAATAATCTCAGAGGGAGTTTTCACTTTAAAAAAAGATTCGTTCAGGCACACCGTGGTGGACAAATGAACCTTAATTCTGTGAACCAAACAACTTACTAACAAAGTGCGTCAGAGAATCACAGGAAACTGACACTGTCACTCATATAAATATAAAATAATATATAAAATGAAGTTCTGTCATTGCATATTACAAATGGAGAAGAACATGAGTATCCAGTATAATACAAATTAGAACGGGAAAGGCAGATGGCATCTTTCAGAACGCTTCTGATCCATCGATTGATGCACACGAGTACTCTGGAAGAATCATCTGGAAGTGAGCACCGCAACTGGAGCACCGTTGTTCGGTCATGACACAAGACGCTTCTGACGAAATCATTTCTGATGGAACTGACGTTGGCATTACTTAGACTGGATTGATGTTTTGGAGGCGAGCTGTTTGGAATCAAAAAGGAGATTACACTCTCTCTTATGAAAAATTTTGAGGTGTCTCTTCAGACCACTGGTATTGCTATCATTCGGTTTAATTTCTTCTGTAATTATTTTGCCCTGGCATATGAGGCAGATACCGATTCTTCTTCTCTTATTATGTCCGTGATCATAATAATTGGAATCTTCCACTCTCTTATTCTTACTCGACATTCTGAATGTATTTTTTCATTCAAAATCTTCCCAATCTGGAGTCCACAATGAGATGAAGTGATAAATGATACAGCTATAAATTATTTCAAACTATTCCTCACACCTGCCGGTGACTGACTAATTCCAAACGTCAAGAAAAGAAGCCAATCTATTGACACTTAATCGGTGATAGACTCGATAGAATTCGAATTGACCCATGACAGATGTGTACGTCATTGACAGTTTATTCAAAGTACGTCGCGCGCAATTTGGAAGCGTCCCGCGGCCGAGACACGCTATTCGATAGGAATTACGAATGATCAGAAGAGGATGTTCAGAGTAAATCTCGAATTCCCGATATTCTCGTCTCGATCTCGGATCGAGAATCGAGACGATACGAGATCGAAGTTTTCTATTCTCGTGCGATCTCGATACGAGACGAGATGAACGCCAGTGATACACGAGACGATACGAGATTCCTCTGATTTCCCGTCATTCTCGCTCGAGTGAAGCCCTACTCGGCAGAGCACGGTAGATTCTACCTGGTTCCCCGGTTCTGCCTACCGGATCCCGCTCTCAGTGAAACGTTTCTTTTGAGCATCACATTAGTGCTTCAACTATATCAAAAGTGCCGGTCATCGGTCGTGCGCGTTAGACACAAACTTTTGTGTTTGTGAATGTGAGTATGTAGGTGCGTGTTCGTGTGTTTGTGAGTATGCTTTCAAGATTTGTTTATTGCATTTCATGTGCTTTATACATTGATCCTCGAGTCTATATATTGAGTCTCGATCGATATATAGACATACTCCTCCGTATAAATGAATAAACGCATATATAAAAAAATAATGTGCATCCAATGAACGCACGTAAGATGACGAAGTCAGTCTGAGTAGCTCCTCAATTCAATTTGTGATTAATAGACAATATATTCATTGTAACGTCAAAACACCTTAATTAATACAGATGTCCCAAATTATAATACACACACTCCAAAATTGGGTCAGGGTCTGGCTCTCTAGACTAGAGCTCTAGACCACAGATGCTTGCGTTAGAGCGCAAGTATCCGCGTCAAGAGAGAGACACAACTAGAGTATTGTCTTTGTCGCTCTCATTGCCAATATGGCCGTGTTCAAACTTGCCGTTTATTCTCGCTCTCCATGTTGCCGTACTCCGAATGAATGTATAGATATATTTGCCTATCTCCGTACGTATGTACGCAACTTTTGTCTCTACATAAAATCTAGATTTGGCGCACCGACCGTTGCGGAAAAGGATGACTTCTTCATCAATAATTCCATGTATCTTCACGATCTCGCTATGCATTGCAATCGCTTACCAGTATTGCTCAAATGAGTTACTCTACGACCTCTTTCATGTTCCCGCCCTAGGCTTCGAAAATTCATATTGGATACTCGTGGAAACTGTGAAATTCTTCTTGTGGTTCATTGGGACAGAACATGGCTCTTGTTGGTTCCGCTCTTCAACCTTATTATCCTGTGATTGTTAGCTCATTCTGTAATTCTGCTTTCTTCATATATTCCTATAGCTGAACCGAAGCCAAGAGAGGCAGTGGAAGAATCGACACTCGTCTCGTTGAGGAATATTTGTGAACTGGCGTAATGCCTCGCGTCGCTCCGCTTGTAAATTCTCCATAGAGACGTATTAGACTCTGAAAATATTCTTATAAATCGAAAAAAGACTTGATTTCCATTCGAATTCAATGTTTGATCATGTATGTTTTTGAATTCTTTTTGGTTTGCACAATGTGATCCTTAAAATCTAACAATCAATCTTTCCAGTTCTGTTGAGAAAGAAATGTCCAGTTTCAATGAGATTTGAGTTCAGTTATTATTCGTGTAACATTATTCGAAGACTCTCCACTCTGAATTTGGGGGATCTGGACTATTCCTCATCTCTGTAATGGTTTCAGATTTGTTGCTGACGAGAAATTCTTAAATGCTATTTTGAAGTTGGAATATTAAACCTTACGATGAGCAATTGCATATTGATTGAAATTCATTAAAATGAGGAATAACCCATAGAATTCATCTAATTCTGATCACATGATATTTCGACGAGTTAGATAAGTTCAAGGTGATGGAAAAATTTGGAATACAGATGAAATGATGAATTGAGATGACGTACAATCAATTACACTGTGGAACAACATTTTCGGGTCAGAACGCTTATGGCTACGTACAATCTTTGAATATCGCTACACAGATAATCAAACTCGGATCTCATCGAAATTGGACATTAAATCTCAACAGAAATCGGCAGACTGATCATTAGATTCGAAAGATCACATTGTGCAAATGAAGAAAGTTTTAAGGACATTGAAGATCAACAACTGAATTCGAATGAATATTAAGTCTCTTTTTGATTCATCGAAACATTTTCAGAGTCCAATACGCCTCTCTGGAACATTTACAAGCCGAGCAACGCGAGGCATTACGCTAGTCATAATTATGATCGAAACGATCGAAGGGTATTTTACTTTCAAAAGCAAGATATCTCATAAATTTGTGATTCACTTTCCCAATCTCATATTTCAAGTAATTGACATGAGGTCTCCAAATACATGATGCGAAGTCAAGCTTTGGTTTAACTAAAGAAGAGAAAAGATACCGTCAAATTGGGTAACTTTGGTACAGTGGGTGCAACTTTGGTACACCCCTGAAAAATGACTTTCAGAGCTGCGTGTGGCAAGGTAAATGATTTTATCGCTCTGGAACTCATTCTCCCCTCTTAACACACACATAAACAATGTGTTGAGTCACCGTAGATCCCGCTTGGATGATTGTAGTCGTTTATTGAACCTTTTTCGAAAAGGAGTGATTCAGCACCGATACGCGAGTGGTCCAGTCAGTGTACCTGCCAAGAAGTGTTCCGGAACCAACTGTGGATGTATAATGCTACAATTCCATCACATATATCACCATATTGAAGAAACCATCGTTACATTAGAGTATTCACAGCATTTGGAATTTTAATGAATGAAAAAGAAGGAAAAAGCCACGAAAAAACGTACCAAAGTTACCCTACTCTAGGTAAGAAGCATGAAGATATGGTAACTTCAGAACACCTTCCTATCACAGCTTCTTTTCATCCCATCTTGAGTCGAGTGATGGTCTATGAGTTTTTAAAATGTTTCAAACAGCTTAAAATCAAACTCCTGAACGATTAAAATTAATTCACTCGCATGGTGGTGGGTAAAATTGAGATATTCTGTAAGTGTACCAAAGTTGCCCCGTCGAGGTCTAACTTCGGTACTCTTCTTCAACTGCTAATAGCTACAGCTCAGACTCATCAAATTGAACTTTGTAACCCATCAATCGAAAGCTGAGACTGTAAGCTTTAGATTGACTACTAGTAAAAGTGGGTATTGTCGATGTATGTTGGAATACCGAGCCAAACAAAATGGAAAACACCGAAAACGTACAAAAATTACCCAATTTGACGGTATTTAATACAGTTGATATTATTAAAATCTGAGGTCATCCTTTTAATTGAACTGAGTAGTTTATGACAAGCATTAACAACACATCCAATATGATCCCTGTAGGGCAATTTGGAGTTGAAAATAACCCCAAGATCTTTGACTTTTTCCACTCTTACCAGCTGTTCAGAATCAATATTATAATCGAACAAGATAGGATGACGGTTCCTCACGAAGCTCATAACATGGCATCTCTTGATATTGAGGGTTAACCTATTATCAAGGGACCATCCCATTAGGATGTAAAGATCTTTCTGTAGTTGAGAACAATCAAGAACATTTTTTATATTATGACAGATCTTCACATCATCAGCATAAATAAGGACCGAGTAATATTTCAGATGGCTAGTGAGATCTTTTATAAAAATGATGAAAAGTATCGGTCCAAGGTGTGATCCGTGACGAACACCAGATGTAGATTCATATAACTGAGAGAAAGAATTATTCATTCGTACTGATAAGTCACGCTCGGAGAGAAACGAGACAATCCAATCGATTAAAACAGGGCTAAACTTGTAGTTATACAATTTGCGAACGAGTATACTATGATTTACAGAATCAAAAGCTTTCGAAGAATCAGTGTAAACCACATCAACTTGTATAAAATTTTCCAAGCCACTATTAATAAAATCAGTGTAAATCGATAAATTAAACCCTAAGAATCTTCCACGAACGAAACCATGTTGTTCTTGTGCCTGAAACTGTAAGAAGTAATCATAGATTTTAATTTCTTTTGGTTTTTTCGCTCGTTGAAAGATTCAAGAATAGGAAGAAAAGGAAATGCATCTCGATCATTCCGAGCAACCTTTATTATTATCGGCGTATTAATGCCGACGTTTTGACTGTTTTTTGTGCAGCCTTCATCAGGGCTGAAAAAATATCATTTCTCCATAAGATTGTAGAGTTCGTCAACTACTGTTCTATCTAATCATAGATTTTGTATGTTATTATGGCATCGAAGATTTTAGAAAAAATAATAGTTTTCGAGACTGGCCTATAGTTTGTAACATTTGAGCGATCTCCTGATTTGAAGATAAGAGTAACGAAAGAGCATTTCCACAACTTCGGGAGGATCCTATTTGATATGGAAGCATTGAATAGTAGACACAGAGGTTTTACCAAAACATTTACCAAAGGATATAGCTGGATAAGATGATGAAATCGGCCCCAGGCTACATCGCCAGGAAAATGATGGGGTTCAGTTGGTACATGTGAAACATACCTACAGGAAAAATTTCAGACCCCTAGACCTCTCCAGGCCGTCATACGCTCAAAAAAGCTCTTAATCGGTATTTATTCTAGTGTGGTGAGACCAATTGAACAAAAAATCTGAAAAAATCACGAAAATCTATCTCGACGCAACAAATATAAAAAAATTTTCCCAGGATTTTCAATTGTCACACAGTGGCTAGAAAAATCTCTCAAATTTTCCAAAATTTACCGAAGAAACGGGGCGATGGGTACAGGTCGGAAAAAAATTTTTTGTAGTGTGTTTTTGTGTATTCTACAAAAAAAATTTTGCCCAGTCTTTGAGGTGGTACAACAGCTCGAAAAAAATTGAAAAGTACCAAAAACGCTGTTTTTCGCGTGAAAAGCTCACTTGAACGTACTCAGTCACTTTCTTTCAGAAAAAGTTAGTCCCAATTCCTCCCTTTGCGTTCTCTAGAGCCTCTATTGTCAATTATCACGAATCCATTGTCTAGGCTTTTGTAAATTGTCTGCTTTTTCGCGCATGTGCAGAGATTCGGATCCTCGTAACCAATTTACTTAGAAAGCTAAGAACATTTCTTTCAAAATGACTTCTTGCCTAAGTTTATTTGAGCCGGAGTTGTAGCGTTCGGAAGACCACTAAGTCTCGATAGTTTCTTAGAGGTGGGTTGGAGGTACCGGAGACAGCAGTGAGGAAAATCCGCGCCTGCCCCCATCCGATGGCGTCCACCGACTTGCCGCACTCGAGCTGAGGATTCATGTTTCATATGTTGTAGCTACGGTTTGAATGCATGGGATTGACTTCATCGAGTAGTTGTTTTGAAGGAAATTTTCTTAGTATTCCAATATGATTGGTTCTGAGGATCCGAATCTCTGCGCATGCGCAGAAAACAGACTATTCCCAGAGGCCTGGAAGATGAGTTTGTGATGATCGGCAAGAATAGACATTAGAACGCAAAAAAGGATTTGTGGTAATGTTTTTCTGGAAGGACACAATAATTTACATGGAGTGTCAAATTCCCAAGGTTCTAAGAAGTTGGGTTCTCGTGAGATTGAATCAGCATGTTTTCCGCTCTTCTGCCCGTTAAAACCACCCAAGACCTCAAAATCAACTCTAAAGGACTGATTCCGATCGGTTTTTTCAAGACCTTTTCAATCCCGTGAATCGCATCTCTATATCTCTGAGCGGATTCGAGATATATGCATTTTATTGAAAAAAATATCCAAACTCCTTTGTCAGCGATAACTCAAATAAACAAAGTAGTGTACGTTGGAGATACCCTGACAATTTTTTTGAGGCCTCATAGGTGGCGGAAGGTTCCTATTTTATACCATAGAATCGAATTAGAGAGTCAAGAAAAAAATTTGAGACATGACCCTTTTTCGTAGGTCTGTTCCGCGCGAAACTCTTCATATCCTAGCTAGAGTGTAACGGACGCCGCAGTCTAACGTTTTCATGTCAGTCTCTCGCCAATGATTTCACCATTGTCACGGTGTTCTCTTGTCCCGAACGGAACGAGGGTAGCCAATTATTCTTTGGTTCTAACTGTCCACGAGGTTTGTATTGAGCTTAAGGATGATGGATAGGCTGATGATGTAATATGTCACTCTCTGGTCATCCGAATGTTTCAGTCGATGAGATTGATTAGACTCTACCAAGAGTGTCTGGGGATTTTCTGTATGGTTTTTGATGGGTGGGGGTGGGGGCAGCTTGATACTGGCAAGGGGAGGACCAGACCTTTGGATCACCAATCTTGTCCACAATTTTTTTACAGTTTTGTATTACCTAGAATATGAGGAATCCAGAGTAACTCCGTCAAATGGGGCCTCCTGTTCAAAGTTACAGCCCATGATATTAACCTTGCCCATATAGGCCCATGTTAAAAAGTGATATACATAGCTATACTGGCAACGCTAACATTTTTGCTTGTAGCTCTGGACAGAAGGCTCATTTGACGGAGTTACTCCAGGTTCTTCATTTTCTAGGTGACACAAAACTGTGAAAGAATTTTGGAAAGGATTGGTGATCCAAAGGTCTCGTCCTCCCCTTGTGAGTCCCATCTAGGAAGCAACTGCTCAGTTTCCTATATTTCAATGAATTTTGAGAGCTTTCATGAAACGAAGGAAGCTCTAACCATCTGAGAGCGTGTACAGTCTGATTTTTTATGAAAGTCCGGTTTTTCTGAGTCTAGATTCGGTCCAAAAATCACCTAATCAACCCTCAAATCACAGTTCTCTACGTAAATTTTGACGATCTTCTTGGGAAGAATACTCTCCTCCCTGTGGAAAGTGACTGAGTACGTTCAAGTGAGCTTTTTTACAAGAAACAGCGTTTTTTGCTTTTTTTAGAGCTGTTGTACCACCTAAAAAACTGGGAAAAAATTTTTCTCTTGTAGAATGGACAAAAACACACTACAAAAAATTTTTTTCCGACCTGCACCTATCGCCCCGTTTTCTCGGTGAGTTTTGGAAGATTTGAAAATTTTTTCTAGCCGCTGTGTGACAATTAAAAATCCTGGGAATATTTTTTTCATATTTGTTGCATTCAGACAGATTTTTCTCAGATATTTTGGCCGATTGATCTCGACACACTAAAACAAATACCGTTAAACAGCTTTTTGAGCGTATGGCGGCCTCGAGTGGTCTAGGGGTCTGAAATTTTGTCTGGAGGTATGTTTCACATGTACCAACTGAGCCCCATAATTTTCCTGGTGATGTAGCCTGGGACCGATTTCACCATCTTACCCGGCTTTACCCTTTATCACAAAAACGGAAGGAATACCGTCAGGGCCTGCTGAGTTTGATTCCATTAAGGTTTTGATGACATCTAGGATATCCTTCTCAGTGATGACTAGATCAATATCATTATAAATATAATTTCGTATCGACAACATATTGATAGGATTAGGTTTTGAATAGAAGTCTTTGAAATATGTTGCGAATAAATTCGCTGACTCAGTATTATTTGAAGATGTTTTGTTGAGAAATCTCACGTTATCAAGAATACAATTACTAGATCTCATTCTATTTACATGAGACCAGTAAGCCTATATATTCTTGAAAAAGTTATCTTGTACCTCCTCAATATGCTCTTTATACAAAACTCTAGACATCCTAATACGTTCTGCTCTCAGTTTCTTGAAAACAACATAGTCATTCAAAATATTCGTTCCCTTCCACTTTGTATGAAGTGAAACTTTGCTATCTATGAGATCAATGAGTGTTTGTTGGACCAAATTGGATATTCATCAGATGATTTTTTACCTAAAGGAACATGTCATATCTATACTATTATTCATAATTTCATAAAATGAATGAACAAAGCACTCAATACTTTTGTTCTCGGAACAATTTGACCATTCAATTTCATTAAGAATAGAGTCAATTGTGAAATAATCAGCTCTAAAGAATTTCTTATGAGTAAACTTATCTTTCTGCTTAGAGTTTTTGAGACTATGATCCAAGTCACAGGAAAAACAGCGGGGATATGATGTTGGTCCACATTGAATAAATATTCAAAGTCAATCACTTGATATACTAATCCCTTGGATGCGAACAGCAAATCCAGGCTGTAGGCTTTATAATGATGAACAGGATAGCATTCACATAAATCCAGCAGGGCGAACTCAGATGACATAGAGTTTGTAGCCTCTCTCTATGCACGCGATACTTGACCCACGAATTGAGCACTGATATTATCACCGTTCATCCATTTGATGTTTGGAAAATTATAATCACTAAAAAGCAGCAACTTGTTAGCAGGGTAGGCATCCACATTATCTGATACAACTTTGAGATGATCCAGGTATTTTTGAATGTCCAGGCCAGGGGGAATATATGGACAGCCCAAAGTGTATTTCATATTTGCCATTTTTACCTCAACAAATACTTGTCCAATACTATTGATAGTATGGGTGCGATGAGATAATAATTCTTCCTTTATTGCAATTAATACTCCACCACCTGACGATGATGTACTTGTATTAGGATTCCTGTCAGTACGGTACACCTTGAAACCAGTGAGCCTGAGTTCTTTGCTGTTAAATTGGAGAGTCATGTTTCTGTTCGTTTCCGCCCACTTCCACGAATCTATTTTCACGACACCCACTTTCACGACAGATAAGTCTCACGACGAACAAATTTCACGACAACCGTTTTCACGACTCCCATTTTAACGAATTTTCAATTTGTCAATTTTCACGACAGGCTGATTTCACGTAAACCTTTCTTCACGACAGGTTCATTTCACGAAAACTTTTTTTCACGACAAGTTCATTTCACTAAAACCTTTTTTCACGACAGGTTTTATATATTTTCTATTTTTATGTATTTCATTCTATATCAATATTTTTGCAATACTTCCCTTACATGTATATCTATATAAGAATTTGAAAAATGACTTATGAAAATATAGTACATCAAAAAAATGTTTGACTATGAAAATACAGTATATACATTGACGAAATCAACATAGAAGTTCCATAACACGTTTACAAATTCATGTAATTCGATACCCGAGAAAGATAGATTTGAATTTGGTTGGGCTGGTACTGCTGGTAAGTTTCAACTACAGACTTGATGTACGCTTGGAGTCGATACCACCTCTTTTTTGGTGCGGCTCTCACGTTCCTACCAATACTAAGCTCCGTGACCATGATGTCAACGTCTCCTTGCTCTTTTCGGAACTCTTTCAGCAGAGTGTACAAGTCAGGGTGTTCCTTCCCCATAAGACGATGAAAGCGGTTGTGCCACCCCTCGCTGACATTGTGGGTCTTGTGTTCGTCAGCATTGTATGTGATTTGAGCAGATTGAGGCAACAACTTGGTTAGGGAATTCTGAAGGTTACCTTGCTCTCACAATTTCACTCTCTCCCTCATCAAAGTTTGGCGGATGGTCGTGATCTCGCGGCGAAGGATGTTTACGTGTGATCACTGGCTCGCCTGGCTCTGAGTCAATCGTAACACCCCTTGCTCCACATTCACTTTTCCGCAAGCGCCGGCAGTCCCAGTAAGTTTTTCCAGCTCGGCTTCTCGATTTATTATAGATGAATCCGTCCATTATCAATTTAGTCCCCAAATTTACTGGCTGGTCACCCATCTTCTTTCGGCACGGTATACTTCAAATTTTGCTTCAAACTGACTATGAATTTAGATGATCGCCGTGGTCGAGCCGAGACATGTTTATAGGGTTAATGGGAGTTATCATGAACAAAACATTTCCAAATACACAAAATCAATGACAATGGTCAATCGAGCAGTTCGTTACAAGTTACAAGTTGTAAGGTCGGGAAGGAAGAGATGATTTTCCGGGAAATTTACTTGTCTTGAAAGTTACCTATCGTGAAATTTACCTATCGTGAAACTTACCTGTCGTAAAACTTACCCGTCGTGAAACTTACCTGTCGTGAAATTTACCTGTCGGGGAATCGGCTTTTCGTGAAAATGGCTTCGTGAAAAAGGGTGTCGTGAATATGGGTTTTGGTAAATTGACTCGTCGTGAAACTGGTTGTCGTGATATTGGGTTTCGTGAATATGGATTCGCGAAAGGGTCCGGGAATCGTTTCTGTTAGAATAAAGATATCAAATTTAGGGCTCAAACTATGCCAAGCATGTCTGAGCCTATCAAATTAGCTATTTATTCCTTCAGCATTCTGATGATAAATTATGACTCTTTTTGAGCTTGTTCTGCCTGGAAGTTTTTTGGGCCGTTGGTTGACTTGCACACCAACTGAAGGATTTTACGGACATGTTTGATAGTCTGAGGATTTGGAAAATTTCTATTATGTTCTTCCATCTTTGAACGTAGATCAGCAAGATACTCCCTTTGATACTCGAACAAGTCAGAGGCTACTCTCATAGGGTCAGGAATTTTGACTTTGTTCCTCAGAACACATAAACATTTACTATGATCACTGAAAGTAACTATAAAAGGACGAATTATATCTTCAACATGCTTGCCCAAGCGTCTACATGTGAATTCAGGCGACTCAAGATCAGGGATCTGAGACGAATATTCACTCACTGTATTTTTGTCCTGAATGTTCTCACTCTCTGGTATATTGAATAGTATGATATTGTTTTACCTCTTATTCCTTTCGGTGACCTCAGAGTACATTTCCTCCACGGTGAATGAATTTCCTCCATTTGATACTATGTTTGGTAAGCTAGTAGTGATCTCAGAGACCTGGAACTTGAGTTGGACAAGATCACTTTTCACAATCTGAATATCTGATGAACACTCCAACTCTAGCTTCATTTTGTTTCAAAGACACATTTTCATCTTCAACTTTTTTGATCCTACTCTCAAATTGTTCCACACTTTCTTTAATATTATCTATACTAGACTTGACCTCCGCCAGTTCAACTTTCAAAAGTTGCTCCACTTCTTCATTAGAATTAGAAATATTTTGTTTCAGATCAATTCTCATTTTAGATAGTGTTCCAGATAACTTAGTCAACAATGATTTTTGTATGTTTAGAAATTTTTTATCCCGCACATCACTCTGAGGATAATCCTCAATTGAAGATTTATTAGTTGATCCATTATCTTCATGAACATACTGCACTTGACCAGCAAGGTTTTTACCATCCGAAGACTTACAAAGAGCTTGAGGTGTGTTTTTTGCACCATGGAATAATTCAGGCAAGGCCTGTCAACATTTAAAAATACCAGAGATGTCAGTTACACACCTGATTGCATATGGTTGATCATGAACAAAAGAACACTTTTCGCATGCATAACCTTGTGTGCATGGCTCTTTGCATTGGGCACAAACTTTGTTTACAAATTTGGCGATAAGCAGTGTATTCACCCACAGCTTTGTAGATTGTCGAGTAATCTTCCTATTTTCATCTGTCATAGTATTGACAGATGAATTTCATAGTTTCACAGTTCCGTATTACGATGTAATTAATTATAGAGTATTTCTATGTGTGTGTGTGTGTGGACGTGCATGAAGTCATAGTAACATGAACTCACTATCAAGTGAATGGACATTCTGATCAATTCTCAGCCAATGTACAATTGATGATTGAATACTCAACATTTGAATGGATGGAAAATTACCCTCAAAGCTTGATTCTACAATAAGTTTCTGGATTTGATTCGTATTCACTGGGTGTTACCAAATCTCATGGCCCACATGTTACTTCCAAGCCATCAAAACTTGATCACCCAGTCGCTTCTTAACCGATTGAGAAACTTGAAGATATTACAATCATTGTGCATATCAGTCATGTCAATGAACATGGATTAGGGCTTCGAACAGTTTTCGAATACTGTTGAATCCTCTCTCATGGCAGAGATACGTAAGGCTGGAGTATATTGACCCCACATCTACAGTTGATGATTGAATTCTCAACACTTGAATGGATGGGAAATGATTCTTCGAACCCTTTTTTTATTGATCCTTGAAGCTTGATTCTACAATGATTTTCTGAATGGGACTAGTATTCACTGGGTATAACCAAATTTGATGGTCTACATTTCACTTTTAAACCACCAAAACTGAATCACTCCCATGGGTATGGTTAACGTGCCACCTTTAGAAGAACAATCCTTGACTCATTAAATCGATCGTTAATCATACCCATCATTGTTAACATGAGTGACCAAATTTGAATCACTCCCCATTGAGAAACTTGGAAATACTACTATGTCTCTGTTTATCAGTAACTTTAATAAGCATAAAGTGGGGCTTCAAGCATTATTTGAACACTGTTGATGCTGTGCTATCTGACAGAAGAAATACGAGCAATAGCTGAGCACTGAACATTTGGGTCAGTAACATATCTCTCGTTAGACACATTCCAACAATGGTTTGTTGAATCCTATCATGTCAACTCAATGACATGATGATCATCTCAAGTTGGACACAGTATTGGATTTGAATATTCAGATCAATAAGAGAAAACATACTTCGCCGGTACTCATACGCAAAATGGTCTGCCTACATATGTTTCTGTAATGCAATGAGTGGTTCTTAACTTATGATCAATACTTTGCGGATACGAATACTGGGTGGCGACAAAACTCATATTCTCTGAAATCAGACGGAATACGTGGTAGTCAACTGTAATCAGGGAAGAGAAGTAGTACAGCTGAACGGTTCTGTGACTGATGCATGCACGTTTGCATTAAAAGCTGAACGGTTTTCTGCTCCTGAACCTGCCCGTGGCACGGAATGCTTACCGACGGTAACACATGCATGTGACATATACGAGACTCGTGTATTGATATTGATATTGATATTGATATTTATTTATTGGGACTTTGGGGTGGGGCCCTATTTAGCCCTGTTATGGATGTTTACAGTAATGTTCTACATATTCAAGTTAATCATAAAGTAATGTCTTATAAAATCGGAAGATTAGGTTATTACAGAGGTTTTAGACGTATGTACCCATTTAAATATGAATGTAAAGCAATTCCAACGTATACACGTTGTGTATTGAGGGATTATGTAAAGAGATTTTGAAGAAAAACAAAGAATGGTGTATATAAAGTGTCGCTTATTCAGTATAGGATGAAGAATCATGTGAAGTGTACAGCCCTTCTAGTTAATTAAGTTACACGGATTGAAGAGGGTGAAATAGAAGGTGGAGTAATTGGGTTCGTTACGAGTGGTGAAACGCAAATCCTTAAAAGCTCGATGAATTTTAAAGAACTTATTTGTTGACGTCATGAGTAGAAACAACTTGAATCACGAAATTATTGGGGGAAGGCGATCGAGATCACCTTGGGAGTATACAGGAATGACAGGCGAATTCTGCTGAGAGCGCATACATACAGTATTATTTCGCACATTTGGACGCAAGTATTTGAGATCTTATGTCGTGGATATAAGTGAGCCCCGAGCCATCGCGCGCCAAGAATGAATACGATCATTGCGCAGACGAATCGAATACCATGCATTTACTAGTAAAATATCTGTTTCATATATAACTTAAGATAAGAAACTCGCAGGAAGTTCATCTTTCCTGTAACGTGTCCAGCGAAACAAGAGCAAGTGGTTTCTGAACATGACAAAAGTCCAACATGAGCCTAAACAATTGATAATGCAGTCTCATACGTGATCTAGATCAATGATTTTGCGTTTTCATTGTTTATAACATAGATGAAACCCCTCCTTCGAGCAGCCTCGATATGACAAACTCTGATATCAACTCAATAAGCTGACCAAGAGAAATCAAATCCATGTGTGACTAATTCATCCTCGTAGGCTCGAATTTACCTCTGACCTTGATTAATTAGAGTTCAGATTATGGCAGAAGTCTATGGATGAAGATCCTCACTTCACGAATCTCAGTGGTGAGGGCATGCATGATCAGTGAACAGACTCACCCTCAAATACCATGGTTGTACAATGTTTATTCATTGAGCTAAACTAATATTCATATCTGACCTTATTTGATCATCGGCCATTTG
This sequence comes from Eretmocerus hayati, assembly GCA_029851415.1. Taxonomy (NCBI): domain Eukaryota; kingdom Metazoa; phylum Arthropoda; class Insecta; order Hymenoptera; family Aphelinidae; genus Eretmocerus; species Eretmocerus hayati. The sequence goes on from CM056743.1 coordinate 51,013,716, forward strand.
ATCATGGCGGAAATCAGTAAAGAGAAACCCTTACCCTACGTATTCCATATGAGTAATTCCACGCGAAACAGATCTACGAAAAAGGGTCATGTACCAAATTGTTTTCTTGACTTTTCCATTCGATTCTATGGTACAAAACATAAACTTTCCACCACCCGTGGGACCCCACAAAGATTTTCTGGGTATGTGGGGTACATATTAATTTATCTTTTTCAATTTGTTTGCGGCATTCGAAATCTTGGGAAATCCTATCGATATCAGTTTTGTAGAATTTATTTTGAGGTTATGAGTGGCTTCAGTAGGCAAGAGAATGAAAAATACAAAGATATTAATTTCTCAAAAATCCATTCTTTTTATTCCTTGACAATTTGATGTTTGATGTGAAATGTTGTGTTCTTTCAGAAAAAAGTAAACTCAAAGATTTTTTCGCGTTCCAAGGCCTGTTTTTGCTACTTCCTGCAAATCTATTGTCTAGAAGATTGAAAATCGTCTGTTTTCTGCGCATGCGCTTGATTTTGGACTCTGAAAATCAATTTTTCGGAAAGCCAAGGAAATTTCCTTGAAAACAACCACTTGGCGAAGTCAATTCCATGAATTTGGACCAGAGCTACAACGTCCAGAAGACCACTGGATTCCAAGAGGTATGTCGGAGGTACCGGAGGGAGTGATGAAGGAGATCCGCGCAGGATGCCGTAGGCCTACGAGCTGAGTGATCATCTTGCATAAGTTGCAGCTCCGGTTCTAGTTGGTGAAGTTGACTTCGCCAAGTGGTCATTCTAAAGAAAATCTTCTTGGCTTTTCAATGAATTTGGTGTCGGAAATGGCAATTTCCGCGCATGCGCAGGAAACAGACGATTTTCAATCGCCGAAGAGATATATTTGCTGAAAATAGCAAAAACAGGCCTTAGGACGCAAAAAAAAATTTTGGGACTACTTTTTCCTGGAAGATCACAACATTTTGCATCAAATATTAAATTTTCAAGGAATAAAAAAAATGGCTTCTTGAGAAATTTAATATTTTTGTATTTTTTATTCTTTTGCCCACTGAAGCCGCCCATAACATCAAAATTAATCCTCCAAGATCGATTTCGATAAGTTTTTTAAAGATCTTTTCACACGATTGATGGAAGCTTTTCGTCCCATGGAACCGTGGAGCATGAATCGAACCACCCCCTAGCAATCAGATATCTTTCAAAACATGCCCAGGAACACTCTCAAAAAATGTGGAGTCGATTGGACTTGATCTCGAGATTTAATTCCACTTTTTGTGAGGAAGAAAGACCGAGATTTGACCCTGTACTCGGAAAAAAGCGTAATTGCAATTTTTGAAATTGCTGGAGAAAGCTCAAAATTAAATTTCATCCCCCGGCTCGGGTTGGGCTATTTCGAGAATGCTATCTTCTTCGAAATAAGCCAGCTCAACTCGTCTAATTATGTCTCTAGCGGTTTCTATCAAGTTTTTATTGATTTCCTCGTAATGACCGTTTTGTAATTACGCTCTTTTTCCACCCACCCCCTCAATTACAGTTTTTAAATTACATTACAGCCTTTTTTGCGCGGATACCTCATCCTCGAAGCATGATGAGAAGCAGAAAAATGAACATGAAATTATGGCAATCAGTGACTCACGGAGAAGCACTACGTCAAGTGGAATTGGAAAGGTCAATAAATCAAGGAAATACACTGAGTCAAACGAGGATGATTTGGTCAGGAACTCAGAGGAAAGCACTGATTCATATAGTGAGAACGATACTAAACTCAAACGCTCACGACAGAGCGGCTATGAGGATAGTGAAGACGAGATCGAGTAGAAGCTCAAACGAGGGAGCGAAAACGATGTGTAAGTAGATGGATATGAGGTCATCTCAGATCCGAACGAAGGTCCAGATAAGTCAACTGAAACGAGTGTTGAGGTAGCTTGTGTCCAGAACAACATTAACACGTCTGAAGAAGAATCCCTGCTTCCAAATCCGACAGATAAAACGATTAACTCCTTAATATCTCAACATGCGGATCTAATTTCTGCGACAGGAACTGGTACCCGAAGGGAGGATGAGACGACAAGTGAATCGCATATGGAGGAGAGGGGTCATGATAATGAAAAGATAAATTCAGACATGAACGTACTACTCATCAATCCAAGTACTTTGAAATATAGCAGAGACCCTCTGTGGTTGAGAAAAGGCACGTTAATACACTTGTTCACCACGAATTGGGCTGTGAGGTCGAAAGTAACCAAGAGCTCACTTGAATGAGGACTTTCCAATGTACATGAGGTGAAAGCAAAGTCACATGATTTGGAAGAAATAGTTGTAACGAAATCTGGCAGTTTGAGAACAATCCATTTGTTCGTGAAAAGGAACGTTGAATGTCGAACATCACAACTTGACATGCTGGATACCTTGATTTTATCGCAGAACTTGGTAGAGAGGAAGGGCATCAAATCAATTAGTACGGAAAAAACATACGATATTGTAGAGGACAATTTTCGGCCTACGATAACAGAGTTTTTCAAATCAATCGCGAAAGAGACTCTCGAGATAACAATTTGCACGGGTAAAGTCGTGATATCGGACCCAAATATCAGAGCACAAATACTTGAAGAGAATCACGAAGCATTGATAGGAAGGCATAGAGGTATAGCAGAAACATACTCCAGAATGAGGGCAAATTTCTTTTGGAAAAAATCTAAAAAGAGAAGTGAGGGAATTCATTAAATTTTGCGGAAAGTGCCAGGAGTCAAAATTGGTGAGGAAGAAAACGACACAGCCCATGGTTATAACTGACACCCCAGCAAGAGGGCTTCAAAAAATTCAAATTGATGTAGTAAGTCCCGTACCCGCTGCGGACACAGGAGAAACATACATCTTGACATGGCAATATGTTCTAATCAAATACGCGGTCGCAATTCCTCTCATGAATATTAATTCAGTTACCGTAGCAAGAGCCTTCGCGTATGATTTCATTCGCCGGTCTGGATGTCCGGAAACAATTCAATCAGATCAGGGCTCAAATCTGATAGCAGGAGAAATGGACGAATTTGCGAAATTATTCAAAATATCGCGTATAAAGTCAACAGCGAAGAGACCTCAGAGTCAAGGAAGTATAGAACGTGCCCACCACTCGCTAGTGGAATATCTGAAATTTTATGCGCAAAAAAGGGATTGGAATTTATATCTGAAACCATGCACTCTCTCTTTCAATACAAGTGTATCCGAGTCAACGGGATTTTCCCCACATGAATTAGGGTACGGTTACAAGGCAAGAATTTCGTCTGAATTTGCATCGGGAAAAGTACCTTGTGGCGTCCCGCCCTTTCATTCTGGTTAAAATGGTCGAATCATTTTATTCATTGCGACATGAAATTACATTGTCTACTGTAGATTCTGAAAATAATGGGAGAATAAGCAAAATCCTTGAGGCTGTTCAAGTGGGCCACGCAAAGTGAGCAAAATTCCACCAACGCGTGGTAGTTCGCGTACTGTATGTAACTCATGAGTTACATGAGTTACATGAGTTACATACATATTTTACATTGGTACTGTAACTCATTAGTTACATGAGTTACAGTATATAAGTAGAGCAGCCGGAATTATAGATTTCAGAACCGACAATCGTCGGATCGATCAGTCTTTTACTGAAACTCATACGCTCGTGATATAGATTTTACCCAAGTGTGCCGCGAGTTAAAGTGCACGACAAAGTAAACCTCTTGAGCGACGAATAGAGCCGACTGCATCCCGCCGCACTTCTCCGGCGTTATCCAGAGAAAACTCAACTTGTCGACAAGCCTCGAGGATTTCCTAATATCCTGGAGTAGATTAAGATCCTACATATTTGTAAGTCTAAGAAAAATATCATTATTACTTAAATTAAGAGAGAAAGAATTCGAATATCGAATTCGAATATCAGCGTATCTATATGGGTCAAGAATTTCATAATCAGTATTTGGGAGCACTGATATAGTAACATCCCGCACTTTTCTCGATGGTTGGATTCCCAAATTGTAATTTTCTTCGAATGGTGCCATTGCGCCGTGATTTACATCTACACTGATTCCATCAACAATAATGTACCAAAATTTCAGTAAAAGTTTTCCACCGTGCGGCCGAAAGAAGTCACTATATATCTTCAAAGAGATTTCTATAATTTCCAATTATATCAGTACGTCTTGTTTGATAAAATGGTTCGAATACAGTGATCCCTCGTTAACACGGAAACCTTTAACACGAATTCTCTCATCAATACGAACGAAATTCCTGTCCCGTTGAGAACGCACTGGCTCCTATAGACGTTTTTTGAGTTAACACGAATTTTCGTCAACACGAACTTCGAACGATTTTCCGGTCCTGTCTGACTCAAGATCTTGGTTAATACGAACTCAAATTTGTGAACAGAGTCAATGTCCGCGATGAACAGCTCAGTACATCGCAATGAGTAAGCGCAAGCAGTCGTGTATTAAAGATGAGATAGATAAAGATGAGATTCGGAACGCCACAGCATCAGGAATTGAGTTGCCAAAGGTAGAACGCTTGCGTGGTGAATTGGAAGAGGAATTATTTGAATGGTTCTGTAGAGTGCGGGAAAAAAACATTCCAGTGACTGGCGGGTTAGTTCGAGAGAAGGCTTTAGAGATTGCGAAAGATTTAGGCATCGAAAATTTTAAAGCTTCGAGTGGTTGGCTGGAGAATTTTCAAAATCAAAAACATATTTCATCCTAAGTTATCTGCGGTGAATTTCTGAAAGTGGACGAAAGAGACGCGAACAACTGGAGAAAAGATTTTTCAGAAACTAGGAAGAAATTTGCTCCTCGAGATACTCTCAATATCGATGAAGGTGAGATACATTACAATCTTCTCCCTAATAGTACACTCTATCTAAGAGGAAACAAGTGCCATGGTGGTGCCAAAATATAATAATAATAAAACTTACAAGGGTAGTCCGGAGTCTCCGGGTCCTGGAATCTCACCAAAATTTTTTTACAGTTTCGTACCACCTGGGATATGAAGAACCCAAAGCAACTCTGTCAAATTGGCCTCCCGTTCAGAGCTACAGCCTATGACATTAGCATTGCCCATATAGGCCCATGTTAAAAAGTGATATATATATAGATCTAATAGCAATGTTGACGTTTCTGGCTATAGCACAGAACCAATTTGACAGAGTTGCTTTAGATTCTTCATATTCTAGGTGATAAGAAACTGTGAAAAAATTTTGGTGAGATTTTCGGATCCGGAGACTCCGGACTCGCCTTGTTAGATAGAAATTGTAGTTGTCCAAATTCAAGCAATACTACCTACAAAACAGCAAAAATATTCCGATCTCGTCCTTCAACACCGTCTATCGCATATTACCCTGTTAACACGAATTAATTCGTGTTAATCAGTTAACGCGAACTAATTCGTGTTAATCGGTTAACACGAATTAGTTCGTGTTAGGAAGTGACTGGAGCGTTCTGGTTAACCCGAACTCCTTGATAACACGAACAAAATTCCTGTCCCGTGAAATTCGTGTTAACGAGGGATGACTGTAGCAGAATTCGTGATTCAAATGTATTCAATAGTACAAATGATCGTGTGTATGGATGTGTTTGCAGTTTTGTTCTGACTGTTGTTTAGTGTGAACCTTGCAAATACCGATTGAGTGTCGATGGACTTTCCAGCAGCCTCCATAACGATAATTGGATCATTTTAAATAAACGAGCTCAACATCGTTTCCCATCATGAAACTGGACCAAAAGCGTATCAATCATTCACAATTTTTGTGAATTCGTATCAAGATGTTCTTCATATATATTACTGTGTACTATCCTATCATAGATGTGAACTTTTACGATGTTCTAACTATGGGGCGAATTCATTGTATAGTCATCAATGAGTATTCTGATTTTGGAATTTTCGAAAAAAATTTGTATTTCTCAACATCGATTGATTTTTGAAAGAAAAAAATATATACTTTTCGTATAAGATTAGAGAATTAATTAGGAAGAATGATGAGAATTCACAAAAATGTATATATATAATGATTAGTGAATAAATAAATAAATATATGAATAGATAAATAAATAAAACATATGTATGTTGTATAGGTTTGCCATGATACGAATACTTTATTTCATGCATTGTTCAATTTCAAACGAATTTATTGTGTAATAGTCAGCAATTTCTGACTGTAACCAGCGATGTTGTACAAAACTGTGCCAAGCTCAAATTTGCCTACTCAGGTCCCGCGTGACCTGGATAATTCAACTTTCCGATTGTGAGTTTTCGTGGCTCGCGCCACTCTCTCGCTCTTCCGACAACCTTCGAACAGTGCACACGCATAGTAATGTAGCCAATCGCGCAATCAAAGGCATCTGTCAAAACTTCATTAAAGTTACACAAAAATCCAGATTCAAGTGTTGTGCATTTATTGGATCTACCTTCACTACTCTATGAACATATTTTGGTCTTTCAAGACGGATCCACGACTGAAAGTGCAGTTTACGTGAATCCACGGAAGTGTAATTGTGGAGTTTTGTGTGCACGGAGTATTGTTGAGTATGCCGATGCATATGCGAAGATTCGACCAATGCAGCAATACACTGCTGGAGTCATTGCCCAACAAAGTCAACTCTACGAAAACAGCAAGTAGCTGAAAACTCCACCTATATCAAGGACGTGGCACAGCTGTCATCGTGTCACATTCCAATGCAGCTGAAATTGGAGCGACAAGGAATCTCCACCAGGTCTAAGCTGCTGACGATGTAAGGCCGATGAGGTCAACTATACCCATATCCAGCTCTGCGTTCACTAAAAATGACGACGAGTGCTTCAAATGTCAAATAAGATCGCTCCAATCATACCAAAATAATTCTAGCGTATCAACATATGACAACGATTTCGCCTTACAAGCAATCGTTGAATCACCTGATTAAAGAGCAATTCCTCTTGTATTGACTTCTCGAGTCACAAGCTCAGATCTCCAGTGAGTGATTACCCTAAGCAGTTACGCTATCAAATTCTTTTGGGTCTTCGATTTCATGTTCGGATTTGAGAATTATGACGAGTTCGTTGCTCATTATAGCAACACCCATTTCTCAAATTCACTCGCTTACTTGAGCACGAATCTTCCAAATATTCCTAGGAATAAGACAAGATACCGTGTGCACCCAACTACAAGTAAGATCGTTCTGATGAAACGCCCTTCAATCTTTTGATGCGTATCCCTATGACAACAATATTGCTTTCAAGTTATTGTTGAACCACATGCGATAAGACCAATTCTTAACGTACGGATTTTGCGAGTCACAACTGTCGCTCTTCAATCTGTGGTTACCCCACTCAAGCATTCACGCCATCAAATACATTGAACCAAGCATATGTCAAATTTGAGATCCATTTCAGGTCCATTGCTCATTGCTAGCAATACCCATATCTCAAATTCAATCTCACACCCGAATTAAATCTCCTGGATTTTTGGAGATCAAGTAATTCTAGCAACCCAGATTTTGGTGCAATACATTTTCCAATTTTGCACTCCCTATAACAGTTACTTGTCCAATCACCATGACCTCTTTAGACAAAATGTCTTTAGACGACCTTGTCGTTCTGCATTTGTCGAGAGTAGACAAAATCTCCAATTCTTTCACCAATTTCAAGAAGAGAGGTAGGAGGGAAATGACGACTGGTGGAGCCGAAACTCGAATTTCTAAGATAGAAGAGTGGTTTACCGAGGTGAAAGAAATTCATGATAAAATCATATCTCATGAACAGTTCACATTTGAAATTGATTATATCAAGAAAAAGTACTTCGCTGAGGCAGAAGAGATCTACATAGATGCTCTCAGCGACTTCAAAGATTTTCTCATCAATGAATCACATGTAGCAGTGAGGAGCGCCAGCTCGGGTAATCAAACCACTCAAATTGTCATGTCGGAATTCGAATCGGCTCGACTAGCGCCTATAGAAATCCAACTTTTTGATGGGACATTCAATGATTGGCCAGAATTTCGTGACTTATTCACAGCAACTGTTATCAATTGCAAATCGTTCTCAAATGCAGTAAAATTCTACCATCTCAAAGCTCATCTCAAAGGTGATGCTGCCTTGCAAATTCAAGGTATCCCTCTCGAGGGAGGAAACTTTCAACGAGCTTAGGATGAAGTAAGCAAGCTGTATGAGAACATTCGCCGAATGGTCAATGACCAACTGAAAGAATTCTTCTCTGTTTCTGCCATTAAAAGAGGAACAGCCTCCGAATTGAGAAGATTGATCAATGGCACTGTCAAGCCTCTCATCGTTCTCAAATCACTTGATAGAGCTACCGATCATTGGGACGACTTGATAGTTTTTATCACTGCTAGTCGTCTGGATGAAAAATCCCGAACCCTTTGGGAAACTTCCCTTGGAGAAACTTCCGAGCCTCCCACCTTTGCAAGAATGAAAACCTTTCTCAATACAAGATTGAGCTCACTCGAGTCTATAGAAAATAGTTCTCAACTAAGCACTCCTTTCGAGCATCACTGATCCCAAATCAAATAGGAGCAACCAAAGTAATCAAAGGTCAAGCTCTACTCATGCTCTGAAACAAGGCGCAAAAGTTCTTCATTCTTCTCAATCTGACCTGATTCCCAAGAAAAAAAGTGTTCATCATGCGAACAAGATCATTCTTTGCGAAACTGTCCCGCATTCAATGCAATGAGTATTGATTCTCGCCGAGAATTCATTCAATCAAAAATGTTATGTTTCAATCGCTTTGGGACTCATGATTCTAAAACCTGTAGATCTACATTCAAATGTCGATCGTGTGGAGGGAAACATCACTCCCTACTTCATTTTGACAAGCCGATTACTGCAGCAGAAACCAATTATGTCCCTCGCACTCAACTTTCAGCAACATCTACACCGTTTCAACCAAGTTCTCCGTCCCATAACCATGTTTTTGCTATGAATTCTATCCCGAAAAAACCCAATACAGTACTTTTAGCTACCGCCTGGGTTCAAGTTTCAAATGCCAAGGGCGGAGTAGTTTTTGCCCGTGCTCTAATTGACCAACGTGCTCAAACCTCATTTATTGCTGAATCACTATGTCAACGACTCAATCTCTATAAAAAACGTGTTTCAGTACCAGTACAAGCCCTAGGAGGCAAACAATCGTACGCGAAAGGATTAGTTGAAGTTACAATTCACCCTGCATTTGAATCATCATTCACGGCCAGACTTCACGCTCTGGTCATCAAGGATGTCACGAGTTATCAACCAAGGATCGGCTGCTCAACCGAATCATGGAATCACTTATCAGGATTACAATTAGCTGATCCACAATTCATGAAAGATAACCCAATCGAAGTCTTACTGAGTGCATCTGTTCATGCCTTGATTGTGGAGAATGACCTAATCAAAGGTACTCCAGATCAACCCATCGCCACAAAAACTAAACTTGGATGGATCTTGCCAGGACCAACTGACAACAGCGACCACTTGATGTTACAACCTACTGCTTTGCACTGCTCAGCAGATGTAGACCTAGGTGATCTGCTCCAGAAGTTCTGGACCCAAGAGGAGATGTTCAGCTCGAAACCACTTCTCACTCCAAATGAACAAGCTTGTGAAGATCATTTCATGAAAACCCATACTAGAGGATATAATGGGCGATACACTGTAAGGTTACCTTTACGTAATAATATTCATCCATCAAATCTGGGCGAATCATTCTACCCTGCAAAACAGCTCCTTTACAAGCTAGAGAGTAGGCTAGCAAAGGACAAGAAATTGTTCGATGCTTACCACTATTTTCTCTCTGAGTATGAATCACTTGGTCACATGACTCGTCTGAATATTGGCCCTGAAGACGTTGATTTCTCCAATGAATTCTTTCTACCCCATCATGGAATTCTGAAAGAAAGTAGCACGACCACGAAGTTGAAGACAGTATTCAATGGATCTTTCCGTCCCAAATCAGATAAGTCAATCAATGATTATTTGCTCATAGGTCCTAATCTATTTCCAGGAATCGCCACACTTTTGTCGAATTGGAGACTTTATCGGTACGCTTTCACTGACGATGTTGAGAAAATGTTCCGACAAATTTGGATCCACGAAGATGATCGACATATGCAGTCTATCCTCTGGCGTGATCATTCTTCTCACCCAGTTTCAATTTTCAGACTCAATACAATAACTTACGGACTTGGAAGTAGCCCATTTCATGCCAATCGAGTACGTATCCAACTTGCTCGAGGCGAACGTACAAATTTCCCTATGGGATCCGAACCTTAAAGAAGAAACCTATATGGATGACGTGGTATCAGGTGATCACTCGATTGAAACTGCCAGTCAGAAACAGCTGGAGCTCATCGATATCTGCAAAGTGGGCGGATTCAATCTCCGTAAATGGGTAGCTAATAAAAAACAACTACTATCTCATCTTCCAAACGAATTGGTAGCTGAAAACCCTGCGGTATCGTCCCCGATTTCTCTTGATTCAGAGAACGATTCGGGTTTCACAATTCTCGGTCTGAGATGGCTACCCCGTGAAGATGTTTTGCAGTTCAAATGCTTGAACCCAAATCCATCGGAGGTATGGACAAAACGCACAGTTCTTTCTCGAATCCCTAGCGTCTTTGATCCACTAGGCTGGCTTGCGCCAATGGTTATCACTTTCAAAATTTTCATGCAAAAACATTGGATAGCTGGTTACGATTGGGATCGAGAGCTCTCTGAGGAAGATACCTTGGTTTGGTCTCGCTGGTATGAAAATCTTGCAGCTATCTCTTTGCTCAAAATCCCTCGGTGGTTAAACTACACGAGGGATAGTTGCTCGTATGAGTTACACGAATTTGCTGACGCTTCAAAACTTGCTATTTGTGCTGTCGTCTACCTCAGGGTCACTTCATCCGAAAATATTAGCGTAAAGCTTTTACAAGCTAAGACTCGAGTCGCACCCGTGAAAACCATTTCAATTCCAAGATTAGAGTTATGCGCTGCACTTCTACAAGCTGAACTCGTTAATCATTTGAAATCCGCATTGAAAATCCCAAATCTTCAAGTTTCTGTGTGGACTGACGCAATGGATGTTCTGCATTGGCTCAATGATCACCCATCTCGATGGCCAGTTTTCATAGCTAACCGGTGTTCCAAGATTATGGACTTGTGACCAGGAACTCAATGGAAACACATCCGCTCTGAAGACAATCCTGCTGATATAGGAAGCAGAGGTCGTTTTCCCGATGAAGTGGCCGAACTAATGCTATGGTGGCATGGGCCTGGATGGTTATTATCACCCCCTGTGTCATGGCCTGAATCGAAATCAGTTTCCAAACACTCGCATATTGATGCATCAACTTCATCCCCACCAGTACCTACCATACATATGACAACAAATCCTGTTGTACCCAGAGGCTTACTCACCCCTTGCTTGATTATGCTAGAGACCCAATCATCGTATTCCAAGATGATCAATGCTACTGCTCACTATCTCAGATTCACTTTAATTCTGGGACCCACCCTTTTTTTTGTCTGTGAAACGTCAGATTTGATTCAAAATAAGCCCTGGGCTCAGTTACCTACTCCCGAGGGAGCACTAATATATGAAGAAAAGGAACGAGCTAAACTCTCTTGGATCCATACGATCCTACATGCAGTATATCGTGAAGAAATTGATTTCTAACGATCGGCCCTTGCCAAACAGCCACGAACTTCGTAAACTCTCTCCCATTATCATTCATGGTATTCTGAGAGTCGGGGGCAGATTGGAAAACTCAAATCTCAATGTCAATCAGAAACACCCCATAATATTACCTTACGACCATCCCTTCACTCATCTCATAGTTCGAAAATTTCACGCGCTCACCTTGCATGGAGGTACTCAGATCACTCTCGCCTCTCTGCGCCAAGAATTTTGGATCGGGCGAGGTCGCAATGTGGTGAAAAGAACAATTTATCAATGTCCGGTTTGTGTGCGTTATCGCGCTGCAACATCACATCAAATGATGGGACAGTCACCCGAAAACCGTGTCCGAATCTCACGTCCTTTCTCAAAAACTGGAGTGGATTATACTGGCCCCATATGGGTACGCACTTCACCCGGGCGCGGTCATAAAGCACAAAAGGGTTATGTTGTCGTATTTGTATGTATGAGTATACGTGCCGTTACTTCTTGAAGTCGTCTCAGACTGTTTCTCGGCAGCTTTCAGAGCAGCTTTCATCAGATTCATCTCCCGGCGTGGTCATTGCTCAGACTTATACAGCGACCAAGGCACCACTTTCATAGGAGCCGCTCGCGAGCTAAAACAATCGTTTACGAAGGCCTCAACTACCTTTAATTCAACAATCGCCACTTTGTCCGGAATAATGACTAACTGGCACTTCAACCCCCCAGGAGCTCCGCATTTTGGTGGACTTTGAGAAGCGGCCGTTGAATCCATCAAACATCACTTGAATCGCGTGATTGGTGAAAACAAATTTACGTTCGAGGAACTTTCCACATTCCTCTGCCAAGTAGAGGCAATTCTGAATTCTCGTCCTCTCACCCCTCTTTCAGACGAACCAAACGACATGAATCCTTTGACCCCAGCTCATTTCTTAATTCAGTCTGACTCATTTATCATTCCAGAACCAGATTTGACTCAGGAACGGATCCCACCATTGGAGCGTTGGAGATTGATTCAGCAATTACAACAAAATTTTTGGAGACGTTGGTCTACAGAGTACCTACAAGCCCTCCAGAAGCGTCACAAGTGGGCGGTGCCCACATCTGATATCAAAGTCAATGATTTGGTCTTCATTAAAGACGAACGAGTGCCCATTGTACGGTGGCCACTAGCCCGAGTGATCAAGGTGCATCCTGGAAAAGATGAACGCACCAGAGTCGCTACCCTCCGTACCAACAGCTCTTCACAATTGATATGACCAATTCATAAACTGGTTCTATTATCCAGTCAAGACAACTGATAAGGATAACGCATAATGATGAACATTCACTTTATCGATTCATGTACCCATATTGTTCTATTTGGTTGTGGAATTATGTTCTTATCTCTCTCTAGCTTACTATGCCTCATATTGTTATGATACATCAATGATTTTTTTTCTGCCATGCCAAAAAAAGTGGACGGAATGTTCAATTTCAAACGAATTTATTGTTCAATAGTCAGCAATTTCTGACTGTAACCAGCGATGTTGTACAAAACTGTGCCAAGCTCAAATTTGCCTACTCAGGTCCCGCGTGACCTGGATAATTCAAATTTCCGAGTATGAGCTTTCGTGGCTCCCGCTACTCTCTCGCTCTTCCGACAACCGTCGAACAGTGCACACGCATAATAATGTAGCCTCTCGCGCAATCAAAGGCATCTGTCAAAACTTCATTAAAGTTACACAAAAATCCAGATTCAAGTGTTGTGCATTTATTGGATCTACCTTCACTACTTTATGAACATGCATTTTTGAATTCCAGAAAATTTGAAGAAGAAAAAAAAGAGAATTTTTTTGTGTAAGAATGCCTCCAATTTTACAATTTTTTTGGATATTATAATGATAATGCCTTCAATTTTCCAAATTTTATTTTTGCATGTTTTGGGAATATTGAATAGTATTACTTGATCAGTCTGAACATGCTCAATTCAGGGTTTCTCGTGTCATTTATTAAAGAAAATACGTAGAAATTTTTACGCTCCGATCATATCAAATCCTTTCGTAAATCAGTGTTCAAAAAATTTACCTCATATATTATTATGATATCATATGAGTACGCAACAAGTATTCCGTCATAATGAGGCCGTTATAGTTAAGTGAACCTATAGATAACTACGTTCATCAGCATCGGCGTAAATTAGGTCAATTATTGTGCATATCATATGACGGAGCATTCGTTTATTTTTTTATTATATTATGGAGTTTTTATTTGTTTATATTATTGAGCAGAAATCATTTTATGTAAGTTGAGTAATAACAGAAAGTGAAATTATTATTAGTTTATGTTACTGAGTTTTTATTTGTTCTATGTGATTTTAGTTATAACAAAAGTAGAAAAAAATGTTAAATGTAACACTAATAATATCTTTTTGCGCATTGTTATAACCAATTAGGTATTCTCATATTTTTACAATAATTTGTAATTCAAAACCTACAGGAGACATTTTGTCGAATAATATCTCGTCAAAATTGTTATTTACAAATTATCTTCCTTTATTTATTAGAAAAAAAAAAAAAAAACACACACACTTTGACCACATAACTCGTTCACAACTACTATCAACGACACAGAATCGTGCAATATACTACGTTCAAATCTTCGCGCCACATTAACGTACGGACAGTTCATTCATCAACCAAGAGATGGCGCCACTATGTACTTTCATTAGCTTTCGCAAGTATAGAGCTCATTACCGACTGGTATAATGAACACGTCAATAAGCATGATAAATCACCTTAGTGTGCCCGCGTGCATCAACGACATTGTAATGGAAGACCACGTACAACATTTAGAAACTAGTTTCAAAAACACGATTGCAGTGACGCGAGAAAATGTTAGAGTGTCGGTATCTTTTTATAACGCCACAAAATTAGTTGTCTTGACATAAGCGAAAGAATTTGATAAGGCAGTGGAACTGTACAAAGTATTTCTGAACACATATGAATTGGATGAAGATAGCAGTATAGATCTATCTCCACCCATCTATTCTACCGGCTCTCAAACGGAAAAATTATTATGTACCAGAGAAGTTGATGCTGCGACACAAACAATAAACGAAGTGCGGGACGTGGGTATTTCAGTGGTCTTATCATCTGATTTTACTCCGTCGAAAATCGACACACGTGGTATGCATGAGAAAACATCCAAAGTGGACAACATGACCTGCTTGACAGAAGACGCACTCAGCTGTGGGCAGTGCCAACGTAACAGACCGCCACGTCCGCCTATCGAAGCAGACGATCCACCATTGGGTGAGTTACATTCTGAAGCGCTACGGCCGTCTATCGTAGCAGACGACGCGCTGGTCGGTGGGTTACATTACCAGCATGCCACAACGCCGCACGCAACTAATGCAGCAGAAGACGCATCCCATGGTGAGTTACTTTACTCGTCATCCGAGAACGCGTCGGTGCAGCATCACATAAGCATCCCACGTGCATCACAAGAGAACCCACGAAGACAGTTACAGCCTGTGCCATACACTGAGATATTTCCCCTCCCAGTCACTGGTACGCTTCATACTTGTGCAGAAATAGAATCTACACTACAGGGAGAATTACAAGCAACAGTTTCAGGAACCCTATCAGTACCCGAACGACCACCTATAACTCCAATGCATCACAACCCCAATGCGGCAAATTGGCAGTATGAGTTACATGCAATGGATCTCACCAGCACATTCTCAGACCCTGTAGAATCTGCTGTCACTGTACCGGATCATCCAATCGCTCCTGTCGTACCTATTGAAGTGTCCCAAGATGAAGTAACTCCATCGAACAATCGTTATCCACGAATAAGGATTTTGAGTGATGTACCTGTCCCGAAAGAATTATACATCACTTCTATTTTTCCAGAGCGTTCCACACACACAAGTTTTAATTAGTTATACCAGACAGAAACAGGACTTCACAAATGATAACCACAGTCTCGGAGGAGGAGCATTGTGGAGAACGGGGCGATCCACTCAAGATTGCTCGAGATTCAAAACAATACCACGACAGGAGTGAAGTATGTTCATCAGAGAATGCAACCTCAGACACTGACATGGACGAGGGAAAGGGTGACTCTTCCGAAACCAATAACTTACAATTATCAAAGAACATCACAGAACGGCAGAGGAAACTTGTTAGAGAACGTGTGAAAAGATGTAGAGAAAGAAAGAGGTTACAAAGAACCAACAAGTGGTGTTTCATGTGTAGACACAACCATGAAACACCCAAAAAATGCATAAAGTGTAACCATTGCGACTCTGTAAAGGCAGATCTGGCATGTCTGGAGAACAGAAACATCCAAGAATTTGTGTGTTCAAAATGCAAGAAGGGCCGAACAAAAAGGAGGAAAGAGTGGCACGAAGAAAAACATACTACATACAACATGCATGCACAACTTTCGAGCGTCGCCATGCCTCCGCACTCAGGGCATTCCCGGGACGGGAATGGTCTGGTGGGGAAGCTGTGGCGTCCCGCCCTTTCATTCTGGTTAAAATGGTCGAATCATTTTATTCATTGCGACATGAAATTACATTGTCTACTGTAGATTCTGAAAATTATGTGAGAATAAGCAAAATCCTTGAGGCTGTTCAAGTGGGCCACGCAAAGTAAGCAAAATTCCACCAACGCGAGGTAGTTCGCGTACTGTATGTAACTCATGAGTTACATGAGTTACATACATATTTTGTATTGGTACTGTAACTCATTAGTTACATGAGTTACATGAGTTACAGTAAATAAGTAGAGCAGCCGGAATTATAAATTTCAGAACCGACAATCGTCGGATCGATCAGTCTTTTACTGAAACTCATACGCTCGTGATATAGATTTTACCCAAGTGTGCCGCGAGTTAAAGTGCACGACAAAGTAAACCTCTTAAGCGACGAATAGAGCCGACTGCATCCCGCCGCACTTCTCCGGCGTTATTCAGAGAAAACTCAACTTGTCGACAAGCCTCGAGGATTTCCTAATATCCTGGAGTAGATTAAGATCCTACATGATTGTAAGTCTAAGAAAAATATTATTGTTACTTGGATTAAGAGAGAAAGAATTCACCAATCAGGATACTGAAATTCAAATTTAGTGTAACCAGTTTGTTATCATATTTCATTCAAAATCAGCAAGATATGAATATCCATATTAATTGGCATATTAGATCTTGTCATTTAGACCAACCTCCACCCGTGTGATTTTCTTGAATATTCCATCTTGAATACTTGAATATTTCATCTTGAATACCTCTGAATCAGGTGAGTGCAACAGGGGCAGTACGCCCTATATGTTCAGAAGAATCTACATTTAAAAAAAGATATTCGTTAACCGGACCCATCTGGTCCGGTCATAACAACCTCGTCCTTATGATCCAATGATGAATGAATTATTAGAGCACATCAGTAAAACTCAATCGGAGGCAGTTGAGAGACTGAAGTAAAAGGTATTCTGATAGGAACAATTATCCAGTTGAATTTGAGACCAATATCTACGTATATCTTCTGAATGAACCTAGGACAAGTAAATTTGATGACCAGTATGAAGAGCCATATAAGGTAGTGAGGAAAATGGATAAGGTAATGTCGAGATCAAAATGGAGAAGGGGAAAGAGAGAATTTTTCACGTCAATGAACTCAAATTAGCTTGTATTCCAACACTCACTGAATCATAGTATATTTAAATCACTTTGAATCGATGTCGATTAGACAAGAATAATACAACACATTAGATCATCAAGGATATCCACTCAATACATTGGAGAGTGATCAAGGGGACGAAGGAACTTGAAATCCAGGAAGATGTCAAAAGGAGATGTCAAATCTTCGTCTGAGTCGGGAAGAATATGAATCTGCAGATAGTCTTATTCAATTTTAACAAAATCAGTTACTTTAGGTCAATGATTGAACAGTCTATGAGCCTCATTTAATTTATTCTTGATCAAATATTTGAATTCCGATGGTAGGCTAATTAAGCTTCTAAATGTAATGGTATTGCGAATTTCTTGATTTCTACATAGTACACAGCTGAAATATGAACGGAGTAACACCACAGTATACTCTAAAAATTGCGATGACATTCATGACTCGTGACTCGATTTTGAAATTTTACATCGAATTTTGGCAAAATCAATGATGAAATTCATCTTGAAGTCAAGTCAAGGGGAATATAATCTCTACCAATTGTCTACACAATGTTTTGAAATCTATTCGATTGAAGTTGATTCACAAATGTTTCGAGATCGAAATTCCATACTTGTTCTGAACCAGATACCTTGCCTCAGAAGAGAGTGTCACCTTTTTCTCCACATTCTTTAGAGCCTAAGAATCACAAGATATCCATGTGCTTCGAATCTGCTCGAGCCAAGAGATTTTCTCTAATCGTCAGAATTGACACTCTTTCAAGCTAAGATTGAAAGTATCCCGATTCTTGGGGATATAGACGAATAACGCCATCCTGGAGTGGGTAGGGAATCCCTTGAAATAAGGCCAAATAGAGTCCTATTCGGTCGATCAGAGCCGAGTGGTTCAACTCACGAAGATAGGAGGAACATTTGAGGTGATTTTGAATTTTCGGCCGATAGTGTATTTTGAGGGCAATAGGGTGAACAAACTCCACGCTGGATATATCATCTTGTGGTCATCAAAGGGGAACGTTTGTTCACTTCAGAGGATCTGTTTCCTACGCATGCGCAGAAATTTGTATCCCCAACATCAATTCCATCTGAAACTCTGGAAAATTTCCTCCAAAATGACTACTTAGGGGAGTCAATTTCATGCATCCCAACCACAGATACAACGTATGAAAGATGAACCCTCAGCTCGATTGTGGCAAGTACACAGGTGGCCTGAAGCGAGCGGAAGTTGACCAAAACTGACGCCAAAAATGGGTCACGGCATCTTGTTCTTCTCGTTCTTCTGAAGAGAAAAGTTTCTTATGCATAAAATCGGATCTGCTTCCCAAAACTTTCCCTCTGAACAGATGTATCCATTTGATTGCATGTATTCTGATTAGCATAGATAATCATTCAGAGCGTTCGGTGGCTTAGTTGGTTAAGTGTTGGGAGCGCTTAGTCGGCTGGAACTGGGGGCGCTCGAGCGGCGCGGGTTCGAACCCCGGTCGGGTCAGCTCGGAATTTCCCTCTGAGGACATTGCCCGAAAAATTCCCCGAGGGGAATGTTTCCGGTCGGAATAAGAATCCTGCACTGCGAGTTACACGACAAACAACACCCACATAACTACACCACAAAAATTCTGAAAAAACTCAAGATCCGTCTGAGTACTAAGAAAAATCCTGAATACTCGCGCAAGGCGCAAAAAAGTCCGTTGATGGCTGTATGAGAAAGGGTCCCCCAGGTCCCCTCCCCTGGGTTGCCAAGGCACACACACAGATAATCACTCGACGGACAAGTATAACATAATTGTTGATCCAACGCCCCCGAATGGGTTAGAGGGAAAGAAGTATGCATTTTGATCAGAATCATTTTTCGATATCTGGCTTCGTTTCTGAAATGTGGATGGAATAGCCCAAGATTCATTAGCAGATCTCAATCTGACAGCAATGCTTTTTGGGCTTATGATTGTATTGGACGAAAGGAGATGGAGGTCGAAATAACGCCCTATAGCATAGTTTTTCAATGTTTTTCTCCACGTAGAATCCAAGTTTGAGCTCGGTTTCATCCTTAGTCTTCATGCTCCCATTTGAATTACGAGAAACATTCTTGATTTTTCAGAAATCATCATAATTTTGCAAATAAATACTCGCCGGAGTCGGTTGGGAGGACGCTCCAAATGCGTTACCGGATCATGGTAACATCGACATCATATCCAGCAGTTCAATACAGTTGTTGAATGGGTGTTCTATGAAGATTCTTGGGTAATAGTGAGGAACGGCACTCAATCGATCGATTTGAAAAATGTCGAAAAATGACGGTTGGGAAATTGTGATAAGTTTCCGCAATTCAAATGGAAACATGAGGACTTAGGATGGAACCGAGCTCAAACTTGGATCGTACGTAGAAGAACACATTCAAAATACTATGAATCAGATCGTTATTTTGACCTCCATTCCCTTTTGTCCAATACAATCATAAGCCTAAGCGTTGCTGTCGGATTGAGCTCTCCTAACAGAGTTGGACAGAGCCGTCACCAGGGGGCCAGGAAAAAATCCCAAGAAATTTTTTTTCCATTATAGTAGATAAACAATGCCGATTCAGCAACATGAGGGCGAGGGGGAAGGGAGGGGAGGGAAGGCCGGGGGGAAGCGCGGCTCCGCTAACCGACCGACCGGCGCCCCGCCGCACCCGCCTCGCCCGTTGCTGAATCGGCTTGATCCACTATCTGCTTGACTATGGCTGGCACCCGCTCCCCCGCTGTTGCACTCGACTCCGTTGCTCTCTGGCTGTCATCGTAGCCCGCTGTTTACCCGTTGTTGCGCTCGAATACCGCCCCTCGCGACCGCCGCACTATACTTGTGGGGACTCAAGAGTGCCGGAAAATCCGCTCCACTCGAATTCATGAGCTACCGAGATGAAACAAAATGGATTTTCTTCGTATCTTTTTCTAAGCTACAAGATGTGCTTACCTGTTTTTTACTTAAATGCGAAAGGGTGGAGGGGGGAGGAGTTGAATGGAAAAAAAAATATTAACACGGATTTTACCGAAAAATGAACTTGAGGTGTCCGGGGCATGAGTCTTACTGCCACCTGGGAAACACTTGATAGACATTCTTTGCGCGCATACCTAGAGTTTCAGCCCAACCCCGGGTCCGGGAACAAGTGCTGGGATCTCTGAGGATGAATTTTCGTCATAATGGAGTGCCAAAATGTAGGAATTTCACCAAAATCACGGTTTTGAGGTAGTTTGCGGTTCTGCTGCCATGTTGAGAATACTTGTGGTGTATTACGTCATTGACTAACAAGATTTTAAGCTCAATCCCATGTCTAGGGATTGGTGCTGACAGCTTTCAGATCTACTATTAGCTCGAACTGTCCTTTGAGCACTGCCAACATCGCTATATGGCAGTTTCTAGGTAGGATTTTGATATGCTGCCAAGTCGGAAACGGTTTAGTCATGTTCTGGATATGGTTGACAGGAGTTCAAGTCCAACCCCGATGCAAGGAATTGGTGCCAGAAATTTCTAGATCGATTTTATGAAAAATTGACCCTATTTCGGTACGAATCTGATTGAAGATGATTCATTTTTGACGAGATTTTGACTTGCTGCCGAATTTGCGAAGATTCTATCACATTTCGATTTGGATGAACGAATTTTCTAACTCAATCCCGAGTCTTGGAATACGTGCTGGGATCCTGTACACCAATTTTTATTCATAATCGAATGCCAAACTGTGAGAATTCCACCAAAATCACGGTTTTGAGGTAGTTTGCGGTTCTGCTGCCATGTTGAGAATACTTGTGGTGTATTACGTCATTGACTAACAAGATTTTAAGCTCAATTCCACGTCTAGGAATTGGTGCTGACAGCTTTGAGATCTATGATTAGCTCGAACTGTCTCTTGGGCACTGCCAACATCGCTAAATGACAGTTTCTAGGTGGGATTTTGATATGCTGCCAAGTCGGGAACAGTTTCGTCATATTCTGGATTTTGTTAGCAGAAGTTCGAGCCCAACCCCGATGCAAGGGATTGGTGCCAGGAATTTCTAGATCAAGTTTAGGCGAGAATTGAAACAGGTTCGGTTGAAATTCGATTGAAAATGCCTAATCCTAGATAGGAATTCCATATGCTGCCAACTTGCAAACTATTCTATGACCTTCTAGAAAGAGTGAGCTCCATTTTAACCTGAATCTCGATTCTGGGGATCGGTGCCAAGAAATCTAAGATTCATTCTAAGCGGAAATTTACACGAGTTCGGTTGAAATTCTTTTGGAAATGCCCGATTCCAGATGAGAGTTCGATATGCTGCCAACTTAAAAACTATTACATGACATCCTGGGATAAATAAACTACATTTTGAGCTAAATTCCGATCCTGGATATCGTTGCCAGGGGATCGCGCATGCACTCCATGCAAAATTTGACGCGACTTTGATTTAAAAATTATTGGAGATGCTGGATTCTAAATGAGATTCCGATATGCTGCCAACTTAGGAACTATTTCATAACATTCTGGGATGAGTGAGCAACATTTTGAAGTGAATCCCGATTCCGGAATCGAGTGCCAAGAAATCTGAGACGCGATTCACCAAAATTTGACGCGACTTCGATTAAAAAATTATTGGAAATGCTGGATTCTAGATGATATTCCGATATGCTGCCAACTTAGAAACTACTTCATAACATTCTGGGATGAGTGAGCTATATTTTGAGCTGTATCTCCATCCCGGAGTCTGGTGCCAAGAAATCTGAGACGCGATTCATGCAAAATTTGACACGATTTCGATTCAAACATGATCAAGAATGGTGGATTCTAGATGAGATTCCGATATGCTGCCAACTGAAAAACTATCCCAGAACGTTCTGGGATGAGTGAGCTACATTTTAAACTGAATCTCTATCACGGAATCTGGTGCCAAGGAATTTAAGACGCGATTCATGCCAAAATTTGACACGATTTCGATTCAAATATGATTGAAAATGGTGGATTCTCGATGAGATTCCAATATGCTGCCAACTTAGGAACTATTTCATAACATTCTGGGATGAGTGAGCAACATTTTGAAGTGAAACCCGATTCCGGAATCGGGTGCCGAGAAATCTGAGACGCGATTCGTGCAAAATTTGACACGACTTCGATTTAAATGTGATTGTAAATGGTGGATTCTAGATGAGCTTTTGATATGCTGCCAACTTAGAAAGTATTCCATAACATTCTGAGATGAGTGAGCTACATTTTGAACTGAATCTCGATTCCGGAATCGGGTGCCAAGGAATCTGAGCCGCGATCCTTCCAAAGTTTGACGCGACTTCGATTAAAAAATTTTCGAAAATGCTGGATGCTGGACGAGTATCCGATATGCTGCCAAATTAGAAACTACTCCATAACATTCTTGGATGAGTGAGCTACATTTTGAACTGAATCTCTATCACGGAATCTGGTGCCAAGAAATTTGAGACGCGATTTATGCCAAAATTTGACACGATTTCGATTTAAATATGATTGAAAATGGTGGATTCTAGATGAGATTCTGATATGCTGCGAACTTAGAAACTATTCCATAACATTCTGGGATGAGTGAGCTACATTTTGAACTGAATTCCGATTACGGAATCGGGTGCCAAGAAATCTGTGACGCGATTCATGCAAAATTTGACGCGACTTCGATTAAGAAATTGTTGGAAATGCTGGATTCTAGATCAGATTTCGATATGCTGCCAACTTAGGAACTATTTCATAACATTCTGGGATGAGTGAGCAACATTTTGAACTGAATCTCTATCACGGAATCTGGTGCCAAGAAATTTGAGACGCGATTTATGCCAAAATTTGACACGATTTCGATTTAAATATGATTGAAAATGGTGGATTCTAGATGAGATTTTGATATGCTGCGAACTTAGAAACTATTTCATAACATTCTGGGATGAGTGAGCAACATTTTGAACTGAATCTCTATCACGGAATCTGGTGCCAAGAAATTTGAGACGCGATTTATGCCAAAATTTCACACGATTTCGATCCAAATATCATTGAAAATGGTGGATTCTAGATGAGATTTTGATATGCTGCCGACTTAGAAACTGTTCCATAACATTCTGGGATGAGTGAGCAACATTGTGGAGTGAATCCCGATTCCGGAATCGGGTGCCAAGAAATCTGAGACGCGATTCGTGCAAAATTTGACACGATTTCGATTTATATATGATTGTAAATGGTGGATTCTCGATGAGATTACGATATGCTGCCAACTTAGAAACTATTTCATTTCATGCTGTGATGAGTGAGCGATATTTTGAACCGGGTCTCCATCCCGGAATCTGGTGCCAAGAAATTTAAGACGCGATTCATGCAAAATTTGACACGACTTCGATTTAAGAATTATTGAAAATGCTAGGTTTTGGATGAGATTCCGATATACTGTCAACTTAGGAACTATTCCATTTGATATTGTGATGAGTGAGCAATATTTTGAACTGAATGTCGATTATGGGGATAGGGCTGAAAATTATCACATGTATATTATGAGAAAATTTAGATAAGCTCAGTCCAAATCCGGTTGGAAACGCTTGATCCAAGATCGATATGCTGCCCAAACTATCATAAGACATTCTGTGTGGGGTGAGCTACATTTTCAGCTGAAATCCCATATGGAAATTGGTGCCAGATGATCCCGAATTCATCCTTCTTGATGAATGACATGATATCAGTTAAGATATGATCGAGATTGTTCCGCTCTAGATGGGAATCAGGTATGCTGACAACTTTGAAACCAACTCACGACAACCTGGGACAAGTGAGCCCAATTCGGAGCCTAATCTCGATCCTCGGAATCCGTGCAAAAAAATTTAAAACCAATTTTCAGCGAAAAATCACATGAGATCCGTTCAAATCTGATCGAAAATGTTACTGTTAGATTTGTGTTCTATTTGCTGCAAACTAAAAAATAGTCTGTTCAGTCTCTCTGATGAATGAATAAGATCAGAATTATGAGGGATCATGCATATTTCACAACTCGGGTTCCTCCTTATTCCCAGTTTCACTTTAATAAATCCCAGTCCGTGAACAGTTATGTACAAAAGAGATGAGATGCGCCAAGGATGAAGTACTATGTTACAAATGGATGACTATCGTCCGATTTTCTATCCTTCGATTCCTAATAGTACTTCATTCTTGGCGCATCTCATCTCTTTTATACATAACTATTCACGGACTGGGATATTTTAAAGTGAAACTGGGAATAAGGAGGAACCCGAGTTGTGGAATATGCATGTTCCCTCATAATTTTGATCTATTTTATTCATCAGAGAGACTGAACGGACTATTTTTCAGTTTGCAGCAAATAGAACACAAATCTAACAGTAACATTTTCGATCAGATTTGAACGGATCTCATGTGATTTTTCGCTAAAGATTGGTTTTAAATTTTTTTGCACGGATTCCGAGGATCAAGATTAGGCTCCGAATTGGGCTAACTTGTCCCAGGTTGTCATGAGATGGTTTCCAAGTTGTCCGCATACCTGATTTCCATCCAGAGAGAAACAATCTCGATCATGTCTGAACTGATATCATGTCATTCATCAAGAAGGATGAATCCGGGATTATCTGGCACCAATTTCCGAATGGGATTTCAGCTAAAAATGTAGCTCACCCCACACAGAATGTCATATGATAGTTTGGGCAGCATATCGATCTTGGATCAAGCGTTTCCAACCGGATTTGGACTGAGCTTATCTAAATTTTCTCATAATATACATGTGATAATTTTCAGCCCTATCCCCATAATCGACATTCAGTTCAAAATATTGCTCACTCATAACAATATGAAATGGAATAGTTCCTAAGTTGACAGTATATCGGAATCTCATCCAAAATCTAGCATTTTCAATAATTCTTAAATCGAAGTCGTGTCAAATTTTGCATGAATCGCGTCTTAAATTTCTTGGCACCAGATTCCGGGATGGAGACCCGGTTCAAAATATCGCTCTATCATCACAGCATGAAATGAAATAGTTTCTGAATTGGCAGCATATCGGAATCTTATCTAGAATCCGGCATTTTCAATCAATTTTAATCGAAGTCGCGTCAAATTTTGCATGAATCGCGTCTCAGATTCCTTGGCACCCGATTCCGGAATCGGGATTGATTTCAAAATGTTGCTCACTTATCCCAGAATGTTATGAAATAGTTTCTAAGTTGGCAGCATGTTGAAATCTGATCGGGAATCCACCATTTCCAATGATATTTGGATCGAAATCGTGTCAAATTTTAGCATGAATCGCGTCTTGAATTTCTTGGCACCAGATCCCGTGATAGAGATTCAGTTTCAAATGTAGCTCACTCATCCCAGAAAGTTCTGGAATAGTTTTTTAAGTTGGCAGCATATCGGAATCTCATCTAGAATCCACCATTCTTGATCATGTTTGAATCGAGATCGTGTCAAATTTTGCATGATTCGCGTCTCAGATTTCTTGGCACCAGACTTCGGGATGGAGATACAGTTCAAAATATAGCCCACTCATCCCAGAATGTTATGAAGTAGTTTCTAAGTTGGCAGCATATCGGAATATCATCTAGAATCCAGCATTTCCAATAATTTTTTAATCGAAGTCGCGTCAAATTTTGCATGAATCGCGTCTCAGATTTCTTGGCACCCGATTTCGAAATCGGGATTCACTTCAAAAGGTTGCTCACTCATCCCAGAATGTTATGAAATAGTTCCTCAGTAGGCAGCATATCGGAATCTCATTTAGAATCCAGCATTTTCAATGATTTTTCAATTGAAGTCGCGTCAAATTTTGCATGGAGTGCATGCGCGAGCCCCTGGCACCGATATCCGGGATCGGAATTTAGCTCAAAATGTAGTTTACTCATCCCAGGATGTCATGTAATAGTTTTTAAGTTGGCAGCATATCGAATCCTCATCTGGAATCGGGCAGTTCCAATCGAATTTCGACCGAACTCGTGTAAATTTCCGCTTAGAATGAATCTTAGATTTCTTGGCACCGATCCCCAGAATCGAGATTCAGCTTGAAATGGAGCTGACTCATTCCAGAAGGTCATAGAATAGTTTGCAAGTTGGCAGCATATGGAATTCTTATCTAGAATCAGTCATTTTAAATGGAATTTCGACCGAACCCGTGTCAATTCTCGCATGAACTTTATCTAGAAAGTTCTGGCACCAATTCCTTGCACCGGGGTTGGGCTCGAACTTCTGCTAACAATTTTCAGAATATGACGAAACTGTTTCCGACTTGGCAGCATATCAAAATCCTACCTAGAAACTGCCATATAGCGATGTTGGCAGTGCCCAAGGGACAGTTCGAGCTAATCATAGATCTCAAAGCTGTCAGCACCAATTCCTAGACGTCGGATTGAGCTTCAAATTTCGTTAGTCTATGACGTAATACACCACAAGTATTCTCAACATGGCAGCAGAACCGCAAACTACCTCAAAACCGTGATTTTGGTGAAATTCTCACAGTTTGGCATTCGATTATGAACAAAAGTTGGTGTCCAGGATCCCAGCACGTATTCCATGACTCGGGGTTGAGTCAGAAAATTTGTTCATCCAAATCAAGATGTGATAGAATTTTCGCAAACTTGGCAGCAAGTCAAAATCTCGTCAAAAATGAACCATCTTGGATCAGATTTGAACTGAATTAGGGTCAATTTTTGCATAAAACCGATCCAGAAATTTCTGGCACCAATTCCTTGCATCGGGGTTAGGCTTCAACTTCTGTTAACCATATCCAGAATATAACTAAACCGTTTCCGACTTGGCAGCATATCAAAATCCTACCTAGAAACTGTCATATAGCGATGTTGGCAGTGCCCAAGGGACAGTTCGAGCTAATCATAGATCTCAAAGCTGTCAGCACCAATTCCTAGACGTCGGATTGAGCTTCAAATTTCGTTAGTCTATGACGTAATACACCACAAGTATTCTCAACATGGCAGCAGAACCGCAAACTACCTCAAAACCGTGATTTTGGTGAAATTCTCACAGTTTGGCATTCGATTATGAACAAAAGTTGGTGTCCAGGATCCCAGCACGTATTCCATGACTCGGGGTTGAGTCAGAAAATTTGTTCATCCAAATCAAGATGTGATAGAATTTTCGCAAACTTGGCAGCAAGTCAAAATCTCGTCAAAAATGAACCATCTTGGATCAGATTTGAACTGAATTAGGGTCAATTTTTGCATAAAACCGATCCAGAAATTTCTGGCACCAATTCCTTGCATCGGGGTTGGGCTTGAACTTCTGTTAACCTTATCGAGAATATGACTAATTTGTTCCCGACTTGGCAGCATATCAAAATCCTACCTAGAAACTGTCATATAGCGATGTTGGCAGTGCTCAAAGGACAGTTCGAGCTAATAGTAGATCTGAAAGCTGTCAGCACCAATCCCGAGACGTGGGATTGAGCTTAAATTCTTGTTAGTCAATGACGTAATACACCACAAGTATTCTCAACATGGCAGCAGAACCGCAAACTACCTCAAAACCGTGATTTTGGTGAAATTCTCACAGTTTGGCATTCGATTATGAACAAAAGTTGGTGTCCAGGATCCCAGCACGTATTCCAAGACTCGGGATTGAGTTGGAAAATTCGTTCATCCAAATCAAAATTTGATAGAATCTTCGCAATTCCGGCAGCAAGTCAAAATTTCGTCAAAAATGAATCATCTTCAATCAGATTCGTACCGAAATAGGGTCAATTTTTTCATAAAATCGATCTAGAAATTTCTGGCACCAATTCCTTGCATCGGGGTTGGGCTTGAACTTCTGTCGACCATATCCAGAACATGACTAAACCGTTCCCGACTTGGCAGCATATCAAAATCCTACCTAGAAACTGTCATATAGCGATGTTGGCAGTGCCCAAGGGACAGTTCGAGCTAATAATAGATCTCAAAGCTGTCAGCACCAATTCCTAGACGTGGGATTGAGCTTAAAATCTCGTTAGTCAATGACGTAATACACCACAAGTATTCTCAACATGGCAGCAGAACCGCAAACTACCTCAAAACCGTGATTTTGGTGAAATTCCTACATTTTGGCACTCCATTATGACGAAAATTCATCCTCAGAGATCCCAGCACTTGTTCCCGGACCCGGGGTTGGGCTGAAACTCTAGGTATGCGCGCAAAGAATGTCTATCAAGTGTTTCCCAGGTGGCAGTAGGACTCATGCCCCGGACACCCCAAGTTCATTTTTCGGTAAAATCCGTGTTAATATATTTTTTTCCATTCATCTCCTCCCCCCTCCACCCTTTCGCATTCAAGTGAAAAACAGGTAGACACATCATGTAGCTTAGGAAATTACGAAGAAAATCCATTTTGTTTCATCTCGATAGCTCATGAATTCGAGTGAAGCGGATTATCCGGCACTCTTGAGTCCCCACAAGTATAGTGCGCCGGCGTTGGCATTACCCAGGGTACACCACGTGGAGGTGCCTGTCGGATTTTGTACCCCACCCCCCCCCCTGAATGAATGCGATGCATGAATGTTAACTCGAAGAAGAACCAATCGATTGATTGAAACACCTCCAATTTGTGAGACAATACCAAGACCGCTGGATTTGAGGAGTCGAAACAGGAGTTGCTCGATCTCGGTCCGCCTTTATCCCCGACTCTTGAGAGAGCGAACTAGATCCTCGACATTGCGAATTACAAAGATTCAGAGCTGAAATAGTTCTTCCAACATAATATCGCCGTGGTATAGAAGGAGCGCGAGAGAAGCTCTGGTCGTACGATTCTCAGAGGATAATACCTCCTTAAAATGAAAAAATTTCGGGCGTTGATAGCGATTTCCCGACCTTAAGACGAGTTTTGAATCCCGCCTCTACCCTAGCTTGATTCAAACTCCTGCAATTTGTGAGAGTAATACCAAGCCCGCTGGGAGATATGTTTGAGGAGTCGAAAAGCGAACTAGATCGTCGACATTGCAAACTCGAAACGAAGATTCAGAGAAGCCATCCCCGAAAGACTCAGTTTCCGTACACGAAAACATAGAAGCTACTGAAGTTCCTTCGAGAACTCACTGTTCTACGAATAATTCAGATCTGACTCTGGAATCTGAAGCTCTGTGCATGCCTACACATGTTGGAATGATGTTTCCCCAGAGAGATCACGTTGCATTCGGAAAGCTTTGCGACGAGGTAGGGAGATGAAGAACACCGCGTATCTCTGACACGGTTGCTAACTTTGTAGATGGCTCGCGCCGTGTTGATGAGAATTGCTACCTATCGATGTGTTACGCGATCGAGTGTTTCTCAACATCCAAAGACCCATTCGCATATTGCTTGTATGAGAAATGATAGGGAACCGTCATCATATTGAGGCTCGTTGGGTTGAAGAGGAAAATAAAAAGCCTAGGATAGTAACGAATCAAAGATCCCGTCCATTAATTTAAACGGGGAATAATGTCTCTCCGGCGTTGAGGGATACAACCGGATCGAGCGAGTACCGAAATAGACGTAGGCAAACGGACCTAGTCCGTGGTACAATAATGAAGAGAGAGAGAGAGAGTTTGAAACTTTGGAAGCCTCAAATAAGAGTGCTATATCATTCTCCCGAGATAGCTGTACTTGTTCTCAAGGATAACGCTATCTGCAATAGGGAAGATAGAATAAAGAATGAAACAAGAGGGGTATTATATCAACTTCCCTTCAGCGGAGTGCCGAAAGATGAAGAATATGAATATGGATTTGCTGAACGGGATAGACGAAGAAGGAGAAAATCAACCTTGATTTTCGAGGAAGAGAGGTGAGCGCACTATTTCGTTCATAGAATAATATCAGATCCATCAATTTCGAGTCTACCGCCGGCGTTGGTTTCAATGCCAGGGTACACCGCGTGGAGGTGCCGGTAGGATTTCGTACCCCACGTCCACGTCCGTCGGTCCGTCGTGTCGTTTTGGCGCATTTCTTTATTATTCTTCCAACAATGTGGGGGGTCATATTACATAATTGATATAATCATCACAAAAAATCATGTCAGTTCGGGGTCGGGTCGTTAATTTGGATTATTTCATCTATAAGAATGACAACTTTTCCTTCACTCAACAACAACGACAACTCGAGGTTAAGTAACCTATAGAATATGCAGTAGCTTACACCGTGAATCACCTTATGTTCTCATTTCATCGGGTATTCTCAAGCGCGTCAAGTAACCTATGCTATGTGTTAGGAGGAATAAAAAATTTTTTTTTGTTTTCTCTCAACTCTACGATGCAAGGGGTGGCATTTTTTTCGCTCGCTTCGAACACTTGGGGTTGAACTTTCACTCCGAGCAGAAGGAATTTTATGGGTCGATTTCTTTGGTGAATGATATCTTACGGACTAGGTACTTACGGATTTGGCTTCCAGCTGCACACGCTCAGGAGTTGAGCGGACGCGGGGGTATTCACGCAAAGCTCGTTCTCCCTCTCGTGCCATTGACTGCTTATGACCACTACTACTACTATTCCTACCACTACTACCCTCGAAGTACTCAAGAAAATATGAATCATGTGTATTTGCAAGCCATATTCATCGTTATTTAATCTCAATCGAGAAGGTCGAATAACCAATGATGGCGATGATGATACGCAACGACCACTCCTCTGACGACGGAGACAGAAGATAAATAAATAAAATAAAATCCTTCAATTCTGAAAATTGGGGTCATTGGGGACAAAAGGAAGAAAAGGAGAATCTTCACCGCCGACGTTAGCGTTACCCAGGGTACACCACGTGGAGGTGCCGGTCGGACTTCGTACCCCGCGTCCGCGTCCGTCCGTCGGTCGTGTCGTGTCGTGTCGTGTTGGGTCGTGTCGTGTGTGTGTGTGTTTGTGTGTGTGTGTGTGTGTGTGTGTGTGTGTGTGTGTGTGTGTGCGCGCGCGCGCGTCGCTTGGGGTCAGGTAATGTAATTTTAATGATTTCTGTCTCTCTCTTCGTTCTTCTCGTCTAGTAAAAATATTGAAATTTTCGGCCGCGCAGTTCTTCGAAAGTCTACATATTGCATACAATATGCATACCCGTATCGTCCACAAAAAATAGGACTAGTTTTGGTCCATCCGTACAATCGATCGACATTCGGCGTGAACACCCTTGAAATTCATACAAAGTATCGTCGCGTCCAATTGTGGGATATTTATCCCAAACCTCGTGTAGTTTCCTACCAGGACAGAACGTACTCACTCTGAAATAGTTCTTCCAACATAAAACAGTTGTGGTATAGTAGGAGCACGAGAGAAGTTCTGGTCGTACGATTCTCAGCGGATAATACCTCCGTCGATGGAAAAATTTCGGGCGTTGATAACGATTCCCCGACATCAACACGAGTTTGGAATCCCTCCTCTGCTCCAGCGAACCGAGTCGAGGCTCTTGATTCCCATACTCCGATGTACCCTTCCTCACCATTTTTGCTATCTCTCTTACAAACTCCTGGATAAAGAGGAAAGAAGAAAAAAGGAGAATAAGAAAAAGAACGAGGTATACGATCTTCGTTCAGCAATTTGGAAGAAAATATTGTATTGGGAACTAGATACTACGTTGGGAACTAGATAGATAATATATTGAGCAGTTAGTTCGAGCCAATCATTTATTATTTTCATCAACCGAAATAGCTCAGATGGTAGAGCGACAGACTGAAGATCTGAAAGTCCCCGGTTCGATCCCGGGTTTCGGTAAATTATATCATTTCAATTCTTATGAATCCATATTTTCACTACTAGAATCGCTTATCTCTTGTACATCCATGTCTTTTTCAATAGAATCGTATTTAGTTTTCTCCCCTTCCTCCTCCATTTCCTTTTTTGCTCCACCCTCGATTCCTTTCGTCTTTTTCTTCTCTTTCTCATGTTCCGGAGCACGGTTTTTCACTCTCTTCATCTTCATCTTACTCTTGTTACTGAAAATGAAAAGAGCCATTGACCATTACGACCATAACTTTTCACGATAAAGAGCTACACCTCACCTCTCATGTTTACCCTTTTCTTCTTCGCTCTCAGTGTCACTCTCAAATAATCGCTTATTTTTCATGACAGCTCGCTTCCTCTTTTTATCATCAATATCGGTAAATTTGAGTTTGGATTTACCCAGATGGGTGACGCTCGTTTTTTTTATTGAATATTTTCAAGTGATAATCCACGTTTCTTTGGATCACCTCGTTGACTGCCTGAGGTACGTAGATGGCGAATTTTTTTCCATCTTTCTCGAGCAAGTCCAGAACGAGTTTTTTACCAAATTTCATATCAACCACCTTTGCACCCTCAATCCAGAACGGTCGACCGATTTCGAGGTCCATCACTTTTCTCGTATCCGGGAAGGGAGTTACCTGGTTCAGTTCTTCGAACATGATTGATCTGCACTCGAAAGACGATCATGTGAGCGCTGAAATATTTTCTTACTCTCTTTTCAGGAATTTACAATGAATATTCAAAGATGATCCTCTGATTGGGGCTTTGGGTTTATCATCTTCGAGCCTTTGTAACCCCACGGAAGTGTGTGCACATTATCCGTATCGCACCATCTTTTATCATCGTGCCTCCTGAGAGCTATCTTACTCTGATTTACGGTAAACACACGGTGTAATTCATTCCTTATGTATTTTTGCTGACCCGATAATGTTTTACCCATGAACAGACATTGGAAGTAGTCCTCAACGGTGATTATGTTTCTTATCACGCTTTTCGTCACACCCTTGGCCGTTTTCTTCACTTCCTCTGTACCATCTTCCCCCTGAACAACTAGTGCATACATTTTGGATTGTATACCAATGAACTTGGTTCAAATTTTCCCACCTAGCTCATCTTTAGGGTAACCTAGTTTCATGTGATTGATTCGCGGGATCCCGTAAGGATTCATCTCCTTGTAGTTGGAGGTATCAAACATCTGGGAGCAATCCCTTTTCAGGAAATCTCTGTATACGTCGCCAGTCCCGATCTCGTACAAGAAACTATCAGTATCTGTGTAAAGGAGAGCGCAGGATCTGAAATCCTGCTTAGCCATGTATCCGTAATGGAAATCGTACATGATCATTTTTGAAATATATAGTATACTCATTCCTACATATAGGGGTTTGTCATCAAATAGCTCAGTGCGATTCATTTCAATAGCGACCAAATCAGGATTGAATATGAGCATTTGCTTGAAGTTGGGTCGGGTGACGTAACTATTCACTCCGTAGCGACCATTTCATTCTCGCACTAATTTTATATCTCTCCGTTTTCGCAGACTCTCTATCGGCTTACCGAACACAGCGTTGTTCATAAGCTTGTACGTATTACGCTCTGAATCATTAATGGAATTCATCCTTAGTGACGTATTCAACTCGATATAATCTTTCATCCAATTATCCTGACTGAATTCGAGAATTCTGTGAATTTTAATGATCCTCGACCCATGAGATATAGCTAGCTTGAGGTATCTGTAGTGGATGATATAATTACGTTTATTGTGTAACGTACACAATAATTTCGTAAGTTTTTCATTCTTTGTTAGTGGTGACGGTAAATGTTGCGGACAAAACGGATAGTCCGCGTGTTTATCGTGTAATTCACGAAGATATTCGATGTCAACTTCGAGTCTATGATTCCCTTTGGAGAGTCGTCGCTCATATCTAAAATATTGAATTCCAAAAAATTGTCTAACCATTTGAAGTTTTTTTGAGGTAGTTTGTACTGCATCGCAGTCCCATAGAGATTATTGAAGTCCAAATATATGATATACTTCTCTTCTCACCTCTTATTGAAGACTCTACCCATGTATTTAGTGTTTGCTTCTGCGAAATGCTTCGAACATTGCACGAATCCTCCTCGGATGCCTTTCTCACACGGTGTGCCTGAACGAATTTTTTTTCAAAGTGAAAACTCCCTCTGAGATCATTTTGGTTTCTGATTCTACATTTTTGGGGCATCATTTTCCCACAAAAATTCAAATCACGGGCTGAGCCCTTTTGAAGGAATGTCGTTTGGAACATTCCTCGGACCCAGTCTAGGAACGCCCAAGTGATATGGCTCATCCCTCGTTGGATATGAGCCCAAAATCAAGTTTCTTCACTTTCTAACACTAGTTTTCAGAAAATGTGACCGCTTTGGATATTTTTGAGGCTTGTTGAGGTTGGGGATGTACCCTACAAACCCTTTGAAAATGCAAATACCAATCTCTTGATGTCTTATTCAAGGAATGACCATTTACCGTTTGGGCTCTCCGAGACGCCATATTGGGAATAATCGTGTGATGGGCATTACAATTTTCATCACGATGTCTTTTGTGATGGAAATTGTAATGTACATTATAACGAACTCCAATAAAATCATGTTTTTTGTGATGTTCAGGTGATGGCGAGGAATTTCTTATGTCAATTCATCACTATTTTACGGTGAAAAAACCGAAAGAAAGCTCGTCTACATAACTCGTAAATTTTGCTGAGAGTGGGATTCGAACCCACTCGAACCCACGACCTTTTGGTTACGAGACCAAGCACATGCCTTGGGGCCAGGGAGTCATGTTGAAGGTAGGCATCTAATAAGCTTACTTGACATTTAACTGACCGAAACTATCTGTTCATCCTCTCAAAATCTGATCATCCGTTCACTCAGTTCGTCATACAAACAACTCAGAGTGGATCAGGTGGGTGCTTTGGAATGATCCGGTTTCAATGACAATCCACGATTCTGACTATTTCAGGAATCTCATCAGTACAACGTGGAAAAAGATTGGAAAAAAGGAAATATTTCCTTTCACGTTCCTGAATGTCTTATAAGGCAAGTGTGCCTAAAATGCCCCCCCTCTCTAGTATTCCCCGACTCAAGTTCTCAAATGTACCAGCTTGCAGACCTGGACACGCATTCTTTTCATGTTCGTTACGTTGAAATGTGAGTAAATCAACGGTTTGGGCCGATCCAAAATGACCCGCAACTTTCTTACAATATTACTAGCAATATTCGGTACTTTCGACTTATTCTATCTTAATCACTGAAAACTATGCCGAATGAGATTGATTCAATCAATTTTCAACGTAGTTCTCGTCATTCTCTATGTCTTCGTCCGAAATCAGAAATGCTTCTCACAAAATAGGAAAGCTCCGATTCCTAGCCGATTTTACGCCTATATTACTAAAAAAGTGCATTTTTGGCCCCAATCTACCCAAGGGTTCTTGAAGTATATCTCCGAGTTTTGTGGAATTGAGAAAATCTCCTGGGAATTTGTGTGGTGGTTCAACTATCCATAGCACATCTTCTGCTGAAATTTCGAATAGCCTGTCCATTTTGTTTTCGAGTTTTCGATGTCAAGAGTTCGAGCTCGTAACACGCGAAGGATAGGAGCGGCGCAGCAGAAGGCAACTTTTTTGGGCCATTCTCAGGAATGCTCCGACAATTCTTCAGAGAACTCGCTGAAAAATTGATATGTCATTGATTCGAGTCTTGTCTTCATCCTTGCCAAAACTAGGAACCCGTGCCCATCTATTTTGTTTACACGAGGGCTCGAATGTGCGTGATTTTCGTATGTGCGCAATGTTGATCCTCTGCCTCGCGGAGAGCGTGTGTGTATGAGCGTGTGCGTGTACGAGCTGCTTTGTTGTGTATACGTGATTGTGCATAAAAAGACGGCGAGGTCGCGTCGCTGTCAATCAACGCGGCTCGCTCAAACTTTCCATCCTGATTGTCCCAGTAGACATAC
This sequence comes from Eretmocerus hayati, assembly GCA_029851415.1. Taxonomy (NCBI): domain Eukaryota; kingdom Metazoa; phylum Arthropoda; class Insecta; order Hymenoptera; family Aphelinidae; genus Eretmocerus; species Eretmocerus hayati. Next base: position 51,049,655 of record CM056743.1, read on the forward strand.
CTTAAATGAGACATCAAGACATCAAGAGATTGGTGTTTTGCATTTTTGAAGGGTTTTCAGGGTACGTGCCCAACCTCAACGAGCCTCAGAAGGATCCAAACCGGTCACATTTTCTGAGAACTAGTGTTAGAGAGTGAACAAACTCGATTTTGGGCTCATATCCAACGAGGGATGAGCCATATCACTTGGGCATTCCTAGACTGGGTCCGAAAAATGTTCCAAATGACATCCCTTCAAAAGGGCTCAGCCCGCGATTTTAATTTTCGTGGGGAAATGATGCCCCAAACATGTAGAATCAGAAACCAAAATAATCTCAGAGGGAGTTTTCACTTTAAAAAAAAATTCGTTCAGGCACACCGTGCTCAATGAAGAGTACCATGTTAATGTCCGTTAACATGTCCAGCTCAATTCTTGTATGGTGTAACATAACGTCCCATGCGAATCCCGGTAATGTTAGATAATGCGCAGGATCGAGTGAGTAACTCAAGAGGCAGGTGTTCCGAAAATTTTCAAAAATATCTGCTAGCAAGAGAACGTCGATTTTCAAGTACAAATCAGAATATTCCCCTAAATTTTTACATTGAAAAGTATCCCATATCAGGGTTGCGCTTTTGTATGAATCTTCACCGATCTCGCAGTCGGTCAAGTTATTGTAGAAATCTTCTCTCCGTGGTAAAGATTTGTCTGCTAATTTACTCCATTTGTTCACGTAATCGTATGGGAATACTCCTTTCTTGGTTAACAATTCCAGAGCTACTGCCTCTGGTACATCAACAGTCGCGATCAATCCGAGGAAATTTTGTTTGGTTATCTTTTTCAGCTCCAGAGGCAGGTACGATGCCAGGACGTCTAAGCTCGAGCTGAGAAATTTGAAGGAATCGATAAAAGTGAATCTAATTTTTGTTCCCGCTACGTATTCGGTGATTGTTATGTACGTTTCCATATTCTGGGCAATGATTTTTACATTCCCCGAAATTCCATTCGCTATTTCATTGATTATGAAGTGCAAATCATAGAGAGAAAGATTGTGGAGCACGACTGGAATATTGGATGTTTCTCTATAATTCAAATTGCAAAGTGAATGAGCAGCTCCGCGAAATCTACCATCTGCACGATGTAGATGGTCGCGAACTTTTTTGTCTCCATCGTTGAACTCTTCCCCGCAAATATGACATGAATTCGAAGCTTGAAACATTTCCTCATCCTCGACACTCATGTGCAGTGTGAGAAAATTTTGTATTTCCTGGAATGACAAACAAAAAAGAGAACAATTTGAAACCATCACACTTCCAATCAAGACTTCCGTGTACCTATGCGAATACTCACTCTCTGAACGACTTCGGCGATTCTTTTAAGTTCTGGCGCGAATAATGTCGTGCAATTTCGACCGCGGAAAGATGTGTAGTATGACTTTCCGACCTCATACCGGTCATGATGATAGAGACCGGCACTGTATGGAACATGTCTCTGAAAAGCCTTTCCAACGATCTTAGATTTCTTCAATTTAGCATATTCTCCATAGTCAGAGAATGTTGCATTCGGTGATTCTTGCGGGGGAATATTTTCTTTATCATCCTCGTATACATTGTTCAATTCAAAGAAGCGATCATTCACTTGTTCGTAGTTGTATTGAGTCAGAAGGCACTCGAAGTCTGCGTACACGATTGAGTGGATTGCTTCCTTCTTATGATGGTTTTTGAATTTTAATGTCTTTTCATTTTCATTAGGCGATATAACGGGACAGTCGTTGATTTCTGAACAATTGGATTTATGCTCCTGCAACTTGTCTCGAGTCGGGAAACAATGAAAGCAGGTATTACATGTGAACGTTACATGCCCATGTGAGCTTATTTGACCAGATATCAGTCTAGATAAATGACGAATGTAGCAGTAGAGTGATTTTTCACCATCGTGCAGGAGCAGCAGATTGACATGTTGAATTTTCTCGTCGAATGTTAGGTAGACAGGATAGATTTGCTTCTCTTCAGATATTTGGAAGACATTGACCGATATCTGATTATTGAGACCTTCGAATTTGGTATATCGATCAGTCTGACTGGGAATGTCATGCCATCGAAATTCAAAAATTTCTCGTAGGGTGGATAGCTCTCGCGTTTATTCTGTCGTGGACTTCTCTTCCTCAAAGGAAATAAGTGTGCCATGATACACCAAGCGAAACAATCATTCTCATCCGCTGAACATTCGATATTCACAACGGCCTTCTTATGCGAGATATATTTTGGTAATCTGATGAACGAGGCTCCATTCAATAGATCTGCTTTTGTAATTATGGCTTTCAGGCTAACGATTTCTTCCAAACTCCAACCACTACCCACTCCCTCGAATTCTACCATCTGATCGATCAGACTGTTCACACTTGTTTCGTACCAATTGTTCAGATCGCTTGATCTAAGAATCACGTCGTATGCTGTTTTGAAGTGCTTCATTTCTGACTTCTCTTCCTTGAGGTTGAAGTATCCACAGAAGACCAAATGCGCCTTCATCGTTTTGAGCTCTTCGAGGGCAGAGTTAACGAATGATGTGAGATGCTCTTTAGATTCTTCGAAAAATCCAATGGGATCGATGTAGCCTATGTTTCCAACGATCCCCGTTCTGACGCGTTCACGAAACGCCGTTTCCCCCTCGAAAAATACTACGTTCTTCTGGAAGCGTTTCAACCTGGTTTGCCACAATATCAAATATATCCTCTTCAGTCTATCAGCCTTTGACTCAAGTGCTTCTTTTCTTCCACTTGTTTGCGGGAGTTGCTCCCCATCTTTCAACACTCCTGTTATAATTTTATGCCATTTTCTAGCTTTCCTCTCGAGATCAGAGCGAACGAGTGGGATTTCGTGTAATCTTTGGGAGTATCTCACGGAAACTCGCTGAAATTTCTCTCTCTTCAGCATCTATTTGCTTATAAACGGCCATCTTCTCTTCATCCATTCTGTAACAGACAGAGAGAGAAGAAGAAGCTCATCCACCCTAACCTGAACAGATCATCTAAGAATATCTTTCGTGGCATTTTGAATGAAATACAGATTCGTACGTTTTAAAGTATATCCTCACTCTTGATCCATGAATTATGCTCGTTATCGAGACCCAGCCATTCCACGAGAACTTCATTTCCTCGTCGTTTCAAGATCTTTTCAACTAGATAAACGTTTGGATCGCTTACAGCTACAAGTTCTTGTTCGTAGAATGCACCCAAAATATCTTTATTGCGATAGTCCTGGAGAGTGTAGGTCACCGGAACAGTGCTTTTCACTTCTTTCACTTTGAAAATTTCAGTACTCCAATTAGGTGTATACCCTTTTTCGAAAATTGTCTTGAACTTTGATACGCGTACATAATCGCCTACTTTGAATTTTGCTCTGCTCAAGCGAACTGGAGGACGGTGATAAACCGTATGCGCCAGATGAGCGATGATTTTTTTCTGTGAATCTGATCTTTCCCAGACTTGTCTTGGCTTCATGTTAATCGTACGATGTTTACTGTCATTGTACTCTCGAATCAAGTCCGGTAAAATATCGATCCACTTGTAGTTTCCATTGAGAGAAAAAGTCTTGAACATACGCTCTTTGAGAGTTCGATTGGAACGTTTGCAAATGCTAGCCTTCATCACGGACTGAGTCGAGTACAAATTAATATTTTTTTCACTCTTAAGCTTTAGAAACGCACTGTTGTAGAATTCCTCACCCTTGTCTGTTTGTAAATTTTTTGGATTGTTCTTCACTGGAACAGCCCAAGCATACTTCAAAAAAACATCGATGACTGTTAGAATGTACTTGAAATTCCTCTTGAATTTCTTCAGATTTATCAATACAGCAAGATCCGCTTGCTACAAATCATTCACAGTTTTTGCTAGTACTCTCCGTCGTGGGAAAAGCATACTTCGAGAAAACATCGATGACTGTTAGAATGTACTTGAAATTCCTCTTGAATTTCTTCAGATTTATCAATACAGCAAGATCCGCTTGCCACAAATCATTCATAGTTTTCGCTAGTACTCTCCGTCGTGGGAAATTCTTACGAGCTGGTGCGTGTAATTCGTTAACGAGCTGTAACTTTCCAATGGCGTGATTCTTCCCTTTACCCATATCACTACTCTAAATCGTATGCAAACTTCTTTTTATTCGTTCCAACTGACTCGATCCGTTGCGCTATCGAATGAACAATAGTCGATAAGTTGGTTTGTTGCACGCTCAATTCCTTGAATTGAACTTTTAGTCCTTCGAATGCCGATTCAACTTCACCCACTCGATTCAATGCAACATTGACTTTCTCTTCTGTTTCACTACTGAGATCGAGAAATTTTTCTCCGATCACTCGAACCGAGGATTGAAGTCCGTTGAAAAATGAGTTTGACGTCTCCTGCTTTTGTTTCATCTCTTTTATCGGCTGAGTGAATTTCTCTTCGAAATCCTTGAACAAATATTGGAGTTTTGCTATTTTCAAAGTGAGAACGTCTAACTTAACTTTCTCCTCACTCTCCAGTCTTTCGAGATGCGATCTAAGCTCTTCGAGCACTGTTTGGAGGTTATGAATCTGAGACGAGGAGGAATGAAGTTTCTCCTGAGATTCGCTATTCAATGCGATCAATCTCCACTTCAAGGATGATGTGGCGTTCTCGTTGAAGATTCCAGCTCCCCCACTGGAACTCGATAGAGTCCCTCCAAATTTGTGAACGTTCATGTTGAAACTGAATGTTGTTAAGGTTCCGACGACGCTTTTTATGAGACAAGGGAGAGACAGAGAGGGAGATATCATGTATATCTAAACATGCACTCGTACAACAAAGTATAATTCAACTTCATCGATTTATTGATCTTCTTTACGATTCGATTTTCGTATATATAAGCCATGTAATATATAGTCCTCAAAGCACATTTGTATCTACTGTTTTCATGATGGATGCAGTCGTAATATCTATGGGGTAATTTCTCATAGTCAGACGCCTCGATATTGTAGTGGTCGTAGATATCAATTATCTGCACTTCGGGGCGCGTGAAGAAGAATTTTGGTGCGAGAATGCGCAACCATTCCTTCTTTTCATGTCCAGTGACATATATCAAAACTGGCTTATTAAGCTCACACTCTCTGATAAGGGTGTGCTCAAAGTGATCGGTCACTCCTGCATAGGGTACCACTCCACTATCCCAATTGAGTCCATGATGATTTCTCGTTAACCACTCAGCAGTGGTCCAATCGGCAAAATGAAGATCATCCTTGGCGCAAGGTGGATCGAATAACCAATGATGATACGCACCCTCCGATTTACTATTCATGATCACTACTTCTTTGACGATAAATTCATTATTACTTTGGAATTTAAACCCTTGCATGTCAATGGAGAGCATTGTGAGACATTCTCCCTAAAAAAAGTGAAAAAAAGACGAGGATACATCAAACAACTTTATGAACAATGTTCGTCATCGGATTGTACTGGATGAATCGATCATGAATTATGAGACAGTAGGCGCATGTACTAGCAACTATGTTTTTCTTGCTCTCAAATTCAATGCGAATGTCAACAGTGGAACTCTTTATCGATTCATTCTGATGAGTACAATCAATGATGTATAATGGACATTTCTCGATGAAATCACGAGTATCACGAGACGCTACTTCTTCGCGATATTTCTTATGATAATATGATTTCTGAAAAGATTTGAATACTTGATACAGTAAACTCGTACTCTTGTTCCCCTCGAAATCAACATTGAGATTCTCATATGGGTAAATGTCGGAGTTCAGGAATACTTTAACATTCGGTATTTTGCAATCATCGAACAATGATGCATGAACTTTTTTATTATTCTTCCTGTTCGTTTGGAACGCAAGAATGATGAAGCGTGGCTTTTCCAGTTGACTCGTCGACTTCACTGACCAAACATGCTTGTCAGTTTGTTGTAACAACGGATATTCGAGCAGTTCCCAATTTCTGAACGAAACTGAGATAAATATGTTCTTCTGCATGATCCTCAGAAAATTCAGTTTCACTCTGTCATTGGGTATGATGTGAGGCATCCACCATTGAACTTTGGTCAAGGATATCTTCGGATCGGTCTCGTTCTTTTCAACAACGAAACAATTATAATCGGATTTTGATCTTATTAGAACGATCTCATGTTTGGCGTTCAAAATGACTTTCTTGTAATCCTCACAGAAACCCAATAGCTTATCCAGAGGTAGACAATAATTGAAATATTTATTATTAGCGATGGAGAAGTGCAATATGTCCCAGCCAGCATTCACCATCCCCGAATCTGAATGACGAGCCAAAGATAAGTAATTCTTGATCGTTGTAGCGATCCCGACATTTTTCGTTTGATCGATCTCAACGCCATCAATTTCATAGCGTATTTCATCGAATAAGAAAGCCGGATGGTTGTTGGTGAGCTTGATGCTATCCTCCCCGGTGGTCGCAGCCCAAGTCACACTTCCCTCGATGTAAAGCCAGCTCTCGCAAGGGATATGATAGAGGTCGTTGGAGTTGATTACTATTCGAATCTCATCGCTATTCGACAAGTTCTGAAGATTATACGGGGAGTAAGATCTTACGTCTTTCTTGACGATTCTCTCGTCCCTGATGGGCTCACTGAGCACGGTAAGAGAATCTTGAATTTGAGCCATTTCTGCGCACTTTGAATCCAAGTAAACGGAGAAATCGAACGTTCAGCAGTGTGAGTGGTTTCCGCTTAGGGGCTACGGGATTCTCTGTTAACTCGATGCCGTCTTGTGCGATAGTGTGCCCCGAATGCAGCTGCTCCAGACTATATATGATCATTCCTTCTGTCTCAGATGTAGACGAACAGTAATGGTTTCTCCGCGAAAGTTCACGAGATCACCGTTTTGATCACAAACTTTGATGGTTAAGTGATCAATCGATCTTGCGTTAACGGGTAGATAAATTGCGTGAGATGGTACGATGCTGATCTTGAATCCAGATGGGACGTTTGGAAAGAACTCGTAAATGGTGAGACTCTGAAGGCCGTCGATGTACGCGCCCGATACGATGTCGCACTCCACCCTGATCACGTTGATCTGAATGATATTCACCGGATGCGACGACTGATGCCAAAATTTTGACGTATAGATTTTCTTCTCTCGAAAACCCAGGATAGGGCCTATGCTATCTGGTTGCGTGAAATCTACAATATAGTCGCAGAACAATTCACACTTCAAAGTATTGAGATTACCGTGTAACTTGAGAGGTGGGGGTTTCTCATCCGTTTGCAGTTTCTCTACGCGTTTTATTTCCTTCACCAAATACTCCTCCAGATCCGACAGCTCATAAGATCCCGTTGGTATTTCGATGGACTTATTCTTTCCGTAATGGAACTGATTAACTGGCGGGAAGATATTTGGAATAGAGTTGTAACTGTAGAATCCAATCAATCCAATCTCGAAATTTCCATTCTTTTTTTCAGATGATGAATCTATTGGAGGAAAGAAAGTAGACTCCAGGACAGAAGAGTCACCCGTTAGTGAGAAAGTCAGAGACATGACTGTTGCTCGAGTGTAATATATTAACCTCTTTTATTCAAAATAGATCAGTCGTTTCGGTGTCAGCAGCATGATGGTTGTGACGCAAGATACGGGTATACGTGTGGTAGATTTGGATGAATATTTAGGAGAGGGGGAGAAACGCAAATGTCGGCGGCATGGTGGAAATCTCCCAAATACTATCCGCTCGTTGGTCGTTGGACCCTCGAACTGTGGGAAGAGTGATGTAGTTTTGAACCTCATTATCAGCCCCCATGGACTAATATTCGATAATCTATATGTATACTCGAAATCGCTCCAACAACCTAAATATCAATTTCTCGAGAAAATCATGAAGAGGCTTGAGAAAGATGGCATCGAGTATCACACATTTTCGAATAATAGCGAGATTCTCGAACCAGAACAGGTTCGCTCGAATTCAGTCTTCATATTCGATGACGTGGCATGCTGCAGGCAGAATATCATAGCCTCGTATTATTCACTGGGGCGTCACTTCAATGTTGATTGTTTCTATCTTCGTCAATCATATGCTCGGATCCCTAAACATCTCATTAGAGACAATGCGAATTTGATCATCATATTCGAGCAAGATAACGCTAATCTTAGACACATTTACCATAACCATGTCAATAATGATATGGCATTGGAGCAGTTCAAAGAAATTTGCTTACAGTGTTGGCGCGAAAAATACGGCTTTCTTGTAGTTGACAAAGACAGCGCTTTCAATCGAGGACGATATAGGTAGGGTTTCAACCATTACATCCAACTCGACAATTGAGATCTCAACACGAGCTCACTCCGTTGACAGCGACACAAAAGGAATTTAACGCTCATATGTTGCGCTGAAGTGCTTAGTTTGGGATAATCCCTCACCATGGCCGGACGGAGGAAGAGCACGATTCTTAGTAAGAAGAAAGTGAAGGCTGTGAGGGGGAGTGTAAGATCCAAGAGTGGAAAGTGGAAACGGAAGGTGAAGGCAAACGCGACTCGTAAGAGTGAAAAGGAAGATCTGATCAAACGTGAAATAGAAAGATCCAGTGACATAATCCGAAGAAAACATCGAGCTTCGAAAATTGCCAAGATCGATACAGATCTAGCAAACGTGGAATCATTGCAATCCGTTGTGCAACCATTGCACAAAATAGCGAGCGACATCACAACGAAAAGGAGCCAAAGATTGAAGTCCCATTTGAATCCATGGAAGATGACGAGTCATACGAAGCTCGTGATATTTCTTTGGCTCGCACGAAGAAGGACAAATCGATTCGATTCGACCCCTATTCGAAGAAGAAGAATTCGAAGAGGAGAATTTTTGACACATCCCTCATTGGATCTCCGCGGAGATTGATGGACCCGGTGAAAAGAGCACGAGATGATAACGCTGAAATGACTCCACTACCTCCCTCTCCTCCTCCCCCTCCTCCTCCTCCTTCCCGTCCCTAATCAGACTCATTGATGAGTGTTGACATTGAGATGGAAGATGATGATAATGATGGAGGTGCTATTGATGCTATTGGTGTAAATCCACAGGACAAGGCTACCATCCCTCCAAACACATTTCAAAACTATCTCTCGTTAGATCTTGGACCAGTTTCCCGAAAGTATCTAAAGACCTATTCCGAAAACAGTAATGATAACGATTTGACTTATGGTCCTTATTTCAACGATGATGGTCAACTCATGTTGGGTAACAAAGTCCTCGACTTCATAGCAGGGTCGGATGATTTGTGGGTGGGAAGGAATTTCAAGATTCAAGGAACCCCGGGAATATTTGAATTGATTTTCGAGAAACACCCCAAACACTTCAATGAGGTAGATCTTGCTAGATATAAACAGATTTTGATCTCGACATCTGCACATAAATCTCCATACGACGTATCAGGAAAAATCAAGAGTAATCAGGGTGAGAAATACAAGAGAATAATAAAACCGTTATTTCACCTGTCCGGAACATCGAAGAATGCCTCTCAAACTCGAGGACAGGGTCTCTCCAACCTCTTGGAAAATCTCACGACTCCCGAAGGTAGGAGAGATCAGTCGATGACTCTTCATAGCGGTAATTCTATCAACTATGTGTATTGGGATGATCCCAATGAATTGCTCTCGCGACTCGACTTATTGCTCAGATCAATCGAGGTAGGTAACACCGGATTGGAGAATGAAGTAGTAGAGATTGTGGAAGAGATAGTAGAGGGGGGATATATAGTATAAATATCGAGTGTGCAACAGGCCCTCTCTCATTGTAGTGTCAGAATTCATTCTGTCATCACCTATTCAAGTGTCCCCGGGAAATTTTGCTCTCTCTCGAATACAAGATGAATGGATCAACAACGAGTGACGTTTCTACTGTATCTGTGGATTCGTCTGAGAATCCTGAAATTCCAGATTCACATTCTAATCCTCGAGAGCAATCTCCGAGGAGTCGAAGAACTACGTTGGAAAAAATCACGCAGGATGAACCCAAAGAACAAGTGCATGGTAATGTGAAAGAAGAAGAGAGTCTGATCAAAGAGTCTGATCACAAGAACCAAAGCTCTCATTCAAGCGCTGGTGACGGCAGCCTTTCTCAAAGGTAAATCGGAAAAGTCTCTCTCTCTACCTCTAGCAGATCAGATGGAGAAAGGTATTGCTTACGAATTTTTGGAAAATCTTGATGAACGAGATTTGAAATTGATTGGAAAGATAGGTGAGATCCTTTCCATTTCGATAAGTAACTTCGAATCCTCCATCCTGTCAGAAATACAGATATCCGAAGCTCGTTCTACACTGATGAACGAAAACATGTATCGATTCAAGAGAGATTTTCAGTCTTTGTATGGTGCCGTGAATCAACGTGTCGCTCTGCTGCAAGACTTAGAGAAGAAGATTGAGCAGAAGCAAGAAAATTTGAAGCTCAATGCAGACAAACTCGATAGATTAGAGGTCAATTATATCATCATGAGAGAAACGTTCTCCAATCTAGCGAAACTTTTGGAAGAACACAATAATGATTCGATGATAAATTTCAATTCTATCAACATGAGACTCGATGAATTGAATAAGATGAAGGAAAATTTTGATCACCGCTATCGAGCCCTAGAAGTGGGGATCGAATCGAATAAGGAAGAATTATTCAACACCAAAGTCCGTCTCGAAAAGAACTGGATTCCAGCGTGATGACTTCGACAATTCAAATGGCTAAATTTGATGAAAAGTTGACAAGCTTCACCAATCGGTTCGATAACGAGGTGCTTGCTCTTGGAGCTACGTATCAAGATGTACGAGCTTTCCTGGATGAATTGATGGAACGAACTATGGATATCAGAGTAGAGGGTAGTAAAGGACGAATGGACTTGGAGGTCAAAGATGAAGAGTTCAGCATTGAATTAAGCAATCTAGCGGAGCAACTGAAGAATATGAGAAATATGTTGGATTCTCTTCTGCAAAACACTCGCGAAGAGCACAAGAAGAATACTCTGGAAAGCATCGATCAAGCAAAAATTGAGAAGATGAAAAAACTCGAGAGAAGGTTCACTAAAACTTGAGATTTTCTCCACTCTGTCATCACACGCACTGCGTATAACGAGAATCTATTCATGTTTAACACCCAGTACCGCGAGGACGGTCAATGGGTCCGCATCGTCTTTTCCACGCACGTCAGGCTAGAGGTGGAGGTGTTGTAAATAGACTCATAAATAGTCTCCCCTTCAAGCTTCATATACCTGGTTATAACTTTTGCGGACCAGGTACGAAATTGGAAAAGAGACTACTTCGCGGAGATCAGCCGGTCAACATTCTTGACAAAGCTTGCAAGGATCACGATATATTCTACAGTAAATTTAAGGACTCGAAACAACGCCACGTAGCAGATAGCGTATTACAGAGAGCAGCCGAAGAACGCGCGAGAGCCACAGACGCATCTTTTGGAGAAAAAATTGCTGCATTCGGGGTTGCCAAGGCAATGAAGGCGAAGCAAAAATTTGGTATGGAACTATCATCGACAAGAGACAAGAATAAAAAAAAGAGGAAGGCAACGAAGAAAATTCGTAAACACAGTCTTCAAGACATGAGAGAGTTATTGATTGCTAAGCGAGGAGGATCCCTTCCTGCAATTGTACCAGCTCTCTCAGTTCTTGGAGCTCTGACCGGTGTAGCCGGTGGCGTGGCAAATGTTGCTAAAAATATCAATGAAATGAGAGATAATCGTAAGAAATTGAACGAATTGATTCGTCATAATAAGGCCATCGAAGGTCGCGGTATGTTTCTCAACCCATACAAAAAGAAGAGAGGTGGATCACTCAAATCCAAGACGAGTGGGGGAAGGAGAAATCGGAAGAAGAGCGGAGAAAAAAAACGATGATGGATGGTGAAACGACTGGTGAGCAACTGATGGCTGCTGCTAAAGATATACCACATTTTCGAGGTGTCTTTTTGAGAACTCAACTCCCTTATTTGAGAGGACCAGCATGGCGAGAAAAAGCAATCATCAACTTATGCGATGAGAGCTCACCCGGAACACACTGGTGCTGCTACACGAAGAACGGCAATCGAGTGAGATTCTATAACTCATAGGGTAATCTGCGCCCCCCGAGTGAGCTAGTTCAATATTTGGGCCCGCAATGTAGAATATCGTACAATAGATCTCAACATCAGACCTATTCTCAGAAGAATTGTGGACATTTGTGTATCAAATTCCTCAAAGAGAGTGCAATAAAGGGCGAATGAGTCATTAAAAAAACAAGAGTATGATTACTTGTGAATCATGGAATATGAGCCTATCTCTCTCTCTCTCTCTCTCTCTCTCTCTCTCTCTCTCCCTATCTCTCATCCGTCCCATGATTTGGCACTACTCTCTCTCTCTCTCTCTCTCTCTCTCTCTCTCTCTCTCTCTCTCTCTCTCTCTCTCTCTCTCTCTCTGCCTGCAGTTGTAATAATTCTCATTCGAGTGTTCGAGAGTATTTTCCCCCTCACTATTCGAATGTCTTGTTCGAATTGTAAGAGTGAATTTCATCATCATTGAGAACTAAGTGAAAAGAGAAAGTACGATACGATGGTTGCTTTAACATCGATTTGTTGAATCGAGCTCTTCGACAGTGATACCAGCTACCGAAACACCACCCTATGCAGAGCTTGCATCACCGCGGTGCGTATATAAAAAATTATTTCGATGAGCATTTTTTTTCTCTTCTCTCTCATCACAAATGATTTCCAATTCTTTTTCCCAGCTCCTCTCTCCAGTCTCATAAAGAGCATATGACTTCTCAAACTCGACCAATCGCTCAAAATCGCACCGTAATATCCATCCGTATACCCCTCTCTATCTTTATCTCTTTCATTCCCACTATCGTTTTAGATGCTGTCTTTATTCTTATCTTTCATCATCCTCAATTGAGAAAATCTTCACGGGTCAGCTCATCTCGAACTATCTGTTTCGATCAAAGTAACAGGAGGTGAGAAAAAATTGGAGGTAGGTGAAAAAGAGAGAAAGAGAAAAAAATCAATCCCTATTTTGAAGAAAGAACATACTGCAAGGACTTCGTATGTGAGGGGGAAAATGCACTTTCTTCGCAAGTATGAAGGGTAGAACAACAACTAGCAGGCGGAGTGACTGTAGTGATCCTAAACGCAATAATTCCCATTCGAGCGTTCAAGGAATTTCTATCTTTCACTTTTCCAACTTCTCGCGGTGCTAACACATTCTCAATTCAAGAACAAAACGAGTTTTCCCTTCTGAATCACGATGAATTTATTCAAATGACTCATCTTCAAAAGAGAAAAGCGTGCACCGCGAGAAATTCGAATGAATGAAATCAAGATTTTTTTCCTCAATCGCAAATATGAGGTACGGGAGAACCACAAAAATGAGAATCAGGACAATGAATGCTGGAGCTAGGTACGATTGATCAATAAAGAATTTAACTCACTTGCACGATGCCGTTGAATTGAAGTATGCAGAAATAATTATTCGAACGAGGTGATGATTATTGAAACGAAGTATCTCAATCAGATGCCACAGCTTCAGTGATGTTCAATATATGAATACGATAGAAAATGTATACACACTGATTCAAGAGAGAATACAGACTGCGCCGCGCACCGGTCATCGAGGGGTATTTATCCCCGTAACAACATGAATCTCGCGCACCATCGATACCATATAAAGTCCGAGGAACGGGGGAAAATGATAGAAAAAAATAGATTGGAACGTCAACAAGTTCATCGCATCCAAAAAAGGAGTGCGTCGATGCGCTGGATGAGAGCAGAACTGATCGAATTTCCTCTGGAAAACGCAGTTTCCTAAAAAGAAGAAGGTGCGCTGCCGCGAAGTTTCCATCAGCCTCGAGTGAGAATAAATAGAAACGATGATCGCGCACCATCGATACCATGTAAAGTCCGAGGAACGGGGGAAAATGATGGAAAAAAATAGATTGGAACGTCAACAAGTTCGTCGCATCTAAAAAAGGAGTGCGTCGATGCGCTGGATGAGACCAGAACTGATCGAATTTCCTCTGGAAAACGTAGTTTCCTAAAAAAAAGAAGGTGCGCTGCCGCGAAGGTGAGTTGAAAGTGCGTCGAAATTTCCATCAGCCTCGAGTGAGAATAGATAGAAACGATGAGAAGGCCTAGAGAACAGCGCTTGCCGAATAGAAATAGAGCCAACGCGCTCATATGAGTGCAACGAGGGGAAGGCGGGCGGGCAGCTATATCCGAATAGTGGATGACTGCAAGCCGATTCAGCAACGGGCGAGGCGGGAGCGGCGGGTCGCCGGTCGGTGGGTTAGCGCAGCCGCGCTTCCCCGCGGCCTTCCCTCCCCTCCCTCACCCCTCGCCATCATGTTGCTGAATCGGCATTGTTTATCTACTCATTATTACTATGTTTAAATAGTACACAATTTTTTTAAACCTCGCAATGGGTCCTAGGGCCTATAAGAGGTCAATTCAGCCCTGAATCATCGTCATTTTGCAGTAGAGGATCAAAACCTGTTCTTACGGAACTTCACGCCGTTTAAGGATTAAATGATATCCTAGGCGCAAATTGTTGGCGCGAATCGTGTTTAGATGGTCGTTTTGAGTCGGGGAAACATGTTTGTATCCCCGTTTAGCGTCTCGTCTCGTTTGTGGGCAGGAACACGGGAAATCGAGCCCTCGCTCGCCTGCCCCAAGATAGACGAAATAATGGCCATTTTGGACCTGATGGTTTGAACCTCTAGCTCGTTTCTGGCTTGAGGCTCGCCTCCGGAAGTGATTACACATATTTGAGGGTACTTTGAAGAGTGATTCCACCCGAATTGGTGCACAATAAATCAGATGGAAGCATATGCGAGCCATGCCTATGTTGGCATTTTAAGCAGAAAGTCAAGAAACTGTATTTTTGAACGTTTGCCAAAAATCAGGAGATGATTTCTCCACCGAGATTCCTGTTGATATTGGTAGTTCTTGTGTTGAAGAAGATATTCGCATAGTTTTAATGTCGAGATTAGGAAGACAATTTCTGCAAATTGAGCTCGGAGTTTGGTGTTTTTACAAAACTGCTCAACTTGTATCGGCTAGAGCTCCTGTAAGAAGTACGATAATCGACTCTTACAGGTGGTTAAATTGTAGGTTTTTTCAAGATCCTCGAAATGACTACTGGTAAAAGTCGATTATCACATGTCTAGTAGGAGCTAGATCACTTGGGGGGAAGGCCCAAAAATCGCTAAAATCTGCTGACAGCAAATATCTCCTACGGATCCCTGGACTTAATAATCGGTGGCGGACATCTCTCAGAAGAACTAGTCCTCACAAAAAAATTCGCCCAAATATGTCCGAAAAGATTGAGTCTAGTCGGAGTAATGATTTGCTGCGAATAGGCTATAAAGGGGCCTAAAATGGACCTTTTATGGCCCCTGGGACCCATTTGGAGATTTCAGAAAATCTGAAAAAAAAATTTTTTACTATTTAACCATAGTACTGATGGAAAAAAGATTTTTGGGGTTTTTCCCAGACCCCCCTGGTGATGGCTCTGGCCGAAATGCTCCGAGATGACTTATATACAATACTCTCCGTGATTTATCTTGACAAACACCTTGTTCATGTTCGTATGGGCGTGTGTCTGTATGTTGTCTTCTCTTTGTCGCGCGTTTCCTCTTGAACCTCTGGACCAATCTCTTTCGAATTTCGAGCGTTCATTTTCAATCGATCGACGTACTTCAGCACATTTTGAAGCTTGTTCCAAACACTTCAAAATGAGCTTAAGTACGTTCAATTTCGTGTCATTGAAGCCGAGCTATCTCGATTTTTCTAAAAGTTGAGTTATAACGAAAAAAAACCGAAAATTGCGATTTTGACTTTGTGTAGCTTGCTGAACGATCGAAGCTCCGACTGATTGGACAGCACATGAAGTGTTATGTTCGGAAGTTCCCTCAGATCGTCTACCACAGACCTCTCAGGCTATATCTGATATCATAACAACCCCTCCTCTTTTCTCATACGGGCTTCGTCGTAGCACCTCCTCCGCTAGTTCGGCACGCCACCACTAGGTGGATGCCGGTCTTCAGTGAACCGCTACTGAAACTGATAACGGAGGCATTTCCTAAAGTTTATGGTGAGGAAAATAGAGAAAACTATATATTATCAACCCTTCGATCTAGGCATTCGTTGCCGAAGTTCGATTCGAAAAAAGATTTCAATCCTCTGTGAGATGATTCCAAAATCTATTGAAAGTATGGAATATCTTTCAAAGAGGTAGGGGAATAATCGAAAATATAACATGAGAATGAAATCAACTTATAAGATGAAAGAATCAGAAAAGACAAGAAGATGAGAATTGGAAAATTACAAAATGAATCAGAAAATACAAAATCGAGAAAGAAAGATGAAAAATAAAAAAAAAGTAACTCTGCCATTGTCGATCTCAAGTCCGTACGAGAAAAGAGGAGGGGTTGTTATGATATCAGATATAGCCTAAGAGGTCTGTGGCAGACGATCTGAGGGAACTTTCGAACATAACACTTCATGTGCTGTTCAATCAGTCGGAGCTTCGATCGTTCAGTAAGCTACACAAGGTCAAATTCGCAATTCTCGGTTTTTTTCGTTATAACTCAACTTTTAGAAAAATTGAGATAGCTCGGCTTCAATGACACGGAATTGAACGTACTTTAGCTCATTTTAAAGTGTTGGGAACAAACTTCAAAATGAGCTGAGGTCCGTCGAAAAATGTCAGAATGCGTCAGAAATATGTGCTAAATAGTGAAGAAAAAATGAGCAGAAAAGGTACTTTCCCATTCAAACCTGTATTAATTCGGAAAAAACCTTCACGGCTCTTGCTGCAACTGAAGATGTGGTTTCTCAGCGCTCAGCGAAAAAATTTCGGTTTTTCGGCCCACCTTAATAGATTAGTTGTAGAGGGAGATATGAGCATAGGATGAAATTTGGATGAGATTTTGTTGAGTTATTTTGAAGAGATTCGCTCTTAGAGGAATTCAGTTGATCTAAAATAGGGTTTTTTGGGCAAGATACATCGTTTGGTTGAGGGGAAATTTCAATACAATTGATGTGAAATAGGTCGAAATGTAGTTTTTTTGTAGAATTTGTGATTTTTGGAGAATAAATTGAATTTTAATCATATTCAAAAGAATTTAGAAATTTTTGGTATCAACCAAGACTTAGTTTATTGGAATTTCGAAGAATCAGTCTGAGAAAGAGTTATGACGAAAATATGAATATTGAAAAAAAGTTTTGTGCTTGTCTTGACTTATTTTTTCGGGGAAGCTTATTAGGGCGATTCGAGCTATCTGAAATAGTGTTATTTCAGCAATATCTGGAGTTTGGTTGAGCAGTAATTTGGATACTGTTGGCTTGAATATGCTTAAAATGGAGTCTTTTGTAGAAATTTTGATTACATCCTGAAAATTAAGTGTATGGAGATTAAATCAAATTTTGGTATCAATCAATTGATAGATTAAGCCGATGAAACTATTGCTTAGGTAACCCGAATTACAGTAAAACAACGGAAGAGGAAAATATCTTGGTATGAAGGTACACAATTTTAGCGATTCCACCTCAAAACGCCTCTAAATCAAATTCGACTGGGACAAAAGAGCTGACGAACCAGTGGCCTCATTTTCGAATGATTCTATACAACTTGTAGAAAACGAAATTTTGATTAGGTGAACCGTACAAGAAAAAGCGTGTCGGGAAAAAAACAACACTTATACACACACACGGACAAAGGTACGGAAAGATGGGTCCTTTAAATGTCTAGGAGGTCTTTGGGAGGAAAATTGTGACCTCCAATCCCTAGATTTTGGCGAAAGGAACAAATTGGTCAAGGCATTATTTTGATAAGAGGCATTTTGTTGAAGAAAATATTGGATTGGATGGAAAAATTGATCAAGAATTTGCTGGACCAGAAACAAGGCTTTCTCTTTAGAGAAAGCAAAAAGTACCCAAACTTTTTTGTTGGGGATATTTTTGGAGGATAAATTATAATACGTTAAGAATAGCTGGAAAGTTCTCATAGGCTCCATGAGTGATGGGGAGTTCATATTCTGTGCAATAAAATAAAATGAAAGTGCTGAGAAAAAATGTGAGACATGGTTCTTCTTCATAAACCGGTTTCGCACGGGACTACTCATATATGATAAATAATGGGATAGATAGAAAAGCTCATCATCGTGTTTACTCATGAATGAATCATCCTTTCCTCCCACGAAATGCCCGGGACAAGTCAATGAATTGTGAGAAATGAACTTCACTAAGTTTTACTCTTGACTAAATTAATGAAGGGGGAAGAGGATATTCGAACTTTGAATGTAATGCTATGCAGTGCCCGTTCCAGGAAATTAAGTTTAATTCAGATTGGTGCAAAATTAAGCTTCGAGAGTGGTTGTAAGAACTTCTAACAATTCTCGAAACCACTCCAATTTCCGCTGCAACTCTATGGGCGCAATTGGTGCAAATTGAGCCCAAAGATTGGTGCAAATCTTGGTGAAACCCCTCTCCAAATATGTAGAAAATTCTCCCACACGTGGCGTTACATTGCTATCCATTCAACAATGTTTCGCCGATGAATTACAGGCATTCCTGTTTTTACGCGGATTATTTTAACCCGGATTTGATTATACGCGGTTCCGCAATTAATCCTATTCCTCTTTTTACGCGGATGATTTTTTTGATTAAACGCGGATCGGAAGTTGATTTTCCGAAATCGAATTCCCATGACAGCTTGAAGTTGTATGCGCACGTGTCTCAGATAATCGGTAGAGGTTTTATTGTATGTCAACAAAACCTCATTTATTACATAAACATGGACCTTGAGAGGAAAAACGTTTCGGGAGACGAAAAAATTGTCAAAAAACCTAGAAAAATTATGAGTATGGAAGAAAAAGTTCAAATTTTGGATTTACTACAGCTGGAGAGAAAATATATGCCGTTGCACAGAAATTCCAAGTGAGACCAATGATGATTGCATAACACTGTAGACATTGCTGAAGAACCTGCCGAAGAGCAGCGAACCTTGAGCTATGCAAATGTCACAATAATCATCAACAAGTTGAAGGACCTGATCCAAGTTGTTGAAGAGCTTGATCCCTTGATGACTAGGAACATGAAATTCAGATATGACTGTGAAGTCGCAATCCGTGCGTATGAAGAGCTGCAGATAGATCTTATGTGACGGAAGAAACAGACTCGGCTGACCGCGTTTTTAAGTCTGGGCTATGAAAACTGTTTGATATCGGTTCCCGGTCAGAAGTCCGAATCCATTTCTCCGAATGGACAAAACTCCGAATGGCCAATATCATTTTATAGGACGATTTTAAGATATATTCTCGTTCGTTGCTCGTATCAAAGATTAATATATTTCCAGATTGGGGATTTACTTTGTTTTTAGATAAAAAAATTGTGACACTTGGAGGAAAATCTTCGAGCTGGAACGGAACCCCCTATTTCCCTTAAGGACAATGCTTTTCTTCACACGGCTTTTTCGTGGAACGCATTAACCGCGTAAAAACAGGAATTCCTGTATTCACTGAGTTCCACCACAAGATAGCGTCACCCCTTTTTTCAAAACTGGGAAACAGTCTTGATTGTTGTGTGACTCATCATAGAATACGATACATCTGTATGTATAAGGAATTGGTGCGGTTAACTCGCTTGAATACAGGTAAATTATGATCAGTTCTCAAAATCCATCTCCTGAATATTAAAGGACCCCGCTCCGAGAGATAGGATTTTGGCTTTCGGTTAATTTTGTCGGGGAAGAAATATGTTGTCAAGCACACAATTCTGAACAAAAAGTTCAATGGGCTCGAAGACGGAAAATGGCTACTTCTTTCAGTATAAATCAAATAAATACCATAAATGGGAGGTTATGAGGTTATCTAGAACAACAACAAAGGCTTGTCTGCAGGGTTCGAACTTGAATTGAAAATGTACAATTTGAGTGTGATGTAGCTAAAAGGTCATCATTTTGGTAATTGAAACATTTTATCTAAAACCTTCGATACAAAAAGCAAAAAAATGCATGCAAAAAAAGTGATAATGCGCGGCTGACAAAAAAATCATAACGGCTTGTATTCTCAACAGTTACATTTCATTTCAATCAATGTAGCAGCTAACGCTGGAGCTGGATCATAAGGCTGTGCTGACTCGATGCAACGAGTACATGATCTTGAGAGCCCAGATATGGGGCGGGAGCGGCTTTTTGACATAAACATCATCGCATAGCATGAGGCTCGCGCTTTGAATAGTTGATAAAAGGTGTCCGATAGTGCATGGCTACAATCAAATTATATGGAATGAATCAAAATTAATCTTGGATCGCGTGAGACTAGTGTCTGCCAAATATTTCGAGGATATGGAGATCGAATCTCATATTGCCGTATCTCGAGATCATATCGCGTAAGAGGCTGCGGGGTCGAGAGCAAGCGACTATCAAAATCGAGCTCGAAAAGTCGGGTGGAGGGTGTTTTTGAGGTATTTCAAGGTCGCTGGAACGTAAGAAAAAGATTTAATTTAAAATATTTCAAAAGAATCTCATTTCACCTCTCTTCCTTTTGCTCCACCAATCTAATTACATAATTCTTCCCTGAATGAATGCATGAATCGATCACCATATTCATGAAGTCAGCTTTTCATGATGATCAGTCCATGAGAAAGTTCATCCTTGATCCAGGATGCAAATTCTGGGTTGAAACGCGAAACGAAAATCCGATAAAATTCGATTTCATCTTTTTTTCTTTTGTTCCAAAAGCCGGATTCCATGGTCTCTTCTAAAATAAGTTCATGAATCGATTCCCATATTGATAAGAAACATCTCTTGATTATTATTCGTGTGTGGAAAAATGTATTCGTGATCCAGGTATCAGATCCTGGGTTAAAACGCGACTCGGGCATCCGAACTAATTTCATATCACTTCCTTCCCTCTTGTTCCACAAATCGAACTCCATATATGATTCTGATGGTAGATTAATCCATTTATCAATGGATTAATCTACCATCAGATTCATCTGGAACATCTCTTCGTGGCTATCAGTTGATGGAAAGATTTATTCTTGAATCAAGACGAAATATTTGGGTTAAAATGCGAGTCGGGCATCCCTAAAATTATATTTTATCTCCTTTCCTCTTGTTCCAAAAATCGAATTCCATGACTTTTTTCCAAATCAATGCATTAGAGTTTTATCCCATATTCATCTGGAAATTCCTTTTATGACCATCAGTTTATGAAGAAATCTATTCTCGAATCAAGTTGCAATTTCTGGGTTGATGCGCGAGTCGGGCATCCGAAAAATTACCCTTTAGCGCTAAGGTGAATTGCCCTATAGTGGAACAAACCACGAGTCTTGACCTATAATGGAATGGACTGAACGCCAGGTCGAATAACTCCCGTAATTGATTTACAAATAAGATGCGAAAAATATATGTAAATACTTCAAAGCCTTCTCTGGAAAGTGCAATTTGTGTTATTTATCTAACTTTACACGGTTATTCGTGAAAATTCATTGAAAATCACTCATCGAAGTCTTGCCGGTAGTAGGCTCAAATTCGCTCGGCCGAGCCCGGGCCAAGATTTTTTCTAAAGGCTGGCGTAGTGAATTGAAGGCCGCTAGGACTGGAATTCTTGTTACTTCATTTAGATAAGGTCCTCTAGATTCGATCCCGAGCAATTACGAGTCTCAACTTTGATTGTATTTTTTATAATTAGCAGTTCCACTATCGGTGACAAAAAAACCTGCCCGACCCATACTGGAACAGAGCCGAGCTCTGAATTCCACTATTGGCTGACGACTCGCCTAAAGCGGAACACGTGCAAACATTAGTTGCACAAATGTTTGTTATTGAATATTTATCAATTTTCGTGGGAGCTGATCTACTTTTTAAGTTATCTTACAATGAAAGATGTGGTGACTGTGTTATTTGACAATTTCTAAGCCAGAGTAAGTGTTTTTTGTGTAAAGTGGCAACCTAATATCTATCACCATATGTAGCTCAATGTGGAGAGAGTACCTGGATTGATAGTCAATTAAGTACTATTATTACTCAATTGATGACTATAGTGAGGTACTACTTATTGCCATATTACATTTGCAAATAATTGCCAGTAATAACCAGTTGTGGAATGATGTATCGACTGGTCAGGTTTTCGAACAAAAGTTTGATTGTGTTAAACTAATTGATTAGAACATACTTACAGGTATGTAGATGATTAAATATGCCAAAAAAATTTTCTGAATAAAACATAGCATGCAGGCAGAGACTTGTGCAAGTGTTACCGAGCAAAAAGAGTCATTCAAGATATAAGGTAGAAGAATTAAGAACCGCTGGTAAAGAACTTGGAATCGATGCTCCGCTTCATACAATAACTGAGAATTATGATCCTCCAAAGACTCCGTACAAAAAATGGGAGGATTTAACTGATATTCGAATGTTATAAGGGGCCTGTAACAGAATTTGGACCGCTGAGGAAAAACAGTTTAGTGGTTGGATCAAACTCACACTGAGCGTATATTTCATGTGACAATAATACCTGATTTACCTAAATGCTGTAGTCTTGAGCAGCAAATAAAGTGTTAGCTAAGTTGGAAATCATGCTTGAAAAGACAACAGAACTCAAAATTGAATACTTAGAGCTTTCTTTGAAGTATTTGATCAAGTACCCATTTTATGCATCTTATATGACATTCTGAAACAGTGAATTGATTGAGTTTCTTGACTCCCTTGCAAATTTTGTTCATGTTTTCGATTTTCGTATTCTTAATTAAGCCAAAAGAATGGAACATTCATGCTTAGTACTTGAATTCTATGTTCTCTATTTCAATTTTCTCCCTGTAGCTCTGATCTTTTCCAACTGAAGAGGTATAGGAATTAACACGTTCCACTTCTGGCGAATCGGTATGCCACTATGGGCAAGAAGTGGATGCGTGTAGTTCCGAATTAGGCAAAATTCTTCTCTCACTAGATTCCCTCTTAAATTCGTGAATCTCAACCTTTCCTCGATTTTCTTCTTCAGAAATGATCCTGAGACTCTCGCCTTTCAGACTTAGTAGTTGAGTTTAGTGCTGAACGAATGTTTTTTTTAGGTATAACACGGTGAACTTTTGGTATGTCGAAAAGCGTTCCACTATAAGGCAGTTCACCTTATTTATTTTGCTCCACAAATCGAATTCCATAATTCGGTATGAATTTTAACAATGAATCGATCCCTCTGTTCATCTAGAACACCTTTCCATGACTACTAGTTGATGAAAAAATTTTTTCTTGATGCAGGATGCAGATTCTGGGCTGGAACGTGAGTCGGGCGTCCGAAAAAATTCCATTTTAGCTCTTCTCCTTTTTATATATATATTCTATAATTCTATTCAAAATGAATGCATGAATTGATGCTCATGTTCACAGAGGACACCTTTTTATGGGTTTCAGTTAACAGAAATTTGTTTCACTTGAATCAGCTTCCAAATACAATACCTCAAAATTGCCGAGCAGGCGATGCTTTTGCTTCGTCCGTCATTTCACCACCTATCTTCCCGCGCGCATAGTTCATCTGGAATTTCGTACCTGTTTACCACACGATGCAAGTTGTTCACCTGATTCCGGTTTTAACACCCCTCTGACCTGATTTTGTTCCATATCCCCGTAGCATTTCTTACCTGTTCAGATTTCGACATTTCCTTTGTTCCTTTCCCTATTTCAAGTCGATGCGGCTTTTTTATCCGAATATTTTTTGACCAACTTTTTTCTATTTACCCCGAAATAAAGATTATTTGAACTATCCATTGATTCCGTACCTGTTTACCTCACGACGCAGGTTGTTTCACCTAATTCCGGTTTTCAGCTCCCCTCCTCCCACCAGATTTCGATTCGTTCCTCCTTAGTATTCTTTTTCTGTTTAGAATCCGACTCTTTCTATTCCCTATTTCCACTCCATACTGCTTTAAACCCGATTATTTTTTGATACACCCCCTCCTCCTATCGCCAAATTTTAGTTCGTAACCTCTTAGTTCTATTTACGGTGACTTTCATCAACTTGAAGTTCACTTTTAACACCTATTTTCTAAATTTTTTTAGATAGTAGTGTGGGTCAACGTTTGGATGATTAATGAGAATGATTTTCAATTTGTCGGAAGTCTGTTAGTTGCGCCCTTGCCTTGTGTTATCATTGTTTTCACACCAAGTTCTTTAGGGCTCCCGCTCACCAGTTTTTCATGTGGTGTCAGGTATAGGAACGTGGACTGCTGCAATGCAATCCACAAGGGACCCACAATACGTTTCCTGAACGTATTGTGGGCCCCTATGTTCTTGTCTGACTCTATTCCATTTACGATAGTGAAATTGTCTAAAGTCTGTCTGTTGAACCCTCTCCCCGAGTCACCGTTGAATTCGCACCGAATTTTGCACTTACTCACCATACGTAAGTATTATGATGTCGCAAGTGCGGAAATATGGATATCCCGACGATGGGAGTTCGGGTCCCTCTGTCTCTGTCTATGGATGGCATGCGATGAACGAGTAAGATCGATGGAATGTCTCGAATAAAATGTATGATGGAATGCATTAAGCGATGAAAAGATGATAAATTATGGACTGAACGGTGGTGGAGGAAATAAGATTAGCCGAATGTAGAAAAGGAGATGAATGATGTTAATGTATGCAATGGAGAATGGAAATGAGATAAAATGAGAGAGAGGAAGGGACTTAAATGAAAGTGAATGAGTTGGTGTTAACGTAGAAAATGAGTTGAAAGATGCAATGAATGAAGGATTTGAATGGAAGAGATACAGTGAGCAAGGAGAGAGTGATGAGATGATGAGAATGTTGCAAATGAAATAAATGAGAATGACCGCCTCACCCTCCTACTAGGTGATGAATTCAGATGCAACCTCTGCACCCGAAGGCGGCTCACCTGCGTGCAAGAATTAACCTCCAATTAGGCGATCATTGGCGTGTATGAATGATGTAAGGAGATGGTGTGCATGATGAGGAGATTCAATGAAAGATGAAATTAAATAAGGAATGAATGATGTCAAGTACGTCGTGGAAGTAGTGGAATGAGATGATGGGAATGTAGTAAATGGAAGGAATAGAAAGATAAAATGAAGATGTGTCAGGATATAGTAAAGTGAATAGAAGTGGTAACTGATGGAACGCGATGAAATCTGAAGGTGTGATAAAATGAGCGACGAAATAATTAATAAGATGATGAGAATGACCGCCTCAGCCTCCCACTTGGTGATGAATTTGAACGCAACCTCTGCACCCGAAGGCAGCTCACCTGCGTGCAAGAATCCACCTGCAAGGAGGCAATCACTGGCATGTATGAATGGTGTGATAAGATGGTGTGAATGAAGAAAACAGGAAGAAGTGTATTGAAAGATGAAATAAGATATGTATAACACCGGCACACAAAGAAAAGTATCTGTACTTTTGACCAGACTTACTCTTCTTGATGTATTTTGGCACGCTGAATCCGAATCCGAGGTCGGTTTGGCCCGACTACCTCTTGTTTTCGAGAAAATCGTGCTATTCTGCGCTTTTTCCATATTTTCCAGGATTTTCTCGGAAACAAGAAGTAGCCGGGCCAAACCGACCTCGGATTCGGATTCAGCGTGCTAAAATACATATAGAAATGTAGGTCTGGTCAAAAGTACAGATACTTCTTTTTTTTGTGTGCCGGTGTAATCCAAAATGTACATATTCATGAGTATTACCATGAGTTTTTGAAACTCCCTTCAAAAACTTGTAGGCGCTACGCGTCAGCGAGCGCAGCAATCCTGCTAGTTGTATATAATATATCTTTCCAGAAAATCAAGTTCACTTTCATATAATTTTGGAAAGGCCTCCGAACTCAAAACTAAGGTCTCCATCGAGCATCTCCAACAAGCAAAAGAAAACACGTTTAGGGTTCAACCGCGACTCCCAATCGTTCCCAAAATTTCGAGAAAGGGAAGGGGGAAATATTTTTCTTCTTGAATACCGTATAACTTCATCCCAAGTTGAGTAAGACTAACTTCCGAGAGTTCTAGGCATCTGAAGATCGATTAAAACTTTAGGCTGATAATGATCATGTCGTTTCTTATGCCCCGTGAGCCGTGGTTGATAAGACACTGTAGATAAGACATGTATCTTCTCAATGTACTCGTTCAAACAATGAACCCAGTTATCCACAAACTGTATTGTAGATCATCCACTATTGCAAATATGAACATTTTAAAAATGCCGAAAACCGTCGAAGTTCTGTCATTTATTCTCATGAATGGAGATAGATCGATATTTTCTCGAAGTCATGATGCTATCTTTTCCTTGAGTTGACACTTGAAAAGTACCATGCGCCCAAACAGAACTCGTTTCGATATGTTTTGTCAAGTTGGCTAACCTTCGAAGAGGGGATAAGAATGCACGCATAATCTGCGTCTTCAAATGTCACAACTTTACCGGGTGCTCCCATGTCTCTTCCAGTTGCAACTCGAAGGAAGTACATCTCTGAACATCTGGAATGAAGGCCTTACGAATGGGGTTGAGCACGACTCCATCGCTCTTGAGAGTTCCTTGCTGTTTTCATACTCGCACTCTCTCGGCTACTAGCAGGTGGATGGGCGGTGTACCTGCTAGCAAACAGGCTGCGTGGCCGGACTCCGTGCGGAAAGCGCTGATCGTCCGGAACGCGAAATGACGCTGGACTAGGGCAAGTTTTACGTCGATCACAGACTCTCTAGCTATCTGTCCCCAAGTTAGTGCACCATACAACATGATGGAATAGCTGACGCTGCTGAATAAGGCTCTCCTGTTTGGCTTAGAGCCGCCAATGTTTGGCATGAGCCGTTGGATGGCGCCATTAACCCTATCCGCCTTCAGCGCTACTTCCCTGGCTTGGGCTTCGTAGCTCCATTGGTCGTCAAACCAAACCCCGAAATACTTGAGTTCCCGCTTGAGTGGAGTCTCGTACTTGTTGATGGAGAACACGGGAGTCCCAAAACTCTTCTTCTTGGTGACTAGCATCGCTTCGCTTCTGTGCTTGGCAAGCTCCAGCCCGTTCTCAGGAAACCAGTGACCAATGCTGTAGAGGGCTTCGTTGGCCACATTCTCCACATGCCTCGCGGTTTCGGCGACGACTAATGCCCCACCATCCGCAAAGCCAGTGAGTTCCGCCTCATCTGGAAGACTCATGTTCGGGAACTCATCGTCTTGCGTGTTCCACTCGAATGGATCCTGATACGGATCCTTGAGCTATACCTGCAGAGAGTTCCAGCTCAACCCTCCCCTCATCGGTGTCCCATGCGAGGACTCTTTCACGCAGTCCATCGCTAATGTCTACGAGCAGGTGAAGGAGGACTTCCGTCCAGGGACCAATAGATCCGTTCCCAGCTTGCCGTGTTGAAGGCAATTTTCACATCCAGGCATATTATGGCACAACCCTTCTCCTGGTTGGGGAGCCATTGAGGCCTGGTTGACGAGCATGCATACTAGGCTGACACTTATTTTTCAACTTTTGATTTTCAGACGGGCCACCCCGTGAATCTCATCTATCGGGGATAGAAAGACGGAAGCAATTCCTTCCAGATATTTCTAGACAGCCTTTATAGTGCCAATTTTGACATCTTGTTCTGATTTCGATGGCCATTTTGACTCTTCTTGGCCAATTTCGGTTCAGTCATTTGCATTTCCTGCGCATGGGCGTTCTTCAAATTCACTGGGGTCTCATTCTTTCGAGATTCCACCTCGGGCGTAGGAACAAAAGAGCAATAATCACCGTTTTCACTCACTAACGCACCATTTTGATTGTTAACTATTCCATGTTCAGATGATTCGTGGACCGAAAATCGACTTGAAGAATCAAGAAAAGTGTCTAAGTGGATGCACCATGATGTACAGTAGGGTGGGCCGAAAAACAACTTTTCTTCGATATCGATACGCTTGGGGTCGGAAAAGTTGGGTTTCAACTAGTACATGTGGAAATTTCTTCGCTGGGCGCTGGGAAACCACATTTTCAGTTGCAGCAAGAGCCGTGAAGGTTTTTTTCAAATTAACACAGGTTCAAATGGGAAAGTACCTTTTTTGCTCATTTTTTCTTCACTATTTAGCACGTATTCCTGACGCATCTTGACATTTTTTACGTAACTTAGCTCATTTTGAAGCTTGTTCCAAAACCTACAAAATGAGCTGAAGTACGTCCAATTTCGACTAATCCAAGCCAATCTATCTCAACTTTCCCAAGAAGTGATCATTATTAAAAATCCCAAAAATAGGGCGATTCTCCTTTCAAACTTTGCTTGTATTTCCGGTGCATCTGAACATTTTTGAACGTACTTTAGCTCATTTTGAAGCTTGTTCCGAAACCTACAAAATGAGCTAAAGTACGTCCAATTTTGACTAACCCGAGCTAATCTATCTCAATTTTTCTATATAGTGATTAGTTTTGAAAAATCCGAAAATAAGCGACTTCCCCCTCCCGCCTCACTCCTTTCAAAACTCGAAATGGAAAAGTTGAGATAGATTGGCTCGGGTTAGTCGAAATCGGACATAATTTAGCTCATTCTGTAGGTTTTGGAACAAGCTTTAAAATGAGCTAAAGTACGTTGAAAAATGTTCAGATGCACCAGAAATACAAGCAAAGTTTGAAGGGAAAATCGCCCTATTTTTGGGATTTTTAATAATGATTACTTCTTGGGAAAGTTGAGATAGATTGGCTTGGATTAGTCGAAATTGGACGTACTTCAGCTCATTTTGTAGGTTTTGGAACAAGCTTCAAAATGAGCTAAGTTACGTAAAAAATGTCAAGATGCGTCAGGAATACGTGCTAAATAGTGAAGAAAAAATGAGCAAAAAAGGTACTTTCCCATTTAAACCTGTGTTGATTCGGAAAAAACCTTCACGGCTCTTGCTGCAACTGAAGATGTGGTTTCCCAGCGCCCAGCGAAGAAATTTCTACATGTACTAGTTGAAACCCAACTTTTCCGACCCCAAGCGTATCGATATCGAAGAAAAGTTGTTTTTCGGCCCACCCTAGTGTACAGTCAGATGATATTTACCCAGCAATGAAAGTAATAAACTAGTTTGATCTTCAACTGTGAACTAGGCGAAGATAAGAAATGTCGGGTTTTTCCCGCCCTGCACCGAGAAAATCTCTTCAGAATAAATTTCCAATCGATAGCCAGTGCGAGCCTCTCCAAAATGACCACTTGAGAAAGTCTATTTGATGTAGCAGGGTGAGGAAAACAGCAGGTTCAAGCGATAAGAAAATCCAAGCGACCAATTTGGTGAACGTGGAGTTTCTCTCGAGGATTTTTTGGACCCTAAAATGTAATTTGTGAGACGGAACGTTCCAAGGAAGGGAACAAATGTTCTTACGTATGTTATAACGTAGAAAGCAAATCCATGGTCAGTTTCATATCGAACCTTGAAGATATTTTGCTGGACTCTAAGAATCTATTACCGAAATCCATTTCTCGGGATTGGTAACTTGGATTCTCTTATAACTTGAAGCAGCTATGTTTCTCGTCCCATTCTATCAAACTGACTTCTCCATAAGGGTTCATTCTGAAGATTTCACTGGCTATCGATTGGAAATACTCCCAGAGACGTTGGAGAACGCGCATAGTCAGCAGATGTAAATAACTAAATTGAAGTCGTCCGAAAAAGTTTGGATGACCATTTAAATCAGAACTAAAAGTTGAACTGCACATTATAAGGGTTGCCTCTGAGGATTGGAGAAGATCCCCTCGGTCTGTTCCGACCTTTTAGTTGAGATCCAAGGGAAGTCCTGATCGAAAATCAAGAATTGGAAAATAAGTGCCTCTCTGATGTATATAACCGCAAGGGGGACTTCGTGTCCCGGGATGTGACGACCCTCCGGCCCTAGTTACTGGGACACCGTACCTGGGCTTAGGCCCGAAGCCGGTAGGGAGAAGACTGGTTCCGAGACTGGCGCTCGGTGCTTTGACTTCTCCCGAAAACCCGCAAGGAGGGTTGGGGCATGGTGCCTCATCCCTAGAGTCTGACGAGCTCCCAGCCCCAGTCATCGCCCGCCGGAGCGAGGAGACCGCACATCTCCATCCGGCACCACGGGAGTGGGTGAGTCTAGGGACTCGTATTGGAATCGCCCTCGGGCGATAACAGTGCTAACCCGAAAGACTCATCCATCATCCCGAGGGACTCCCTGGGCTCTCAGAAAGCCTAGAAGAGTCCCAAAACCCCCCACCGAGGGGTGGGCATCGGCATTGTGCTGGTTGCTGAGCCCGAAATTCGGTAGTCGGGGAGGAGGATCGAGCAATCACCCAAACCGACGCGCTGGCAGGGCATATCCCTGCCCCGCACCCATGGGGGCAACCGGGTGAAGGTGAAAGTCAAGCACCCGGGATATAAAAGATAAATTCCTCCCTGATGTATATGTCGCAGGAAATGTCCGAAATCCGTAACTGTCGGACATTTACGAGTAAATGTCCACATTTACTGAGAGAGTCAATGAATCTCCTAAGTATGATTGCAGTTCGGACATTTACTATTGAATGTCGGTATTTACTGACGCGTCTCAGTAAATGTACGGATAACGATGATTATCGATCATAAACGTCAAAATCATCAAGTTTGAATACATGCTCAACCATGGAAGACAGCGCGATTTATTCAACTTTTTTCTATACAAAGCTCGGGGAATCCAATAAGTTTGTGCCACGTTATATGGTTCTCCGGATGGTTCACTTATCTTCTCCTGGTCATACATGATATTCGTTCATGAAAAGAAAAATAATGATCGAATACATTGTGTCGAAAGAAGCGGAGCAAAAAATGTTCCGTCGGTGAAGTGTGGGTGAAGGCCGATTCTTAATGGAATATCGTTATTCACAATCTGGTCATAGCTTACTAGATTCTGGAATTGTCGATAGCTGATTAGGTCATGGTATTGTTAATAATACTCCAGTCATAACTGACTGAATCATAATATCGCCCAAGATAATTGAGTCATAGCTGATGAAATTATAATACTGTCAATGATATTTTAGCATATTTATTCAACCTCCATACTGAGACAGTGCGGCAGGATAGACATGAACCATGAACTCACCCGACGATGACTTTCATTTTTTGCACACCTGAAATTCATTATAAAATGGATACAAAACACCGATTCCTGTGCGATAACAAGTGACGATTAATGATCGCACTTCCTCCCTTCGGCGGGATGTATACATGATACATTGCTGTCATCACAGCAGTGCAGATTCTGCGTCGGTGAGGAAGTTTCTATCTTTTGCCCTGTGCGGTAACTCTTAGGGCCTCGACAGAAAGTGCGCAATGCTCTTTTCTCCACTTTTCCCCCCGTGTATAAGCATAGGCCCTGTAGTTGCAGTCGCCGCCGCGGGCGCGCAATGGCGCTACTTCCACAGGGGAAAAAGGGGGAAAAAGAGCAAATGCGCACTTTCTGTCGAGGCCCTTAGCGCGAATTACAACTCTGCAACTCTGAAGGTTTCTTCTCATCTCTCAGGAGCCAATATTGATTGTGAATCTCTTCGGACGTTCACTGAAACAAGTCAGTAAATGCTGACATTTACTAGTAAATGTCCGGAATGCAAATATACTCCGGACATTGACTGACTCTCTTAGTCAATGTTAACATTTACTAGTAAAAGTCAGCATTTACGGACATCGGAAATTTACTGTAACACATACATATTATGACGAAGTCTCCGGCAATCCACGATGGTGAAAAATTAGAAACTTGAATAGTTCATGCATGGGGGGGGGAGGGGTTCCTTCATGTTCCTCCCGTCTTCTTATATTTTTTTCTGTTCCTAATCTTTGATTAATTCATTTCCAGGTTCGAAAGGAGTTAGTCGAATGGAAAAAAACGGTATTGGTGGGATACTTGTAATGACCCAGGATCTACAGGTTCCAACCTAAGGATTGAATCGAACGAGTTATGGGACTACCAACAGGAAACCCGATCGTTTTTTTAGACATTGCCGTTGATACGGAAAAAGTCGGAAGGGTTATTATAGAACTCTTCAAGAGAAATGTTCCAAAAACAGCAGAAAATTTCCGATCTTTGTGTACAGGCGAGAAAGGGTTGGGTTCGAAAGGCAAAGCTTTGCATTACAAGGGTTCCGTTTTTCATAAAATTATCCCCCATACTATGGTTCAAGGAGGTGACATTATCAACTTGGATGGTTCCAGTGGTGAAAGTATTTATGGATCCCATTTTGAAGACGAAGACTTACTCACTCCTCACAATGAAAAAGGATTATTGAGTATGGTCAATGAAGGGAGACCCAACAGTAATAGCTCGCAATTCGTCATAACAACTGCATCATGCCCCCAATTGAATGGCACCAATGTTGTGTTTGGGAAAGTTATCAGAGGCTTGAGTGTAGTTGAGGACTTGAGACAGCTCTCAAATGCTAATACAAATGAGCCCATTAACAAGATATGGATCCTCAACAGTGGTGAGTTGAGTGGTTGCAGTAATTGGGGATTAGAAGATGATGATGGAGAAGACATTTATACTCCGTATCCAGCAGACTGGAATTATAATCCCATGTTGCAAGACCTCTCTCCTGAAGGTATTGCCAACGTTCTCACGAGAATAAAGGACAGTGGCAATACATTTTTCAGCCTGAAGAAGTATGCAACTGCGGAGAAGAAGTACAAGAAAGCTTTGAGATACTATGAATGGGTGGAGAAAAATTCAACCCAGTTATACTCTTCTCGGAACAATGCAAAATTCATTGAATTGAGGATAGTTATCATCCTGAATTTGGCTGCCGTGAAAATTCAACAGTCTGAATACAAAGAATGTTTAACTTTATGCAATCAGGTCCTGAAGGTCGATGGAAGAAACAGTAAAGCTCTATTCAGGAGAGGGCAGGCATACATTGGCCTGAATGAGTATGAACTTGGATTAGCAGATTTCAGGAAAGCCCAAGAAGAAAGCCCCAACAGCCGAGATATCATTAAAAAGATCGAGTGTATCAAGGCAACCATGAAATCTCACTTGGTGGCTGAAACGGCCACGTGTAGGAGAATGTTTAAAGATGTTTAATCAAGAATAATGAAATACAGATTTCTTCCACATGAAAAGATATTCCCTCCCCGTGTAATGGTTTGTCTCTTCCTTCTGAAAATTGCGAAGGCGGGTAGGTGTATGCTGCTCCCAGTCGGAATACGGTGCGACCGGTAAATTGTACCTCTACCGAATAGGGTCGGATCATTGCTTCCGCTACAGTTGAAGAGAGAAAACAAATTAAGGTGAGCGCAATGAAAATACCATCCGACGTGGTACACCTGCACTGAATATGTTTTCTTTCGGTTGCCATGTGCGTTAAAAGACCCGATGCTGGTAATATTCTTCCCCTCTCAACAAGCATAGGAGTAGTCACTAGAGAAACACGATATTTCGATATAATATCGATATCGTAATCGATATCGAGTCGATATCGATGTCCATATCAGTCTTACTGGAGTCACTCGATATCGATATGAAAGGGGCCGATATATCGTGAATATCGGAATATCTGTCTCCCGCTCCAGCGTAGGTGATTGAGTCATGAATTTACTGTAAATTGTCGAATCATTGATTTATTATTCACATTATTTATCAGAAATGTCCCATATCTCTTCACTCAAGAGACATCTTGACCAGGAATTTCATTTCCTTGCTTCATTTTCATTTTTTTCTCTACTCACTTAGCGTGACACAACGAGCAGATTCCGATTTTTTCATCATTCGTGTCTTTCGAATACACAAAATGAGTTGTGAAAGAAATGAAATTCCTTCCACAACTTATTTTAACAAACTTGGTAAAACTTGGTCCACCGTTTTCCTCATTACCCATTCCAGACATGATGATACTGACAACTTTGCACTGACAATTTTACACTGAAAATTCTGATCCGAAAATGTTCCAGGAAAATGATTTTGACCCAGGTTAGGAAGGTTACTATTTATGAACAATATCAAAATAGTCTACTACAAAGCAGTTCGAATTGATGGCAAATGCACGGTCAAAAACGGAGTCATGTATACTTCGGTTCGTAATAGATGATTAAGAAACTCATAGAAAGAAAATATCCGGCATGGATGTTGCAAACATGCGGGAAGGGTGAACGTATCTTTTTGGACATGAGTCCATGATCTCCGAATTCTACTATGAAATGCAACATCGGATCAAAATTATATAACTCCGCGATTTGTTGGGCAGATTTCAGATCTTAAGGTAAGTGTGCCTAATTTGCCCCCATTACTTTTGTTTTGCTCGCCATTCTAATTCATCTCTATATTTTCAACTACTCCAGCTCATCTTGAAGCTTGTTTTAAGACCTTTAAAATGAGCTAAGGTACGTTCAATTTCAACAAATTGGAGCCGAGATATCTTAATTTTCGCAAAAGAAGATCTTTTGCGAGTTTTCAACAGTGTGTTTCTAATTTGCCCCCACGTGGAAAAAAGGCCTATTTCCATGTAATTACACGGGTTTTTCGTATAATTGGAATATTTCGGCTCCCAGACCTCTAAATAAGACGTAATTTCGCTCATTTTGTAACTTTCTCCACCCTTTCTGAATTTCTTGAGTGGCGTTGATGTCCCATGCCACTGAACTGCAGGCGAACTCGAGTAGACAATTTGGACTGTATAGATGCATCAATTCTCGCTTGGAATGAAGATGCCCTGGGAAGGTGTGGGTAGATTGAAAATCAGAGGGTGACTGAGTGAATGGTATGTGTTTTTCAGTGACTATCAATTGACTTTCGAGAATTTCTAGGAGATTGATTCCAAGATTGAACCATAACTATGAATATTTGTTTGGAAGATATCTTGGCCCAGCAATAAAAATCGCTAACTTGAAGTAGCGCGCATCTTCTGGTCTAGTCTTACATATTATCAAGCAAAAATCGATATTCCCGATATCTATTCGATATTGGAGGTGCCGATATCGATACGATATTAAATTTTTCGATTATTTCGATATCGATGTCGATATTTTTCTCAATATCGTATTATATCGATATCGTGCAACTCTCGTAGTCCCCTGACTTTCTTTCTACCTGCAACAGGGCGTCATTTGACTGCGCAGTAGTGAATCTTTTTCTACTGTGGAGTTAATTTCCACTGCTTACTCGGTTTTCGGCAGAGATTTTTTCTGCCGCGTGGGTGTTACTGAATCCTTACTTTTGATACATTGAGGACTTTTCGATGGAAATACTTATTCTGCGGAGAAATGTCGAAAAAGATTGGTGCGGAGCTTGAGATATGCTTCCATAGTGCTACGCAACATCGAGTTCGAATGATTCTGAGGCGTTTGATCTCTAAATCCATAGCTATCTCCTTGCAAGCTTCCGGTATTTCAAAAGGACAGAACTGAACAGAGTGGACTCGAAGCACCGGGGAGGTGGAGTCTTTTCAGTGTGAATGTTTCTAGTTTCAAACGAAAAAGGGGTTAGAGCGGCAGAGAACCAGTCTGAACGTTTTCTTTATTCAGATTTCGAATGTTCCTGGTCATGTTTCCCAGCTGGGAATCAACTCTCTCACGATCTTGCCGCTCTGCTATCGCTCCATAGATCATATAGACTCACAAGACAAAATCGATAATCTTTGTAAAAAAACACTCATCTTGGATCGTTTAAAGACGCCCTAAAATTCAACGCAAAAACGATCCTTTGCAGGCAAAAGTTTTTGAGTAGTCCTATATCAAGGCATCTCAAAACCTCCGTGGGAGTATTCTTCTCATTCACGTACAGAATCAGAACAGTCTAAGTCAAGCTCGTAGGAGTCATCGATGAAAATGTTCCAAATGAACACAATCCTGCTAATCCCAGAAGAGGACACTACGCCTATTTCGAATCTATGAACTATGCCCAGAGAAAGTCATTGGTTCATTTTTCATCCAACAAGGAATAACAATCCAAGTACACGATTAATATCTGCACATGTGCCTTGTAGGTCCATCTTTTTGATGAACGTCAAGGTTTTGTACAATTTTGAACGTTCAGTATGTGAGCATAAGTTGGATCAATTCCTATGGGAAGAAATCCAACGGTGCCTGAAGGCCACTCCGGTGTTAGGGAAAATATGAGCACTCGAGATGCAATAGTTCATTTCAGTGATTGTAGCTATGAAAATATCAGGCAAAGTGAGTCAGCAGTACCAATTCTTCATGATTTGTCCAAAGACCCAGTGTCGCATCTTATATGATTAATTGATAACTTCGATATCGAGATTCAAGGCGTTCCGATCGAAATTTCGCGCGCGACTTACGAATTGTCTCAATGTGTGTTGCTGTGGATTCATGACATTGAATTATTTGAATGTATCTATACGTACATCAATATAGTTGCAAGTATCCAATGGTTCGACCTGCTTTTTTCTTTTATTTGGGGCTCGGCCTGCTTAACCGAATCATCATATTTGTTGTTCGTTTCCGATTTAGACAGAGGAGAGTTATGATGCATTTCAGGTCTAAACTTACGTACTGTAGCATTCTGATGTCTGCTTCATCGTCAACATTGAGCAGATGATCGTTGCGCTTGCGCATGATATCGGGCAGTTTTATTACATTTGCATATTTACCTTACATCATTTTTGAGAAAATTTTCAATCCGTGAATATAATTCTCCAAGTTGAGATGGGTTAAACAATTTTTCAGTTAGCGGATGGCACTGGATGGCACAGAATTGTTCGAGAAATTTTTTATTTGTGGAAAGTGTATTTTTCCAAATTGTAGAGGGTTCTATAATTTCCTCGTCCCTGGATGATGATCAATTGAATTTCAAATAATCGATCAAAGATTTTTCATTCGTGGACTTAAAGATTCTTACAAAAGCATTTAGGAAATTCTTGCTTCATAAAGGCTCATTTGCTTATCTTCACGCATATCCTTGAGGAATGTTTCCTCCTTTTATTTATAGCCGAGTTGAAGGAAAAGACGGAGAAGGATGAGGAGGAGAGTAATATTTTCCCATCCTAAAATAAGTAAAAACCTTTGAGAACCTCAATTGAATTGGAATCCCACATATTTCACGTAAAATTTCGAATTTTCAAGCATAAGCGTTGCATAAATTTAAATAATTGATTTTGGAGTTGACCTCAATTCCTGAGTTGCCAAAATGATCTTCGTATCTTCATGGTCACCCTCAATGATATTTTATAAAAACTATATAGCTTCTTGATCCATACCATACGGGTGGTTGAACCATGCGCGCGCACTCCGTAGATCGGATAGTTTTTTGAGATTATTCGGAAAAATCCCTCAGACAGTCGCGAATCTTCAAATGAGAAATCCATAAGTTTAGATTTCGAGGCATGTTAGATAGATGAACACGGATAAACAACTTTTCCATTCCATACCTTGATACTATATTATATTTGCTTCTTTCTGGTACCATATACCATGTGACTACGATATTTCTGGCAAAAGGAGGTTATTCCCATGTCCTGTGCTTGTGCATATCTGTTTTGTCAGAAATATCGTGGTCACATTGTATACCTGCATACGCTCTTTTTAAACACAACAGCTTTTGCCATATTTTCCAGAATTTCAAGTCATCGTAGCCACCCGCGCAATGCGCGCGTTTTAGAGTTCTAGTGGAATATTATTGGAAGGACTGGAATATTACAGGATTCGTCGCAGAGCATTGGATCTACTCTGCAGGTACCGAGAACAGAGAGATCGATTTATGGAGATGAATGACGAAATCAGTAATAGACTGAAATCATGTTAGGTCAGGTAGCGAGAATACTTCGGACCACAGATCACTTCAGGCGTGAAATATGAGGTACACAATAAGAGAACGTGTTGTTTTGTTTCGTCCAGATTCGTTTACTTCCGGAGCTATGCAGAGTTATGAAAATGAGCGCAGAGTGGTGTTACGTGGGGTGTCGGCGACAAGTGAGATGACGCGAGGAATTGGTGGAAATGTATATATTCGATGAATTGACAAGTACAAACTGTGTGGTTTAAGAGAAAGTGGTGGGCACTTCCGAAATGGGAGTCCCTGAGCGGTCTGATGCGGCGCGCGCGAGTCGTGGCTTATATGCCCTCGACTCGTCGCGTGTCGCACAGTGTAAAAGTGGAATGGTCAGCAAAACGTGATCGCGCGATGCATTCCTCGCGCTATGCATCGAGCGATCGGTCTTGCAGAACCGACAACGGAGTGATTGACCAACAAGGGCAATCACCTATGGCTTTACAGTGGGTATTTCTGAGGAATTGACCACTCAATGTAGCTAAAATCATAATAATGCAACACTGAAAGAATGCATCTCGAAAGATCTTGATGGAAGCCATTGAATGGATAGTATTGTACCGTAATTCATCGTCGTTATATATGAATAGTCTTCATTTTTCTCAAAATCTCCATTTTGATCAGAATTAATCAATTGGAATCGAGTATCTCAGATTCTCTTTTCGCGCGCACCTACTTCCTGTCCTCCTAGGTCTTTGTTTGCTACTAGATTTTGTATTAGGGATCGGACCATTTAATGTGAGTCCAGACTCGATATAATTAAGTGATGCCATATCTCAAACGAATTGTCTTTCAAAGAAAAAAGAATGGGAGGCAAGTACAAGTGTTCTCGCTGACAAGGCAAATCCTATGGAGTGACTCCTACTCAAACCTTCCCCATAGCAGTGATGCTATCAGACCTATGAATCTACTCTGATCACGAACGGAAGACCAAGTATCTTCTCATCAGGCTCATCTCGTCCTTCAAATCATTTGATCATCATATTCCTACGACTCAACTGCGAATTTTACGAAAATCATCAAAATGATACGAGCCCGTATCTCATACAATGTGGAATCAGTCTGATTTCTCTGGAGGTTAGAAAGTCTGACGGTACTAATGATTAAGCTGTATCATTTCGACGATTCGTATAAAATTTGTAGAAAACCCATGGGAATATAATTATTGAACAGTTCAAAGAACAAGATGAGACCGAAAAGAAAATACTTGACCTTCCCTTCGTGATTTGAGTAGTTTCATAGGTCTGATAGCATCACTACTATGGGGGAGAGAGGGTTTAAGTAGGAGTCACTCCATGAGGTTTGATTTGTCAGCGAGAACTTTTATGCTTGCCCCACATTATTCTTCCTTTGGAAGACAGTTAATCTGAGATTTAAAAAATCGCTCGGATTTGGAATTGATTCTGATTTGTAACAAAGTCGACGAGATGAAAAAGATGAATTTGCAAGGTATAACTCAGATTTCTTCCAGCCACGCAATGTTGAATCATCAACATTTAGCAAAATCTCACTCCGAAAATCACAAGAAAGATTCATGTTGGCGTTAATATTGTAATCTGAAATATCGCTACTGAAAATGATGAAGATGATGAATCTATTCATCGCGTGATGTGGTGAGATTATTGTATTTGAAAAACTGATGCATGTAGTGAGATGGAATTAGATAAATTTCGGTGGAGGATGTGACCAAAACGCATTGAAACCCATAAAAAAATCACCAGGCTGTGAAAAATTATATTGTGATACATTAAGTTCCACGTGGAAGATAATTTCCAATTTGTCTTCGTGCTAAAAGCGCATCTTCGAGTCATTTACCTTCATTCCCTCGGGGCGCACATGCAAGGATCTGACTCACGGTCGTATACACAGGTCCTTCAACTCCTATGGTGGGGGAAGGGCCGCAAAGTTTTGTTCCATCGCCACTACGCGTCTCTACTTGTTCTTCGAGACCGAGCCGGGGGGGGGGGGGTGTGTGCGAGGGAGAAAAAGATAGGAAATCGTCTGCTGCTATCTGCAGCTTCGACCGACAGGCGACAGCTCGGGTCGACTTTTATACAGTTTTCACGTAACCTTGCTTTCATGCGATATTATGATGAGCCCCGGTTTAATTGATAGCAAGAATATCTATCAATTGATGCGGGGGCTCGTATGCTTATCTTTGAGGATCGCTCGATAATCTTGAGCCCCGACTGGGGCCAACAAGTAAAAAAGTAGTTTTGTGGCATTTGAAAGTATATCTAGCCGTGGTTCAGTAATTAGCGTGCTCCTCTATTTTTACACGCTTTGATCCGGGTTCAAATCCCGGTCGGTTTGGTTTTTTTTTCTTCAATGCAGCTGACTTATGCCATCATGAATCAGTACATTATTCTTTTCGTTCTTTTTCTGGATATAGAATCTTTCAAAGAATGCTAGATTTTTTAGAATGAATTTAATCGAAGTCATAACTCATCTTTACTGAACTTGAGCCATTTTTTTGACGAGTTAGTTGGAAAACAGTCCAATAAAAAGCAGAGCATTGTTCAAAACACAAATGAAATATAATTGTTTTCGAATGAACAGGACATTATAATCTTCACGTTTCACAGTTCTTTCGGCTTCCCGAAAATCCTTGCGAGTCGTTATTTTTAGTACCAACAAGTTTTCTGTTGATAGTCATGGGTTCTTCTGTGATTTTGGGTACATATCATATATAATGAAAGAAGATAGCAAGCACACTTTTGAAGCCACGAAAGTCATTCTCATGAAATTGACGCGCTAGTTGCGAATATACAATAAGTACCCAAAATTACAGAAAAATCCACGACTAATGACCGAGAGCTTGTTATTACTAAAAAGGATAACTCGCAAAGATTTTTGGTTAGTCGACAGAACTGTGAAACGTGGAGATTGTAAAGTCCTGTAGGGTCGAAAACAACTATGAATCATTCATGTTTTGAACGATTCTTCGCTTTTGAGTGGGTTGCACGGTGTCCTTGAACCAACTTTAAATGAGTCGGAAGACCACCTCGCCAAATATTTTCTTAAATGGTTGTTCAGGGCTCAAATAACATCTTCCAACTGTTTTTGAAATCGCCTACGTTAGAATTTCCAAATAAAACGACTTTTATGATTTTTTTTGGAAAAATTGTCAAAAAACGACTTTCACGCGCTTTGGTGATGATGAATGCTGATTATATGCTTCAAATTTCACAAAAATTTCGTCACAAAGTGCAGATGGTTCATGACACTCTATCCCAAAAGATTCGCGATGTAATACGTAGAGGAAGGGACAGGCTTCGTGAGCTGTGACTAATGCTTGGGTAGAGAGTCAGAT
Source organism: Eretmocerus hayati (assembly GCA_029851415.1). NCBI lineage: Eukaryota > Metazoa > Arthropoda > Insecta > Hymenoptera > Aphelinidae > Eretmocerus > Eretmocerus hayati. The sequence continues at coordinate 51,090,668 of CM056743.1, forward strand.
GGCGAATATAGAAAGGTATATACCACACCACCTATCTATATTGGGAAATTTGTCGTCTGCTCACGGCTCTGTCTTCTTCTTACTCACATTGGTCCTGATAATATGTACACAATGCCTTGGACTCTCGGCAAGGTCCTCATCGCGCAACAAACGCTCTCACTCCGGTTCTGGAGAGCTTGCAGGTTCGTCATACCTGCTCCACATCTCGCATTTGAGTGAAAGGGGTAGCTCTATCGTAGTTCTAAGATGCCATGTGCTCGCTTTCATGAAGAGAATCGACTCAAATTTTGGGTATTGTGCATGAAAAAGGAGGTGGGAGTGCAGAAGCTGTAAGGAGACATGGAAGACTGCTCCAAAAATGTTCAGCGATTGACGCGCAGAATGATAAAGTACCTTTATCTATATGTCAGACATAAGTAAGTCAGGTAGGGCAATCTATCATTCTGACCGTCAATCGCTGAACATTTTTGGAGCAGTCTTCCATGTCTCCTTACAGCTTCTGCACTCCCACATCCTTTTTCATGCACAATACCCAAAATTTGAGTCGATTCTCTTCATGAAAGCGAGCACATGGCATCTTAGAACTACGATAGAGCTACCCCTTCCACTCAAATGCGAGATGTGGAGCAGGTATGACGAACCTGCAAGCTCTCCAGAACCGGAGTGAGAGCGTTTGTTGCGCGATGAGGACCTTGCCGAGAGTCCAAGGCATTGTGTACATATTATCAGGACCAATGTGAGTAAGAAGAAGACAGAGCCGTGAGCAGACGACAAATTTCCCAATAAGGATAGGTGGACCTGTCTATATTCGCCATATCTGACTCTCTACCCGAGCATTAGTCACAGCTCACGAAGCCTATCCCTTCCTCCACGTATTACATTGCGAGTAGTTTAGGATAGAGTGTCATGAACCATCTGCACTTTGTGACGAAATTTTTGTGAAATTTGAAGCATATAACTAAGCGTTTATCATCACCAAAGCGCGTCAAAGTCGTTTTTTGACAATTTTGCTTTCTCTAAAGAGAAAGCTTTGTTTTCACCCCAACGAAAATTTGATCAAATTTTTCATTAAAACCAACATATTATTCAGCAAAATTCCTTTTATCTAAAAAAGCCAAAGACCATTCTCTTCCTCTCGCCAAAATCTATCAAATGTAGGTAACACTTTTCCTCCCAATTCCCTTCCAAACCCGTCAGAGACTCATCTTTGCACCCCTTTTTCCGTGTATGTGTGTGTGTGTGTGTGTGTGTGTTGTTTTCTATCGGACACGCTTTCTCTTTTACTATTCGCCTTATCAACTTTTGGCTTTCTACAAGTTGTAGAGAATCCAATTTCTGAGAGCCCAGTGATTTGGCACCTTTCGGCTCCCAGTCAAATTTGATCCATGGGCTTTTTGAACAAAAAGTGCTCAAATTTCAACTTTTAATACATAAATATCTTTTTCCCACACACTCTCACAACAAATTGAGTCACCTAAACTATGATTTTTTCTGCGAGATCTATCTATTGGTTAATACCGAAATTTCATTTGATCTCTATAGATCTCAAATTTTCAAAAAAATCAAAATTTTCACCAAAAATTTTTTTTTGAGCCTTTTTAAACCTACCGCATCCAAATTCTGTCTCAACCAACTAATAGATATCATCGAAAAAACCTAAGACTAGATGGCTCAAATCCTTCTAAAAAGCTCCCTCCAAAAAATAATTCAAAAAATAAAGGAAAATTTCCCTTAATATTCAATTTTTCCTCCTACCTTCCTTCATGACTCATTTATCTCAATCTTGATGACCTAAACTATGATTTTTTCTGCGAGATCTATCGATTGGTTAATACCGAAATTCCATTTAATCTCTACAGATCTCAAATTTTCAAAAAAATCAAAATTTTCACCAAAAATTTTTTTTTGAGCCTTTTTAAACCTACCACATCCAAATTCTGTCTCAACCAACTAATAGATATCATCGAAAAAACCTAAGACTAGATGGCTCAAATCCTTCTAAAAAGCTCCCTCCAAAAAATAATTCAAAAAATAAAGGAAAATTTCCCTTAATATTCAATTTTTCCTCCTACCTTCCTTCATGACTCATTTATCTCAATCTTGATGACTTAAACTATGATTTTTTCTGCGAGATCTATCGATTGGTTAATACCGAAATTCCATTTAATCTCTACAGATCTCAAATTTTCAAAAAAATCAAAATTTTCACCAAAAATTTTTTTTTGAGCCTTTTTAAACCTACCGCATCCAAATTCTGTCTCAACCAACTAATAGATATCATCGAAAAAACCTAAGACTAGATGGCTCAAATCCTTCTAAAAAGCTCCCTCCAAAAAATAATTCAAAAAATAAAGGAAAATTTCCCTTAATATTCAATTTTTCCTCCTACCTTCCTTCATGACTCATTTATCTCAATCTTAATGACCTAAACTATGATTTTTTCTGCGAGATCTATCGAATGATGATGGTCTGGTTATTCTAATTATCATCATATGACGCTTGGAGAAAGCTTTCTGCTAATCACTTTTAGCAGCGTATTTTCAAAAAAATCATAAAAGTTGATTTATTTGAAAATTCTAACGTAGGCGATTTTAAAAACAGTTGGAAGATGTTATTTGAGCCCTGAACAACCATTTAAGGAAATATTTGGCGAGATGGTCTTCCGACTCATTTAAAGTTGGTTCAAGGACACCGTGGTTGTTTCCTAACAGATTCGTCAAAAAGTGGATCAAGTTCAGTAAAGATGAGTTATTAACATGGATTGAATCAATTAAAAACAACTTCAGCATTGTATGAAAGATTCTGTATTCTAAGAGAAAAGCGGAAAGAATAATGTACCGATTCTCGATGGGCTCTCATTAGTCAGCTGCATTGAAGAAAAAAAAATGATTTCGACCAGGATTTGAACCCGGATCAAAGCGCGCAAAAAGTAGCTGAGCACGCTAACCACTGAACCACGGCTAGATATTGTGCCAACCATAGTCCCAAAATTTCGATATTTATTTTTAAAATTCAAACAGTAATTTCGTGCCAGTTTCTATGAAGTAATATTGAATATGAGCGTCTACTCGCCGATAATATCACTCACTGTTTTCCCCAGTCCAGCTGAGCCTAGCGAGCTCATTTGACTTATATATAGAAGATATATATAGGAAGACATGTATATATGTATACGATTATACATAGAAAATTCTATGATTTTCTATTCAAAATTTTGTGAAGTTTATTTAATCAATTCTGAAAGTTCTTTCTGCCATCTTATTCTATGATTGATTATTTTTATAGTACTTATGACAAAATCCTATCCAGATCATAACCTCACAGTGCAGATCTGTAAGGGAATCACTGATAATTATCACGAAAGCCATCAGTATTACGTAGAATCTTGAACTCCCCGCCCCTGCTTTTTTCAAACTAGCTCACACGAATACACTGTCGACTCCTCATTCTGTGCACGCAATTAGGACAGCTGCAGTTCCTCGGTTTGCGAGCGTATCTGCTGGGGATGATTGTGATGATCTGCTGAATTAGTATGACTATTGATGCATTGCAATGCAAATGATCGGTGGGGCTGATGATATCAATCCATGCACACTGTATTTGATTACCCCGCCACGATAACTTTTGCAGGCAGATCAGGAACTTAACAAACTATATACTCGTAGGAGTTGCAGAGCAGATGTTAAAATCTGTCGCATGCACACCACGTGTTTTTGTTTCTGATAATGGATTCCGGCCACAGACATCGGAATCACATTCGTCCAGGCATGTCGTCCAGGCTCGCATTGTGATAATCCAAGGATAATCCCTATATGAATCCCTTGCAAGCGGGTAACTTGCCCGAGTTTCACCGGCTTGTATGAATGATATATTCTTATGGCCTGGTAAGGGTTTGAATATCTATGTATAAATATTCAGGAAACCCACCTCGTCAACACGTTTACTGCGGCGGGGCCCATATTTTTGATTTTTCAATCTTTACCAACCCGTAATGACTCGAAAAATGCTCCCAATGAGAATCTTTCAAGGCCTCTCCCTTTGCCCAGGACATGAACATAGAACCTAAGAGTTTGCTCCCATACAGACAAATTTATTAGATGCGGCAGTTCAGTTCATGACCGGGATAAAATTACAAAAAATCGGCCCCGCAGCAAACGCGTTAAATGATCGAACTATATGTCTCTATTAGATTGTGGGATACATCATGTATCCTTCGGATATCTATTGCACGATGACACAAAAATGATTCTATCGCGCTAGCGATGGCCCGCTTTAATTTCCCTCACTTCTCGCCTTTCAAATATACATCTCTGGTTGCTTGAGTCACACATCTCATTTTCTCCAACAGTTTGAATTTTGAATTTGAGTAGTCGTTAATCGTCTCGATGACCGTTCGCTTATATGTCTTCATGTATGTGTGACGTGGAAAAGGCTTAATTAGCGCAAAAGAAGGCAGATAATGGTATGATGGGCCAGTGAGAGAGATACCAGCCTTTTCGACGCTTGTTTGAGCCAATGACGAAGCCAATATGCTCTGGGAAATTAGAGCGAAAGGAAAGTGAATGGATGCAATTGAAATGATGTTATTATCAAATGGTTTCTTGCAAAGTGTGATTTACTAGCCGATTTATTAGCCGGACACTCTGGAAAACTCATCGAAGAGTTCAGAAAATAAATTCTCACGATGACTAAATGCTTGGAGAAATAGATTAATCGATCTCCTGCACTTAGGGGAACCAATAAAATTCATCAATTTAATTGTTAATTTTGAAGATATATATATATACATATATATATATATGTGGAATGCAAATACAAATAAACTGTGTACTTGATGTGGAGAATGGATCGAGCGGTCTGATGCGACGCGCGCGAGTCGCGAGTTATATGCCCTCGGCTCGTCAAGTGTCGCATCGTAGAAAGTGCGAAGTTCGGCAAAACGTGATCGCGCGATGCATTCCTCGCGGTATGCATCGGCGATCGGTTTTGCCGGACCGACGATAGAGTGATCGCTCAATGAGAGCGATCACCTTTGGCGTCACACGTGTGAGGCCGGAATTCTTGTCGTCCTCGACAAGCCCTTCGTGTTTTGTGTAATGTTTTACACGAGTTTTTACATATATTCTTCTATATTCTCTTTTTCTCCTTATTTTCCCATAACTTCATGGTTCTTCTCGGATTCATCATCGTTGTTACTATTCCAATAATTCCGCGTTTCTGTATATTTTTCCTCCCATTTTCAACCAACGTTCCCTTAAACCCTGTAAATTCCTGAAACTGAGTTATTTTGTTTGATGTTTGCGTGATTCTCCTACAATATTTTCATGATCTCTTGACAGTTTTCCCGTGATTTAACGATATTTCTGAGCGATATTTTCGGGCCGATATTCTGTGATATTCTAACGATAGTTCAGACGATATTTCACGATATTCTCATATCATACTTATCGATATTCCGTAATGTTCTTGCAATATCTTCCACTATTATTTTTTCAATAATATTACAATATTTTGAAACAATCCTCCCCAATACTTCTATACAATTTCAATCGATATTTTCATGTATGCTTACCGGAACCCGTACAATACTCTGACGATATTTCGAACAATAATTCCCCAATACGTTAACTAATACTCACACCACATATATTTTGATAACCTCACAATATTTCCTCGCGATACTCACAAAAACATTTTTTCATACTTTCTCACGATATTTTCCGATAATTCTTCAATTAATTTGACAATATTTTGCACCGTTCCTGTACTATATTTTCCGATATCATTTCCATGGTGTTTTTAATGATTGAAAATTCTCGCTCTTCACGGTGGAGATGGGAACTCATGAGTGTTTCGTGGTGTGTAGTGGAATGTATTTCTTCGTGAATATTCTTTGCCTTGGTGTTAAGCTGGACCAGCCCAGAAGTGCGCAGATTCAAGCCTCAGTGCCTGGATACGATAACGAAGGTATTACATTATATTAAGTCGCGTGACGACTGTTTGGTGTCCGGAATCACTAGATTTTTTCCCCTAGATCGGTTTTAACCTAACCTGACCTGATTTTTCTCTAGAGAAAAATATCCCTAGATTTATTACTAACCTGACCTGACTCAAAAGTTGCGCGCTGCCGTCTTTACTTTACCTGTCTTGATTTGTCTCCAGAGATAAATATCCCTAGATTTTACTAACCTAACCTGATAAGACCAAAAAGTTGCGCGTATTTTCCTCTAGATTTTTTTTACAATTCTATATCTAGGGTCTATTTTACCAGTTTCTTTCCATCTGTTATACTTTACCTGTTCCATGGATTTTTTACCTATTTTGATTTTAGACTTTTTATCACTTTGGATATTACTTATTCTATTTTACCTGTTTCGTTTCACCTGTTTCTTTAGATTTTTTACCCCTTTCAGATGTTAAATTTTGTAAAGCTGTCAAAAGTCTGTTCGTTGTACCCTTGCCCTGTTATCATGTTTTCGCACCAATATCCCTTTTTGATGCATCCACTCTCCTTACTTTCGTATGGTGTCGGACACAGGGATACGGGCTACTCTCATGTTTCCAAGCGTTTTGTGGGTACCGCTGTCTTTGTCTGGCTCGAATTGATGTAAGAATTCTGTCGAAAGTCTGTCTGTTGAACCTTCGCTTCGAGCCATCGTCGAATTCGCACCATTTTCTACACTTGCTCATCATACATAGGTATTATGATGTCGCAAGTGCAGGAAATGGATTGTTCCAACGATGGAAGCTTGGGTCCCTCTGTTTGCGTTCGTGGATGGAATGTGATGGATGAGAAAATGTATGATGATGATGATGATGATGATGATGATGATAATGGAAGAAGAGAAGGGAAAGAGAGGAAGAAGAAGTAGGGAAGGAAATGAAATGATATGAAAGGAGAGAATGGTATGAAATAGAAATGAGATGCAACATGCAATGAAGATGAAATAGTTTGTGATGTTTGAGATGGATGCATGATTGGAATGTTATGGATTGAATGATTGCCTCACCCTCCTACTTGGATTTGAATTCGGACACTACCTCTGCACCCGAAGGCGGCTTACCTGCGTACAAGAATTCGCCTCCAAGTAGGCGATCATTGGCGGATGTATGATGAATGATGAATGTGTGATGAGCTGGTGAGAATGATATAGGAAAGGAGATATGATGGTGGTGATTCTACTATATCGATTTTAGGTATTTGTTTCGTTAGTCGTTTAGATTTGCTTTACATGAGCAGAATTAATCCGCAGGATGAGAACGTCTCGATTTAAGTTTATCAAGCACACTAACAGCCATTTCATTCATTTTGTTACGCAAATTTTTGAAAATTACCATTCGTAAATTATCGGTGAAAAGTTTGTGCACACCAAAGAAAATTCGATTTTGTCCTCTCGACTGTTCAAAATCTCTTGGTTCAATATAACTCTGAGCGAGCAAGCATAACTGCTCCGCGAAAGAAGAACACTTCGAATTTCGTTTATGAAACATACTGAGAGCCATTTCATTATTCTTGTTTTGTAAATTTTCTGAAAATGATCTATCATAAACTATCGGTAAGGAAGTTGTGCACACCAAAACAGAAAAACTTGATTTTGCTCATTTAACTCATTAGATATTTTTGGTCCAAACTAACCTTACTTGGGCTTCTGTTGTAGCTATTTTTGAGTCTTTCTATAGCCATTTAATATTTTTTCGCGCAGCTCTATCAATCCTTGAAAAGTGAGACTGAAGCTTTGTAGAATTTATGAAAATTGAACTTCATGTATGAAAATAGTTACAGCGTGCATCTGTAATTAATTATGGTTGCCATTTAAACGAAATTCTTATTTTATTCAAAATCAAATATTTGTTTTGAAAAATAATACGATTCGACTATTCAAACTCCCCCCCAAAGACTCTTAGGCGCAGCGAGCGTCAGCGAGCGGAGCAATTCTGCTAGTGTAGTATTATGTCAACTCTGCATCTTTTTTTCTCCTCCTCCTCCTCTCTTTGCTTAATATGTGGCTTCATGCTCCCGTTTGCTACTCGCTCTCGTCGTCGACTGATCTGGCAATTTCCAATTCTCTCTATTATGAACCGTGAGTTGATTTTTCTAGGTTCTCGCGGGTGTTTCGTGTTCGTGTCTCGATTTTTAATCGTGTTTTTGTGTTCTCTTATGTTATTTCTGTGTGTTTTCCCGTGTTTTGATTTCATAGCGTGTGTAAATTTCAAGGTATCGAGCTCTTCGCCGAGCGTGCACGGCTTTACGCCGTCCTGGATGAGACCAAGAGGCGCTTGGAGGCCGCCCTCTTGGCCTTTGTCGTTAAACCTGCTGATGATGGCTTGCGGCATGAGGTCGTCTGTGCACGGGTCACCCGCGCCTGTGTTCGCCAAGATTATGCTCACGTGTCTGAGATTATTCGCAACCGCGTCTCTTCCGGAATCTTCGATGACCCGGCGCCTATCTTCTATCGACATGGCGTGAAGGATGATCGTGCCGCCGATGATATCCCCTTCTATTCTCCTCCTTGCTTCTTCCTAAGTAAAAGTCTTCTTTTGTTCAGTTCATCCATATCGTGATCCCCATGTTGTCCGGATCCGCTCCTCCTCGAGGACGTCCGGCCGTTCGCTCCTTCCAACCGACCTGGATCTGTGATATTTTTTCCCTCGATTGTACCTGATGTGGGGTTGTGGATACTCTAAATTTTTAACCCCCTTTCTCCGACCGTCCATCTTATTCCCCCCTCTCCATTTGTCATAGGTCGGTCATCGGGTATCTCGGATTACCCGATCGTCTCTCTTTACCTGGGTCTGCTATCACAACCTGGACCCTGCGACTTTCCTCGGCGTATTTATGAGTGAAATTTCCCCTGTAGTTCTCCTAGAATAGTATATTACGCAACAAGTGCGAGAAGGTCAATTTCCGCACAAGTTGCCGAACGAGTGCGAGAAGTTAATATTCACGCACACTTTGAAACTTCTCGCACATCTAGAAGTACATATTTACGCACGCTCGCGTGCGTGAAAGTTGCTTTTCGCGCGAGTTGGCAACGTGTGCGGAAACTTCTCGCACGTGTTGCGTATACTATTTTTTGCAACTGTGCGCGAAGTTGTAATTGAATGCACCACTGTCCGAGCATGATTATCTTGGAAACGAAGTTTTCAAGAAAGGCCAAATTCAGAGGGATGACGTGACATCATATTTTGGAACTGTGCGTGAATGAAAATGCATTAGAGCGAGAAGTTACATTCACGCACACTCCACCAGTGCGTGAATGTAAAACTGTGCGAGAAGTCATTCACGCATTACTGTAAATAATGAAGAGAAGTCTCATTTCTTTACAACTTCGCGCACACAGTTGCAAAAAATATATTTTCACTGTTTCTATAGTATTCGTATCGTCATTTGTTGTCAAGTGCTCATCCTCTATGAAACTCTCGAATTCCAATCATTGAAATTTCTTGCTCCTGTAATTGTCTCATACCCATCAGTTTTCCAAAGAAATTCTCATTTCAACTTCATTATATTCCATATTTAATCATTATTTCCCTATATATTCTATCGTATTTGTTTCCCAACGTACACTCTTTCGAGTTCTTACGCGTTACCCTCGCCGCCTTGGCGTGGAGGCCATCGTAATTTCTCCAGTTTTAGTCATTTCCCAATGTCTCCTATCAGGTGTCTACGAACTTTCGAGCGGATCCTATCTGAGAGTTGCTAAGAGAACTAAGCACCACCGCGGCGTATTTCGAGTATGATCTGCATTGATGCAGACCACGGTCGTATAAACAGGTCTGGAAACTCCCATAGTAGACATGGTTCCGAATTCCGGGCTCAAAAGTTTCCTCGTCTGCTCAGTTTCACACGTCGCGCTGCGATCGAGTAGTAAGTAGGGTCCACGTGTTGATGTTTACGAACCGATTTTCATTGTAAACATCGGCGCCTTAACCACTGTACCAGTGATGGAGTATTCAAGTATGTCGAGAGCATTTGGAGTTTCAAAGTGTCCTACGAGTTGAAGGAAATCAAAGAAAAATCGAGTCCCTCAGGGACAAGAAGAAAATTTGAGTCACCGGAGATACCCTGCAGTTCCAGAAATCTGAGGAGTCTACTAAATGCAGGGATGATGCAATCCACGCTTCGCTAGGAAAAACGTCACGATACGATTTCCCCTAAAGCGCGATGCAAGCAATCGAGTCTCGGACAAATGTATGCGAATCACCATTTCTGATTATTTCAGTACTCAAAAAATCTCTAATTGAAGAGCTCATGCTTCTTCTTTCCGTGTCAAATGAATCGCAAAGCTTGTCCCCGTTATCCGGCACAAACGCGAAGAATGAGTATGAACGGGGGTTTGATCAATCCCTGAATGATACTTCCGTAAAATCATGTATCATGAAAACCATGCAGCTTTAGACAATGAACCCGGAACCTCTCTTAGTACGCTAGAGCATATAATCGTGGTTAAATATCATAGCAATATACTGGTCATGTTGGTATGTTTTGAAAACATCTCACTATTCAATCGCAATGCCGCGCCTGCTATGGTGAAATTCGGCAATACACCTGACTTCATTAAGAGAACCAACATTTACCGTTGAGTTTCCAGACCTGTTCATACGACCGTGATGCAGGCCCATACTCACCGCCTTGATCAGACTCGACAAGTATCAGTGGTTCCATCGATTCTATGCCAGCCATTCGGTCCGTCCGCTGGAACTTCTGAACTGTAAACATCAATTATAGCGAAGTTCAATGCTCGACACGGCTGCGGGAGAATACTACCAATCCTCATTGAAGCCCAATCGTTCTCTTGAATTTTTGGCCGAGCAATTAGTGCTGAAGGCATTTATTAGTTTTTTGCCGGTGCGCAAGGATTCGCGGTCTCGGGCGAGTTACTCAGGAAAAAATCCCAAGTGACCCGACCGGAATTCGAACCCACGCTCCCTCGAGCGCATTGTTTCAGCCCGCTCAAGACACAACATCTCTACTGAGCCAATGGATGCTCTTCATCTTCCTATATATTCATATATCTATGGGCAAATCCCAGGAACTTTTATCTTCCGTGTAATCACTGTATTTTCTCAAGTTTTCACTTCCGGCCTCGGAAATATTCCTAGGAGATGATTTGAGATATGATTTTGAGTCGATATTATGGAATACAAATACTTATGGAGGCCTTCCCTAAGACTGCATCACGATCTCATCGCAAATAAAACGAAAAATCATGAAAATTGTGATGTAATGCGACTATTCTCTATCGCAAAAACTGTTCAAGTTTTTTTAAGCGATTGGAGGATCGCTCTGAAAATTGGATATGTCATAGTTGAGATGTTAAGTGTGACATCTCTGTCCACAATTTGATTGTACCGGCTTTAGATTCTTCGTGGTGAGGGACCAAACTCGTGTGATAGTTTTTTGACAGTTTTCCAAACCTCGCTGTATGGTCCAAATGATCCTTCCAGCGGAGCAGGGATCGGATTTCAAGAATAATCACCATCTCCTCTGATTGAAGATGGAGGAATGCGGCCATTTCAATTGCGTGTGCTGGCAAGTAAGCGCAATTAGTGACGAATTCCAGGAAAAATATCGTAGCGTTTATCTATCTCCAAAATCACCAATTCTAGTGTCACAGTCACAGACTTCGATGAAATCATCCGAATTTATGCATTTTTGTGACTTTCAAGTGTGCAAAGTGTGCTCACAAAACGCTAAAAGTGCGCATCCAGTGTGTTCCAATTGACAGTGATTTATGAAGTTTCTCTTAGTAACGCTAATTTCAGTAGTTCCATGAGAACTGGGGGATAATGTCGGCCTCATTGTACAAACGCTTGGAATGCTTCAAAAAAATGTTATAAGAGTCACCATCAATGTATTTTTTGGAGCTATTTCTAGTGCAATCGTTGGTTTTTCGATCGAGGATCTCTTTTGAATAATCATCGTCGATAAAAGGGTCAAAATTTCAGTTTCGAGTGTTGTGGTTTTTTTCGCTTTCGGTCTTAATGAACTCAAAGTATCGCGGCGGGGCTCGTTTGGTATTCCGATGGGCAAGAATATCGTGGCATCAAGCATTATGAAGCGTGAGTGCAATAGCGCATCCCAAAACGAGACCAAGTATTCAAAATACTTATCATAATGGGAGCTCATGTGTGATGGGAATGATGAAAATGTAAAACTAAGATCAAGAGAACCAAATAGAACATTGAAGAATCAACTTATCAATATTCGCATTGTCTCGATACTTTTCCCAATCTACTAGACTGTAATTACGGAGTTTGACATGTACACATTTCTCCTTATATTGAGCGTATGACTACAATGATGAGATATTCGATTGAGATGTACGCAACAATGTTAAGTATTCAAATTTGGATGTTTGTTTGCTTTAGAATGTTCACCTTTTGCGATTTCCTTATTGAATCCAAGATTCAACGGTGATGTGTTGTTCATTCTTTTTCTTGTGGAGCCATCCCCCCCTCCCACGCCCTCGCCCAAATTTTACTTATGCATCTTTAGAGCAAATGAGGAAGCAACTTGGATAATTAAGGAAATTACATATTATGAAGACTCTCACCTTCTTGGAGCTCTAACTCGAGCTGTTCCAGAGCAAAGATCGCTACAGAGCTATAATTAGATCTATTATTCATCACTTCATGGATTAATATATGCATATGTTGATTGATATAATACTTCGAGAGGTCGTCATCAAGTTCAAGTGCCATCTGACGCGTCGAAATATTTTTCTCGGCCTTGGATTCGTTTCTGGTCACTAATTCGATTAGCGTGTCAAAAAAGTGGAAAACGCGCACATTTTCCTATCTCTGATATGTCCCAAAATATGCTGCCGAAATTTGGGCAAAGTGCTTCAAGATTTGGAGATTGATTCTTTTTTATCCAAAACTTAAAAGATCCTGGGATTTGCCCATATATGTATGATCGCATATATCTATTCACATAGTTCCACTTCCACCCTGGCTCCTGTTTTTATCACTCATATACTACGCGTACATATATTTCTGTTTCCCATATACACTTATGAGACTTTCTATATTTATATGTATCCTATATACCTATACCACGTCCGTGCCCAGGTAAGGTCGCGTAGTACGCATGACCTCGTCTTGAGCCGTGCAGATCCTGGGGATAAACCGTGAGAATTTTTATGTGTCCATATCTAATGCTGAGATGGTGCCACGTAGTGCGCATGACCTGTTCTTGAGCCGTGCAGACCATGGGGGTAAACCATGAGAACTTTTATGTGCAAGATAGTTCCGTGCAAGCACAACCACACTATATACCAAATGAGTGGGTTTAGCTTTAGAGTGAGTATAGACTCGTCAAGAGAGCAAGGAAAGCAGAAATGTAAACTCCGTGTCTTGTAAACTCCGTGTCCCATACTTGCTACTACTCCAAATGCTCTTTTTGCACTACACCGTGGCCCTAGTTCCAACACATTCGACCATCTAGTGACACTTTTTCTGCATTCTGTTGATGGAGTAGGCTTGTATGTGGGTGCTAATGCACGAGTGACCATGAGATTTGATGCATGTGTGCAAGTCCCGGGAGAATCGTCAGACTATCCGAATCAATTGAGTACTATAGAGCAGGCATGTGTGTATGCTGTTGTGTCTGTATCCGAGGATATCATTGCATGTATGCGTATTGTTGGCGAAATATTATACAACTCGAATTTAATTTAATTTATTCTCGAAAAATCCAAAAAATTTCCAAAGTCCCGATTTTTATCATCTTTTTACCAACTATGTTACAATTTCGCCTTAATCAGGCAATATATCTTGCACAAAAAAACCTTAGTTTGAGTCATTTGAATTCCTGTAAAAGGGTATCTTGTGAAAATAACTCAAGCATGATGAAAAAATTTCACCTAAAATTCACTTTGTCTTAGATCTCTCTCTACAACTGATCCATCTATCTTTCATTGGACTAGAGAGATGCTTTTCAGCATTCTACATCAGATGGTTGAACCGAACTTGATTCAATTAGGTTCGAACCCGATTAGAATCCAATTTTCCTCCAACATAATTAAAATTTGCTTGAAGAATTCTATTTCCATCATCTATGAACCAACTGTATCAATACTCTTCCTCAACCAAACGATTGTATTTTGTATCTTATATATGTGCATTGTGACGGCTGCTAGATAAATGCCTAGGAATTAGCCGCACATGCTGGGCAAGGTGCAATGCCCAGCAGATTTGATTAGATTAAACATATGCTGCAACTCTCCATGCTGCTGGATCCACTGCTGCTGCTTCGCGCGCGAGAGAGATGGGGAATCGAGCGCCAAAATGATAACAAAAAGAGCTAAACGGAAGCCATACGGGCATATTTATTGAACGCTAATAAGAACATGGTGCATAGAGTGCACTTAATCGCACGTACACGGAGAGAGCAATTGAGGATGAAGCCCAAAGAGAGAGAGAATAATTATCGGCTAGCACTTACAGGTGTGAAGATGGCGGCAATCGCACGCTCGCTGATCGGCCGCTCCAAGGAGTACGAAATCGTTCGGTGAAACAGGACACGGGTCGTCCGCAGGACAGTCGATTTGGCAGCGGCCAGGAAGTCGCACAAGAACGCACTAGAGGCTCGTCCGGGTATCTCGAAGTAGCTGGAGCACGCACGACGACGATGACGAAAAGCCAACGAGGCGGGTATAATTTAGCACGCGGGACGTCTGCTCTCTAGCACGGGCGAGAGAAGTCTGGAATTTGGCGCGCGCGCCGCCGGCCAATTGATGATGATGGGTGCGCGAGGGGAGCGGTGCGGTGAAGCTACCAATGACTCGCGCTATCTCTCTCTCTCTCTCTCTAACGCAAAACTACTCACAACTCTCTCCTCGGATTTTCTGCTACAGCTGAAAAGATCTATAATTATAAATGATACATGATAATCAGACAGGAGAGAGAAATGATGGTTGAGAATACTCTCTCAACCGTCACAGTATTAGGGTGTCCGTTACTTCCCAAGTTACTCCGATCACCCATGCCACCTCCCACAACCTAATCATTTGGTGAGATATTGCGAGAAAAAAATGTACAGAGACCTAGGTGAAGTTTGAGTGCTGCCCCACCTAGAGCGTTTCTCATTTGAAATGTACCCTTCTAAATAGAAATTTGAGTCAATGATTCGCATGTACCGCGCACGCACTCCCTTCTACGTCCTCAAAAGTATTTTCAATCGATAGCGGGTGCAATTTCCTCCAAAATGACCCCTAAAACATTCAATTTGATGCGGTAGAACCAGAGATAGCCCACTCATTCGCATATTATCCACCTGAAGAACATAAAAGTGACTGAAAACGACCGTTTTTGTTTTTTCGGTTTTTTTAGCCTAGTCAAAAATCCTGACGATTGGAGGTGAAACTGAGCACAGATTCTGTTTCTACGTTCAAAAATACATCAAAGACACATGTCCACATCTTTAAAATAAACCGACACAAAATTCGCATTTTTGGATTCCTCGAGGAAAACCCTGTTTTACGAATTTGGTACCTTGAATTTTCTAAGTTCCAAAAACAGCCATAACTCTAGTTCTTCTACATCAAATTGACTTCAACAAGTAGTCATACTGGAGGATATCGTACTGGCTATCGATTGAAAAAGTTATCAAGGATGAAGAAGCACGTCCATGCCCAAGAAATGCTGAATACTGAATCAGAATTTGATTGAGGCCTCAATTGAGACAAAAACGCTTCAGGTGGGGCAGCACTTAAACATCACCTAGGTCCACGAAAGTTTTTTCATCGCAATATCTCAACGAATGATTAGGTTGTGGTGGGTGGCACGGAGGATCGGAGAAACTTGGGAAATAACGGACACCCTAACGTGTATAACATGGGGTGAGAAAGGAATGGACTGGACCACAGGGGAAATGACACTATTCTGTAGGAATTCGAATCATGATATTGGAATTTGATCAGTTTTCCAAATTCATGATTAGTTCGAGTGATCACGTGAGACTATTTCGCTGAGAGAAAGCATTCTTTTAATCTCTCTTAGCAGCGTATTTGTGTTTACCAATGCTACAAGTTTTATCAATTATATCCTTTGAACTTTTCCCCGTCTTGAGGGCGTCTGCTTGAGCTAAATTCGCCGCCTGGCAGTCCTCTAAAATTTCAGGTTCCAAGATTTGATAGACCTCCTGCGTCTCTCCGCTGCTATTGGTCTTCTGGATTATTTCAGGTATGTTCAAATTATAATTTCGGATAATTGTTGACGGTGCGTTGATTGTAATTTCCTTCGATGCAGATAGTCTGGCATCTCTGGTTACTGCTGTGCCCTCTGGTAGGAATTTCACGATCCCCGTTCATGCAAAGGGTGACGTGTTGTGCTCGCTCCGGCGGCACTGGGTGGAAATTTGCTCGTCCTCGTTTGTGTAGTACATCCATGTATTTGGATCGTGAAGCTTCAGCTACAATGTTCCGTTAATATTTATTAGTCTGATATCGCAATCTGTAACAATGAAATGCATAGAGTTCAGTGCTATTTTTATCTGGGAAGTATTATATTGCACGGGAAATAAAAGGCGCTTGAACGACATATCGAAGCACGGGGAAATAATTTGATGGAACGGGGAGAAAAGATGTACGCACGGGAGAAAGAATTTTTCTGCACGGGGAAGAAAGGTCATTGTAAAGGGACTTGGAGGTTTGCCCACGGGAGATCCGACTATTTAAACGACAATTATGATCTTGTGGTGGACAAATTTCGTTCGACTGCGATATAATTGTCTACTCAATTGCTCATTGTAACTACCTCTAAAGGCAAATATATATAAGAACATGATGGCAAGTACAAGCAGCAGCAGAATGCAAGACAGTTTGTTTATCGCACGTTCAAGGCGAGTGGGGAAATTATGATAGCTGTAGTGTATGGCACTCGAAAATGTGAAAAATCGGAGTCTAATCTGACTATGTAACGTGTAATTGTCATAGAGATATTATAATCTTCACGGAAAACAGACAATGTAAGCACTTACACGGGGGGACCACAGTGTTTGGGTCGTCAATCACGTCCAAAACACGGTCTTATACACAGGTCCTACAACTCCCATGGTGGGGGAAGGTCCACTATTGAGGCGGCGTAAGCTTCTTTTTTTGGCCACCACGCGTCTCTACTTATCCTTCGAGAGGCGGCCGAGTGCGTGCGCGCAGGAGAGGAGATCGTCTGCTGCTGCTCGGTGGTTCATGCACGCTTGTATACGAGTTTCATAAAATCGTTCTCTCGTCAAATTTCTTGACGACCCCCGATCGCATTAATAGCAGTATTATCTGTTTATCAATGCAGGGTCCCATATGTCAATCTTTCACTATCGCTAGACCCAAGCTTATCATAAGCCCCAACTGGGGCCAACAAGCTAAGTAGTAGGTTTTTGTTGATTTGGGAACATTGTGACCGCAGTCGAGTGGATATCGTCACCGCTCCATTTTTGCATTCGATGGTTGCAGGTTCAAATCTCGCACGGTGAAATTTTTTCTTCTCCATTCAAGACAGCTCTAACTTTAGAAGACCACGGGCTATTTGTACTCACTTCAATATTATATTCAAACTAATGAACTAGTTAATATTACTTTCAAATCCTTTTTCATAAAATTAAATCAAAATTATTTATTTCATATATCGCTCTCAAAATAATGTAACTCATAATTCTTTGATTAAAACTAAATATTGTTGGAGTTCTTAGACAAGTGCAATATTGATCGATATGAGAGTCATCTGTTGGTTACCAAGGGTCGTGTTGATGACAACGACGCGGCGCCGCCAGCTTCACTTCTTGTGTGGACACGGACGCAAAAGCATCCCTGCTGAATCGTGTATTATTCGAGAATCTAACAAAGTTAATAAACGAGTTTAAATCTACTCGGATTGTGTCCTGTGTTTTCGAGTATTCTCTCAGGTTATAGGCCCAAATCGCGTGACCATTGTGTGAGCAAATTTTTACCGGTGCGGCGGCGTGCAGTTTGTGGCAGCCGCGCTGAGAGCAGCGGCGTGCAGTTTGTTTGCAGCCGTGCACATAGCAGCGAATCTGCAGTTTTCAACGAAGTTTGACTGAAAAGGATTCGAGGTGAGTCTATCATTGATTCATGGTTGTGCGGGACTTGTAAATCCGACTTGATTCGAGGTGTGTTTTTTTTTACTCTCGATTCAGAAGCGTGTGATTCTTGATTCGTATAGATATGTTTGATGGGTCCGCCGGAGCAGCAATACACACAACAGTGCGGTCAGTTGTGTGAGTGCGTGAGCTGCTAGGAATCTAAAAATCAAGCATGAATCTTTTGTCGCGGGCGATCGGCTTCCTAGTGGACGTTTGACGACGAGCCTGCTTATCGCATCAAAGTCGAGGTCATCATCGGGCGTGCACGTGTATATATTGCCGGCCGGCAACGCGGGCGCGTTATAACATGTTTTCGCGCTATCTCTCTCTCTCTCTCCTCTTTCGCTCTTTCGTATTCTTCGCTTTCTTGCAACGATTCAGCATACGTGCGTGATGCTATAGTATTGACTCTCGTTGAGTGCGCGATTCTTCTACAATGATGCGTTTATACGAGTGGTTGATTCTGACTCTATGATTTCTGTTTATTTTTTCGACTTAGACTTGATCGATGGCAGATTGCTAGTATGTGTAACCTCTACGTTCGCGCGCAGGATGCTGGTTGGTTTGTCCTCAAACCGCGTGTTGTTCGCGGATAGTACAGCCCGGAACGCACAAACTTGCATTCTCGTTGCGAGGGAATTTCCGCTGTGATTTTTGAAAATTGCTTTGATTTATGGATATCTTGGCATGCTTGTGCGCTCGAGGCCTTTGCTGAAATCTTATTGATTTATATCAGATAGAGAAAAGATTCTAACCTTTTTCTTTCTGATATCTCCTGGTGATAGAATGATGTGAATCAAGAATCTTGATTGTTATTCGAGTGATTCGATGATTCAACAATATATATATCCTACGATTCTATTTTGAGTAAAAAATTTAGTTCTCTCAAACAATATAGGATGATTTTGATCTTAGTTTTTGTTCAATAAGTAAACAACAGAGAAGTTGTTGTTGTTCATTCTGAGGTTGGCTATCCTGTTATGTTTCTGAGAATTGAATGTGCGATTGTAAGGATAAATTTTTCCGGGGTTCAATGATGAAATGAAACTTGTGTTCGGTGAATTTTTAACATTGATCGGGAAAATCTTGATGAATTTGTTAGTTTCGCTCGTGCGTGCATGATCAACCCAAATCTGGACTATATTTTTGCAGTGCAAGGTATAGTTTTGGAGAGTGGTGTGCGCATGGGTTACTGAACCTGCAAATGAGTCAGATTTTTCGCTTGTTTGATTATGAAATGTTAGCTGTGCTATATTTTTCTAATCTAGAAGTACGAAACATTGATAATTATAATTATCACAATACCTGGTTTTAGATTTCTTGAATTTTAATTGAATCAAAAGGAATCTTGCAATATTTTTCTTCACGTGAAAGTAAAAAATTGCTTCATGTTTCGTAACCTGGAACAGATGGCTGATCAAAATGAACAACAAAAAGGGTATGATGGCCAGTCGCAGGAAAAATCCGCAGATGGAGCCGATGACTTTCTTAATCTGGAGGTTGATCCTAGTGATGTATCGAATTTGGAATCAGAGATTCAAAGTACTCCAGATGAATGTGAGAAAATATTCTTATATCTTCTTACGATTTGGAATCTAGAATTTTTTGTTGTACTATACTTGACCGCAAGAGGAATATTCTTATTTCTTGATTAGTATAGTTGATCAAAGCCATTTGAAGGAAAAAAAAAAGAAAATGCTGTAAAGTTTTCTCGACTTTCTAAATTTGAAATGATTCAAGTCATCTTTAGAATTTTAGAATTTTGACTATCAAATTCGACTCAATCTACACAACAGCATCCTGGACTCAATACAACACCATTGAGTCATTCGACTCCAATCCAACCACGAGCACCATTGATTCAAATATCACAGAATCAAATAGAATCTCCATCCGTAATTGCCAAATTCCTTCAGGATTCTTTGAATTCTTTGACGAACACTATGATGTGTCACCAGAATGTCTTAGTCATCACATTACAGAGTGCAAACGTAGTGAACCAAAACATGAAGATGACACTTGAATTGGAAAGAGTGAAACTCCAAAAGATTCAAGCTGAGAAAGAAGTAGAAGAATTAAAGAGAGTGAATCTCGAAAATCAACTCAGAATCGAAGAGTCTCGAAGAGGGCGTATAAATCAAAGTGTTCCTCTACAATCACCTCGTTTGCCAGAAGAACGGCAACTGAATCCTCGTGTGAATTCTGTGTCGACTCAATCGGACTCTACAGCCAATGGTGCAGCAGCAGCTAGTTCGACTCAACGCCAGGTAAACACTGAGAATCTAGACTCATCACCTTTTATTAACAATCAGAATAGATCACAAGCTCCTGATTCTTTTAATTTAGAACAAACATTAGCTACACTCCTAAAGAATCGAGTTGATAATGAATCAATTGGACCAAAATTTAGCTCTGATTTCAAATACAAATTAACTAAGAATTCGAATTTCAGTTCATGGTACGATTGTTTGAAATCTGAATTGATTGGTTACAATTGTCTAGATATTATTGATGATAATATTCCTGGTCCTCAACATTTTAGTGAGAGTCAAATCTTGAGTCGAAAATATAGAGTCCGGAATCTGATTCTAAGTAGAGTTGATGAGAAGTATCATAGTCGATTCACGAATATTCAGGATCCTAAAGAATACTTGGAAAAACTACGAGACATGAAAAGAAAAGAGATGAATCTTGATCCTACGTCTGTAAGAGGGCAACTTTATGTGATTCGAATGAAGAAAAATGAAAAAGTGTTTGATTTTTGTGAACGATTCGACCAACTTTTACGAGAGTATCATGCGTCAAATGATCTGGCTCCTCTAGAGCCGATAGAGATTCGTGCTGCATTTTATAATGCTGTTATAGGAATTCATCCTGATTTATTGCAAGCTGATACTCTCATGAAGCAATCTAAACCTCTAGGCATGGATATTGAAGAGATGAAATCTTACATGTTTCAGTCTGAATGCCAGAGAAAGCTCAATTCTGTTGTATCCCAAGCCAATGTGGCAAGCTCATCTGAGATTAAGTGTCACAGATGTAATGAGCCTGGTCACTGGGCAAATGATGCCATCTGTCCACTAACCGATACCAATCTATGGATGCACTATAAATGTGGTCAGATTCATGACAAGAATGGACCATGTCCTCAGCGTCGAAATGGTAAGAGTCATTTTGAATCTAGAATGAATAATAAGGAATCAAAATCGAAATCTTACAAATCTAACAACAAATTAGAATCAAAATTTTCTGAAACTAACAAATCGAAAAAACAAAAGAATCATTCTGGAATCAAAAATCAAGGCAAAATAGTCAAAAGGACTAAATCTAAGACTCATAAGAAAAATTTCAAGCGAGCTGCTCGAACGGTAATTGACTCTGAAAATTCTTCTTCTGACGAAAATGAAGAAATGGATCAAGGTGAGAGAATTTCAATTCATAAAGCTTATCAAACTGAGATTTCTATAGATTTTATCGCAGATTCTGGAGCTACTGATCATATCGTGAACCAATCTCTGATTTTATCTGATTTCAAAGAATATAAAAATGGAATTATCAAAAGTGCTAACAAAAATGATTTTGCTGATATAGTAATTGATGGTAAAGGCACTTTAGTTCTAAGACATCAAATTTCAAACGATAAAATCATTAAATTTACTGATGTAATAGCAGCAAAAGATGTATCTGAAAATCTTCTTTCTCTGAGAAGACTTGCTGATTCAGGATTTTCTATTTACCTAGATGATAAAATTCTGAGAGTTTTTGACAACAATTCAAATAAGACTATTTTCAAGGGAATCTACGAAAAACCGAATTGGATTATTCGATTCAAAGTTAAGAAAACTGGTGTTGTAAACCAAAATAGGTTTTCATTTAAGAATTATTCTTGTAATGCGCGTTTAGTTTCTCATTCTGAATCATCAGATCAATTGAAGACTACTTCGGATAATTTAGAGACATCAATTTCGGAGGGAGCAATAAATGATTCACCGAATTTGTGGTCTTCAATTGGGAGGGAGATGGTTCTAGATTCGAATGAGAATCGAGTTGCTGAGAATGATTCAATAGAAAAGCTTACGATTAGTCCTGAAGATTTAATATCTTCTGTAGAAGTAGTAGATTGTTTTCAAGATTCTACCGAATTCAAGAAATTAAGTAAAGGTCAATTATGGCATGCTAGGTTGGGTCATGCTTCATTAGGTTATCTGAAAATGCTTCAAAAGAAAATTGAGCTATTAAAGGATGTAGTTTTTGATGAGTCTATTTTAGAATGTGAAGTTTGCATAATGTCAAAAATGGAAAAGTTACCCTCCAAAGAAATTAGAGCTAAATCTCAAAAACCTCTTGAAGTTATTCACACAGACATTATGGGACCTATCAGTCCTATGTCATTTCCTGGCCATATGCGATTCATCATTGTTTTTGTGGATGATTACTCTAGGTATGCTCAAACTCATTGTTTGAAACGTAAAGATGAAGCTGGAGAAGCATTAGAATCTTTCCTTATCTCAGCTAGAAATATTTTGGGATCAAATGAAAAATGTTGTTTCATTAAATCAGATCAGGCTTTAGAATTTAAAGGTGGTAAATTTTCTGAGGTGATGAAACAAGAGAGTATAGAATCTATATTCTCTCCTCCTTATACGCCTGAACATAATGGTACAGCCGAAAGATTCAACAAGTCAATTCAAAGAAGGATTCTAGCCATTTTACTTGATTCAGGTGTGCCAAAATCAATGTGGGGGTTAGCTTCAGAAGCTGCAGTCATTACATACAATAGAACTCCACACAAAACAATTAATTATGAAATTCCATTGAGAAAATTTGCACCATTAGCCAGATGTCATTTTGAACAAATCAGGAGATTCGGATGTGTTAGTTATATTAAAGTATCAAAACTCGAATCAAAGTTTGAATCTAAAGCAATCAAAGCTTTTTTAGTCGGCTACAAACATACTAGCTATATTTTTTGGCATCCACAATCACACAAGTTTATCGAGTCTAGGCATGTGCGATTCAATGAAAGACTAGTGTATGGAGATTATCACAAGAAATATTCCACAGCAAATTCAAATTCGAGTGAACCGATTCAAGGAGTTCCTGATTCTCATAACGATTCTATTAAATTTGACAAAGTTGACGAAGAAATTAATATTGTAAACAATGTTGAAGCAATACAACCTAAAAAACGAGGTAGGCCTCGAAAAGTTCAGAATTCTTCAAATCATAATGAAATTCAGGTCCCCAAAGATTTTCAGGGACCCTCAACTAGAAGTAAGACAAAGAGGAAACTTGAAGAATCAGAACAAGCACATCATGTTTCAGTTGAGAAACCTGTCATAGACATTAGTTATGCTAACTACTCGAGTCTACCTAGGTCAAATCTTTCGAACGAATCTGAGAAACGAATCAATGATGACATAGTTGGTCATATTTTACTTGCCTCTATACAAAAGGATCCAATTACTTATGAGGAAGCTATGGCTTCTCCTGACCAAAAATTCTGGCAGAAAGCCGTACAAGAAGAATTAGATTCTATGAAATCAAATCAAGTTTGGACTCTAGTTGAAAAACCACGAGCTCAGAGTAATGGTTCCAAAGCTAATATCATAGATTCTAAATGGGTTTTTAAGAAAAAGGTCGAGTCAAATGGAGAAATTAGATACAAAGCGAGGTTAGTCATTAGAGGATTCAAAGATAAAAATACTTATGATTTGAAAGAGACATATGCTCCAGTAGCAAGACTCTCCTTAGTCAGAGCCATTCTTATAATCACAAACAAATACAATCTTCATGCATGTCAACTTGATGTCAAAACGGCATTTTTGAATGGCGAGCTAAGTGAAGAGATATATATGGAAATACCGAAAGGTCTAAATGTCAGTGATGAAATCATGAGATCTAATGTACTCAAACTTGAAAAATCCATTTATGGACTCAGGATAAGTCCAAAGAAATGGAACAATCGATTCACGATAGAAATGAAGAAGCTTGGTTTAGAGAATGATTTACACGAACCATGTCTTTTCACTTGGAGAAAGAATGGTATAATGGCATTAGTTTTGTTGTATGTTGATGATATGCTAATCGTTAGCAATAATCTTGAGAAATTGAATCGAATCAAAAATCATTTGAATCAAACTTTCGAAATGAAAGACCTTGGTGAACCAAAGTTATTTTTAGGTATGATCATTGAAAGAAACAAAGAGAATCAAACGATTAGAGTTCATCAAACTCCATATATCAAAAATGTTTTGGAAAAATTCAATATGCAAGATTCAAAACCACAAAACACACCAATGATAACAAATCAATTACAACATAAGAACAAAAAGAGTCGAATTGAACCAGTTGAATCTATAAATAAAGGACAGAACCATGAAATACGTAAGGTTCCTTATAGAGAAGCCATTGGAAGCCTAATGTATTTGGTAGTAGCCACAAGGCCAGACATAGCTTTCGCGGTCAATTTCTTAGCTAGAAAACAGAATAATCCAAATGAAGATGATTGGAAAGCTATTAAAAGAATCTTGCGATACCTTAAAGGGACAATGAATCTTGGCTTAACCTTCACTGCATCATCTGAGAATCTAGAATCTTTTACAGACGCGAGTTATAGAGATTGTGAAAACTCTATTTCGACTGGTAGTTATATTATTAGATTGTTTGGAGATACAGTTGCTTGGAAAAGTCGTAAACAAAATCAAGTGACTCTCTCAACATGTCAGGTAGAGTATTTAGCTATGAGTGAATCTTGCCAAGAACTTATTTCTATTGACAAATCAATCCGATATGTTTTGGGATTCACTTTATATCCAGTTACTGTCTGGTGTGACAATGGATCCTCAGGAAATTGCACAAAAATGGATGGGTGTCACAAGTTAAAATCATTTGACGATAGTATTGAAGCGATCCTAGAATATTTGAGTCATAGAGAAAAACATGGTACAAAACGTCCCATGGCTGATACTCATGGTGATTTTATCAAACAGTGTGTAAACGAAGGTAAAGTTATCGTAAAATGGGTTGATACTAAAGAAAATCTAGCTGATATTGGAACAAAACCACTTTCTTTCGAAGCACATAAATATTTGACTGATAGAATAATGAAGAACGAGGAATCGAAATAAATTTAGGAATCTATGAATCTACGATTCAAATCTTCAATATACAATTGATGACTCATACATTTCCTTGTTTGTTCTTATATGTTCACAGGAACCAGTTCCTCAGACCAAGACTGAAGAATTTATTCATGAAAATCTTCTAATGCTTGTTATACTTTAATTCTAAGTAGAAGAATCTATCGTTTGAAATGTTCAAGAATTTTAATGTTCTATTTTCTTTCGATTCATAACTTTTAATTTAATAACGGCTTCAAAGATGAATGTGTTTATGTTAGATTCAAATTTAAGTTCATCGATTCTATTAAAATTACAATCAATATGTAACTTATCTAAGGGAGGGAGTGTTGGAGTTCTTAGACAAGTGCAATATTGATCGATATGAGAGTCATCTGTTGGTTACCAAGGGTCGTGTTGATGACAACGACGCGGCGCCGCCAGCTTCACTTCTTGTGTGGACACGGACGCAAAAGCATCTCTGCTGAATCGTGTATTATTCGAGAATCTAACAAAGTTAATAAACGAGTTCAAATCTACTCGGATTGTGTCCTGTGTTTTCGAGTATTCTCTCAAATATCATCTGAAATGAATTTTTAAGATATAAATCTTCAAGAGATTTATCTTTTAAAGAATCACTTTATAACGAACATACATGAGTATTTTCATTCAATGATCGGTGTATTTCTTTAATTTTTTTAAAATCATGGAGTCATTCATAAAATGCCACAGTTTTTCGAGATTTTTTTCCACGTCAATACATAATACACTGGATACAAAATTCACGGTCTGGAATAAACGATTTGGGATATCATACTTTTTGTCTGTATTTTTCCACTTCAACAAGGAATCCGTACCCAGATTTGCTGATACATTTTCCAATTGCAAATCACTGGTTTGCGGAACAACGGCTCTATTTTTGCCGTTTTTTTGCTTATCTTGTAAAGCCATCAGTTTGCAAGATTAGCAAAAAAACGGTTTGTATAAGGCCGTTGTTTCGCAAGAAAAATGCCCTGAAATGTAGGAGCGAATCTCGCTACGGATTCGTTTTCAACGTCAAAAAATACAAAAGAAATGTATGTGCACTCGGGAGGAGAGTGAACTGCAGTGGTTGTGACGGTCAGTGTTGTTTCGATATTTTTCGTCTCTCTCGCACTCAATAAGTTATAGCACGAGTGCAAACGAGACGGAAGATCGCGATCGGTCACTGACCGTCACAGCCACTGCAGTTCACTTTCCTTCCGAGTGTACCCTGTTTCCCCGAATAGGTTATTTCCGACCGTGAATTTTGTTCCTTGGTGTATTATTGACGAAAGAAAAATCTCAAAAAACTTCAGCATTCTATGGATAAGTCCGTAAAAAAAAACGAAAGAATTACTCCGATGATGAATACTTAGGTCGTCAAAAGTGAGAGCTGTCTTGAATGAAAAAAAATTCCCCGCCCGAGATTTGAACCTCCACCCATCGAATGCAAAAATGGAGCGGTGACGCTATCCACTCGACCACGGACACAATATTCCTAATTCAACAAAAACCTACCTCTTAGCTTGTTGGCCCCAGTTGGGGCTTATGATGAGCTTGAGTTTAGCGATAGTCAAAGATTGGCATATGGGACCCTGGATTGATAAACAGATAATACTGCTATTAATGCGATCGGGGGTCGTCAAGAAATTTGACGAGAGCACGATTTTATGAACTCGTACATGCTCGTGCAAGCGTGCATGAGCCACCGAGCAGCAGACAGAGCAACAGCAGCAGATGATCTCCTCTCCAGCGCGCACGCGCTCGGCCGCCTCTCGAAGGACAGGTAGAGACGCGTAGTGGCGACGAAAAGAAACTTTACGGCTTCACTAGTTGACCTTCCCCCACCACGGGAGCTGACGGACCTGTGTATAAGACCGTGGTCCGAAATAATTTTACAGTTTGGTACTACCTAGAATATACAGAATCCAGAATAACTCCGTCCAATGAGCCTTCTGTTTAGAGCTATTGTCAAAAACGTTAGGAATTGTCAGTATATCTATAGATATCATTTTTTAACATAGGCCTATATGAGCAATGCTAATCTCAGTGGCTGTATCTCTGGACAGGAGGCCCATTGGACAGAGTTACTTTGATTTGTTCATATTCTGGGCATTACCAAAGTATAGAACAATCTTGGAGGCGTTTGTCGACCCAAACACTGTGGTCGCCCCTTGTAAGTTGGCATGATGATCAAGTATAAGGAGGCGGTTGTTCCAGATGAGGCTAAAAGTGTACACTCGCACCTACATTGTTTCAGAAGCGTAAGATTCGATACCTTCGGAAAGTATTCGTTGTCAGCAAGTGTACCACTAGGCCAAGAACAGAAGTAAAGTCGACCATTGAGAGCCAAAAAAACTCTAATAATACAGTAAATTCCTCGATCTGTTCGAATTTCTTCACGTATGAACAATTATTATTCATTTTATCTATGTGACTGATTCAATGTATTTTCACATTAGTGAAAAATATGCGATTCTAATGAGTTCCAATGAATAGTACTTCATCTGATCACTTTTTGACTGATTCGATTTTCATTTACACATGAATTCAAGAGAAAAGATTTCGTCCTGGTATACCATATTTACCGGGGCAAGATAAGTTCATTTCCTGTTCGTTATATTATTCTCTCGTTTACATACCTTCTAATCCTGTCAGCTATTTCCTCCTCCTGTGCATTACATTCTTTTCTCGTGAATCGTTTCTTTCCCCGTGCGAAGTATAAATATTCCGTTCATTCGCCCCAAGTATCCCGTGGAATTATTTTTCTTTGGCGTGCCGAAAAATCACACCCTTTTTATTTCACATGGTAAATTTCTTGGAATTTCTCTGACTGGTGCGGTATTCTTGCAGATGATAAGTTTTTCCATGTGTCTACAATCATTGACTTCCTGATAATGAAATGAGATATATCTGTTTGATTTGTTTCTATGTTTGTTTATATTTGTTGGATTCGTTCCTATTCCCAAGTATGGCTATTCGGGCCAAATGTGACTGAATACGTCCAATGAATAATTTCTGAAATTTTGTTTGATTGGTACAGGGGGATCTTTGTATGAAGTGTAGTGTAATAACTCTAGTAATGGAAGAGTAATGATATATACTCGTTTTCCCTCTATTATTGGGACTGAAATGTTCATTATCTTCTCTAGATCCAATATCGATTCGCCATCTTGTGCCTGCGGGAACGTTGCATCTTGGACTGCGTTTTGGATCAGCATATTCGAGTTCTCGATCATCTCCGAAGACAGCAGCTTTGGCTGGACCCCTCCTTGAGCCATGAAGGTAAGAATTTCCATCAGCGTGTTCGTATCAATTTTGAAATTTACAATATTTTCTCTCAGCAGGTCGATTGCATTGTGTAGTGTTGTTGCTCTTTCTATGTAATTTGCCCTCATCTCTCGGCTCTCCATTTGTCCCTGTAATTTCTGTAGTTTCTTTGTATTTCTCCCTAATCGATTTTCTATCATTTCTGTCTGATTGGCTAACAATTTTGCGTGAATTTGCCTGAATTTCTATCATCTCTTTTAACTCCTGTTCAGAACTCCATCTAATGTTCCAAGCATTAATTCAAATCTTTTCTCACTGATGGAAGTACCGAATGCCTCGATCTCTGGTTCTTACTGACTTTTGTTCGTCCCATCAGTTCTCGGATCCGTTCGACGTTCTTCCTCGCCTCGTCCGACTGGATGTGCAAAGTAGATTGTTGTATCTTTGCCGTGGGATCGTCGCAGAGTTTGGCGATGTTCCTCCAAGTCTGCTCCAAAGTTTCGCCCGTGTTGCTGAACTGCTCAAGCTCCGTTTTTTGGATCACCTGCTAGTCAATTGTTGTTATTGCGAGTCGCGTGATTTTCTCCACAATGACTCACGGTGAGTGTTCCGATTTCGTGATATATCGAGGTTGCTCATCTTTCCTCACCGGCCCGTTAGTTCATACATTTCATCAGTAATTCACGCGGTAATTTTTTCACTCTCCATCCTTCCTGTTGTGGCACTATGGTCGAACCCATTCGTTTTAACTTGTCGATGAGTACTATCTTGATCTTGTCGCACTTCGGGATCATGACATTCTTCTTCGCGTTGTCTACGCCAATTATCTCATAAGGTCCCGTATACTCTCTATCAAATTTGCCTCTGTTATGTCGTTCAGTAGTGCTACCATTTCACCTTCTCAAATATGCATAACTTTTAGTTTCCGATCGTAATCATCTTCACTGCGGTAGCGGCATTGGTTTGAGGTGAGCGTGGCTAACCTTTGTACTTCCGATAAGTCTTTAACGAGATCTTGAAGGTAGTCCTCGTACATTGCCATTTTTTCCGTGACGGAAAACTCGACGGAGTGCGCGCTTTCTGACGAAATATCAAAAGGTGAGGAAGATAGCCCATGCTATCGTGCGGCGTAATATTGTGGGAGTGCATGCACAGTGATAGTAGTGTGTCCCAATTTGCGTGTTCGGTGACGAACGCTTCTATGTATTCGGTTATGGTGTGGTGCATTCTTTCTACATTCCGTTCCCTTGAGGGTGGTGTGGCGTGGTATTGAAAAATTCTATTCAAGAAATTCTTGCGAGGTTTTGCATTGATCTATTGATGAAATATGTACCATTATCTGAAAGTATTGCCCCCGGGGTGCCATATACTGAGAATAACTTATCCACTAATGCTCGGGCTGTCTTTTCTGCTGTTGCGTGTTTTACTGGAGTTAGAACTACAAATGTTGTAAGACAGTCCCGAACAGTCAGTACATATTTATTAGGGTTGGCCGAAAAACCACTTCTTCGATATCGATACGCTTGGGGTCGGAAAAGTTGGGTTTCAACTAGTACATGTGGAAATTTTTTCGCTGAGCGGTGAGAAACTACATCTTCAGTTGCAGCAAGAGCCGTGAAGGTTTTTTCCGAATTAGCACAGGTTTGAATGGGAAAGTACTTTTTTTGCTCATTTTTTCTTCACTATTTAGCACGTATTTCTGACGCATCTTGACATTTTTGACGTACCTCAGCTCATTATGAAGCTTGTTCCAAACACTCTAGAATGAGCTGAAGTACGTGCAATTTCGTGTCATTGAAGCCAAGCTATCTCAATTTTCGTAAAAATTAAGTTTTAACGAAAAAAAAACGGAAAATTGCGAGTTTGACCTCGTAAACCTTGCTGAACGATCGAAGCTCCGACTGATTGGACAGCACATGAAGTGTCACGTTCGAAAGTTCCCTCAGATTGTCCGCCACATACCTCTCAGGCTATATCTGCTATCATAACAGCCCCTCCTCTTTTCTCGTACGGACTTGAGAACGACAATGGCAGAGTTACCTTTTTTTGTCTTTTTTATTTTTCATTTTTCTTTCTGGATTTTGTATTTTCTTATTTATTTTGTAATTTTCTAATTTTCATTTTCTTCTCTTTCCTGATTCTTTCATCTTATAATTATCTTGATTTCATTGTCATGTTATATTTTCAATTATTCCCCTACCTCTTTGAAAGATATTCCATATTTTCAATAGATTTTGGAATCATCTCACAGAGGATTGAAATCTTTCTTCGAATGGAACTTCGGCAACGAATGCCTAGATCGAAGCGTTGATAATATAGAGTTTTCTTTATTCTTCTCACCATAAACTTTGGAAAATGCCTCCGTTACCAGTTTCAGTAGCGGTTCACTGAGGACCGGCATCCACCTAGTGGTGGCGCGCCGAACTAGCGGAGGAGGTGCTACGACGAAGCCCGTATGAGAATAGAGGAGGGGTTGTTATGATATCAGATAAGGCCTGAGAGGTCTGTGGCAGACGATCTCGAACATGTCACTTCATGTGCTCTCCAATCAGTCGGAGCTTCGATCGTTCAGCAAGGTTTACAGGGTCAAAATCGCAATTTTCCGTTTTTTCCGTTAAAACTCAACTTTTAGGATAATTCAGAAAGCTCAGCTTCAATGACACGAAATTGAACGTACCTTAGCTCATTTTGAAGTGTTTGGAAGAAGCTTCAAAATGAGCTGAGGTACGTCGAGGAATGTCAAGATGCGTCAGAAATACGTGCTAAATAGTGAAGAAAAAATGAGAAAAAAAGGTACTTTCCCATTTAAACCTGTGTTAATTTGGAAAAAACCTTCAGAGCTCTTGCTGCAACTGAAGATGTAATCTCTCAGCACTCAGCGAAAAAATTTCGACATGTACTAGTTGAAACCCAACTCTTCCGACCCCAAGCGTATCGATATCGAAAAAAGTGGTTTTTCGGCCCACCCTAATATTTATATCCCGCTTCCGTTCCCTCCAATGGGCCGTGATAATCTATCGGGATTTTTTGAAATTGCAGCGTAGGGGTGTCCGTTATCATCAATGGCAACCGTATTTTCACTCTGGCAAGACTCTACGAATTTATGTTTTTCGGCTCTCATGTGTTGCCAGCAATATTGACTTTGAATTTTCTTCCATGTTTTATTGATGCAATTGTGTGCGCCTAATCCTGACTTGTGATATTCTTCTATCAAACTGAATCCGTCCTCCACCGGTGATACTGGAATGTTGTCTTGAAATAGTACGACTGCGATTTGTAGACCCGCGAAGTAATTTTCAAAAACTCCAATCAATTTCTCCCATTCGCGACTTGACCACGGTGCGGCTGAACCAACATTTAGTCGAAGTTTTCTGCTGCTCCGAGATTCTTGTGAGATATGTTTTGGGGTATTTTCAGGGCCATTTTCCCGCAAGAATCAAATTATTTCTATGGGCAGATCTTTAGGAATCTCATTTTTCCGTTTTTGGGAGGATTTTAGTGATTCCTTCCGCTATAAAATTTCGACAGGCGTTCCTCACCACAAACTACTTTTTAATCATCCCAAATTCTGATCATTCACACAGAAAAATATCTTGCTTGGAAAAATTTTTCTATTCAAAATCCCCATGGAATCGATTGCGCCATCACGTATTGCTGAGGCAATCAATGTTTGGAAAGAAGAGGAGTATTCATCGGGATTATTTCATACAAGTATTACTCATAGTCGCTCCATTTCCATCCAGTAATCACAATCATTATCATTTTCATACACCAAAAGTTGATAAACTCCTCCTACTAAAATGTGTGACGGTATAATATATCTACCTCATTGATCACTGGAGAGCGTTCATTTCACTTCACTGTTCATAGTGCGACGGAGTCGCCGATATCACCGTCGCCACCGTCCGCTGCTACGCCGGGCCATCGCACCTAGGGCATGTAATAATGCAGAGTAATATTTTTGCCGAGGTGGATGTCGCGAGCGGAGCAGCAGCGGGAGTCAGCAGAATATCAGAGTCAGGAAGAGGGAGGAGAGTCGGTATAGCAGGTTACGCCAAGAGTGGGCGCGGCGTGGCAGCACTTACTGGACGTTGGAATCGGAAGCAGAAGATCATGCGGCAACGAGGCGGGCTCGCGCGGGAAGTGGGGAGAGAGAGACAGAGGATGAGTAGCGTCGGGAGAGTGAGAGAGAGAGGGATAGGGTTTTGCGCACGGCACGCTCGTGTGGGCAGAGTTGCAGTGGAATGAGAGAGACGGAGCCGGTTATGTGAGGGAAATCATGCGAGTGAGAGAGACAGAGGCAATTGATAATATTAAATGCACGTGGCCTGACGGGATGGTGGAGTTGCTGTGAGATACGTGATTATTACGGGTAGTGCGCATGTCACACGGGTGGAGGCACGATTCAGTAACGTAGGTAAAATGCGGGGCTCTCGGGTGGAGTGTCGGCGCGGGATTTATATGAAATTCCAGCATCATGATTCAGTGTCTTTCGTATCTCGCGGGTTAATTTCCCGGAAACTAGTTTGATTGATGAGGGCTCTGTGATCGCGTCGGGTGATCGAGGAAGAAGAAGAAGACGAGGGAAGTCGGCCATTCTTGGAAGTGACTCGGTGCAGTGCGGATCAGTTAGTCTTCGCGATTTCCAGGAACCATCTTATATTCCAATTTTTCCCGACGAATCCCATTAATATTACAAGGAGATCCAGGAAATAAAAGGAAAAGAGCATGGACGGAATAAACGGGGGAAGTTGGTTAGTGATTGACGGTGAGTGCGACTGCCTTGTTCTTTGAAATACTCTCTCTCTCTCTGGCCCCGATCCACCATCTTTTCCCGTCGACAAAGACATAGACTGAGACATCTCGCCCTTGATTGGGCTCGAGATCTGCTAGGGTGACTCTCCAGGAATCCGCGCGACCCGGTGAGCCATCAAAATTGGGAAATTGAGTGCGCGTGTGGAACTCTGATCATATTAGTGAAAAAGGTGTACGGAAGCCAATATGGCTCCAGTGGCCCACGGGGCATAGTGAATAGTTGGACACATTTCACAGACGCTTGATGCGCATTTTCAATACCTCTTCGGTTGTAAATTATTGGTCGCGTTTGTGAGGGCTGTAACAATATATATTAGTATAGTTCGAAATGAACTTCCTTGTCGTTATTATTTCTTGAGAATCAATACCCGTTCCCTCCCTCTTTCCCAGCAGCCCGGTAGAAGCGCAGGTAAGATTCCAGGCATTCGTTCCCTCAGTTTGGCAGGGGAATTTGGATCTTCGGCGAAAAATAAATTAGTTGGACGTGGAGTCAAATCTCACGTTACAAATGGCGATCCTGCCAGGATCCAATGAGTGCGGAATCTTGCTTGCGCGGGAGTGCTGAGCGGGAACGAGCTGGTGGTGAGGGGGGATCAGAGACTTAGACGGAGCCGCAGACATAGACGAAGCCGGCGCTGGGGGTGATATGAGTATAGGGGCGAGATGGTACACTCGCATTTCAGGCTCCTGATACGGTACACGTTGCTCACCGGGTCCGGACCTTAATAGCGGACTCCAATAATCCTGATATGCCCCAAATGACCTCGTGGAATGGAGATTGATGAATTTGGATGAGTGGAATGAGTATTGAGTGTTGTGAAATAATTTTGATGCATTTCGATGGATTTTTTTTGTAGTGGAGCTATGATAGCACGGAGTAAATGTTGATTTTTCAGCGTGGGGTAGTGGAGCTAAGGCGACTCGAGGGAAATCTGTTTTTTTAGTTTCATTTTTTTTAATTCGGTCATGATAAGAGTGAATGAAGTAGTTGGTGTAGACGGGTGGTGGAAGTTAAGGCAATTTTTTTTTCGCCCGGAATTTTTTTTTTTCGTTGTTTTATGGTCTTTTGTAACTTATGCATGCCTGAGTAGGAAAAGGGTGGTGTGAGTGACATTATAGGATTCAGTCCTCATGGTTCACGTGTCGGCGCAGTGCTGGAGAAGCTGTGGCACCGAACTCAAGAGCAATCCTCCCGATTTGAGATCCTTCCGTCCCATCGACCTGACCCTGGTTTACTGAATAAATCCAAACATCCACCTAGTGATTTTGACACTGTTCCTCTGGTGTCGTCGAGTGGGATAAGGATTAGTTCGTGGCTTACGGGGAGGTTTGAAGGGGAAGTTGAGGGATTTTGTTGGGTAGTGTGGATTTTGAGATTAGGTGAGACGGTGACGTGGACTAAGACAGCGTTGAGGTCGGATCTCGGTGAAGTATATGAGCCGATGGTGGCTACACATACACCGAGAGGCCGAGAGATCCTCCGCTCATGGGGTTATGGGTCTCAAGTTTAGGCATAGAAGGGGGCGATTGACAGAAGAAGAACAACATTTAGTAGACCTGGTTAATGGAGACCGGGCACGTAGGAAAATAGCTAGGCTAATCGTCGCATTGCCACCAGAGCAATTGGCAGATGAATTAGATAGATTAGGGTGTAATCCAGCAGGGAGTAACGCAGAGTGTAGGAGTAGGTTGATTCGTTTTGAGATCCGACGAATAGAGCCAGGAGTGCAGGTCAGGTGGGACCCTATGACAGATGAGAAACCACTCGTAAGTGTACCGCGTGAAAGAAGAGCAAACAGTGTGACAGATTTGATATCATTCGTCGACGAACTGCCAGGAGAGTTAGATAAAACGATGGGGAAATCATCAGACGAAGATTCATCGAGTCAGGAGAATGGTGGAACACGCACTGGGGGGACCACAGATGAGAAAATCGGTGACGGAGACAGCCATGGGGGAGACCAGACCAAAAATGGCCAGGGGTTGACGACGAGTACCCCGGGTTTTAGTGGGGGTCTACCCACCCCTCCTACTTCTGAAAACCAGCTGGGTAGAGGAGCGAGTAGAGGACAGGGCAAGATCCCCAGGTCAGAGGCGAGTTCACAGACAAGGCAGACGTTACCTGGGGAGATGGAGTACTACCTACCACAGGGATACGTAGCCGTGTCGTGTGAAATGTTGAGAGTAATGAAGCAGCACATGGCTATTTGGGCAACAATGGTTGCTACAGCTGACGAGGACACAGGGAACCACTTAGTACCACAACAGACACAGGCCGTTGCGAAATCAGGTTTACCTATAATCCAGGAAGACGAAGACGCGGATGAGAGTGATACGGGGTCAGGTAATGACGAGGTAGGGGAGAAACGGAGAAATGGAACTAGTAGGACACAAGACAAGGCGGTTCAGACTAGTTCTGAGACGGAGACGAGTACGACGAGTTCGAGAACAAGTCATCGGTCCTCCAAAAAGAGTCGACAGTCGAGTAAAACAAAAGTCGATGCGGGGATGAAGAGGGCGCAAGAAAAACCTATCGGGGAGACGGGTCACAGAAACAAGAAAACTGCGGAGCGGCAAAGGGTAAAGAAGCGGCTGTCGATGAACGATGAGGGTGCCGCCCAGCTGAACACTATTGGGAAATCCGGGGTGAAGTCAGTTGGGCCAATAAAACAACGTACGAATAGTGCAGCTGGTAACGGCGTAAAGGGACAAGATGGAAGGAAGAAGCGCGACAGCTCGTCATCGGAGCAATCTGATGGCTCGAGCAGTGAGCGCAGGCGGAGACGGAGACGCAGACGGGGGCGGGAGATCGAGAAGAGTAGTAGCGAGAGCACCAGTAGTTCAACGAGTAGCAGCGAAAGCAGCTCGGCCGAAAGTAGTACAAGCGAGCAAGATCAAGATAGGAGATCAAAGAAGAAGAAATCATACAAAAAGCAGAGTTCTGGGAACACGTTGAAATGCATAAAACTCCTTCAGAGTTGGAAACTGAGTTTCTCAGGGGTGAAAGAGGAGTGCCCAGAAGAATTTCTTTCCAGCTTGGAGGATTGCAAGGATCAGTTGAACATGTCAAATCGAGAGATGATGGGAGCTATTCCAGCAGTACTATATGGAAAAGCTCGAATATGGTTTAGAACAAGGAAAAGCGAAATGACAAGCTGGAGGAAGTTTGCGAGAGCCTTCAGGTACCAGTATGTCGGAGAATGGGATGAAGAAGATTTGATGGACGAGTTGAGACAAAGAACTCAGGCAAAGGGGGAGAAGATATCACAATACCTCACATGTGTGAAGCAGATAGTGGATCTTTTCAGAGAAGCCCCAAGCCGTAGATGGGTGATGAACAAAGTCAGAAGGAATCTATTGCCAGAGTTGCGACAATACATTTCTGGTAAGACAATTACCCGATTAAGTGATATAGAGCATTATGGGCGAAAATGGGAGAAAGAAAGAGAGTTGGACGAGCGGTACATAGCGCCTCCTCCGAGAGAGAAAGCTCGGGTGAAGAGTGCAGCGTACGGTGGAGATAAATCATCCCAAAAACTGTTGCAGGCGGCAGCAATGGAAAGAGATTCGGGGGAGAAGAGGAAACCAGACGGAGACGGACTCGAGAAGTGTTCTCAGGATAGGAATAAGACGAAGGTTAGTCACAACCAAGAGACAGAGGGAGAAGCCGAGGCTGCGGCGTTGCAGCGGACTGGTACTCAGTCAGCTCCGTCTATA
This sequence comes from Eretmocerus hayati, assembly GCA_029851415.1. NCBI lineage: Eukaryota > Metazoa > Arthropoda > Insecta > Hymenoptera > Aphelinidae > Eretmocerus > Eretmocerus hayati. The sequence continues at coordinate 51,127,712 of CM056743.1, forward strand.
CCTCAAGGAACACAAACTCAGCGCGCTACTCAAGCGAACCCCCATCAGACGATGACGCAGACGAATCCCGTTGAGCCGGCAGCACAATGTCATTGGCCTGGAATATGTCCGTGGATGTGTTCGCAGATGCCTTGGATGTGGCCAATGGACTTTAACGGCCTGCGTCAGAGATTTTCGGGAGGTCAACCGCGGAGGAATGGGTTCCAAAACAGGCAGCAACCAGGGAATGGGGTGCCGGGGCAAAATGGAGTACAGAATCAGGCCGGAAACACGTGTTATAATTGTGGAGCTGCGGGTCATTATTCGAGGGAATGTCCAGAGCGACAGTGCTATGTTTGTAATCAGGCCGGGCACGTGGCGAATGAATGCGATCAACAGGGGATCGCTTGTCAAGGTTGTGGGGCAAAGGGAGTAACAGTGCGTAACTGTCGTGTATGCAATTTTGGAAATAATGATCAGGGAAATGGGATGGGGAGAGCTTAGGGGAGCTGAAGTTCGGAACCAGTCAAGACGGAGACGGATCGGCATGCCTCGACATGGCGACCATGTAGTAAGGATCTATATTATCATTAGTATAATTAGTAGTATTAGTAGTAATAGTAGTAGTAGTAGTAGTAATGGTGAAGGGGAATGCATGAAATCGTAGGACGTAAGAAATAATGGATGATATGTGTGGATATACATAATAAATTGCTGAATTAAAGGGCATGAGAATTGTTGGCATTCAGGAGACTTGAATTAAGGGCCCGAGGCAGAAGCGGATCGGTGGTGACAGTGGAGAGTTGAGAAGGCGGTCCACTCCCGTCGGGAGTAGCCCGGCTTGGTGGGGGGATATGCGACGGAGTCGCCGATATCACCGTCGCCACCGTCCGCTGCTGCGCCGGGCCATCGCACCTAGGGCATGTAATAATGCAGAGTAATATTTTTGCCGAGGTGGATGTCGCGAGCGGAGCAGCAGCGGGAGTCAGCAGAATATCAGAGTCAGGAAGAGGGAGGAGAGTCGGTATAGCAGGTTACGCCAAGAGTGGGCGCGGCGTGGCAGCACTTACTGGACGTTGGAATCGGAAGCAGAAGATCATGCGGCAACGAGGCGGGCTCGCGCGGGAAGTGGGGAGAGAGAGACAGAGGATGAGTAGCGTCGGGAGAGTGAGAGAGAGAGGGATAGGGTTTTGCGCACGGCACGCTCGTGTGGGCAGAGTTGCAGTGGAATGAGAGAGACGGAGCCGGTTATGTGAGGGAAATCATGCGAGTGAGAGAGACAGAGACAATTGATAATATTAAATGCACGTGGCCTGACGGGATGGTGGAGTTGCTGTGAGATACGTGATTATTACGGGTAGTGCGCATGTCACACGGGTGGAGGCACGATTCAGTAACGTAGGTAAAATGCGGGGCTCTCGGGTGGAGTGTCGGCGCGGGATTTATATGAAATTCCAGCATCATGATTCAGTGTCTTTCGTATCTCGCGGGTTAATTTCCCGGAAATTAGTTTGATTGATGAGGGCTCTGTGATCGCGTCGGGTGATCGAGGAAGAAGAAGAAGACGAGGGAAGTCGGCCATTCTTGGAAGTGACTCGGTGCAGTGCGGATCAGTTAGTCTTCGCGATTTCCAGGAACCATCTTATATTCCAATTTTTCCCGACGAATCCCATTAATATTACAAGGAGATCCAGGAAATAAAAGGAAAAGAGCATGGACGGAATAAACGGGGGAAGTTGGTTAGTGATTGACGGTGAGTGCGACTGCCTTGTTCTTTGAAATACTCTCTCTCTCTCTGGCCCCGATCCACCATCTTTTCCCGTCGACAAAGACATAGACTGAGACATCTCGCCCTTGATTGGGCTCGAGATCTGCTAGGGTGACTCTCCAGGAATCCGCGCGACCCGGTGAGCCATCAAAATTGGGAAATTGAGTGCGCGTGTGGAACTCTGATCATATTAGTGAAAAAGGTGTACGGAAGCCAATATGGCTCCAGTGGCCCACGGGGCATAGTGAATAGTTGGACACATTTCACAGACGCTTGATGCGCATTTTCTATACCTCTTCGGTTGTAAATTATTGGTCGCGTTTGTGAGGGCTGTAACAATATATATTAGTATAGTTCGAAATGAACTTCCTTGTCGTTATTATTTCTTGAGAATCAATACCCGTTCCCTCCCTCTTTCCCAGCAGCCCGGTAGAAGCGCAGGTAAGATTCCAGGCATTCGTTCCCTCAGTTTGGCGGGGGAATTTGGATCTTCGGCGAAAAATAAATTAGTTGGACGTGGAGTCAAATCTCACGTTACAATAGCACTTGGGCTCACAGGAAATTTTACTCATTGACCATCACTGATGTACTTGGTCTCTTGAATCGACCACTAGGCACTTATTGAGCATACTGTACATACAACATACGAATCATACTCATGGACAATTGTACTATAGCCCATACTTCAGCATACGACCATACGTCACTCAATCCATACTTTTACAAACGAATAGTGTCCAAATCTATAAGCAACGAATATTTTGGTTGATTGACTATCTTGTAACATGATTATTTGGTCGCAGACCTTGCACATTCATTGCGATTCGTTAAATAAAAGACTAGTTAAGAGAAAATTGTCAAAAAACATTTGAGCATTTTATACATTTCAGAAATTAAAAACAATCCATTATTCCCACGGAATTGCAAAAATATAGGAGCGGCGGTCATTGACCTCTCTCATTCTAACCTATAACATGATCGAAACTTGGTCAAATGACCGTAACGAGTGATGCATGAAAGTGATCAAAAAGATATTCATTACAAAAATTCAAAAATTCGGTCATAGACCTTAACTTAATTTTACGCAATTGGTGAACGGACCGTCGAACTTTTTATGAAGAGAAAATGGGAATTGGTCATGTGACCGTAACTTAATTCTGAGTGATTGGTCAAAGGACCTAAGAACTGATAAATGGAAATTGTTGGTTAACTGCCCGTTATGAAAGGTAAAAATTGAAGAAAAACAATATACATCGGTCAAAAGACCTTTTCTTCGGGCAGAGCCCATATTTTCGGTCTCCTAACCATCTTCTTCTTCGGTCAAAGACCTATTTCTCCTTCTGGCTCTTATCTACCAGGTAGTACTCGTCGTAATTTGGACAATCTCTTGGATTGCGGACACCACGTTCGCCACATACTGAGCAGTGGCCAAAGTCGTTGTAGTGCCCATCTCGAAGTCTCTCTTGGCGGCGCTGCATGCGCTCCTGGTGGTTCTTCTTGAAGTAGTCTTGAACTTTGGCTTGTTCAAGCTCCTCCTGGGCTTTTTTGCCGCTTGCTCGGCCTTTTTTAGGTTTTCTTGGGCCACGCGTGCTGCCGCTTCTCTTTTTGTGATCTCTCGGTCGCGTTCTTCACGGATTTCACGTGCAGTAAGATAGTCCTGATTTTCCTGCTCAACTTCTTTTGCGTACTTCATCAAGGACTTAAATGGGGCCAGGTTCCTGGCATGCCGAATTTCCAGAGTTCTTGCGAACTCAATGAGATCGGCTGTCGTCTCATTTAAGGCTAGGTTTCCTACTGAAGACTGTCATATACAATTACACTTCCATTTGAATGTGTAATTACACGTCCGTCTTCATCATATTAAGGTTGCGAAGAAGGATATGGGTATGACAGTGAGAAGGTGGTTGGACAGAAACGTGAAATTAGATATGGAGAGAAGGGTCAGAGAGTGGCCCACTTCCATCTATCGAAATTCCACGGACTCTGGGGCGTGTTAATGTACGTCCATTTTTACTCCCGATTAGATGTGAAGTTACATCAGCCAAACTCAAAATTGAAGAAACTATTCGTGAGAACGTAATTGAGAGTGATACCAGCGGGTCGTCCTAGAGGAGGGAGGATCATGCCCTACTGGAAATAGGTGACCGTCACAGCAGCCATGAAATTCTTTAGGAAAGATCGGTCCCATCAATGGCCGCGCCGACGGCCACCACACGCACGCAATATGGCCGCCGTAGAGGATTCATGGGATGGAACAAATACAACTCGTCGATTATGAAGTGATTGGCAAGATGAGAATGATATTTCGATTCCATTGGGATGCACTTCTTGGAAGGACAATCACTCTGCAAAATCTATGGAAAATTCTGAGAATTCATATTGTCTATCATTATCCTGGCTATGATCTAGAGAATTCGAGGAATTCCTGCAATATTCTAGGCATTGTATTTACCATATTCCTTTTCTTGCGGAGTGACAACTACTTTCAAGAAGTTTCGGAGAGATTTGAGAATTCATTATCTACATATTCATCTTGGCAAAGTCCCAGAAAATTCTGAAAGATCCCGCAGTTGCGGGGAATTTGATTTCACATCATTAATCTGGCAAAGTGCCGGAGGATTATGGAATTATGCGATAAATTTCATACAATCATCCTTGTGAGGGTCAGCTAGATCACGAAAATTCCTGAGAAGCGTGAGGAATCCATTCTTTATATTTTCATTCCGGTGCGAGAGAATCCTCGAGTTCTTGAAAAAAATTGAGAGGCCAATTTCATACATTCTTGTTCCGGTGATACGCGAGAAGAGCTCGAGACTCTTGCTCAATCATGAGCCACTATGAATCATCCCCAACCGAGGTTTACTCGCCCCAACCGCACTAGGGGCCCTACGTAGGATCGGTTATTCATTATATTTGTTGTCACCATATCAGCTTTGCCTCGTGACTGCTGTTTAACCTGGATATTGTTGGCTCGAAGTACACGCTCCTGTTTCGCTGCTATTCTGTGTCTTCTTCATGTTCTGAAAAATATTTCATCTACGCGTGCACCACAAAATCGCATCGGCTCATGCTTCATGTTATCCACCCAAAGAGAGCCGCTCCGTTCTAGTCAGGGTGCCGCGTCCGATGAGAACTAGGATAAACTATTTCGGATCTTTGAGCACGCGCCCAAGCTAAGTAGGCGTGCTTGCCTCGAGAGAACAGACGGATGCCCACGTAGTCCCGTCCGCGTAGACCTTTTTGTTCGTCTCTCGCGTACAGCTGTATCTCACAAAATACTGGGCCAAAAGTGCCCTCCTCGAATTTATCATGATCTAGAAATAGAATGATGGATGTGACAGGAACGTTGGTATGTTTTGACAGTGACTTCTATAGGTGGGCTCGGTTTGAATCTCTGTACGACGGTCAAACAGAAATGTCTGCGCGGACCGAACAAACGGTCAAGTTGATCAGCAACATCACGCCTGTTTTTTCGAGGCGAACGCGCCTACTCAGCTCGGGCGAGCGCCCGAGGAATCAAGTAAGTTTATCTCGGGTTTATTCGGACGCGGCGCCCCGACTTGAGTAGGGTGGTTTCCTCCGCGTAAAGAGCGTGGAGCATGAGCCGATGCAATCTTGTGGCGCGTGTGCGGACTAGGAATTCTCTAGGTGATCAACAAGACCCACACCAGCAGCGACTCAGGAGCGTACACCGGGCCTTCGACTTTCGGGTTGAGCAGCAAGTACAAGGCAAAACTGATATGGTGAGAACGAGTATAATCGATCACCGAACCTACGAATGTCCCCCAAAGCGGTTAAGGCGAGTAATCCTCGCTTGAGGATGATTTATAGCAGATCATGATTCAGCAAGAACTTCAAGGTTGTTCTCCCGCGTTTCACCGAGATGAAAATGTAGAACATTGACTCCTAAATTTTAATTGAATTCGAGGATCCTCCCGCGACAAAATGAGGATATGGAAAATGGATTTCTTAGACTTTTTGAAAATTCTCGGAATCTTCCCATCCTCCACCAGGATGAATATGTAGAGGAAAAATCACCAAGACTTTTCAGAAATTCACAAGAATCTCCGGCACTTTGCCAAAATGATAATATAGGAACAGAATCCTTGAAACTGTGGGATCTTACGAAATTTTCTAGCACTTCGCTGAACTGAAAGTATGAATAATGGATTTCCAAATCTTCCCAAAACTCTTTGGAAATTCCTCTCACTCCGCAGGAATAGAAATATGAGAGACAAGATATCTGAAGTATTGCACGAATTCCTCAAATTTTCTGGAACTCAACCGAAATAACAATATAAGAGAATGGATTTTTCAAATTCCCCAAGAATCCTGAAAATCCTTTTTCCTTCCAAGAAAAGCATTCCAATGAGGCTGAATTATCATCCACGTCTCGCCAATCAATTCTCGATTGACGAGACGTATTTCTTCTATTCCATAGATTCTTCACGGTGGCCATATTGCGTGGCGGCCACTCACAGGGCCGATTTCTTCCAAAGAATCCCATGTTCGCTCTCGTGGTCACTTATTTCTAATAGGACTTGATCGATCCTCTCTTTAATCATACCGCTGAAATCACTTTCAATCACATTCTACCAAATAGGTTTCTAATATTTCGAGTTTGGCACATATAATTCCAGATCATTTTGGACGTCAAAGATGGATGTATATTTACACGTCCGAAAGTGCATGGAATTCGATGAAATGAAAATGGGCCATTCTCTGACCCCTTTTCCCAAACACAATTCCACGTCTTCGCCTACTCATATTTCCGCTGACAAATTCATATTACTTTTCACAAGCTGAGTATGGTTAGAATGGACGTGGAATCACACATGTAGATGGACGTGTAATTGTATATCACAGTTTTCAGCAGGGTTCTGGCTACGGTGTTGTCGAGCTAGTGATTCTAGAGCTCCTGCATCTTGCGATAATTGTTCCTCCGGTGTAAGGGGAACGGGCTCTTGGTCTAGTTGACCGTCTTGCTGGCGCTTTCGAGCGGTTGGCTCATCGTGGAGGAGTAAGTCCTCCATTGGCTCACTAACTTGTTCCTCAGTTCAGGCTTTGTTGGGCAAATTTTCCATCTTTCTGAAAAAGGAATTTTCTGGTTGTTTTCTTGTGATTCTCTTCTCTACGAACAGGTATCTACTACGAAAGAGATGGAGAGATATCCACGAGAATTCGAGAACAAAATAGTATAAGTCGAAAGATAGATTTACTATTTTGCCAAGCGACTACTAGATCTAGTGCGCATAGGGGATGAGTTTGACGCATTCAAGATCTTCTTTTTTGTCGATCCTTTTGGTCGGCCACGCGGTCGCTTTGGCATGAGTTCGGTCGTCTGCGCCGGAGCTATGTCGACCGTATTATGGTCTGGTTCGTGACGAATTGAGGGCACCAAACTGACGCGTTCTTTGGTTACCACGATTTTGGTTTTCCTTGGTCGGCCTCTTTTCTTGGTGATTTTCGGAAAGTTTGCCTTTGACGCAACGTTTTTAGCGGGTCTGAGCACACGACATGGTCCTTGATTGAACGAATTATTGTCAGACGCACCGATCATTGACAGTTCAATTTCTGGTCCGTTTAGGGGCTCTTCACTATCGATGTATGGTTTCAGGTCTTGAACATGCACTTTTCCGATGCTTTGGCCTGATTCATCGGCCAGTTCGTAAACATTTGAACCGAGTCGAGCTAGGATGGTAAATTTGCCATCGAATTTAGGCGCAAGTTAGCCTATGATACCCTGAGCCTGTGATGATAAGACTCTGTTACGCTTCCTAACAGCAACTCCTACTGCGTATTGGACATCACGTCGCTTTTTGATGTAATATTGAGCTTGATGCTCGTGAGCTTTTTGTGAATTGGTCGCTGCGACCATATGTAAGTCGGGCAATTTGAGCATTGTCCGACTTATATATGGCTTGTCAATCACTTACTGCTTGTGATGTGCTTGCCAATCACTTACTGCTTGCACTAGCTCTTCTTCAGCAGACGCGAGTTTTTGTTGACGCTTGAAATTTTTTGGAGGAATTGGATTACATCCATAGTTCATAAAAGCTGGACTGAGGTGAGTCGAATGTTGGACGCTTGAGTTGTATGCGAACTGAGGTTCCGTCACATGTTCGTCCCAGCGACTATGTTTGTCCTCTAAATATGCGATAATGGACGTCTTGATTGTTTTTATGTATCGTTCTGTTGGATTGCAATGGGTGGCGTAAGGTGGTATTGCCATATGTACAATCCCTCGCTCATCCAGGTATTTGTCAATCACTTTGTTAGAGTATTCCGGACCGTTATCCGACAGGAATATTTCCGGAGTACCATAACGTAAGATTATTTTTGAATCTAGTGCTTTACGCACAGTTAATGCATTCGCTTTGCGAACTGGTACACATTCCATCCATTTTGTAAATAAGTCAATAAAGACAATCATATTTTCATTGCCGTGAACACTGCGAGGAAATACGCAATTGTCGGCTGCTACAACTTGCCATGGTCTTGTGATCGACCGTTTGCCCATGAGACCTGCTGGTGCAAGTTGTTGCACTTTACATTGTTGACAAATAGTGAATTTTCTTACAAAATTCGCAACGTTTTGGTATAAATTTGGCCAGAAGTAATAAAGTATACCACGTTGATGTGTTTTAAATCGACCATAGTGGCCTGCTGTTACTTCTTCATGGCATTATCTCAAAATTTTCAAACGATTTTCTTGCGGGATCACTAATTTCCACGCATCGTTATCAAGTCCAAGATCGTCAAGGACGTCGTTCGGCTTATAATGATAAAGATTCCCCCCCCCCCGGTTTTCCAATTTGCAAATTGTTTTTGTCGATCCCGGACCTCGTTGAATTTCTCAATGTACCACGCATCTTGCGTGGATTTTTCTACACTAATGATCGGAAGAACAGATATCACGGGCATTTCTTCGTCTTCGTATAACCTAGACAAGCAGTCTGGTACGTTATTTTTGTTTCCTGCTCGATGTTGTATGGTGAAATCATGGCTTTTTAATTGAAGTGCCCAGCGGGCTAAACGTCCTGTGAGATTCCGTAGGTTGAATAACCAACGCAGACTACTGTGGTCAGTTATTACTTTGAATGGATATCCCTCAATGTATGGTCGGAATTTTCTTATTGCCCATAAAAGAGCCAAGCATTCTCGTTCTGTACAGGAGAAGTTTCTTTCTTGGGGCGTGAGTACTCTGCTAGCGAACTCTAGAGGGCACTCTTCCCCATCGTTTATTCGCACAAGCAGGGCTCCTAGCCCCGTATTCGACGCATCGGTCTGGATCTGGGATTCGAGATTGTGATCAGGCTGATTCAAGACTGGAGCTGTTGCAAGCATGATTTTTATTTGCTCAAAGGCATTTTGTTGCTCATCGGTCCATAAGAAAGGCGTCCTCTTCTTGGTTAGGCGAGTGAGCGGTTCGGCAATCGTGACAAAATCACTTACGAATTTTCTATACCACGACGCCATGCCTAAGAAGCGCTGCAATTTTCTCAGAGTCTTTTGAGCTGGATATTCCACGATTGGCTTGATCTTCTCTGGATTCGGTCAAAACCGTCACGATTGACTAGGACTCCGAGGTACCTGACTTCGTCCTTGCAAAAGTGACTTTTTCCGCGATTAATTCTTAGACCGGCATCTTTAATTTTCTTCAAAATCAGTTCGAGTACTTCTAGATGTTTCAAACGTCTCAGTTACTATAATGATGTCATCTAAGTAGCTGAACGCGAATGGCTCTAATTCAGGACCGATTAAATCGCCCATTAGGGCCTGGTAGGTCGCAGGACCTTTACAGACCTCATACGGTAATTTGGTTAATTCGAACAGACCTAATCCGGGTACTGTAAAAGCCGTAAATTGTTCTCAGCTTTTTCTAAGTGGAATAAACCAATATGCGGAGCTCATGTCTATAGTACTGATATATTTAGCATTTAGAAGCTTCCGTAGAATTGCATCCATTTGCGGTTTAGGTTATGCATTTTTGCGTGACACATTATTCAATTTTCGGTCGTCAACACAAAAACGATATTCGCCATTCGATTTCCTAACCATAACTACGGGGCTACACCATGCGCTTGTCGACTTTTTGATCACTCCGAGTTGGAGCATTTTCCGGACTTGATCGTGCATTTTGTCCTCGATCCGTTTGGATACGGGGTAATATTTTCAATTGAATGGTCGACAAGACTCGACGACGATCTCATGTTCAATCCGGTCCGTGCAACCAATACTTGGACCATGTACTACAATATTTCTATCTAGCACGTCATCTAACAATTTGCGCTGCTCATCGGTGAGATCTCCAATGCCGACTGATGCGAGGTTTGCTGTATTTAAATCGCCCTGAGTCGCGAACTCAACAGTAAAAGGGTCAGATGGGCCCTTCTCGCCTTTCACTGTCATCGTACTTTCTTCAGGAACCAGAATTGCATTGAAAGAATACGCGAAGTCTGCTCCCAAAATTAGGTCGCAGGCTAACTTTTCATAAATAAACATTGCGATTTCTTTCTTCACGCCAGCAACCTCTATAGGTAATTTGGTTTGCGCTACCGGTCGCGCTAATCCACCAGTTGCTAAATGACAGTGTGGGCCTCGATAGGGCAACACACGAGCTCCAGTTGCAGCAGCAATTTGTAGACCCATCGGTCCGACAGATGTTCTTGATGCGCCAGTGTCGTAGAGGGCACGTACACAGGCATTTCCTAAGTTTGTTTTGAACCACCAGCGAGGATGATCGCCCAGTGGCTTTTCATTGTCATAATCAGATGGTGGACTCTTGTAGTCCGTCGAATATAGTCCTGGTTTCGTGGCTGGCTGTTGGTCACTGACCATCCCATTACCAGAGGCCATATCCTCTAGACAGGCGGTAGAGGCCTTACCTAGTCGCCTCCTCCTCCTTTTTTGGCATTCAGGACAGTCATTTTTGATGTGTCCAGGCCAAGGGCAGTTCCAGCAGAATCTGCTTTTTGGACCAAGTTCGGGTTCTTTGTCCTTATTATGGTCGCTCTTAATGACCGATTTAGTTCTGAAGACCCTATTTGATTTAGGTATGTCACCATCTGACTTATCCTGTTGCTGGTTTTGTGCGGGTTTATTCGCCGATGCATTTGAAGTCTGTGGCTTGAATGATTTCAGTTTCTGATCAAACACTTCTGCCATCGCATCTGTCATTCGCGCAATTGTAATTGGAGCACTTGTGCTTGAATTCACTTTAGGCGCTGGCGGTGTAACAGGCACAATCAGTGATTTTAATTCTTTTTGAATTAATTCTCTCATCAATTTGGTCGTTTCAGCCAGGGGTTCAACTGAAGTGGCTGCCAGATGAGGTTGTGACTTATTATCTTCAGTTTTCTTCAATTCAGGTGGCTTGTATACCAACTCAGGCAAAAGAGACTGATCTGGATTTGGTGGTGGTCGATAAAATTTATCATTATCCCTAATATGATCTTTCAAAATTTTCTGGGACTTTGCCAAGATGAATATGTAGATAATGAATTCTCAAATCTCTCCGAAACTTCTTGAAAGTAGTTGTCACTCCGCAAGAAAAGGAATGTGGTAAATACAATGCCTAGAATATTGCAGGAATAGAGAACTGACATGACTACAAAAATTACTCGAAAATGTTCATATTATGGAAGTTCACGTTGGAATAGACACGTTATGTGGACATTCGGGAATTTTCTGTTGTCTAAGTGACTCAGATTTGAGTCTGAAGTTTTTCAGGTTTTGAATTGGCGCCATTCAATATGGCGGCGACTGCACACGAGTCACGTGACTCCAGAGGGTTCTCCACAGGATAGTTCTGAGGCAAACCCGCGTTTCTCCACCGCGAACTTTTATTATTTGAGTAAAATATGCTCTCGATTGTGATTTAGATAAGAATTTCCAATGAAAAATGACATCACAACAGTTGGAGAATTCAGCGGCACATGTGCAGTTACCGCCATATTGGATGGCGCCAATTCAAATTGTCAAAACTTCAATGATGATTCAAAAACCACAGAGGCATCGTAAGAATTTCAAACTTTTTCCCCCATGTCTAACTTCCTGCAAACTCTCAAATTATAACATTTCCCGGAATGATGTCAGTCCCCTATTCCTCGAATTCTCTAGATCATAGCCAGGATAATGATAGACAATATGAATTCTCAAAATTTTCCATGAATTTTGCAGAGTGATTGTCCTTCCAAGAAGTGCATTCCAATGGAATCGAAATATCATTCTCATCTTGCCAATCACTTCATAATCGACGAGTTGTATTTGTTCCATCCCATGAATCCTCTACGGCGGCCATATTGTGTGCGTGTGGTGGCCGTCGGAGCGGCCATTGATGGGACCGATCTTTCCTAAAGAATTTCATGGCTGCTGTAACGGTCACCTATTTCCAGTAAGGCATGATCCTCCCTCCTCTAGGACGACCCGCTGGTATCACTCTCAATTACGTTCTCACGAATAGTTTCTTCAAGTTTGAGTTTGGCTGATGTAACTTCACATCTAATCGGGAGTAGAAATGGACGTACATTTACACGTCCCAGAGTCCGTGGAATTTCGATAGATGGAAGTGGGCCACTCTCTGACCCTTCTCTCCATATCTAATTTCACGTCTCTGTCTAACCACCTTCTCACTGTCATACCCATATCCTCCTTCACAACCTTAATATGATGAAGACGGACGTGGAATTACACATTCAAATGGACGTGTAATTGTATATGACAGTTTTCAGTAGGGAACCTAGCCTTAAATGAGACGACAGCCGATCTCATTGAGTTCGCAAGAACTCTGGAAATTTGGCATGCCAGGAACCTGGCCCCATTTAAGTCCTCGATGAAGTACGCAAAAGAAGTTGAGCAGGAAAATCAGGACTATCTTACTGCACGTGAAATCCGTGAAGAACGCGACCGAGAGATCACAAAAAGAGAAGCGGCAGCACGCGTGGCCCAAGAAAACCTAAAAAAGGCCGAGCAAGCGGCAAAAAAGCCCAGGAGGAGCTTGAACAAGCCAAAGTTCAAGACTACTTCAAGAAGAACCACCAGGAGCGCATGCAGCGCCGCCAAGAGAGACTTCGAGATGGGCACTACAACGACTTTGGCCACTGCTCAGTATGTGGCGAACGTGGTGTCCGCAATCCAAGAGATTGTCCAAATTCCGACGAGTACTACCTGGTAGATAAGAGCCAGAAGAAGAAATAGGTCTCTGACCGAAGAAGAAGATGATTAGGAGACCGAAAATATGGGCTCTGCCCGAAGAGAAGGTCTTTTGAACAGTGTATATTGTTTTTCTTCAATTTTTACCTTTCATAACGGGCATTTAACCAACAATTTCCATTTATCAGTTCTTAGGTCCTTTGACCAATTACTCAAAATTAAGTTACGGTCACATGACCAATTCCCATTTTCTCTTCATAAAAAGTTCGACGGTCCGTTCACCAATTGCGTAAAATTAAGTCAAGGTCCATGACCGAATTTTTGAATTTTCGTAATGAATATCTTTTTGATCACTCTCATTCATCACTCGTTACGGTCACTTAACCAAGTTTTGATCATGTTATAGGTTAGAATGAGAGAGGTCAATGACCGCCGCTCCTATATTTTTGCAATTTCGTGGGAATAATGGATTGTTTTTAATTTCTGAAATGTATAAAATGCTCAAATATTTTTTGACAATTTTCTTTCAACTAGTCTTTTATTTAACGAATCGCAATGAATGTGCAAGATCTGCGACCAAATAATCATGTTACAAGATAGTCAATCAACCAAAATATCCGTTGCTTATAGATTTGGACACTATTCGTTTGTAAAAGTATTGATTGAGTGACGTATGGTCGTATGCTGAAGTATGGGCTATAGTACAATTGTCCATGAGTATGATTCGTATGTTGTATGTACAGTATGCTCAATAAGTGCCTAGTGGTCGATTCAAGAGACCAAGTGCATCAGTGATGGTCAATAAGTGAAATTCCCTGTGGGCCTAAGTGCTATGAACAGTGCAGTGAAATGAACGCTCTCCAGTGATCAATGATCAGAATGATCAAACGAATAGTATGGACGAATGGTCGTATGACATAATATTAAGTTTCCCCTCCGAATTTTTGAGGAATTACGTCTACTTTCATAATTGCAATCTTTTATTTCAGAAACCCAACCATGATTTCATTACTATAATTCTCATTTTCATATCATGACTACAATGGTCAATTTTATATATTTTGCCCAGACTGAGAGAGGGTAGTTCCGAGCTGGTACGCCGATGGCTACCCAGCGTCTGGGAGAGGGGCGTGACGGTATAACATATCTACCGTCTCCCTCTCTCCTAGGCCAAATATCATAATGAATATTAGGATATCATATCACATTTATATTACAGCGACAGCAAAAGAGAAGGAGGGGACAGTTGAAAGTAAGAGAGAGAGAGAGATAGAGAGACAGAGAGAGAGAGAGAGATTGATTGATTGATTGATGTCCTTTATTCGTCATAAGACAAAATGTAACCCACATATTTTTACATATGTTGCATAATTCTAGAAATAATTGAGTATTCAAAAATTCAAAAATAAAAAGAAAAAGTGTAAAATATATATAACACAAGCGATTTGGTCAAGGACAGGTACATATCACAAATTGTGACTAGTCATTACAATTGCGAATTCGCGTATGTCTAAAATCTGAGTTGAATATTTCGATTTCACGTGTCACGGTAAAGACAGCCTTGTCACGGTAAAGACATCGACTCGCGTTTGTACGATTCTGCACTCGGTAACGCTTATTTATATTAGCCATATCAGTATGTATGAAAGAAATGTAATATAGTTCTGATGTATCATGCTGCTCCATGGTTTTAGAACTTCAATACTAAATAGCTAGTCAAGTGATATCGTTCCAAGATTATGGTTGAAGGAATTGCTCTCATGTTGATTCTCAACTGCGCTAGTTCTATACATGTCAAAGTTCTTAACGTGTATAGAATATTTTTTCATTCAAAAACTGAATAATTAATTCAGAAAAGTAACAAAATGATGGACGAGGGCCTCACGAGTCGCGCCAAAAAATTATATACTAGAGAACGAATAATTCAAATGGTGATTCGAGGCAATTTTTGTATCATTTTCATCAACTGTATCAGGAATATTTCACTCGAGATTCACATACGGTCATCAAAAGAGTAAAGAGGAGTCAATCTTATAAAGTTTGAGACTAATTTAACATCCGCACAACACTTCCGGAAACGGAGTATCCCCCACAATGGATCAGAATGCTCTAAAACGTACAATCTGAGAATAGGAGCCGATACCCGTAAAACATAATTGAATGGTCGAATTTATGTGCAAAGACGTTTGCAATATATTATACTCAAAAATATGTTCAACTTGCGGTTTTTTTCACGTTACAAAGGTTATAGATCATGAGACTGCAGTCTATTTTCTCCTTTTCTGAAAATTTTCCTTGATTCTTGCACGAGACCAAAATCATCGTTATATCGTCCGTTTTTGGACTTTTACCTTTCTTCTTTTGAAAGTATTCTCGAAAATTCAGTCTGTCTGAGAAAAGAACTTAGGGGTTTTGATTGAAAAACAGGTATTGTTGAAGATTGAATCACGCAATGATATCCGGTTGACTGTTACGTATGATAGGGCTGCGGATTTTGCAGATCGGAATCCACTGCGGATCTTCGAAGGGAAAGGCAGATTCGAGACACTTGATGTGATTTGAGAACAAATTTACTATATTTAGGATTTTTCACGAATAACAATAACTTTCTCGAATTCGTCTTACTCCCTATATACTGACTATTCTGCGAATCCCGATCTGCAGAAGTCGCATAGTAGCTATACTGTCACAAACACCCGCGCGCGCAATCTGCTTGTAAACTGGTCGATGAAACTCAAAAACTTTTGTTCAAATCTTTCCAAATAACGTACACTTGTGATAGATAGACACAAATCACATTTTTTCAATGGGATAATACTATCTTCCATCCACGTATATTCGCTTTGGATTCTCCAGGTCTTCTTCCTCCACTTGACTCAATATTTTTGCTTAGCAACGTCTATCGCGCTGTTTCTCTCTTGTGGAGGGACTATGTATGCACAGATAATATAGACGTCGATCATCAAGTATTTTGAAGAACTTTCGAATACTCACAAACTCTGGATACTCGCAGCTATACATCAGTCAATCGAAAAAAACTCGCAGATCGCGAATACCGTATCCACGCTACAGATCTAGCCATACCTATAACAGCACAGCAAACTCACTACTGCCCTCCCAAGGTCACTCGCATACGCACATTCAAGCTAATACAGTTGACTATATGTTTATTCGATATCTTTCGACATTTCAGTAAAATTCGAGTGTTTAGCTGAGCCTGATCCGCTTCAAATCGCATTCATTTGTAAAGTTGTCGAAAAAGTGGTCACGGTAAAGACAGTCACGGTAAAGACATTTTGCTCGAAGATTGATCTCACGATCGCTGTATGTCACGGATCGCTTTGTCCGAATACATGGCATCTTTTTTCGATGAGATGTAACTGTAAAAAAATTTGTGGGCCTCAATATTGTCTAGGGCGCGAGAGACATGTGGCCACGGTAAAGACATTTCTTATTTTGCAACGAAAAAATCGAGAAATATCGGTGTACCACGAGCTGGTTATGAAATAGATCAATACGCGGCTGGCGGGGTTTTGTTCTGTGGCGAACTCCGATCAAATCACCACCGGTACAAAGTTGCTTGGGACGATTAGCTAGAGTGTGAATGGAATATTCATAAACATTCGAAAAATTTGCAAAACCCTATGACAAAATGTATGAGGCGTGCGTATCAATGGAGAAGGTATTGGGCACTCGGGCAGCACGGAAAATGATTCTTTGACACCTTAACTTGTATATCTAATTCGTCTGGGAAACGTATTTAATAGTTATTGTGATAAATTATGCACTCAAAGCGCGTGAGTTACGCTTATGACAAGTCACGGTAAAGACATTTTGGGGTCATATCACGTGCTGGAAACGACAACAAGTCTATAATGACACTAGTAACTGTTCAAACATATCTGTTTCAATAAAATACACCTGATTTCAGTGCTAAGCCGAGCCTATTTGCTCATTTTACTTGATTGCTAGTCGATGACACGATGTGCATTAGTTATCTCGAAACTACTCATATAAAGTTTCTATATCTCATGTGATTCCTAAGTGTGAATTGCGTGACTGTGTAGTACATATATCGCAGGAATATACAGATATTCCTACGAAGAGCCTTGGATCCTTGTTACGGATATTGCGCCATTTTCAAAAGTGACATCATACGAAAAATGTCATATTTCCAAAAGATTTTCACATGGATACAATATTATGTCAATAACCTTTCATATTCTAGCAAACTCACCAATTTTCATTGTTATGACTTGATACATCATGACTGTTGTCAATGTTATATGTGGAGAGATTGGAGGATTTTCTAAGCCATTGAAATCAGCTATAATTGAATCAATCCTTTTTTTCACTCGATCTTAGCTCTTTCGATGATCATTTCACTGCGGTGTCGATCTTCAATATTGAAGTATCGCAATCTCGCGGTTATACTTTCCGTTTCATATTCTCCTATTCTTAGGAGAGTAATATGATTCTTAACATATTGTTGTTGATAACGTCATTTATCCGCGTATCAAGCCCTCAAAGATTACTTCGCGCACTCATGATTGATTTTTTGCCTCGCCGTTCTTTGTCCCCGCAAATAGAGAATTTTGGTAGAGGAAGTCTATTAATTCTTGGTGTATGAAGTTGTAAATTATTGTCATCACTGGATGGAAATGAAGCAACCATGAGTGGTATTTGGGTAGAATAATTCCGATGAATACTCCACTTTTTTCCGAACATTGATTGCCTTAGCAATACGTGATGGCGCAATCAATTCCATGGAGAATTTGAAAAGAAAGATTTTTTCAAACAAGATATTTTTTGTGTGAAATGATCAAAATTTGGGAAGAAGGTAGTTTGAGGCGAGGAATGCCTGTCAAAATTTTATACCGGGAGGAATCACTAAAATCCTCCCAAAAACGAAAAAATGAGATCCTAAAAATCTGCTCATAGAAATATTTTGTTTCTTGCGGGAAAATGACCCTGAAAATACCCCGAAACATATCCCACAAGAATCTCGGAGCAGCAGAAAACTTCGACTAAATGTTGGTTCAGCCGCACCGTTTGACATGATCATAAGATCTCTCATTATCCCCAATGAATTCATCTGGTCTTCCAACACGAATTTTTTCAATTCTTCTAGAGCTTTTTCCATGTCTAATTTCTTGACATCCTCATGCGCGTGGTCTCTCATTCAAGGTCCGAGGAAGTATACGTGTACACAATTCGAAAGCGTGATCTTCCGATTGAATGTATTTCTTTGAATTCCCTTGGACCGATGAATTTTCTTTCAATTAATGACCGAATTGCCTCTGTTTCTAGGACCGGTTCTACGCTCATGATATACAACATGTTTTCCCTGTAATTAGATGGGTGATATTGCACTTCGTCTATGTTCACAAACGGCGCGCGTTCTTTGTCTTCTCCTGTTGCCCGCGGTCAACATGATACGAAAATGGAAACACTTATTATTACCCTGGAAACGTTCGATATCAGGATGTTTCAAGGTGGGAAATCGTATGTTTTGGGATGTAGAATCTTAATCCTCTTTCCTCGAGAGGCCTCCTCAACTCATACGCTGGCGGCAAGCAAAAAACCGCGAAGATACTGGAAAAACACCAGTATTAAGGATCCAACTCAGAGGGGAACCAATTCACACAAATTTTCATGAGAACTAGAGTTGTTACATTTTTCATCACTTTGGTGGTATGCCTGGTTTTGCCGAAAAAGCCACTTTTGGGGTTTCTGGCCATTTTCAAGGCTTCTTCCTTAGTATCTCCGCATATATTTCATATGCAGTATCCATCATTGTCAGACCTCTGTAATTTTTCGTCTCCCTCTTGTCACCTCCTTTGTGCAGTGGAATTACCTTTTCTTTTCTCCATCCTTCTGGAAATTCCCCTCTTTTCCATATGCCATTGAGTATGGCCCTCAAACTCTCTTTGGTCTCCTCCGTTAAGTTGATCCATGCCTCATTTTTGATCCCATCTGGGCCCCTTGCTTTTCTCTTCTCCAATTTCCTTATGGCTGCGTTGATCTCCTCTTTTGTAATCTCTCCTTCCTCCTCCCACACTCTCTTGTTCTTATAGTTGTGCTGTGGTTTCTGATCCTGCTCTCTGAATTGTTCTTTGAAGCGCTCCAACCATTCTTCTTCCTTCATACTTTTGTCAAGGCCTTCTCTCTTCCTCCTCTTTCATTTACCATTTTCCAGAACTTGCTCTCCGACTCGTCATCCAGCATCTCCTCGACTATTTTTTCTCCTTCTTCCCTCTCTTTCCTATCTATGAGCTTCCTGTATTCTCCCCTCTTCTTGTAGTATATATGTCCTCCTATGTTTCCCTCTTTGGCTTCCTTGGAGAGTCCTCTAACTTCTAGTTTCTTTTTCCAACATTCCTCATCCCACCATTCCTGCGAGTCAGACTCTCTATCCTCGATCACTCTGATCTCGGTGGCTAGGCCTATTCTGCATTCAAGATCCTCCCAGTCTGTGATTAATCCCCAATCCTTCCGTGCGTCCGTGTACTTTAGACAGGCTTCCTAATCCCAAACAGACCTTGCCTTCAGGTTTTTCTTTTCGGCTACCGTTAGGCCTCCACTCGCCCTTCCTTTCTTCTTTTCTCTTGTTGCTTCAACCGAGGCACAGTCGAAGTCTTCGAGCTTATTCTCTACCCAATTCTTGTTTTTACCTTCTAGCCACGATTTAGGTATGGGTCATTTCGGAGCATTTCGTCCAGAGGCGTCACCAGGAGGGTCTGGGAAAAATCCCGAAAAATTTTTTTCCATCAATACTATGTTTGAATGGTACAAAAAATTTTTTTGGGATTTTTCCGGAGCCCTCCACGGGCCCAAGGGCCCACAGAAGGTCTATTTTAGGCCCTTTTTTGGCCTATTCCTGGAAAATCATAGCTCCGGCTAGACTCAATCTTTTTTCACGTACTTGGGCGCATTTCCTTTGTTAAGACTAGCACTTTTGAAAAAAATAGTCCAAAATCAATCATGCAGCCTAGTAACTTCTAGGAGCTATTTGCTGAGAGCAGATTTTAGCGAATTTTGGGCCTATTTCAAAGCGATCTAGCTCCTACTAGACATGTGATAATCGACTTCTGCAGGTAGGCATTTTGAAGGTCTTGAAAAAACCCACAATTTGACCACTTGCAGAAGTCGATTATCGTACTTCTATAGGAGCTATAGCCGATACAAGTTGAGCAGTTTTGTAAAAACGCCAAACTTTGAGCTCAATTCAAAAAAATCGTTTTTTTTCTTTCGACCCCAAACCTGTGCAAATATGTTTCTCGATATAAATACTATCAATTAGGACAATAATCTGGGTGGGCCATTCAATTCTCGATTTTATTCAGCCAATTTAAAATACTCTTTTTTGACTTTTTGCGTAAAATGCCGACACAGGCATGGCTCGCATATGCTTCCATCTGAGTTGTTGTGCACCAATCTGGGTGGAATTACTCCCCAAAGTACCCCCAAATATGTGTAAGAACTTCCGGAGGCAAGCCTCAAGCCAGAAGCGAGCTGGAGGTTCAATCCATCAGGTCCAAAATGGGCATTATTTCGTCTTATTTCGAGCAGGCGAGCGAGGGCTCGATTCCCCGTGTTTTTGCTCACAAACGAGACGAGTGGCTAGAATAGAGATTCAAACATGTTTTCCCGACTCAAAATGACCATCTGAACACAATCCCGGGGTCAATTTGTTCCTAAGATATCATCCAATCCTCAAACGGCGTTAAACTTCGTAATGACAGGTTTTGCGCCTCTACTGCGAAATGACGATGATTAAGGGCTAAATTGACCCCAGGATAAGTTTTAGATGGTCAATCTGAGTCGGAAAAACATGTTTGGATTTCCATTCTAGCCACTCGTCTCGTTTGTGAGCAGAAACACGGGGAGTCGAGCCCTCACTCACCTGCCCGAAACTAGATGAAATAATGCCCATTTTGGACCTGATGGACTGAACCTCCAGCTCGCTTCTGGCTTGAGGCTCGCCTCCGGAAGTTCTTACACATATTTGGGGGTACTTTGGGGAGTAATTCCACCC
This sequence comes from Eretmocerus hayati, assembly GCA_029851415.1. NCBI lineage: Eukaryota > Metazoa > Arthropoda > Insecta > Hymenoptera > Aphelinidae > Eretmocerus > Eretmocerus hayati. The sequence continues at coordinate 51,148,651 of CM056743.1, forward strand.
AGATTGGTGCGCAACAACTCAGATGGAAGCATATGCGAGCCATGCCTATGTCGGCATTTTAAGCCAAAAGTCAAAAGAGAGTATTTTAAATTGGCTGAATAAAATCGAGAATTGAATGGCCCACCCAGATTATTGTTCTAATTGATAGTATTTGTATCGAAAAACATATTCGCACAGATTTGGGGTCGAAAGAAAAAAACGATTTTTTTGAATTGAGCTCAAAGTTTGGCGTTTTTACAAAACTGCTCGACTTGTATCGGCTATAGCTCCTATAAAAAGTACAATAATCGACTTCTGCAGGTGGTCGAATTGTAGGTTTCTTCAAGACCTTCAAAATGCCTACCTGCAGAAGTCGATTATCACATGTCTAGTAGGAGCTAGATCGCTTTGAAGGAGGCCCAAAATTCGCTGAAATCTGCTCTCAGCAAATAGCTCCTAGAAGTTACTAGGCTGCATGATTGATTTTGGACTATTTTTTTCAAAAGTGCTAGTCTTAACAAAGAAAATGCGCCCAAGTACGTAAAAAAAGGTTGAGTCTAGCCGGAGCTATGATTTTCCAGGAATAGGCCAGAAAGGTCCTGAAATAGACCTTCTGTGGAGCCTAGTTCCCGTGGAGGGCTTCGGAAAATTCCCAAAAAAATTTTTCTGTACCTTTTAAACATAGTATTGATGGGAAAAATTTTTTTGGGATTTTTCCCAGACACCTCTGGTGACGCCTCTGGCCGAAATGCTCCGAAATGACTCATATGCATACTATTTCAAATCCTGTCACATAATTCCATTGTTTGCTGTTTAGCGTTTCCACGCCCGCTATGTTCCATGATAAGATCCGCATCTTTCTTCCCTCCCTCTTCTCCCTGCTTCTTTTTCCATATCTTGTCTGTTTGAACGGGTTTGTTCTCGCACTCATTCCATTCACAGATTTGCCCTACCATTATGACATGTGTGTCTCTTACTGAGGCTTTTTGCCTTTCTAAGTCTGCTCCTTAACACATTCTTTCAATTTCCTTCTTATCTCTCTCTCTCTCTCTTTCCATTTGAGATCTTTTCTATATATACAGGGTGTCCCAAAAGTCAGTTCCCCCCCTTAGAAACTCGAAATTGGCTCCGGGGATCAAAAAACCCCGAAATACGTGTCTCCTAAAATCGAGGGGGAAGCTCGAATATGGTCTCAGATTTGACCTTGAATGTGACCTTGATGGTTTTTTGGCGATTAGAACGGTTTTTCCAAGTAGGAACCCCTATTTTTGACTCCGGATTCTAAAAGAGCACAGAATTTTACGTCCGAATATGACTAATTGCCGATTTTTCAGATGACCTTTGAGGGTCATTTTGGGGCCAAAAGTATCAGGAGGGTGGATTAACGTACCACACCTAGTGCGATAATCTTGTTTTGAGAGGTACCTCTCAGAGAAGTTTCTCAGCCTCATTCTGACCCTTGACCTGTGACCTTGAATTTGACCTTGATTCACAAAATTCGGAATTGGCTCCGGGGATCGAAGAACCCCTAAGCACGTGTCTCCTTAAATCAAGGGGAAATTCGAATATGGTCTGAGATCGTTACCTTGATGGTGATTAAATTGAGTCACACTAATTCCGAATCGCCTCTTTCCTGCCCCACTCCTAATCGATTTCTGAATTTTTCATGTGATTACTCCATCTCATTTGCGATAAGCTCTTGATCACCTGCGCGGTCAGCTGAGAGTCATATCTTGATCCGAAGTTCAGAGACGTGTGACCTCAAGATGACCTTTGAAGGTCATCTACGCAATTGGTGAAGAGTGATATCTCGCTCAAAATTCGTCACATCTTCGGGGCCCAGAGTCGAAAATTGGAGTTTCCATTCAAAAAAATCGATCTCACCTCCAAAAAACCATTAAGGTAATGATCTGAGGGTAATGATCTGAGACCATATTCGAGCTTCCCCCTCGATTTTAGGAGACACGTGCTTAGGGGTTTTTCGATCCCCGGAGCCAATTTCGAATTTTGTGAGTCAAGATCATATTCAAGGTCACAGGTCAAGGGTCAGAATGAGGCTGAGAAACTTCTCTGAGAGGTACCTCTCAAAACAAGACTATCACACTAGGTGTGGTACGTTAATCCACCCTCCTGATACTTTTGGCCCCAAAATGACCCCTAAAGGTCATCTGAAACATCGGCAATAAGTCATATTTGGACGAAGAATTTTGTGCTTTTTCAGAATCGGAGTAAAAAATAGGGGTTTCCATTTGAAAAAACCGTTCTAACCTCCAGAAAACCATCAAGGTCACGTTCAAGGTCAAATATGAGACCATATTCGAGCTTCCCCCTCGATTTTAGGAGACATGTGTTTCGGGGTTTTTTGATCCCCGGAGCCAATTTCGAGTTTTTAAGGGGGAACTGACTTTTGGGACACCCTGTATATATATGTACCCTTCAGTTTGCTCTTGTTCATCATAACTTCTTTCCATTTTAGTCCATTTTTCCATTCCATACCAATCATCTCCTCTTTTGAACCTCTCACCTTCCAGGCTTTTATAATTTTGCAAGAGACCTGTAGCTCCTTCTCCATCCATTGCTTCATTCTTTCTTTTAGTTTATGTGTTTCCATCTCCAGTTCTGTTTCATGAGATCGTTTCTTCTTTCTCTTCTCTCATCCTCCTCTAATCTCCTTTCTATTGCTGTCCATTCTTCATCTGTCTGGCTTGGTGTCTTTACTCTTTCCTGTATTCCTGCTCCTGAGGCTTGGTTGTTCTCTTCCAGAGCTCTCACTCTGTTCAGTAGCTCTTCATGCCTTTGGTCCTTTTCCTTGTCCCTAGGTCAGAGATTCTGGCATCTAGCTCGCCTGTCTTCTTCTCATTCTCTGTCCTTATACCTTCTATGAGCTTCTCCATCTTTCCTAACATCCCCTCCTTGAGCTCCTCCATGCCCTCCTGCAATCTGGTAATATGAGCCAGCAGAGTATCCATTCCTTCTCCTATACAGAATGCACGGGTAAGGGTTTCCATCCACCGAAATTGTGATAGCTCTCTCGAAATGAAGTTGATTAGAATTTTGAATATAGGTCCGATATTCAATATTCGCGGAGTTACTAACGAAAAACGCGGACCAATCAGGTGCGAGTATTTGATACGAAAATTTGAAAAGTATCGGGGCAAACTGTAGTTGCAAAAAGGGTGTGTCGAAGATTATTGATAGACGAGACGTGAGTAAAAAAGTGTAAAAAGAGGTGTAGCCACGAGAGGCAAGGATGCATTGAACATGTGTACATCTTCTCCTTGTCGCACAGATGAGGCGGAGCTTCGTGCTCTCGGTGCACGTTTCTAGGCTGGCGTTATCCTGATGACAAATAAAAGATAGCGCGAGACTATTAGTGCAGTGCCTGGACACGCACACCGAGAGGCCCGCAAGCTTGTTCCCCTACAGCAAAAAAAACTCCGATGACGAATGATAAGCCGGCGAAAAGTTGGGACGAATACAGGGAAGCGCAGAGACGAAGAAGAGAGAGAGAGCGTCTCTACTTTCTTTCTCTCTCTTTCTCCACCTCGGTCTCTGGGCTGAAGGACAATTTGAGTGGTCAAAGGGGGCAAAGAACTCGTGAAAATAATGATGAAGTCTCATTCTAAGCTAATTCAAGTTATCATACATTCTTACGTATCGCATTCAAGCTTGACGCCCAGAGCACTCACTAGTGAGTGCACTCAAAACATCCAATTTCAATCATGTTTTTTTCCTGCTAGTAAATTACTTCATGAGGTGGCTAATTTTCAGCTAACTGGCTGAAAACTGGCCATCTTATGATCATGATTGTCTTAGATTGACATGAATTTCTAACAGGGTTTGGCAATCCAACTTTGACTGTTCACCTACTGGAAAAAAACCCATCAACCGACCTAAAAAGAATTCATCAGTTACCTCTACTGTTCTCCATGTTCTCCAAGAAAAAAGCCGTGGCTTCTCACTCGTATAAAATATCATCGATAACTCAGAGGATTTTGAAATTGAAAAGTTTTCCAGAGATTACGTCCAGGATGACCTCTTATGTAACAAAATATCCGGCTAAATCATGCATGAAAACTTCATAAAATTACACAGTTCTGCGCAATGTGTAGATTTGAATTGGCATGAAAGATTCTTCAGTTATCAAACAAGTGACTGAGCTTACGATGTTCCACCCTCTGCAATTCTTCTAAGAGCATGGAAAGTAGAAGACAAGGAGTGTGATCTAACTGAGAGATAAGATGATGCTCGGACTCCGAGCTCCACGCAGGGCCTCATAGAGATATCGGTCAAGTTGTCAGCTGTGTCTTTCTTTCAAATATCGAGCAAATTATTCGTGAATGGGAATGGTACAAAAGTGATCGTCATGGATCCTATTACCGACGGCTACTGTGCTGCTGCGTTCCATCTTGTTCACTTCGTGGGACCGTGGCACAGACCTTGCCGTTTGTAAGAATCAGCTCGAGAATCAGATTACTGCCTAAACACTCGGCCATAGATTTTCTACTTTCACGCAGGCAATGGAACTAGAGGAATGGAAGTAAGGGTGAGTGCTCTCGAAAGTTAATCCAGGATAATAAACCAACTCTTGGCGTGGTCCTTCGAGTACAGCTTTATGGTATTCCATCAGTAGGAGAGGTAAGCGGACTCTGGGCCAGGTCGTCGCTGACCTTGCCCAGGTCACCGTCGTGGAAGTCACCCCCTCAAGGTCAAACCATCGCCTGGAGCAACCCTCCACCAGGTATATCACCTGGGGTTGGTTTTTTACTCACCCCTGATTTTTTACTCACCCCCGCTTCCGGAACACCATCTCCTGGAGCAACCCTCCACCTATCACCTGGGGTTGGTTTACGTGGTTTTTTACTCACCCCCCAGCTCCGCTTCCACCTGGGGTTGGTTTTCTCCACGTGGTTTTTTTTACTCACCCCTGGTTCACCCCCGCTTCGGGTTCCGGGGACGCGCGCGCGCACACACACACACACACACACACACACACACACACACACACACACACACACACACACACACACACACACACACACACACACACACACACACACACACACACACACACATACACACACAAATAAATAGAATATCAAAGTTATAATAATGAACCTTTATTCAATTGTGATTAATTCAAGTGAAATGATTTACGGAATTTATAAATTCGTTCATCAAATCCAACGATTTTCTCAAGATCGGTATCACTAAGGCAAAACATTATTTTATCTAAAACTATTGATGGGAGCAATGAATTATAAACGACTGATTTCGGTTCGCTCTCGGCTCGGTGCATCAGAGAATTTTGTACAATAGGATTGAAAACTGAAGAAAAGAACTTTTTACTTCTTCTTAGTAAAAGCTGTCTTGTATATGCCTTCTTGTATTGGCTTCTCAGCATCCGATGATATTGACTAGTAGATGGATATTGAGAAAAAAACATGGGCTCTGAATTCTCTACATCCGAGATATTCATTCAATTCATTACTACTCTCCATATGGAGAATATCAAACAAAGTCTTATTCTTTCCGATCCAAATGTTTTTCAGATTTTGAACTTGCTTAATAAGTTCATCTGATATATCGCATGTAACGTTATAGTATTCGTGCCCGATATTTCTATTTATATATAATTGGTTCGCAAGAGAGACATATTTCCCTAAATATCTCAGTCTCAACCCGTGATTAATCATTTCAGATGCATTTGCTGAACTCTGAAAATGTGAAAGGAGTGGTGGTGTACCTGTTCTATTTATAGCATTTATATCTGCACCGTAATATAACAGTAAACGTACAAGTTCCGGTTGTCCAGTTTTACAAACGTGATGTAATAAACTTTTTCCATAATAATCGGTTGCATTCACATCGCATCCAAAATTTAATAAATACCGCATCAATCTGAATTGATTATGAAGATTAGTAGCAGTACCACGACGCAAGCGATCTGTTTCTGCAAATAGAATGTGTAGACAATTTTTGTGATCAATCGCTTTTGCATTCACATTTGCTCCAGATTTTATCAAAACTTCAACTATGGGGAAGTCACGATAATTTTTAAGTGAATGAAATAGTGATTCATGAAGTGGAGTGAAGTGGGTACCACTAATTTTCGATTCAATTCTAGCTCCATATTTCAGTAGTGTCTTAGCTATTTTTTCATATCCACGGGAAGCTGCTACATGCAGTGGAGTCGCATCGTCCCAACCTCTCACATCAACTTTGCATCCATTTTTAATTAACTTGAGTGCAACTAGTTGCATATCATCTTTCTCATACCAATCAGTTTCGTAACTTACGAAATGCAGAAGGGTGCAGCCTAAATCGTCTTGTATTCTTGAGAAGTCAACTTAATGCGTGCGTAATATTTTTATCAGCTTATGCCACCGCTTTTTGCTTTCATCGTTCATGGCCCAATAATCTCCATTGCACACCTCGTTAACAGAACATCTCCAAGTTCTATTCACCTCTCTCATCGCTTCCCGGAGTTGTTCGTAGCTCGGATATCGTGATATAATGAACAGTTTCTGAATCACCGAATCAATCACTACTTCATGATCTCGATCGAATATTACTCTGTTCCAATAACTCGAAACTTCTAACATGCGCTCGATATTCGTATATTCCATCGTGAAATTGAAGAGAAAATACTGCAACAATGAACAATAAGATACTGACACTTTCTTACTAACGCAACAGCTACCGATCAGAGCTTTTTTATTCTTACATTTGAGGGAACTAGTTCAAAATTATCACTTCATTTATGATAAAATGCTAGTTGTAGAGTGCAGCTGCAAACATGTTGTAGTTCTTCGATAACAATTCAAGTTTTAAGTTGTTTCCTCGTACCCATTATGACGAAACGTAAATGAAGGGATCCCAAGTTTAGTGCGTTTGCAACTGTTACAATGGTAGCAGGAATTAAATTTCAAAATAAATTTGTATCACTCAATGACGTGTTAGCTTATGATTTTCCCGATGATTTTGCCGAGGTTCGTAATCTCATCTTTGGAATCGATGACTTGAACTACGTAGAAGAAGATTGGGATCTGTCATCTGAAGTTGCAGAAGATGTAATCTCGGATATTTTAGCATCTTTCGAAGGTAAGAAATTCTATCGATGATTCATTTTTCACAGATAAATTCCGAGCTACTAATTTTTCAGAGGATTCACGTCTTAGGTCAGAGTGCAATGTTGATTGAAATGTCAACGCCGGGAAGTACACTCTTCCCTGATCTTCTTCAAGTCTATTATGATCTGAAGCACGTGATCGATATGTCAGTCGAATATCAGATTATCTTTGAATCAGTTAATCCAAGCCTGGAATTTGTACTTTTATCAGAAAGTGAATGGATTATTGAAGGTGAAGCTGAAAACATATCATCGAAATACGTATTTACTGGTAATGTTGATGAAATCGTCGAAATGATCGTTTTGTATGGAATCAAGTATATTCAGTTTGTAAAATTAATACCTAAGGGAACAAAGGAATAAAATGATGAATAATAAGCAATTTCTTCCATTCATTTATTCAGCAAACATTAGTGATACATTCAGAAATTAATATGTTTTCTAATATCAGTTGCCATTTTTTCGAGTTGTGATTGTATTGAGGATGAATAGTTTTTCTGTTCATTAATTTGTTCTTGTAATTTCTTCCTTTCAATAGTATCTGTTTGCAGTTGCTCTGTGAGAGACTTGATATCTCTGCGAACATCTTTCATATCAGATCTGAAGACATTCATCATTAGTTCGAGAGACTCATCTTTAGTATCCAAGTCCATTCTATGATTGTGAATTTTAGTATTCATTTCAGTTTGTTGCTGAATCAAGGAATCGATATCACCTTGAAAGCTCAAATTATTTGTATCAATATTTCTGAATGCATTTTCTATTCTATTAGTCGTGTCAAGAGCAGTTCTCTTCAATTGTCCCAACTGTGCAGTCATAGGACCTTTTATTGAGAAATTGAATTCTTCAATCTTATCCCATACCTTATCCTTATGAGACACAAAGTCAGACTCCATGTTTGTAATAGACTCGGACTGTTTCTTGTTCTTCTCATACATTTCATCATTTTTCTTTGAAAATTCAGCTAAAAGTTGATCATGCTTTTTCAGTTTCTCATCGGATTGAAACATGTAATCGGATAATTGTTTAGACACTGTATTTACGTGTCTCTTATAAAACAGATTATCGGCTTCGGATTTCATAAGGTGATCCTTTGCTTCGTGATAATCTTTTTCATTCTGCCTGAATCTCGCGCGAAAGTCATCCATTTCCTGCTGACGAGTTTTATCACGATCATCAAAAACTTTGATTTCCTTGAGCAAATTATCCACGCGTAATTTCGATTCAGATTTTAAGTTCTCATAGTCCCCCTCTATTTTACGTGCAAATCTCACGAGATCATTACGGAACCAACTCATATTATTTTCCATTTCATCTAAAGTTAAATGCAACATTTCACCAACTTTACTGACAAGTTTAGTCTCACTCTCATTTAAATTCTTCATGAATTCCTGGGTTGATTGTTCCTTTGCTACGTTTATCTTATCACTTATGCTTATAGTTGCGTCTTGGGTTACTTTTTCAAGTCGCTGCTTGAAATTATCAGATAATGATTCAGAGCTTTGTTCAGTTCCTGCAATAGAACGGAGCAAGTCCTTGGCTGTGGAATGAGGAACATTTTCTGAAAATAAAAATAACAACAACAGTGAGATTAGGATTCATATGAGAAGGAAGAAAAAGAATGAAAATGATATACACGTACCCGTTATTGTAGTGTACACTTTTTCCTTCTCCTCTTCTCCACTCTTTGATGACGTAATTTGATCAGACGATTTTTCAGTAACCATAGGTATATTCTTATCTTGAACTTTACTATCTCCAGGTGTAGGTGAAAGTAAAGAAACATTGCCACGACTAGATGACTGCTTTGTGCTCTCCATTTTCTTTTCTCACCCCGCTTATTACTATATCTTATCGAGTTGAACTGAACAATGAATCAAAAGTGGTCAATCTCGCATTTATAATATGTATCCCCTCTCCTTCAATTCATCGATGATTTCTAAACATTCCCCCTCCAATCCAGTCTGTCCAGCCTCGATACTGCTAAGGAGTAGCTGCAATCTATCAACTATTTCATCAGGCGAGTCCCAATACCTGTATTCGACCTTCGAATCATCTGGTCTCAAAGGCATGAGCTTATCAGCAGTGATTTTTTCAATTATCTTCCGTAGTCCCTTTCCCACTGGTTTCGGGTTCTTTCTAGTCTCAGGTTTGAATAGTTTTTTGATTATTTCTTTATATTTTTTTCCCTTATTACTCAAAATTCGACCATCCGGTTGATAACCTTTTCTATGAGCAGACGTTAGTTCTAATATTTCTTTATATTTCAACAAATCGTCACTAGTGTAACCTTGCGGTGCGTTCTTGAAGATCAATTCGAAAAGACCTTTTGTACCATCAACAATGTAATCATCTCCAATGAGTAACTTATCATCTTTTCTAGAAATATCGAACACTTCTGATCCAAGCTTCAAAACATTCGATTCGTAATGAGGTCCCATAGTTATGTCGTTATCATCGTGTTTTGTGAAAAAATCGGAGAGATACTCTCGTGAATTTGGTCCGAGATTAGTGCTTAGATAATCCTGTAGATTTCTCAGCTCTTGAGGATCTTCGAGGAGCTGATTCATCGAACTTTCCAGGGACTCATCAGCTGCTCTGGATGTTGATGGCTCATCATAACTATAATTTGTATGACGACTTGGAGTCAATGTTGACTTTTGTAGCAATTTGCTAGCGACTTTGGTAGCACTCAAGTGTTTGCGATTGATATTAGATTTGCGAGGAAGTTCTAGTGTCTTCAACTGCTCAAAATCTTGATCGCTACTGGTCAGGCTTCCTTGTTCATCCGATGACTCGATCATATCCTCTTTCTTTGTTCCACCATCATTCTTAGATTTTAACAAACCATTGCTACTAGTTTGATCGACCAATTTCTGTAAAGGTTCTGTAATTGGACGCAATTCCTCTACATTCTCATGATACTGATCAAGTTTTCCAATTTTCGAAGCACGATATTTGCGTCGAATCTCTGACGATGCCTTATCTATTGCTCTCTTGACGGATTCACTTTTTTTCTCTTCATTCTCAGGTTTTCGTGTGGCTCTACTCGTTTCATAGGCTTAATATTTTTCAATCTTGCCATCTCAACGTTTCGAAGACTACTGATTCTGTTTCAAGACGATATGCTCTATAAAATTACGCTGATATCTACCCTCATTCAACGGACGGTCTTTCATGATGACGAGGAAACCCCCCGGTTCCGCCCAGCATGCTGCACACATTTCTCTGAACGTTGCAAACGACATATCTGAATTCACATGATCTAAGTAAACATATTTTTGATTTTTATGATCTTGACTGAGTAGAATGATCAGGTTTGCATTATCGCGACAATTATGTTTAGGAATCCCTGCGTACGATTGTCCTAAATATATACAATCGATACCTGCATGTCTCCCCATTGAGAATAGAACTGATATTTTATCATGTTTTTCGTGAGAAATATCATCGAATACATACACCGTGTTTGGTTTTGTTTCACTGGGTGGTAAAATTTCTGTTCCGTCAGAGAAAGCATGGTATTCGAATCCATCTTTCGCGAGATTTTTCATAATCTTAGCCAAGTATTGATATTTATCCTGATGAAGCGATTTTGAGTACACGTGCAAGTTTTTGAAGACCAATCCATTTGGATTAGTGATGAGATTCAAGAGTATGTTCGTCTTCCCACCACCCGATGGAGCAAGAATGAAAGCACGAATCGAATTCGGGAGAAGATCGCCATGTCGTTTTTTCTCTACTGCTCCACAAGTATCCACGTTCATAACTGTGATCTTCTTTTTTTGCCTGTGGAATTCCATGCTCACTACTGAGACTTATCATCGAAGTGAGAGCTATAAATACGATAAAACGTGAGAAATAATTGTTAGTTTCGCGAATATACTCGAATTGTGAACATGATAAATGAGGATACATCGCGGTAAGTGTATAATCAATAGCATTATAAATAAACTACCCCTAGAGCTCCATATACCCGGGTATAGGTATTGTGGACCAGGAACAAGGCTTGAGGAACGTCTCAAACGCGGAGATCAACCGATTAATCCTTTGGATTCTTCGTGCCGCTTACACGATATCAGGTATCATCTGAACAAAGACATAAATCAACGTCATTTAGCTGATTTGGAGCTACAAAGAGCTGCCGAAGAACGTGCCAAGGTAGCACCATTTGGTGAGAAAATCGCAGCGCTGGGGGTTGTCACTGCGATGAAGCTTAAGAGACGACTTGGTGCCGGTTTGCGTGGGAAGAAAAAGAGGAAGAATTCACGCAAAACAAAGAAAAATTCATACGGTCGTGAACTTCTGCTCGCAAAACGTGGAGGTTTCTTACCCCTTCTACCGACTCTAGCTGCAATCGGATCATTGGCCACCGGAGCAGCTAGTGTAGTCAATTCAATCGGTAATTCACGCACAAACCAGAGAAAAGTCGCGGAGCTGAAAAGACATCATAAAGTTCTTGAAGGTGGTAAAGGACTGTACTTGAATCCGTATCGAAGAGGACGTGGATTGAAGAGGAGAGTTAAAAAAAAAGTCCAAAGAAAGCGGTGAAAAGGTATCGATGGGGGGAATGAGTAGCGATCAACTCGAATTCGCCGCAAGAAATATCCCCGGTTTCAGAGGAGTTTTCTGGAGCACAAATCTACCTTCATCCGCTCCAAAGTATAAAGAATGTGGTATCTACAATCTCGACTGTAATACGGGTAGTCACTGGACAGCTTGGCGAAAAAATGGGAAGATAATCATTTTTTATAACTCATTCGGAGATCTGAAACCTGATCTGAAACTTACGAGATATTTCAGGAGGTGTTCAAACTGTGAAATTTTCTACAATCGTACACGTTATCAGAACTATTCAGAGAGTAATTGCGGTCAACTTTGTTTGAAGTTTCTAAGAAGAGAGTTATAAAAGATATCAACTTTCACGTTCCTATTCAGTCATGTCTAAAACATTCATCATAACTGATACCTAAACAAACATAGAAGTTAATTATTTCCCGCCAATCATCTTGCGCAGCGATAAAAACTATGAAATAGGTTTGATTAGTTTTCAATCCTACAATTCAATACCTAACGTAACTAAATTGAATAACAAATTTTATTACGACAATGACAAGCTGATTGAGATACCTGTAGGTTCCTATGAATTGACAGCCATTGCTTCTTATCTTCGAAAAACATTACAATCTGAATCATCAGATCAAAAGCATAAGAAAGACGAAGACTATCCAATCACAATAAGAGGTAATAGATCAACTCTGCATTGTGAGCTATATAGCCATTGGGACGTTGACTTCACGAAGCCTGGTACGATTGGCACACTGCTTGGATATTACAATTCACAGAGAGGTGGTCGAATTCTCAAAGCGTGCCACTGGCATGAGTCATTTGAGCCAGTGGATATCAATCATACCAATACAATTAGAATTGACTGCAATATTGTAACAGAATCGTATATAAACGGTGAAAATTGTCACACTCTCTTTGAGTTTTTCCCCAGCGTTCCAGTAGGCTACAAGTTGAATGTACTCCCTGCAAGCCCAATCTATCTACCAATTCAAACACGTATCATTGACACGCTTGCCATACGTATTTGTGACGATCATGGAAAATTACTAGATTTTAGAGGGGAAACTATTGCTCTACGACTACATTTGAGAGAACAAAATGATAATATATAATGACCCTAGACTACAAGCACCTGTCATTTGTAATCGAGCTACATCACGAATAGCTCGAACAAGGAGAAGAAGGGAACAACTGTCAGATAAAAGCATTGTATTTTTGCGTACGCTAGGATACACAGTTCGTAAGAATGGACGATCCTCTGGATATTCTGTCAAACGTGCAAACAGATGAGCGGATCATCCGAAAAGATGTAAGATTCTATTATCCATACAACCTAACCAATCTGAATCAGAACGATGAAATCAGAATAGTGATTAATTCGAATGACTTATATGTGTTACCTTGTGAAAGCTATCTGTACATTGAAGGAACTATAAGTTTCGATAAGGATACTAGTATTACCGCTTGTAACAATTTTCCTGCATTCCTTTTCCGAGAGATAAGGTATGAAATATATAACGTAGAAGTTGATAGTGTGAAAAATGTTGGTATTTCAACAACCTTGAAAAATTATCTATCTCTATCTCCGGGAGAATCAAAGAGTCTATCAGGTGCTGGCTGGAGTGAAAAAAATTTTTTGGTTAAAAATGGCCATAAATTCAACTTTTGCTTCCTTTGAACAAGCTTCTCGGATTCTGTGAAGATTATCGAAAAATTGTGATAAATGCAAAGCATGAATTAGTACTCATAAGATCGAAATCTGATCTTGATTGTTTTGAGGTTACCTCCAATGAATGTAACCCAAAAATCACACTGGAAAGATTATTCCTAGCAATGCCTCATGTTCAATTGAATGATGTTCTCAGGCTGAATCTATTACGTCTCTTACAACGTAATAGTTTCATTCCAATGTACTTCCGTCAATGGGAGATGATTGAGTATCCACTTCTGCAAGAGAACGATAGAACTGTGTGGGCAGTAAAATCGACTAATAACCTCGAGAAGCCTAGATACATTGTATTGGCATTTCAGACAAGTCGTAAGGGAAACAAAAAAGCGTCTGCAGTTCAGTTTGATCATTGTAAAATTTCAAACCTGAAACTATTCCTCAATGCTGAGATTTATCCGTATGGATCGAGCAACGTTGTATGGGGTACCAGTAAACATACATCCTTACTGTATGAGAGATACGTATCATTCAAAAAATCTTATTATAATCTCGGAAGAGATCCTGGTGCATTGTTTGGATTAAACGAATTTAAAGATTCGTTTCCGATTTTTGTGATCGACTGTAGTAAACAGAACGAATCCCTTAAAAGCACCACAGTTGATATATGTATTGAATTCGAATGCACTGAGAATTTACCACCAGATACGTGCGCATACTGTCTCATCCTACATGATCGCTTAATGGAGTTCAATCCAATGACCAATATTATACACAAAATAATATGATTGAAGGTCATCGAGTACAGTACTTTTGGTCATAATCGGACATCGTCAGAGGAAAGTCTATTCAGAATTGAGCCACGACGCATTTTCATAGACTTTCAAGGATTCGAGCTGGAAAATGATGTTGTGATGAAAGAAATTGCGATCCTCAATGATGAAGGGAAGTTGACACATTTCACTCTACTTCCACCTCATCCCTTTGAAAATCTCAAACAGTGCAGTATGAGAGAAGTCAGATATTCTAAGAGACATAGTCATGGATTATCCTGGGAAGATGGAGAAAAATCTTGGGATATGTGTACATTTCATATTGCAAAAGCGCTTGATGAGTCAAGTTCACCATTCCTCATCAGTCATGTATACGTCACTTCTGAGCGGAAAAAACGTGTATTGGAACAACTCTTACCGAATTATTTCTCCAGCCTGACGAATTTTTTACTCTCTAGCATGTCCGATGATATTCATGATTTTGATGAATTCCGCAATTATTCAACCTGTCTTTATCATGAAAATAAAAAATATGCATGTGCTCTGAAGAATGTAGAGTTTATGAGACATGTGAAGCAATAAAAATTTGAATATTCAATGTCTTGTCTCTTTCTCTCTCTCACTCTCTCCCTCCCTCTATCCAAATAACTATGAATATTCAGGTGCTTGAAATGAACTTGCTCAGTAACAGGATGGAAATTGATAAATTTGGAGGAACTCTAGAGTCATCCGCTGACTTAGAGTTTCCTTTGATAAAAGCCACTCAACGCGAGCTTGAACATAAAATTTTGGTAGTACGAGATTCTGTGAGCTCTGTTAAGGAAGAGCTCATGTCAAGAATACGCTCAAATACCGAAAAAGATGTTAGAGATTTCATTGAATTACATGATAAAATACTGGACTTAACAAAGAGAGTAAGATTTCTCGAGGAAGATTTAAAAAAGCTACAACCTGTTAAAAAGAAGACCAAACAGTCCGATACTGCTACTTCAGCAACATGAACAATTTCTGTCCAGAAAAAATTCAACTCGTTCGTGAGCTACACGCTCCAGCAAGGAAAAATTTTCCACGTCGTCGTGTTATCATTCGAGGCTTGGCAGATCTATGGCAGGCAGATCTAGCTGTGTTCATCAACCATGCAAGAGAGAATAGCAACTACAAATATATCCTCGTAGTTATTGATACATTCTCAAAATATGCATGGGCTGAAGCTATTAAGAGCAAGTCGAGTCACAATGTGAGTCATGCTTTCGCGAAAATTTTGAAGAGGGAAGGACGAGCACCTCGTAATCTCCAAACTGATAAGGGAAAGGAATTCTACAATAGCGAATTCCTCAATCTCATGAAAAAACATAACATCAATCACTATTCAACGTATTCACAGGAAAAGGCATCAATTGCAGAACGGATGATAAGAACTCTTAAAGGGAAAATCTATCAATACTGTTCACTGAGAGGATCCTACAAATATATCGATGTACTTCAAGATATAATATCTGAATATAACGGAACAGTGCATCGAATGATTGGACTTAAACCAAAGGATGTTTGGAAAAAATCCGCGCAACAAAGAGAAATTGTCTCAGCTCTTTTGAACTCTGTATACAGTAAAGAACTTGATTCGAAGAAAAAACCGAAATTTGCTGTAGGAGATTATGTAAGGATTTCGAAATTCAAAATAATATTCTCAAAGTCTTATACACCTAATTGGGGTACGGAGGTTTTCCGTATCCTCAGAGTTCAGCAAACGAATCCGGTTACTTACATTCTCGAAGATTACAAACGTGAGAAAATTCTTGGAAGCTTTTACGAACAAGAATTGGCACTTGTGAAGAATCCCGACGTATACTTGGTGGAAAAAGTATTAAAAAAGAAGTCTGGATGCATGTACGTGAAGTGGTTAGGACTTCCAGATGATCAAAACAGTTGGATATCGAACAATGATGTGATTTTGAAATAAAGTTCATTTTTTTTTCATCCCAGTAACCATGTGTACTTTATTACAATACATTACGATAATCACCATATGCTCTAGTTGTAATCAAATCAGGCATGGTTATACGTTTATCATCGAAGGAACGGAGCGCAAGTTTGCGCTCACGAACAGTGAAAACCTTATGACATTTATGACGGATTGAGTTCTGATTAACATATAGAATCTCATCATCAAACAGACACGATTTGAAGTCGTGAAAAGATATGGTATTTTTCACAACATTCCGTTTGACTCCTTTCAATGCTTTCTCTTCACTCTCATCGGAATCGAGAAGCATAGAATAGACCTTTGAGCAAATGAATACAGCTTCTCTGATCATTCTACCACCATAAACATCTTTCATCTTAGCTAGAACTCGGGCATTTGCTTGTTCGATTCCATAGCAATTATCGCTTGGAAAATTTGATGTATCGAAACGATTTTGATCTCTTTTCATGATGTCTATGTATATATCATCTACACCAATGACCTCCAGTACAAAATTATCAGTGTCCGTGTATAACATATTAACTTTCTGAGTGTTCGTTGGATTTCTTATAAACTTCAAGACATAGTTGTAGTAGAAATCATACATCAAAGTCTTTGTTACATCGAGTGTAGTGATACCAATGAAAATTGGTTTATTGAGGCAAATTACCGAGTGATTGAGGTGGACACATGCTAAATTTTCATCAAAAACTGTAAGCTTGTTGAAATTTGGTAGAGAAATCAATGATTCAAGACCAAAACGACCTGACCAGTGATTAATCAATCTACAGTCTGTCCTACGCCTCACTTTTTCCAAGGATTTTCCGAAGATACTATTAGATAAAAGTTTGTACGTGTTTGCCTCAAAGGGGGAAACTGCTGCTTGTCTCAACTTCGTATTCTTTTCGATGTGGGAAGCTAACCAAGGCTTCTGCTTGAATTGAAGCACACGCAAAATCTCAACTTCCAATTTATGCTCCAAGATCTGTTTCAAATTTCTAAAGTGTAGAACGTATCGATTCTTATCGAGGAAAGTTGCCAAGAGCTTTTCGTTCTTACTAACAGAGTTTGGTGGAACTAATCGCTCTGGACAGAAAGGATAGTCACTATGCAACTCGTGCAATTCAACAGGATACTTGATATTTGTTTCAACAAAATATCCATAAGGTCCATCATCTGGAATAGATCTCACGTCAAAATCTGCCACATTTTCGATCCAGGTAAACCCAGCATAAGGTAACGGTTGTGATAAACCCCAACCATAGAGGTTATTCTGATCCCATGAAATTATGTAACTCGGTGGCTTTGATGAATCATATTGCTTCATGTACTTATTGTTTGCTTTTGCCCAGTGTTTCGAACATTGAGCCAAGCCTCCTCGAACAGCTTTTTCACAGAAATTGATCATAGTTATATCAGTTAGGAGCTCGATTTCCATTCCAGATTCCAAGAGAGCACAGTCAAATGAAAACGAGGGTAAGGTTACATAGTGTGCTGGATCGAGTTTATAATTCTTGTGACAGCTACGTCGGAAATTTTCGAATATATCTGCTAAAAGTAAGCAGTCTAATTTCATGTAGAGATCACTGTATGCACCCAAGGTTTCAATCGAGAAAGTATTCCAAACTCTTTGCGCATGCAAGTAATCCTTATCCGAAATTTCAGTATCATTCAGAATATTGAAAAAATTTTCCTCACTCGGTAGTGAAGTTTCTTCTAATCTCTACCAATCATCCATGTAATCGTAACAAAAAACTCCCTTCCTCATTACAAGTTGGGTTATCTCTTCAATGCTTGCTTGTTTCTTTGCAGCAGCTCTCACAATATCAGGATAGAGATTTGATAATGTAATTGATTTTCTATCAGTTGATAGATAACTCGCCAGTTTATCGATACTTGCACTCAAAAATTTGAGAGAATCGATGAAAACTAACCTCATCTTTGTACCATCAATCATTTTGGTAAATGCGATATAATTCTCCATGCTCTGAGGAATGATCTTTATACGACCTGGAATCGCACTGGAAATGCTCCTTATTAAAAAATTCACATCGTATTTGCTCAAATTTTGGATCACGACGACGAGCATATATCGTTTCTTATATCCCAGATTGCATGGAATGTGACTTGCACCTCGATAGTTTGGACCTATAATGTATTGATTTTTAGAACTGAAGGGAGAATAATATCTGGGAAGAAAAATCAATACCTGCGATTAGGTGGTTGTGATCACGTGCACGTTTAGTCAGATCAGAGTCTAGTGGACCTTCGCAAATATGACAATGTGTAGCAGATTTGAAGTCTATCTCATCCTGTTCTGTCATGTTCAAGGGATTTATGTAATCCAATTCCTGTAGGAGTGAATATTTTGTATTATTAAGTAAATGATGGAAGTCAGAATGATGTACTCACTTTTTCAACTTGAGACGCGATTTCAGAGAGACGGATTGCGAAATCATTACTGTAATCAGGTCCTCTATAAGATTCGTATTTACATCGGTTCGAGTCATAGGCATGATGAAAGTATATACCAACTGAATATGCAACGTGGTGTTGATACGAGTTCTGTATGAGTTTGAGTCTAAGAAGCCTCTTAAGATGCCGATCCTCAGTTTCCTCAAAGTATTTTCTATCAGTTTTCATCAACAGACATTCAAAGTCGCAATAAACGATATGAGGATGATATTCTTTCTTGAAATAAGATGTGAACTTCAAAATGTTGTCAGATGGTACAGTTATTG
Organism: Eretmocerus hayati; assembly: GCA_029851415.1. NCBI lineage: Eukaryota > Metazoa > Arthropoda > Insecta > Hymenoptera > Aphelinidae > Eretmocerus > Eretmocerus hayati. Next base: position 51,167,474 of record CM056743.1, read on the forward strand.
CAACAGGATTTTTACTCGAACAATCAATCCTATGGCAGGCTAGCTTATCTTCGGAGTGAAAGTGATGTAGACAACGATCACACACGTGAATCTTACGTTTGTTGCGAGAGGAAGATGAAGACAATAGTCTTGAGAGAGATTTGATGTAACAATAGTGCTGATTTTCGCCTTCGTGAATTAAAAGCAGGTTCACATGTCGATCTTTTTCTTCATCAGTTATGTACAGAGGGTAGAATTTGCGTTCAGAATCGTAACTGTAAACATTGACTGCAATCTCAGGATTCAAGGTTTCAAATTTAGAAATCGATTTAATTTTTATTGGGAAAGTTAAGCCGGTGAAATTCAGATGATGCATGAAATAGGGGTAACTATGAGTCGAGTTTTGCCTTTTCTTTTGTGGATACAAAGCTGCTATCAAACTCCAACCGAAGCATGACTGATCGAGGTTAATAATATTCACGATTGCATGTTTATTTGCAATCCAAGCAGGTGTTGGGATGTATGAAGATCCACTCACCAAATCCGACTTAACAACGTTAACTTTCAAGCTGAGAATTTCATCAAGAGAGAAACCTGAACCTGCATCAACAAACTCTTCCATTTCGGTCATTATAATAGAAATTGATTCTGAATACCATTTATTGAGCTTTGATGATAGGAGCAGATTATCGTAACGAGTCTGAAAATGTTTGATCTTGGAATCCTCCTCCAACAATTTGAAGTATGCGTTGAAAATAAGAGCAACTTTAACAGATTTATACTCTTCGAGTCGTGATTTGATGAATCTCAATACTAATGGTTTTGCATTGTTAAAAAAAGGTTTCAACGACCTGTGCTGAATATTTCCAATTATGCTGGTTGAGATTCGATTATTGAAAGCAGATTCTCCATCAAACTGTACGATATCACCTATTTGATCTCTTGATCTAGCATGATAGATGTTTACCAAAATCATTTTTTTAGCTTTTGCTTCGTTTGATAGAGTCTCGAGATGGGCTTTTTCACCGGTTGATTTAGGTGGAAGCTTCAGAACACTTGACACACGCTTGATGAAAGCACTATATTCATCTTCAAGTTTAGAAACTTTTTTTGGATTCAAACGAATCAAATCCATATCAATGAGCTTATTATATTTGCAGTTCAACTCCTGAAGAGTATGAGATAAGAAACTTACAACATCAGCCATGATGACTCGAGCGATGGATACGAATTGAGAGGACCCGGTACAAAAACAATGTTTAAGATTGGGGTGACTCGATCAATATCTACATGCTGTGAATGATAAAAGAGTATTTCCTTGGCCTGATTACTAATCGAACTACATGTACTACTTAGATGGGGAGTTAATAACTTCTGAAATTTGAAGTAACTTTTCCCATACCAATTATCAATTCGATAAGGGCAAGGTCATAGCTACACTATATGAGTGAACAATAATTACCTGCTGTAAGAGGTTGGAGTATTTTCCCTGTTCGATTACTAATCGAACTAATACACGAAGTAATTTCGATAAAAAGTTGAAGTTAATAATTTCTTCTTCGAACATTGATGAAGTTTCCTTTCCTCATTTCAATTATCGATTTGATAAGGCAATGTTAAAAGAGCAAGCTCATGATCGAGCTCTACTATTTAAGCTGGAACAACTATGGCAAGAACTCGAATCATGTCTTGGAGAGAATTGAACACACAACAAGGCTACCCCGAGACAATCAAGATTACTTCGCTCGATCAAAGTGTAAGGTATAAGATAACTTCTTGCAGACTGATTGAAACAAGGTTCGAAGAAGCTATCGTATTTGGAATTGTGAATCCATCCACTGAAGAGACTTTCAGTTTGTTTGCCCCTCGAAGACTTACGATCCGAATCCAAAGAGATTTGAATACTTACTTAACGGAGTTCAACTCAACTGGAAATCCAGTGTATCTGAGGTACGCACCACTGAAAGGATACAATCGCTTGAAATTTTACGCGAGTATTGAGACTGAAAGTGAAGACGAGGATGGCGACAGAGATGAATCTTGATGCATCACCGAGTGAAGAAGCAGGAATGGATCATCCAAGAGCTAGTTGCATGGTGAGCAATTCAACTGATTCTGGAGTGGAGCAGATAACATCAAATCAGGATTTAATGAGTAAAGAAAAGATACCGTCTCCTTTAAAGCCTCAGAAAAAAATTACTGCTTGGTTGAGCAGACCTGCTGTGAAGAGAACCATTGAGGAAGTTGATATAGATGAATCGACAAATTCATCCATTGAGATCTTGGAGACTGCGAGTAAGCCGAAAAAAGAGAAAATGCATTCCTCAGAACCAAGTGATCCCGATCCATACGATGGTGATGATGATGAATCATTGGATGATTTGAAAATGATGAGTTATAGTGGTGTATTGGACGATGACTTACAATCAGCGGGTGGACTAACTACTTCGTTGAAGACTAGGTAAGTTAATTTCTGATTGAACTTTATGTTCTGAATTGAAAAATAAAATTTGTCTCTGTTTTCAGTTTCCTTGAATTCTGTAAGGTAACAGAGTACTTGGACATCTGTAAGAAAGAAACCAAACTCAAGCTGAATCTATTGATGGGGAAGGATCCAGAATTCGAGATTGTTCTGAAGAATGACAAGAAAACATTCATTATGACCTATCATGACTGGTCAAAAATAATGATGGAATACGAGAAGTTCAAACAGATTAACTGTCATTGCATCGTGGATGAGATGAAACGAGTAGTGGATAAGAAGTACACCCTCATATTCAAAACGGTAAATCACCTTGGAGTTATCATTCTACAAAAAAACAATTCATTCATGTTCTTTTCGAAAAAAAATTTCGATAATTTGTACATACAGAAGTACTACATTCGAGATAAATTCAATGAATACATGAATAAGGTTTATGATTATCAGAGAGGTATGAAAACTATAGAAAAAGGAATCGAAAAAGGACGACGTGCAAAAAAAATAAAACTGGATCATAAAATTTGCGTGGTCAAATATCTCATTGATACAGAAGTTTTTGATGTAACTGATTCCATTCACGGTGAGATCATAGCTAGGAATCTAGAATACTTGATCCACAATGTAGCTTGCAAACTTCTAATGGAAAACGAAATGAATGATAAATGAAGTGTAATCATGGGAATAATAAAGGTATATCACTCTGAAACTTTCTATAGTTCTTTTAATTCCCAAGTGTTGATCCACATATGAATGTTCAATTTCATTAAAAGACATTTATTGCATGTTTGGCTATGCAATTATGAAGATTCATACTTTAAACAATAATCCACTTTTCATATCTCTTAAACTAATCAAGGTATATATAGAATTCTTTTTGTTTTGTATTCTCTATAGTTTCGCAGTCATACAGTTTCAATTTCATCAAAAAATATTGAATACATAACTTGTGAGACAATAATGAAGATTCGAACTTTAAACAATAATCTATTTTTCATATCTCTTGAACTAATCAAGGTATATGTAAAATAGTTTTTGTTTTAAATTCTGTATAGTTTCGCAGTCATACAGTTTCAATTTCGTTAAAAAATATTGATTACATAACTTACAGGACAATAATGAAGATTTGCACTTTAAACAATATATAATTTTCATATCTTTTGAACTAATCAGGCTACATGCCAAATTCTTTTTGTTATGAAGTCTGTATAGTTTCGCAGTCATACGGTTTCGATTTCATCGAAAAATATTGATTACATAAGTCGTGAGACAATAATGAACATTCAAACAGTTAACAATAATTCATTTCCCATATCTCTCGAACTAATCAAGGTATATGTGAAATTCTTCTCGTTTTGAATTCTGTATAGTTTCGCAGTCATACAGTTTCAATTTCATCAAAAAATATTTATTTTATAACTAGTGAGACAATAATGATCATTCAATCAATTAACAATAATCCATTGTTCATATCTATTGAACTAATCAAGATATATGTAAAATTCTTTTTGTTTTGAATTCAGTATAGTTTCACAGTCATACAGTTCCAATTTCATTAGAAAATATTGATTATATGATTTGAGAGACAGAAACAAATATTCATTTGTTTATCAATTATCAATGGTTATAAGAATTCAAACAGTTTAATTCAATTCATACTCGTATCATCAAGAATGGAAAATATTAACACTTATTATACAAAAGTTGCATACATTTTCAACAAAGATATGAATATATATATATATATATATATATATATATATACTCACCTTCATCTCCTCGATCTCTCTCCTTTCTCCTTCTTTCCCACATTAGCATACATCGCGCGTGAACAGTAGGCATAATATTGACCATCACTTATCACCTACTGTGCAGGTAGAGTGTATATATATGACATACGGATGGAAAGAGAGATAGAGATGTTAACGCAGACCCACCTATGTCATACGAACATGAGGGGATCGTAAAAAACTTCCTGCAGCTATCATAATTTAAAACTGCAGCTGATTACCCGCATACGATAGAAACCATGTCCCTGAACTGATGCAGATATCGATGAGAAGCTACCGGTTTTTTGCAGTCAATTCAGTCGAACTATTTCGCATACAAAGTGTAGAAGTTTCAGTTGGAACGCTACCTTCGTTTCAATACCTTCTCCGTTCGTTTTCTCAGCTCTCGTGCTCATCATATTCAAAAATTTTTGAATACAGTGTGTTAAATTTGTGCAATTGTGAATCGTGAGTTTTCGTTCTGATTCTCTGTCAGAATTGAAAAAAAAGTGACTTTTACTTCAAAGAAGAAGTAAAAGAATTCGTGAGTGCTACTTGTGAGCAGCAAGAAACAAGAGATATAATCTATCAAGCATAAATTCCGGAGAAAATGGCAGTTTTCCTAATTGTTAAAGCCGCATACCCGGATCTATTCCGGACAACACACCGAGAGGGTAAGTGTTCAATTTATTTTTTTTTTCCTCCTTTTCCTTCGCGGACGCAAAAAATAATTTTTTCCTCGTTCTGTTTGCTTTTTTTTCTAGTTGAAGTCTATTACATTGCAGACTTGATCGACGCAAGATGGAATTCTCTCGAGGAATTCCATCTCATGAAGAGAATGTTCTCGATGACTTTAACATCGAGAATATTGTTACCAGCTAGATATACGGTTATATTCGATACAGAAGATCCTATAGATGATAGGATCTTGAGATTAGAAGATCTACCGATTGAAGTAGATACCGATAAATGTATCGAATATGATTCGGATCTACGCTGCCCTTTCCTATTTCGAGGAGATAGGAAAGGGCTAGAAAGAGTAATCGAAAGACATAAGATCAAAAATCTACAATTTGTAAAAATGCGACGGAAAGTGTAATATCATTTTTTGTTTCATAATGAAATAAAGTAATATTTATTCAACTCTAGTTTCTTTTTCATTTGTGTGTGTGTGTGTGTGTGTGTGTGTGTGTGTGTGTGTGTGTGTGTGTGTGTGTGTGCGCGTCCCCGGAACCCGAAGCGGGGGTGAACCAGGGGTGAGTAAAAAAAACCACGTGGAGAAAACCAACCCCAGGTGGAAGCGGAGCTGGGGGGTGAGTAAAAAACCACGTAAACCAACCCCAGGTGATAGGTGGAGGGTTGCTCCAGGAGATGGTGTTCCGGAAGCGGGGGTGAGTAAAAAACCAGAAAACCAACCCCAGGTGATATACCTGGTGGAGGGTTGCTCCAGGAGATGGTTTGACCTTGAGGGGGTGACTTCCACGACGGTGACCTGGGCAAGGTCAGTGACGACCTGGCCCAGAGTCCGCTTACCTCTCCTACTTCCATCTGATCTCTGGATATTCAAAGATGATACTTCTATCAAATCTCACGGACCTGATTTGGGGATCGAAGGAATCGGTTCTTCAATGTGTTTGTTTGAGATTGACGGATACGCCGAGAAGAGAAGTAATTCCTGGGAATAGAAAATTCATTTTGAGATACGAGACATTTCATTCAGAAGACACATATGAGAGAACAAAAATGGCTCGTAGTCGTTTCACTTTTTACGAGAATCTAAAGAGATTGTTCTAACCTTTGAAGATTCGCCCTCCCTTTATTTTGAGTATACGAAAGCATCGGAGTCTTTGTCTCTCTTCAGTGAATTGCAATCGTTCCAAGTTTGGCTAAAGTTAATGTAGATTTTCGTCAGTAAAAGATCTCCAAGAAATTTACCGAAAACGTTCTCATGAAGTTTCGTTACACTTCACGAGACCCTGATCCTGCAAAATCTTGAGGCATTACCCAAATTCAATGATCAAGAAACGCTTTTCACCCATTTCTTCCGGAATATGGTCCATGGTGCACAATTACAAGATCGTTATGAAGAAAATGAATCTCAACAGGTGTACCAGCTATTTTTCACAATTTTCGGAGGGTTTTGTATTTTTCATGATCTGTCCACTTGAAAAATACCGTTTTCTGCGCACCTGTATGTGATTTCGCCAATTTGAGGGTAGTTTTAATCGCAAGCTGGGGGAATTTCCCTTGAACGAACCAAGTGCAGAACTCTATTCTATCGATTGAAATCGGGGATACATGGATATTTATCTAGATAATTCAAATCAAGAACAGTTAGTGATGCAGGTCGATAACAGTTCGGTGCTCGGGTTCAGACATGTGCGTCCATCTCACTCTGCTATCCTCCTTATTTTGATTGTGATAATAAATATTAATGATAATAATGACACTAATTATTAGGTACTGGGGTTCCGCATGAAAAAAACTCCTTAAGTTCCGATTGATTTCATTTTTAGATACGTGTGATTGCGCACATGGACAGAAAACTCTGCTTCTGATTGACTATCTGAGCACGAGAACTCTAAGAATCACCGCTAAGATACGAAAGCAGCACAAAAATCTAGACACCAGATTTCTCTGGAATAGCCGTGTTATTTCATATCAGATACCATAGTTCAGATAATTTTTAATGAATAATCAAATGTATCGAAAGCATTTCCCGAAGCATTCCCATCGGGATCCCCGTACACCTCTTCACAACCTTTTGAATGGTTCAGATGGCGGTGCATTCTTCCAGGCCAAATTTGAGATACTTGCAGTTGACAAGAGAAATTCGCAATTCCCATGGTCTTGTTTAATAGAAACGAAGATGAGGCGAGAGAGGAGTAGCGCCTCAACTGTTAAGGAAACTTCTTCTGTACTTCTGAGCCGCGGGAATTTCATCTCATGAATGATGCAGTTGAATAAAAATCACGCGAAATTGATTTGAGATATCTTTTCTTTCCTTTTGTTGTTCTCCAATGAGATTCCCTCGAATGCAGCTATCGATAATCTTACATTTCTCCTTTTTGGGATTTTGCTGACTACAGAATAGAATATTCTCTCTAAAGTACAGGCACATTCGAATCGGGAATAATATCATCATTGTAGGGGATTGATGGGCTCAAGTAAGGCAGTGAAAGTATTTAGATAATTGGAATAGCTTTGATTCAAGTATACGTGACCAAGAATCTTCTTTCGTTCATGAGACTTCTTTTGGGTGATTGGAGGACTATGGACTATAAACTCTGCTAGCCTTGACCCCTCTCGCGCTCCTGAATGTCACTCAAAGTATAAATTCCTCAACATTCTAGAATCCTTCTATTTTCTCCTCCGATCATTCATCTCAAGATAAAGTCTCGAGGAGAGAGTAAGATTCAAAATGAGAGGAATAGCATGTGAATGTAGAAATGCCTTGAATGATTTCGTAAAGGCAATATCAAACTTGTCTCTGCTCAGCTGCTCGTGCATTGGGTATCTCGCGCCTTGAGGTGCTCGTACATTTTTCTCAAGGCTGCGCTACCGCATTCGGGGCATGGGTGCATCACATACGGTGAGCTCCTTCCGTTTTCACAGTTTGCTATAGGCGCACGAGATGCACCGGTGTTTCCACGTTCTGCTTAGAGCCACCTGATTTTTCTTTGCATTAAACACCTTTGGCTTGCTTGTAGGCCTGATGCCGGACTATATAAACGATGCCACCGGCTGGTAGCCTCTCTAGATCTCTCGTAGTTTTCTCCCCATGAAGACGTACTCTCGTGTGCTCTTCAATAAAGAGCCAATCGATATTTCAATTTCCTACATTTTCAATCAATCCCGGTCCTCTGCCTTACAACAGTGAATACCTCTCGTATTAGTCTCAGTCTTGGAATGATTTTGCGGAATCTTTCGGGCGATGAGCTCAATATTGAATGAGGATCTAGCATATTCCATAGCGTGACCGTGGAGCCCAATCATGATTAGTTCAACCACTGATTACCTACCAAATTGCTTGATTAGTGGACGTGAGCACGACGAAGGAGGATCTCTCGAAGCTAGATGTCAATAGAATTCATTCAAATCTGCATGTCATTGTTTTGGGTCAATGGTTAATTCTCCATCAGGTATGTCGACCCCTTAAAGATTCTATCGGGGCTAGTTGTGAGCCTGGGGTACTCAATTCGTGCATCCCAGCGTCGAAGTGAGTTTACTGGAAACCGTTCGATAAGAATCAGGTAATGAGAGGAAATTCCAGAAAACGCACAACACGAATGTTGGAAATCAATTCAGGAGAGGATCAGCGTAGATGCGGCATACTGCATCTCGTAAATCGAATGATGGGTATTTGGAGGCGCTGTATGGTAACGGCACAATCTTGTCTTAAAAATTTCACGACACTTTTATGGGGGTACCTCATCACTTAGCACGCGATGATGACGCGGAAAATTTTTGGAGACGAGAGAATGAGCGAAAGACGCATTGTAAATATCAATTATTGCTCTGATCTCTCACTCTGTGAGTTAGGAGAGGAAAAAGCCCGCGTGGGAGGGACCTTAGCGCTAGACCCATCTTGGAATCATTTGTTCTCAAAGATCCGATGACTCGGAATCTCGGGAGAGTCATGTTATACCTTTGCAAGCTTATTAACCATGGTTCGCGCGTACTAATACCGTCGTACAGCCGTGACTCTCATTGGTTCAACTAGATAAGCTTGGATGGCGTAGCTTCCTCGGCCCCAACTCCCCGGTTTTCGATAAAAGCCGCCAAATTTTCGCCATCGAAATCAGTTTGAGTCAGAACTTTGGTCTGGAACTGTCTGTGAAGCAATGTGCAATTCTTACGTGCGGTGTGTTGCTGTTATCGTATAACAGATTTTTATAATTCTTGTGAATCATGGTGTATGAGTTCCAAGATTATAGACAAATGGTCAGATTGTATGATATTAATCGGAATAATGCAGCTCAAGCCGCCAGGGAGTATCGTCAGTTATTTCCTGGACGCGGTTGCCCCGATCACCATACAGTTCTTGGTGCAGTGCGACGATTGGATACGACAGGAAACCTCATGCCCCAGAGGAACGAGTCAAGATATCAAGTCCGAGATAATTGGATTCAAGTTGTTTTGGACCATTTTGCCAATGATCCTGGAACAAGCACGAGAAAGGCAGAGAATGAGTTGGGTATCCCGGCAACAACTATTGGTACCATCTTACGGGAGAACGGTGTCCACCCATATCACTATACATAAGTACAAGAAATTCTCGAAGCAGACTACCCGCTGCGAGTGGACTTTTCTGAACTCGTACTTCAGTACGATGAGATGGATCCATCTTTTCTGAGGAGAATTTTCTGGACCGATGAGTGCACATCCATGCAAGGAGGCTTTTTTAACGTTCACAATACTCACTATTACTCCGAAGAGAATCCGTTCCTTACTTGGGATTCATCTATTCAGCGGCATTTTTCAGTGAAAGTTTGGGCTGGATCACTCGACGATGAAGTGGTAAGTAAGCACTTCATATCTTGAGGATTATTGATGTAGCCCGTTGGGTCCTAATATGACATCATCGTTGGTCTTTTTCATCCCGTTTCAGCATAAATTATCTCTCAAAAAAATTTCAAGATGCATATTTTCGACGTAGAACTGTCCAAAATCTTGTGACGATAAAAAATGTCATTTGATGCAATTTTTAGTGACATGTGTGCAGTTCTTAAGCCCAAAAATGCAATCTCACAAATTCAATCATCTTCAAACTATCCCAATGATAAATTTCTTCCGGCATTCTGTAAGATTATCTGTCGATTTCCCGCGTAGAAATTGAAAATATTGGCGACATGTCGCCGAGCTATCGCGAATTCCCATTTGCGACAGCTCTGCGATAGGTCGGCGATAGGTCGGCGACATGTCGCCAATATGATTTTGCGACAGCTCGCCGACATATCGCCAAACCTGTATTTGCGACATGTCGCAAATTCGTCGACAAAATTTTTCAAAAATTCGAAATTTTATTCGATTTTGTGATTTTTCATGGAACGGGAATCGATCACAAGGAATCTGAGATTGAAATTATGGGCTTGATGGTACTTTTATTTAATTAAAAATAGGCTCTTGGTGTACAAATTCATCTTTACATATCTTTTGACTTCTTGTTTAAAAAATTCCAACGTTTTACGTTCATAAGCACATTCACAAGGTCCAAATAATTAGAAAAATTTGATCGCAGTAGAATAGCGCGTATGATACATTATTACAAATTCGTAAGAAAACTCGCTCAACACTCTGATCGTCGGGCTAAAATCACTTGATCTTATAATTTTTTGTGACACAGCACAGATATTCACTTCTCATTTTGGTGAAAATGATCAAGCTGATGAGTTTTGAAGCCGCATCTCGAAATCCGCAACACATTGCTCACTCGAGATGCCACGTCGTCGGGCCTCCCCATCGGAGCAAAGACGCTTCCGAGACGTCTGCGACTACTTATTGCAAGGCTGATGTAGGTGGACACATCAACCCCATGGCTGACTCTTTGTCTCGTGGAAAACAGACGGCCAAACTTTGACGGGCGAGACTCGATAAGGCATGCTTCCGCGATGATCATCCGGCGTAGCAGAACTCGCAGAACCCAATGCCATCCGTAGTTTTTCTGAAAAAATCACGCACACGCATTAGAAATGCAGCTTCTATTCTTGATACAGGTGGATGGTGATCAGGAAAAGCGAGATACAAGAGGCACATTTTCAAGATTTGAAAAGTAAACACTGCGTGCAATAAGGCGAGGTTATGACGGTCGACTGCACGTGAAAATTCATCGAAACTTAATTATATCGGTCAGAAATACTTATCTGATTTATTGAGATTAGCCTCCGCATCCTCGGAAAGCACCTTCTGCGATAAAGCTGCTCAGCAATACAATAATTATCCCAAACGCCAAATGTCAGAGAAGATCGACAGAAAAGCCCGGTTGTGTGAATTTATTGTTGTTTACATTACCCGAATCTGAATAATATTGATCGATCGTCTTGCTCTCACTTCGTACCGGTGAATTGAAAAGTATACAGACAACTCGTTTCTGCCTCAATCTTCTCTGACATTTGGCGTTTGGGATAATTATTGTATTGCTGAGCAGCTTTATCGCAGAAGGTGCTTTCCGAGGATGCGGAGGCTAATCTCAATAAATCAGATAAGTATTTCTGACCGATATAATTAAGTTTCGATGAATTTTCACGTGCAGTCGACCGTCATAACCTCGCCTTATTGCACGCAGTGTTTACTTTTCAAATCTTGAAAATGTGCCTCTTGTATCTCGCTTTTCCTGATCACCATCCACCTGTATCAAGAATAGAAGCTGCATTTCTAATGCGTGTGCGTGATTTTTTCAGAAAAACTACGGATGGCATTGGGTTCTGCGAGTTCTGCTACGCCGGATGATCATCGCGGAAGCATGCCTTATCGAGTCTCGCCCGTCAAAGTTTGGCCGTCTGTTTTCCACGAGACAAAGAGTCAGCCATGGGGTTGATGTGTCCACCTACATCAGCCTTGCAATAAGTAGTCGCAGACGTCTCGGAAGCGTCTTTGCTCCGATGGGGAGGCCCGACGACGTGGCATCTCGAGTGAGCAATGTGTTGCGGATTTCGAGATGCGGCTTCAAAACTCATCAGCTTGATCATTTTCACCAAAATGAGAAGTGAATATCTGTGCTGTGTCACAAAAAATTATAAGATCAAGTGATTTTAGCCCGACGATCAGAGTGTTGAGCGAGTTTTCTTACGAATTTGTAATAATGTATCATACGCGCTATTCTACTGCGATCAAATTTTTCTAATTATTTGGACCTTGTGAATGTGCTTATGAACGTAAAACGTTGGAATTTCTTAAACAAGAAGTCAAAAGATATGTAAAGATGAATTTGTACACCAAGAGCCTATTTTTAATTAAATAAAAGTACCATCAAGCCCATAATTTCAATCTCAGATTCCTTGTGATCGATTCCCGTTCCATGAAAAATCACAAAATCGAATAAAATTTCGAAATTTTGAAAAATTTTGTCGACGAATTTGCGACATGTCGCAAATACAGGTTTGGCGATATGTCGGCGAGCTGTCGCAAAATCATATTGGCGACATGTCGCCGACCTATCGCCGACCTATCGCAGAGCTGTCGCAAATGGGAATTCGCGATAGCTCGGCGACATGTCGCCAATATTTTCAATTTCTACGCGGGTTTTCATGTAAAATCGCTGATGGGAGATGATTTTGAATTCAAAAAATTTCATCTTTTTGTACAATATCAAATTGAGCCCTCAAGAATCGCAAACAAATTTTCTGATCACATATTCTCCAAGTTTGAGATATTTCTGAGGGCTCTTTCGTGTTTAATATAAGCATGGAAGAAGAGCTATTAAAAGGGTCTTTTGAGGATTTCAAAGATCAATATCGATATTTTCTTGCAATGATTCTGACTTTCATGTATTTCTCAAGAACTTCCATGAATGTGAGGTGGGCAAAACGGATATGTTCACGATTTCAACTCTCATACTCCTTACTATCGCCTGTATGCACAACATTCAGATTCCGTCGCAGAACTTGACATGTCATACATTCCCCAAACAAACCGCGCACGAGATCAAGTATTTTCATTGTAGCGCTGTCTTTCTTTATTTCATCATCTCAACTGAATTGTCACACACGTCACCACAGGCTGCGATTTTGTGAATGGCTGAGATCTCAAATATAACATTACTCATCGGGCACCCTCGCTCGTGCGTGTCAAGATTTTGAGCGCATTTTTGCAGAATTTTACACAAACTCTTCTAAGAGTTATGATAGTGCGCGTGATTATGTAGTTTGAGCGACCCTAGAATGATTTCGGCATTTTCGATATACTGAACGCACGGATATGCTCAGTTTCAGAGATATTTTCTCTTTGTAAATGAGATAAATGCCAACCAATTCAGCGTTCCAAGATGCAACAAACTAACACGCTCGCTTTGGCGAATCTTACCGAGGGAACCCACGAATTTCGATTCGTCAATCGTTACCGACGCGTGTATGATTGAAAATTATTCTCGAGAACAATCTGTCCTAGCGATTTACTCTCTCAAGGACAAACAATAAGCCAAAGAAAATTTCATCTTCATACAAACGTCTTGGTCCAGATGCAAGTTTCAGCTCATGACCGTCATAGAATCACGAAGAGCTGATCTTGCAATAGACGTGTCAGGAGCATTTGTATGTCTCTACAACATCTCCTGATAGATACAAGTGGAACTTGCCACAGTTTTGGCACGTCAAAGAATGACAATTTTTTGCGTAGATGAGAAGAAGCCATGACTACTGTATCATTCCTGTTACGTTGATAACCACTCAAACCTTATGAAGATATTTTGTGTCATTCGACAGGCTACTGTGATTGAAATAATCACAACTGGATCATCTTGATTCTGAAACCATTCCATTGCATCAACACCATCCTTGAGAGACTTGAATGCTGGAATTGGAACACGTACTTTGTGTGTCATAACTCATGAACCAATGAAAGCTACGATATAACCTTGTAAAAATTTAAATACTCAGAGTTCTTGAATCCCTTCCATCCAAGTCTCTCAACGAGGGCATTGATGCCAGTGGTCAGCACTCGAAATGAGCCGATTGCGACTATCTTCAACATCATACAGCTCGTCATACAGTCTAACGTGATGACCCACAATGTCTAGTATAGGGTCATCATTAACGTGGTCGAGGAAAATAGGCGAGTCACGGCCATCTGTTTGCCTGACCGTGGTTCGCGCACTAATACTTTTACTAGCGCGGAAGAAAGTATCATCATCGCCCCAGGTATACTTGAGATGAAAAGGCTTCGGTGTCATTTTTGACACACCTGCCTACTTCAAAATTTGAGAACGTCACAATAATTGGTGTTGTGTACTATTATCTGTGCTAGAAGCCAACCGGATTAAGACTATGTACGGAATCAGAAATATAATCGTGTAATTCCTTTAGTAACGGGGACCTTAATCCATGCATCGAAACACGAAAGCTTGAGCCATCTTTCATCAATATTAAACAAATATTTAGAGCTATCATCGAATTTTCGTGGAACGTGTCGAAGTGCAACTTTTTTCTTCTTCCTTTTGGACGCTCCCTTATTTGCATGCTTAGCGTGGACATGGGAATAATGTGACTAATCACTAGACTTGAAACGATACTCATATGAACCCTCCTGAGGATCATGCAATAATTTTTTTCTTGATTGTTATGTCCAATGAATCACTTGTCATTCAAAATAAAATACTAGTTTGAATAATGAGAATCCTACGAACTTTCGGCGTGCATCAGATAATTGTGAATAAATTCAGACGTCAAAGATTCCTGATTGATTCTTCATAATGACCGTTTGATTCGCTGGAGATTCATGATTTCAATTCTCGAGATCGCGCATTTTCATTTATGGAGGGCAAACTACAGAACGACGATAACCGATCTTTGGCTGACACCGTCATTTGATTTTGCTATAACTCTACTGTTCACGATTGGGCCTCGCAACCGTGCGGGACCTCTTTTCATTTCATGGTTACACCTTGAAGATCAGATACCACGCGGCTGTGATCACAGAATCGAATAGTTCATTTCCTTACCTCTACGATTTGAATGATCAATCAGCGGAGAACGGAGCAGTTTTTGCGGAAAACCATTCAAAAACTCTCGATGTCTGGATTTTCGCGTTTTCTGGATGTACTACATAAGTTTATGGAGATCTCAGTTTTGTTGATTATGTTTTGTTTTCAATGACGAAAATTCGTTCTTCATAACAAATTTGGGGAATGTTCTTGTGCGCTCCAAGCACTCATGAACAGTTTCTCACGAAATGAATGGTCCGTAGAACACGAGGTTCTTGATCCTTCACGCATAATTCTTCATAGATTCTATACGTCAAAACATGATGCACAAACGATTGCCTAGACCCCAAAAAGTTTTTCTGCGCAGCTAGTGAGCATGTGGATTTCAATTTCGATTTTTTTGGATAGAAAAAGCGCTCACTCCTTCACTTTAAAACAGCTTCAATTCTGTAACGAAACAAGATATCAATATTCTGTTGAACTCATTTCAAAACTGAGATAAAAACCTATGTAAACATATCTCGACGCATTTTTCAAAAGGTAATTCAGCTCGCGTATGGGGGATTCCGTGGATATCACTATCCAATTTTACCTTCAAACACATCTTAAAATAGGAGTTTCGGTGCAAGGTTTCGATGCTTGTGTCGGAAAGAAATGTTATGGAGAGTAGTTTGCACTCCTAAACGACTTTTGAAGCGTTTTCTTCTGATTCGAATTTAAGGCCATTTTTTTCCACTTGCGTGTCAACTTACGGACATGGTACCTCACGTAATCGATAGCCTCTGAAATTCCCTCCGAAATAACCACTGGTCAAATCAACCGCGAAACATCCCATGTAATATATTTTTTCGAGAAGAGCATCAAATTTCACATCAAGATATGGGTGATTCTGAGGTAACTTATGCATTTGCTGTCCTGACCTCGCATTCTTATGAAACGACCGAATATGGTGAGTCTAACGATGATATCTAGGGTATATTATTGAAATGAAGATGTCCCAATAGTTTCGGGAGCGGTAACTATAATGTAGACTCGAGCTTCCCAAAAGTGGTCAAAATGTCCTTACCGTGGCATGTCCTAAACTGGAGTTGCACATTTCAATCGTGTAATTTACCGAGATATTCATTCCATCTCGGTTCCTTGCCACTCAAATATCAAAGTTAGGTTATTTAAAGGTGATATGAAGTACGAATCGAGTATCAAGTCTTACTTGAAAATAGTTGAAACACATCCGACATTCTGTCTAGGAACTGCGCAAATTTTTCGAATACTTCTCGATAATTCGACTCCGGACCTTTCAGATCGGTGAGCTTTGGTGACCCGCACGTCGTGTGCCTCCCTTCTTAGTGAGTAAAGGTCACCGCTTTCTTGATCGAAGCAAAATCAGAGGGTGAATTAATATGCTCACCAACTGCGCGAAGAAATTTTCTATGATACCAGCGGTCGATTGCTCATCATACTTTGTAGAATCGGTCAAATCATGCGCAGAAGATCCGGAACATCATGTTTTATTGACAATTTATATCACGTGGAATAGCTCTCATATGTAAGTACCGTCCTAATAATGTCGTTTGCTGACATCAACTTCCTACCCACGTGCGGTGAGTATGCAAAGTGAGTATTGGACAGAAATGGAGAAAAATCGCACTCTTTCGACAAAAATTCGATTATAGCTTGATTGATATTTGTTCAATTTCCATCGGACATCGCTCAAATTTTAGCCTAGATACATTCATTTCAGGGTGTCTAGCAGTCCTTGGAGTCCTCGGAATTCTCGAACTGTCCTTGGACATGTGGGAATCTCGAACAGATATTGTAATCACTTAGCCACTCAATCCGGGCCAAAACTGATGAAATCTCTGATTTTTCTTCGCGGATCGAAATCTCTCCGATCATAGCTTGAAAAAATTTCAAATTCGATAATTTCTAAGATAATTGTCTGGCTCTTGCAAATTTATAGTAATGAAACGAAATTAGCGGAGTTTGCAAGCACGATCACACGGCTTCTGTATCTCCGTTTTGAACGAAATCTACTCTAGTTTCATACCTTCAGGTTTCACAAGTTCCATTTTAAACCATCATTGTGCCTTAGATTTGTAGGGGCTGAAAGATTCTCTTAAAAACTAGTGGGGTTGGAATTTTTTGAACCAGGGTAGAAACATCCGTATCCTTGAGGATAGAAATGAACAATGATAGCTTAAGAATGTAACCTCGGTAGGAGATCTACCGATCAGATTTTTATCAAACTCGTCAGGGAGGTGTGATTTCCCGTTAAATGGACACAGTGGAAATTTCACGAGCCTCGGTTACTTCTGAGTCGAACTATTAGCATTAACATATTTAGACGTTAACCACGGGATTTTACGGAGTATCACGTTGATAATCAAACCATGAAAGACTGGTTGACTAGTGTCTGTCCTTATCACGCTTACTTGTAGACGATCACACAAAGAAGCGGTTTACTTTTTTCGAGCTCTAGTTGGCTTAGATAGAGATTCTGATTACTTTCCCCCATGAAGCCACGAATATGTCACAAATGAAACAAAGCTGATAATTACTCTCTCCGTATCCATCAGTGAGAATCCACTGAACTTCAGTGCATTACGGATCAACTTTGACTGATGACTTCAGTGCATATGCACTGGGACTTCAGTGCATATGCACTGAAGTCATCAGTGACCCTCACTGAAATTTCAGTGACCTCGAGGGTCGGACGGGTCCTGATCACTGAAGTTTCAGTGAGGGTCACTGAAGAATCAGTGAGATAATTCACTGAAACTCCAGTGACGTCGGGGGTCGGACGGGTCCTGATCACTGAAGTTTCAGTGAGTGTCACTGAAGCTTCCGTGAGTATCACTGATTGATCAGTGAGATAGTTCACTGATTTACCAGTGAGAATTTCCACTGAAATTTCAGCGAATATGATTTGCCGGGACCCTTAAAAAACTGAAAATTACCTTGAACTTGCTCGTCTGCTGCTTCGCTTTTGCTTTTTCTATTTGCATTGGCAATGATCAAACAGAGAAAAAGCATAATCCGAACCCCCAACGTGCCCTAGAAATTGATGAAAAATCGAGAAAGCAAGAGTGATGGAAATTTCAGTTACTATCATGACTTCATGAGTTTTCCAAGCAATGGTTATCCTTGTCAAAAGAATGAAGCTTCGCAACTATACATCCCTGAAAATTGCATCGAATCGGTGTCTTCAATCAGTTAGACACTTTACTAAATTGTATTTGCCGACATTGTCAGGAGTATGATTCATTTTGATTATTTTGGAGGTATAGGATGAATTGAATGGGGAAAATTGAAGCAGAAGTTTGTCACTTATAGCAAAATCATAACTCAAGCATCCAAAAGGCAATTCATGATGTCAATTAAAGTTCTACATAATGAAACTTTCATAAGAAAAAAAAGGTCTACACAATGAAATCGTAAGAAATTCAGAATTATATGGTTCTCAAGTCATGATTGTGCTAGGTAAGAAACTCGCACTTATAGTAATAATGAAATACTCAGATTCAATAATGAACTTTATTATCTTGATTAAATAAATGTTGACAAAAACAAAAAATCAGCGGTAGCAGAATTGCTCGATGTTACTGAAACATCTGAAGAAAAAACACCTTGTCAAATCAATCAAAATTTACATATGCATCTGCGCCATCAGATGCATATGCAACTTCTACTATAATGAATCCAATCAAACGCCTGCGAGAACACATTACATCACTTATCTATGACAAGTCCCGGATTTTCTCATTATCACATCTTAAAACACTAAGATAGAAAATAAAGAAATCACGAATGCTTTCTGTGAACGCAACAAAGTTTCATACTGCTGATATCGACAGACAGTAAGCTTGATGAACTGAATGCATGTCCATCTGCCTGATACGCTCAGCAGGAGATGAACATGAGAGAATTGTACAACTTTGGTGGGTACACCGGATTTAGAACTTCATACAATTCAAAAAGCAATCAATTTCTCAATGAATCAATCGTCAATTAATCAACTAAACAGCTCGTTTGGGACTGTACCCATTGATGACAGGTATTTACAAACTGTTTACTTTATCCACTAGCTCTGAGTAAAGAAGAAAAAATCATATTGTATGATAATCTAGTAGAAAAATAGAGGAGTTTGACTGCTCATGAGGCAGAATAATTCATTATACCGAGATTTGTGTAGATTGTCTCAAAACACTTGAAAAAAAACTGAAATCATCACTCGATTATACAGATTCCAGTGTGAAACTGACTTCGGAAAAGTTTTTTTCTGAAATTGATCACAAAAAAATGTCCATCAAAACTTGATCCACATAAATAAACTTTGTTTGGCAGAGTGGTATCAATTTTGTGCGACAACTCTTATTCTTCCATGAAAGAAAGTATTTGATGTTGTAGTTCCAGCTTTGAAGCTATTTTCTCTTACAAACTAGAATTTCAATACTTTGTGGAGCTTGGGTAGATTCAACCACAGTCTAGCTCACACGCTTTTTCAAATGTTCCAGCTCTCTTATGAAATGATTTTATATTACCACTACCCGGGTCTTCCCCAAAAATAGATAAGACATTCCTCGAAAAAAATGCCCTCTTGGCAATTGTTGTCTATTACTGATTCAAGTTTATGTTGAAATGAAGAGCGATCAAGATGAAAGAAAAAATCCGAGGTCAGATATTCACGATGTGTACAAAGCACATGTAAATAAAATGATCTGAAAAATCAAAAGTCTCGGATGATTGATATATAGATAAAAAACTAATCATCGCTATCTTCAACTTCGTGAATATCTTGACTGGAGTTGCTTTCGATAGCGTCCGAGTTGAAATTGTGAAGAGTAGTATAGAGAGAAGCTACCACGCCTGGTTCTTTCCTGCTAATTTTATAAATGTGACAGGCCAAGAACATGAAAAAATTGTGAAGTTCAAATGGATAAGACAGATTTAGGACCTCATATGTTTAATAATGGACACAACTTTGGAATTGTACATAACTCAGATCGAAGGTACTACACCAAGTTTTTCCATCGATGTGAATGGAGTGCTGCTGAAGAGGGGAGTGAGGATCGATATTCTTCATACTTTCGACCTGCTGTTCAAGTTGTATCAGGTTCTTAACCTGATGTACTCACCAAAGTTATACATTTTACCATAATAATCACCTGCTGCGTTTGACTACATCATGATTTAAGTTCTAATTCGATACTTTGTGGATGCAGTAGTCATCTAAATCTCCGCTCTCTATTGTTCGATTAAAAATCATTCAGTTACTTCTCAGATAGAAAATAGACAACAATTGCCAAGAGGGCATTTTTTTCGAGGAATGTCTCATCTATTTTTGGGGAAGACCCGGGTGATTGTAATATAAAATCATCTCATAAGAGAGCTGGAACATTTGAAAAAGCGTGTGAGCTAGACTGTGGTTGAATCTACCTGTTAAGACCGGACCTGATGGGTCCGGGTAACAAATATATTTATTTTAGAGTGGGTTTTTGGACATTGAAGGGCGGCCTGCCCTGTTGCACTCACCTTATTAAAAAATGTAGACAAGTAGACAATGTAGAAAAGTATATATATATATATATATATATCGTTCAAATTTTGAAAAATGAAATATGCATATTAATCATCAGGGAGAAGGTCAATTTAATTAATAAATATTAATTTGAGAATAATTAGATTTATATGCTAATTTTGAATTGGACAAGACAAAGGTGACAACGATAGATTTAATATACTAAACATGAATGGTGGATTTTCTTAGATTTACAATTATGTTGATACTAAATTCTACTCGAGGGTTCCCAGCTCTGCGGGTCTAGATATCCTGGAGGCTGATAGACAGGTTGATTAGCTCGTTCTCGGGATGACGCCGGAGATGCGCGGCGGGATTCAGTCGACTCAGTTTCTCACTTAGAAATTTACTTTGTCGTGCTCAACACTTGGGTAAAATCTGCGCGTGAGTTTAAGAGTTACGTTTCAAGACTGATCAATTAACTGCTGTTGACACTCAAATTTTTATAGCTTCGTGGTTATGAAATTTGACCTGTTTTTTGGCCGTGCGCGTAACTCGGAGTTACTGTGGGTTACGCGCACGGCGACAACAATGCGCTGAATCAACCTGTCTTCATAATTCTGAATGCTTAATTAAATAGAGATTACTCAAAAGACAAGCAATCCTCAATCGCAACTCAGCAATTCACAATTTCTTTGGGTAATTGGGGCACCTCGGGATGGCGGGACGCCACATACCCAAGCTCCACGAAGTATTGAAATTCTAGTTTGTAAGAGAAAATAGCTTTAAAGCTGGAACTACAACATCAAATACTTTCTTTCATGGAAGAATAAGAGTTGTCGCACAAAATTGACACCGCTCTGCCAAACAAAGTTTATTTATGTGGATCAAATTCTGATGGACATTTTTTTGTGATCAATTTCAGGAAAAAACTTTTCCGAAGTCAGTTTCACACTGAAATCTGTATAATCGAGTGATGATTCCAGTTTTTTTTCAAGTATTTTGAGACAATCTACACAAATCTCGGTATAATGAATTATTCTGCCTCATGAGCAGTCAAACTCCTCTATTTTTCTACTTATTATTATCATACAATATGATTTTTTCTTCTTTACTCAGAGCTAGTGGATAAAGTAAACAGTTTGTCAATACCTGTCATCAATGGGTACAGTCCCAAACGAGCTGTTTAGTTGATTAATTGACGATTGATTCATTGAGAAATTGATTGCTTTTTGAATTGTATGAAGTTCTGAATCCGGTGTACCCACCAAAGTTGTACAATTCTCTCATGTTCATCTCCTGCTGAGCGTATCAGGCAGGTGGACATGCATTCAGTTCATCAAGCCTACTGTCTGTCGATATCAGCAGTATGAAACTTTGTTGCGTTCACAGAAAGCATTCGTGATTTCTTTATTTTCTATCTTAGTGTTTTCAGATGTGATAATGAGAAAATCCGGGACTTGTCATAGATAAGTGATGTAATGTGTTCTCGCAGGCGTTTGATTGGATTCATTATAGTAGAAGTTGCATATGCATCTGATGGCGCAGATGCATATGCAGATTTTGATTGATTTGACAAGGTGTTTTTTCTTCAGATGTTTCAGTAACATCGAGCAATTCTGCCACCACTGATTTTTTGTTTCTGTCAACATTTATTTAATCAAGATAATAAAGTTCATTATTGAATCTGAGTATTTCATTATTACTATTAGTATAAATGAATTGCCGATAGGTGGCGCATAGAGTAGGTGTAGAAATTGTTTGTTTACTAAGGAGTTTAAATAACTGTGAAATTATAAATCAATTTCAAGAAACTTTTGAGTTGATTTAAAACAGTTCTATCTCTGCTTCTTATTTTCACTTTGAGTTTTGTATGGTTTTGGCTGATGCTTGAGATCTACTGTGGTTTCTTTATATAACCTACAAATAGTTGTTGCTGATTTGATTTTGTAGAAATCAATCAATCAATAATAAAATACTACAGTGAGTACTGCTCTGTCATATAAACCATGAGTCGTCAAGTAGGTAGATGTTACTTGTGCCCAGATAAAGAACCCATCAAAAAAGTTTATAAAGCAGTTAGGTGTACAACATGTGCTTCCTGGTTTCATGCATCATGTGCTAGAAGAGCAGGCCCCAGGTTGGATGGATCTTTCTCTAAATGCTGCCCTGTTCCTTGTGTTCCAAAGTTCAAATTTGATGAAAACCTATTCATCATCAAGGGCAAAAACATTGATCTACTTGACAATGGAAATATTATTATAAACAATGAAGATGGTAATGCAGTTGAAGATGATGAAAAAAATGTAGATGAAATGATAAAATCAATCCATGAGATTGATGATAATAAGAGTGTGTCTGAATCTGACAATTCATCAGTAACAAGTAATGAAGGAGCATCATCAAGTGCATTAGAAAACCATTTGGATAAAAATGATGATGTTCTTAATCAAGTTTCCAGTGATGAGTCTAGTGATGAAGGATCTTGTAGTAATGGAAAATTGAAGTCTGGATCAAAAGTTCAGAATCAACAAATCGATGAATTGGGAACAGGTGTTTCTAGATCTGATGATCAGCTGATGAAGTTCTTGAATAACTTTAGGAATGAATTGAATTTGAAAATTGAAGAGCAAGGTAAAATAGTTGAAAATTCTATTCGAGCAAATATAAAAAGCATTGATGAATTGAAGGATGATTTCTCTTCTTACAAGAACTCTCTTAACGGGCAATTTCAAAAGCTTGAAAATGATATATCTGAACTGAAGAATTCTTTTGAAAAATCATCATCTGAATTAGCTACGGTGAGCAATTCTGTTAATGAATTCAATACTAAAACTGTTGAAATTGAAAGTAAAATTGAGGCTTTACATGAACAAGTGAAAATAATTGATGATAAAGTATGCAAGAATATCACAAAAGTTGATAAGATTGAAAAAATGGTTTTAAACTGCAATGATTCAGTTTCTAAAGTTCAAACAGCTTTGAATAGTAAAATACATTTACAACATGCCACTATAAGAGATCTCACTAAAAAGTGTTCAAAAATTGAGAAGTCTTCTGAAAATAATAACAATGATCCAGATTTATTCAACAATTTACTTGAAGAGGCTGCAGTTGAAGTGAAAGAAAGGAACAGAAGGATGAAAAATATTCTTTTACATAATCTCATTGACATTGATTCTCCTGATAATGATTATGATGCTGTGAAGAATGCATTCTCTGTTTTTGAAGGCATTGACTTGTCAAAATTCTCATGTAAAAGGTTAGGAAAACCTATAAATGGTAAGATGAGACCTCTCCTTGTCTCTTTGTCTGATTCTGTGCATGTAATCAATATACTGAAGAACAAAATGAAGCTTATTCCACCTCTTGAAGTTTCATCGGATAAAACTCCTCAAGAAAGACTTTATTTAGCCAATTTGAAGAAACTTAGGGATTCTCACAATGCAAATAATCAAGTAAAAAAAGTCATAAGATATAGGCATGGAAAGCCTTGCTTGATAGATGAAGAATTGGTTTCAACCAATGGTGGAACAAGTGCTCAAGGGACATTTCAGTGATGATAATAGTGATGCAGAAGAATTGCGGTTCTTCTATCAAAATGTGAGAGGTCTTAGAACAAAATTATCTGTTCTTCAACAATCTTGGGAGTGTATTGTGCCTAAACCAGATGTATTTATTTTGACTGAAACTTGGCTTAATGACTCTGTGCTAGATCATCAGTTAGGTCTGATTGGATTTGATTTATATAGACTGGATAGGAGTTCACAAACGAGTTCAGCGTCAGAAGGTGGAGGTGTACTTGTTGCTGTGAGGAAATCTATAGTATCGAGTTTATGTGTGATTAACTCAAGTGTGGAACAGTTGTTCATAAAAATTGATCATAAGGACTTTAAGTGTATCATAGGGGTGGTCTATTTTCCACCAAATTCGAAATCTGAAGTTTACCATGAGCATTCTTTCATTGTGCAGTCTTTGGCTGAAAAGTTTTCGAATTATGAAATCCATGTTTTTGGTGATTATAATATTCCATCAGTAGAATGGTTACCATCTCCTTTACATCACTCATTCAATAAGAAAGAAAGTAAAAATGTAAGAGATGCTGCTAGTATTATATCTAATAATTTTTCATATTTGGATTTCCATCAGATTTTTCCTATTAATCCCAGTAAAAATTATTCTCTTGATTTATTGTTTACTACTTCAATGTATTTGAAACCAATTCAAGATTTTGATGACTGGTTGGTACCACCAGATGTGCATCATATACCTATGATGTTTAGTCTTCCCTGTTCACACATTCAGAAGGAATCAAATCGATCTAGGAGAAACTTTTTCAAAGGGGAATATGATGCTATTGCTCAAAATCTTGAAAAGTTGAATTGGGATACTATTTTTACCAATGAATCTTTAGAAGAGAATTTGAAGGATTTTTATCAAATTCTTGATGAAAATATTGTAAATCATATCCCAATGAGTAGGCATTATTTGAATAAATTCCCGAGTTGGTATACACCTGAATTGAAGTCTATGATTTTTCAGAAAAAACGTTCTTGGGAAAAATGGAAATCGACAAATTGTGAATTAGATCACATTGAATTTAAAAAACAAAGAGCATAAGTTATCAGAATGTCTAGGATTTGTTACAGGCATTATATGAATGAAGTTGAAGAAAATTTATTTAATAACATTAAATCTTTTTGGAAATATGCTAGTAATTCTAAGAATAGAGTGAGTCATCCCAAATCTATGAGATATAATGGTTCATCATCAAATGATGAACATATTATTTCGGAATTTTTCGCGAGTCACTTCAAATCTTCTTATAAGCTGTCTGGGCCCATTCAAAATCTTTCTCAGAATTGTAATTTGATGAATTTAGACTTAAGTATAGATAAGGATAAAATCTTGAAGAAAATTGCGTCATTGAAAAATAATGGTAGTTCTGGGCCTGATGGGATTCCTAATATTTTTGTGAAAAGCCTTAGTCATTCATTGGTAGAGCCGTTAAAATTACTGTATCAAAAATCTATCAACTTAGGCATAATCCCTAGAGAATGGAAAATCTCCTTCGTCACAGCTAGTCATAAAGATGGCAGAACTGATGAAATTGTAAATCATAGACCAATATCGATCATGAACGTTTTCCCTAAGTTATTGGATGCTCTCATAGCTGATAGTCTCAGTGCTCATTTTTTATCAGAAATTGATGATACTCAACATGGATTTGTCAAAAATAGGTCTATAGTTACTAATCTACTGTCTTATGTTGATTTCATCAGTAGCAATATGGAACATTTCCAACGAACGGATGCTGTTTACCTTGACTTTTCCAAAGCTTTTGACTCTCTTGATCATGCTATATTGATTGGAAAATTGTTAAATCTTGGAGTGGGAGGGCATTTGCTTCGTTGGATTTCGTCTTAATTAAGTGATAGACATCAAATTGTTCGTTTTAAGAACTCTGTTTCGAATCCATTCCTAGTGACGTCTGGTGTACCACAAGGATCCCATTTGGGACCCTTGTTATTTATACTATTCATTAATGATCTCCCTAAAGTTATACAGCATTCTCATTTGTTGATTTATGCAGATGATGTAAAAATTTTTAAGCAGATTAGCTCTCCTTTAGATGCATCCAAGTTACAAAGGGATCTTGATGAAATTTGGAGTTGGTCTCAAAGGAATAGATTGTTTTTAAATATAAAAAAGTGTTGCTACATAAGCTATGTGAGAAAGCATGATAAATTTGAATTCAATTATATGTTAAATGATCAGTTTTTAGATTCAGTATTTTCAGTCAAAGATCTTGGTTTAGTTTTTGATTCAAAACTTAAATTTGATCTTCATGTCGATTACACTGTGAGTAAATCCATGAGAACTCTAGGTTATATCACTAGGATAACTAAAGATTTCAGAAACCCGGAATCCTTAAAATACTTATTCAATTCTCTGGTAAAACCTATCTTGAATTATGGTTCTCAAATTTGGTCTCCATCTCAAGGTTATCTGATTAACAAAGTGGAACAGGTACAACATAAACTTTTAAGGGTTTTAGCTTTTAGAAAAAGACTAAAATTCAATAAGTTTGATCATGATTATGCTGAAATTTCAAATCTATTCAAAGTTCCAACGATATCATCTCAGTTTCAATATAATGATTTGACGCTGATGTATTCAATTCTGAATGAGGATCTTCATATTCCAGATGTTAGACCGAAAATAAAAGATCATGTCACTAGTTATAATTTGAGGTGTCCTCAAGCAATCAATAGTATTTTTGCTCGGT
This sequence comes from Eretmocerus hayati, assembly GCA_029851415.1. Classification (NCBI taxonomy): domain Eukaryota; kingdom Metazoa; phylum Arthropoda; class Insecta; order Hymenoptera; family Aphelinidae; genus Eretmocerus; species Eretmocerus hayati. Next base: position 51,194,144 of record CM056743.1, read on the forward strand.
CAAAGTTCCTTTTTGATTCTCCATTAAATAGATGTGTAAGAGAATGGAATTATTTGAGTTCTGATTTACAATCTATTTCTGTTAAGTCAATTTTCAAACACACTGTTAAAGCAGCTGTTTTAAAGTATTATCCTTAAGGGATTTGAGCTATATTGAACGTTGAATGTTCTTATGAAGGTTATCTATTTTAGTTAATTTTTCTGAGTAGTTACTCGTTAGTTTGATCTTGTTTTGAATCTCTGTTTTCTGTTGAATTTATTTCTGTAAAATTTTTTGTCACCTATCTGCTGAATCATAATTTATGTAAAAATTTTGTATTTGGGCAGTAATGCCCGTTTATTGAAATAATAAATAAATAAATAAATAAGTGCGAGTTTCTTACCTATAGCACAATCATGACTTGAGAATCATATAATTCTGAATTTCTTACGATTTCATTGTGTAGACCTTTTTTTTTCTTATGAAAGTTTCATTATGTAGAACTTGAAATTGACATCATGAATTGCATTTTGGATGCTTGAGTTATGATTTTGCTATAAGTGACAAACTCCTGCTTCAATTTTCCCCATTCAATTCATCCTTTACCTCCAAAATAATCAAAATGAATCCTACTCCTGACAATGTCGGCAAGTACAATTTAGTAAAGTGTCTAACTGATTGAAGACACCGATTCGATGCAATTTTCAGGGATGTATAGTTGCGAAGCTTCATTCTTTTGACAAGGATAACCATTGCTTGGAAAACTCATGAAGTCATGATAGTAACTGAAATTTCCATCACTCTTGCTTTCTCAATTTTTCATCAATTCCTAGGGCACGTTGGGGGTTCGGATTATGCTTTTTCTCTGTTTGATCATTGCCAATGCAAATAGAAAAAGCAAAAGCGAAGCAGCAGACGAGCAAGTTCAAGGTAATTTTCAGTTTTTTAAGGGTCCCGGCAAATCATATTCGCTGAAATTTCAGTGGAAATTCTCACTGGTGAATCAGTGAAGCTCACTGAAACTTCAGTGACCGAGATCCGTCCGACCTCCAAGGTTACCGAAGTTTCAGTGAACTATCTCACTGATCAATCAGTGATACTCACTGAAACTTCAGTGATCAGGACCCGTCCGACCCCCGACGTCACTGAAGTTTCAGTGAATTATCTCACTGATTCTTCAGTGACCCTCACTGAAACTTCAGTGATCAGGACCCGTCCGACCCTCGAGGTCACTGAAATTTCAGTGAGGGTCACTGATGACTTCAGTGCATATGCACTGAAGTCCCAATGCATATGCACTGAAGTCATCAGTCAAAGTTGATCCGTAATGCACTGAAGTTCAGTGGATTCTCACTGATGGATACGGAGAGAGTAGGGATCGATATCCCGTAACTTATGCGTCCGATGCTTATGCAAATTCAATTTTGAGTCTAGTGGGATCTGTGATTGACACATAAGACAAACTTGTAGACAAATTCACGACGTTCGGAAAAAAATTGATCCATTTGACTATCGTGGTACCGAGGTTACTCTTTCGGAGTTCGCAAGAGGGCTCTAGAGATAGGCGCCCAGATTAAGCCCCTTGCGATCAAATGGAGCCAAGTAATTCAGTCAACAAAATGTGGAAAAATTTCGATGAGCTTCAACTCTTGACCAATAGTGCAGATAATCTGAATGGGGAAACTTTTATCAGATCAAAAAAATGTCCCTGGGATGAAAAAACTCCATGAAACACCCCTTGATTATCCATGAATGTTGACTCCACCCGTTAGACACTCTGCACTGAGAACCTTGTATCTCAGAAGAGATTGCACGGATAGCGATGGGATATTCATTCTGATGAACAAAGCATGCTCAAAAAGTCCAAGTTGAATTCCATTCCCACTCATTCAATACATCTATTCCAATCAGAATAGCTTGGTTTCATAGAAGGCAAGATAATTTATCAATGCATCAGTGAGGATGTTTCAGCTATCTTCCAATTTTGCATGCAGCACAATCTCATACTTGGTATAACAATGATACATGCATCAGTATCTCCTCATTTGAATGGAATTTCTCTCTGCCAAAACTTGACCTTGACATGATGTACAAACTTCTTCAAACCACAGACTTGTATCCACAGTCGATAAATAATAAAATTAAACGGTCTCAGCACTCTGCTATTTGATTTGTAACGAGAGTTCTTGCCCTTAGGAGTAATCGGCTTACATCAAGTTAATGTGCTCAGATCTTGCTTCTAAATCAAGAGTTGACGCTCTGAACAGTGTAATGATCTTGAAAACTTTCGTACGGTAACCACCATCTGAGCCTCCAGATTCCACACTAACACTCCATTCTCCTCATAAAGTGATGGTCAATGTGGTTTTAGATTGGTCCAGTATTTCTCCCGCCAAGATTGGACAGACAATCATTCCTACAATTCCTTCGGAATGACCTACCACCTCTACTCTATCCTGATGGAGAGGACCCCGACGATGTACCCCTCGCACATTCTGACATAATTCCCCAGCTTGACGGAGCCCCTACACACTATTACAGTAAGTTTTCCGAAATCAACTTGTTCGATAAAGATTTCTCGATTGATTTTGGACATGGGATCAATTTAATCAACGCGCTCAGAGACTTTCCAGGAACAACCGAGTATTTCTCGTTCTAGGGCAATGAACGTTATGGATGCAAAAGAAATATTAATAAACTATCAATTCAAACTCTCAGAGTCGTTTATCAATAGTGACGAATTGTTGAAAGTTCAGGACTTGACTCAATCTCCGATGGTTGCAGGGCCTGCGCGAGATCACCTTGACCTTCGTTACCCTGGCCGCTGGATTGGACGCGGAGGAACCATCCGTTGGCTACCACGCTCACCTGATCTCACGCCCTGTGACTATTCTCTGTGGGGTGTGATCAAAGAAGATGTATACAGAGTGAAAATCAGAGATGAAGAGCATCTCATTGAGAGAGTAATTGCAGCATTTGAGAGGCTGGATCGAGCACAGATCCGCAGGGCTACCCAGGGTGTTCGACGGCGAGCTCAACAGTGTATTGCAAGAGGTGGGCAGCAGTTCCAACAATTCCCAAGCCATTATCGGTTGTAAGAGTAAACGGGAGGAGCAGGATAATTCTCTTGAGTACCTCATCATCAGAGTAATCAATAACAATGTTAACCCATTAAGGCCCAAATTGACTGTCACAGACCTTTTTCATCGCTTCTGCCTCAAAATCAGAGCTGCCTTCGCTTGTTGCGGCTCTCGGCGAAGTTCTTGCGACAAACAATACATTGTCGGGTCACGCACGAATAATCATTTGAGACATGCAAACATACTGGGCTCACTCCACTCGTACTGCAGAGTGATCTTGTGCTCAAACGTTCGTTTGCGCCATCCTTACACAATGTACTTTTTCAGGCTCATTTTTAAGCACAAACTGACCCTCAAATCGTCTCCGCAAAGAATGAATTCAATGTAGAGTTTTTTAAACTAAGGATATAAAGTTGAACATTTTGGTACATAATACGTGATATGAAGTTGAACGCTTGGTATCCTGGAGAAGTACATTCGGATATTAAAAAAAAGTATTTATGAAGTTCAAAATCGTCTTCCAATGGCAAATTTACCTACTAATTTGGTGGATACACCTCTGAAAGGTCGGAAAAACAAAAAATTAGGCCATACATTATGACGATTACGGTGATAGATGATTCAAATGTATGAATTCGGACCGAGATTTGAGAAATTTAACCTCAACGCGGCGCGCGCTTGTAACGATAGAGGTTCCGAAAGACATTTCAATCGCCTTTTTTATCTTGCACAATGACTACCGTCCAGATTTATCATATTGAACTCTCTATATCTATGGATAACGAAGTTTAGGCCCCAATGACACATTTTTGGCTTCCTACAAGTTTGTTGCTCCAAGTTTTCATTGGTTAGGATGAGAGATCGCCGTTCAAAGACGATTTCAAATGTGAAAAACCATATTATCCGGCGAAAAATTGAATGTAGCTCTACAGGATTCTATTTCATGTGATTCCTGATCACTCGTTCTAAGAGCTGAGACATTTCTACGTCAAGTATCTACACAATGGGTTTTTGTGAGGTCGAGATGACCTTGAAAAATATTTGGTGAAAGAGTGTAGCCTCGTGCTGTGATGAATTATCAATTGGACATTTGATTTTGCCACACTCAAGATTCGGTGATGCCATGTTCTTAGATTAAATCGTAGCTTCTTGAGTAGCAAGGAGTATCATATCCTAGTGTTACGTTTTTCACGTAGTCGAATTCAAGATGAGTGATGCTGTTACTTGGTGTGCATGGATTATAATGGAGACTAGAATTGTTGTCTTTGTAGTTACTTATCGTTGAATTTGTTGATGTTCCCGATAAATCAGAGGCCCCTAAAATGATTTTGTACTTCTAAAATAATATTTGTAAAATGGTGAGTAATGAACGATTAATGAAATAAAAAAGAGAATTTTATGAAATTCGTGAAGATCATATTTTGTTGGACTAGATCTGCTGATAGTTACTGTGATTTTTAGTAAGCAACAACGTATACCTCTCAGGTGTATGTATGTACGGTGAAGATCCGTATTTTCGGGATGGTGATAGTCCGAGACATTGCATTCCGGATACAGGCTGGGTATCGATGATTTTAATTGAGTTGAGTAAGTACACTGTGAAAATTTTTTTCGAAAAACTTCAACCAACTGGTTGAATGAGAAATTCAACTTCTTGGTTGAGAATTCAACTAATTTGGTTGAGAACTCAACCAAATGGGTGAATTTTCCATTACACCAGCTGATTGAACTCTTCATTCAACCAGTTGGTTGAATTTTTTAGGAAAATTTTTTTACAGTGTATGTCAATCGTTCTTCCACCATTTTTATTGTGATCTGACCTTATGGATTGGTGCAAAAGCTGGATATTTTCCATTCAGGAGCTGATTAAACATAGAAGATCCAGGGATTCGGACTAAGCCAACTCAATAGACAACGTGCATGTTATCCCAAACACTTTTGACTTCGTGTTAGTTCGTTGATGAAACCTCTCTATCAAGATACAACGTATAACATTCGAAAGAATACACGATTCAAGGTCACTGTGCCTACTTTGCCCCCACTCAAGTTCTCGGATGTACGCACCCACAGACCTTGCCATGTATTTCTTTTCATATTTGTCACGTTGAAATATGAGAAAATGAACGTTTTAGACCGATCCTAAATGTCAATTTAAGACAATAATGATCATAAGATGGACAGTTTTCAGCCAGTTAGCTGAGAATTAGCCACCTCATGAAGTAATTTACTACCAGGAAAGAAACATGATTGAAATTGGATGTTTTGAGTGCACTCACTAGTGAGTGCTCTGGGCGTCAAGCTTGAATGCGATACGTGAGAATGTATGATAACTTGCATTAGCTTAGATTGAGACTTCATCATTATTTTCACGAGTTCTTTGCCCCCTTTGACCACTCAAATTGTCCTTCAGCCCAGAGACCGAGGTGGAGAGAGAGAGAGAAAAGAAGTAGAGACGCTCTCTCTTTCTCTTCTCCGTCTCTGCGCTTCCCTGTATTCGTCCTAACTTTTCGCCGGCTTATCTTTCGTCATAGGAGTTTTTTTGCTGTAGAGGAGCAAGCTCGCGGGCCTCTCGGTGTGCGTGTCCAGGCACTGCACAAATAGTCTCGCGCTATCTTTTGTTTGTCATCAGGATAACGCCAGCCTAGAAACGTGCACCGAGAGCACGAAGCTCCGCCTCATCTGTGCGATAAGTAGACGATGTACAGATGTTCAATGCATCCTTGCCTCTCGTGGCTACACCTCTTTTTACACTTTTTTACTCACGTCTCGTTTATCAATAATCTTCGATACACCCCTTTTGCAACTACAGTTTGCCCCGATACTTTTCAAATTTTCGTCTCGAATACTCGCACCTGATTGGTCCGCGTTTTCCGTTAATAACTCCGCGAATATTGAATATCGGACCTACATCTAAAATTCTAATCAACTCCATTTTACGAGAGCTATCACCATTTCAGTGGATGGGAACCCTTACCCGTGCAAGCTGTACATTCAGTTTCACTCAGATGAATATGGCTGTAATTATCCTCCTTTCCCTAATTCTCCTTTCCCAGATTCTTTCCAACCTCTTCTGCAAATTTTTTCTTGACTGTATTTTCTAGCTTACTATCTGGTGACCTTCCCTCTACTCTACTTGCCCCTCCCCCTGTTTGGTTCATGTAATTCAAAATGTCTTTGTTGCTACCCCTTAACAAGGCAACTCTTCTCCTGATGTACTTGGGGCTGCTGACAGGGTTTGTTCCTGTAGCAAACATGCCCTTGCACGTCGCACCCTATATCTTAATTTACCCTATTCCCTAGCAAATCACTCTCTGTATTGATATTCTTCCCTACTACTGTAAAAGACGACTATTCATCGTTGCGGCCATTTTCTCTCCCTTTTCAAGATATATATATTTTAACGTCAAATTTCCCGCTCTTTCGATTACCGAGGTCAAAATTCCGGAAACCTGCCGAAAAAGCCTTAAATATGGAGACAAACTCCAGTGAATGGCTTTTTCGGCAAAACCAGGTATACCGCCAAATTTGTGATGAAAAATGTAACAACTTTAGTCCCCATGAAAATTTCCGTAATTGGTTCCACTCTGAGTTGAAAGGTAATGTTTTATTCCGTGAAGCGGAATATTAACTGAAAATGAGATTTCTGAGAAGATTTCATCCAATTTGTTCGATAACTATATCGTCACTATAGATATACAGAGGATACGACGTTGAATGAGGAGAGGTGGGGTAATTATTAATTATAGTTGTACGATAAAAATAATTCAAATAAGTTTATTTATTCATGAAAAAGACTCCAACATTGCAAAAATGAATATCTTTGATCACGCAGTGATTAATTTTTCAAGTATAACGAATCTACCAATTTGGCATGCATATTGACCATAAAAAATGCAGAATAAATTTGTCCATGACTTACTTTTTGCAGCGAAGAACAAATGCCTATCTAATAAAAATTACTTTGAAAAATTACTACTGACTCGACAACTGTGATCTGAAAATATAAGTGAAAAGAAATTCATGAAAAAAGCGTAACTAAACCTATAGCACGGTGGTATCAGCAAGAAGTAGTGACCGGTTTGCTAGGTAGATCATCAGAACCGGTAACTGCAAGAAGCAGTGCCCATACGTCTGGTGACTACCAACGATATAAAAAATCTATTACCTGCTTATGGCAGGGAGGATTAGTGAAATCAATTACTGACTGAGAGTCCGAACTGAGATGCCAAATGCCATCAAAATCGACGGTAATGGTTGATATGGACATATAATTCATATGCGGGTAATCTCGAAAGCCACCTATCGGCAAGATATCGAACATAAATGATACGAATGATTAATTCTTATGCTCGTCCTCGATTTCAAACAGTTTGAGTTGGAGATATATATCGATCAATGAGGACAGGTGTGTGTCAGCAAAATAATAGTTTTATTTTGCGACATTTCGTCGACGTATGTGTCGACCTCATCAGGCTTGGAGATTCACTATTAAAATATTATATATATATAGCATCACAAATTAAAAATTTTTAACAGAATAGACTCGTCATATGAACACTCACTATAAAATTGGATGTTACATTGTTACAAATTTGTTAGAGCACAGTATGTGCTCACTCATCAGCACAGCTGACTGACTGACCATATCGACTATATCACGAATGACAGGTACATATATCGAGTTTGTCCAGCGTTAGATGGGGGAGGAGAAAGGGAATGGAGCTATACACACACGCAGCAATTTACTTAAGGATAGAACCATATACTCTATTGAGTTTTTGTGTATCTTCGATTCTATTGATAGTATTATTATAAGATTTTATGAAGATCATTTCAGAGAGAAGACGTTTATTGTAATTCATTTCAGTGCCTAAGATTTTCGTATTCTCCCAGTCAAAATCATGGCTGAGAGAATTCATATGTTGAGAGACTACTGAGTCTGGGTCTTCTTTCTTTTGATGTTCGGAAATTCGGTCTCTGAAAATCCTCTTTGTTTCCCCCACATATTCAGCTGGGCAATCTTTACATTTAAATTGATAAACAACTTGTGTATTGTCAAATTTCTTGAGAAAATCTTTGCCCAACTTGATGACACTTTCTAGATTTTTACTGATTTTTGGCAAACTAATGATGTTAAATTTTTTAAAAACATGAGAGCATTCATTTAAAAAGTTTGAATGATATGGAATGCTGTCCTTGGATAAATTTGCAAATAAACGATCCTTGTTCGTGTCAGGCGTAACAGGATTCTTGATATGGTTCAATCTTTTCTTAATGCAATTATCAACAAATTCTAATGGGTAATTATTATCACAAAGCATATTTCGAACAAGGTTGATGTTTTCTTTGTGAAATTGATCATTCGAGAGTAAATTGGCTCGATCTAATTGGTTGAAAATTATATTCTTCTTTAGCTGTGTAGGATGATTAGATTTCAAATTCATAATTCTCCCAGAAGAAGTTAGTTTTTGGTACAAATTGGTGATTAGTTCGTCTTGGTTTCTAATGATGGAGATATCCAAAAACGGAATTTGGTTGTGTTTTTCTACTTCGTGTGTGAATTTTGAATTAGGATCATAACTATTGAAAACTTCTAAAAGTATTGGTAGATCTTCCTCTTTTATGCACATTAACGTGTCATACACATATCGAAAATAAAACATGGGTTCACAATCAAAAGTAGTTTTAAGTGTGTTAAGACAAGCTATTTCTGAATCTTCCATGACCATGTCAACAAATTCAATAGAAATATATTCACCAATATACTCTGTTATCTTGTTCTTGACAGTCTTGGCCGTAGGTTCTATTTCATTCACAATAAATGTAAGATTCCGTTTGAAGAGATTAGAGATGGCGTCAAATTCCTCTTTGATAATTACCTTTTCAAATTTAACCTCTTCATGCACGCACCTATTTCCCGTGGTAGAAAAAATTATTTCTCGATGAATTCCATCAACTCTAACGTTGAAAAGTTCTCTGAGCTTCAAACAGATGAAAGATATCATCATTATATTGTATTTCTGACCATGTGCACGTACATGGACACCGTGGACTCATGGAAAGGAATCATAGAAGGAATTTGACTCCACCTGTTTGATGAATAAGTACTAAACAGCGTATAACATAGTATAATAACATGACATTTCTATTGTGAGATTATTCCACATCGTCTCATCCTCATTGTCGATACATCATAACTATATAAAAACTTGGACATGAATGATTCCCTGAAAAGTCCTAATCGTAATCGATTTCCACGAGGTGATCATGGCGAAGAGTACGATGAGAAAAACTCTACACGTTCTTGTATGTAAGCTCTCTGTATACTCTGGACAAACTGGCTTTTTCGAATTCCTCAAATGCACGGTGTATACGTATGAGGCCAGACTTCACGAGGCTCGTTGTTCCGTATACTTCAACATTATGTATCCTTTCTTGTGGCAATAGTTTCGTATACTCGAAAAGTATGTTCAAATTCTTCTGCATGATTTTTAGACCTTATATTCGAGTATTAAGCTCAAATTTTAGCTTTTTCGAAAAATTGAATTTTTCAATACAATGAAATTGCCTCAAACAGGTAGTGGAAATGAGTTTACTGAAGAATAAACTCGAATGAATCATTGATTCTGGGCGAGAGAAGAGAGCCACACGAGAATCTTTGCGATATATTGAGAGTGAAATTTACTGGCATCATCCGAAGACGCGTCCACGTATGTGGACAAATGCGCGAAGAGGTTAATAACAAATATTATAAACAAATTCCTGGCAGTCCTATGGGCTCCCCTATTTCTCCCCTTTTCGCTGACATGGTCATGGAAAAATTAGAAATAGCTTGTCTTGACAAACTTAAAACTACTTTTGATTGTGTACCCTTGTTTTATTTTCGATATGTGGATGACACGTTAATGTGCATAGAAGAGGAACATCTACCAATACACACGAAGTAGAAAAACACAACCAAATTCCGTTTTTGGATATTTCCATCATAAGAAACCAAGACGAACTAATCACCAATTGGTACCAAAAACCAACTTCTTCTGGGAGAATTATGAATTTTTAATCTAATCATCCCACACAGCTAAAGGAAAATATAATTTTTAACCTAGTAGATCGAGCCATTTTACTCTCGAATGACCAATTTCACAAAGAAAACATCAACCTTGTTCGAAATATGCTCTGTAGTAATAATAATTCATTAGAATTTGTTGATAATTGCATTAAGAAAAGATTGAACCATATCAAGAATCCTGTTACGCCTGACACGAACAAGGATCGTTTATTTGCAAATTCATCTAAGGACAGCATTCCATATCATTCAAACTTTTTAAATAAATGCTCTCATGTTTTTGAAAAATTCAACATCATTAGTTTGCCAAAAATCAGTAAAAATCTACAAAGTGTCATCAGGTTGGGCAAAGATCCTCTCAATAAATTTGACAATACACAAGTTGTTTATCGATTTAAATGTAAAGATTGCCCAGCTGAATATGTGGGGGAAACAAAGAGAACTTTCAGAGACCGAATTTCCGAACATCAATAGAAAGAAGTTATTCTAATAATAATACTATCAATAGAATCGAAGATACACAAAAACTCAATAGAGTATATGGTTCCATCCTTAAGTAAATTGCTGCGTATGTGTATAGCTCCATTCCCTCTCCCCCCCCCCCATCTAACGCTGGACAAACTCGATATATGTACCTGTCATTCGTGATATAGTCGATAAGGTGAGTCAGTCGGCTGTGCTGATGAGTGAGCACATACTGTGCTCTAACAAATTTGTAACAATGTAACATCCAATTTTATAGTGAGTGTTTTTATGACAAGTCTATTCTGTTAAAAATCTTTAATTTGTGATGCTATATATATATATATATATATATATAATATTTTAATAGTGAATCTCCAAGCCTGATGAGGTCGACACATCCGTCGACGAAACGTCGCAAAATAAAATTATTATTTTGCTGAAACACACCTGTCCTCATTGATCGATATATATCTCCAATTCAAGCCAATAAATGATACGAGATCTGAATTTAGCGGGTGATTTGAATTGGTAATTACATATTTCAATGATAACTCGAATTCCCATAATTGAATATTGATGAAATTGATATTGTGGTTTCTTCTTCTAGGTTGCCACTTGTCTGGATTAGTTACTCGACGATCCAATAGTGTTTCCATGGGAAAGCCTCATAATAGACCGGGAGCGAGCTGACATTTTTTGGTAGTTATTCCTACCAGGACAGGCTATTGATTAATAAGTCATTGGTGGTGCGGAGAAGACGACTACGCAGTGACAGACGGGTGAGAGTTTCGTTTTCGTGGGATTAATGGACAAACATGTCGGATAATTCGATATCTCCGAATCCTTGTCTACAGAGTAATCCAACAATATTCCGTCGATTCAGTTCAGAAAAAGTCATCGCTGACCAGTTAGCATACTCATTTGACGATTCCTAGTGCCTGCCATACTCGATCGAAAATGTCAAATTTTTTAAAAATTCAAAATCACTTTCTACAGTATGGCACTTTGATATTAGGATAGATCATCGAAAAATAATCCATCGGAAAAGCATCGCCATACTGATAGGGCGGTTCTGAATCGATCAAAACCGCGATCAAAGTTGCGTGAAATGCATCGAATTCTACTGCTCCGCTGCGCCATCTCTCGATTAACACTTGAGTCGCTTGGTCACGTAGGAATTCCATGCTTTTTACGCAACTTTGATCGCGGTTTTGATCGATTCAGAACCGCCCTATCAGTATGGCGATGCTTTTCCGATGGATTATTTTTCGATGATCTATCCTAATATCAAAGTGCCATACTGTAGAAAGTGATTTTGAATTTTTAAAAAATTTGACATTTTTGATCGAGTATGGCGGGCACTAGGAATCGTCAAATAAGTATGCCAACTGGTCAGCGATGACTTTTTTTCAACTGAATCGACGGAATATTGTTGGATTACTCTGTAGAGAATTATTCTGAAATATCAAATTCTCCAACATGTTTGTTTACCAATCGCACAAAAACGGAACCGCTCACCCGTCTGTCACTGCGTAGTCGTCTTCTCCGCACCACTAATGACTTATTAGTTAATGGCCAGTCCTGGTAGGACTAACTACCAAAAAATGTCAGCTAGCTCCCGGTCTATAAGAAAATTCCATAGATTTGAATCTGGCGCCATCGCTCATGCGCAGCAGGATCAATCAAATTGGGCAATCAAAAGACAGCGATGCGATAGCAGACGACATCAATTCATCCAGTGCATCAACATATGGTTTGTCGTTATAACAGGTGATTGTTTACATCATGTCAACAAGCAGCTGGGTATCGCATGTATGGCAAAATAATTATGAATAAACTGCAGCATTGGGTAAGTACACCTGTAACATGTCTATAAAAGTCTATGTAAGGATATCATGGGTGTTAGTACTCGTGGTATGATGTGAATTGAAATTGTTAGTATCTTGATGTAGATTGTTGGTAGTGAATTTTTGAACTATTAAATAAGTTATCCTAAATGGATGATAATACGATCTGAGTGATTTGGAAGACTTAAAGTGCAGGGAACCCTCTTTTCATGAATAAAATTTACGGTAAATTCAAGAATATCCTTTGTCAACGGTGAACATGGATAGATTGAAAACTGACGGAGTGTGCATATCCATAGCACTGTGTTTCAATAATATCTGTTATGCCCAAGACCATACCATCATTTGATTGGAATCCTAAGAATGAGTGAGGAGTTATTCTGAGAGATTTGATAACAAATGAGCATTCGATTTCGTTCGAATTATTGTTTTAATACGAATAAAATTCCCTATGAAGATAGTACTGTCCAATCACAGACCACTCTCGCATCATCGGTTTCTAACAGAAATCTTGCTCGTGCAAAGTTCTAGCAAGTATCACGTTGAAGAGTTGCATCTTCTAATTTCATATCCTGATCTTCATTAGGGTGGAAAGGGATTTCACATCCTTGTGCCGATTGCGGGAACAATGATTCATACATGTAATCCATTGAATTTGCATGCGGTACGAAAGGAGACGATCTGAATGAGCAGAATGTGCCGTATGATTTTTATATTTCTTCCAAACTTCACTGAAATCGTGATGAAGCGAAACGAATGCTAATTCGCTGTACTTTCCGAGACCAGTTCCAATTCTACTATAAAATTCTTCAGTGTGATATATAATTGCATGAACTTTCGGTGTAACAGAAACACCCGATTTCAAATAGCAACTGCGAAAATTCGCTATATTACTAGCATATTGAGGATCGAGATCCTCGCCAAAACAAGCTTTCACGACTCGAAACTCTTCCAGAATATCCACATATTCCTTCACGTGCACGCAACTTGACCTCTTTCGCCTAAATGACTCACCGTCTCAGAGTCATCTTCATTCGTTTGCTCATGGTTGACATTGCTGACGAATCAGCCCACGAATACTGCTAACTAAGAATGCAGAAGAATTTAGCGTTGCTCAAATATTGAAGAGACCGGACGTGAAGCACTCCCCCAACGTTCTCGTACTAACGATGAGCAGAACTCACGCGTGCGTGGCTCTCCGCAAGCTCCTGTATAGTACGAGGCGGAAAGAGAGGGGACAGACCAAAGCACGTACACAGCTAGTCTCCAGGAATGCCATAACAGGAGGATATGGCAGAGCTTTCACGAGTGGTCAATTGTGAAGAGGATGTACAGAGGATCCCAATCTTTCTCATTATGCCGCATTCACCAAATAAACTATCGACGAAACTAGATACTTCGCACCCCAGACTTAGATCATCGTCATACTGGGTATCTGCAATCTTAGTTTGATTCATTGATTTGGATATTCGCGACATGCAAATAACATTGAAAAAGACTCCTTCATTCTCAGAAGAACGAGAAACGTCAATTCCCTCCCTGACTGGATCGTATATGGCTCCCATTTGATTATTTAGAAAGCTTTGATTTAGAAAAAGAAAGGAGCCTTCTTGAGACATATCTCGCTATGATTTCTGATTTTTTGGAACCCGCCAAAATTATGAGGACCACGAATACGTATCCAGAAATGTGTATATTGAAGAAATCGTTTGAGCTTCTGTTTGCGAGTGACTCGAGGAATTGTGATTTTCGGGCATTTGCAATTTTTTTGGAGGGAGAAGGTTTGAATTGGGGATTCACATCAACCAAAGTACAAATTCACACAATAGACCAATTCCACGTAAGATCAGACAGTCGAAAACTGCTGAAGTCTCAAATCTACTCCAGGATGAAATATATGTTTCTGAGGAAAAATTAACGAGACACATATTTTTGCGTTTTGCCCTATCATGCTGTGACTCGAAGTTATCGATTTGTTTCATTTAATGGGCATTTCGTGAAATTAGCAACTTTTGATCGATATAGATGCAATTCTCCGTGTGTAATGGCCTTCGTGGAGATAAGATTTGTTTAGGGGGGTCAAGTAAGTTATATTGCACCCGAAAATCTTGGTACAGAAACACAATTAGTGAGCAGGATTCACAAAAATTGATTTTGGCCAAAATCGAGGAAAGTTGAATAGCTCAAAATGATCATCCTCAATTTTGATGGAAAATTCTCTGTGAACTCGTTGAAACATGAGGAAGAAAATGTACTTGGTCCGGTTTGCGCGACGTGGGGCAGAGTGGGGCTAGAGATCATCTTCTGGATTTTATCGTTAAATCTTGTTTTTCATGATCGTTCGGACAGATAGAGTTCGTAATGAGTCTGTGAAGCGCTGCATCGATACTTGGACGCTTTTATCCACGCTGATAGCTGTTGAAGAATGATTCCCTTGTTTCTCACTGCATTAATTCCATCTGGAAGATAGGATATACTCCAAGTCATACTTGTGTCGAATGATAACACAAGTCTGGTATCATAGATGAGTCGAACTTAAATTTTATAACACCAAAGCATCATAGTATTACATTCACAATCTTAAAAACCAAGTTTGAACGATGAAATCCAGAAAATGATCTTTAGTCCCACTCTGCGCCACGTCACGCAAACCGGACCAAGTACATTTCGTTCCTCATGTTTCAACGAGCTCACAAAAAATTTTCCATCAAAATTGAGGATGATTATTTTGAGCTATTCAACTTCCCTCAATCTCGGCCGAAATCAATTTTTGTGAATCCTGCTCACTAATTGTGTTGCTGTACCAAGATTTTCTGGTGCAATATAACTCACTTGACCACCCTGAACAAGTCTTATCTCCACGAAGGCCATTAAACACGGAAAATTGCATCTATATCGATCAAAAGTTGCTGATTCCACGAAATGCCCATTAAATGAAAAAAATCGAAAACTTCGAGTTACTCTCTCAGCGCGAATCAGCTAGGGTAGCTGAAAATCAGCTATTGATAGCTGATTTCGTCAGCTAACGTGAACGGATTTTCACTGATTGAATCAACTAATACACAGGGTTATGAACGATGATATACACCATTCGGGAATGTTTTTCCCTGCGCACTGGGTGTCACGTGATGAATTTTTGGCTCTGGTATTCTAGAATCGTTCGTGCAGTGCACTGGGATCCATTTGATTACCCGATTTCTAAGTCGCAAGTAGTGCGTCAATAGTGGGCCACCTGGATCGAAAGTGGGCCACCTGTATCGTAAGTGAGCCACTTGGATCGAAAGTGGGCCACCTGGATCGAAAGTGGGCCACCTGTATCGAGAGTGGGCCACCTGAATCGAAAGTGGGCCACCTGTATCGTAAGTGAGCCACCTGTATTGAAAGTGGGCCACCTAGATCGAAAGTGGGCCACCTAGATCGAAAGTGGGCCACCTGGATCGAAAGTGGGCCACGTAGATTGAAAGTGAGCCACTTGGATCGAAAGTGGGCCACCTGTATCGTAAGTGAGCCACGTGTATCGAAAGTGGGCCACCTGGATCGAAAGTGGGCCACCTTGATCGAAAGTGGGCCACCTAGATCGAAAGTGGGCCACCTGGATCAAAAGTGGGCCATCTGCGCGCCGTAAAAAATTTCTCCGAAAAACTTCAGCCAGCTGGTTGAATGAAAACTTCAACCAGTCTAACTGGTTCTATCTGTGGATTATGAAAATAACAGTCGAATGCCCAGCCACAATCTGTCTGTGCGGTTCCCGTATATCGGGTTACCTATGTAAAGGGAACATAATGTGATAGGTGGTCATATGGGTGGATGGGAATGGGTGGATGGATGGATGATGGGTAATGGGTGGATTGCGCATATATAGCTCTCACGCCGTGCTGAATTTTATCGCAAATTCTGCAAATTTTCGCGGCCAGCGTACAAAAGTGTTCTCCAAAAGTTCTTTTAAACTCTAATTTATTCCATGCTGAGCAATGAAGAAGCTTCATTAACGATTTAGAAAGAAGTATGAATGAAATGAGGTTCATTTGCGAATTTTCAATGTTTCAAGTTGATTTTTATTGCGTAACGAAAATATAAGGCAAAACTAGCCCTGGAAAAGTTTGAGTAATTGCATCAAGCATAAGAAGACCGAAACCCGCACTATAAACCCGTTCGACTGCTCCCTCCCGTGCGGCGTGCCATGCCACTTTCCACCGCTCGGAGGCGCTGAAACTCATACTTCTCATAGCACGTTACACGCCACAACCTCACCTTCCGAGTATGAAATGAAGATCTCTCGATCTTGATATAGTTATGTTGTCGTCATATTAGGCTTCCTCTCAATATATCCTCCTTCGATCCAATGTTGATTACGACAGTGTATAGTGTATACAGCACAACACGAATTCGAATATCGTTTAGCTGAAAAATCAGCTATATTAGCTGAGATTGACATGTTAGCTTACTGAATCAGCTATTATAAGCTGATTTTTCAGTGAACGGTTTTTTACTGACACGAATAGCTACTGTAGCTGAATTTCAGCTACATTAGCTGATTTTCAGCTACAATCACTGATTTGTAGCTGATTATAATCAGCTATATAGGGCCTCCCGTGGCACAAAATGAGTAGATATCGAACGAATACGCCTTAGTTCGTCGTGACTTGGTCTGAAAAAGTCGTTAATGTGGTCATGTCGATATTAGAACCCGGATTTGTGGAGTTATTTCATCAGAATTATCGATTTAAGCGCGATTTTTGTGTTTGCTGATTTGATCAGCAGTTTGACCACCCATAGCAGTAATAGCTGATATTTCAGCTATATATTAGCTGATTGATGCTGAGAGAGTAGAGCACGATAAGGCAAAACGCAAAATTACGTGTCTCGTTAATTTGTCCTTAGAAACATATATTTCATCCTGGGAGAGATTTGAGACTTGAGCAATTTTCGACTGTCTGATCTGACATGGAATTGGTCAATATCAACAGATTTTGGCAGCTTTGACTCCCGGGGAATCCATGTGCGTGCAAGCTTGTCAGTGTTGGGCCTTGACAAATGAAAAATTCCAATAGCACCGGAGAATTTTGATGGATGTGCGTAGTTTCCGGG
The DNA here is from genome assembly GCA_029851415.1 of Eretmocerus hayati. Classification (NCBI taxonomy): domain Eukaryota; kingdom Metazoa; phylum Arthropoda; class Insecta; order Hymenoptera; family Aphelinidae; genus Eretmocerus; species Eretmocerus hayati. The sequence goes on from CM056743.1 coordinate 51,211,669, forward strand.
ATGTTTTAGGACTCTGAACGGTGATCGTGGATGGGAATTGGTGATTTTGCATGTCCGATTGATGTAGTTGCATCACTCATTGACGTAGAATTGCATATAGCACGCGGGAACCATGAATTTATCTACTCAAACGTGTTATCTGGCATAAAAATGCATATTCTTCGAAGCAGGAACCTCGGAACGCTATGAATTTCTTTCTCATTTTGAAGTACACGGAAAAACGCAACTTTTCACGCAATCATTATATAGGGTTTCCATTTGAGTTTTTCGAGTATTTGGCGTGAGAACGTTGGCGAGTGCGCATTTTCGGGACTTTTTTGCTTTAAACTCGAATCTGGTGCGTTTTTGAAAAAATTATGGGAACCAAAAATGTGTATTTTAATGAGACCTATAATATATAATAGTTTAGTAGTCCATTTTTGCTACAAGATCGCCAAGAAGTCCAGTTAATATGGTTTTTCACGACTTTTGGTCGTTTTTTGGGAACTCCCAATCGATACATGCATGAAAAACCGATGCTAGATGAAAGCTTAGAACAGTCTCTACAACTTTGTTCCTCTGCATTTTTTCGATTAATCCCACTCCGTTCGAGTATGCTCCGGTTTTAGCGTGAAAAATCCGCATTTTTCATCTTTCAGATGGTCTTTCGGTACCAGCGCATCATTTCCCGTCCATGAAAAAAACCCCTTATAGTTGTATTCTTTGTCTAAGAACAAATCCTCATTGGAGCCGTTATAACCCATTGGGCCAATTTCGAGAGGGACGCTAGAAAGTGCGTTCCACGTGTATTTTAAACGGGACACCTTCTTGCCCACTACTGGGAGGCGCTTTGGTTCGCGCGGAAAAAATTTATATTTATACTCAAATACCTAAAACACGCATTTCAGTGCAACCTGGACCCCCAATTCTCTGGAGCAGATTTGGCCTTATTTGCAACAACTCCTTTTCTACAGGTTGGTTTACAGCCGACAAATCTCACGGAAAATTGATACGAAAGAAACAATTCGAGGGGGAGGGAGGCGGTTGGGATCCGTTATGATTATGGGGGAGAAGAGGTCAATCACTTTTTGCAGTCCCTACCCTAGGTTCGCCCTTGTGAATATTTGGATGGGAATAGTGAACAGAAACATTTTCGATGAATTTCCATTTTATGTTTCAAGACATTGCATTCGATAAGAAATGTTCATCGAAAAGAATCAGCTCGTTCAGAGTCCCTGTTTAGATATGTTCCTTGAACCCCAAGGATTGGTCCCCTTTCTTCGCCAACTCTTGAACTCTGAGTCAGGCGTCATCCCTCAGCCAATTTCGCACCTCGGTGGAGGGTAGAGCTCTTGTAGCCCAGGAGCCAAGGCATTCTTGTAGCCCAGGAGCACCTCGGTTTCCGGGGGTAGCCGTTCAAGCTTCACGGCGGATTATTCATGAGGGCAGCCTTGCCCCAAGTTCCACGACTCACTTAGAACCCGGGGATTACGGCTGCCTTGGCCACCGAATGGACATGAGTGGCTCTACGCTCCAGCGGGCATTGATCGGATTCCAGGGTTTGTTAAGCCTCAGACCTGAAGCACCGGAGTGTCTCAGCTCTCCTAACGGAAGGAGCATTTCGTCCAGTCCAATGAAGAATAACTTTGGGGATGAATTCCCACGATTTTGCAGTCTGAAAGTTATCGGTAGGATACGAAAAGCCTTCTGCAAACATGTATTTGCATCATATTCTGACCAGCGTCGAGCTGAAATTGACGCCATTGCCATTTTTGGATCACTCTGATGGGGAGGGCTTCATTTTCTATGACATAACTAACAACCATTGAATAGAAAAAATTTTCAAGAGAGTTAATACATTCCATCGTGATCATATATAAGGGTCGATGTATTATCATGAATCTTCACTCCATTCTTCACTGATTTTACAAATCATCAACCTATGCTCAAAGTCAGTAAAATCGGGGCTTATCAATTCCAAATGTTTGGTCAGTCAGAATCTTCATCTTTTGGATTTTCAACATTGTCTGGCTTTTCTTTTCTATAATGTCGATACTCTGGCTTCAGTTCCCACATATTTCTGTGCGGATTCTTGAGATTATAATTGCAAACCTCATTCAAGATTTCTTTCAAATATACCTGTTGATGAGAATCAGCATTAACACAGAGGAGACGAATGTAGAAGATGAGGGAAACTGAAGTACTTACTACTGGTTGTCGAGTTATCTTGACTAGGTCTTTGATATTGTAATACTGATGTTTTTCAAAAGCAGCGAAGAGCATGTCCAGCACAACATCTTTGTCATCCCTAATTTTTTTACCTTCAGCTTTCCTTCTTTCCGCAAATTCAATCTAAAGAAGCATTACATCAATTACAAATCTTTCGAAATAATTTGACTCGCAAAGTTTTTATGTGGTAGAATTCACGATTGGGATTCCACAAATGATCATTTTTACAAGGATCTCATTTCATGGATGACATTTCCAAGGAAAGCTTATTTTACGAAAGCATTTTTCATGAATTGTTATTCTACAGAAGAATGATTAGAATAATCTCATATCAAGAATTTCGCGCAACTCATGCACGCGATATTTTGACCTCACATTCATATCAAACAAATACGACGAGTCTGACGATTGAACCAGATGTTTTCTATCGAAGAGAAAACGTTCCAACAAACTGGTACTTCATTTCAGCAATGTTTCACCTTTCACACTCCCGCAGGGGCCGAATTACGAACAAGCGAACGCACGAGCGAGCGGACGACGCGCACGATGCGCAAGATGCGCACGCCAAGCGCGAGAAACGAGCGACCGAACGACACGAGCGGGCGAACCGCGAGTACCCCCACTCCACCTCCCCAATGTAAAAGGTATAGGGGCCGGTATACTGGGGGTACTCGCGGTTCGCCCGCTCGTGTCGTTCGGTCGCTCGTTTCTCGCGCTTGGCATGCGCATCTTGCGCATCGTGCGCGTCGTCCGCTCGCTCGTGCGTTCGCTTGTTCGTAATTCGGCCCCAGGCCTAATCAAGGTTGTATGAAAGGTCCGCGTGTCAATATATAGGAATTACATAACTGTACATGTGAAGTATGTGAGTCAAACACTGTACATGGGTGGTTTCGCCAGCTCAAGGTTTAGCGGGGGAAAATTTCTTCTTAGAGCACATTGCCCAGCGATAGTTTCTCTTGTTTGATGTGTCACAAGGAGTGAGGAAACACCCGAATGCAAGATAATATGTACTACTTGACTCGATCGCGCGAAATTCAAATTTATTAAATGCTTGGATCGGCGAATGCGATCAATTTTAACCAGCACATTTGCTGATATTAGTGACGTAGACAGATTATCAGATATTTCTGATATCTAACTATGTACCTTCAAGGTACCTCACAATTTGAGTGTCGCAACTTGGAGGATTTTGAAGGAGGGATTCAAATACATGAAGAATGACATGAGATACGAAAAATTATGGACTCTATGCTGATGTTGGTGCGTTTCGCCTTTCCTCGACAGATCCGGCTCTTCAGGGGGACTGAAGGGATGTGTCAGATTAGTCCCCGACGACACCTAGCCTAAGTGGCTTGGTGATCGAGATTTTGATCGTCCTTATATATGAAAGTGGCTCATGCCCAGCCACTTGCGAGGAAGATCTTATTTGACCCGCTATTCCCATATGATTTTATCTTGGTCGTTTATTCGCCGACAACCGGTCACATGTACTACTTGACTCGATCGCGCGAAACTCAAATTTATTAAATGCTTCACTTGAAAATACTTGAAAACACTTTACTTACTATTAAATGCTTAAATTTATTAAATGCTGGTTGTCGGCGAATAAACGACCAAGATGAGATCATATGGGAATAGCGGGTTAAATAAGATCTTCCTCCCAAGTGGCTGGTCATGAGCCACTTTCATATATAAGGACGATCAAAATCTCGATCACTAAGCCACTTAGGCTAGGTGTCGTCGGGGACTAATCTGACAGATCCCTTCAGTCCCCCTGAAGAGCCGGATCTGTCGAGGAAAGGCGAAACGCACCAACATCAGCATAGAGTCCATAATTTTTCATATCTCATCTGATTCTTCATGTATTTGAATCCCTCCATCAAAATCCTTCAAGTTGCGACACTCAAATTGTGAGGTGCCTTGGAGGTACGTAGTTAGATATCAGAATAGATATCAGAAATATCTGATAATCTGTCTATGTCACAAATATCAGCAAACTGTGCTGGTTAAAATTGATAGCATACGCCGATTCGAGCATTTAATAAATTCGAATGCAGGATTTTCGTGATAGGATCTTTTAGAAAATAGATATCTCGTCATTCTTCGTGGTTTCAGTACCCTCATAAGTGATCCAGGAAGGATATACTTCCATATCGCCTACCGAAAAATGGGTGTCGGACTTTTTTGTGTGTTTCTTCAACATCTACGGAGTGTCGATGTACACAGTTCTCGATAATATGTGTTCCCCTCGAGTTATGGGACCAAAACCGTCAAAAATGAAAATAAAATACTCAAATAATCATATTACACAAATGGTACGTCTGATATGACAAAAGTGTTCATACCTTTTTTGCTCACTTTCTCAAGACCTACAAAAATGAATTCTACATTTTGTGCCATAAAATGTGGTCCTTTCTAGTTATGGGACCGAAACCGTGAAAGATAACAAGAAACGACTCGAATACTACTATTTCGAAGATGGAACGTCTTATATGGGGAAGATTTGTAAATGCCTCCCTTGTTTATCTTCTCAAAATCTACAAAAAATAGCTCGAAACATTCCACGATAAATCGCGTTCCCTTCCAGTTATGAGACCAAAACCGTAAGAAATAATGGGAAGAATACAAGAATACTCTCACTACGCCTCTTACGCAAAAATGTGTACGAACCTTTTGGTTCATCTTCCCAAGATCTACAAAAAAGCTCCACATTTTTTACGATACACGGTGGTCATGAACCAAGTCTACCCTCCGCTGACGACAGCAAGTGGGATTCTTGTTGGATATGATTTGGGACATCTGTGAGATCACAACCTACTGAGAATCAAAACCGCCACTTGGGCCGTTTATTTAAAAAATTCGAAAATATGTGTTTTTTCGATGTTTCCCACTTTTTCACCCTCAAAAACTCGAAAAGGACGCATTTTATTGAAAAATATGTAAAGCAACTTTTTGTAGACCTCGAAACGATCAACAAAAGAGGTCTTCACACATTTTTTCGTATAAGACCTCCTGTTCCTGTAATAAACGTATTTTCGTCTGAAACTCGTATTCTATCTGCCATTTTCCACGTTTCTGACCCCGTAACCCAGAGGGAACGCATTTCATCAAAAAATGTGTACAGTAATTCTTTGTAGATCTTTGAAGAATAAATCGAAAAGGTCTCAGCACATTTTTCGATACAAGGCCGTCCGTTTCCGTAAAAGACGTATTTCCGTCTGAGACTCGTATTAGAAAAAAGAGGCCTTACATGAAAGAATATGTACACTCGGGGACTCGCTGAACTGACCAAGCTCGGCATCGCGCTGTCTTTCTCGCACTCATCGATCAAGGTAGGAAAAGAGTGAGACAGAAAGAGCGTGAAGTGAGTTCTTTCTGGACAGTTCAGGTGGTTCCCCAGTGTACATATGTTTCTTGTTTATTTTTCGAAAATCAACAATTATATAATGTACATAATTTTCGATGAAATGTTTTCCCTTCGAGTTATGGGATCGAAAACGTGAGAAATGACAGATAAAATACGAGTCTCAGACAAAAACAGTTTATTACGAGATTAATTAATCCATTCGAGAGGGTACACAAATTCACCGGCAAAAATTTGTGATTATGTTTTAATTCGTTTTTGTGTGAATCCCGTGATAAGTGTTCCGGAAGCAGATCTTCACGATTTGGTCGTGTTGATGGGCAAGTATATACATTATACAAATGTGAGGAGTTGGAAGTGCATGAAAGAAGTTTATTGTAAGCGAGGGATCAATTTCGGTGATGAGGAAGTGGAAGTAGTACGATCTTGATCACAAGTTGGTCCATAACCAACCTGTGCCCGAACTGAGTACTTGTGGGACTTTTCTTCAATTCTAGCCATTCATCTTCACTTATCCTTTCTAAGATTCCACAGGATAATTCCTCGAGTTATTGAGCTACTCTGTGTGAGAACATAGTGCTCCATATGACTTATAACCATTGATGATTACCACATCAGTAAGTCAGTTTTCATTTCCAAGGGTTATGGGTTCAAAGTTGAAACTTCTCATAGCTCCCAAAGTACTTTACCAATCATTCTCAAAAATTTGTAACAGCAATCTCCAATGCCTGAACCTACTTTAAAGGAAGATACAGCTCTCTGAGACTTCTACAGATGATTGAAGAGCCCCACATCATCATGTGACTTTTTGCGGGTACTCATTTTTTAGAGTTGAATATTCTAGCAGTATCTAGGAATACTGTTGAAATTTGACAGAAATATTCCTCATGCTCTAGAGCTACTTATTTGATTAATAACCAATAATGATGACCCACATCAGTAAGTCAGTTTTCACCCCCAAGGGTTACGGATCCAAAGTTGAAACTTCTCATAGCCTCCAAAGTACTTTACTAATCATTCTTAAAAATTGTCAATAGCGATCTCCAATGCCTGAACCTACTTTACGCGAAGATTTAGCTCACTGTGACTTCTACAGATGATTGGGAAGCCCGACACCATCATGTTACTCATCACGGCTAACTAATTAACGTCGCACAGTGGGACCGAAAATCGATTTTGGGACAAGATTCATCGCCACGCGAATTTTCAACCAATCGGCATGATTCAAGCGGAATTCTCTTCGTTTCCCTCCTCTCAACAAGATGCGTTCCCGGAAATTTTGATTTGGGCAGCCCTGGGGATACAGGATCGTGTTGAAAGGCAATCAAGATGAAAACGGAATACCGCTTTGTCATGTCGAGAGACGGGTGACCCCTGAATCCGGAGTTCTGCAATAATAAGGGTATCTGGGGTACCAAGTAGGACCCAAAATACGTTTTTTGGGCCCACCCAGGAGTGTTTGTATTGCCGCGAAGACCAAGCAGACTAGATTTTGATGATATTTGGTTAATGTATGATGCGATTGACGCTAAAATCATTTATTAAAGCTCGGTTTCCGGAGTTCTGCAATAATAAGAGTATCTGTGGTCCTAAGGAGGACCCGGAATACGTCTTTTGGGCCCACCCAGGGGTGTTTTGATTGCCGCGAAGACTAAGGAGGTCGTGTTTTCAATGATTTTTGGTTGATTGATGATGCAATCGACACTCAAATCGGGATTCATAGCTCAGTTGTCGGAGTTCTGAACAGATCAGTGTCTGTTGTACCAAGTAGGACCCAGTACACGCCTTTTGGGCCCACCAAGGAGTGATTGTAATGCCGCAAAGACGTAGGAGGCTGGGTTTCCCATGGTTTTTTGTTGATCAATGGTGCAATCAGCGCTTAAATTGGTATTCAAAGCTTAGTTGTCGGAGTTCTGCACAATTCAGAGTGTTTGTGGTACCAAGTAGGACCCAGGATACGTCTTTTGGGCCCACCCAGGAGTGTTTGTATTGCCGCGAAGGCCCAGCAGACTAGATTTTGATGATATTTGGTTGATGTATGATGCGATTGATGCTAAAATCATAAATTGAAGCTCGGTTCCCGCAGTTTTGCAGTGATGAGAGTACAGTAGAATCCGGTTATAACGAGCTCCAAGGGACCGAAGGAAAATGCTCGTTGTAACCGGACCTCGTTGTAACCGGACTCCGTTTTATCGGCCCAAATTCATTTGATTTCGTTATAACTACCCCTGATGAATGAAAAACAACTAATCTTGAGATTGTAAAATATCTTTTATCCAGGATTCAAATAACTAATGATGATACACATTTAGAATACGATGACAGGACGACAATGACGTAGATGTACATTAATCCACTCAATTGTATGGACATACAATATTCAGGAATTTGCATTTTTTCATAAGTTCAAAGAACCGCACGATAAAAATGAACAAATACACGTAAAAACAAGGAATTGTACTTGAGAAGTTTCAATGTTGCTCCAGAGTTTACGAGGTCACACTCGTTATGAAATGTCTTTTTCTTGTATTCAATCTATCCATTTTGCTCACTAGAATTGTACTGCATATGTATTCGCATTGATACTCGTGTTTACCACGAGTCTCAAGATCTCGAACTCAGGATCGTAGGGCGTTCACATCGATTTGCTCGGTATAGCCGGTGCCAAAACCGAATTTTGATCGAATTTTTGCTCGTTATAACCGGATTCTCGTTATATCCGGATCGTTATAGCCGGACCTATTACCACATACATTGTATGGTGGCCAACCAAATCTTCCAAATTTGCTCGCTATAACCGAATTCTCGTTATAACCGGACTCGTTATAACCGGATTCTACTGTATCTGTGGTACCAAGTAGGACCCGAAATACGTCTTCTTGATGCTTTTTGGTACCACAAACATCCTGATTCGTGCAGGACTCCGACAACTAAGCTTTGAATCCTGATTTTAGCGTCGATTGCAGCATTGATCAACCGAAAACGCTTCTAAAAGAGATTAGCATGCTTTCTCATGGCAAAATGTGACCATATGTTCAACTGGAAGATACAGACATGCAATAATTAACGGTTATCAATTCTCATGAGAGTTGAGTTCAAATTGTCACCGGCAATCAAAAGATATCCTGTATAGAGATGAAAAATCCAAACATTCAAAGTGACGGATTCACATATGCCATTATTCGAGGTATATACTTTTCTATCAAAAGGTCAAGTGCTCAATATATTATCCTACGATATATCCGACTGTAGATGGCTACCGAATTTTGATTTCTTCAAGAGATTTCACACATTATGCGTATTTTGTTATTCACTCTACCTCACATGAACATCCCCGCAAGGGAGATCTTCGGATCTTGGGAGAGTAACGACTCCCCAGCCCCAGTTAACCGCAAGGAGGTTCCTTCATTGATCCTGGGAGACAGATGCACTCCCCGGCCCCAGTCCTCCGGCAAGGGAGATCTTAGTATCTTGGGAGCACACGACAACTCCCCCACCCCCAGTCTTCAGCCCCAGCACCCATGTGTGTGCTTTACCACCTTGTCCGCCTCAGTGCGTATGAACCATGAGTGGCATCTTGGACCACTTCACGGCTCCCGCTTTCTCGCAAGCCCCCTGTACTTTTCATCTCTTCTCTACTCTCTTTTCCTTCTTTCCTTCTTCTGGGACTATAACCTTCGGGTTGGCGCCCTCCGGGAGGGGCTTTATCGGTAGGTGCCCGAGTTAGCTTGAGTGAATCCGACACTACCCACACTCTTGTGGGTGTCTATGGAGATTTCCCCTTCCCGGCCTACAAAAAAAATCACATAATCATTCTTGTATCCTGCAGCGATTATTCGTAATGGCTGCAGGGTGTCTACCAGAATTTCGGAAACTAAAATTAATATGAGTAATTAAGACTCTAGCATCGACTTTTATAATCCTCATTTTGAACTATCCTCAATTTTTTATTCTAAATACCACTAAAGAGAGCAATCCGGTTTGCATAATTTGGTTCCTCTCGACGAGATCTTTCGATTGTAGTTGATACTTTTTTCACGGAAATAATCGGTGTTCACAAAAAATGATGATTGAGAAATGGACGTGTTTGAGGATGATCTGTGACTTTTGTTGTGAAATGGATTTTTTATTGTGAAAATCTTTAGAGAGAGGAATTTGGTTTTCACCATTCTGTTCCTCTCGACAAAATCTTTTGATTGTAGGTGATACTTTTTTCGGAAGGTGATACGGTTGTGAAGAGAGATCATAATTTGCGAAGTAATTTCATGTTCTGCCGTGCATGTTGTTTGCTTTTGTCCACGGTTTCTCCTCAACCCTTCGATCGATCTTTCTGAGATTTTCATGAGTGATAGACGACCACCCGAAGATGTGCTGGAAGGATTCACACCTAATTCTATTAAACAATTTTCAACTGATCAGGTCTACTCGGTCTTCGCGGCAATCCAAACACTCCTGGCTGGGCCCAAAAGACGTGTTTTGGGTCCCACTTGGTACCACAGAGACTCTTGTTATTGCAGAACTCCGGAAACCGAGCTTCTATTCATAATTTTAGCGTCAATCGCATTATACATCAACCATCATGAAAATCTAGTCTGCTCGGTCTTCGCGGCAATCCAAACACTCCTAAGTGGGCCCAAAAGACGTATTTTGGGTTTTCTTGGTACCACAGATACTATTATTATTGCAAAACTCCGGAACCAGGGGTCACCCATCCCTCGACACGACAAGACGGTATTCTGTTTTCATCTTGATTGCTTTTCAACACGATTCTGTGCCTCCAGAGCTGCCCAAATCAAATTCTCCGGGAACGCATCTTGTAGAGAAGAGAAAAATGAAGAAAATCCCGTCTCAATCATGCCGATTGGTTGAAAATTCACGTGGCGCTGAATCTAGTCCCGAAATCTATTTTTGGCCCCACTGTGCGTCGGGGCTAAAATGAACGTCGGGGCGACCTCACGTCAGACGCCGGGATGTCATCGAGACAATTGGACACTCCTAAATGATTGAATATTGGGATGGTGCCTCATCAGAATCGTGGCGGAGTCGATCGATTATCATGAAATAGTGGGCCCAAATCTGAATTACTAGTGGGATCTCGTAGAGATTTTCTTTACTGTATTTATTTGAACGATGGTCGATTTCACGGCAGCGGACTCAACACTAATTTTATCTTCCGCGGAAATGTCGAGTATCGGGGATTTGTGGCATTTCGCCAAAAGAGGCCGCAGAGAATAGTCATGATTGATGGTGGCAGAATAATTCATAGTTTGACGGGGCTCGGAATTCTGCTTGCGGGAAACGTCGTCAATGAGAATGAAAATAAATTCACTCCCGCGTCTCGCTGGCCGGAGACGAGATAGTTGAGGGTTGAGCAGTATTGTTTTGTTGAGTTGAGGCCTCGGCTTTCAACGCTCCGAGCAGCGCCAAGCGTTTGGCCTGTTGAAGTCCGGAGAGGTCTCGTCGGTGCTCCTCTTCGGAGCGGGATACGTAGGTTTTGGAACGTCTCTGTCGTTGGCTGAGACGGTCCATCCGTCCGGTCTAGGTGCGTGGGCGTTCTCACGCCGTCGTTGGATGAGGGACGGGGTTAGGCACTCGAATAATTCTCACAGTTTCAAGACACAATTGCGACTCGGTACTCGAGGTGCGAAACACAAACACAATGCACACTTGGTCACTCATGCCACCGGGGCAACTTGGTACGGTCGCGGCGGGGCACGATGAGTCGGGTACGTCGAGGCCACGGCTGGGCCGAGTGTCGTGGAGACAGCGTTGCGACGGCGAGCTGAAGAAGACTGAGCTTGCTGAGCTTGGAAAGCACGGCGTTATATACCCATGTTCGTACGCTTGAGAAGCATATGCGTAATGGGAGCGGCGCATTGCATTAGCAGGAATGTAATGCGTGAGAACCGTACACCGCGTCCGCGATGCGTACGTCGGAGCGGCGTACGCTTGCTGAGTTTAATAATTCGAAGATTTATGAGAGTGAATTTACGATCTAGCGCGTACGTTGGGGGAGCGTTACATTCTCGTTGTTGTGATAGGGCTGTCTAGTTACAAGGGGTTTTGGTATTTTTCCTGGAAAACTTTATGGCTTGGTCCGTACGTTGGATGGGCGTTACTTCTGTGTTAATGTAATGTGACTGTCGACTTACAAAGTATTTTGGATGCCTTTTTCTTGGAAAATTTTACAACCTGGGTCGTACGTCGGCGAAGCGTTATTCTCACGTTAAAGTAATAGGGCGCGTCAGTTACAAAAAGTTCTTCGACAAAATTCCTGGGGAAGTTAATAAAAGGCCTATGCCAGGCGTACGCTGGAAGAGCGTACGAGTGTAGTAATGGGAAATTATATATTCGCGGCGATCAAAATAAATGCGGGGGTATGCCCACGTCAAGTTATATAATGAATAAACCACACGGTTAGTGGGGCTGCCAAGGTGTTGTCACGAAGTTGACGCGACGTTGACACAGGGTTGTTCCCCGCTCCTAAAATACGGAATGGATTCGAATGATATCCTCAATCTACTATGAATCTCCATTACACATTGAAGCATGCGGGGTTGCGAGAAGGATGCACGAATAATATATTCTAGCTTTGAGTCATGAGACAATCGTTATGGGGAAAAGTTTGTCGGGGGGTTGTCATGCGGTTGTCGCGGGGCCTGATGAACGAGAAGGATTCGCATGATGTCCTCATATTTACTATGATTCTCCATTACACATTGATGCGTGTGAGATTGCGAGAAAAATAAGCGGATAATATATCCCAGCTCCGACTAACGAGATGATGGATCATAACACGCAAGTTGATTATTTGGTCTCATCGATCTTGAAGGACGGTGGGGAACTAAATAAATTCCCATTCTATTTACCTGTATCGACAAGAGCCAGACGTTATGTCTGTGCTCTATTACAAGATCGTTCAAAAAATATCATGACGATCTAAAGAATAACAAACCTGAAGCCTGATGAGGTCCACGAAACCTAGTGGACGAAACGTAGCAATAAAATTTCTATCATGGAATTTCGGGAATTTACTTAGTTCTTCGCCGTCCTTCAAGATCGATGAGACCAAATAATCAACTTGTATATTAACCATCAAGGACGAAAAATTTACCAAATTTCTTAGGATCATAATACGGATGGTAATCACGGGGTCGTCACGGGGTGGTCCCGGGCTGTCGAGAATTGTGGTTAACTCGAATCATACCCACATTCAATACAAATCTGAATTACACATCAATGCGTGGGAGAGAGCGACAGGAATGGACGGATAATATATTCCAGCTACGACTCACGAGACGATGGAATATGGGAGAGAAAGATTGTTGTATAAGGTTTGCACGAGATTGTCACGGGGTTTTCCCGAGCCTCCAAGAATCGTGATGGTTACTAACGAATCTCTCATCCATTACAGTATGTAAATCACACATTGATGCGTGGGGGAGAGTGAGAGGGGTGGACAAATTATATATTCCAGCTTTGATCAACGAAACAATGAATTATAATACAGATGGTTGTCACGAGGTTGGCACGGGATTGTCATGGGGTGGTCCCGGGCTGTCGAGAATTTTGGCTGATCTCAATGATACCCACATCAATTACAAGTCAAAATGACGCATACATGCGTGGGAGAAATTGAGAGGGATGGACGAATAATATATTCCACCTATCATTCTAGAAAATGAATTACGGGAATAAGAGGTTGTCATGAGGTTGGCACGAGGTTGTCACCGGGTTCGCATGAGGTTGTCACTGGGTTATCTCGAGCCTCCAGAAATCGTTATGGATCCGAACGGTGCTTTCATTCATCACAAACATCCATTACACATTGATGCGTGGAAGACTTCGAGAATAATGCACATATAATATAATTTTTGGAGTGACTTAAATTGATCTCGGAGGACTAAAGGGTGCTCGTGCGAAGAATATCAAAGCACGATCATTTTAGCAAATTTGTATATTTGCAAGGTTTCGTCAACGATTTCTGTTGCCTTCATCAGGCTGGAAGAAACACATCACAAATAAACGTCGGTTGAAAAACGTTCACAATCAAGTATATTTACGAGTTGTTATAATATCATTTATTCCAGCTTCGACCCACAAGACAATGAACTATGATACAGATTGTTGTTACGGGGTTGGCACGGGATTGTCACGGGGTGGTCGCGGGATGTCGAGAATCTTGGCTGATCTCAATGATACCCACATCCATTACAAATCAAGATTAGGCATGGATGCGTGGGAGAGAGTGAGAGCGATGGACGAGTAATATATTTCGGCTGAGACTCTAGGTAATGCAATATGAGGAAAAAAGGCTGTCATGAGAATGGCACGAGGTAGTCACGGGGTTCCCATAAGGTTGTCACGGGGTTATCTCGAGCCCCCAAAAATCGTCATGGATTCGAACGATACTCTCACCCATTACAAAATGTACATCACACTATCATGCGTGGGGGAGAGTGAGAGGGATGGACAAATAATATATCCCAGCTTCGACTCACAAGCTAATGAACAATAATACAGATGTTCGTCACGAGGTTGGCACGGGATATTCACGGGGTAGTCCCGGGCTGTGGAAAATCTTGGCTGATCTCAATGATACCCACATCCTTGATCTTCGGAAAATTATTGTTAAATTTTATTACATGGCATTTTAAATAGGAATTATACTTTCGACTTCATATAATTGAATATTTTTTCAATAAAAACTATAAACTATTCATTTCTCTCGTTATTTCTATATCTTCCAAGTATTTGTTTATTTTTTTCTATCAAAATAACCCTTTTAATCAGGCATTTCATTAAATTTTAATGAATTATTATTCTTATATGTTATTTATTCCTATAATATTTATCTCTATAATATTAATAATAATTTCTAATTCATGATTTACAATATGAATAATTATAGAAATAAATTGAATTAGATTTATCATATTAATAATTTATGATAAAATCTCAAAAATTGAATTAATTATATCTTATTTTTTAATTCAAACATTCAATTCATATATTTTTATTATATTTTCTTTATTGATAAATTATAATTTAAATATAAATCTAATATTAATTATTATTTATTTATGTATATTAACTAAATTAGGTTTACCACCATTTTATAATTGATATATTAAATTAATAAATAATATTAAATATTTTTTTTTAAGAATTATTCAAAAATTTATTCCTTTAATAATTTTAAGAAATATATTAATTTATAAAAATTATTTATTATTAATAATTTATATAATTTTAATAATTATTCATATATTAATGATATCAATTTTAAATTTAAATCAAACAAATATTGAAATTATTAATTCTTATTCTTCAATTATTCAAATAATTTGAATTATAAATATGAATTTAATTAGTGGGATATTAATAATTAATTACTATTTAATTTATTTATTTATTATATTGAATTTAACAATTATTATGAATAATTTAAATGTGTTAAATTTGAATCATTTAAATTTAATGAAATTTAATAATAAAATAAATTATTTAATAATTATATTATTAATAATATCTTTAGCAGGAATTCCTCCTTTATTTGGATTCTTAATAAAATTATTGTCTATTCAAACTATAAGTTTAACTTTAAATTTTAATTACTTATTTTTAATAATATTATCTTCTTTGATCAACACATATTTTTAAACACGAATTATATATAATAGAATCAATATATTTAATTTTTCAAAAAAATTGAATATAAAATTTAGTCATTATAAATTTAATTATAATAATAAATATATTTTATATAATTGAACTATAATAATTATATTAATAATTTATGAAATTTTTTAGTAAAAGTGTCTGAATTAAAAGTAATAAACTGTAAATTTATTTATAGATATAAAAATCTCTTTACTATAAATATTAGAAATATTCAAAGTTTGAATTTCTAATTAAAAAAAAAATATTTAAAAATATTCATATTTCTTAGAGTCTTATAATTTAAATAAAATATTAAATTGCAAATTTAAAAATATTTAATTCAATAATTTAGACTTTAAATCAAGACAAAGCTCCTTCTTTTCATTCAACTAATAAACCAATCAATAAAATCAAAATAATAAATATAAAATTCATTGAAATTGAATAATATATAAAATTCATTCTTTTAATTAAAGGTAAAATTAAAACAATTTCAATGTCAAAAATTAAAAATATAATTCTAATTAAATAAAATTGTAAAGAAAAAGGTAATCGATTAATACTTTGAGAATCAAATCCACATTCAAATGACGAAATTTTCTCACGATTTTTAATTAATTTTCCAGACAAAAAAAAATTTAATAATATTATGAATAATATTATCAAAAAAATTACTATTAAAATAAATATAATTAATAAAATTATTCATATTATTTTTAATAAACTATTTAATTGGAAATTAAATGTACTTTATATACTATATAAATTAATTAGATCAAAAATAAAATAATAAATATAAAAATAATCAAATTACATCAACAAAATGTCAATATCAAGCTGCTGCTTCAAAACCATGTGACTGGATTTACTCAGGCACATCCAGGCAGAGCCTGGTTTAATTTTGTGGGTTACTTACTCTATATTTTGCATGTTGAGAGGGAGCACGAAATGATAAGAGCAAGGTGATGAAGTTAAGCACCGAAGCTTTAATGAAAATAAAGAAGAGGAAGTCGAAACATATTTACAGGATATTTACAAAAGGTCATTGGACCGTGAGAGTACTTGCGCAAGCTCGAGCACGAGGTCGGGAGGGCACGAAGAGGAATACATTCTACTGGCCACAGAAAGAGAGAGAGAGAATTCGAGCTAGCACTTACAGAACGTTGAATTTGGTCCTTGAAGACGACGTCGGCTACTGGGCGCAGGATGGCCACGAGACGCAAGTCGGCCTTGGGACGGTCGCTGGTGGGACGCTTGGCACGGTCGGCGATTTGACCTCGTATGGTCAGGAAGCTGCACCGGGCTCCTCGAATAATCCACTAAATACAGGGTCGGTCGCGAGACCACTGCACCAGGTCTAATATGCACGCGCGTACCGTGACTTTGTGTAGCGGCGACGAGGAAACGCGCGGCAAAACAGAGCAGGATTGAGCGAGCGACGGCACGTGCTCATCCAACCGAATACGACGTAAGTCTGCCGCCGGCAGCGTGGTGATGATGAAATGGCGCGCGAGGGGAGGGAGCGCGAGGGGAAGTATGGCTACTGCTATATCTATAACCCGCGCGGGCCCGTCTCGCTATAGTGTGCTTTCTCTCTCTCTCTCTCTCTCTCTCTCTCTCTCTCTCTCTCTCTCTCTCTCTCTCTCACCTTAAAAATGTCCTCTCCTTCGCTCGGCTCTTGCTGAAACAATAACTTTGTGATTAGATTATAAATTGTATTACTTGGCCCAGGAGAGAGGCAGGACGGATATTACTCATCCGTCACACCCCTCCCCCAGACGCTGGGTAGCCGACTGGCGTACCAGCTCGAAGCCTACCCTCTCTTAATCTGGGCCAAATAAACTGAAAAATTGACCATTGTAGTCATGAAATTGGGATGAAAATTGCAATGATTGCATCATGTTTGGGTCTCTGAAATAAAAAGTTGAATTTTACAAAATTTAGATGTAATTCCTCAAAAACGGTGGGGATATCATACATGCGGACATGAAATCCACTCTATTGGCAACTATCCATATAGATTTTAGATTATAGATCACTGGAGAGCGTCTTTCACTGCACTGTTCTGCACATGTGTGCCACAGAGAAAATCACTTCGGTTTCATTGAATCACTTGGTCTCTTGAATTGACCGTCACTATTGTATCATACTAGGCATACAGTATACCCATCGTTCATTGCATACAGCACTCTGAACATACATTGTACACAGTACACAGATCATACTTAGGACATTTGTCCGTATTCACGCCTCGTGCATTCAAATCACACCATACATCGCTCAATCCATACTTTTTACATGAATAGTGCTCGAATCTATAAAAATAAAATACTGATTGATTATTTTGTCACATGATTGTTTGGTCATAGACCTACATAATCGAACATGATTTGTTCTTTGGCACAAAAGAAATCAAAAATATTAAAAAAGTTGTCATTTGACAGGTAAGTACGAACTATCAAAAAATGAACATATTAATTTTAGAAACAATTCAATGGTCATTGACCGTGTAAGTTTTTTCTAACCTAGACAATCGAAAATTTGGTCGTATGACCGTAATTAAATGAAAATTCGAAAAGTATCAATAGGATTTTCACTATTTTTTAAGATGTTAGGTCGTAGACCTTAGTATTACTACTATAAAAATTTGGTCAATTGACCTTACAAAAGGAAAGAATATAAACTGAGTGGTCATAGACCAACGCAAAAGAAAACGGAAAATTACTAAATTACTGATCGGTCGGAGACCACGTATCTTCGGTCGTCGACCCACTCTTCGGTCTAAGACCTACTGCTTGTCGTGTCTGTCCGCAAATGGACAATCTTTTGGGTCATTTGACCCCTGGCACTTGCAGATCGGGCATCTAGGGACGTCGTAGAGAGCCCTTTTTCCAGAGGCTTCTCTGCGACGACTTCGACCCTCTTCTATTTCTTTGAAGTGCTGCATATTTTTCTTTTGGTCGAGCTGACGCTGGAGTTGGATCGCCCGAATTTTGGCACATTTGGCCTCTATTTCAAGTTGTCTTAACTCTTCCGCTTCGCGCCTTTTCTTTTCCTCTTCTCTGCGACGAGCTTCGCGGCGGCGTTCTCTGTTTTGCTGAGCCTCATCGATCATGGCCAAGTTCTCCATGGTGTCTTCGATGTGCTCGATTCTTATTTGACCGAAAAAGTCAACGCTGGCCTTCCCGTATTTCTCCTGGAATGCGAAGCATTCCGCTATCAAATCGTCTGTGTCTATTCTCTGTTGTTCCATTTTTAATATATGGTCGTCTATTCGACCCATGAGGATCCTGGCTTCATCCTCTTCATTGTCGGCGTCGACATTACCATCAGAGGGGGTGTCTGCTGTTGCGGCAGATAATCGTGCCACTTCAGCCTCTTCTTCGGCCAGCTGTTTCTGCCATTCTTCATTGAATAGGCGCATTTGCTCCACTGCCTCTCTTATCTCTATTGGTGTCTTTTCGGTAGCCTCGCTGCTGTCGTTGAGAAAATCCATTTCCTGGAACAAATTTTCTAGGTTGTCTCCCTATATTTCTTTTTTCTACGGACAGACGTCCACTACGAAGGAAAAAGAGTTTTTTCTACAAGAGTTCTACGACAAAATAGTGTAAGTTGGAAAATAGAATCACTATTTTGCCAAGCGACTACTAGATCTAGTGCGCATAGGGGATACATTTGACGCATTCAAGATCTTCTTTTTTGTCGATCCTTTTGGTCGGCCGCGCGGTCGTTTTGGCACCGCGTCGGTCGTATTTGGCGGAGTCACTTTGAGTATATGGTCATTCGATTCATGCCTGATTGAGGGCGCGAATTTTACGCGTTTTCTAGTAACTACGATTTTTGTTTTTCGCGGTCGCCCCCGTGTTTTGGTTAATTTTGGAGTATCTGCTTTTTGCGCAACGTTTTTTGTGGATCTGAGTACCCGACATGGACCTTGGTTGAACGAATCGTCGTCTAAAGGGGCGATTATTGATTGTTCGGTTTCAGGTTCGATTGGGGGCTCTTCGCCGTCGGTATAGGGTTTGAGGTCTTGGACATGCACTATTCCGATGCTTTGGCCCGATTCATCGGCCAGTTCGTAAACATTTGAACCGAGTCGAGCCAGGATGGTGAATTTGCCGTCGAATTTGGGTGCAAGTTTGCCTGTGATACCCTGAGCTTGTGATGATAGGACTCTGTTACGTTTCCAAACAGCATCTCCTATTGCGTACTGAACATCACGTCGTTTTTTATTGTAGTATTGAGCTTGATGCTCGTGAGCTTTTAGCGAGTTGGTCATTGCGACCGTATGTAAGTCAGGCAATTTTAGCATGTGTGCTTGCCAGTTACTTATTGCTTGCACTAGCTCTTTTTCAGCAGACGCGAGTTCTTGTTGACGTTTGAAGTTTTTCGGTGGAACTGGGTTACGTCCATAATTCATAAAAGCTGGACTGAGATGAGTCGAGTGTTGGACGCTTGTATTGTAAGCGAACTGGAGTTTGGTCACGTGTTCGTCCCAGCGACTATGTTTGTCCTCTAAGTATGCAATAATGGACGTTTTAATTGTTCTTATTATTCGTTCTGCTGGATTGCAATGAGCGGCGTAAGGTGGTATAGTCATATGTACAATCCCACGCTCCTGCAAGAACTTGTCTACTACTTTGTTTGAGTACTCTGGTCCGTTGTCGGACAGGAAAGTTTCAGGAGTACCAAAACGGAGAATTATTTTGGTGTCCAGAGCTTTACGCACAGTTAGTGCATTTGCTTTGCGAACTGGTACACATTCCATCCATTTTGAAAATAAGTCAATAAAGACTATCATATATTCATTGCCATGAACACTGCGAGGAAACACGCAAGTGTCGGCTGCTACAACTTGCCATGGTCGTGTGATTGACCGTTTGCCCATGAGGCCGGCTGGTGCAAGTTGTTGCACTTTGCATTGTTGGCAAATTGTGCATTTTCTCACAAAATTTGCCACGTCGTGGTATAAATTTGGCCAGAAGTAATGGAGTATAACACGTTGATGTGTTTTAAATCGACCGAAGTGGCCTGCTGTTACTTCTTCATGGCATTCTCTTAGGATTTGTAAACGATTTTCTTGCGGTACTACTAATTTCCACGCATCGTTGTCAATACCAAGATCGTCAAGTACGTCGTCGGGCTTATAATGGTAAAGATTTTCACCGACGATTTTCCAATTTGGGAATTCTTTTGGTCGACTTTGGACCTCGTTGAATTTCTCAATGTACCACGCATCTTGCGTGGATTTTTCTACACTAATGGTCGCTAGACCAAGTGTCTCGAGCATTTCTTCGTCTTCGTACATCCTAGATAAGCAGTCTGGTACGATATTTTTATTTCCTGGTCGATGTTGTATAGTGAAGTCATGGCTTTGTAATTCAAGTGCCCAGCGGGCTAGGCGTCCTGTGGGATTCCGTAGATTGAATAACCAACGCAGACTACTGTGGTCAGTTATTACCTTGAATGGGTATCCCTCAATGTAAGGCCGAAATTTTCTTATTGCCCATAAAAGAGCCAGGCATTCTCGTTCTGTACAAGAGAAATTCTTTTCTTGGGGCGTGAGTACTCTGCTGGCAAATTCTAGAGGGCGCTCTTCACCATCTACTATTTGGACAAGCAGGGCTCCAAGGCCCGTATTCGATGCATCGGTCTGGATTTGAAATTCGAGATTGTGATCAGGCCGATTCAAGACTGGAGCCGTTGCAAGCATGATTTTTATTTGCTCAAAGGCATTTTGTTGCTCGTCTGTCCATAAGAAAGGCGTCCCCTTCTTTGTTAGGCGAGTGAGCGGTTCGGCAATAGTGGCGAAATCGTTTAAGAATTTTCTATACCACGACGCCATGCCTAAGAAGCGCTGCAATTTTTTCAAAGTCTTTGGGGCTGGAAATTCGACAATTGGCTTGATCTTCTCTGGATCTGGTCGAAAGCCATCACGATTGACTAGGACTCCGAGGTACCTAACTTCGTCCTTGCAAAAGTGACTTTTTTCACGATTAATTGTTAGACCGGCATCTTTGATTTTCTTTAAGATTAGCTCGAGTACTTCAAGGTGTTTTTCAAACGTCTCAGTTACTATTATGATGTCGTCTAAATAGCTGAACGCGAATGGCTCTAATTCAGGACCGATTAAATCGTCCATTAGGGCCTGGTAGGTCGCAGGACCATTACAGACCCATACGGTAATTTTGTGAATTCGAACAAACCTAATCCTGGGACTGTAAATGCCGTAAATTGTTCTGAGCCTTTTTTAAGTGGAATAGACCAGTATGCGGAGCTCATGTCTATAGTGCTTATATATTTAGCATTTTGAAGCTTCCATAGAATTGCATCCATTTGCGGTATAGGATATGCATTTTTGCGTGACACATTATTCAATTTTCGGTCGTCAACACAAAAGCGATATTCGCCATTCGATTTCCTAACCATTACTACGGGGCTAGACCATGCGCTCGTCGATCCTCTGATCACTCCCAGTTCGAGCATTTTCCGGACTTGATCATGCATTTCGTCCTCGATCCGTTTGGATACGGGGTAATATTTTTGTTTAATCGGTCGACATGACTCGACGACGATCTCATGTTCAATCCGGTCCGTGCAACCAATACTTGGACCATGTACTACTATATTTCAGTCTAACATGTCATCTAACAATTTGCGCTGCTTATCAGTGAGATCTTCAATGCCGACTGATGCGAGGTTGGCTGTATTTAAATCGCCCTGAGTAGCAAACTCAACAGTAAAAGGGTCTGATGGGCCCTTCTCGCCTTTCACTGTCATGGTACTTTCTTCAGGAACAAGGATTGCATTGAAAGAATATGCGAAGTCTGCTCCCAAAATTAGGTCACAGGCCAATTTTTCATAAATGAACATTGCAATGTCTTTCTTCACACCAGCAACCTCAATTGGCAATTTGGTTTGCGCTACCGGTCGCGCTAATTCACCAGTTGCTAAACGGCAGTGTGGGCCTCGATAGGGCGACACAAGAGCTCCAATTGCAGCAGCTAATTGTAGACCGATTGGTCCAACAGCTGTTCGAGATGCGCCAGTGTCGTATAAAGCGCGAACACAGGCGTTTCCTAAATTTGTTTTGAGCCACCAGCGAGGATGATCGCCAAGTGGTTTTTCATTGTCACAATCAGTTGATGGACTTGGAGAGTCCGTGGAATATAGTCCTGGTTCAGTGGCTGGCTGTTGGTCACTGACCAACCCATTGCCAGAGGCCATATCCTCTAGAGAGGCGGTAGAGGCCTTACCTAGTCGCCTCCTCCTCCTCTTTTTTGACATTCAGGACAGTCATTTTTCGTGTATCCAGGCCAAGAGCAGTTCCAGCAGAATCTACTTTTTGGGCCAGGACCAGGTTCTTTGTCCTTATTGTGGTCGCTTTTAATGACCGGTTTAGGTCTAGGGACCGTATTAATTTTGGGTTTGTCATTATTCGAATTATTTCGTTGTTGATTGGATGCAGGCTTATTTGCAGACGTATTTGTATTTTGCAATTTTAATGATTTGAATTTTTCATCAATTATTTTTGCCACTGCATCTGTCATTTGCGCAATCGAAGTTGGCGCATTTGTGTTTTGATTTTGCCTGGACGCTGCGGGCGCAGCAGGCAGTGTCAGTGATTTTAATTCTTTTTGAATTAAATCTTTAATTAATTTTGTTGTCTCAACCAGTGGTTCAACCGAGGTTGCTGCTAGGTTAGGTTGAGATTTATTGTCGTCTGATTTTTTCGTCTCAGGTGGTTTATATGCCAGCTCAGGCAAGAGACACTGATCAGGATTGGGGGGTGGACGATAAAATTTATTGCTATCTCGAATATGCTCTGATTCTCGAGTAAGCGTGAAGAGGTCGTCGACCGTTTTGACTTTATCGCGAGGGACCCATTGTTGAATTGTGGGATGCAAATTGCGATATAAAAGTTCAAGTTGTTGGTCATCGCTCCATGGTGTATCAAATTTGTCAAGTATTGTTAAAAGACAAACAATGTAGTCTCTTGCACGCTCTTCTTTCCCTTGCGTACGAGACTCTGCTTCGCGGATGAGTCGTTGCTGAAAAAGTTTATCTCGACCAAAACATATTCGAGCATCTGTTTTGAATGCTGCCCAATTTGTCCATTTGGACCGCGATTGTCTAAACCATCGCAAAGCTGGACCGGTGAGTAATTCGGTCAGGGCATTCATGAGGTCTTCATCCGCAATACTAGATAGGGTCTTGCATTCATCAACTCGTTGTAGAAATTCTTCTATGCTGCCATCTTTTAAATCTCCAGAAAAAGTCAATTTCCATTGACGTACTATTTTTCCAATGTCGACAGGTTGGCTGCGAATTGAGTTATTTCTCCCGTAGGTATCGTTGAGACCACTGTGCACAGCTTGCGGTGCTGGCAGATTGTTGGTTGCATTTATTGGTTGAATGACTGTTTGGTCAGCTTGTCTAGTTCGATCTTCATTTGGATTGAAATACCGAAGATCGTATGTATCTTGAAGATTAACGCTTCTTATTCGAGGCGCATCGCTTGCGAGCCTCGGCACGCTCGTTGGTATAACTGTGCTTTGACCTACAGGCATTTGCGTGCTATTTGCGAATTCGCGAGTGTCGAAATTGCGCGATTTTTCGATTAATTGAGCTTCAATTGCTTGCGCACGTTTTTGTGATTCTTCTAGCTCGCGATTCTTCTTGGTCCAATTTAATTGTAACGCGTCGACTTGTTTTTGCGCGGCGCTCAACCGCTTCAGTTGATTTGCGACCATTCTTGGTATATGTTGTACAGTACCATCATCACAGATGTATGGTACTAAATCAAGGTCAGTAGGACTACCTGTGGTACTAGTGATAGGCCTGTTGTCCATTGAGGTCGCAGGGGTCATCGTTTGCCGAGGCATTGTGCCTGTGTATGTCGAAATTGGCATTGATGTTGTTGTAATTGTCGTCGATCCGCTGACTATTGTTGGAAAGACGTCATTTTCTTCTTCTTGTATTAATGACGATGTTAATCCTCCGCTTGCAATTGCGTTGACGTTGCTATCTTCATTGATGTAGTGGTCTCCGCGAACCGATTTATACGCAGTTTGTACTAAATCCCTACGCAATCTTATCCTATATTGCTTTAAATCTTCATCATTTTCGAATTCATTATTTTCGATGAAGTCAGATTCGGTATAATCACCTAATAGGCAGCGCATAAGCCTTTCCATTTGAATGGTTTCATTTCCATCTTCTCGGAGTTCAAGTTTGCGAATTGTCTCAAATTGTTCATCTGGTTTCAGACTAGTCAACCAACAGGTCAAGTCTGCTTCTGATTCAAAAAGAGTTTCGTGTTCTTCCGCCATGATTTTCAAAAATGATGCAAAACTTTCAAAATTCATTCAATTTCATTGACTGTGAAGTCAAATTCATGAAAAATATTGGATTTTATCCGAAAAGTTGCAAAAAAGCGGAAAAATGAATTTTTGAAATTTTGTTTATTGCAAAATTTATTGTTAAATTAATTGCAAAATTATTGGAAATAGCTAGATCAATCGCAATCTTGGACTTCTAATGATATCTGTTGCTATCTCAGTCGAATTCTGATATAAAAAGTCAAAAAAGTGAAAAACAGCTATTTTCAAAAATATTGAAAAAACAATTTTGATTTTACTTTGAATGGCTTCGTTTACCCCAATATCGGGTGTTATTTGCAGAGAAAATTCAATTTTTACTGTAAATTGTTTAAATAATTAACAATAACAATTTTTCATTTTGCTACGCGCACCTTACATACCTATAATATGTGGACAAGGTCCAAATACGCACGCCTATTCTATAGCGCAGCGCTCGACTTAATGTAGTCGTCAGTATACCTATATATATATTATTCAAAGGTATTGGTATATCTATATATTCAAGTCCAAAACGAGACTGATCAATGTTACCTATATGTGGTCGTTTGCACTTTGGTCTATTGAAATTGACCAATTATTTGTCAAAAAACTCGAATTTGTTTATAGAATTGTTAGCAACAATCGTATTTGCAATGCACAAGTGGCATGAGTCATTAGAAATTTATTCAGTTCAATAGAAAAATTTTCAGAATTTTTACAAACGGAATTGATTATATTGGTCAAAGACCTTCAAAATTGACTCAGATTGCACTAAAAATTGCTAAATTTATTGATAAACAATTAATTTTAGGTGTCCATTGATCAGCGATCGCTTTTGAATTATTTCAATCGAGCGCAAGAATTTTCGGAACGCATTGGGACGCTGGGACGGTTATAAACGCCTAATGCTATATCACTATATTTATATATATTGCTGTCGCTTGCATCGCTGTGCACTTTCATAGTGCACGTTTCATAGACACACTTGTTGCATGGCGAGTTTAAATCGCGTGATTTTACAATGAACTATGCCACGCGCACGAAATATTCTGACTGAATATTATATGATATATCGCTATCTCTCTCGCGCTCGTGAGAGAGAACTTTAACTCGTTAGCGAGCGAGCGACGATCGCGCGATGTTGGTTATGACCATATATGGTCTTGTTTGCCTCTCCTGTCGAGGCGTCGAAAAGTCGCGAAAATTTTGAGCTTCTATTTGCTCCGAAAATTTCCAAGCAAAACGGCCGTCGAGACCACGCGGTGCAGAAAATTTGCTCCGAAAATCCAACCGCACTTGGATTTTTCATACTCGACTCACCATGCTTTCACACTCATAACTCACACACACTATTACACACTACCACGTGCTCGAATTTGTGTGCATTGTACTCTAATTATGCAATAAAATAGAACCGAGTTGGGCGCCAATGTGACTGGATTTACTCAGGCACATCCAGGCAGAGCCTGGTTTAATTTTGTGGGTTACTTACTCTATATTTTGCATGTTGAGAGGGAGCACGAAATGATAAGAGCAAGGTGATGAAGTTAAGCACCGAAGCTTTAATGAAAATAAAGAAGAGGAAGTCGAAACATATTTACAGGATATTTACAAAAGGTCATTGGACCGTGAGAGTACTTGCGCAAGCTCGAGCACGAGGTCGGGAGGGCACGAAGAGGAATACATTCTACTGGCCACAGAAAGAGAGAGAGAGAATTCGAGCTAGCACTTACAGAACGTTGAATTTGGTCCTTGAAGACGACGTCGGCTACTGGGCGCAGGATGGCCACGAGACGCAAGTCGGCCTTGGGACGGTCGCTGGTGGGACGCTTGGCACGGTCGGCGATTTGACCTCGTATGGTCAGGAAGCTGCACCGGGCTCCTCGAATAATCCACTAAATACAGGGTCGGTCGCGAGACCACTGCACCGGGTCTAATATGCACGCGCGTACCGTGACTTTGTGTAGCGGCGACGAGGAAACGCGCGGCAAAACGGAGCAGGATTGAGCGAGCGACGGCACGTGCTCATCCAACCGAATACGACGTAAGTCTGCCGCCGGCAGCGTGGTGATGATGAAATGGCGCGCGAGGGGAAGTATGGCTACTGCTATATCTATAACCCGCGCGGGCCCGTCTCGCTATAGTGTGCTTTCTCTCTCTCTCTCTCTTACCTTAAAAATGTCCTCTCCTTCGCTCGGCTCTTGCTGAAACAATAACTTTGTGATTAGATCATAAATTGTATTACTTAGCCCAGGAGAGAGGCAGGACGGATATTACTCATCCGTCACAACCAAAATGATGATAAGATGAATAATTATAATTTATCATACGAATTAAATTAACTATTAAAAAAATTGTACCAATAATTACATGAAGTCAATGAAAACCTGTTCCTATAAAAAAAATCGAACCATAAATTGAATCCGAAATATTAAAAGAAGCTTCTAAATATTCTGTATATTGTAATAAAGAAAATAATAAACCTAAAAAAATAGTAATTAATATACTAAAAATTATTAATAATTTTCTATTATTAATTAAACTATAATGTCTTAAAGTAATTGAAATTCCTGACGATAATAATGAAATAGTATTAAATAAAGGAATTAAATAAGGATTAAAATTATAGATATTTTTAGGAGGTCAATTTACACCAATATCAATTCTAGGAGATAGAAATATATGAAAATAACATCAAAAAATTCTAATAAAAAAAAATAATTCAGATAAAATAAATAATATTATATCTAATTTTAATCCTTCAATTACTTCAAATGTATGAAAACCTTGGAGAGTTCTTTCTCGAATTACATCTCGGCATCATTGAAATACAATAATTAAAATAATAAAAAATCTTAATAATAAATTTTTAAAATTAGCAAAATTAAATATAATAATATTACTAATGAAAAAAAATTATTAATCTAGATGATATAAGTGAAGGCGAAGGTCTTAAAGTTACTAAATAAAAAGGTTGAGTCAATTTTTTCATTAATTAAAATATTTCATTTCTATATAAAGTTCTTAAAATTATGAAAACATATGCTTGAATAATAGAAACTCTTAATTCTAATATAATTAAAAGATTTTGAATTATTAATATAATAAATAAAATTATTAAATTTGAATTAATTCCTGTAGAAGAAATTAAAGTTATTAATAAATGCCCAGCAATTATATTAGCTGTTAATCGAACCGATAAAGTAATTGGTCGAATAATATTAGAAATAGTTTCAATAATTACTATAAATGGTATTAAAATAGTAGGAGTTCCTTGAGGAACTAGATGAATGAATATATTATTAAAACAATTAATTCATCCGAATAATATTATAGAAATTCAAAGAACTAGAGAAAATGTTAAATTAAGTGATAAATGACTAGTTGAAGTAAAAATATATGGAAATAATCCTATAAAATTATTTAATAAAATAGAAATAAATAATCTAATAAATATTAAAATATTTATTAAATTAAATTTAATTTTTAATAATGTTTTTAATTCTACATATGAAAAATTAAATATAATTAAAAATAAATAATCAAATCGAGAAGGAATTAATCAATAAAAATTAAGAATTATAAATATTACATATAATCTTCTTAGTCAATTTAATGAATAATTCAAAGAAGTAGATGGGTCAAGAATTGAAAATAGATTTATCATATGAAAATAAATTTTTTTTTGTTAGATAAAGGAATTTATTTTTATTAAATTTTATAAAATAAATATTTAAATAAATTAATCTTAATAATATCAAAAAATAAAAATATAAAATAAATCATATAATAGGTATTATTTGTGGTATACTTTCTTATATAGTTTAATAAAAATTTTATATTTTCAATATAAAGATCAATGATTTATTTTATAAAAAAATCTAAAAATTTTTAATTCAATTTAAAAATATATTTAATTTAATACTTCCAAATACAATAGGTATAAATCTATGATTAATTCCACAAATTTCAGAATATTGTCCAAATTATAAACCTGATCGATTTATAGAAATTATAATTTGATTTGTTCGTCCTGGAATAGCATCTACTTCAATTCCTAAAGAAGGGATTGTAAAAGAATGAATTACATCTGATGAGTTAATTAAGAATTTAATATAATTTTTAATTGGTAAAATTAATCGATTATCTACATCTAGTAAACGAAATATATAATTATTATTTTCATTAATTATAAAAGAATCAAAATTAATATTATAAAAATCAATATATTCATAACTTCAATATCATTGATGACCAATAATTTTTACAGAAATTAAAGAATTGTTAATTTCATCTCTTAAATATAAAATTTTTAATGATGGAATAGCTAAAAATATTAAAAATATTATTGGGATAATAGTTCAAATAATTTCAATTATTTGATTATTTGAAATATAACGATTTAAAACTTTATTTTTAAAAATAAAAAATAATATATAAATAATTATTATTAAAATTATTGTAATAATTAATATATTATAATCATGAAATATAATTATATTTTCTATGATGAATTAGCATTTTGAAAAAATAGTTGACCTCATAATATAATTTAATTAAATTAATTTTTATTAAAATTAAAGAAAATAATTTTTAATTAATTTTAATTTGACAAATTAATGTTATTTAATTTAACTAATTTTCTGAACTAGATTATTTTTTAATTACATTTAAACAAATTCCTAGTCCATTATTGAATTCTAAACATATTGGATTAAATAATTGTAATGCAGTATTTGAATTAGTTAAAGGTGGCAAAGTTTCGTATAAATTATCATCAAATAAATATTTTATGTATTCATTAATTAAAAAATTATTTTCATATAAGTAAGCTGTTGAAGGATCTACATACCATATTAATTGATTAAGTATAAAATTAATCATATTTAAATCAGTAGCAATAATATAATTTACAATTGTAAAAGTTAAAGAAGGAGAAGTAAAATCTAAGTGACTAAAAACAGAATAAATATAATCATTAAAACCAATTTTTTCTTTAAAAAATACTAAATATTTAATTATTCCATTAGCTTGTGGGGATTGAAGTAATTGAGAAATGTAAGGTTTAAAGAAAAAGTTTCATTTACCTAAAACTTTATAACTTTGTCAAATAGAAACGTCATCTGAAGGATAATCTTCAATGATTTCTTCAAAATTATTAATTTTAGATAAAAGAGCTTTCTTTAAAATAAATTTATTAAAATATTTATAATTTAAAAATAGTATATTATGATACAAGGGCGCAAATGATGGTTTTCGCACTTCGAGTGACTTTTTTAGGCCCGAGCCGCAGGCGAGGGTCTAAATAGTCACGAGAAAGCGAAAACCATTGCGCCCGAGTGTCATACTATGGTTTTTGATCTTCTGTGAGCAAATGAAAAGTGAAAAACAGTGTGCAAATGACTCATTCGCGCACAGACGATCAAAAATTAATGTTTTCTAATTCTTTTAGTTCTTTAAGAACCTCAGAATTTAATTCATAATGGCTAAAAAATTTTTCCAAATCACTAAAATTAATATTATTATCATGGGTGAGTATTGGTGAGTACAGTAAACACATTACGTTCTGCTACGCTCTCATTTCGAACTCTCTGTTTCTGCATATATTGGCCTCAGGGCCGTTTTTTCAGGCCTTCACTGCACGCCTCTCGCAGTTCTGTACCATGGTCAGTGTTATCTCTGCTGCATTGGTCCAGACTGCTCTGATACAGTGAAGATTTGCCAAGTAACAATATTTGAGGTTATCCACAAATCCCTCGCTTGCTCACTTAGGCGGGACTCGCGAGTTCAAACCAGCCAATGAACGGCGAGAATCTCGTCATGGATACCGGTCAGGATACCGGTCAAGGTTCGAGTCAAGGAAATGGCGCTGTGTCTTCCCCGCTATTTGGCAACACTGGACTTTCGCGTAAGCGCTCGCTGAACTCCGATTCCGATACCGCTGCCGTGGGCTCATCCCCACCTCCTAAACAACTAAAGCAGACGACAACAGCGTTCTCAGCTTCACAACAACTATCAGCTGATGAAGTAAGACATATCACAGACAGCATAAATCTTCATCGCACTCAGCTACTCGAGTTTCTTAGTAGTTGAAAGGACTCTGATGCCAAAAAGGCAATGCGTTTATCTGTTTTCGAAATGTGCGACTCATATAATAAGATTGCTAATGCATATTTGTGTAATCTCGCAGTCAACGATTTTGCGTCTGAGTGTAAAGTTGCTATAAACCAAGCTCGTGTAGACATTCAACGTGCATCCGATAAAATCGCATCTGTCGAAACATTGCCACAGGCGAACTTGAGCCCAGCTTACTCTACCGCGTTAAAGATGAATTTGCACAAGTCCACTACTAGTCTGCCTAGGCAAAATACTGCTGCTCCTACCAGAAAATCGATCAACATTCAATCATCTGAACGCGTTATTATTGGTCCAACAGAACCGGCTAAAGCACGTTACCCCACCTCGGCGTCTACGAAAACCGCACTGCAATCTATAGTTAACCCAGCACAAATGCGACTGCGTATCAATCGTGTTAACTTTGGCCCGGAAAGTACTGTAATAATCGAGGGCGAAGGTTTAAATTCCCCGTGTTTTCGCAATAACCCTAACATGGTAGAAGCTGGATTGGAGTTCAAGGAAGATCGAAAGTGGAACCCGCGACTTGTCATTCATGATGTTCCTTCAAATCTGTCACAGGATGAAGTCAAACACTGTATTGTTGATCAAAATCTGCCAGATGCTTCTGCTGATGACATTAAAATAGTTTACATGTATCCAGTACGCGAAAATAAGCAGCATAGATCTTGTGTAATCGAAACGTCTCCTGATCACAGGCTAGCTCTTTTAGGGCGAGATAAAGTTAATATTAGTTGGCTGCGATGTCGTGTAGCTGATCATATTAACATAGTGCAATGCTTCAAATGCTCGAGATTTGGGCACTACGCACAAAATTGTGTAAACCAAGCATGCTGTGGGCATTGTGCGGGGGCGCACCTGAGTAAAGATTGTAAATCTAAGAATGTCCTGAAATGTGTTAACTGTGTTGATGCTAAAATGGCTCATCATGCTCATTCGTCATCTGATAAGTCCAAATGTACAATTTTGCGTAGAAAGATTGAGCGTAAGGTAACTTCTATAAACTATGGTTAAGAATGGATGTATGTTAAGAATAGGTCACATTAACGCTCAATCGCTCGATCCTCACTTTTGCGATATCAGATCGATTATAAACCGGCATCAACTACACGTTCTCGCTCTCAGTGAATCATGGTTAAAGCCGGATCTTCCTTCGTGTAGGTATGCTGTCCATAACTATAGTCTTTTGCGTAATGATCGGTTGTTCAAGGGTGGTGGGGGAGTAGCCGTATTTGTTCGAAACGATCTTCGAGCCCGCATCGTAGAGTCTTCCTTACAAAGAGATTTACGTCCTGAATTCCTCTTGATATCGTTAGAGACTAGTACCGTGAGAGTTCTTCTGTGTGTGGTGTACAGCCCACCTCAGTGTGGTTTTTGGTCAGATGTCGAAGAAGCCCTGCTCAACTGCAACTATGCATTTGATCACCTTCTTTTGGCCGGTGACTTGAATATTGACTGGCGTAGTTCGCTGTCGAGAAGGAATATACTTGCAAGCTCGTTAAAAACTCTTAACTTGATGGTCATCCCATTCGACACGACTCATCACGTCGGTAGAGGATCTAAGATAGACTATATATGTTCTTCAGATACAAGCAAAATCTCGATGTACCAACAATTCAGGTATCCTGAAATCTCGGAACATGACCTTCTTCTTGCAGAATTTTCATTTGTAGTGGAGCAGAGCTCGCCGGCTCCTCTGATTCGTAGAGATTTCAGAAAATTTGATTCTGAGCGATTTCATGCTGATCTTTCAAATACCAATTGGAACATAATCCACCAACTCATCGGAGTAGACGCTAAAGTGGAATTTTTCACGAACACTTTAAATGCTCTCTATGATCGCCACGCACCCTACAGAATCTTCACTCCTAAGCCGAAATTCATTCTGCGTATTAGTGATAGTTTAAAGGAACTTAAGAGAGCGCGCAATCGAGCCTGGAGTAAATGGAAAAAATCTAGGAGCCCTGCTGACAAAAGGATCTACAATAAATTAAGAAATGATGTGCAAAAAGCAGGCCGAGAGGAAAGGTCACTGTACTATAAGAACAGAATCTCACGGACAAGCAATGCGAGAGATATGTAGAGAATTGTTGATGAACTCGGTGTAAAGTCTAGTTCCAAGGAAGCGTCATCCTTACCATCCGACCTGAACGCTCTGAATAAATTTTTTGTGGGTAAGTCCAACCCAGTTCTCCTAGTAGATTCACGTCCAACTGTCCGAATCTCGACTGATAATCAATTTTACTTCAAGTATGTGGAAATGGAGGATATTTTGAGAGCGATCCACTCTACACGGACAAATGCGCGTGGCCCGGATGACATTCCCATTAGGTTTTTGAAAGAATGTTTACCAACTATTGCGCCAATTCTCGCACATATCTTTGACTGCTCGCTACAATCGGGTGAATTTCCTACTCTGTGGAAACATGCAATCGTAAGACCTATCCCCAAGTGCCCTTTCCCCAAAGAGTATGGCGACTGGAGACCCATCAATGTTGTCAGTTCAGTCTCAAAAATTCTCGAGTCCCTGGCTCTGGGGCAAATTGATGAGTACGTAAACGCGAACAAGCTGCTTGACCCACTACAATCGGGTTTTAAGAAAAAACACAGCACACATACCGCGCTAATTAAAATAACAGACGACATTCGCGAGGCTATAGATCAAGAAAAAGTCATGTTGCTGATGGCCATTGATTTTTCGCAAGCTTTTGACCTTGTGAATATTCATCTATTCGTGAGTAAATTACGCCGTATGGGATTCTCTGACTCGGCCTGCAACTGGGTCACATCCTTCTTAAGTGATCGTATTCAAACTGTTGTGTCTCCTTCTGGGCAGCGTTCCGCACCAGCGAATAGGTATTCAGGGATCCCTCAAGGGAGTAGAGCCGGCCCTCCATTTTTTCTCTAAGCATAGTTGATCTGCCAGAAGTTCTGCAGCATTGCTTACACCACCTATTTGCAGATGACGCTACGTTCTACTACTCAGGACATATAAAGGAAGTCGAAGAAATCATAAGGAAAGTCAACGAGGATGCGAAAAATATTCATGAATACGTCATCCGGAGCGGTTTAAAGATAAATAAATTCAAAACAAAAGCCATGTGGTTTGGGTCTTCGTCCTTCTTGAAACGGCTTAAAGAATCACCCCCTCCGCCAGTAATCATAGATGGACAAATTATTGAATACAGTGAAAGCATCAAAATCCTCGGGGTAACTCTTGATAGTAAGCTCTCCATGCATGAACAATGTTGTATCACAACACGTAGATCATTTGCGGCCCTTTCCAAATTGAGGAAATGCAAGGACAGTCTCCCTCAAAATACAAAATTAATGTTGGTTAAGTCACTTGTACTCCCCTACTTTGATTATTGTGCAGGTTTATTGTTAGATCTGTCTAAGGAACTCATCTGTAAGCTCACGAGATGCAAAAATGCCGCATTGCGCTTTGCTTTCGGCTTGAGAAAATTTGACCACATCTCTGCAGTGTACAAAGATAATGACATCATGTCTTTTACACAAAGGAGAGACTTTCTTTGCATTAGTCTCCTCGCTAGCATTCTACATCACAATGAACCAGAGTATCTAGCTCGTAATTTCACTTTCAGACCGATAGAGAAAATAGGCTCTAAGAGAGCCTCGGCTCTTGATCTCGTTTCTAAATTTGCTCGCACAGATACTTATAAAAATTCGTTCCAAATCGCTATAACACGCAAATGGAATCTGGTCCCTGGAGACATTCGAACTCACTTTAAGAAAAACTGTTTCAAGGCCGTGTTGAGTAATTATATACTCACAGTTGAGCATGAGGAGCGTTTTTGAGCGTTGTGTGATTGTGGAAATGTTCACCCTGGGCTTGAATATTTTTTTTATAGTATGGACATAGCGATTTACCATGTCATTGTATGAAGCCAGTTAGCATCATTATTATCTTACCACTATTATTATTATTATTATTATTATTTTTGTAATTATTATTGTTTTATTTCCCTGTTGTGTTGTTAACCCATGCATGGGATATGCTCCATGCGGTTACTAAGAACCTTATGATATTCCATGTAAAATGGTTGTATTATGCTTGGACTATGAAGGACCAATGTGTCCTTAGTCCTGGATTAATAAATTCAATTCAATTCAATTATCAGATAAATTACTAAATTTTATTAATTGATTATTATCGGATTTATCAAATATAAAAATTAAATTATAAATATTATGGCTGTAATAAATAATTTTATTACAAACCGAGTTGAAAATAAGAGATATATCTCATTTAATTTTGAATTATTTTATTAAAAGTTTATTCAATTTTAAAAATTAATTATATAAAATATATTAATTTAATATTTATTTTAGTCAATATCTTAAATAAAAGTTTTAATTTTTTAAATTAAAGATACTAAAAAAAAATTATTTTGACTTATAAATTTTTTTCAATATTTATATAATATATAAGTATATTTTGTACAAACATCAAGAAATAATTAATTTTATTATATATAATTTTATCTTTTAATAATAAATTTAATTTTATATTCATAGATTTTAAATCTATTGCACTAATCTGCCATATTAAATAATTTTTTATTTGTATTAATTTAACTGATTCTAAACAATGATGGTCTTCAGTAGGTTTATTTAAAATAAATTCAATTGAATTATTTAAACATTTTATAAAAATTATAATACGTTGAACAATTAATCTTTCTCATAAAATAAAAAAAAATAATATAGTACTAAATATTGAAATTATTGGACCAATTGATGAAATCAGATTTCATCTTAAAAAATTATCGGGATAATCTGAGTATCGTCGAGGTATACCTCTTAATCCTAAAAAATGTTGAGGAAAAAAAATTAAATTCACTCCAATAAATATTATAATAAATTGAGTATTTAATCAATTCTTATTTATAGATAATCCTGATATTAAAAGATATCAATAAATAAATCTTCTAAAAATTGCAAATACAGCACCTATAGATAATACATAATGAAAATGAGCAACAACATAATAAGTATCATGTAAAATAATGTCAATTGATGAATTAGACAAAATAATTCCAGTTAATCCTCCTATTGTGAATAAAAAAATAAATCCAAATAATCATAAATTTTTTGAATTATATTTAATTTCAATACCTCTTATTGAAGCTAACCATCTAAAAATTTTAATACCTGTTGGAATAGCAATAATTATAGTAGCAGAAGTAAAATATGCTCGTCTATCAACATCTATTCCTACAGTAAATATGTGATGAGCTCATACAATAAATCCTAAAATACCAATAAATATTACTGCATAAATTATTTCTATAACACGAAATACTTCTTTTTTTATTCTTTCATTATTAATTATTTGAGAAATTAAACCAAATCCTGGTAAAATTAAAATATATACTTCTGGATGTCCAAAAAATCAAAATAAATGCTGATATAATATTGGATCACCCCCTCCTGATGGATCAAAAAAAGAAGTATTAAAATTTCGATCAAATAATAATGTAGTAATTGCTCCTGCTAACACTGGTAAAGATAAAATCAATAAAATAGTAGTAAAAATTATTGATCAAGAAAATAATGAAATATTTTCAGTTTTTGTAATTTTTATATTTATAATAGTACAAATAAAATTAATAGAACCTATAATTGATGAAATTCCTGCAATATGTAGAGAAAAAATTTATAAATCAACTGAAAATCTTCTATGAGATATATTTAAAGATGAAGGAGGGTAAACAGTTCATCCAGTACCAGTTCCTGTACCTACGAATATTCAAGAAATTGATAAAATTAATCTAGGAGGTAAAAGTCAAAATCTTATATTATTTACTCGAGGAAATATTATGGCTGGAGTTATTATTATTAAAGGTACTAAATAATTCCCAAATCCTCCTATTAATACTGGTATAACAAAAAAAAAATTATTACAAATGCATGTCTTGTTACAATAGAATTATAAATTTGATCATTTCCAATTAAGGATAATGGAGAACTTAATTCTGAACGAATTAATATTCTTGAAGATAGCCCTAATACTTCAGCCCATATCCCAGAAATAAAATATAAAATACCAATAACTTTATGATTTGTAGCATTTAATCATATAAAATTAAATTCAAAAAAAAAAAAAAAATTTTATTAATATTAAGTCCTTTCGTACAAAAATATTATTATTTAATTAAAGATAGAATCCAATCTGGCTCTCGCCGATTTTAACTCAAATCATGTGAAATTTGAATAGTCGAACAGACTAAAATTTTTAATATCTTCATCAAAATTGAATTTTAGTTCAACATCGAGGTCGCAAACTTTTTTATCAATATGTACTATTTAAAAAAATTACGCTGTTATCCCTAAGGTAATTATCAATTAATTTTTAATAATTATAATAATTTCTTATTTTTAGTATTTAATTTATATAATATAATATTATTAGAATTTTTTTTATTTCATTATTTATGTTAAGTATTTAAAGAATTTAATTAAATTCTTTTATTGCCCCAATAAATTATTTTAATAATTATTTGAATGTTTATTTTTAAATTTGAAGCATTTTAATAATATTAATATATTAAATTCTATAGGGTCTTCTCGTCTTTTAATTAAATTTAAGAATTTTAACTTGAAATTAAATTTTATTTATTTATTGTGAGACAGTTTATATTTCATTGAATCTTTCATTCTAGACTTTATTAAAAAGACAAATTATTATGCTACCTTTGCACAGTTATAGATACTGCGGCTATTCAATTTTTTAAGATCATTGAGCAGATTATATTTAGAATTTTTATCAATAAACAATGTTTTTATTAAACAGTTGAATATAAATTATTGCCTAATTCCTTACATCAATCTTGATATTTAAAATTAATATTATTTAAATGAATTATACTAATTTAATCATTATTTAAATATTTCAATTATTAAAATATTTGATTTTATAATTAATTTAATAAATTATTAAATTATTAATTTATAAATATTTATTAATTATTAAAAATTATCTAAATATAGATATTATTAATTTTAATTTTATAATAAAATTTGAAATCATATAAATATAAATTTAAAGTTTATCCCATACATTTTTATTAATAAAAATTTATTAATAAAAATTTATATTTTTATTAATAAAAATTTAAAATTTATCAATTTAATTAATAAATTAAAATTTTATTAATTAAATCAAATTTATTTATAAAATAACTAGATAAAATCAATATTGAAATTATATAAATTCTAATTTAATATTTATAATGATAATATTATATTAATTATCATATTAAATTAAATCTATTGATTTCGAGAATAAAAGATAAATTTATTTTTTTAATTAATCCTGATACAAAAGGTAATAAATTTTATTTGAAAATAATTGAATATTATCTTTTACAATATTAAAATTATTAATAATAGTTGAATTTTTTTTTGTAAACTTATAAAATTAATTTTTTATAATTATTTTAAATGGATTAAAATTATTAAATTATATAAAATTTTATTGAAATAATTTCTAATTACTAAATACATTTTCCAATATATTTACCTTGTTACGACTTATTTTTTTTTAAGAAAAAATTGACGGGCTATTTGTACATATTTTAATATTATATTCAAATTAATTAATTAATTAATTTTACTTTTAAATCCTTTTTCATAAAATTGAATCAAATTTATTTAATCCATATTAATCCAAAAATAATGTAACTCATCAATTCTTTAATTAAAACTAAATATCATCTGAAATAAATCTTTAAATTATAAATTTTAATAGAATTTATTTTTTAAAAAATCACTTTATAACGAACATACATAAGTATTATGAACTAAAGTTTATTATTTCGTGTAACATCAAATTGAACGACAAGTTCCCCTAATAAATTAAAATGCCGCCAGAATCTTTTATTTCCAATTTAAATTACTAATTTATTATTTTATATTTAATTTTATAATAATAGGGTATCTAATCCTAGTTTTAAGTATAAAGTTATAATTTTAATTTTATAAAATTTGTAATATAATCAATAATTCTTTGATTCAATCTTAGAAATTTTAATTGAATTATTATTAAATTTTTATATTTTAATATTCAATAAACAAATTAATTTATATGTCTTGTTTAACCGCTGTTGCTGGCACAAGATGAACTCATATTGATATTTAATAACTATTTTTTAATTTATCAAATAAAAAGTTTTATATATTAATCAATAAAAATTATTCAAATTTATTGAATTAATTAAATTTATATATATATTAATAAATTTAATTAATTAATGAACTAAATTCATATTTATTTTTTCAAAATTTTTCGAATTATTTTTAGATTATGAATCTCACGACTTTTTTTAGTCTATTTAAAATTTTTTAAGGAGGCTCAGTCGTTGGGTAACGTATCTAGTGAGGGGTGCACCCGGGGCTTCATTTTTTCTCGGGAATCCATGGATGATTCAGACGTAAACGAATGTCTAGCATATGTTTAAGAGCCGTATTTGTTATCGAATTAAATTATTTGGTGAAAAAGAGTCTATTTTCGAAGTTTTATTTTAAGGGGGGCAGAACGCGATGGTCCGGCCCTGACTATTCAAGAAACTGCGGCAACGCCGCATTCGGAACGTGTATGAGTGTGCGTGTGTTATGTATTCGTGAGCCGTGACTGTTTCTCGAGCTGCAGCCAGCTGCGGCCTGCGGCCATTATTGAAGCAAAGCAACAAGTGTAATGTGATGAGTGACTCGATTTCTTTTATAAAATGCCTCACGATGTCCGGAGAACGACTGGACGATGCAAGGGTCAGTTTTCTAAAAAAGGCACAAATGATAGAGCTGAGAAGCTTTCAAAGATCAGCACATCTAGAGTCGGCAGAAAACGCAAGGCGGAGGATGCATCGATTGAGGTTAGTTTGTATCTTCTGTTATTCGCGTGCAGAACTTTGGTAGACAATATTATAATCGATTATACTTCCAATAATTCATGTTCATAATTCATGTAAATACGTAATACATGTTCCAATAGTATATAGTCCATTTGTCATCTACAGGCTTCGCCACCAGTTCCAAAATCTTGTATAAAATATGAAGGGCGGAGAATCCTGGACATGGACCATGTTGCTGCACAAATGTGGTGTCATGTCTGCAAAATTCCTTTGCCTCTTCAATATCTGTTGAAAGAACAGCAGCAAGGAGTAGCGAGCAAATTATCCATCAAGTGCTGCAAATGCGATAACATTGTGCAAGTTGTTACAAGCAAGACAAGTGTTGGAGCTCTCTACGATTCAAATGTCAAACTAGGCATAAGTAAGTATAACTGGTAGTGATTCTTATCTGGGGTGTATTCTGAGTGTTCTGAAATGTTTTAAATTACTGTTCCATAGTATTCGCTGTTGAGCGTAACACCTTGTGTGCTAATATTCTTAATGTCTAATTCAACGCTTCTCTCTTACAGGTATGCTTGATGCTGGTATGGGAGAAACTGACACAAATACCTTCCTATCAGGTATGAATATTCCACCCATACATGTGAGCACATTGAAAAGATACGAGAGGGTGGTTGGATCAATGATGGAAGAATTAGCAAACCAGTCCTGTCAAGAAGCTATAGAGCTAGAGAAAACTTTGACACTTCAACGAAAGGTTAATGAGTGAGTATTTTATGCAGTATTGTTTCTTCTTTCTGGTAGTGGGCTCTCCTCATATTGACTGGGATCATCATTCGCAGGGGATGAGGTTATACAACAGCGACTTCATCCTAACAAGAAATTGTGCATCTTTTAGTTAATGTCTGAATCAGTGTTCAATCATCTGATAATTTGAGCTGAAATTGTACATATGAAGTCAATCACATTGAGCTGTCACAATTATAGCACAAGGCAATTAGAAATTGCCTTGTGCTTAGTCTTACAATGTTCGATTACAAGGATGTGGTCTCTGCTCATATCAAATCCAATATTCGTATACAATCTAACTTGTTTATGAATAAAGGGTTGAGGAATTAATACTTGTTTTCTTTTCATTCTACCATCCACTTCTTTTCCAACTAACCAATTCTATTTTTTTGTTACTCCACCTTTCCAGGGCAAAGTCTCTCATTGATTGTAATAACAATGGTGTTGATATAATTGAAGTCTGCGAGAGTGATAATGAAGCCAGCGGAAGCACTGGCTCGAGCAACAATGTGATACAAATTTCAGAGTGTGATAATAATGTGCAAGACAAATCTAATGATGCAGAGGAGAGTGGAATTGTAGACATAGCAGCATCAGTTGATGCAGCTTGGACCAAGAGGGCAAAATCAAACAACAGTTTGAGTGGTAAGTATCCAATTTACCAAAGTTGAATTCAAGAGTCGTTGATCAAAAATGCTCCTCTCCGAATGAAACATCTCAGCTTACGCATATATACATTTTTAAACAAACATACTCCTGCATGTGTATCCTATATATATATATCCTATATATACATCCTATACATATATCCTATATATGTGTGTGTGTGTGTGTATGTGTCTGTGTATATATATAATTATTGCATTCTCTACATGACCATATATATATATACATACATATACATATATATATATGATAATGTAGTAAATGCAATAATTTTTTAAATCAAATTCAAATATAGATCTCTCTGTGTGTGTATGTGTGTGTGCCCAAAGCTTATATGGATGTGTATATTCAGAGATTCTTTCTAATCTATATTTTTTTTATCAGGTCATGCATCAATGATTGGCGCTGAGTCAGGAAAAGTCATAGGATGGGCGTGCTGTGAATCTAATTGTAGAAAATGCAACCAAGAAAATTCCAGAGACGACATGGATCATAAGCAAATATGCAGACGTAATCACGCTGGATCAGCGAAGTCCATGGAAGCAGCTATGGTTGTCACAATGGTACTAAAAAACGAAAATCTAGTAAAAGCCAAATGCAGAGTCAGCGTTGTCATAGGAGATGATGATTCATCGGGGATGGCATCTTTGAGGAGGCTTTCTCCTTATGCAATTACGAAGCTGTCTGACTTCAACCATGTCAAAAAAACCTTCAATACAAAGCTTTATGAGATGAAGCTGACTGGGAATTTAATCAAGTATTTTTCAAGAGTTTTTGCGATGAATATAAAAAAAAACCAAGGTGATGCTCTGAAAGTGAAGGTTGCTCTGGACAGTATGATCCCGCATGCATTTGGGGACCACAGTAGATGCGATTCTTCTTGTACACGGGATGAAGAAGGACATCACGTATATAAATATTTCAAGGATGGAAAGTGCTTGGATGACATAAACTTGAAGAGGAAATTGGAAAAAATCATCCAGCCTTACGTGAATAGCTCTCATCAGATAGCACCATGTGCTTCTAGTCAAAGGAATGAGAGTTTCAACAACACAGCCTGCAGCAAACACTCAAAATCCAGATATTTCGGTGGGTCAGAGTCGCATAACTACCGTATTGCATCGGCAGTTTGCCAAAAGAATATGGGGTACGAATATGTGGTCGAGTTGAATATCTTACTACATTTATCACCTGGTAAACACACCCAACAATTTCGGAAAAGGAAACAAGAATGGGCGGTATCTCGTGCTGAAAGAGCGCAGACAACTGATTTCAAGAAACGGAGAGTGATTCTCAAAAATAAGCGGTCTTCGAAGAATGCAGCAAATCTGAGTAAAGAGGGAACTTCTTATGAATCGGGGTCTGGATACCTAAATACTTCCGATCTGATCGACGAAGTAGCTATTGCAGGTAATTGACAGTAATCCATATCAATAGATCAATGTTGATTGTAAGAATTGTAATTCGACTGATATATGCTATTTTTCTATAGATCATGCGGGTTATGAAGATTCAAAGGTGGTAATATTTGACATTGAAACAACTGGGCTCTATCTCACGGATGAAATAGTTCAGGTAAACCAGATACTTTTCTAGCGTACGCTCCTTAGATCTTACATTCCTATTGCTCTCTGAGTCGGATTTTGTAGAAATAATCATGTGCATAATTATTGTTGATTATATCAAAAATTGTCTCCTTCGCAATTGTATAAAAAATATGGATCAGAACTATTTTTTATTTTTGCGATGTATTCACCTGAATCACATTTTCCACAGATAGCAGCAATTTGCGAAGATGCAACCTTCAATTCATATATTTTGTCACAGAAAAATTTCTCTCCGGAAGCTGCAGCAGTGACAAATATGAAAAAAGTTGAAGGGAAGTTGTTTGTACGGGATGAAGAAGTGAAAACTGTATCCGCACGAGAGGCATTCATCAGCTTCTTGAAATTTTTGAAAAGCCTTGAAAAGCCTTGTATCCTAGTCGCTCATAATGGCCACAGGTGAGGTAGAATGAGGATAGAAAACATGAATATTTGTTTTCGATGTTCGATTTGGTCATATGTTAATTGTTCGATTATTTAGAAAAATGAATTTATCGATTAATTCCATTTCAGATTCGATGCACCAAGAATGATCAGGTTAGCCCAGTCATTGAAACTTCTGGTAGAATTTAAAATTTTCGTCAAAGGATTCAGCGATACTTGGTACATCTTCAAAGAGCAGTTGCCTCAACG
Organism: Eretmocerus hayati; assembly: GCA_029851415.1. Taxonomy (NCBI): domain Eukaryota; kingdom Metazoa; phylum Arthropoda; class Insecta; order Hymenoptera; family Aphelinidae; genus Eretmocerus; species Eretmocerus hayati. The sequence goes on from CM056743.1 coordinate 51,254,966, forward strand.
AGTTGGAGAGAAAAAATCATTCAGTCAGGCTGAGCTTGTGAAAGAATATTTGAACGGAGATGGTGTGGAGAACGCTCATAATGCATTCGATGATGTAAAAATGTTGCAAAATTTGGTCAAGAAGTTGGAGATTAATATGGTTTCCATTTTAATACAGACAAGAAGTTTTGACTTCATGGTCGATCAGAAAAGTTCTGATCCAAGTGCAATCAATTGTACCGAGTCTCTACATGATATCAACGTGACTCGTGATATGAAAATGAGGCTGTCCAAAGCTGGCTTCAATAGACTCAAGCTGGAAGCTGCTTGTAAGAATGGGAAGGAAGCATTCCATATGTTGATGAGCCAATCTGTTTGTGGTAAACCACGTATAACAAAATCCAAAAAAACGATTGAAACTTTGTTCAATGCGTTGACAAACCAAGCTAAAGATATGAGCAGTGCTCAGCAGGAAAGCTGAAAAATACATAATGATCCCGTGAAATTTTATATTTACTTGTAAGGAAAATCTATTCAAAGATGGCTCGTGTATATTCTAAGATTATTCAAAATTGTGCTCGTTTTTCGTATTTTTTTGTCCATAACTGATGCTGGCCATAACCAATGATGATAACGTGGGCTCACACCCATGTAAGGAAGATTTTTATTATTACGGATTGTGTATCGAGAGGATTGCTTTATCCAGCACAGCAACCAAAAGATGCGCTTGAATAGTGAGAAAATTTGTCGAGTTATATATTGTAAGCGATAATTATTGATCTGCGTAACCGCATGGCCGTCTACTCACGACTACGGGCCTAATTGTCTATCCGTATCGCATATTTTGCGGGCCATGTTTACATTCTTTATTCCTAGATGACGATTACAAGAATATTAGTCATTTATTATAATATTATAATTGAAGTTTGAAGCGAGTATTTTATCAAATCCACTCATATTTGAGTTGAAATGAGAATATCTGAATATTTTGTGAGAATCAATGTCAATGAGAGAATTTTGATGTATTTTAGAGATTTATTTTTTTGTACGATCTCGTAATATTTTATCAGAACCAATGTAAATGAGAGAAGTTTTATGTATTACAGACAATTATTTTTATGTGCAATTTCGTATCCCATGTGTTGATCACATGATTGGCTATTTACTCATGAGAAAGGGATAGTTCCGTTTTGAGTTGCGGGTATTAAAAATTAATAAACAAAGCATCATACTTTACGCGACGGAATGTGTCATCATTTTTGTATTCCCCTTCATGCACCTGCTCACCCAGTTTATTTATCAGGCCTAAAGTAACCCTTCCTCCCTCTTTATCAATCATTCATGCATTTACGTGGGCTTGCATATTATATACTCACTCGAATGCATGCCCCTCAAGCAGGAGACGCACACGAGTGCTGACGTCCAGCAAGCCACCGTGTACTGTATAGCCTATGGGCAGATATACACTTTCGAATTTTCGCGCTAGAGCGTGGCACAGCGTTGCCAAGTCTCGCGCGCATGAGCAGAAAATGTCGTGAATCTTGGGCTGATCCCAAATTGCAAATAATTTTCATCATTTTCGCTTTAATTCGGTCGGTGAGTCCTACTTAACGCAATATCAATCTCTTCAATAATGTTTGATCTATACTAAGTACTTTTTTTTATCCGGAAATGACTGTTAATTGTGGAGTATTAGTTCACCAAGTGATCGGCGTCCACCCAGCGTCCATATGATGCCATGTTAAACGCTGACTTTTCTCAATTTTTTTTTGCAGAAATTAGGTCGGCAACCTACCCTTTTGAAAATACTATTGGATTGCCGAGTTTTTTTTCTACATTGTGTAATTTTTTGGGGAGGCAATGACTTAGATCGTTTGGGCGACTGAGCCTCCTTAAATGATTTTTATCAGCAAAATAAATGTTAGAATTTAACTACATTCGTTTCAACATTGTAAAACGAAAATAATAATCAATTAATTGAATAATTTAAATATATTATAAGTATTTTTTTATTATCATTAAAAAAAAATAATTATAAATATTAATGAATATATTAAAAATATAATATTTGAATAATTGGAATTATAGTAATCTATATTTCTAATATTTAAATGAATAATTTTTAAAAAAAAAAATTCAAAACAATTTTTATCAAAATTTTTGATATAAAATTTTCTATAATTTATAATATTTAAATGAAACATTTTATTAAAATTATATAAAAAATATATTTTCCCTAAGGAATATATAATTATATTTTCATTTTTGTAATTTTTATTTATAATTTTAAATATTATGTATATAATTAAATAAATGATGATGATTGCTATTTTTTCATTTATTAATAAAAGTCTTTCTTCAATGTTATTCAATATTACTCAATTGAATAAATTTTCTGCTATCACAGAAGATAATATTAAAATTAATATAGAAAAATTTATAATTTTTGAATCTTGAAATAAAATTTATTTAAAAATAAACAATCATCTTAATATTTTCAATATTAAATTCTAAAATTAAACTATTTAAATTAAGAATAATTTTCTTTCAAAATGATTTTTATCAGCAAAATAAATGTTATAATTTAACTACATTCCTTTCAACATTGTAAAACGAAAATAATAATCAATTAATTAAATAATTTAAATATATTATAAGTTAATTATTTTTTTATTATCATTAAAAAAAAATAATTATAAATATTAATGAATAAATTAAAAATATCATATTTGAATGATTTAAATTATAGTATTTTATATTTTTGATATTTAAATGAATAATTCTTTAAAAAAAAAATTCAAACCAATTTTTATCAAAATTTTTGATATAAAATTTTCTATTATTTATAATATTTAAATAAAACATTTTATCAAAATTATATAAAAAATATATTTTCCCTAAGAAATATGTAATTATATTTTTATTTTTGTATGTTTTATTCATAATTTTAAATATTATGTATATAATTAAATGAATAATGATAATTGCTATTTTTTCATTCATTAATAAAAATCTTTCTTCAATGTTATTGAATATTAATCAATTAAATAAATTTCCTGCTATCACAGAAAATAATATTGAAATTAATATAGAAAAATTTATAATTTTTGGATCTTGAATAAAAAAAATAGATAAAAATTCAAAGTTTATATTAATTGAATAAAATATCAATCGTAAAGAATAAAATAAAGTTAAAATTATTGAAATTATAAATATTGAATAATTAATAAATGAAAAATTTATGAAAAATTTTATTTCTAAAATTTTATCTTTAGAATAAAATCCTGATATAAAAGGTATTCCTTATAACGAAAATATAGAAATTAATATTATTAAAATTGTTAAAGGTATCAATTCTTTTATTATATTTATTTTACGAATATCTGGATAATTAATTACAGAATGAATTATAATACCAGAACATATAAATATAAGAGATTTAAATAATGCATGAATAATTATATGGAAATAAGATAGTATAAATATATTTATTGAATAAATTAATATTATTAATCCCGTGATAAAGTAGAAAATGCAATAATTTTTTTAAAATCATATTCAAATATTGCAGAAAATCCAGCTATTATTACAGTAATAATTCTAATAAATATAATAATCTTTATTGAAAAATTAAATTCATCTATTAATAAGTTAAACCGAACTAATAAATGAATTCCAGCTGTAACTAAAGTTGACGAATGAACTAAAGAAGATACAGGGGTAGGTGCTGCTATAGCAGCAGGTAATCATGAAGAAAATAGAAATTGGGCTCTTTTAGTAAAACATATAATTATTAATATAAATAAAATTATAAAATTTAATAAATTATAATTTATAAAATTTCATCTTCCAAAGATAAATATTATACTAATTAATATAATTAAAAATGTATCTCCAATTCGATTTAATAAAAAAGTTAATATTCCTGAATTATAGCAAAAATTATTTTGATAATAAATAACTAAAATAAAAGAAGTTAATCCTAACATATCTCATCCAATTATGATAGTTAGAATATTTGGTCTAATTACTATTATAATTATAGAAAAAATGAATCTTGATAAAATAAAAAAAAACCGGACATTAAATTTATCTGTATATATATAATCATAACGATAAAATATAATTATTGCAGAAATTAAAAAAATAATAAAAATAAATATTATGGATATTCAATATATATATATATATATATATATATATATATATATATTACAAGAATTGAATATTAAAATATTTCATTCTAAAAAAATATGATTTTTAAAATTTAAATAAACCAATCTATTAAATAAAAACAATAATCTTACTATTATTAAAAATATTCTTAAATATATCTTGTTGGCTTGACTCGATCTCGGAGGACAATGGGGAATCGTGCAATGATGTTACCGCAACGATATATTGCAAATCAGTATATTTGCTACGTTTCGTCAACTATTTTTGTTGACCTCATCAGGCTGGAAATATAATCCACACAATAACACACTGAATTTTAACAATCAAATGGTTCACAGATTTTTCATTTTAGAACTCATAACACAGTAATATAAATACCTTGATGGATAATTCTTTTTTAAAAAAGTTACATTGTATAAAACGTCTTTAATTTCGTAGACTAATGTTTGTAGTCTACTTGTCATACATCACACACATATTACATCTATCGAGAGTCATTCGCGCAACATACAGGTGAGTGCCCATGGATAGAAAGAGACAGAAAATATAAAAGCGAGATAGAAGGATCTATGGAGGGGAAGAGTGGGAACAGTGGAAAGGAGGGAGGGAACGGGAGAGACGAGAGAGAGAGAGAGAGAGAGATTTGGTGGTAAACAGAAGAGGCCCAAATGATTAAAACAGAAGAGGCCCAAATGATTAAACAGAAGAGGCCCAAATGATTCCAGGAGGAATCTGATGCACTGAAGAGGGAAGAAAGAAGAAAGAAGAGAGAAGAAAGAAGAAAGAGAGGGAACAATGAAGAGTGAAGATAGAAGATGCCGACAAGTGGCCGAAGAGAGAAGATGGAGAAGAGGAACGCTCGCAATCGAGCGCGAGACATGCCGCTCATCCTGAAGTAATGCTCACGCGGTCCCGGGATGAGATGGTAGATGCAGGTGGATCTCCTTCTTGATTGCCCGATGCCCTAGGTATCGGACATCGAGGGGAGAGGGATATTACACGGCCGGGCCCACCTCTCGGTGGGCCCCACCCAAACCCGTGTCCCGCCTGGTATGGCCTGCGTGGGCTATGCGTAGTCCGCGTAAGCTGAACCAGTCCGGTGTCTGGGGACGGATCCGAGGGATCCTGAGGCAGATTTTGCCCTCTAACCACCTTAAAAAAAAAAAAAAAAGATTTGGTGGCAAAGAGTGGGAAGGTAATGATATTGTGAGACATAGCAATCAGCTGTACAAATGATTATCCCAAGATATCATGATAGATTCTATTGAGGTGACGGACATCACTTTTTAAATTGATATTATTTTGATCTTGGTTTATGAAAATCATCTCTGATAACGTTCTTTTTGTAAAATTGAGATCTTGATCTAATATTTTAGTCAGCATCCCGTTCCACGAAGGTTTTTTCCACAAATGTTCATATGTTCTGAGCAAATATAAGATACGAACACTACCGAAAATAAATAAGAACTTCCAAGAAATAATTCGATTGGGAAAAGATAGTTTGAGTAAATTCGAAAAGACAGGTGTTGTATATAAATTTCAGTGTCGAGATTGCCCGGCAAGCTACGTGGGTGAAACTAAAAGAGCGTTGTCAGTCAGAATAGATGAACATCGAAAAATGAAGAATCCAAATTCAGTAGTGTCATTACATATGAAAAATCTAAATCATAAATTTGATTGGTCGAACACGAAAATATTAGATCAAGATCTCAATTTTACAAAAAGAACGTTATCAGAGATGATTTTCATAAACCAAGATCAAAATAATATCAATTTAAAAAGTGATGTCCGTCACCTCAATAGAATCTATCATGATATCTTGGGATAATCATTTGTACAGCTGATTGCTATGTCTCACAATATCATTACCTTCCCACTCTTTGCCACCAAATCTCTCTCTCTCTCTCTCTCTCTCTCTCTCTCTCTCTCGTCTCTCCCGTTCCCTCCCTCCTTTCCACTGTTCCCACTCTTCCCCTCCATAGATCCTTCTATCTCGCTTTTCTATTTTCTGTCTCTTCTATCCATGGGCACTCACCTGTATGTTGCGCGAATGACTCTCGATAGATGTAATATGTGTGTGATGTATGACAAGTTGACTACAAACATTAGTCTACACTCAGAGAAATAAAAGGCAAGCCGTGCCTCGCCAGGTAAGCGATTCATGACAAACTCCTCGAGAAATCTCGAGCAATGCGTACACTGGAACAAATCATGTCGCCACTGCGACATGACTGGATGAATTGATCTGGAATTTTGCACACACATAGTCAAAGAGTACTGCTTCCATGTAGTGAAAGATTTGCAATGAAAAACATGTCTGAAAAAATCAGAAAAATTATACTATTTTTCGACGTTTTTACGGGTCTCGATGCCGTGATGCTCACCGCACGTATGATTTTCGACATGCGAGGAAGTTTTTCAGTTTTCAACTACAGCAAAAGTCAAAGCGAGAAAGTTGTGCGGAAGGGTCTAAATTATATTAATTTTCAAGATTCAGATCGAATGATGTATGAGGAAAAAAGTTAGAGTACTTTTTGTATATGAATATACTTGCGGCTTCGCTGGCGGCTAACGAGCAGACGACGCTCCGCCTCGCGCCCCGTCAAACAATAATCTCAATGAATCTCTTATAACTTTTTTCCTATTGCATCTTTTGATCTAAATCTTGGGAATTAATATAATTTAGACCCTTCCGAACAACTTCCCCGCTTTGAGTTTTGCTGTAGTTGAAAACTGAAAAACTTCCTCGCATGTCGAAAATCATACTTGCGGTGAGCATCACGGCATCGAGACCCGTGAAAACGTCGAAAAATAGTATAATTTTTCTAATTTTTTTAGAAATGTTTTTCATTGCAAATCTTCCACTACATGGAAGCAGTACTCTTTAACTATGTATGTGCAAAATTCCAGATCATTTCATCCAGTCGTGTCGCAGTGGCGACATGATTTGTTTCAGTGTACGCATTGCTCGAGATTTCTCGAGGAGTTTGTCATGAATCGCTTACCTGGCGAGGCACGGCTTGCCTTTTATTTCTCTGAGTGTACGAAATTGAAGACGTTTTATACAATGTAACTTGTTTAAAAAAGAATTTCTCCATCAAGGTATTTATATTACTGTGTTATGAGTTCTAAAATGAAAAATCTGTGAACCATTTGATTGTTAAAATTCAGTGTGTTAATGTGTGGATTATATTTCCAGCCTGATGAGGTCAACAAAAATAGTTGACGAAACGTAGCAAATATACTGATTTGCAATATATCGTTGCGGTAACATCATTGCACGATTCCCCATTGTCCTCTGAGATCGAGTCAAGCCAACAAGATATATTTATTAAAAAAAGGGGACGATTCAAGAAACTGTGATAATTTAAAAATATTCTTGTTAGATAAAATGAAATAATATTATTCTAATTCAAAATATATATTTATTTATATATCTATGATTTCACAAATCATAATTTTATATTAAAATATTTAAATTAATTTTTTTTTGAAGAATAAATTTATTTTTAATCTCAATAAATTTAAAAATAATCAATCAATAATTATTAATATATAATTATTCATATTAGTTTGATATATTTAAATTAAAAAATTATACATTCCATGAATTAAATGAATAAATAAATAAATTCTATAAATTGATGAAATAAATATACTTAATATTAAAAAAAATAAAATATTTAAAGATCAATGTAAAATAATATTAATCATTATTAATTCTCTTAATAAATTTAATCTAATAGGTGCTGATATATTAATAATACAAAATAAAAATATTCATATTACTATTTGAGGAAAAAATAATATAATTCTTTTGGTAATTAATATATTTCGACTTTTACTATTTTCATAAATTAAATTTGATAAAGAAAATAATATAGGCGAACATAATCCATGAGAAAATAATATTAAAATTCCTCCTATTAATCCTAATTTTATTAATCTTATTAAACCAATTAATATTAAAGATATATGTACAATTGAAGAATAAGCAATTAATAATTTTATGTCATATTGTCGTAAACATAAAATTCTTAGAAATAATATCCCAATTACATTCAATGAAATAAAAATAAAATTATAATATAAAGAATAATTTAATATAATCATTATAGTACGAATAATTCCATAGCCTCCTAATTTTAACATAATACCAGCTAAAATTATTCTTCCTGCTACAGGGGCCTCTAAATGAGCTTTAGGTAATCAAATATGAAATAAATAAATTGGGAGTTTAATTAAATTAGCTATAATAATAAATAGATGGAAAACAAAATTAATGAAATTATAATTTATTATCTTATTCAAAATAGAAGTAAATATTAAAGAATTAAAATAATTGAATAAATAAAAAATAATTAAAAATAAAGGTAAAGACCCAAATATTGTATATAACAATATATATATTCTAGCATTAATTCGTTCAGGTTGATATCCCCGAATTATGATTTAAAAAAATGTAGGAATTAGGCTAATTTCAAAAAAAAATAAAATATTTTATAATTTATAGAATAAAAAGTAATAATTAAAGAAATCAATAATATTAATAAAAAAAAATATATAATTTGATTCAATTAAAATTATTTCTCACTATTAATACGAAAGAAATAATCAATAAACTTAATAAAATTAATATATTACTTAATATATCTATTCCCATTCAATTATAAATACATATTCAATAATTATTAAAATTAATAATTATTAAATAAATCAATACAATTAAAAATAAATCATTATAAATAAAATATATTAAAATTTTTTCTATATTAAATATCAAATTAAAATTTAATATTATTAAAAATATAATTAATTTTATCATATAATTGAATTTAATAAATCAATTAAATTATTTCCATAAATTCGAATCATTGAAATTAATAATGTTTAACCTGTAACTATTTCACATACTACAAAAACTAAATAATATAATGAAAGTAATATACTTTTATTCATAAATAAAATTAATCTAAATATTATTAAAACTCTTAATGTTACAAATTCTAAACTTATTATTGTTAATAAAATATATTTATATATATATATATAAATATAAATATTCTAATAATAAATATAATTGAATAAATGAAATTATTTATGTAAATGTATACAATTATTAATTTAATTAAAATATTAATTTTGTAAATTGAAAATAAATGATTTTATAATTGATTTCAAGAAAATAAAATTATTTATTTCATTAATCTCCAAAATTAATATTTTAAAAATCAACTATTTCTTGTTAATGATAAAATTATATTTCATATTTTTAATTTTTTTATTACCATGTTTTATTCTTTTAATTAATGTATCAATAATTTATAGAAAACAAATTCATCCTATTATTATAGGATTATTTTTAATAATTTTATCAATTTTTTCTTGCTGAAATATAAGAATTTATATAAATAATCATTGATTTTCTTCTTTAACTTATTTAATTATTGTTAGAAGTTTAATAATTTTATTTATATATTTTGTTAGATTTATTAGGAATAATAAAGTATTTATTAAACTAAATTATATTTATATTATTCCAATTAAATTAATATTACTAATATTTTTATATTTAATGTTAAGATTTTCAATTGAATTCAATTTTATTTGATTAAATAAATTCAACGAAATCTATAGAATAACTTTTAATATCAATAAATTTATTAATATAGAAATTATGTATATATGTATAATAAATAAAAATTATTCTATATTAATTTGTATAGTTTATTTATTTTTATGTTCAACATTTATTGTGGAGATATGTTTAAGAAAAAAATATTCTATTCGAAAAATAAATTATGAAAATATCATTTTTTAAAATAAATAATATAATAAATTAATTTTATAATCCATTAATTATATTACCTACTCCTTTAAATATTTTTATTTGATGAAATTTTGGGTCATTACTAGGAATTTGTTCAATTAATCAAATTATCACTGGATTATTTTTATCAATACATTATACTGCAGAAATTAATCTATCATTTAATAGAATTATTCATATTATTCAAGATGTAAATTATGGTTGATTAATGCGTTTAATTCATATAAATGGAGCATCAATATTTTTTATTTGTATATTTATTCATGTTGGACGAGGTCTATATTATCATTCATTTACAATAAAAAATACTTGATTGATTGGAGTTATAATTTTATTAATTACAATAATAACAGCTTTTATAGGTTACGTTTTACCTTGGGGGCAAATATCTTTTTGAGGAGCTACTGTAATTACAAATTTACTTTCAGCTATTCCTTATTTAGGTAATATAATAGTTACATGATTATGAGGTGGTTTTTCAGTTAATAATGCGACATTAAATCGATTTTATTCTTTTCATTTTATTATACCTTTTATTATTATAATAATAGTAATTATTCATTTAATATTTTTACATGAAACTGGATCAAGTAACCCTTTAGGAACTTCAAGAAATTTATTTAAAATTCCTTTTTATCCTTATTATTATATTAAAGATATATTAGGATTTATTATTATATTATTCATATTACTAATTAATTCTTTAATAAATCCTTACATACTTTCTGACCCAGAAAATTTCAATCAAGCTAATCCTATAATTACTCCTGTTCATATTCAACCTGAGTGATATTTTTTATTTGCTTATGCAATTTTACGATCAATTCCTAATAAATTAGGGGGAGTTATTGCTTTAATAATATCTATTTTAATTTTAATGATTTTACCCTTTATTGAATTATTTAAAATTAAAGGTAATAAATTTTATTTTATCAATCAAATTATATTTTGAAGATTTTTTTCTTTATTTATAATTCTAACTTGAATTGGAGCCCGACCAGTAGAACATCCTTATATTTTAATTGGACAAATTTCTTCAATTTTCTATTTTATATATTTTTTTATAAATTTATCAATATGTAAATTAAATAATAAAATTTTATATAATTAATTATTAAACTTTAATAAGTATATGTTTTGAAAACATAATATAGAAGTATAATCTTCTAATAATTTTTAAATATTTATAAATAATTAATAAATATGTATATTTTTAGAGTTAAAAAATTTGTGCGTCCCGGCGAACGCGCGATAGATGACGGAGTCTTATAGGTAGAACCACGTTATAGTTTGGTAATCCATCAGGGAGTAGAGAGAAGGTTTGTCAACGATGATGCTGCATGAGGGTCGAAATGCATCACTGAAATTTGGTAATCTCGAGTATTCAGAATGCTTAATCAAAAAACTATTCCACATCGAAAAGATGATCTTCATAATAATGATATCGCTGAGCTCGAGTTTTAATCGTAGAGTCTGACCGAAAAGGTAGAGAGCAAAGAGTCATTTACAAGATCATTCTGATCGTTTTATCCCCGATTTTGAGAACTTTTCTCAGCAAGCAGAGAAAAGGCATCGAGACTTTCCTGCGTTATGCATCATTTGACGTGTAACTCGTGTTTCTCCTTCCATGACGAATTGCATTCTCGTCACGCAAAATCCCTAGAAATTTTCTTCAAAACTCCTGAAGATACTCTTCTTTTGAGGAAATTAGAATTGACCTGATGTTCTAAAACTTCCTCACATGTTGACAGTAGATCAAGCTTAAATATAATATTCATATTGCTTACCTCGGCTCGGGTGTAAGCTATCTACACGAAAACAACTAATGCATTATACAATATGTATGCATGACCTATGCATGTGTATCGCTAGAGCATGTATGTACGCTCACATACTTAATACCTATAATACGTGTGTGGCGCTTGCGCAGAGTCGAGGTAACGCTGAGATGTTGCAATAGCTTCGTGTCTACAGAATTTTCAAGCGTGGATTCACGTACCCAGCCGAAAGATGACTCCGTCATCAATAATTATTGAAAAGTTTAAAACTAAAGGCAAGTACCTCAATCAAGTTGAATATATTAAATTATCGTATCGAAATCGAGGGAATGACCCTCGAATTCAAATAATTATAAATGATATAAATATATTAATTAAAAAATTTAATAAGTGATAGAATATATTAATATAAAATAATGAATATAAAAATATTATAAAAATAATTATTCCATATTCTCTAATAAAAATTAAAGCAAATCTACCTCTTATATATTCAATATTAAATCCTGACACTAATTCAGATTCCCCTTCAGCAAAATCAAAAGGAGTACGATTTAATTCAGCTAATAAACTTACTATAAAAATTAATAATATAGGTGGATTTAAAAATAAAAATCATAAATTATATTGAAAATAATTTAATTTATGAAAATTAAATCTTTCAATTAAAATTAATGAAACTGAAATAATTAAAATTATTCTAACTTCATAAGAAATTGTTTGAGCAATTCTCCGTAATCTTCCGATTAATGAATAAATTGAATTAGAAGATCATCCAGCTATTATTATTGAATATACTCCTATTCTTATAAAACATAAAATAATAATTATAGAAAATTTTAAAGATAATATTTGAGAATATAGGGGTAAAAAATTTCATAAAATTAATATTAAAATTATTCTAAATGGAGGAGAATAAATATATAATATAAAATTAGATTTTAAAATTAAAGAAAATTCTTTAGAAAATAATTTAATTGCATCTCTAAATGGTTGAATAATTCCTATTATTCCTAATTTATTAGGAACTTTCCGAATTTGAATATAACTTAAAATTTTTCGTTCTAATAAAGTTAAAAAAGCTACTGAAATTAAAATTATAATTATTATATCTAAAGAAATAATTAAAAAATACATTTATTATTTAATTAATGAATAATTATTTTTAAAATCTAAATTTAATGCACTAATCTGCCAAAATAATTTTAATTGGATTATAAAATATCAATTAAATCATTAACAATAATTCACCTCTTTTTGGTTTCAATTGAAAATTAAAATGGATAAATTATTATTTATCTAATTATTAAGTCGAAATTAATATTTTACATTTTATAAAATTTAATAATTAATTTATTATCTTTCTATCGTAAAAAAAAATTTTTTTTTAAACTAAAATTTTAAGTTAAACTAAACTATAAACTTTCAAAGTTTAATAAATATAATTAATTATATAGATTTTGATGAAAGTAAAAAAAATATTTACATCATTGGCATATGTTGAGTAGTCGACAGGTATCAGTAGCATAGTGACTGACAAAACGTCTCGAAATGGGTGAGAGGGGTGTCAGTATGCATTTTCATGGGAAAATCCCCGTAACACATGCTGATGCATTCCATTTTTCAAATATTTAGCATCGTTTTTGAGATGCAAACGAAGTTCCGCAAGAGTCGTCGGCAAAACGCAATCTCACAGCAATGTCTTGTCTTGAGGATTGCATCACCGAAGCGGGTATGAGGACCAAGATGGGGTATTGATTCATGATTATTATTGTATTTTTCATGTAAAAACCGAATTTGAGCCCACTTTCTTATTTTCTAGTCAACTTCTCATTCAAATCTCGGCGAACTGTCGTGATTTCCCAGAATTCATTAGGATTCGGCGGATGAAAACTCGATCCAGTCAGCCCCGTGAAATATAATATATCAAATAATGAAAATGATGGTGAAGTATGAACTCGGCCTCACCCTCCTATTTGGTGATGAATCGGGAAGCAACATCTGCACCTGGAAGCGGCTTATCTACGTACAAGAATTCATCACCAAGTAGGCGATCATTGACGTGTGTCGAGATTGAAGTATGGAAGACGAATGACGCCATAGGCGACGCGAGTTAAAATTGCCGACCTTCGAAGCATGTTATCTCGCTCGCTCTCACGCGAAGGTCTATCTCTAGCGGTCAACGGCGGAGATACGGCGCCCGCAGTCTATACTTATACGTCTATGATTAAATCTGACTCCTCACGCGTTAACCAACCTGAGTACCTGATTCGCGAAGTCAAGAGTGGGGATCATTGCCTACTGTTTGCAGTTGTCTATAGGCCACCCAATGCATGTATCCTAGCCGAATTCTTCAATAATTCATCCCTCCTGTTACCAAAGTATACATCCATTGTCATCACTGGCGATTTCAACTGTAACATGTCAATCTCCGACTCCACATCCAAATTAATCCACAAATATTTGAAAGATTCTTCATTGGATCTTGTACCATACGACTCAACTCACCATACCCTCAATGCCGAGAGCCAAATAGCACATACATGGATCGACTTGTTCTTTGTGAACTCGCCTAATCACGTTTTGCAATATACAAAAACCGACGTTTTTTTCACGACAGGACACGACAGGATCGAGATCATATTTAAATTTGAATGAGTCATCAGACAGCCAGTCACTATTACTAAGCGCGATTTCAGAAATTTCGACCCGGACTGGTACCACAGTCATCTGTCGGCTGGATTCACACTACTCGCTAACCTTGGAAATATTAACGATAAAGTCTCAATGTTCAATCATGTAATTACCGAGGCTCTTGACCAATCGGCGCCTTTGAGAGTCTATAAGATCCGAGCTTGCAACAAACCCTAGGTGACCAAGGTTATCCGTGACTTGATGGAAGAGCGTGATAATCTTTACAGGAAAGCGCGAGTTACTCATTCCACCGAGTTAATGCAGGAGTACTCACCTTTGAACGATTTGCGAGAGTTCCATGTCTCAAAACCTGGACTTCCATCATGTATCGACCATGATTTGTTTGAGGGCTTTGTACCATATGATTTATGGCTATGCGTTGAATACTTTGTATTGAACAAATGGTTCAAACTTGGACTACGCAACATCAGATTGAATGATTTCAAGTTCAAAGGGGAGACAAAACAGAACATACTCAAAATCAGTTCGAGCAGGAAAAAAATAAACCACAGAGATTGGTAGGCAACGCCACTATTATTCGTCGAATTAGCGTCATCTTCCCTCTCGTAGTCGCAGACCAGATGAAAGATTGCAATGATGAGGTATGGCAAATGTTCATCACGCTTCGAGAAATTTGTCTTACAGCATGTTGATATTCTCTATCAAACGGTCAAGTCTTGCTATTTAAAAATAATTGCGGAAAATATTTGAGTCTAAGGAAAAAAAGCTTCAAAGAAGTGAGACTACGCCCAGAACATGAATACCTGATGCACTATTATGATTTGATACTTCATTTTGGGCCTCTTGAAAAATGTTCTACTTTGAGATGCGCTTGGAGTAGCGTAAGACTCGAGGCAGGTCATTGATGAAGATGGAAAACAAGAGTGGACTCAGGACTGATCTTTGCGGAACACCTGCTGTTGTGTTCATCTAGTCAGAAATTGTTCCACCATCATCAATGACCGTCTGGCACCGATCAGCAAGGTATGTGCGACACCAACGCACTGTAAGATCGTTAACTCGGAAAGCTCGTAATTTTTTGATGAGAATTTCACGAAGAATCTTATTAAAAGCTTTGCAGGAATCGAAAAAGACCAAAATGGTCAACATCAATTTGTCTACCGTCAAATTGGGCAAATTTGGTACGATTTTGTTACTTTTTATTTTCTTCGGCTCGGCATCTCAATATACATTAACAAAACCCACTTCTATTAGTGGTCAATCTCAAGCTTACAGTCTCAGCTTTCGATTGATGGGCTACAAAATTCAATTTCATGAGTTTAAGCTGGAGCTATTAGCAGTTGAAGAAGTGTACCAAAGTTAGACCTCGATGGGGCAATTTTGTAACACTTACAAAATATTTCAACTCTACCCACCACCATGTGAATAAACTCATTTTAATTGTTCAGAAGTCTTATTTTAAGCTGTTTGAAACATTCTAAAACCTCGTAGACCATCACTCGACTCATGGTGAGATGAAAAGAAGCTGTCATAGGAAGTTGTACTGGAGTTACCCTATCCTCATGCTTCTTACGGAGAGTGGGGTAACTTTGGTACACTTTTTCATGGTTTCCTTCCCTGTTTTTCATTCATTAAAATTCTGAATACTGTAAATAACCCAATGTAACGATGGTTTCTTCAATATGGTGATATATGTGGTCGAAATGTAGCATTATTCATCCGTAGACCGATTTGGAACACTTTTTGCCAGGTACACTAACTGGACCACTCGCGTAACGCTGCTAAATCAGCCTTTTCGGAAAAAGCTTCAATAAACGAGTACAATCGTTCATGCGGGATCTACGGTGCCTCAATACATTGTTTATGCGTGTGTCAAGAGGGGAGAATAGGTTTCAAAGCAATAGAATCATTTACTGTGCCGAACGCAGCTCTGGAAGTCATTTTTCAGGGGTGTACCAAAGTTGCACCCACTGTACCAAAGTTAACCAATTTGACGGTATACCTTTCCGCACATCATCCAACACCCCGAGCAAGGCCATCTGGGTGCTGTGACCTTCTCGAAACCCGGCCTGACATGGATCAAGGAGCTCATAATCTTGAATAAATTGTTTGAGTTGGTTTGATACAACTTTTTCGAGAATTTTGGAGCACTCAGAAAGCCTTGCTATGAGTCTCAGATCTGATAAGTCTGCCAAGTTGTTTGTTTTCGGAATAGGCGTGATGAGAGTACGCTTTCATAGATCAGAAAAGGAGGCGTCAATCATGCTGGAGTTGAATATATCTGTGAGTGAATCTATAATGGTTGGGCATGATGTGCGTAGAGTTTTCAGAAAAATGTAGTCAATCCCAAATGTCTTCGATTTGATGGAGTGTACTATGCGTGCAACTTTATCACTGCTGGTAGGTGATAGTGAAAATACCAGAATACTGGATAGGCGCAATTGGGAGACTGCATGAGGTAGAGGGTATGTCATGGATTGGCGGAGGACAGGATATTTAGGCAAAATGGGCATTAATGACTGCAGGGGAGAATGTTCTGAACGGGGAGGGAGGACGTGACGATACTATGCCTAGGTTGTTGAGGGAGTTCTATAGTCGATTTGAACTTTGAGCAGCTTCGATTTGACTAGCGTAGTACTGGTTTTTGGAAGCGCGTAGTAGTTTTTGAACATTTGATCTGGCAGACCGGTATTCCTGCATTAACTCGGTGGAATGAGTAACTCGCGCTTTCCTGTAAAGATTATCACGCTCTTCCATCAAGTCACGGATAACCTTGGTCACCTAGGGTTTGTTGCAAGCTCGGATCTTATAGACTCTCAAAGGCGCCGATTGGTCAAGAGCCTCGGTAATTACATGATTGAACATTGAGACTTTATCGTTAATATTTCCAAGGTTAGCGAGTAGTGTGAATCCAGCCGACAGATGACTGTGGTACCAGTCCGGGTCGAAATTTCTGAAATCGCGCTTAGTAATAGTGACTGGCTGTCTGATGACTCATTCAAATTTAAATATGATCTCGATCCTGTCGTGTCCTGTCGTGAAAAAAACGTCGGTTTTTGTATATTGCAAAACGTGATTAGGCGAGTTCACAAAGAACAAGTCGATCCATGTATGTGCTATTTGGCTCTCGGCATTGAGGGTATGGTGAGTTGAGTCGTATGGTACAAGATCCAATGAAGAATCTTTCAAATATTTGTGGATAAATTTGGATGTGGAGTCGGAGATTGACATGTTACAGTTGAAATCGCCAGTGATGACAATGGATGTATACTTTTGTAACAGGAGGGATGAATTATTGAAGAATTCGGCTAGGATACATGCATTGGGTGGCCTATAGACAACTGCAAACAGTAGGCAATGATCCCCACTCTTGACTTCGCGAATCAGGTACTCAGGTTGGTTAACGCGTGAGGAGTCAGATTTAATCATAGACGTATAAGTATAGACTGCGGGCGCCGTATCTCCGCCGTTGACCGCTAGAGATAGACCTTCGCGTGAGAGCGAGCGAGATAACATGCTTCGAAGGTCGGCAATTTTAACTCGCGTCGCCTATGGCGTCATTCGTCTTCCATACTTCAATCTCGACACACGTCAATGATCGCCTACTTGGTGATGAATTCTTGTACGTAGATAAGCCGCTTCCAGGTGCAGATGTTGCTTCCCGATTCATCACCAAATAGGAGGGTGAGGCCGAGTTCATACTTCACCATCATTTTCATTATTTGATATATTATATTTCACGGGGCTGACTGGATCGAGTTTTCATCCGCCGAATCCTAATGAATTCTGGGAAATCACGACAGTTCGCCGAGATTTGAATGAGAAGTTGACTAGAAAATAAGAAAGTGGGCTCAAATTCGGATTTTACATGAAAAATACAATAATAATCATGAATCAATACCCCATCTTGGTCCTCATACCCGCTTCGGTGATGCAATCCTCAAGACAAGACATTGCTGTGAGATTGCGTTTTGCCGACGACTCTTGCGGAACTTCGTTTGCATCTCAAAAACGATGCTAAATATTTGAAAAATGGAATGCATCAGCATGTGTTACGGGGATTTTCCCATGAAAATGCATACTGACACCCCTCTCACCCATTTCGAGACGTTTTGTCAGTCACTATGCTACTGATACCTGTCGACTACTCAACATATGCCAATGGAAATACATAGAGTTGAATGGAGTTTTCACACTTTTTACTCGTATTTCGGTGAATGATCGGCTGCGACTTTTCTTTTGGAGGGAATTTGAATGTCCTTGCGTAACCCTACGAGATAGCGTGAACCGTTTCTGTCGACATTTTAGCAAAACTTATAAATTCTTGCAGAGCACTATGACCAGCATTTCAAATTATTCGCTCCTCGTCTTATCAACAAAAGCACTCGAATCATCAAATTCCATTCACTCATCCAGCATCGTTTCTGATCATTCACTCCACGTCCCACGAGCCGAATCATTTCTTTCCGATAAACTGTGCGTAAAAGTGCACTTTGCACACAATTTGTCGACTTTTACTCACAGTTTATCGAAAAGTATTGTTAGATATACGGGCGTAATAGTACATTTCGATACAAGGGTGGAAACATTTTTTCTTCGCATCCGAGTGTTGGGTTTCCGGCCTGAGCCGTAGGCGATTCTTCCAGAATGGTTTTAGTCATGTTCAAACGGATTTTACAGAATTCTAATATCAACTAATTGATTTGAAGAGCCAAAAAAGTGTCGATTCATTTCATTGGAATTTGGAGGAATGAGTTGCAGAGGAAGATATGAGAGAATATGAATTTTGAAAGATATATTCTTGTATATTCTGAGTGATTTTTATTTTCGAAAAGCTCGTTGGAGCGATTGAGCTATCTGAACTAAAGTCTATCAGGCTAGATTTGTGATTTGGTTCAGATAGAGTACAATTGGTTTGAATATGGTGAAAATGGAGTTCCTGGTGGTAATTGTGACTCTTCCTGATATGAAGATTGAATGAAATCCCGGCATTGACTATTCGATAGATCAACTAGAAGAATCATAGCCTAGATAACCCAGATTGCCGTGAGAGCACGTAGAAGGAAGATATTTCACTATGAAGTTACACAGTTCTAGCGATTTCACCTCAAATAACCTTTGGATCGAGTTCGACTGGGAAAGGAAAGCTGCGGAACCACTGGTCTTATCTTTGAACGATTCTCTATCACTCAAAAGAAACGAAATGTTGATCAGGTATACAGTAGGGGAGGAAGAGTGGCGGAAAGGAAACAGCACATATACAAACATACACAGTCAAAGGGGCAGAAAGATGAGTCCCTCGAGGATTTTGGAAGCCTTAGGTAGGGAAAGTATTACTCACAATCGATAGATTTTGGCGAAAGCAATGGTTGAAGCATTATTGAGAGAGCATGAATTCTATTGAAGCATTTATTGGATTGATTGGAGGAATTGATAGAAAATTTGGTGGACCAAAGACAATCATTTTTCGTTCAAGAAAACAACAGAAAGGGGATAAATTGGCTCTCTCGCGGACCCTAGAGCCTACAGGGAACCAAAAAAAAATCTGAAGAAAGGGGGATGCCCACAGAAGCGGGCTTTGGGCCCTGAGAGGCTTTGGAAGTGGAACGCGTGGAAGCATAGCTATTCGGAAGAGCGAATAATGCTGATGAATTTCCACTAAGGTTGGGCATTTGTACCTGAAGCGAATGCTTCCAAATGATGCAAAAAAATATTGCAAATCTGCGTGAGTTTTGAGTATCCTGATGGTTTGTTTACATTCGATCATTTGAACCTAGGAATTTTCTGCACGTGTTCCGGGTAACGAGCTCCCGTCTGAGGATTACCACTGAAGGAATCCATCGATTACGACTTGAATCGATACGGTGCCACTCACTGAAAATCATAAAAATGCATAGAAAGTCTTTTCAACCTCAAAACTTAAGTTCGGGCGTGGAAGACGCGCTTAGGGTGCTTTCTGGGTTAAAAAACGCATTTTTCTCCTGTTGGGCGTCATCATAACTCAGGAATGACGATGAATTCCGATCCAACGTGTTCTTTCACACGGAGTCAGGTCGTATAGACTAATCTCAGACGAGTGAGTGACGTCTGAGACACTCGAATTGGTCGAAAATGACGCGCTTAGGGTGCTTTCTGGGTCGAAAAACGGATCTTCCTCACGTTAGGTATCATTATACCCCAGAAATAACGATGAATTATGAGTTAGCGTGTCTTTTTACATGGAATCAGATCATTCAAACCAATTTAGAGGGAGTGAGTGACGTCTGAGACACTCGAATTGGGCGAAAAAGACGGGCTAAAAATATTCTCGCATCGAAAAAGGCATCTTATGAGTATTGGGCGTCAGCCTAGTTCAAATGTCACGATGAATTACGATTCAGCATTAAATTCCACGTGGAAATATTTATCTCCACTCCTACATTGGCGAACAAACGCCAAGTTCTAGTAGATCAAACATGGGGACGGGACAATCACAAGAAGCGTTATTTTCACTTGAATTCCAAAGCGAGATGCTCTTTGAGGCACTATTCAATCATTCTCTAGGGGTTCGGGAAAAGGATTTCCTATGTTTTTTGGCTCGGAGAAGGTATCCAGAGAGGTGGGGGGGGGGGAGAAAGGATTGGGGAAACTTGGGAGATAAGGACCACCCTAACGTGCATTCTCCCGACTTCCAAGCACTTTTCGCGCCTGCATCATTCCCAGAGGACGATCCTTATTTTTTTGATCACGTAAACCACTAAAAGGTCGAATAGATCTTCGATGATCATGGTACGATCCTCCAATTGTTCAGTCATCCCAAATGGGTCCATCCAATTGGAACCCCTATCTCCATGTTCTTCTATGGTGGAAATTATAGGGAGCAAATTTCCTTCTCTCTGACAACTGATGGAGCAAATTTCAAGTGGGAATGGGAATAACAATGTGCTGAAAATCCAACAGGTCTAGTTGAATGTTGAGAAAATTACCACAGCATATCCTCGAGAACTCATAACTATACCCAATGCATTCGTGATATCATCATTGACTCGGGTATTTGCAGCCAAAGTCTGGAAATTATGACTTGGAATCAGGATTTCACCGACGATTTCCTCGAAGCTTCGCCATCTCTCGGGATAGGTATTGTTCCGATCAAATATATCTGTCACTCCCCAAATATCATCTCCTGCCACATTATCACGAAACTGCTCCACCACCTTCATACTATAACTCTTGTGGGAATTCGATTATGAACCCTTACCAATAGTCAAAATGCATTTTTTTTCAATCCTTGAAGAAAGACCACTAGTGAAATCTGACTATCTCTTCTCTAGTAGGAGCTACTTTAGTTTGAACGAGAAGGAAAGATTGCTCAAATCAGCTCTCAGCAAAAAGCTCCAAGCAGTCACTATGCTCAATCATCGATTTTTGACTACTCTGCCCTCGAAAGTACTAGTCTTGGCAAGCCAAATGCACTCAAGTATGTCGAAATGAGGTTGAGGCTAGGCCAAGCTATGTGTTTAAATAGCGTAGTTAGGTGGTTTCAATAAATGATCACCGCTTGAACTTTGATTTTACGTTACTTTAATGACGTTCAAAACAGATGCCGCTCATTGCTCGGGTTGCTACATTGTGTCGCGTGTGCACTGTTCGACGGTTGTCGGGAGAAGAAAAAAGAGTGGCGCAGAATTATTCACGCCACGCGAGACCTGAGTTAGCAAAAATACGGTTGGCACATATCGATGCCTTTTACACAATAAGTTCACTTTAAATTGAACATTCCGCCCTTTTTTTCGGGGTAGCGGAAAATAAAGCCATTAATGTATCGTAATTGAATATATAACAAGCTAGACGATATAAAGGATCGAATCCCACAACCAGTTGAACAATATGATTACATGGTATAGATTATATGATATAAATCATCTTTGATCATGCTCATGGATCATCTTGACTGGATAATAGCACCAGTTCATGTAATGGTCTTGTTAATTGTGAAGCGCTGTTGGTACGAAGAGTAGCGACTCTGCCCTAGTAGAAATCAAATCAGTGTAAACTGACTTCCAGCCAGTCCCCGGTCAGTTAAAACTGATCGGGAACTGACCAGTCTTCTGACGCATTTCATGGCCGGGGACTGACCGGGTACCCCGAGTTGCTAGCAAAATATACTGCGTTCAGATTGTCGGCTGCTACTCCTCTGCGTAAATAAACAACTCTAGCCAGACCAGTTCTCGCGAATTTTTAGCGCATTCACAAAATTTGTACAACTGGCTTCAATAGATCTGATAACAGTATCATGTCAGGCAATAATTTTTTCAAAACTAGGAATTGAGTGATGAGAGGTATTTCTGCCTAAGTGTAAACATCAGAGTGGTTTTTATGCAATTAGCGAATTTGATTCCGCTTTCCTAGAGTCTTCGTAGTTTCTCAAGACACAAAATCAGGACTTCATCTCAAATGCATACATGTCATGCGCGCTAGGACCTGTAGTAAATTAATTTTGGTCTCCTGAAACATACGTGTACGTTTGACGGATGGGTACACACATTTTCGGAATTTCTACATTATCAGTGATTCTAGAGTTCATATCACATATTTTATCAAAATACCCATAAATACATCTTATACTGGTGATAAATTAGCCATTCTGATAGCTCAGATACTCAAAATATCAAACTTAACCTCAAAACAGCACTAATTACCAGAATTAAAGTTTGCGCACACTCTATCGATGAACACATCTGTGCTTGGGTGTATGTATTCGAAGGGTCAGAAGGCAACTTTATGTATTCAGATCATGGTGAGATTCTTCTTTGATGGTGATTTGTTAATTAATTCCCATTGATTTATTGTCAAATTATCAATGAATTGGTCATTTTATTGATGAATTTCAATCCAGAATTCATAAAAAAATGGATTCCATCATTATCTCAATACAAAAATTTGCCTTTTGACCCTTCGAATACATACGTCCAAGCACAGATATGTTCATCGTAGAGTATGCGCCAACCTCAATTTTGGTGATTAGTGCTTTTTTGAGGTTAAGTTTGATATTTTGAGTATCTGAGCTGTCAGAATGTCAATTTAGCACCAATATAAGATACATTTATGGCTACTTTCATCGAATATGTAATATGAGCGCTAAAATCACTAATAATGTAGGAATTTCGAAAATGTTGAGTTGTTGTTGACATAGATTAGATTTCGTCCTGCGTCACCGATGTTTATGATTATGACTCTAAGTTGAAATTGTATTTTGTCTAAAGCTATTATTTTCTAGAAAAATTGAATATAAATATTGGGATATGGTAAAGATTCACCCACTATCCTTTCTATCACGAAGACAGATCTATAAATTCCCTCAAAATCCCGCTTTAATAATACAACCCATTTTCATGGCAATTAGGAGTTCTCGGAGTCATTCAAAATTCCAAACGTCTCACATTTCTTTAGCAACTCGGGGTGCCCGATCAGTCCCCGTCCATGAAATGCGTCAGGACACTGATCAGTCCCCGGTCAGTTTTAACTGACCGGGAACTGATCAGTGTATTCAGTTAACTGGTCAGTTACTGACTGGACCCTGATTTCGATTTCTACTAGGGTGGTGAGCTTATCTTTTGCAGGATGCATTTTGATCAGTCGGGCCAATGGCCACCTTGCAATGGACACTCGTTCATCTTTAATAAAGACCAAATCGTTCACTTTGATATCAGAGGTAGGCACCGTCTTTTTGTGGCACTTTCAAAGATTCTGAAGATATTCAGTGGACCAACGTTCACGGAAATTTCGTTGTAATTGTTGGGCCGATTTTCAGCGTTCCAATGGTGGAATTCGCTTTTCCGTCAGGTCTGGCTCTGGAGTTATGAATGATTCAGAATAGATTAGAAAATGAGCGGTCGTCAAAGGACTCGTATGAGTTGGTTCGTCCGAAAGGGGGGCGAGAGGACGATAACTGGGGATTGCCTCTACTTGGCAGAGGAATGTAGAAATTTCCTCAAATCTTGATTTTTCCTCACAAACCACGCGGTTGGGATGATGCAAGACTGATTTCACAGCCGCTTTCCAGAGGCCACTAAGAAGTGGCGCTGAGGAGGAATGAAGTGCCAATTAGTCATCATCACGGATAGAGTGGTGATGATAGAGTTGATTCTGCTGAGGCTTTTGAAGAAGCTCTCTGAGTTCACGATCGACTCCAATAAAAGTGGTACCTTGGTCGCTGTACAAATCTGAACAATGACCACGGTGGGAGATAAATCTGATGAACGCTGCTATAAAGGCTGCCGAGGAGTAGTCTGAGACGACCTTGAGATGTACGGCACGCGTACTCATGCATATAAAGACGGCAACATAACCTTTTAGTGCTTCAAGACCACGCCCCGGTGAAGTACGTACCCATATTGGACCAGCATGATCAACACCATTTCTTGAGGAAGGACGCGAAACTTGTACACGGCTTCCTGGTAAGTGACCCATCAATTGATGTGATGTTGCTGCGCGATAACGCACACAAACAGGGCTTTGGTGAATTGCTCTTCTCACTGCATTGCGACC
The DNA here is from genome assembly GCA_029851415.1 of Eretmocerus hayati. NCBI lineage: Eukaryota > Metazoa > Arthropoda > Insecta > Hymenoptera > Aphelinidae > Eretmocerus > Eretmocerus hayati. The sequence goes on from CM056743.1 coordinate 51,279,911, forward strand.
TCGCACGATCCAAAATTCTCGTCAAGAGACGCAAGCGTGATCTGGGTGACTCCATGCAGCGTGAGATTGTGAAATTTTCGAACAATCATATGTGTAAGTGGGTGTTCAAGCAGCAATATGATGGGGGGTTTCTGATTGACAGTGAGATTTGAGTTTTCTAATCTGCCCCCGACTCTCATAATACCATGAGTGATAGTGGGAGAAAGTTCACGAAGTTCACGGCTCTTTGCCAAGGGTCGATCGTTTGAAATCGAGTCCATTTCTTCAGAATATACTGAATGTTGAATAGTATGGATCCACGAGAGTTTAGCTCGTTCCTTTTCTTCGTATGTCAGAGCTCCCTTGCAAATGGGTACCGGAGCCCAAGGCTCATTTTGGATCAGATCTGAAGTTCCACGGGCAGAAAGGAGGGTGGGTCTCAGAATTGAAATGAATCTGAGATAGGAAGCAATCGCATTGATTATTCGTGAATAAGATGATTGGGTTTGTAGCATATTCAAACAAGGGGCGAGTAAGCCTCTGGATACAACAGGATTTGTTGTCATATGTACAGTAGGTAATGGCGGGAATGGAGTTGACGCATCGGTAGGTAAATAATTTGGAAACGGATTTTGATCCAGGCCATGACGCAGGGGGTATTGATAACCATTCCGGACCATTCCGCCACAGCATTAGTTCAGCCATTTCATCGGGAAAATAACCTCTGCTTCCAATATCAGCAGGATTGTCTTCAGAACGAATGTGTTTCCATTGGGTTCCTGGTAACAAATCCATAATTTCGGAACATCGATAAGTTGTAAGAACTGGCCATAGAGATGGACAATCGTTGAGTCAATGCAGAACATCCATCGCGTCAGTCCATTCACAAAACTTGAAGATTTTGGATTTTTTATGGGGATTTCAGAAGAACTAAATAGTTCGGCTAGTAGAAGTGCGGCGCACAACTGTAATCTTGGAATAGAAATAGTTTTGATGGGTGCCACTCGAGTCTTGGCTTGTGAAAGCTTTACACTAACATTTTCTATCGAAGTAACTCTGAGATAGACTACAGCACAAATGGCGAGTTTTGAAGCGTCAGCGAATCCGTGTAATTCATAGGAGCAACTATCATTCGAGTAGTTCAACCAGCGAGGGATTTTGAGCGAAGAAATAGCTGCAAGATTCTCATACCAGCGAGCTCGAAGGGACGCATCTTTTTTACAGAGCGCTGCATCCCAATCGTAACCGACTATCTAAAGTTCTTGCATGAGAATATTGGAAGTGATAACCATTGGTGCAAGCCAGCCTAGTGGGCCAAAAACGATAGCAACGCATAAGAGAACTGTGCGTCTTGTCCATAACTCTGAAGGGCTTGGTTTTATACATTTGAATTTGAACACATCTCCATGGGGTAGCCAATATAGGCCAAGAATTGTGAAAACTGAATCGGTTTCTGAAGAAAGTTCTGTTGAGGGCCGTATCGTGGGGATTTCAGCTAAGAATTCATTTGGAAAATGAAACAATAATTGTTGATGATTAGCTACCCATTCACGAAGGTTAAATCCGCCCACTTTGCAGGTATCGATGAGCTCCAGCTGTTTCTGACTGGCAATTTCAATCGAGTGATCACCTGATACTACGCCATCCATATAGGTTTCTTCGTCAAGGGCTTCGGACCCCATGGAGAAATTTATACGCTTGTCTCCAGCGAGTTGAACGCGTACTTGATTGGTATGAAAAGGGTTGCTTCCAAGTCCGTAAGTTATTGTATTGAGTCTGAAAATTGAAACTGGATGAGAAGGATGATCGCGCCAGAGGATAGACTGCATGTGTCGATCATCCTCATGGACCCAAATCTGTCGAAACATTTTCTCAACATCGGCAGTGGAAGCGTAACGATATAGTCTCGAATTCGACAAACGTGTGGTGATATCTGTAAGTAGATTAGGACCTACGAGCAAATAATCATTGATTGATTCGAGGTGTCAACCCTGACTACAGCGCCATAATACCACGGATGAACGCGTAAGGTGGCGGAATATTGAACTGTCGCTCTGCCAACTCCTATCTCTTATACATTGTCTGCTAGGCCACGCTTGACACCTCGAATTGATTTGATTCGGGACGGAAAGATCCATTGGAAACGCTCCTCAACTTCGTGGTTGTGTTACTCTCTTTCAGAATTCTATGATGGGGTAGGGAAGAATCATTGGAGAAATCAATCTTGTGAGGATCAAGATTCAGACGAGTCATGAGATCAAGTGATTCATACTCAGAGAGAAAATCGTGGTAGGCATCGGAGTAGATCCACGTGAAATAAATGGTCCATAAAACATGGTGTCCCGAATCTTCTCCTCATGATCTTTTACCGTTTCTATACCTCAAAAAATATGAATGGACCACCTATGGGACCCCAGAAAATTTTTTTGCACGGCTGGTGGAGGCTTGAATTCAAAAATGCTGACTTTTCCGCACTGAAACAGCTCTAGCTCAGGAACAAAACAAGGTATCAAAACGAATCTGGGCGCATTCAAAAGCTGAGACAAAAACCTATCAAAACATGTCTTGAAATTTTTTTTTTTTCATGCAATGAGGCGTATATATGGAGGATTCCGTGAAAATCACTTTTTATTTTTTTTCTCAAAAAAAATATCTTAAGAAAATTTTGAAAACCCATAAATTGATGCAAAATTTGATGCTCTTTTCAGAAAAAAATATTCCGTTCTGGGTTCTGGCATTTAAATAGGCTTTTTTGCGATTTTTTGAAAAAATGTCTCAATTTTGATTTTTCTTCGGCACTAAATGGGATTCGAGTTCTCAGGTAATATTAATAAACATTTCTCACCACTGTCACCACTCTTTTGAATTAACAAAATGAGGGAATTCTCCAAAATTCAAAGTTGGAGTATGGGAGACGAGATGAGAGTCAATCGAATGCGTACCAAGAAGATATATTAATTCTTTTCATGGCATCCATCTTGAAAGCGCGACATTCGACGCATCTACAATACGCGCCGATGTGCAGAAAAACAGTTTCCACGATGGATAGTCATAAAATTCTGTATGCATCCCGTTCCGAAAATATAATATACTATTTTCTTTCTCTTGGTAGTGACATCCTTATGATATAGAGATAATGAGTAACCTCGAATACGCATTGTCTCTTCCTTCAGAGGTTCAAAATGAGCCAAGATAGACCCATACACGTGCCGAGCTTCATATAATTCATCGATATTTTGAATAGCAACGGAATCGTGATCATCGGTATGGAAGATACCGGCATAATCATATGCGTGTATAACCGATGATGCGGGTGTTGTCTATCTGTTGCATCGACTCTGTGACTCTGCGCGCATCAGCTGTTCCTAGTGTGATCGGAAATACCTGGCAAAGAATCTCATATCTGTCGATGTGTGACAGACAATTATAAATTATAAGTTTTGTGTCCACCAGTGTATGTATTCGAAAAAAGTGGTTATGGAGAGGAAGATTTATTGAGTAAAGTTTAGAGAGAAAGTGACTAATTGTGTTCGCAGAGTTCAACGCGTGCTAACCATTCCATCTGTGAGTTCGTGTGGGACTTATTACATATTTGAGTTTCCGAATATAGTTCTAAGTAGAACGTTGGACAAGTATCGTTGTTGATGTGATGGACTCTGTGATGAAATATAATTCTCTGAAAAAAAGGCAGGCAGAAGCGCGCGAATTCGTCTGTATGGCCTGCTCCGGTGTCTTCTGCTTGTCACGGTCTCGCTCAATTACAACGGTATTATGCACCGAACTTGTCCACAAATATCACCAAGAAATCTAAAAAGTTTTCAAGATACGTTAAGTGTAACACATGTAAGCGTGAAATAATTGTAAACAAGTTCAAACACATTCAATAGCCGAGTGGTTGAATGTAGATATACTCCACGAAGTTTGATCATGAAACGCTATGCAGTATACCTATATATTCTCTCGCGTTTATCGGCTCGACCGCTTGGCTCCTGAACGTGTTTCGACTTGTTTACAATTATTTGACCTTACCTGTCTTGCACGCATGCTTCAGACATACTCAAGGGTGTATATCTCTGAATTTATACAGATCAATTGGATCAGAGCTGATTAATGGATATTATGTGCAAATATACATCATGATTGGTATAACTTCGTGCCGTCATCGCCAGTGTTTCGATCTTGCACCACCAGGTGGCGACGAGGTATTCTGTCTCCCAGAATATTGTTCTGGATAGACAAATCTGAGTTCGTTCTACTCATTGGTATGGCCGGCAAGGGAGATCTTCGGATCTTGGGAGAGTAACGACTCCCCGGCCCCAGTTAACCGCAAGGGGGATCCTTAGTTGATCCTGGAAGACAGACGCACTCCCCGGCCCCAGTCCTCCGGCAAGGGAGATCTCAGTATCTCGGGAGCACACGACAACTCCCCCGCCCCTCGTCTTCAGCCCCAGCACCCGTGTGTGTGCTTTTACCACCTCGTTCGCCTCAGTGCGTATGAGCCCTGAGTAGCATCTTGGACCACTTCAGGGCTCCCGCTTCTTCGCAAGCCCTCCTGTTCCTTTCATCTTTTCTCTACTCTGTGTTCCTTCCTTCCTTCTTCTGGGACTATAACCTTCGGTTGGCGCCCTCCGGGGAGAGGTGTTAGTCGGTAGGTGCCCGAGTTTTCTCGGGTGAATCTGACACTACCTACACTCTTGTGGGTGTCTATGAAGATTTCCCCTTCCCGGCCTACCCAAAAAAAACCTCATTGGTATGAGTAGCAAATTGTGAAATTTGTAATTACTGTCGAATAAGAAAGTCGAGCTGCTAAATTGATTGTAACGAGCTACTCTAATCAAAAAGTGCAGACGGTGACGAGCAGATAGCTGAGCAGTTTCTACTTGGCTCTTGTGTGCGAGCCCAGGAGTTTCTACTTGGCTCCCCAGTTTTGTCTACCATACTCTTCTTCCAGTGAACTATTGTCGGAGAGTCTCCTGCAAATGGTCCTTGAATAATGAAAATATTGACAGTATAATCAGGTATAACTTCTGCATATGCACCTGAAAACTAGTACACCTGAGTAATGTGTATCTCTCGCACATCACAAAGCATTCAACTCGTTGACACTGCAGTGTTCGAACAACGTTTAAAGTAACAATTTTTGTTTTTTTCAGACTATTGATACTCTGTGTAGTTGAGGCAGGGCCAAGTTTATCAATCGGTGCATGATTGGTGATCTGCTCCATTTCTATCGATCAAAATGTCAGTAATCAACTAGGTAGTATAATAAGTTTTCATAGTAAGCACTAAATTGACAAAGTTTGATTCAACATAACACTCACTTGCAGCCAATGCTCCAGAACACGGCAGTTACTCTCGAGCATAGGATAATAAGTAATATTACTTTTCCCGTCACTCTGTATATTTACGTCCTGTTGAAGGATTAAGTTCCCTAACATGGATATTGGTAAGCTGTTAGACCTCAATTTACCATCTTATTTAACTTTGAAGCCAGTTTTTGTCTATCATAGAATAGCGAAGAATCCAATTGTTTGGTCGATGAAATGATGGCATACTCAGAGATTTCTTGATTGCGATTCGAGATTAATCCTCACCAACTACTCCGCTGAGGAGTGTATGTACCTCAGATTGAGAAGTAATTGGACTTGGAGGGGGTTACTTTCTTATCTCGCTATACCTCATCTTCTCCATTCGTCAGGCATGATATGGATGGAGGGATTGATATTTCTATATTCTGCCAGATCAGGAGGAAAAGTGCGAAAATGAGGATTGTGAGTCATATAGCAATAATGAGATCATTTGCTTTGAGAAGCTCACTCATGCGCAACAAGCCCAAATACGCAAGCAAACTGACAAAAGTGTTTTTTGTAAGAAACACCTGAATAAGCAGTTCAAGCTATTCAAGTTGGGCCAGTTTCAATGTTGTGATCATTTGGGTGTGCATAAAATGGGAGTGAGAGCAGATTTACGTGAAATAGGTGAAGAAGATTTTCATGATCATGGACACATTCTAGATGTTGCTCCGGGACAAAAAGTGTGTCGGAACTGTAGAACCTCCACTCTACCAGACTATTCGAGAGACTATTATGAAAACAGTGAAAATTGCAGAAGTAGTGAGTCTCAAAACACTCTTAATATACTTGAAGATTTACCGATGGATAGCCCATCGCATTCCGAAACAACTTCTTCCGCAGGATATAGTGGAGATCTTGAGACTCACAATGCAAGAGAAGTGATCAAGAAGTGTCAAAAACATTAGGCGTTCTCAATACTGACATGAGACTGACTCATAAGGTGACATGATTTTTTCTATACTGCATATTTTTCTATAATGCCCTTCACCATTCCCATCCACTTAATGGAGAATTCTCTCAGACTTTCCAGAGATGTTTGAATGAAACTTTTGACCAAATCACAGAGTCTTTGACCAAGAAAATGAGAATCCTCAATCCTAAGTTTGAAGAATCATCCATTTTAGCAGAAGAGGCTCGGTGCTACAGAGAAATTATCGACCAGCTCCTAGAAAAATTATCAAATTGTGAGAATTCTAGAGAAAGATATTTACTCTTGTCAGTATTACCGAAAAGGTGGAGTGCGTACCAAATACAGAAAATCATGGGCGTCTCTCAAGCTACTGCGAAGAGAGCAAAAGAGCTTGTGGAGAACCAGGGTATATTATGTTTGGTTCCATCCAAATCTGGGAAGGTGCTCAACCCTGAAGTTCTAAAAATGATAGAGGATTTTCATACATCAGACGATAAAAGTCGCATCCAGCCTGGGAAGAACGATTATGTCCCTGTTCTCATCACCCGAGAGAGAGTTGAAGTAAGCTCACGAAACTAAGTTTGCATCTGAATTGTTTATCAGAGATAGTAGAAGAAATCTTTTCTCTGCACAAATTACTGAGAATTCATCCCAGTAAAAATATTCTAACTGATTCACAATGAAATTATGCGATGAATGAGCGAAGTTTTGTAGTCAATCAGATAGAATGCAGGGATATGTCTCATTGCTGCAAGCTAAATGAGTTTGAAGGAACTTCATGCCTCCATTTCAACTCAACATAAATTTCTCCTTAGATACAGAAGAGACTACTCTTATGTAATTTGAAAGAATGCTATCAAAGTTTCTAAGATGAACATCCTGAAGTTTCGGTTGGATTCTCGAGATTTGCTGAGGCACGCCCACCTCATGTTATCTTGGCCGGAGCCACTGGTACACACACAGTCTGCGTGTGTAAAATTCATCAAAATTTTAAACTGCTCATCCACGCTCTCGACCTGGAATCCATAGACGATCAGCTCAGGAAATGGAATTATAAAGATATTCTAGCAAGAATAATATGTAGCTCATGAACGCTATCTCCGTAAGCGATCGTTTTTTGTCAACGAAATCCTTGCGTCCCATTCATTTTAAATACAGAATAATTTCACCCAGGAAAATGCCCCTCCTGTCCGGACATTCAGTTGATGAGATCACTCGTATGTTGAGGCGTGAGTCTATCAACGAGATCACTTTGAAACAATGGACTAATGTGGATAGGTGAGCTGTGCATTCTCTGTATCTAAGCAATATTGTTAATTGTGAGCAATCAGAAAATGGGACGAGCGGACGAGCCGTCCTCCTCCATGGAAAATGATTCATCTAAATCTATCAATTTACAGGAGTGCTCTTGAAACTTTTACCCAAAAATTACCCCAAGTGATGACTACGGTATTGCAATCATTACCCAATCTCCTCAAACATGACTTCATAGCAAAACAACAATCTCTTTTCGTCAAGGAAAAGAAGAGGTCGCTTGCGCCTGGAGAAGTATCGGCAGGTGGGGATTTCGCGGAGAATCACTCCCTCCCGCTTCAAGATGTAGTGCAAGATCATCATTGGAATAACGATCAAGTCACGATTCATCCTTGGGTCTGTCATTACGTGGATGAGAATGGCAAGCTACAACATATAACTGTTGTCATGATATCTGATTATATGAAACATGACTACTATACTGTCTACACTTTCCAACAACATCTCATCAAAATTCTCAAAGAAGCCATTCCATCTTTGAAAAAAGTGATTTACGTGAGTGATGGAGCAGCTGGACAGTATAAGAACAGATTCAATTTTCAAAACTTGTGCTTCCATCAAAGAGACTTTGGAGTTGCCGGTGAGTGGCACTTTTTTGCTACCTCTCACGGCAAAGGGCCTTGCGATGGTGTAGGGGGCTTTCTTAAGCGTGCATGAACCAAAGCGAGCTTGCAGAAGCCTTGAGACAATCAGATTACAACAGCTAGAGAGCTTTTCGCATGGGCTCAAACTTTAGATACATTTATGAAGATAATATTTGTTCCTAAAGAAGAGATCATTGAGAATGAAAAATTCTTGAATGAACGCAATGAAGGGGTAAAGACTGTCCAAGGGATAACAAGCTACCACAGTTTTGAACCTTTGAACGAAGAGACGATACGTGTTCGAGATTACTCATTATCTTCAAATTATAAGGATGTCACTATCAAGAGAAAAGAAGAATAAATCAATGGATCTTCATTGGTGCGCATTCGATTGACTCTCATCTTGTCTCCCATACTCCAACTTTGAATTCCGGCGGATTCCCTCATTTTTTATAATTCAAGAGAGTGGTGACAGTGGTGAGAAATGTTTATCAATATTACCTGAGAACTTTAATCCTAATCAGTGCCGAAAAAAAATCAAAATTGAGCCATTTTTTCAAAAAGTCGCAAAAAAGCCTATCTCAACGCCAGAACCCAGAATGGAATATTTTTTCCTGAAAACAGCATCAAATTTTGCATCAAATTATGGGTTTTCAAAAATTTTTTAAAATATTGTTTTTGAGAAAAAAAATAAAAAGTGATTTTCACGGAATCCTCCATATATACGCCTCATTGCATGAAGAAAAAAAAATTTTTCAAGACATGTTTTGATGGGTTTTTGTCTCAGCTTTCGAATGCGCCCAGATTTGTTCTGATACCTTGTTTTGTTCCCGAGCTAGAGCAGTTTGAGTGCGGAAAAGTCAGCACTTTTTATACCTGGTGAAAACAAGAAATTGAAATTCAAGCCTCCACCAGCCGTGCAAAAAAATTTTCTGGGGTCCCATAGGTGGTCCATTCATCTTTTTTTGAGGTATAGAAACGGTAAGAAATCATGAGGAGGAGATTCGGGACACCATGTTTTACGGACCATTTATTTCACGTGGAACTACTCATCGGACAATTTCTTGTCACTCGCCAGCCTCCTCTCTAACTTGTAGGGGAGTTGTTTTGCGGGATAAAATGATTCGCCCAGATTTGATGGTTGTAGATTATATCGTGGAGGTAACCTTACAGTATATCGACCATCAGATCCTCTGAAATGAGTTTTTATGAAATGCTTCTCATAAGCTTGTTCATCTGGAGTGAAGGTGGCTTTGAACTGATCATCTCCTCTTGGATTCAGAATTTCCGGAGGAGCTCTCCTATCTCCACGTCTGAAGAGCAGTGGAGAACAGTAGGTTGCAACGTCAATTGATTGCAATTGTCAGTGAGTCCTGACAGAATCCATGCAAGTTTTGTTTTCGTAGCGATGGGCTGATCGGGAGTACCTTTGAGTAGGTCATTTTCCACAATCAATGCATGGATAGATGCACTCAGTAATAGTTCAATTGGGTTATCCTCCATAAATTGTGGGTCAGCTAGTCGTAACCCTGAGATATGATTCCATGGTGTGATTGAGCAGCCAATCCAGGGTTGATAACCAGTGACATCCTTGATAACCAGGGCGTGAAGTCTAGTCATGAATGGAGATGCAAATGTGGGTTGAATTGTAACTTCGGGGAGACCTTGAGCATATGATTGCTTACCTCCCAGAGCTTGTACTGACACTGGAACACGTTTTTTATGTGATTTCAGTCTTTGACATAATGTTTCAGCGATAAATAAGGTTGGGCACATTGGTCGATGAGAGCGCGAGCGAATACTGTTTCGCCGCTTGAATTCGATACTGGAACCCAGACAGTAGCCAAAAGTAATGTATTGGTTTTTTTTGGGAATGAAGTTCATCGCAACCACATGGTTATGAGATGGAGAACTCGGTTGAAATGGCGTAGTTGTTGCTGAAAGCTGTGACCAAAGAGCAAGATTGGATTCGGTCGTATTGGAAGGTTTATCAAAATGGAGTAGAGAATGATGCTTTCCTCCCCATGGATGACACTCGTAAATGGATTTACAACTTTTGGAATCATGATAGGAATCTGTTTGATCACTCATGTTTATCTTGATAGAAACTTCTATTTTTGTCGATCGTTTGTGATGAGTCAATGGTTGATGTTCAAGATTTAGCACGACGTTTCGGCGATTGTTTGTCGCCTTTATCAAAGGCCTGTAATTTATTTTATGAATGAAATATTACATCTGTTTTTACATCTCTTCTATAATTCTCCATCATCATACCTTAACACTTATTGATCACAAAGTGCTACGTCAGTCTTATGTTTGTACAGCACAGCAGAGAGTGGTAAAACTACGGAAATGGTTGAAAATTATTGTAAAAAATGTATATGCCTCTACGTGGGTGTTCAGAGATTTGGTGTATAACTTTTGGTACTCTACCTTGGGTTTCACAAATTCCTGCATCCTCAATAAATATGGTACATGGAATACTCTTCCTTTTTTCTTCTGATCTCATTCACTTTTTTCTTTCACTTGACTATTGTAATTCTCAAAATTGAGTTCATCTCGAGAATGAGATGTTGTTGCTGTGAGTGGTACTGTTTCGATTTCAACGTCTGTATTCTGCTGAAACCTTGTGTCGACCTCTGTTACCAATCACTTCAACTGTTGATTCAGTTGATATTCAAATGTTGAAAACTGCCTTCTTTGTATTTGTAAATTGGTCGTGACTTCATACGTCTCTAATTTTTTCCAAAATTGGTTTGTAAATAGATTTTGATTTTTGTGTATCCGTATTGACATTGATTGCATTTTTCTGTAAATTAATATGAATCATTCCAGAGATTTTTAGTTTTTTCCAGTCTCTTCCAATATCTAAAATTTTTGGTCCTTTGAAATCAAAGCTATGTTTAAATTGTACTGTATGCTCATGAATGACGAAATTTTGTTGGCTTGGTTTTTTAGCTTTGGATTCATGTTCTACAATCCTGTCATGCATTTTTCTTTTTGTCTCACCAACGTATGTAGCTTCACAATTCTTACACTCAATTCTATACACTACATTCACTTGATCCATAGATTCAGTGACATTGATGATATTTTTATGATCCTGCCAGCAGATAAAATTAATGAAACTGTTCAGCAATTTAATTCGTACCACCCTAGATTGAAGTTTACTCATGAAGTCGAATGTAATAATAGACTAAGTTTCTTAGAAGTAACTGTCATTCGGAGCGAGAATGACTTTCCACTTCATGATTGGTTTCACAAAGAAAAATTTTCTGAAAGAATACTGAATCACAAGTCCAACCATCCTATTATTGCAGAAAAAAGCCATGGTATACTCTATGGTAGACAAAGCCATTCTGCTCTCCGAAAAAAGGTTTCATCACAAACACTTAAACCTTGTTCGTGGATTCCTTGCCGACAATCAATACCCGGAGAACTTTACTAATTTTCACATTGAAAGAATGATTAACAGTAAACATATTCCTAATCAGAATCGTGATGATGTTCCGAAAGAGAATACAAAGAAAACCTTATATGTTGACCAATTCCACGTAAGATCAGACAGTCGAAAATTGCTGAAGTCTCAAATCTACTCCAGGATGAAATATATGTTTCTAAGGACAAATTAACGAGTCACATATTTTTGCGTTTCGCCCTATCATGCTAAAACTCGAAGTTATCGATTTGTTTCATTTAATGGGCGTTTCGTGAAATTAGCAACTTTTGATCGATATAGATGCAATTCTTCGTGTGTAATGGCCTTTGTGGAGATGAGACTTGTTTAGAGGGGTCAAGTGAGTTATATTGCACCCGAAAATCTTGGTACAGAAACACAATTAGTGAGCAGGATCCACAAAAATTGATTTTGGTCAAAATCGAGGAAAGTTTAATAGCTCAAAATGGTCGTCCTCAATTTTGATGGAAAATTTTCTGTGAACTCGTTGAAACATGAGGAACGAAATGTATTTGATCCGGTTCGCGCGACGTGGGGCAGAGTGGGGCTAGAGATCTTCTTCTGGATTTTATCGTTAAATCTTGTTTTCCATGATCGTTCGGACAGATAGAGTTCGTAATGAGTCTTTGGAGCGCTGCATCGATACTTGGACGCTTTTATCCACGCTAATAGCTGTTGAAGAATGATTCCCTTGTTTCTCACTGCATTGATTCCATCTGGAAGATAGGATATACTCCAAGTCATACTTGTGTCGAATGATAATACAAGTCTGATATTATAGATGAGTCAAACTTAAATTTTATAACACCAAAGCATCATAGTATTACATTCACAATCTTAAAAACCAAGTTTGAACGATGAAATCCAGAAAATGATCTTTAGTCCCACTCTGCGCCACGTCACGCAAACCGGACCAAGTACATTTCGTTCCTCATGTTTCAACGAGCTCACAGAAAATTTTCCATCAAAATTGAGGATGATTATTTTGAGCTATTCAACTTTCCTCGATCTCGGCCGAAATCAATTTTTGTGAATCCTGCTCACTAATTGAGTTGCTGTACCAAGATTTTCTGGTGCAATATAACTCACTTGACCACCCTGAACAAGTCTTATCTCCACGAAGGCCATTATACACGGAAATTGCATCTATATCGATCAAAAGTTGCTGATTCCACGAAATGCCTATTAAATGAAAAAAATCGACAACTTCGAGTTAGAGCATGATAGGGCGAAACGCAAAAATACGTGTCTCGTTAATTTGTCCTTAGAAACATATATTTCATCCTGGGAGAGATTTGAGACTTGAGCAATTTTCGACTGTCTGATCTTACATGGAATTGCTCTGTTAGTACTCCATATATGAAAGGATTTTATGGATCCATATCCAAAGAGTTCAAGAAACACAGAATTAAAACCTATCCCAAAATCTGTAATCGTTTGGATATTATCAAGAGAGGCAAGGATGTCACTGAATCTATGGATCAAAAGAATGTAGCGTGTAGAAGTGAGTGTGAGAATTGTGAAGCTACATACGTTGGTGAGACAAAAAAAAATGCGTGACAGAATTGTCGAACATGAATCCAAAGCTAAAAAACCAAGCCAACAAAATTTCGTCATTCATGAGCATACAGTACAATTTGAACATAGATTTAATTTCAAAGAACCGAAAATTTTAGATATTGAAAAAGACTGGAAGAAACGAAAAATCTCTGGAATAATTCATATCAATTTACAGAAAAATGCAATCAATGTAAATACGGATACACAAGAATTGATATCTGTTTACAAACCAATTTTAGAAAAAATTAGGAACCGACCAATTTACAAATACAAAGAAGCTAGTTTTCAATATTTGAATATCAACTGAATTAACAGTTGAAGTGATAGGTAACAGAAGCCGACACAAGGTATTAGCAGAAAACAGACGTTAAAATCGAAACAGTACCACTCACAGCAACAACATCTAGTTCTCGAGATGAATTCAATTTTTAGAATTACAATAGTCAAGTCAAAGAAAATAGTGAATGAGATAAGAAGAAAAAAGGAAGAGTATTGGATGTACCATATTTATTGAGGATGCAGGAATTGGTGGAACCCAAGGTAGAGCACCAAAAGTTATACACCAAATCTCTGAACACCCACGTAGAGGCATATACATTTTTTACAATAATTTTCAACCATTCCCGTAGTTTTACCACTCTCTGATGTGATGTACAAACATAAGACTGGCGTATCACTTTGTGATCAATGAGTATTAAGGTATGATGATGAAGAATTATAGAAGAGATGTAAAAACAGATGTAATATTCCATCCATAAAATAAATGACAGGCACTTGATAAAGGTGACAAACAATCGCCGAAACGTTGTGCTAAATCTTGAACATCAACCATTGACTTATTACAAACGATCGACAAAAATAGAAGTTTCTTCTGGAATCATGATTTCCGAAACAGTGTAACATAACCTCTTTGACTGGATCAATTTCCGACGAGAATCAATATTTATTGAATTGAATGCGGGACAGTTCCATGAAGAATGATCTTGCTCCCATAATGAGCTTTTCTTCTTCTTGGGTACCAAATCAGACTGAAAAAAATAAAGGACTTTTGCGCCTTGCTTTTGAGCGTTTGAAGAGCTTGACCTTTGGTTATTTTGATGGCTCTTATTTGATTTGGAATCACTTGTGCTCGGAGGAATGCTGAGTTGAGAACTATTTTCTATAGACTCAAGTGTGCTCAATCTTGTATTGAGAAAGGTTTTGATTCTTGCAAAGGTTGGAGGACCGGCAGTCTCCCCAAGGGAAGTTTCCCATAGGGTTCGGGGTTTTTCATCGAGACGGCTAGCAGTGATGAAAACTACCAAGTCATTCCAATGATCGGTAGCTCTGTCAAGGGATTTGAAAACTATTAGAGGGTTGACTGTGCCATTGATCAATTTCCTCAGTTCGGATGCCGTTTCTTTTTGAATAGGAGAAATAGAGAAAAATTCTTTGAGTTGATCATTGATCATGCGACGAGTGTTCTCATACAGTTTACTTAGTTCATCCCAAGCTCGTTGGAAGTTATCTCTTTTCAGAAGTGTACTTTGAATTTGCACAGCAGCATCACCCTTGACATGAGCTTTGAGATGATAAAATTCGACTGCATTAGAGGATGAGTTACATTCGATAACAGTTGCGGTGAATAAATCACGAAACTTTGGCCAATCATTGAAGGTTCCATCGAAGGGTTGATTTTTCATGGGTGCTAGTCGAGCAGCTTCGAATTCCGACATGACAATCTGAGTGGTTTGATTACCAGAGCTAGCGCTCCTTACGATTACGTGGGATTCATTGATGAGAAAATCTTTGAAATCACTCAGAGCATCGATATAGATCTTCTCAGCCTCAGCAAAGGAATTTTTGTTGACATAGTCAATTTCAAACTTGAAATCTCCATGAGTAATGATTTTATCATGGATTTTTCCCACCTCCTCGAACCACTCTTCTATTTTACCTATGCGTGTTTCAGCCCCACCAATGGTCATTTCCTTCTCCCTTTCTTCATGGAATTAGAAATTTTGTCTACTCTCGATAGATGCAAAACGACAAGTTCTTCTGAGGACATCTTGTCCAAAGACGTCATGATGATTGGTCAAACAACTGTTATAGGGAGTGCAAAATCGGAAAATGTATTCTGCACCTATCTTTTGGTCGTTATAATTACTTGATCTCGGAAAATCTAAGAGATTTAACTTGGGTATGAGAGTGAATTTGAGATGTGGGTATTGCTAGCAATGAGCAATGAGCTTGATATGGATCTCAAATTTGACATATGCTTGGTTAAATGCGGTTGATAACTTAATTGCTCAGACACGGTAACCACAAATCGAAGAGTGCCAGGGGTGACTCGGAAAGACAATACGTTGAGAATCGCTCTTATATAATGTGGTTCGACAATAGCTTGTAGAGTGATATTGTTGTCATAGGGATACGCATCAAAAAATTGAAGAACGTTCAATTAGAACGATCTTACTTGTATTAGCACTCGTCGGGCGTTGTAAACGAGCGATGAGCTTTATATGAGTGTAGTTGACCTCAACGGCCTTGCATCGTCAGCAGTTTGGACTTGGTGGCAATGCCTCGTTACTCCAATTTGAGGTGCATTGGAATGCGACACGATGACAGCTGTGCCACGTCCTTGATATAGGCGTAGTTTTCAGCTACTTGTTGTTATTGTAGACTTCACCTTGGATGATGTGGAAACTCCAGTAGAGATTGCATTGCTGCATAGGTTTAATCTCCGTATATGCATCGGCATACTCAGCAATACGACGGGTACACAGATAACTTCTCAATTACACTTCCGTAGATTCACGTGAACTGCACTTTCCGGCGTGGATCCGGGTTCGAAGGACCGAAAATTGTTTAAATAGCGTAGCTAGGTGGTTCCAATAAATCATGAACACTTGAACCTCGATTTTGCGTTACTTTAATGACGTTCGGAACAGCTATCTCTCATCGCGCGGAAGGCTACATTGTGTCGCGTATGCACTGTTTGACGGTTGTCTTTAGAAGAAAAAATCGGCGCAAGTCACTGAATTCCATACGTGAGAAAATGAATTATTCAGGCCACGCGAGACCTGAGTTAGCAAAAATACGCTTGGCACACATCGATGCCTTTCACACAATAAGTTCACTTTAAATTGAACACTATGATTCTTCAAGATTAGACTAAAAAGGGCCTAAAATGGGCCTTCCAAACTGTTTCAATATAGTACTAATAGAGGAATTATTCTTGGAATTCCTTGTGGACCTTCGTAGTGACACCTCTGACCGGAAAAACTCATGATCAACGCCACAGGGTACAGTTGTCATCAAATTCTATTCGATAACTCAGCAGATAATGCGATCAGAAAGCTAAGAGTCGTCTTCGGGAAACGATGCAGGCGCAATATGTGCTTGAAAGTGCGAAGGAGGGTACAGATAGAATGAGTATTCTATTGTTTACATCTCGCAAATGATGGATAGCACCATGTCCATCCAAGTTTTGCTTGATACGTCAATCGAAGACGCGTTAGATGAACCAAGAATGATCCATGGGGAATCATGCCGGTGTCAATACAGAATGAGATTGCTCTTCGAGCTGGTACGAATAGAACGTATCTCAGCTCATTTGCAAAGCTTTTGAATCAAGTTGGGACTGAGCTGATGTTTGTTAGGAAATATTGAAAAGCGTTCGGGTTGTGATATAGCATGCGAGTCATTGCTGTCTAGCCGCGTAATAGTGCTCAAAAGTTTTTCATTCGATTGAAATGTGAGAATACGGACGAATCTTGCATTTTCAATGTACTTACAAGCAGGCAGGGGTTAATTCTTTTTAGCATGAGCTCACTAATGTGAATTAGTTTATAATAATCAACGACTGAACTTTTGCAAGATCTTAACAGTTAACTAACACAGTTGAATTTTTAGCACACTGTTAGTCCCATTCTCGCTATAAATTCGCTCCTTCAGTTGTCAGAGAAAGATTCGCTCCCTATAATTACCACCAAAGAAGACCGTGGAGATAGAAGTCCCAATCGGATGAACCCATTTGAGATGACTGAACAATTTGAGGATTGTATCGTGATCATCGGAAATCGTTTCGACCTTGTCAGTGGTTTATCTGATCAAAAAAGTAAGAATCGTCCTCTGGAAATGATGCAGACGCGAAAAATGCTTGGAAGTCGGGAGAATGTACATATTTTGAAATTCCATGGTGGGTGTCTCGCCAAAATTTGATGGCACCGTCATCATCCGAGTGCCATTACATTTATCGATTGAAGACCTTTTGAATAAACTAAGACGGGCCCATAGGAAATCATGCAGGCGTGAGATGGGACTGGAATTGCGGGGGAGGATGCGAGTTGGTCAGTAGTCTATTGTTGGTATTTGGTGAAATACTGATGGCACCGTCATTATGCAAGGTTAATCTGATGCGCCAATTGGAAACGTGTCGAATAAGCTAAGAAACACTCCTGGGAAATCACGCAGGCGCGAGATATACCTGAAAAGGCGGGGGAGGATGCGAGTAGACTCTCACTCTGCCGTTGATGTTTCGCAAAGTATCGATGGCACCGTCGTCACCCGAGTTCCATTCCGTTTGTCAATTGAAGACCCGTTGGATAAACCAAGAATCGACCAAAGGGAATCATGCAGGCGTGAGATATGCCTAAAAAAGCAGTGGAGGATGCGAGTAGGCTCTCACTCTGCCGTTGATATTTCACGGAGTATTGATGGCACCGTTATCATTCGAGGTTCGTTCGACTCCTTGTTCAACACGGTGCTCTTGAAATACGTTTACATTACTCTGACGACCACCAACGGGATTGTTGTGGGTGTTGTTTCTGGGGTCCTTGGAGCTCATTTTCTGATAAGAATCGAAATCGGCCCTTGGGCTGTTTTTTATAAAAGTCCAAGAAGCGTGTTTTTTATCCTCTTTTCAATCTTTCTCCTCGGATAACTCGAAAAGATCACACTTTAACCGAAAATGTGTGAAGACATCTTTTGTGGATCTTAAAATTGGCATGAAAAAGCTTTCCACACTTGAATCCGTCAAATGCACTCCGTTCGAAATATTTTGGGATTTTCATTTCGTAATCATAAATTTTCCGGAAAATCTCAACTCTGTGCCTCTAAAGAAGTTTGTTTCATCAAAAATTGTAAGAAATATGAATTGTAGTGCTTGGAAATGGCGAGTTATCCAGGATTCTTTGATATTCTTTCAATCTAGTAATGGGTGAGCATCAGAAACAATTTTCCGGAAAATTTATGATTACGAAATGAAAATCCCAAAATATCTCAAACGGAGTGCATTTTACGAATTCAAGTGTGGAAACCTTTTTCATGCAATTTTTCAAGATCAACAAAAGATGTCTCTACACATTTTCGAATAAAGTGTGCTTTTCGAGTTATCCGAGGAGAAAGATCGAAAAGAGGATAGAAAAACACGTTTTTTCGGACCTTTATAAAAAAACGGCCCAAGAGCCGATTTTGATTCTCACCAGAAAATGAGCTCCAAGGGCCCCAGGAACATATCCCACAACAATCCCGTTGGTGGTCGTCAGCGGAATGTAAACGTATTCCAAGAGCACCGTGTCAAAGGGGCATCTGAGAAGCAAATGGACTTGGGCCGCAAATCGTGCACTGGTTTCATAACTCACGACTAAATATAGTTTTCACCTGATTTTTGAGGTTAAGAAGACTATCTATGCATTTTCATGATTTCGAGTGAGTGGCACCGCATCGATTCGAGTCGTAATCGATAAATTTCTTCAGTGGCAATCCTCAAACGGTAGTTCGTTACTCGAAAAACGTGCTGAAAATTCCTAGGTTCGAATGATCAAATGTAAACAAACCATCAAGATACTCAAAACTCACGCAGATTTGCAATATTTTTTTGCATTATTTGAAAGCCTTCCCTCAGGTACAAATGCGTGAACTTAGTGAAAATTCATCAGCATTATTCGCTCTTTCGAATAACTATGCTTTCACTTGCTCTACTTTGAAAGTCTCTCAGGGCTCAAAACCCGCTTCTGCGGGAATCCCCCTCTTTTGGTACTATTTAAACATTGTACCGGCTGAGGAAATTTTCTGATTTTTCGAAACGCTTTCATTCTGCTTGATCGAGCCATAATTCCCTCTCCTTAGATCTCCGTCTAGTCGGAACTCTCTCACTATTCAGTCCAGCCCGTCACTCGAATGAGCCAGTGAGCTGTTCACTGAGTGATTTTCTGCGCGTGTGTGGATGGAGATGTCAAAAAGGATATCCAAAGGATGATCAATTCAATTGATATCGACGCGATTGATCAACGGGGTGCTGTGTATGTTTATTCTGTCTGCTCTGCATCCAATGATCAGTGTTGCCCCTCGACAGAATGGTGCCATATCCAAGAGAGAGATTTCCTGATATCCGTCGCACAGCGGACTCATCTTTGCTAAAGCTTTCCACCTGTGTTGTGTATCAATCAATTTTTCGAGCAATTTCGTTTGTACCAAATTCTATCTACACCCCACTATGCTGAAGTTCAAGATGTTTTTCAGCTTAAATCATGGAAGCGTGTCTGAAAAATTTCATTTTCAGTACACTTGCACCGAAAGCCTGTGATTTACGTCCCAATACCGGGGAAAAAATTCCACATTGCCGTCCAGGGGAGAAAACGACTGAGCATGCGCATAATCTACAATGCATGCTCCGATATTTCCCAACCTGTATATTGGTGCGGGATTCTCCCCCGAATATCGTGTCGAAAACCATAGAATTTCGATGAAAGTGTACTGAAAAGAGGCATACGCACCTCGGGGCGAGAGTAACCTATTGCTAACACGGGTATGCCACCTTCGCCTGGCGGCTCGTCGTGTGTTAACTCACCCGGGCCGCAATGGATCATTTTCGACCCCACGCGGACGCAGATTCGTAATATACTACTAGCTCTCACTCATTCTTCATACCGGTTTGGTGTTGGTTTTGTCCAACTTGCTTCAGAATTACTGATATACATTGTTAACTTGCATGAAAGAAATGCTGAATGGGCTGCGAGTGGCGCATGTAGAACTAGTTGAAATGCCGGAGCAGGGTGAACATGATATCACGAGCTCCGACCAAATATTGTAGGACTGATGACACGAAATAGAACTTACATTATGCTTGTGATCAGAAACTGGTTTGAAATTCTGAACTGCTCTCTGTAACTGCTGCACTTGTCTTTGCGGAATGGAAGCTTTCTTTATGCTCTCACGTTTGAGTTTCATGTAGACATGATCAGCTGAAAAACGCATGAATACATCATCGATCCTCCTTTTATGACATCATGGTAGGAAACGGTGGATATTACCATGAGGTCGACACTCCAGTTTTTGAACAATTTTTCCCTCCATAGATAGCTTCTCTGAATCTGGGGTAATAGCATCAGACTTGCTGGAAACTATCAAGGGAGATTCATATTAAATTCTCATGGAGAGTTCATTATTCATTTGAAATGGGAATGCACTTACGAGGTGAATGAGAAAAAACTCCCAATGTTTGTTGTATAACAGTTGTAACGTCCAACTTGTGTTGTTGAGGAATTTCATCTTCTCCAGGATCTGCCAATGCCAGGGCGGCCTCTGAGAGCTTCAGTGTGACCTCTGCTTTTTGTTTAAAATATCTGAAATGGAGATGAGAATGTGTTGCTGGATCGATCAATTAGTATGACACGTGAGAATAACCCAGGAGTCGAATTTGAAGACGTCCATATGATACTCAGTTCAATTGGAAGCAGGGTCAGTCAAGTATTGGATCTTTTGACAAATGTAGAGATTCTTTTCTGGAATCTTTTAGTCGTCGTCAAAGTGGACAGAGCAGTAATGATGGAGCTCTGAAATCGGATCTCTGTTCGGATGTTGCATTTTTGTACTCATGAACAATTTTTTAAGAATCTGGAAATATTAACACAAGATAGCCCGTGTGACTCAATACTGTGGGACTTGTATTATAAATACTTTAAGATGATGCTCAATCAGCGATGAAGCCATCCCCGTAGGCAAGATTCTATTGAGCCATATTATGAGCTAAAGGGTCATGTCTCAAATTTTTTTTTGACTTTTTCATTGGATTTTATGGTACAGAATATGAACTTCTCACCACCTAAGGGGGCCTGAGAAAATTTTTCCAGGTATCTCCAACGTACATTCTCTTGCGATAAGGTAATTAGCCTATTTTTAATTACCTATATCAGCCGCATCTCATCCTGGAGGGATGAGGAATATTAGAGGATATATCCAGTATGTGTATACGGGGTGTCCACGTTCATGTGAAAAACCCGCAAATAGCCTATAGATTGAGGGCCCACGAGACAAAGTGCGGTGTGAAAAACATTTTATCGGCAAAATTGATTGCGTTATTGGATTATTAATGTTCCATAAGAAATGCATTAGCTCAAGATCTTTCAAGAGAGACTAATGCAGGGGTGGGGTCTAAGGTGTCTACCGTTGACCTGAACACACCCCTTGCCAACTCTCAGTATGTGCAAACACATGGCTCATCAGAAGACTATCCATATGGGGCACTCGTTTACGATTGAGCCTGAACCTCGCTCACATGTGCGAGCCCAGATTGCAGAGCAGCCATAGACATGAGAAGGTATAGACTGCGAGTCGCGGGTTATTGCCGTGGGACTTCGTGCGAGTGAGACGGATGCGCAAGAGGCAATGCTTTCTTATGGAGCGGCGTGACTCTTACGTCATGCTCTCTCACTCGCACTCATGCAATCTCGACGTCCCACTCTCCCAATCCTGACCCGTAGTCTATACCTTTCTATGTCTATGAGAGCAGCATACACACAAGTAGTGAAGTGCAGGTTAGGTATGCATCCGTATTCCGGGTGTGATGCGAAGTACGTGGCGAACATAATCACTCATTTTACCTGAATCGCCGTAAAGTATGAGATAGCAATAGCGCCAACATTGCCACCAGTCTATTGACCTGCGATCATGGGTTCTGTCAAAACGAGTGAGCGGAGACAACAAGAGGAGCAAAACTCGCGGTCACAAATCAAATGTCATAAGCAAAGACTGGTCATCAGTTGCGAACTCTCCAGCTCTTATTGCACAGGAGAGTGAATCTAGAGGTAATCAACACAGGAATAATTTGTCTTCCAGATCGAGAGACCTGGAAATATGAAATTGCCATTCGACATAGCCACGTTGCGAGGGGAAACATGCTTCTCTCATCTACTCGGGTGAGGCTGAATCGGAAATGAGAGCCCCATACGGATAATCTTCCGATGAGCCATGTGTTTGCACATACTGAAAGGGTTGGCAAGGGGTGTGTCCAAGTCGACAGTAGACACCTTAGACCCAGGCCATGCATTAGTCTGTCTTGAGTGATCTTGAGACAATGGATGCCTTAAGGAACATTGATAGTTCAATAACAAAATCAATTTTGCCGATAGAATTTTTTTCACGACGCACTTTGTCCCGTGGGTCCTCAATCTATCGGCTATTTGCGGCTTTTTCACATTAACGTGGACCCTGTAGGGGAGAGTGGGGCGAAATTGGACGGATTTTGCAGTGGGCCTATCTGACGATACTTGGGACTAGGCGCGCTATGGGACTTTCAAAGTCAACTATTGAATAGATTGTAGAATAATTTCCAGACCCCTAGGTCTAAGCGTTCATACTTTTTCTTGAAATGGAAAAAATGAATCTGTCCTAATTCTCCCCCCGCTCGGGGGCACTTCTGACAAGTTTTATGGGCAAATTTGGACAGCCTTCCAAAATTGAGGTATAAGGCATTATTAATCCGCCTATTCGAGTCGCTTTTACTCACTGAAACACATGGTAGTAACCCTGAATCGAGGAAGAAACTCGCCCGTGACCTTTACATCCGCCTACAGCCTCAGCAAGCGAGCCATCTTTATGTCATTTTGGAACATTATCGAATTGGGCGCTTTGTTAGTGCACTGCCATCTTCAACAATCAGCAATCGACTCGCGGCTTCTAATAGCCGATTTTCTTCCTTTTTTCTACATATTAGAGGTACCCATACTTGCCCTAGTCAACGATCCTAATGGTAGAGTGCGACAATCAACCGGGTATCAGCGAATGCGACAGTGAAAATGCGAAAATCGAGCACTATGTTCGAACACGTTAAATGCGACTTGTCGCCTCCAATCCGACTCTTAAGGCGGGTATTGGACATCGTAACTCCATTTTTTACCCATTTTTAATCATCTAACTCACCCTCAACCTCCCACACTTTGAAAAATCCACACGAATGTATACGCGCAATTATCCTCAAAAAGCACGGAGGGGCTATCGGTCGACCGATTTTAGATAGGATTTAGCATTGTCCAAATTCGCCCCCACCAATTCGTCCAAAGATGCCCCCAGGCGTTTTCTTCGTAAAATTGCGATAACTCGTATCAAATTCAACGAATTTCGACCCACGGTGGCTCAAAATCTTTGTTTTGTGATGTAGTTTATGAACCCGAATGGCGATGGAGTCCGTCAGGTTATGCAGAAGCAGCGTGAACTCTTGAATTTTCTAAATAAACCACGCGATACCCTCGAAACTCGAAATCTGCACGCTCGACGCTTCTCTGGCTAGATGGTGCAGCCCTCACTCCTTGTATATTGTCGCCCACACAGTTGAGTTCTACTTCGTCCGCGTTTTGCAAGGCTACCACTTCGGCATCCACGTCACCGTACTCATCCGTAACGATATGAGAATGGTGATCATGGTCATCCGGCAACAGGTGACATCTGGGGAATCGCACGGGGGGAACTCACGCTAACCAACCTTCTTAGATCCACGTGGAACGCTTAAGAAACTATATTTTGAGAAACAAGCAATCAACTGGAGGTGACGCAACGGAAGTGTTTATATGAATCATCTCACTTAATAGCCGCAAATGCAAAAAATCCACTTTCCGACTATCCAAAATTTTTTGCCCCAGAAACAGTTGCGGAGTAAATTTTTGAGAAAGAATACTCTTTGACTCGTTCTTTTTTGTATCTTGGAACTCCTACAACGGATCGTCAAGCCCATACAACATATGGTTGAAATCATAGAAGGAACTCCAAAGAAATATGATTCAGACCGATTCGTTGAGTTATGTGGGACTCTTTCCAGCTCGGATCCTATTAGAGTGTTGAGTGTCGATTCCGAGAACTACTCCCGCGTTGCCATATTATGCAATCGTCGACGAAGCCGCTCTGTTACTCAGCGGTTCGTGAGGGTGTGTGATGAAGGGGTGCTCGGGTTGGTGCTCCAGTTTGCTGCGGGATACGTCTTATTTCTGTGGTCCTCTGGGTCATAACGGCGCAATACTACTGGTTATTGCCAGTAGTATTGCCTGGTTATATTATCAAGTCAAAATTCTAAATATTCTCGTTGAACTCACCAGAATACTTCTGTGGTCGGATAGAAAAAGACAAATCGAAACAGTGATGAAAGTGTGCATGAGTCAAGAAAAAATATCTTCAAGGAATTATATGATTATTTCTCTTCAACTCCTGCAGTTCCTTCCACTATAGACCGGGAGCTAGCTGACATTCTTTGGTAGTTATTCCTACCAGGACAGGCCATTAACAAATAAGTCATTGGTGGTGCGGAGAAGACGACTACGCAGTGACAGACGGGCGAGCGGTTCCGTTTTTGTGCGATTAATAAACAAACATGTCAGATAATTCGATATCTCAGAATCATTTTCTACAGAGTAATCCAAGAATATTCCGTCGATTTAGTTGAAAAAAAGTCATCGCTAACCAATTGGCATACTCATCTGACGATTCCTAGTACCTGCAATACTCGATCGAAAATGTCAAAATTTTCAAATATCTAGAATCTATTTCTACAGTATGGCACTTTGATATTCGGATAGATTATCGGAAAAAAAATCCATCAAAAAAGCATCGCCATACTGATAGGGCGATTCTGAATCAGTCAAAACCGCGATCAAAGTTGCATATAATGGCTTTCGTGGTCAAATAGACGTAATGTGACTGGGATTTCATCTAGTATCAGGGTATTTGAAATATATAGGCTATGGTTAGTTATGCTGACAGAAGTACTAAATACCAATTCATTCCGATGGCTTGATATTGTGTCGAAATTGGTATCGCTATCCTGGCTATACCACTTTTAGGCCGTGCGACCAAGAATCTTTTCTCAAACCAACCTGAGGGAATAAAATTTTGAGTAAAATTGCGCAACAAAACAAACGTACTCGTCATGCAGACAAAGAGTGGTCCTTAGGCTCTTATAGTAGTGGCATTTAATGCTTGATAGCATTATATTTGATGTATCTCCTCCCCCTGCCTCGAATCTCCAACGAGCCCCACCGCGACGCTTCACACTACGAAGGTCGAGAAAATGAGAAACCACAGCGCACAAAACTGACATTTTGACCCCTTCTTCAATGATAATTTTTTTTGGCGACCCTGGATCGCCAAACTATAGATTGCGCGGACAAGAGCACCAAACATCACGCCGGAAATGACCTGTACGAATTTAGCAATTTCAGGGTTCGTACAAGGAGGCACACATTCTTTCAACGTTTCCACAGAACTACTCATATACATCTAACTCTCTCTTTGAAGAGTCCGACTTCCGCATGTTTGTTCATTGATTCAATGTAATCCTTCGATCTAACACAAAGTCCGTCTATTCAAAACGTCCAAACTCACCCATGGATGCCAAAATTGCAAACTCGATCGATTCCCATCCGCGTCCCGGTGCAGAACGCGAGCGCGCCAGCCCCCCACCTCTCCTCAGCAGTTGCTCTCGTCGGCCCAGTCATTCTCATATAGGAACCCGATACCAGCTCCAGGAACCAATTTCCCGCAATCAAGCGCACGGAGCCATGCCTCCGCAATAACCAGTAGTATTGCGCCGTCGTGACCCAGAGGACCACCGAAATAACACGTATCCCGCAGCAAACTGGAGCACCAACCCGAGCACCCCTTCATCACACACCCTCACGAACCGCTGAGTAACAGAGCGGCTTCGTCGACGATTGCATAATATGGCAACGCGGGAGTAGTTCTCGGAATCGACACTCAACACTCTAATAGGATCCGAGCTGGAAAGAGTCCCACATAACTCAACGAATCGGTCTGAATCATATTTCTTTGGAGTTCCTTCTATGATTTCAACCATATGTTGTATGGGCTTGACGATCCGTTGTAGGAGTTCCAAGATACAAAAAAGAACGAGTCAAAGAGTATTCTTTCTCAAAAATTTACTCCGCAACTGTTTCTGTATTGAGAAAATACACATAAGTACAGATCTGCAGTCCATTCCAATTTTTCAGTCCTGAATTCGGAATTGGAGTAGCAGCTACACTTACATCTTTCGGGAAAGAGTTGAAGCAAAATTACGTTGACTTTCAAAGAGTCCAGGAGTCGACCAATCTGGAACTATCCATTGAGATCAAGAATACGCACCAGAATATAGCGGCGACTTTTAATATCATTGAACGATATATAATTGAGGGGGTGGGTGGAAATAGGGCGTAATTGCAAAATGGTCATTTTGAGAAAATCAATAAAAACTTAATAAAAACCGCTACAGACATAATTGGACGAGTTGACCTGACTTATTTCGAAGAAAATAACATGCTCGAAATAGCCCAACCCGAGCCGGGGGATGATATTTGATTTTGAGCTCTTTTCAGCAATTTCAAAAAATGCAATTACGCCCTTTTACCGAATACAGGGTCAAATTTCGGCCTTTCGTCCTCACAA
Source organism: Eretmocerus hayati (assembly GCA_029851415.1). Lineage (NCBI taxonomy): Eukaryota > Metazoa > Arthropoda > Insecta > Hymenoptera > Aphelinidae > Eretmocerus > Eretmocerus hayati. The sequence goes on from CM056743.1 coordinate 51,306,758, forward strand.
AAAGTGGAATTAAATCTCTCGATCGAGTCCAATCGTCTCCAAATTTTTTGAGAGTGTTTCTGGGCATGTTTTGAAAGATATCTGATTGCTAGGGGGTGATTCGATTCATGCTCCACGGTTCTGTGGACACGAGAAGCTTCCATCAGTCAGGTGAAAATGACGAGAAATCTTTTTCACTAGGGAAAGGTGAAAACACTGAATTTGAAGGTAAAACAACATGTTCTCATCGTTATATTAGGTGGAAAAGCGTTTCCAGGCTCTGGAGAATTTTTATAAAATTTTTCCTCGGTAATTAGGCCCTTTTTCCAGATCCGCCCTCACTTACGCCCTGTTACAGAGTAATCACGCCCTTTAAAATCTTTTCAGTCAGCTACTTAAGCCCTTTTTCCGAATCCTGTTGGGCTGAGCAAAAAATTAAGCCCTTCTTTTGAAATGTTATCACAGCAGTTACGCCCTTTTAACATCTTATCATAGCAGTTACGCCCTTTCAACATTCTATCATCGCACTTACGCCCTTTTATCGTGCAGATGTAAGGGCGTAATGGCGGTTACGCCCTTTTATCTGCCAGACGGTTTTTGGGGTCTTGTCAAAAACGGATTTCGGGGAGTGGTAGACCTTGGTATAGGGGCTCAAAAAAGCGATGTCCGGAAAAAGGGCATAATGGCGGTTACGCCCTTCTTCCACCCACCCCCTCAATTAGTCTTGATATCTCTTGTTCGTTTTACGCATTGATTTTTTCAATTCGTACATGAATAATGTACGGTAAGATTATGGCACATCGATTGACTGAGTGAGCATTCAATAAAACATACTCTGAATGTATTGAAACGAAATGATCTATGACTGCAATCGATATTCATAGCTTACACTCATGCGTAAGTACATTAACACATGATATGTGTACTACTAGATAGATTCTTATACCACGACGCGATTGACCAGAGAATGAGAATCTTAATGGAAGATCATAAATTTGATTGTGATCGTCCGAATAGTTCTTATCCATGGTAAAATGAATCTCATTCTTTATATGGGTAATTCTAGTACGCGATTCTGAGGATACTTCCAAACTTAAGATAATAAGAATCTGTTGGCTCAGTGATTGCAAAAAATTTTTCGATAGTCGGATAGTGGATTTTTGCATTTGCGGCTATTAAGTGGAATAATTTCATATTAACACATTTGTTGCGTCACTTCCAGTTGACTGCTCGTTTCTCAAAATATAGTTTCTTAAGCGTTCCACGTTGATCTGAGGAGGTCTATTGTCGGAAGTAATCCCGCGTGCGATTCCCCAGATGTCGCCAGTTGTCGGATTGCTATAATCACCATTCTCATATCGTCACAGATGAGTACGATGACGTGGATGCTGAAGTGGTAGCCTTGCAAAACGCGGACGAAGCAGAACTCAACTTCGAGGGCGACAAGATACAAGGTGTCAGGGCAGCACCATCTGGTCAGAGGAGCGTCGAGCGTGCAGATTCCAGCTTTGGTGGCTCATCGGCTCTGGATGATTCGAATGTGACCTGGATCACATGGATGAGCCACTGCCCAAGAGTAGGCGGTTATCCAGTGACTCATCCGATTCCCGTGATAAGGGCGAGCCAGGTGAGTTTGCGCCACACTTACAAAATTGTGGAAAATGAATTATTTCTGAATGAATTGATAACAAAACTGTATGATGTAACTGTAACAATTTGCGGAAGACTTTTGAGCTATCTTGGAGGATTTTCAAGACTCTCGTGGGTTATCAGGATGGTTTTCGTGTGGCTCATGAGATGAGTAATAACGAATTTGGCCAAAAACGCCAGCTCTGCTGAGAATAATTCCGTGGGACCTTATGGGATCCCATGAGATTCATGGGACCTGGCCCTGGGGAAGTTTTTGATCTCGGCACTTGGAAAATTTGGCATCCAAGTTTTGACCATTCCTCGCGCAAAAATGGTTGAATTTGGTCGATTATGGTCAAGATTCGTCTGCTACACGTCTCCAATGCGAAATTAAAAAAAAAAGAGAATGGAAAATTTCCCCAAGGCTAGGGTGAATATCCCAATTACTTCGAGTTTTTCGGGTAACTCCAAATTGCGCACCACAGATTTTGTGTTTATCGGTAGATATAGATTGCGGGATTTTTCGAGGTTTTTCGTCTATGTCTTGAGAAGATGTCAGTGAACTTTTAGGACTATCCAAATTCATGGTAAATACTTATCAATTGAATTCTGAGTCAGAAATGGCGCTCCTATGACTGCGTTTGATTTCCTATTACTGCAAGGGTTTCACTGCGTTTCGCCTAAAAATGCGTCCCAATTACTGCGGTGAAAAAAATACGGGTGTGAATGGGCGTTGAGCCGTTTGTCTCGGGTACCCGCGTATATTTGACCAGCACATCACAGGGCATAACCGATTATATTTTCAAAATACGTCTAGAACGCAAGAATTCACGATATACTCGCAAAAAGTGAGCAGCAAGGATCGCGTGCTCGGGGCACGCTATCTTGAGTAAGAAATGCACTGAATTTGGATCGCACGCGGCTATTGAGGATGATTTTTTATCAAAACCGAGTTTAGAATGCCTGTTTGGTCCCCGGTTGACGATCCAGGAATGGATTCATTCTGCAAAATCGTCTTGCGAGACGTTCGAAATGCATACCTATAGCTAGATTATACACGCGAGCTCGCGGACTGTTTGTTTATATCACATCTTTTCACACCAAACACAAACCTCGCCACAATCAAGAATAATAATTTCCCAGGGCTTCATATTCGAGTCATTCCGTTTTATGCATGATTTCGGTACATTCTGTTCAATAAGAATCTCATATCGATCGAGACGATTGTCAAGACAGGGATGTCAGCTGCTGTGCACATCAGCACAGCAGCACACAGCATAGCCCGTGCGTGTATAGCAGACCAGACGACGACGTCACTGTCTTGCCAATCGTCTCGATTGATATGAGATTCTTATTGAACAGAATGTACCGAAATCATGCATAGAATGGCATGACTCGAATATGGAGCCCTGTGAAATTATTATTCTTGATTGTGGCGAGGATTGTGTCTGGTGTAAGGTGGTGTGATGTGAACAAACAGTCCGCGGGCCCGCGTGTATAACCTAGCTAGAGGTAAGCATTTCGAACGTCTCGTAAGACGATTTTCCGGAATAAATCGATTCCTGGATCATCAACCGGGAACCAAACAGGCATTCTAAACTCGGTTTTGATAATAATCCATCCCCAAAAACCGCGTGCGATCCAAATTCAGTGCATTTTTAACTCAAGATAGCGGGCCCCGAGCACGCGATCCTTGCTGTTCACTTTCTGCGAGTATATCGCGAATTCTTGCGTCCTAGACGTATTTTGAAGATATAATCGGTTATGCCCTGTGATGTGCTTGTCGAATATACGCGGGTCCCCTAGACGAACGGCTCAACGCCCGTTTTAACCCGTATTTTCATCACCGCAGTAATTGGGACGCAGTAATGAGCGAAACGCAGCAATTCCCGTGCAGTAATAGGAAATCAAACGCAGTAATAGGAGCACCATTTCTGACTCAGAATTTAATTGATAAGTATTCACCATGAACTTGGATAGGCCTAAGAATTCAGTGACATCTTCTCTAGACGTAGACGAACAACCTGGAGAAATACCGGGATCGATATCTACCGATGAACACAAAATCTGTGGTGGGCGATTTGGTGGTACCCAAAAAACTCACAGTAAATGGGACATTTACCTTAGGTCTCACGAAGTCCCATGGGCCCGGCGCACTATACTTGTGGGGACTCAAGAGTGCCGGATAATCCGCTTCACTCGAATTCATGAGCTATCGAGATGAAAGAAAATGGATTTTCTTCGTAATTTCCTAAGCTACAAGATGTGCCTACCTGTTTTTCACTTAAATGCGAAAGGGTGGAGGGGGGAGGAGTTGAATGGAAAAAAAATATTAACACGGATTTTACCGAAAAATGAACTTGGGGTGTCCGAGGCATGAGTCCTACTGCCACCTGGGAAACACTTGATAGACATTCTTTGCGCGCATACCTAGAGTTTCAGCCGAACCCCGGGTCCGGGAACAAGTGCTGGGATCTCTGAGGATGAATTTTCGTCATAATGGAGTGCCAAAATGTAGGAATTTCACCAAAATCACGGTTTCGAGGTAGTTTGCGGTTCTGCTGCCATGTTGAGAATACTTGTGGTGTATTACGTCATTGACTAACAAGATTTTAAGCTCAATCCCACGTCTCGGGATTGGCGCTGACAGCTTTGAGATCTACTATTAGCTCGAACTGTCCTTTGAGCACTGCCAACATCGCTATATGGCAGTTTCTAGGTAGGATTTTGATATGCTGCCAAGTCGGGAACAAATTAGTCATATTCTGGATAAGGTTAACAGAAGTTCAAGCCCAACCCCGATGCAAGGAATTGGTGCCAGAAATTTCTGGATCGGTTTTATGCAAAAATTGACCCTAATTCAGTTCAAATCTGATCCAAGATGGTTCATTTTTGACGAGATTTTGACTTGCTGTCAAGTTTGCGAAAATTCTATCACATCTTGATTTGGATGAACAAATTTTCTAACTCAACCCCGAGTCATGGAATACGTGCTGGGATCCTGGACACCAACTTTTGTTCATAATCGAATGCCAAACTGTGAGAATTTCACCAAAATCACGGTTTTGAGGTAGTTTGCGGTTCTGCTGCCATGTTGAGAATACTTGTGGTGTAATACGTCATTGACTAACAAGATTTTAAGCTCAATCCCACGTCTAGGAATTGGTGCTGACAGCTTTGAGATCTATTATTAGCTCGAACTGTCCCTTTGGCACTGCCAACATCGCTATATGGCAGTTTCTAGGTAGGATTTTGATATGCTGCCAAGTCGGAAACAGTTTCGTCATATTCTGGAAATTGTTAGCAGAAGTTCGAGCCCAACACCGATGCAAGGAATTGGTGCCAGAAATTTCTAGATAAAGTTTATGCGAGAATTGACACGGGTTCGGTCGAAATTCGATTGAAAATGACTTATTCTAGATAAGAATTCCATATGCTGCCAACTTGCAAACTATTCTATGACCTTCTGAAATGAGTCAGCTCCATTTCAAGCTGAATCTCGATTCTGGGGATCGGTGCCAAGGAATCTAAGATTCATTCTAAGCGGAAATTTACACGAGTTCGGTCGACATTCGATTGGAAATGTCCGATTCCAGATGAGGATTCGATATGCTGCCAACTTAAAAACTATTACATGACATCCTGGGATGAGTAAACTACATTTTGAGCTAAATTCCAATCCTGGATATCGGTGCCAGGGGCTCGCGCATGCACTCCATGCAAAATTTGACGCGACTTTGATTGAAAAATCATTGAAAATGCTGGATTCTAAATGAGATTCCGATATGCTGCCAACTGAGGAACTATTTCATAACATTCTGGGATGAGTGAGCAACATTTTGAAGTGAATCCCGATTTCGAAATCGGGTGCCAAGAAATCTGAGAAGCGATTCATGCAAAATTTGACGCGACTTCGATTAAAAAATTATTGGAAATGCTGGATTCTAGATGATATTTCGATATGCTGCCAACTTAGAAATTACTTCATAACATTCTGGGATGAGTGAGCTATATTTTGAACTGTATCTCCATCCCGAAGTCTGGTGCCAAGAAATCTGAGACGCGAATCATGCAAAATTTGACACGATCTCGATTCAAACATGATCAAGAATGGTGGATTCTAGATGAGATTCCGATATGCTGCCAACTTAAAAAACTATTCCAGAACTTTCTGGGATGAGTGAGCTACATTTGAAACTGAAACTCTATCACGGGATCTGGTGCCAAGAAATTTAAGACGCGATTCATGCTAAAATTTGACACGATTTCGATCCAAATATCATTGAAAATGGTGGATTCCCGATGAGATTTCAACATGCTGCCAACTTAGAAACTATTTCATAACATTCTGGGATAAGTGAGCAACATTTTGAAATTAATCCCGATTCCGGAATCGGGTGCCAAGGAATCTGAGACGCGATTCATGCAAAATTTGACGCGACTTCGATTAAAATTGATTGAAAATGCCGGATTCTAGATGAGATTCCGATATGCTGCCAACTTAGAAACTATTTCATTTCATGCTGTGATGAGTGAGCGATATTTTGAACCGCGTCTCCATCCCGGAATCTGGTGCCAAGAAATTTAGGACGCGATTCATGCAAAATTTGACACGACTTCGATTAAAGAATTATTGAAAATGCTAGATTTTGGATGAAATCCCGATATACTGTCAACTTAGGAACTATTCCATTTCATATTGTTATGAGTGAGCAATATTTTCAACTGAATGTCGATTATGGGGATAGGGCTGAAAATTATCACATGTATATTATGAGAGAATTTAGATAAGCTCAGTCCAAATCCGGTTAGAAAGGCTTGATCCAAGATCGATATGCTGCCCAAACTATCATATGACATTCTGTGTGGGGTGAGCTACATTTTTAGCTGAAATCCCATTCGGAAATTGGTGCCAGATAATCCCGGATTCATCCTTCTTGATGAATGACATGATATCAGTTCAGACATGATCGAGATTGTTCCTCTCTGGATGGAAATCAGGTATGCGGACAACTTGGATACCATCTCATGACAACCTGGGACAAGTTAGCCCAATTCGGAGCCTAATCTTGATCCTCGGAATCCGTGCAAAAAAATTAAAAACCAATTTTTAGCGAAAAATCACATGAGATCCGTTCAAATCTGATCGAAAATGTTACTGTTAGATTTGTGTTCTATTTGCTGCAAACTGAAAAATAGTCCGTTCAGTCTCTCTGATGAATAAAATAGATCAAAATTATGAGGGAACATGCATATTCCACAACTCGGGTTCCTCCTTATTCCCAGTTCCACTTTAAAATATCCCAGTCCGTGAATAGTTATGTATAAAAGAGATGAGATGCGCCAAGAATGAAGTACTATTAGGAATCGAAGGATAGAAAATCGGACGATAGTGATCCATTTGTAACATAGTACTTCATCCTTGGCGCATCTCATCTCTTTTGTACATAACTGTTCACGGACTGGGTTTTATTAAAGTGAAACTGGGAATAAGGAGGAACCCGAGTTGTTAAATATGCATGTTCCCTCATAATTCTGATCTTGTTCATTCATCAGAGAGACTGAACGAACTATTTTTTAGTTTGCAGCAAATAGAACACAAACTAACAGTAACATTTTCGATCAGATTTGAACGGATCTCATGTGATTTTTCGCTAAAAATTGGTTTTAAATTTTTTTGCACGGATTCCGAGGATGGAGATTAGGCTCCGAATTGGGCTCACTTGTCCCAGGTTGTCGTGAGATGGTTTCCAAGTTGTCAGCATACCTGATTCCCATCTAGAGCGGAACAATCTCGATCATATCTTAACTGATATCATGTCATTCATCAAGAAGGATGAATCCGGGATTATCTGGCACCAATTTCCATATGGGATTTCAGCTGAAAATGTAGCTCACCCCACACAGAATGTCATATGATAGTTTGGGCAGCATATCGATCTTGGATCAAGCGTTTCCAACCAGAATTGGACTGAGCTTATCTAAATTTTCTCATAATATACATGTGATAATTTTCAGCCCTATCCCCATAATCGACATTCAGTTCCAAATATTGCTCACTCATCACAATATTAAATGGAATAGTTCCTAAGTTGACAGTATATCAGAATCTCATCCAAAATCTAGCATTTTCAACAATTCTTAAATCGAAGTCGTGTCAAATTTTGCATGAATCGCGTCTTAAATTTCTTGGCACCAGATTCCGGGATGGAGATCCGGTTCAAAATATCGCTCACTCATCACATCATGAAATGAAATAGTTTCTAAGTTGGCAGCATATCGTAATCTCATCTAGAATCCACCATTTACAATCATATATAAATCGAAATCGTGTCAAATTTTGCACGAATCGCGTCTCAGATTTCTTGGCACCCGATTCCGGAATCGGGATTCACTCCAAAATGTTGCTCACTCATCCCAGAATGTTATGGAACAGTTTCTAAGTCGGCAGCATATCAAAATCTCATCTAGAATCCACCATTTTCAATGATATTTGGATCGAAATCATGTGAAATTTTGGCATGAACCGCGTCTTGAATTCCTTGGCACTAGATTCCGTGATAGCGATTCAGTTCAAAATGTAGCTCACTCATCCAAGAATGTTATGGAGTAGTTTCTAATTTGGCAGCATATCGGATACTCGTCTAGCATCCAGCATTTTCGAAATTTTTTAAATCGAAGTCGCGTCAAACTTCGGAAGAATCGCGGCTCAGATTTTTTGGCACCCGATTCCGGAATCGAGATTCAGTTCAAAATGTAGCTCACTCATCTCAGAATGTTATGGAATAGTTTCTAAGTTGGCAGCATATCAAAATCTCATCTAGAATCCACCATTTACAATCACATTCAAATCGAAATCGTGTCAAATTTTGCACGAATCGCGTCTCAGATTTCTTGGCACCCGATTCCGGAATCGGGATTCACTTCAAAATGTTGCTCACTCATCCCAGAATGTTATGAAATAGTTCCTAAGTTGGCAGCATATTGGAATCTCATCGAGAATCCACCGTTTTCAATCATATTTGAATCGAAATCGTGTCAAATTTTGGCATGAATCGCGTCTTAAATTCCTTGGCACCAGATTCCGTGATAGAGATTCAGTCTGAAATGTAGCTCACTCATCCCAGAATGTTCTGGGATAGTTTTCCAGTTGGCAGCATATCGGAATCTCATCTAGAATCCACCATTCTTGATCATGTTTGAATCGAAATCGTGTCAAATTTTGCATGATTCGCGTCTCAGATTTCTTGGCACCAGACTTCGGGATGGAGATACAGTTCAAAATATAGCTCACTCATCCCAGAATGTTATGAAGTAGTTTCTAAGTTGGCAGCATATCGGAATATCATCTAGAATCCAGCATTTCCAATAATTTTTCAATCGAAGTCGCGTCAAATTTTGCATGAATCGCGTCTCAGATTTCTTGGCACTCGATTCCGGAATCGGGATTCACTTCAAAATGTTGCTCACTCATCCCAGAATGTTATGAAATAGTTCCTAAGTTGGCAGCATGTCGGAATCTCATTTAGAATCCAGCATCTCCAATAATTTTTCAATCAAAGTCGCGTCAAATTTTGCATGGAGTGCATGCGCGATCCCCTGGCAACGATATCCAGGATCGGAATTTAGCTCAAAATGTAGTTTACTTATCCCAGGATGTCATGTAATAGTTTTTAAGTTGGCAGCATATCGAATTCTCATCTTGAATCGGGCATTTCCAAAAGAATTTCAACCGAACTCGTGTAAATTTCCGCTTAGAATGAATCTTAGATTTCTTGGCACCGATCCGCAGAATCGAGATTCAGGTTAAAATGGAGCTCACTCTTTCTAGAATGTCATAGAATAGTTTGCAAGTTGGCAGCATATGGAATTCTTATCTAGAATTAGGCATTTTCAATCGAATTTCGACCGAACCCGTGTCAATTCTCGCCTAAACTTGATCTAGAAATTCCTGGCACCAATCCCTTGCATCGGGGTTGGGCTCGAACTTCTGCTAACAATTTCCAGAATATGACGAATTTGTTCCCGACTTGGCAGCATATCAAATACCACTTAGAATCTGTCATTTAGCGATGTTGGCAGTGCCCAAGAGACAGTTCGAGCTAATCATAGATCTCAAAGCTGCCAGCACCAATTCCTAGACGTGGAATTGAGCTCAAAATCTTGTTAGTCAATGACGTAATACACCACAAGTATTCTCAACATGGTAGCAGAACCGCAAACTACCTCAAACCGTGATTTTGGTGGAATTCTCAGTTTGGCATTCGATTATGAACAAAAGTTGGTGTACAGGATCCCAGCACGTATTCCAAGACTCGGGATTGAGTTAGAAAATTCGTTCATCCAAATCGAAATGTGATAGAATCTTCGCAAATTCGGCAGCAAGTCAAAATCGCGTCAAAAATGAATCATCTTCAATCAGATTCGTACCGAAATAGGGTCAATTTTTTCATCAAATCGATCTAGAAATTTCTGGCACCAATTCCTTGCATCGGGGTTGGACTTGAACTCCTGTCAACCATATCCAGAATATGACTAAATCGTTTCCGACTTGGCAGCATATCAAAATCCTACCTAGAATCTGCCATGTAGCGATGTTGGCAGTGCTCAAAGGACAGTTCGAGCTAATAGTAGATCTCAAAGCTGTCAGCACCAATCCCTAGACATGGGATTGAGCTTAAAATCTTGGTAGTCAATGACGTAATACACCACAAGTACTCTCAACATGGCAGCAGAACCGCAAACTACCTCAAAACCGTGATTTTGGTGAAATTCTCACAGTTTGGCATTCGATTATGAACAAAAGTTGGTGTCCAGGATCCCAGCACGTATTCCAAGACTCGGGATTGAGTTTGGAAATTCGTTCATCCAAATCAAAATGTGATAGAATCTTCGCAAATTCGGCAGCAAGTCAAAATCTCGTCAAAAATGAATCATCTTCAATCAGATTCGTACCGAAATAGGGTCAATTTTTTCATAAAATCGATCTAGAAATTTCTGGCACCAATTCCTTGCATCGGGGTTCGGCTTGAACTTCTGTTAACCATATCCAGAATATGACTAAACCGTTTCCGACTTGGCAGCATATCAAAATCCTACCTCGAAACTGTCATATAGCGATGTTGGCAGTGCCAAAGGGACAGTTCGAGCTAATAATAGATCTTAAAACTGTCAGCACCAATTCCTAGACGTGGGATTGAGCTTAAAATCTTGTTAGTCAATGACGTAATATACCACAAGTATTCTCAACATGGCAGCAGAACCGCAAACTACCTCAAAACCGTGATTTTGGTGAAATTCCTACATTTTGGCACTCCATTATGACGAAAATTCATTTTCAGAGATCCCAGCACTTGTTCCCGGACCCAGGGTTGGGCTGAAACTCTAGGTATGCGCGCAAAGAATGTCTATCAAGTGTTTCCCAGGTGGCAGTAAGACTCATGCCCCGGACACCTCAAGTTCATTTTTCGGTAAAATCCGTGTTAATATTTTTTTTTCCATTCAACTCCTCCCCCCTCCACCCTTTCGCATTTAAATAAAAAACAGGTAGGCACATCTTGTAGCTTAGAAATTTACGAAGAAAATCCATTTTGTTTAATCTCGATAGCTCATGAATTCGAGTGAAGCGGATTTTCCGGCACTCTTGAGTCCCCACAAGTATAGTGCGGCGACCCGCACGGAATAATTTTCAGCAGACGTTATATAACGAGTGCTAAAAATTTCAACCGAATCGCCAGGTATAAGAACTTCTATGAAAAAATAATCATTTCTGATCATCAACAGTGAATTCTTCGGGACAGTGTGAGCTGGAGCCAGATGGAATTACAACTGCCAATGCGAAATGGAGAAGTGGCATTATTCCAATTCTTACGTATTTGGATAGTTTGGCTTAAGAGGAAGCAAGATACAAAGCAGTTTTTTTTCAGGGGTCAATGAGTATTTTGTTTCGATATTGAAGCCGACTCCGCGATTCAAACGCGAGTCACGTGACTAGGGCTTCGCGCGCTCCCGGAGTAAGCAAAAAGTAAAGGTGTGTTCCCTTATACCGCTATCAGTTTGTTTTGATTTTGCTGGCGACAAACCTAAGGTTTAAATTCATCACGTTGCGTCGCGCTTCCCTTTCCTCATCGTTTTGTTTACACGATCCCTGACTGCATTCATACGAAATTTATCCCAATATTTTCCGATAATTCAAAGCACTTGTTACAAGAAGCTCGATAGAGTGATGAGTCAGTCTGCAGAAGAAGTCTCAAAACCTGGTATTGAGAAAGAATACAGGTCAAATTTCAATGTTTATAAAAACCTATTTTGTGCCTGATTGTAAGAATACTACGGTGAAAACTCCAGAAAAGTGTTTCTCAAAGTACCCTTAAACTCTTTAAAACGAAAGTTATGGTTTGATGCAATAGGGAATCCGCAGAGTAAAAAATGTAAATCTAATTACTGCTGTGAGGATCATTTTGATGTAAGTGCATCCAGGACTCAATCTTGAAATTCCTTATGAATAGATGAGTTGATCTGCATGTACTTTGATGTATCCTGTGGTTCTGCTCTCTTTTAGATAAGAAATGATCTTGAAAACCATGAATCTTGGCTATGGACAGGAGCACCAAAGATACTGGAAGCGAATGCTGTCCCTCGCTTTGCCATCTTTTCTCAAGAAAATAATCTGCTGAGGGCAAATATATTTGATGGGAATTTTGATGATTCTGTGTAAGTATACCCCTGTAAAACACCCTCTTGATCCTAATATTTATATCCTTTGCTGCAACACTGGCAAAGCTCAAGATGCGCTGTATATTTTCTATCTTGGTTCACTATCGTATTTGAACAAAACTTCCAACGGATGTGAGAAATGATCGGGGAATTGAACTAACTAATACTTTTGTTGTTTATGAGTGGAAATTGTAGCTTGCTGATCTTGTAACTTCTCGCTTAAAATATTCTATTGCTGGTTCTACTTGCTCAACACAAACATGGGAGAGGAAAGATTCATCAGAATCAGACACAAGTTACAGAGATCAATGTACTCAGTGTTTGCCTCAGTGTGATATAGAGTTGATAAATCAGTATACAGATACGTCAGGTTTAATCAAATTGTATTCCAAGCATGTTCAAACTGGTCGATGCAATTCAGTTGATGCAAAGATCCAATGTGATCTCCCTCTGTCTAATTCTGAATCAGTTCAGAAAGGGACAAGTTCCTTTAACACGTTCGCTGCGACGGGTCCCACCGGTGGGACCCGCGGATTTTCATTTTTGAATCTTTACCAAATTAGATTTGCTCGGAAAATTCTTCCAAAAAAATCTATCGTGGTGGTTTACTTCAGTAAGGGCGTGAACAATGAGGCAATAAAAGTTCAACTCCATGTGGGCGTTTCTACCGAGTCCAATTCATGACCGGAATGAAATTACGAAAAAACAGCGTCGCAGCGAACGTGTTAAAGGATTAAAGTGAGTGTAGATGCAAGTACAATCCTCAATAGCACATCAACTGAGGAGTTGGATATAACTTCATATGAGCCAAGCAGAGATTCAGCAACATCCACGAGTGATAAGTACAAGTTGCAGGTGGAGATGATCAAGCAAGAAATGTTCCTAAAATGCACCAAGCCCATGATTGAGGATGATTCGTTGACTTTCTTGGGTGTAAATAAAAGAAACATGTTTGTTCTAAAGCTATTGCATGAAGTTTTATCTGTGAGCAGCAGGAATATATACTTGGTGTTGAACAAAATTAGAACAAATTTACCTTTCTCGATTCTGGGAAGACAATTTGGTCTATCAAGTAGCCAATCTTGTAGAATCTTCAAGAAAAATGTCGACATCATTGCAGGTTATTTGAAACGGTTCATCATTTGGCGATCCAAAAAAGATATACTCTTGAACCTCCCTATTTCATTCAGGTATCGCTATTCAAATGTACAAAGTATAATAGATTGTTTTGAAATAGAAATTGAAAAACCTTCAAATGCTCTGCATCAAGCTTTAATTTGGCCAAATTATAAGAGATATAATACTGATAAGTATCTTCTAGCTGTCACAGGTGATGGCCTCATAACTTATGTTTCTTATGGTGTAGGTGGGAGAACCACCGATATGAGCATTGTAGAAAATTGTGGGTAGCTTGATCATCTACCACCCGGATGCTCTGATTTAGCTGATAGGGGGTTCAAACATTTAGAGCATCCGCTTCAGAAGAAGAACTGGACTTTGATGAGGCCTCTTAGTGTGTCAAAGGATGTCAAAAGTACAAAAGAAGAAGTGAAACTAACCAAACAAGTGGCTAGTATTCGAATACATGTCGAAAGGGTGATTAGTCGAATAAGACATTTTGAGATTCTGAATATCCATTCCAGAGTTGACAACTACTTGGTCCCACATTCAGATTCCATGGTCAGAATTGCTTGTGGCCTAGTGAATTTACAAACACCAGTCATCAAACAGACAGAAATCTAAGAAAAAAAATCTCTTCAGTTGAGAAAATATTTCCAAAGACATGTTAGTATGAAGCATCTGACACTATTAAAGTCTCTGTCGTGGACAAATTTTCATACCTAAGTCTCAAGTGTTATGAATGTGTATGCACTATTATCAAGTGATTGTGGTGGACAGTTTACGCACAGCACTGGAGACCAGCGGCGATTCTTGGATGGTACATTGTAATATAATAAATTCCTTGTTGACGAATGATGAGCTATGGCTTATATATGTCGCCGTCAATGTGTCCAATCTGGGCTTTGTATAGAACGCCCGGGGAATTTCTAGAATCCCTGGGTATTCTATATAATGCCGGGTAATGTGTTCAATGAGCGTTCATCGAACATATTGCCTGCCTTCAAACGGGCATTTATAGATTACCCAGGTATCCTATAGAATGCCCGAGGCTGCTCGGGCGATGTGTTCAAGAACCCTCGGATGAGATGGGAAGTTTCACATCAAATTGATCAAGCAGTATTTTCAAGTGAATAACTGAATGAAATTCATTTGTGAAACAATTGTCGCAATAATAATCATTTTATAATAATAATCAATCAATAATAATAATCAGTTTTAGAATTTGATTCGAATGAAGCTGATCGTTGTCATGATATCTTGAAATATGAGATAATCCCAAGTCATACATATAGTACTACTTATTACAACATGTAGATGAGTTATGGCACCGAGAGCCGCACATAATGTTTTTTTTTTTAAACAACAGCGATTATTTTTACATTGATTGGTTGCGAGTCTGCAATTACACTCAACGACTCCTCGACCTCCTGATTCGGATTGCTTAGTCGCAGCCTCTCTTAAACTTAATGAAATCTCTAGTGGCACATCGTCAATCGATATGGGACCGTTGTCAACTTTATTCAAATCACATCTCGGATACCAGCCTTGCGCAGCAATCCATCCTTAGTCCCAATTCGACAAACACCATGTTGGATATGAATAACAATTCCAAATATTCGAGAAAAGTTGAAGTGCCCTCTGTCTACGGTTGGTACAGGGTACAGTAACTGTGACAAGGTCATTGATATTCAGTGGCGGAAATTTTTCTACTGAGAAATTCCTCATTTTTTCAGCTGCTACTTTTGGTCTTTCAAAACAGTCATCTTGTGCTTGGATCAGAGCCAGCCCTTGAGCGCGTAGAGAGCAAATCAGAGAATTTTCTGGATTGGAAGTGGCACACTCGTTATTAATTCTCAAATTACGCATGTTGCATATCACGGTATTGTGATACTCGAGTGCTTTTTCACTTATACTACGACACGATCGCGAATTTTGAATCAATCAGCACTGGGCGAATCTGTGTTTACAAATTAAACACTTCGCCCAAGCAGCCACGGGCATTGTATGGAATACCTGGGTAATCTACAGAATGCCCGTTTGGAGGCAGGCAATATAATCGATGAACGTTCATTGAACACATTACCCGGCATTGTATAGAATGCCCGGGGATTCTATAGATTCCCCGGGCATTCTATACAAAGCCCAGATTGGACACATTGACGGCGACATATATTTACATATTTTATTGTGCTGTTTATTGATGAACCTGAATCAGACTTATTTCAATAATAAAAACATGATTTATTCATGACAGACAACATTACACTGACACAGATTTGATCATGTGAACAGCTTCAACCCTTACATTTTTTCATGGTTATGGAAATCACAAAATTTTGCCAGAGTCTCAGGTATTAAATACAACTTCCAGTTCAGATTTTAAATACGAATTCACGAAATAACATGGAATAGATTCTAGCAGAACTTCAAATGACTCATCTCTCTATCAAATTTATCATAAATACATCTGCAAATCATAAGGATAGACATAATTCCAAAGCAGAAATCAACAGCATTCCATCGATCGAGGAAAGATTGCCTTTCTCCAGGAATCCATTGCTCGTGTCAACAAAGCAAGGGTGAATGGCTTGTCGAATATTTCTCTGATAATTTTGATCCTCTTGTTGACTTCAATTTCTGGATCTGCTACACAAAAGTAACCAATGCTCTTGTTAGCGAAAAACATCTGCCCTTGAAGCTGAGCCCTGTATTTATCCTTCATCTTGTTATTTCCATAATAATTCTTTACTGTTTTTTGGTCGCTCGGGCACTTAATCTCCAACACTGCTACATCTGTTTCTCCATCAGGAGAAGCACCAATGGATGCATACTCTTTTTTCATGCGGAGTCCAGTCCTTTTAACTTTACCTTGCTGTCCCCACTTGGTATTGAGTGCTTGGCCAACAATGGC
Organism: Eretmocerus hayati; assembly: GCA_029851415.1. NCBI lineage: Eukaryota > Metazoa > Arthropoda > Insecta > Hymenoptera > Aphelinidae > Eretmocerus > Eretmocerus hayati. The sequence goes on from CM056743.1 coordinate 51,323,115, forward strand.
TAAAACTTTTGGTTCCAAAATTCTACCCCTTTTCATGGCTGCTGTATCCACCCGATTATTCTTGGACAAAATTTTTTCCACGAGAGAGCCATCCTATGTAGAGCAATGGGCACATTCCCAAATGATGGATGCACTCATCTTCCCATATTTGAGTTCAAACCAGGATATATCTTCACTCTGACCCTTAGTAATCTTTGATGCAAACTCACAGTTTTTAGGAGTAAGAACTTGACTGCAAAATTCCAAAAACTCAGAAACATTTGTTCTGTTGCCTTTAAAAGAGATAGCTAGGTTGTGTACAGACATTTTTATTATTGAGTTCTGGCTGAAGTAATGGAGTAGATGACTACTGGTCTTCTTCGCTTCACTTTGCCTTAACACAAGCTTCAAGAAATCGTTATTGTTTACTCCACCATTCATATCTTGATCATGAAGAGAAGGTGGTAGCAAGCTTTTCATGGTAACATACTTCATATGTGATCCAACCATTGACAGCACAGGCTTTTTCCAATAACAATCTACAGAAGTTGGCGCAGGTTCTTCAATCTTTCTGTACAACCAGGCTATAAGAGCAATAATATGCGTACACCCTCCTTCCGAAGCAGCACAGTGGCAATCAGCTTTCTTGATCTCATAATTTCTCTCATCAATAATCACCAGAACAGTATAATTAGAATCTCTACACTTGGTCTCTGGGCATATTTTTGCTTGAACTGTACACGTCTGTCCTCGACGAAGAAGTTGTACATAACCGATGGCATAGTCTCTATAGCTGGCCCGCATTGATCTGAAGAAGAGGAGTATTATTGGAATCTGATGATAACTAAATGCAATTTCTCTAATTCTTGAATATATCACAGAGATGTGATGATAATAGTCAAATTCAACTTGCCTTCCTGTTTTCACATTTTGTAGTTCAGGGTCCGTAAAACAGTCGTTAGTTTTGATAAATCGTGTCAGCATCACCAAGTCCACTTTTGGTAAATTTTGTGATGTAGCTTTGACGAAATTTTCATTCATTTTTGATTCTTCTCCAAGCAGTTCTATTGGAAAACACAGCTGATCAAACTGTCGAGCATCGGTGCCAGGTATACGGGAACACACCTATATATGTTTCTTACTGCGAGAGCGCGCGAACCCGCGGTCACGTGACTCCCGTTTGAATTACGGTCTGACTTGGCCTGACTTTTAGTTAGCTCTCATGATTAGGAGAGAACGTTTCCGTGAATTCTCTTTTTGCGATACGACTAGTCGTTCAATATACTATGACTTCGGGGCATTAGACGAATTTCATGTAGTACGTGCCACTTCTCCATTGCGCTCATCAGTTTGCATGGCACCTAATAATGGAGCGCTTCACAGTTAATGGCTCGCAAATCTTCTCTCCGTGCTGCCGGATGATATTCACGTCGCAGTCACATCTGAGGTAGTCCTTGAAATTATTTCGGAAGAGGCCCGTGTCATCGTTAACAGTTATGGTGAGTATTGGGGGATTGGAGAGCTTCTGATTCTCCCGTATCATTATTCACTGATTCGGCTATCCATTTTCGAGACTGCTCTGACATCGAGAATTTTTGCACGTCATTGGGGTACACGAGAAATATTTCGCTATGCCTCTAGTCTAAAGACTCTTGCAAACAATCCCCCAATAGTTCTGGATCAAATGACAGGTTATGACGTATTTCATTCATTACTCCCAAATGAAGGTTGAAAAACACTCAGGAGGAGCTGTTCGTAAGCGAAGAATGTGCCCCGGAGATTCGTCAATGATCCCGAGCTGAGAGCTGTGACTCGGGAAATTCTGACGTGAACTCGCCTCATCAAGCGACCGAAATCTCCATCGGTAAGAACAAGATCAAAGAGTATTTGAGAGGATGCACTCTCACCCGATTTCTCACCCCGGCTTATGATGAGCAAGGATGGGTTGCAATGCATGAACCCAATCCGCGACGAAAGTGCTCTCTTACCGTTCGAAAAGCGACGGTGGCCCCTCTAGCGGTCGAATTAGTATATTGTCAAGAACAATCTTTGAAGACAAAGAAAAAGGCAACCAATAGTACACCCACCTGCGGAATATTTTTCTGCAAATTAAATATTTAAGATTCATCGAAATCGATGCAGAACTGAGCTCAACATGTAGCGGAGAATTTTTTTAACATGTTACAGTTTTTCCAGCAGGTACGTGTGCTCAATTCTGCATCGATGTTGATGCAATTTCTTTCGAAATTTGCAGGAAAATATTCCACAGGTGAATGCTCTATTGGTTCTCGCCTTCTTAGTTGCTATTAATCGTTATCATCAATAGACTTGGTTGACCGCAAGATGTCGCTGGAAAGAGGTAGAAAGCACTCTCAATTCCATCAGTAAGCCCATATGCCACCAGAATGAAATCTCGATTGCTCGAGTGATGAGGGGTTCGTTGGAATATGCATGACTGCAAGGCTGAGATACCCTGGCGCCGAATTTGTGAGGTATAGAAAATCCAAAGAGATAGATCGATGCGGCAGGAACTTCACTTACTGAATCCACGTCCAGAAAAACTCTACCTTTTTGGATTTTTTTGAACTCAGCAGAAAACATGATCATCCGCGCCATTCCAGTACGCTTCGACTATTGCTCATGAGGATGCACTTTTAGGCTAGAAAAATTTTACTCGATCTGAAAAAATTCTACCTTTTTGAATTCTCGAGTTATTTTATCACTTTTCCCGTATAGTCGGTGAATAATTATTGCTAGTTATAATTATTGCTAAAATATAGATTAGTTATATGATTATAATCATTGACATTAAAGTCCAGATCGCCCGCTTCCTTACATATAACCTGCAGATGCACGGCGAGTTTATGCAAGCAGGTGACCTGGACTTTCATACTAATGAATATTATCTCACTCTGCGGGGAAACTAACGGAAGAACGTGAAAATTGGAGGTGATGGGATTTTTTTCGGATCGAGTAGAATTTTCCTAGCCTAATAGTGCATCCTTATGAGCAATAGTCGAAGCATACTGGAATGTCTCGAAGAAGCATGTTTTTGGCTAAGTTTGAAAAAATCCGGAAAGGTAGAGTTTTTCCAGTCGTGGATTCGTGAGTTGAGTTTTTGTTTCATCAATCTGTCTTTTTGTAACTCCTATACCTCGCAATTTCGGTCCCAGGGTACCTTTGCCTACGTGCAAAGGTTCTTAGACTTGTTCAATAATATTGTAGATTCATATGAAGATTCGAGTTTTTCAATTTCAATAGGATATTATTTCACGATGATTTTGGGCTCAATTCGTTCTAGTATCTCAAATTCTCAATCAACGGTCCTTAGTTTTGCTGCAAACTGCAGCATTTGCGGGGTCAGATGAGAATCGTCGAAATGAATAATCATCCACGTGAATCTACTCCACCGTCGAGAGCGCCGATTCGAATTGTGAGATTTTGAGCGATGTTTCAAAATCACCGGAGATTAAGATTGATTCTGATACTGTTTCTTTGTGTCGAGCTCAACATACATTCTTCAAAAAGATTCGAGAAAAAGTATGGACAATTCCGCTCATTCTTGCACGACGAATGTCAATTCTGCTCCGTCATCAATATTAAAATCGCATCCACTCACATTGCAATGAATAAACCTTTACGACAATTACCCGGTATTGGAGTGCATACAAAATTGCAAAATTTATCTTTCGCATCTCGCTGATGAGGTTCTCCGTTTTCGTGCACGTATTTCACCTTCGACTGCAACTCGGGCCGAGAACCAATCGCTCAAAAGCGAGCTACAACCTCACACATTCAGCGCAAAATATATACTAATCATGGATAATGCAAAAATGTCATTGTAATGTGTCAGAGATTAGTTGTGGATCCTGTTCGATATTCACATTACAATTAGATCATAGTATTCAGTGGGGATAATGCGATTTTCATGAATGCCTTCAATAAATCAGGTTAAGTCGAAAGTTGGTGTTCATTTTTGTCTGAATGTCGGCCGAATTCATCACACGGTAAGACAAATATCCCCAATGGAAACCTGCAAACGAATTCTAGCAGTATTTTCTCTTGAACTTCCTGAAAAGAACGTTTTAGACACGTTTCGGACACCATCAACAGTACACAGTGGAATTCTGCGTAGAAGGTTCTTGGAAAAGTATCGGAAACGCTGCCGGCACGCCACTTTCGCATCGTGGAGCGCGGACATTTGAACGTTTCAGAAACGTGCCCGAAACGGTACAGAAACCCTCTTATGAAACGTTTCAATGTTTCCTCGGAAAACTTCCAGAGACGTTTTTGGAACGGTCGGGGCTAAGTGGGTTGTATTCAGACACATTCCGGACTCATTTTTCTCTCGCTCATATATTTATGATTTGTTGCTCCACTCCAACATTCCAAACTAATACCCGTGGCCACAATGGGTTGTTTTCGTCCCGAGGTGCGTATATTTCTTTTCAGTACACTTTGATCGAAGTTCTAGGTTTCCGACACGATTTCGGGGCAGAATCCCGTACTGGTTGGATGACGTCGGAGCATGCATTGTAACAGCCCGACGTCTGATGCGCATGCTCAGTCGTTTCCTTCCCTGGGCGGCAACGCAGGATTCCCTGCCCCGGCATCGGGGCGGAAACCACAGGCTTTCGATGCAAGTGTACTGAAAACAAATCAGCGGTACGATCCGACGGGCCCAATCATGTGAATGTAGCTTGTGGGCTGCAACGCACTGGGCATGCGCGTCTCTAAATGTGTAAATTCGTGAACCCGTGAATTCGTGAATTTGTAAACGCTGAAACCCGACACTGGAGTCAACCGAGAGCGGTATATATTGCATGACCAAGTTAACGTGGACACCCCTTGGCATTTCTTCTCCAGATACACAACCGTGGACGTGGCGGTTTTTTTCTTCATCAACGCACTCTCAACCTCTCCTCGAGGTTGTTCTGCGGGACCTGCAGTTGACTGTGAGTTACGAACCACCGAAGCCAACGAAAAGCACTTATGAAAATTCACATCGATGCCAGCCGAGAGTCGAACCCCAGCTTTCTGCGTTGGAGGCGAGGACCTTATCTACGAGACTGCGCGGTGGCTTTCTACTTCACGTGGCGATTTGTAGGGACTCGATCACGCCCTACACCGTGAATTTACGGAAGGTGTGGCACTAGGGCTCAAAATTATGATGATCAGGAGTACAATTTAATAAATGGACAATCGTTCATTTCACTCCACAATACATTTGCCCGCAAGCGAGCTGGTTACTTAGGTACTCGTAGCGAGAGTGTGTATTCGTGTGACTCATGCCTACAGTATTCCTCCACTCCCCCCCCCCAAACGGAGTTTACATATTCAGATAACAAAAAATCGTATTACTTTTTTACGTTTCAAGATTTTGTAAGAAAATCAAATTGGTTTTTGACATCTACTTTGTCAAAGAATTTTCCCCATGGTTGAATCAAATTAATTCTATCGCTTCAGATTTCATCAACTTATTCTACTTTTACTTTATGGGAGTTGCAGCAATTTGTCATAGATCACTCAATAGTATATTACTGTACTAAGCAGGGAAGTTGGATTTCCGCGACTGCGTGATGATAATGCCGAAGCGGAGCCGAGGCATTGATATCGCGCTGTCATGGGCATCCCACTTCTCTGCCGAAAGCTGTATACTATTTTTTCTCCTCTCGGCCCAAAAGTACGTCGTAATTTTATTAATCAGTACGAATTTACGCGTTGAACCTCACTTCTGCATTTGTTTACAATTTTGACTGGACAGTGGCCGCTGGGGTGTTCAAGCAGACGACCTCGCAGCTTTTGCTTACTGCTTTTGCTGCATGATACTCGTGATGTGATGTACTCGTCCACCCGACTTTTTCAAGAGCGAGGCGTCAGCCGAGCTTTTGTGGTCGGGGCGGACGTAAGCAAAAAAATAAAAATAATGAAGTGAACTGTTTTAGGAGTGAACGCTAAATGCTATCATCTCACGATCCTGCTTGGGTCTCATTAGGGGTCTTGATACGAAGTTGTGCCCGCTCATGGCCCTAAGCTCTTGTCACTGACAATGAGTTTTTTGTGTACCTTATCGATTTATGTTCTGGGGCATTGGAAATCTTGCTTCACAATCAGCTGCTGAGAGTTGTTTATTTGAGTAGCAATATTCGTAAGAAGATGCCGCCTGTCAAGTATGAGCCTACATCATAAATATAAACACATTGATGAACATAACCTCGATAGAATATGTTTCGCATGCATGTCTGATGCGCTCTCTGCACCAGCACCGTAAAGCAGCGCAGACAGCGAAAGATGCAGCAAACATCGACTGCCAATCAGAGCGCGAGTTGACTTGTGCCGGCAGCAAAAGTCGAGCTTTCGTGACCGAAATGAGGCACGGAAGGACGTACTTTCGTGCCGGGAGGAGGAAAAATAAATCTTGATATATGTATCATGTAAATAACAAATTCTTATGCTCTAGTAGAAATCTTGGATATAAATAAATTTATTTTCAGCTCCGTCCATTTTAGTTAGAGAGAGTTGCGTTGACTAATGTCAATTGTCTGGAAATCATCACTCGATGAATCTCTAACAATGACAAACTCTATTCACTAACTAACAAGAAAATGTAGGTATCGAAAGGAACCCTGCTTTCGTAAAGCTAAAATCAACTAATTCGCTCTCGTAGAACTGAAAATGGTAAATTATGATACAAGCGCGCAAACGATGGTTCTCGCACTTCGAGTGACTTCATTAGGCCCGAGCCGCAGGCGAGGGTCTACATAGTCACGAGAAAGCGAAAACCATTGCGCCCGAAAGTCATACTATGGTTTTTGATCTTCTGTGAGCAAATGAAAAGTGAAAAACAGTGTGCAAATGACTCGTTCGCGCACAGACGATCAAAAATATAGTTATCGTATACAAATATAAATCTGGTTGTTACTGACTTGACTCTTCGAACATGAGTAGGTGATTGTAAACGTTTTCGGAATTAGTTGTACGTAGTTGTACATAATTGTGAGTACTTTGCAAATTCTTGAACACAGTAGTGCACTTGAATTTGAAGCTACGAGTGTGTGGAAACTCAGAGACTCACACAAAAACTTTCATCGACCTTAATACTAACAGGTTCATATACATATTTACAAGGTTTTTTTAACTCCAATCATGATTTTGAACTTGGAACTGAAGGTGTGAGCTTTGTGCTTTGTGTATAAACTAGTCAATGTGCTTGATAAAGCCAGGATTTTTGATGTTTCACCACTCTGGTTAAAGAGAAAGGAAATTATGACAGCCCGATGTCACATGGGTAGAGGTGAAGAGCAATATAGCTGCGCTCACCTTTCCCTATCGTGCCACGATGACGTTGCACACGTGAGGGCTACGCGGCCGCGCAACTCACTTGCACGGTTCGCCAGCCGTCGCGGATACACCGTCAGCACGTCGACGGAGCGGGGCCTATCCTTACTGCAAGGTCTCTGCCGCAACGCGGACCGTCGTCGTCGACGACAAGACGTCCCTGGAGCTAGCTCAGGCAAGTCATGCCAAACCGAAAATGACTATGCCAACAATTATTATTTTTTTATTGCTAATTTATTACCACAAAGCCGATTTTATTGCTCTTTCCGTTCTCGAAATATTGAGTCCGGGGCTGACGGAAGCTGAAGCTAGCCCAAACATTGACGAAAGAGCAGTGGGACGGGATCAATTCATGACTAATTTTTTCTTACTTTTTTATTGCTCTAAGAATCCAGAAACAAAATGGCGTTAAGTTAAAAAATGGCGGAGTTACAACGATTCTGGGCTGAAATCATATGAAGCTAGCCCAGGCATGATGCAAAAAAAGGGACCTGCAGGTATGAGACTCAACTGATATTTTATTACTTTCTTATTGCTCGAAGAATCCATGAACAAAATGGCGCCAAGTTCAAAAATGGCCGAGTAATGGTGGATAGACTAGACGTCAATCGGCGAAACTCGTATACAACTTGTTACAGAGTTAATGTATATCCCGGAAAAGGTATGTAGCGCGGAGTTTGTATTGTCTATTGGTAAGTTCGAAATAGTTTGTAACAATTTTCTGAGTTTGTAACTCTCGCGGAAAAACGAGATTTTTCAGCGTCGCGGGAGTAATGTTTAGAGTGTGACGCTTAACGCTTAATCGTTACACCAAATCATTACATTGTGTATTCTGCCAGGTTACCGTTTGAGGTATTCGCAAGCTCCCCTATTGTTGATTGATGATGATAATTATTCTACGTGAGAGGCTGAGGCACAGGAATCATCAAAAAATGCAGTGTACTGTGCTTGGCTGTGCCCGTTGAGTGCTGTGTCGCGGCAGTGGTGGCGGCGGCAGGCGTGGCAGCGGCGGCAGTAGCGGTGGCATCATTTAAATTAGTGTAATTTTTTCGCTGAGACAACCAGGCAGTGTTGTTGTTGGTGCAGTTTGTAATTGTGTGTCTGGACGGGGGCGGTGCGGGGCCAAACGTGCAGTCGAAATCTTTACGGCGTGATCAAGCACGCCTCAATTGCCGACGAGCAGGAAGCCGCTGCCTTGGGCGATACAGCAGACGGCCAACATGCCGCGTGGCAGCAGAAACGCCGGCCACGCGATACGTTTCCAGCAGCCTCTCGTTGTTCCCGATAATTTGTAATGCAGATTTAGTGAGTGAGTGTGAGCGTGGCGGGTCATGCTTTCAGTGCGACAGAAGCATGAACCGCGGTCATCGCGTGCGAGCAGCATGATACCATGATTTATGAAGTCAAAGTGATGTTCATGTTGCTAGTCGCCCCGTGTGTATCGGTCTGTTTGTTTTTCGTAAGCCTTTTTACAGGTCTGCGATGTATGGAGATCACAATTGTGGTGGCTGGTTGGAGGCTGAAAAGTGAGTCTCGCTCCATATCGAAATCCTTTCGTGTTTTGCGATTGGATAATAATGTGTGTCACGTAAAAAAACAGAGGCGGCGTGTCTGCGGAATTTTGTCGGCTGCTATCGAACATCACTTGCATTCACGTTGGAGTCGCTGCGCCTCAGTTGCATCATTGAATGATTCCATAGATGGTATTATTAGTAATAGTGTAGAATAGTTCTTACATGGAGGAAACCTACAGACTTATTCGTGAGTGCAATGTTAAAATCCCGTGCGTTGCGCATGCGTTGTCTAAATTGTGGAATCGCCTTGATGCAACGTGTGTATCAGGCCGTCGGTTGCTGTGGCGTCGTGAATATGAAGACAGCATTCTTGGTGTTGATCGGCTTATTTGCAGTCAGACGAGACACTTTCATTCTGACTACATTAAAAGAAAAAAATGATAAAATCTTCTGTGGTGTGCGCTTCACTCTCAAGTCAGCCTGTTGCGCTAATCAGAGGCAACTGATGAGCATCAGTTGTGCTTCTTCTTTATTAACGAGTGTAACGTGATTCTTTATCGGGAATCGACATTCGGCCTGTAAATTTGCCGGTTCAATTGATTCAATGATCAGTTTCATCTGAAATCTAACGGTAAGTAATGCTGATTGCGAGCAGTGTCACTATCGAGTCGTAATGAAATTTGGCCACTGTATTCAATTTGAGCACGGTCTAGCTGTGGCGAGCTTCACTTTTTAATAGCTTTCCATTGAAGCTGATGTTGTGATCTCTCTCGCGTGAGTGCGAGAGATCAGCGTTGTCGAGGAGGGTAAATGCAGTCGATACTCGCGTGAGCAACGAGTTTCATATCAAGACTCACAGTTTCTCGTGCAAGTTCGGTTGGAAATGCTTGCGTCAACAAGAAATTTCCTTCTTTTTGTTACTATCTCGAACACGAGCTTTGCGCACGCTGAGGTCACAATTTCTTAGAGTCAGAATTTCTCTCTGCAAATAACGTTGAGATGACCCGCGTGCGCGGGCAATTCATATTCCATAGGAATTTGCAGCTACGTACGCTGAATTTGGATAGCGTCTTATGCGCGATCGGCATCTCATCTCCTTTAGCCTCGCGTACGCGAATATGTATCCCACTCGCGCGAGGATAACCATTTGATGCGGAGGATTCCTTGTCTGACTCGCGTACGCGAACGTAATATTGACTCGCGTGTGCGAGCATCTCATATTCTCAAGAATTTCGGAGCTCGCATACGCTAAGTTTGGGAAACATCGTGTGTGCGATCGGCATCTTCTTCTCTCCTGTCTCGCGTACGCGAATATGTATGTGGAAATTTGATGGCGATCTATGGCATCACATGGGTATTTTCGTGCGAGAGATTGAAGAAAAGGAAAAAAATTCTCGTGCGAGTGAGATACATAAGATTCATTCGATTATGCTGGTCGGAGCGCTCCGACTCTCGGACCTCTCTTTGTAATGCCAATGAGTAAAAGAGAGACATACGAGAGTTCGGAGCGCTCCGACCGGTCCGAACCAGCATAATCGAATAAACCTATATTCGCGTACGCGAGGCTGGGGGAAAGAAGATACCGATCGCGCACGAGATGTTATTCAAACTGAGCGGACGCGAGCTCCGGATTGCTTGAAATTATGAGTCGCTCGCGCTCGCGAGTCAGCATTACATTTGCGTACGCGAGTCTCGACTTGCTCGCGCGCGCGAGGCATTTACGTTTACGTCCGCGAATCAACTGAGATGTTTATCGCATCACATGGGTATTCTCGTGCAAGTGAGATACATACTCGCGTACGCGAGGCTGAGGAAAAGAAGATACCGATCGCGCACGAGATGTTATTCAAACTGAGCGTACACGAGCTCCAAATTGCTTGGAATAATGAGTCGCTTGCGTACGCGAGTCAGGTTTACATTCGCGTACGCAAATCTCGGCTTGCTCGCGCACGCGAGGCATCTTCACGTTCACGTACGCGAATCAACTGAGATGTCTATCGCATCGTATGGGTATTCCGACCGAGTGAAATACATATTCGCGTACGCGAGGCTGAGGAGGAGAAGTTGCCGATCGCGCACAAGATGTTATCCAAACTCAGCGTACGCAAGATCCGAGTCGCTCGCACACGCGAGTCGGCTTTCCATTCCCGTACGCGGGTCTCGGCATGCTCGCGCACGCGAGGCATCTTTACGTTCACGTACGTGAATTCATTGAGATGTCTATCGCATCACATGGGTATCCTCGTGCGAGTGAGATACATATTCTCGTACGCGAGGCTGAGGAGGAGAAGATGCCAATCACGCACGAGATGTTATCCAAACTCAGCGTACGCGGGATCCTAGGTTGCTCGCGCACGCGAGTCGCCTTTACGTTTACATACGTGAATTCATTGAGATGTTGATCGCATCACATGGGCATTCTCGTGCAAGTGAGATACATATGTGCGTACACGAGGCTGAGGAGGAGAAGTTGCCGATCGCGCACAAAATGTTATCCAAACTCAGCATACGCGAGCACCACATAACTTGGGATCATCGGTCGCTCGCGCACGTAGTTAGCTTTACATTCGCGCACGCGAGTGTCGGCCTGCTCGCGCGGGAGGCATCTTGACGTTTATGTACGCGAATCAACTGAGATGTCTATCGCATCACATCGATCACATCGGTATTCTCGTGCGAGTGAGATACATATTCGCGTACGCGAGGCTGAGGAGTAGAAGATGCCGATCGTGCACGAGATGGCATCCAAACTCAGCGTACGCGAGCTCCAAACTACTTGGGATTATGAGTCGCTCGCGCACGCAAGTAACCTTCACATTCGCTCACGAGAGTCTCGGCCTGCTCACGCACGCGAGGCATCTTTGCGTTCACGTACGCGAATCAAGTGAGATGTCTATCGCATCACATGGGTATTCCGCCCGAGTGAGATACATATTCGCTTACGCTAGGCTGAGTAGTAGAAGTTCCCGATCGCGCACTAGATGTAATCCGATCTCACCGTACGCGAGATCCGAGTCGCTCGCGCACGCGAGTCAGCTTTCCATCCACGTACGCGGGTCTCGGCTTGTTCGCGCGCACGCGAGGCATCTTTACGTTCACAAACGTGAATTATTTGAGATGTTTATCGCATCACATGGGTATTCTCGTGCGAGTGAGATACATATTCTCGTACGCGAGGCTGAGGAGGAAAAGAGGCCAATCGGACACAAGATTGTTTCCAAACTTAGCGTACGCGAGCTCCGAATTTCTTGAGAATATGAGCCGCTCGGGCACGCGAGTCAACTTTACATTCGCGTACGCAAATCAGATAAGGAATCCTCCGCATCAAATGGTTATCCTCGTGCGAGTGAGATACATATTCTCGTACGCGAGGCTGAGGAGGAAAAGAGGCCAATCGGACACAAGATTGTTTCCAAACTTAGCGTACGCGAGCTCCGAATTTCTTGAGAATATGAGCCGCTCGGGCACGCGAGTCAACTTTACATTCGCGTACGCAAATCAGATAAGGAATCCTCCGCATCAAATGGTTATCCTCGCGCGAGTGGGATACAAATTCGCGTACGCGAGGCTAAAGAAGAGGAGATGCCGATCGTGCACAAGACGCTATCCAAATTCAGCGTACATCAAGGCGATTCCTCAATTTAAACAATGCATGCGCAACGCACGGCATTTTAACAGGGCACTCACGAATAAGTCTGTAGGTTCCCTTACTCAAGGACTATTCTACACTATTACTAATAATACCATCTATGGAATCATTCAATGATGCAATTGAGGCGCAGCGACTCCGACGAGAATGCAAGTGATATTCGATAGCAGCCAACAAAATTCCGCAAGCACGCCGCCTCTGTTTTTTTTACGCGACACACATTATCATCTAATCGCAAAACACAAAAGGATTTCGATATGGAGCGAGACTCACTTTTCAGCCTCCAACCGGCCACCACAATTGTGATCTCCATACATCGCAGACCTGTAAAAAGGCTTACGAAAAACAAACAGACCGATACACACGGGGCGACTAGCAACATGAACATCACTTTGACTTCATACATCATGGTATCATGCTGCTCGCACGCGATGACCGCGGTTCATGCTTCTGTCGCACTGAAAGCATGACCCGCCACGCTCACACTCACTCACTAAATCTGCATTACAAACTATCGGGAACAACGAGAGGCTGCTGGAAACGTATCGCGTGGCCGGCGATTCTGCTGCCAGGCAGCATGTTGGCCGTCTGCTGCATCGGCCAAGGCAGCGGCTTGATTTCTGCTCGTCGGCAATTGAGGCGTGCTTGATCACGCCGTAAACATTTCGACTGCACTTTTGGCCCCGCACCGCCCCGTCCCAGACACGGAATCACAAACAGCATCAACAATAACACTGCAAGGTTGTCTCAGCGAAAAAAATTACATTAATTTAAATGATGCTACCTCCTGCCGCCACCGCCACTGCCACGACACAGCAATGACCGGGCACAGCCAAGCACAGTACACTGCATTTTTTAAATCATATCATTACATGACTCGGCTACTGCAAGCTAATTTTAATCAACAGATCTGTTGATTAAGTGACATAGATCGATATTGGATCACTCCAATCCGATCTATGTACCTTCAAGGCACCTCGCAATTCGAGTGTCGCAACTTGAAGGATTTTGACGGAATTTCAAATACATGAGAAATGAGATGGATATCGAAAGGTTTTGAATCTGCGCTAGATGTTGGTGCGTTTTGTCTTTCCTCTCCGGATCAGACTCTTCAGGGGGGCTGAAGAGATCCGAGTAGAGGTTGGCCCCCGACGTCACCTAGCCAAAGTGGCTTGATGGTTATGATTTTGATCGGGCTTATATGTTACACGAGAGCTTTTGCAGCCACTCGCGAGAAAGGTTTCCATCTCGGTTGTTTATTCGCCGACAACCGGTGACAATTAGAATCAATTTTTGTCTCGATCGATATGAACCATCGAGACTTCATCGCTCGCGGGAATTTCAAATCATATCATTACATGACTCGGCTACTGCAAGCTAATTTTAATCAACAGATCTGTTGATTAAGTGACATAGATCGATATTGGATTACTCCAATTCGATCGTTCATATCGATCGAGACAAAAATTGATTCTATTTGTCACCGATTGTCGGCGAATAAACAACCGAGATGGAAACCTTTCTCGCGAGTGGCTGCAAAAGCCCTCGTGTAACATATAAGCCCGATCAAAATCATAACTATCAAGCCACTTTGGCTAGGTGACGTCGGGGGCCAACCTCTACTCGGATCTCTTCAGCCCCCCTGAAGAGTCCGATCCGGAGAGGAAAGAAGAAACGCACCAACATCTAGCGCAGATTCAGAATCTTTCGATATCCATCTTATTTCTCATGTACTTGAAATCCCGTCAAAATCCTTCAAGTTGCGACACCCGAATTGCGAGGTGCCTTGAAGGTACATAGATGGAATTGGAGTAATCCAATATCGATCTCTGTCACTTAAACAACAGATCTGTTGATTAAAATTAGCTTGCAGTAGCCGAGTCATGTAATGATATGATTTGAAATTCCCGCGAGCGATCAAGTCTCAATCGTTCATATCGATCGAGACAAAAATTGATTCTAACTGCATTTTGCTTTCTCTAGAGAGAAAGCTTTGTTTTCACCCCAACGAAAATTTGATCAAATTTTTCATTAAAATCAAGATATTCTTCAACAAAATTCCTCTCATCGAAAAAAGCCAACGACCGTTCTCTTCCTCTCGCCAAAAGCTATCAAATGTAGGTAACACTTTTCCTCCTAATGTCCTCCCAAATCTGCCAAAGACTCATCTTTCCACCCCATTTTCCGTGTTTGTGTGTGTGTATGTATCAATGTTGTTTTATATCGGACACGCTTTCTCTTTTACTATTCGCCTTATCAACTTTTGGCTTTCTACAAGTTGTAGAGAATCTAATTTCTGAGAGCCCAGTGATTTGGCACCTTTCGGCTCCCAGTCAAATTTGATCCATGGGCTTTTTCAACAAAAAGTGCTCAAATTTCTACTTTTAATACATAAATATCTTTCTCCCACACACTCTCACAACAAATTGAGTCACCTAGACTATGATTTTTTTCTGCGAGATCTATCGATCGGTTGATACCGAAATTTCATTTAATCTCTACAGATCTCAAATTTTCAAAAAAATCAAAATTTTAACCAAAAAATTTTTTTTTGAGCCTTTTTAAACCTACCGCATCCAAATTCTGTCTCAACCAACTGATAGATATCATAGGAAAAACCTAAGACTAGATGGCTCAAATCCTTCTAAAAAGCTTCCTTCAAAAAATAATTCAAAATATAAAGGAAAATTTCCCTTAATATTCAATTTTTCCTCCTACCTTCCTTCATGACTCATTTATCTCAATCTTAATGACCTAAACTATGATTTTTTCTGCGAGATCTATCGATTGGTTAATACCGAAATTTCATTTAATCTCTACAGATCTCAAATTTTCAAAAGAATCAAAATTTTCGCCAAAAATTTTTTTTTGAGCCTTTTTAAACCTCCCGCATCCAAATTCTGTCTCAACCAACTAATAGATATCATCGAAAAAACCTAGGACTAGATGGATCAAATCCTTCTAAAAAGCTTACTCAAAAAATAATTCAAAAAATAAAGGAAAATTTCCCTTAATATTCAATTCTTCCTCCTACCTTCCTTCATGACTCATTCATCTTGATCTTAATGACCCAAACTATGATTTTTTCTGCGGGATCTATCAATTGGTTGATACCGAAATTCCATTCAATCTCTACAGATCTCAAATTTTCGAAAAAATCATAATTTTTACCGAAAATTTTTTTTTTGAGCCTTTTTGAACCTACCGCATCCAAATTCTGTCTCAACCAACCAATAGATATCATCGAAAAAACCTAAGACTAGATGGATCGAATCCTTCTAAAAAGCTTACTCAAAAAAATAATTCAAAAAATAAAGGAAAATTTCCCTTAATATTCAATTATCCCTCCTACCTTCCTTCATGACTCATTTATCTCGATCTTGATGACCTAAACTATGATTTTTTCTGCGGGATCTATCGATTGGTTAATACCGAAATTTCATATAATCTCTACAGATGTCAAATTTTCGAAAAAGTCATAAATTTCACCAAAAATTTTTTTTGAGCCTTTTTGAACCTACCGCATCCAAATTCTGTCTCAACCAACTAATAGATATCATCGAAAAAACCTAAGACTAGATGGCTCAAATCCTTCTAAAAAGCTTACTCCAAAAAATAATTCAAAAAATAAAGGAAAATTTCCCTATATATTCAATTTTTCCTCCTACCTTCCTGCATGACTCATTTATCTTAATCTTAATGACCCAAACTATGAGTTTTCCTGCGGGATCTATCAATTGGTTGATACCGAAATTTCATTTAATCTCTACAGATCTCAAATCTTCGAAAAAATCATAATTTTTACCGGAAATTTTTTTTGAGCCTTTCCAAACCTACCGCATCCAAATTCTGTCTCAACCAACTAATAGATATCATCGAAAAAACCTAAGACTAGATGGCTCAAATCCTTCTAAAAAGCTTACTCAAAGAAATAATTCAAAGAATCAAGGAAAATTTCCCTTGATATTCAATTTTACCCCCTACCTTCCTTCATGACTCATTTATCTCAATCTTAATGACCTGAACTATGATTTTTTCTGCGAGAACTATCGATTGGTTAATACCGAAAGTTCATTTAATCTCTACAGATCTCAAATTTTCTGAAAAAATCAAAATTTTCGCCAAAAATTTTTTTTTGAGCCTTTTTGAACCTCCCGCATCCAAATTCTGTCTCAACCAACTAATAGATATCATCGAAAAAACCTAAGACTAGATGGCTCAAATCCTTCTAGAAAGCTTACTCCAAAGAATAATTCAAAAAATAAAGGAAAATTTCCCTTAATATTCAATTTTTCCTCCTACCTTCCTTCATGACTCATTTAACTCAATCTTAATGACCCAAACTATGATTTTTCCTGCGGGATCTATCAATTGGTTAATACCGAAATTTCATTTAATCTCTACAGATCTCAAATTTTCGAAAAAATCATAATTTTTACCGAAAATTTTTTTTTGAGCCTTTTTGAACCTACCGCATCCAAATTCTGTCTCAACCAACCAATAGATATCATCGAAAAAACCTGAGACTAGATGGATCAAATCCTTCTAAAAAGCTTACTCAAAAGAATAATTCAAAAAATAAAGGAAAATTTCCCTTAATATTCAATTATCCCTCCTACCTTCCTTCATGACTCATTTATCTTAATCTTAATGACCCAAACTATGATTTTTCCTGCGGGATCTATCAATTGGTTAATGCCGAAATTTCATTTAATCTCTACAGATCTCAAATTTTCGAAAAAATCATAATTTTTACCGGAAATTTTTTTTGAGCCTTTCCAAACCTACCGCATCCAAATTCTGTCTCAACCAACTGATAGATATCATCGAAAAAACCTAAGACTAGATGGCTCAAATCCTTCTAAAAAGCTTACTCAAAAAAATAATTCAAAGAATCAAGGAAAATTTCCCTTGATATTCAATTTTACCTCCTACCTTCCTTCATGACTCATTTATCTCAATCTTAATGACCCAAACTATGATTTTTTCTGCGAGATCTATCAATTGGTTGATACCGAAATTTCATTTAATCTCTACAGATCTCAAATTTCCGAAGAAATCATAATTTTTACCGGAAATTTTTTTTTGAGCCTTTTCAAACCTACCGCATCCAAATTCTGTCTCAACCAACTAATAGATATCATCGAGGAAACCTAAGTCTAGATGGCTCAAATCCTTCTAAAAAGCTTACTCAAAAAATAATTCAAAAAATAAAGGAAAATTTCTCTTAATATTCGATTCTTCCTCCTACCTTCCTTCATGACTTATTCATCTCAATCTTAATGACCTGAACTATGATTTTTCCTGCGGGATCTATCGATTGGTTAATACCGAAATTTCATCTAATCTCTACCGATCTCAAATTTTCGAAAAAGTCATAAATTTCACCAAAAATTTTTTTTTGAGCCTTTTTAAACCTACCGCATCCAAATTCTGTCTCAACCAACTGATAGATATCATAGGAAAAACCTAAGACTAGATGGCTCAAATCCTTCTAAAAAGCTTCCTTCAAAAAATAATTCAAAATATAAAGGAAAATTTCCCTTAATATTCAATTTTTCCTCCTACCTTCCTTCATGACTCATTTATCTCAATCTTAATGACCTAAACTATGATTTTTTCTGCGAGATCTATCGATTGGTTAATACCGAAATTTCAT
The DNA here is from genome assembly GCA_029851415.1 of Eretmocerus hayati. Lineage (NCBI taxonomy): Eukaryota > Metazoa > Arthropoda > Insecta > Hymenoptera > Aphelinidae > Eretmocerus > Eretmocerus hayati. Next base: position 51,341,254 of record CM056743.1, read on the forward strand.
TTAATCTCTACAGATCTCAAATTTTCAAAAGAATCAAAATTTTCGCCAAAAATTTTTTTTGAGCCTTTTTAAACCTCCCGCATCCAAATTCTGTCTCAACCAACTAATAGATATCATCGAAAAAACCTAGGACTAGATGGATCAAATCCTTCTAAAAAGCTTACTCAAAAAATAATTCAAAAAATAAAGGAAAATTTCCCTTAATATTCAATTCTTCCTCCTACCTTCCTTCATGACTCATTCATCTTGATCTTAATGACCCAAACTATGATTTTTTCTGCGGGATCTATCAATTGGTTGATACCGAAATTCCATTCAATCTCTACAGATCTCAAATTTTCGAAAAAATCATAATTTTTACCGAAAATTTTTTTTTTGAGCCTTTTCAAACCTACCGCATCCAAATTCTGTCTCAACCAACTAATAGATATCATCGAGGAAACCTAAGTCTAGATGGCTCAAATCCTTCTAAAAAGCTTACTCAAAAAATAATTCAAAAAATAAAGGAAAATTTCTCTTAATATTCGATTCTTCCTCCTACCTTCCTTCATGACTTATTCATCTCAATCTTAATGACCTGAACTATGATTTTTCCTGCGGGATCTATCGATTGGTTAATACCGAAATTTCATCTAATCTCTACCGATCTCAAATTTTCGAAAAAGTCATAAATTTCACCAAAAATTTTTTTTTGAGCCTTTTTAAACCTACCGCATCCAAATTCTGTCTCAACCAACTGATAGATATCATAGGAAAAACCTAAGACTAGATGGCTCAAATCCTTCTAAAAAGCTTCCTTCAAAAAATAATTCAAAATATAAAGGAAAATTTCCCTTAATATTCAATTTTTCCTCCTACCTTCCTTCATGACTCATTTATCTCAATCTTAATGACCTAAACTATGATTTTTTCTGCGAGATCTATCGATTGGTTAATACCGAAATTTCATTTAATCTCTACAGATCTCAAATTTTCAAAAGAATCAAAATTTTCGCCAAAAATTTTTTTTGAGCCTTTTTAAACCTCCCGCATCCAAATTCTGTCTCAACCAACTAATAGATATCATCGAAAAAACCTAGGACTAGATGGATCAAATCCTTCTAAAAAGCTTACTCAAAAAATAATTCAAAAAATAAAGGAAAATTTCCCTTAATATTCAATTCTTCCTCCTACCTTCCTTCATGACTCATTCATCTTGATCTTAATGACCCAAACTATGATTTTTTCTGCGGGATCTATCAATTGGTTGATACCGAAATTCCATTCAATCTCTACAGATCTCAAATTTTCGAAAAAATCATAATTTTTACCGAAAATTTTTTTTTTGAGCCTTTTTGAACCTACCGCATCCAAATTCTGTCTCAACCAACCAATAGATATCATCGAAAAAACCTAAGACTAGATGGATCGAATCCTTCTAAAAAGCTTACTCAAAAAAATAATTCAAAAAATAAAGGAAAATTTCCCTTAATATTCAATTATCCCTCCTACCTTCCTTCATGACTCATTTATCTCGATCTTGATGACCTAAACTATGATTTTTTCTGCGGGATCTATCGATTGGTTAATACCGAAATTTCATATAATCTCTACAGATGTCAAATTTTCGAAAAAGTCATAAATTTCACCAAAAATTTTTTTTGAGCCTTTTTGAACCTACCGCATCCAAATTCTGTCTCAACCAACTAATAGATATCATCGAAAAAACCTAAGACTAGATGGCTCAAATCCTTCTAAAAAGCTTACTCCAAAAAATAATTCAAAAAATAAAGGAAAATTTCCCTATATATTCAATTTTTCCTCCTACCTTCCTGCATGACTCATTTATCTTAATCTTAATGACCCAAACTATGAGTTTTCCTGCGGGATCTATCAATTGGTTGATACCGAAATTTCATTTAATCTCTACAGATCTCAAATCTTCGAAAAAATCATAATTTTTACCGGAAATTTTTTTTGAGCCTTTCCAAACCTACCGCATCCAAATTCTGTCTCAACCAACTAATAGATATCATCGAAAAAACCTAAGACTAGATGGCTCAAATCCTTCTAAAAAGCTTACTCAAAGAAATAATTCAAAGAATCAAGGAAAATTTCCCTTGATATTCAATTTTACCCCCTACCTTCCTTCATGACTCATTTATCTCAATCTTAATGACCTGAACTATGATTTTTTCTGCGAGAACTATCGATTGGTTAATACCGAAAGTTCATTTAATCTCTACAGATCTCAAATTTTCTGAAAAAATCAAAATTTTCGCCAAAAATTTTTTTTTGAGCCTTTTTGAACCTCCCGCATCCAAATTCTGTCTCAACCAACTAATAGATATCATCGAAAAAACCTAAGACTAGATGGCTCAAATCCTTCTAGAAAGCTTACTCCAAAGAATAATTCAAAAAATAAAGGAAAATTTCCCTTAATATTCAATTTTTCCTCCTACCTTCCTTCATGACTCATTTAACTCAATCTTAATGACCCAAACTATGATTTTTCCTGCGGGATCTATCAATTGGTTAATACCGAAATTTCATTTAATCTCTACAGATCTCAAATTTTCGAAAAAATCATAATTTTTACCGAAAATTTTTTTTTGAGCCTTTTTGAACCTACCGCATCCAAATTCTGTCTCAACCAACCAATAGATATCATCGAAAAAACCTGAGACTAGATGGATCAAATCCTTCTAAAAAGCTTACTCAAAAGAATAATTCAAAAAATAAAGGAAAATTTCCCTTAATATTCAATTATCCCTCCTACCTTCCTTCATGACTCATTTATCTTAATCTTAATGACCCAAACTATGATTTTTCCTGCGGGATCTATCAATTGGTTAATGCCGAAATTTCATTTAATCTCTACAGATCTCAAATTTTCGAAAAAATCATAATTTTTACCGGAAATTTTTTTTGAGCCTTTCCAAACCTACCGCATCCAAATTCTGTCTCAACCAACTGATAGATATCATCGAAAAAACCTAAGACTAGATGGCTCAAATCCTTCTAAAAAGCTTACTCAAAAAAATAATTCAAAGAATCAAGGAAAATTTCCCTTGATATTCAATTTTACCTCCTACCTTCCTTCATGACTCATTTATCTCAATCTTAATGACCCAAACTATGATTTTTTCTGCGAGATCTATCGATTGGTTAATACCGAAATTTCATTTAATCTCTACAGATCTCAAATTCTCTGAAAAAATCAAAATTTTCGCCAAAAATTTTTTTTTGAGCCTTTTTAAACCTCCCGCATCCAAATTCTGTCTCAACCAACTAATAGATATCATCGAAAAAACCTAAGACTAGATGGCTCAAATCTTTCTAGGAAGCTTACTCCAAAAAATAATTCAAAAAATAAAGGAAAATTTCCCTTAATATTCAATTTTTCCTCCTACCTTCCTTCATGACTCATTTATCTTGATCTTGATGACCCAAACTATGATTTCTCCTGCGGGATCTATCAATTGGTTAATACCGAAATTTCATTTAATCTCTACAGATCTCAAATTTTCGAAAAAATCATAATTTTTACCGAAAATTTTTTTTTGAGCCTTTTTGAACCTACCGCATCCAAATTCGGTCTCAACCAACCAATAGATATCATCGAAAAAACCTAAGACTAGATGGATCAAATCCTTCTAAAAAGCTTACTCAAAAGAATGATTCAGAAAATAAAGGAAAATTTCCCTTAATATTTAATTATCCCTCCTACCTTCCTTCATGACTCATTTATCTCAAATTTTCAAAAAAGTCATAAATTTCACCGAAAATTTTTTCCTGAGCCTTTTCAAACCTACCGCATCCAAATTCTGTCTCAACCAACTAATAGATATCATCGAAAAAACCTAAGACTAGATGGCTCAAATCCTTCTAGAAAGCTTCCTTCAAAAAATAATTTGAAGAATCAAGGAAAATTTCCCTTGATATTCAATTTTACCTCCTACCTTCCTTCATGACTCATTTATCTCAATCTTAATGACCTAAACTATGATTTTTTCTGCGAGATCTATCGATTGGTTAATACCGAAATTTCATTTAATCTCTACAGATCTCAAATTCTCTAAAAAAATCAAAATTTTCGCCAAAAATTTTTCTTTGAGCCTTTTTAAACCTCCCGCATCCAAATTCTGTCTCAACCAACCAATAGATATCATCGAAAAAACCTAAGACTAGATGGATCAAATCCTTCTAAAAAGCTTACTCAAAAGAATGATTCAGAAAATAAAGGAAAATTTCCCTTAATATTCAATTATCCCTCCTACCTTCCTTCATGACTCATTTATCTCAATCTTGATGACCTAAGCTATGATTTTTCCTGCGGGATCTATCAATTGGTTGATACCGAAATTTCATTTAATCTCTACAGATCTCAAATTTTCGAAAAAATCATAATTTTTACCGGAAATTTTTTTTGAGCCTTTCCAAACCTACCGCATCCAAATTCTGTCTCAACCAACCAATGGATATCATCGGAAAAACCTAAGACTAGATGGCTCAAATCCTTCTAAAAAGCTTACTCCAAAAAATAATTCAAAAAATAAAGGAAAATTTCCTTCAATATTCAATTTTTCCTCCTACCTTCCTGCATGACTCATTTATCTTAATCTTAATGACCCAAACTATGATTTTTCCCGCGGGATCTATCAATTGGTTAATACCGAAATTCCATTTAGTCTCTACAGATCTCAAATTTTCAAAAAAGTCATAAATTTCACCGAAAATTTTTTCCTGAGCCTTTTCAAACCTACCGCATCCAAATTCTGTCTCAACCAACTAATAGATATCATCGAAAAAACCTAAGACTAGATGGCTCAAATCCTTCTAGAAAGCTTCCTTCAAAAAATAATTTGAAGAATCAAGGAAAATTTCCCTTGATATTCAATTTTACCTCCTACCTTCCTTCATGACTCATTTATCTCAATCTTAATGACCTAAACTATGATTTTTTCTGCGAGATCTATCGATTGGTTAATACCGAAATTTCATTTAATCTCTACAGATCTCAAATTCTCTAAAAAAATCAAAATTTTCGCCAAAAATTTTTTTTTGAGCCTTTTTAAACCTCCCGCATCCAAATTCTGTCTCAACCAACCAATAGATATCATCGAAAAAACCTAAGACTAGATGGATCAAATCCTTCTAAAAAGCTTACTCAAAAGAATGATTCAGAAAATAAAGGAAAATTTCCCTTAATATTCAATTATCCCTCCTACCTTCCTTCATGACTCATTTATCTCAATCTTGATGACCTAAGCTATGATTTTTCCTGCGGGATCTATCAATTGGTTGATACCGAAATTTCATTTAATCTCTACAGATCTCAAATTTTCGAAAAAATCATAATTTTTACCGGAAATTTTTTTTGAGCCTTTCCAAACCTACCGCATCCAAATTCTGTCTCAACCAACCAATAGATATCATCGAAAAAACCTAAGACTAGATGGATCAAATCCTTCTAAAAAGCTTACTCAAAAGAATAATTCGAAAAATAAAGGAAAATTTCCCTTAATATTCAATTATCCCTCCTACCTTCCTTCATGACTCATTTATCTCAATCTTGATGACCTAAACTATGATTTTTCCTGCGGGATCTATCGATTGGTTAATACCGAAATTTCATATGATCTCTACAGATCTCAAATTTTCGAAAAAGTCATAAATTTCACCAAAAATTTTTTTTGAGCCTTTTTAAACCTACCGCATCCAAATTCTGTCTCAACCAACTAATAGATATCATCGAAAAAACCTGAGACTAGATGGCTCAAATCCTTCTTAAAAGCTTACTCCAAAAAATAATTCAAAAAATAAAGGAAAATTTCCCTTAATATTCAATTTTTCCTCCTACCTTCCTGCATGACTCATATATCTTAATCTTAATGACCCAAACTATGATTTTTCCTGCGGGATCTATCAATTGGTTAATACCGAAATTTCATTTAATCTCTACAGATCTCAAATTTTCGAAAAAATCATAATTTTCACCGGAAATTTTTTTTGAGCCTTTCCAGACCTACCGCATCCAAATTCTGTCTCAACCAACTAATAGATATCATCGAAAAAACCTAAGACTAGATGGCTCAAATCCTTCTAAAAAGCTTACTCAAAAAAATAATTCAAAAAATAAAGGAAAATTTCCCTTAATATTCAATTTTTCCTCCTACCTTCCTTCATGACTCATTTATCTTAATCTTAATGACCCAAACTATGATTTTTCCCGCGGGATCTATCAAGTGGTTAATACCGAAATTCCATTTAGTCTCTACAGATCTCAAATTTTCAAAAAAGTCATAAATTTCACCGAAAATTTTTTCCTGAGCCTTTTCAAACCTACCGCATCCAAATTCTGTCTCAACCAACTAATAGATATCATCGAAAAAACCTAAGACTAGATGGCTCAAATCCTTCTAGAAAGCTTCCTTCAAAAAATAATTTGAAGAATCAAGGAAAATTTCCCTTAATATTCAATTTTACCTCCTACCTTCCTTCATGACTCATTTATCTCAATCTTAATGACCTAAACTATGATTTTTTCTGCGAGATCTATCATTTGGTTAATACCGAAATTTCATTTAATCTCTACAGATCTCAAATTTTCGAAGAAATCATAAATTTCACCAAAATTTTTCTTGGAGCCTTTTTAAACCTACCGCATCCAAATTCTGTCTCAACCAACCAATGGATATCATCGGAAAAACCTAAGACTAGATGGCTCAAATCCTTCTAAAAAGCTTACTCCAAAAAATAATTCAAAAAATAAAGGAAAATTTCCTTTAATATTCAATTTTTCCTCCTACCTTCCTGCATGACTCATTTATCTTAATCTTAATGACCCAAACTATGATTTTTCCCGCGGGATCTATCAATTGGTTAATACCGAAATTCCATTTAGTCTCTACAGATCTCAAATTTTCAAAAAAGTCATAAATTCCACCGAAAATTTTTTCCTGAGCCTTTTCAAACCTACCGCATCCAAATTCTGTCTCAACCAACTAATAGATATCATCGAAAAAACCTAAGACTAGATGGCTCAAATCCTTCTAGAAAGCTTCCTTCAAAAAATAATTTGAAGAATCAAGGAAAATTTCCCTTGATATTCAATTTTACCTCCTACCTTCCTTCATGACTCATTTATCTCAATCTTAATGACCTAAACTATGATTTTTTCTGCGAGATCTATCGATTGGTTAATACCGAAATTTCATTTAATCTCTACAGATCTCAAATTCTCTAAAAAAATCAAAATTTTCGCCAAAAATTTTTTTTTGAGCCTTTTTAAACCTCCCGCATCCAAATTCTGTCTCAACCAACCAATAGATATCATCGAAAAAACCTAAGACTAGATGGATCAAATCCTTCTAAAAAGCTTACTCAAAAGAATGATTCAGAAAATAAAGGAAAATTTCCCTTAATATTCAATTATCCCTCCTACCTTCCTTCATGACTCATTTATCTCAATCTTGATGACCTAAGCTATGATTTTTCCTGCGGGATCTATCAATTGGTTGATACCGAAATTTCATTTAATCTCTACAGATCTCAAATTTTCGAAAAAATCATAATTTTTACCGGAAATTTTTTTTGAGCCTTTCCAAACCTACCGCATCCAAATTCTGTCTCAACCAACTAATAGATATCATCGAAAAAACCTAAGACTAGATGGCTCAAATCCTAAAAAGCTTACTCAAAAAAATAATTCAAAAAATAAAGGAAAATTTCCCTTAATATTCAATTTTTCCTCCTACCTTCCTTCATGACTCATTTATCTTAATCTTAATGACCCAAACTATGATTTTTCCCGCGGGATCTATCAATTGGTTAATACCGAAATTCCATTTAGTCTCTACAGATCTCAAATTTTCAAAAAAGTCATAAATTTCACCGAAAATTTTTTCCTGAGCCTTTTTAAACCTACCGCATCCAAATTCTGTCTCAACCAACTAATAGATATCATCGAAAAAGCTAAGACTAGATGGCTCAAATCCTTCTAGAAAGCTTCCTTCAAAAAATAATTTGAAGAATCAAGGAAAATTTCCCTTAATATTCAATTTTACCTCCTACCTCCCTTCATGACTCATTTATCTCAATCTTAATGACCTAAACTATGATTTTTTCTGCGAGATCTATCATTTGGTTAATACCGAAATTTCATTTAATCTCTACAGATCTCAAATTTTCGAAGAAATCATAAATTTCACCAAAATTTTTTTTGGAGCCTTTTTAAACCTACCGCATCCAAATTCTGTCTCAACCAACCAATAGATATCATCGAAAAAACCTAAGACTAGATGGCTCAAATCCTTCTGAAAAGCTTACTCAAAAAAAAATTCAAAAAATAAAGGAAAATTTCCCTTAATATTCAATTTCTCTTCCTACCTTCCTTCATGACTCATTTATCTTAATCTTAATGACCCAAACTATGATTTTTCCTGCGGGATCTATCGATTGGTTAATACCGAAATTTCATTTAATCTCTACAGATCTCAAATTTTCGAAAAAGTCATAAATTTCACCAAAAATTTTTTTTGAGCCTTTTTAAACCTACCGCATCCAAATTCTGTCCCAACCAACTAATAGATATCATCGAAATAATCTAAGACTAGATGGCTCGAATCCTTCTTGAAAGCTTACTCCAAAAAATAATTCAAAAAATAAAGGAAAATTTCCCTTGATATTCAATTTCTCTTCCTACCTTCCTTCATGACTCATTTATCTCAATCTTAATGACCTAAACTACGATCTTTTCTGCGGGATCTATCGATTGGTTAATACCGAAATTTCATTTAATCTCTACAGATCTCAAATTTTCGAAAAAGTCATAAATTTCACCAAAAATTTTTTTTGAGCCTTTTTAAACCTACCGCATCCAAATTCTGTCCCAACCAACTAATAGATATCATCGAAAAAACCTAAGACTAGATGGCTCAAATCCTTCTAGAAAGCTTACTCCAAAAAATAATTCAAAAAATAACGGAAAATTTCCCTTAATATTCAATTTTTCCTCCCACCTTCCTTCATGACTCATTTATCTTAATCTTAATGACCCAAACTATGATTTTTCCTGCGGGATCTATCAATTGGTTAATACCGAAATTTCATTTAATCTCTACAGATCTCAAATTTTCGAAAAAATCATAATATTCACCGAAAATTTTTTTTTGAGCCTTTTTGAACCTACCGCATCCAAATTCTGTCTCAACCCAATAATAGATATCATCGAAAAAACCCCAGACTAGATCGCTCAAATCCTTTCAAAAAGCTTCCTCTAAATGATAAGTCAAAAAATAATGGGAAACTTTTTTCCTCGTACCTCCAATTACTACCCATTTATCTCAATTTCAATCACTTAAACCATTATTCCCTCAGCATAATCTATCGATTTGTTGATACTGAAATCATTTCGATGTCTACACATCTCAAATTTTCCAAAAAATCAGAATTTCCACCAAAAATTTCACTGTAACCCTTTCACACTTATTTGTAAGCACCCTTTTTCCATTGCCTCACACAACTCCGGTCTCCTCAACTCTGTCTGTAAACCTTTAATAACAAGACGAGCAATTGGAATTTGCAATCCCTCACACACTGCTGATTCTCTTAAATTCTCCCGCATATTTTTTTTATTCATTGTGGTAGTCACACTACTCCATCGCAGTATCAATTTTTTCATAACCATGTTTCTCTGTTGACAACTTTATCAATTCTATCAGTTATCCAGTTTACACTAATTTCCATCCAGGTAAGTTTTTCTAACACATTCAATACAACATTCTATAGGTAAGTATTCCTCAAACATCGATAGTTTCATATTGTAATTGTGAAATGTAGAATTTTTTAACGAATATCTGATTTATGAGATTTATATTGATATTAATAAAGATACATAAAAAGTATAATATAGTTTCAATTATGATGTGGAAAGGAATTTCACATCATATTTTTCATAAAATTTTAAAATGATGATGGTCTAGTTATTCTAATTATCATCATATGACGCTTGGAGAAAGCTTTCTGCTAATCTTTTTTAGCAGCGTATTTTAATGATTACCGTGCCTCAGCCTCTCACGTAGAATAATTATCATCATCAATCAACAATAGGGTGGCTTGCGAATACCTCAAACGGTAACCTAGCAGAATACACAATGTAATGATTTGGTGTAACGATTAAGCGTTAAGCAATACACTCTGAACATTACTCCCGCGACGCTGAACAATCTCGTTTTTTCCGCGAGAGTTACAAACTCAGAAAATTGGTACAAACTATTTCGAACACACCAATCGACATCACAAACTCCGCGCTACATACCTCTCCTGGGATATACACTAATTCTGTAACAAGTTGTATATACTCGGAATACTCAGTTTGGGTGACTAATAGTGGTGAAATCTCCCTTTCTGGCCCATAAACAACATTGGCAACATGACGACAGATGTAGAGATCGCCCTCTCTGAGATTCCTGAGACCCTCAGAATTTATTACCGCCCAGCAATTGGACGGAAAATGGTACAATTCACGGAAATCACCGAAATATCGACTTTGGAATTGATTTATGAGGAATTCTGCCAGACTCACACGTGCAAATTATCCGAAAGATGATGGACGATGAGGAGATTGCCACCCCCGAGATTCCTGAGAGCCTCAAAATTTATTACCACCCGAGAAGTGGACAGAAAATGGTGCAGCTAGCGGTCATTATCGGGAAGTCGAGTTCTGAGTGGATTCATGACGAATTCTGTGGGTCTGACCCGTGCCAAACATCGAGAACATGACAATGGATAGGGTCATTACTGTGCGAAAACGTCGTAGTTACGCGCCATGACGACCGTAGCGCGATCTGTTCGTTGTCCGTCAAACTTTTTAGTAGTCGTCGAGCCACGCAGCGAAGCACATGTTTGCTTCAATAAACTTGTGTTATCGTTTTCTAATCGCTGCCTGAAAGATATTTCATCTCTCCAAATCAAAACATTTGGTCCTTCGAGAGTCGGATAGTGAATCCAGTGACGCACGGAGAGCGGGTAGCGGCCGGCGAGAAAAACATCGTCGTGGTGCACCCAACGGCGCGGCGAGCCTGAACGTCAACAATAAGGGTTCGTCTGCTGATAGTGTCATCGTGAGCTCCGTGGTTTTTTCGTCGACGTATGCTGGTCCGCTGTAAACGGCTGTGGCAGTGGTGCTGTTGCTGCAGCAATGTTCATGTCACGCCGTAATACCGCAACGAGTGCATCGCTTCGAGGTTAGCCATTGTGAGCTTCTTAGAAGTACGTGTACTCATAGCGGCCAGGCAGTATTGTGTCGAGCGGTAATTCTGCGTCGACAAGGCGGCCCTGAAGTTTGTGTTGGCGGCGACGGTGAGCTACGGCAGAGGAGGAATAAGTTTTTGGCTTCTCTCCACACCATCAACGCTCTGGTTTGCTGCGCCGAGGAGCCTGTTCGATCAGATTGACGATGTTCCTCAAGTCAAAATGCTCTGCCTTAGAAGTCGTAGAGGCTAACAAGAAGAAAGTTGGTAACAATTATTCGAAGCCCTCATGTAAAGGTTTTTCTCATTTCATTGCGACAGATGATAGTAAGTCTGAATGTGCATTTTGTGGAAAAGCTCACGCTCTCTATCAGTGTCCTAACTTCAAAAAGGAAACAATCAAAGCTCGTCATGACTTTGTGAAATCCAAACGTCTTTGTTTCAATTGTTTGTCGGATCACAAGATTGCTGATTGTTCGTCAGAATTCCGGTTTAAAACATGTAAGAACAAACATCACACGCTCTTGCATTTCGAGGGTAAACCTAAGCCCGAAGACTCTCAATCTGGTTCTGGAACCGACAACAAGAGTAGAGTAAAAGATCCTCCTGTTTCTACCCATTTAGTAGAATTTTCCAAATTCTCCCCGGCAAGTGTATTGCTTTCGACTGCATTAGTGACAGTGCATAGTCCTCATGAGCATAAAGTTGTGGCACGAGCGCTCATCGATCAGTGTTCACAGCCATCATTCACTTCGGAAGCACTCTGTCAACTGTTGCGACTTCATAGAAAACCAGTTGCTTTTCCTGTCACTGGGTTGAATAGCAAGCGATTGATCGAATGTAAAAGTACGGTTGAATTTTCGATCTCACCGTATTTTGAATCTCTTTCTAGTTGTGAAGTGGCGGCCAACGTGGTGCCAAAAATTAGCGACTACAGGCCTGTCACAGGTGGTAACGAGAAGTCATGGAGTCATCTTGCAGGGCTTCAATTAGCTGACCCTCAGTACTCTCAAGTTGGAAGAATTGATTTACTTCTGGGATCTGCAATTTATGCTGTCATCGTTGAGAGCCAAGTGATCGAAGGTGCTTCGAACGAACCAATTGCTACACAATCGCAATTGGGCTGGTTGATTTCAGGGCCTACATCGGCGACTTCATATCATTTAACAGTCAACATACCGCAGGTTCTGCATTGTGCAGCAGAGACCGAGGTATATGATCTTCTGCAAAAATTTTGGGTTCGTGAAGAGCAACCTTCTGTTCCCGTTTGTACCTCAGAGGAACAGGCTTGTGAAGCTCATTTCAGTGAGACTGTCTCTCGTGATCTTGATGGTAGATACACAGTTCGTTTGCCATTCAAATCAACTCCTCCACCTTGTTTCAGAGACACATTCAATACTTCTTTGAGAATGCTGTATAGAATGGAAAAACAATTCCAAAGTGACAATAGTCTCGAAGAATCATATCATTCTTTCATGCGCGAGTATCTTGGATTCCACGTCTAGCCACCAGAGAGAACGGACGCATAACCTAAAAAGTGATTCGTCTTCGTCATTTCTCCCAAGCAGCCCCTGGCGCGGGCTTTGCCCATCTTCGCCTCGTCTGGAAGGGTAGACCAAATCTTTTTCTATTTCTATTCCTATTTCTAAATTTTTCCATTCAAACTTTCTTTCCCATTATCTTTTCATTACAAAGCTCTCATTGCCTTTCCCACCCCCCTTTTTTTGACGATCATTATACTCTCTCAAGGAGGCGATCCAATCAAATCCGTAGCATCCAACGGAACTATTCCAAAAAATTTCCCAGATTCCAATCAAAATTTAAACCCAAAACCTGGAAAAAGACCAATTGATTCTATAATTCAAGAAAATTCTGGAAATATTGCCTAGCAAAGTTTGGTTAAACAAAAGAAATCCACCCCGAACCCTCTAGGAAATCAATCATCTCTATGGTTACCACCGTCAACTCAACCTTCAATTTCACAGATTGACCAAGAAAAAATGTTAATTGATGAAACCTTGAACTTTGATAATAACTCCCTTCCTTGCTCACCGGAACCTAATGATTCATCAAGTTTTCTCAATGACCCCACTCCTGATGATTCTCGCTCAAGTGCTTCTGACACCTCGAATCTCACAATCAGACACCCCACTGACATGTATCCGAAAAGGAACTTTCATTTCCAACATTTTTCTAAATCCCTCATACCTCCTTTTAATATCCATATTGAGCATGTAGAAAAAAAAGCTTTGGAAGCTTCATTTGTAGGTAAACTTCTAGTCAGCAAATACAACAATTTATCTGATATCTGCAACATCTCAAAATTTAAAGTAAACATTCAAACTCTCAACATCAACACTGCTAATTCTATCTTGAGAGACGAAGTTTTTTCTGAGAAAGGTTTCATTCCTTTTATACCTTTTCATCTATACTCTGTTCAAGGTATTATTAAAGGGATTCCTTTGAACCATACCACGAAAGAATTAGTTGACCTTCCTTCTGTTGAAGGCAATTCTCAGATTATCACAGCCAGAAGATTTAATAAACGTATCACAATATATGAGCAAACAAAGTATGTTCCATCCACAACAGTTCTAGCTACATTTGAAGGTAACCATCTACCTAAACACATTCGCTTCAACATTTTACGCTATCCCACTGAGAAATACAGGCTTCGCCCAAAACAATGCCTCAATTGCTTGTCACCTCAAAAAATGGTGCAATTCTAAAACCAAATGTGTCCATTGTGGAGAAACTGATCATCAGTCCATAATTTTCTGTCCCAATAGTGAAAAAGATCCATGTTGTGCCAATTGCAAAATGAATCATAAACCCACTGATCCGACTTGCCCAGCTAAAGTTGATCAAGTAAAGATTCATGACTTAGCTTCTGATGAAAACATCTCCCTAGATGAAGCAAGACAAATCTATTTCTCTAAACGCAAACAAAGCCGTTTCAATCCACCAAGTTCAAATTCAATCACTTCTAGATCATTTAGCCAAGCTATTAATGTATTTCAATCACCTCTTCACACTCGCTTACCCAACTCTGATGCTCTCACAATGTTAATCAATTTTGCTAAAACCATATCAGAAGCTGTCAATAATCTTAACCTGAACCCTCCTCGCCAACCAAGAGTAACCATCCAGGAACCTGCCAATGTCAATACCGATACCTCAACCAAGCATTCCAACAACTCTCCTTCTACCATCCCCTCCAATAACAACCACTAATTTCAGTTGAAACATTTTTCTCATATTATCAATTTATTTGTTCAGTTATGAGTTCTAATAGTTTAAGAATTTTTCAATGGAATGCTCATAGTGTTTCTTCTAAAAACATGAGATTTTAAATATTTTAAACAATTTCAATATCTTAGTTCTAGTTGAAACCTTTTAGAAACCTACCAGCCCTTCTTTTGGGTTGGAAAACTTCTCGACAATCAGGAATGACAGAACTGCCAACAAAGGTGGTGGACTTTGCATCTGTGTTCATAAAAGTTTACGCTTCTCAAGATTGGATCCTTTCGTGGACATACCCAATACTCTTGAATCACTCAACGTACTTATATTCCCTGATTCACATAATCCTACTTTAATTTATTCTATTTACAGGCCTCCCAAATCTCACTTTAACAACAATCTATGGAACACTCTCTTCAACAAAATCAACAACTTCTCAAAAGCACACAACTGCAGTTCAATCATCTTAGGAGATTTTAACTGCCATCATCCAAGTTGGGACTCAGTCCTCCAACAAGACCACATTGGTAATCATTTACATGACCTCATTATTGCCTCTAATTTTGTAATCCTCAATGATGGCTCTCGCACTTTCCTTAATGATAACCTCCACTCTATCTCTGCAGTTGATCTTTCCATCATTTCTGCTGATTTACTTGCTTCTACTTCTTGGAAAACTCACTATAACACCATGGGTAGTGACCACTTTCCTATTTTTATCAATACTCCATTGAGGTTTTCTCTACCTCAGTCTTGCCCTTCACCCAATAGAATTTCCTTGAGAGATGTTGACTGGACTAAGGTTTCAAGTTTCCTCTCTGAAGAAGTACCTCATCTCTCTTCCCAAGAATTTTCAGAAAAATCAATAGATGACAAATACAACTTGATAATAGAATCTATTCTCAATTCAATTGAATCCAGTAAGCCTAAAATCGATTCTAATAGGAATAATTCTATACTCCACCACCCAAATGCAAATGACCCTTTCTCTAATTTGAAGAAAAAACAATATAAGAACTCCCCTTGGTGGGATGAGGAATGCAATCAATTACGTAATGAGACAAAAGCTGCCCTCATTCACTTTCTACAATATCCTACTCTTGAAAATTGGATCAATTTTAAGAAAGCTAGAGCTAAAATGGAAAGAGACTTGAAAAAAAAAAAGAAAAAGAAATTCAGGGAATTCACTGAAACTCTTCATTGTAGATCCTCTATCTCACATGTTTGGAAAGTAGTCAGAAAATTCAAACACATATCGCTGAATGAAGAACATCAACTTGGCAATGACCAATCTTTCATCGATGCATCTAATAAATTCATTAAAGACTTCTGTCGTCCAATACCTCTCACTTATCTGCCTCCATCCAGAGACCAACAGTGCTCAAATCTTACGCCTCAGTCATATGACAACTCTCTTCTTGCAACACCTTTTACTATGGATGATTTTCACTTCGCCATTGGTTCCCTAAAAACTAATAGTGCTCCAGGTCTTGACAAGATCTCCAATTTCATTATCAAAAAACTCCCAGACAATTTTCTTCAAATCATCCTAGATCTTTTCAATGAAATCATTTCCAAAAATTCCTTTCCAGAGGCTTGGAAGAAATTTCTAATCCATCTCATCCCAAAATCTACACCATGCAAAGTTCACCCAATAGCACTCTCTTCCTGTCTTCTCAAATGATTGGAAAAGATGGTCTTTTTCAGATCGAACTTTTACCTTGAACATAATGATATTCTCTCTCAAACCCAATTTGGCTTCCGTAAGAACAAATCTTGCATTGATTGTCTCAGCATTCTAACCACCGATCTTTATAAACATCTCTCTGAAAATAAATTTATTGTAGCTCTTCCACTTGATATCAAAGGTGCTTTTGACTCCGTTAATCCTAACATTCTCATGCAGGACCTTTTGAATATCAATGTTCCCTTCGACATCAGAATGTTCATCTTCAACATTTTGAAGGAACGTCAACTCATCTCAAAATCAATAATTCTCTGAAAGGACCCTATTTGGGCTTGCTTGGACTTCCTCAAGGCTGCGTTGGCAGTCCAGTAGAGTATAACATCTACACCAGAGAGGCTCATAAATTCATTGAACCCAACTGCAACTTTCTTCAGTTTGCAGATGATCAAATTATCTACTGTGCTGATTTGGATTTAAATGTTGCCATTAATTCCATCCAGAAGAGTATAGACCGCTTGTCAATTTATTTACGTAATAGGAACCAAGATATCTCTGCTGAGAAATCTGTATTGTCCATTTTCACCAAACAGCCCAACCTTGATCTGAGTGATTTCAAAATCAAAATTCACAACACAGACATTTCTCCCTCCAACCAATTTAAATACTTAGGTGTCATCTTTGACGATAAACTCACTTGGGACCTTCATTTCAACTATCTTAATGACAAATGTTCAAGAGTTTCTAATATAATCAAATTCCTAAGAGGTTTATGGTGGGGTGGTCACCCCCAAACTCTCCTGAACATCTACAAGGCAATAATCAGAGGTGTCTCTGATTATGCCTCCTTTATCCTCTCCTTCAGCTCTGAAAAATTCCAAGAAAAATTTGACAAAATGCAGTACAGATGCTTAAGAATGGCCCTTGGTTGCAGAATCTCAACTCCTATTAGAATCTTGCATGCAGAATCCCTCGAACCTCCTTTCTCTATTCGATCATTCAATCTGGCCTGTCGTTATATTCTAAAATCTTTTGCAGACTCTTTTCATCTCCTTTATGATAAACTCATTGACTTGAACTACTTGGCTGAGAGAAGAGATCCATTAAAAATCAACTCTAAATTCACCCTCATTTCAGCATTCAGATATACTTCTCGATTCAAAAATGAAGTTTACTCCTCGTATGCTCCTGTTCCCTACAATTATACTTTTCATCATGTCACCCACATCCCTAATATGAATTTAAATGCTGGATACTCCCCCAACACAAAATTCAAAGAAATTTTCCATACTGACCTTTCCTCTCATTTCAATTTCTACACAGATGCTTCAAAGATTTCCTCTATTGGCCACACTGGATTCTCAGTTTTCTCCTGTGATTGGGAACAAGATCTGGTCATACAAAAAAAATTATCTAAACATTGCTCTATCTTTACAGCTGAAGCGTATGCCCTAAAGCACGCAATTCAATTCATCCTCCATAATAGAATTTCTTCCTCAATTATTTACACAGACTCGGAAAGTGTACTTGATTCCTTACAATCCAACCCTTTCACAAAAAATTAAAACTTCATCTCTCAAGACCTGAAAAGACTCTTCTATACGGCCACCCAAGATGATATATCCATCAAATTGGTTTGGGTTCCTTCTCATGTAGGAATTGATGGTAATGAAATGGGCAGACCACTTTTCAAAACAAGCCTGCAAACTTCCCACCTTAGACAACTTCCCTATCCCCTTCACTGATCTATATCAAACTGTCAACGAAACTTCCAAAAGTAAATTTAACTCCTTCTTTCTCAACTTCCGTCCACACACAGGAATTCACTACTTTGAAAACTTCCATAACTTCCAAAAAACAAAACCTTGGTTCCACAATCACCCTTTCAGCAGGTCTCATATAGTTTCAATTATCAGGATACGAGCAGATCACTACTCCCTAGCTTCAAGCCTTTTTAGAAAAAATATGGTTGCTTCTCCCTACTGTTCATACTGCCCTTACCAAGAAGGAGATATCAACCACATACTTTGGAAATGCCCCAAGTTTTCCACTCTTATTAACTGCCTCCGTAAAGCCAAGATACCAGAACCCTTCAATCTAGACTCTATACTTAAGTATTCAAATTGTCGAGCATGCAAGTTTATTACTAACTTCTTCAAAAGTTGCTCATTAAGCATTTAAACTATGTAGTCAATCATTATTCTTTCTGTTACAGAACAAATCAAGGATTTACTCCACATAAATCCCTTCCTTGTCCCTACCTTATTGCTTCTTTTCCCTTTCTATACTTCCTTCTCAATTTCCTTTCCACCCTTCCAGCAAAAATTTTTTGAAAAAGGGGCGGGAGCTTCTTTTTTAAATAATATACCCTCAAGCCAATCAAAGTTCATATTCCAATCAGCTAAACTGCATCCCTCATACATGTGTAATGGCTAAAGTCGTATCTGCATGAAGCAGACAGATATAGCCAATAAAAGAAGAAGAAGAAGAAGAAGAAGCGAGTATCTTGATTTGGATCGCATGTCACCTTTTTGTAAGTTAGAGGATGGTGGCCTTCCTTCGAATTTTGTCGGTTATTTTCTACCGCATCATGGTGTGTTCAGAGAAAGTAGTACAACCACGAAGCTTCGAGTCGTTTTCAATGGCTCCTCAAAAACTAAACAAGGCGTTAGTCTCAACGAGTCGTTACGCATCGATCCCAATCTGTTACAAGACTTAATTCAGTTATTGATCAACTCGCGAAAGTATGAATTTGCTTTCGTTGCTGATGTTGAAAAAATGTATCGTCATATTTGGATTGCTCCAGAAGATCAACATTATCAACTTATCTTGTGGCGTTCTGACGAGTCACACCCACACGGAGAAACCAAAACGCACTCGCGGTGACGTCGCGCGACCCCACGTCTGGCTTTGCATGATCGCGTCGGGCAGCGCACGAGATCGGAGCGTCTAACCCGCCTCGGTGATGTTGCGCACGTTACCGTGGTGACGCGCAGGACAGCGATGTGACCGGCTGCTCGAGACTGTTTTGAGAGCCGCAATGATGTCTTGACTTCCTTGTTCTCGTGCCAATATTATGAAAATGGGACCGCGTGTCTTTATCTCGATAATTGATCCCTTATTAGTTTCAGCGCTTCTCAACGAGCGGAGAGGATAAATCGGTTTGACGGCTCTCCAGTGGGACTATTGTTTATGTTTGACATTCAAAATCATTTTTGCAACCTGTCAATCAGCTTAATGGTACAACACAAGCTTCGTAATCCGAAGATCTTGAGTTCGAGACCCACTTACGATAAATTTTTTTTTTTCTAATGTAAGGTTTACAAGTATGCCCTGAATTTCTAAATTTTCCATTTTTCAACCATTCGGTGATATATTCTCTATCCAAAGAAAAACGTAGAGATCACTCCACTATAAATATATCAAGCATCGAATTTTTCGTTATTCAATGTTAGAGCCGTATATGAAATTAGCTTACGTTAGCTATGAGGAATTTCATCGACCTCTTGACTTTAAGCGAGATGAGTCAAGCCCAGGTGACTATCCGTAAGGCTTTGGAATTGATCTGCGTCGGACAATACTCTTCACGCAATTTGGTAAATTGGTTTTTCAAACGAATCTTTAAACACAGTGGTCAGAGGAGTATATAATAAATTTTGCAGGGCCGAGGAGATTCAATGCATGATCTATCCATCGTGGAATGGTATCTGAGTTTTTTTGTTGGAAGAGTATATATTACCCAAAAATTGTAACAGGCTCTAGAGTACTGTATTTTCATTTTTAAAAAAATGGAAGATTTAGAAATTCAGGGCATACTTGTAAACCTTACATTAGAAAAAAAAAATTTATCGTAAGTGGGTCTCGAACTCAAGATCTTCGGATTACGAAGCTTGTGTTGTACCATTAAGCTGATTGACAGGTTGCAAAAATGATTTTGAATGTCAAACATAAACAATAGTCCCACTGGAGAGCCGTCAAACCGATTTATCCTCTCCGCTCGTTGAGAAGCGCTGAAACTAATAAGGGATAAATTATCGAGATAAAGACACACGGTCCCATTTTCATAATATTGGCACGAGAACAAGGAAGTCAAGACATCATTGCGGCTCTCAAAACAGTCTCGAGCAGCCGGTCACATCGCTGTCCTGCGCGTCACCACGGTAACGTGCACAACATCACCGAGGCGGGTTAGACGCTCCGATCTCGTGCGCTGCCCGACGCGATCATGCAAAGCCAGACGTGGGGTCGCGCGACGTCCCCGCGAGTGCGTTTTGGTTTCTCCGTGCAGTCATGATTTATAAATTAACAACTATAACATACGGTCTGAGTCCTAGTCCATTCCAAGCGAATCGTGTCAGGATTCAATTGGCCAAAGACGAAAAATCTCGATTCCCTCCAGGACCTGACGTCCTAGAAAATGAAACATATATGGATGACGTTAATTCAGGTGGTCACTCAATTGGGGAGGCCAAAAAGAAACAAATTGAAGTCTTCGAACTTTGCAAAGTGGGCGGTTTCAACTTACGCAAGTGGCTATCTAACGAACCTTCTATTTTCTCTGATTTGCCCGATCACGCTCTACCTAGTTATGCATATCGTTCTTTGGGTGAAGAAACTTCATTTGCAATTCTTGGATTGAAATGGCAACCAAACCCAGACAACTTCGTTTTCAAGATACTCATAACTCTCACGTAACTCAATGGACAAAGAGACTAGTTCTCTCTCAAATAGCTAAACTATACGATCCCCTTGGATTTGTCCCTCCTGTTGTTGTTTTTGCTAGAATCTCTTTGCAGAAACTGTGGTTTCATAACACTGTACTTGACAGCGGTGACAAACAGCAATTGAGTTGGGATGAACCTTTACCACCTGACCTCACCGAAGAATGGAAGACTTGGTACGTCGAGCTCCCGTCTCTAGCTTCAATGAAGATTCCACGTTGGTTAGGTTACAAACCAGATTCCGCATCATTGCAAATCCATGGATTTGCTGATGCATCCAAGTTAGCTTATGGTTTCGTTATCTATCTACGGTCTATCATCAATGGTCGAATTTCTGTTACGTTGATATCGTCCAAGTCTAGATGAGTCGCACCGCTTAAGTCGGATAGTCCACCTCGTTTAGAGCTTTCCGCAGCCCTTGAATTGTCGCGTGGCATCCAAAAAGTGCTCAAATCTTTCACAGAAAACAAAGTAGAGATATTTTGTTCGGTCGGCGCAAAAAATGTTTTGTATTGGTTGAAAGAAATCCCGTCTAAATGGCCAACTTATGTAGCTAACAGATGTGCGGAAATTCATAATCTGATACCCAATGCTCGTTGGTTACATGTTCGTACGGCAGAAAATTCAGCTGATCATGTATCACGAGGAGTTTTGCCCTCACAATTACCTGATTTAAAACAATGGGCATCTCTCCTATACTAGCTTATGCTCAGTTGGATATCAGAGTTGTATCGAGCTTGGTCTCTTGGCTATTGCCGTGCTCATGTATATGAGATTTGAATAAATGCTACATGATTTTCATACATCTTGAGTTTTAATGTATACTCAAAATTAATAGAATCTCGATGCAGCTCAGAGACGCGATTTGGGTGGAGGAACGGCCCTAAAGTACCCGTCCTCACAAAAAATCAGACGTCTCATCCAACCTCTACGCAGATATCCTGGATTGGTGGGTCGGTGGCCCTAAGTACCCACCACCTCCATCTGTGTATATCTGCGATATCCAAGTCGGGTAACTTTCCAAGGATGATATGCAAGTGGCCCTAAGTACCCACTCCATTCACCTTCTGAAGTCATTGAATTTCTCTCATCTGATTTCATTTCGTCCAAGGGCCTAAGTACCCAAGGATGGGTAAAATTTGATGGAGAAATAAAAAATTGATCATCCTTGAAGCCCATTATTGTTTCATGACTATACGCACACCTCTATCGAGGTATCCCTTTACAATCATCATGCTCCAGCTCTCTCCCTATAGATCCAGAGCCCATATTTGTACCCTTACAACTTACAACAATGAGCATCTCTCCTATACTATTAGCATGGAAGAGAGACTTCTAAGTTAGCTGCATTGTGGACAGTTCAGGACAATTTAGAGTGTGCATGAGTATCTCTTGTGCAAGATAAGCTTCAGCAAAGTGGGATTATAAATACAGGCTATGTAAAGACCAAGATTGGTAACGTTGCCACCTACTGATGATTCATGATTCAATTTTATCTAGGTTTTATCTATACCAGCTAGAATATTGTTGGGGATTCTGAGAGGTGGAATAATTGTATTCGAAGTATGATTCGCGAGCTCCAATTTTTCATTGGTGAGTTTGTCCCACAAGAATTTTCATACGCCTGTTTATTCCCTGATAACACGTACGTAATGAGAATGAATCTATTGTGGTACATGACACACAAACATGATGTCATGTTTCATCAGAAAAGTGATAGCGAACTTGGACAAACATGACATGATCACATGACAAAATCTCATGATATGTTTTGGTATATGACACACAAACATGATGTCATGTTTCATCAGAAAATTGATAGCGAACTTGGACAAACATGACATGATCACATGACAAAATCTCATGATATGTTTTCATGACATCATTAGCTCTGCAGGAAACTCTAAAAGCCGTCTTCTACAATGTAAGAAGTGCCATGTTATCATATCATGAGAGTTTGTCATGAAACCATGTCATGTTCGTTCAAGTTTGTTATCACGTTTTAGATATAACATGTTATCATGTTCTCATGTCATGTACATGACATACTTATCTTCAAAAGGTCTACTTGAGGGTATTTTGTAATGAAGACTAGTTTCAGGTGCAAACAAACATCGATAAGTCTTTGCTGACCCAGACTATCTAGCCGAAGCAGTTATAAGAAATGAGACAATGATTGACATCGGAAAATCAAAGCTCTTGAAGAAAGTTTCATCTAAAAATTATGGGCCCTGTCTATACATATGTCAGATGCCTATACGGTAATACAGAGATAACAGTATTTTGTTTAGACAGTATATTGCGTTCAAATCATGCCGGTGTGGCGCCTGGACCTTCAAGGAGATGACATTAGTGTGCTGAGAAAGTATTACTTTCAAAATTTGGGTTTTTAGACAAACATCTGGCGTATGCGCTGGCGCATGGAGTGGTATGGCGTGTATGGTGTAGCATCTATCTGGTGTATGTATAGCAAATGCGGTAATTATGTGCCAGAACCTTTAATCTAATTACCACCTAAAGGTGACACTCAGAACTCTACTGGCATGCTGAACTCATCATCACATAAGGTAAAATCAACCGTTCTCCAGTGGAAACCATTCATATGATGGGAACAACATTTCTTGATTGCTGAATATTGCAATCCAGATAAGCTCATTCCAATATGCAGAGGTAGTTTTTCTTTGTGACAGATACATGGACTTACAACAATATGATACACCTCCAGATGCAACAATCATAGATAATCAGGAGGATGAGACACATAGAGGTTTCATGATTTGTATTGAGTAGCTAATGAGGCTCATAGAAAATACATGTCACCTGTCACTTTGGAAAAGCAATGATAAACAAGATCTTGCAGTAGTTACTTGATAGCTAATAGACTGGTTGGTATGCAGCAGATGACTCACTTAGTTATTCTCAACTTTGCTACTTCAATATTTCCTGGTGCTTTGTCCCATTTGTTGGCAATATACTTGGGAACTTTCACTAACCAAACACCGCGATCTGCATTAGCTAGGTCAAGATTCTTTTCGATTGTCATGACTGTTGACGAGGACATTTCGTAATGAACAATCAGTTACAGTCGAAGGCCAGTGCCAGCCAGTCCGTAGTGCTTATGTGATGTGGCTCTGGAGGAGCCACCGCGAATCGCGGCAAAGCGCTCGCGCCGGGACGGGAGGGGCAGTCCACAGAGTACTTAACCAGGTATACTCCGCTAATAAACAAATTACGAGTTGAAAAATGAGAAATTGTTAAGAATAATTGATGATGCGAAGGCGAGGCGAGCGGTTTCGACAAAAGTCGCGAGCATCGCAGGACAAACTTCTGTTTCAGCATTGGAATGCGGATGCGAGTCCCTGGACCACCCAGGCACTGGAATGCGGATGTGAACAAGGAGGGGTGGCCCTGCCACCGCGAGACTAGAATGCGGAAGCCACTGGAATGCGGAAGCCATTGGAATGCGGATGCGAGTCCCTGGACCACCCAGGCACCGGAATGCGGATGTGAACAAGGAGGAGTGGCCCTGCTACCGTGAGACTGGAATGCGGAAGCCACTGGAATGCGGAAGCGATTGGAATGCGGATAAGACTCATGCGGCGGCCCAGTCGTTTGATGTTGGAATGCGGATGCAGCTGTATGGGGTGGCCTGGCCACTTGAGATTGGAAGGCGGATGCAGCTGTATGGACGACTCATCCATTTGACATTGGAATGCGGAAGCAGCTGCAGGAGACCACCCAGCTTTTGGAATGCGGATGAGACCCATGGCGCGGCCCAACCGTTTGATGTTCAGATCGCAGCTGTGGAATGTCGAGTACCTCGTAAGATGTGCCGCCGCCCAGGAATGCGAAGTATTTCCGGATCAGGAGTGGGGAGCATTGGATCCCCAGCCACCCGGTCCTATATAAGGAGAGCCACAGAGTGGCTCTCTCTCACTTGTGTCTTAAAGTTTCTCTCGGCCAGTCTCTGCATAGAGTTACTCCTGACATACGCTTACTTCAATCTTCACACTGGACTCCCACGCTACGCCCGTTCATCCAGCTGAAGCGGCACCAATAACTTCCAGACAGACTCCTGGAGGAGTCCCATCCGGAACGAAGTCATCGAACAAACAACCTTGCGAACACCAACATTGGAATTTCTACCAGCTCAAGTACTACATCATCACCGCCCTACTGAAAGAGGCCGAGTCGGTGACCGAGACGGTTGACCGAGACGGTTGACCGAGTCGGTGTACGGAGTCGGTGACTGTTTCAGTTTCCCGACTCGGCCACTTCGCATGGAATGGCCCCAAATGCCACGAAACGAACAATAAATGATGAATTATTGTCAGAGGTTAATAGAAAAATTAAAAAAAAAATAGAAAAAAACATGCCCGGCTATTTTCACAATTTTGACGCGAGTGGGGTTCGAACCTGCAATCTCTTGATTACGAGTCCAAGCACGTGTGCCCGGGGCCAGCGAGACATGTTATGAGAGAGGGCTTAGTGAGCGTACTTGGAGTGTGACTTATAGGAAGTACCTAAGATCTGTTTATCATCAGTTTTATCATGAGTTGACCATAAACTTTGGCGGCAGAGCACTGAGTCAAGCCGTAGCTAGGATGGGACTTGGAATATTTCTAGATCTGGCTGCTTGACCGAATCGGTTGACCGACTCGGTCAACCGAATTCAAATTTTCGCGGGAAAGCAACACGCATAAAACTAGGAAAATTTTCAAAATTTGACTGGTTAACTGACTCGGTGTTACTTTCCCGTGAAAATTTGGATTCGGTTGACCGACTCGGTCAACCGACTCGCACGCTAAAAACAGTTTGGTTGAACTAGCAAATTCTTCTGCTCGGTTAGCGATTTTTTGCTGCTGTTTCCAGACAGCGAAAATAATTTGCTGTCGTAACTAGACCTTAACCCACTGGGATCCAGCAAAACATGTCATTGTTATTGAATTTGCTGTGAAGAATATGAGGTGAAGGATCTCTCATGAATGGCCACATGCATGGCATTTCAACGGTGACATACCACCGTTCGAAAAAAAATGAGTAAACTCACCTTCTAAATCCTCAATTAATTGTGGAGGGTGGGTGATTTGGGTGTAAACAATGACAAGAGGTTATATTTATTTTGATTGCAAATTAGCCGCATCAACTAAACATGAAGCTCGCCCAGCACGCAACTTGTGCTGTTTTGCCCATTTCGAGTCGCTGCGACACCAAAATTTTTTGCAGCGCAGATGGCATGGCTGTTTTTGCAAAATAATTTGCTAGCTGAACTCAAAAATGTTTCAAGATTTGCAGAACGTCTTCTAGCGAAATCTGTTTGCTGATTTATCGAGGCAAACTGTGCCTGATTTGGCAGCAGAAATAGCAAGACCAGATAAAAATATTGTTGGATAAGCGAGGATCCTTACGGCAAATTCTGTTTTGCTGTCGCAGCTCGATCTTTTTTTAGCGTGCGGTCAAGCAGCCAGATCTAGAAATATTCCAAGTCCCATCCTAGCTACGGCTTGACTTAGTGCTCTGGCGCCAGAGTTTATGATCAACTCATGATAAAACTGATGATAAACAGATCTTAGGTACTTCCTAGAAGTCACACTCCAAGTACGCTCACTAAGCCCTCTCTCATAACATGTCTCGCTGGCTCCGGGCACATGTGCTTGGACTCGTAATCAAGAGATTGCAGGTTCGAACCCCACTCGCGTCAAAATTGTGAAAATAGCCGGGCATGTTTTTTTCTATTTTTTTTTTTTTTAATTTTTCTATTAACCTCTGACGATAATTTATCATTTATTGTTCGTTTCGTGGCATTTGGGGCCATTCCATGCGAAGTGACCGAGTCGGGAAACTGAAACTGTCACCGACTCCGTACACCGACTCGGTCAACCGTCTCGGTCACCGACTCGGCCTCTTTCAGTAGGGTGGCGACGCTGAATTCCTGAATCTACCTACGTGCACGCAGTGTGCGAAGACAGCTGAACACTGATTAATCATCGAAGTATCATCTAATTGTATTGAGGAAAACCAGTTAATAAATCGGAATTTGTGCCGATTTGTGAGTGTTCTGTTCTCCACCCAACCTCCATACACTTTCAAGTGTTTAAATCGAATTTTACCCACGAGCTGTGAACCGTGCAATTCTCTTGTAAATACAGTCAAGTCGTAGTCTGTGGACGTGGCCTAACATTGCCGCGCTCCCGCAAATACAAGGCTCACCATTACCAACTAGCACGGGTCATCACAGAGAATTTTTGGTGTCAGAAGTGGGATTCGATTGGAGGTAGGAGAACACTCAGTATCTAGAAATTTTTGGAGTGCATTCGCACTCCGGAATGTCTAGTCGTCAACGTAACCAAGAAGATTCTATTGACGATCAAATAAGACGGAAGCTCTCGGAAGTTGAAGCAGCCATACAGGACCTCAAGAAGAATAAACCCGAGCTAGCCAAAATCCACGTACCTCGGCTAGAAGCCAAGAAATTATCATTGTTGGGTGCACTCAAAAACAAATCCCAAGGAAACAACGTATCTGGCGCTGGACCATCTACCCCTGAAGGAAGCAACGATAGAGGATCTGCTTCATCGAATCGCTGCAACGGGCCACACCCAAGGGACCTAGGAACTGTTCTCCGGCAAAAACTTAAAAGAGCCCAAGATCGAATCATCCGGAATCGCCAAAAACGAGCCTTTCTCCATTACCAAATCACCAGCTTCGAGGCACGGCTGAGTGCTTTGCACGATGCCCGTGTTTATTATAGAGTGCGATTTTTGAGATCAGACGACTACAACGAGGTCTGGCCTGAGGACGCACACTACACCGCCGTCGACGATTACATCGACTGAACTTGGGCCGATATCAAAAGGCAGAAGGAAGACTGCCAACGAGAAGTCGAAAGGTGCTTCCGTGTACTACCCGAACTACAAAAAGAGGAAAGTAGAATTCAATTTGATATTGAAACCGAAGAATTACGCATCTACTGGGACAAGGTAGCTAAAACCCGACCCGCCAGGAATCAAGAAGAGGGACCCGCCATTACCAGTGCCATCCGGCAAGGATTCTTTGGACTCAAGGAGGCACCCGAACCAGGGACCTACCGGCCAGAGGGCGACATCGACGAGGTCGATCGGACATCTTCGTCCTACCACGACAGCTGCTGCGTCTAATTTGGAACAACGGTTCTGCAAGCACCAGAGTCTACAAGCGTCGGAGTCTACAAGCTACGCTTCAGTAATAAGCTAAGTCTAGTTTAAGTTGATTTTGCGATTTTGACTGGGCCTAATGCCCCTTCAAGAGCTCCTCAGACGTATCGAGGACCTAGAAACCGGACTCCAGAGTGTTAACGTGAATATTCACATCCTCAATGAAGAGGCGGCTAGTACCGGGCGGTTAATTTCTGAACAGTTTGCCTTAAACAGTTCTACGCAGAACATCATATTCGACCAATCTCAAAATTCGTTAAAAGTTCAAGAGAACAACACCAAGGCCGTCGAGCGTTTGAAGGCCTTGTTAAATAGTCAAAATCAGCAGATTGAAACTTTATCCAAACGCTTACGAGAAACAGAGAACTTGCTTTTCTCCGCGCTTTTTAAGGCCAGCCAAACAAGTGAGAACCAATTGACGGACGCCCTATTATCTTTCATTTCTGAGAAAACTAAAGACCCGTCAGCACCTGTTTAAAATGGAGTCGGTTTCTACGCCCTCGGTGAGAGACGTTAGTAGTGGTACGAGTAATGCATATACTGATAGAATTGAAGTTCATGAGATAAACGAGATACCTGGTGACATCCTGATTATGAATGTGGATAGAATGCCCGACTTGCGACTTCAACTAATGGTGAACCGAACCCTCCCAATAGGGCTTGTGAATCGAACGGTGAGGCCCCTCAGCTAGGAAATCCTGACCGCTCAATGCAGGGTTCTTGTGCGGTAGAACCAGGGGGGCGTCAAAATCCCAAGAGAGTGACCGATGTAGCTCGAATATTGCCCGAATTTAACGGACAGAATATTACAGTTGACCAATTCATCCGGGAAAGCAAAAACGCGGGAAGATTTGTGGGTTCTGAGGACCGTGATTTCTTTTTAGAGCTGGTTAAGGCCAAGGTCGTTGGACCCGCTAGGGCTCACATCCAAGAAAAGGTTTTCAATTCGTTAAGCGAATTCAGTTCACATTTAAGGATATCATTTGCCTCTGCTCAGAATTTGCCCCAGATCCAGGTAGATTTAGCCCGCGTTTGTCAGAAACCCAATAAAAAGGTTGCCAATTATGGGCTAAGAGTATCAAACTTATTGCAACGGGGCTTAGAAATAACTCAGAGTAATTTTGATTCGACCGCAGCAGTTGGTATGATGGAAGGGATGAATAAAACCGCGTGTGAGTGTTTTATATTAGGTCTTTGCCCCGAGATCTCATCGATCATGTTAGGGCACTCGCCCGCTACGCTAAAAATTGCCATTAGCACCGCAGTCGAGTTTGAAAAGAGAATAAATCAGCGTCGGGAATTGCACGCCGAATCCAAGGGACCTAATCGCGTTAGAAAGGTTTTCTGTAATGTCATAGATACTCAGGAGACAGGGAGAGACCAATTGAGTGCAGTAAACGAAAGAAGCGCCGAAGAATTGCGATTTATCCGGCACATAAATGATACAAATGCGCGTTTTAACCGTGTTAGCGGGGGGAACAGGCCGCGGCCTTACGACAGGGGTCCGCGGAACGCAGTGAGCCATTGGGATAATAACAATAAGACGATCGTGTGCTATTCGTGCTCAGAGCCAGGTCATCTTGCGCGTGAATGTCCGAAAAGGAACCGAGGTCAGAGAACTTTCTGCGATTTTTGCAAGCAAAACGGTTATGAGATAACCTCGTGTTTCAAATTGGGGCGTACAGTCGCCGACCGAGGGTATTGCGAGTACTGCAAGGTAATAGGACACTTCTTTAATGATTGCAATCGACGCCCGCGACCACCCGCCGAAAGAGGAAATAATCAGAATCAACCGAATCCTTTAAACTGAATCCGCGCTCGTCAGACAGGTGCGCTGTCGAGTTTGCGTTTTGCGGGACCACAACGATCCGGAATCGCGCCTTAATAGATCTAACGACACAACCATCTCGTTGCCCGACAGTCGAGATATCCAGCCCGGAGCTGAAGGAGATTTCATATCACTTTCTCATTGATACAGGCTCGGAATTGAACCTAATTAAGACGGGCTGTCTAACAAGACAGACCACAGTAAATTCAAATGAAATCTTCGGGTTAGCGGGTATCAGCCAGGGACTGATATCTACTTTAGGAGAAATTGACATGAGGATAGGGTCTACGCGGTGCCCAATGAATTTGGTTCCGGATGACTTCCCAATCGCGTATGACGGAATTTTAGGAGTCCAATTTTTAAAAACATATGGAGCCACCTTGTCATTCGAAAATGAGCATATGACCCTGAAACACTCCAGTTACATGATTGAAAAAGGGAATTGTCTTTTACGAGACAATTCCCTTTTTCAATCATGTATCCGTGCATCTGCCGCCCCGCACTAAGAAATTATGCTATCTTAGGGTTAAAATTCAAATCAACAATCAGGGTACGTTGCGAGGCTGGAAACGGGACCCGGTATATTCCCGGGAGAATGTCTGGTCACTAATAGAAATGGCATGGCCTCGCTCTCTATTATCAACACCAACGAAAAGGAGATAAGCCTCACAATACCTCCGGTCATGTTACAGGAATTCGATGAAACTTTAAAGCCAATCAGAACAATAGGGAAGGTAGAGAAATGTAACATGGATTTAATAATTTCTGATAGGGTTAAACGTATTTTGAAGCTATTAGACCTAGAGGGGTTAAACCAGGATGAGAAAGAGTCAGTTGAGCAGCTAGTAAAAATGTTTCCATATCAATTTCATTTGCCGGGGGACAAACTGAGCATGACAAACGTGATGAAACACAAAATACACGTGACTGACGAGGTCCCTATCAATATGAAGCAATACCGACATCCGGCACATTTGAAGGGGGGAATTGAAAGGCAACTCAAGGAGATGCTGGACAATGACATTGTGCAACACTCAGAATCGACTTATAATTCGCCTCTTTGGATTGTGGCAAAAAAGGAGGACTCGAAAGGAAATAGGAGATGGAGATTGGTCATCGATTTCAGAGCATTGAACGACAAAACAATTTCTTCTGCCTACCCACTCCCAAACATAACAGAAATTCTAGATCAACTAGGCCAAAGTAAATACTTCTCGGTACTAGATTTAGCTAGGGGATTTCACCAGGTTCCCCTAGATCCGGAATCCGCGGCCCGTACAGCCTTCAGTTATGGGGAATTTCACCTAGAGTATAAAAGATTGCCTATGGGTTTGAAAGGTAGTCCTTCTTGCTTCCAGGAATTGATGTCCCGCGTTCTGAGTGGTCTGAGCTCAGTAGATTGCTTCGTATATATGGATGACATAGTGGTCCACTCAGCGTCACTACGGGATCACTTTGATAAAATGAAAACTCTTAGGACGATTGAAAGCCGCGGCCCTAACCTTGCAACCACTAGTGAGGGTCAAGACCAAACTCCCTAAAAGAGTCGTCTGTGCTCAGAGCCTCTGTTACAATATCCTCGCTTCTCAGAGCCCTTCGTTTGCAGCGCCGACTCGAGCAACTGGGCCCTTGGAGCCGTGCTGTCTCAAGGCCCTATTGGCCGTGATTTACCGATAGTTTACGCGTCGAGGACCCTGAATAATGCCGAAAGGGGTTACAGTACCACAGAGAAGGAGCTCCTGGCCCTCGTGCTTGCAGCGACCCATTTCCGGGCTTACCTGTATGGGCGAAGGTTTACCTTCGTGACTAACCTTTAGGCCTCTCGTATGGTTACAAAATCTCAAGGATCCAGCGTCTAGATTGTTGCGCTGGAAGATTAAGCTACTCGATTACTCCTTCGACATCGTTTTTAGACAAGGCCGCGTACATAACAATGCAGATGCCCTATCCCGGAATCCGACCGATCGACTGAAAAGACCGTTAGATAAAACGCAGGGTGAGGAAGACCAACGGGCGACAAAAAAAGTAAAAACCCTCCAGCAAGATGAACCCACGAACGAGACTCGCGTAGTTTTATGCGTTTTCCCCGAAACCCCGGGATGCACGCCGGCTGGGAAGGTTTTACCCGAAGACTCGCGGGGCCCAGCGACTTCGGGGACCACCCCAACGGCGAGGTCATCAAAACGGGCTCGCGAAAATTTGATCGGTGCACCGGCGCAAAGCCAAGAGGGGAAAACATCCCATTCATACGTTAATGGGATCGGCATTGATATAGGAAGCCCCGCGAAAAAATTCAAGCTGTCAGACTGGGGAGGAAGAAATAACGGGCGAAATGATGACGTTCATATTCAGGAGACATCCTACGCTGTCGGAAATATTGAGACTGTTGGGAGAAGGGACGAAGAGATTGATGGTATTGAACTTGTGGGAGGAGTTGGAAATATTGGGCCTGTTGAAGGAATTTTAGAAGACATTATGCCTGTTGGAAGAATTGTTGAGAATATTGGGCCCATTGAAAGTGAAATTATTGGGCCTGTTGAAAGAATTGTTGAGAATATTGGGCCTATTGAAGGTGAAATTATTGGGCCTGTTAAAAGAATTGTTGAGAATATTGGGCCTGTTGAAAAAACTGGTGAAGACACTATTGAAGAGATTGGAAATATTGGGCCTGTTGGCGGAAGTGTGAGAGATATTGCTGAGATTGGGCATATTGTTGATGAGATTGAAATTGAGCCTGTGAAGTACGTTGAAAGAATTGAAGGCTATACGATTGAAAAACCCCATACTTCCCTCTTAACGGAGGAGGAGAGTGGAAAACACCATACTTCCCTCTTAACAGAGGAGAAGAGTGGAAAACACCATACTTCCCTCTTAACAGAGGAGGAGAGTGGAAAACCCCATACTTCCCTCTTAACAGGGGAGGAGAGTGGAAAACACCATACTTCCCTCTTAACGGAGGAGGAGAGTGGAAAAACCCATACTTTCCTCTTAACCGAGGAGGAGAGTGGAACATTTAGGGACATAGACAACATTGACTACAAACTTGGACAGTTAGAAATAAGTCCCCCTGGTACTGCGGCATGGGATATATTTCCGATCAAGATAAACGATCAATTCAGAAGGCGAAATATGGGGATGATTCACATGCGACGAAAAGAAACGAGTCAGACGAAAGATAAATCTAGCTTGCGAGATCTGGGTTACAATTGGAAGACTGTCGATTTATTAAGCAAATCAGAAGTAGATGTGTTCAACCCAATCAAACGCAAATGGTCGGATTCACCGGGTGGGTGCATTGCAAATACGGATGAAGAGATAGAGGAAATTGATTGTACGAGATCGGTCCCAAAATCGATTCGGGCGTTAGCAAACATTTCTCTGATAATACCCATTACATACTCCCCCAATCAGATAGTATCTTTAAAAGATAATATCATGCACTTCATGTCTACCGACTGCGTAATCAATACGCCTTTGGGACAGCACCTTGTGAATTTAGGATTGATTGCTATAGACAAAATTCGTGCCCAGCGGCCGGAAATAGGGACCGTCGTAATAAGTGACCGGAAGGATAGTGAAGGCAATCTCAAAATTATAACCGTGTTCATCAAATATAGCCACAAGGATTCCGCGACGGTGGCTTGCGTATCGCATTGCCTCGAAATCGTGAAGGAAGTTCTAGTGAAAGAGAAGATAAATTCAATCCAAATGGCAAAGACGGGAGATGGGTTGGATAGGATACATTGGCCCCCCATAGAAATGGTACTTCGTACATTTTTGGAGATAGATAACTTCAGGCTTACAATTTTTACGAGAGAACTAGTATCTTTCACATCAATTTATGCATTATGTTGACTGATTTTTAAAACGTCAAGGCATGGGTTTTGATGATGCCTCTTTACTTAGTAATCGTATTCGAAACTGTAGATTAGTCCAATATTATTTTTGTGAGGATTGAAGAACGTAGATTTTATACCGGTGTATTTTAGGAACCCTTTGATAATCATTGGCATTTAAATGGTAACCTCTCTTTATATATTATGAACTTTCCAATATTGACTGGGAATGATCAACCTTCCTAATATTTATATGTTTGTCTAGGTAACTCGGTAGCAACGTTAGTTTAGAACGCTTAAGTTATTATAAGAAGCCCAATACAAATGTACTATTTATAACAATGATGATAATATTCAATCTGACTCCGCACATCGGTTGATATAAACCGACTAAGTTGACACATTTATGTAGAAAAAAGGTGAAAAACAATAAATTGACGAAAGTATGAGAATTCAGAATGATCTTTTGAACAAAACAACAAGGCTTCACGATTGATAGTGACGCATACCTTTTTGGGCACAATCGGGCTCGACGATTTGTTATAGTTGAAATCTAGATCATATGATCTAATGTTTAATTTTAAAATCTTTGAGAATAAATCGCACGAAAGAAACAAAATATCCTGAGAAATAACTGAGACATATGTTTTGATATAACTCACGGATTGCGTGAGGATACTGACCTTTCAAATTGCGTATCACAAGAAATTGTTGTATTAGACGCTCGCTCCAGTAAATTTAGACACCTTTTTGTGTCCGGAACTCGTTGTTTAGTCCCCAAGCTACACGTCCAAATGTTATGGGAGTTTCGCTAAAAATGAGACATTTTTTGCTCACGGCATATGCTGAATCAAGTCTGAATCACCTTGTAGTGGACGAAAATTTAAGAAATGTTGCAAATAATCGAACCCCTACCTGAGGAAAGGTCCACCTTCTGAATTTGGAGAGCTGCGTGTAAGCAGGAAAGGTCGC
Organism: Eretmocerus hayati; assembly: GCA_029851415.1. NCBI lineage: Eukaryota > Metazoa > Arthropoda > Insecta > Hymenoptera > Aphelinidae > Eretmocerus > Eretmocerus hayati. The sequence goes on from CM056743.1 coordinate 51,375,965, forward strand.
CTCGGACGGGCGTGGACTCGGTGTTTGATCTCTGAATTTTGGACACAAAATATGTGGGTTGTCGCGATTGTATCCATATATATATGCAGACAGTATAAAGGCGACGCGCAAACGCGGCTAGATTCAACCGATGCTGCAGAAAGAGCTTTTACGCGGATCCAGTCCTATTTCTGTCTCCCGGATTTATTACGTCGTGTGTAATGAGAAATTTCGCGAGTTGATCTCAGGTTTTTCTTCTGATTTGCTTTCAATAACGAATTGGTATTTGGAATGGGACATTTGGGTTGGATGACCATAAATTCAAGAAATAATGCGCTTTCATTAGTGGGTTTCTCGTATGGCGCAAGTTTTGGCATGAAGACCTGGGAGCACACGAAACTGAAAATTGACAAATAGCATCCGAAATTTCGATAGTGAGTAAATATAAGCGATCGATCAATCGTTATGTGCCCCATGGAATATCGCTCGTTTATCTGAGATACCTCTAAATTCTACACGTGAGATGTGTATATATATGTTTACCCGGGAAGCTTTTCTATCTTTCTTATCACGCCTCAAGTTTCTGAGTGGTTGCTAGACCCTTGGATTGTTTCGCTGGTGAGTCGATTTCAACTGCCAAGTTTGATCCCATTGTTGTCCCTTAGTTGGTGATTTTGTTTATAGGGATCCTTGCATATCTTTCAATTCACCTTTTGAGATACGAATTCTTAGAAATGCAGCGTCATGGAGACTGCATTTCGTGTATGGGAGGAGCTGTGATGTGGCTCTGGAGGAGCCACCGCGGATCGCGGCAAAGCGCTCGGGCCGGGATGGCAGGGGCAGTCCGCAAAGTACGTAGCCAGGTATACTCCGCTAATAAACAAATTACGAGTTGAAAAATGAGAAATTGTTAAGAATAAATGATGATGCGAAGGCGAGGCGAGCGGTTTCGACAAAAGTCGCGAGTATCGCAGGACAAACTTCTGTTTCAGCATTGGAATGCGGATGCGAGTCTCTGGACCACCCAGGCACCGGAATGCGGATGTGAACAAGGAGGAGTGGCCCTGCTACCGTGAGACTGGAATGCGGAAGCCACTGGAATGCGGATAAGACTCATGGGGCGGCCCAGTCGTTTGATGTTGGAATGCGGATGCAGCTGTATGGGATGGCCTGGCCACTTGAGATTGGAAGGCGGATGTAGCTGTATGGATGACTCATCCATTTGACATTGGAATGCGGAAGCAGCTGCAGGAGACCACCCAGCTTTTGGAATGCGGATGAGACCCATGGCGCGGCCCAATCGTTTGATGTTCAGATCGCAGCTGTGGAATGTCGAGTACCTCGTAAGATGTGCCGCCGCCCAGGAATGCGAAGTATTTCCGGATCAGGAGTGCGGAGCATTGGATCCCCAGCCACCCGGTCCTATATAAGGAGAGCCACAGAGTTACTCTCTCTCACTTGTGTCTTGAAGTTTCTCTCGGACAGTCTCTGCATAGAGTTACTCCTGACATACGCTTACTTCAATCTTCACACTGGACTCCCACGCTACGCCTGTTCATCCAGCTGAAGTGGCACCAATAACTTCCAGACAGACGCCTGGAGGAGTCCAATCCGGAACGAAGTCATCGAACAAGTAACCTTGCGAACACCAACATTGGTATTTCTACCAGCTCAAGTACTACAGCATCACCGGTGACGCTGAATTCCTGAATCTACCTGCGTGCACGCAGTGTGCGAAGACAGCTGAACACTTATTAATCATCGGAGTATCATCTAATTATATTGAGGAAAACCAGTTAATAAATCGGAATTTGTGCCGATTTGTGAGTGTTCTGTTCTCCACCCAACCTCCATACACTTTCAAGTGTTTCAATCGAATTTTACCCACGAGCTGTGAACCGTGCAATTCTCTTGTAAATACAGTCAAGTCGTAGTCTGTGGACGTGGCCTAACATCGCCGCGCTCCCGCATATACAAGGCTCACCATTACCAACTAGCACGGGTCATCACACTTACACTTGCTCACTACTCCATATATGGCGCCACGGTAATTTGCATAGCGTAATTCGAACAATATCTCATTTTTTATCAGTTGCAAACACTTTTCGGACCAAATCATTGAGTCAGCGCGCTTCCCAATTGAATTTCCTGCCGTTTGAGCTTTCTTGCGTCTCGAACCTCGTAATATACTTTGCGAAATTTGGAAAATGGCAATCGTGCATGACAGCGCGGGTTCCTACGATGAGGCAGCCCAGCTCAAAATCGCAGATTGCCAAATCCTGCAAAATATATTGCGAATTTTGAGACGCAACAAAGCTCAAATGATTGGAAATTCCATTGGGAAGCGCGCTGACTCAATGATTTGATCCGAAAAGTGTTTGCAATTATTTAAAAATTAGATATTGTTTGAAAACCTGCATGTACTCCGGTGCGTGTCTGGTTGCGCGGTATTGCGGGGACTACGGCCTGGCCTTGATCAGACCCAGCTAGCATCCACTGGACATCGGACATCTCCATTCCAATGTACACTCGACGGACATTGTATCTGCCCAAATCTGAAGAAGCTTTCTTGTCCCTGCGCTGCTGTGTCAATCCAAATCAGACCGTTTGCGGTGTTTTGACGATCGTGACTGTATACTTAACCCATCAGAATTGGAAGCCGATCTTGAAATTTCAAATAGCTCAGGGGTGAGAAAGCTTTTTCAGATTTGGGCAGATATAATGTCCGCCGAGTGTACACTCGGGAACACGATCATAAAAGAAAGGTCTGCTCTCTCCAGTGCTCGGACTTGACTCACGGATGGCGAGTGAATTCCCCTACTCTGCCTCCCGAAATCCAATATGGCCGGGCCGGGCGACGCACAATGATTGGATGGTCGCACGTGCCGCTGTATAGCCCTGCTGGGAACAGTCCATTGGAAACAATTGAAATCCTATTGGATTGAATTGGATCGAATGGAATCCTATCGCTCCAATAGATTGATGCGATTGGGCCAATGGTAAATCCAATCAGAATGAATCGGACTCAATTTCAACGTGTCTCGAACTGTTCCCAATATGACGCAGATATATTGGATGAATAGTGTTCTAAAGGTTTCAATGCGACGTGTGGCTGTTGGAATCTTTCAAATAATGTATGACAATGATAGGGATTCACCAATCCTACTCAATTCGAGATGATTTAATTAGATTTAGAGATGATCCAATGGTACTCAAAGAAGTCTTCGACGGCAATGTTCTTCAATGCGGGATCATCTATTGATTAAATCGAGGGACCCTCGCGAACAACATTGATGCCATTATTGCCTAATCGTTTCTAAGGATGAAGAATGACATTCGACCATCCAATCATGATCAACGGGCATGGATCAAATTCAATCCAATATCGTTTAGTCGGCTCCAATCGCTGACTAATTTACTTCTCGATGTCATCTGATGATAGCTATGGCTATCCATCGCTCGGGATACGAATAAGTAAAGACGAAACGATGCCGCTAATGGGGGATCGTTCCCAAGGGCGGGAAGGTAATTAAGGAGGTAATGACCGGATACTGACCTATTGCATTCATTTCTGCTATAGTATTCGATCGACATGAGTCAAATTCGTCCTAATATACCTCAATCGGATTCAATCGTCGACTAATTTACGTCTCAATGTCATTTGAGGATACCTACGGCTATTCATCGCTCGGGATACGAATGAGTATGGACAAAACAATGCCACTATTGGGGAATCGTTCCCAGGGGCGGGGAGGTAATTAAGGTGTTATGACCAGATACTGACTCATTGCATTTCTTGCTGCAAGAGTATTCAATCAACATGAGTCAAATTAGTCCTAATATACTTCAATGGGTTTCAATAGTCGACTAATTTACTTCTCAATGTCATTTAATGACACCTACGACTATTCATCGCTCGGGATCCGAATAGGTGAAGGAAAAACAATGCCGCTATTAGGGAATCGTTCCCAAGGGCGGAGAGGTATTCTAGGTGTCGACCGGACTCTGACTTATTGCATTTTTTTCGGCAATAGTATTCAATCGACATGAGTCAAATTCGTCCTAATATACCTCAATCGCTTTCAATCGTCGACGAATTAACTTCTCAATGTCATTGAATGAACACTACGGCTATTCATCGCCCAGGATACGCTGAGTATGGACGCAACAATGCCGCTATTAGGAAATCGCTCCCAAGGGCAGGGAGGTAATCAACGTGTTATGACCGGATACTGACTTATTGCATTTTTTTCTGCAAAAGTATACAATCTACATGAGTCAAATTCATCGTAATATACCTCAATCGGTTGCAATCGTCGACTAATTTACTTCTCAATGTCATTCAATGGTACCTACGGCTATCCATCGCTCGGGATACGAATAAGTATAGACAAAACAATGCCACTATTAGGGAATCGTTCCCAAGGGCGGAGAGGTACTTTAGGTGTTGACCGGACTCTGACTTATTGCAGTTGTTCCTTCAATAGTATTCAATCGACATGAGTCGAATTTGTCCTTATATACCTCAATCGGTTTCAATAGTCGACTAATTTACTTATCAAAGTCATTTCTTGATACCTATGGCTATTCATCACTCGGGATACGAATAAGTATAGACAAAACAATGCCGCTATTGGGGAATCGTTCGCAAGGGCGGGGAGGTAATCGAGGTGTAATGACCGGATACTGACTTATTGCATTTTTTTCTGCAAAAGTATTCAATCGACATGAGTCAAATTCGTCCTAATATACCTCAATGAGTTTCAATAGTCGACTAATTTACTTTTCAATGTCATTTGATGATACCTACGACTATTGATCGCTCAAGATCCGAATAAGTGAAGGAAAAACAATGCCGCTATTGGAGAATCGTTTCCAGAGGTGGAAAGATTATTTAGGAGGTGTTGACCGGATACTGACCTATTGCATTCATTTTTGCGATAGCATTCAACCGACATGAGTCAAATTCGTCCTAATATACCTCAATCGGATTCAATCGTCGACTAATTTACGTCTCAATGTCATTTAAGGATACCTACGGCTATTCATCGCTCGGGATACGAATGAGTATGGACAAAACAATGCCACTATTGGGGAATCGTTCCCAGGGGCGGGGAGGTAAATAAGGTGTTATGACCAGATACTGACTCATTGCATTTTTTGCTGCAAGAGTATTCAATCAACATGAGTCAAATTAGTCCTAATATACTTCAATGGGTTTCAATAGTCGACTAATTTACTTCTCAATGTCATTTAATGACACCTACGACTATTCATCGCTCGGGATCCGAATAGGTGAAGGAAAAACAATGCCGCTATTAGGGAATCGTTCCCAAGGGCGGAGAGGTATTCTAGGTGTCGACCGGACTCTGACTTATTGCATTTTTTTCGGCAATAGTATTCAATCGACATGAGTCAAATTCGTCCTAATATACCTCAATCGCTTTCAATCGTCGACGAATTAACTTCTCAATGTCATTGAATGAACACTACGGCTATTCATCGCCCAGATACGCTGAGTATGGACGCAACAATGCCGCTATTAGGAAATCGCTCCCAAGGGCAGAGAGGTAATCAAGGTGTTATGACCGGATACTGACTTATTGCATTTTTTTCTGCAAAAGTATACAATCGACACGAGTCAAATTCATCGTAATATACCTCAATCGGTTGCAATCGTCGACTAATTTACTTCTCAATGTCATTCAATGGTACCTACGGCTATCCATCGCTCGGGATACGAATAAGTATAGACAAAACAATGCCACTATTAGGGAATCGTTCCCAAGGGCGGAGAGGTACTTTAGGTGTTGACCGGACTCTGACTTATTGCAGTTGTTCCTCCAATAGTATTCAATCGACATGAGTCGAATTTGTCCTTATATACCTCAATCGGTTTCAATAGTCGACTAATTTACTTATCAAAGTCATTTCTTGATACCTATGGCTATCCATCACTCGGGATACGAATAAGTATAGACAATTAATGCCGCTATTGGGGAATCGTTCGCAAGGGCGGGGAGGTAATCGAGGTGTAATGACCGGATACTGACTTATTGCATTTTTTTCTGCAAAAATATTCAATCGACATGAGTCAAATTCGTCCTAATATACCTCAATGAGTTTCAATAGTCGACTAATTTACTTTTCAATGTCATTTGACGATACCTACGACTATTGATCGCTCGAGATCCGAATAAGTGAAGGAAAAACAATGCCGCTATTGGAGAATCGTTTCCAGAGGTGGAAAGGTTATTTAGGAGGTGTTGACCGGATACTGACTTATTGCATTCATTTTTGCGATAGCATTCAACCGACATGAGTCGAATTCGTCCTAATATACCTCAATCGGTTTCAATCGTCGACTAATTCATTTCTCAATGTCATTCAATGGTACCTACGGCTATCCATCGCTCGGGATACGAATAAGTATAGACAAAACAATGCCACTATTAGGGAATCGTTCCCAAGGGCGGAGAGGTATTTTGGGTGTTGACCGGACTCTGACTTATTGCAGTTGTTCCTCCAATAGTATCCAATCGACATGAGTCGAATTCGTCCTTATAAACCTCAATCGGTTTCAATCGTCGACTAATTTACTTCTCAACGTCATTTGATGATACCTTTGGCTATTCATCGCTCGAGATACGGATAAGTATAGACAAAACAATGCCGCTATTGGGGAATCGTTCCCAAGGGCGGGGAGGTAATTAAGGAGGTGTTGACCGGATACTGACCCATTGCATCCATTTCTGCAATAGTATTCAATCAACATGAGTCAAATTAGTCCTAATATACTTCAATGGGTTTCAATAGTCGACTCATTTACTTCTCAATGTCATTTGATGATACCTACTACTATTCATCGCTCCGGATCCAAATAAGTGATGAAAAAACAATGCCGCTATTAGGGAATCGTTCCCAAGGGCGGAGAGGTATTCGAGGTGTCGACCGGACTCTGACTTATTGCATTTTTTTCTGCGATAGTATTCATTCGACATAAGTCAAATTCGTCCTAATATACCTCAATCGGTTTCAATCGTCGACTCATTTACGTCTCAATGTCCTTTAATGATACTTATGGCTATTCATCGCTCGGGATACGAATAAGCATAGACAAAACAATGCCGCTATTGGGGAATCATTTCCAAGGGCGGGGAGGTAATCGAGGTGTAATGACCGGATACTGACTTATTGCATTTTTTGCTGCAAGAGTATTTAATCAACATGAGTCAAATTAGTCCTAATATACTTCAATGGGTTTCAATAGTCAGCTAATTAACTTCTCACCGTCATTCAATGATACCTATGGCTATTCATCGCTCGAGATACGGATAAGTATAGACACAACAATGCCGCTATTGGGGAATCGTTCCCAAGGGCGGGAAGGTAATTAAGGAGGTGTTTACCGGATACTGACCCATTGCATCCATTTCTGCAATAGTATTCAATCAACATGAGTCAAATTAGTCCTGATATACTTCAATGGGTTTCAATAGTCGACTCATTCACTTCTCAATGTCATTCGTTGATACCTACTACTATTCATCGCTCCGGATCCAAATAGGTGATGGAAAAACAATGCCGCTATTAGGGAATCGTTCCCAAGGGCGGAGAGGTATTCTAGGTGTCGACCGGACTCTGACTTATTGCATTTTTTTCTGCGATAGTATTCATTCGACATGAGTCAAATTCGTCCTAATGTACCTCAATCGGTTTCAATCGTCGACTAATTGACGTCTGAATGTCCTTTAATGATACCTATGGCTATTCATCGCTCGGGATACGAATAAGTATAGACAAAACAATGCCGCTATTGGGGAATCATTTCCAAGGGCGGGGAGGTAATCGAGGTGTAATGGCCGGATACTGACTTATTGCATTTTTTGCTGCAAGAGTATTCAATCGACATGAGTCAAATTCGTCGTAATATACCTCAATCGGTTGCAATCGTCGACTAATTTACCTTTTAACGTCATTTAACGATACCTACGGCTATTCATCGCTCGAGATACGAATAAGTATAGACAAAACGATGCCGGTATTGGGGAATCGTTCCCAAGGGCGGGGAGGTAATCAAGGTGTTATGACCGGATACTGACTAATGCATTTTTTTCTGCAAAAGTATTCAATCGACATGAGTCAAATTCGTCCTAATATACCTCAATGAGTTTCAATAGTCGACTAATTTACTTTTCAATGTCATTTAATGATACCTACGACTATTGATCGCTCGAGATCCGAATAAGTGAAGGAAAAACAATGCCGCTTTTGGAGAATCGTTTCCAGAGGTGGAAAGGTTATTTAGGAGGTGTTGACCGGATACTGACCTATTGCATTCATTTTTGCGATAGCATTCATTCGACATAAGTCAAATTCGTCCTAATATACCTCAATCGGTTTCAATCGTCGACTAATTTACGTCTCAATGTCCTTTAATGATACTTATGGCTATTCATCGCTCGGGATACGAATAAGTATAGACAAAACAATGCCGCTATTGGGGAATCATTTCCAAGGGCGGGGAGGTAATCGAGGTGTAATGACCGGATACTGACTTATTGCAGTTGTTCCTGCAATAGTATTCAATCGACATGAGTCAAATTCGTCCTAATATACCTCAATGAGTTTCAATAGTCGACTAATTTACTTTTCAATGTCATTTAATGATACCTACGACTATTGATCGCTCGAGATCCGAAAAAGTGAAGGAAAAACAATGCCGCTATTGGAGAATCGTTTCCAGAGGTGGAAAGGTTATTTAGGAGGTGTTGACCGGATACTGACCTATTGCATTCATTTTTGCGATAGCATTCAACCGAAATGAGTCAAATTCGTCCTAATATACCTCAATCGGTTTCAATCCTCGACTAATTCATTTCTCAATGTCATCCAATGGTACCTACGGCTATCCATCGCTCGGGATACGAATAAGTATAGACAAAACAATGCCACTATTAAGGAATCGTTCCCAAGGGCTGAGAGGTATTTTGGGTGTTGACCGGACTCTGACTCATTGCAGTTGTTCCTCCAATAGTATCCAATCGACATGAGTCGAATTCGTCCTTATAAACCTCAATCGGTTTCAATCGCCGACTAATTTACTTCTCAACGTCATTTAACGATACCTACGGCTATTCATCGCTCGAGATACGGATAAGTATAGACAAAACAATGCCGCTATCGGGGAATCGTTCCCAAGGGCGGGAAGGTAATTAAGGAGGTGTTGACCGGATACTGACCCATTGCATCCATTTCTGCAATAGTATTCAATCAACATGAGTCAAATTAGTCCTAATATACTTCAATGGGTTTCAATAGTCGACTCATTCACTTCTCAATGTCATTTGATGATACCTACTACTATTCATCGCTCCGGTCCCAAATAGGTGATGAAAAAACAATGCCGCTATTAGGGAATCGTTCCCAAGGGCGGAGAGGTATTCGAGGTGTCGACCGGACTCTGACTTATTGCATTTTTTTCTGCGATAGTATTCATTCGACATAAGTCAAATTCGTCCTAATATACCTCAATCGGTTTCAATCGTCGACTAATTTACGTCTCAATGTCCTTTAATGATACTTATGGCTATTCATCGCTCGGGATACGAATAAGTATAGACAAAACAATGCCGCTATTGGGGAATCATTTCCAAGGGCGGGGAGGTAATCGAGGTGTAATGACCGGATACTGACGTATTGCATTTTTTGCTGCAAGAGTATTTAATCAACATGAGTCAAATTAGTCCTAATATACTTCAATGGGTTTCAATAGTCAGCTAATTAACTTCTCAACGTCATTCAATGATACCTATGGCTATTCATCGCTCGAGATACGGATAAATATAGACAAAACAATGCCGCTATTGGGGAATCGTTCCCAAGGGCTGGAAGGTAATTAAGGAGGTGTTGACCGGATACTGACCCATTGCATCCATTTCTGCAATAGTATTCAATCAACATGAGTCAAATTAGTCCTGATATACTTCAATGGGTTTCAATAGTCGACTCATTCACTTCTCAATGTCATTTGATGATACCTACTACTATTCATCGCTCCGGATCCAAATAGGTGATGGAAAAACAATGCCGCTATTAGGGAATCGTTCCCAAGGCGGAGAGGTATTCTAGGTGTCGACCGGACTCTGACTTATTGCATTTTTTTCTGCGATAGTATTCATTCGACATGAGTCAAATTCGTCCTAATATACCTCAATCGGTTTCAATCGTCGACTTATTGACGTCTCAATGTCCTTTAATGATACCTATGGCTATTCATCGCTCGGGATACGAATAAGTATAGACAAAACAATGCCGCTATTGGGGAATCATTCCCAAGGGCGGGGAGGTAATCGAGGTGTAATGGCCGGATACTGACTTATTGCATTTTTTGCTGCAAGAGTATTCAATCAACATGAGTCAAATTAGTCCTAATATACTTCAATGGGTTTCAATAGTCGACTAATTTACCTTTTAACGTCATTTAACGATACCTACGGCTATTCATCGCTCGAGATACGAATAAGTATAGACAAAACAATGCCGCTATTGGGGAATCATTTCCAAGGGCGGGGAGGTAATCGAGGTGTAATGACCGGATACTGACTTATTGCATTTTTTGCTGCAAGAGTATTTAATCAACATGAGTCAAATTAGTCCTAATATACTTCAATGGGTTTCAATAGTCAGCTAATTAACTTCTCAACGTCATTCAATGATACCTATGGCTATTCATCGCTCGAGATACGGATAAATATAGACAAAACAATGCCGCTATTGGGGAATCGTTCCCAAGGGCTGGAAGGTAATTAAGGAAGTGTTGACCGGATACTGACCCATTGCATCCATTTCTGCAATAGTATTCAATCAACATGAGTCAAATTAGTCCTGATATACTTCAATGGGTTTCAATAGTCGACTCATTCACTTCTCAATGTCATTTGATGATACCTACTACTATTCATCGCTCCGGATCCAAATAGGTGATGGAAAAACAATGCCGCTATTAGGGAATCGTTCCCAAGGCGGAGAGGTATTCTAGGTGTCGACCGGACTCTGACTTATTGCATTTTTTTCTGCGATAGTATTCATTCGACATGAGTCAAATTCGTCCTAATATACCTCAATCGGTTTCAATCGTCGACTTATTGACGTCTCAATGTCCTTTAATGATACCTATGGCTATTCATCGCTCGGGATACGAATAAGTATAGACAAAACAATGCCGCTATTGGGGAATCATTCCCAAGGGCGGGGAGGTAATCGAGGTGTAATGGCCGGACACTGACTTATTGCATTTTTTGCTGCAAGAGTATTCAATCAACATGAGTCAAATTAGTCCTAATATACTTCAATGGGTTTCAATAGTCAGCTAATTCACTTCATCAATGTCATTTAATCATACCTACGACCATTGATCGCTCGAGATCCGAATAAGTGAAGGAAAAACAATGCCGCTATTGGAGAATCGTTTCCAGAGGTGGAAAGGTTATTTAGGAGGTGTTTACCGGATACTGACCTATTGCATTTTCTTTTGCGATAGTATTCAATCGACATGAGTCAAATTCGTCCTAATATACTTCAATCGGTTCCAATCGTCGACTAACTTACTTCTCAATGTCATTCAATGGTACCTACGGCTATCCATCGCTCGGGATACGAATAAGTATAGACAAAACCATGCCACTATTAGGGAATCGTTCCCAAGGGCGGAGAGGTACTTTAGGTGTTGACCGGACTCTGACCTATTGCAGTTGTTCCTGCAATAGTATTCAATCGACATGAGTCGAATTTTTCCTTATATACCTCAATCGGTTTCAATCGTCGACTAATTTAGTCCTCAATGTCATTGAATGAACCCTACGGCACTTCATCGCCCAGGATATGATGAGTATAGACACACCAATGCCGCTATTGGGGAATCGCTCCCAAGGGCGGAGAGGTAATCAAGGTGTTATGACCGGATACTGACTTATTGCATTTTTTTCCGCAAAAGTATTCAATCGACATGACTCAAATTCGTCGTAAAATACCTCAATCGGTTGCAATCGTCGACTAATTTACCTTTTAACGTCATTTAACGATACCTACGGCTATTCATCGCTCGAGATACGAATAAGTATAGACAAAACGATGCCGGTATTGGGGAATCGTTCCCAAGGGCGGGGAGGTAATCGAGGTGTTATGACCGGATACTGACTTATTGCATTTTTTTCTGCAAAAGTATTCAATCGACATGAGTCAAATTCGTCCTAATATACCTCAATGAGTTTCAATAGTCGACTAATTTACTTTTCAATGTCATTTAATGATACCTACGACTATTGATCGCTCGAGATCCGAATAAGTGAAGGAAAAACAATGCCGCTATTGGAGAATCGTTTCCAGATGTGGAAAGGTTATTTAGGAGACGTTGACCGGATACTGACCTATTGCATTCATTTTTGCGATAGCATTCATTCGACATAAGTCAAATTCGTCCTAATATACCTCAATCGGTTTCAATCGTCGACTAATTTACGTCTCAATGTCCTTTAATGATACTTATGGCTATTCATCGCTCGGGATACGAATAAGTATAGACAAAACAATGCCGCCATTGGGGAATCATTTCCAAGGGCCGGGAGGTAATCGAGGTGTAATGACCGGATACTGACTTATTGCATTTTTTGCTGCAAGAGTATTTAATCAACATGAGTCGAATCCGTCCTAATATACCTCAATCGGTTTCAATCTTCGACTAATTTACGTCTCAATGTCATTCAATGTTACCTACGGCTATTCATTGGTCTGGACACGAATAAGTAGAGACAAAACAATGCCGCTATTGGGGAATCGTCCCCACGGGCGGGGAGGTAATTGAGGTGTAATGACCGGATACTCACTTATTGCATTTGTTTCTGCAATAGTTTTCAATCGACATGAGTCAAATTTGCACCAATTGACTTCAATCGGTTCCAATGACTGACTAGGTGACTCATCAATGTCGTTCAATGGTACCTACGGCCATTCATGGCACCATCTTAGGGTATGAACTGAACGACGCCGCTATTGGTCAATCGTCCCCATTGGTCTTCATGATATTTAACAGTATTCCACGCTTGTTGACCTGATTGCGTTCATTTTCCCAATAATATCCAATCGACATGAAACAAAATCGATCCAATTGACTTCAATCGGCGTCGATTGCTGACTAATTCACTCTTCATTGCCAATGAATGGTAGACACGGCTTTCTATGTCTCTGATTACAAATGGTTATCGATGATACGATGTCGCTATTGGTCGATGGTTTCTAAGAGTGCTCATGATATTAGACAGTATTTGACGGGTACTGGCCTATCGCGTTCATTTTCCCAATAATATTTAATCGACATGAATCAAAATCGTTCCAATCGACTCCAATCGCCGTCAATCGCTGACTAGTTCACTTTCTCCGGGGAACGACCACATAGCCGATTGAATGATATTAAGGAGTGGTCGAGTTGGAATTTGGAAGATATTGAAGTGTTCGGATTCGAATCATGTTTTTTGATGATGGTTTATCGGATCAACTCCATTAGGTTGACTTCTGTTGCATAAAGACTATAAAGTTGCATGATTACTCGTAGAGGCGGTAAATGATACTTACAAGTGAGCAAGTTGTCGATTGAAGCCATTCGAATCAATTAAACTGAATTTGACTCATGACAATTGGATAGAAATGTGATTGGTTGAGTGCAATTAAGCTCATACCCGTTACACACAGTCTGATATCACTTCTTACCATTGGGAGCAATTTGCCAATGGTGCCATTATTGCATTCTCCACATTCAGTGATGCAAGAGATAAATGGTCGTGTAGGAGATTTGATAATACTAAGGTGTAAACAAATTGGCGACTGGAACTGATTGAAGGCGATTGGGCCGAACTTGGTTTATGTCAATTGGATATTATTGGTCACATTAAATCATTTGGATTGATTTCTATTGCTCGAAGGTTAATGTTACTTTTGACAGCTGAGAACGATGGGTCGGTAGTGGCATCATTCTGTTCGTGGTAATTTGTGAATCAAGTGTTGAAGAAGCGGTATGGATGGTTGGATAATATCAAGGAAAGTCGATTGGTACATCTTCCACTTGTTCCGAATGTAGTTGAATGTAATCACATCACTTCACGTCGCACACAGTACAGTGTCATTTCTTTCCTTTGGAAGCGTTTGGCCAATATAGCGCCACCATTCAGTTTGCGACATTTGGTTATGCACGAAGTGAATAGTCGCGAAGGCGATTGAATAATATTAGAGAGCGAGTGACTTGGGGATTGAAACCAATTGAAGTCGATTGAACCGGAGTTGGTTCATATCAATTTGATATGATTGGTCGTATGAACTCCTTGATTCACATTATTGCATAGAGTCCAAAGTCACTTTTCACCATTGGAAGCGATTGGCCATTACCACCATCATTCTGTTCGCGTCATCAAGTAATGCAAGAAACAAATAGCCGTAGAGGCGATTGAATGATATTGCGGAGTAAGCGACTTGGGGATTGGAACCGATTAAAGTCAATTAAACCGAACATGGTTCATGTCAGATGGTTATGATTGGCCGTATGAACTCATTTGGATTGATTTCTATTGCATGAATTTCATTGTCACTTTTGACTATTGGGATCGATTTTCCAATAGCGGTTTGATTCTGTTCGTGACATTTCGCATTTCAGGAAGTGGACAGCCTCATAGGTGATTGGATAATATTGTGAGAGTCTTATCAGGAATTGAAGGCGATTGAACTCGATTGAATCGAACATGTACTATGTCGATTGGATATGATTGGCCATCATATGCACTTATATGGCTCAATTTCAGTTGCATGAATTTCAATGTCACTTTCCACCATTGGAAGCGATTGGCCAATACCCCCATCATTCCGTTCACATCATCGAGTAATGCAAGAGATGAATAGCCGTTTAGGTGATTAGATTATATTGAGGGGTGAGCGGGTTGGCGATTGAAACCGATTGAAGTCGATTCAAACGGGCTTGGTTCCTGCAATTGATTACGATTGATCGGATGAACTCATTCAAATTGATTCCTACTGTATTAAATTCAATGTCACGTTCGACCATTGGAAGCAATTGGCCAATAAACCAACATCATTCTGTTAGCAACATTCGGTAATGCATGAAATTAATAGTCAAGCAGGCGATTGAATAATATTGAGAAGTGAGCGAATTTGCGATTGAAACTGACTAGAGTCGATTGAAACGTACTCGTTTTATGTCGATTGAATATGATTGGTCGTTTCAACATATTTGGATGGAGCGGCATCACATGAAATTCAATGTCGCGTTTGACCATTGGTAGCGATTGGCCAATACCCCCATCATTCCGTTCGCATCATCGAGTAGTGCAAGAGATGAATAGCCGTTTAGGTAATTGGATAATATTGAGGGGTGAGCGGGTTGGCGATTGAAACCCATTGAAACCGATTGAAGTCGATTCAAACGGGATTGGTTCTCGCAATTGATTACGATTGATTGGATGAACTCATTAAGATTAATTTCTACTGTATTAAGTTCAATGTCACGTTTGACCATTGGGAGCAATTGGCCAATAAACCAACATCATTCTGTTAGCAACATTCGGTAATGCATGAAATTGATAGTCAAGCAGGCGATTGAATAATATTGAGAAGTGAGCGAGTTTGCGATTGAAGCTGACTAGAGTCGATTGAAATGTACTTGTTTTATGTCAATTGAATATGATTGGTCGTTTCAACATATTTGGATGGAGTGGCATCACATAAAATTCAATGTCGCGTTTGACCATTGGTAGCGATTGGCCAATACCCCCATCATTCCGTTTGCATCATCGAGTAGTGCAAGAGATGAATAGCCGTTTAGGTGATTGAATGATATTGCGGAGTGAGCGGGTTGGCGATTGAAACCGATTGAAGTCGGTTAAATCGAACATGGTTTATGTCAGTTGAATATATTTTTGGGTTGTTTGCACCATTGGAAGTGATTGACCAACAGTGAGATGATTCCGTTCGTGACATTCCGTGACGCAAGAGATGAATAGTCTCATGGGCGATCAACGTCGATTCGTCCCGATTCAGTTAACTGTATCAGAGCCCATTGGATCACATTCAACTAGCCTACGTTGATCTCATGTGTGTTATCACCCAACTCTGACATGAGCAGAATGGTCGAGTGGTCAACGTCGCTGTCCCGTAATCCAGAGGTCGCAGGTTCGAACCCCGTCGAAGGTGAAAATTATTCATCGATTCTTTCGTTAATTAATAAGAATTAAATTAAACATTTCTTTCAGAATAAATATCTCCATGAATATCCGATGATTAAAAACTATCTTGAAAAATTGATAAAGTATATAAACGAATAATGATCAATAAGATATATAACATGAATATGATCACCCGTAAGCATACTAACGAAAATGAAAATCAAAAACAAAGTATGGCAATTTTTTTTCTCGATTCAATAGAACGTACGTTTTTAGATCCGATTCGATCCAATTGGATCTCACCGTAGATTGAAACCCATTAGGAAACATTCAACAGTTATTCACTAATAGAGCAACGGTTGGTTAGCTCCAATTGACTGACATTGATGCATCTGCGAGGGACCCGGCCGTATTTATTCGCAATTGATGACGATTGGATTACCATCCACTAATCCCTGAATTCCTTCTAAGAACGATTGGTTTATATTTTACAATTGAAACCGATTGAGGAGGATTGAATCCAATTAATTGAACTTCTCTTGTGCCATTGAAATATACTGATTCCCCAATCTAACGGTCGATTGAAACCAATTGAGAACCGTAGCGCGATTGTACTTGTGGCCACTTAAGGCAATCGGAGGAGTATTCAACAACTCATGATTCTCGCTTGAGGCCGATTGATTCCTATAGCTATATGTAGAGTCAATTGGCGAAATTAGATCCAATTGACTGAATTTCATACGCTCTTTTCAGGTCTATTGAAATCTCTCTTTCAACTCATTGGGTATCGAATTCGATTGAGTGACATTTGATTCCATTGACCGCGATTGAACCTGGTCCGAGTAGATTGGCGTCTTTCTCTCCCGAGAGATTGAAGCCAATTGAAAGCTATTGGGGAATCCTTAGTCAATAGTGTAAGGGTCGATTGGCCCTATTGGAAGGTATTTAATGACATTCACCAGCTCTTAGATTTTTCTTGGATCCGATTAAATCATATAGCGTCATTCGGAATTGATTGAGCGAAATTAGATCCAATTGATTGAACTTCAAACATGCTTTTCAGATACATTGAAACTCCTCTCTCGATGCTTTGAAACCGATTGAAAATCACTCGATCCCTTAATCTCTCGAATGTGATAAATATCCAATAGCAAGTCCGTGATTGAAGCGCATTGAAAGAATATTCATCAATCCCCCGAAGTCTATTCAAGCGCATTAATAAATATAGCAAGGAGCATGAAACATCACGAAGAAGCATTCATCTCAATTGCAATGAAGCAATTGGAAGTACTTGGTTGAAGTAGGCCCTCCACCTTTCATTACTATTGAGCCCCCTTCACGTTAGAAATTCATCAATGAACACCAAGGTCAAAGCTGCATTTCAGATATCTAATTGAAATCTCATTCAGGAGTATTGACTGTAGAGCAATTGTTTTCAATAGAATATTTCTAGCAGGGCCCACACGAATACACGCGATACCACGCAATTCCGCGTCAGTGACACACTCACACGAAGAATTCGGTGGCGCGGCCGCGGCCGAGTTCAATAAAAGCGAATAAAAAATGGGTTTGTTGTGGTGTTGTTGCGCGTGAGGGATGTCGCATTCCAGCTTGTTCCCCCTATTCCAGGACATGTATTCCCTTGTGGCAGCTCATAGTTTTACCACAGAATTTTCAATATCAGACAGAATATTCAAAAATTTGGTCTACTATTGGAAAGTGGGATGAAGTGGAGTAGTTATGTAGAAGTCATTTTAGTTGAGTTGCTGGATCCCGTTATTCAGAATTCTCAGGTACCATCAACCTCGAACATAGTCCCTGACCTTGACGTTGGTTTCTTGATGTTTAATGATGAATTTGGAGCCATATTTAACTCTTAGAGAACTTCATTTACCAGTCTTACGACTCCACCATACTCCACGCGTAGATTCATGATGGGTGTACACCCATGGCAAGGAACCAAAGAATGAGACTTTTGATAGTTAGCAGATTCTGAGGCTCTCAGAAATGGAGTGAAGAGCCACTCGTATTGAGATGATGAAAGATTGAAAACAATTAGTAAATGCACTCCTGTAATCATACAGTTGCAGCAGCTTAGTGTTAGTCATTGTAGAAGATCATGAATCAAACAAGAATTTGCCAACTCACAGTCAGTCTCCCAAATTTCTGACGACTCTCAACTATACTTAGTATCAATGTCAAACTTTTGAATCAGGTGAGATATTTCAAGTTCATGGCAGTAAAACCCTTAGAACTATCAACAGTCTAAAATCTCAAAAAATTGGTGCACAGAGAAAGTTTTAGGATGATGTTCAAGGAACAATTTCTAGCAGAACTCCACGCTGATATTCATGTATTATAAAAAAGGGATTCGACTGAATGTGCATGTTCTGTTACTACTCTCAAAAGTTACTTGGCAATGGAGATGTCCAAGAATTGAATCCATTTGTTCACACAGAAGGAACATTATCGAGTCTTCTAATCAGTTGGTATTCTCAAAAGTAACTCGTTATCCAAGATGTGAAATGAGTGGATAGACAAAACTAATGATGAAATCCATGGGTGCTATCAGATTGACTTCAACTAAAAAGGGCAAAATAAAATAAATGAAGAAAAATTTTTAAGGCAAACGCTTTTATGAAGGCTCATCTTTTGTACTGGTGAGAAGTTGTAGTTCTCTTGTACCCTAACTTTTTGAACATAATCCAACTCACTATAGAGTATAAAATAATTGAAAGTCTAGTGATCAATTGTGTCACAACTTATTGAAAGGACACTATTGAGAAGTTGAAGATGATTCTCGCAGTCCCTGATTAAATACTGTTTGAATTCTCACTTGAAACCGTTGAACAAATGATCAGAAATGCTGAAAATATTACCACCTTGAAATTTATATATCATGAAAGCGTGGGGTGCCATGGAAAGGAACTATTTTCTTCATGGCTACCCCACGCTTTCATGATATATAAATTTTCAAGGTGGTAATATTTCCAGCATTTCTGATCATTTGTTCAACGGTTTCAAGTGAGAACTTAAACAGTATTTAATCAGGGACTGCGAGAATCATCTTCAACTTCTCAATAGTGTCCTTTCAATGAGTTGTAATACAATTGATCACTAGACTTTCAATTATTTTTCACTTTATAGTGAGTTGGATTATGTTCAAAAAGTTAGGGTACAAGAGAACTACAACTTCTCACCAGTACAAAAGATGAGCCTTCATAAAAGCGTTTGCCTTAAAAATTTTTTTTTATTCATTTCATTGCAAGATCTCGTCACTATCACTGTCACTTGAAATTAATTTTGGCCTCTTGCTCGTCTGCGGCGATTCTTTCGGCGGTAATATTTTTTTTTGTAAATATCTAGACTTAGACTTCTTTATCAACTGATCCATGATATCCTTTTTTTTATACTTCGTCGAACCATTTGAAACTTTTTGAGACTGCGGAGAAGTCGATTCACGGCTCCCAACTGGACGTTGTGGTCGAAGCCGCTAAAACAATATATTTTATTCAATTTCCCGATGATTGAGTCCTTATAAAACTCCTTCAAACAGAATTCGCGCCTCGGCCACAAGGTTCTCCATCCGAGCCTGTGGCTCAAACCAAAAACCAATCCTTCAGAAATTCCAAATCCTTCAGAAGCGAATTAAATCGTCATTGAGTCGGTGCGAAATATAATTTTTTGATTTCGTGTCATTAACTGAGAAAACTCATCATCGAGCCTCAATTTTGATATTATAAATATTTCGGATATCTCATCTAATTTTTCCCGCAATTTAACGCTTTTGTCGAAATTCATCTGTAGAAATTTTCGATACATTCTGTCGTATATTCAACACGTGAACGAATCGTACAAAACTCAATAGACTTGAGATTGACATCTGTACAAATATTTTTAAATGGATGATGTTTATTCTTTCATTTCTATTCGTTCATTTTTTTATGATAATGGAAAATATCGTACTAAGTGAATTATTAAATTACGTGACATCGTGATTATATTCATTACCATAAAACACTCACGGTATTAGTTTCAGTCCTCAAAGATGAGTGGTCCGGCTCACGATGTTCAGTGGGTACCCGTTCCGTTTTAGGGTCAATTTTGACGGAGAGGTGGTCGAAGTTGGCATCTGGATCGTGGTTTGGATACTTTGTCCAGATTTTCAATGGTTTATCTATAGAAATGAGAGAGAGAGACTGAAAATCTGCACAAATCGGATAACAGCATAGTTCAACGAAAATCGAAACGTAATTTAAGCATATTGTAGCCCTGTGATGAAACCACATTTGTTTCGATGGTGGACAATAATGTTCACAAAATTAGTCTCAGGAAAAGTGATGGCAACTTACCAGCAAGTTTTATCACATCCTCAACGGGTTCCGACGAACTCATCGTTTTTTCCATTTCTCGTAAGAGATGATTCGATCTTGTTTACTCTACCTTCGAGTTTTGTATTAGGTAGGGTTAAGTTGACTCATTGAAAACAATGACAAGATGCGCTACTAGGGACGAAGAAGATTGAGTAAACATACGAAGTAGTTTGAAAAGGCCATCTGTCTCGTCAAAACTCCTGGATGAGACCAGTTTTTTATCATGCCAATAATAATCTTGCAAGCAACAACATTTTCGAAACCCGAGTGCGCAAGTTCGCGATGTCCACGTTCGTCCGCTGAGTTGCCGAGAAAATTACTTTATAGCCAAACGTTGAAAATTTCGAATAATTGAGCAGAATTGGAAAAGATTTTGAGGTTACAATTATTATATTGAATTTGATATTTTTGGTGCAAGAATCTCCTTGGACTGTTACATTTGGGAACCTGCCAATCAATGACACAAGAGTCAGTGGTTTGTTTTGGGACATGACAAGCTCACCATACACTTCAATTTTCTTACTAGATTTTATTATTTTCCAACATATGAATAGAATAGTTTCACACGAAATTGACAAAAATTATCACTCGAGCTGTTTCACCCTCCTCTTGGACGGTCGATGCGACGTTTTTGTGGAATAATCCAGAACTGCAAGAGGTAATCTTGAAATGCTTGCTCTAAAAGATGAATCGTTGTTTAGACGCATTTGGTCCCTTCTCCTCAGCAGATGACATTTATAATATTTACATGTAATTGTAAAGTAAACTGAAAATTTCACGCTTTTTGTCATCTAGCGTGGCCTCTAGTGCTTGAACAAAGTGGCAATCGCATGTCAGAAGACGTATGATGACTCGATGAAGAACAGGGTTCATTTCAAGTCACACGGTTGATGAAAAATGACAAATTTTTTCACTGTAATACTTATTGGTAGGCGTCTAATGCGATCCCGATATCTCACAGCATGCCATAGACAGCCAAAGCGAGGCAGTGCAGCATCGTTTCTCTCCATTATTAACGAGATATTTCCTGTCCAACTCACGTTAGTGGTTATGACACTAAGCAACTAAAGTTTGAGGTTCGAAGTGTCATCAACCAGACTGTCACTTTTTGCGTTTTTTGCTACGCAGAAACGAAATCTGTGGCGTCTGCTGCGGCTGCGCGTCAGGATTACTCTGAATCTCAGAACATTGAATCGTCGATTTAACGTTCTCTATAAATGACCCACCATCATCAGCTTAGAGCTAGTCTCTTACTAACCCGGTATTCCTTCAACCACCGTCTTCAGCTGGTCAGGAGATGTCAGAATATATAGTTTAGATTTATTTTTAGTCGATTCAAAAACTTGGTAGAAAATTATCAATTTCACAGGAAAGTGTTTACCAAAAAATCTCGCAAGGCATTATCGATTGTCCACTCTGATCAGTATCTCGCAATCGCAATGACGCTCAGCTTCTGAGGCATAACGGGCCTGGGGAACATTAGCTTCCCAAGTATTCAAGAAATGCTGAGCTACCGGTTCTGCCAAAAAAGGAGTGCTTTCGTATTCGCGGAGTTCCGTAATCACAAAATTCCGTATTCGCTGTGAATTTTTTTGGATCGCAACCCCTGCGAATACGGGGAGCCACTTTTACATCCCTTACCGCACGTTTTTATTCAAAGCGCCAAACCTCCAGAAAGAGTATTTGAAGCTACGTGTTACATTTAAATACTGCTTTGATTCAGAGCGTCCATTGGCTCAGTCGGTAGAGGCCTTATGAAAAACTACTAAAAAAAACTTGGAAAAACTATTAAAACTGGAAATATGACAATGGCCTCCACGCCAAGGCGGTGGAGGTAACGCGTAAAAACTCGAAAGAGTGCACGTTGGAAACAAATACAATACAGTACAATACTGTTTTGATTTGATTTTCTCTTATCTTTGCGCATCTCTCGCAGTCAATGAGTTTTGTGCCTTGCATTTCTGTGGATTGCGAATCGTGATGGCTTTTGTTAGGCGAACGGTGAAAATCTGAAAGAATGATACAATTTTGATGCTCCCGCGAAAACATCCACGAGTTTCTACAGAAAACGAAAGACACCAAATTCGTGCATTTCTAAATCTGAAATTTTTCAATCATCTTTAGACTTGTTATTGAGTTTTTTATTATCAGAAAAGTTTTTGTTCCGCAAACCACTCAAAATTTCCTAAACAGTTCTATTTTGGCCATCTTAAGCAAAAAGCATTCAGATTATTAGAATTTTCATTGACTTGAGTAGTTCTCTCCTATTTAATTTTATTCACATGACATTTCCCACAAGGATAGTGCACTCACATTGAGAAATAATTTCTAATCTTGTAGGATCACATGAGCGGGATAAAAAATCTTTCTAGTGTAAATTCAGCTCCTTGGTTTCCACAATCTCGAAAAAAAATTGGAAAAAGCATAGACCAATCAATTTTATGATGAAATAATTGTATGATCTCTCTCTTCACTCTAGTCGTGTTTTCAATTGATCATTGAATCTTCTCAAAAGTTTATGAATGATGACGACGTTTGGTGAACAGTAGGGTGGGCCGAAAAATCACTTTTTTCGAGAATTGATAAGGGCTAGTGCGCAAAAGTTAGGTTTCTATATGTAGATGTGAAAAAACTTTTGCTGGGCGATGAGAAATGAGATTTTAGGTTCCAGCAAGAACCATGAAGTTTTTATCAAAATTAAGACGAGTTTAAATGGGAATGTGCCTAATTCGATACTTTTTTCTTGCTAACTTTGCTTGCATTTCTGGCGCATCCGAAGATTTTCCAACGTACTTTAGCTCATTTTGAAGCTTGTTCTTAAACCTACAGAATGAGTTAAAGTACGTCTAATTTCGACCAACCCGAGCCAATCTATCTCAACTTTCCCAAAAAGTGATCATTATCGAAAATCCCAAAAATAGGGCGATTCTCCCTTCAAACTTTGCTTGTATTTCTGGTGCATCTGAACATTTTCCAACGTACTTTAGCTCATTTCAAAGCTTGTTTCAAAACCTACGAAATGAATTAAAGTACGTCCAATTTCGACTGACCCGAGCTAATCTATCTCAATTTTTCTAAAAAGTGATTAGTTTTGAAAAATCCGAAAATGAGCAACTTCCCCCTCCCGCCTCACTCCTTTCAATTCTCGAAATGCAAAAGTTGAGATAGATTGGCTCGGGTTAGTCGAAATTGGACTTTAGCTCATTTTGTAGGTTTTGTGACAAGCATAAAAATGGATTGAAACACGTTGAAGAATGTTCAGATGCGCCAGAAATACAAGCAAAGTTTGAAGGGAGAATCGCCCTATTTTTGGAATTTTTAATAATGATCACTTTTTGGGAAAGTTGAGATAGATTGGCTTGGGTTAGTCGAAATTGGACGTACTTTAGCTCATTTTGTAGGTTTTGAAACAAGCTCTGAAATGAGCTGAAGTACGTTGAGAAATGCTTGGATGCGCCAGAAATGCGGGCAAAGTTAGGAAGAAAAAAGTGCCGAATCAGGCACATTCCCATTTAAACCTGCGTTAATTTTGATAAAAGCTTGATGACTCTTGCTGGGACCCAAAATTTCATTTCTCGGCGTCCAGCAAAAATTTTTTCACATCTACATGTAGAAAACCTAACTTTTCCGCACTAGCCCGTATCGATTCTCAAAAAAAGGCATTTTTCGGCCCACCCTAGTGAACAGTCATGAAATCACATGTCAAAATCGATCGGTTTTCATCCACGTATTCCTTGGTTGAAGCCTCATTCATTCCGATGAATTATTACAAATACCCAGGGCCTTTTTGATTCATCCAAGACGCCATATTATACTTATTCCATCATTGAATCTGGCAATCGTTTTGGGACCTATCTAAAAGCTTTCAATTTGCCTTTTGTGCCACGCACAGGCGATTTGTAGTGGGAACGTGAGCAAAGCTTATCAACCTTGATATCTCAAGAAAAAACTACATTCAGACTTATATTTTAGGGATGAATTCATGAATCAAGTTTCTTACTTATCCTAGTTCACCGCATCAATATCAATCGAGCTACCGTGAACCGGGGTGAATGTGGACCACTTTTGACCTTCCACTGTAATTTTCTTGGTCTTATTCATACCAAAACATAATGTATGGGTAGTTAAAATTTGAGTCTTGAGCTCAGCTCCAAGATCCCGATGTCAGATTTCGATTTTGACCCCATGGTTTTTCAAAAACTGCAAAAAATAGGGTGGACACATTCACCCCGTCGACAGGTATTCAAGAACCTTGTCAGATATTCGATTGACTTGTGGATCAGAGATGAGTGAAGATCTATGTCCCTTTTGCAGGCACACTACGGTTTCACGATTCATGCCATTCATGCCAAATATCAGAAAGAGCATGTACACCCACAGAAGGAAGCGTCAAAGAACAGGGCGTAGGGGGATAGAGACACTCGAAGAACTCTGCGACTATCTCATAACGGAAGAAGGAAAGTCCTATCTGCTTAGAGAAGATCCTTCTGGGGTGATGCTTAATGTCAAATTCGATTGTAAGAAAATTGGATCAGGAAAAGAATCTATGTTGCTAATATGGGATGTCGAAATGGCAAAGAATGCAAAAAAGGAGAGATAGGTCACTTTGACTGCACGTATTTGGCGAGAATCAAAATCAAAGGGCTGTACCAGCTCGTGACATTCATGGTTCGACTTCACACTCAGGTACATTTTTCACTATTTTTCGAATAGTCAACCTTCTCCATCACTATTTTGATCTGGCACATACGACGAAATTAAATCTGTACATTCCAATATCGTGACTATTGATTTGTGTCTATTTAATGCAAGCATTTGCTTATGCGTGGGCTCTCATGCCTTCCAAAGCTAAACCATTTTACGTAACCTTGTTCAGTGAGATGAAAACGACTCTCAAGGTAACCATACGCAAGGGTCTGGTTGATTTTAAAATTGCTCTCCAAAATGCTCTGAAGGAAGTTTTTGGAGCAGTCATCATCGGATGTTTTTTCCACTGGTGTCAGGTAAAATTCCATAATATTCTTTCTCGAGGAATGTTGATCACTGTCTAATTGTAGAATCTATTGGGTTCTAATCCTTTAAGACTGCTTTGAGCATATTCCCACCTCCATGTCAGCACCACATCGCATTATCAGTAATTCTAACGAGCCTCCCAACGTTTTAAATACTCGAAATGACTCACGAATTTAACTTACTGAGCATATTGCAATTGGGCGTCTTTAGGGCTTGCACTACGTAGGGAGAGAGGGTGAAATTGCGATGATCGGGCTTCGCCGTCCGTTCAGCTGCTATGAAAGATTTAGGACTCTCCGCGACCTATGCACTAGTTGTCAAGTTGAAACAGTGGTTGTCTTTTTACAAACCTCCTTCTAGTGCTTATGGAGGTATGCAGAAGGACTAGGTATCGCATACCCTACCATGTCAACTAAGGATCCTGAGAAGTACATGGTGATAAAACAATTGATGGCACTAGCTCTGCTGCCAGAGAAACTCATTGAGCCGACCTTTCTCGCATTCAAAGAAGAAGTGAAAGAGGAGCTCGGCAATCACTTTGACAGAATGTTAGACTACATACAGAATTACTGGATAAAAGTTCGAAAGCCTGCAACATTTTGTTGCTATGAGGAGTTCATCAGAGTCAACAATGCCATCGAAACTCATCATAGAGATCTCAATCATATTCTCGGACATCGAAGACCACCGACATGGACCTACTTCAGTAAGTAGAAGAATTCGTAGATGAGCAGCGATATATATTTGGATTTTTGAAGTATAAAACGAATTGAAATCATTAAGAAGCAACATTTCGGGTACCGAAATAGCTCATTTAGGGAAATTTCTTCTTTCATGTATTTTTTGTCATATAGACTAAATCGGTAACCAGATTTGCCCCTACACGTCCGCATTTTTCAAATCGCAAAATAATGATCTCCCAGAAGAGGGCATCTGCAGCGTCTTTTGCTGATTGTGTAAGGTGATAACTTTGTTGGTGCATCCTTGATTTGAAGCGAGAGAGTATTGGGCATGTAATGTCTAACATATTTCAGCACGCTGAGCACGATTACAGTCGTTTTAACTGGCTAGGATGCTCTCAAAACGAACGAGATAGTATATTTTGCATTGAATTCATGAGGTTGTACCTCGCTTCTCGGCGCTTGGTTTTCGGACAAAGCCACGGAGGAGGGTCAAAATGATCGCTGGGAAGCGGAGAACCTCATGAACGAGGCACGAAAGTTATTTTATGCAATTTTGTCAGCACCCAAACATCGGAGAGTTGCATAAAACTAATTTTTCATCTTCTGTGCAGGGATTGACTTTTCCGCACGGGTTTTATCATTTTGTTCCCCACACAGAAGATGGAAAAATAGTATTCGATACTCGGTGGTTTCCGCATCCTCGTGATGATGAATATCACTCGTTTTGCGGAAACCAACATTCCCGCCCTCGTATCGAACTGTACTATTTTGACTCACGATCAGAATAATTTGCCAGATTTCGCCTTGAATCTCAGATTGTCCATTAAATGGATCAGAGACAAGAATCCAATCATCTTATTCAGCAGGTTAGAATACGGAAGAAATCAAATCTTCGATACATGTCAGGTTCGAAATAAGTGTGCGCCAACAAAGCCATCAGTTTCCAAAATCAGCAAAAAACGTTCAAATCGGTGTTTTGTGGAGATTCAGTTGTTATCGATTCGAAAAATTTCTGACGTGTACGGACAAGTCTGGCTACAGGTTCGGTTTCTACGTGGATGAATACATAAGAAAATCATATTACCCCAAGTTGGTGATTCCGGTCCTCAAATTTCCTTCCTCAGTAAAATCAGCAGATCAATTTCTAAAATTCATCATCTTAATTTTTTTTCATATTTACAGCTCGGATGCTCGAATTTCAGCAGATGAAACATATAGGACTAGAGCAGGTGAAACAAGGCTTCGATGAAAGACCAAGAAATTGTGACGGCTTCGCCTTATATACATATATACGTATATATATATGTATACTTGTAATATGAGGTATGAATGAAAATGATGCATGTGTTGTGTTGAAACGTGTATAAATAAAAATATTGTAATTCGTATGTATGTTGTGTGAGTGAAGTCAATGAACGAATGAAATATTGTATAAATGAAACTTCGCACGAGTGGAAGTTTTGAGCTGGGAAGAGTGCAAGTTGAACGAAAATGAAAAAGAGGTATACAGAAGGTAGAACTGATAAGGTGCGGGACCGGTTAAGTAAACGGAGTGAAGAAGAAAGAGAAAGAGAGACAGAATACCATCGGGCTCGCGGCCAACGTGATTCATGCCAAACTGAATTCCGGATGATTGACTGATACTTGTCATCTCTCGTCTAGCCAAACGTCAGTCTTGGTGTAGCCAACAGCCTATACTTACGCATCGTGTACCGGTTTCTATCTCTTTTGCTGTCAATACAAATGTATCGTGTTAACATAACACACATCTGATACGACAAGTCGCGTGTGTGGACCCATATTACAACAACATATGAGGGTTTCCATGGAACATTTGACTATTGACCCTCTAAAATAAAAAAAAAATTTTCTCATCGCACACGTTTAAGATGGGTTTCATGTGATTCTTATACCTCGAAAACATGTGAAAAAAGTGGTGCCACTCTCTTCCAAGCGGAGGTATCTGGTTCAGAACGAATTGTACGGAATTTCACACTTGAAACATTCGTGAATCAACTTCAATCGAACAGATTCGATTCAAAACATTGTCTAGACGATCGATACGGATGATATTTTGCCTGACTTGACTTTAAGATGAATTTCATCATTGATTTCTCCGAAATTCGATGTAAATTTCCAAAATCGAGTCAAGAGCTATGAGTCTCATTTCAATTTCTAGAATACACTGTGGTGTTATTTTGTTCATTTTTCAGCCGTATACTATGTAAAAATCAAGAAAATCGCAATACCATCACATTTAGCGGCTTATTTAGCTTACCATCCGGATTCAAGTATTTCTCCTCAGCTTCTTACAGAAATACCGATCGACAATTGCAACTCAGAACAGTGCGGTTATATCCCTTTTGCGATGAAGAAAAAAGAGCACAACATTCCAATCCTGTGCTTTACGTTTCCTGAGTATGCCATCAAAAAATCACCGTTTTGAGAGCCAGTGGCGCGATGACTTTATGAGCTTTGAAGCTTTATAAAATTTGTCCGGATCAACGCACACTAACAAACCAAACGGGATTCGATTCGTCTTCTTCTTAACTTCGAAAACTCATTGCTAAATTTTCCGTTTTGCACAAGGTATTCCATCAATTTTGTAAACAATAGCCAGAAAAAGTTTTCCCACAAAACTCAGTTACATCGATGAATAAGAGTTAATATCATAGCCAAATCAGCGCACACCTCTGAATCAAAGATTTTCTCAAAATATGAGATTAGTAGATGGATATATCATTCCACCGAAGTAGTTGAGGCATAGGTATTTTAGCTACAGCCTTATCAATTCAAAAAATCGCGTTGGTACGTTTGTAAACTACCCAAAAATCATCCTTTGCGGTCTGCTATTGACAAATCAGGATGCGTTTCAACAAAAAAGAATGTAGTCCATATTGAATGATGCCAAATACTATAAAATGCCACTCCTGCGCACTCCGAATAGTTCAAAATACTCTTGGAACACTGCAGTAACACAAAAGTTAAAAGTTCCGTGGAAACTCTCATATGTGTCTTATCTGCCCCACGTGCCTCTTATCTCTCAGTGGCACGCGTCTCCAAGGAAACGCTAATCACATACAAATTTTAGATGAAAAGAGCACCACTACAATAGTAGTATCACGGACTACTAATATTACTTCTCTATAAGTGGTAGTATTGGAATTTTCTATGGTCTTCAGCCTTTAACCCTTCCATGGAATTCCAATCATTTCAAAATCGAGTATAAAAACCCCTTGAAAAAGGGAGTGGTCAGTCAGTCTTCTCATCAGCATCGCCTAGGACAGTCCCCACGTCAGTCAGTTCTACCCAGGACCTCTGAATACTTCAGTGAGTGAATTTCAAAGTTTGTGTGTGCATTGAGAAAATTATGGAGTACAAGAGCGTGCCAGATACGAGTGATACTTGAAAGTTGGTCCAGTATATCAGTCTAAGCCAGTGAATTTACCATATTTTGGAATATACAAAATCAGAGTATCAGAATTCAACAAAGTATTATCCGAATAAACTGAAGTAAAGTGACATCGACTGATCCATTAATTGATGAACCCAAATCAACTTATACCAGGGTGAGCAATAAATCATTATAATTCTATTATATATATATATTTCATCATTAGTATTCGACTTACACACAAATATTTATGTTGACGACCATACAATATCCAATCACACTGCCATAACCCGTAACCCATAACCCATGTCTAGAATTTTTCTATAATTTTTTTCTCTTGACTCATATTTTTCACTTTTGAATCATTTTTCGACCTTGACTCATATTTTTCACTTTTGACTCATTTTTCAACTTTGACTCATATTTTCCACTTTTGACTCATTTTTCGACCTTGACTCATATTTTTCACTTTTGACTCATTTTTCGACCTTGACTCATATTTTCCGCTTTTGACTCATTCTTCGACCTTGACTAATATTTTCCACTTTTGACTCATTTTTCGACCTTGACTCATATTTTTCACTTTTAACTCATTTTTCGACTTTGACTCATACTTTTCACTTTTGACGCATTTTTTGACTCTTGACTCATATTTCTACTTTTGATTCATTTTTTGACCCTTAACCTATATTTGCACCACTGACCCCAAACTTCCAACTTTTGACCAAATTTCATCTTTGACCCACCTTCTCACCCGCGGATCATATTTTGATATCTGAACCATAACTTCACATTTTTATCATATTTTGACCTGCGTCTTACACAATCAACATTTGGCCCAGTGACCTTCATCGTTAACTTGATAATACTCGATTTAAACCATGCATACGTGTACGTAAAGAAACTTCTCCAATATTTTCGTTTCCCTAACCCCCGGAGGATATTAGCACAGCTAATGCCTTGAAACTAGGGATAACTCAAGTAAGTCCGGAATCGTTTGAATGTTTCTAAGACAGAGTTTGGTAGTATCGATTCAACCTCTAATCTTGTTCTTGTGCTTCGGTGCAATCGACTAGGTTGATCATACGTCCCTACTCTTAGATTTAGAATAGAAGCAAGGTTGACAGATTCAGTCTCTAATCTTGTTCTTGTGCTTCGGTGCAATTGACTAGACTGGTCACACAATCCTTACCTTCATAAGTTAACTACTCCTAGATTAAAATAGAAGGAGGGTTGACAGATTCAGTCTCTAATCTTGTTCTTGTGCTTCGGTGTAATTAACTAGACTGGTCAGACAATCCTTACCTTCATAAGATAACTACTCTTAGATTAAAATAGAAGGAGGGTTGACAGATTCAGTCTCTAATCTTGTTCTTGTGCTTTGGTGCAATTGACTAGACTGGTCAGACAATCCTTACCTTCATAAGTTAACTAACTCTCGAATCAATATTAACAAACACCTAGAAGCAATAAAATAATTCCGTGACAAAATCCAGTATCAGACTCCAATGAGAAGTACCTCAGACGTGCATGGGAAGATGTCGGCAGAACCAATGGCGATCGTCTGCTTCCTCTACACTTTCTGGAGCAAGCTGCTAATACTCTAAAGAGATTCAATGCACCATACGAGAAGGAAAAGCTGATGATTCAAGAAGATGATGATGCAGGTGATTAAATGTTGAAATAGCGTATTTCGAGTTTCCTGACATTCTCAAATAGGTCTAGAGATGAACTTCAAACATTTCTCCTTCTTCCTCCATGTGCAAATTGTGCTAGATATTTCGCCTAGGATTCTCAGAAAAAATTTCGGGCTCTACCAAAAACTCACAATTTCATAGCCCCTACGAAGTGCGTAGAACATTTTCTGCGGAGACTAGCATGTCTCGCTCTGCCCCATAAAAACGAACACATTATGGCTTAATCGTCAAGACTAGCATGTTTGGCATCAATTAGCACATTTTTTCCTTTTTTTCGAAGATTAACGCGTTGTGATGTGCTAGTAATAGTTCGAAAATCGCGTTATGGACTTCTTCAAATTTCTGTGGGAGCATTCATCTTACACGAAGAGTAACACGTTCCAGAGTTTTGAGATGGAAACTAGCACATTTCAAGTTTTCCGTGATCAGATAGCACGGTCCATGACTTCTGCTGAAATGAAATCGCGATAAACTGCCTGAACAATGAACATTCTAACACGAGTGTAATTTTTCTTACAAGCAAAGTGTTAATCTTCGTTTCAAAATTTGGAAAGTGTTAGTCTTCGTGTACATATTCCTCAAATCGTGTCGACAAGAAACATTTCACAATTCTCGTCCAAAAATCTGAACGCTTGTCATTTCCAATGAGGGGGCGAGGGGGTGAAAAAAGAGCGCAACCGCCATTATACCCTCCCCCACCGCTATTTAAACCTCTGAACCAAGATCTATCACTTCCCAAAACCCGTTGTTCGAAAGACCCAGAAAACCGCCTAATGGCATAAAGAACGTAACCGCCTTTCAGCTCTTCCGTCTGCCCGATAAAAGGGCGTTGCAGTCACGCCCTGCTTCTATCCGCCCCCTTAATTGGAAGTAGCTGTTAGAGGAAGTGAAGATAGTCGAATTTTCCCAATTTTAGGAACAGCTAGATTGTGGGTCTTTTCAAGACTCTTCGAATGATCAATAGCAGAGGTTGCTAGTGATCATTAATACTCACCGTCGCGTTATGGTTGGGGCCCACTTGATTCAGTATCTGGCGATTCGTTGTGTTACTGAGTTTCGAGATCGATTCCTCTATCATCAAATATCCAAACTCACGAATTAATACATTTCCAGATTTGTACACCTTTTTATGGTCAAAGATTAGTTAATTTCCACTACAAATTTCACTGTGTGAATTTTCTGCCTGAGGAATTTGTAATTTTCTTAGTCTTCTTAAGTCTTAAGATTAGATTATGATCTCAGTTATAATTTCCCACGTCAATATCGTGAATTGCCGGTATCTGATTAGAATTTTATACTCCACAGAATCGACGTGCAGTACAGACGATGAGACTCTTTCCGAGATGCTTGAAAAAGTTGATGAAGGTACTCAAATAGACACTCGTGACGGATTGTTTGTTGAATCAAATATATCGATCTGATTTAATTGAGATCTGCATTTCCCTCCAGACATAATATTTGAGACTCATGACAACGAAAGTACAGCAGTGGAGTTGGAACAAGCTCAACAGATCGGAACAGATGAATCGCACCTGATTCAATCCCATACCCTGGCAGAAGACGGGCCCGATGAGGATTCTTCAGAAAGGACCTCGCCTAACTCGGCCCTCGGTTTGGGAGAAGAGTCAAGTGAAGATGCCACGGTCATGGATTACTCTGCCAATTGGTGGTAAACTCACCAGAAAAAAGTCCTGCCACGTCTCACGCTGTATTGAAAAAGAAAATGAGAGGTGGGGTCCTTACACGTAAATCTTGGGACAAGTCGATACTGCTCAATTCTAATGACTTAGCGTTATCTCACCAATATCCAATTTTTGAATTATTGCAAATACTTTCCGGATCACATGAGTAAATTCTAACGAATATACATAGAAATTCCAATCGTTAGAGCTCTGTTGCGACTCAAAATGTATGATACACTACCGTTCGAGAGTTTGTGCAAACCTATAGAGCAAATTCCAGTGTATTCGATGACTTTTATGTCGTTGATCCAATAGTATATTTCCGTACTGAGCGCGTAGCATATAAAATTACTCAAACATTCGTATCGTTACAATCACGTTACGTTGATGAGGTTAAACAGTATGAATTGGCATGCCTCAAAAAGGTCTCAAAATCCTCTAAACGATATCGTCCGATCCAGTTGATGCTTTGAACTCTTGCTTGATTTCAGGGGCTGCTAGAGTTATCAGTAAGATGGATTGTAGTACAAAGAAGGGACGAGGGGAGTTGAAAACTGCTTTGCGACAGGAAAGTACTTGCCATACCAAAAAGATGCTGAAAAGGAAAAATCTAGATGCGAAATCCAATGAAGCTCAAAGTAAGTCAACGGAACATGGTTCTAAATGGCCTCGAAGTAGGGAGTTATCGCAATCTATTTGAAAATGAACACATCAGATGAAGGAATCTTTTATTCTCAGTCACCATCGATTCTCGATAGTTTCATGGTTCCATGAACCGATACATATTCTTATTTAATCAAATACTCAAAGATTTGAGCCTCGAGAAATTGATCCGAACAGTTTTAACATAATTTTGAACTATCTTTGATTGAAAATAAAGCCTTTTAAGCGGTCATCTCCATTTAGATTCGACTTCCAGATGATTTCATGATTTGTTCGTATACACGATATCGGGGGATCAATGAATTCAACACCAACAAACGGGCCAATATTCTTCCTCTTCTGTTCACTCCATAGTACGCCACCAGTCATGCGATCATATATTACTTTAATCAAATCTTTGTCGTAACTTTAAATACAAATATTTGCCATTGAAATGTGGAGGCTCAAGCCGGAAAATCCAAGCAATTTTCTGAATAGGTTTGATACTTAATCTTAGATAAACACTATATCGCGAACCAGACTACCATTTTCAGAAGAATCTGTGACTCTGTCCGCGTCATCTATGAACTTTGGATTAATGATCACCAGGGCAACTGACTTTTCACTTTTTTCTGCAAATTCAATCGAAATTTAATCGTGTCATGATATCATGTCATCGTGATTTGTAATTACATGAGAAGTTATTTATAAGTTCAGCTCTGAGATGAAGTTTTTTCATCATGATTGAGTCAATTGCTTCTGAATAAAAAACTGAACTCAAAGACAGGTCTTGCTCTCTTTTCTCTCTCTCTCTCTTTTTTTTTTTTTTAAGGTGGTTAGAGGGCAAAATCTGCCTCAGGATCCCTCGGATCCGTCCCCAGACACCGGACTGGTTCAGCTTACGCGGACTACGCATAGCCCACGCAGGCCATACCAGGCGGGACACGGGTTTGGGTGGGGCCCACCGAGAGGTGGGCCCGGCCGTGTAATATCCCTCTCCCTTCGATGTCCGATACCTAGGGCATCGGGCAATCAAGAAGGAGATCCACCTTCATCTACCATCTCATCCCGAAACCGCGTGAGCATTACTTCAGGATGAGCATTACTTCAGGATCTCTCTCTCTCTCTCATTCTCTCTCTCTCTCTCTCTCTCTCTCTCTCTCTCTCTCGAAATCAATCTCTCTTTCGAAGATCACTCAGTGTTATTAGTTTGACTAATTAGTGATTATTACAGAATCTTCAAAAGCCCCACCAAAGACAAAAAATACATCTGAAAGTCGTCTCCAATCTGAAGAAAATAGACGAGGAGAGAGTGGTAGGAGTAACAGGACACCAAAACCGGAAAATTTTGACGATTACGTCATTCCTGCCAAGAATAGACGATTGATTTGAGGATGAGTGAGAACTATCATTAGTTTGTGATGATTATAGTCACTTCATTCATCAATTGAGAATTTTGTGATATTGTTACCAATACGTTTGTCAATTCGGTTTTAATAATGTACAATTAAAAGAATTTTTGTTATTCATCAAGTGTGTCTTATTTTACCACTCTGTAAAATTTCGAAGTCCCTGTTTTTCAGAGTCTGCTTGTGCTTCAGAACTATCGATACTTTTGATCAATTTCCAAAAAAACCAATTTCCAACAATGTGAAAAAAAAGAAAATTGATGATTTTATTGATTCGAAGGAAGTTGTGGCCTCAGCTAAAGCTAAGATATCGTTTCTCCCAATCACCGATCTAATTTTTTACGATAATTACTCATTCGTGATATGAGAGCACAACAATAAGTCTAGTCTCATCGAAACTTATTTGACCATAGTTCAGTGATTCGCGTATCTAATTTCTGCAAGTAATTCGAAAACAATTGGAAATTCTCAGCTCAGGACGAAGTTCATTTGAACACAGTTTTTGTAGCTATTTTTCAGGGACCTAGAATCATCTGTTCTCTTCATATTATTGTTGAAAAATTGTCTGTTCAGCATCTCTGGAAACTCTTTAGTTTTCGAATGTGTTTCCTTGTCTAAATTTTCACATCCTCAAAATTGGGGGAATATTTGTGTGTCATGGCATGTAGTGCAGTGGCATCTCTTTTGACTTGTCTTTTCGTGGCAGATATATGTTCTTTGATGCGCACTTCGAGTTCCTTTTTGATTTGGCCAATGTAGGACAGGGGACAATCGTGACAATCAATTTTGTACACGACATCACAAATGTCACGTTTGTCTTTGCCCAATTTTATGTATTTTTTCGAATTACTCAAGTTTCTATAAATAGGGATTATCTCTTGATTATGTAAATACGCCTTGAGAGGTCTGGATAACTGTAAAATGTACGGTAGGAGAATTTTTGGCTTGCAGCGTAGCATATCCTTTTTGGCCTTGATTTCAGCCGCAGTAAGATGATTTGATACGGAGTATAATCTTCTTTTAATGTGTTTCTTCATAAAGTGTAAGGGGTAGTTGAGGGTCTGAACGTCAGTGATACGTTTGATAATTTTTTTCATGAAATTGTGGGCTTGACAGTTTGATAACTTTGTCTACCAGCGAGGTTACAATAGCCTTTTTTGGTGAATAGAGTGGTGAGACAAAAAATTGAGATACCTGCCTGATGATGTGGGTCAGTCGAGGAGATGGTGGGCCAGTCTCGTTGCGATCGAGACAACGGCGGTTTGGGTGCCGCGGTAGCCACTCCGGATGGACTTGGCTGCAACGGCACCCTTCTCGTTTTCTGGTAGGGCCTTCGCGAGGTCATGCCACACCTTGATTATGTCGACATCGTAGTCGACTCCGAGCACCTCGAGGGTCATGCTGTTTGCTAAACAATGGAGAGCTCCTCCTTGCCCGACGACTGGTGCCAAAGCTGCCTTGACGGCGGCGACATCGGTGCCCTTCTTGAGTTCAAGAAGGACTTGGCCTTCTTGGGTCTTGCGGATGCCCGTGACCTTAGAGCCCACTTCTTCATCGAGGTCATCCGTTTTTATCCTGCGCAGCATGTCTGCGTAGGTTAGCCCACCTTGTTTGTCCGTCACGAGGACGGCTTCAGGCTTCACCCTTCTCGGCTTCATTTTCGCTTTCTTTCCGGCGGCATCGTCCGATCTACCGCTCTTCTTTGCCCTTCTTGCTTGTTTCTTTGACACCACTTCCTTCCAAGGCCCATTCTGCTCGGGCCAATGGGACGTTGATGTCGAGCGCGGTGTTCTGAGACCTCCCGGTGGAGGTCCGTATCGCGTCGCCTTCGAACCGCGTTGTTGCCCCGGTCGCGATTCCGGTTTCCCTGCCCCCTTCCCTGGAAGCCACTACCCGACGCGGCCGGTTTTTTTGTGACCGGAGGCTGCACATTCCCCCTCGCTTTCAGGGTCTTTTCCGTTTTGAGGAGCGTTGTCTCGAAAGCAGCCCGCTTCGCATTGTCTGTCGCGAGTAGGCCTCCGAGCGTGTGACCTATCTTCTTGAGCTCTTCGAAGTCACCCTTGGTCCCTTCTGGATTGCTGGAAACGGACTCGGCTATTTCTATAACCAAGTTGAAGTGCTCGAGGAGGAGATATGTCTTCTCCTCCGTCTCTTCCCAGCACGTTTTCAGGTCTTCCCATTACCCCATGAGATCGCCTGCCTCGTTTCCACTCCTCTGTCGTGCCGCATCTCTGGTTAAGGGGATGTGGTCAATCTCTACCCTATCAGGCATCTCATCGTGCACTCCCCTCTCGAGCAAACCGTTCCCAGGAGTCAGGATTGTTCCGTTCCCCTGGGACCCTATAGTGGAGTCGGACTCGCTCGAGTCTGAGCTCAAGTTGACGGCGTCATCAACCTCGTTGCTGGGTTGCGTGATCTGGATCCTGATAGCGGGGTTGATCTTCAGCAGCTTCTCTGCCGCCTCGCGTGCTTCTGCTGCAACCTCCGCGTTCATCCCTCGTTGGCTCGGAAATGTGAGCTTTGATTTTTTAAGCACTCGCTCCTCTGCTCCGTCATTCGGGCCCTTTCTCTTCCTGCTAGGGGTGAGCTCAGCTTCTCCATGGTGTAGGTTTTTCTCTCCCGCACCTTCCACCTGCAGCGTATTTCCATCGCTTGTAGCTGTACGCGTTATTCCACCAGCCAAGTGTGCCACTGGTGGCGTGTTCTGCATCGTTGGGAGGCCCCCCCGAGATCCAAATGGGGCCCCGCTTTACTTGGGGAATTCTTGCCGTCAATGCTGGACATCATCTTCTTTCTTCTTCCAGGGCCTGGAATCGCATGCTGGCCGACCCCGGACCAGACCAGCACGGGTGTGGTGTTCTGTGTGATGCGTGTCCTGTATGATGTTGGTATGTTTGTGTAGTGCTTGAGCAGGTGTGAGTATGGTGCATGTATGGTGTAGTGTGTGTGTGTTAGTATAAGTGTAGGACTCGGGTCCGGAGGGACGTCGCTCCCTCAAGCTCCAAGTGCAACCCTAAGGTCACACCCAAAGCCCCCTACAGGGCTCTCTCTCTCTCGTCCTCTCTCTCTCTTTTTTTTTTTTTTTTTTCTTAAGGTGGTTAGAGGGCAAAATCTGCCTCAAGATCCTTCGGATCCGTCCCCAGACACCGGGCTGGTTCAGCTTACGCGGACTACGCATAGCCCACGCAGGCCATACCAGGCGGGACACGGGTTTGGGTGGGGCCCACCGAGAGGTGGGCCCGGCCGTGTAATATCCCTCTCCCCTTGGTGTCCGATACCTAAGGCATCGGGCAATCAAGAAGGAGATCCACCTGCATCTGCCATCTCATCCCGGAACCGCGTGAGCATTACTTCAGGATGAGCGGCATGTCTCGCGCTCGATTGCTAGCGTTCCTCTTCTCCATCTTCTC
The DNA here is from genome assembly GCA_029851415.1 of Eretmocerus hayati. Classification (NCBI taxonomy): domain Eukaryota; kingdom Metazoa; phylum Arthropoda; class Insecta; order Hymenoptera; family Aphelinidae; genus Eretmocerus; species Eretmocerus hayati. The sequence goes on from CM056743.1 coordinate 51,414,470, forward strand.
TCTTCGGTCACTCGTCGGCATCTTCTATCTTCATTCTTCATTGTTCCCCCTCTTTCTTCTTCCTCCCCTCTTCTTTATTCTTTCTCCCCTCTCCAGGGCATCATATTCCTCCTGGAATCATTTGGGCCTCTCCTGTTTTCATTCGCAGACTCACTGTAATTCGCCGGCATCGAGGCGCCTCACTTCCCTCTCTTTCTCCTCCTTGCGGGTCATCACCAGCCTGATGTATCCGGTGACTCTATCCCATGTCTCTCTTTTTTTTTCTTGAGGTGGTTGTAGGGCGAATACGCTGCGACGTACGAAGGAGAGGCACCGGTCAGCCAAACACGGCTGGCCGGCACCTCCCCAACAGTCCCGGGCTCGAATCCGCATCGATACGGCCATCCGAACCGGGTAAACCCTCTCTTCCTTTTCCGTTGGCGCCGGCCATTGGACAAGGGAGAGATCCACCAACTTACCAATCCGGCTTCGGCACCGCGTGAGCATTACTTCAGGGCCGGCGGCGTCTCGCGCTCAGGATCGAGCGTCTCTCTTCTCACGACTCGCAGGTGTTGCTTCCCTTTCTTCGATCTTCTTCCATCTCTTCATTATTCATTCTTCTTTCTTCTTTCCTCGATCTTCTCTCTTCTCTCTTCTTCCTTCCCTCTTCAGTCCATCATATTCCTCCTGGAACCATTTGAATCTCTTCTGTTTGAATCGGCAGGTTTACTGTAATTCACCGGCATCGAGGCGCCTCACCTCCCTCTCTTTCTCCTCCTTACGGGTCATCACCAGCTTGATGTATCCGGTAACTCTATCCCATGTCTCCTGGTTGCGAAGTAAGTACGGGACGAGGTTCTCAGGTGTCAGTTGAGCACCCAGCCATCCATCCAACTCGGCGCGCTCTCTTTGTGTGTCATTGCACGTGAACAGGGTGTGTTCAGCGTCATTCCAGTTGTCCCCGCATGACTGACATGCTGGGAATGTCCTCGTCTTGAACGGGGTCAGATAGGCACCGAAGCAACCATGGTCACTCAGTGCTTGCGTCGTCCAGTAATCTATCTCTCCGTGGGTGCGTTCCGTTCATTTGGCTACGTCACGGATCAGCCGTTGCGTCCATCTGCCATTTGCAAATGACGAATCCCACTCAGTTTGCCAATGCTCAAGGGTGGTTTCCTTCTCGTTGTCGCGGATGATCTCCTTCATCGTTGGAGTGAGTACTCGTTCGGCTCCGATCACTTTCTGGCGGTCCCAGATCCTCACTCGCTCCGCGACGAGCAAGTGGATGGGCGGTGTACTCGCCAATACGTAAGCCGCATCTCCTGACACGGTGCGGTAGGCACGGATACTTCTCAGGGCCGCTCTCCGGTGGACAGACCCCATCCTCTTCTCGATGATGGTCTTCTCTACTCTCCTTCCCCACACGGGTGCACCGTAGAGCATGATAGAGGTGCTGACGCTGTTGAGAAGTGCGCGCCTTTTTTCCTTGGGTCCCCCGATATTCGGCATCAGCCGCTGAAGCGCCGCACCCACCCTGCTCGCTTTCTGGGCGGCCTCTTGGATGTGCTTCTTGAACGACCACTTGTCGTCAAGCCATACGCCGAGGTATTTCAGCTCTGTCTTGCGTGGGATCTCTTGCCCGTTGATGTAAAAGTGGGGCAAGTCAAACTTCCTGCGTCTTGTGACCACGATTGCTTCGCACTTCTTGACAGCAAGCTCTAGGAGCCTGCTGATCATCCACTCGTAGACTCGGGCCAGCGCCTCGTTTGCGCGTCCACCCAAGAGTTCCTCGTTGTCGGACCAGACTATGAGCCTCGCGTCGTCCGCGAAAGCCACTATTATCACTCCTTCGGGCAGTTCAATAGACAGTAAACTGTCGTACTGGGTGTTCCAGTTGAACGGCCCGGAAACCGATCCCTGTCCAATTCCGGCGGACAGTTTCCGAATCTCTTGTCCCTCGTCGGTGTCATACACGAGGGTCCTGTTCCGCAGGTAGTCACTCGTGACGGCTAGTAGATAGGGGGACACTCTACCTGCTTGGGATTGATAGACTCGCTCCCAGCTCGCGCAGTTGAATGCGTTCTTTATTTCCAACGCAATAATGGCACAGAATCCTCCTCTTCCTTGGTATGGGTTCCCTACCGACGCTTGAACCCCTTCTTGGACCTCCTCGATCGCGTGCACAGTGCTTCGTCCCTTCCGGAATCCAAACTGCGTTGGTGATAGCCCGCCGCTCTCTTCGTAGGCTTTTTCCACCCTGTTGAGTACCATCCTCTCGTACATTTTCCCGATATTGTCGAGCATGCTGAGAGGGCGTTGACCTCCTTGACCTTTAGGTATCAGGACCAGCTTCTGGCGTTTCCACTTATCCGGGAAATTTCCCGCGCTCAGACAGATGTTGAAGAGGTCGAGGAGTAGATCTGGCTTGTATTTGAAGACCAGTTTCAGAGCCTCGTTTGGAATGCCGTCCAGGCCAGGGGCCTTGCCGTTTGGCAGTCTCTTCGCCGCTATGAGTAGTTCTTGCATAGTGAAGAGCGGGATGGGGTCGTCGCTCTCTGGAGGGAATGTGAATCTGGGTTCTCCCGCTGGGAAGAGGTCTTCCACAATGCTGCGCAAGGTAGCTGCATCAGTCGGTGCTGGGTTGCCCCTCTGGGGTCGGACCTTGGACATGACCACGTGGTATGGCGTACCCCACGGGTCTCCATTAACCATGTCGCACAATTCACCCCAGCACTTCTCTTTGCTTCTCCGGATGGCTAGAACGAGAGCCTTCTTTGCTTCTCTGTACGCCCTATCATCTTCCCCCAGTGATGGTCGTTTTAGTTTCCTTGATTGCCACGCGGTTCTCCTTTTCTTATTGCTCGTTCTTTGTAGGGCTTTTATCTCGTCGGTGATCCAGTACTCTGGTTTCCTCCAAAAGCATGATGTTGTCTTGCGAGGCATCGATGCGTCACAAGCTCTTGTGATGCTGGTCGTCACCATATCCACAGCCTCGTCCGCGGTGATGTTCATCGGGAGATCTTCGGCTGTTCCTATCGATTCCCGGAATTTCCCCTCATCCAGCTTGCGTACCTGCCACCCCGTCGGTCGCGGTCTGCGTGTCGTCTGTCTCTGTCTTTCAGTCCTAAGCCGAAACCGAATATGTCGATGGTCACTCAATGTTTCCGTATCCAGAACCTCCCACGATGTCATACGTCCCATGAGCGACGGGCTCATGAGCGTCAGGTCGAGGACCGGAGACGAACCTCCCACCCTGGACCGAGTGTCATGTCGGTAGTAGGTGATAACCCCCGTCTCGTTCGCGAGCACTAATCCCAATGCCTCCATGGCATCAGCGAGTATTACCCCCCGTCTATCACGCGGCCCCCCGCTCCAAGTCGGTTCCTTGGAGTTGAAACCCCCCGCGATTATAACTGCCCCCCCCCCATTGCCTCACATCCTCTTCTAGGTCGTGGAGCTCGTCTTCGAATTTGTGCGTCTTGAGCGACGGCGAATAGTATCAGCTGTAGACTGCTGTGCCCTCTATGGTCTTTCGAGTGGAACCGCGGCCACTAACAGCTGGTCCAGTCTCACAGATCGCAGGATTCATGATCTGGATTACGGCTGTCCTCCAGTGATCGAATGTGGATCGATAGAATTCGCGCATCCGAGGCGGTTCGGAGATAATCAGAACATCGATCCCTCCTTCTTTGGCAACAGCGTGTAGGAGATCGTCTGCGTCCCCGCTCTTCCTGAGTTTGGCTTGGATGAAGCTAGCCGTTTCTTCCCTTCCTGCGTCTATATGTGGTTCTTGCCCTCTGGTACGCAGTACAGTTGCTGGCCCCAGATCTGTGGTCAGATTTGGAGCCGATCGCCGCACAGCTTAGGCATTTTGGTTTTTCCTTGCAAATCGCAGCAAGGTGCCCTGGTTCGCCGCATTGGAAGCAGAGTTTTGGTTTCTGTTCCTCTGCCTTCTCTTTTTCGCAGCGCGAGGCCTTGTGGCCGTACTCTAAGCAGTTATAGCACCGTGGGATGCCACCCTTCTCGCGGATCCTGACTCTGCCCCATCCAACCTTTGGCTCCTTCCAGTCGAGGAGATGGTGGGCCAGTCTCGTTGCAATCGAGACAACAGCGGTTTGGGTGCCACGGTAGCCACTCCGGATGGACTTGACTACAACGGCACCCTCCTCGTTTTCTGGTAGGGCCTTCGCGAAGTCATCCCGCACCTGGATTATGTCGACATCGTAGTCGACTCCGAGCACCTCGAGGGTCGTGCTGTTTGCTAGACAGTGGACAGCTCCTTCTTGCCCGACGACTGGTGCCAAGGCTGCCTTGACGGCGGCGACATCGGTGCCCTTCGTGAGTTCAAGGAGAACTTGGCCTTCTTGAGTCTTGCGGATGCCCGTGACCTTAGAGCCCACTTCTTCATCGAGGTCATCCGTTTTTATCCTGCGCAGCATGTCTGCGTAGGTTAGCCCACCTTGTTTGGCCGTAACGAGGACGGCTTCGGGCTTCACCCTTCTCGGCTTCATTTTCGCTTTCTTTCCGGCGGCATCGTCCGATCTACCGCTCTTCTTTGCCCTTCTCGCTTGTTTCTTTGACACCACTTCCTTCCAAAGCCCATTCTGCTCGTGCCGATTGGGCGTTGATGTCGAGCGCGGTGTTCCGAGACCTCCCGGTGGACGTCCGTATCGCGTCGCCTTTGAACCGCGTTGTTGCCCCGGTCGCGATTCCGGTTTCCCTGCCCCCCTTGCCTGGAAGCCACTACCCGACGCGGCCGGTTTTTTTGTGACCGGAGGCTGCACATTCCCCCTCGCTTTCAGGGTCTTTTCCGTTTCGAAGAGCGTTGTCTCGAAAGCAGCCCGCTTCGCATTGTCTGTCGCGAGTAGGCCTTCGAGCGCGTGGCCTATCTTCTTGAGCTCTTCGAAGTCACCCTTGGTCCCTTCTGGATTGCTGGAAACGGACTCGGCTATTTCTATAACCAAGTTGAAGTGCTCGAGGAGGAGATATGTCTTCTCCTCCGTCTCTTCCCGGCACGTTTTCAGGTCTTCCCATTTCCCCATGAGATCGCCTGCCTCGTTTCCACTCCTCTGTCGTGCCGCATCTCTGGTTGAGGGGATGTGGTCAATCTCCACCCTATCAGGCACCTCATCGTGCACTCCCCTCTCGAGCAAACCGTTTCCAGGAGTCAGGATTGTTCCGTTCCCCTGGGACCCTATAGTGGAGTCGGACTCGCTCGAGTCTGAGCTCAAGTTGACGGCGTCATCAACCTCGTTGCTGGGTTGCGTGATCTGGATCCTGATAGCGGGGTTGATCTTCAGCAGCTTCTCTGCCGCCTCGCGTGCTTCTGCTGCAACCTTCGCGTTCATCCCTCGTTGACTCGGAAATGTGAGCTTTGATTGTTTGAGCACTCGCTTCTCTGCTCCGTCACTCGGGCCCTTTCTCTTCCTGCTAGGGGTGACTTCAGCCTCTCCATGGCGTAGGTTATTCTCTCCCGCACCTTCCACCTGCAGTGTATTTCCATCGCTTGTAGCTGTACGCGTTATTCCACCAGCCAAGTGTGCCACTGGTGGCGCGTTTTGCATCGTTGGGCCCCCCCCCCAAGATCCAAATGGGGCCATGCTTCACTTGGGGAATTCTTGTCGTCAATGCTGGACATCATCTTCTTTCTTCTTCCAGGGCCTGGAATCGCATGCTGGCTGACCCCGGACCAGACCAGCAAGGGTGTGGTGTTCTGTGTGATGCGTGTCCTGTATGATGTTGGTATGTTTGTGTAGTGCCTGAGCAGGCGTGAGTATGGTGCATGTATGGTGAAGTGTGTGTGTTAGTGTGAGTGTAGGATTCGGGTCCGGAGGGGCGTCGCTCCCTCAAGCTCCAAGTGCAACCCTAAGATCACGCCCGAAGCCCCCTATGGAGATCCCATGTCTCTCTCTCTCTCTCTCTCTCTCTCTCTCTCTCTTTCTCTCTCTCTGTTTTTTTTCAGGTGGTTAGAGGGCAATATCTGCCTCAAGATCCTTCGGATCCGTCCCCAGACACCTGGCTGGTTCAGCTTACGCGGACTACGCATAGCCCACGCAGGCCATACCAGGCGGGACGCGGGTTTGGGTGGGGCCCACCGAGAGGTGGGCCCGGCCGTGTAATATCCCTCTCCCCTTGGTGTCTGATACCTAGGGCATCGGGCAATCAAGAAGGAGATCCACCTGCATCTGCCATCTCATCCCGGAACCGCGTGAGCATTACTTCAGGATGAGCGGCATGTCTCGCGCTCGATTGCGAGCGTTCCTCTTTTCCATCTTCTCTCTTCGGCCACTTGTCGGCATCTTCTATCTTCATTCTTCATGGTTCCCTCTCTTTCTTCTTTCTCCCCTCTTCTTTCTTCTTTCTCCCCTCTTCGGGGCTCTCTCTCTCTCTTTTTTTTTTTTTTTTTCAAGGTGGTTAGAGGGGAAAATCTGCCTCAGGATCCCTCGGATCCATCCCCAGACACCGGATTGGTTCAGCTTACGCGGACTACGCATAGCCCACGCAGGCCATACTAGGCAGGACACGGGTTTGGGTGGGGCCCAACGAGAGGTGGGCCCGGCCGTGTAATATCCCTCTCCCCTTGGTGTCCGATACCTAGGGCATCGGGCAATCAAGAAGGAGATCCACCTGCATCTGCCATCTCATCCCGGAACCGCGTGAGCATTACTTCAGGATGAGCGGCATGTCTCGCGCTCGATTGCGAGCGTTCCTCTTTTCCATCTTCTCTCTTCGGCCACTTGTCGGCATCTTCTATCTTCATTCTTCATGGTTCCCTCTCTTTCTTCTTTCTCCCCTCTTTTTTCTTCTTTCTCCCCTCTTCGGGGCTCTCTCTCTCTCTCTTTTTTTTTTTTTTTAAGGTGGTTAGAGGGAAAAATCTGCCTCAGGATCCCTCGGATCCATCCCCAGACACCGGATTGGTTCAGCTTACGCGGACTACGCATAGCCCACGCAGGCCATACCAGTCAGGACACGGGTTTGGGTGGGGCCCAACGAGAGGTGGGCCCGGACGTGTAATTTCCCTCTCCCCTCGATGTCCGATACCTAGGGCATCGGGCAATCAAGAAGGAGATCCACCTGCATCTACCATCTCATCCCGGAACCGCGTGAGCATTACTTCAGGATGAGCGGCATATCTCGCGCTCGATTGCGAGAGCGTTCCTCTTCTCCATCTTCTCTATTCGGCCACTTGTCGGCATCTTCTATCTTCATTCTTCATTATTCCCTCTCTTTCTTCTTTCTTCTCTCTTCTTTTTTCTTTCTTCCCTCTTCAGTGCATCAGATTCCTCCTGGAATGATTTGGGCCTCTTCTGTTTCAATCGGCAGAGTCACTGTCATTCGCCTGCTTCGAGGCTCCTTACTTCCATCTCTTTCTCCTCTTTGCGGGTCATCACCAGCTTGATGTATCCGGTGAGTCTATCCCATATCTCCTGGTTGCGGAGCAAGTACGGGACGAGATTCTCAGGTGTTAGTTGAGCATCCAGCCATTCATCCAGCTCGGCGCGCTCTCTCCGGTTGTCGCTGCACTTGAACAGGGCATGTTCGGCGTCATTCCATTCGTCCCCGCATGACTGACATGCTGGGGTCGTCCTCTTCTTGAACCTGGTTAGATAGGCACCGAAGCAACCATGATCGCCCAGTGCCTGCAACGTCCAGTAGTCCATCTCTCCGTGGGTGCGTTCCGCCCACTTGGCTACGTCACGGATCAGCCGGTGCGTCCATCTGCCGTTCGCAAATGGCAAATCCCACTCAGTTTGCCAATGCTCAAGGGTGGTTTCCTTCTCGTTGTCGCGGATGATCTCCTTCATCGTCGGAGTGAGTACTCGTTCGGCTCCGATCACTTTCTGGCGGTCCCAGATCCTCACTCGCTCCGCGATGAGCAAGTGGATGGGCGGAGTACTCGCCAATACGTAAGCCGCATCTCCTGACACAGTGCGGTAGGCACGGATACTCCTCAGGGCCGCTCTTCGGTGGACAGGCCCCATTCTCTTCTCGATGATGGTCTTCTCTACTCTCTTTCACCACACGGGTGCACCGTACAGCATGATGGAGGGAGTGACGGTGTTGAGGAGTGCGCGCCTCTTTTTCTTGGGTCCTCCGATATTCGGCATAAGCCGCTGGAGCGCCGCACCGACCCTGCTCGCCTTCTGGGCGGCTTCCTGGATGTGCTTCTTGAACGACCACTTGTCGTCGAGCCATACACCGAGATATTTCAGCTCTGTCTCCCGTGGAATCTCTTGCCCGTTGATATAAAACCGGGGTTAATCAAACTTCCTGCGCCTTGTGACCACGATTGCTTCGCACTTCTTGACAACGAGTTCTAGAAGCCTGCTAATCATCCACTCGTAGACTCGGGCCAGCGCTTCGTTCGCGCGTCTACCCAAGAGTTCCTCGTTGTCAGCCCATACTATGAGTCCCTCGTCGTCCGCGAAAGCCACTATTATCACTCCTTCTGGCAGTTCGATAGACAATAAGCTGTTATACTGGGTGTTCCAGTTGAACGGCCCGGAGACCGATCCCTGTCCGATTCCGGCGGACAGTACCCGAATCTCTTGTCCCTCGTCGGTGCCATACACGAGGGTCCTGTTCCGCAGGTAGTCACTCGTGACGGCTAGTAGATAGGGGGACACTTTACCTGCTTAGGATTGATAGACTCGCTCCCAGCTCGCGCAGTTGAATGCGTTCTTTATGTCCAACGCAATGATGGCACAGAATCCTCCTCTTCCTTGGTATGGGTTCCCTACCGACGCTTGAACCCGTTCTTGGACCGCCTCGATCGCGTGCACAGTGCTCCGTTCCTTCCGGAACCCAAACTGCATTGGTGATAGCCCACCGCCTTCTTCGTAGGCTTTCTCCACCCTGTTGAGCACCATCCTCTCGTTTATTCTCCCGATATTGTCGAGCATGCTGAGAGGGTGTTGACCACTTGACCCTTAGGTATCAGGACCAGCTTCTGGCGTTTCCACTTGTCCGGGAAAGTTCCCGCGCTCAGACAGATGTTGAAGAGGTCGAGGAGTAGATCTGGCTTGTATTTGAAGACCAGTTTCAGAGCGTCGTTTGGGATGCCATCCAGGCCAGGGGCCTTGCCGTTCGGCATTCTCTTCGCCGCTATGAGTAGCTCTTGCATAGTGAAGAGTGGGATGGGGTCTTCGCTCTCCGTAGGGAATGTAACTCTGGGTTCTCCTGCTGGGTAGAGGTCTTCCACGATGGTGCGCAATGTTGCTGCATCGGTCGGTGCTGGGTTGCCCCTCCGGGGTCGGACCTTTGACATGACCACGCGATATGGCGTGCCCCAGGGGTCTTCGTTAACCATGTCGCAAAGTTCACCCCAGCACTTCTCTTTGCTCCTCCGGATGGCTAGAACGAGAGCCTCCTTCGCTTCTCTGTACGCTCTGTCATCTTCCGCCAGCGATGGTCGTTGCAGCTTCCTTGATCGCCATGCGGTCCTCCTTTTCTTGTTGCTCGTTCTTCGTAGAGCCTTGATCTCATGGTGATCCAGTACTCTGGTTTCCTCCAGGAACATGGTGTTGTCCTGTGAGGCATCGACGCGTCGCAAGCTCTCGTGATGGCGGATGTTACCATCGCCACAGCCTCGTCCGAGGCGGAGTTCATCGGGAGATCTTCAACTGTTCCTATCGATTCCCGGAATTTTCCCTCGTCCAGCTTCCGTACCTGCCACCCCGTTGGTCGCGGTCTGCGTGTCGTCTGTCTCTGTCCGTCAGTCCTAAGTCGAAACCGAATATGTCGATGGTCACTCAGTGTTTCCGTGTCCAGAACTTCCCACGATGTCATACGTCCCATGAGCGACGGGCTCATGAACGTCAGGTCGAGGACCGATGATGAACCTCCCTCCCGGGACCGAGTGTCGTGCCGGTAATAGGTGATAACCCCCGTCTCGTTCGCGAGCACTAATCCCAATGCCTCCATGGCATCAGCGAGTATTACCCCCCGTCTATCGCGCGGCCCCCCGCTCCAAGTCGGTTCCTTGGAGTTGAAATCTCCCGCGATTATAACTGGCCCCCCCCCCCATTGCCTCACATCCTCTTCTAGGTCGTGGAGCTCGTCTTCAAATTCGTGCGTCTTAAGCGACGGCGAGTAGTAGCAGCTGTATAGAGCTGTGCCCCCTGTGGTCTTTCCAGCATAACCGCGGCCACTAACAGCTGGTTCAGTCTCGCGGATCGTGGGATTCGTGATCTGAATTACAGCGGTCCCCCAGTGATCGAATGTGGAACGGGAAAGTTCGCGCTTCCGAGGCGGTTCGGAGATGATCAGAACATCGATACCCCCTTCTCTGGCGCCAGTGTGTAGGAGGTCACAAGCGTCCCCGCTTCTCCTGAGGTTGGCTTGGATGAAGTTAGCCATTTCTGCCCCCCCTGCGTCTATATGTCGCCCTCGCGTTTTGGTAGGCTGTGCAGTTGCTGGAGCCCGACCTGTGGTCAGATCTGGTTCCGATGGCCACGCAGCTGAGGCATTTTGGTTTCTCTTTACAGGTAGCGGTGAGGTGTCCTGGTTCACCGCACTGGAAGCAGAGTTTCGGTTGACGTTCCTCTGCCTTCTCTTTTTTGCAGCCTGAGGCCTTGTGGCCATACTCTAGGCAGTTATAGCAGCGTGGGATGCCTCCTTTCTCGCGGATTCTCACTCTGCTCCATCCCACCTTGGGTTCTTTCCAGTCCAGGAGGCGGTGAGCGAGCCTCGCTGGGATGGACACAACCGCTGTTTGGGTGCCTCGGGAGCCGTTCCGCAAGGTCTTGACTATTATGGCTCCATCCTCGTTTTCTGGTAGGGCCTTCGCGAGGTCCTTCTGCTCTTTAGTTTTGTCGACATCGTAGTCGACTCCGAGAACCTCGAGTGTCATGCTATTTGCGAGGCAGTGGACGGCCCCTTCTTGCCCGACGACTGGTGTCAGAGCCGCTTTGGCTGCAGCGTCGGTGCCCTTCCTCAGTTCAATGAGGATTCGTCCTTCCTGTGTCTTGCGGATGCCCGTGACTTTAGAGCCCACTTCTTTATTAAGGTCATCCGTCTTTATCTTGCACAGCATATCTGCGTAGCTTAACCCACCTTGGTTTGCCGTGACGAGAACGGCGTCGGATTTCGCTCTTCTTGGCTTCATCTTTGCCTTCTTTCCAGCGGTGTCACTTGATCGACCGCTTTTTTTTGCCCTCTTTGTATTTCTCTTAGAGACCACTTCCTGCCAAGGCCCGTCCTGCTTGGCCCTATTAGGAGTCGATGTCGAGCGCGATGTTTCGAGGGCTCCCGATGGATGTCCGCGTCGCGTCCTCTTCGTATCGTGCTGTTTCCCTTGTCGCGATTCCGGTTTATTCGCCCCCCTTCCCTGTGTGCCGCTTCCCGACGCGGCTGGCCCAGAGGGCTGCGCACTCCTCTTCATTTTTAGGGTCTTCTCCGCTTCGAGAAGTGTGGTCTCGAAAGCCGCTCTCTTCCCTTTATCTGCCGCAAGTAGGCCTTCGAGAGCGTAGCCAATCTTCTTGAGCTCTTCCATGTCGCCCTGAGTTCCTTCTGGGATGTTGGAGGCAGACTCGGCTATCCCTATGACCAAGTTCAGGTGGTCGAGGAGAAGATGAGTCTTCTCCTCCATCTGTTCTCGGCACATTTTCAAGTCCCTCCATCCTTCCATTAGATCGGGGGCCTTGTCTCCACTTCTTTGTCGACTGGCCTTCTCAGGTGTGGGGAACCGATCGATGTCCATATCCTCCGGTGTTTTTCGACCTTTTTCGAGTCCGCGGTCACAGTCCTTGGATGTCAGGGTGTCTTCTGACTTCTGAGACTCCGTGGTGGTGTTAGAGTCCCCTGAATCCGAGCTGGAATCGGCAGTATCGTCTCCCTTGTTCTTGTCTTGCGTAAGCTGGATCTTGATCGCGAGGTTGATCTTCATCAGCTTGTCTGCCGCCACTTGCGCTTCTGCAGCAACCTTCGCGTTCTTCTCTTTTTGGCTCAAGAATGTGAGCTTCGATTGCTTCAGCGTTCGCTTATCTACTTCCTCACCCAGACCCTTCCTCTTCCTGCTGTTCGGGGTGAGGTCTACTCCTTTCTGGTGTTGGTCCTTTCCTCCAACTATCTTCGCCAGAGGCGTATTTCCATCGCTTGTAGCTTTACGCGTGAGTCACCAGCCAAGTGTGCCACTGGTAGCGCGCTTTGCATCGTTGGCCCCCCCCCCCACCCCAAGATCCGAATGGGGTCCCGCTTCACTTGGGAAATTCTTGCCGTCAATGCTGGACATCTTCTTCTTTCTTGTTTTTCCAGGGCCTGGAATCGCATGCTGGCCGACCCCGGACCAGACCAGCACGGGTATGGTGTGTTGTGTGATGCGTGTTCTGTATAATGTTGGTATGTCTGTGTAATGCTTGAGCAAGCGTAAGTATGGTGCGTGTAGAGTGTAGTGTGTGTGTTAGCGTAAGTGTAGGACTCGGGTCCGGAGGGGCGTCACTCCCTCAAGCTCCAAGTGCAACCCTAAGGTCACACCCAAAGCCCCCTACGGGGTCTCTCTCTCTCTCTCTCTCTCTCTCTCTCTCTCTCTCTCTCTCTCTCTCTCTCTCTCTCTCTCTCTCTCTCTCTCTCTCGTGCACTCTTCCCTGACCCAACATGCACTAACTACGCGTTTCCACTCCGTGCAGCAAAAGACCGAAAGCGGCCGAGGGTTGGCTAAACAACCAAACCAAACTCTTTTGCAGGGCTTGGTAATCCATACGTCATTTTCGATGCATTTTTGTTGGCAGCTGGTGGCGCGCGCACATGCAGGCTCTCGAGATGAGATGACTACGGTTTTTACAGTTCCATATTTTTCAGTGATATGGATATGCTTTACGCATAGCCATCCGACTAAAAAATATAAAATAAAAAAAGGTTAGAAAAAATGGAGTTTTTACGATACGCTTTCATTCACGGCTCTAATATTTCTCTCAACAGCTAAAAAGCATAAAATAATCTGAAATTCCATCAGTCAGCCCAGTTCATTCTGAGAAAAATCTTATGACATGCCGTTGCCTGCAGATGTTATCTCGGAAAATAATTGTTGAATTCGGTGTTCATCTATCTTTCGGGGAACCCTCTCGACTCATCATGAGGAATCTCGGAGAACATTCACTGTACCATAATTACAGATGATAAAAGCGTGGCGTGCTGAGCTTCCGGGCAAGAAATGCATGATCTATAGACATTTTCTCATTAGCAATCGAGAATCTGAATCATGGGAAAATAGCACTCCACGCTTTCATCATGTGTAATTATGAGACAGTGAATGTTCTCCGAGATTCCTCAGAATGGGTCGAGAGGGTTCCCCGAGAGATAGATGAAGACCGAATTCAACAATCATTTTCTGAGATAACAGGTGCAGGCAACGGCATGTCATAAGATTTTTCTCAAAATGAACTGGGCTGACTGATGAAATTTCAGATTATTTTATGCTTTTTAGTTGTTGAGAAAAATATTAGAGCCGTGAATGAAAGCGTATCGTAAAAACTCAAACATTTTTTCTAACCTTTTTTCATTATTAATTCGCCCAGTTTGTAACGACTGTCACTCCTATAGAGAGTAAAGTAATCGACTCTTACCAGTGATCAAATTGTAGCTTTTTTCAAGACCTTCAAAATTACCACTTGTAAAAATCGATCATTACATGTCTAGTGGGAGCTACATCACTTTGAAGCAAGCCCAAAAATTGCTAAAATGTGCTCTCAGCAAATAGCTCCTAGAAGTTGCTAGGCTCAAGTATCGACCTTGGACAATTTTTTTCTCAAAAGAACTAGTTTTGAGGAAGAAAATGTGCCTAGGTACGTCCGAAAATATTGAGTCTATTAGGAGTTATGATTTTCTGGAAATAGCCTAAGGAGGTTCTTTGATAGGCCCCAGGGCCCACCGGGGCCTTAAAAAGAATAAGAAGAAATTTTTTTTGAACAATTTCAGTATAGTACTAACGGAAAAACAATTTTATGTATTTTCTCCAGACCCCCCTGGTGCAGGCATTGGTCGGTTTGCTTCGAAATGGCCCATATACATTTATACCAGTATCACGGTATTTTGCTATTTCACTGCCACAGCCCGGACGTATCTACGTCTATTTCCCCCTACGAGCTCAGCCGCTCAGTTCATTTAAATCCAACCAGCCAACTCTGAATTCGCGCCACGCCACGTTACCTCGACGTCAGAGGCGCTTTTAGACCATTTCTCCAGAGCTGGTACATAACACAGGTGAACCCACGATCATAAAAGAAAGGTCTGCTCACTCCGTCGCTCGGAATTGACTCCTCGTTGAGAAGTAAATTCCCCTACTCTGCCTCTTGGGATCCAATATAGCCGGTGCGAGCAGCGCTCGCTGATTGGTCGGTCGCCCTTGCCGCCATAGGTGGAGCAGATAGTGCTATACCTCAAACGTAAACACAGAGCAAAATCCAAGTTTGCGTCAGTATTCGCTCGTTATTCGTCACACCGGCAAAAAGGAAATGTGTAAGAGACTGATCTACTTTGATCTCTGTTCTCATCACTCTCTAATTCTTGAAACCCATATCTCAGATTCCCAGAGCCCGAGCCCCCGCAGGGGGCTGTCCTTTTAGATAGTTAAATTACCCTCGAAATTCGATCACTAAGTGGCTAAACTCAGTACAACACGGCATTTGTGGATTCAAACGATAAGTAATACCTCCAATAACTGATATTAACAAGAATTGATGTTTAAAAATTGGGGCGCGGTATGAATAAACAATAAAAACATGCATTTCTTGACCTTTTTCTCGGTTTTTCCACAATGAATCGGAAGATATCAATTTTTTGAAAAAATTTGTGGAATAACTTTCTGTGGATCTCTGGAAGATCTACAAAATTGATCCGGACACTTTCCCTCGCAAACTGCAACCTTTTCGAGTTATTCCTCATCAAAGTAAAACTTGAATTTATTTGGACAAAGTCGCTGAAATTGTTCATAATGGGCTCGAACTATTTTTCCAAGATAATTCAGTGGATTTGGAGCAAAAAAGATCTCTAGATATTTTTTCCTAAACTTGATCGTTTTTGAGTGATGGGAAGGGCCCACTCCGTGCCGCGACTTGCAACCCTATAAGTGCATCCATGAAAGCGCCGCATTGAGAGTGAGTCGCGGGATCAGCCATTCCCATTACTCGAAAACGATCAAGTTTAGGAAAAAATACCTAGAAACCTTTTTTGCTCCAAATTCACTAAATTGTCCCAGAAAAATAGTTTGAGCCCGTTACAAACAATTTCAGCGAATTTGTTTAAACAAATTCGATTTTGACTTTGATGGGGGATAACTCGAAAGGGCTGCAGTTTGCGAGGAAAAATCTTCAGATCAATTTTGTAGATCTTTCAGAGATCTGCAAAGAGTTATTCCACAATTTGTTTCAAAAAATTGATATTTTCCGACTTATTGTGGAAAAACAGAGAAGAAGGTCAAAAAATGCATGTTTTTATTGTTTATTCGTACCGCGCCCCAATTTTTAAACATTAATTCTTGTTAATATTGATTATTGGAGGTATTACCTCTTGTTGGAACCCACAAAAGTCGTGTTGTACCGAGTTCAGCCACTTTCCCGCGCCAGGAGCGTCTTTTCGGGGGTAATTTAACTACCTATTTATATACAACTTTTGATTGATATCTGGGAACAACCGTGATAGCCGAGCGCTTAGCGCCGTCGCACAGTGGGAAAAAAATTCGCCGGACGGCACAATTATGCGTTACTGTTAGATAGGCGATTTTGGAGTGTTTCTAAAACGAAAATTGTAGCTTTTTTGATGCGGAATCCGAATCCTTTTCCCTCGAATATTGTCCGGAAGTCGTATGACGACGGCATCCATTAAAACACAAAAATCGCTGGAAAAACACACTATTATTAGCGGTTTAACTCGGAGGGGAAGCAAGTTTCGTCGATTTTTATGGGGAACAAAGTTGTTGCATTTTTCAAAACAAATTTTTTGGTGCGCCTGGTTTTTCAAAAAATCGTAATTTTTTTAGGTTTTTAGATGCTTTTTTGATAGAATTTTAGACCACACCAATCGAAAGAGCAGGGAATTTTACGTCGAAATATGTGATTCAGAAAAATTTCAAAATTTTATCCCATCCGCACTACAACGGTAAAATCATGAGCTAGCCCGGAAAACGCACCAAAGGCCTGAAAAAGCTCCTAAAATCCAAGGGGGGAGCGATTTACGTTGATAATGGTGAGGAACAAAGTTGTTGCATTTTTCAAAACAAATTTTTGTGCCCCTAGTTTTTCAAAAAATCGTATTTTTTAAGGATTTTTCGGATTTTAGGGGCTCGTTTGGCAAAATTTGGAATTTTTGATCACGCTAATCGAGAGAACAGGAAATTTTACATCCAAATATGTGGTTCAGAAAAATTCCATTATTCTATCCCGTCCGCACTACAACGGTAAAATCATGAGCTAGCCCGGAAAACGCACCAGAAGCCTGAAAAGCTGCTAGAACTCGAAGGAGGAGCGATTTACGTTGATTATGATCAGAAACGAAGTTGTTACATTTTTCAGAAACAAATTTTTTGGTGCCCCCAGTTTTTCAAAAATTCGTAGTTTTTTAGGGTTTTTCGGTTTTTAGGGGCTTATTCGGCGGAATTTGGGATTTTCGACCACACCAATCGAAAGAGCAAGAAATTTTACGTCAAAATATGTGGTTCAAGAAAATTTCAAAATTCGATGCTACGGTTACTACACCAGTGAATGACACCGGTGAGAGGATCAAGTTCTTCATCGCACAGGAATTTGGACGAATTCTTCTTCAATGAAAACGTCAAATGCACTGAACAATGGTCTACCTCAAAACCCTTAAAGATAAACTCACAGAGCGAGCACCAGGTCTGCGGAATACGGATCTTGATGGAACTTTGGGGTCCACCTAATTTTGGTGAGGAATGAAGGTAGCTCCGTGGTTGGATCCAATGGGCTTCCCCGCGAGATACATCTATGGATATTGGCATTGCTCATACAGGCCCATGTTCAAATGATACATCTATGGATATACTTACAAGACTGATATCCATAGCTGATATCCATGCCAGTATATCCATATACGTATCACTTGAAGATGGGCCTGCACAGGCAATTATAATATCCATAGCTCCATCCCGAGACAAAAGGCCCATTGGATTCAACTTTCGGAGATACCTTCATTCCTCACGAGAATTACTTGGGTGATTTTCAGAGTTTGTGACAACCATATTACCAAAATTTCGATATTTATTTTAAAAAAAAATTTTAACAGTAATCTCGTGCCAGTTCCTATGAAGTAATATTGAATATGCGCGCCTGTAAGCCGATAATATCACTCACTGTTTTTCCCAGTCCAGCTGAGCCTAGCGAGCACATTTGACTTATATATAGAAGATATATATAGCAAGACATGTATATATGTATACGATTATACATAGAAATTCATTCTGAAATCAATTCTGAAAGTTCTTTCTGCCATCTTATTCCATGATTCATTAATTTCATAGTACTCATGGAAAAACTCTAAAATTCAATGCATTATTTGCAATATTCAATTTTACAAAGTTCAAGCTTTTGTAAAATTGTATGTAAAATAGATTTCTTCAAACTAACTAATAGCTCTGATACGAATCAAGTTAGAATGTAGTTATTTCGACTCATTTTGATAAAATAGAGATTCTTTTTCAACAATTTTGATAGTATTGTCTAAAAAATCATTTCCTTGTGGAATACTGTAAAAAACCGATATATCGTCAATTCAAGGTGATATATCGACCATATATGTCACTATTGACGAATATTACAAAAAACTCCAAAGATTTGTTGCTTTTCAAAGTGAGTTTACGAGTGCATCAATAAAACACGTGTCTTCGATCAGTTTCTAGAAAGTTCTATGATGGATTTCACGCGAAAGCGACCTACGGAAAGGGGTCATCTCTCAGATTTTTTTCTAACCTTTTTTATTCGATTCTATGGTCCAAAATAGGAACTTTTGACCACCTATGGGGTCCAAAAAAAAATTCATCCCTCCGGTGCACGCATATCCGTGAAAAAAGCCGAAATTCATCGTGTCAAAAATGGTGCTTTTTTATTCAGTAAAATGCAAAAATCTCGAGTTCTTCGATAGCTATCGACTCGCGGGTTGCGGCATCTGAAAGGTCATCAAAAAACCCATCGGAAACGCTATCAAAGAAATATTTTTGGCGAGTAATGGGCCTCCCAGAGCTAAAAAGGTGTTTTTCACTGAAACGTTAATTTCTCAAAAAGCCATTTTTGTTTTTTTTGAAAATCATATAGTCGATGTGGAATTTTGCGTTCTTTCAGAAAAAATTGGTTTCAGAGTGTACCTACGCGCTCCCATCAACTTATAAGCCATTGTTTAAAATTCAATTTTTTTCGGTATTGGAAAAGTGTCATTTTCTGCGCATGCGTACAAATGTTGACTATCGGGACTATTTGTAATGGAAAGCTCACGTAATTTCCTTTAAAATGACCCCTTGCAAAAGTCAATTTGATGCATTGAAACTCGAGATCTAGCTGATCTGAAGAGTGAAAATATCCAAGGTACCAAATCCGTGAACCCGGGGCCTCTTCAATGGCCCTGAAAAACGCGGATTTTGAGTCGGAGTGTTCCAGAGATGTAAATATGTGTTTTTCATGTATTTTTTTACGTAGAAACCGAATATGTGGTCAGTTTTGTCCCCAATCTCGGAGATTTTTCAGTAGACTCAAAAAACTGAACCGAAAGTAATGAGTCGTTTTTAGGCTTTCAACATACATCTGATATGCATGTGAGATCATCGGTCGATTCGAGTCAGGTTTTTAGTGAACTGAACTATGTTGTCCCACGTATTTTGACTAGCTGAATTTTAAACAATGGCTTATAAGTTGATGGGATCGCGTAGGTACACTCTAAAACTTATTATTTCTGAAAGAACGCAAAATTTTACGTCGATTATGTGATTTTCAAAAAAAAACAAAAAATGGCTTTTTGAGAAATTAACGTTTTAGTGAAAAACACCTTTTTAGCTCTTGGAGGCCCATTACTCGCCAAAAATATTTTTTCGATAGCGTTTCCGGTAGGTTTCATGATGACCTTTCAGATGCCGCAACCCGCGAGTCGATAGCTATCGAAGAACTCGAGATTCTTGCATTGTACTGAATAAAAAAGCACCATCCTTGACACGATGAATTTCGGCTTTTTTCACGGATATGCATGCACCGGAGGGATGAATTTTTTTTTGGACCCCATAGGTGGTCAAAAGTTCCTATTTTGGGCCATAGATTCGAATACAAAAGGTCAGAAAAAAATCTGAGAGATGACCCCTTTCCGTAGGTCGTTTTCGCGTGGAACCCATACTATATAATTATCTAAAAATCATCTTTTATTTATTGCACTCAACCAAGATTTTGATTTGGAATAGTATTTGTTGGAATTGATGCAATTTTGATAGCTTGTAAATAGGTATATAGTGTGATTAACAGGACTCTTCAGTTTTAATAAATAATTATGGTGCATATGAATAAATCATCTTCAGAATGTTCTGGAACTCTGAGGACCGAGTATAAATAGAGCCCTGACCAGGTGCTCGAGGATTCTGCTTTTCAGTCGAAATTCAGCTACCAAAAGCGAATAAATCGAAGTCCTCAGGGTTCCATATATAATCTTATGATTGTAATGGAATCTTGAATGAAATCGATTATATATACATATATTCTCTTTGTGTGCTTATTGCTGTGGGTGATCCTAAGTGCTCCAAGTGCATGATGGAACCCACAGTGTGACTATATAGTTGGCATAATCAGACCATTGGATTTTGCTGGTGATATATTGCAGGGCCCTGATCCCCTGTATTTGTTATCGGCAAGACCCACCGAAATAAAAGTGACGTGTAAAACAGGTCAAGAAGGTGCCCTGATCCACTGGATGGCTGTGTTTTAGCGTAATAACATATTTATAGGATTTTCTTGGAATTAATGGGTGCCCTGATCCATCCATTAGTCTGAAAAAAAACTATAAAAAATACAGAGATCGTACTATTGATTCCCAAGGAGGTGCCCTGATCCACCGAATTGGTTTGAGAATTGATAGTCGATTACATCACCCTAAAAATCTTATCCTATCCCTGATAGTATTTGATTACTTCTGATCAAGTCATGAACTCTGATATCCGGCTCTCCCCCTAGATCCAGGGCCGGATAGACTACGCATACCTCCACCCCAATTATCCGAGGTATCGCGTCGGTCACAAGTTCCATCAAGATCCGTGTTCCGCAGATCTGGTGCTCTCTTTGTAAGTCCACTTACATTCTGGGAAACTCAAATATCGTTATGAATTCTTTCAAACATACTCCAGATGAATGGTAATAAGGTGAAACTAGTCGGTCGGCACTAAGAGAAGAGAGCTTAGAAAGTTGTGCCATCGAAAACAATTTCTTTTTCGTGGAGAATCTCGTGTGTGCTCCATCTGACTCCCATCATACCATAATATGAACACTTAAATCAAATCTGAAAGCACGTCAATCATCACACGTCTAAGCTTCATCATTCGCTGCATTAATCCACTTATTTTTTGATCTTGAAGCGGGGTACGACTCGTTTTTGCACCTCAAATTTACATCTAGAACTACATGTAGTATGAGAAGATTACGAGAAAATTGCACGCGTGGAAATATTATAGACTGGTGTAGAACTCCCTGACACGGTTCTCCGGAAGGGTTGGAATCACACTCGAAAATGACGACAGAGACTGATCACTATGTTTTCTTTGTCTTTTCAAGCACTTTCAAAATCTTTTTCAAAAAAATCGTAGCTGCTTCCGTTTTAAAGTTATGGTCTTTTGAGTGAACGTGAATAACATGAAACTTGCAAGATCATTCTTACGTCATTCGAATTGGACTTTTATGTGATATTTTTTCGCTCTTCCAGTGAGTCATCAGGGATATGTAGGGAGAGATTGAATACAGTTCAGTTTCATACAGGAATTAGTGTTTCAATCGCCATCCATACGAAATACTATATCAACTTAGCAGATACCGGCGCTTTTCATCGCACACTTTCATTCTACTCCACTGAGTCCTAGTTTCCTCTGCCCTAGATCTCATTTCTACGTAACAATTTCACCTCCCGATGTGGCGTCCGGTATGGTCAAAAATACATGTGAGCGAGATCCCTGACCGGGAAAGACCAACTACTCACTCATTGACTCAATTGACGAATCTACTCGGGCCAATCATCAATGAAATATGGTGCAATGAGTTCCTTGTTTTGCACTCGATTATGAGTGTGAACCGCTACAGAATGATGGCACCACAATCAAATACGAGATATCCACTATATTCGCCGCCGAGGTTATACACATCTCCGCTATGGCTATTGTCATACCATACTCAACCCGTGTTGTGCATTGAGCAATTTTTTGAGGCCATTTTCTCAGTTCAACAGTTTGTCTTTATTGCACCATGTCAAATTTTACAACATTTTTTGGCATAGTTAATGAAAGTGTATCTCGTAAATCCTTTCTTACTATCAATAATTACCACTTAGAAGTATTGCTGACCAGAAATTGTAATCAAGAGGAATTTCAACTCATTGACCAGGGTGTCCAGCTGAATCGTGATCTTCGATTCCCTGAAAATTCCCGGTTTTTCCAGTCAAAAGTTATGAAATTCCAGTCTTCCAGATCATCTTTTTTTTCGAGAACGCAGATCTCGAGAATGTCCTGAAAATTTGTGTCACATTCCGTGGCGCGACAAAAACACCACCCATGCTTTTCTGTGTGGCCAAAAACTCCCACCCCGGGTACCATTTGGTTCGTTTTGGATTCGACTAGAAGTTCTCGGTGCACCGCGGCCGTTATTTTGAAGTAGCTCGGCGAGCGGAGCTGATATGTGTCGATTTTTTCGAAAAGTAAAAAAAGATGTCACATCCATGGCACACGGATTAGAGCGCACAAATGACTCAAATGACTCAATTATACTTTTTTCTGATGTAGTTTGGTGGCACTAAGATAAATATATTCGGCCGAGTCGATCCGAATCCATGTGCGCTCGTACGATGCTCTCTAAGTCGAAATGTCACAATCCGTGGCCAACTAAGGCTTGCGATGACTGCGACTCCACAGCGTATCTGCGCGAGTTGGGTTGTGATCTATAACTTGTTCGGATATGTACTTTTGATTCTCACAACCCCCGAACACTTATCTAGCTCCAGGAGGAGACGCCCAGCACTGAACGAGCACGAAAAATTCGGAGAAGTGGCTGTATATGTATACAGCATATACACCGTATGCAAATGGGCCATATCAGCCCTTGTTCTCAGAATTTCTTACGCTCGTTCAGATTCGCGGAAAGGTTTTTAGAGAGAGGGATAGATACATTGTTCATTGTTCATTGAGTCGAATAAGCCATTTGATTCACATTCTGGAAACGTCAGTTGAAGTTGATGACGATTCTCAGAAAGCCGCCGAAACGTTTCAATTTGGATGGATATGGAGACCGCATTGCCGCGTGCGTCTCCGCTTGTTTTTGCTATTACAATAAAAAGCGCGTCCTGTGTTTAGGGTTATCCGAATAGAATCATGCATCTATTATATTGTTGTAGAAACGTATCTTTCCCGAATCTCTAACTGAAAGCCTCGCATCCAGCACTCGAATGTATAGTACGAGAGCTTCCTTCCATCGATAATACTTATTATACTGGCTGTACGGAAGTACATCGCGCAAGGACAGAGAGTTGAAAGAGTGATAGTGTGAATAAAAGCATAGTACACTATCTTAAAAACATAGTACATAGTACATAGTACATTATTCGTCGCTCTCCTCTTTCCTCTCTCATGTTCTCTCTTTCTCTCTCTCTTCTCGCCTTTTGCACTATTTCACGCTCTAATTTCATTAAACTAATTGAAACTAATAATCACTGTACGTTCACTACTCTAATATATTTTTTAATCTTTGAATGAACAAAACAGTGAAACAATTCGTCCATCATCGAAACGCCCTCACGCTCTGATATCTCGGGCTCTCTCCTCTTTCGTCCTTCAACTTGCCTCTTTCTAGTTTCCTCTCTTGCTCCCCTCTGCTATGCCGAATCATCACGATCGATAATAACTCTGATTAATCTCGATTTTGATATCTGAAGGTGAATTGGAAAAACACAGAAAAATTGTTTTGAAATATCTCGTACACTCGAGTTGGCATCGTGCGCAAGCCCACCATGTTTAACTTTGCGAATAATCACTCGGGTGCATTTTTTGCTCGAGATGGCAATGAATAAGCTCCCAATGAACCGATTTTCACCTAAGATGGATAAAAACTTGTTGATTCATCGAGAATATTTTGACTAACGAACGCCGCTTCAAGCCATCAAGATTCGTAAAAGCTACGCAACTCTTTATACATCTTCCGAATGCAGCCAAAGAGACTGTAAAATAGCGCCCCAATACCCCTCCACGTATCCTCGATTAATAACTCCCACGCTCACTTTCATGATCTCCATTGTTCAAATTATCATCTTTGCGACCACAACACATGAAAACTACACGCGCAGGCAAGCTTTTATTCAGCTATTGAATCACAGAGTGTATCAAGCGCTTCAAGATGCCATATTTCCTGGATTGTGTCACATTCCGTGGAACGCAAAATCAATAAATCAGCTGTAGTTTTTTCAGGAACTGAAAATCACTTGTGCCCCTTATAGTATCTTATTTTAGGTACCAAAAAGGGTATACTTGACCATCGCTAGGCCGGATTGGAAAAAATTTTACCTCCGGACACTTTTGGGGTTCAAAGTTAACACTTCTCGCGGAATCACTCATATATCACTTTTTAACATGGGCCTATATAGACAATGCTAATGTCATAGGCTGTAACTTCGGATCGAGGGCTCATTTGACGGAGTTACTCTGGATTCTTCATTTCCTAGGTGGTACAAGACTGTGAAAAACATTTGGTGAGCTTTGGTGACCCGCACTTCGTAGGTCTCCCTTGTTAGTAGAATCCCGATATCTCAAAAATTCATCGAGAAATCCGAAAACTCGACAATGCCGGTATTCGACATCCTCTCAAGAATTTTGACACGAATAGAACACGCGTTGGAGATCAACATTGAAGCTATTTTCTCAAACATTATCATGGAACAATATCACCTCACTAGCCAGTTATTTGTGAAGTGTGACAAAATATTAATGTTCAAAAACCATGGAAAAGCATGATACATCTGGACTATATTACATTTCTTTTAAAAATTCTGGATGACTAACATAAGTGAACGTCACCGAGTCCAGAATCGTCTAAACGCGAATCGGTATACCGTGACAAGGCTGTCCTTACCGCGACACGCGTAAAATCGAAAAATTCAACATAACTTTGACCCAAGTTGAAAAAATAATGTATACGTCCATACGCGTGTTTCTAGGCCTCCTAGCTACGCGAGGAAGCCTGGAAATAAGCTGTTTCTGCGTACAGACGTATAAAACTGCATACGCGTCTCGTGCGGAAACATTTTCCCTTCGGGAAAACCAAGCTGGACGGTGCCATCGCCCACGTCCAGCTCGGTTTCCTGAAGGAAAAAATATTTCCAGCACTCGACGCGTAACGTACTATTGTGTCTGATGGGGAACGTTTTCTGAGCGATATGTGGACCAGAAAGAATCATCGCGTGGCCAGTTTGGAACGATTTTTCTTCGCGCCGTTTCAATGACCGAAATGCATTAGTTGTCTCGAAACCATCCATAGATAGTCAACACGAATTCCGTTAGGAACTGTGCATCGAACATTTTCGAGAAACAAGTGGTTCCCGGCTGGAAACATTCATCATTGCTGTTGGATCTTGTAGAAAAAATCCTAGTGAACAGATTTACGCACTAGAAACATTGATTTTTCGTTTGGTTCTTCGTCGAGAAAATAGCAAAATTCAAGTGTTTTCAACTTCAGATCGCTCATAGCTCCCAGAGAAAAATGACAAGAGTAACTTTTTGTTTACAATGCTTCAATTCACCGAATGAGAACAGTTTTGGAACAAAATAGTGATTTTCACAATTTGTTAAAACAATTTCGGTTTAAACAATTTTGCACCGGATGTCGGCTTCGAAACATGCTTTACTAGCAAGAGTACGTTCTTACGGAGAGGATGCCACGGAAAAATTCCATGAAACTATTTCTAAATGCGATGGCAGTGATTTCGCCTAGTCTGAAATTTTTCACAGGGAACTAATAGTGATCGTGAGTCACAAGCTTTTTTCTGTAAGAAAGTGCGCGAGCCACTCTTTATCGCCCTCTCTTAAGCGTGCACCGGCCGTTATGTTCTGCGAAATAACGCAATGCGCGAATACGATCAAGTAACACAGTTGAACGTTTAGATAACGATGGTAACAAGAGTTCCATCTGGTCGACACCGATCAAAGCGTGATATAATATTTCCCGCCGCGCCGTAGAGGATTGAACAAATTCTCACACGAACTTGGGGTCACAAAATATTCCAGTGAAATGTCATTGATTCCCTGATAATTCCAGGTCTTTTCCAGAGCAAGTTGATTCCCTGATAATTCCCGGTTTTTCCAGAGCTGGACACCCTGTTGACACACCTCGCCTCAAGGAGCGATAGGTGTCAAAAAAGTACTGGTAAAATTCGACTATGGGGTGCTTTTCGGATCCGCTTCAATCGAAATCGTATCGGTCCATATTTTTCAATGGCGAGTCAAGTAGATCTCCTCTGTATGATTGAAATGGGATGCAAAGTATCAGTTCGATCATAAACCGGCGTATCTCTTTTATAACTCGAAAAGTATCCAAGTTAAGGAGAAATGCATGAAAGAATTTCTCGTCGGACTCTTCAAATTCTACGGAAAACATCTCACGACGATTTTCTCATTAATGCGTCGATTTCGAGTAAGAAGACATCATTGTTGTAATGTTCTCGGTTTGGCAATATTTTTACAATACATCATACACTATATTACATATTCCCAGCATTTTTGGCAAGGCGTAAGATTGTTTAGACTACTTATTTTGATATATTCGGCAAAAATGCGAAAAAATGCTCTAGAAAAATCTTCCCGCTTCCCTAAATGTGCTAAAATTATAAAATGAGGTATGGTGGACATATTGCAAAAACCATAACATTCAAACATGAATGCCTTGTTACTCGGAATGGATGCATCATTCGAAGAATTCTCAAGAGACCTTGTTTGTAGATCTTAAAAAGCCTAACGAGAAGGTATCGTCCATGTTTCCTGATAAAATGGATACTTCTCGAGTTATAGGAGGAAGGCACCGTTTGATAGCCCAACTGATACTCTGCATCCCATCTTAATTATACACAGGGAATCCACTTGACTCGTCGTTTGAAAATATGAACCGATACGATTTGGATTGAAACGGATCCAAAGAGCATCCCACAGTCGAATTTTACCAGCACTTTTTTTACACCTATCGCACCTTGACGTGAGCCATGACAATGAGTTGAAATTTCGCTTGATTACAATTCATGGTCAGGAATACGTCTAAATTATGTAGAAGCGCCAGTATCTGCCTAGTTGATATAGTGTTTTGTATGGATGGCAATTGAAAATACTAATTCTTCCATAAAATTGAACGTATATATGCTTCTCCCTTTATATCCCAGATGACTTACTCAAAAAGCAAAAAGAAAAAATAACGTGGAAGTCCAATTCGAATGGCATGAAAGTCATCTTGCAAGTTTCATATCCTCCACACTCACTCAAATGACCATAACTTTGAAGCGGAAGCACCTACGATTTTTTCCAGAAAAGATTCTGAAAGTGCTTCAAAAGACGAAGAAATTCTGCGATCAGTTTCTGTCGTCATTTTCGAGTGAGATTTCAACCCTTCCGAAAGACCAGCTGAGTCGAGTTGAACAATTTTGCGAATGAATATTTCAAGGTAAAATGTTCTGCTCTTTTGATTGACATGGTCAAAAATTGTAAATTTTGCCGAATAAGCCCTTAAAAACCCAGAAAACCTAAGAAAATTACGATTTTTCGAAAAACTGGGGGCATCAAAGAATTCATTCCGGTATATCCAAATACTGTGTTTCTCATCATTATCAACGTAGATCGTCCCCCCTTCGAGTTTTAGGAGCTTTTTCAGGCCTCTGGTGCGTTTTCCGGGCTAGCTCATGATTCTACCGTTGTAGTGCGGATGGGATAGAACTTGGGAATTTTTCCGAACCACATATTTCGATGTGAAATTTTCTGTTCTTTCGATTGTCGTGATCAAGAATTGTAAATTTTGCCGAACAAGCCCCTAAAAACCCAAAAAACCCAAAAAATCACGATTTTTCGAAGAACTCGGGAAACCAAAGAATTTATTTTGAAAAATCCAACAATTTTGTTCCTCTTATCATCAACGTAAATCGCTCCTCCTTAGAGTTCTAGGAGCTTTTTCAGGCCCCTGGAGTGTTTTCCGGATAAGCTCGTGATTCTACCGTTGTAGTGCTGATGGGATAAAATTTTCGATTTTCTCCGGACCACATATTTCGATGTGAAATTCACTGTTATTTCGATTGGCGTGATCAAGAATTGTAAATTTCGCCAAACAAGCCCCGAAAAACCCAAAAAACCCAAAAAATTACGATTTTTTGAAAAACTGGGGACACCAAAGGATTTATTTTGAAAAATCCAACAACTTCGTTCCCTATTATTATCAACGTAAATCGCTCCTCCTTGGAGTTCTAGGAGCTTTCTCAGGCCTCTAGTGCGTTTTCCGGGCTAGCTCATGATTTTACCGTTGTAGGGCGGATGAGACAAAATTTTGGATTTTTCCGAACCACATATTTCGATGTAGAATTTCCTGTTCTTTCGATTGGCATGATCAAAAATCCCAAATTTTGCTGAATGGGCCCCTAAAAACCGGAAAACCCTAGGAAACTACAATTCATTGCAAATTTGGGGGAACAAAAAATTTATTTTGAATAATGCAACAACTTCGTTTCTCATCATCGTCAACATAAACCGCTCCTTTTTCGACTTTTAGGAGCTTTTTCAGGCCTCTGGTGCGTTTTCCGGGCTAGCTCATAATTCTACAGTTGTAGTGCGGATGGTATAAAATTCTGGAATTTTCCCGAACCACCTATTCCGATGTAGAATTTTCTGTTCTTCCGATTGTCGTGATCAAGAATTGTAAATTTTGCCGAACAAGCCCCTAAAAACCCAACCACCCAAAAAATCACGAATTTTCGAAGAACCCGGGACACCAAAGAATTTATTTTGAAAAATCCAACAACTTTGTTCCTCATTATTATCAACGTAAATCGCTCCTCCTTAGAGTTCTAAGAGCTTTTCCAGGCCCCTGAAGCGTTTTCCGGGATAGCTCGTGATTTTACCGTTGTAGTGCTGATGGGATACAATTTTCGATTTTCTGGGGACCACATATTTTGATGTGAAATTCACTGTGTTATGACCCGAGCGGAGGGCTCGGGGTAACAAATAAATTATTTGAGTTGGTGTGAAGAGCTTACGGGCGGACTGCCCAGTTGCACCTACCTATTCTCTGTTATTGCGTTGAGGCTTCCGACTGGATATATATATATATATATATATATTGCTGGTCTGTGGTTTCGTATATATATGAATCATTCAGATTGAGAAGTATTGGTTCAGCAAAGTTGGATCAGATGAATTGTAATCTAAAAGAATGATTGAAGTGCGTTTGGATTTGGAATGTCTTATAATACTGGATACTTGAAAGAATGAAATAATTTATCTGATTTCAAGTAGATATAAAAATCCA
Source organism: Eretmocerus hayati (assembly GCA_029851415.1). Classification (NCBI taxonomy): domain Eukaryota; kingdom Metazoa; phylum Arthropoda; class Insecta; order Hymenoptera; family Aphelinidae; genus Eretmocerus; species Eretmocerus hayati. The sequence goes on from CM056743.1 coordinate 51,443,161, forward strand.
GTTATCTTATGGCTTTTAGAAAAAAATGAGATAGAATTACAGAAGTTATAGATTCTATTTTATTCGAATCAAGTTATGAAATTTTGGTCAGAAATGAGAACTTATCGTCTAAATATAATTTGAATAGTTTAACGTAGGCGCACTTACAAGTCTACTTGAAAGAATGATGATTCTTCGAGGCAGGAACGTGTAAGCAGGGCGAATTCGTAGCTGGCCCTTATGCAGCTGAGGCGGGTATCGTCGGCCCTCTTTTTCGACAAAGAGCGAATTCGGAGCTGGCCCTTGAACAGCTGAGACGGGTATCGTCGGTCTACTTTTCGACGGAATTAATCTGACTTATTGGTCCGCACTTATTCGACCTTTGCTTTGTCGTGTGTTTTCTAGGCACACTTCGGCAAAACGGTACGTGTCTCAAAGACTCACAAAGCTTTACTAACTGAATCGAGTCAGTGACTAATCGAAGGATTAATTTTGATGTTCGAATTTATACGTGTGGACACGAGCTAATTTTGATGACTTGGAGTAATTTCGAAACTGTCCTCTTTAGAATTGATTCTGAAATTGACTTACTTTTGAAACTGTAACACTTGTAACACATGTGTTATACCATTCATGAGATGTGTGTAACTCGGGGGTTACACTTGTAACACATGTGTTACACCATTCATAAGATATGTGCAACTCGGATGTTACACTTGTAACACATGTAATTTGGACTACGGCAATTTTGCTGATTGCATCTTGACCTGCTTACACATTCCTGCTGATCAAGTTAAAATAATATTTCTCCATGTTGAGAAATATTATTTTAACTGTTGCGTCGTCAGGGACGCCACACATTGTTATTTCGATTGGCGTGATCAAGAATTGTAAATTTTGCCGAACAAGCCCCGAAAAACCCAAAAAACCCAAAGAATCACGATTTTTCGGAGAACTCGGGACACCAAAGAATTTATTCTGAAAAATCCAACAACTTTGTTCCTCATTATCATCAACGTAAATCGCTCCTCCTTCGAGTTCTAGGAGCTTCCTCAGGCCTCTAGTGCGTTTTCCGGGCTAGCTCATGATTTTACCGTTGTAGGGCGGATGGGATGAAATTTTGGATTTTTTCCGAACCACATATTTCGATGAAGAATTTCCTGTTGTTTCGATTGGCATGATCAAAAATTCCGAATTTTGCTGGATGAGCCCCTAAAAACCCAGAAAGAACAAGAAATCACGATTTTTGGAAGGACTGGGGACACCCAAGAAATTATTTTGAAAAATCCAACAACTTTGTTCCTCATTATCATCAACGTAAATCGCTCCTCCTTCGAGTTCTAGGAGCTTCCTCAGGCCTCTAGTGCGTTTTCCGGGCTAGCTCATGATTTTACCGTTGTAGGGCGGATGGGATGAAATTTTGGATTTTTTCCGAACCACATATTTCGATGAAGAATTTCCTGTTGTTTCGATTGGCATGATCAAAAATTCCGAATTTTGCTGGATGAGCCCCTAAAAACCCAGAAAGAACAAGAAATCACGATTTTTGGAAGGACTGGGGACACCCAAGAAATTATTTTGAAAAATCCAACAACTTTGATTCCTCATTATTACCAACGTGAATCGATCCTCCTTCGAGTTCTAGGAGCTTTTTCAGGCCTCTGGTGCGTTTTCCTTGTTAGCCCATGATTTTACTGGTGTAGTGCGGATAGGATAAAATTTGGATTTTATCCGAACCACATATTTCGATGTAGAACTTCCTGTTCTTTCGATAGGCGTGATCAAAAATTCCGAATTTTGCCGAATAAGCCCCTAAAAACCGGGAAACCCTAGGAAACTACAATTCTTTGGAAATTTGGGGGAACAAAAATTTTATCTTGGATAATGCAACAACTTTGTTTCTCATCATCATCAATGTAAACCGCTCCTCCTTCGAGTTTTGGGAGCTTCTTCAGGCCTCTGGTGCGTTTCCGGGCTAGCTCATGATTTTACCGTTGTAGTGCCGACGGGATGAAATTTTCAAATTCTTCTGAACCACATATTTCGACGTAAGATTCCCTGCTCTTTTGAATGGCGTGGTCAAAAATCCCAAATTTCGTCAGAAAAGCATGTGAAAACCCAGAAAACCTGGAAAATTACGATTTTTTGGAGAACTAGGGGCACAAAAAAATTCGTTTTGGAAGATGCAACAGCTGTGTGTATCATCATAATCAACGTAAATCGTCCTCCCTGCGGGTTCTAGGAGCCTTTTCACGCCTCTGGTGCTTTTTCCGGGCTAGCTCATGATTCTACCGTTGGAGTGCGGATGGGATACAATTTTGGAATTTTTCCGAACCACATATTTCGATGTGAAATTTTCTGTTCTTTCGATTGGCGTGAAGGAATTGTGAATTTTGCCGAACAAGACCCTTGGAACCCAAAAAACCCAAGAAATCACGATTTTTGGAAGGACTGGGGACACCAGAGGATTTATTGTGAAAAATCAAACAACTTTGTCCCTCATTATTATCAACGTAAATCGCTACTCCTTCGAGTTCTAGGAGCTCTTTCAGGCCTCTGGTGCGTCTTCCGGGCTAGCTCATGATTTTACCGTTGTAGTGCGGATGGGATGAAATTTTGGATTTTCTCCGAACAACATATTTCGATGTAAAATTTTCTGTTCTTTCGATTGGCGTGATCGAAAATTGTAAAGTTTGCCGATTAAGCCCCTAAAAAACCATAAAATGACGCTTTTTCGCAGAACTGGGGCCACCAAAGGATTTATTTTGAAAAATTCAACAACTCCGTTACTCATTATTATCAACGTTACCGATCCTCCTCCGAGTTCTAGGAGCTTTCTCACGCCTCTGGTGCGTTTTCCGCGCTAGCTCATGATTCCACCAATCTGGTGCGGATGGGATGAGATTTTGGAATTTTTCCGAACCTCATATTTCGATGTAAAATTTTCTGTTCTTTCGATTGGCATGATCAAAAATTGTGAATTTTGCCAGGAAGACCCTTGAAATCAAAAAAAAAACCCAAGAAATCACGATTTTCCGAAGAACTCGGGACACCAAAGAATTTATTTTCAAAAATCCAACAACTTTATCCCTCATCATTATCAACGTAAATCGTTCCTCCGTCGACCTCTAGGAGCTTTTTCAGGTCTTTTGTGCGTTTCCAGGGCTAGCTCATGATTTTACCGTTGTAGTGCGGATGGGATGAAATTTTGGATTTTCTCCGAACAACATATTTCGATGTAAAATTCTCTGTTCTTTCGATTGGCGTGATCGAAAAATGTGAAGTTTGCCGATTAAGCCCCTAAAAACCCATAAAATGACGCTTTTTCGGAGAACTGGGGCCACCAAAGGATTTATTTTGAAAAATTCAACAACTTCGTTACTCATTATTATCAACGTTACCGATCCTCCTCCGAGTTCTAGGAGCTTTCTCACGCCTCTGGTGCGTTTTCCGCGCTAGCTCATGATTCCACCGTTCTGGTGCGGATGGGATGAGATTTTGGAATTTTTCCGAACCTTATATTTCGATGTAAAATTTTCTGTTCTTTCGATTGGCATGATCAAAAATTGTCAATTTTGCCAGAAAGACCCTTGAAATCAAAAAAAAAAAAAACCCAAGAAATCACGATTTTCCGAAGAACTCGGGACACCAAAGAATTTATTTTCAAAAATCCGACAACTTTATCCCTCATTATTATCAACGTAAATCGTTCCTCCGTCGACCTCTAGGAGCTTTTTCAGGTCTTTTGTGCGTTTCCAGGGCTAGCTCATGATTTTACCGTTGTAGTGCGGATGGGATGAAATTTTGGATTTTTCCCGAACCACATATTTTGATGTGAAATTGTCTGTTCTTTCGATTGGCGTGATCAAAAGTTGTCAATTTTGCCGGACAAGTCACTAAAAACCCGAAAAATGACGATTCCTCGAAGAACTGGGGACACCAGAGAACTTATTTTCAAACATCCAACAACTTCATCCCCCATTATTATCAACGTGAATCGCTCCTCCTTCGAGTTCTAGGAGCTTTTTCAGGCCTCTCGTGCGTTTCCGGGCTAGCTCATGATTTTACCGTTGTAGTGCCGACGGGATGAAATTTTCGAATTCTTCTGAACCACATATTTCGACGTAAGATTCCCTGCTCTTTTAATTGGCGTGGTCAAAAATCCCAAATTTCGTCAGAAAAGCATGTGAAAACCCAGAAAACCTGGAAAATTGCGATTCTTTGGAGAACCAGGGGCACAAAGAAATTTGTTTTGGAAAATGCAACAGCTGTGTGTCTCATCATCATCAACGTAAATCGTCCTCCCCGCGGGTTTTGGGAGCCTTTTCACGCCTCTGGTGCTTTTCCCGGGCTAGCTCATGATTCTACCAATCTGGTGCGGATGGGATGAGATTTTGGAATTTTTCCGAACCTCATATTTCGATGTAAAATTTTCTGTTCTTTCGATTGGCATGATCAAAAATTGTGAATTTTGCCAGAAAGACCCTTGAAATCAAAAAAAAACCCAAGAAATCACGATTTTCCGAAGAACTCGGGACACCAAAGAATTTATTTTCAAAAATCCAACAACTTTATCCCTCATCATTATCAACGTAAATCGTTCCTCCGTCGACCTCTAGGAGCTTTTTCAGGTCTTTTGTGCGTTTCCAGGGCTAGCTCATGATTTTACCGTTGTAGTGCGGATGGGATGAAATTTTGGATTTTCTCCGAACAACATATTTCGATGTAAAATTCTCTGTTCTTTCGATTGGCGTGATCGAAAAATGTGAAGTTTGCCGATTAAGCCCCTAAAAACCCATAAAATGACGCTTTTTCGGAGAACTGGGGCCACCAAAGGATTTATTTTGAAAAATTCAACAACTTCGTTACTCATTATTATCAACGTTACCGATCCTCCTCCGAGTTCTAGGAGCTTTCTCACGCCTCTGGTGCGTTTTCCGCGCTAGCTCATGATTCCACCGTTCTGGTGCGGATGGGATGAGATTTTGGAATTTTTCCGAACCTTATATTTCGATGTAAAATTTTCTGTTCTTTCGATTGGCATGATCAAAAATTGTCAATTTTGCCAGAAAGACCCTTGAAATCAAAAAAAAAAAAAAAACCCAAGAAATCACGATTTTCCGAAGAACTCGGGACACCAAAGAATTTATTTTCAAAAATCCGACAACTTTATCCCTCATTATTATCAACGTAAATCGTTCCTCCATCGACCTCTAGGAGCTTTTTCAGGTCTTTTGTGCGTTTCCAGGGCTAGCTCATGATTTTACCGTTGTAGTGCGGATGGGATGAAATTTTGGATTTTTCCCGAACCACATATTTTGATGTGAAATTGTCTGTTCTTTCGATTGGCGTGATCAAAAGTTGTCAATTTTGCCGGACAAGACACTAAAAACCCGAAAAATGACGATTCCTCGAAGAACTGGGGACACCAGAGAACTTATTTTCAAACATCCAACAACTTCATCCCCCATTATTATCAACGTGAATCGCTCCTCCTTCGAGTTCTAGGAGCTTTTTCAGGCCTCTCGTGCGTTTCCGGGCTAGCTCATGATTTTACCGTTGTAGTGCCGACGGGATGAAATTTTCGAATTCTTCTGAACCACATATTTCGACGTAAGATTCCCTGCTCTTTTAATTGGCGTGGTCAAAAATCCCAAATTTCGTCAGAAAAGCATGTGAAAACCCAGAAAACCTGGAAAATTACGATTCTTTGGAGAACCAGGGGCACAAAGAAATTTGTTTTGGAAAATGCAACAGCTGTGTGTCTCATCATCATCAACGTAAATCGTCCTCCCCGCGGGTTTTGGGAGCCTTTTCACGCCTCTGGTGCTTTTCCCGGGCTAGCTCATGATTCTACCGTTGTAGTGCGGATGGGATACAATTTTGGAATTTTTCCGAACCACATATTTCGATGTGAAATTTTCCGTTCTTTCGATTGGCGTCATTAGAAATTGTGAATCTTGCCGAACAAGACTCTTGGAACCCAAAAAACCCAAGAAATCACGATTTTAGGGTGGACTGGGGACACCAAAGGATTTATTTTGGAAAATCCAACAACTTTGTTCCTCATCATTATCAACGGAAATCGCTACTCCTTCAAGTTCTAGGAGCTCTTTCAGGTCTCCGGAACGTCTCCCGGGCTAGCTCATGATATTACCGTTGTAGTGCGGACGGGATGAAATTTTGGATTTTCTCCGAACCACATATTTCGATGTGAAATTTTCTGTTCTTTCGATTGGCGTGATCAAAAATTGTGAATTCTGCCGGGATGACCCTTGAAATCGAGAAAACCCAAAAAATCACGATTTTCCGAAGAACTTGGGACACCAAAGAATTCATTTTCAAAAATCCAACAACTTCATCCCTCATTATTATCAACGCAAATCGCTCCTCCTTCGACATCTAGGAGCTTTTTCTGCTGTTTTAATTGGCGTGGTCAAAAATCCCAAATTTCGTCAGAGAAGCATGTGAAATCCCAGAAAACCTGGAAAACTACGATTGTTTGGAGAACCAGGGGCACAAAGAAATTTGTTTTGGAAAATGCAACAACTGTGTGTCTCATCATGATCAACGTATATCGTCCTCCCTGCGGGTTTTGGGAGTCTTTTCACGCCTCTGGTGCTTTTCCCGGGCTAGCTCATGACTCTACCGTTGTAGTGCGGATGGGATACAATTCTGGAATTTTTCCGAACCACATATTTCGATGTGAAATTTTCCGTTCTTTCGATTGGCGTGATTAGAAATTGTGAATCTTGCCGAATAAGACCCTTGGAACCCAAAAAACCCAAGAAATCACGATTTTGGGAAGGACTGGGGACACCAAAGGATTTATTCTCAAAAATCCAACAACTTTATCCCTCATTATTATCAACGAAAATCGTTCCTCCTTCGACCTCTAGGAGCTTTTTCAGGTCTTTGGTGCGTTCCCCGGGCTAGCTCATGATTTTACCGTTGTAGTGCGGATGGGATGAAATTTTGGATTTTTCCCGAACCACATATTTTGATGTGAAATTGTCTGTTCTTTCGATTGGCGTGATCAAAAGTTGTCAATTTTGCCGAACAAGCCACTGAAAACCCGAAAAATGACGATTTCTCGAAGAACTGGGGACACCAAAGCACTTATTTTCAAAAATCCAACAACTTCATCCCCCATTATTATCAACGTGAATCGCTCCTCCTTCGAGTTCTAGGAGCTTTTTCAGGCCTCTGGTGTGTTCCCGGGCTAGCTCATGATTTTACCGTTGTAGTGCCGACGGGATGAAATTTTCAAATTATTCTGAACCACATATTTCGACGTAAGATTCCCTGCTCTTTTAATTGGCGTGGTCAAAAATCCCAAATTTCGCCAGAGAAGCATGTGAAAACCTGGAAAATTACGATTGTTTGGAGAACTAGGGGCACAAAGAAATTTATTTTGGAGAATGCAACAGCTGTGTGTCTCATGATGATCAACGTACATGGTCCTCCCTGCGGGTTCTGGGAGCTTTTCCACGCCTCTGGTGCTTTTCCCGGGCTAGCTCATGATTCTACCGTTCTATTGCGGATGGGATGAGATTTTGGAATTTTTCCGAACCTCTTATTTCGATGTACAATTTTCTGTTCTTTCGATTGGCGTGATCAAAAACTGTGAGTCTTGCCGAACAAGCCCCTAAAAACCCGAAAAATGACGATTTCTCGTAGAACTGGGGACACCAAAGAACTTATTTTTAAAAATCCAACAACTTCATCCCCCATTATTATCAACGTAAATCGCTCCTCCTCCGAACTCTAGGAGCTTTTTCAGAACTTTGGTGCGTTTTCCGGGCTAGATCATGGTTTTATCGTCGTAGTGCGGATGGGATGAATTTTTGGATTTTTCCCGAACCACATATTTTGATGTGGAATTTTCTGTTCTCTCGATTGGCGTGATCAAAAGTTGTAAAGTTTGCCGATTGAGCCCCTAAAACCCTATAAAATGACGCTTTCTCGGAGAACTGGGGCCACCAAAGGATTTATTTTGAAAAATTCAACAACTCCGTTCCTCATTATTATCAACGTTACCGATCCTCCTCCGAACTCTAGGAGCTTTCTCACGCCTCTGGTGCGTTTTCCGGGCTAGCTCATGATTTTACCGTTGTAGTGCCGACGGGATGAAATTTTCAAATTCTTCTGAACCACATATTTCGACGTAAGATTCCCTGCTCTTTTAATTGGCGTGGTCAAGAATCCCAAATTTCGTCAGAAAAGCACGTGAAACCCCAGAAAACCTGGAAAATCACGATTGTTTGGGGAACCAGGGGCACAAAGAAATTTGTTTCGGAAAATGCAACAGCTGTGTGTCTCATCATAATCAACGTAAATCGTCCTCCCTGCGGGTTTTAGGAGCCTTTTCACGCCTCTGGTGCTTTTCCCGGGCTAGCTCATGATTCTACCGTTGTAGTGCGGATGGGATACAATTTTGGAATTTTTCCGAACCACATATTTCGATGTGAAATTTTCCGTTCTTTCGATTGGCGTGATTAGAAATTGTGAATCTTGCCGAACAAGACCCTTGGAACCCGAAAAACCCAAGAAATCACGATTTTTGGAAGGACTGGGGACACCAAAGGATTTATCTTGAAAAATCCAACAACTTTGTTCCTCATCATTATCAACGTAAATCGCTACTCCTTCGAGTTCCAGGAGCTCTTTCAGGTCTCTGGTGCGTCTCCCGGGCTAGCTCATGATTTTACCGTTGTAGTGCGGACGGGATGAAATTTTGGATTTTCTCCGAACCACATATTTCGATGTAAAATTCTCTGTTCTTTCAACTGGCGTGATCGGAAGTTGTGGAGTTTGCCGATTAGGCCCCTAAAACCCCATAAATTGACGCTTCTTCGGAGAACTGGGGCTACCGAAGGATTCATTTTGAGAAATTCAGCAACTTCGTTCCTCATTATTATCAACGTTACCGATCCTCCTCCGAGTTCTAGGAGCATTCTCACGCCTCTGGTGCGTTCTCCGGGCTAGCTCATGATTCCACCGTTCTAGTGCGGATGGGATGAAATTTTGGATTTTTCCCGAACCTCATATTTCGATGTAAAATTTTCTGTTCTTTCGATTGGCATGATCAAAAATTGTGAGTTTTGCCGTAAAGACCCTTGAAATCAGAAGAACCCAAAAAATCACGATTTCCCGAAGAACTCGGGACACCAAAGAATTTATTTTCAGAAATCCAACAACTTCATCCCTCATTATTATCAACGTAAATCGCTCTTCCTTGGACCTCTAGGAGCCTTCTCAGGTCTCTGGTGCGTTTTCCGGGCTAGCTCATGATTTTACCGTTGTAGTGCGGATGGGATAAAAGTTTGGATTTTTCCCGAACCACATATTTTGATGTGAAATTTTCTGTTCTTTCGATTGGCGTGATCAAAAGTTGTCATTCTTGCCGAACAAGCCCCTAAAAACCCGAAAAATGACGATTTCTCGAAGAACTGGGGACACCAAAGAACTTATTTTCAAAAATCCAACAACTTCATCCCCCATTATTATCAACGTTACCGATCCTCCTCCGAGTTCTAGGAGCTTTCTCACACCTCTGGTGCGTTTTCCGGGCTAGCTCATGATTCTACCGTTGGAGTGCGGATGGGATACAATTTTGGAATTTTTCCGAACCACATATTTCGATGTGAAATTTTCTGTTCTTTCGATTGGCGTGATCAAAAGTTGTCAATTTTGCCGAACAAGCCACTGAAAACCCGAAAAATGACGATTTCTCGAAGAACTGGGGACACCAAAGCACTTATTTTCAAAAATCCAACAACTTCATCCCCCATTATTATCAACGTGAATCGCTCCTCCTTCGAGTTCTAGGAGCTTTTTCAGGCCTCTGGTGTGTTTCCGGGCTAGCTCATGATTTTACCGTTGTAGTGCCGACGGGATGAAATTTTCAAATTATTCTGAACCACATATTTCGACGTAAGATTCCCTGCTCTTTTAATTGGCGTGGTCAAAAATCCCAAATTTCGCCAGAGAAGCATGTGAAAACCTGGAAAATTACGATTGTTTGGAGAACTAGGGGCACAAAGAAATTTGTTTTGGAAAATGCAACAGCTGTGTGTCTCATGATGATCAACGTACATGGTCCTCCCTGCGGGTTCTGGGAGCCTTTCCACGCCTCTGGTGCTTTTCCCGGGCTAGCTCATGATTCTACCGTTCTATTGCGGATGGGATGAGATTTTGGAATTTTTCCAAACCTCTTATTTCGATGTACAATTTTCTGTTCTTTCGATTGGCGTGATCAAAAATTGTGAGTCTTGCCGAACAAGCCCCTAAAAACCCGAAAAATGACGATTTCTCGAAGAACTGGGGACACCAAAGAACTTATTTTCAAAAATCCAACAACTTCATCCCCCATTATTATCAACGTTACCGATCCTCCTCCGAGTTCTAGGAGCTTTCTCACACCTCTGGTGCGTTTTCCGGGCTAGCTCATGATTCTACCGTTGGAGTGCGGATGGGATACAATTTTGGAATTTTTCCGAACCACATATTTCGATGTGAAATTTTCTGTTCTTTCGATTGGCGTGATTAGGAATTGTGAATTTTGCCGAACAAGACCCTTGGAACCCAAAAAACCCAAGAAATCACGATTTTTGGAAGGACTGGGGACACCAGAGGATTTATTGTGAAAAATCAAACAACTTTGTCCGACATTATTATCAACGTAAATCGCTACTCCTTCGAGTTCTAGGAGCTCTTCCAGGCCTCTGGTGCGTCTTCCGGGCTAGCTCATGATTTTACCGTTGTAGTGCGGATGGGATGAAATTTTGGATTTTCTCCGAACAACATATTTCGATGTAAAATTTTCTGTTCTTTCGATTGGCGTGATCGAAAATTGTAAAGTTTGCCGATTAAGCCCCTAAAAAACCATAAAATGACGCTTTTTCGCAGAACTGGGGCCACCAAAGAATTTATTTTGAAAAATTCAACAACTTCGTTACTCATTATTATCAACGTTAGCGATCCTCCTCCGAGTTCTAGGAGCTTTCTCACGCCTCTGGTGCGTTTTCCGCGCTAGCTCATGATTCCACCAATCTGGTGCGGATGGGATGAGATTTTGGAATTTTTCCGAACCTCATATTTCGATGTAAAATTTTCTGTTCTCTCGATTGGCATGATCAAAAATTGTGAATTTTGCCAGAAAGACCCTTGAAATCAAAAAAAAAACCCAAGAAATCACGATTTTCCGAAGAACTCGGGACACCAAAGAATTTATTTTCAAAAATCCAACAACTTTATCCCTCATCATTATCAACGTAAATCGTTCCTCCGTCGACCTCTAGGAGCTTTTTCAGGTCTTTTGTGCGTTTCCAGGGCTAGCTCATGATTTTACCGTTGTAGTGCGGATGGGATGAAATCTTGGATTTTCTCCGAACAACATATTTCGATGTAAAATTCTCTGTTCTTTGGTTTGGCGTGATCGAAAAATGTGAAGTTTGCCGATTAAGCCCCTAAAAACCCATAAAATGACGCTTTTTCGGAGAACTGGGGCCACCAAAGGATTTATTTTGAAAAATTCAACAACTTCGTTACTCATTATTATCAACGTTACCGATCCTCCTCCGAGTTCTAGGAGCTTTCTCACGCCTCTGGTGCGTTTTCCGCGCTAGCTCATGATTCCACCGTTCTGGTGCGGATGGGATGAGATTTTGGAATTTTTCCGAACCTTATATTTCGATGTAAAATTTTCTGTTCTTTCGATTGGCATGATCAAAAATTGTCAATTTTGCCAGAAAGACCCTTGAAATCAAAAAAAAAACCCAACAAATCACGATTTTCCGAAGAACTCGGGACACCAAAGAATTTATTTTCGAAAATCCGACAACTTTATCCCTCATTATTATCAACGTAAATCGTTCCTCCGTCGACCTCTAGGAGCTTTTTCAGGTCTTTCGTGCGTTTCCAGGGCTAGCTCATGATTTTACCGTTGTAGTGCGGATGGGATGAAATTTTGGATTTTTCCCGAACCACATATTTTGATGTGAAATTGTCTGTTCTTTCGATTGGCGTGATCAAAAGTTGTCAATTTTGCCGGACAAGACACTAAAAACCCGAAAAATGACGATTCCTCGAAGAACTGGGGACACCAGAGAACTTATTTTCAAACATCCAACAACTTCATCCCCCATTATTATCAACGTGAATCGCTCCTCCTTCGAGTTCTAGGAGCTTTTTCAGGCCTCTCGTGCGTTTCCGGGCTAGCTCATGATTTTACCGTTGTAGTGCCGACGGGATGAAATTTTCGAATTCTTCTGAACCACATATTTCGACGTAAGATTCCCTGCTCTTTTAATTGGCGTGGTCAAAAATCCCAAATTTCGTCAGAAAAGCATGTGAAAACCCAGAAAACCTGGAAAATTACGATTCTTTGGAGAACCAGGGGCACAAAAAAATTTGTTTTGGAAAATGCAACAGCTGTGTGTCTCATCATCATCAACGTAAATCGTCCTCCCCGCGGGTTTTGGGAGCCTTTTCACGCCTCTGGTGCTTTTCCCGGGCTAGCTCATGATTCTACCGTTGTAGTGCGGATGGGATACAATTTTGGAATTTTTCCGAACCACATATTTCGATGTGAAATTTTCCGTTCTTTCGATTGGCGTCATTAGAAATTGTGAATCTTGCCGAACAAGACCCTTGGAACCCAAAAAACCCAAGAAATCACGATTTTAGGGTGGACTGGGGACACCAAAGGATTTATTTTGGAAAATCCAACAACTTTGTTCCTCATCATTATCAACGGAAATCGCTACTCCTTCAAGTTCTAGGAGCTCTTTCAGGTCTCCGGAACGTCTCCCGGGCTAGCTCATGATATTACCGTTGTAGTGCGGACGGGATGAAATTTTGGATTTTCTCCGAACCACATATTTCGATGTGAAATTTTCTGTTCTTTCGATTGGCGTGATCAAAAATTGTGAATTTTGCCGGGATGACCCTTGAAATCGAGAAAACCCAAAAAATCACGATTTTCCGAAGAACTTGGGACACCAAAGAATTCATTTTCAAAAATCCAACAATTTCATCCCTCATTATTATCAACGCAAATCGCTCCTCCTTCGACCTCTAGGAGCTTTTTCTGCTCTTTTAATTGGCGTGGTCAAAAATCCCAAATTTCGTCAGAGAAGCATGTGAAATCCCAGAAAACCTGGAAAACTACGATTGTTTGGAGAACCAGGGGCACAAAGAAATTTGTTTTGGAAAATGCAACAACTGTGTGTCTCATCATGATCAACGTATATCGTCCTCCCTGCGGGTTTTGGGAGTCTTTTCACGCCTCTGGTGCTTTTCCCGGGCTAGCTCATGACTCTACCGTTGTAGTGCGGATGGGATACAATTCTGGAATTTTTCCGAACCACATATTTCGATGTGAAATTTTCCGTTCTTTCGATTGGCGTGATTAGAAATTGTGAATCTTGCCGAATAAGACCCTTGGAACCCAAAAAACCCAAGAAATCACGATTTTGGGAAGGACTGGTGACACCAAAGGATTTATTCTCAAAAATCCAACAACTTTATCACTCATTATTATCAACGGAAATCGTTCCTCCTTCGACCTCTAGGAGCTTTTTCAGGTCTTTGGTGCGTTCCCCGGGCTAGCTCATGATTTTACCGTTGTAGTGCGGATGGGATGAAATTTTGGATTTTTCCCGAACCACATATTTTGATGTGAAATTGTCTGTTCTTTCGATTGGCGTGATCAAAAGTTGTCAATTTTGCCGAACAAGCCACTGAAAACCCGAAAAATGACGATTTCTCGAAGAACTGGGGACACCAAAGCACTTATTTTCAAAAATCCAACAACTTCATCCCCCATTATTATCAACGTGAATCGCTCCTCCTTCGAGTTCTAGGAGCTTTTTCAGGCCTCTGGTGTGTTTCCGGGCTAGCTCATGATTTTACCGTTGTAGTGCCGACGGGATGAAATTTTCAAATTATTCTGAACCACATATTTCGACGTAAGATTCCCTGCTCTTTTAATTGGCGTGGTCAAAAATCCCAAATTTCGCCAGAGAAGCATGTGAAAACCTGGAAAATTACGATTGTTTGGAGAACTAGGGGCACAAAGAAATTTGTTTTGGAAAATGCAACAGCTGTGTGTCTCATGATGATCAACGTACATGGTCCTCCCTGCGGGTTCTGGGAGCCTTTCCACGCCTCTGGTGCTTTTCCCGGGCTAGCTCATGATTCTACCGTTCTATTGCGGATGGGATGAGATTTTGGAATTTTTCCAAACCTCTTATTTCGATGTACAATTTTCTGTTCTTTCGATTGGCGTGATCAAAAATTGTGAGTCTTGCCGAACAAGCCCCTAAAAACCCGAAAAATGACGATTTCTCGAAGAACTGGGGACACCAAAGAACTTATTTTCAAAAATCCAACAACTTCATCCCCCATTATTATCAACGTTACCGATCCTCCTCCGAGTTCTAGGAGCTTTCTCACACCTCTGGTGCGTTTTCCGGGCTAGCTCATGATTCTACCGTTGGAGTGCGGATGGGATACAATTTTGGAATTTTTCCGAACCACATATTTCGATGTGAAATTTTCTGTTCTTTCGATTGGCGTGATTAGGAATTGTGAATTTTGCCGAACAAGACCCTTGGAACCCAAAAAACCCAAGAAATCACGATTTTTGGAAGGACTGGGGACACCAGAGGATTTATTGTGAAAAATCAAACAACTTTGTCCGACATTATTATCAACGTAAATCGCTACTCCTTCGAGTTCTAGGAGCTCTTCCAGGCCTCTGGTGCGTCTTCCGGGCTAGCTCATGATTTTACCGTTGTAGTGCGGATGGGATGAAATTTTGGATTTTCTCCGAACAACATATTTCGATGTAAAATTTTCTGTTCTTTCGATTGGCGTGATCGAAAATTGTAAAGTTTGCCGATTAAGCCCCTAAAAAACCATAAAATGACGCTTTTTCGCAGAACTGGGGCCACCAAAGGATTTATTTTGAAAAATTCAACAACTTCGTTACTCATTATTATCAACGTTACCGATCCTCCTCCGAGTTCTAGGAGCTTTCTCACGCCTCTGGTGCGTTTTCCGCGCTAGCTCATGATTCCACCAATCTGGTGCGGATGGGATGAGATTTTGGAATTTTTCCGAACCTCATATTTCGATGTAAAATTTTCTGTTCTCTCGATTGGCATGATCAAAAATTGTGAATTTTGCCAGAAAGACCCTTGAAATCAAAAAAAAAACCCGAGAAATCACGATTTTCCGAAGAACTCGGGACACCAAAGAATTTATTTTCAAAAATCCAACAACTTTATCCCTCATCATTATCAACGTAAATCGTTCCTCCGTCGACCTCTAGGAGCTTTTTCAGGTCTTTTGTGCGTTTCCAGGGCTAGCTCATGATTTTACCGTTGTAGTGCGGATGGGATGAAATCTTGGATTTTCTCCGAACAACATATTTCGATGTAAAATTCTCTGTTCTTTCGATTGGCGTGATCGAAAAATGTGAAGTTTGCCGATTAAGCCCCTAAAAACCCATAAAATGACGCTTTTTCGGAGAACTGGGGCCACCAAAGGATTTATTTTGAAAAATTCAACAACTTCGTTACTCATTATTATCAACGTTACCGATCCTCCTCCGAGTTCTAGGAGCTTTCTCACGCCTCTGGTGCGTTTTCCGCGCTAGCTCATGATTCCACCGTTCTGGTGCGGATGGGATGAGATTTTGGAATTTTTCCGAACCTTATATTTCGATGTAAAATTTTCTGTTCTTTCGATTGGCATGATCAAAAATTGTCAATTTTGCCAGAAAGACCCTTGAAATCAAAAAAAAAAACCCAACAAATCACGATTTTCCGAAGAACTCGGGACACCAAAGAATTTATTTTCGAAAATCCGACAACTTTATCCCTCATTATTATCAACGTAAATCGTTCCTCCGTCGACCTCTAGGAGCTTTTTCAGGTCTTTTGTGCGTTTCCAGGGCTAGCTCATGATTTTACCGTTGTAGTGCGGATGGGATGAAATTTTGGATTTTTCCCGAACCACATATTTTGATGTGAAATTGTCTGTTCTTTCGATTGGCGTGATCAAAAGTTGTCAATTTTGCCGGACAAGACACTAAAAACCCGAAAAATGACGATTCCTCGAAGAACTGGGGACACCAGAGAACTTATTTTCAAACATCCAACAACTTCATCCCCCATTATTATCAACGTGAATCGCTCCTCCTTCGAGTTCTAGGAGCTTTTTCAGGCCTCTCGTGCGTTTCCGGGCTAGCTCATGATTTTACCGTTGTAGTGCCGACGGGATGAAATTTTCGAATTCTTCTGAACCACATATTTCGACGTAAGATTCCCTGCTCTTTTAATTGGCGTGGTCAAAAATCCCAAATTTCGTCAGAAAAGCATGTGAAAACCCAGAAAACCTGGAAAATTACGATTCTTTGGAGAACCAGGGGCACAAAAAAATTTGTTTTGGAAAATGCAACAGCTGTGTGTCTCATCATCATCAACGTAAATCGTCCTCCCCGCGGGTTTTGGGAGCCTTTTCACGCCTCTGGTGCTTTTCCCGGGCTAGCTCATGATTCTACCGTTGTAGTGCGGATGGGATACAATTTTGGAATTTTTCCGAACCACATATTTCGATGTGAAATTTTCCGTTCTTTCGATTGGCGTCATTAGAAATTGTGAATCTTGCCGAACAAGACCCTTGGAACCCAAAAAACCCAAGAAATCACGATTTTAGGGTGGACTGGGGACACCAAAGGATTTATTTTGGAAAATCCAACAACTTTGTTCCTCATCATTATCAACGGAAATCGCTACTCCTTCAAGTTCTAGGAGCTCTTTCAGGTCTCCGGAACGTCTCCCGGGCTAGCTCATGATATTACCGTTGTAGTGCGG
The DNA here is from genome assembly GCA_029851415.1 of Eretmocerus hayati. NCBI lineage: Eukaryota > Metazoa > Arthropoda > Insecta > Hymenoptera > Aphelinidae > Eretmocerus > Eretmocerus hayati. The sequence goes on from CM056743.1 coordinate 51,460,026, forward strand.
ACGGGATGAAATTTTGGATTTTCTCCGAACCACATATTTCGATGTGAAATTTTCTGTTCTTTCGATTGGCGTGATCAAAAATTGTGAATTTTGCCGGGATGACCCTTGAAATCGAGAAAACCCAAAAAATCACGATTTTCCGAAGAACTTGGGACACCAAAGAATTCATTTTCAAAAATCCAACAACTTCATCCCTCATTATTATCAACGCAAATCGCTCCTCCTTCGACCTCTAGGAGCTTTTTCTGCTCTTTTAATTGGCGTGGTCAAAAATCCCAAATTTCGTCAGAGAAGCATGTGAAATCCCAGAAAACCTGGAAAACTACGATTGTTTGGAGAACCAGGGGCACAAAGAAATTTGTTTTGGAAAATGCAACAACTGTGTGTCTCATCATGATCAACGTATATCGTCCTCCCTGCGGGTTTTGGGAGTCTTTTCACGCCTCTGGTGCTTTTCCCGGGCTAGCTCATGACTCTACCGTTGTAGTGCGGATGGGATACAATTCTGGAATTTTTCCGAACCACATATTTCGATGTGAAATTTTCCGTTCTTTCGATTGGCGTGATTAGAAATTGTGAATCTTGCCGAATAAGACCCTTGGAACCCAAAAAACCCAAGAAATCACGATTTTGGGGAGGACTGGGGACACCAAAGGATTTATTTTGGAAAATCCAACAACTTTGTTCCTCATCATTATCAACGGAAATCGCTACTCCTTCAAGTCCTAGGAGCTCTTTCAGGTCTCCGGAACGTCTCCCGGGCTAGCTCATGATATTACCGTTGTAGTGCGGACGGGATGAAATTTTGGATTTTCTCCGAACCACATATTTCGATGTGAAATTTTCTGTTCTTTCGATTGGCGTGATCAAAAATTGTGAATTTTGCCGGGATGACCCTTGAAATCGAGAAAACCCAAAAAATCACGATTTTCCGAAGAACTTGGGACACCAAAGAATTCATTTTCAAAAATCCAACAACTTCATCCCTCATTATTATCAACGCAAATCGCTCCTCCTTCGACCTCTAGGAGCTTTTTCTGCTCTTTTAATTGGCGTGGTCAAAAATCCCAAATTTCGTCAGAGAAGCATGTGAAATCCCAGAAAACCTGGAAAACTACGATTGTTTGGAGAACCAGGGGCACAAAGAAATTTGTTTTGGAAAATGCAGCAACTGTGTGTCTCATCATGATCAACGTATATCGTCCTCCCTGCGGGTTTTGGGAGTCTTTTCACGCCTCTGGTGCTTTTCCCGGGCTAGCTCATGACTCTACCGTTGTAGTGCGGATGGGATACAATTCTGGAATTTTTCCGAACCACATATTTCGATGTGAAATTTTCCGTTCTTTCGATTGGCGTGATTAGAAATTGTGAATCTTGCCGAATAAGACCCTTGGAACCCAAAAAACCCAAGAAATCACGATTTTGGGAAGGACTGGGGACACCAAAGGATTTATTCTCAAAAATCCAACAACTTTATCCCTCATTATTATCAACGAAAATCGTTCCTCCTTCGACCTCTAGGAGCTTTTTCAGGTCTTTGGTGCGTTCCCCGGGCTAGCTCATGATTTTACCGTTGTAGTGCGGATGGGATGAAATTTTGGATTTTTCCCGAACCACATATTTTGATGTGAAATTGTCTGTTCTTTCGATTGGCGTGATCAAAAGTTGTCAATTTTGCCGAACAAGCCACTGAAAACCCGAAAAATGACGATTTCTCGAAGAACTGGGGACACCAAAGCACTTATTTTCAAAAATCCAACAACTTCATCCCCCATTATTATCAACGTGAATCGCTCCTCCTTCGAGTTCTAGGAGCTTTTTCAGGCCTCTGGTGTGTTTCCGGGCTAGCTCATGATTTTATCGTTGTAGTGCCGACGGGATGAAATTTTCAAATTATTCTGAACCACATATTTCGACGTAAGATTCCCTGCTCCTTTAATTGGCGTGGTCAAAAATCCCAAATTTCGCCAGAGAAGCATGTGAAAACCTGGAAAATTACGATTGTTTGGAGAACTAGGGGCACAAAGAAATTTGTTTTGGAAAATGCAACAGCTGTGTGTCTCATGATGATCAACGTACATGGTCCTCCCTGCGGGTTCTGGGAGCCTTTCCACGCCTCTGGTGCTTTTCCCGGGCTAGCTCATGATTCTACCGTTCTATTGCGGATGGGATGAGATTTTGGAATTTTTCCGAACCTCTTATTTCGATGTACAATTTTCTGTTCTTTCGATTGGCGTGATCAAAAATTGTGAGTCTTGCCGAACAAGCCCCTAAAAACCCGAAAAATGACGATTTCTCGTAGAACTGGGGACACCAAAGAACTTATTTTCAAAAATCCAACAACTTCATCCCCCATTATTATCAACGTAAATCGCTCCTCCTCCGAACTCTAGGAGCTTTTTCAGAACTTTGGTGCGTTTTCCGGGCTAGCTCATGGTTTTATCGTTGTAGTGCGGATGGGATGAATTTTTGGATTTTTCCCGAACCACATATTTTGATGTGGAATTTTCTGTTCTCTCGATTGGCGTGATCAAAAGTTGTAAAGTTTGCCGATTAAGCCCCTAAAACCCTATAAAATGACGCTTTCTCGGAGAACTGGGGCCACCAAAGGATTTATTTTGAAAAATTCAACAACTCCGTTCCTCATTATTATCAACGTTACCGATCCTCCTCCGAACTCTAGGAGCTTTCTCACGCCTCTGGTGCGTTTTCCGGGCTAGCTCATGATTTTACCGTTGTAGTGCCGACGGGATGAAATTTTCAAATTCTTCTGAACCACATATTTCGACGTAAGATTCCCTGCTCTTTTAATTGGCGTGGTCAAGAATCCCAAATTTCGTCAGAAAAGCACGTGAAACCCCAGAAAACCTGGAAAATCACGATTGTTTGGGGAACCAGGGGCACAAAGAAATTTGTTTCGGAAAATGCAACAGCTGTGTGTCTCATCATAATCAACGTAAATCGTCCTCCCTGCGGGTTTTAGGAGCCTTTCCACGCCTCTGGTGCTTTTCCCGGGCTAGCTCATGATTCTACCGTTGTAGTGCGGATGGGATACAATTTTGGAATTTTTCCGAACCACATATTTCGATGTGAAATTTTCCGTTCTTTCGATTGGCGTGATTAGAAATTGTGAATCTTGCCGAACAAGACCCTTGGAACCCGAAAAACCCAAGAAATCACGATTTTTGGAAGGACTGGGGACACCAAAGGATTTATCTTGAAAAATCCAACAACTTTGTTCCTCATCATTATCAACGTAAATCGCTACTCCTTCGAGTTCCAGGAGCTCTTTCAGGTCTCTGGTGCGTCTCCCGGGCTAGCTCATGATTTTACCGTTGTAGTGCGGACGGGATGAAATTTTGGATTTTCTCCGAACCACATATTTCGATGTAAAATTCTCTGTTCTTTCAACTGGCGTGATCGGAAGTTGTGGAGTTTGCCGATTAGGCCCCTAAAACCCCATAAATTGACGCTTCTTCGGAGAACTGGGGCTACCGAAGGATTCATTTTGAGAAATTCAGCAACTTCGTTCCTCATTATTATCAACGTTACCGATCCTCCTCCGAGTTCTAGGAGCTTTCTCACGCCTCTGGTGCGTTCTCCGGGCTAGCTCATGATTCCACCGTTCTAGTGCGGATGGGATGAGATTTTGGAATTTTTCCGGACCTCTTATTTCGATGTACAATTTTCTGTTCTTTCGATTGGCGTGATCAAAAATTGTGAGTTTTGCCGTAAAGACCCTTGAAATCAAAAGAACCCAAAAAATCACGATTTCCCGAAGAACTCGGGACACCAAAGAATTTATTTTCAGAAATCCAACAACTTCATCCCTCATTATTATCAACGTAAATCGCTCTTCCTTGGACCTCTAGGAGCCTTCTCAGGTCTTTGGTGCGTTTTCCGGGCTAGCTCATGATTTTACCGTTGTAGTGCGGATGGGATAAAAGTTTGGATTTTTCCCGAACCACATATTTTGATGTGAAATTTTCTGTTCTTTCGATTGGCGTGATCAAAAGTTGTCATTCTTGCCGAACAAGCCCCTAAAAACCCGAAAAATGACGATTTCTCGAAGAACTGGGGACACCAAAGAACTTATTTTCAAAAATCCAACAACTTCATCCCCCATTATTATCAACGTTACCGATCCTCCTCCGAGTTCTAGGAGCTTTCTCACACCTCTGGTGCGTTTTCCGGGCTAGCTCATGATTCCACCATTGTAGTCTGGATGGGATGAGATTTTGGAATTTTTCCGAACTTTATATTTCGATGTAAAATTTTCTGTTCTTTCGATTGGCGTGATCATTAATTGTGAATTTCGCCGAACAAGACCCTTGGAACCCAAAAAACCCGAGAAATCACGATTTTTGGAAGGACTGGGGACACCAAAGATTTATTGTGAAAAATCGAACAACTTTGTTCCTCATTATTATCAACGTGAATCGCTACTCCTTCGAGTTCTAGGAGCTCTTTCAGGCCTCTTGTACGTCTTCCGGGCTAGCTCATGATTTTACCATTGTAGTGCGGATGGGATGAAATTTTGGATTTTCTCCGAACAACATATTTCGATGTAAAATTCTCTGTTCTTCCGATTGGCGTGATCAAAAATTGTAAAGTTTGCTGATTGAGCCCCCAAAACCCCATAAAATGACGCTTCCTCGGAGAACTGGGGCTACCAAAGGATTTATTTTGGAAAATTCAACAACTTCGTTCCTCATTATTATGAACGTTACCGATCCTCCTCCGAGTTCTAGGAGCTTTCTCACGCCTGTGGTGCGTTTCCCGGGCTAGCTCATGATTCCACCGTTCTAGTGCGGATGGGATGAGATTTTGGAATTTTTCCGAACCTCAAGCTTTGATGTGAAATTTTCTGTTCTTTCGATTGGCATGATCAAAAATTGTGAATTTTGCCGTAAAGACCCTTGAAATCAAAAAAACCAAAAAAATCACGATTTCCCGAAGAACTCGGGACACCAAAGAATTTATTTTCAGAAATCCAACAACTTTATCCCTCATTATTATCAACATAAATCGCTCCTCCTTGGACCTCTAGGAGCTTTTTCAGGTCTTTAGTGCCTTTTCCGGGCTAGCTCATGATATTACCGTTGTAGTGCGGATGGGATGAAACTTTGGATTTTTCCCGAACCACATATTTTGATGTGAAAATTTCTGTTCTTCCGATTGGCGTGATCAAAAGTTGTCAATTTTACCGAACAAGCCCCTAAACACCCGAAAAATGACGATTCCTCGAAGAACTGGGGACACCAAAGAACTTATTTTCAAAAATCCTACAACTTCATCCCCCATTATTATCAACGTAAATCGCTCCTCCTCCGACCTCTAGGAGCTTTTTCAGGTCTTTGGTGCGTTTTCCGTTCTAGCTCATGATTTTACCGTTGTAGTGCGGATGGGATGAATTTTTGGATTTTCCCCGAACCACATATTTTGCTGTGGAATTTTCTGTTCTTTCGATTGCCGTGATCAAAAGTTGTAAAGTTTGCCGATTAAGCCCCTAAAACCCCATAAAATGACACTTTCTCGGAGAACTTGGGCCACCAAAGGATTTATTTTGAAAAATGTAACAACTTCGTTCCTCATTATTATAAATGTTACCGATCCTCCTCACAGTTCTAGGAGCTTTCTCACGCCTCTGGTGCGTTTTCCGGGCTAGCTCATGATTCCACCGTTCTATTGCGGATGGGATGAGATTTTGGAATTTTTCCGAACCTCATACTTTGATGTAAAATTTTCTGTTCTTTCGATTGGCATGATCAAAAATTGTGAATTTTGCCGTAAAGACCCTTGGAATCAAAAAAACCCAAAAAATCACGATTTCCCGAAGAAACGGGACACCAAAGAATTTATTTCCAAAAATCCAACTACTTTATCCCTCATTATTATCAACGTAAATCGCTCCTCCTTCGACCTCTAGGAGCTTTTTCAGGTCTTTGGTGCGTTTCCCGGGCTAGCTCATGATTTTACCGTTGTAGTGCGGATGGCATGAATTTTTGGATTTTTCCCGAACCACATAATTCGATGTGAAATTTTCTGTTCTTTCGATTGGCGTGATCAAAAATTGTCAATTTTGCCGAACTACCCCCTAAAAACCCGAAAAATGACGATTTCTCGAAGAACTGGGGACACCAAAGATTTTATTTTCAAAAATCCAACAACTTCATCCCCCATTATCATCAACGTTACCGATCCTCCTCCGAGTTCTAGGAGCTTTCTCACGCCTCTGGTGCGTTTCCCGGGCAAGCTCATGATCCCACCGTTGTAGTGCGGATAGGATGAGATTTTGGAATTTTTCTGAACCACATATTTCGATGTAAAATTCTCTGTTCTTTCGATTGGCGTGATCAAAAATTGTGAATTCTGCCGGAAAGACCCTTGGAATCGAAAAAACCCAAAGAATCCCGATTTCTCGAAGAACTCGGGACACCAAAGAATTTATTTCCAGAAATCCATTAACTTTATCCCTCATTATTATCAACGTGAATCGCTCCTCCTTCGAGTTTCAGGATTTTTTTTAGGTCTCTGGTGCGTTTTCCGGGCTAGATCATGATCCTACCGTTGTAGTGCGGATGGGATAAAATTTTGGATTCTTTCCGTACCACCTACTTCGATGTAAACTATTCTGTTCTTTCGATTGTCGTGATCAAGAATTGTAAATTTCACCGAACGAGCCCTTAAAAACCCGTAAAACCCAAAAAATTACGATTTTTCGAAGAACTGAGACACCAAAAAATTTATTTCGAATAATGCAACAACTTTGTTCCCGATCATTATTAACGTAAATCGTCCCCCCTTCGAGTTTTAGGAGCTTTCTTAGGCCTCTGGTGCGTTTTCGGGGCTAGCTCATGATTCTTCCGTTGTAGTGCGGATGGGATAAAATTTTGGAATTTTTGCGAACTACATATTCCATTGTAAAATTCTCTGTTCTCTCGATTGGCGTGATCCAAAATTCCAAATCTTTCCGATTGAGCCCCTTAAAACCGAAAAACCCTAGAGAACTACGATTTTTTGGAATACTGGGTGCACCAAAAAATTCTTTGAATAATGCAACAACTTTCTTTCCCATCATTATCAACGTGAACAGCTCCTCCTTCGAGTTTTAGGAGCTTTCTCAGGCCTCTGGTGCGTTTCCTGGCTAGCTCATCGTCACGTTGGATTTTGAAGTCCGATGGTAATGACTGATTTTTGAGCCTCGTGTTTCCACGAAAAGCTCGGGCTTCAATCCAGCAGGAGAGTGATTTTCGTTTGAAAATTTGGAAATTTCTTCGCGAAATTTTACAGATTGCTCAGTGAAAAAAAGTCATGCATTGGCCCAAGTGAAGTGCAAAATGCACCCTTTCCAAAAGCATCTATGACTGCTCATACTCGTGGGCACCTCGTCTCGGATTTATCCGTGACAGAGAGGCTACCAAGGGTTGAGCTGTCGCTTGTTTTAATAAATCTAATAAGACAAAGAATACTCGTACCTTGATCGCTTGTGGATTTTTCTAAAATTTAGGAGAAAATACTCTGAAGATCACTAGAAATTGGATAGATTCATTCGTGTAATTTAAAGTCTACAAAAAGTGACAATCCTGGAAGTAACACAAAAATTGAAAGTTAGATGAAGAAAAAAATATGAGACTTGCCCACAAGGGCGAGCACAACTGAACGGCTTGATGCCATGTCGAAGACTGCTGCCTGGAAAGACGTACAGAGTTTCCATGGCTATACTGATTTTGGGTGACGAAGAGGGAATACTCTGCGTCCCAGATATAAACAGTATGTGGCGCCTTCTGATTGGCTGCTTATTTGGGTATATGCCCGCTAGATTACCTAAACTTACGGACTAAAACACTCCAGTACATTCCACGCTTGCCTACTAGAGGCGCACTCGTTTATCTCTAATGCCATCGCGACATCGTATACTCGTGGAGAAGGTTGCGAAACGCATCTCTATAGCTGCGGGGAGAGAGAGGAAGCTTCCACAAGTCGTCGTATTCAAATCCTATGTCGTAATCTGGGTGACTCGAGAGTCAAGAAAGAGTGTCGTGTGCATACGAAAAGATCGTGAATGTATGAGGAAAGGGAATGAAAAAAATTCAAGTTAGAGAGATGTCTCCGACATCACATCATGATTCCACCGTTGTAGTGCAGACGGGATGAAGTTTTGAAACTCTTCTGAGCCACATATTTCGACGTAAGATGCCCTGCTCTTTCGATTGGCGTGGTCAAAAATCCCAAATTTCGTCAAAAAAGCATAGAATAGAATAGAATAAAATATCCTTTTTATTCGCCCTTGGGCAAAAAACATCAATCACTCATACAATACTCGTACATATGCAAATCTAGTAATAGCATATTGGTCAAGGATTTACCATCACAGATGTGACTAGTCGTTTGATAATAATATCACTCGAATTATTCTAGTTCACAGACGAGATCACAAATGGCATGGGTTAGAAATACATAGTTACAATCATAGTTTGCATAACAATTGGGCCACTGGAAGACTTGAACAAGAAACAAGAGAATCTCTCAATTGACATATATAAAAGTGCCCTCAAAAATTAAAAAAATGCCCAGTATCCATATCCATCCTCATGGGAGGGAGTGTTTCCAAAAATTCCTTCACTGCCTCTTTAAACAGGGAAACTTCTTTTACATGCCGGAAACCGAGAGGGAGGAAGTTCCAAAACCGTGCGCATTGACTTTGGAACGATCTTAGTCCACAGTCAAGACGCATTCTTGGAACTTTGAGTTCCTGTGCTCCTGCCTCACCACGCTGAGGTCGCTCGGATTGGTACCTGGTAAGCATCGCAGCTAGGTAGCCAGGTTCTCCCAAATGCATGGTCTTGTGCATGAAGAGGGCTGCGAAGTACATTCTCCGCGAATCAGTACGTAACCAACCCAAACGCTCCCTGTACGGGGTGATATGTTCGCTCTTCTTAATTCCAAAGATGGCACACATGAATTACTCAGTCTCTGTACCCGCGTCCTTAGTTCGTCAGTGGCGTCTAGATACACGACTGTACAGTAGTCTAGGTGTGGTTGGACTAAAGTCTCGACCAGTCGAATACGGAGTGTCTCGGTAGTGCATGCCCTCATAAACCGCAATCCGTACAGGGCCTTATTAACCTTCTTTGTAATTTGATTTATATGCGGTCTCCATGATAATTCATCTCAACCCCCGGTAAATCCATTTTCTTTAGATCTGCGATGTTCATGTCGGAAGCAAAGAAGATTGCTTTGGTTTTACCAGCGTTGAGACGCAAGTCGGAGCCCTGACCCCATCCTGCGACAAGTCTTCCGATTTCTCCTAACCGAGCGATTCCCTCCAATATGTTCTCTTTCTCAACTTGGAGATAGATTTGGAGGTCATCTGCATAAAAGAGATGATCTGCCGATTCTCCGTGTAGCAACTCAGGGAGGTCATTGACATACAGGCTAAAGAGTAGAGGTCCACGAAAAGATCCCTGCGGAACACCGAGATTGGTTGCAAGCCAATCAGAATTTCCATTTTTCGTAGTGACCATTTGGGTGCGATTCTGTGAGTATGATTTGATCCACAGTAGAGCTGATCTTGAGAAACCGAGATGTCTGAGTTTACTCGGTAGCTTTGATGGTGAAATCGTGTCAAAAGCCTTGCTGAAGTCAAAAAGCAGTAATAAGCTGATCTTTTTCCTGTCAATTCCTACTCTAATGTCATCAGTCAACTTCAACAAGGCAGTCTGAGTGCTATGATGTTTCTCGAAACCAGTTTGGAAGCCATCTAACAAATTTTTACTTCTGAGATACTCCGTGATTTGGTCGTGCCCAATCTTTTCCAAAACCTCAGATAAAAAGCACAGCAATGCAATGGGACGGAAATCCGTGACTGCTGATGGAGCTGCAGTCTTTTTCAAAGCAATCAGGTGGGCTTGCTTCCAGGTCTCGGGAAAAGTGCTATGAGCGAAGGAGGAGTTGAAAATGTGTACAATGAGATCACCTAAGGCTGGAAGAGCCTTCGCGATCACGCTTTGGGGAACTCCGTCTGCCCCACGAGCCTGCGAGGAAAAATCTTTTACAGCAAGGACTACTTCATTGAAATTTGTGGGCTCGAATTTAAACCCGTCTTCTGAGGCCGACATTATTTCATCCATTGCTTCTTCAATATTCTCGTACGGTGAAACGGAGACCCCCGCAAAGTGAGTGTTCAGCTCGTCCGGTGTGAAGCCATGTAGCTCCTCGTCCTTAGTCTTCGGTAAGAGGCCAAGGTTGCGCATTTCCTTCCATATATTCTTATTCGAATCAAGGGCGTCTGAAAGGTGGCTTCGAAGGAAGGGAGTACGCTCTTGTTCTAAGCGCACGTCGACCTCTTCGCTGAGTCGAAAGTACTCATTTTGAAGCTCAGTACTTTTGCGCCGGTTGTGTTGATTACGCACCCAACGCCGTCGTGTCACATCTCGCTTCCTAATGAGAACCTTCAACTCTGGTTCAATCCAAGGAGCATCGCCTTTGCGAGGACAAACCATTTTTTCTGAAGCTAATTCATTAATAACCTTCTCCAAATTTTATTTCAGGCAATTTACTGCATCTTCCAAGCTGGTTTCAGTATGTTGCAGAGCTGTCCAGTCACAGCGTAGCAGGCGATCATTCAGTGACTCCGGTGTAATATTGCTGAAATTTCGACATTTAAAAGAGTCCTTCGGAGGAGCTGCAGTGAAAACATTGATTGTAACATCTATGACCGCGTGCCTGCCAAAACTGGGCAGTGCTCTGTTTTGGTAGTTGGTAATGTTGTCATTGTCATCTGCATTAATATGATCTATCCATGTGTGGGAAGAATCTGAGGAATGGCGGTGAGTCGCGCCATGCTGAACAATCTGTAGAGACAGTTCTTCTGTCACTTCAGTCACAGCTTTTGTGTCAGTATGAGTCGTTTTTAACAGGTTCGCGTTCAGATCCCCCATGATGATTTCATGGCTGTAATCTCCATATAATCTGCGCGCTAAAAAGCGCGCAGTCCTTTTGTATGGCTATTCCAGGAGGTCTATATATGACTCTGACTAGAATTGGGGTAGAGTTGCCCTGCTGTATGCTACAGAATAAAAATTCAGGGACACCAGGTTTCCCTGGGCCATTCGTATTGGACGACACCAAATGGTTGATTTTGAAATCATTCCGCACATACAGGACAACCCCACCGCCCTCTCGGTTACGATCTTGTCGAGGTTTGTCTCCGTATCTTGCGATGATGGTGATGTTAAAGGTGGTGAAAGTGCTGTCCGATCCTGGGTGTTGTTCTCGTAAGTCCCAGTGCAATGCCCACTTGCTGGTGTTTTGGGCGGCGATTGTGACTTGAGCAAGGTGTGCACCACAATTCGCTTAGTTTAAATCTGCGCGGGCTTTCCTCTCGCAAGCTTGCTGTTGAGTGGCGTCCCCTGTTCTGCTGGTTTAGAACTGAGGTCTCTGGTAGTGGGAAAGCCGTCAGTGGGGGACTCCGAGCCGCGACCGATGGTGGTGTTCGTCGGAGCAGAGGTAGTTGAAACCTTCTCATGTGTGCGCATAAGAGTCGACAGCTGACCATTCGCACGATTGCCGGAGCTAGTATTCTGCTTTTCTCTCTCTCCCGTTGGTTTGACTGTACTGCGTCTGGCTACTGATGTCTGCTTCGTTGCACTCGCCGATGGTTTTACGCGCGGGTTTATGCGTGCCTCGTGGCATGTGAGACACGTCGCAGTAGGCCCCGAAATCTTCATGCACTTGACATGTGCAACCCTCCTACACTTGCTACATTGCCTCCTGCCCGAGCGTAGCCTATTTTGACAGACACAGCAGATGTTTTCGCTCATATCGCCGTTGTAGTCAAAGAAACCGGGTGACAAGGCTTCTAGCAGACGACGCAGAGAAGCAGGAGAGAGAGAGAGAGAGATAGAGCGAGACGTACCTGCGCTGAGTTCGATGCGCTCGCAGCTCGTTGCCACTCTGCTCGTGCACTTTCAATTACTTAACCTCATTCCTCACTGATGTTGCATGTTGTCTTGCGAGGAGTCGAGCAAAGTCCACAGTCTGGATTTTCTAGATGCGCGACCATGCATTTATAGCACATGCAAGTAGCTGAAACAAAAACACCCCGAGGGGCATTTGCACGGCAGGAGAGATGTTCAAGCAGGAGCTGTTCAAAGATAGACGTTTATGGGTTACCTACCTAACCTAAAAGCATGTAAGAACCCAGAAAAACTGGAAAATTACGATTTTTTGAAGAACTAGGGGCACAAAAATATTTGTTGTGGAAAATGCAACAACTTTGTTCCTCAATATTATCAACGGAAATCGCTCCTCCTTCAAGTTCTAGGAGCTCTTTCAGGCCTTTGGTGCGTTTTCCGGGCTAGCTCATGATTTTACCGTTGTAGTGCGGATGGGATAAAATTTTGGATTTTTTCCGAACCACATATTTCGATGTAGAATTTCCTGTTATTCCGATTGACGTGATCAAGAATTGTAAATTTTGCCGAACAAGCCCCGGAGAACCCAAAAAACCCAAAAATGACGATTTTTCGGAAAACTGGGGACACTAAAAGGTTTCTTTTGAAAAAAACAACAACTTCAATCCCCATCATTATCGACGTGAATCGCTCCTCCTTCGAGTTCTAGGAGCTTTTTCAGGGCTCTAGTGCGTTTTCGGGACTAGCTCATGATTTTACCGTTGTAGTGCGGATGGGATAAGTTCTTGGATTTTTTCCGAACCGCATATTGTGATGTAGAATTTCCTGCTCTTTCGATTGGCATGGTCAAAAATCCCGAATTTTGTCAAAAAAGCATGTAAAAACCCAGAAAACCTAAAAAATTACGATTTTTTGAAGAAATACGGGCACAAAAAAATTTGTTCTGGAAAATGCAACAACTGTGTTTCTCATCATTATCAACGTGAATCGTCCCCCCTTCGAGTTTAAGGAGCCTTTTGAGGCCTTTGGTGCGTTCCTCGGGCTAGCTCATGATTCTACCGTTGTAGTGCGGAAGGGATGAAATTTTGGAATTCTTCCGAACCACATATTTCGATGTAAAATTTTCTGTTCTTTCGATTGGCGCGATCAAAAATTGTGAATTTTGCCGAACAAGACCCTGAAAATCCAAAAAACCCAAAAAATCACTATTTTTCGAAGAACTCGGCTTATCAAAGAATTTATTTCGAAAAATCCAACAACTTCATACCTCATTAATATCAACGTAAATCGCTCCTCGTTAAGTTCTAGGAGCTTTTTCAGGCCTCTGGTGCGTTTTCCGGACAAGCACATGATTCCACCGTTGTAGTGCGGACGGGATAGGATTTTGGAATCTTTCCGAATCACATATTTCGATGAAAAATTTCCCGTACTTTCGATTGGGGAGATCGAAAATTCCAAAATTTGGCAAACAAGACCCTCAGAACCCAAAAAACTCAAAAAATACGATTTTTGGAAGAACTGGGGACACCAAAGATCTCACTTCGAAAAATCCAACAACTTTGTTCCTCATTATTATCAACGTAAATCGCTCCTCCTTCGAGTTCTAGGAGCTATTTCAGCCCCCTGGTGCGTTTCCGGGATTACCTCATGGATTTGCCTTGAAGTGATTTTGCCATTGAAGTACGGATGGCATAAGATCTTGGATTTTTCCCGAACCACATATTTCGATGTAGAATTCCCTGTTCTTTCGACTGGTATGATGAAAAATTGTGAATTTCGCCGAACAAGACCCCTGAAACCGAAAAAAAAAACTAAAAATCATGATGTTTCGAAGAACTCGGGACACCAAAGAATTTATTTTCAAAAATCCAACAACTTGATTCAGCATTATCATCAACGTACATGGCTCCTCCTTCGAGTTCTAGGAGCTTTTTCAGGCCCCTGGTGCGTTTCCCGAGTTAGCACGTGATTTCACCATTGTAGTGCTGATTGGATAAAATTTTCGATTTTCGTCGAACCACATATCTCGATGTAGGATTTCCTGCACTTTCGATTGGCGTGGTAAAAAATCTCAAATTTCCCACAAAAGCATGTAAAAACCCAGAAAACCTAAAAAACTACGATTTTTTGAAGAACTCGGGGCACAAAAAAATTTGTTTTGGAAAATGCAACAACTGTGTTTCTCATCATTATCATCGTTATCCGTCCCCCCTTCGAGTTTTGGAAGCTTTTTCACGCCTCTGGTGCGTTTTCCGGGCTAGCTCATGATTCTACCGTTGTAGTGCCGACGGGATGAAATTTTCAAATTCTTTTGAACCACATATTTCGACGTAAGATTCCCTGCTCTTTCGATTGGCGCGGTCAAAAATCCCAAATCTTGTCAAAAAAGCATGTGAGAACCCAGAAAACCTAACAAGTGACGATTCTTTGAAAAACTAGGGGCACAAAAAAATTTGTTTTGGAAAATGCAACAACTGTGTTTCTCATCACTATCAACGTAAATCGTCCCCCCCTCGTAGTTTGAGGAGCTTTTTCGTGCTTCTGGTGCGTTTTCCGGGCTAGCTCAGGATTCTCCCGTTGTGGTGCGGATGGGATGAAATTTTGGATTCTTTCCGAACCATATATTCCGATGTGAAATTTTCTGTTCTTTCGATTGGTGTGATCGAAAATTGTGAAATTTGCCGGACGAGACCCTTGAGAATGAAGAAACCCAAAAAATCACGATTTTCCGGAAAACTCGGGACACGAAAGAATTTATTTTCAAAAATCCAACAACTTCATCCCTCATCATTATCAACGAAAATCGCTCCTCTTTCGAGTTCCTCGAGCGTTTTCAGGTCTTTGGTGCGTTTTCCGGGCTAGCTCATGATTTTACCGTTGTAGTGCGGATGGGATAAAATTCTGGATTCTCTCCGAACCACATACTTCGATGGAAACTATTCCGTTCTTTCGATTGTCGTGATCAAGAATTGTAAATTTCACCGAACAAGCCACTAAAAACCCAAAAAAACCCAAAAAATCACAATTTTTCGACGAACTGAGGCACCAAAAAATTTATTCTGAAAAATGCAACAACTTTGTTCCCGATCATTATCAACGTAAATCGTCCCCCCTTCGAGTTTGAGGAGCTTCTTCAGGCCTCTGGTGCGTTTTCCGGACTAGCTCACGATTCTACCGTTGTAGTGCGGATGGGATGAAATTTTGGGATTTTTCCGAACCACACATTTCGATGTAAAATTTTCTGTTTTTTCGATTGGCATGATCAAAAATTGTAAATTTCGTCGAACAAGACCCTGAAAACCCAAAAAACCGAAAAAATCACGATTTTTTGAAGAACTCGGGACACAAAAAAATTTGTTTTGGAAAATGCAACAACTGTGTTTCTCATCATTATCATCGTTATCCGTCCCCCCTTCGAGTTTTGGAAGCTTTTTCACGCCTCTGGTGCGTTTTCCGGGCTAGCTCATGATTCTACCGTTGTAGTGCCGACGGGATGAAATTTTCAAATTCTTTTGAACCACATATCTCGACGTAAGATTCCCTGCTCTTTCGATTGGCGCGGTCAAAAATCCCAAATCTTGTCAAAAAAGCATGTGAGAACCCAGAAAACCTAACAAGTGACGATTCTTTGAAAAACTAGGGGCACAAAAAAATTTGTTTTGGAAAATGCAACAACTGTGTTTCTCATCACTATCAACGTAAATCGTCCCCCCCTCGTAGTTTGAGGAGCTTTTTCGTGCTTCTGGTGCGTTTTCCGGGCTAGCTCAGGATTCTCCCGTTGTGGTGCGGATGGGATGAAATTTTGGATTCTTTCCGAACCATATATTCCGATGTGAAATTTTCTGTTCTTTCGATTGGTGTGATCGAAAATTGTGAAATTTGCCGGACGAGACCCTTGAGAATGAAGAAACCCAAAAAATCACGATTTTCCGAAGAACTCGGGACACAAAAGAATTTATTTTCAAAAATCCAACAACTTCATCCCTCATCATTATCAACGAAAATCGCTCCTCTTTCGAGTTCCTCGAGCGTTTTCAGGTCTTTGGTGCGTTTTCCGGGCTAGCTCATGATTTTACCGTTGTAGTGCGGATGGGATAAAATTCTGGATTCTCTCCGAACCACATACTTCGATGGAAACTATTCCGTTCTTTCGATTGTCGTGATCAAGAATTGTAAATTTCACCGAACAAGCCACTAAAAACCCAAAAAAACCCAAAAAATCACAATTTTTCGACGAACTGAGGCACCAAAAAATTTATTCTGAAAAATGCAACAACTTTGTTCCCGATCATTATCAACGTAAATCGTCCCCCCTTCGAGTTTGAGGAGCTTCTTCAGGCCTCTGGTGCGTTTTCCGGACTAGCTCACGATTCTACCGTTGTAGTGCGGATGGGATGAAATTTTGGGATTTTTCCGAACCACACATTTCGATGTGAAATTTCCTGTTCTTTCGATTGGCGTGATCAAGGATTGTGAATTTTGCCGAACAAGCCCCGAAGAACCAAAAAATAACAATTTCTCGAAGAACGGGGGACACCAAAGAATTTATTTTGAAAAATGCAACAACTTGGTTCCCGATCATTATGAACGTATGTGAATCGTCCCTCCTTCGAGTTTTAGGAGCTTTATGAAGAATCTAAAGCAACTCTGTCAAATGGGCCTTCTGTTCTGAGCTACAGCCAGAAACGTCAACATTACTAGTATATCTATATATATTACTTTTTAACATGGGCCTATACGGGCAATGTTAATGTCATAGGCTGTAGCTCTGAACGGGAGGCCCATTTGACAGAGTTGCTTTGGGCTCTTCATATTCTAGGTGGTACGAAACTGTAAAAAAATTTTGGTGAGATTTCAGGACCCGGAGACTCCGGACTCCTCTTGTCAGTCATGTTCCGTTTTTGTCCTCGACTCATGTGAACTCAGAAAAATATATCTTCCCAGATATCGATCGAAACACGGTGCTCTAGAAATGAGTTTAACCCAAAGGAGCTTGCCCTTCAGAATTTCTTTTTCACGCTCAGAATACATGATAAACGTGACATTTTCCCACAAGAACGAAAATCGTAACCGCTCTTGTTTCCGAGAAAAGTCCACTTTGAGATTTTCTATGAAAAATTGAGCTCTTACGAGATGGACCTTCGTCTCAGGAAAACAGCGGTCGTAGAATTTATCCACTCCCAACTTCCTCACATGTAAAATCTCATGGATTCATCGAATACTACTTCTAAAAATTGGATTCGTCGTGAAATGCATCATGAGGTGATTTTGAAGGGAATATACGTTAGTCAGCCATGATGATGGGGATGGGCCACACTCTACGTCCATAGATGAGATAGAGAGACCAAAATACTACAAATGGAATGAAAATCGATGATTTATGAATTAACATAAAACTGACTTGCCCTAAAAAGAGGACTCGACAAACAGAATCTTCAATGGAAGTTACGAGCTTTTTAAGTGATTTTGGACTGTGACTCAACTTCTTTTTCATTCATTGACATTCTTCAGGGTACATTGCGAGTGGGCTCATCAACATTTTGAAACCAAATCCTATTACTCTTTGGGGAAAACTCCACCAGTTTGGAAATATTAGAAGTTGAGAGTCATATTGGAGTTGAAAATTCTTGAAACTTTTACATCATTGCTCGATCTCGTTGACGAATGTCGAGAATGGCGGTATGAGTTATTCTGGAATTGAAACTATCCTGCAATTAAAAACCCCTTTAAATTCCTCATACCTGCTATCTTGATCCAATTTCGTTGCGAACGATGGTTGAATGTGATTTTGACTCAGAATATTTCCAAACTGGTTGAGTTTACCGGGAGGAATAACAGAATTTGAGTTCAACAACTTCAAGAGAAATTCCAGAGTGGATCCTCAAGAATTTCAGTATGGCGTGATAGTTGAGTCGAAGTTCGGGAATGGTCGAGGAAATAATACCTTGCACTGAATATTCTGTTTTTCCAATCCTCTTTTTGAGACAAGCTGTTTCTTTATGAGTTCATCGTCATTTTTCATCCCTTCTATAGTGTTTTGGTCTCTCTGTCACATCCACGGACGTAGAGTGAGGCCCATTCCCGTTATTGCAGCAGACTAACTCATTTCCCCTCTCAAACCACTTCATGACGATTTTGCCGGAGAATTTAATTTTAGAAGTGGTGTTTGATAGATCTATGAGGTCTTTTATGTGAGAAGGTTGAAGAAGGATGAAATTCTACGACCGCTGTTTTCTTGAGACGAAAGTCCATTTCGTGAAAACTCATTTTCTCATGGAAGAATCTTGAAATGGACTCTTCTCGGAAACAGGAGCGGTTACGATTTTCGTTCTTGCGGTAAAATGTCACATTTGCCATGTATTTTATACGTTAAAAAGAAATTCTGAAGAGCAAGCATCTTTGGGTTGAACTCATTCCTAGAGCACCGTGAAAAGTTGTATATAAAGTACACCTCCCTGCGGGGGCTTCGGATTTGGGAATTTGGGATATGGTACTCAGGAATTCGAGAGTGGTAAGAACAGAGAACGAAGTAGATCAATCTTCGACACATTTCCTTTTCGCTAGCGCGACGGATAACGAGTACTAATCACGCAAACTTTGATTTCGCTCTGTGTTCACGTTTGAGCTATGTCACTATCGGCTATACCTATAGTGGCAAGAGCGACCGACCAATCAGGAGTCGTCTGCTGTAAGTATATTGAACACACGCATTTTGCATAGTCTCCATTTAGTCCGTGGTCCAGCTATCTGAATGTTTGTCGATCGGGATACCTCGGGGAGATGATTGATAAAGGTTGGTTTGGACTAATGAAACTCAAATCCGCTTGGATTGCCACACTCACCCGGGGCGTTATCGAAATACTTAGCCCCAAAATCGATACTTTTTCGACGCGACTTGTAAGAAAGATACCTCAGGGTTTCGACGGATTCTGAAAGAGTAAGATATGTAGACTCGATAAAAATTGAGTCGCCAGGCCTATCCGGGGCGTTTCGAAGGTTGCCAGGGGCAAAGGTCGCGAATCGGGCTCGGCCGCAGCGCCGAGCCGGACCCGTCGGCTCATTGAATACGCTACTCTCGCTCATAACTCGACAACTACGCACTCGATTGGAATTTTGTTGAGGAACATTTTTCTTAATTTTATTGATATCTACAAGTTGAGATACTTTTCTCACGTTTAAACTTGATCGATTCGACGTCATGAGGCATTGAGAATCGAAACATCGCATTACGCTCTACTAGTTCAACCTGTTTGATTATAGAAATTAAATTCAAACAAATGAACTCCTACAACAGGGCAATAGAAAGCTTAGGCACTCAGCTTCCGATCACTGGTGGTTAAATCAACTCATAGATAATGATAAGAATTCCTGTTGCAAAGTTACCCCAGTCCGTGTTTAACTTTGGAACACGACTTTGAGCGCTTATAGCTCCCACCAGAGATGTCCAAATGGACCTCATGAACACTGCAATCAAAAGCTGGAACTGTAACCTTTAGATTCACCACACATACAATGCGCTTCTGATGTGGGACGTACAAGTTTCGTGAGGTTTAAGAAAAAAAATGCAATTCTTGTTCCAAAGTTACCCCGGTTGACAGTACTCAAAATGGTAGCATTTCGCACC
Source organism: Eretmocerus hayati (assembly GCA_029851415.1). Classification (NCBI taxonomy): domain Eukaryota; kingdom Metazoa; phylum Arthropoda; class Insecta; order Hymenoptera; family Aphelinidae; genus Eretmocerus; species Eretmocerus hayati. The sequence continues at coordinate 51,479,568 of CM056743.1, forward strand.
GAGTCTATGAGGTTGTATAGCTCGCTTCTGAGCGATTGATTTTCGGCCCGAGCCGCAAGCAAAGGTCGATATGATCGCTCGGAAGCGGGGAACCTCATAAACGAGTTGCAAATATTTTTTTGTGATTTTGAAAGCACCCAAGCATCGAAATAATGCAAAAAATACATTTGTGATATGAAATGACTCGGCAAACACGATGAAATCAAACTCAGGTCTCTTGAAAGAACTCTCGCTTCATGAAAATCCATTCTACTTATTTTAGTATTTCACGCACCAAAAAATCCTCGAAAAGCTGTAATCATAATATAATGCTCCAAAATGTTTCACGTATATGATAGAACAATGACAATCAAATGAAAAATTGGAAAGAACTTTTTTTCAATACCGTCAAATTGGGTAACTTTGGTACGCCCCTGAAAAATGACTTTCAGGGCTGCGGTCGGCAAGGTAGATGATTCTATCGCTCTGAAACCTATTTTCCCCCCTTGACAAACACATAAATAATGTGTTCGACCAACTCAGACCCTGCGTGGATGGTTGTAGTCATTTATTGAAGCTTTTCCCAAAGAGACTGACTTAACAGCGATACACAGTTAGTGCACCTGGCAAGAAGTGTTCTGGAACGAACTACAGGCGAATAATTCTACAATTTGATCACATATATCACCATACTGAAGAAACCATCGTTACAATGGGGTACTTGCAGTATTCGAAATTTCAATGAATGAAAAACAAGGGAAAAACCATGAAAAAGTGCATCAAGGTTGTCCCATTCTGAGTAACAAGCATTACGACAGGGTAACTTTGGTTCAATTCTGTATGACAGCTTCATTTCAACTCATCTCGAGTAAAGTGCTGGTCTATGAGATCTTAAAATGTTCTAAACAGCTTACAGAAAAAATGAATGATTAAAATTGATTCCCCCGCATGGTGATGGGTAAGGTTGAAATATTTTGTAAGTGTACCAAAGTGGCTCTATCGGGGTCTCTGATTGACTACTTATAGGAGTGGATTTTTCAATGTATATAGGAATGCCAAGCCAAACAAAATAAAAAGTACACTTGGCGACAAGGGATTCTTTCCGAGCATGAGAAAATCTCCGCATCCCGATCGTTCGTTTGCGAGTCAGACCTGCACCGCCGAGGTCAAAACTTCCGGCGATTTTCTCCAAATGTAAACAAAAACAATTTAACATTTAACCTTTTTCAAGTTGATTTATTTTTGCTTACGTGTATCAAGCGAGGAGGGTAAGGTAGAAATTTAATTTGTTGGCGCTTGGGATTGACTTTACTTTGGTTCACCTTTTTTTTCTACAAGTTATTGGGATAGGGAAATTTGCAAATACTGGTGAGAGTTATTGCGGCTTTTAATTTATTCGCAGATGCGAAGTTTGGAATAAATTCAAATTGAAAACTGCAGAATTTTTTGATATATCGCTTTCTGTGTGACTTTGTTGTAAAAGATAGAAAAGGAGTAACCGAAATGGGTTTTTGAAAATCAGCCAAGCAAAGTCGCAGCAGGCAATAGGTAAAGACACAGGTAAGTATAAGTGAAGCGGACACAAGTAGCTGTAATTTGGATAAGTTGCATGACAGTTGAGTTCAATGGGAATGAAAATGTCTATCCTGGCAAAGCTAAAATTTTTTTGAATTTTCTGACGAGAGTTCAAGATATGATACTTGACATAGAGGAGATTTAAAACGAATTTAGGTATTATGACGAGAGTTATTTTTCCACCAGAGCTTGAACAATAATTCCATAAAATGAGGATAGTTCCAGCCTTTGTTTTGTGTTAACAGTTAGATTCAAAATATTGAACAGTAACTTTGTAAGAATATACAAATTTATTTTGTTAAAATTAATCAATACATAATGAGAAAAATTGACATGCGGCTCATCAATTTTGGATCTATTGTATATGCAGCAACAAGTATGATGGAAACTATTGCCTCTTGTCGTGAGGCTGAGCAATATTTTGCGAATCATCTTATACCTCACAAAATGACAGATCTCGACGGGGAATGAAATTTCAACCACATATCGCACTCTATTTCGATAAACTCTTTTAAATGCTGCGAAATTTCTTAAAGTAAGTAAAAATCTCTATTTACAGAAATTTTGTTACAAAATGGTTTGGCGTAGAATCCCAAATGTAACATAAGAAGTTCTCCCGATTCAAAGAGAAAAATTGAAATCTGTAATAAAAATAGATTTCTCAGATTTTTGCTGGAGTGAGGAACACGCAAAGATACTCTAATAAAATTTTACGTATACTGAACAAGATATGTTCGTGTTGAATTTCCATTTTAGAAATTACTGACTCACTGAGTGTAGGATTGTCCCGTTGATCCAAAGGTTACTATGATTTTATCGCATTATTCGAATTTTGAAAGAATCCTCAATAGTTATCGATGATTGAGTATCTTGAACAACCAACTCTGATAGGAATGGATCTTCTAATAATTCTTCAGCTGTAGCTCTTGTATCAGGATTAACTTCAAAACAACGCAGTATGAAAGTCTTAGCCCTCTCTGATAGCCCCGATGGAATTTCTGGGTGAGATTTGTAAAATCCGACCTGCAAATATGAATTGATTAAGAACTGATGGCTATCAGGCGTTGGAAAATGCCAAAGAGCAAGGCGATATTTACATACCTTGAAAGCAGCTGCTTGAGGCGATCCTAATTCAATAGATGGGGGTTTTACAGTTGCCTTATCCGCGATTGTGCAGCCAAGAGATCACATGTCGGCCTCCAGTGAAACTAATCATCAGAAATCACATATATATATATATATATATATAGAAGGCTTTTAAAATTTGTGGTGAGGTGAAAGAATGTTTTTTCTAGCTTACCGGTGCTCCGTAACTCCGTTTGCCTTTTTCAATGACTGCTGGACTGAGCCACGTCTTGCAAAAATCCAACAAAAGTTTCTGTACAAGGACACAAGCCTGCGAGCCTCTTCGACATTCCAAAGTCTGAGATTTTCACTACTCCACTATGAGTATTCACCAAAACATTGTCACCTACAAATGCCAGAAATCAGGAATGTAACGTTCATATAGTCTCTTCTTAAAATATAGCGTAATACATTATTTCATTTTAATTACCTTTGATATATCTATGAACGATTTTTTTATCGTGCAAGTATTTCAAACCTTCCAAAATTTGTAAGACGTAACACGAAATTGTAGACTAATTTCGCTTTACAGGACCCCATTTTGATCGGAGTAGAGCTGATAGACTTCCTGTTGAATAATCCGATATAGATGGTCACTCTTCAGAACCCAAACAAAAAAATACCGAACTTATCTCCTGGAACTTGTTTCATGAATATTTTGAAAAAACCATCTTCACTAACTGATCCCAAGTATTGTACAAAATTTCTGTGACGTAGTTGGCTATGTAATTTTATTTCTTCGTGTAATGGTTGCACATCACCCAGATTCTCTTCTCGGATTTCCTTCACAGCTATGCGCACTCGAGTGTTCAGATCTCTCGTAGCATAAACCACTCGATAAGTTCCTTTAGCCAGAATCAATCTTCTATTCTGCTCATCTAACTCATGCTCAAACTCGAATGACAGAATGAGAATATCTCAAGATTCTGGATTTGGAAGCAAACAAATACGATAACTTTATATCATACAAAGCAAACAATAAGTACCTCAACTTTTGATGAATCATCGTCCATGTAAGCATCCAAATCAGAGACCATACCTTCCTCATCTCTAGTCTTCTCTAGAACAAGATCGTGAAACCTTTCCTTACACTCAACCAAAGGTAGAAAAATCTGGAAGTCGTCGGGAGTTTCATGAATGTATAAAAACAAGCATCGTTCGTCTCTCTTATACGAACTAACACTTCGTATCATGTTAGTATTGAATAACCAATCATGCACTTATGTGCACTTCTGTTTCATATTTTTCACACACAAATTTGAAATTTGAATCGATTTTTCCTCCGCTCCGAGATTGATGATCACACAACTGGACTCCAAAACTTTGTTGGGCTCTGAAACTAGGACCTATGATGCACAGTAAATAATATTAGGACCAAGGGAATATTCGTAATCAAGTAGTGGAAATATCACAGAGTCTAATGGAGAACAGGAATTAAACTCACAGGAAATCGGATACTGTTGTCCACATCTGACTTTGTAGCTTCAATTTAATAATCCATCCAAAATCCAAACAGCTGCTCTTCTGCTGAGACTTCTGCATCTTCGTTCTTTTTTCCAAATCTGTCTATTAATTGTATGTTATCAATGGTCGACTTCAAATACCAATTTGGAGGTTTCAATTTGAACATGCATTCCGCAGCTTTGATAGCCTTTGAATAATCCTCCGCAAGTACGTTAATTCCGAATTAAGGTGCCACGTCCCAGTATTGCTCCAGGCTTGATAAACTACCCTTCTTGCCAATTAAATTATTTAGTACCATAGCAATATGCTGTTATTCTTCGCTTTTCGAAAATTGATCGCCTTCATTGACTAGTAATGTGGCAAGGTTTATTCCTGCATACTCATGTGGCTGGATCTGGAACAGAAATTTGGGTCGTTCCTGAAATTCATTTTAAAATTGTTTATCAATCGTGAACTAATGGTTTCATCCCTGGAAACCTTTTCTGTACGAGTGGATAGCAATTTTAAGACTTCCCTGATCCGTAAGCCTGCTTTCAACGGAAATGTCTTAGTCAGTTCTCCCGCACAAACATATCACATCGAGAAATTGATTTTCTTTTTTCTTCAAACCCTCCTCTATGGTTTTCAGAGCTCTATCACGGTCCCCTTTTTTTGTCTCCAGCTGAGAGCAAATGCATACAGGAATCTGATTACCGGAGTACTGATCGAAGTCTTAGTAGCTACTAAGCACAAGTCATCAACAAGTTGAATTATGGCATCGTCATCCTGGAAGATGATTTTTGTGAAGACATCTAACCAATTCGACTTGCAATTTTATGCAGAAATTGATCAATCTCTCGGGTTACCTGGACATCTCTAAATGAAATCAAAACATTTAAAACAACTTCCTCTGACGTAACATTCAGGTCATCCCATTTCTTTCGTAAATTTTTCAAGACAACTTCCAATTCTTCTCCTGTAAGCGCTTCTCGCGTTTTCCGCAAGTCTGCTAGGAATGTTTCCTTCATGTGTGCCCTGAAATTTTTAATTTGAGCAAAGATGTTTGCAATGATGAAAACAATAATTTTCCAAGGATGGAACTTACTCAGACTGTATCCTCACGTCATCAAGAAGTTTCTTGAGTCTTTGGGAAAGATGGATTAAATCTTCGGGGCAATCTTTGGTCGACGTTTGCATTGACATGCAGCTGCCACAATCCAAAATTTTATATGAACTCAGTGTGTAGTTTCCACATGACAGCTGCAAAAAAATTTGATAGGATTAACAAACCCCTTTCAGGATTGACAGAGCATAGGAAAGCCACTGTATCCCGAATCAAATTCTATCCATATGAAGCTTTATTAACGAAGACATTCGGTATTTGTAACATGAACATTAGTCAAGGCTGAAAAGCATCACCATGAAAGAAATCAAACCGGACATCAACATTTCACACTGGAGAACACGACTTATGATTGATTAAAGTTTTCTAAATGAGGCATGATTTACGAAGAAAATTTCAAGAGATGAAACATTTCACTGCTCAAAGATGAACGCGGAACAATAAATTAATCAAGTACTTTTCTGTCTCGAGAGAAATATTTGAGAGGTTCAAATCTTTGCTCAACATTTTTCTCCAATTTGTGAGAATGTTCATCAAGAAAAGATATTGTACTGATTTTATCCGATTCTCCGTGAAATATTTCTACATCAAATTATCAACTTTGTGAAATCTTAAAAAGGAATGCTTCCGATGCATATCCTAGTTATTTTTCTTCGAGGATGTCTTTAAACAAACGTTCAACTTCACACATTTAAGAGCAGAGGAGAGAATCCGACATCACCAAAATATTTACCCTCAGTCTTATTGTTGCCTCAGAGTCTACATCGTTGAGTAATAAAATATTCACTTTCATTCCAAAATTTTTTCGTAAACCCAAGTGATAGAGCAAAGATGACTGCTGCAGCTGGATGCTCATATCAATGACTGCCACATCAGCTTTGTAGAATGTATCATACTCATTTTTTTCTTCAAAATCTAACTTTTGAAATTGAATATGATGCAATTTAGTGTCTGCCATCGTGCATGCCAGTTTCACTCCTTCAAATGCTTTCTTTTTGTGTGCCAAGTGCTCCGGTAGCTGAAGATCCATTACACGAACATAATTTATTTTTGGTCTGGGAGATAACGTGTTCCCAGAAAGATCACTGTGAGTTCCAACACTATCCGTGCCTGATGCTCCATCTATTACTGCTTTACCTAACAAGTCTGTAAATGTCTTCAGTGAGCGAATCAACTTCTATATAGTTTGTGCATCCAAATATCTATTAAATACTCACTCGTATTCTCTGCGCTATCACCATTGATAGAAGGCATTGTGTGTGCTATCTCGATTCAATTCTTGACATTCAATTGGTTGTATCAAGAATTCAAAAATACTATTCGTGGATGGATCCGTCTCGTCTCTGTATACTAACATCTATCTTGACAAGAATCTAGAGAATTTGAATAATTTGACTGGGTAAGACGGTTGATTAAAAAATCTCCCAATAACTGAGGCAATTGAAGTAAGAGACTATGCACCGTGACATTGTGGTATCACAATGGGAGTCTAAAAGACAAAATACTCAAATTCAACATTGAGGAAGGTTAGAAATCCAATTCTAATTATAATCTTGGATGCAATTTCACACAATTACAAGAATCAATCTTGCAAAAAGGGATGTAGGTAATTGAGAGCATTGGTATACAGACATTCAAGATCTTTAGTCCAAGTTCATTGGACGTTGGAGTCATAACATTGAACTTGAGAATTAGTACTTTTGGAGAACTTATACATGCAAGACAATTTAGATCTGACACCGATTATCGTATTTCTTATAAAAGTATAAACCATACCTGCGACAGCAACAATGTCAAAAATTGTGGGCATTTTCTCGAAGGCACTGTTGATTCTTCAAAATAGTCACTCAGCGTCTGATAGTTGATGCGTTGCGTTTATTATCAATTAGCCCCATTAAGGAGTCGGCACCAAAACTCCGTTCCTAGTGAGCGTCAGGCAGAATTTGCTCAACTCCACACCCGCGCGAATCAATTGTAAACACCGCAAGACCAAGACGCAAGTGCCCGTAACCTCAAAATCGCCGCAGGCCATTACATATGAGCTAATACTTCTTCTTCTTCTTCTTCTTCTTCAAAAAGTTGGCTATATTTTTTTGCTACAGTGCAAATGTAATTTTAGCCATCACACAAGTATAAAGGGAACTGTAGTAATTGGATTTGTGGTGCATGAACTAATCCGTGTCGGCTGCTCGGCTGCGCAGCGCCCACCGGCAGCCATCTTGACTGCTTACTTTATTCGGAATAATCAACTCTCGGCTTTCACAATTTGTTCGGTTTGAACTTTTTTGAGATTTCTATAGGGTCCCTAGAGATTTCTAGCGTCAGTCATGCCTTACAGTTGTGCAAATTTGAGTATAGCCCGACGTGGGAGTAAGATTAAAAGCCATCTGGATGGTGTTCGAAACCCACATTTATACCCGATTAAATTTGATTGGCTAAAGAATAGACAATGCTTCCGACGGGGCGCAAAATTGGCCAGGGTCAAGTGTCTCGATTGGTCGCGGGACCCGCGAGATTCAAAGCTCTGATGGTTTGCGTCGTAAGCAAATCGTGGGCGGTGGCAGTCGGCAAAACTCAAGAATAGTTGCTCGGTCTATCATTCAGGACAACTATAATGATATCATTTAGGACAATAATCAAGCATGTCAGCAGCTCCATTCATATCAGAATAAGCAAACATCATTTTTAATATTCATTGTTATTATATCAAAGTAGAGTTTTCAATGTGTAAGCATATATGCATGAATCTCGTTATTTGAACGCACTCTCCTAAAATATCGGTTCCATAGTATCGATTACACGAAATAGGTGTGTTTATAGTACTTATTCAGAATATATTGACACTGGAGTTGAACTGATTCAGAATAATAGGCGCTATCGATTCTCATCCTCAAAAATGCACTTATGAACAGCAAATAAGATAAAGATTAATAATCAATACTGCCACCATTGGCTCGGACTACTGCCATTAGTCTATCAGGCATTGAATCACTGAGTGTCTGGAAGTAGTCGAATCTGAATTGTAGTGCAACCCACGATGCCATAACTCGTTCATGGAGCGCTTGCTGAGTCCTCGCCATGCCTGGTCACCACGTCCTAACCATCTCAGACCAAACATTTTCTATAGGATTGAGGTCGGGCGACTTGGCGGGATGAGGCAGTTTTACGAATCGTGGGTGTGCCGCCCACCATCGTTGACATACGCGTGCTGTGTGGATGGGACTGTTATCTTCTATGACGAAGATGGGACCAAAGTGTGCCGGATACACCTGCTGAATGCTGGGGAGAAAGTCCTCCTCCAGTAGTTGCACGTAACGCTCGGCATTCATGCGACGACCGACTCTGACAATGTGCCCGGGACCATGACCATTTATCCATGCCCAATATGAAGCAGTGACGTGACCACTGTAGAAGTTCCTGAGGATATTGATATTCTCATATCTCGTGTTGGGTCGTCGCCAGAGTCGGACGCGTCCATCCTTGTCGGAAGAAAAAACTTTCTCGTCCATACACACGACGAGCCGCCACCAAGGTGGTAACCAGTGCAAGTATCTTGAAATGAGAGATTCGAAAAATTATAGAAATATCGGATCGAAGTTAGTGTCAGCTGAGTGTAATATTTGATTCGAATGAAAATTAACATTCCTTCTCTTTTATCGCAAGAACGTCGCGTAACATAAACGCCAAGAAGATTGTTACCGAAAGCTATATGGGTGATTTTGCCTTATTTAGGTATTTTGAGTCCAGAAAAACGGTGAAGATTCGGAACTGAGCCAAAAATTAGCTAGTTGATACATAGCTGCAATCTGACTAATTGAAGATGTTTTCTCCTCCATGGGGCTCCCAAAAATGATTCCCAGACGGGCATGACTTCTCCTCAATCTACAAAAACGTTGCGAGCAATTTCTTTTTTTTTTTTACCGTAAGGGGCGCCACGATGAGGACATTTTGAGATGAAGAGTGATCTTAAAGGCGTAAATCGAAATCAATCGTTTTTGCCCAAATACACAGCCTATTTTTCCGGTGAGAGTAGGCTGTGAAAAAATTCCTGCGGACCTTGACGTTGTATCGTGTTTGAGAGACAGTGACCACGGTAAGGTCAATTCTTATTTTGCAACGGAAAAATTGCCATTAAATCATCGTACGGGAAAAGCCACCGCGGCCTCGTGGATAAGGTTCTTGCCTTGAACGCAGAAGGCTGGGGTTTGAATCTCGGCCGGCACCAATGTGAATTTTCATAAGTGCTTTTCAGTGGTTTTGGTGGTTTGGGACCCACCTTAAGCTGTAAGTGCCGCAGAATAACCTCACAAAGAGGTTGAAAATGCGTTAATAATAATAAAAAAAAAAAAAATCATCGCACGGGGAGCTACTCGTGTAATTCATCGGCGTGCTGGTGAATGAATTATGTTTTTTGATGTAGGAACAAATACCGCCGTCACAGAGTCGCTTGAAGTGATTTGCAAGCTCCTTGTCGAGTTTTTGAGTAGTACTCAAAAAATTCACAAGATTTTAGGGCAGGTTGACGGTTGTGTTTAAAGTATTGTAAGGTGAGAATAGAGGCTCGTTTAGTCCACAAAATTCCTCATTTATAACCTAATTTTGATGTTTGAGTATAATGCGGAACGGCGGAGATTGAATGAATATCTCGGTAAACTACACGATCGAAATGTGCAACTCCAGTTCAGGACATGCTACGGTGAAAACATTTCGACAACTTTTGTTAAGATCAGGTCTTCATCAAACTTATATATTCGCGCTCCTAAAACTATTGGGATATCTTCATTTCAATAGAATACACCAGATTGTTAGACTCATCATATTTGGTCGTTTAATATGAGTGCTAGGTCAGGACATCAAGTGCGTAAGTTATGGCAAAATCACCCATATCATTTTCGAGAACTCGAGTACCCAACATCTATGTATCGTCAATATTATTCCCTAAACTCAAAAACACGTGTATAAAATCTTTCACCTAAAGGCATATGTCAACCTATCCTCGATGTTTCGGACGGATAGAGCAGGTTTTGTGGCTGCCTTGTGATTTTTTAGTCCACCACGATCCTTCAAAGCTTTCCGCATAGTGGTGGAGCAAACATCAAGATTCAGCATATCTGGTAAAGCCTTTGCTGTTTCGAACGGGTTTTCCTCCAGGATGTGTATAGCTCGATGAACCTCCTCATCGCTGATTTTTTCAATACCTCCTAATTCCCGTGCAAGGATGAAATTTTGATCGCTAAATTCAATCTTTCAATGGATCCAACCCAAATGAGAATCACCTCATTATGTAATGAAGTCATGAAATATGCATTGATGACATAAGTGAGTTTGATTCGTGAAACAATAAATTATGCAAGTATCCGTATAATTATTTGCATAGTGACTGATTCACTGTCTTCTCCAAAAATAACACTTATGCAATGACGTGCATTCCAGTTATCGCGTGAAGATCATTTTCTCGTTTAGAAGTTTTCTCCAGCTGCACGATGTCACAGACGGTCACGTTTCTTTGGTATTGTGATCATTTGCACTCATTTTGGAGATTTCTGAATGATATACTTCAGCTATGCGGCGTGCAAAGGATGTCGCACGCAACGCGGCGAAAAGCACCGACGTTTCGACGGACGCACGCAAAAAATCAAGATTCTCACTACTGCTAGCTTTTGGCTCTTTAATATTGACAGATTTCAATCGTGTTTACCATTGTAAGTGCGCCGATCTTCTGCCACAGCGATGAGCCCATCTTGTTCCGCAACAAAGCGCCGGGTCCAGTTTTGAACAGTGCGCTCGGTACAGCCCACCATTTGAGCAATTTCACCAAACTCTACATCCTGGCCGATCAGAATTTGCAAACGAGCGAGATTTTCCGCAGTAGGCACGAATATCAACGCCATTTTTCAATTAGTCACAACGACACGATGAAACCCCATACGGAGCAATAACAAACAAAGACTCCTTAACCAATTGATACTTCTCAAACAAAAGAATGTTGCTGACCCTGCATGAATAGGCTAATATCGTATGCTGAATTGAAAGCTGTATGGAATGTTATATTGTTTAAAAAGCTGCGTATTGTTATTATTCATACAGCAACAATACTAAAAATTGTGTAGTAGTCGTTTTGTAGCACTTCGATAAAACAAGTCACTAGGGGAGGCTGGGAAAAATCACAAAATTTGTACAAACTGGCACCGCACAAATAAATTCAACAACATTCTTTCCACCTCGCTCTGCAGAAGAAGTAATTGATATTTCATGAATTGAAATTGAAAAGGAATCATCAACTGTAAGCAGTTCTACGTGAATTAAGGGGACGATAAAATATCACGTTCCGGAAAGCCGCGCATGGTTTTTCACCGATTTTAAAGCATAAAAAATGATTAAAACCGACCGCCGGGGTGCCAGAGAACTTTCTTTGTCAAGCTGGCTGATTTTTTCACCCCAAAACATCTTTAATTCGGAAACGAAACATCAAGATATCGACACGCTGTTCGGCGCATTCAATAGTCGAGACAAAAACTTACGGAATAATTCATACGAGAAACATCATCTCAATGCAATCGGGCCATGGAGGGTTCCTTGGGAATTTGTAATCTTTTCCTGACAAGCCCAATTTGAAGTTAATTTTAGAGAACACACTCGTGATCACGTAAAATTTGACGCTCTTTCCGAATAAATTGTTTTGGAGAGTTTCTTCCATCCTCAAAGGCTCGATTGTTTGCAATTGCACTTTTCGACCATAAATAACGCGAGTTTTCCGCATATTTACGCAAGTTTTCGTGATTGAGATCGAGCGCAAACCACATAGCCCGTGAAATTTCCTTCACCGTGGCTGCATCATGGATGAATTCATATCTCTATTCATCAATCATCGTGGCTGCAGCCAATGCAACTCATCCTCGCACACGCACAATTGCTCACACAAATATACACACACATTCACATTATGCATGTAGGCCGTTCAGGCCGTCAGGGTTTCATATAAGCTTTATTCGATTATGCTGTTCGGAGCGCTCCAAACTAGCATAATCGAATAAATCTATAAACGCATAAATGCGTAACGAGCATCACAGAAGTTTGTGTAAACAGTGGCTTTGCACGAAACACGAATTCATCCGTCATATTGATACCGATCGCCAAGGAAATAATAGTAAACAAAAGGGATGGGTTAGTGTTGAATAGAAAACAACTTTTCAAGCAATAGTGCTCCGTGTTGCGCCATACGCGTGAAATTCTTATGGCTTGCATGAGGATTCCATAACCGCCTATACGATACAACACACACACACACACACACACACACACACACACACACACACACATGGCATCAAACATCAATCAAGCTGATCAGCTGATGCTTGTCCTGGCCGTTGCTCTCGTTGCTCGCCCCCAAAACGCAGCGTGGCGCAGCGAGCCGGTTTGTTGACATCATTTTTAAATTAACCTGAAAGTTGAAGACGCCTTTTTTCCGGCCCGGAACATCGCCCGAAAATTTCCCTTCGCAAAGGAAAACTACAAAACCCGACCGGGATTTACCAGGTGACTGAGCAGAAGCTGCTGACAAGTGAAGCTCAAATTTTTGTTCGGACCAGAAGAAAACGCACCAGGTGCCCAAAGCTCACAATTTGGTCATAAAGGACACAGTAATAAATCTACATGAGTTTGTAAATATTGACTACAGGTAGATATCAATCTTTGCAGAAAAATCGCATAGACCTAGGAATATGTTCGTCGACTAATTGGAAGTCATTTCCTCAATCATTTAGTCATTGCACTAAAAACTCTAAAATTTTCTTTCAGATAATTTCAGTTACTTGTGACAGAAACTTGTTTTGTTCGCTGCATCAACCTTGAGTAAAACCCAATTAGTGGAAGACTCCCAATTTGTGCAGACTTCATAGTCATGATGTAGGCTACTAATTGTAAAATCCTCTATTATATTTGGTAGCCTCTTGAATCTGTCAGTTAGATCCACTTTATTGTTTCTTATCAACATTGTGCGGTCTTCTCCAACGCCACTAGAGGGTATGTATGATGTTCTCTTGATTTAGAAATTCCTCGTTCAAGATAGTGATTGTAGATGATTACTATTTTCAGTGGTAATTACGATTTAGCAACTTGTGAGCAACTTGTTACTAAGGACATTTATTGAAAGAGGCAATATGTTTCTCAAATCCGCTACTCCAATTTTGTGCCAAAAATCTTGTGTAGTGAACTAAGCTATGTTAGCTTGGTCTTTAAAGATTTAATGGATAACCAACCTCCAAAGAGTATATACAATTGTGAAATCTGTTATTTGTGCTTCCAATGCAAAGAGCAACTAATTAAACACCTGAAAATCCACGATGAAAAGTCTAGCATCTACTGTGGCAATTGTGATGAAGAATTTCAAAATCCTTGGAGGAAGAGAATTCACACTTGTCCATATGAGTTCACCTGCCAGTACTGTGGTAAAGTAATGATGTCAAGATTGAAGAAAAAACAGCCCGAGCAAGATCAATGCATGAGCCGGACTGGTTATATTTGTGGACAAATATTCACACACAAGTCAACTCTACAACTTCATCAAAAGATGGCACACTCGAACTATGTAAAAGAGTTCACATGTTCCAAGTGTCCCTTGAAATTTAAATTTCTAACTAAATTGCAATTTCATTTGAAACAAGCACATGTATCAAATAAACATCATGTGTGTCAGATTTGCAAAATTCATTTCAAGAATCATCTCAGTTTGAAGAAGCACAATATCCACAAACACAACATGATCAACCGTAAGGAAATTTGTTCTGTGTGCCAGAGGCTTATTCCCGTGATTGATAAAAAAACATATGGCAACCCGTCCGCTTGAAGACAATGTTGAGATATTTGGTTGTGAAGATTGTAATACAAACTTTCCCTCAAGAGAAATTTTGGAGTCTCACAGGATAAAATTGCATAAAATGAAAACCTGTTCGGATTGCCATGAAAATTTCACCTCTGACTATCGTCTCAGGAAACATAACGTGCAAACACACGCGACAAATGTTCAGAACTTGTTTGAATGTTTTGAGTGTTTGAAAAAGTTTGTCACTTCTTCAGAATACAAGCATCACCAGATACAGCACTCGAATGACAGGTTGTACGAGTGTGACAGTTGTGGATTCAAGTCAGAATACAAAAAAAATCTGTCAAGGCATATTATGAATAGCCACGACAACTACAAATATTTTAGCTGCAAAAAATGTACCAAAAAATTGAAAACAGCTAGTGATTTGTCTCGTCATCAGAAATCTCATTCCATACTAATGCTGTATTCATGTCGAGTGTGTCATAGAAATTTCAAATACTTGAGCAACATGAGGAGGCACGAGAAAAAACTAGATTGCCAAGAAAGTTGTGACTTTCAGTTATCGCCAGGAGGATAATATTTTACCCAGCAAAATAGTGAAAAGTAATTACTATGAAGTTATCGACTCATCATATGGTGACTACATTGTGTTGATCTGTATTCTAAATTTGACTACTTCCAGTGACTTACTGAATTAAAGCCTGGTAGGCTCATGTGGTAGTATTGATAATCATCTTTCATCATATTTGGACAGGTTCACAAGTGTATTTTTAAGGATGAGCATTAGAGAGTGCCAATTATTCTGAGTTTGCGTCACTTGAATGTCAATCTAATTTTACGACTATAACAACACATTTTTTTATGTTATTCAATCCGATATATGCGACACCGATAATCGAATTCTGTAAGCAAGGGCAATTCAAGAACGAGATTCCTGCATAGTTTTTCAAATGTAATAGTATTCACTATAATAAAACTGAAAATTTATAATGATATTTCATTATTGTGATTAGTAATGAAGCAGTTGACATGCTTACTTTTTGTGTAAAATGTTATCATTATGAAGTGACCAACGAGCACCTTTCCTTGAGTTTTACTGACTGCCAGCACCTACGCTTTGCTTACGTCGCATACTTTGCTTACGACAATAAAAGCTTTGAATTTCGCGAATCGCGTGAGCTTACTTTGACAAATTGTGGATTTTAGGATGTATGGGTTCGCACAGCTGTCGGTCGTTATTTTGGGGCAGCAGTAGAATTACAATTTTTTCAAGGTTCCGCTTGAGCGCTGGAAGCTCATACTCTAATAGAGCTCATCATCAACTATACGCACATAGACGTGTAGTAGTATGTGTGTTTTAGAGAGCCGCCATTTCCAGTTTCATTATTGTGTGATGGGTGGTGATGGGCTTCTTGTCGAATTCGGCTTTTCGCGGCAACCGCACGTGCAAAACCACACAACGACTTTGCTCGTTGTCTCTGTTCTTGTCTGATTTGCTTACTTAGGTAATTTGGTCAAGATTTTGGACAGGTTTTGTGCGTGTTTCCTGAACAATAATATATAACACATCAAAGCTGAGCGAAAAGGCCGTTTTAACTTAGAGGTTATGGCACGAATTTTCGAGGACCGGACGACAGACGGGATAGTTTCTGTGCCTAATGTCCTCGAGACGCAGCTTCAGGGTTTGCCAAAAACCCAGCACTAAGTCCTCTCAAGGAGTATCTGCGGCGGGCCCAACTACCAAGCCTGTCGTCTACGTTGTCATCAACAGGTGGTGGCGGGCTAGCTCTGGCTGTTGAGCCGATATCCAGGCCTGGCGATATCGAGCTCAGTATCAGCTACGTATTTCTTATTCTAACACTAAATCTAGAAGAAATTGAAAAAAAGGTGAGTCGAGATCTCCAGTCATATCTCAATCTTACCTGGAGCAATGCCTATATCAACTTTCTTGTTGGAAATTATACATTATTTTTGCGGTTTATTCAAGCTAACCTCTTATGATGAATTCGATGCCATTCTCGAAAAACTAGAGAATACTACTCCAGAGAGAAATTTTCCGATCATCATCTCTATTCTCGAAGAATTCATGCAATATTTTTATTTAGATGTAGGAAAAAGTTAAATGTGGATGCAGATTCCTGAGTATAAACATTTCGTTTGACAGATCTTGACTGCGGTGAAGAAGGGGTTTTTTGAATTAATATCAAAATAGTATTTGCATATCTATGTAGAATACGATTTAAAGAAAGAATTCAGATCGATGATCCGAGAAAAGAAAGGCAAGTTAGATATTTGAATACAAGCTGCGAACAAAACTCATTGCAGAAAGGTGAACTATCCATAGGCAACCTCGCAGTCAACTTTTGATCCTGGTCCTACGAAATTTGACGAATCCCAATTGAGGTTTGTGCTCTGTTTTATACTTTCAGAGTGGCAGTCGGTGTAAATATCGCATCTTTAAAATATAGAGTGACTAATAATACCGTACCAAATTCATGGTTCAGTCAACTGTCTGACAGTCTGGGGCTTATGAACCATACGGTAACTATCAATGGGTCATCTGGTGTTGTTACGAGTGAAACCACAAGAGACGTCATTGATCTTGAGGATTCCAACTTAATTAATTCAAGTATAATTATTATTGTGGATTGCTGCAGGACAACACGAGATTCTGGATCAGGTCAGTACAATTATACAATTTTATTGCTCTTCAATGATGATAAAAAAACAACATTGATGGTTGTAGCATGAAACAAGATTATTTCGAATAAGAAGCAAGCATGAATTATCACCAAAGAATTGAGTTGAACTACGAAACAATTTTAAACATCCGTATGAAACTTGTCAATGAAATCATATGCTTATCTTAATTGACAATTTTACAAAATAACTTTTTAGTAATGATAAAAACAACAGTTAGAATTGAAACATTAAGGAGGGACATTGAAAAATCAAACATAGAGAAAGAAGTTGTAACGAAAAAAAAAACAGAAATTCCAAACTCACTTGAGAAAAATTATTATGAATTACAAAAGTATTCATAGTATTTCAATGAGTCTGTGAACTTGGCGTGACCGGGGTCGTAGATTTCGAGCACGAGGACGAACGGGAGCGCGATCGGCGCGGCACTGCTGTTGCTCGCGGTGCAGGTTCGCGGCCCTCGCCGCTATCTCACCTTCCACTCGATCTAAAACATCGATGTTTCGCCTGCCGTCACGGCGCTGGATTTCGTAGAGGAGAAAGTTGCCATCGCGCAGGATGATCAATGATTTGTCCTCCATCTTCGCGATTTTTGCCCGGATGTTCCCGGGGTTGTCCAGGAAGACCTTGTGATGGTGACTGAATGCCGTCCTGAGCGATTGCCGGAGGTCGAGCACTCGTTGCACTGGAACAGAAAAAAAGAACGTTCCTATAGCAGAGGCTAATTTTTTTTAAAAAGATGCTGGCGCATAATTTTATACATATTTTCTCATATCGATCCCTCTTATTTGTCGTTCTTAGGTAGTGGATCAGGAGTAACAAACAAAGTGGAAATATTAACTCGACAAACAGGAAGTTGCGTATCCTAGCCAAAGAGCAGAATTTGAATAGTACATAAGCAACAAGGGCGCAAAGAAATTTTACGCACGAGTTCCCGAAATGAGTGCGTAAAAGTGAACTTTGCACACAGTTGTAACTTTTGCTCAATGCGCAAAGTAATTTGCGCTGTGCGCAAGGTACTCTTGCGCACGGTTCACCGTGCGCAAAGTTACAACTGTGCGTAAAAAGTTCACTTTTACGCACGAAAATTTCGGGAACAAGGGCGTAAAATTGCGCCCGAGTTGCTTACGATTCTTTTTGATATATCTGTGCGGAAAGTTGGTGTCCGGTCCATACCACCGAAGTTGGTGGAGGGCGCGAAAGAGGGAGGAGTCCCCCACTTGAAAAAAAATTCTGAAGAATGGATCAAAAAAGATATATCCTGAACCAGCTCATAACCAAAATAAGGTGCTAGGATTCATCTCGAATATTGTAATCTCGTTGCAAGAAAAGTAACTCCGTGTAACATCCCAACTTCCGTTCCAATTTGATGTATTCAGGGAAGAAAATCAGAGACGTCACGTGATTCATGTCATCCCAAATATCCTGATTCCTATCAGAACGTAGAAATTTACTTGAATGCATTGGTACATGAAGAACAGGATTGCATTAAAAAATGTCCTTGATGAAACTTATATGGGAAACTTAGTGGAATTGTTGTCGATATAGAAACTATGTTAATACACAATATTCTACCGATGACCAACATCTCTCATGTTCATGATTATTCACTACCTATGACTTGCAATTTTTCATTGAATTGCCGTCTGACCTACTACGAATCTTCGTGTATACTCGTGATCTTGTAGATGATCAAGCCCCGATGAGGACAGTATCTGTCTCATGCTCACTTGAATTCTCTTTACATATGGAGTCAACGGCGAATTCTCGCAATCTTGTTAAATTTCTAGCTTGTATGCGACAATAATTCAGTTATCACAAATCCAAAGAGAATTCGCTCAAGTTGGGGACAAAAATGTACTCATAGTATAGATTAGGAAGTGATCAGCCACTTAATCATTCTCATCAGCCGGGTTGCAAGGCAACCGCATGCCAATAATTTGATCTTAAACTGCAACATCTTTGACTTCAACTCCAGAAGTACTAATTCACAAAGGGGCCGGAGGAATCAGAAAAATGCCAGAATCATCGTTTACTGCTGTGTAATCAGCCTTTTTTGCCGTAAAAATCGAAATTGGAAAACGGTTGATTAATGTTTTTTTACGCACAGATTTTACTTTGCGCACGATTCCGAGAACTTTGCGCACTGTAAAACTGTGCGCAAAGTTACTTTTACGTACAGTTTCACTTTTACGCACTAAAATCTGAACGTTAATGGAATCATGATCAACCTTGCGCACCGCACACCCACACCAAAATGGACTTTTACGCACAACTTTACGCACAGTATATCAAAAAAAATTTTCAAATTACTCACGGGACCAGGATACTCCAAGCCGCTCCGTCATGACTTGGGCGACCATTTCCACCAGCTCCGCCCTCCTTCTCCAATTGTCATTGTCCGGATCCCGCTTGCTCCAGGTGGGAGGTTTCTCCCTCATCAACAGGAGGCACAGGCGGCTGGCAGCAGCTGGTGCTGCAAGCCTACAATGACGACGGCGACGCTCTCTTCTAACTACTGGTGCTGCAGCTATCCTGACCATTTTTATTGGTTTCTTGAAGTAATTTAGACGTTGTCTCTTTGACTGATCGGCAAATTCTGATGACCATGAAATCGTTTCCGGCGAAAAGTCGATATGAACGAAAGAAGTGCCATGTGAATTGAGCCACTTGAATTTTGCGATCACGAAAAACAAAAGAATTCAAAACCGCGGGATTCCTTTGAATAATGTAATTTGTAAAAGGGATGATAACGATTTTTCATAACTATTTGTAAAGTTTTACCTTCATTCCAACTACTTACATCGAATTTGTCCGACTGAAACGATTCCTCATCATAATTACAAAATCTTCAGCAGGCACTGGCAAGCACTATTTGAAATCAGCGTTTGAGCGCCGAAAACTCGCGCACGAATGGGCATACAGACACAGTTTTGCACAGACAGTCAATCCGAGCAGCCGACACGGATTAGCTCATATGTGATGGCCTGCGGCGATTTTGAGGTTACGGGCACTTGCGTCTTAGTCTTGCGGTGTTTACAATTGATTCCCGCGGGCGTGGAGTTGAGAAAATTCTGCCTGACGCTCACTAGGAACGGAGTTTCGGTGCCGACTCTTTAATGGGATTAATCGATGATGAACGCCACGCATTAACTATCAGACGCTGAGTGGCTATTTTGAAAAATCAACAGTGCCTTCGAGAAAATGCCCACAATTTTTGACATTGTTGCTGTCGCAGGTATGGTTTATACTTTTATAAGAAATATGATAATCGGTGTCAAATCTAAATTGTCTTGCATGTATAAGTTCTCCAAAAGTACTCATTCTCAAGTTCAATGTTATGACTCCAACGTCCAATGAACTTGGACTAAAGATCTTGAATGTCTGTATACCAATGCTCTCAATTACCTACATCCCTTTTTGCAAGATTGATTCTTGTAATTGTGTGAAATTGCATCCAAGATTATAATTAGAATTGGATTTCTAACCTTAGTCAATGTTGAATTTGAGTATTTTGTCTTTTAGACTCCCATTGTGATACCACAATGTCACGGTGCATTGTCTCTTACTTCAATTGCCTCAGTTATTGGGAGATTTTTTAATCAACCGTCTTACCCAGTCAAATTATTCAAATTCTCTAGATTCTTGTCAAGATAGATGTTAGTATACAGAGATGAGACGTATTCATCCACGAATAGTATTTTTGAATTCTTGATACAACCAATTAAATGTCAAGGATTGAATCGAGATAGCACACACAATGCCTTCTATCAATGGTGATAGCGCAGAGAATACGAGTGAGTATTTAATAGATATTTTGATCGTCTGTGCGCGAATGAGTCATTTGCACACTGTTTTTCACTTTTCATTTGCTCACAGAAGATCAAAAACCATAGTATGACACTCGGGCGCAATGGTTTTCGCTTTCTCGTGACTATTTAGACCCTCGCCTGCGGCTCGGGCCTAAAAAAGTCACTCGAAGTGCGAAAACCATCATTTGCGCCCTTGTATCATAAAATACTATTTGGATGCACAAACCATGTGAAGTTGATTCGCTCACTGAAGACATTTACAGACTTGTTAGGTAAAGCAGTAATAGATGGAACATCAGGCACGGACAGTGTTGAAACTCACAGTGATCTTTCTGGGAACACGTTATCTCCCAGACCAAAAATGAATTATGTTTGTGTAATGGATCTTCAGCTACCGGAGCACTTGGCACACAAAAAGAAAGCATTTGAAGAAGTGAAACTGGCATGCACAATGGCAGACACTAAATTGCATCATATTCAATTTCAAAAGTTAGATTTTGAAGAAACAAATGAGTATGATACATTCTACAAAGCTGATGTGGCAGTCATTGATATGAGCATCCAGCTGCAGCAGTCATCTTTGCTCTATCACTTGGGTTCACGAAAAAATTTTGGAATGAAAGTGAATATTTTATTACTCAACGATGTAGACTCTGAGGCAACAATAAGACTAAGGGTAAATATTTTGGTGATGTCGGATTCTCTCCTCTGCTCTTAAATGTGTGAAGTTGAACGTTTGTTTAAAGACATCCTCGAAGAAAAATAACTAGGATATGCATCGGAAGCATTCCTTTTTAAGATTTCACAAAGTTGATAATTTGATGTAGAAATATTTCACGGAGAATCGGATAAAATCAGTACAATATCTTTTCTTGATGAACATTCGCACAAATTGGAGAAAAATGTTGAGCAAAGATCTGAACCTCTCAAATATTTCTCTCGAGACAGAAAAGTACTTGATTAATTTATTGTTCCGCGTTCATCTTTGAGCAGTGAAATGTTTCATCTCTTGAAATTTTCTTCGTAAATCATGCCTCATTTAGAAAACTTTAATCAATCATAAGTCGTGTTCTCCAGTGTGAAATGTTGATGTCCGGTTTGATTTCTTTCATGGTGATGCTTTTCAGCCTTGACTAATGTTCATGTTACAAATACCGAATGTCTTCGTTAATAAAGCTTCATATGGATAGAATTTGATTCGGGATACAGTGGCTTTCCTATGCTCTGTCAATCCTGAAAGGGGTTTGTTAATCCTATCAAATTTTTTTGCAGCTGTCATGTGGAAACTACACACTGAGTTCATATAAAATTTTGGATTGTGGCAGCTGCATGTCAATGCAAACGTCGACCAAAGATTGCCCCGAAGATTTAATCCATCTTTCCCAAAGACTCAAGAAACTTCTTGATGACGTGAGGATACAGTCTGAGTAAGTTCCATCCTTGGAAAATTATTGTTTTCATCATTGCAAACATCTTTGCTCAAATTAAAAATTTCAGGGCACACATGAAGGAAACATTCCTAGCAGACTTGCGGAAAACGCGAGAAGCGCTTACAGGAGAAGAATTGGAAGTTGTCTTGAAAAATTTACGAAAGAAATGGGATGACCTGAATGTTACGTCAGAGGAAGTTGTTTTAAATGTTTTGATTTCATTTAGAGATGTCCAGGTAACCCGAGAGATTGATCAATTTCTGCATAAAATTGCAAGTCGAATTGGTTAGATGTCTTCACAAAAATCATCTTCCAGGATGACGATGCCATAATTCAACTTGTTGATGACTTGTGCTTAGTAGCTACTAAGACTTCGATCAGTACTCCGGTAATCAGATTCCTGTATGCATTTGCTCTCAGCTGGAGACAAAAAGAAGCGAACCGTGATAGAGCTCTGAAAACCATGGAGGAAGGTTTGAAGAAGAAAAAATCTATTTCTCGATGTGATATGTTTGTGCGGGAGAACCGACTAAGACATTTTTGTTGAAAGCAGGCTTACGGATCAGGAAAATCTTAAAATTGCTATCCACTCGTACAGAAAAGGTTTCCAGGGATGAAACCATCAGTTCACGATTGATAAACAATTTTAAAATGAATTTGAGGAACGACCCAAATTTCTGTTCCAGATCCAGCCACATGAGTATGCAGGAATAAACCTTGCCACATTACTAGTCAATGAAGGCAATCAATTCTCGAAAAGCGAAGAATTACAGCATATTGCTATGGTACTAGATGATTTAATTGGCAAGAAGGGTAGTTTATCAAGCCTGGAGCAGTACTGGGACGTAGCAACTTAATTTGGAATTAACGTACTTGCGGAGGATTATTCAAAGGCTATCAAAGCTGCGGAATGCATGTTCAAATTGAAACCTCCAAATTGGTATTTGAAGTCGACCATTGATAACATAAAATTAATAGACAGATTTAGAAAAAAGAACAAAGATGCAGAAGTCTCAACAGAAGAGCAGCTGTTTGGATTTTGGATGGATTATTTAATTGAAGCTGCAAAGTCAGATGTGGACAACAGTATCCGAATTCCTGTAAGTTTAATTCTTGTTCTCCAGTAGACTCTGTGATATTTCCACTACTTGATTACGAATATTTCCTTGGTCCTAATGTCATTCACTGTGCATCATAGGTCCTAGTTTTAGAGCCCAACAAAGTTTTGAAGTCCAGTTGTGTGATCATCAATCTCGGAGCGGAGGAAAAATCTATTCAAATTTCAAATTTGTGTGTGAAAAATATGAAACAGAAGTGCACACAATTGCATGATTGGTTATTCAATATTAACATGATACGAAGTGTTAGTTCGTATAAGAGAGACGAACGATGCTTGTTTTTATACGTTCATGAAACTTCCGACGACTTCCAGATTTTTCTACCTTTGGTTGAGTGTAAGAAAAGGTTTCACGATCTTGTTCTAGAGAAGACTAGAGATGAGGAAGGTATGGTCTCTGATTTGGATGCTTACATGGACGATGATTCATCAATAGTTAAGGTACTTATTGTTTGCTTGGTATGATATAAAGTTATCGTATTTGTTTGCTTCCAAATTCAGAATCTTGAGATACTCTCATTCTGTCATTCCAGTTTGAGCATGAGTTAGATGAGCAGAGTAGAAGATTGATTTTGGCTAAAGGAACTTATCGAGTGGTTTATGCTGCAAGAGATCTGAGCACTCGAGTGCGCATAGCTGTGAAGGAAATCCGAGAAAAGAATCTGGGTGATGTGCAACCATTACACGAAGTAATAAAATTACATAGCCAACTACGTCACAGAAATTTTGTACAATACTTGGGATCAGTTAGTGAAGATGGTTTTTTCAAAATATTCATGGAACAAGTTCTAGGAGATAAGTTCGGTATTTTTTAGTTTGGGTTCTAAAGAGTGACCATCTATATCGGATTATTCAACAGGAAGTCTATCAGCTTTACTCCGATCAAAATGGGGTCCTGTGAAGCGAAATTAGTCTACAATTTCGTGTTACATTTTACAAATTTTGGAAGGTTTGAAATACTTGCACGATAAAAAAATCGTTCATAGATATATTAAAGGTAATTAAAATGAAATAATGTATTACGCTATATTTCAAGAAGAGACTATATGAACGTTACATTCCTGATTTCTGGCATTTGTAGGTGACAATGTTTTGGTGAATACTCATAGTGGAGTAGTGAAAATCTCAGACTTTGGAATGTCAAAGAGGCTCGCAGGCTTGTGTCCTTGTACAGGAACTTTTGTTGAACTTTGCAAAACGTGGCTCAGTCCAGCAGTCATTGATAAAGGCCAACGGAGTTACGGAGCACCGGTAAGCTAGAAAAAACATTTTTTCACCTCACCACAAATTTTAAAAGCCTTCTATATATATATATATATATATATATATATATGTGATTTCTGATGATTAGTTTCACTGTAGGCCGACATGTGATCTCTTGGCTGCACAATCGCGGATAAGGCAACTGTAAAACCCCCATCTATCGAATTAGGATCGCCTCAAGCAGCTGCTTTCAAGGTATGTAAATATCGCCTTGCTCTTTGGCATTTTCCAACGCCTGATAGCCATCAGTTCTTAATCAATTCATATTTGCAGGTCGGATTTTACAAATCTCACCCAGAAATTTCATCGGGGCTATCAGAGAGGGCTAAGACTTTGATACTGCGTTGTTTTGAAGTTAATCCTGATACAAGAGCCACAGCTGAAGAATTATTAGAAGATCCATTCCTATCAGAGTTGGTTGTTCAAGATACTCAATCATCGATAACTATTGAGGATTCTTTCAAAATTCGAATAATGCGATAAAATCATAGTAACCTTTGGATCAACGGGACAATCCTACACTCAGTGAGTCAGTAATTTCTAAAATGGAAACTCAACACGAACATATCTTGTTCAGTATACGTAAAATTTTATTAGAGTATCTTTGCGTGTTTCTCACTCCAGCAAAAATCTGAGAAATCCATTTTTATTACAGATTTCAATTTTTCTCTTTGAATCGGGAGAACTTCTCATGTTACATTTGGGATTCTACGCCAAACCATTTTGTAACAAAATTTCTGTAAATAGAGATTTTTACTTACTTTAAGAAATTTCGCAGCATTTAAGGAGTTTATCGAAACAGAGTGCGATATGTGGTTGAAATTTCATTCCCCGTCGAGATCTGTCATTTTGTGAGGTATAAGATGATTCACAAAATATTGCTCAGCCCTACGACAAGAGGCAATAGTTTCTATCATACTTGTTGCTGCATATACAATAGATCCAAAATTGATGAGCCGCATGTAAATTTTTCTCGTTATGTATTGATTGATTTTAACAAAATAAATTTGTATATTCTTACAAAGTTACTGTTCAATGTTTTGAATCTAACTGTTAACACAAAACAAAGGCTGGAATTATCCTCATTTTATGGAATTATTGTTTAAGCTCTGGTGGAAGAATAACTCTCGTCATAATACCTAAATTTGTTTTAAATCTCCTCTATGTCAAGTATCATATCTTGAACTCTCGTCAGAAAATTCAAAAAAATTTTAGCTATGCCAGGATAGATATTTTCATTCCCGTTGAACTCAACTGTCATGCAACTTATCCAAATTACAGCTACTTGTGTCCGCTTCACTTATACTTACCTTGGTCTTTACCTATTGCCTGCTGCGACTTTGCTTGGCTGATTTTCAAAAATCCATTTGGTTACTCATTTTCTATCTTTTACAACAAAATCACAAAGAAAGCGATATATCAAAAAATTCTGCAGTTTTCAATTTGAATTTATTCCAAACTTCGCATCTGTGAATAAATTGAAAGCCGCAATACCTCTCACCAGTATTTGCAAATTTCCCTATCCCAATAACTTGTAGAAAAAAAAGGTAAACCAAAGTAAAGTCAACCCCAAGCGCCAACAAATTAAATTCCTAACTTACCCTCTTCGCTTGATACACGTAAGCAAGAATAGATCAACTTGAAAAAGATTAAATGTTAAATTGTTTTTGTTTACATTTGGAGAAAATCGCCGGAAGTTTTGGCCTCGGCGGTGCAGGTCTGACTCGCAAACGAACGATCGGGATGCGGAGATTTTCTCATGCTCGGAAAGAATCCCTTGTCGCCAAGTGTACCTGAACCGTATCAAAATGACCCAATTTCGCGGTATGTCAGAAAATTATGGTCTATACTGTGATTTGGAATTATTTTGAATCTGGCAAAGAACAAAAAATTTTTTAAAATATTCTGCAAGTGATCAACTGATAGATCGACCCTTCTTTCGAATGCCGTGATCAGAATTGCCATTGGTAGGGGTGGTCGGAAGGTATACGCAAATTGCCGAGGCAATGGATTCATGCCAAAATCACTCACCTGGGTGATGTGTGACGGCTGCTAGATTTGCCTAGTTGATTTAGCCGCACATGCTGGGCTGTGTGCAATGCCCAGCAAATCTGTATATAATAATTGTAACTGGAACTCTGTATCTGCTGCTACTACTGCATATCTATATAGATATATATATTGCTACTATCGCGCGCGAGAGAGATTGGGTATGAAGCGCGCCAAATGACTTATCTCGATTTTAAGATAATAAAGAGACAAGTTTATTCAAATAATAAAGACATGGTGCACATGAGGCACATCGAGCGCGAGCACGAAGAGAGCAAAGGGTGAAGCCCAAAAAGAGAGAGAGCAATTCAAGGCTGTACTCACAAATGTATATTCTCTATCGGCCGCTCGCATTGTAATTGTTCTTTGATCAGACGATGTCCAGGGCGCAGGAATCGGTCGCACGCAAGGTTGATCTGGACCGTCGGATGATCATCCTCTCGGGCACGTCGCCAGGGAAGTCGATCAGGAGCTGGTGCACACGCGGCGCGGGCACGAGGAAATTGCGGAAAGCGCGGGATATTGCTCCGATCGCGGCAACATGGTCTGCTCGGCAAGACGGGCGAACAAAGTCTGAATTTGGCGCAACGCGCGATGCCGGTCAGCTGATAAGCTTGGACACGAGGGGCGCGGTGCGGCGATTCTAAAGGTTGATGGATTCGCGACTAACGCGTGATTTTACTGTCTCTCTCTCTTACATGTATAACTTACTGCTCTCTCTTCGGATGCTCTGCTACATTCTGTAAGAAGGTTATATTATTACATTGACTCGGGACAGGAGAGAGAGATGATGGTTGAGATCATCTACTCAACCGTCACACCCCTCCCCCAAACGCTGTTTAGCCGGATGGCGTAGCAGCTCGAGAAATATTCTCTCTTTATCTGGGCCATGGATGGAATAGAATTGTCCAAAATCAACGTAGACTGATTCGAAAATTGAAATAGAGGAAAGGAAATTGTTCATTCTTAACAAAAAATGTGAAAGATGAGATTGAAAAGAAATTTCCTAAGGGGAAGAATGAATTAAATGAATGATTGTGATTCTGGTAAAGTCACGATTGCTCTCTTGAACGGAAATTTAGACTTATCGCTAACATCCATCCATTCAAACTTTAGATTATAAATGATTGTACTTATATCGTACGAATAAACTTTTCAAATCTTTCCAAAACCAAAAGAATAATTGAACCACGATGATAATGAGATTGAATGACAAATTATCCAAAAAAAAGATTATGAAGAAAATCAACAAATATCCTGATTGGCAAGAATTTTCGAATTTGTGCTTCACAAAAATTTGCACTGATTGATTGATTGGGTACAAAATGAATTATCAGATTTCGATTCTAATATTGTGAGTTAGAATAATACTCAACTCGTACGTCTTCGTACTGATTATCGACGACTAATGTGAAAAAATTTCAAGGAATAAATAGATACGAATTACTGATCGGTCGTAGACCTGAAAATATCCTACTAAAATAGCAATCCTTATGTACTAATATCATCCATCAATTCATCTACGGATCGGCCGGGAACCTATCTTATTGATTTCAACGGGCTCATTGGTATGAAGTGATGGGGAAAGTAACATGGCTAGAAAATTTAACAGACAAAACAATGCAGAATGAAAATAATAATTATCGATCGATTGACCTAGCTAACGATCCTAATTCGATTGTAATACTTAATTTTTCTCATTCGAAAGAAAATACTAAATTTAACATTTCACTGGAAAAGTCTTGTCAGCAATAGTACTGATCGGCGCAAAGTCGAACGGACACAACACACACCGAGTGAGACTCGCGCGCACACACCCGTCGCCGTCCATCGATGAATCTTCCGCAGGAATGATGTCGATCTCAGCTTCGGTTCGTGGTATACGGACGTCATCCTCTCGTACTGGTTGCTCCTGCACCTTGGTTTGGTGAAATTTTCCTCCTCCTGGACCAGCCTCTCGTTCCAGATCGGTCAGATTGACATGTCTCAGTCGGAATGACCTCAAATGTCCTTTTGGATTCGTTTGAAATTGCTCAGTTGTGCTACCAGAACGAATCTCATTTGACACAAATTCCAAAAAACAGCTAGCGTCCTTTAGGAGAAAATTCTCAAGGACGCATTTGTCGGACGACCCTATCTGCGTGGAAAATATAGTCCGGTGCAGTGAGTCATTTCGAATACGAACATTTTGAATCGATTCGGTCGAATGACTGTGACCGTCTCTCGTGTACATTTTGTGCGCAGAGCACGCGTCATTCATGCACGCATTTGTATTTGGCAATATACCTTTAGATGTTAAAAATAGATGTTGATGCCCTGATGGGAATTCGGAGCATGATGGTCTCAGAGACTGATTTACTCCTTGCGCTATGGTCGTGATTGAATCAAAAGTTTAATCAGAATGATATTTCTGCATTAGGCAATCGTGAGCATTACTGTCCGTCTCGATCATTTTAGAAACGAGATAATTGTGTTCATCAAACGAACGAGGAAAATCAAGTCCGATGATGTGCTCATTTGCTTCTGCGAGATTGAATTCTGAAATGTGGACTACAGATGAATCGAAGTCATCAGAATGTTGACTTTCTGATGTAGCATCATCAGCCATGTCATGAGATGTAAAAATTGCCTCCTGGATGGATAAATTCTGAGCAGCTGATTTGACAGATGAAGAGCTTGAAGGGCCCATCTTGCTCTTTGTCAGTGTTAACTTGCAAGACTCAGTAATTTTTAGGAGCATGTGCGAAATTTGCTACCAAAAATCGGTCGCAGGAAACGTTCTCGACATAAATTAAGAATCTATTGCACAAATTGGCATTTGAAAATTGCAATTCAGCCCGCGCGAGTGATTGTGCTGATTGGCTAGATGCCAAGCGATATAATAGGCTTCGATGGTTTGCTAAATAGAAGTCTAATCCATGACAGGATTGAGAATTGATTGGTCCATCCAAATATGTTGATTTTCTGGTATTACTCTTGCTAAGGACAGCAGAGGAAATTTGGACGATTATAATGTCCAATAAGTTATTCGGAAGTACTGCAAGTGCATGACTCTTCCGGCAAGAGATGGAATTCTCGACTAGATAGTGCGCACACTTAGGTGTAATTTGGCACCGTGATTGGAATTTAGAGAAATCAAAATGATGATTCGAGCGTATCCACCACGGCTCACGCCATTCATGCCCAAATTGGTCGACATAGTCAAGTCCAACGACTGGCAATGAATCAAAAATTGCGTTTGATTGAGCAGTGTGAATTTCCGTCAATACAGACGAATAAGATCTTTGCTCTGATGAATCATAATTTGATGAAAAGTTATAATGAGGTATTTGAATATTTCGACTCTCGTCCGGAAAGAAATTTGGACAATACGGATCACCCCTCCCCCTGAGGTGATCAAGCTCCGTAATGGGGGTCAAATTGATTTGCGTACCTGTTGCAGATTCGTGCATACACAATGAGCACGTACAACTATTCGCACAATTTGGATGTAATCTCAATTTGTCGAAATTATCTACAGGAACTCGATTCGAAGTTGAAATGGAAGGTATAAGCGAACTTTGACTAAAATTGTCAGGTTGGTAGAATCCTTGGTCATCCTTCTGCTTCTGGTTAGTGGTGGTGATTTGCGCGCGCGCGGATGTCTCACTTCCTTGATTACGCGATAATCGACTCTTGAAGTCCATAACCCATTCATTGAGCGTCGCATCTCGGTGATTTCTAAGCGCAGCGTCGCTATGGGAATTTTCATTTTCGACAAAATCATTGATTTCATAATTGCCTGCGAGGCGTCGCAACAAACGCGGCAATGTTGCATTCCTTAGCTCAAGCTTCGTGAGCATAATTTGCCATCCATCGGCCGAAAGACTTGTAATATATTTCAATAATGAGGGTAAATCCTCTGGATTTATAAGGTTAGGATTCATCATGGCAGGAAGAAAAATGCCTATAAAAATTGTAAAAAACTGTTTTGAATCTCTCAATCGATCACCCAACTGTCAAAACATTGACCAGAAATATTCAATTCGAGTCGATTGTATCTCGAACACAGAGATTGAGGACGGTGTCTTCAGTCTGCGAACTAAGCATAACCAACCAGACTGCACTAAATAATCGGCTTGTCTTTTCAGAAAGATTCACAATTGCGAAAAAGGATATTGATTTAATTCATCGCAAAAATTTTAGAAGATGAATATAAACTTATTTTCATAATTTGATTCTAGAAATTGAGGAATTTTCAAATTTTCGGAACGATCGATTCGAATTTGATTGGAAATTGGCTCTATTTCACGTTTTTAGTTGACTATTGATTTCGTCAACATTGATTCTGTAACTTATGGAGTTACACTTGTACATTTCGATTGTACGATTTCGATTTCAGGAACGGTCGATGACCTTAATTGAACGGCACGTGTATTGAGTATTCACTCGAATGCCATCCCATACACATACTAGCATAAATTTACTCATACATACGGGGATTTTACGATTTTTCGGACGATAATATCTACGAAAGTCCATGATCTAACCATTTTGTTTATGTAAAAATGGAAATACTTTGATTTCACATTCGAATTTTTCCACTGAAAACACACTATGTTGAGCGAATGATATTGTTATTAATTTTGAATGAATTTTTTCTAATCCAAATGGGACGAAAATAAGCTAATTCGCGCTTTCACAAGGCGTTAGTCATTTGGAAAATTTTCTTAATTCAATTTGGACGATCGTATATATATCACCCGGAGACTCTGTCGCACTTGATTCGCGAATTTTGGGAAAATTTCATAGACTCTTGATATCCGCTGACATCAACATACACTGCACACGGTGCTATAACTATATATACGCACGATTGTAATTTCACTCTACTCAATACACACGCACTACACTATACCTATATATACGCGTATGCTTATTCTCATGCCACGCATTGGCCTGTGCACTCACTGATTCACACATCAATTACACTACACATTGTTCATATTCATTACTGCATGAACACTACAGTAGAAATTTTAATGAGTATGAGAGGCTATATATCGGACGATTCGATTGTCCATCTCTCTCACTCCTATGATAAAATTTTTCGGACATAAAATCGGTCGAAACGCGAGCTAACGTCTGACCGCGACTCTGTTTACTTTCCGCCCCTTCGAACTGGGCTTAGATTCCGATCTCGCGACACTCACACACATGTATCTTATTCGCTCACGGGCGA
This sequence comes from Eretmocerus hayati, assembly GCA_029851415.1. Classification (NCBI taxonomy): domain Eukaryota; kingdom Metazoa; phylum Arthropoda; class Insecta; order Hymenoptera; family Aphelinidae; genus Eretmocerus; species Eretmocerus hayati. The sequence goes on from CM056743.1 coordinate 51,511,229, forward strand.
CTCTAATATCCAAATTTCTCGGTGCAGCAGACTAATATATTTGAATTTCGATTTGAAAAGGGAAAATTTTTGATTTGCAGCAACAGGATGAATTGGATTGATTTTCGGATTTTTTGAACGGACGCCAATGTGACGCACGCGATAAATTTTCAATGAGATTTTGGTGAATTTTTCTCTGTGCAACGACGTGACGCGCACAATATAACAAAAATCTAATTTGCAACGTAAAAGTTTGAATGCACAGAGAAGATAATTTTTCAAATGATTTGATGATTTTTAGATTTCTTCTGTCTGGTGCCAATGTGACGCGCACAAACTGATTTTAATTGAATTTTCGGGAACTTTTATCTGAACACCTATGTGACGCACAAAATTGGAATAAATTCCGAATTTGAAGGAAGAAAAATTTGCAGAGAGCTTGCAGAAGAATGAATTTGATTGATATTAGGAGTTTTATGTCTGGGCGCCAATGTAGCGCACGTAATATGATTTTAATGATTTGAATTTAGAATTTTAATCAGGACCTTTGGTCTGGGCACCAATGTGACGCGCACAAACTGATTTGAATTGAATTTGAATGAGCAGCAGAGAAATGATTTTGATTGTTCCAGGATTTTTGGTCTGGGCGCCAATGTGACGGCTGCTAGATTTGCCTAGGTGATTTAGCCGCACATGCTGGGCTGTGTGCAATGCCCAGCAAATTTGTATGTAATAATTGTAACTGGAACTCTGCATCTGCTGCTACTACTGCATATCTATATAGATATATATATATATTGCTACTATCGCGCGCGAAAGAGATTGGGTATGGAGCGCGCCAAATGACTAATCATGATTTTAAGATAATAAAGAGACAAGTTTATTCAAATAATAAAGACATGGTGCACATGAGGCACATCGAGCGCGAGCACGAAGAGAGCAAAGGGTGAAGCCCAAAAAGAGAGAGAGCAATTCAAGGCTGTCACAAATGTATATTCTCTATCGGGCGCTCGCATTGTAATTGTTCTATGATCAGACGATGTCCAGGGCGCAGGAATCGGTCGCACGCATGGTCCGTTGATCTGGACCGTCGGATGATCATCCTCTCGAGCACGTCGCCAGGGAAGTCGATCAGGAGCTGGTGCACACGCGGCGCGGGCACGAGGAAATTGCGGAAAGCGCGGGATATTGCTCCGATCGCGGCAACATGGTCTGCTCGGCAAGACGGGCGAACAGAGTCTGAATTTGGCGCAACGCGCGATGCCGGTCAGCTGATAAGCTTGGACACGAGGGGCGCGGTGCGGCGATTCTCAAGGTTGATGGATTCGCGACTAACGCGTGATTTTACTGTCTCTCTCTCTTTCACATGTATAACTTACTGCTCTCTCCTCGGATGCTCTGCTACATTCTGTAAGATGGTTATATTATTACATTGATTCGGGACAGGAGAGAGAGATGATGGTTGAGATCATCTACTCAACCGTCACAGATGCAGGAGGAAGTTATTGGATCTGGCTGGTGTTTGAACTATCTTCTTCTAACACTATGGAACGAAAAGAAACCTAAATTTGAAAAAAATTTTTTCGAAAAACTTCATCCACCTGGTTGAATGAAAAATTGAACCATTTGGTTGAATTTTCCATTCAACCATCCCGTTGAATTTTCTATTCAACCAAATGGTTGAAGGTTTTCGAAAAAATTTTTTGTCTCAGACAGAGGGGGTGGGGGGGGTGTTGAACGCGAAATGGGGTTTGAGGTCGATATCTCGGCGGAATGAAACTCACGCGTGGCGCGTCAGTAGTTCTACTGCCGATCTGCAATCACTTGGAGTACCTTTTAGAAGTAGATGGCAGTATTTGAAGCTCAACCCCAAGTCTGAGAATCATCGCAATCAGCTCTGAGGTCGATTCTGAGCTGAGAGGAGGTGATAAATGCGGCGAATTAGTCGATTATACTGAATTCTGAGTCGAAAATAATTCTACTGCCAACTCTCAACCCTTCTCGAAACGTTCCTCCATCGATTCTCAGAATTCTGAGTCTGGGCACACCTCTGAGAATCGCTGTGGGGAATTTTGGGATCGGTTCAGATTCATTTTGTGCCGGGTATGTTTCTCCATTTCTGAAGAGACATTTGATCGATTTTAGCTGAGAATGCGGTATGGTGCCAGATTAAAAACACTTTGGGTGTATTTCTAATGCATTGAACAGAATTTTTAGCCTGGTCTCAAATCTGGTTATTACCGCAGAGGGATTTGAGATCAATATTCGTCCAGAAAAGGCTGTCTGATCGCGCAGATCATTAGAGGAATCGTAATATCTTGGTGGAAAAAAGTGTACTGTCGATCTGTAAGAGCTTGGAGTACTTTTGAGAATTGGGAAGCAATATTTTGAGCTCATCGTCATGTGTGGGAATCAACGCAATCAGCTCAGAGGTCGATTCTGGGCCGTGAAAAGGTGTCGAGCCTTGATAATTAGTCGGGGATAGTGGATTCTGGGTCGAATCTAATCCTACCGCCGATCTAGAACCCGTTCCAACACGTTCTCCTATGAATTTCCAGAACTTCAAGCCCAAACACAGCTCTGAAAATTACTGGGAGAGAATTTGAGATCGATTCCGATTTAGTTTGTGGCGGTAATGTCTGTTCAGATATGACAGACATCCGAGGAAGATCGATTTTACATCAGGATTCGAGATGCTGCCAGGTCAGGAACATTTTGAGTGTGATTTTAGAACATTGAATAGAATTTTGAGCCAATCTCAAGTCTAGAAATTGCCGTAGAAGAATTCCAGATCAATATTCGTCAAGAAAAAGCTGCAGAACAGTGCAGATTATTCAAGAAACGGTGAGTTTCGGGTGGCGAATAAGTATACTGCCGATCTCCAATGACTCGGGGTACATTCCAGGGATGCGAAACAATATTTTGAGCCAAAGCTCAGGTCGGAGAGTCACCGCAATTCGCTTTGAGACCGATTTCAGACCGAGGAAAGGTGATGAGCGCTGCGTATTCGTCGAAAATAGTGGTTTCTAGATAGGAAACCTCTCTGTGCTACCAGAAGAAGCTTCCTCGTGCATTTCACCATCACTCGCCAGAATTTTGAGCCCAAGCACGGCTCTCAAAATTTCCGTGGACGAGTTTGGAATCGAATTCGATCTCTTCCGAGTCGGGAAAGTCTTATTAGCACAGGTTCCGATCAAGAATGACCGATTTTAGCCCGGATTTTGATATGCTGCCGATTCGGACAAACTTTGAGTGAATTTCTCAAGTGCTGATCAGAATTCTGAGCCTAATCCAATGCCGAAAAATTGCTGCTGAGAGATTTGAGAACGATATTCGTCCAGAAAAAGCTGTTCAGTAATGAAGATTATTCAAGGATCGACGATTTTCCGGTGAAAAAAATAATGCTGCCGATCAACAAAAACTTGCAGTACATGCGGAAGATGTTAGGCAATATTTCAAACCCCACCCCGTGTCTGAGAATCACTGCAATCAGCTCTGAATTGAGGCTGAGCAAAGAAAAAGCGATGAGTGGCGCGTATTAGTCGCGAATGATGGTTTATGAGTCGGAGACAGTCCTGCTGCCACCCCAAGAACCTGTTTGATGCATTATACTACAGATTCTCCGGATTTTGAGCCCAAACATGACTCTGAGAACAGCCATGGTTGAGTTTGACATCAATTCTGATCCGATTTCCGTGTCAGGAGTGTCTGTCTAGCAGCGACATGAATCAGGGATAACCGATTTTAGCTCAGAAATTGATATGCTGCCGCTTCGGAAATACTTGAAGTGAATCTTTCCAGTATTGAGCAGAATTTTGACCTTAATCCGTAGACCAGGATTTGCCGCAAGAAAATTTCGGAACAATATTCGTCCAGAAAAAGCTGTTCAGTAATGTAGATTATTTAGGGAATGACGATTTTTCGGTGAAAAAAAATAATACTGCCGATCAACAAAAACTTGCAGTACATGCGGAATATGTTAGGCAATATTTCAAGCCCAACCCCGTGTCTGAGAATCACTGCAATCAGCTCTGGTTTGAGTCTGAGCAAAGAAAAAACGGTGGATGGTGCGTATCAGTTGCGAATAATGGTTTATAAGTCGGAGGCAGTCCTACTGCCAGCCCAAGAATCATTCAAATGGGCTCTGCTATAAATTCTCAAAATATCGAGCTCGAATGCTACTCTGAGCATCACCGTAGAGAGTTGCAAGATCGACATTGGACAATGAAAAGATGTTGAGTGGTGCAAGTCCATCGTTAAAGTATAAGTTCCAGGGAAAAATGGTTCTTCTGCCACCCCGAAACAATTCGGAATACGGTCTGGGGGCATTCAACAAAATTCCCAGTCCAATTTGAAGTCTAGTCACTGTTGCACTGAGATCCAGAAGAGATCTCGTGGCCTCAATACTCGGGTTGTCCTTGTGGTGAATTAAATCATCAAGTCATAATATGATCCTTAGAACCCTCTAATTCCTGGATATGTCTAGGCGGTTTACTATGGATCCATAGAAAAAGTTTTTTGTTTTATACGTGTAACAGCACCTAATGAAGAGGCTTAACGTTTACCCTTATTCATCCGTATCCTGGTCCGGTAACACTCACGGGTCATAGTTCAACCGCAACATCGCCAAAATACAGTGGCAGAGATGGGGAATCGCAATTGATCCATATGGTTTCGAGCAGAGTGAACTCATGAAGGGGCGTATTGGTCAAACGATAAGATATGTTCCAATGATCTTCTCGATTTCAATACGTGTGGTACACGCGTAAAAAATAAGGACAAAGACTGAGATGATCGTGAAGCTCAATTTGGATTTATTGTGTACCTATATTAATCATTTCCAAAAAATATCAAATTCTCACACGAATGTGTAGCATAGAGAGTGAACGTGTCCACAAAAAACAATATAGCAGCCGAAAAAACAAGGAATCAAACAATCTTGGTATTTCTGATCAACATACTAATAACTCGATAAGTAACCGTACAATCATTCCAGAGAAGTATGATACAAGAGATTACACAAATGATAATATCGTGATGCCGCGTTATACTTCTTTACGATAAGATCCTCTTTGCCATGTCTATTGCGACAGACAGAGCAAGAGAGCTGGAAGGCTCTGTCAGATGCAGTGGAACCACAGATACAAACCGTTGCCAAACAGCAATTTTCTGAACGAGATCATGACATCCGAGAAAGCATCCCAAATCCGCCACTCACAATTTGTGCAGAGAGGCACACAATTCGAAAGTGTTTGCGTAACCCAAGATTGGGAAAGTAGACTTCTGTGATACTCTGAGTGGTCTCAAAATTAAGTCTCGGTCCACTCGGCTTCTTGTCCGTAGTCGTATTGGACGTCCAATAGTATGAATACTATCTTGGAAACCATTATTCAATACGAGTACCTCCGCAATCCTCCGTCTCGCCGAGTCCATGGAATAATCATCGAATGCCCTGTGTTCACCTGTACAGATGATGTAGCACCAGGTGATGACGTGCAGGCCACAATTCATCGTCAATAATCTCGATCCGCCATCACCTCTATACTGGAGTGGAATGTCAAGCGGCGAGAACAAGGTCCATTCCGTGAACCGGATCCTCTTTCCAGAGGTATAGTATAGCCGAATGAAAAAGCATACTCGTTAGAGGTACGAAGGAATTATTCTACCTTGCATAGAGTCGAGATATATGAAAAGTTTCTGACCAGGCACAACGATGAGAAGCGTCCAGTGCTCTTCGTGGTTGAATGGTAAAAACCAAATCTTGTATTCATCTAATTTCACTCTGTTCGCCCATTCTACGAATCCTCTCAACTTTCCATAGTGGATCATTGTCAGAACGAGGTGGACATCGAAGGGTGAGATGTTTTGCTGGATTTTCTCTCGAGCTTGACAGCAAATCAATCGAAGATACATTTTCATTATCACGTCGTCCATCTTTCCATTGAGCTCCAACGATTCAAAAGACAATTGATTCACTGTGTGTCCAGCAATAGAGCTTTGCAGAGCAGGAAAGTTTGGTGGAAAGTTACTCCGTGGTCTCCACAACTCAACCTCAAGGTTCCGCTGACCAATCCTCGTGTTGTCGCTCAACAGCACCTGCAGAAAAGTGATTCATGTTGTAAATACTTCTCGCGATATTCTGTGTTGTACCAATATAGAAAGCGAAAATAATTATCTCCGGTCATTGATCAAGGGAAATGATACTCGATTATCCGACGCACTCGAAAAATTTACTCTGAAAGAATCTGAATGTATCCTCTCACTCCCCAAATTCTGCAGGTTTCTGTGATTTTCAAGTGCATTTCCTCCGTATACTCCGTTTATAACAATAAGTTCCAGCATTCCTGCGAGTATTTGGAATTCCAACAGGTTCGCCTTCATTTTTTGAGATGCATATCTACAGTTTCTCGAATACAACCAAGCATGAGTCTTTCATATCGATGAGGTTGAGAGTGAGCAAATGCTCCTCGTTTGATCAGACTAATGTCTCCATTTTGCAAGATTCTGTATACTCCTGCGTTTTTACTTTATCAGAGTTGTGATTTCGTTGAGCAGCAAGGAAAGTTTGGCTAGTTTGCCACATCTCATGATTCCCAATACAGTGACCGCAGATTTTGTCACGCATTCTTCCAAGTTCGCAATTCTGTTATTCGACAAAGTAAGTGTTCTGTAAGTATACCGGCCCAAAGTAACCCAAGCACTTTCGAGGAGGGAAATATTGGCTTTGCTCGGCAAATCTCGACGCACTTCATTAGCTCATCTTATGTGACTTTATCCCAACTTCAAAATGCTGGTAGCTGAATTATGTTGTCAAATTTCTAACCAATTTTTCATATCATTCCAGTTCAATTAGTGGTCGTGGATAGGCATTATCTACGTGATAGGAAAGAAATACACAGATGAGATCGATTCGTATCTGGACTCGTATATGGGCCAAGCGGAGCTCCGCGATTGCCTCGCTATCGTAATACAACTGCCCGGCAAGCGGGAAATCGTGAGTTTGGGCCTCACCTGGAGATAGATTGTCTCGTCTGTCTTTTTCTTTCCAACAAACGCTCTACGAATTTTTGTGTAGGTTTTATGGAACTACGGTGCATTAAAAATGATCGAATTCATTTCTATCACATAAACTGCCCGTCCAATACTCAAAAATAACATCTTTGATTCAAAATTATTTTAACAAGTTCTGTCTCTATGTTGTCTCAATCACATATCTTCTCATTTGTTCTTCGCTCAATGTTAATCTATCGATCAAATTCAAACCATTTAAATTCAAATTCAAATTAGTTGAATCAAATACAACCAATTTAAATGATCGTGTAACAAGGTAATAAACAGACTATGGGGCGAATAATTTGGATGCCTAGAAGCGCAGCTTCACTGATATCTCAAGAAATTCGCGTCAACTTTTCAAAAATGGTCCCCTGCTACCATGAAGGCAAATAAGGCATATCCCTCCGGGATTTCACAGAACAAATTCTTCTCGTGAAGATTGAGATATCTTGCCTGTAGGTGGTTGAAATTAGACATAGACTCAGGAAGAAGGTGTACTTCGGTGCATCGGGATCTGTATACTGTCTCACTCGCTCTCAATAACGAATAAGAGTGTGACAGTACATCTCGATGCACTGCAGTTCACCTTCCTCCCAGGTACTTTGGCTCATTTGGAATCGAGCAAAATCGTACTGAAGAATATCGAGATGGGCTAAAATAGCGAACATAACTAAAAAAGTGGAGGGGAGTTTGGCAGCATTATCTCATTGGAACGAATTTCCAGTCGGGTAGACATGACTATTGTACAAGGACTGCTTAATGAAATAGCATTTACTGACTCATCTTCCATCCGATGCATGAAATTCATAAACACGTTTAAAATGAGATGGCAATCACAAATCTCTACTCAAACTTGGTAATATGCTGCTCAATATTCAATATGGAACAAGCAGTGTTGGGAGTGATCGTAGACGGCGAGATACTTGGATCAATTTGAGGTAGAGTGAACTAAGACTACATGTAAGATCAAAGAAGACTTCTATCTCAATATTTCGGAGTATGTATGTACCAGGTGGTTGTCCAAAGCATTTTGCGAGATGAAAGACACGATAAAGATTCGAGACCAACCCTGATAGCGTCTCCCTAATGGATAATAATATATAAGGTGAGTGTACCCAACTTGCCCCCATATGCCGATCTCGGGGATGGGCACTCTTTGGCCTCCCGGCAATTTTTTTCACGTTTGTTATCTTGAAATATGAGAAAGTAAATAGTTTGCGTCGACCCCGAATCATTCCTGCGTTCTTCAGAAAATCTCAAGTGATTTTTCTATTTTTCGTGATTGCTTAGCTAAGAAAGCACCGAGGGAATTGCGTTCAGTTCAGTAAAATCGGTGCCAAACTCTCTGAGTTCGAACAATTTTGACGTACTTTAGCGGATTCGATTCCTTGTTTCAAGACCTCCAAAATCCATTTTTCAAAATTGCGAAATTTGGATATGGAGCTGTTTTATGTGCAAAACACGGAGACGATTTGTAAACAAGGATGCCAACGTCGGAGTGTACCTAACATGCCCCCATATGTTTATCTCGAAAGAGCGTGCAGAATTACTTTTTTTACTGATCAGAACGTGTTTATCGCGTCAAAATAGGTCAGAAAAAGTGTTTCGAACCACCTAAAAGCTCCAAATGTGCGGGCACGGCGATACAAACACTGTATCGCCGATTTCCATCATTTATTTCGGAAGAATTGAGACAGTTCGGCTCCAATTGATCCAAATTGGACGTAGTTCAGTGCATTTTGAAGGTCCCTAAACAAGCTTTAAAATGAGTTAAGGTACGTTGAAAATCGTTGAAGTAAACCAAAGTTATTAAGAAAAAGGCTTAATGGGGGCAAGTTGGGTACACACTTTTGTGAACTCTCAAAAATCACCTTCTGGGAGGATTCAAACAGTTTGGCTCCAATTGGTTCAAATTGAATGTACCTTAACTCATTTTGAAGGTCTTAAGACAAGCTTTAAAATGAGCCAAGGTACGTTGGAAAATATGGATATGGGCCAAAGTTATCAAGAAAATGGCTTAATGGAGGCAAGTTGGGTAGGCTTACCTTAATTCAGTCTCATGGATGAATACCCCCAGTTTCCCAATTTGGGCGTGACCCACTAAGACTCAGAACCACTCGTTTCGAGGCTTTGTTATCTTGAGGGTGATGATTACCTGCTTTTCCGGCACTTTATTCTTCGATTTTGAAATTAAAATCATTGATTCGCAAGTAAAATATGTGTCGAGTCGGAAAGGAAGAATCGTCGAATTTTCGCGATTCCTGTATCTGCCACCAGGTGGCTCACATCGTCTTTGGCATCGATGTTACGACCAATATTTATTTATTACGGACAACAAACTTGACGAATAATAGTCAATGCAATGTCATCAATACCAGATTTCCATGAATAACTGGGAGTATATTTCATTTTCCGCGTATCGTGTCTATCGGCTGGCAATCAGCTCGTTTATAGGTGGATTGGGCTCACTCGCAAGCGGTAAAATTTGACATGGATTATATATATATATATATATATATATATATATATACACGAGTTCTAAAATCTTCACATGAACATGAATTGTTTGCGTGAACCCGTGTATGCGATATCGGTAGTACGTAAGATAATGTATAATGATATGAAAATATATGTAGAAACTTATAACATAACAATATGTAAGATGATAAAATTCAAGTGTTAGAGTCTAATTCCAAGTGCGTGAATATATAATGTATGCATCGTACTCCAAAACTGCAGATAACTCTACAAATATTGACTAACTACTACTTCATATAATATAACAACCTACCATTTTGATATTAGTTTGGGCGCCCGTATCAAGATTTGTGTCATCGTCAACAAAATTCGTAATCTGGTTAAAAAAATTCGCTCCCGCATCAACAAATTCTGTTACCGTTTCAACAAAATAAATCGAGGATCCGGCTGTTGCCTCGGTATTGACATGTTCATAAGAATTACTCCTCAGTTAAAAAAAACCATTAGTGAATTTCTCTCAGTGCAGAGATTTCGAAAGTTTTCAAGGTTTGGTTGTTTCTGGATATCCCTGGCTATATTAGTGACCCTAGGACTTCCTCGAAACCCCAAGGAAAAATTTAAGGTTTAAACATTGGGAGTTTTTCTCGATCAAGGTTTGATGAAGTTGGTCAAGTCTTGGATCAAAATTAATCAAGACTTGAAGTTCATTCTTAATTGGCTGTTTCCGTGATGTTTACATGTCTCTCGAAAGTGCAGATACCTTTTCTGTGTGCCGGTGATTATCTATAAAGCCTCCTGAGCCGACTAAAACATCATCAACTCATAATCAGGCACTTAAATCTTCCACAACAATATCGGAAAAATCAAACCCTCGAGGAAGCGAATGATATGAACGTATCCACAGATTGACGTACAACTTTGCCGGTGGTTCCCGGTCAAAAGTCCGAATCCATTTCTCCCAATGGACAAAACTCCAAATGACCAAAACTCCGAAGACCATTTCTCCGAACGGACAAAATCCGAAAAATATTCAAAAATTTTTAAATTATTATTCAACTTCAACTACTCATAAATGGATGAAACGACTCAGTATTAGCATTGAGAAACAACATCTACTATAAAATACATAAAATTAGTCAAGAATCAATTACATAAATATTTTATCATTTCACATCATGATCACTAACTACTCGCATGACATATACGTTCAAAATATTGCAACAGTAATTATCAAGTATTGAAGTAGTACACATATCAAATTTATCATGTTCTACTGAAAGTGGGAGGTCAACGAAGAAGTAATAGCCAATATCTACCAATGTGATGTAATTGGAATGTTGTGATCCACATCTCGCAAAAAGTCTAGAACTCTCCCATCCTGATAATAACTTATCCTAATCACCCGTGATGATTCGCGAACGGCGTTGCAGATCCAGCCATTTTATCTCAGGAGATTTTTCTCGGCACTGTTTCCGATCGGAAATACACGAATCCGCCCATCAAGAATTTCTTCGACCCAATTTTCGGCTCCATAGCAGATGCGAAACTGATTCGCTAGTACTATTGCGTCTACTGATCGCAGTCAGTCGATCAACCGAAGCCACGACGAAGTAAACAATAAACGACGCATTGTAGCGATTTTGAGTTGGGTGGAATCATATTCCGTAATTTCGCTTCACATAATCATTCGAATTGAGATTATTTCGATTTTCTAGCTGTCTAGGTCGGAAACGCGATTTTCGACTCGTCCTCGCGAAGCGAGGACTCGTCTAAAGTCGCGCTTCCGACGTAGCACGGCTAGAAAATGTCGTTCGCGACTCGTGCTGCGCACTCGTCACATAATATACTATTTTGTCATTTGGATTTTTGATCATTCAGACTTTTGCCCATTCGGACTTTTGGCCATTCGGAGTTTTGTCCATTCGGACTTTTTGTTTTCGGAAAAACGGCTTCAGAGAAATGGTCTTCGGAGTTTTGATCATTCGGAGTTTTGACCATTCGGATAAATGGATTCGGACTTTTGACCGGGAACCTTGCGGGTCGACCCCGGCCCCCGGTACGCCACTTCTTGGCGCATTATATCGCTCGACCAGGCACGTTCCCCCCACTGTTTGGTTGTATTGGATGACATTTATGCTAAAAAGATTAGAGGATTGGCCAGCGAGTCATGAGAATCAATTATGAGACAAAATGATGATTCCAATCTTTCTGCAACAACTTGAGCTTGGCATATCTTTTCCTTGCACAAACTTTGATCTCCGCAGCCCTGCATACACTCTGTATATGCTCAGTCAAGTGAAAATTGGAAATAAGGAGCCCTGCGCCTCGAATAAATGACAGAATATACTCTAAATTATACAAACAACATAAAAAATGAGAAGTCAAGAACGCCACCATCCCGACAAGCAACAACCCATCTACAAACCTACTTGTGTCTTGGCTGAAGTCCCATTTTCGTCCTCCGCCCAAGATTTTGAACCTTCATAAAGTATACCCAGACAAAAATTAGTGATTCGGAAAGAGGAGATCAAGCAGATACCGAATCCGAAAAGTGAGATCAAAAATTTTGGCGGATTCGCTTTTTATCAGAGGTAAAAGGTCAAAAAAAGATGCTTTTGTCGATTATTGTTTGAACTGTTCCCTTTACAAAAAAAACTTTCAGATCACCTGACGCATGAGCATATGTCCAAGAAGTTCAAAGAAACAGAAGAGGGAACAAAAGCTGTTCCCCACGAGCCACCGGAACTTGTCTTTGATTCTTCTTTCATCTCCAAAATGATTCTTTGTTCAATCACACAACGATTCGAACTCCAAAAACCCACTCCGGGCATTCTCATGAGCGAGAATCGCTCATGAGGAAACTTACAACGATCACAACATTCTTCATGGAGTGAAATCTATCGTGAAACTGAAAATTTTAACAGACCAATCATTACTGCAACTAGCTAATTGTAATCTTCGTTTATTCTCTCCTGCTCGATTTGGACGAAATGCAAGTCTCCTAACTGTTGCATGGTGGGCATGGGATGTATCCAGAGAAAGGAGATCAATCCAATGAAAGCCTCGGGCATCCATTTTCTGCTCGAATTTCTTCAGATGTATACATCCATTTTCAAAACCCACAGCTATGATGTAACTGAAATTGTGACATCTATCAAGTGTGAAAGCAAGAGCCGTTATGGACATATCAATCGATTGCCAGTTTGTTACAGGCAGAACTTTTTTACTCGTCTTGCGATCATGAACACTCCAAATCCCTACTTTACCATCTCTAGAACCTGTTGCAAACAAGTCGGAGTCAATAGTCCAAGCGCTACACCAAATGATGCGAGTGTGGAAACTTTCAGTTTTACTGGTTGACAGAGACAATTCATATGTTTCATCTCTGCAGATGAATAGTGACCATTGCCTGTCTCTGGATACAGAAAGGAGATACTTGTCATTTGGAGAAAATGACAGTTGTGTCACAGTTAGCTGGTGTGAATAAAGCTTTTGCCTTTGAAACCAAGTTGTTGTATTCCATAGAATTATTACTGCATCTCCTGGTGCTGAGGCTTTAGCAGAAGTTGCTAGTATTTTTCCATCAGTTCTGGCAGCCATACAAAATATTTCATAACCATGCCCATAAAGCTTCTGCATTTCTGGCCAAAGTGTGAGTCGAATCAAATCATCTTCTGAAGGGAACGCATCATATTCTACATCTGCTTGATCTCTACAATCGATACTGGATTTTCTTTCTACCTCGAAATTTTGTGGAAAGGCCTTGGCTTTATTAGTGAGAGTTAGAGAAGGAACTGATGCTTTTTGAGCTATACTCAAATTGCTGAAATCACTGATATCATACTGCAGGACCTCAAGGTAATTTTTAAACACCAGAGGTGCCGTGAAAATACGAACAACTTTTTCCTCGGCTCCTGAAGCAAATGTGTTTGGTTTGAGGACAGCTAAAGAAGTCATGGGATAGCCATGGATTTGAGGGCGCCCAATTTCATGCCACATCTCTTTTCCTTCAACTACATGACGTGATATATGGATTCTTGTTGTTTGGTCTGCACTCGTAGTCAACAGAAACCTGTATGGGGAACAAGATTTTTATAACTTCTTGGGTGAGGATCACATTGAAGGCGATATCTATATAAGATCGACCGATGGAAATAGTCGACATATCCAATTATCTTGGCGAGAAAATATATAACTCTAGAGGCAAAGCGAAGGGACATGTATTCTTTCGTTTAACCTGGAATCGATTTCCTCGAATGCTGTGCGAGTTTCGAGTTTAGAGATGAAATGATGAATTTCCACATTCTAAGAGTCTTACCTGACTCAGAACGAAGTGACAGTGTCATCATCTACTGTGATCATTATGTACTTATCAAACATTATATGGTCAATTTAAGATATATGGGAATGGGTCTAAGGGAAGGATAGTCTGTCAACTCTTTCTAAAATTCCATCGAAGCCGCATTGTCTTTCAAATGAAGAGTAACACGAGGCAAGTATGGGGGGGGGGGGGGCGATTTACGTGAACTCTCCAAGCTCGTATTTTGCACTCGGAAACAGCTACTCTTGAGCGCTCTGAACTGCTCACTTACCGCACTCGAGAAGAATCAACTCAGTCATATCCGACGTAATTTTTTTTCAGCTTCTCGATGGTGGAGTCGGTTTCCCGGATTTTGGCCAACCTAACCGCAAAAATCGGCTTTCAAATTTTAAGAATGCTGCAACTCAAAATTCCATATTTTAATATCTTTTTGGAATTTCGGATCAAAAGATCACACAATTTTACTTCGGAAATACCATTAAGAAGAGGGTTTTTCCGAAAATTATCGGAAACTAGGCAAACGAGCAACATGATTCGCTATTTCAGACACACGTGATACTACCTCAATTTGCTACGGGGGTTTACAGAAAATTGAAAATCTACAGGGTCTCTTCCTAACCTAACATTCGTTGGCCGAAATTTCGTCAACATTGTTTCCGAAATTTCGGTCAACATAACTTCAATAATTGGCCTCCAAAGTTTGAAAATGCTACAGCTCAAATTTTCCATATTTTGAAATTCTTTTGATATTTTCAATCGGAAGATCAGACAATTCTACTTTAAAATACGCTGCTGAAAGCGATTGGCATTATGCTTTCTCCAGACTTTATCCGACGGTAATTAGAACGAATCTTCAAATCTCTACCACCCGGTTAGAAAATTATACATTTAATTGGCACTCACTCTTCAGCTTCAGTTTAGATGTAGAGCTGAAGCAGAGATAGAGCAAGAGCTCTCTCTTTGAGCAATATCTATAACTTGGTTGAGACAAAATTTTGATACACTTGATTTGAAGATGATTGAAATTGAGTTTTTGGTGCAAATTTTGATTTCTTGAGAGAAGTTTCGATTTCAATCATGTTCAAAAGGAATTCAATGAAATTCGGTATCAACGAATCGGTTCGGGAAGCGGGAAAAGTATGAATTCAGTTCATCAAAATTCGGATGAATGAGTTGCAGAGAAATATATCAGTGGAATATAAATATTGGAAAAATTTTTTCGAGTTATTTCTCCAAGGAAGCAAATTAGGGGGATTAGGGCTGTGAAACAAATTCTATTCAGCAATATCTGTAGTTCGGTTTAGACGGAATTCCAATACAATTGGTTTAAATATGATTAAAATTGAGTTTTAGGTGAGAATTTTGATTTTGTTTCGAAAATTGAGATGTATGGAGATCAAACGAAATTGCAGTATCAACCAACCAATGGATTAAGCCAAAAAAAGAAAAGCATAAGCCCGGAGGGAGAAAGTTCCACAGATGAGCACATTGAACTTGGAATGATCTTCTTCCATACTCAAGTCTCATGTTGGGGACTTTGAGTACTCGCTCTTCCAGATCACCACGTGCGGGGCGTTTGGATTGGTACCTGGTAAACATCGCAGCTAGGTAGCCAGGTTCTCCCAAGTGCATGATCTTATGCATCAAAAGAGCTGCGAAGTACATTCTCCGCGAATCAGTACGTAACCAACCCAGACGCTCCCTAAACGGGGTGATGTGCTCGTCTCTCCTAAGATCAAAAATGTATCTCACACATGAATTGCTCAGTCGTTGTATCCGTTGCCGCTGTTCGTCCGTGGCGTCGAGGTACACGACCGTGCAGTAATCTAAATGCGGTTGAACCAAAGACTCGACTAGGCGAACTCGGAGTGGTCTGGTGATACACGCCCTAAAAAACCGCAAACCGTAAAGGACTCTGTTTGCTTTCTTAGTAAATTGATCGATGTGCGGTTTCCACGTCAGTTCGCTGTCAAGTGTTAACACCTAGACTCGCGACAGAGTCACTGAATGGGATAAACACTCCGTTCTGTATCTCAACCCCTGGCAAGTTCATGCGCTGCAAGTCTTTAACGTTCCTTTCGGAACTGGAAAAGATCGCCTTGATCTTTCCAGCGTTGAGGCGCAGGTCGGAATTCCTAGCCCAGTCAGCAACGAGACACCCCACTTCCCCCAGTCGAGCAATCCCCTGGACGATGTTCTTCTTATCGACTTGTAAATAAATCTGGAGGTCATCCGCGTAGAATAAGTGGTTAACCGACTTTCCACTCAGTAGCCCGGGCAAGTCATTCACATACAGACTAAAGAGGAGAGGCCCGAGAACGGACCCCTGTGGAACACCCAGATTGGTTTCTAGCCAATAAGATTTGCCTGTCTTCGAAGTGATTTGTTGGGTGCGGCCCTGTAAATACGATTTTATCCACAGGAGTGCCGATCTCGAGAAACCAAGTTGTCGTAGCTTCCTCAGTAGCTTGGATGGTGAAATTGTGTCGAATGCTTTGCTAAAGTCGAACAGTAGGAGAAGAGTAATCTTCTTTCTGTCAATTCCTACTCTGATGTCGTCTGTCAACTTCA
This sequence comes from Eretmocerus hayati, assembly GCA_029851415.1. NCBI lineage: Eukaryota > Metazoa > Arthropoda > Insecta > Hymenoptera > Aphelinidae > Eretmocerus > Eretmocerus hayati. The sequence goes on from CM056743.1 coordinate 51,527,631, forward strand.
GTAGTGCCGTCTGGGTACTGCGGTGTTGCTTGAAACCAGCCTGGAACGGATCAAGGAGTTTCTCAATTTTCAGATACTCCGTGATTTGGTCATGTGCGATTTTTTCCAGAACCTTGGAGAGGAAACACAGCAGCGCTATGGGACGGAAATCCGAGACTGCTGATAGAGCTGCAGTCTTCTTTAATGCAATCAGCTGCGCTTGCTTCCAAGCCTCAGGAAAAACGCTATGAGCGAAAGAGGAATTGAAAATATGTACAATAAAATCACCAATACTCGGAAGAGCTTCCGCGATCACGCTTTGGGGTATTCCATCCGCCGCACGGGCCTGGGAGGAGAAATGTTTAATGGCAAGAACTACATCATTGAAATTTGTGGGCTTAAATTTAAACCCCTCCTCCGGTGCCGAACTAATATCGTCCATTGCTCCATTAATATTTTCGTGAGGCGAGACAGAAACCCCCGCAAAGTGAGCGTTCAACTCATCCGGTGTGAATCCGTGAAGTTCTTCCTCTTTGCTCTTGGGCAAGAGGCCAAGCTTACGCATCTCCTTCCAGATGTTCTTGTTCTGATCAAGAGCGTCCGTGAGATGGGTCTGAAGGAAGGAGTTACGCTCTTGTTCAATGCGCAAGTCGACCTCTTCGCTAAGCCGAAAGTACTCACTTTGAAGCTCGGGACACTTGCGGTGGTTACGTTGCATCCGCTCCCAGCGCCTGCGCGTCGCGTCTCGCTTATTCATGAGTACTTTCAACTCCGGACCAATCCAAGGAGCATCATTTTTCTTTGGATTTATAGTTTTCTCCGGTGCTAATTCGTCCAAAACGGTCTTCAAATTTTCATTCAAACAGTAAATTGCATCTTCCAAACTGGTTTCAGCATTCTCAAAAGCCGTCCAGTTGCAGCGAAGCAAACGGTCATTCAATATCTCCGGAGTGATCTTACAAAAATCCCTATAGGTGAAGGAATTTTTTGGCGGAGTGGGAGTGAAGACGCTGATGGTAACGTCAATGACCGAGTGCCTGCCAAAACTGGGCAGAAGTCTGTTTTGAAAGTCGGTAATGATGTCGTTGTCATCCACGTAAATGTGATCAATCCATGTATGAGATACATTGGGGTTGTGTTGGTGAGTCGGGCCATGCTGTACTATCTGCAAGGCAAGTTCTTCTGTCAGCGCAGTCAGTGTTTTGGTGTCTGGGTGAGTAGCGTCAAGTCAATCCGCATTCAGATCTCCCATTATAACTTTGTGACTGTAATCGCCACACAGTCGACGTAATGAGCCAAACGGCCCATCATCCTTCTGCATGGCAATTTTTGGGGGTCTGTAAATTACCACGACTAATATCGGAGGAGAGTTGCCCTGCTGTACGCTACAAAAAAGGAATTCAGGTACTCCAGGTTTCCCTGGCCCGAAAGTATTCGACGAAATCAATTACTCAATCTTGAAGTCATTGCGTACATACAAGGCGACCCCACCTTCCTCTCTGTTGCGATCCTGTCTCAACAGTGAAAACCCCGGAATCTGAACGAGACTGTCATCCACATACTCATCTAGCTTCGACTCAGCCACCCCAAATAGATGGTAAGAGGGATCGTTGGCGACGAGCAAGCGTCAATGCTCAATCTTATCTGTCAGCGAGTTAAGATTGATAAATCCCGCTTTCAAGAAACCTCCACCCCCTCGTCGCTCCTCAGCAGCCGTATTTAGTCAAGGAGTCCCCGCGGATTCTGCTGCCGCATCTCGGCTCTGCTCCGGAACGACTGTGCAGCTCTGGGTGTTGTTAGAGGACGCACAAGTACGTTTTGGAACACTTCGACAGGCCGTTTGAATGACCTGCAGATCAGCAAGGGATTTGAACGTATGCGCTCGCTCACCATTTTTCCGCCTGACCCAGAAACGTCCACCGCTGTGCCAGACGTATCTTAGACCCAAACCGCATGCAACCGATCTCAAACGTGTGTATTCCTTGTACTTCTCACGGGGGAGCATTTCATTTATGAAGATTTTACGGTTTGGCACATGAGCTTCCGCATCTGAGTCAAGTAGTCCAGACTGGATGTTATTAGTCGTGAAATAATTATTGGCAATTGAGCGTTTAGCCCGAATCACTTTCCCGACTAAATGGCTACTGGAGAGTTGGACTACGCATGATGGTAGACTGCATGAGACGGCAGTTGAGGCTCGTGAAGATGGATCCGAATCACGATTACTTACTGGAGGCCTCTCCTCAGACGCATGCCTCGGATGCAGGACGTGAACATCAACAATGTCTGCCCTCTCCAGCGAGGGGAGAATGGACTTGAGCACTGCATAGGAAATACCAGATATTTGTGCCGGTGAGGCCATAGAATTTTCTTTCAAAACACCATTAATAATCAATTTGCAGCGCTCAAGTCCATCACTGCCATGTTCCCGTCCTTGCCTCCCATCATGTGAATGAGGGGACTCGTTCATCCTAGGTGGATTGATCAGAATCGAGGATTGATGTGTCGATTCGGCATTGCAATTATCATCATTTCTTAATTTATAATTATGCAGAGTACTCTGGAAGCCTCCAAGCAGCTCAGTAAGAGTGGAAATCTGGCCCTTCATGTTGGAGTTCTGCTCCAAAAGAAGCTGGCGATCCAAGCAGAGCTCCTCCAGCTGGGAGTTCTGCTTCTCTATAAGTCCCTCGAGAGAAGATACACGTGCCAACAGGCATTCATCCACCTCTTTCACCGCTGGCGTGAGAGATGGAGGGGGAATGGTAACGTTGCGTCGACTCACGAGGGATTTTATTTCGTCAAGCTGGTTCTGGAGCAAGGCATATTGGTCGTAAAATAGGTCCAGAGTACTCTGCGCTATAAGTACCCATTTTGGCTCCGGAGAAGGTGACGCCGTCGATGTAGGTGATGCTGAAGGATGTTCCAAGATGTTGGAGCTGTTTCTCTCCTCCATCCCAGCAGGGCCGTCCTCAGGTGGTGTAGGAAGCATTAACTGGGAGGCAGTAGTGAGCCGCTCTTGCGTTTGCTGCTTTTGAATATTCGCGGGCTCTACTTTGCTGGAGTCGTGGATGGTGGCGCCACGTGATGGAGTTGAGACATCAGCTTGCGGAATACCCCCCGCTAGCGCGAGCTGTGAACTCTCGGTGGAATGAGGGGTCTTGGTGGTGGGGAGCTTCGAGCTACGTCGCACGCTGGTATATTGCGGAGCGGGGGGAGACAATCCAGACGCAGCATGCGTGCTGAGCCGCTTGTGTGAGTTGGGCTGGTTACTCACACGTCTCTGCGAGTTTGTATTCTCCTTCTCTCTCTCTCTCTCTCTCTCTCTCTCTCTCTGGCCGTCTGCATGCTGAGACGAGCGGCAGAAGTCGTCTGCTTCACTGCTTTCGATGGTAGTTTCGCGGTTGGAATTTCGCTCACCTGCAGACAGCTCGTGCATGTCACTGCTCCCCGGGATGTCTTTGAGCACTTGACATGTGCAGATCTTTTGCACATGCTGCATTCTCTGCTGCCCGTGCGTAAGGTGCCGTTGCAGGCACAGCAAGTGTTGTCATTCATCGTGCAGCAGACAGCGAGACAGCGAGACAGGGCAGCGGAGCAGACGACCTCCGAGCATGCGCCGAGAGCTCACTTTCGGCGCCAAGCACTGCCGACTCGGTGTTGTTGTTGGAATTGCAGAATTGGAATTATTCCTCCCAGGCTCGATCAGGAGCCATGCAGTAATGTTCCAATGGTATGAGCCTGCAGGAGGAAGCCCAATCTGCGAAAAGTGCCACTCGGGACGACGTTTCGATGGTTAAAACGATATTCTAACACAGAGCGATGCTGAATGCGTGTGGAAGCACTTACCGAGCCAGAGAGAGGGGTGAAGGGATATCGTTCGGGATAGAAAACGACATAAATACACGAATAAACACACATGCAAAGAAAGAGAGAGATGAGTCTCTCATAGGTTCAGGAAGCTACAGTGGGAAAAAGTGTTACCTACAATCGATAGATTTAGATGAGAGAAGTAAAGAGACATAGTTTCATCCAGATGGAAGATGATTTGTTCAAGAAAATATTGGATTGAATGGAGAACTAAGCGAAAAATTTGCTATGTCAAAAACAACCCTTTCACTTGAAAGAAAGCAAAAACGAAGTAAGAAGTGGAATTACTCCCATTTTCTCAAGGAATTCGGAAAAAAGGTAATCGATCTTGTCATCTCGCGCACATTTGATGTCACCCCGAGTTGACTGAAGCTATCGAAGGGCAATCCTCGGTGCAACCGAAAGATCCCCGCATGGCTCATCATCGACTGAGAGTCTCCTTTGTAGATTCAGATTCTCTCCTGTCCAGTTCTCACCTTTTGAAGCTACTTAACCTATTTAGCGAGAGTAGTGAAGTCTCATCTGGATCTTACTCGCGCGGAACAGGTTAAACGGGTTAGAAGTGAGAAAACCAGGGAGAGAATATGAATCCACAGAGGAGGCTTCCAGTCGATGATGAACCGTGCAGGGATCTCTCGATTGCACCGAGGATTGTACCTCGATAGCTTCAGTCAACTTAGGGTAACATCAAATGTGCGCAAGATGACAAGATCGATTACTTTGTTCCCCAATCCCCGAGAAGATGGGAAGAACCACACCTTTCACTGCATTTTTCGAGATAAAATTGTCTGATCCTCCGAATAAAAATATCAAAAGAATATCAAAATATGGAAAATTCGAGTCATAGCACTTTCAAACTTTGGAAGCCAATTATTGAGGTTATGTTGACCGATATTTTGGGAACAAAGTTCATCGTCCAGAAGTTGAGGGGATATACGTCGGAAAAGACCCTGTAAATCTTCAATAACACCCCATAAACCTAAGTAGCAAATTGAGGTGATATAACGTGTGCCTGAGATAGCGAGTTTTGCCGCTATTTTGACTAGTTTCCGGGTAATATTCGAGGAAACCCCTTTTTTCATTAGTATTTCTGAAGTAAAATTGTCTGATCGTCCGATTAAAAATGTCAAAAGTAATATTAAAATATGAAAATTTGAGCTATAGCACTTTTGAAGTTTGAAAGGGGATTTTGAGGTTAGGTTGGTAGAAATCCGGGAAATCGACCCTATCATCGCAAAGCTGAAGAAAAAGTACGTCGGATATGACTGAGTTGATTTTTTTCTAAGTGCAAAGAGTAAGCAGTTCAGAGCGTCACGAAGTATCTGTTTTTGGGTGCAAAATGCGATCTTGGAGATTCGACGTGAATCGCCCCATAGAAGCTTTCTGCTTCGAGAGCCAATGTAGCGCTTCGATGGAATTTTAGGAAAAAGTTAATGGACCATCGTTCTTTTCGACCCATTCCCGTCTGTTCGAATTGACTACGTTATGTAGAACATATAGGCCATTTCGGAGCATTGCAGCTAGAGCCGTCGCCAGGGAGGTTTGGAGGAAATCCCAAAAAAAATTTTCAGCCTATTTAGGAAAAATCATAGCTCCGTTTAGACTCACTATTTTTGGACGTTCTTTCTCGAGACTGGTACTTCCAAAAGAATGGCCCAAGGTCGATAATTGAGCCCAGCAACTTCTAGGAGCCATTTGCTGAGAGCTCATTTTGACGATTTTTGGGCCTGCTTCAAGGTAATCTAGCTCCCTCTGAACATGAGATAATCGACTTTTACAGTGATCATTCTGAAGGTCTTGGAAAAGCACAACAATTTGACCACTTGTAGAAGTTGATGATTGGACTTTTCATAGGAGTTACAGTCTTTACAAGTTGAGCAGTTTCGTGAAAATGCCAAACTTTGAGCTCAATTTGAAAAAAATTATTTTTTTTCTTCTGACTCCAAACCTGTGCAAATATGTTTTTCGATACGAATACTATCAATCAGATTAATAATCTGGCCATTCAGCTCTCGATTTTATCCAGCTAATTCCAAACACCCTTTTTTGACTTTTTGCAAAAAATGATCTCACAGGTGTAGCTCAAATATGCTTCCATCTGAACTGATGTGCGCCAACGTGTGGAAAATTACTCCCCAAAGTACCCCCGAATATGAAGGAGAACTTTCGGAAGCGAGCCTGGAGTCAAATGAGGCCTGGAGATTTTATTTTACGAGTCATATATGGTCATTAATGTGTCTTTGGACGTAGGTGAGCGAGAGAGGGATTTTACTCATTCTAGCACACAAATGAGATGTGCGGCTAGGAAAAGGATCCAAATATGTTTTTCCTGATCAAAATGACCATCTAAAAACGATGTCGGGGTCAGATAGGTCCTGAATCATCATCGGAAGCCACTCCACTTAAAAACATGTCACTTAAGTGGTTTCTGGTCTGAGAGCAAGTGTCAATATTTTAGAGCCAAACTGGCCCTCAGATCGTGTCGAGATGGTCATTTTGAGTCGGGTAAACTTATTTGGATCCTTTTTCAAGACGCATATCTCATTTTTGAGCTACAATGAGTGAAATCCCTCTCACGCTCACCTGCGTCCAGACACATTAATGATCATATTTGACTCGTAAAAGAGAACCTCCAGACCGCATCTGACCCCAGGCTCGCCTCCGGAAGTTTTTCTACATATTTGGGGGGTACTTTGTGCGAGTCATACGTGTGAGGTAGTGTCTATCAAAAATTGGAAAAAGGGTTTTTGGGATTGGCTGAATAAAATCGAGAATTGAATGGCCCAGCCGGATTCTAGTTCTAATTGATAGTATTTGTATCGTAAAACATATTCGCACAGGTTTGGTCGACGAAAAAAAACGATTCTTTTAAATTGAGCTCAAAGTTTGGCATTTTCACGAAACTGCTCAACTTGTAACGACTGTAACTCCTATGAAGAGTCCGATAATCAACTTCCACAAAAGGTCCAAATGCAGCTTCCCTCAAGACCTTGAAAATGACCACTGGTAAGGGTCCATTATCTCATGTTCAGTTGTGACGGGTTTGGTGACTCGTCACTTGCAGGCAAAGCCTGCTTTCTTTTGAGAAGCTCAGGGAGTGAGCAATTGCCGTAATTGTTCAAGAAATCAGGAGAGGAGAGCACTGAATGAGCACACACCCGTTTAAAGTTAAGAATGAAAGGGCATATATTCAAGGAAAACTATTTACAAATCAGTCCGCTGACCGTTAGGGTGAATCAAGCCCGAGCACGATTATCCAGGGCGCATTTGGGAAGATACGATCTATAAGCCCAGAATGAGGAGAGAGAGATTTACGAGAGGCACTCACAATCATAATTGGCCTTGACGCAGGATGGTCACTCGACCTCGGATTGGGCACCAGCCCTCGCAGCTCACGGCGATCAGGCAGCTAGCAATTGTCCCAGACGATGGTGATTTTGGTCATAGACCACGGCACAGAGTATATAAAATGCACGCACCGGAGCCCCGGCTAAATCATGCCAAGGACGGGCCCCGGGCGGCGTGGACAACGCGCACGATAGGCTCGACAGGCGCGTGCGAGCGCTCCGAAACGTCACGACGGAATATATAGTAAAAGGCTGCTGGCTGGAGCAGCATTGGCTTGCGCCAGGGACGGATCAAAATATGGGGCACGCGGGCCCTATTACAGTGCCATCTCTCTGTCTCTGTCTCTCTCTTATCTGGCTGAACTATGCAGCAACTCTTCTCGTGCTCAAGCTATAACATAAAATATTATTAGTACAATATTCAGTCCAGGGAGAGAGGGAGACGGAACGACTCGGCCGTCACACTCCTCCCCAGACGCTGGGTGGCCGGCTGGCGTACCAGCTCGGAAACCTACCTCTCTCAATCTGGGCCGAAAACTAGAGGGATAGAGCCATTCGCTCAGTATATTTGAATGGAAAGTGAATTATTCTGATCAAAGAGATCATAAATCAATAATAAATATCAAACATGGCATGGAAAATATGAATTTCGAAAGAAATTAGATTGTATTCCCTGGAAAAGAATTGAAACGCGGTCACTCATACAGACATACAATATATTCCGAATCAGTTTATATGGAATTCATATTCACAATTCACAATTCTTCATGGGAGCGTTAATTTCACTGTACTGCTTTTGCACGTGAGGTACACTTCAGGTGATTCCACCTCATTGTTTTCACCAATTCACTTGGTCTCTTGGGTTGGCCATTGGGCACTTATGGAGCACTCTATGTATACAATATACAAATGATACTCTTGGACATTAGTCTCATAGCCCATACTTTAACGTTAGACCATACTGCACTCCATACATACTAGGCCTAATACATACTTATGAATTCATACAAGAATGAAATCATACAATAATATCATGGTCAATTGACCTTAATAATCATTCTCTATGGGGTGAGTCCGCGTAACTTTGATTGGCCAATGATCTATTGAAAATAAAAATATATCTACTTATGAGCTAGATTTACATGTAATAATCCGCGTTCACATACGTAAGAACGTGTAATTTTTCAAACACACTTAGTTCGCGCGAAACAGTTCGAACACAACCTCACCACTGAGTGAGACTGGCGCGCGCGCATCCTTCGCTGTCCATCGACGAATCTTCCTCCGGAACTATGACGATCCTCAGCTGCAGTCAGTAGCACGTGCTTGTCTGATACGGGCACTAGGCTGCTCCTGCGCCTATGGTGTCGCTATACCTCTTCCTGGGCCAGTCTCTCGGTCTAAATTTGTCGTATTGACCTGACACGGTCATATTGACCGCATTGGCCTCGAGTCAATTGAAAGGGATAGATCAGCTGATCGATGACCATGGGCCGCATCCAATATAAGTATACTGTCACGACTATAGAATGTCGGAAATAGTTCGTCGAAATTGGGGTTGAATTGCTCAAGCCGCGTGGACAGTTGCGTCCTGTGGGGTGAGCGAATAAATTCCAAATAATAGGTCAGTTCTTTCAGACGGAAAAATTCAAGAGTCTTTGCTAGGCTATCGCACAGTGAATTCGGCAAAGTATTGCATTCAGGCAAGAAAGGTGCCATATCTGATAAAAGTGCGTGCCGAGACTCTACTAATATCAAAATTGGGGATGGTACCTGGGAATGGTACTGTGGTACTTGCACAATGCTCGTGCATAGGTGGACCGAATTGGAATGATCATTTTCTATTATTTCTTGATCATGAACATGCGGCTCGGCCTCGATTTCAGTCAAAACGAGGTAAAATGCTTCATTGGTCGGTCGAGATCGCTCAAACATGACCTCATACTCAGACCAGTATTTGTGATCGATCCTGCGACCATAAAGTGTTTTATACGGGTCCCAACAATTTTCTAACATGAGATATTGCAAGTCGGTACGAGACAAATTCAGTTGCCTGGGAGATGTCACATTGTTCTGAAACTGAGAGGCGAAATTGAAAAGACTAGGGCTGATCAGGCCCATTTCTAATCTTGATGCATTCCTAGATTCAAGAAACTTGTCAATCTCATTAGGCAGACAAGTTTGCACTACAACACGCGCGTCCTTGTCATATTTCACATTTCCGACTGCACTCATCAAATGGGTACCGGATGGTCGTATAAATGATCGGTATGAATTGATGTTGAAAAGATTCAATGACTCACAAGGGCGATACAAATCAATGACATCCAGAGGATTTGTGAAGAACTCAGAAGGTGTACCTTCTCCTGGAGCGCTGCCACGTTTTTCTGCCCTAATGAGATGGGAAGATTCCATTTCTCGGTTCAATTGAAAAGATACCAAATCAAAATGATTATCTGAGCAGAGCCACTCTTGCTCGTGCGAAATTTCATGCCTGAATTGGCTAAATTGAACAGGCGTCATGCTGGGCAATGGAGGATAAGCACAATATTGAGCCATGCGGACGTCCGTCAATACAGACGAGTGATAATCTTGTTTGTAAGAAACAATATTCGACGAAAGGTCATGATTTGGTGATATATTTTGAAATAGATCCAACGATAAGCTTGATTGTTCATCAGACTCAGGAATTTGGGGTGAGAAGACCTGCACCGACTTTGCGATCTGAAATGGCCTTGGTGACACAGAAATCTCATCAGAGAAATTGCAAAGATCAGCGCTCTCAGGAAATTTATCCGAGTCATCAGGATTATTCGATGAAAGGGGATGATTAGTCTGAATATTGCTATCGATCGTGTGACCGGAAAATAAAATTGAATTTGAATTGACAAGCTGCGTGCTCGGAGGAACAGGCGATGATGACGCTGAATTTCCGTAATTGAGCATACTGCAAATCTTTTCATTATTGACAGTAGCACAACGTATATTACACTGATTGCTCGCTCTAAAATCTTGCTCGCAAGTCGCAAGTGCTAAAGTGTCATTTTTCCACTTCTCGATATTGGCAGAAGTGGGTAAATTCTGACATCTATTGTCAGCTGGATAAATTACACTGGAACTCTTCTGCTGCACGGGAACGGTGGTGTTGGGTGCGCGCGCGTATGTCTCACCTATTTCTTCAAGAAGTAACGCACTTTGGACATTAACAATAAAGTCACTACGTGTAGCATCACAGTGTACTTTCAGCGCAATATCGCACATAGAACTCTCATTCTCTACAAAATCATCCATCACATACTGGCCAATCAAACGCCGCATCAATCCCTGATGATTGTTGGAAAAACTATCAAATTTCAGCTCAAGCTTTGCGAGCGCAACTCGAATTTCATCCTCAGAGAGGTTACAAATTCAATTGGACTACGTGAGAACTTGATTACTCGAAGATTATTAGGAGACATCATGGAAATATTTCCGAGATACTTCTTCAATCACGAAGAAGAGAATTGAGATTCTGAAATTTTTAAAGCTAGTTTTGTAAATGCTTCATCAGTTGAAATGTTCGCTTTTGATTTGACCGGCTCCTATCATCCAACAAAAGACGAAGTCTATAGTCAATGGCTTAGGGGAAAACTTTGCCCACGAATGAAGTCCAAATGAGCTGTATAATGACACACTACAAATTTGGAGCTAGCAGTCAATTGATCCAACTAAGATGTTCATAATCGATGAAGAAATGAACAAACTCGACTGAGTATTGGTTCATGTCATGGACAGAATAAGTCCGAAATTTAGATTCATTTTACCCGAAACGAACCGTGGGTTCATTATCAGAAAGATCTTATAGGCAGTAGAATACAAAAAGTTAGGCCCGTAATGAGTATGAGCCTTCAAAAGTCAGTTTGGACAACAATTTGCTAAACTTTGCAAAATGTCTAATTATTTGTAATTTTGTATATATTTTCGTGAAAAATTCAACGTCGGATGGATTCTTATAGAGCTACGCAATTTGTTGGAATTTTTCAAACAATCAGATGAGAAATTTCGCGTAAAAACACTCCGCGCAGCTTACTTTATCATCACCCACGGTATATCAGGCATACACACACAATAGCGCAATGCTAGACTTCATGATAGTTATTATATCTATATACATCCAGTGTATTCCAACAAAGAGCATTTTAATTCTTAAAAAATTATTGCAGTTCAATTATACAATGATTCAGAATTTTTGCGAATTTTTAGGTCAAAACGACCAATTTTCCATGATAAATGAAAGATTTTTTACCAAAATTGTCATGAACAATTGGATTTTGCGATGCACGAGTGTGCTAGAGTCATCGATATTTCAATGTATTTATGAAAGAAATTTCAAAATTTCATACATTTCTCAGAAAAAAAACCGGTCAAGATACGACCAAGTGACTCAAATTGCATAAAGTATAGTCAAATAGACAAAATAAATGATTATAATTGTGCACAAAACAAACGAGGACAAAGTCCAGAAGTTTCTAGGCATCGGCCGATTTTTCCAGATTTTCAAAAAGCACAAGAATCGCAATCAGTATCTGAACACCCATCGCAACATCTTTGTATATCTATGAGTCATTTCGGAGCATTTAGGCCAGAGGCGTCACCAGGGGGGTCTGGGGAAAATCCCAAAAATTTTTTTTCTATCAATACTATGTTCTAAAGGTACAGAGAAATTTTTTTGAGATTTTTTCGAAGCCCTCCGCGGGCCCTAGGGCCCTCAGAAGGTCTATTTTAGGCCCTTTTTTGGCCTATTCCTGGAAAATCATAGCTCAGGCTAGACTCAATCTTTTTCCACGTACTTGGGCGCATTTTCTCTGTTAAGACTAGCACTTTTGAAAAAAAGTAGTCCAGAACCAATCATGCAGCCTAGTAACTTCTAGGAGCTATTTGCTGAGAGCAGATTTTAGCGATATTTGGGCCTGCTTTAAAGCGATCTAGCTCCTACTAGACATGTGATAATCGACTTCTGCAGGTGGTCGTTTCGAAGATCTTGAAAAAACCTACAATTTGACCACCTGCAGAAGTCGATTATCGTACTTTTTACAGGAGCTATAGCCGATACAAGCTGAGCAGTTTTGTAAAAACGCCAAACTTTGAGCTCAATTTACAAGAATCGTTTTTTCTATTCGACCCCAGACCTGTGCGAATATGTTCCCTAAGGCAAGTACTAACAATATCGAGAAGAATCTCGGTGGAGAAATCATCTCCTGATTTTTGGCGTACGTTCAAAATACAATTTTTGACTTTTTGCTTAAAATGCCGACATGAGCATGGCTCGCATATGCTTCCATCTGTGTTGTGCACCAATCTGGGTTGAATTACTCCCCAAAGTACCCCCAAATATGTGTAAGAACTTCTGGAGGCGAGCCTCGAGCTAGATGCGAGCAGGCTGTTCTATTTCACGAGTTGAAAATGGGCATTATTTCGTCTAATTTCGGGCAGGCGAGCGAGGGCTCGATTGCTCGTGTTTCTGCTCACGAACGAGACGAGTGGCTAATATGGGAATTCAAACATGTTTTTCCGACTCAAAATGACCATCTCAACACGACCCCGGGGTCAATTCAGCCCTAAACCATCGTCATTTTGCAGTAGAGGCGCAAAACCTGTTATTACGGAGTTTAACACCGTTTGAGGATTGGATGACATCCTAGACACGAATTGATCCCGGGACCGTGTTGAGATGGTCATTTTGAGTCGGAAAAACATGTTTAAATCCCCATTCTATCCACTCGTCTCGTTTGTGGGCAGGAACACGGAGAATCGAGCCCTCGCCCGCTTGCCCTTGGATAGACGAAATAATGCCCATTTTGGACCTGATAGTTCGAACCTCCAGCTCACTTTTGGCTTGAGGCTCTCCTCCGGAAGTTCTTACACATATTTGGGGGTACTTTGGGGAGTAAATCCACCCAGATTGGTGCACAACAACTCAGATGGAAGCATATGCGAGCTTTACTTATGTCGGCATTTTAAGCAAAAAGTCAAAAAACTGTATTTTTGAACGTACGCCAAAAACCAGGAAATGATTCCCCCACCGAGATTCTTCTTGATATTCTTTGTGCTTGTCTCAAAGAACATATTTGCACAGGTTTGGGGTCGAATAAAAAGAACGATTCTTGTAAATTGAGCTCAAAGTTCGGCGTTTTTACAAAACTGCTCAACTTGTATCGGCTATAGCTCCTGTAAAAAGTACGATAATCGACTTCTGCAGGTGGTCAAATTGTAGGTTTTTTCAAGATCTTCGAAATGACCACCTGCAGAAGTCGATTATCACATGTCTAGTAGGAGCTAGATCGCTTCGAAGCAGGCCCAAAAATCGCTAAAATCTGCTCTCCGCAAATAGCTCCTAGAAGTTACTAGGCTGCATGATTGGTTCCGGACTATTTTTTTCAAAAGTGCTAGTCTTAACATAGAGAATGCGCCGAAGTACGTGGAAAAAGATTGAGTCTAGCCGGAGCTATGATTTTCCAGGAATAGGCCAAAAAAGGGCCTAAAATAGACCTTCTGAGGGCCCTAGGGCCCGCGGAGGGCTTCAAAAAAATCCCAAAAAATGAAATAAGTAATGCGGCTGTTGAACGAGTCACTATGGTCATTTATTAGACTACGTTTCGACGACTTGTTTGTCGTCCTCTTCAGGTCATCGTCAGCAGTTTCACATCATAAACTTCACAGGTAGTATGAACAGTCGAGTCACAATTTGTGCATAACTAATAAAATCACCATTAGTTATGTACAAACTGTGACTCGACTGTTCATACTACCTGTGAAGTTTATGATGTGAAACTGCTGACGATGACCTGAAGAGGACGACAAACAAGTCGTCGAAACGTAGTCTAATAAATGACCATAGTGACTCGTTCAACAGCCGCATCACTTATTTCATTAGAAACGAACACGAGTGCATATACACCATGAAATCCCAAGAAAATTTTTTTGTACCTTTCAAACATAGTATTGATGGAAAAAAATTTTTTGGGATTTTTCCCAGACCCCCCTGGTGACGCCTCTGGCCGAAATGCTCCGAAATGACTCCTATACATACATCACTGAGTTTCTCTCGCAAATTATTTGTGCCTATCCACGCACGCTACACACATACACAGACGTGTTGCACATATGACCACTGGTCATCGATAGCCGATCAAGCAAGGGGAAAGAGGAAATTTTCGAAATATTACGCCAGCGCGTCTGTCTCTCTCACACTCACGCATCCAAAAATCGAAGCCGAAGATAAACTTGGCCGATCGCAAGCGGCAGCAAACGCGCGATGTAAACAATGACTATATATGGCGCGCGAGCTGTTGTGTTGCGGCCGCATAAAACGGAACGCCAAAATGTCGCGAGAAGCTGAATGAATATTTTTAAGGTTTTACAAATCAGACCAAAAACTTCAGGAAATGGTCAAATAATGTGCATTTGAATATTAATTGAGCACTGAGATGTTGCACATAAGAAATGAGCTGTGTGTATCAAATGAATAAGAATAATACGAGAGCACAAGTGCCTCGAAGCAGAACGTAAGGAATTTGTAGGGCGAGTCAACCGACGCGCGAGAAGTGGACTCGTCCACACGCCTCAAACGGAGCACGAATAAAAACTATTGTCCAGTACGCAATAATTTTTTGGTTAGCCTCACCGCACTTTGTATTTTCACACTGAACTCACTATACTTATATTCTAATACGCACACAATGCTACATTCGAATGCTGCTCTCTCCCAAAAATCAGAATTTGAACTTGGGCAATATGACGTTTTGCCAACTCGATGCAAAATTCTCTAAACTGATTTCATTTGAACTTACAGCACCATCAGTTGGGCGCCATGTGACGGTGTGCCAACTTGATGCCCAACTTTTTGAACTAATTTCACTATAACTTACAGCACCATTAGTCGGGCACCATGTGACGGTTTTGGTGACTCGTCACTTGCAGGCAAAGCCTGCTTCCATTTGAGGAGCTCAGGGAGTGAGCAATTGCTGTAATTGTTCAAGAAATCAGGAGAGGGGAGCACTGAATGAGCACACACTCGATTAAAATTAAGAATAAAAGGGCATATATTCAAGAAAAACTATTTACAAATCGGTCCGCTGACCGTTAGAGTGAATCAAGCCGAGCACGATTATCGAGGGCGCATTTGGGAAAATACAATCTATAAGCCCAAAATGAGGAGACAGAGATTTACGAGAGGCACTCACAATTATTATTGGCCTTGACGCGGGATGGTCACTCGACCTCAGATTGGGCACCAGCCCTCGCAGCTCACGGCGATCAGGCAGCTCGCAATTGTCCCAGACGATGGTGATTTTGGTCATAGACCACGGTACAGAGTATATAAAATGTACGCCCCGGAGCTCCGGCTAAATCATGTCAAGGACGGGCTCCGGGCGACGTGGACAACGCGCACGATAAGCTCGATAGGCGCGTGCGAGCGCTCCGAAACGTCACGACGGAATGTATAATAAAAGGCTGCTGGCCGGAGCAGCATTGGCTTGCGCCAGGGACGGCTCAAAATATGGGGCACGCGGGCCCTACTACAGTGCTATCTCTCTGTTTCTCTTCCTCGTACCTGGCTAAACTATGCAGCAACTCTTCTCGTGCTCAAGCTGTAACATAAAATATTATTAGTACAATATTCGGTCCAGGGAGAGAGGAAGACGGAACGACTCGGCCCACAGTGGGAGCTAGATCATTTTGAAGCAGACCCAAAAATCGCTCAAATGTGCTGTCAGCAAATAGCTCCTAGAAGTTGCTAGGCTCAATGATCGACCCTGTACAATTCTTTTCCTTGGAAATACCAGTCTCGAGGAAGGAGAGGCGCCCAAGTACGTCCAAAACTAGTGAGTCTAGTCGGAGCTATGACTTTCCCTAAATACGCTGAAAAGGAGCCTTAAATGGACCTTTTATGGTCCCTCGGGCCCATGGGGGGGGGGGGGGGGGGAAGGGTTGAGAAAATTCCGAGGAAGATTTTCCGTACTATTTGAACATTGTTCTAACAGAAAAAAATTTTTTGGAATGTTTTTCCAGATCCCCCCCCCCCCCCCCCCGGGTGACGGCTCTGGCTGAAATGCTCTGAAATGGCCCATATTCATAATGGCTACAGTAGATAATGGTGTCACTCCATTCTTCTGAATCAGATAAAACTCTTAGAATACTGCAGAGCAAATAAGGGGACCATGAGCATCATAGTAGTAGATCTATATACATTTTACATCATTGGCATACCTATCATGATGATCCAAAAAACATGATAGGAATTTGAGGCTATTACTGCTTAGAGGATTGAAAAGTTCTTCCTCGAATTGTTTTTGCCCTGCTCGATCCTCTTATTTGCCGCAGACAAAACACATGCCGTCATATTTCTCATGTTTGAAACTACTTCCCAAAGGAATTCAGCCGGGAATGTGATCTTGTTTCTGAAATTCTGGTCAAATTCACGAGATACCGATTTCCCGAGCTGTTAGCGAGCTGTTCTGCTACATAGCAATGAGAATTGGTGTGAAAACATGCACTCAACACAATGCAATAAGATTTTCCGAAATATGACTCTAAAATGTGACTAAAATTGAATTTTAATCATATTTTAGAGTCGTATTTCGGAAAATTCGTCATTTCATCTCCAAACTCAGAACTTGCACAATTTTCAAGGGAATCAGTTCCGAGCAGAACAAACAATGCGTGTGCCTTCATTTCGTTTCTAAATCATATATTCTCTCGCTGAAACAATCAGGGATGTCGACCATTTTCACCGGCCGATCTCATGTAGATTTAGCCCAAAACTGAATAATTACCGTCCTCTTGGATCCCAACTCAAGTCCACAACATAACCATGGTGCCCACTAGGTGCTAATGTTGTTTCCCACTTCAGAATCTTTTCATCATAACGCCACTTGTAGAATGATCCATGGTAACTATGAGCCAGTATACAATCACCATTTGGACTGAATTTACATCCGTATAATCCGAGAGAATTCCCACCCACACTCCCTACTCGTAGAGTTTCAGACCACAGTCCAGTATTTTCATCAGGTTCCCAAATTATGACACTTTTATCCAAAGAACAAGACAGCAGCTTCATCGGTTGGTGGTTTTCATCATCTTTAGTAATTTGAGGATGCCAGTGTACGCCATGAACCCAAGCTTCATGTCCATTCAGAATACTTTCAAGGATCACTCCATAAATCTGATCATTCGCAATAAATTTCTTCTTAGCTGGTCCTACAGCATCAAAATGGGACTGATATGAATTCTCTTGAAGACATGTTATCCTCCACAACCTGATAGTAGAATCTAGAGAGCCTGTTGCGATCAGTAAGTTGTCAGGATTAGGCTGCATGAGGTCTATACACTTAATCCAATTTTGATGACCATGCAAAGTTACTTTTCTTGTGAAACTGCACACTTTCCTGTAAAGGATCAAAATCATAATTTTAGATTATTAGTATTGACCATTTGAGTCAGCGGGAGATCAAGATAGGAGCTTAGGTAAATCCATAAGGATGTAGAGATATGAAGATCTGATTCATGAGATCACAGACTGGAAAGTGTTATCTCAAGTCATCAATGCTTAGGATGTACAAAGTGATAGTTCACTATGCTACTAGCGGATGGGGATGACATTCAGAGTGCAAAGAATGTTAGAAAAATGGTGAGAAAATTTCTGGTGGTTGGTGTATTTAGAGAACTGGGATTGAAAATTGCTAAGAGTGATTTATTCTACGCCTCGCCAGAACGTCACGGATATGACGATAGATTGTCATGCACGTGTCCTCTCAACCTCATGCCCGTTCCGACAGTAGGGCAATGTAGCATGACATTCGATGATTCGCATGACGTTGCGTCATGCGCGAGTATGTCAGCGTCCCGGGGCATTGCGGTGAGCTTCCGTTGGGACTACCCAAGTACCACGACGACGATTCATCACCCCTCGTGATCGTTTTCTGGTTCCGTGACATAGTGTCCTAGTTTCCGGGGTGTTTCAGTGCATCCCGGTGGATGCCGAGAGTCGTGCCGAAACTGACACTATTGGTATCGTCATGCGCGAGTGTGATGCGGCATTGAGGCCGAAAATTTGCGGGAGTTTCTTCATCCTTTGTGTTGGCTCAGCGCCACAGATGATCTCGCAAGTCCCCGGATGCCGCGTGAGCCTCGTGCCCCAATATACAGGGCATGGTTGGCTGGGGAAATGTGCATTTAATCGCCGATCATCAGCTGGAGGGCATGCTCTGCTAGCGCTAGCACTCTGAAGGCGTGCAGTCGTTCGTATACACCAATTCCTTAAGTGCGGATTACGTGCGGTGGATCTCAGATGAGTGTTATGCATTAGTTTCAAGCTAGCTTTGCATTTCTATCAGGAATGTGATGCTTTGTACTGGTACTCTGTCCATGGGTTATAGTGCGTAGCTGATCAAAGTTTACTCCTCTCGCAATGGAATGTACCGTTGATCGTGATTCAGATTTATATTCATCACAGTAATTGGGTAGTGTTGACTCCTGATGGCTCTACTCTACAAGTACACATGCTATGCTTAGGGTCGCGCGAGAGAGTATATTTGGAACCGTGAGAAAAATGCCCATTTCTTAGATGGTTCATTCCACTCGAATGGTCTGTGTTTCTCACGAGAATATTGCAAATTTCCATGGTCTGAGGTAAGTCCAGATCACTTCTTCCTCTCTGAGCCTCAGATCTGGGTTATGATTATTATCATTCGCTGAGGAGTTCAACATCTGCTCTCTGCGGGCAACGCATACCGAACATTTGGATGTATGACTGCGTCACATCCCAATCATGGCCGAAACGCTCAATTCAATACCAAGATGCCTTGGTGAAATTCATTTGACTCCGTACTTATAGTTGATGCTAATGGGCTCCGACGTCATGCGTTAGCTTCAACATGTCAGTATGCATCGGATCAATAGTTCTGGATTAATCTCTTTGGTTGGTGGTGAGGAATTCTAATTTCAGGAGCTGCTCCAAGAATCCCAATATACTTCGTACCATTTACTCGAAATTTATGTTCCAGCATTTTAAAAGGTGGTGCAAACTTCGGGTGAACGCTCAACGTATCATATCATATGAGCATTTTTTTCCAGGGAAATTATCACGAAATTGTACAATGAAAGATTCCAACACTAGATTGTTACTCATCAAAGCTCTATTGCTATGTTAGAATTATCCAATTACAATATCCAAACATCGTCTGTGTCAAATACTACCATCTTGTAAAAGCATTTTATTTCAGGAAAAATGATTTGTCTCATCGGTACAGAAGTGCCTCATTTCACGCGGAATATTTTCACGCGAATTTCATTCTACGCGATTAGTTGGTTTGCGTCACGCCATCGTTTTATACAGAAGAAGTCTTAAGTAACTCGGATTTGTTTCCCCTGATGACGCAACTTTTTTTCTATTTTGAGAATTGTGACATGAAATCTAGCTCAATCTCCCTGGTTGCCCCATATGTACACTCAAAAGTGTACTGTAAGAGTCAACTACCGCTAAGTGAGCAGTTCCCCTATCCCGATGACAGCAGGCTTTATTGAAAATTTTGATTTTGAGACGCATAAAACAGTGTGCAGTAGACGAATATTTGGACTATTTTCGTTCATACAGATTTTACCAAGTCAATCTATACGACTATTCAAACACATAGTCAATTGAATTCATGAGTTGAAGATTTTAAAAATCGATCTTGGTGGACTTCAAGGATCTCGAGATCTTCAACTCATAAATTCAGAACATCTGAAGACGATTTAAGGCGATGCGGTCACCGTGCACGCTGAACTTTGTTCACAGAACTCTCAAAATCTTTTCCATTATGGGCTAAACGACGAGTTATCCAGGCTTTATTATCATCTAACTTGGCCTGGATAACTCTTCGTTTGGCCAAAATCGGACTAGATTTTGAGAGTTCTGTGAACGAAAATGTACCAATTTGTAGGTTAGAAAGTACCCGCGGGCAAATTATTCTCGTTTATTACTGATAGCCTTGTGATTGGTGACAAATAATGAGTTGTCCACCACAATTCAGATGATAATACGTAATGGACAAATCGTCTCCAACTTCGTTTCGAGAAAATTTTTTGATTAACATCCAAATATGATATAATTTCCGGATTGCACGGTGACCGCATCGCCTTAATGTTCATCACTTTTATTCAGAGTCAAGTGAATTTCGACGTACATTTGACACAATTTTCCGAGCGTAGCGACGTATGTGTCAAGGAAAAGAGATGGTAGAATTTTCGTTGGAGTTGTATCAAGTGATAAAAGGATACTATCTGAGTGGAGTAATGCGTAAGTTATGAAAATCCAAAGCTGTTTGTCCGAAGCCCAGAATATTAGTTATAAGATCGCGATGGGGCGCTCGAGGCCAGGGCAGTGGAAGCGTAAATTTATAACTCTCGATTTCTGTGATGATAAACTGGTTGAATTTATTCACTTTCCGTTTTACTACATTTGGTTATAGAGAAAAAGGCGCGAGAGAAGTGAGGGGTGAAATCGCGACGCGGAGAGATTAATTTCGCGAAGAAAATGCGATGAAGCTCGCGGCACTTAAAAATCGCGAGGGTGAACTAGGCTTACAATAATTAGCTTGCTCGGCGGTCGGTGGTCAACTGCCAGTTCGCCGAAGCGAGATCGCCATCGAGGCCGAGAGGGGCTGAAGGAGAGCAATATTGCCAAATTTCTAAGAATTTTGAATGTGCCAATCAGCGGGCATTGAAATCACACGATTTTAAGGGAAGAAAAGTTCATTACTCTGTCTTGGCTCTCTCGTTCTCGAAAGCTCTACAAATGTTTCAGAATACAACTGACTTTCCCGAACATTCCGCCTCCTTTGCTTGCGCATAGCAAGCAACAAAAAAAGGAACTTCCAATACATGAAATTATCAACTTGATCTTAAACCTGGCGAATTTGGGAGGACAAAATGTTCGAAAAACTCAATGATTCCGAGATATTCGACTTCACAACCGTGATTGGATAAGCAAAACCTGAGTCATCAACCGAAAGAAAATTACTATATGATCGCTTCTAAAATGAATGATTGACGGATCACGTGATTATTTTTGATCTTACGAATGCTTTGACCCGACAGTGACCGATAATACTGAAATAAGTGAAAACTATCAACATTTGAAATTCAATAGATCAATGAAATTAAATTTAATCGAGCTCCACGCGTCAATAAAATCTCGAAAATGAGAACTATATCTCAATCTGTCTAAACATGATAAAATCAAACTCAAGTGGATAAACTGATCAATTTGAACAAACAACATCACGCATAATGATCAGTTACCAATGCAACAATTGAAAACAAAATCAATCAACAAAAAAAAATAGTGCACGAGACACATTTTGTCCCAAAATTGACAGAAGCCAAACAACATAGTAAATAGGTCCAGTTTCAGGACACGATTAAATGATACGAACTCAAATTATTTGGAAATTGTAGGCTTCAAAATGACTCTGAGTTGGGAAAAATAGTGGTTAAAGGTGGACAAATCATTCTAATCCCTTCTACGTGTCGGTTTCGCGATGATTTCACTAGGCAAATAAACTATTGTGACTCTAATGAAGCTCCACGAAAACGATTACACAAAATTGGGGCCAAACGAACGACAAATGATTCGTGGGTGTCGCGGAACGAGGAAAAATTGTGTAGTGAAGTGTCGAGATTACGCGGTCATCTTTCATGATTCTTCTTGTTGTTCCTTGGCTTCTTCTTCGGGTTGACCAGAGGGCTCCCTGCCCTCTTCCCCAGGATCTACGGGCAACTTGATGATCTTGCAGAGTGCCTGACGAAGTGTCGTGGTGGCGGTCCTGAGATCGACCACGCGCACCAATCTGTCAGCTCTTGGATGGACGGCAGTGACCCTTGCCATGGGCCATTTTGTAGGTGGCGTAAGCTCGTCCTTCACTAACACAAGATCTCCCACTCAAAGTTGCTCTTGTACTGCTAGCCATTTGGACCTCAGTTGATAATGATGCATGACTTCCATACGCCATCGATTCCAAAAATCATTCCTCATGCGTTGTATGACTCTCCACCTGCACTGAGGAGACTGTGTTACTTCTGCATCGTTATATAGTTCAGGTAAAGAAGTCATAGATCCACCAATGAGCAAATGTTTCGGAGTAAGAGCAACCAAATCAGTTCCTTCGGGTGACAAAGGGCAAAGCGGTCTAGAATTGAGGCATGCTTCGATTTGAGAACTAAGAGTTTGCAATTCTTCGAAAGTGAACTTAGAGTTACCCACTACTCGCTTCAGATGATGTTTGAATGAGCGCACCGCCGCCTCCCATAAACCTCCGAAGTGAGGTGCGCGAGGCGGTGAAAAGTGCCAAGTGACTCCCTCTTTAGCTAATTCTTCACTTAGTTCTATTGAAAATTCCGATGTTTGGTCAAATAATGGCCGAAGCTCTCTTTCAGTACCTACGAAGTTTTCGGCGTTGTCGCAATATATATCTGTGCATTCACCTCGTCTTGCAGGGAATCTATGAACGGCGGCTAAGAATGCTGGAGTGGTGAGATCCGAAACGGTCTCTACATGAGTCGCTCGCGTGAACATACAAACGAAAATGCAAAAGTATCCCTTTGTGGTTCTAGCTCCTCTTCCGCGAGAAAACAGAACAGATATTGGTCCTGCGTAATCGATGCCACAAGCTTGAAAGGCATACTTTGGAGTAACTCTATCCGCTGGTCATGGGGCCATTCGCTGTATGAGCGGTCCACCACCATACCGAGTACATTTCCCACAATTACGATAAACTTTTTGAACTACATGTTGCACTCAAGGTATCCACGCCCATTTATATAAATCACTCAACGTAAACTGAACTCCCCCATGTGACAAATCTCTGTGTAACTCCTCGACCAAACGTTGAACAAAGATGCTTCTACTCGATAAAATGACTGGATGTATTTCGTTGTAAGACAAGTTTGCACTTTGAAGGCGTCCACCAACTCTCAGAACCCCACGAGCATCTAAAAATGGTAGCAGTCTTCGGATGTCACTTTTCTTCGACAAGTTTTTTCCTTTCTCTAAATCTGCGATCGCTTCAGCAAAGTGCTGCCTTTGAATGGACTTGAACAATGCAACTTCAGCTGAGTTCAACTCTATAGGACTCAAGAAAGATTTGCGACGATCTTCAGAATTGCGCGAAGCATTGAATTTCCATCGAAATATATATGCGACGATGCGAACTATTTTTGAAAAAGAACTGACATGCTTTTGAAGGTTCTAAAACTGGTGACGATTCCACAACCAAATGAGCAAGCGCTTCTCCGTACACGGGTTCTGACGAAACTTTAGGCCATTCATCTTTCGATACAGTTATCCAATTAGGACCATACCACTGAATGTTCAAATTTGAAAGTTCTTTTGCAGTCACCCCCCGGGTAGCGCGATCGGCGCAATTTTTTTCTGAACAAACATGCCCCCATACAACATCAGGAAGAGTGATGTTCATCGTACTCACTCGATTGGCGACAAAAGCTTTCCATTCGGAAGGGTGACCATTGAGCCAATCCAGGACAACTTTCGAATCTAATCAGCAATAAACAGCTGATGGCCGAACTTCCAAATTATTCATCACATGTTTCGCCAATTCCACCAACAAAACCGCAGCACACAACTCAAGCTCAGGTATGGACAGCGTTTTTACCGGTACGACTTTCGTTTTTGCCATAATCAACTTTGAAGTTTCTCCTGGAATAACTAAAAAAACAGCGGCCGCATAAGCCCTTTTCGACGCATCTGCAAATCCATGAAGTTCCCCATTTGAACTGTCCAGAGTACCCAACCAGCGAGACACGCAAACTTGTGACCGTATTTCTGGCCATTCTTCGAGTACTTCTCCAACGACAGGAGTGTCCCAATCCATTTTCAAATGACACATGTTTTGCAACAAAATTTGAGCTTGTATCAAAAACGGAAATAACCAACCAAGAGGATCGAATAACCGAGCTACTTCTGAAAGTATACTTCTTTTAGTAACCGTATCAGGAGCAGAGGGCATCGATATACGAAAGAAAAATTCATCATCGTGCGGTGACCATTTTAATCCAAGTGTAGAGTCAATATCGTCGAGTTTTATCGAAATGTCACCTGAGTTTTCTGAAGAGAGCCCCCTCAGCAAATCCGAGTGATTTGCTGACCATTTTCCAAGTTCCATACATGCGCACGACATGATAGAAATCAGCTGATCTCAAGCTTCTAATGCGGCTGAAAGAGTATCCCCTCCCCCAAACAAATCGTCCATGTACCGACGATATAGGATAATGAGAACAGCGATAGGAAACTGTTCTTTGTGACTTTCAGCGAAATGAAGGAGAACTCTAATAGCCAAGTATGGCGCACAAACTGTTCCGTAAGTGACCGTGAGTAATACATAATCGAGGATTTCCTCTTGCCCCAATGGCCGCCAGACAATCCTCTGCCAATTTACATCATCCGGATGTACCAAAATTTGTCTGAACATTTCAACTATGTCAGTACAAAATCCATAATTGAAAAATCTCCAACGAATCAAAACCAATGTGAGATTATTTGGAAGCTTGGGGCCAGCTAATGAAAAATCATTTAAACTTCCACCATTACCTGTTTTGTGCGAAGCGTTCAGAAGGACTCGAATTTTGTCGCTGTCTTTACGAAAAACAGGATGATGTGGCAGGTAAGATGGCGCTGGCTTTGACCCGTCTGGTGGCTGAGTGCGTCTCATGTGACCCAGTGACTCGTACAGTTCCATGAATTCGGTATATGCTCCATCCAATTTCGAATCTCGTTGTCGTTTTTTCTCAGATCGTGGTAGGCATGCGACCGCAACGTCCCTAGATTCAGGAAAGGAAGCTTTATGAGTATCTTGTGTGAATGGGAGGCGCACGACGAGGCGTCCTTCCGACGTGCGCTCGACAGACGACCTGAAAAAATTTTCACAATACTCCTCCTCAGCTGTAAGATGACGATTAGCAGAGAGTTCTTCAATTTCCCAAAATTTAGTTAGTTGATTTGACAGAGAACTATCAACGCCCGCATGCAAAGATGAAACGACACGAGGATTTACAGTTTCAACACCCGACTCCGTACCTCCAGTGAGAATCCAGCTCGATGCTGTGTTCTGAGCGGTAGGAGTTTTTGATGGGCCCTGTACCAAACCTTTTCTAAGAATTTCACTATACACTTCAGTGCTCAATAAACGGTCAACTTGAACAGAGATGAAAAATTCCGGATCTGCAAGTGTTAGTCCATCTAAATGTGACCAGTCGTCACATTTCACCGTTGACCTGGGCAAAAATGAGGTAAGTTCCGGAAGAACCAGAGCCTCAATCTCGAACGAGAAATTTGAATCGATTTTGGACAGTAGAGTGAGCGAAACTTCACTTGTCGAAACTACTGTGCGTCGATCCCCAATGGTATTGATCCCCAACTTGAGTTTCCGCGACGACAAATTCAAGGCTTGAACGACCCTATCTGCTACAAACGAACAGTCGGAGCCTAGGTCAATCAAGGCACGAGCTTCAACTTTCTGTCCGTCAAGACCTTGTAGCCAGACACGCCCGGTTGCTACTAAATACACTTGCTTTGATACTGCGGAAAAACTGTGAATTAAATGACATCCAGCTTGTTGCTGTTAATTTTGAGAATCTTCTGGCTTTGGAGCACCCGAAAAATTCATATGTAGTTTTGTATGATGTGGCCGTTTACACTTACTACACTTATACTGAGAACCACATTCATCAGCATAATGACCAGGCTTCAAACAATTTATACATAAACGATTTGCTATGCAAAATTCAAATCTTTGGTGCACAGATAGCGACAAAAACTTTCCACATTTGTGCGATGCATTTTCGCCTTTACAATTTATACAAATAAGTGGACTGCTAGACTGACTCTTATTATTTTGTGAATCTCCAAAATTTGAATTTACATTCCTTCTACTAGAATTGCCTTGGTATCTCCCAGCAGACGACGAACCAGGCTTCGATTCATTCGTCGCTACAAACCCTGAATGAGCTGCGTTCAAAGATTGAATGCGATCTTCAAAAAATTGGATAAAGCAGCATACGTCGGAAATCCCTCAACATTTTCTTGCGCGATAGTCCAACTTTCTCTAGTACCCGGATCTAGTTTCCGAACAATCAAATGAACGAGCCAACAATCCCATTCATCAACGGGACACTCTAGATCTCGAAGGCCTTGAATAGATTCTTCTGCTTGGTTCATAATTGTAACAAAAGCTTGAGCAGATTTTTTGGTAATTGGGGCTAAATCGATCAATTCGTTCAATTGTGTGCTCAATCTCATCCGAGAGTTATCGTTACGGCGACATAATTTATTTCAAGCAATTAAAAAACTTGTAATACGTGTTTTGACGCCTTTCATCATTTTTCCTGCGTCACCCTCAACTGCATTGAGCAAATGGTTCAATTTAGCAGACGATGATAAATCAGGATTTTCCCCCAATAACCGATGTAAAACGCACCTTGAAATATTCCCAATCAGCTTGTTTACCAGAAAATTCAGGCGGTTCGAGTCTAGGAATGGACTGCGATTCCGATGACGCACGTCATCGTGAGTTGCTGCGCATCAAAATGTTGATATGGGTAGAAGTTTTGATTTTGAGGATGATTGGCTGAATGGACTGACGCGTGGACTAAGCCTCGCGCTGAACCATGTACTGAACCATGTTCAGACAGTGATTCTTCTGGTATCGTTAATTCAGCAATCTTATCTGGTGAATCGGATTTCAAAATTGAATAATTTCCTTCGATCTCTAAAAATCCTAATTTAGTAAAATATTCTTCATCTTTCAATTCATCCTTATGCTGTTGTGAATTCAAATCATTTTTGTGAAATTCATCCGAATATCTTTCTAATAACTCCGAGCGAGTTTTGAGGAAATTTACAGTAATGCTTTCTTTGCCCTGTTTGGCAGTATTTGTGTTGTTTATGTAGCACCGATCAAACAATGTCCGCGACAGCACACATACATTCACGCACACATTAGCTAAGCCGTCAAGTGGCATTAGATGCTCAACCGGCAGTAGAACCGACTGCAGTATATATATAGACATTCAGCCGCTCGGCTATAGGCCTCCCGCGGTGCTCCGGTTCAGTCAATCTTCTTGTGGATCGCGAACAGTACGCACCTTCTCCACCACCTCGAGCATGTATCATATTGCTCAATATAGTTTTGCGAACAGTTCAATTAAACCTCTCCTCTAGTTCATTCTGCATTTACCTGAATCCAACCCCGCATATGAACATTTGGTCCTTCGAGCCGGATTCAAAATGCAGTGAATGGAGGAAGTTATCACAGTGATGTGTGAGAACGTGGGGCAAATATTGGTGCGGAGTTCATTCGCCAAGTGCTATTATATTGTGCACTAATTATAATGCGATGACTCTCAAATACTGTGCGTAAAACTTGCGATACACACAATTGTGGGAATTGCATGGCATCGTCATCGTTGTGTCAGCACCCTCGCCAATGGACAGCCATTTTGTCCTTAGTGCTCCAAACGGCAAGTGACGCCAAGCGGACCATATAAAGAGAACGCGGCAGCCATCTTTATGAGCAAGCATGCTCCTTCTTCAACGTCGCAGTTAGCAGCAAATGAGCAGCGAGTCGGCGACATAGCGGCGCCACAACGACGGCGGCCTTCACATTCTTGTACAACATAACAAGCGCGAAGTGTTCGCGACAAGAGGCAAGGTCATCGTTCGGTGAGTGAGTTGTTTACTCTTTCTTACGTTCTCTGGGGATGTTTCGCTGCCTGCCCTTGCCCCCTCCCCTCTCGTTAGTCGGAACCGTACCATGCTACATTTTGCGATGAATATTTTGGGCTTCTCTTCGTGTTTGGGAGGGACAGTATATAACTGATCAATATATTCTAACGATCGTTACAATTTCATGATTTTTCATTCATTGCGAGATCACCGGACAACGGCCGATCATTATATTTAACGAATAATGCATCGTACATTCGTGTTATCCGTGACACATAGTTAGTCGAATTAGTTTCGTTCTTCATGTCAACACTCAGTTTGAGCATTTGAGGAGATTCTCCATTTTGAGCACTCAAATTGACGCGCTGATAACACTCATTTTGAGCAATCGAGGAGATACTCCATTTTGGGCACTCGAGTTAACGCGCTGATAACACTCATTTTGAGCATTCGAGGAGATATTCCATTTTTGGGCACTCGAGTTGACATGACCACAACCATTTTTGGCTATTCACAGATCCGGTAGAGTGCGATTCTCGTAGATCCAGTAGAGTGCAATTTTCGCCGATCCTGTTGAGTGCTATTCACAGATCCTGTAGAGTGCGATTCTCGTAGATCCTGTCGAGTGCAATTTTCGCCGATCCTGTTGAGTGCTATTCACAGATCCTGTAGAGTGCGATTCTCGTAGATCCTGTCGAGTGCAATTTTCGCCGATCCTGTTGAGTGCTATTCACAGATCCTGTAGAGTGCGATTCTCGTAGATCCGGTTGAGTGCAATTTTCGCCGATCCTGTTGAGTGCTATTCACAGATCCTGTAGAGTGCGATTCTCGTAGATCCTGTAGAGTGCGATTTTCGCCGATCCTGTCGAGTGCAATTTTCGCCGATCCTGTTGGGTGCTATTCGCACATCCTGCAGAGTGCGATATAGTCACTCGGACATCGTCTGAAATTTTACTTCGTCTGAATTATTCGTTCAGACGAGTAAATCGGTGAACGAGTGATTCAACGACTATATCCATTCAATTATACACAATGGCTTCGATTGAGAAGCAACTCAAACTGCAATCGCGCATTGCGAACGCGTATATGAACTTCCAAAAAACAGGCCAAGCTAAGATGACAAAAGGCGCGTGCCTTACCCGGATGAAGGGGTTGGAAGATTACTGGAAAAAGTTTCAAGATATTCATGAGAAGCTATTGGACGATGATGATATTGACGCTTCAGATAACTACTTCAAGAATTATGTGTATGATAGTGTAGAAGAATCATATTTTGCTTCTCTAGGGCTATTCCAAGACTTCCTATTAAATCTCGACGCGGCAGTAGCTACCGGTTCGCGAAATGCTGAAACATCTGAACAATCTGCTACATTCCAAGCCAAATTACCGCCAATTGAACTTCCCACCTTCTCCGGTGACATTCAGAGCTGGACGAATTTTCACGATTCTTTTCATGAAATAGTGGCGAAGAAACACGGCCTTGCGAATGTTTATGAAATGAGTTATTTGCGATCCTCACTCAAAGGGGAAGCCGCAGAACTCCTTGAAGAAAGCGCTTCCTCTGGCGAAAACTTTGATTCGGCCTGGAAAAGCGTTAAAGAGTACTACAGCAATAATCGCTTATTAGTCTCTAAATTACTTTCGAAGTTGATGTCCATGAATGAAATGGGAGCTGATACCGCTTCAGAGATCAGTCGTCTTCGCAACGGAGTGAACAATGTTTTGAAAGCTCTGAAATCATCGAACTGTCAAATCGATACTTGGGATCCCATGGTCGTTTTTCTAGTAGTGATGCGTCTTACTCTTGCACTCACAAAAGATTGGGAATCTCATGTCGCACAATCAGAAAATCCGAAGCAATGTCCTAGCTACAAAATGCTCGATGATTTTCTCGAAACTCAGAGACTAGCTCACGCTCAATTTGAGAGTGCTAAGGAAGCAACTGAGCAGACAGAGAAAAAACCCAGATCTAGTGCCACCTCTGATTTAAAGAATCGAAACAAGAATCAGAATACTAAACCCAAAGATTCAAAAGCTGTCCACGTGAATCAAAAAGATAAACCAAAGCCTGGACGTGAGCGACCCGTGTGCATGATTTGCGAGGGTCCTCATTTTTTCACATTTTGTAATACCTTCAAGGGCAAAATCTGTGCCTGAGAGAAAAAGATATATAACCTCACTCAAGAGATGTTTCAATTGCTTTTCTTCCGACCATCTCTTGCCGGAGTGTCCTAGTGACAAACGCTGTGCGGTTTGTAATGGAAAACATCATACGACTATTCATGAAAGTGGTAAGCCCAGTATTCCGAATACCGCTGATCAACTTTCCAAATCAAATACGCCCGCCCAACAATCCAACAGTGCAGCATCTATGTTACAATTAGAATCGAACCACGTCGATAACATTATTGATGAAGATGACAATGATGGGGAGATTTTCATAGCAACTGCTCGAATCTAAGCTGAATCTACATTCGGTTCGTCACACGAAATACGGGCAATTGTGGATCAGTACGCACAATCTTCATTTATTTCAGAAGGCTCATGCCAATTACTTCGGTTGAAGAGAAAACCCGTTATGGTACCTACTACAACAGTTGGCGGTAGAAGTGGCCCTGTATGCAAAAACGTAGTGGAGGTGACTATACGACCTCGCTTTACTTCCGATAGAAAATTCATAGTGTCAGCTTCCGTGATTCCTAAGGTTACCCAATATCAACCCAACTCTCTTT
This sequence comes from Eretmocerus hayati, assembly GCA_029851415.1. Lineage (NCBI taxonomy): Eukaryota > Metazoa > Arthropoda > Insecta > Hymenoptera > Aphelinidae > Eretmocerus > Eretmocerus hayati. The sequence continues at coordinate 51,558,317 of CM056743.1, forward strand.
TGAATGGGGATTGGAAACATTTGAAGAAGCTGCGCTTAGCAGACCCTAATTTTAATAAACCTGGTGTTGTTGATATGTTACTTAGTGCTCAGATCCACGCACAAATCATACAACAAGGTTTACGTACGATCCGAAAGGGCGATGCTCCTATAGCTATGAAATCGCATCTCGGCTGGATAGTTTCTGGTTCTTCGATGTCTCAAAAATCGTCGCGACCAACAATAAATTTGTGTCTTAATGACACTGATTCTCAACTCAATGAAACTCTCCATCGTTTTTCGATCGCGAGGAGATTCCAAAGGAACGTTTCTTGTCGGATGATGAACAAAAATGTGTTGAACATTACAATAATAATGTGAGTCGCACAGAAACCGGCAAATATATCGTCAAACTTCCACGGAAACCCAACTTTCCAGAGTCAGGTATTCTAGGAGATTCTTACTCCAAAGCACTTCGAGTTTTTCTAAGTCTGGAAAAGAAGTTTGCAAAGAATCCTGAATTCAAGAACGCGTATGTCAAATCAATGCGAGATTACTTAACGCAAGGTTTCGTGCGCCCAATATTCACTACCAGGATCCCTGATGATCAATTCTATTTGTTACCTCATCACGGAGTTATCAAAGAGAATAGCTCGACAACTCCAGTGAGAACAGTTTTCAATGCTTCAATGATCACTGATAAGGATTACTCGCTCAATGACTATCTCTATTCAGGTCCGAATTTGCTACCTGAATTAGTTGATTCATGTACCCAATGGCGTAAGTATCCTCATGCTTTTGTGGCGGATATAAAACAAATGTTTTTACAAATTGGCGTCCATCCAGAGGATCAACACCTCCAAACTATTCTGTGGCGAGAGCACCCCAGTGATGCAATAATGAAACTTTTGTTGACCGTACTGACATTTGGCTATACGAGTAGTCCCTTTTTAGCCATTATGACACTTAAACAGTTAGTCAAAGATGTAGGCGAACATTTTCCGAGCGCTATTGAAGTAATCAATGAAGAGAGCCACATGGATGACGTAGTATCTGGTGGCTTCTCAATTGAGGAAATTTTGACTAAGCAATCGGATACAACTGACCTCCTAAAATCTGGTGGGTTTGAGTTGAGAAAATGGCTCTCAAACACCCCCGAACTCATCGATAAATTACCAAGGAACATATTAGCTGCGGACGACCCCTTGCAAGAGGACTCTTTGTTCTCATTGCTCGGTATAAGTTGGTGTCCCGCTAATGACATTATCAAATTCCAATTGTCAATTGACCCTTTGACGGTTCCGCTGACAAAGCGTATTGTACTTTCCAAAATTGCTAGGATCTTTGATCCACTGGGCTGGATAACTCCGGTGATCATCACCGGTAAAAATTCCATGCAGCTGCTGTGGATAAAAAATGTACCTTGGGATCAGGTACTACCGGATGAATTCACCAAAAAATTTGAGCAATGGTATTCTTCCTTGACTCACCTTTTAGACTTGAAAATCCCACGTTACTTGGGTATAACAAAAAACGCTCAAAAATGCGAGCTACATGGTTATTCCGACGCTTCCAAGATAGCGTATGCAGCGGTTGTATACCTACGAGTTCTAGATGATGACTGTAAAGTCACCTTGTTGGGTGCTAAATCAAAAGTTGCACCCATAAAAATCCCCTCGATTCCGAAATTGGAACTATTCGGCGCTTTGACAGTCACCCAGCTGCTCAATTAATTTGCATCAAAGCTCAAATTTGATAATTTGTCGATTCATGTGCACTGCGATTCAAAAGTAGTATTGCACTGGATTCATGAGCACCCTTCTAAGTGGCCGGTTTTAGTTGCCAATAGGTGTGCTGAAATTAAGACTCTGATTCCCACTGCCATTTGGCACTACATCAAATCATCGAAAAACCCTGCAGATGTTGCTTCTAGAGGGTGTTTGGAGAATGAACTCGTCTCGAATCGTCTGTGGTGGGAGGGACCCCCCCGACTTGCGAGAACACAATCGCGATTGGAGTCTAACAGGTTATGTCGATTTGAATTTTTCCACCAATCCAGAGAAGTCGACTAATGAAAACATTCAAGTATCTGTGAATACCATAACTTCTGAGCTCCGAAGATTCAAATTTGGGATCTGATGAAACGGTACTCTTCTTTCACCAAACTGATTAGTATCACTGTATATATTATGAGATTTATTTCAAGAATCGTGAATAGAACGTCTCTCAAAGACAAAGTCTCATGCGTTATTAGCAAGTTTCCTGTTCGTTCAGATCAGCTCATAGACAGCAGTGAAATTCGCCACGCTAAACTTGTCAGGAGCTATCTTACTCAGTTAGCTTATTTTCCATTTGAATATAAAATGCTGCAAGAAGGTAAAATTCTACCTAAAGCAAATGCCTTGATGTCCTTGAACCCCGTGCTAAAGGACGATTTGCTGTGTTAAATCACCATCCCTGGATTCAAGATGTATAGATATGATGACTAGAGTATAAGAATGATTTGCATATTATATCGTCCCTCCCTACGAAGAACTCCACATCTCAACCACCTCACGAAGGGTAGCACATCTTTTCTGAAAACTAGCGCATCTCGGCATCTCTCATGAAAACTAGCACATCTCGGCTTACCCGCGAAGACTAGCACGTTTGACTTGAACTAGCACATTCCATAACTGAGACGAAATGTCCATCTTTGAAGAGTATCACTCGTCAAAACTCTACACGAAAAATAGTACTCTTAAAAAATCCGTCCACGAAGACTAACATGTTCCAAAATTAGCGACTCACGCATCTCAATAACTGGAATGTACGTCAGCACTCTTACTCTTAAGAATTCATCACAATACATGACAACAGTACATCTACGGAAGTGACGTGTTCACGGAATTTCGAGAAGAGTGGACCTTTGTTAATCGTTAGCACTATCAGGATAGGGGCTTGTGGACTTTCATCGCACCCATGTTTGATGTGATGATTGGGATCAATAGGTAGTACAGGGAATGGAAGAATGTCAATTGTTTCTGTGATCGGATTTTAAGATCATATTTTATTCAATCAAACAGTTGGAAATACAATTTTCATGATAAAGTTCAAGATGAATATGAAGGAGAGAAACAACAACTCAAGTAGAAATGAGGAGTGGCTACCATGAGTTTACCGAGTCAAGCCAAAGTTTACGAGGAACAGATACATTTTTAATACCTACAGCTTCCGAAATCTATCAGAAATCTATATGGGCTAGATATCTTCATCATTGATAATAATGTAGCAGGCATACGTTGTCTTTGATTTACGGTTTCTACTAATATACGATATAATTTATTAAGAATACTGAGAGGACAAATGCAAGAAGTTTGTCTTGAAGGAAACAACGTTTCCAGGGCATCAGTTTTCTTTCTAGCCATCTTTACCGACTTTGAAAGTCAGAACATGAACATGCATACTCAATCTAATCGAGTCGCCATCTTGTGGCACGAGCGCACTTCTCTGTTTCTCTCTAATTTGAATACCTGAATCTGTGACGACTATCTTTCTCTCTGACGGTAAGTGTCTCCACACGCATTCTACATCACTTCGTGCTGAAACATCTTTTTGACCATCAAAACGTCGTCCCGAGCAGCACTTTTTGCAGATTGGACTTCCTCCTGCAGGCTCATACCACTGGAGCATCATTGCATGGCTCCTGCTAGAGCCTGGGAGGAATAATTCCAATTCTGCAACTCCAACAACAACACCGAGTTGGCAGTCCTTGGCGCCGAAAGTGAGCTTTTTGCGCATGCTCGGAGCTCGTCTGCTACGCTGGCCTGCCTCGCTGTCTCGCTGTCTGCTGCATGATGAGCGACAAAACCTGCTGTGTCTGCAACAACACCTTACGCGTGGGCAGCAGAGGGTGCGGCATATGCAAAAGACCAGCCCATGTCAAGTGCACGAAGTCATCTCGAGAAGCAGTGACATGTGAAAGATGTCTGCAGGGGGGTTATCGTAAATGAGTAGGTACGCGCTGGCGCGTTCTGAGCGCGGAACCCAGCGTACAGCTCGGTTTGCGCTCAGCATGTAGCGCGAATTTAAGATAACCCTCCAGGTGGGCCAAACTCCAGATGCACAAATAACATCGAGTGCGTCGAAGCAGACAACTACGACTTGTCGCCACAGCAAGAGCATGCAAACAGCCAAAGTGAGAGAGAAGGAGAATACGAAATCGCAAAGACGTGTGAGTAGTCAGCTTATCTCACACACGCGGCTCAGCTCGCTCGCTTCGTCAGGATTGTCTCCCCCCGCTCAGCAGCATACCACCGCCGTGGGCCGCAGCGCGAAGCTCCCCACCACCAATGCCTCTCTTTCCACCGAGAGCCCGCAGCTCACGCTAGAGGGGGATATGCTATCGCCTGACGATCTGTCTCCGTCATGTGGCGCCACCCTCGATCAGTCCAACACAGTAGAGCCCGCGAATATTCAAAAACAGCGAACAGATGCGCGGCTCACCGCTACGACCCAGTCGCTGCTCACCACACCACCTATGAACTACGCTGTCGGGTCGGCGGAGAGTAACAGCCTCAACATCTCGGGACAACCTGCAGTACCATCAGCATCGACACCGACGAATTCTCCTGAACCCGAATAGGTATTTATAGCGCAGACTACACTGGACCGCTCTTATTAACAATATGACATGCTCCGGGATCAGCTCGTCGAAATAAAATCTCTCGTGAGTCGACAAAACGTTGCCATTCCCTCTCCGTCTCACGCCAGCGGTGGAAGAGGTGGATGATTGCCTGTTGGAACGTGTATCTTCTCTCGAGAGACTTATCGAGCGGCGAAGCTCCCAGCTGGGGGAGCTTCACTTGGATCACCAGCTTCTCCTGGAGCAGAATACCACCATGAAAGACCAGCTTTTCACTCTGACTGAGCTATTAGAAGGTCACCAGTGTAGACTGCGAGATAGAGAATGTAGAATTAATGAGAATAGTAATGTCGAATCGACACATCAATCCTCGATTCCTCTTATTCCACCCAGGATGGACAAGCTCCCCCCCCCCCACTCACACGCTGGGAAGGAAAGACAGGGTCACGGCAGTGACGGTCTTGAGCACTGTAGATCAATTATTAATGGTGTTTTGAAAGAAAATTCTAATGCCTCGCCGGCACAGCTATCTGATATTTGTTACGCAGTGCTCAAGTCCATCCTCTCCTCATCGGAGAAGGCAGACATTGCTGGTGTCCATGTCCTGCAACCAGGGCGTGCGTGTGTGGAGAGGCCTCCAACAGGAAATCGCGATTCGGTCCCATGTTCACGAGCCTCAGCTGCCATCTCGCGCACTTTACCATCATGCGTAGTCCAACTCTCCAGTAGTCGACTAGTCGGAAAAGTGATTCGGGTTAAACGTTCAATCACCAACAATTACTTCACGGCTAATAATATCCAGCCAGACCGTAAAATCTTCATAAATGAGATGCTTCCCCGTGATACATACAAAGGATATATACGTTTGAGGTCGATTGCACGGGGTTTGGGTCTAAAATACGTCTGGCACAGTGGCGGACGTCTCTGGGTGAGACGGAAAAATGGTGAGCGAGCGCATACGTTCAAATCTCTCGCTGATCTGCAGGTCATTCAAACGGCCTGTCGAAGTGCTCCAGAACATGCCTGTGCGTCTTCTAATAACACCCAGAGCTGCACTAGCGTTCCAGAGCAAAGAAGAGTTTCGGCAGCAGAATCAGCGAAGAAGAAGAAGAGCGACGAGGGAAGGGCAATTCCTTGAAAGCGGGATTCATCAACCTTAACTCCCTGACAGATAAGATTGAGCTAGATGCTGAATCTTATCTGGTATCGCTTGCTCGTTGCTAACGATCCCTCTCACCATTCATTCGGAGTGGCTGAGTCGAAGCTAGATGAGTTTGTGGATGACAGTCTCGTTCAGATCCCAGATTTTTCATTGTTGCGACAGTATCGCAACAGAGAGGGTGGTGGGGTTGCCTTGTAAGTGCGCAATGACTTCAAAATTGAAAAATTGATCTCGTCAAATACTTTTGGGTCAGGGCAACCTGGCGTGCCTGAATTTCTCTTCTGTAGCATACAGCAAGGTAACTCCTCGCCAAAATTAGTCGTAGTAATCTACAGACCCCCAAAAATCGTCATGCAGAAGGATGACGGGCTGTTTGGCTCGATACGTCGGCTGTATGGCGATTACAGTCATGAAAATATTTTCATGACTGTACTATCCGATTACCCATTATATAATGGGTAATCTGAACGCGGATTTGTTAGACACTGCTCATCCCGACACCAAGACACTGACTGCACTAACAGAAGAACTTGCCTTGCAGATAGTGCAGCATGGCCCGACTCACCAACACACCCCCAATACATCTCATACATGGATTGATCACATCTATGTAGATGACAATGACATCATTACTGACTTTCAAAACAGACTCCTGCCCAGCTTCGGCAGGCACTCGGTCATTGCCGTCACCATCAACGTCTTTACTCCCACTCCGCCGAAAAATTCCTTTACCTACAGGGATTTTTGAAACATCACACCGGAGATATTGAATGACCGATTGCTTCGCTGTGACTGGACAGCTCTTGGAAATGCCGAAACCAGTTTGGAAGATGCAATTCACTGCTTGAATGAAAATTTACAGACCGTTATAGATGGATTAGCACCTGAAAAAACCATTAATCCGCGTAAAAATGACGCTCTTTGGATTGGTCCTGAGCTGAGGGTACTCATGAATAAGCGAGACGGGACGCGCAGACGCTGGAAATGGATTCAACGTGATAGGCGCAAGTGTCCTGAGCATTAAAATGAATACTTTCGGCTCAGCGAAGAGGTCGACTTGCGCATTGAACAAGAGCATGACTCCTCCATTCAAACCCATTTGTCAGATGCTCTTAATCAGAAGAAGAACATTTGGGAGGTCATGCGCAATCTCCGCCCCTTACCTAAGAACAAAGAGGAGGAACTTCATGGCTCAACACCGGATGAGTTGAACGCACACTTTCCAGGAGTTTCCGTTTCGCTCCACGAAAATATTAATGAAGCAATGGGCGATATTGACTCGGTACCGGAGAAGGAGTTTAAATTTAATCTCACAAATTTTAGTAATGTAGTCCTTGCTATCAAATATTTATCCATACAGGCCCGTGGAGCGGATGGCATACCCCAAAACGTGATCGCGAAAGCTCTTCCGGCTATTGGTGATTTTATTGTACATATTTTCAACTCCTCTTTCGCTCATGGCATTTTTCCTGAGGCTTGGAAGCAAGAGCAGCTGATCGCATTAAATAAGACTGCTGCTCCATCAACGGTCTCGGACTTCCGTCCTATAGCACTGCTGTGCTTCCTCTCCAAGGTTCTGGAAAAAATCGCACATGACCAAATCACGGAGTATTTGAAAACCGAGAAGATTCTCGATCGCTTCCAGAATGGTTTTGGACAACACCATAGCACCCAGACAGCTTTGGTAAAATTGACCGATGACATCAGAGTAAGTATAGACAGGAAGAAGATCACTCTGCTCCTACTATTCGATTTTAGTGAAGCTTTTGACACAATCTCACCATCCAAGATGTTGAGGAAGCTACGACATCTCGGCTTCTCAAGATTGGCGCTCCTGTGGATAAGATCATATTTACAGGGTCGCACCCAACAAATCACTTCTGAAGTAGGCAAATCTGATTGGCTCGAAACCAATCTAGGTGTTCCACAGGGGTTCGTCCTTGGGCCTCTCCTCTTCACCTTGTATGTGAATGACCTGGCTGGTTTGCTAGAAGGAAAGTCGGTTCATCATCTATTTTATGCGGATGATCTCTAAATTCATCTCCAAATCGAGAAAAAGAAGATCAGGGCAGGTATTGCTCGGCTGGGCGAAATAGGACGACTAGTTGCCAAGTGGGCCAGAAATTCCGTCCTGTGTCTCAACGCTGGCAAGACCGAGGCAATCTACTTCAGTTCGGAGAGAATTATCAAAGATCTCAAGAGAATGGACTCGCCAGGGGTTGAGATACAGGAGGGAGAGTTCATCCCGTTCAGTGATACGGTCGTGAGTCTTGGTGTTACACTTGACAGTGAATTGACATGAAAACCGCACATTGACCAAGTGACTGAGAAAGTCAACAGAGCCCCATACGGTCTGTGGTTTTTCAGGGCATGTATCGCCAGACCTCTCCGAATTCGCCTAGTCGAGTCATTGGTTCAACCGCACCTAGATTATTGCACGGTCGTGTACCTCGACGCCATGGACGAACAGCGGCAACGGATACAGAGATTAAACAATTCACGTGTGAGATATATTTTTGATCTTAGGAGAGACGAGCACATCACCCTGTTTAGGGAGCGTTTGGGTTGGTTACGTACTGATTCGCGGAGAATGTACTTCGCAGCTCTCTTGATGCATAAGATCATGCACTCAGAAGAACCTGGCTACCTAGCTGCGATGTTTAACAGGTACAAGTCCAAACGCCCTGCACGGGGTGATCTAGATGAGCGGGTACCCGAAGTTCCCAACATGAGACTTAATTATGGAAGAAGATCTTCCCAAGTCCAATGTGCTCATTTGTGGAACTTTCTCCCTCCGGGCTTTCAGCAGCTTGGGAAGATATCATTAATTAAAGAGGCCTTAAAATATTTCCTGTTAACACAGTCTTCCTAGAGGATTGATGTGGAGGAAAAACACTATTTTAATCTGTAAACTGTGATAGGCATGAGCCGTCTCAATTGATGTTTTCTACTTCAGAAGAGTTATGCGTGGCTTTCTCGCTACCGAACTGAGATTCCTGTGATATTACTGTGGGCCCATGTCTTTTTCATATGTCTTCCCAAACGTGAGAATGTTTCTTTTTCCACAATCTTTCTTGTCAAGACTGATATATGTATATGAAAACGTGACTTTTTCTTCTTTTTCTTTCTCATGACTCTCATGCATCTTACGATGCCTCGAGATGACTAGTCACTTCCTGAGATAATTCCAACTGCCTTAACCAAAATGACAAATTTTTATAAATTAAATGTACTTACTATGTATGAGTGACATATGTTTCATATGCTTCTGTATTTTTGTATTTTTGCCCTTGAGCGAATAAAGTTTATCATTCATCATTCATTCTCTCTCTCTCCCTCACTCTCTCTTTTATGAATGACCTTGCGACTGTCCTTCGCCACTCTCAGCACAAGATCTTTGCTGACGACACATATATCTACCTCCATGCGTTACCCTCTGAAATTCAGGACAAGATCGCCCTTATCACCCAGGATGCCAATGCTGTTGCCACTTATGCAACCAGTAACGAACTAGTGCTCAACAAGAAGAAGACCGTCGCAATGATTCTGGGCAGTACTTTCTACACTACTTCACTCAAACAGACCACAGTTCCCCACATCCTCTTAGCCGGCTGCCCCTTGCCTTATTCCTCCCGCATGAAGATCCTTGGAGTAGAAGTTTCTGCCGATTTAAATTGGGGACCCCAAATCAACCAACTTTCCAAACGCGTTCACGGCTCTCTGTACTCTCTACGTGCGATTAGTCGTGCCCTACCTCGCGCCCTCCACCAGCAACTTGTACAAAGCCTCGTTTTACTACACTTCGACTATTCAGCCATACTTCTCACTGGCTTGGACAAGGGTCAAGTTTTGAAGTTGCAAAGACTCCAGAATCTCTGCGTCCGCTTTGTCTATGGCAACATCCCCTGGAGAGCTCACACACCTTACCGCGTCGCCCTAAACTGGATATCTGCAGAAAAACGCCGAGAGTACCTCATGGGTTCTCTTGCGGTCAACATCCTCGAAACAGGCTTCCCTACATATCTCCGCCCCCGTTTTACCCGTACCCAAGACCGGCTGGGACTGAGACAATCTGAGCAAGGCAACAAACCCAAACTCATGATCCCCGCACCCCAGACAGAAGCACTCAATCAATCCTTCTCAATGGCATCCGCCCGGTTCCTAAACTCTCTTCCTGAAATCGACCTCACTAGATCTTCGACAGCACACATGAAAAACTTTATTCAAAACTATCTGCTCACCATAGATAGGCACGAGTGATTTGCTCGAGCAAAGCGCGAACGACTTGAGGCCATTCCATCATCCCTCTCTGAAGCTTTCGCTTCCTTCGAAGAGCACATGTAAAGCGGTGTGCCAGCGCAGCAAACACTCACCTACCACCGCAAACCACGCGAAATCACATCGCTCCACCTGGCGGAAATCTTATGCGCCGCACTCCACATCACCAACAGTGAACCTGCTGTCATCACCTGTCTATCTATTTTTGATATATCATCATCTTATCGCGCCTGTACTTCGACCTCATCATGTTTGTATAAATATACCTCATATGTAATTCTTGCATCCTGAACAAATGGGGATTCTTCCCCCTCTTCTCAATAAATCAATTAACCAATCAATCAATCTTTCTCTCTTGGTGCGCGACTTGTTGCACCTAAAACAATGAACTGTAAACGTAAGTGGAATGTACTAGCCGAAGAGGATGACGGGACTTCCCTCGTCACTTACCCTTCCCCCGAACGGTGAAGTCCAAGCGTACCGGCTCGAGCGAATCGCTCTCCGAGGCAACTATATTGAAAAATGGAAGTGATGAAGGATTTGTTCATTGTATCAATACACAAAGAAAATATAAATTTTCGTCGAACCAGTCGACCAATCTTTTAATCTCAGCAATTTTGGCTGATTGCCTTATCAAGCGAATGCGCATTCAGCGACTTGAGGAGACTCCAGCGTCCGAGTGAATTCCGTCACCGAGACACGAATACTACCGTGTAGCTGTAATCACAGCTGATCTTATGATATTTTTCGAGAGGTATGTTGCCGCCCTCATTTTCAAGGGAAAAATTCTCGAAAAATCGAGGTATGGCTTCGAGGAATTCGCTAATTTTCCGTCATTGCTACATGAAAAACTAGAGCAGTATGGAACAAGTATTGCCGATAAGATTTATCTACAGTAGTTGACAGGTTGCCGACCAAATATGTGCGAAAAGTCGATGAAAACTAAGAAAATGTAGCGTTTCCCCGCGCCACGGCGTTGAGCAGCGATGCGATGCACAGTGGCTCGTGTCACGACCCGAGCGGAGGGCTCGGGGTAACAAATAAATTATTTGAGTTCGTGTGAACAGCTTACGGGCGGACTGCCCAGCTGCACCTACCTATTCTCTGTTATTGCGTTGAGGCTTCCGACTGGATGTATATATATATATATATATATATATATGTGTGTATATATCTTTTGAGACATGATGTATGATCATATTTAGACCAATTTCGAGTTTTGCTGCAAGAAATCGGGACTGCAATTTCGCAAGCGTGATTCCATGCCACATAAAACGATTTTTCAATTTGTGTATCTCAGAGGTTGAAATCGCAATGTTGCTAGAATATTGCAAAGGTGTTCATACTCGAGAATTTCGATTTCAGCAACTTTATGCAATTTACTTAAGTTAGTGCGATGTGATAAAAAAAATTCCCCACTAAATAAAATTTAGTAGGTAACAGCAAGATTTAGTCTTATAAAATTTGGATACGTGCTATCATCATTCACAATTATTTCCCCGAAAATGATGTTCTTTGAGGAATATTGTATATCTTATAGTCGTGAGAAAACTCATATAATATTTTGATGAATAATTATTTATCATTATCTCAAAGGTATGTACAACTATTGTTAATGAGAATTTTCGCCAATATAATGATATACAAGTAATCAAACAAGTTCTTGCTACTATAGGGAATAATTTGGGAATTCCCTATAGCGAATTTCATAATTTTGGGAATTTTGAGTAATGAAAATAAATATGAGTTTACAGCTTGCCTTATGTTCTAACTTATATCTAGTCTTCCCTCTTCGGGTAGGCAATAAACCATCGCACATGTTTCTGATTCTAAAAATTATTCTCTTCAAAAAGCTCAATCGTTCCTGAATATATCACTTTTAGTAATTTGAAATTATCCTGTTGGAATAAGGTGCCGTTAGGTCTATGCATGTGAATTTGAGAAGACTTTGAGGTGCAACTGAATTGTGCTGACGCTGCATCAGGAACTTGACTCTCCCAAGTTCCTTAATAGTCGGTTTGTCGTGGTCTGGTATGTCGGGGCGCAATAAAGTGTAATTGGTTTGTTTATTCAGTGATTGTCAGTATTGTCCAGTCGATCATTATGAGACGGAAAATTTTCAATTATAGAGAAAGAGTATGGAGCGTTAATGCTACGTGATACCGCGGCCACGATATCAATGGGTAAATCTGAGTTACTGCAGAATAGTAACGTACGCTTTGGAATAATTGCAATTTTCAGTTTGACAGTCGATAAAGGAAATGTTTTGTTGACAAACATTGGAAGTGACAAATCATGCTAGGTTTGAGATGAATCGTGTGTGAGTGTACAACAGGTCAACAGAGTGTTACACAGGTAACAGGATGTTACATGAGTTACCGGAATCATGAAGTGTAACATGGGTAACAGCGAGTTACAGCAATAACAAGTGTTACAGGGGAAACCGAGAGTTACAGGGATATAAAGGTGTTACAGCTGGAGTCGGGTGTTACATATGTAACAGGATGTTACATATGTAATCTCCCATGATGGGATGTTACACATGTGCGATACGTGGTCGCCAGAGTGTGCTTGTCGGATTTTCTCCGGAACTCGTCGTGTGGAGTTTTAACACCAATAATACTCCATCCTTGGGAATGCGAAATTTATTTCGTCGTCTATTTGATCATTGGTTTCGAAGATTTGAGATTTGAGTTCTTTTGAAGAATACGGAATAGAATTATGTTGAATTGATTAATCTCCATCGAGCATATGGAGTCCAGAAACATACTTTAAAAGTTGCAAAACTTAATACGCCATCATTAGGGATTGAATTTTGATCTTTCAATGGGCACTACGAAATCGAAGGAGTCTACTTTCGCATAATTCCGATGGCGGCTTGGATTCCCTGGACTCTGAATACAGAAATGGGAGGGATTGTGGCGGAGTTCCTTCGCCAGGGGTTCGAGGTGTTAGTTGTACTTGAATGGTGTTTATATTTTGAAAATGATTTCTTTCCATGGATTGAACTTCTGAATGGTTCAGAGTAACCTGTTCTGAGTGACACGTACTTTGAAAGAGTGTTTCCCAATGAGCATTTTGAAATGGAATAAGGTTGGAACCCTCTTTGTATTTTTGATTTGGAGGAACTTTTGAGATTTTCATCAAATGATCGTTTCCTGTTAATGAATCTTGAGGTAACTGTGTTGAAACGTTTTGCACCTGTGTGAGAGAGGGGTGTCACAGAGTCTCGTGGTGTGGTTAAGACATGGAGGAGTATGTAATTTTCAATATTGCTTGGGTTTTCAACGGAGATGGGCGTCTTACCGTCAGGGTATGTTGGCAGATGTATCTGCTCGGGACTCTGGTTGAATGAAATGTTATCACACGTGGTATCCGTTGGTTCACTTCTATTATCGTCGCGATAAGGTATGATGTCAGCAGACATTGGCACTTGTTCATGGTTTACAAGTTCAGGCTGTCGAGTGGTGCAAATTTCGTTTGTGGTGTTAACGAGAATTGGAGTTGATTGGGGATCTTGTCGAATATTACTGGCTTGAGGCTCTTTGGGCTCGGAAACGTCGGTTTTTGTTATTGACTCGTGGTGAGAATGGGATAAATTTTCATATGTTTTCAAAAAATGTGATAGCTCAGTTTTGGTTATGAAGAATTGTGTTGGATTCGAAACTAATAAATGCATTTTGTATAGTGTGGATGGCTTCCTGGCGATCGAATTTGAGGTTAAGACAAGGACAATTTGGAGTTGTGAATCAGGGGGAAGTTTGCTAAAGTAAAAACTTTTGGCAATTTTATCGAGATTTTTATAAAGTTGGTAGTATACTGGGTCAGATGAAAAGTGAGTACTTGTAAGAATGTAGTAAGCATCCTCAAGGATTGAGAATAGCCTTTCGTAGTTTGCATCACGATCATGACTGAGCTTTAGACCACAATCCAGTGATTTTTGGCAATATTTCTCGAAAAATGGGGTGTATAAGGAACACTTTACTATGTGTTCCACAATGTCGTTTACTGTGGAGATTCGGAAGTTTTTGAATGCATGATATGCTGGTCCAAGAAGATTGCTAAGAATGAAGTCTACTAATAAATTTTCTTCGCAAGTAGTGATAGATTTTGCTTCTGTGATTTTTTGTATGAAAAAATGTGGGTCAATATTATAGCCTTCAAATATTGGCAGGTCTAGATCAAAAAATTGGGAATTCATTCTTGTGAGATGTGGTATCATTGCATCTTTAGAAAAAATTCGTTCAGAGCCATGACTCGCAGTGGCGAATTGGATGTGAGAAAGTGCGGGATCAGCACATCGTTAGTAACAGTCGGTGTAGTTGACCGGCGTGTCTGTCAGGTGTGTCACAATCAGGAGATATGTCTGAGTCGGTAATTGAGGTCGATAGTTCCAGTGTGTCGAACTTGTGAGAACAGTTATGTGCAACTAAAACTGTTCCCCACAAGGGATGCCAAAATGTCACGACCCGAGCGGAGGGCTCGGGGTAACAAATAATTTATTTGAGTTCGTGTGAACAGCTTACGGGCGGACTGCCCAGTTGCACCTACCTATTCTCTGTTATTGCGTTGAGGCTTCCGACTGGATGTATATATATATATATATATATATATATATATATATATATATATATATTTAGTTATAGACATTTATGACGACCAATTTTACAAATATACCCACTTATGACGACATTTTCGGTTATGACGACCGGTCGTCATAACATTTACAAATATACCTACTTATGACGACCAAAATTTTCTTTACGTATACATGACTTATGACGACCATAGACATAGAAGCATAGACTGCTGGTCCCGTATACTTTGCGTTGACGCCGAGACCCGCGAGTGCGAGAGAGAAAGCATGCTCCAAGGCTCGCGCTCTGATTGGTCGGCTCTTCCCCGCCACCGCCGACGACGGCGGTGAGCAGACGGCTCAACAATAACATAGGTTTTCCTAACCCGATAACTTTATTAAAAAATGCCAAAATCTCCGCACGATAACAGCAATATTGTATTGTTAATTACATCCTCGAAGGTAAAGTCGTTAATATCCTCCCTAAAACAATTAAACCCAAGCCCCGAAGGGGCCCGCGGTTTATATATAAGTTTTGTGTCATTGCTGACATGAGTTAGAAGTAGCCGTGAGGCGTAAGGCTCGGAGCACGTAGATTTTTGTTGCAGCCGGAGGTGACCCGAGTTCAAATCCCGCAAGGGTACTTTTTTTTTTTTTTTTTTTTTTTTTCGTTCCCTTTCAAGTTATATGATTTTTTGTTAAAGACTATCATAGATGCTTTGCTAAATTTATGCTGACTAAATATACGAGGCAAAAAATCTAGTGGGCAGAAATTGATCTTGAGAAGTAGAAGGGTTTCCAAACCCGCATCGGAGCATCGTTCTGAAAATTTCGATGAGAATTCAGTAATTTTTTGAAATGAAAATATTCAAGAGCTCACACATCATTATTTTGAATCCCCAAAACCGACCTTTAAAGTTCAGTAATATTCACAGATTACGAGGAGATATAAAATAAAAAACCAAAAAAAATCTAATACAGATAGCTATATTGATACTGTAGAAATTATTGTATATTGGACAAATAATTTTCAAATTCGTCACCGAATACACATAAACTTCCGAGATGTAGAGGGGGAAAGGATTAAAAGATGGCGAAGAATCAATGCCAAAGCAGAAAAATCTCTCAATAATATCAATCTCGAAGCCCATCAGCTCGAGGTCCTGATACATTCCAATGGTCTGTATTCAAAGATCAGCTCAAAATTTGTGTTTGTTTAATATAGAGTGGATTGGTATTTTTTCACCCACCTGTATTAGACTTTATGGTTTTTCATTTTATATCTATCCGTAATCTGTAAACATTACTGAACTTTAAAAGTCGGTTTTGGGAATTCAAAATAATGATGTGTGAGCTCTTGAATATTTTCATTTCAAAAAATTACTGAATTCTCATCGAAATTTTCAGCACGATGCTCCGATGCGGGTTTGGAAACCCTTCTACTTCTCAAGATCAATTTCTGCCCACTAGATTTTTTGCCTCGTATATTTAGTCAGCATAAATTTAGCAAAGCATCTATGATAGTCTTTAACAAAAAATCATATAACTTGAAAGGGAACGAAAAAAAAAAAAAAAAAAAAAAAAAGTACCCTTGCGGGATTTGAACTCGGGTCACCTCCGGCTGCAACAAAAATCTACGTGCTCCGAGCCTTACGCCTCACGGCTACTTCTAACTCATGTCAGCAATGACACAAAACTTATATATAAACCGCGGGCCCCTTCGGGGCTTGGGTTTAATTGTTTTAGGGAGGATATTAACGACTTTACCTTCGAGGATGTAATTAACAATACAATATTGCTGTTATCGTGCGGAGATTTTGGCATTTTTTAATAAAGTTATCGGGTTAGGAAAACCTATGTTATTGTTGAGCCGTCTGCTCACCGCCGTCGTCGGCGGTGGCGGGGAAGAGCCGACCAATCAGAGCGCGAGCCTTGGAGCATGCTTTCTCTCTCGCACTCGCGGGTCTCGGCGTCAACGCAAAGTATACGGGACCAGCAGTCTATGCTTCTATGTCTA
The DNA here is from genome assembly GCA_029851415.1 of Eretmocerus hayati. Lineage (NCBI taxonomy): Eukaryota > Metazoa > Arthropoda > Insecta > Hymenoptera > Aphelinidae > Eretmocerus > Eretmocerus hayati. The sequence goes on from CM056743.1 coordinate 51,574,952, forward strand.
TGATGACGACCGGAAACGGCTGTCTCAGAAAACTTCTGTTATCTCCTCGGCGGTCATCTCCCACGAGGGATGGTTAGTGTTTTGAACGCAAAACGGAGTCTCAGCACACGTCTGTCATCTCCTCGGCGGTCATCTCCCACGAGGGATGGTTTAGTGTTTGAACGCAAAACGGAGTCTGAGCACACGTCTGTCATCTCCTCGGCGGTCATCTCCCACGAGGGATGGTTTAGTGTTTGAACGCGAAACCACTGTCTAAGCAGAACAACTGTTATCTCCTCGGCGGTTATCTCCCACGAGGGATGGTTTAGTTTTTGAACGTAAAATCACTGTTTTAACCTCCGGTCGTCATAACATATTGATAAGTGTAACAACGGTATCTATACTGCCGGTCGTCATAAGTACTGTATAGATGAGTTTATATATATATATATATTGCTGGTCTCTGGTTGCGTATATATATGAATATTTCAAATTGAGAAGTATTGGTTCATCAAAGTTGTAATTTTAAAAGAATGATTGAAGTGCGTTTGGATTTGGAATGTCTTATAATACTGGATACTTGAAAGAATAAAATAATTTATCTGATTTCAAGTAGATATAAAAATCCAGTTATCTTATGGCTTTTAGAAAAGAATGAGATAGAATTACAGAAGTGATAGATTCTATTTTATTCAAATCAAGTTATAAAACCTTGGCCAGAAATAAAAACTTATCGTCTAAATATAATTTGAATAGCTTAACCTAGGCGCACTTACAAGTCTACTTAAAGGAATGATGATTCTTCAAGGCAGGAACGTATAAGCAGGGCGAATTCGTAGCTGGCCCTTATGCAGCTGAGGCGGGTATCGTCGGCCTACTTTTGGACGAAGAGCGAATTCGGAGCTGGCCCTTAAACAGCTGAGACGGGTTTCGTCGGTCTACTTTTCGACGGAATTAATCTGACTTATTGGTCCGCACTTTTTCGAACTTTGCTTTGTCGTGTGTTTTCTAGGCACACTTCGGCAAAACGGTACGTGTCTCAAAGACTCACAAAGCTTTACTAACTGAATCGAGTCAGTGACTAATCGAAGAATTAATTTTGATGTTCGAATTTATACGTGTGGACACGAGCTGATTTTGATGACTTGAAGTAATTTCGAAACTGTCCTCTTTAAAATTGATTTTGAAATTGACTTACTTTTGAAACTGTAACACTTGTAACACATGTGTTACACCATTCATAAGATGTGTGTAACTCGGGTGTTACATTTGTAACACATGTGTTACACCATTCATAAGATATGTGTAACTCGGGTGTTACACTTGTAACACATGTAATTTGGACTACGGCAATTTTGCTGATTGCATCTTGACCTGCTTACACATTCCTGCTGATTAAGTTAAAATAATATTTCTCCATGTTGAGAAATATTATTTTAACTGTTGCGTCGTCTGGGACGCCACACTCGTATTTAGAGTATTCCTATATCTAGCGTCAGGAGTGCAGTGATAGTAGAAAAGGCCTGCATCCAGCGCGCAGCGTCCCACGCTTGGTACGGTACCCAACGCTGGAGCCTCCTTAAGGGTGTGTCCACAATTGAGCGCGCGCGCGTAACCCCCGTGTTCCCGCGCGGCTCCCGGCGCGCGCGCTGCTCCTACCATAGAAAAATTACGAAATTCCCTTGTCACCCATAGGTAGTACACTACTTTCAAAGTATACACAACTGATGGGTGCTCCAGTTTTATATACTTTGAAAGTAGTCGGTAACGAGGAAAACTCGTAATTTCTCAATGGTAGAAGCAGCGCGCGCGCCGGGAGCCGCGCAGAAGCACGGGGGTACGCGCGCGTGCTCTATTTGTGGATGCACCCTAACACGAATGGAGAGAAAAATCACATGATCAGTGACTAAGATCGTTTTTCATCATAAACGAAAGGAGTACATGAACGTTAGCGTATCAGCGCTATGTGATGTTTGGAGCGTAGTAGGTCTCTCACTTTCAACCACCAAAATGAAAGAGATGGAAATTTGTACATTGTCTTTGTACATCTGGTTTGTAATATGAAATTGAGAGGGTGGCTGGAAGAAGGGCCTAAGTGCACTTAGGCCCTTCTTCCGGCCTATCGCTTTTTTGAACCCTTGAACCACGATCTATCTTCCCATGAAAATTTTTTTTCCATAAACTTCGAAAACCCCCATCGATCGGAAAAAGGGCCCAAGTGCACTTAGGCCCTTTTGTCGATTACACGATGGGAGCTAGGCCCTTTTATCGATTGTACCATGACAGGTAGGTCCTTTGTCTATTATCTGAAGGCAGTTAGAACCCTTGGACAGCTTGTTGTAAAGTTCTGACGAGTAAGAACGAATCGTCTAAATACGATGCTGCGTTATTGGACACGAATGGGTTGCAAATCATTTTGGAGCAAGAAGTATGACCTCACTATTCTATTAGATTGAGTGGGGGGAGAGCTTTCCAAGGCCCCGAGGTCACCTCTGTGTCGTACGACATTCTAAGTTATCCTCCAAAAAGGCTGAAGATCGGCGTTGGATTGATAAAATCGCGTTCTGGTGGATTCCAATGAATCAAAATGAGTTTCTTTACATATCTTTGACAATTGAAAGGAAAGAACTCTCATATCGACACCCTATGGTTGAGGCCTCTAAAGAAATTCATAAAAGACACAAATCGATTCTTAACCATGTTGCCTGTCATCAAGACGTTAGTCAATCACTTCATCGTGTTTGCCGAGTCATTCCACAGCAAAAACCGTTCCAAAAACTACCAGTATTCGTGGTGGAAAGTGGTCAAAGTTCAAGATCTGTCATCTCACTCGCACTCGTGGGATAACCCATTAGGTGCGAGCGAGACGAAAGATGTCGAATGGCCACTGACCGTCATTCGATTGCAGCTCACTTTTTCGCGAGAGTAGATCACTAGTACTACCAAGATGAACAAAAAAGTCTCGAGCATACCATGAGAGATACTTCCAATATCGTTTAAAAGATTATAACAATGAGAATCTGGGAGGGAGCTCCATTTAGGAACCGAATCTCAGCACGAACGTGACTACAGATAAGGGTCTTATCACTGCAGAGAGAGGACCCTTGGAGCCACCAAGACCTCGACGACTTTCTGAGAGTGCCCAAGCCACAGAACAATTTTGTTCGAAAAAAGGGCCGAAGTGCAAAGGTACTGATGGAAAGAGCCTAAGAACAGAAGTATTGGGAGAAAGGGCCTCAGCGCAACAGTATCGGTGAAAAGGGCCTGAGTTCATCGGTATTGGTAAAACAGCCTGAGCGCAACAGTATTGGTAAGAAGGGCTCAAGTCGCCAGAGAAACTCGTTCAAAAGAGCCTAACTCCACTATCAATATCGGGATAAAGGGCTTAAGTGATGGGGTATTCGTAAAAAGAGCCTAATTTTGCACGGGAGGATTGAAAAAAATGCTAATGACCTCCATTAGGGTGGGCCGAAAATAGAAATTTTCGAAAATCGTTACGCCTGAGGAACGATTTTCTGCTATTTTGCACGTAGATGATGAAAAAAAATTTCGTGGATTCTTAAATAGGATTTCCAGGTTCTAGCAGAAGCCTTGAAGATTCTCAGAAAATAGAGTGGAAACGTCATTTTTACGCTATTTCTAAAAGCAAAGTTATAGCGTGCAGAACCTACGCGGTGGCACCAAACGGTGATCGAACAATGTTTTCCTACGTATTCTTGGCCGGAGCAACCGAAAATCAGGTTCGTTCGAGCCTCAGAAGGTAAGGGCCTTTGTAAATTGCGAGATACCGATCAGAGTGAGGAAGCGCCAATTTTTCGGAAAACGCGTGATTTCTGTGAAATTGAATACGATCCTCCAAACTCGATTCAATCGACCAAAAATTATCACAAACTATATTTTCTTATGTATTTTGACCGGCTAGGAATAGTCTTGGTGGTTCTAGGGAGCTGGGACGCGTCAAAATTTAGCTGCGAGCAAACGTATCAGGGCGATTTTCGTAGGGCTCATGAATGGGCTCATCGCGGCCAGGGCATAGGTCACGGACACGAGTCCTCTTTCACACAATGCGTAATCCCTAATATCATTATTAGTCGGGGCCGAGTGGGCGCCATCGTTGGAAAAACTATTCCCACGAGGTTTCGCTTTGAAATCCCCTTCAGGAGACTGCCCTGATTATGAAAACCCATGTTGCCAGGCCGAGAAATGGTCACAATTTGTGTAAACTGAAATTGTTGGAATAATTGATGAGAATTGATTTTCCGATGTGGATACTATTTCTTTCAAAGGTATTCTGGGTGATTTTCAATCGGAAGTTACTCTTGACATTTTTTGCTAAATCGATCATTTTTAACTTATAGGCACTCTCAAATTGAAAAACCATGGATTTTGCGATTTTTACTTGTGAAAATTAGCAACAAAGAAGTAATTAGTGCCTTTTCTGGCGATGGGAATCTATTCTTCTAACCTTTATCAACAATATCCAATATCAGGAAGTAATGTTTCCGGCCCAGAACCTTATGTTAAAGTAATTGTTTATGACGCTTCCGCGCTCGTTGGCGTGTACTTGATCGGCATTTAGTGTCCCCTGACGCGTTAGTCCTCAAGTATACTCCAACACGCGCGGAAGCGTCATAAACAATTAGTTAAAAAATGAGGTTCTGGACCGGAAACATTACTTCCTGATACTGGATTTTGTTGATGAAGGTTGAAAAAGTAGATTCCTATCGCCAGGAAAGGGACTATTTACTTTTTCGTTGCTAATTTTTACTAGTAAAGATCGCAAAAATCGTGAATTCTCAATTTGAAAGTGCGTATAAGTCAAAAAGAATCGATTTTAGCAAAGAATGCCAAAAGTTACTTTCAAATGAGAATCACCCAAAATACCTCTCCAAAATAGTATCCATGTCGGAAAATCAATTCTTATCAATTATTTGAACGATTTCAGTTTAAACAAATTTTGACCGTTTCTCGACCTGGCAACATGGGTTTCCATAATCTTGACAGTCTTCTGAAGGGGATTTCGAAGCAAAAACTCGTGTGATGGTTTCCCAACGATGGCGCCCAGTCGGCCCCGACTAATAATGATATTGGGGATTACGCATCAAGTGAAATAGGACTATTTTCCGTGACCTATGCCCTGGTCGCGACGAGCCCATTCATGAGCCCTATGGAAATCGCCTTGATAAGTTTGATCATAGCTAAATTTTGACGCATCCTAGCTTCCAGAAACCACCAAGAACGTTTTTAGCAGGTCAAAATACATAAGAAGATGAAGTGTGATGATTTTTGGTCGATTGAATCGAGTTTGGAGGATCGTTTTCAATTCCACAGAAATCTGGCGTTTTCCGAAAAATTGGCGCTTTCCCACTTTGATCGGTATCTCGCAATTTACAAAGGCCCTCAGCTTCTGAGGCTCAAACGAATCTGATTTTTGGTCTCTACGGCCAAAAATACGTGAGAAAACATCGTTCGATCACCGTTTGGTGCCACCGCGTAGGTCCTGCACGCTACATCTTTGCTCTTACAAATAGCGTAAAAACGACGTTTCCACTCTATTTTCAGAGAATCTTCAAGGATTTTGCTAGAACCTGGAAGTTCTCTTTAAAAATTCGCAAGAAACTTCATCATTATTCACGTGCAAAATAGCAAAAAATCGGCCTTCAGGCGTAAGGATTTTCGAAAATTTCCATTTTTTGGCCCACCCTAACCTCCATATCTCTTTTCTATCAATCCTGGTTATCAAATCTTGTTCTTTGGCCTTCAAAAAATGTATTTCCATGCTTGTTAAGTGATTAATGAGTGACCTCAGTTCCACACACGCAATGGGACCATGTTTCACGTGCAGTATTGATAAAATGCATTTAGACGTTAAACCGCAATCGGATATCTTGTGTGACATACCTATAGATATGCTGATGGAACTTGGAGATCATTGAACTTGATTTCGCATCGTTATTTAACTTTTAAGGGACAAATTATCCCACGAATTGAGTCAGTATCGGGGAAAAGTCTTTATTACATTCTTGCGAATGGATATATACCTCTTAGAATCGACAGCTACCTTCCAAATCCTTAGCGGTTGTTTTGGGGATGCCAAAATCTTTGAAATGAGCCATGTATGCGCATCGAATCATGCCACGGGCAAGATACGATTAGTTTTCATCGTTCCTCTCGGAAAGGCCGTTTTGTGATTAGGCCCTCCTTGCAACGACCCCTTCAATTGTAGAAATAATCAGCGTAAATATTGGAAAAATGAAGTGAGTAGAGGATGAGAGAGAGAGAGAACAAAAGAGGTCCAAATGATTCCAGGAGGGATATGGAGCACTGAACAGGGAAGAAAGAGGAGAGAAGAAAGGAGAAAGAGAGGGAACAATGAAGAATGAAGATAGAAGATGCCGACAAGTGGCCGAAGAGAGAAGATGGAGAAGAGGAACGCTCGCAATCGAGCGCGAGACATGCCGCTCATCCTGAAGTAATGGCTGCGTCTACATTGACGTATGAGTCGCGTATGCGTAGCGCAGCGGATGCGGGGCGCATAAGTTGTCTGCTACAGCGGCTATATTGTCTGCATGTTCATTTTTTTGCGAGTCAGGTTTTACCAGTGAAAATTGAATTATCCCAAGATCAACATATAGGCGTGAGCATGCCTCCAAAATCTGAGTACCCAAAGATAAAGACAAGATTGGAAACCAGAGTGACAAACGAGCAGTATAAATAAGGCAAACTTTTGGAAAAGTTACGGCCACTCAAATCAACGAAACATTTCCTTTCTTCAGTTGATTGACTGAATTTAGTTTTCAAGACGTTTCGGCGGTCGAGAGCTTCGTGATCCAATCCTTTCATCAATTATTGCTAGAGTATTATTGTTCTTCATAATCAAAGCTCGATTTCCGAATAGTCAACATGTATGCCAGAGTCAAACACTTACTTACGAGCAATGTTTACTGTTTGAAAATCGGGTTTTCACCGTGGAAATCAATCATTTCAGCATAACAACGGTAACTATGATCGGTGTTCTAACCCTTGCCCATCAACGATGGGCCCGTTCTAAATTCGGTCAATCAACTGAAGACAGGAAATGTTTTTTTTATTTGAGTGGCCGTAACTTTTCCAAAGATTTGCCTTATTCATACTGCTCGTTCTTCACTCTGGTTTCCAATCTTGTCAACTTTCGGTAGTCGGAGTTTGTAGGCATGCTCACGCCTGTGTTGATCTTGGGATAATTCAATTTTCACTGGTAAAACCTGACTCGTAAAAAAATAAACATGCAGACGATATAGCTGCTGTAGCAGAAAACTCATGCGCCCCGCATCCGCTGCGCTACGCATACGCGACTCATACGTCAATGTAGACGCAGCCAATGCTCACGCGGTTCCGGGCTGAAATGGTAGATGCAGGTGGATCTCCTTCTTGATTGCCCGATGCCTTAGGTATCGGACATCAAGGGGAGAGGGATATTACACGGCAAAGGCCCACCTCTCGGTGGGCCCCACCCATACCCGTGTCCCGCCTGGTATGGCCTGCGTGGGCTATGCGTAGTCCGTGTAAGCTGAACCAGTCCGGTGTCTGGGAACGGATCCGAAGGATCTTGAGGCAGATTTTGCCCTCTAACCACCTTAAAAAAAAGAGAGAGAGAGAGAGATGTCAGGCGATGCGGATCACGTATATAGCTAATCAAGGATTTAGCATCACCCGATCTGCCAAAAAATGAAAAATTCGCAGAAATAAAAAAATTAATGTCGGATCATTTATGCCCGAAGAAGAGCAAACGCATGGAACGGAGCAAATATCGTCAAACTCATCAGAACGCAGGCGAATCTATAGCAGAGTATATCGCAAGGTTAAAAGAATTGGCTATAAATTGCGATCTTACGGACTTGAACGATGCGCTGTGTGAACAACTGGTCACAGGTCTCACGGATCGAGGAACCAGAGTCGCACTATTCAGCGACAAAGATCTCACATACTCGAAAGCAGTCGAGATCGCTACCACCCGAGAAGCAGCAGCAAGGGATGCAGCAGACACAGAGCGACATCGTAGCAGCACGTCGATTCAACACGTTGCAGCACAAAGATTACACAAATCAAATACAAACAGATTTTCTTCAGGTAAAAGTGCATCGAATTCAAAATTATACCCGAAATTATGTTATTGTTGCGGCATGCGTGATAATCATTTGACCAAAGATTGTCGCTATAGAGATAGGAAATGCTCATTTTGTCAAAAGCAAGGTCATTTAGAGAACGCTTGCATAAAAAAACACGGGAAAAAGATACTTTACGGTATTCCTAACAAAAAAAATTTTTCAACCAAGTACACTCGTGATGGACGAGATAAAGAAGTGAAAATTTTAGATGCAGAATTTGACACCGAAGATTCAGTTTCAAGCAGAGATTTTTTCCAAATATCAAAAAGTTCTTGACAAAAACTTCATCAGATTCATAAAATCATTGCTGATCCATTATATTTTGATTTACTGATAAATGACATTCAAGTGGAATTGGAACTAGATACTGGAACATATGTAACTGCAATTTCTGAATGGCACAAAACTAGAATTTTTCCAAATTTACCATTAAAGAAATGCGATTTCATGCTTCAGGGTTACGGTGGAACACCACTCCACATTAAAAGTAGTTCTCGATCAGACTAGTAAGATCTTGGATATTTACGTCATAAAAGGCAAGGGACCGATGTTGATGGGTCGACAATGGCTCGCAGCTTTCGGGCTTTGGCCATTAGAATTAGAATTCTTAGAATTATGGAGAAATACGAATTCCTCGAACATTCTGAAAGGACAAAGTAACGATGTGAGAAAACAAATGCTCGGAAAATTTCCGAACCTTTTTTCGAACACGCAAGGGTGTTACAAAGGTAGGAAAATACACTTGGTCTTTAAAGGATGAATTCCACGCCAAAGCGACCTACGGAAAGGGGTCGTTTCTCAGATTCTTTTTTAACCTTCTTCATTCGATTCTATGGCCCAAAATAGGAACTTCAGACCACCTATGGGGTCCAAAAAAAATTTCTCCTCTCCATTGCACGCACATCCGTAAACAGACCGAAAATTTATCGTGTGAAAATCGATGCTCTTTTATCCAAGAAAATGGGAATATTTCGAGTTTTTGGATAGCTATCGATTTGCGGGTTGCGGCATCTGAAAGGGCATCAAAAAACCTATCGAAAACGTTGTCGGAAATTCCTTCTCTGTGAACTGAGGGCCTTTTGAAGGCAAAAGAGTGTTTTTTACTAAAATGTTAATTTCTCAAAAAGCCATTTTTTTATTTTTTGAAAATCATATATTTGACGTAAAATTCTGCGTTCTTTCGAAAAAATGGGTTTCAGAGAAGTTTGGGCCGATCCGAATGACTTATGAGCCAATTTTTGAAAATTTGATTCTTTCCATTCCTGAAAAAGGCGATTTTCTGCGCATGCGCACAAACGTAGACTTTCGGCACCACTTTCAATAGGAAGCTGGCAAAATTTCCTATAAAATGTCTACCCGCGAAGTTGAAATTCATGCACTGAAACAGGATCTGCAACGATCAATTATTTCGAATCGAAATCACTTGAAAATTCAGCCCATGAGAGCCTGCTGGGATGACACATTTACGAGATCTTCTCGGGACTCAATTTTGAGTACGAAATTGACCTGAAAAAAAATCGGACCACAAGGTTTCAACGTGAAATTGTATGAACTTTCAAAATATGCGATGAAAACCCCCGTTTGAGGCGAACTCGAGATGCTACATTCTATTTTTCGCAATTTTTGATGTGGAGTATCATATTTCCTGGCAAAAAATTGAATGTAGCATCTCAAGTTCACCTCAAACGGGGTTTTTCATCGCATATTTTGGAAGTTCAAACAATTTTACGTTTAAACCATGTGGTCCAAATTTTTTTCAGGTCAATTTCGTACTCAAAATTGAGTCCCGAGAAGATCTCGTAAATGTGTCATCTCAGCAGGCTCTCATGGGCTGAATTTTTATGTGATTTTGATTCGATATAATTAATCGTTGCAGATCCTGTTTCAGTGCATGGATTTCAACTTTGCAGGTAGTCATTTTATCGGAAATTTTGTCAAGAGATGGAGACGGAGAAAATTAATGGAGAGTGAGTGGACTTTAAAAAATTATTAGTTTGTATTCATTTTAGAGTTTTTATAAATTGTTTTTATGAATTGGATTCTCTCGATATCAAGAGATTGAATCGAAGAGAATGAGACTGGTTCATTCTCAATCTGATTTTTGATATGGCTATTTTGATAAGCAATATTTTTCTTATTCACATTTGTAGTTCACTTCATAGTTCATCCAGTTTTCGATGTTTTTACAAGTTTTGAAAAAATTGTTTTGTTTGATACATATTGTTTTCCGTTCATGGTTGAGAGAAATATTCATTTCAAAGTTTTTATAAATTGTTTCTATGAATTGGATGCTCTCGATATCAAGAGATTGAATTGAGGAGATCGAGACTGGTTCAATCTCGATCTGATTCCTGATATGGCTATTTTGATAAGCAATATTTTTTTATTCACATTTGTAGTTCACTTTATAGTTAATCCAATTTTTGATGTTTCTACAAGTTTTGAAAAAATTGTTTTGTTTGATCCATATTGTTTTCCGTTCATGGTTAAGAGAGTATATTCATTTTAAAGTTTTTATAAATTAATCTTATAAATTGGATTCTCTCGATATCAAGAGATTGAATCGAAGAGATTGAGACTGGTTCACTCTCGATCTGAGTTCTGATATGGCTATTTTGATAAGCAATATTTTCCTTATTCACATTTGTAGTTCACTTTATAGCTTATCCAATTTTTGATGTTTCTACAAGTTTTGAAACAATTGTTTCGTTTGATACATATTGTTTCCTGTTCATGGTTGAGAGAATATATTCTTCTTGTTGCAATATCATTGTAAGACTATTCTTTTTTGGAAATGAAATAGTACAGAAAAATTGGATGAGGTGGATTCGAAAAAAAAAATTGAATTCAGTGGACGTTGGTAGAGTTCGGTGGAATTCGGTGGAATAACGGTGGCATAATTGAGAGTTCGGTGGAGTCACATTGGAATTCGGTATATCGCAGGTGGCAGAACGTGCCACTTTCGTCAAATATCGTAAAAACGTAGGTGAAGAACGGTGATTTCAGGGAGTGGAATCTCAGTGGAAGAACAAAGGAATTCAGTGGCAGAATGATGGAATTCAGTGGAATATCTAATGAGCTCAGTGGCTTTCGGTGGAAGTCAATGGAATTCAGTAGAATTCGCACGAATTCGGTGGAAGGTGGTGGCGCTCGGTGGACCTCGGTGGCCCTTGATGGCACTCAGTGGAATACAGAGGAATTCGGTGGAATCGCTCAAAAGTTTTCATTGCACTGCATAGTATAGGGAGATATATATGTATAGATGTGTGAGTGCAATTACCTTTGTAAGCAATCTGTAGAATTCTAAAAGAAATTGAGAAGCATGGTATACTAAATCTGGATTAATCGCCGAACTCGTCTAGATAAATACCCCAATACTCAAATTCTCGTTTCCATCGTCCCAAGCGTAATGACGGCATTCTTTTGTTAACCGCGGTATAATTCCTAACGCCGAAAACTCTCCTCTGCCAGTTCCGGTAGAGTCCAGATTGCGATCGGTAGTTTTCCCACTCCTGTTTTGAAGAAAATCCCCTAATGCTTAGTCATGAACGCGTCAAGGGTGCTGGGGAAAATTTACAGAGTTGCTCACGAATCTCTCAAAAACCCCAATCTTGAATTCCACCGTTTTCTCATCAACTTCCTGCATTTACTGAGCTTACTGCCGATTAATGTACTGAACTCTGCTTGGAGCGGTAACTGACTAAATCTGGACTCATTCCTGATAAAGCGCTTAGCGTCCACTAAAACTGAAAAATTCGGGAATGTTTCCAGATGTATTTCTCTCAGTGTAGGTAGACACCCTGTAAACAGTATCCACAAGTAGCCCACCTCCGCCCATTAGCGGCTAAGGTCTCCCCGATGCGTTCGTGAAACAAGGTATTTCAAACGAAGCAGTTGGAATTGTGATGGCTTCATTCAGATGAGCCACATCAAAGCAGCACACGTTAGGCTTACCAGAATTCTCCAAATTTTACCAAACTGGATATCGTTTCACTCTGCGTCCAACAAGCCTACGAGCGGCAAAAATGCCTCGCGTTATACGTGAAAATCCAAAAAATTGTGACAAATAAACATAACAAAGTCCCGTGACATGCGCGGGAAATCAGAAAAATCATGACGAAAATTCGTGATACAAAACTATGACAAATGGTCATGACTAATTTCCATGATGTAAAGTTGATTATGTTCGTGTCAAGTTCATGAAATTATGTCGTGAACGTCCAAGATCGCGATATAGTTTTTCAAAAAAACGTGTTATCATGTTCTTATGTCATGTAAATGATATAATTTTTTTCAATAGGGGAGCACTTGACCCGGGTAACAGCTAAGCTACTCATTTTAGGTTCTGTATAAAGAATTCAAACGCTGACATCAATAAGAATTGAAAACACTGTCGAGGATCCATCTCAAATTGGCATAAGGAGCATAGATTTGTGTAAAACGTCCAAAGCTGTGGAAATAATGAATGCTGGCAACTCCATATCGCAATATGAAGTTGCCAGCATTTACTATTTCTAGATTCATCGAGCGCTCAGGTGTCAGTGTATACAGCGAAAACTAGACGTTTTGAGGGCAACCAAACCATCTTATTCAATATTCCTAACGCTAAAGGAAGCGTACCGTGGTGTAAGTTATAATACATTGCTGAGATGGATCAAATCGGGTCTCGAAGACGCAGGCGTGGGGGTTAGAATATATTTGGGCTATTCAGCCAAGCGTGCAGCCTTATGAGCGGCTTCACAAATAGTGTCGATTTTAAGACCATTAAAGAAACAGCAGGTTGGCCTAAAACTCTGTTGCATTGGCTGAATATCATTATTTTACAATAATTAAGCCGCGGGCAAAATCCCGTCCGTCCGGATCCCCCCGAGCAGGGCTGCCAACGTAAAATCGTAAGCAGGGTTGCCAACTTGACGGGAAAAAATATGAGTTGGTATTGTGAGAGCGACAATAGACCTTATGTGTCGCGAGTGTCTAAGTACTTATTATCTAAGATCATCTAAGACCATCTGAGATCATCTAAGATTATCTAAGATCATCTAAGATCATCTATGATCATCTTAAAGTTATCTTTTGATTATCTTTTTATCTTATTGTTATCTTTTGATTATCTTTTCATCTTTTGGTTATCTTATGACTATTTTTAAGTTATTCAGTCGTTTTTTGATTATTTCTACTTTGCTTTTTCGGTTGTTTTTACTTTTTCGAGTGATTTTTTGATACAATTTTGATACATTGGTGTATTAAATTGAAGTGATTGATTTTTTATGTACTATGTAATTTTTTAGAGATGGTATTACTCAATCGTTGTTTAATTTATATGCATTTTCAGAAACACTTGAGTGATTTACCTTGAAAAAAATTGATTATTGAATATTCTTTCAACTATGCATTGGGTACTCCTTAGAAGATTTGATAATTATTTAGAAAGATTTTATTAATGAATTTGAATGAATAAATTTCTATTGTTGCAATATGGAAATTGTTAGATTGTTTGTTATATTGATTTCAGTGTCTTATCATGTTGTGTGTGGAGTGTTGATGAATTAGTTTTGGATTTTTCGCTTCGGTCGCTCTCAGCGGAGTTAATATAACTCTTGAGCCATGGCCTAGGCGAGTTACCGCAACGTTATCATCAGTGTAAAGTGGGTGTTTCAATAGTGCTATGTGTGATTAGTTGATTGCATTAAAGCCTATATATGTGATGAGTGTGGTGTTGATGAGTTTGTATTGGATTTTTCGCTTCGGTCGCTCTCAGCGGAGTTAATCACTCTTGAGCCATGGCCTAGGCGAGTCACCGCAACGTTCTCATCAGTGTGAATTGAAGTGTTTTAATTATGATTGATGTGATTTTTGGTTTGTTTTGAATCATCAATGGTGTTGTATGAGAGACTGTTAGTGTTCTTCAGTGTAAAATCCATTTTGCAACAATAGTTATTAAAAAGTTTATCATTATCTCTCATTCTATTTTGGTGAGAGTATTGAATAAAAAAGGAAAACTTTGATCTCTGATGACGATTTTAATTGATTGCAAAATCTTCTAAAAGTTATTATTCGTTGTTTAATTTATATGAATTTTCAGGAACACTTGAGTGATTTACCTTGAAAAAAATTGATTATTGAATATTTTCTCAACTATGCATTGGGTACTCCTTAGAAGATTTGATAATTATTTAGAAAGATTTTATTAATGAATTTGAATGAATAAATTTCTATTGTTGCAATATGGAAATTGTTAGATTGTTTGTTATATTGATTTCAGTGTCTTATCATGTTGTGTGTGGAGTGTTGATGAATTAGTTTTGGATTTTTCGCTTCGGTCGCTCTCAGCGGAGTTAATATAACTCTTGAGCCATGGCCTAGGCGAGTTACCGCAACGTTATCATCAGTGTAAAGTGGGTGTTTCAATAGTGCTATGTGTGATTAGTTGATTGCATTAAAGCCTATATATGTGATGAGTGTGGTGTTGATGAGTTTGTATTGGATTTTTCGCTTCGGTCGCTCTCAGCGGAGTTAATCACTCTTGAGCCATGGCCTAGGCGAGTCACCGCAACGTTCTCATCAGTGTGAATTGAAGTGTTTTAATTATGATTGATGTGATTTTTGGTTTGTTTTGAATCATCAATGGTGTTGTATGAGAGACTGTTAGTGTTCTTCAGTGTAAAATCCATTTTGCAACAATAGTTATTAAAAAGTTTATCATTATCTCTTATTCTATTTTGGTGAGAGTATTGAATAAAAAAGGAAAACTTTGATCTCTGATGACGATTTTAATTGATTGCAAAATCTTCTAAAAGTTATTATTCGTTGTTTAATTTATATGAATTTTCAGGAACACTTGAGTGATTTACCTTGAAAAAAATTGATTATTGAATATTTCCTCAACTATGCATTGGGTACTCCTTAGAAGATTTGATAATTCTTTAGAAAGATTTTATTAATGAATTTGAATGAATAAATTTCTATTGTTGCAATATGGAAATTGTTAGATTGTTTGTTATATTGATTTCAGTGTCTTATCATGTTGTGTGTGGAGTGTTGATGAATTAGTTTTGGATTTTTCGCTTCGGTCGCTCTCAGCGGAGTTAATATAACTCTTGAGCCATGGCCTAGGCGAGTTACCGCAACGTTATCATCAGTGTAAAGTGGGTGTTTCAATAGTGCTATGTGTGATTAGTTGATTGCATTAAAGCCTATATATGTGATGAGTGTGGTGTTGATGAGTTTGTATTGGATTTTTCGCTTCGGTCGCTCTCAGCGGAGTTAATCACTCTTGAGCCATGGCCTAGGCGAGTCACCGCAACGTTCTCATCAGTGTGAATTGAAGTGTTTTAATTATGATTGATGTGATTTTTGGTTTGTTTTGAATCATCAATGGTGTTGTATGAGAGACTGTTAGTGTTCTTCAGTGTAAAATCCATTTTGCAACAATAGTTATTAAAAAGTTTATCATTATCTCTTATTCTATTTTGGTGAGAGTATTGAATAAAAAAGGAAAACTTTGATCTCTGATGACGAATTTAATTGATTGCAAAATCTTCTAAAAGTTATTATTCGTTGTTTAATTTATATGAATTTTCAGAAACACTTGAGTGATTTACCTTGAAAAAAATTGATTATTGAATATTTTTTCAACTATGCATTGGGTACTCCTTAGAAGATTTGATAATTATTTAGAAAGATTTTATTAATGAATTTGAATGATTAAATTTCTATTGTTGCAATATGGAAATTGTTAGATTGTTTGTTATATTGATTTCAGTGTCTTATCATGTTGTGTTTGGAGTGTTGATGAATTAGTTTTGGATTTTTCGCTTCGGTCGCTCTCAGCGGAGTTAATATAACTCTCGAGCCATGGCCTAGGCGAGTTACCGCAACGTTATCATCAGTGTAAAGTGGGTGTTTCAATAGTGCTATGTGTGATTAGTTGATTGCATTAAAGCCTATATATGTGATGAGTGTGGTGTTGATGAGTTTGTATTGGATTTTTCGCTTCGGTCGCTCTCAGCGGAGTTAATCACTCTTGAGCCATGGCCTAGGTGAGTCACCGCAACGTTCTCATCAGTGTGAATTGAAGTGTTTTAATTATGATTGATGTGATTTTTGGTTTGTTTTGAATCATCAATGGTGTTGTATGAGAGACTGTTAGTGTTCTTCAGTGTAAAATCCATTTTGCAACAATAGTTATTAAAAAGTTTATCATTATCTCTTATTCTATTTTGGTGAGAGTATTGAATAAAAAAGGAAAACTTTGATCTCTGATGACGATTTTGATTGATTGCAAAATCTTCTAAAAGTTATTATTCGTTGTTTAATTTATATGAATTTTCAGAAACACTTGAGTGATTTACCTTGAAAAAAATTGATTATTGAATATTTTTTCAACTATGCATTGGGTACTCCTTAGAAGATTTGATAATTATTTAGAAAGATTTTATTAATGAATTTGAATGATTAAATTTCTATTGTTGCAATATGGAAATTGTTAGATTGTTTGTTATATTGATTTCAGTGTCTTATCATGTTGTGTTTGGAGTGTTGATGAATTAGTTTTGGATTTTTCGCTTCGGTCGCTCTCAGCGGAGTTAATATAACTCTTGAGCCATGGCCTAGGCGAGTTTCCGCAACGTTATCATCAGTGTAAAGTGGGTGTTTCAATAGTGCTATGTGTGATTAGTTGATTGCATTAAAGCCTATATGATGAATTCCACGCCAAAGCGACCTACGAAAAGGGGTCATCTCTCAGATTCTTTTTTAACCTTTTTCATTCGATTCTATGGCCCAAAATAGGAACTTCGGACCACCTATGGGGCCCAAAAAAAATTTCTCCTCTCCATTGCACGCACATCCGTCAACAGACCGAAAATTTATCGTGTAAAAATCGATGCTCTTTTATTCACGAAAATGGGAATATTTCGAGTTTTTGAATAGCTGTCGATTCGCGGGTTGCGGCATCTGAAAGGGCATAAAAATACCTATCGAAAACGTTGTCGGAAATTCCTTTTCTGTGATTTGGGGGCCTCCTGGAGGCAAAAGAGTGTTTTTCCCTAAAATGTTGATTTCTCAAAAAGCCATTCTTTTTATTCTCTTAAAACCATATATTTGACGTGAAATTCTGCGTTCTTCCGAAAAAAATGGGTTTCAGAGAAGTTTGGGGCGATCCAAGTGACTTATGAGCCATTTTTTGAAAATGCGATTTTTTCGGTTTCAGAAAAAGGCGATTTTCTGCGCATGCGCAGAAACGTAGACTTTCGGCGTCATTTTCAATGGAAAGCTGACAAAATTTCCTATAAGATGACTACCCGCAAAGTTGAAATTCATGCACTGAAAAGCGATCTGCAATGATTAATCATGTCGAATCAAAATCGCATGAAAATTCAGCCCATTAACGCCTTCGTGGCGCCTGCTGAGATGACACATTCACGAGATCTTCCCGGGACTCAATTTTGAGTACGAAATTGACCTGAAAAAAATTCGGACCACATGGTTTCAACGTAAAATTGTATGAACTTTCGAAATATGCGATGAAAAACCCCGTTTGAGGCGAACCTGAGGTGCTACATTCAATTTTTTGCCAGAAAATACGATATTTCACATTCAAAATTGTGAAAAATTGAATGTAGCACCTCGGGTTTGCCTCAAACGAAATTTTCCATCGCATATTTCGAAAGTTCAGACAATTTTACGTTGAAACCATGTGATCTGAAATTTTTTGGGGCAATTTCGTACTCTAAAATGAGTCCCGAGAAGATCTCGTGAATGTGTCATCTCAGCAGGCGCCACGAAGGCGTTAATGGGCTGAATTTTCATGTGATTTTGATTCGACATAATTAATCCTTGCAGATCGCGTTTCAGTACATGAATTTCAACTTTGCGGGTAGTCATTTTATAGGAAATTTTGTCAGCTTTCCATTAAAAGTGACGCCGAAAGTCTACGTTTGTGCGCATGCGCAGAAAATCGCCTTTTTCTGAAACCGAAAAAATCGCATTTTCAAAAAATGGCTCATAAGTCACTTGGATCGCCCCAAACTTCTCTAAAACCCATTTTTTTCGAAAGAACGCAAAATTTTACGTCAAATGTGTGATTTTAAGAAAATAAAAAAAATGGCTTTTTGAGAAATCAACATTTCAGTGAAAAACACTCTTTTGCCTCCAGGAGGCCCCCAAATCACAGAAAAGGAATTTCCGACAACGTTTTCGATAGGTTTTTTGATGCCCTTTCAGATGCCGCAATCCGCTAATCGATAGCTATTCAAAAACTCGAAATATTCCCATTTTCGTGAATAAAAGAGCATCGATTTTCACACGATAAATTTTCGGTCTGTTGACGGATGTGCGTGCAATGGAGAGGAGAAATTTTTTTTGGGCCCCATAGGTGGTCCAAAGTTCCTATTTTGGGCAATAGAATCGAATGAAAAAGGTTAAAAAAGAATCTGAGAGATGACCCCTTTCCGTAGGTCGCTTTGGCGTGGAATTCATCATATATGTGATGAGTGTGGTGTTGATGAGTTTGTATTGGATTTTTCGCTTCGGTCGCTCTCAGCGGAGTTAATCACTCTTGAGCCATGGCCTAGGCGAGTCACCGCAACGTTCTCATCAGTGTGAATTGGAGTGTTTTAATTATGATTGATGTGATTTTTGGTTTGTTTTGAATCATCAATGGTGTTGTATGAGAGACTGTCAGTGTTCTTCAGTGTAAAATCCATTTTGCAACAATAGTTATTAAAAAGTTTATCATTATCTCTTATTCTATTTTGGTGAGAGTATTGAATAAAAAATGAAAACTTTGATCTGTGATGACGATTTTAATTGATTGCAAAATCTTCTAAAAGTTATTATCAGGAGAATCTTTTCTCTATTTTGTTCAATTATTGCATGATGGATAATGCAGTCAGAGTATGTGCGTTCGTAGCCCAGAATTTCACGATTCCAAGAGAATGTACAAATCTATGGATGAGTCATTTACTAACAGGGGACCTTCAAGGGTTCTGTGTAGAATGACTCAGATATGTAGGGATTCAATTGGACGGAAATTCTTTGATGGGATCCGTCAGTCAGCTAATAAGAACACCGAGTCCTTGACATTACCTCAGCACTTTTGTGAGGCACCCTACCGCAGGCGATAGTCAAGTACTGGATTCTTCGTAAGTGGATGTCAAGTCGATTAATTATTAGGAAAAGTTCTACTATGAAGCAAGATTATCATTATTGAAAATTCTGTCCTATTGTCATGGTCTTGATTTTAAATTAAGTGTAATTTTGCAATCAATTAAAATGGTCGAAATTTGAATATAAATTAATTGAATTTTGTCAAACCTTAGCAAAAATTATTTTATAGTCTTTTTCAAGTGACTTAAAATTATTCGAAAGTTTATTCTAACTAAACCTATGAAATGAATGGAGACGAGAGAGGAGAGACGGGCAAAAGTCCCGTCTCTGTCAAATTTTATTAGATTATTCAATATACATATATTTCTTCACAATTTTCATGAAGTTTTTATAATTTTCCACAAATATAGTATAAGAAACTTACATTATCATTCAGAACGTTGAATAATTTTCAATGATTTGAAATCACCTGGACTACGTATTTCCTGTTGAGAATCTCGTGTTGACTGGAATTGTCCAATGGGTTAGCGGGATACATCTTCTCTCGGCTTCGGTGGTGCTGTAGAATGAAAAATCATTAACGCGTATTATTTATATGTGTATATAAGGGTGTGTGTGTGTGCGCGCGAGTCGATGTGTGTGTGTGTGTGTGTCAATAGAATTAAGAGGGAGGTGTTGTGTATATGTATTGAATGTTGAAATTAATTATGTATGTGCGTATATGGGTGGGTGGGTGAGTGAGTGTGTGTGTGTTGAAAGATTTATTATAGGCCTATTAATTGATAATATTATAAATTATAATGATAATCATTAATCATTCATAATATCATTCTATTACTTACCAGTGCAGCCTTTGAATATGACCCTTGACTGTACCAGTAGCAAAGTCATTTTTCTTCAACATCTGAATGATCAGCTACAATCGGATGTTGGACTGTTCTATAGACTGAAAATAAATAAAATGAAAGTTATATTATTGTTCATAGACCAACTGAATTTGTTTATGTGTTAGTGAATGGTGTGGTAGGTATATTTATATGTGAGTGAATGAGCGTGAATGTATGTGAGTGAGTTCGGTTTGTGTGTGTGTGTGTGTGTGTGTGTGTGTATGTAACTGTGGATTCATATGAGTGAGTATATAGAACATTTTATGCATATTGATTATTGATTAATAATAATTGATCAATGATCAATTAAATATTGATTGAGAGATAAATAAAGACTCACCATTGCAGCCTCCTATGATCCTCTGGGAATTTCCGAATGATGATGAGTTGAGACTGGAGTTTCTCCTTACTGTTGGATGCTACAACTTGACTGAAATATAATTAAATAAAATTAATATAATTATTAGATTAATATAAAAGAAATGAAATTAATATAATTATTGAAGTTATATGTTTAAATGTTGGTGTATTCAATTGTTTAGATGAAATTACTTACCTGTGAAGTCCCCTGTGATAGACTTCGATTGATCCCGTATCTCCTGGAGGTTGGCTTCCGAAGTCACTCCTCAATCATCAGGAGCGGCATTGACTTCACCCCACGATGGGTTAAGACAGACTGGCCCTATTTGCCGCTTCAGTTTTATATATACTTTTATCAGCTCCCTCTAACGACTTTTAAGATCGATGTCGCGTGTATGTAAATATCTATCGTATCTCGTCTATATTATCATCTAAGATTATCTGGTAGTTATCTTTTGATTATCTTTTTATCTCAACGTCATTTTTCGGTTATCTTTTCATCTTTTAGTTATCTTTCGGTTATCTTTTTATCTTTTAGTTATCTTTTGGTTATCTTTTCATCTTTTAGTTATCTTTCCGTTATCTTTGAGTTATTACTGGTGAGTAGGTGCAAAAGTCGTGTTTGAAGGCAATTACGATAAAAAAAATTTGCTCATAATCCTCGATTGAGGTATTGAATGAATTGATGAGAAAAAAAAAACAACTACGATGAAAAGTTGAATATCGTGTTCCACCTCAAGGTCATAAGTGATCGTTCCTTCAAAGTATATTAGATAGAAAGTAACACGTGGGAAAAATATTTTGGATGCCTATATTGATCTATATCTCGGAATGTAATCCTTCTTCTGCAAAAGTGGACGAGCTTAATCGCCGTTTAAGGGTCAAAAACTATATTACATAACAAAGATTTTGAGCCGTCGTGGGCCAAAATCGGCCCAGTTGAACCCGAGTTATTGCAATTTTGCGAAAAAAACGCTTGGGGGCATTTTTGGACGAATTAGTGGGGGCGTAATTAGACAATGCTAAATCCCATCTAAAATCGGTCGACCGATTGCCTGTCCATGTTTATCGAGGATAATTGCGCGTATCAAGGCGCATGTGCATCTGTGCGAATCTTTCCAAGCGTGGGAGATTTGAGATGAGTTAGTTTATTGAAAATGGGTGAAGAAATAATAGAAATCAATTTTATGTCCCAAAACTATTGAATCTACCAAAAAAGGGAAGCCGAGCGAGCGTTAGCGAGCAAGGCAATATCGCTAGTAACATATTAATTAACAAGATCCAAAATGAAGACAGCGCTTAAGATTTCGTAAACTCTTGTCACCTATGCAGATGCTTCAGCAAATATCTTTGCCAGAGCGGTCTCCCTCAATGGACTGAGTAGGTCCGGGCCTGGGGCTCCATCGAGGATGGGTACGAGATATTTTTTGAAAGTGTAGAAGGATTTATTTCAATTATCTGTTGTGCTCGGTGCTGGATGTGCACATGTCTAGCTGGAAATCGAATTTCTCATAGATTATAACGCGTAAAACACGGCTCATCAGCTGACGTACAAAGACGCTTTATTAACACGTTATACACTAAAACAAAAATCTCGAATTCAGGATGCACAGCGTCCTTAATGTTGAATTTGAAAATCGCTCGATTACGATTTTCAGACCACAATTTTCACCATTCGATTAGATCCAGATCATTTTGATGAATTTCAGAGTCTGCCGTGGGGATCGGGATTTTTCTTTACAACCTAGTGTCATATTTTTGGGTGTCGCCGCTGGATAAATTTGAGTCGGATGGCATTATTATTGCCCCGGCTCACACATATTGCCCGAATCAATATTGTTTTAAGTTTAAAGTTAAGCACAACAGATTTTTGTTTTGTAGCATATTGATGAGGAGGAGCGAGTGAATGGTTTGAAGAGACTCTGAGTGTGATCTGACATTGTGCACCAAAAATATAAAGGAAAATCGCGCAAAATTCGTATTATATTGGATCCAGCCATTTTGGACGCCTCTTATAAAACTCAATCCAGTTAAGATCGGGCAGCCAGAAAGGTCGATGAAACGGATCTTCCCCGCTCCGAAATATATGATTCTATGGTCAAAATAACGAGATACGTATTTTTTTGTTTTACCCTAAATCTCACCACATGAGAGATATGAGAATTTTTAGTTCATAAGCCAAATTTTGAATCCTGACCTTTTTGGATCGGTGAAGTTCGATAAATCAGCGGGGTCTTTGAATTTCCTCGGAAACTTTTTTGCATATGATCATATTTCATGGAATGAATGGGTAACCATTGTTAAAGGGCCAATATAGGCCGACAATTCCCTGAAAATGGATATTTTACGAATAACACTAAAACTTCGATTTCTCAAAAACATCATCCTCAATCTTGCTGAAAATTATTTTGGTACAACTTGAATACACAACAATCAAGGTAGAATTAGTTTGGTTCACTCTTTAAGACTGGCGAAGGCAGCATGAATCATTTTCGGTGATGAATTGTCGAAAAATCATTTTCCTCACACGTACAAGGCTTGCAAACGTAATACTTCGCTCGTGTGTATTCAGAATTGGGTAATTTCACTACCGGATGAGTTTGAAAAATGTCAAGTGGCGCTTTCGTTCGTCGATGCATATTCATTCTCCAAAAAGACGAAACTACAACTGCCTCCCCATACGGATAAAAACTTCGAAAATCAGCGGCAGCTTCGTCCATGTGAATTTCTTTATCCAAAAAGTTCATAACAGTAGAGACTACCATAAATCGAAGAAAGAATGATGCCATCCGACCACTTTGCTCTGCTAAGTTGAATCGCGTTCCAAAATTGACTATTTCAGAGCCGAGAGACAGATCTTTATCTCCAATCTCCGCCCAACTCTCTGAAAAACGACATCGAATATGGTATGTCTATACTGAAGGGATATACGTCTATGATTTATATGAAGATTTGTCACAAACCTGTGGAACTTAAGGTCTTCCTAGCTGACTCATAATATTGATAATATATAATAATAATTGGGAATCCAAACAGATTTCGAAATTCACAGCAGTGTGCTATTATCGAGGGAAAACGGTAAGCTTTGCAGTCACGAGTGACGATCTGAATCACGATACTTAAGTTCCACAGGTTTGTGACAAATCTTCATATCGTCGCCCCCGAAGAAGAAAAACACCTCCCATTGTTCTCCCAATGCATTTTTAAATGGGGACGTGTTTTTCTTCGTCGGGGGCGACGATATGAATCATAGACACATATCCCTTCAGTATAGACATACCATATTTGATGTCGTTTTTCAGAGAGTTGGGCGGAGATTGAAGATGAAGATCTGTCTCTCGGCTCTGAAATAGTCAATTTTGGAACGCGATTTAACTCAGCAGAGCAAAGTGGTCGGATGGCATCATTCTTTCTTCGATTCATGGTAGTCTCTACTCACGGTGAGTCATTCAGTCGAAAAAGGTCGAGTTGCGTGAACATGGGATTTTCCTCTGGGGTATGTTTTGGGGTCATTAGTAGATCATTTTCCAACAAGAATAAAAAAAATCGGTCGAGGGTTTTTAAAATAAAGTCGACTTTTCCGAAAATAGACTATTTACTTCATTACTTACTCTCGTTTCTTGCTTTGAAATCGACTATTCAAAATGACCAAAGTACCTATATCCGACGTAGAAAGATCCAATCTTTCGAAATCCGAGGTCCAAATTGAGCCCAGATAAGATCCGAATAATTCGGGATGGTTTATAGAGCAAAGAACCCTCTCTTTACCGAAAAAATTTACGTAATATTCAAGGATATCTCTTATCATCGGGAACATGAATTTTATAAATACTGGAGGGGTGTACATATCAATAGTGACGTATTCCATTAGTATTTGGTATGCCCGAGACCTTCTCATCATTCGATTGGAATTCTGAATGTAAGTAAGGAGCTATATCTGAATAGCTTCCTAACAAAGAAGTGTTGAATTTTTTCTAACTGTTGTTCTAATGCGAATTGAATTTTCAATAAGGACAATTTTGTTGACATATTAGAGACCGCTTTCATATGATCAAATTCTATAATCCAAAGTCAGGCTCGATTATCATCGTAACAAATATCACAGGGTGCACTCACTAAAGAGATAGACTTTCGCATTTCATACTCTGTAACATTCACCGTTTAATCTCAAAAGAACGGTAAGATATTTTATATCCTTCTTCAATTAGTTGAAGAAATAAGTCATACATGTAATCCATTGAATTCGCATACTGCGCGGGAGAGACGATCTGAATAAGTAGAGTCTGCAGAATGAACTTTACATTCCTTCCAAACTTCACTGAATTCGTGATGAACTGACTCGGATACTTGTCCGCTGTACTTTCCAAGACCAGTTCCAGGTCAGCTTTACTACAAAATGGTTCAACAAGATATATTATTGTATGTGCTTTCGGTGTAACAGAAATACCCGAATTCAGATAGCAACTGAGAAAATCTTTTATTTTATCAACATATTGAGGATCGAGATTCATGCCAGTGCAAGCGCTCACGACTTCTTCAAAACTTTCCAAAATCTGGACATATTTATCAACAGGAGGTTTATCTCTGCTTTCGATGAGGTTTATGTTATTTAGTATCAATCTCAGGAGACCCTGAATTTCCTGTGAATTTTATCGGTGGTGAGAGGATTTCCTGCCCTATGAACCATTCTGAATTATTCGGATCTCATCGAGGCTCAATTCGGACCTCGGATTTCGAAATATTGGGTCTTTTTACGTCGAAAATAAGTACTTTGGTTTTTTCGGATAGTCGATTTCAAAGCAAGGAACGAGAGTGAGTAATGAAGTAAATAGACTATTTTCGGAAAACAGCTAAAAAACGAAAAAATCGACTTTATTTTAAAAACCCTCGACCGATTATTTTGGTTCTTGTTGGAAAATGATCTACTAATGACCCCAAAACATACCCCAGAGAAAAATCCCATGTTCACGCAACTCGACCCTTTTCGGCTGAATGACTCACCGTGTACTGTTATGAACTTTTTGGATGAAGAAATTCACATGGACGGAGCTGGCGCTGATTTTCGAAGTTTTTATCCGTATGGGGAGGCAGTTGTAGTTTTGTCTTTCCGAAGAATGAATATGCATCGACGAACGGAAGCGCCACTCGGCATTTCTCAAACTCATCCGGTAAAGAAATTAGTCCTGAATACACACGAGCGAAGTATTACGTTTGCAAGCCTTGTACGTGTGAGAAAAATGATTTTTCGACAATTCATCACCGAAAATGATTTATACTGCCTCCGCCAGTCTTAAAGAATAAACCAAACTAATTCTACCTTGATTGTTGTGTATTCAAGTTGTACCAAAAAAATTTTCAGCAAGATTGAGGATGATGTTTTTGAGAAATCGAAGTTTTAGTGTTATTCGTAAAATATCCATTTTCAAGGAATTGTCGGCCTACATTGGCCCTTTAATAATGGTTACCCATTCATTTCATGGAATATGATCATGTGCAAAAAAGTTTCCGAGGAAATTCAAAGACCCCGCTGATTTATCGAACTTCACCGATCCAAAAAGGTCAGAAATCGAAATTTGGCTTATGAACTAAAAATTCTCATATCTCTCATGTGGTGAGGTTTAGGGCAAAACAAAAAAATACGTATCTCGTTATTTTGACCATAGAATCATATATTTCGGAGCGGGGAAGATCCGTTCCATCGACCTTTTTGGCTGCCCGATCTTAACTGGATTGAGTCGTGACTCCCAAACCGTACTTTAGTTCAAATTCTGTTTTGCAGTATCGCTTCCAAAGCTAAAATATTTCATTACAGGAATGTTGTCTTTTGTATACCGGGTCCCTGCCTTTCGGTTGCCCCCATGGGCGCGGGGCAGGGATATGCCCTGCCAGCGCGTCGGGTTGGAGGATGACCAACACCGAGCCAGGCTCGGTGATGGCTCAGTCCTCCGCCCCGAATACCGACTTTCGGGCACGGCCCCCAGAACAAGGCCGATGCCCACCCCTCGGTGGGGGGTTTTGGGACTCTTTTAGGCTTCCTGAGAGCCCAAAGAGTCCCTCGGGATGATGGATGAGTCTTACGGGCTCGCATTGTTATCAACGAATTCAGGCGAAATTTGAGCTCAATTCGAGGTTTCCTTTTTGTAGTGTACGTGTCGTTTAAATTGCGTATAGAACTTGTCCGCAAAATGCACTCCCTTACGAAAATCGACCATATTCCGGCTCAAAATCGGTTTCTGCAGGAAGGACCTGGAGCCTTCGTGATGAATAAGAAAAGCTCTTGCTCCATATTCGCGCGTCTATTTCACGCCCGACGGACTGGCTTCCCTCTCTCCACACGAGAACCCTACCGAAAACAATGGCTCATCACGATGTTTCCTAAAGTTGAGTCGGTAAATTGGCTGATCAATTAGATCATTCATCGAAAATATTCGAGTATACCGAGATCAACTTTGATTGATCTCGATATACTCACAATGCTGTAGACCATGAGAACGACTAGCCATCAGCTCCCAAACAGTTTATATCGTCGCCCCCGAAGAAGAAAAACACTTTCTGGATTACCGGTGGAGAGTAACACCTTCTGGATGCATTCATGAAAAGAAACACCATCCGTATCCCAGGACGAAGATTAACGCGTATTTTTAACCAGCGACGAAAAATAACGCCCGGCTGTAGCTTCCGACGAATAGTAACACCCGCTCATAACTACCGGCGAAGAAGAACACGTTGCCTGTAGTAGCGACGAAAAGTAACATTTGCCGGGAGCCCGGACGAAAAAGAACATCTGCCGTATGCCCGGACAAAAAAAACACCTGCCGTATGCCCGGACGGAGAAAAACACCTGCCGTATGCCCCGACGAAAAAAAACACCTGCTGTATGCCCCGACGAAAAAAAAACACCTGCCGTATGCCCCGACGAAAAAAAACACCTGCCGTATGCTCCGACGAAAAAAAACACCTGCCGTATGCCCCGACCAAAAAAAAACATCTACTGTATGCCCGGACGAAGAAAAACACCTGGTGGTAATAATCGGAGTTATCTCTGAAAAAATTTCAATTTCAATGTGTTCTGTCAGAGAATAACAATGTATCTAATAACAAATAACAACGAATAAGTAGTCTAAAAATGAATCTGCGAAAAATGAGCAAAGCAAAACTTTGAAAGCAAGAAAACGTTGACAACTGAAGTTTTTTCCTGCGAACATAATATGTTACAATAAAACATACCTTTGAAGAAAATGTTGAGAATAGGATTCCTAGAAAATCAGTTCTTTATGTATCCGACATTTCCCCCCATAGAAAGCATCTATCAATTGAAAACTTTATTCAAAAGCAATATTGCCATAGACATTTTGAATCACGCAATA
Organism: Eretmocerus hayati; assembly: GCA_029851415.1. Classification (NCBI taxonomy): domain Eukaryota; kingdom Metazoa; phylum Arthropoda; class Insecta; order Hymenoptera; family Aphelinidae; genus Eretmocerus; species Eretmocerus hayati. The sequence goes on from CM056743.1 coordinate 51,602,801, forward strand.
ATCCTGTCAGTACTTGTAACTAAGATCGAAGCATACGCACCGTACCGAGAAACCCCTTTCCTTGTTAGAAATACTTATTGTAAGTCCAAAACGATACACGAATGCACGTTTGAAGGGAATCATAGAATCTTACAGGTAAGAAAAGCAATCTTATTGTCTACCTTTGAACTGATTTGGAACCAAGAGAAGAATCTGAGATATGATTTTTGTGAGCGACACGTGAAGCTCTCCCATATATAGACTAGACCGTGACACGGCCTTTTTCGAAGATTAATAATTTTGGAGTGTAATAACAAATCTAGACAAGAACGAAACCAAATAACTTCTGAGACCTCCTAAATTTGATCTCGAGTTCAGGAATTCGATTGACAAAGTATACTGTGAACTGAACGCCCTTCGATAGGAAAAAATTAAGAAGAGGAAATGAGGAAGAAGATACAGCTGCTTCACACTATGCAATGATTGCGGGGGTGTTTCATGTGAAAAAAAAAATACGATGGACTAGAATTATCGTATAGATTTCCAGGAGAGAGAGAGAGAATAGTTTTGATGAATGTGAGCAGTAAGAATCATGCAATAGGTGATATTTACGAGACGTTCTTGGCTTGGGGCAGAGGTGATGATGCTCTCTGCTGGTGCAACGCCCAGACATAATTTTTCCTTCAAATATGGGTTGGAGCGCCTCCTAACAGTATAAAAAACCCCCAGATGTTCTCTTTGCTGAACGATAACGAGAGGTGTTTTTTTTCGTCGGGGCTTACGGTAGGTGTTTTTCTTCGTCCGGGCATGCGGCAGGTGTTTTTCTTCGTCCGGGCATACGGCAGGTGTTTTTCTTCGTCGGGGCGTACAGCAGGTGTTTTTCTTCGTTCGGGCTTACAAGAGGTGTTTATATTCGTCTGGGCATCCGGCAAACGTCACTTTTCGGCGGTGATCACGACCAAGTGTTATTTTTCGAGGCGGGTACGGGAGAAGTGCTACTATTCGACGCTTGATACATATCGTGTTACTTTTCGTCGGTGACTAACACGCAAGTGTTAGTCTTCGTCGCTTGATAGTATGCAAGTGTTTTTCTTCTTCGGGGGCGACGATATAATCCTTAAATCTGCTAGGTCTTGATAAACTCAAATGATCCTGATGAATGACCCAATTAACCAGCAAATTCATTGTCCCAATCATAGGAAACATTGTGATGAGCCATTATTTTCAGTAGGGAATCCAACGGTCCCATGGCCCGAAGTGGCCGTGCAAAAACAGAGCAGAAGTGTACTAATTTCATTATGGTTGGCTAGAAAAGAGCCTGGTGATATTTAATTATTTAAAGTTGGAAGATTGGTTTTAAGATACAATTACATTGACTCATTCTGTTCAATCAAGCAATATCTGGGTAATTCCTTCTATTCATCCACAGGCTAATTGAGAAGTTTGCTTATCTTGAATTTTTCGGTATCTTATGTTTGTATGAAGACAGATGTGAGTATGCATGGTTGGGTCAGATTATCTTTTTGGATATTAGTGTTTTTGTTGTTATTTTTATAATGGAAAAATCTGAGGTTCAGTATATGGGGGAATCAGCATCTAAGAATTTGCTTTTCTGAATGATCAACGACTGACCATTTAAGAAACATTTTAAACCATTTGGATTGTGAGAAAAATGGAGTGAGTATAATGCCAAAGGATGGTTCGTCTGAAGTAGATTTGCAGTGAACTGTAGTGGGTAAGATCATATATATAGTGTGGTCATCTTGGTGCAATGGATATTTCATGTCAAGCGTGTACTTCTTACCATTTCCAAAATGGGAATGTAAGGGATAGACATTTTTCTAGCCTTTCTGCTCCCATGCCCTTTGGTCCTGGAGGCCCCAAGAACCTCTGAGACGGCTCTGTAACTGTGACTCAAAATTGCCACCCTTACAATTGTTTCTTAAAGCCCAAGAGCAAAGTACATTGTGATATTGGTAATTAAACATAATTTTTGAAGTTTGACCATAATTATACTAGGACTTTGCTTGAAGAGATCACACAAACCCGTGTAATGAATAAATCGACTACCCAAGTTGTGCCAATTTTACATAACATTTCAAATCACTGATGGGGTTCTCTGAAATATCGGATTGTATGCCAAGATGAGTGCCAATGAGTGCCTCTCCCTCTGCTCTTTAAGGTTCCTTCCATCCAATGTCAGTGCCACCTAGCAGCGACACAAGGAGATATTACAATTGTTACTTCGATCTCTTTGAGCAAAGCTCGAATATAGTTATGATCAAACTTCATTGAGTTCATTCAATTATGAATTGTTGCCTGAGCAGTAATGTATTCTTCCTGCTAATGTATCAGTATTCACTGCTATTATTGTCATGTATATTGCTTTTCAAGTTGATTCAATTGATTGATAAGGAGATGTTCCTTTTGCTCCATCAGCAACAAGTCATGTCATGCTTGTGTAGCAAGAATCTCGCCCAACAGTACCAATGCTACTCTTAATAGCTTTGCTTTGGAAGTATAAAAGTTTTTGCAGATTTTGCATCGTGATTCTGAAGAACCAGACACTGTACGTAGATACTCACGGCTCACTTGAAGAATTTTGACAGCATTCGGACGACATCAGATGTAGGGAAGAGTCTTCGAAAGCAAGAACCAATAACATATTTGGATTACCCTGAGATGAACCAGGTAAAATGGAGAGCCGAGCCATGACAATCAGCTTTGCTTCATAATCTAGAGATTGAATCCTGCTAATGCTTCCATGATCATTCCTTGACCAAATTTGAGCACATCCATTGATAGTACAAGTGCATATGACTAATTCCATTTCACTCTTTGGGTGATAAACAGCATCACATATTTTAATGGGCTTATTGTGCATCAGTGTATAGCGTGGCTGGAAGGAGACTGACTTTGGGTCAACCATTGTCCAAATAATGGCGGAGCCATCCGATGAACATGATATCAGTTCCACCTCTGGTTTTGATGAGGAAGAAAATCTTATCCACTGTACAGCATTAACTCTGCCACTGTGTGCATGAAGAGTTGATAGTACTGCTCCAATGTTGCCACTAAGTGGATCATATATAGCAATTGCATTGTTGGCAGCATAACATATAAGATTGTTTCTCCCCCAATCCACCACATGGGGCATCTTGTTGCATGCAGAACTTATATAATCGATTTTAAACATATCTCTAGATTTTATAGTTGATGTTCTCAAATTTCATGGATAACGTCTGCTTCGGGACACAGATTGACAGGATTGCCTATCATCATATAGGTTAATATAGGTGTGATGTAGGTGATGACAAGAATCTTATTCTGAAATAACGATACGATATGCCAGGCGACAGGGTCCTTATTGTGAAAGTATCCGGCGTACGCACCTACCTACTGTGATATATGAGTATAGTGGGCACTACAAAAATTTACTCATAAAAGGTTTATTCGATTATGTCGCTCACAGCGCTCACAGTGCTCAGAGCACTCTCAACACTTTCTAATCGAATGCTCGTTCGGATTAAAAGTGTTGAAAGCGCTTTCGTCCACTTTCGCTATAATTCCGTTCCTTCTACACAGCGTCACCCCGGTTCAGGTGGTTCGGCTATTCCAACCTTAGTATCCCTGGCCGTTTGGAAGGAACGGATTCCGATTGAGAGCAGACGAAAGCGCTTTCAACACTTTTAATCCGAACGAGCATTCGATTAGAAAGCGTTGAGAGTGCTCTGAGCACTGTGAGCGCTGTGAGCGACATAATCGAATAAACCTAAAGATACAATTTACCACGCGACGTGTCTACAATAAGGCAGCCACAGGCAGGCACAATAGAGCATGCGCGGGTTGATCATTGAGCGCCGGACGTACGGCCTGGACCCGGAAGAGGGCCAGGGATTGATAAGAGACGATCTGAGAGAGTATGAGGCTCCGGGCCTCCTGTTACAGGTACATTCAGCAGGAACAAGGTACATCATAATCAGGTGCAGTACATCAAACAGCTGCACACATGGCGTACGTGAGGGGCGGCTTGGCTCACACGCTACGATGACACATTGCGTCAAGGCCACTACGCACTCAACGCGGGCGCGACGCAGACGGCAGGCGGCATACGACACAAGTGCGCATATCAAGCAGCATTAATCACGAGCAATGGCGACGCAATACGCCGAGGTCACGCAGGGTACCTATTGAAGTAACATATTTGCAATTCGCACAGCGCAGCGCGCGCGCGAGAATTTTTCTCGCGGGCGTAAAATGAATATTGATTTTTTGTGTCGACCACGGAAATCGTCTGCTGAGCATTGTTTTGATCAAGCTGCATAACCCCCCAGCACGTGCTCTGCCTAACACTAGATATATTTTAGTGTTTACCAGCCTGGAGATATGAATCCAAAAATCACACGTGAGTCTTAAAATCAAAAATTAATGTTTTACTGAAACGGCACTTAAGTGTGATGTAATTTTGTTGGGGTGCGGATTGATGTGTTGATGAGCGATACGCATGTATTAATCACCTTTTGTGCAATATGATTTTACTGGGGCATTTTGATAACTTCTAAAATCATGCCTTCTTCCCTCAGAATTTGCTTAAATTCAAACTATGATGCTTCAAGTATTAAGCTACAGATCAGCCGACTGAACTAATTTTAGGTGGATCAATGAATCCAGAGAGTCAGCGGATATCTCTGGTGATTCAGTCAGCTTCGAGAGAACAATTATCGATCTACCTAAGATTTGTGTGAGAATGGTACATGAATTATTAGTTGGTTGATGTGTAGTTCAATATTCAAGCATCATATTCCAAATCGACGCGAGTTTTGAGGAAGGGAGACATGATGTTGAAAGTGGTCAAAATACTCTCGCAAAATCATACTTTGGTTTCACCTCATAAAGTTATATTGCACAAAAGGTGATTGATACATGCATATTGCGTATCAACACATCTATCCGCACCTCAACAAGATTACATCACACTTAAGAGCTGTTTCAGTAAAACATTAATTTTTGATTTCAAGACTCACAGAAGCTTCAGGGTATACGTGTGATTTTTGGATTCATATCACCAGGCTGGTAAACACTAAAATATATCTAGTGTTAGGCAGAGCACGTGGTTATGCAGCTTGATCAAAACAATACTCAGCAGACGATTTCCGTGGTCGACACAAAAAATCAATATTCATTTTACGCCAGCGAGAAAAATTCTCGCGCGCGCGCTGCGCTGTGCGAATTGCAAAATTTTTACTTCAATAGGACCCCAGCTGTACTAACGAGCAGCAGGGGTCACACGCAGTAACGAGGTGGCATAACGATGGCAGTGATTGACAGCGTCGCCACTACTCTGAGTCAACAGGCGGCGGGTGAAAGGCATAACGATGGCAGTGATTGACAGCTATACGACGCGACGCCACAGCGTCGCCACTACTCTGAGTCAACAGGCGGCGGATGAAAGGCATACCGACGGCAGTGATTGACAGCTATACGACGCCACGCCAGAGCGTCGCCACTACTCTGAGTCAACAGGCGGCGGGTGAAAGGCATACCAACGGCAGTGATTGACAGCTATACGACGCCACGCCACAGCGTCGCCACAATAGACCGAGGTCATTGCGCATATAGCAGCAGCGGCGGTACACCTCACACAGTACTGCTGCGTACATAGCAGAGTGGCCTGCGCCATAACGTCGCCACAACAGGCCGAGGTCATTACGCACATAGCGGCAGCGGCGGCACACATCACACAGTACTGCTGCGTACATAGCAGAGTGGCCTGCGCCACAACACCGCCACAGCGCTGAGTCAACAAGTACGAGGTCATTGCGCACATAACAGGCGGTACGGCGGGGGTGCGGTGACAATGATGGCTGACAGCTGGGCGGCATTAGTGTGCCGTGACGTCGCCGTTGCTCAGAGCCAATGGGCAGTACACACCAGGGAGAGGTGGAGCACATCACGGAACGGCATGCGGCACGTGGGTGGCCCTAAAGGTGCCCCGATAATGGGACTGGCTACATCAGGAATGGTGGGATCACGTCAACACACCACGCCACAGCACCGTGGCTATATAAGGGTGCGCATCCAGCGCGGGCGGGTTAGTTGGTTGCCTACCGCTAGTACGCACACCTATTACGTGCATACTATAACCACTGTATTGATACGCAATAAACGGTCATCATATACGAAAGCTATATCACTGTGTTGCTTCTTGGTATTTATACCTTTGTCAGGCAGCGAACCCTACGCCCAGAGTTGCTAGCCCTTAGCGCCGCGTTCGTCAAGATGACGAAGGGCGAAGAGCGCCCTGCGCCTCAGATCAATCGATGCAGCCGCCGTTATTGCTACGGCTTACAGCAGGCCAGACGCCTTGCCCTATTGGGCGCTCTGCGTTACGTACCCCAGGTAGGTCAGAACCAACAGCCTGACGCAGCACAGGACCAGACGCAGAACACCGAGCAGAGTCAGTTGTTGCAGAGCGAGCCAAATGCTACTCGCACATTTCTGGTGCCTCGTACGCAAAATCCCGACCAATAATTCATAACAGAAAATTGGTGACAGCGGTGGGATCGTCTGAAGAGGCAACGAGTGAACAAATAGTGACAAGGACATTCACATTACATTGTGCCATTGTTACTCGTGAGTGTCATTGCGAATAAGTGCGACGGTTGTGCCGTAATTGAGCGACACTGGAAATCTCATACCTGCACATCGAGCTATTGAACAAGGAACATTCCTGTATGAAGAAGCATTTTGTGTGCAGACAGTGACATCGAAATTGACATCTTATCGTGTCTTGTCGTTCATGATTATCATCCAGGAGTGATGTGATGATTGTGCTATTTTTCAGTGCAAGTGGAACCCTCATCTCTGTGCACTAAGCGATTGAACTGTGGACGATTCTTCTCGTTCAAATGAGCTCGCCGTTGTGTTAAGGCAGCTATTACCCTGCTGCGTTTATGTGAAACCAGAAGTGGAGTGGTTCCTGGAAAATATTCGTTTGAGGCGGGAGTGGAATGGTAAAGTGAGGAAATTCCGGCAACGGATAAAGGACAACCTTTTCGTCAAAATCACTTTGGATATTCAGACGGAAGTTGAAATCATACTGGCCAAGTGCATTTTAAGTGATACGCCGTTCAATTTCGTTGGCCCTTTTGACGTCAAAACCCACCGTTTGAAAACCAGACTCTACATTTCAAATTAATTGGTTTGTTGCGACGGTGTGTGTGAGCGGTCCTTCAAACTGCAAGAAGACTACCAAGATTGGGATATCATCGGGTACGAGTTTCTCGACCCTCAACGCCCAACTGAGGCCAAGGAGAACTAGACTGCGTGTCGGAGTGAGCCTCCACGTGTATCCTGGTTGCAGACAACGAGCCGTTTCATCGATAAGTTAAGTTCTTTGCGTTCGACATCAAGGCAGGTCGTGAGAGAAATGCATACTATCTTGTTTCGCGGGGCAGTCGAGTATTGTGGTCGATAGAATTTGTGCATTAGAGTCTACTTTGAACGATACGATAAGAGCGCTCTAGTCTACCAGGGGAGGAATTTGTTCAACTAGTTTCACAATGTGAATATCATTATACTCCCAAAGTAGTTCTTCAAACATTTACTTCTCTATCTGCCTTACGCTTTCTAACGCATTGAAGGAATTAAAGGAAATTGAGACGAGCTTTGTGAAGTTTCGCGAGGAGATACAGGCAGAGGTTCTTTATTTGCATAACGAGATTCAGGAAAATGATAGCCTCATTAATAGTCTTCTGATTAGAGAAGAGACCCTTTAAATTGGATTACGAGATTCACAAAACAAAAGACTTCAATTGCGTCACTCACGACCTGCTTGCGAAATTTAGATAATAAGGAAAATCAGCGAGATACTGGATTGAATTGAAGTCGATACTCTGAAATATTTTATTATGTCTGATCCACCGGAATCCTGGATTTTCGAGAACATGACCGGCCGGGTCATCGATCAAGCTGCTAATGAGATTGATGGTCGCGAGGGAATTCATGAAACCTGTGGTGAACCGATTTTGATTAGAATCATTGATGAATCGAATGATGATCAGATCATACAAATCGACCACGGTCGGAATGTCGCCTCGAATAATCCGGATTCAAACACGGCGGAAATGCAAGGGATGCCGGTCGTGCGCTCCGGCGACGATGATATTTCTCACCAGCAGGTACCCCTAGAGCCACAAGTTATTATTAGTAACGAAAATGTTGATACCCGTACGACCCCCGATCCGAACCGTAACGCGAGCATCCGGCTTCCCTTGCAAGTCCAAGAACACTTTATTCATGTAAGGAGCGCCAATGATCAACCCGAAACCCGTGAGGTCCGCGTTCAGAGTTGTGCCGAGGGCTCTAAATCCTTCACAGAATTGTACCCGAATGCCGAGGGTGCTTATGAGAGTGGGGATGGGTCATCTAATCGTAGGAATTTTGTCGTGAGAAACGAACCTAACTATTCCAGGCACCACCGCCCAGCCCCCTACCCGACACAAAACGCGGCATTAGGTCGAAATTTTTCACGACACCCACACCATACATCCGACGCGATTAGGGCTGATGCAATCACGACTAACCCATGCATAGAAAATGCGCCGACCTCTTACGCAAGTCCAGGTCCCGCGTATAATGGTATTGGAGCTAAACACGATCAGATGACAAACTTCTTTCGAATTCGAGTTATCCAAACGTGCTAGTCGTGCGTCATCATAGTCGTTTCAGCAAACCGTCAGATCTACGCGATCTTTTACCTGAATTCAACGGGAATAACATGATGGTGAGTCGCTTTATACGCCAGTGCAAGGACGCCGAAAAACTTGTGGACCCTTCAGCCACTCGTCTCTTCCTCATGATAGTAGAATCAAGAATTACCGGAAATGCACGGCCTTATATAGAATATAAGGACTTCGAAACATTAGATCAATTGCTTGATGAATTAAAGAGAACCTTCACTATCACTCAAAGCCTGCCTCAAATACAATCTGAACTCTCCAGAGTCGTACAGAAACCCAACGAAAAGGTTAGTGAATTCGGTTTGAGAGTAACCAAGTTATTGCACGAAGCCATAGAATTGATAAATGAAAAATTCAGTCCTGTAGTTGCTAAGGGTGTGATAGGAGGCATGGTTTCCAGTGCTATTCAGTGTTTTGTAATGGGTTTAGAAGCGGGTGTTTCAGTAAGTTGGATCAAAGGGAATTCCCAAGTTTAGAAGCGGCTATTAGTCAGGCTATAGAGGTTGAGACCTACGTTATTCAATGGCGGAATCTACATGGCCTTTAAGGTACTGTGTATCGCGTGAAACAAATTCCATGTAGACCTAGCGGATCTGAGAACCTCGTAAATCCGAATGCAATGAGCCGGAAAAGGAATGCATGTCATGAGGACCCCAGACTTTCGACCAAACTTGAGCCGAATCCTTCGGTAGAATGTTATAGGCTTGGCAGAGCTGATGACATTGCCGAGGGAAGTGAGGTTGACCCCGATGTAAAGTGCTACAATTGTCAAGGGGAAGGCCACATCGATAGGCGATGCAAACTTCCCAAGCGCGGGTTGGGGCGTCGAAATAATGTCTCTCGCAGTCATTCTAAGATAATCGGGCACGGAACCAACATCAAGCACAGGCTAGAGACCCACCGTGTCATGGTCTAATGGAAAATTTTGCTTTTATCGTTCAATCTTTTTGCGTAAGAAAGTAGCCTACTTCGGTCTTCTTAAATCCAAAAACGGTGTCCGCCTGCTCCCAGGGAATTGGAAGCGGTATCTGAATTTTCACGACTAGGGAAACGTTAAGCAATTTCTCAGGTTAGGAGGTATTATCGTAGATTCATTCAGAATTCCTCGGGAAATTCAAACCACGCCTAGATCTTTTGAAAATAATACGAAATTTGATTGGAATAAGGAACAGGAAGAAGCATTCACTAGGTTAAAGACCGATTTGTGTTCTCAGCCTATTTCACAATACTCTCATTTCAATAACCCCTCCCCTTTTACTTGTGACTTATTGAATTTGGCCCTGATGGCCATATTGAGTCAGTGTCGCATATGACGAGATCTGCCAGTTGCTCACTCGTCAAGATTACTCAACGATTTTGGGATCCATTACAGTACGACAGGAAATGAGCAATAGTTTCAGCTGTGAGTCTGTTCAGGCCTAAGGTTAGGCGGACATTTTTCTTGCACCACTGATCACAAAACCTGGTGTGTTCACATAACTTGAAGGACCCTATTTCGAAGGGGGCATGGTAAAAAATAAAGCTTATGGACAACTCTTTCGATATGTTATATGAAGGAAGCACGAACAACAAAAATGTAGATCCTCTGTCGCGAAACCTCGTACTAACACCCAGCGTCACCCTTCGTATCCGCAGCAAGATAGTACCGAATCCGTACGCATCAATGCATAGAGAGAACTTAATATTAGCACTTTCGGCATAGCCGTGGACGGGAAACCGGAATGTTATGCAGTTACAGCGAATGAGATGCCGGTTGGATTGAGGAATAGAACGTTGAGCTTTTCAGATAGAGAATATGTCGGCAACCCTGTATTTACGAATAGTCGATTGAGCCGAAAGAGACGAGAATTGTGAGTCAGACACTCCGAATACCGGGCAACCCATGGCCTGTTTGGTCGATGGACTAAATCCCAAGCGAAAGAGACAAACGAGTGAAAATTGTGAGTCAGATAGTCCGAATACTGGGCAATCCATGGCCTGTGTGGTCGATGGACTAAGTCCCAAGCGGAAGAGACAAACGAGTGAAAATTGTGAGTCAGACAGTCCGAATACTGGACAACCCACGACCTGCGTGGTCGACGGATTAAGTCCCAAGCAAAAGAGACGAACAAGTAAAAGATGTGAGTCAGAAGTCTGAATACTGGGCAGCCTGGGGCCTGCGTGGTAAACGGCAGAAGTCCCAAGAGAATGAGAAAAGTGAAAGTTGTAGAGAGAATTGATGTGAGTAGTGAGTACCGTACGATGAATTGTGAATTGAGCTGCTCAAATACTAGACCACCCGAAACCTGTGCGGTTATCGGACCATGTCTTGAGAATGAGGCTAGACAGAAAAAGAATTGTGCACTGAATTTGAGAGATTTAGAAGGGGCGCCCCGAAAGACTACAGTTGAAACAAATATTAATAGCGAATCTGAATATGACACGGCCACTCGAATTTCGATCTTAGGTGCGTTCCGGTCCATTGTTTAAACTTATCTGCGAAAGTGCTTGCTAGTGAGATATCGGAGGATATTGTCCATGAGTCATGTAGAATTTTTACAAGACCTTTTGATAATAAGTCAAGAGAATATTGCTTTTTGTATCAGTTGATTTGATTTCCTCTACAAATGTGTGAAGGCAACTGGTGGATCTTAGAAAAGTCAATCTACTTGCATTGAAGGAGTTGGATCCTTGTTTATATTATTCGATAAGGAAATTACGAATGGGAGGAGAGTTACAGTATATTCATCTGAAATATTCACAGAGATTATGCATCTGTTCCTGTGATCTCATTCAGCTTGGTAATGCCTAAAGATGGGATGGCTTAACAAGAACATAGACTTCATTAGCATTGCCAGAATCGGAGATTGGTTAGATAAAAGTGCACGGGCCCTACAGAGAACACAATTCGGTCAAATTTCGACGTAGAAAATTTCACAGAAACGATTCTTGCCAGAGAGGTTGTTCCGCCTTCCAAAGGGGGGAGGTAGTCAATAATTCAGGAATGTCATGATTCGACGGTCGGTGGACACAAGAAAGTCGGTGAGTCATTCAAGAGGATTCAGGAGCGGTTGTTGGTAGGGAATATGGGAGGAAATCACGAGGGTTGTGAGATCATGTGAAGAATGCGGAGCTAGATTATGGTAATAACAGGACGAAAATTCCACACCTAGATAAAGTAAACTAAGCTTGTATTCGTCTAGATCGAAATTCTACACAAGTACATGATGTATTTTTATCATAGATTTCAGTATATATATGTTCTCGTCGATATCGATGCTGAACATGTCTGACGTAACTCCGAGAATATTTGTAGATCAAATATGTATGATGTCTATGCTAGATGCGCGAAATTCTGATGATGTGAATTATTGTTTGCTGTTTTCAATAAAGTAATCGAAAAATTGATAATTGAGGGAGAAAGGGGAGACCATTGAGTTAGAACAATTTCGACAATATCATTGCTGAAAATACAATAACGATACGTAGTGGTTGGGTCTCACGGATGAGTGCGCAGGTGGAGCGCCATCACCCCTCAATTCTCTTTTATATCTCAACTCTCCAAAGGAACAAATTGGATGTCAGTCATGATCAGATATAGCCAAACAACTACGAGCCGTTGTTCTGATTGAGCTGTCTCGTAGACAAATATTTAACATACAAGAAAGCAATTCATGGGTCATTTTGTGTGGTGTATCAAGTCGGCAAGAGGGGTCAATCATGCGGTCGGGGACTTTAGAATCCAAGGATAAAATGAATTACTAGAACCTGTAAGCTATTTTAGAAACTGATAAACGCAGATAATAGGATTCCAATTTGCAAAATAGCCGGGATCAATCTCGCTATACTTTGAAGAGCTAACCTATAGTCAAAACCATTGATTTTTCACAAGATAGAAGCATGGTTAGACATTAGGGACCATTCAATGATTTTTCCCAACACAGTCGATAACTGAGGAGATTTTGTGAATCATTCCGATCATCAAAGTTACGGACGAAGCTTTCAGAGCATGATTTTGGTCTATTGATAATGAATACTCAACGCATATTGCAGTTTGTCATGATTAAGGAGAGTAAGCATATCGATCGAGAAATTACTTGTCCACATAGGCTTTCATCTACGGTGTAGGATGAATCTGCATCGTTCCAACATGATATTATCCATGCAACCAGACAATAGTCACTTTATACACGTGCAATTTTCCCCCCGTTCTCTGGGTCAGAAGGTCGTGAGCCGATACCACCCTCAAAATGAGACTTTGCGTGGAAAGCGCAAGCCATGGGCTTGCGTTTTCTAGTAGGGGAGGACTGTGATATATGAGTATAGTGGGCACTACAAAAATTTACTCATAAAGATACAATTTACCACGCGACGTGTCTACAATAAGGCAGCCACAGGCAGGCACAATAGAGCATGCGCGGGTTGATCATTGAGCGCCGGACGTACGGCCTGGACCCGGAAAAGGGCCAGGGATTGATAAGAGACGATCTGAGAGAGTATGAGGCTCCGGGCCTCCTGTTACAGGTACATTCAGCAGGAACAAGGTACATCATAATCAGGTGCAGTACATCAAACAGCTGCACATATGGCGTACGTGAGGGGCGGCTTGGCTCACACGCTACGATGACGAATTGCGTCAAGGCCACTACGCACTCAACGCGGGCGCGACGCAGACGGCAGGCGGCATACGACACAAGTGCGCATAGCAAGCAGCATTAATCACGAGCAGTGAAGTAGTAGTATGAGTGTACTTCTTACCATTTCCAAAATGGGAATGTAAGGGATAGACATTTTTCTGGCCTTTCTGCTCCCATGCCCTTTGGTCCTGGAGGCCCCAAGAACCTCTGAGACGGCTCTGTAACTGTGACTCAAAATTGCCACCCTTACAATTGTTTCTTAAAGCCCAAGAGCAAAGTACATTGTGATATTGGTAATTAAGAGTCGGTATTCCGGGTAATCCCGAGGTAATCCCGAGTCGGTCAACCGACTCTGTCAAGCAGCCAGATCTAGAAATATTCCAAGTCCCATCCTAGCTACGGCTTGACTCAGTGCTCTGGCGCCAGAGTTTATGATCAACTCATGATAAAACTGATGATAAACAGATCTTAGGTACTTCCTATGAGTCACACTCCAAGTACGCTCACTAAGCCCTCTCTCGCAACATGTCTCGCTGGCCCCGGGCACATGTGCTTGGACTCGTAATCAAGAGATTGCAGGTTCGAACCTCACTCGCGTCAAAATTGTGAAAATAGCCGGGCATGTTTTTTTCTATTTTTTTTTTTTAATTTTTCTATTAACCTCTGACGATAATTTATCATTTATTCTTCGTTTCGTGGCATTTGGGGCCATTCCATGCGAAGTGACCGAGTCGGTAAACTGAAACAGTCACCGACTCGGCCTCTTTCAGTAGGGAAGCTCGACATCGCGCTGTCTCACTCGCACTCATTGATAAAGGTGAGAGAAAAGTGAGACAGAAAGATCGTGAACGTACGCGTCAACCTGGCACGCGATCAAAATGTGACAACTGTTTTTGAAGTGCTAACTGTTCTGATTGTATAGAAAATTTCAGAAGTTGTTTATTTTGCCTTTTTGCGTAGAATCGACTTTTGAGACGTCAAAATAGTTCCGTCTTCAAGCCCTGCCTAAAAGAACCGACTTGTCTCAGACGACTCGTGACTCAGCTGTCTCAGATCGCTGACTCGGCTCAACCGACTTGGCTCGATCTAGTTTTGTCAAAATTTGTGTCCAGATCGCAACTGAAAAAGCCAGTTGCATGAACAAGAGCTTTATTCATAAGGGTGGACCAAAAAAAAAACATCGGTGTGAGATGGACCGGCCGAAACCCGGGCGCGAACTCACGAACGATCGAATCATCCGCTTCAAAGTCCAACACCTCACCTCGGGGCCAGCGAGGAAGATTAGGCCCTGCTAGAAACAGTTCATTGGAAACAATTGAAATCCTATTGGATTGATTTGGATCGAACGGAATCCTATCACTCCAATAGATCGATGCGATTGGGCCAATGGTACATCCAATGAGAATGAATCGGACTCTGTTTCAACGTATCTCGAACTGTTCCCAATATGACGCAGAGATATTGGATGAATAGTGTTCTAAAGGTTTCAACGCGACGTGTGGCTGTTGGAATCTTTCAAGAAATGTATGACAATAATAGGGATTCACCAATTCTACTCAATTAGAGATGATTAAATGAGATTTAGAGACGATCCAATGCTACTCGGAGAAGGCATCGACGGTGATGATTTTCAATGCGGAATCGTCTATTGATTCAATCAAGGGATCCTCGCGAACAACATTGATGCCATGATTGCCTAATCGTTCCTAAGGATGAAGAATGACATTCGACCATCCAATCATGATCAACGGACATGGATCAAGTTCAATCCAATATCGTTTAGTCGGCTCTAATCGCTGACTAATTTACTTCTCAATATCATCTAATGATACCTATGCCTACTCATCGCTCGGAATACGGATAAGTAAAAACAAAACAATGCCGCTATTGGGGGATCGTTCCCGAGGGCGGGAAGGTAATTGAGGAGGTGTTGGCCGGATACTGAACTATTGCATTCATTTCTGCAATAGTATTCAATCGACATGAGTCAAATTCATCCTAATATACCTCAATCGGTTTCAATCGTCGACTAACTTAGGTCTCAATGTCATTTGATGATACCTACGGCTATTCATCGCTTATGATACGAATAAGTATAGACAAAACAATGGCGCTATTGAGGGATAGTTCCCAAGGGCGGGGAGGTAATTAAGTTGTTATGACCGGATACTGACTGATTGCATTCTTTTCTGCAATAGTATTCAATCGACATGGGTCAAATTCGTCCTAATATACTTCAATGGGTTTCAACCGTCGACTAATTAACTTCTCAATGTCATTTTATGATACCTACGACTATTCATCGCTCGGGATCCGAATAAGTAAAAACAAATCAATGCCGCTATTGGGGGATCGTTCCCAAGGGCGGGAAGGTAATTGAGGAGGTGTTGGCCGGATACTGAACTATTGCATTCATTTCTGCAATGGTATTCAATCGACATGAGACAAATTCATCCTAATATACCTCAATCGGCTCTAATCGCTGGATAATTTACTTCTCAATATCATCTAATGATAACTATGGCTATTCATCGCTCGGGATCCGAATAAGTGAAGACAAAACAATGCAGCTATTGAAGAATCGTTTCCAAGGGTGGAAAGGTTATTTAGAAGGTGTCGACCGTATACTGGCCTATTGCGTTCACTTCTGCAATAGTGTTTCATCGACATGAGTCAAATTTGTCCCAATATAGTTCGATCGGTTTCAATCGTCGACTAATTTACTTCTCAATGACATTGAATGAACCCTACGGATATTCATCGCCCAGGATACGATGAGTATAGACACAACAATCCCGCTATTGGGAAATCGATCCCAAGGGCGGGAAGGTAATTGAGGAGGTGTTGACCGGATACTGACCTCTTGCATTCATTTCTGCAATAGTATCCGATCGACATGAGTCCAATTCATCCCAATAAACTTCAATTGATTTCAATCGCCGACTGATTTACTTCTCGACGTGATTCAATGATACCTACGACCATTCATCGCTCGGGATACGAATGAGTATGGACAAGACAATGCCGCTATTGGGGAATGGTTCCTAAGAGCGGGGAAGTAATTGAGGTATTATAACCGGATACTGACTTATTGCATTCTTTTGTGCAATAGTATTCAATTGACATGAGTCAAATTCGTCCTGATATACTTCAATGGGTTTCAATCGTCGACCATAATTTACTCTTCAATGTCATTTGATGATACCTACGACTATCCATCGCTCAGAATCCGGATAAGTAAAGACAAAACAATGCCACTATTGAAGAATCGTTCCCAAGGGTGAAAAGGTTATTCAGAAGAAGTTGACCGTATACCGGCCTATTGCGTTCACTTCTGCAATAGTATTCAATCGTCATGAGTCAAATTCGTCCCGATACACTTCAATTGATTTCAATCGCTGACTAATTTACTTCTCAATGTCATTCATAGATACCTACGACTATTCATCGCTCGGGATACGGATGAGTATAGACGAAAGAATGCCACTATTGGGGAATCGTTACAAAAGGCGGGGAGGTGATTAAGGTGTTGACCGGACTCGGACTTATTGCATTTGTTTCTGCAGAAGTATTCAATCGACATGGGTCAAATGAGTCCTAATCTACTCCAATGGGTTTCAATCGTCGACTAATTTACTTCTCAATGTCATTTGATGATAACTACGACTATTAATCGCTCGGGATCCAAATAAGTAGAGACAGAACAATGCCGCTATTGGGGAATCGTTCCCAAGGGCGTAGAGGTATTTTGAGTGATGACTGGACTCTAACTCACTGCATTTGTTTCCGCAATAGTATTCAATCGACATCGGTCGAATTTGTCCTAATATACCTGAATCTGTTCCAATCGTCGACTAATTTACTTCTCAATGTCATTGAATGAACCCTACGGCTATTCGTCGCCCAGGATACGATAAGTATAGACACAACAATGTCGCTATTGGGAATCGTTCCCAAGCGCGGGAAGGTAATTGAGGAGGTGTTGACCGGATACTGAGCTCTTGCATGCATTCCTGCAATAGTATCCAATCGACATGAGTCGAATTCGCCCCAATATACTTCAATTGATTTCAATCGCCGACTGATTTACTTCTCGATGTGATTCAATGATAACCTACGATCATTCATCGCTCGGGATACGAATGAGTATAGACAGAACAATGTCGCTATTGGGAATCGTTCCCAAGCGCGGGGAGGTAATTGAGGAGGTGTTGACCGGATACTGAGCTCTTGCATCCATTTCTGCAATAGTATCCAATCGACATCAGTCGAATTCGCCCCAATATACTTCAATTGATTTCAATCGCCGACTGATTTACTTCTCGATGTGATTCAATGATAACCTACGACCATTCATCGCTCGGGATACGGATGAGTATAGACGAAAGAATGCCACTATTGGGGAATCGTTCCCAAAGGCGGGGGGGTGATTAAGGTGTTGACCGGACTCCGACTTATTGCATTCATTTCTGCAATAGTATCCAATCGACATGAGTCGAATTCGCCCCAATATACGTCAATTGATTTCAATCGCCGACTGATTTACTTCTCGATGTGATTCAATGATAACCTACGACCATTCATCGCTCGGGATCCAAATAAGTAAAGACAGAACGATGCCGCTATCGGGGAATCGTTCCCAAGGGCGTAGAGGTATTTTGGGTGTTGACTGGACTCTAACTCATTGCATTTGTTTCCGCAATAGTATTCAATTGACATGGGTCGAATTCGTCCTAATATACTTCAATGGGTTTCAATCGTCGACTGATTTACTTCTCAATGTCATTGAATGATACCTACGACTATCCATCGCTCGGGATCGAAATGTGTACAGACAAAACAATGCCGCTATTGAAGAATCGTTCCCAAGGGTGGAAAGGTTATTTAGGAGGTGTTGACCGTATACTGGCCTATCGCGTTCACTTCTGCGATATTATTCAATCGTCATGAGTCAAATCCGTCCCAATACACTTTAGTTGATACCAATCGCTGACCAATTTACTTCTCGATGTCATTCAATGATACCTACGATTATTCATCGCTAGGGATACGGATGAGTATAGACAAAACAATGCCGCTATTGGGAATCGTTCCCGAGGGCAGGGAGGTAATCAAGGTGTTATGGACGGATACTGATGACTTATTGCATTTGTTCCTGGCGAAGTATTCAATCGACATCGGTCAAATGTGTCCTAATCTACTCCAATGGGTTTCAATCGTAGACTAATTTACTTCTCAATGTCATTTGATGATAACCTACGACCATTCATCGCTCGGGATCCAAATAAGTAAAGACAGAACAATGCCGCTATCGGGGAATCGTTCCCAAGGGCGTAGAGGTATTTTGGGTGTTGACGACTCTAACTCATTGCATTTGTTTCCGCAATAGTATTGAATCGACATGGGTCGAATTTGTCCTAATATACCTGAATCTGTTTCAATCGTCGACTAATTTACTTCTCAATGTCATTGAATGAACCCTACGGCTATTCGTCGCCCAGGATACGATGAGTGTAGACACAACAATGTCGCTATTGGGAATCGTTCCCAAGCGCGGGAAGGTAATTGAGGAGGTGTTGACCGGATACTGAGCTCTTGCATTCATTCCTGCAGAAGTATTCGATCGAAATGAGTCAAATTCGTCCTAATATACTTTATGGGTTTCAATCGTCGACTAATTTACTTCTCAATGTCATTTTATGATACCTACGACTATTCATCGCTCGGGATCCGAATAAGTAGAGACAGAACAATAACACTATTGAAGAATCGTTCCCAAGGGTGGAAAGGTTATTTAGGAGGTGTTGACCGTATACTGGCCTATTGCGTTCACTTCTGCGACGGTATTCAATCGACATGAGTCGAATTCGCCCCAATATACTTCAATTGATTTCAATCGCCGACTGATTTACCTCTCGATGTGATTCAATGATAACCTACGACTATCCATCGCTCGGGATACGGATGAGTATAGACAAAACAATGCCGCTATCGGGGATCGTCCCCGAGGGCGGGGAGGTAATCAAGGTGTCATGGACGGATACTGATGAGAAATTGCATTTGTTTCTGCAAAAGTATCCAATCGACATCGGTCGAATGTGTCCTAATCTACTCCAATGGGTTTCAATCGTCGACTAATTTACTTCTCAATGTCATTTGATGATAACCTACGACCATTCATCGCTCGGTATACGGATGAGTATAGACGAAAGAATGCCACTAATGAGGAATCGTTACCAAAGGCGGGGAGGTGATTAAGGTGTTGACCGGACTCGGACTTATTGCATTTGTTTCTGCAAAAGTATTCAATCGACATGGGTCAAATGAGTCCTAATCTACTCCAATGGGTTTCAATCGTCGACAAATTTACTTCTCAATGTCATTTGATGATAACTACGACTATCAATCGCTCGGGATCCAAATAAGTAAAGACAGAACAATGCCGCTATTGGGGAACCGTTCCCAAGGGCGTAGAGGTATTTTGAGTGATGACTGGACTCTAACTCATTGCATTCGTTTCCGCAATAGTATTCAATCGACATCGGTCGAATTTGTCCTAATATACTTCAATGGGTTTCAATCGTCGACTGATTCACTTCTCAATGTCATTGAATGAACCCTACGGCTATTCGTCGCCCAGGATACGATGAGTATAGAAACAACATTGTCGCTATTGGGAATTGTTCCCAAGCGCGGGAAGGTAATTGAGGAGGTGTTGACCGGATACTGAGCTCTTGCATTCATTTCTGCAATAAAATCCAATCGACATGAGTCGAATTCGCCCCAATATACTGCAATTGATTTCAATCGCCAACTGATTTACTTCTCGATGTGATTCAATGATAACCTACGACCATTCATCGCTCGGGATACGAATGAGTATAGACAAAACAATGTCGCTATTGGGAATCGTTCCCAAGCGCGAGAAGGTAATTGAGGAGGTGTTGACCGGATTCTGAGCTCTTGCATTCATTTCTGCAACAGTATCCAATCGACATGAGTCGAATTTGCCCCAATATACTTCAATTGATTTCAATCGCCGACTGATTTACTCCTCGATGTTATTCAATGATAACCTACGACCATTCATCGCTCGGGATACGGATGAGTATAGACGAAAGAATGCCACTATTGGGGAATCGCTCCCAAAGGCGGGGAGGTGATTATCGTGTTGACCGGACTCCGACTTATTGCATTCATTTCTGCAATAGTATCCAATCGACATGAGTCGAATTCGCCCCAATATACGTCAATTGATTTCAATCGCCGACTGATTTACTTCTCGATGTGATTCAATGGTAACCTACGACCATTCATCGCTCGGGATCCAAATAAGTAAAGACAGAACAATGCCGCTATCGGGGAATCGTTCCCAAGGGCGTAGAGGTATTTTGGGTGTTGACTGGACTCTAACTCATTGCATTTGTTTCCGCAATAGTACTCAATCGACATGGGTCGAATTCGTCCTAATATCCTTCAATGGGTTTCAATCGTCGACTGATTTACTTCCCAATGTCATTTAATGATACCTACGACTATCCATCGCTCGGGATCGAAATGAGTACAGACAAAACAATGCCGCTATTGGAGAATCGTTCCCAAGGGTGGAAAGGTTATTTAGGAGGTGTTGACCGTATACTGGCCTATTGCGTTCACTTCTGCGATATTATCCAATCGTCATGAGTCAAATCCGTCCCAATACACTTTAGTTGAAACCAATCGCTGACTAATTTACTTCTCAATGTCATTCAATGATACCTACGACCATTCATCGCTCGGGATACGGATGAGTATAGACAAAACAATGCCGCTATTGGGAATCGTTCCCGAGGGCGGGGAGGTAATCAAGGTGTTATGGACGGATACTGATGACTTATTGCATTTGTTTCTGCAAAAGTATTCAATCGACATCGGTCAAATGTGTCCTAATCTACTCCAATGGGTTTCAATCGTCGACTAATTTACTTCTCAATGTCATTTGATGATAACCTACGACCATTCATCGCTCGGGATACAAATAAGTAAAGACAGAACAATGCCGCTATCGGGGAATCGTTCCCAAGGGCGTAGAGGTATTTTGGGTGTTGACTGGACTCTAACTCATTGCATTTGTTTCCGCAATAGTATTCAATCGACATGGGTCGAATTTGTCCTAATATACCTGAATCTGTTTCAATCGTCGACTAATTTACTTCTCAATGTCATTGAATGAACCCTACGGCTATTCGTCGCCCAGGATACGATGAGTACAGACACAACAATGTCGCTATTGGGAATCGTTCCCAAGCGCTGGAAGGTAATTGAGGGGGTGTTGACGGGATACTGAGCTCTTCCATTCATTTCTGCAGAAGTATTCAATCGACATGAGTCGAATTCGACCTAATATACTTTAATGGGTTTCAATCGTCGACCAATTTACTTCTCAATGTCATTTTATGATACCTACGACTATTCATCGCTCGGGATCCGAATAAGTAAAGACAAAACAATTACACTATTGAAGAATCGTTCCCAAGGGTTGAAAGGTTATTTAGGACGTGTTGACCGTATACTGGCCTATTGCGTTCACTTCTGCGACGGTATTCAATCGACATGAGTCGAATTCGCCCCAATATACTTCAATTGATTTCAATCGCCGACTGATTTACTTCTCGATGTGATTCAATGATAACCTACGACTATCCATCGCTCGGGATACGAATGAGTATAGACAAAAGAATGCCACTATTGGGGAATCGTTCCCGAAGGTGGGGAGGTGATTAAGGTGTTGACCGGAATCTGACACATTGGATTTGTTTCTGCAAAAGTATTCAATCGACATGGGTCAAATACGTCCTCATCTCTTTCAATGGATTTCAATCGTCTACTTATTCACTTTCCAATGTCATTCAATGATACTTAGGACTATTCATCGCTCGGGATCCGAATAAGTGAAGCCAGAACAATGCCGCTATTGGGGAATCGCTCTCAAGGGCGGGAAGGTAATGAAGGTGTTATGACCGGATACTGATGACTTATTGCACTTTTTTCTGCAAAAGTATTCAATCGACACGAGTCAAATTCGTCCTAATATACTTCAATGGGTTTCAATCGTCGACTGATTTACTTCTCAATGTCATTTCATGATACCTACGACTATTCAACGCTCGGGATCCGAATTAGTAAAGACAAAACCATGCCGCGATTGAAGAATCGTCCCCAAAGGTGGAAAGGTTATTTGGTAGGTGTTGACCGTATACAGGCCTATTGCGTTCACTTCTGCAATAGTATTCAATCGTCATGAGTCAAATTCGTCCCGAAATACTTCAATTGATTTCAATCGCTGACTAATTTACTTCTCAATGTCATTCAATTATACCTACGACCTTTTATCGCTCGGGATACGAATGAGTATAGACAAAAGAATGCCACTATTGGGGAATCGTTCCCAGGGGCGGGGAGGTAATTGAGGTGTTATGACCGGATACTGATGACTCATTAAATTTTTTTCTGCAAAAGTATTCAATCGACATCAGTCAAATTCGTCCTAATATATTTCAATGGGTTCCAGTCGTCGACTAATCTACTTCACAATGTCATTTAATAATACCTACGACTATCCATCGCTCGGGATCCGAATGAGTATAGACAAAAGAATGCCACTATTGGGGAATCGTTCCCAAAGGCGGGGGGGTGATTAAGATGTTGACCGGACTCTGACTTATTGGATTTATTTCTGCAAAAGTATTCAATCGACACGGGTCGAATTCGTCCTAATCTACTTCAATGGATTTCAATCGTCTACTCATTTACTTCTCAATGTCATATAATGATACCCACGACTATTCATCGCTCGGGATCCGAATAAGTGAAGCCAGAACAATGCCGCTATTGGGGAATCGTTCTCAAGGGCGGGGAGGTAATTAAGGGGTTATGACCGGATACTGATGACTTATTGCCCTTTTTTCTGCGAAAGTATTCAATCGACATGAGTCGAATTCGTCCTAATATACTCCAATGGGTTTCAATCGTCGACTAATTAACTTCTCAATGTCATTTCATGATGCCTACGACTATTCATCTTTCGGGATCCAAATGAGGAAAGACAAAACAATGCCACTATTGAAGAATCGTTCCCAAGGGTGGAAAGGTTCTTCAGGAGGTGTTGACCGTATACTGGCCTATTGCGTTCACTTCTGCGATATTATTCAATCGTCATGGGTCAAATCCGTCCCAATACACTTCAGTTGATACCAATCGCTGACTAATTTACTTCTCAATGTCATTCAATGATACCTTCGACCATTCATCGCTCGGGATACGAATGAGTATAGAGAAAACAATGCCGCTATTGAGAATCGTTCCCGAGGGCGGGGAGGTAATCAAGGTGTTATGGACGGATACTGATGACTTATTGCATTTTTTCCTGCAAAAGTGCTCAATCGACATGAGTCGATTTCGTCCTAATATACTTCAATGGGTTTCAATCGTCGACTAATTAACTTCTCAATGTCATTTTATTATACCTACGACTATTCATCGCTCGGGATCCAAATAAGTAAAGACAAAACAATGCCGTCACTGAAGATTCGTTCCCGAGGGTGGAAAGGTTATTTGGAAGGTGTTGACCGTATACTCGCCTATTGCCTTCACTTCTGCAATAGTATTTAATCGTCATGAGTCGAATTCGTCCCGAAATACTCCAATTGATTTCAATCGCTGACTAATTTCTTTCTCAATGTCATTCGATGATACCTACGACTATCCATCGCTCGGGATACGAATGAGTATAGACAAAAGAATGCCACTATTGGGGAATCATTCCCAAAGGCGGGGGGGGGGGTGATTAAGGTGTTGACCGGACTCTAACTTATTGGATTTGTTTCTGCAAAAGTATTCAATCGACATGGGTCGAATTCGTCCTAATCTACTTCAATGGATTTCAATCGTCTACCCATTTACTTCTCAATGTCATATAATGATACCTACGACTATTCATCGCTCGGGATCCGAATAAGTAAAGCCAGAACAATGCCGCTATTGGGGGATCGTTCTCAAGGGCGGTAAGGTAATTAAGGTGTTATGACCGGATACTGATGACTTATTGCACTTTTTTCTGCAAAAGTATTCAATCGACACGAGTCAAATTCGTCCTAATATACTTCAATGGGTTTCAATCGTCGACTGATTTACTTCTCAATGTCATTTAATGATACCTACGACTATCCATCGTTCGGGATCGAAATGAGTACAGACAAAACAATGCCGCTATTGAAGAATCGTTCCCAAGGGTGGAAAGGTTATTTAGGAGGTGTTGACAGTATACTGGCCTATTGCGTTCACTTCTGCGATATTATTCAATCGTCATGAGTCAAATCCGTCCCAATACACTTTAGTTGATACCAATCGCTGACTAATTCACTTCTCAATGTCATTCAATGATACCTACGACCATTAATCGCTCGGGATACGGATGAGTATAGACATAACAATGCCGCTATTGGTAATCGTTTCCGAGGGCGGGGAGGTATTCAAGGTGTTATGGACGGATACTGATGACTTATTGCATTTGTTTCTGCAAAAGTATTCGATCGACATCGGTCAAATGTGTCCTAATCTACTCTAATGGGTTTCAATCGTCGACTAATTTACTTGTCAATGTCATTTGATGATAACCTACGACCATTCATCGCTCGGGATCCAAATAAGTAAAGACAGACCAATGCCGCTATCGGGGAATCGTTCCCAAGGGCGTAGAGGTATTTTGGGTGTTGACTGGACTCCAACCCATTGCATTTGTTCCCGCAATAGTATTCAATCGACATGGGTCGAATTTGTCCTAATATACCTGAATCTGTTTCAATCGTCGACTTATGTATTTCTCAATGTCATTGAATGAATCCTACCGCTATTCGTCGCCCAGGATACGATGAGTATAGACACAACAATGTCGCTATTGGGAATCGTTCCCAAGCGCGGGAAGGTGATTGAGGAGGTGTTGACCGGATACTGAGCTCTTGCATTCATTTCTGCAGAAGTATTCAATCGACATGAGTCAAATTCGTCCTAATATACTTTAATGGGTTTCAATTGTCGACTAATTCACTTCTCAATGTCATTTTATGATACCTACGACTATTCATCGCTCGGGATCCGAATAAGTAAAGACAAAACAATAAGACTATTAAAGAATCGTTTCCAAGGGTGGAAAGGTTATTTAGGAGGTGTTGACCGTAAACTGGCCCATTGCGTTCACTTCTGCGACAGTATTCAATCGACATCGGTCGAATTCGCCCCAATATACTTCAATTGATTTCAATCGCCGACTGATTTACTTCTCGATGTGATTCAATGATAACCTACGACTATCCATCGCTTGGGATACGAATGAGTATAGACAAACGAATGCCACTATTGGGGAATCGTTCCCGAAGGCGGGGAGGTGATTAAGGTGTTGACCGGAATCTGACTTATTGGATTTGTTTCTGCAAAAGTCTCCAATCGACATGGGTCAAATTCGTCCTAATTCACTTCAATGGGTTTCAATCGTCGACTGATTTACTTCTCAATGTCATTTAATGATACCTACGACTATCCATCGCTCGGGATCCGAATGAGTGAAGACAAAACAATGCCGCTATTGAAGAATCGTTCCCAAGGGTGGAAAGGTTCTTTAGGAGGTGTTGACCGTATACTGGGCTATTGCGTTCACTTCTGCGATATTATTCAATCGTCATGAGTCAAATCCGTCCCAATACACTTCAGTTGATACCAATCGCTGACTAATTTACTTCTCAATGTCATTCAATGATACCTACGACCATTCATCGCTCGGGATACGAATGAGTATAGACAAAACAATGCCGCTATTGGGAATCGTTCCCGAGGGCGGGGAGGTAATCAAGGTGTTATGGACGGATACTGATGACTTATTGCATTTTTTCCTGCAAAAGTGCTCAATCGACATGAGTCAAATTCATCCTAATATACTTCAATGGGTTTCAATCGTCGACTGATTTACTTCTCAATGTCATTTAATGATACCTACGACTATCCATCGCTCGGGATCGAAATGAGTACAAACAAAACAATGCCGCTATTGAAGAATCGTTCCCAAGGGTGGGAAGGTTATTCAGGAGGTGTTGACAGTATACTGGCCTATTGCGTTCACTTCTGCGATATTATTCAATCGTCATGAGTCAAATCCGTCCCAGTTGATACCAATCGCTGACTAATTTACTTCTCAATGTCATTCAATGATACCTACGACTATCCATCGCTCGGGATACGAATGAGTATAGACAAAAGAATGCCACTATTGGGGAATCGTTCCCAAAGGCGGGGGGGTGATTAAGGTGTTGACCGGACTCTGACTTATTGGATTTGTTTCTGCAAAAGTATTCAATCGCCATGGGTCGAATTCGTCCTGATCTACTTCAATGGATTTCAATCGTCTACTCATTTACTTCTCAATGTCATATAATGATACCTACGACTATTCATCGCTCGGGATCCGAATAAGTAAAGCCAGAACAATGCCGCTATTGGGGAATCGTTCTCAAGGGCGGGGAGGTAATTAAGGTGTTATGACCGGATACTGATGACTTATTGCCCTTTTTTCTGCAAAAGTATTCAATCGACATGAGTCGAATTCGTCCTAATATACTTCAATGGGTTTCAATCGTCGACTGATTTACTTCTCAATGTCATTTAATGATACCTACGACTATCCATCGCTCGGGATCGAAATAAGTACAGACAAAACAATGCCGCTATTGAAGAATCGTTCCCAAGGGTGGAAAGGTTATTTAGGAGGTGTTGACCGTATACTGGCCTATTGCGTTCACTTCTGCGATATTATCCAATCGTCATGAGTCAAATCCGTCCCAATACACTTTAGTTGATACCAATCGCTGACTAATTTACTTCTCAATGTCTTTCAATGATACCTACGACCATTCATCGCTTACGACTATCCATCGCTCGGGATACGAATGAGTATAGACAAAAGAATGCCACTATTGGGGAATCGTTCCCGAAGGCGGGGAGGTGATTAAGGTGTTGACCGGAATCTGACATATTGGATTTGTTTCTGCAAAAGTATTCAATCGACATGGGTCAAATACGTCCTCATCTCTTTCAATGGATTTCAATCGTCTACTAATTCACTTTCCAATGTCATTCAATGATACCTACGACTATTCATCGCTCGGGATCCGAATAAGTAAAGCCAGAACAATGCCGCTATTGGGGAATCGTTCTCAAGGGCGGTGAGGTAATTAAGGTGTTATGACCGGATATTGATGACTTATTGCACTTTTTTCTGCAAAAGTATTCAATCGACACGAGTCAAATTCGTCCTAATATACTTCAATGGGTTTCAATCGTCGACTGATTTACTTCTCAATGTCATTTAATGATACCTACGACTATCCATCGCTCGGGATCGAAATGAGTACAGACAAAACAATTCCGCTATTGAAGAATCGTTCCCAAGGGTGGAAAGGTTGTTTAGGAGGTGTTGACAGTATACTGGCCTATTGCGTTCACTTCTGCGATATTATTCAATCGTCATGAGTCAAATCCGTCCCAATACACTTTAGTTGATACCAATCGCTGACTAATTCACTTCTCAATGTCATTCAATGATACCTACGACCATTAATCGCTCGGGATACGGATGAGTATAGACAAAACAATGCCGCTATTGGGAATCGTTCCCGAGGGCGGGGAGGTATTCAAGGTGTTATGGACGGATACTGATGACTTATTGCATTTGTTTCTGCAAAAGTATTCAATCGACATCGGTCAAATGTGTCCTAATCTACTTTAATGGGTTTCAATCGTCGACTAATTTACTTCTCAATGTCATTTGATGATAACCTACGACCATTCATCGCTCGGGATCCAAATAAGTAAAGACAGAACAATGCCGCTATCGGGGAATCGTTCCCAAGGGCGTAGAGGTATTTTTGGTGTTTACTGGACTCCAACTCATTGCATTTGTTCCCGCAATAGTATTCAATCGACATGGGTCGAATTTGTCCTAATATACCTGAATCTGTTTCAATCGTCGACTAATTTATTTCTCAATGTCATTGAATGAATCCTACGGCTATTCGTCGCCCAGGATACGATGAGTATAGACACAACAATGTCGCTATTGGGAATCGTTCCCAAGCGCGGGAAGGTAATTGAGGAGGTGTTGACCGGATACTGAGCTCTTGCATTCATTTCTGCAGAAGTATTCAATCGACATGAGTCAAATTCGTCCTAATATACTTTAATGGGTTTCAATTGTCGACTAATTCACTTCTCAATGTCATTTTATGATACCTACGACTATTCATCGCTCGGGATCCGAATAAGTGAAGACAAAACAATAAGACTATTAAAGAATCGTTCCCAAGGGTGGAAAGGTTATTTAGGAGGTGTTGACCGTAAACTGGCCTATTGCGTTCACTTCTGCGACGGTATTCAATCGACATCAGTCGAATTCGCCCCAATATACTTCAATTGATTTCAATCGCCGACTGATTTACTCCTCGATGTGATTCAATGATAACCTACGACTATCCATCGCTCGGGATACGAATGAGTATAGACAAACGAATGCCACTATTGGGGAATCGTTCCCGAAGGCGGGGAGGTGATTAAGGTGTTGATCGGAACCTGACTTATTGGATTTGTTTCTGCAAAAGTATTCAATCGACATGGGTCAAATACGTCCTCATCTCTTTCAATGGATTTCAATCGTCTACTTATTCACTTTCCAATGTCATTTAATGATACTTAGGACTATTCATCGCTCGGGATCCGAATAAGTGAAGCCAGAACAATGCCGCTATTGGGGAATCGCTCTCAAGGGCGGGAAGGTAATGAAGGTGTTATGACCGGATACTGATGACTTATTGCACTTAAAACTGCAAAAGTATTCAATCGACACGAGTCAAATTCGTCCTAATATACTTTAATGGGTTTCAATTGTCGACTGATTCACTTCTCAATGTCATTTTATGATACCTACGACTATTCATCGCTCGGGATCCGAATAAGTAAAGACAAAACAATAAGACTATTAAAGAATCGTTCCCAAGGGTGGAAAGGTTATTTAGGAGGTGTTGACCGTAAACTGGCCTATTGCGTTCACTTCTGCGACGGTATTCAATCGACATCAGTCGAATTCGCCCCAATATACTTCAATCGATTTCAATCGCCGACTGATTTACTCCTCGATGTGATTCAATGATAACCTACGACTATCCATCGCTCGGGATACGAATGAGTATAGACAAACGAATGCCACTATTGAGGAATCGTTCCCGAAGGCGGGGAGGTGATTAAGGTGTTGATCGGAACCTGACTTATCGGATTTGTTTCTGCAAAAGTATTCAATCGACATGGGTCAAATACGTCCTCATCTCTTTCAATGGATTTCAATCGTCTACTTATTCACTTTCCAATGTCATTTAATGATACTTAGGACTATTTATCGCTCGGGATCCGAATAAGTGAAGCCAGAACAATGCCGCTATTGGGGAATCGCTCTCAAGGGCGGGAAGGTAATGAAGTTGTTATGACCGGATACTGATGACTTATTGCACTTTTTTCTGCAAAAGTATTCAATCGACACGAGTCAAATTCGTCCTAATATACTTCAATGGGTTTCAATCGTCGACTGATTTACTTCTCAATGTCATTTCATGATACCTACGACTATCCAACGCTCGGGATCCGAATTAGTAAAGACAAAACCATGCCGCGATTGAAGAATCCTCCCCAAAGGTGGAAAGGTTATTTGGAAGGTGTTGACCGTATACAGGTCTATTGCGTTCACTTCTGCAATAGTATTCAATCGTCATGAGTCAAATTCGTCCCGAAATACTTCAATTGATTTCAATCGCTGACTAATTTACTTCTCAATGTCATTCAATTATACCTACGACCTTTTATCGCTCGGGATACGAATGAGTATAGACAAAAGAATGCCACTATTGGGGAATCGTTCCCAGGGGCGGGGAGGTAATTGAGGTGTTATGACCGGATACTGATGACTCATTAAATTTTTTTCTGCAAAAGTATTCAATCGACATCAGTCAAATTCGTCCTAATATATTTCAATGGTTCCAGTCGTCGACTACTCTACTCCTCAATGTCATTTAATAATACCTACGACTATCCATCGCTCGGGATCCGAATGAGTATAGACAAAAGAATGCCACTATTGGGGAATCGTTCCCAAAGGCGGGGGGGGGGGGTGATTAAGGTGTTGACCGGACTCTGACTTATTGGATTTATTTCTGCAAAAGTATCCAATCGACACGGGTCGAATTCGTCCTAATCTACTTCAATGGATTTCAATCGTCTACTCATTTACTTCTCAATGTCATATAATGATACCCACGACTATTCATCGCTCGGGATCCGAATAAGTGAAGCCAGAACGATGCCGCTATTGGGGAATCGTTCTCAAGGGCGGGGAGGTAATTAAGGGGTTATGACCGGATACTGATGACTTATTGCCCTTTTTTCTGCAAAAGTATTCAATCGACATGAGTCGAATTCGTCCTAATATACTCCAATGGGTTTCAATCGTCGACTAATTAACTTCTCAATGTCATTTCAGGATGCCTACGACTATTCATCTTTCGGGATCCGAAAGAGTAAAGACAAAACAATGCCACTATTGAAGAATCGTTCCCAAGGGTGGAAAGGTTATTTAGGTGGTGTTGACGGTATACTGGCCTATTGCGTTCACTTCTGCGATATTATTCAATCGTTATGAGTCAAATCCGTCCCAATACACTTTAGTTGATACCAATCGCTGACTGATTTACTTCTGTATGTCATTCAATGATACCTACGACCATTCATCGCTCGGGATACGAATGAGTATAGACAGAACGATGCCGCTATTGGGAATCGTTCCCAGGGGCGGGGAGGTAATTGAGGTGTTATGACAGGATACTGATGACTTATTAAATTTTTTTCTGCAAAAGTATTCGATCGACATGAGTCAAATTCGTCCTAATATACTTCAATGGGTTCCAGTCGTCGACTAATCTACTTTCAATGTCATTTAATAATACATACGACTATCCATCGCTCGGGATCCGGATGAGTAAAGACAAAACAATGCCGCGATTGAGGAATCGTCCCCAAGGGTGGAAAGGTTATTTGGAAGGTGTTGACCGTATACTGGCCTATTGCGTTCACTTCTGCAATAGTATTCAATCGTCATGAGTCAAATCCGTCCCGAAATACTTCAATTGATTTCAATCGCTGACTAATTTACTTCTTAATGTCATTCAATTACACCTACGACCTTTCATCGCTCGGGATACGAATGAGTATAGGAAAAGAATGCCACTATTGGGGAATCGTTCCCAGGGGCGGGGAGGTAATTGAGGTGTTATGACAGGATACTGATGACTTATTAAATTTTTTTCTGCAAAAGTATTCGATCGACATGAGTCAAATTCGTCCTAATATACTTCAATGGGTTCCAGTCGTCGACTAATCTACTTTCAATGTCATTTAATAATACCTACGACTATCCATCGCTCGGGATCCGGATGAGTAAAAACAGGAAAATGCCGTCACTGAAGATTCGTTCCCGAGGTTGGAAAGGTTCTTTGGAAGGTGTTGACCGTATACTGGCCTATTGCCTTCACTTCTGCAATAGTATTCAATCGTCATAAGTCGAATTCGTCCCGAAATACTTCAATTGATTTCAATCGCTGACTAATTTCTTTCTCAATGTCATTCAATGATACCTACGACTATCCATCGCTCGGGATACGATTGAGTATAGACAAAAGAATGCCACTATTGGGGAATCGTTCCCAAAGGCGGGGGGGTGATTGAGGTGTTGACCGGACTCTGACTTATTGGATTTGTTTCTGCAAAAGTATCTAATCGACATGGGTCGAATTCGTCCTAACCTACTTCAATGGATTACAATCGTCTACTCATTTACTTCTCAATGTCATATAATGATATCTACGACTATTCATCGCTCGGGATCCGAATAAGAAAAGCCAGAACAATGCCGCTATTGGGGAATCGTTCTCAAGGGCGGGGAGGTAATTAAGGTGTTATGACCGGATACTGATGACTTATTGCCCTTTTTTCTGCAAAAGTATCCAATTGACTCGGGTCGAATTCGTCCTAACCTACTTCAATGGATTACAATCGTCTACTCATTTACTTCTCAATGTCATATAATGATACCTACGACTATTCATCGCTCGGAATCCGAATAAGTAAAGACAGAACAATGCCGCTATGGGAGAATCGTCCCCAAGGGTGGAAAGGTCATTTAGAAGGTGTTGACCGTATACTGGCCTATAGCGTTCACTTCTGCGATGGTATTCAATCGTCATGAGTGAAATTTGTTCCAATATACTTCAGTTGATACCAATCGCTGACTAATCCACTTCTCAATGAATTCAATGATACCTACGACTCTCCATCGCTCGGGATACGAATGAGTATAGACAAAAGAATACCACTATTGGGAATCGTTCCCAAAGGCGGGGAGGTAATCAAGGTGTTATGGACGGATACTGATGACTCATTGCATTTTTTCCTGCAAGAGTATTCAATCGACATGAGTCAAATTCGTCCTAATATACTTCGATGGGTTTCAATCGTCGACTAATTTACTCCTCAATGTCATTTCATGATACCTACGACTATTCATCGCTCGGGATCCAAATAAGTAAAGCCAGAACAATGCCGCTATTGGGGAATCGTTCTCAAGGGCGGGGAGGTAATTAAGGTGTTATGACCGGATACTGATGACTTATTGCCCTTTTTTCTGCAAAAGTATCCAATCGACATGGGTCGAATTCGTCCTAACCTACTTCAATGGATTACAATCGTCTACTCATTTACTTCTCAATGTCATATAATGATACCTACGACTATTCATCGCTCGGAATCCGAATAAGTAAAGACAGAACAATGCCGCTACTGAAGATTCGTTCCCAAGGGTGGAAAGGTTATATGGAAGGTGTTGACCGTATACTGGCCTACTGCCTTCACTTCTGCAATAGTATTCAATCGTCATGAGTCAAATTCATCCCGAAATACGTTAGTTGATACCAGTCGCTGACTAATTAACTTCTCAATGAATTCAATGATACCTACGACTGTCAATCGCTCGGGATACGAATGAGTATAGACAAAAGAATGCCACTATTGGGGAATCGTCCCCGAAGGCGGGGAGGTGATTGAGGTGTTGACCGGACTCTGACTTATTGGATTTGTTTCTGCAAAAGTATTCAATCGACATGGGTCAAGTTCGTCCTAGTCTACTTCAATGGATTTCAATCGTCTACTCATTTACTTCTCAATGTCATATAATGATACCTACGACTATTCATCGCTCGGGATCCGAATAAGTAAAGCCAGAACGATGCCGCTATTGGGGAATCGTTCCCAAGGGCGGGGAGGTAATCAAGGTGTTATGGACGGATACTGATGACTTATTGCATTTTTTCCTGCAAAAGTGCTCAATCGACATGAGTCAAATTCATCCTAATATACTTCAATGGGTTTCAATCGTCGACTGATTTACTTCTCAATGTCATTTAATGATACCTACGACTATCCATCGCTCGGGATCGAAATGAGTACAGACAAAACAATGCCGCTATTGAAGAATCGTTCCCGAGGGCGGGGAGGTAATCAAGGTGTTATGGACGGATACTGATGACTTATTGCATTTTTTCCTGCAAAAGTGCTCAATCGACATGAGTCAAATTCATCCTAATATACTTCAATGGGTTTCAATCGTCGACTGATTTACTTCTCAATGTCATTTAATGATACCTACGACTATCCATCGCTCGGGATCGAAATGAGTACAGACAAAACAATGCCGCTATTGAAGAATCGTTCCCAAGGGTGGAAAGGTTATTCAGGAGGTGTTGACAGTATACTGGCCTATTGCGTTCACTTCTGCGATATTATTCAATCGTCATGAGTCAAATCCGTCCCAGTTGATACCAATCGCTGACTAATTTACTTCTCAATGTCATTCAATGATACCTACGACTATCCATCGCTCGGGATACGAATGAGTATAGACAAAAGAATGCCACTATTGGGGAATCGTTCCCAAAGGCGGGGGGGTGATTAAGGTGTTGACCGGACTCTGACTTATTGGATTTGTTTCTGCAAAAGTATTCAATCGCCATGGGTCGAATTCGTCCTGATCTACTTCAATGGATTTCAATCGTCTACTCATTTACTTCTCAATGTCATATAATGGTACCTACGACTATTCATCGCTTGGGATCCGAATAAGTAAAGCCAAAACAATGCCGCTATTGGGGAATCGTTCTCAAGGGCGGGGAGGTAATTAAGGTGTTATGACCGGATACTGATGACTTATTGCCCTTTTTTCTGCAAAAGTATTCAATCGACATGAGTCGAATTCGTCCTAATATACTTCAATGGGTTTCAATCGTCGACTGATTTACTTCTCAATGTCATTTAATGATACCTACGACTATCCATCGCTCGGGATCGAAATGAGTACAGACAAAACAATGCCGCTATTGAAGAATCGTTCCCAAGGGTGGAAAGGTTATTTAGGAGGTGTTGACCGTATACTGGCCTATTGCGTTCACTTCTGCGATATTATCCAATCGTCATGAGTCAAATCCGTCCCAATACACTTTAGTTGATACCAATCGCTGACTAATTTACTTCTCAATGTCTTTCAATGATACCTACGACCATTCATCGCTTACGACTATCCATCGCTCGGGATACGAATGAGTATAGACAAAAGAATGCCACTATTGGGGAATCGTTCCCGAAGGCGGGGAGGTGATTAAGGTGTTGACCGGAATCTGACATATTAGATTTGTTTCTGCAAAAGTATTCAATCGACATGGGTCAAATACGTCCTCATCTCTTTCAATGGATTTCAATCGTCTACTAATTCACTTTCCAATGTCATTCAATGATACCTACGACTATTCATCGCTCGGGATCCGAATAAGTAAAGCCAGAACAATGCCGCTATTGGGGAATCGTTCTCAAGGGCGGTGAGGTAATTGAGGTGTTATGACCGGATATTGATGACTTATTGCACTTTTTTCTGCAAAAGTATTCAATCGACACGAGTCAAATTCGTCCTAATATACTTCAATGGGTTTCAATCGTCGACTGATTTACTTCTCAATGTCATTTAATGATACCCCCGACTATCCATCGCTCGGGATCGAAATGAGTACAGACAAAACAATTCCGCTATTGAAGAATCGTTCCCAAGGGTGGAAAGGTTATTTAGGAGGTGTTGACAGTATACTGGCCCATTGCGTTCACTTCTGCGATATTATTCAATCGTCATGAGTCAAATCCGTCCCAATACACTTCAGTTGATACCAATCGCTGACTAATTCACTTCTCAATGTCATTCAATGATACCTACGACCATTAATCGCTCGGGATACGGATGAGTATAGACAAAACAATGCCGCTATTGGGAATCGTTCCCGAGGGCGGGGAGGTATTCAAGGTGTTATGGACGGATACTGATGACTTATTGCATTTGTTTCTGCGAAAGTATTCAATCGACATCGGTCAAATGTGTCCTAATCTACTTTAATGGGTTTCAATCGTCGACTAATTTACTTCTCAATGTCATTTGATGCTAACCTACGACCATTCATCGCTCGGGATCCAAATAAGTAAAGACAGAACAATGCCGCTATCGGGGAATCGTTCCCAAGGGCGTAGAGGTATTTTTGGTGTTTACTGGACTCCAACTCATTGCATTTGTTCCCGCAATAGTATTCAATCGACATGGGTCGAATTTGTCCTAATATACCTGAATCTGTTTCAATCGTCGACTAATTTATTTCTCAATGTCATTGAATGAATCCTACGGCTATTCGTCGCCCAGGATACGATGAGTATAGACACAACAATGTCGCTATTGGGAATCGTTCCCAAGCGCGGGAAGGTAATTGAGGAGGTGTTGACCGGATACTGAGCTCTTGCATTCATTTCTGCAGAAGTATTCATGCGACATGAGTCAAATTCGTCCTAATATACTTTAATGGGTTTCAATTGTCGACTAATTCACTTCTCAATGTCATTCAATGATACCTACGACCATTCATCGCTCGGGATACGAATGAGTATAGACAAAACAATGCCGCTATTGGGAATCGTTCCCGAGGGCGGGGAGGTAATCAAGGTGTTATGGACGGATACTGATGACTTATTGCATTTTTTCCTGCAAAAGTGCTCAATCGACATGAGTCAAATTCATCCTAATATACTTCAATGGGTTTCAATCGTCGACTGATTTACTTCTCAATGTCATTTAATGATACCTACGACTATCCATCGCTCGGGATCGAAATGAGTACAAACAAAACAATGCCGCTATTGAAGAATCGTTCCCAAGGGTGGAAAGGTTATTCAGGAGGTGTTGACAGTATACTGGCCTATTGCGTTCACTTCTGCGATATTATTCAATCGTCATGAGTCAAATCCGTCCCAGTTGATACCAATCGCTGACTAATTTACTTCTCAATGTCATTCAATGATACCTACGACTATCCATCGCTCGGGATACGAATGAGTATAGACAAAAGAATGCCACTATTGGGGAATCGTTCCCAAAGGCGGGGGGTCGATTAAGGTGTTGACCGGACTCTGACTTATTGGATTTGTTTCTGCAAAAGTATTCAATCGCCATGGGTCGAATTCGTCCTGATCTACTTCAATGGATTTCAATCGTCTACTCATTTACTTCTCAATGTCATATAATGATACCTACGACTATTCATCGCTCGGGATCCGAATAAGTAAAGCCAGAACAATGCCGCTATTGGGGAATCGTTCTCAAGGGCGGTGAGGTAATTAAGGTGTTATGACCGGATATTGATGACTTATTGCACTTTTTTCTGCAAAAGTATTCAATCGACACGAGTCAAATTCGTCCTAATATACTTCAATGGGTTTCAATCGTCGACTGATTTACTTCTCAATGTCATTTAATGATACCTACGACTATCCATCGCTCGGGATCGAAATGAGTACAGACAAAACAATTCCGCTATTGAAGAATCGTTCCCAAGGGTGGAAAGGTTATTTAGGAGGTGTTGACAGTATACTGGCCTATTGCGTTCACTTCTGCGATATTATTCAATAGTCATGAGTCAAATCCGTCCCAATACACTTTAGTTGATACCAATCGCTGACTAATTCACTTCTCAATGTCATTCAATGATACCTACGACCATTAATCGCTCGGGATACGGATGAGTATAGACAAAACAATGCCGCTATTGGGAATCGTTCCCGAGGGCGGGGAGGTATTCAAGGTGTTATGGACGGATACTGATGACTTATTGCATTTGTTTCTGCAAAAGTATTCAATCGACATCGGTCAAATGTGTCCTAATCTACTTTAATGGGTTTCAATCGTCGACTAATTTACTTCTCAATGTCATTTGATGATAACCTACGACCATTCATCGCTCGGGATCCAAATAAGTAAAGACAGAACAATGCCGCTATCGGGGAATCGTACCCAAGGGCGTAGAGGTATTTTTGGTGTTTACTGGACTCCAACTCATTGCATTTGTTCCCGCAATAGTATTCAATCGACATGGGTCGAATTTGTCCTAATATACCTGAATCTGTTTCAATCGTCGACTAATTTATTTCTCAATGTCATTGAATGAATCCTACGGCTATTCGTCGCCCAGGATACGATGAGTATAGACACAACAATGTCGCTATTGGGAATCGTTCCCAAGCGCGGGAAGGTAATTGAGGAGGTGTTGACCGGATACTGAGCTCTTGCATTCATTTTTGCAGAAGTATTCAATCGACATGAGTCAAATTCGTCCTAATATACTTTAATGGGTTTCAATTGTCGACTAATTCACTTCTCAATGTCATTCAATGATACCTACGACCATTCATCGCTCGGGATACGAATGAGTATAGACAAAACGATGCCGCTATTGGGAATCGTTCCCGAGGGCGGGGAGGTAATCAAGGTGTTATGGACGGATACTGATGACTTATTGCATTTTTTCCTGCAAAAGTGCTCAATCGACATGAGTCAAATTCATCCTAATATACTTCAATGGGTTTCAATCGTCGACTGATTTACTTCTCAATGTCATTTAATGATACCTACGACTATCCATCGCTCGGGATCGAAATGAGTACAAACAAAACAATGCCGCTATTGAAGAATCGTTCCCAAGAGTGGAAAGGTTATTCAGGAGGTGTTGACAGTATACTGGCCTATTGCGTTCACTTCTGCGATATTATTCAATCGTCATGAGTCAAATCCGTCCCAGTTGATACCAATCGCTGACTAATTTACTTCTCAATGTCATTCAATGATACCTACGACTATCCATCGCTCGGGATACGAATGAGTATAGACAAAAGAATGCCACTATTGGGGAATCATTCCCAAAGGCGGGGGGGTGATTAAGGTGTTGACCGGACTCTGACTTATTGGATTTGTTCCTGCAAAAGTATTCAATCGCCATGGGTCGAATTCGTCCTGATCTACTTCAATGGATTTCAATCGTCTACTCATTTACTTCTCAATGTCATATAATGATACCTACGACTATTCATCGCTCGGGATCCGAATAAGTAAAGCCAGAACAATGCCGCTATTGGGGAATCGTTCTCAAGGGCGGTGAGGTAATTAAGGTGTTATGACCGGATATTGATGACTTATTGCACTTTTTTCTGCAAAAGTATTCAATCGACACGAGTCAAATTCGTCCTAATATACTTCAATGGGTTTCAATCGTCGACTGATTTACTTCTCAATGTCATTTAATGATACCTACGACTATCCATCGCTCGGGATCGAAATGAGTACAGACAAAACAATTCCGCTATTGAAGAATCGTTCCCAAGGGTGGAAAGGTTATTTAGGAGGTGTTGACAGTATACTGGCCTATTGCGTTCACTTCTGCGATATTATTCAATCGTCATGAGTCAAATCCGTCCCAATACACTTTAGTTGATACCAATCGCTGACTAATTCACTTCTCAATGTCATTCAATGATACCTACGACCATTAATCGCTCGGGATACGGATGAGTATAGACAAAACAATGCCGCTATTGGGAATCGTTCCCGAGGGCGGGGAGGTATTCAAGGTGTTATGGACGGATACTGATGACTTATTGCATTTGTTTCTGCAAAAGTATTCAATCGACATCGGTCAAATGTGTCCTAATCTACTTTAATGGGTTTCAATCGTCGACTAATTTACTTCTCAATGTCATTTGATGATAACCTACGACCATTCATCGCTCGGGATCCAAATAAGTAAAGACAGAACAATGCCGCTATCGGGGAATCGTACCCAAGGGCGTAGAGGTATTTTTGGTGTTTACTGGACTCCAACTCATTGCATTTGTTCCCGCAATAGTATTCAATCGACATGGGTCGAATTTGTCCTAATATACCTGAATCTGTTTCAATCGTCGACTAATTTATTTCTCAATGTCATTGAATGAATCCTACGGCTATTCGTCGCCCAGGATACGATGAGTATAGACACAACAATGTCGCTATTGGGAATCGTTCCCAAGCGCGGGAAGGTAATTGAGGAGGTGTTAACCGGATACTGAGCTCTTGCATTCATTTCTGCAGAAGTATTCAATCGACATGAGTCAAATTCGTCCTAATATACTTTAATGGGTTTCAATTGTCGACTAATTCACTTCTCAATGTCATTTTATGATACCTACGACTATTCATCGCTCGGGATCCGAATAAGTAAAGACAAAACAATAAGACTATTAAAGAATCGTTCCCAAGGGTGGAAAGGTTATTTAGGAGGTGTTGACCGTAAACTGGCCTATTGCGTTCACTTCTGCGACGGTATTCAATCGACATCAGTCGAATTCGCCCCAATATACTTCAATTGATTTCAATCGCCGACTGATTTACTCCTCGATGTGATTCAATGATAACCTACGACTATCCATCGCTCGGGATAGGAATGAGTATAGACAAACGAATGCCACTATTGGGGAATCGTTCCCGAAGGCGGGGAGGTGATTAAGGTGTTGATCGGAACCTGACTTATTGGATTTGTTTCTGCAAAAGTATTCAATCGACATGGGTCAAATACGTCCTCATCTCTTTCAATGGATTTCAATCGTCTACTTATTCACTTTCCAATGTCATTCAATGATACTTAGGACTATTCATCGCTCGGGATCCGAATAAGTGAAGCCAGAACAATGCCGCTATTGGGGAATCGCTCTCAAGGGCGGGAAGGTAATGAAGGTGTTATGACCGGATACTGATGACTTATTGCACTTAAAACTGCAAAAGTATTCAATCGACACGAGTCAAATTCGTCCTAATATACTTCAATGGGTTTCAATTGTCGACTGATTCACTTCTCAATGTCATTTTATGATACCTACGACTATTCATCGCTCGGCATCCGAATAAGTAAAGACAAAACAATAAGACTATTAAAGAATCGTTCCCAAGGGTGGAAAGGTTATTTAGGAGGTGTTGACCGTAAACTGGCCTATTGCGTTCACTTCTGCGACGGTATTCAATCGACATCAGTCGAATTCGCCCCAATATACTTCAATTGATTTCAATCGCCGACTGATTTACTCCTCGATGTGATTCAATGATAACCTACGACTATCCATCGCTCGGGATACGAATGAGTATAGACAAACGAATGCCACTATTGAGGAATCGTTCCCGAAGGCGGGGAGGTGATTAAGGTGTTGATCGGAACCTGACTTATCGGATTTGTTTCTGCAAAAGTATTCAATCGACATGGGTCAAATACGTCCTCATCTCTTTCAATGGATTTCAATCGTCTACTTATTCACTTTCCAATGTCATTTAATGATACTTAGGACTATTCATCGCTCGGGATCCGAATAAGTGAAGCCAGAACAATGCCGCTATTGGGGAATCGCTCTCAAGGGCGGGAAGGTAATGAAGTTGTTATGACTTGATACTGATGACTTATTGCACTTTTTTCTGCAAAAGTATTCAATCGACACGAGTCAAATTCGTCCTAATATACTTCAATGGGTTTCAATCGTCGACTGATTTACTTCTCAATGTCATTTCATGATACCTACGACTATTCAACGCTCGGGATCCGAATTAGTAAAGACAAAACCATGCCGCGATTGAAGAATCCTCCCCAAAGGTGGAAAGGTTATTTGGAAGGTGTTGACCGTATACAGGCCTATTGCGTTCACTTCTGCAATAGTATTCAATCGTCATGAGTCGAATTCGTCCCGAAATACTTCAATTGATTTCAATCGCTGACTAATTTCTTTCTCAATGTCATTCAATGATACCTACGACTATCCATCGCTCGGGATACGAATGAGTATAGACAAAAGAATGCCACTATTGGGGAATCGTTCCCAAAGGCGGGGGGGTGATTAAGGTGTTGACCGGACTCTGACTTATTGGATTTGTTTCTGCAAAAGTATTCATTCGACATGGGTCGAATTCGTCCTAACCTACTTCAATGGATTACAATCGTCTACTCATTTACTTCTCAATGTCATATAATGATATCTACGACTATTCATCGCTCGGGATCCGAATAAGTAAAGCCAGAACAATGCCGCTATTGGGGAATCGTTCTCAAGGGCGGGGAGGTAATTAAGGTGTTATGACCGGATACTGATGACTTATTGCCCTTTTTTCTGCAAAAGTATCCGATCGACATGGGTCGAATTCGTCCTAACCTACTTCAATGGATTACAATCGTCTACTCATTTACTTCTCAATGTCATATAATGATACCTACGACTATTCATCGCTCGGAATCCGAATAAGTAAAGACAGAACAATGCCGCTATGGGAGAATCGTCCCCAAGGGTGGAAAGGTTATTTAGAAGGTGTTGACCGTATACTGGCCTATTGCGTTCACTTCTGCGATGGTATTCAATCGTCATGAGTCAAATTTGTTCCAATATACTTCAGTTGACACCAATCGCTGACTAATCCACTTCTCAATGAATTCAATGATACCTACGACTCTCCATCGCTCGGGATACGAATGAGCATAGACAAAAGAATGCCACTATTGGGAATCGTTCCCAAAGGCGGGGAGGTAATCAAGGTGTTATGGACGGATACTGATGACTCATTGCATTTTTTCCTGCAAGAGTATTCAATCGACATGAGTCAAATTCGTCCTAATATACTTCGATGGGTTTCAATCGTCGACTAATTTACTTCTCAATGTCATTTCATGATACCTACGACTATTCATCGCTCGGGATCCAAATAAGTAAAGACAAAACAATGCCGCTACTGAAGATTCGTTCCCAAGGGTGGAAAGGTTATATGGAAGGTGTTGACCGTATACTGGCCTACTGCCTTCACTTCTGCAATAGTATTCAATCGTCATGAGTCAAATTCATCCCGAAATACGTTAGTTGATACCAATCGCTGACTAATTAACTTCTCAATGAATTCAATGATACCTACGACTATCAATCGCTCGGGATACGAATGAGTATAGACAAAAGAATGCCACTATTGGGGAATCGTCCCCGAAGGCGGGGAGGTGATTGAGGTGTTGACCGGACTCTGACTTATTGGATTTGTTTCTGCAAAAGTATTCAATCGACATGGGTCAAGTTCGTCCTAGTCTACTTCAATGGATTTCAATCGTCTACTCATTTACTTCTCAATGTCATATAATGATACCTACGACTATTCATCGCTCGGGATCCGAATAAGTAAAGCCAGAACGATGCCGCTATTGGGGAATCGTTCGCCAGGGCGGGGAGGTAATCAAGGTGTTATGGACGGATACTGATGACTTATTGCATTTTTTCCTGCAAAAGTATCCAATCGACATGAGTCAAATTCGTCCTAATATACTCCAATGGGTTTCAATCGTCGACT
This sequence comes from Eretmocerus hayati, assembly GCA_029851415.1. Lineage (NCBI taxonomy): Eukaryota > Metazoa > Arthropoda > Insecta > Hymenoptera > Aphelinidae > Eretmocerus > Eretmocerus hayati. Next base: position 51,646,057 of record CM056743.1, read on the forward strand.
CATTTACTTCTCAATGTCATTTTTTGATACCTACGACTATTCATCGCTCGGGATCCGAATAAGTAAGAACAGAAAAATACCGCTATTGGGGAATCATTCCCAAGGGTGGGAAGGTTATTTGGAAGGTGTTGACCGTATACTGGCCTATTGCGTTCACTCTTGCAGGAGTATTCAACCGTCATGAGTCAAATTCGTCCCAATATTCTTCAATTGAGTTCAATCGCTGACTCATTTACTCCTCAATGTCATTCAATGATTTCTACGACTATCCATGGCTCGGGTTACCAATGAGTATAGACGAAACAATGCCGCTATTGGGGAATCTTTCCCAAGGGCGGAGAGGTATTTTGGGTGTTGACCGGACTCTAACTGATTAAATTTGTTTCTGCAATAGTATTTAATTGACATGAGTCGAATTCGTCCTTGAATACCTCAATCAGTTTCAATCGTCTACTCATTTACTTCTCAATGTCATTGAATGAACCGTACGGTTATTCTTCGCCCAGGATACGATGAGTATAGACCCAACAATACCGCTGTTAGGGAACCGTTCCCAAGGGCAGGAAGGCAATTGTCGAGGTGTTGACCGGATACTGACCTCTTGCATTCATTTCTCCAAAAGTGTTCAATCGATAAGAGTCGAATTCGTCCTAGTATACCTCAATCGGTTTCAATCGTCGACTGATTTGCTTCTCAATGTCATTGAATGGACCCTCCGGCTATTCATCGCCCAGGATACGATGAGTATGGACACAACAATGCCGCTATCGGTGAATCGTTTCCAAGGGCGGGAAGGTATCTGAGGAGTTGTTGACCGGATAATGACCTCTTGCATTCGTTTCCGCAATAGTATCCAATCGACATGAGTCAAATTCGTCCTAATGGACTTCGATGGGTTTCAATCGTCGACTCATTTACTCCTCAATGTCATTTGATGATACCTACGGCTAACCATCGCTCGGGATACGAATGAATATAGACAAAACAATGCCGCTATTGGGGAATGGTTCCCAAGGGCGGGGAGGTAATCAAGGTGTTATGACCGGATACTGATGACTTATTGCATTTTTTCCTGCAACAGTATCCAATCGACATGAGTCAAATTCGTTCCAATATACTTCAGTTGATACCAATCGCTGACTAATTTACTTCTCAATGTCATTCACTGATACCTACGACTATTCATCGCTCGGGATACCAATAAGTAAAGACAAAACAATGCCGCTATGAGAGAATCGTTCCCAAGGGTGGAAAGGTTATTTGGAAGGCGTTGACCGGATACTGGCCTATTGCGTTCACTCCCGCAGGAGTATTCAATCGTCATGAGTCAAATTCGTCCCAATATACTTCAATTGGGTTCAATCGCTGACTAATTTACTTCTCAATGTCATTCAATGATACCTACGACTATCCATCGCTCGGGATACCAATGAGTATAGACGAAACAATGCCGCTATTGGGGAATCTTTCCCAAGGGCGAAGAGGTATTTTGGGTGTTGACCGGACTCTAACTCATTAAATTTGTTTCTGCAATAGTATTCAATTCACATGAGTCGAATTCGTCCTAATATACCTCAATCGGTTTCAGTCGTCTACTAATTTACCTCTCAATGTCATTGAATGAACCCCACGGCTATTCTCCGCCCAGGATACGATGAGTATCGACAATACAATGCCGCTATTGGGGAATCGTTCCCAAGGGCGGGAAGGTAATCGTGGAGGTGTTGACCGGATACTGACCTCTTGCATTCATTTCTGCAAAAGTATTCAATCGATATGAGTCGAATTCGTCCTAGTATACCTCAATCGGCTTCAATCGTCGACTAATTTACTTCTCAATTCCATTGAATGAACCCTACGGCTATTCATCGACTAGGATACGATGAGTATGGACACAACAATGCCGCTGTTGGTGAACCGTTCCCAAGGGCGGGAAGGTATCTGAGGAGATGTTGACCGGAAACTGACCTCTTGCGTTCATTTCTGCAATAGTATCCAATCGACGTGAGTCAAATTCGTCCTAATATACTTGAATGGGTTTCAATCGTCAACTCATTTACTCCCCAATGTCATTTGATGATACCTACGGCTATCCATCGCCCGGGATACGAATGAGTATAGACAAAACAATGCCGCTATTGGGGAATGGTTCCCAAGGGCGGGGAGGTAATCAAGGTGTTATGACCGGATACTGATAACTTATCGCATGTTTTCCTGCAAAAGTATCCAATCGACATGAGTCAAATTTGTCCCAATATACTTCAGTCGATACCAATCGCTGACTAATTTACTTCTCAATGTCATTCAATGATACCTACGACTATTCATCGCTCGGGATACGAATGAATATAGACAAAACAATGCCGCTATTGGGTAATCGTTCCCAAGGGCGGAGAGGGATTTTGGGTGTTGACCGGACTCTAACTCATTGCATTTGTTTGTGTAATAGTATTCTATCGACATGAGTCACATCCGTCCTAATATACTTCAATGGGTTTCAATCGTCGACTTATTCACTTCTCAATGTCATTCAATGATACCTACGACTATTCATCTTTCGGGATCCGGATAAGTAAAGACAAAACAAGGCCGCTATTGGAAAATCGTTCCCAAGGGTGGAAAGGTTATATGGAAGGTGTTGACTAGATACTGACCTATTGCATTCATTTTTGCAATATCATTTAATCGACATGTGTCAAATTCGTCCTCATGTACTTCGGTGGGTTTCAATCGTCAACTAATTTACTTCTCAAAGTCATTTGATGATACCTACGGCTTTCCATCGCTCGGGATACGAATGAGTACAGAAAAAACAATGCCGCTATTGGGGAATGGTTCCCAAGGGCGGGGAGGTGATTGGGGAGGTGTTGACCGGATACTGACCTCCTGCATTCATTTCTGCAATAGTATCCGATCGACATGTGTCAAATTCGTCCTAATATACTTCAATGGGTTTCAATCGTCGACTAATTTACTTCTTAATGTCATTTGATGATACCTACGGCTATTCATCGCTCGGGATACGAATGAGTACAGACAAAACAATGCCGCTATTGGGGAATGGTTCCCAAGGGCGGGGAGGTAATCGAGGTGCAATGACCGGATACTGATGACTTATTGCATTTTTTCCTGCAAAAGTATTCAATCGACATGAGTCACATTTGTCCTAATATACTTGAATGGGTTTCAATCGTCGTCTAATTTACTTCTCAATGTCATTCAATGATACCTACGACTATTCATCGATTGGGATCCGAATAAGTGGAGACAAAACGATGCCGCTATTGGAGAATCGTTTCCAAGGGTGGAAAGGTTATTTAGGAAGTGTCGACTGTATACTGGCCTATTGCGTTCACTTCTCCAGTAGTATTCAATCGTCATAAGTCGAATTCGTCCCAATATTCTTCAATTGATTTCAATCGCTGAATAATTCACTTCTCCATGTCATTCAATGATACCTACGACTATTCATCGCCCGGGATACGAATAAGTATAGACAAAACAATGCCGCTATTGGGGAATTGTTCAGAAGGGCTGGGAGGTAATTTAGGAGTTGACCGGATACTGACTCATTGCTTTTGTTTCCGCAATAGTTCTCAATCGACATGAGTCGAATTGGTCCTAATATACCTCGATCGGTTTCAATCGTCGACTAATTTACTTCTCAATGTCATTGAATGAATCCTGCAGGCTCTTCATCGCCCAGGATACGATGAGTAGAGACACAACAATGCCACGATTGGGGAATCGTTTCCAAGGGTGGAAAGATTATCTAGAGGGTCTCGACCGTATACTGGCCTATTGCATTCACTTCTGCGATAGTGTTTCATCGACATGAGTCAAATTCGTCCTCACACACTTCAATCGGTTTCATTCGTCGACTAATTCACTTCTCGTCGTCATTTTATGATACCTACGACTATTCATCGCTCGGGATCCGAATGAGTAAAGACAAAACAATGCCGCTATTGGGGAATCGTTCCCGAAAGCGGGGAGGTAATTAAGGTTTTATGACCGGATACTGACTCATTGAAATTTTTTCTGCAATAGTATTCAATCGACATGAGTCAAATTCGTCCTAATATACTCCAATGGAATTCAATAGTCGACTGATCAACTTCTCAATGTCATCCAATGATACCTACGACTATTCATCGCTCGGGATCCGGATGAGTAGAGAAAGAACAATGCCGCTATTGGGGAATCGTTCCCAAGGGTGGAGAAGTATTTCAGGTGTCGTCCGGGCTCTGACTCATCGCATTTGTTTCTGCAATAGTATTCGATTGACATGAGTCGAATTCGTCCTAATATACCTCAATCGGTTTCAATCGTCGACTAATTCACTTCTCAATGTCATTGAACGAACCCTACGGCTCTTCATCGCTCGGGTTCCGAATAAGTAAAGAAAAAACAATGCCGCTATTGGGGAATCGTTCTCAAGGGCGGAGAAGTATTTCAGGTGTCGTCCGGGCTCTGACTCATCGCATTTGTTTCTGCAATAGTATTCAATTGACATGAGTCGAATTCGTCCTAATATACCTCAATCGGTTTCAATCGTCGACTAATTCACTTCTCAATGTCATTGAATGAACCCTACGGCTCTTCATCGCCCAGGATACGATGAGTATAGACACAACAATGCCACTATTGGGGAATCGTTTCCAAGGGTGGAAAGGTTATCTAGAGGCTCTCGACCGTATACTGGCCTATTGCATTCACTTCCGCAATAGTGTTTCATCGACATGAGTCGAATTCGTCCTCATACACTTCAATCGGTTTCATTCGTCGACTAATTCACTTCTCATCGTCATTTTATGATACCTACGACTATTCATCGCTCGGGATCCGAATGAGTAAAGACAAAACAATGCCGCTATTGGGGATTCGTCCCCAAGGGCGGGGAGATAATTAAGGTGTTATGACCGGATACTGACTCATTGAAATTTTTTCTGCAATAGTATTCAATTGACATGAGTCAAATTCGTCCTCATATACTTCAATGGGTTTCAATAGTCGACTGATTCACTTCTCAATGTCATTTAATGATACCTACGACTATTCATCGCTCGGGATCCGAATAAGTAAAGAAAAAACAATGCCGCTATTGGGGGATCCTTCTCAAGGGCGGAGAAGTATTTCAGGTGTCGTCCGGGCTCTGACTCATCGCATTTGTTTCTGCAATAGTATTCAATTGACATCAGTCGAATTCGTCCTCATATACTTCAATGGGTTTCAATAGTCGACTGATTCACTTCTCAATGTCATTTAATGATACCTACGACTATTCATCGCTCGGGATCCGAATGAGTAAAGACAAAACAATGCCGCTATTGGGGAACCGTTCCCAAGGGCGGGGAGATAATTAAGGTGTTATGACCGGATACTGACTCATTGAAATTTTTTCTGCAATTGTATTCAATCGACATGAGTCAAATTCGTCCTAATATACCTCAATCGGTTTCAATCGCTAACTAATTCATTTCTCAATGTCATTCAATGATACCTACGACTATTCATCGCTCGGGATACGAATGAGTATAGACAAAACAACGCCGCTGTTGGGGAATCGTTCAAAAGGGCGTAGAGGTGATTTAGGTTTTGACCGGATACTGACTTATTGCATTTGTTTCTGCAATAGTTTTCAATCGACATGAGTCAAATTCGTCCTAATATACTTCAATGGGTTTCAATAGTCGACTGATTCACTACTCAATGTCATTTAATGATACCTACGACTATTCATCGCTCGGGTTCCGAATAAGTAAAGAAAAAACAATGCCGCTATTGGGGAATCGTTCTCAAGGGCGGAGAAGTATTTCAGGTGTCGTCCGGGCTCTGACTCATCGCATTTGTTTCTGCAATAGTATTCAATTGACATGAGTCGAATTCGTCCTAATATACCTCAATCGGTTTCAATCGTCGACTAATTCACTTCTCAATGTCATTGAATGAACCCTACGGCTCTTCATCGCCCGGGATACGATGAGTATAGACACAACAATGCCACTATTGGGGAATCATTTCCAAGGGTGGAAAGGTTATCTAGAGGCTCTCGACCGTATACTGGCCTATTGCATTCACTTCTGCAATAGTGTTTTATCGACATGAGTCAAATTCGTTCTCATACACTTCAATCGGTTTCAATCGTCGACTAATTCACTTCTCATCGTCATTTTATGATACCTACGACTATTCATCGCTCGGGATCCGAATAAGTAAAGGAAAAACAATGCCGCTATTGGGGAATCGTTCTCAAGGGTGGAGAAGTATTTCAGGTGTCGACCGGGCTCTGACTCATCGCATTTTTTTCTGCAATAGTATTCAATTGACATGAGTCGAATTCGTCCTAATATACCTCAATCGGTTTCAATCGTCGACTATTTCACTTCTCAATGTCATTTTATGATACCTACGACTATTCTTCGCTCGGGATCCGAATAAGTGAAGACAAAACAATGCCGCTATTGAAGAATCGTTTCCAAGGGTGGTAAGGTTATCTAGAGGGTCTCGACCGTATACTGGCCTATTGCATTCACTTCTGCAATAGTGTTTCATCGACATGAGTCAAATTCGTTCTCATACACTTCAATGGGTTCCAATAGTCGACTGATTCACTACTCAATGTCATTTTATGATACCTACGACTATTCATCGCTCGGGATCCGAATGAGTAAAGACAAAACAATGCCGCTATTGGGGAATCGTTCCCAAGAGCGGGGAGGTAATTAAGGTTTTATGACCGGATACTGACTCATTGAAATTTCTTCTGCAATAGTATTCAATCGACATGAGTCAAATTCGTCCTAATATACTTCAATGGGTTTCAATAGTCGACTGATTCACTTCTCAATGTCATTTAATGATACCTACGACTATTCATCGCTCGGGATCCGAATGAGTAAAGACAAAACAATGCCGCTATTGGGGAACCGTTCCCAAGGGCGGGGAGATAATTAATGTGTTATGACCGGATACTGACTCATTGAAATTTTTTCTGCAATAGTATTCAATCGACATGAGTCAAATTCGTCCTAATATACCTCAATCGGTTTCAATCGCTGACTCATTTCTTCCTCAATGTCATTCAATGATACCTACGACTATTCATCGCTCGGGATACGAATGAGTATAGACAAAACAATGCCGCTGTTGGGGAATCGTTCAAAAGGGCGGGGAGGTGATTTAGGTGTTGACCGGATACTGACTTATTGCATTTGTTTCTGCAATAGTTTTCAATCGACATGACTCAAGTTCGCACCAATCGACTTCAATCGGTTCCAATGACTGACCAGGTGACTCTTCAATGTCGATCAATGGTACGTACGGCCATTCATGGCACCATCTTTAGGCTATGCACTAAACGACGCCGCTATTGGTCAATCGTCCCCAAGGGTACTCATGATATTAGACTGTGCTGACGTGTACTGACCTGATCACGTTCATTTTTCCAATAATATTCAATCGACATGGATCAAATTCGTGCCAATCGACTCCAATCGGTTCCAATGACTGACTACGTGACTCTTCAATGTCGTTCAATGGCATGTACGGCCATTCATGGCGCTGATCAGACATGGCTTTGAGCCTCTATTGGCCAATCGTTCTCAAGGGTGTTAATGATATCAAACAGTATTCGACGCTTGTCGACCTGATTGCGTCCATTTTCCCAATAATATCCAATCGACATGAAACAAAATCGATCCAGTTGCCTCCAATCGGCGTCGATTGCTGACTAGTTCACTCTTCTATGCCATCGAATGGTACACACGGCTTTCTATGTCTCTGATTACGAATGGTTATCGATGATATGATGTCGCTATTGGTCTATTGTTTCTAGAAGTTCTTATGATATTAGACAGTATTTGACGGGTACTGACCTATCGCGTACATTTTCTCAATAATATTTAATCGACATGAATCAAAATCTTTCCAATCGACTCCAATCGGCGTCAATCGCTGACTAGTTCATATTCTTCGGGGAACTTCCACATAGCCGATTGTATGATATTAAGGAGTGGTCGAGTTGGAAATTGGAAGATATTGAAGTGTTCGGATACGATTCATGTTTTTTGATGATGGTTCATCGGATCAACTCCATTAGGTTGACTTCTGTTGCATAAGACTATAAAGTTGCATGATTACCCGTAGAGGCGGTAAATGATACTTGAAAGTGAGCAAGTTGTCGATTGAAGCCATTCGAATCAATTAAACCGAATTTGACTCATGACAATCGGATAGAAATGTGATTGGTTGAGTGCAATTAAGCTCATACCCGTTACACACAGTCTGATATCACTTTTTACCATTGGGAGCAATTTGCCAATGGTGCCATTATTGCATTCTTCACATTCAGTAATGCAAGAGATAAATGGTCGTGTAGGAGATTTGATAATACTAAGGTGTGAACAAATTGGCGACTGGAACTGATTGAAGGCGATTGAGGGCGATTGGGCCGAACTTGGTTTATGTCAATTGGATATTATCGGTCACATTGAATCATTTGGATTGATTTCTATTGCACAAAGGTTAATCTTACTTTTGACAGCTGAGAACGATGGGCCGGTAGTGGCATCATTCTGTTCGTGGTAATTTGTGAATCAAATGTTGAAGAAGCGGTATGGTTGGTTGGATAATATTAAGGAAAGTCGATTGGTACATCTTCCACTTGTTCCGAATCTAGTTGAATGCAATCACATCACTTCACGTCGCACACAGTACAGTGTCATTTCTTTCCTTCGGAAGCGGTTGGCCAATATAGCGCCACCATTCAGTTTGCGACATTTGGTTATGCACGAAGTGAATAGTCGCGCAGGCGATTGAATAATATGAAAGAGCGAGTGACTTGGGGATTGAAACCAATTGAAGTCGATTAAACCGGAGTTGGTTCATATCAATCTGATATGATTGGTCGTATGAACTCCTTGATTCACATTATTGCATAGAGTTCAAAGTCACTTTTCACCATTGGAAGCGATTGGCCATTACCACCATCATTCGGTTCCCGTCATCGACAGGGGCGCCACTTTTTCAAATTTTCCCAGGTCTGCATTTTTGGAAAGCTCCAAGTGGAAGCTAAAAAAAAAGAAAAAGGTCATCGAATCAGGGCAGAGTTTCAGACAGGAATCTGAGGCAGATGTGTGAGTAAGCGAGGGATATGGGTAACTTTTCCATCAATTATTTTATTGCGAAAGTTGACATTCTATACTTATTGGCTCTGATGAATTCATTGACCCATTGGGGGATTTTCTCATCTTCTGCCAAATCAGAATAGATGGAGAGAATGCTTGCATTGTTAAACCGTTCTTGAGACATAGTTGATCGGACATAATTTTTTACTCTCTTCATCACTGAAAAAGAACGCTCGTTAGTACATGATGAGCCAGGTATAGTGAGCATTAATCGAATTAATTGTGACATTTGGGGCAAGATAAGTTTCAATTGCAGTCTGCTCTTCAGATAATTCACAATCGTTTTTAAATGCATATCCCCTGATGGTGCGTGGGAGTTACGGTCAATATACTTAGCATCTGCAGTTTTTTTGAAAGTCTTAGGCGGAATTGAGTCTACTTCATGTTTGTATGCTTCATCTTTAGCCATCGCGCTCAGTAGTAAATCTCTCTCTCGCTCTAAAATTTTAGCATCGAACTGTAAGTCCCGCCCATCATCTTTATCAGAATTGTAGAGTTCAATTATAATTAAAGCATCATCCCTCTTCCCCACTATAAAGTCCTCGAACTGATTGAGCAAATCCATGGTTTCACTTTGAAATCTAGTGCGAAGAGAATTTGTGGCCGTATCCAAAATTTCGAAGTAAATTTTTCTAAAATACTCCTCTGGTCCGGAGAACACATGAGCTGTGTCTTGCGGTGTTGGCTCATAGCGTTTGGGTGCACTTCTTGAACGTGGAACAGTAGGCTCATCTAAGCCTAATTTTCTAGATTCAGCAACAACATCTCTCCAAATTTTTGAAAAAATCACATCATCTCTCATTCGTTCCATATTTTTGGTTACAGTCTTGACGCTAGTGTGAGACTCATTCACGCACAGTTTTTTTTTCTGTAATTCTGTATTCAAAATTTCTACTTGGTCAAAGACTATTATTACAACGGAAACGATGAAGTAGAACTCAAACGATAGAAAGTTCTTCAAGAAACCTCGAGCTTTCGAGGCGACGTCTGTCTGAGGGCCGTTACTTTTTTTTAACAGTATTCAATGGTTGAAGCGTAATTCTTATCGTAGACTGATTTCAAAGATTTGATCCTCAGAGTGAACCTGAAAATGAAGGTAATGATTGATGTTTTGTGGCGTAACTCAAGACTCAATATGAGTCCTCAGGTGATTTTATTTTCAAAACAACGACCATGTACACATTGAATGATGCAGTAAGTGCAATGAGAATACAAATTCTCCTGTGAGCTAGAAAATATGAAAGACGAAAGCATGACTGACTAACATTACTCTCATTTCGATCAATTCAGAGATGCATGTATCAATTATTGACCAAAACTGTGTGCGGTATAGAGTAAGTAACCAAAACTGTGATATTTTGGAACGATTGCAAGAAAGAAGGCCTTGAGATATCTATATTGATCTAGTTGATGTAAAAGTTTTCTTGCGTTTTTATCCCGTTGAACATCTTTGAACTCTTGTAATCTTAACTATGACTCTCTGATGAAATTTATTCCATCTTTTATGACCCCGATTATATTTCTGACTAGTGCGTTGTCCTCTAATGCATCTTGCACACAAAGATTCAAACGATGAGCACAAAAATGGACAGGTAAGGCCCTCCTTTATTTCTTCCGAACTTTGGCTTGGAGGCCGTTAAGCCGTCCGCTAACGTTAGAAGCACCATCGTAACATTGACCTCGTATGCGTTGGAAGTTCAAACGTGCCTCGTCGACTAAATCGACTAGAATTCCGAGCAACGTATCAGATTTCGTATTTGGAGCATTCACAAATTTGATTAAAAATTCTTCAACTTCAAAATTTTCATCAACACTTCAGAAACAAACAAATTCTTGTTCTTGTTGGCTAATATCCACTGATCCATCCATAAGTACTGCAAAAATGTCGTTCGATCTGATTTTATCGAGATTGCGATTTTGTACACTTTTGGCAACGATATCCATTATTTCATTTATGATGGTACTATGGAGCCAACGATGACTGTCCCGCTCTAGCCATGACTTTAATTCAGGAATCTTATGAATTCTTGTTTTTAGTAGTTGAAGTAAATTCGACTTTTCTGGATCGTGACCACGTAAAGCAAGGCCTTGCCTGCACAAAAATAGAACTGATGAAAAAATAGCCTCTGAAGCGATTCTACTGTCCAACATCTGTTTTTTCTTCGCATTAGACATATGATCTATTATCTTTATATTCTTGCTGAGATAACTTGCTCTAATGCAGATTTATGGAATTCGCTAAGACTATGCGATTCGAAAGACTTTAAAGCATTTTTGAATGTTCTGAATCCTTCTTCTACGAATGCTTGTTTTAAAATCTGCGATGAACTTTTTGTAGGCAAAGGCAAGTTTTTGGACACCGCTTCCGTGCATATTTCACATTTTATGACGTTCTGAATTTTGTCGTATTCAATCCAAGGATACTGCTTTCTCCACGATGCAATATTCTTTTCGTTAGGCTTTTCTGATAGTAATATTACGTTGTTGAATATTTCCCAAACTTTGCTCATCGTAAATGAAACATGAGATACTATTACATAACAACAGATTCATTTAGAAGGAAGGTGTTGCGCAGGACGCATTTCCTGTTTCAAGGAATTTGAAAACATAATAATAACATAATATGATAAATTTTGAGAATCTTGAAAGTATAACGATGAAAGAATGGGACTAATAATTTTATGCCTGCGATTACATCAAATTATCCATATTCTAGTAGATTACGCACGAAAATGCATACATGTTCTCATTTCTCATAGCCAGCACTGTCATAATCTAGCCTATGGCGGACGTCTACGCGTCCATCAAGGACGCGTAGATGATCGTAACTGGCTATAGATTATGATAGTGCAGCTATAAAATAAATTGATGAACAATCGAATGATATCATGGCTCAAATGTTGACTTAAGTACCCCGTGTCGAAGCAGGGGGACGTAAAGTACAAAATTTTCCTGGAAATTATGCATTCAACTCACGACTTGTTTTGGCTTGCTTCGTAGTTGGTGGTTTGCTTGCATGACTATCTTTTTTGAATCCAATAGGGAGAGCCTGACTCCCTTGAGTCTCTGGGATATCCGAATCAAGACCAGTAGGTGAATTTAGATTATCTTGATCATCATTTCTCCTCACACTCGCATTTCCATGTGCGTTAGACACGAAACTACTACCAACGGCACCTTTCGATTGTGTAATAAACTTGTCCATCTTACGATATCAATTTTCTTCGCGAAGATAGCAATAACTCTCGCTTAACATGTCGTAGCGATTCTCGTCATATCGAAGATTGGTCGAAGTAATGAAAACACAGTATACATTTATAACTTGTCTGGTATATCAAGATTTCGGCGTATTGAGGTTAGACTGAACCAGTGAGCAAACGTTCCGATCGAGTTCCCGGACAGAAGCTCCAGAGTTAACTTTTCACTGTTGTGTCTATCCGTAGATCGAGACAACGATAAGCTCACATCGTCGCCCCCGACGAAGAAAAACACGTCCCCATTTAAGAATGCATTGGGAGAACAATGGGAGGTGTTTTTCTTCTTCGGGGACGACGACATGTAAATAGACATTGGCACCCTTGAGCAACACACACAAGAGATTGAACGGCACACTGAATCGTGGCTTTCGTAGGATTACTGCACTTTTTCAGCACCTGCACTTATCACCTCGATATTAATGGAATGCGCAATCCAGAATGGCACTTGAAGGCAATGATTCCCACCAAAATCAAATCTCAGGTGTAGGGGTTGACGATCAACGTATAACTTGAGGAAATAGACGATGAGTAACGCTCAACTGTACGAACTGACGGATAGGTATGCAGTATATGCAAGACTGAGCATATCGCCGTCGTATCACCATCAATCCGGTGGACTTGTTGCGACGCGACTGCAACTCTACTGCTTCAAGGTGCGCGCGCATGATCATTCGCCCGCCCGCCCTAGCTCGCACCTCGAGTGTGAAAAGAGCGCGTGAGCGATGAAATACCTTTGCTTTCGCGCAGTATTATATCTTTTGCGCCCGTCGTGAATCATTAAAATGCACGCAGGATATCGAAAATTTTCACCCATCGTGCCAGTTTCCCAGGTCTGGATTTCCATACGTACTTTTTAGTCAGGTCTGGATCCATCCAGACCATCCAGAAGAGGAGTGGCGCCCCTGGTCATCGAGTAATGCAAGAAACAAATAGCCGTATAGGCGATTGAATGATATTGCGGAGTAAGCGACTTAGGGATTGGAACCGATTAAAGTCAATTAAACCGAACATGGTTCATGTCAGATGGTTATGATTGGTCGTATAAACTCATTTAGATTGATTTCCATTGCATGAATTTCAATGTCACTTTTGACTATTGGGATCGATTTGCCAATAGCGGTTTGATTCTGTTTGTGACATTTCGAATTTCAGGGACTGGACAGCCTTATAGGTGATTGGATAATATTGTGAGAGTCTTATCAGCGATTGAACTCGATAGAATCGAACATGTACTATGTCGATAGATATGATTGGTCATCATATGCACTCATTTGGCTAAATTTCTGTTGCATGAATTTCAATGTCACTTTTCACCATTGGAAGCGATTGGCCAATACCCCCATCATTCCGTTCGCATCATCGAGCAATGCAAGAGATGAATAGCCGTTGAGGTGATTGAATATAATTGAGGGGTGAGCGAGTTGGCAATGGAAACCGATTAAAGTCGATTCAAACGGGCTTGGTCCATGCAATTAATTACGATTGATCGTATAAACTCATTTAGATTGATTCCTACTGTATAAAGTTCAATGTCACGTTCGACCATTGGAAGCAATTGGCCAATAAACCAACATCATCTTATTGGCAACTTTCAGTAATGCATGGATGGCATAGTCAAGCAGGCGATTGATTAATATTGAGGAATGAGCGAGTTTGCGATTGAAACCGACTAAAGTCGATTGGAATGAACGTGCTCTATGTCGATTGGATATGATTGATTATCATATGCACTTTTTTGGTCGATTTCAGTTGCACGAGGTTCAATGTCTTTTTTCACCATTAGATGCGATTGGCCATTACCACCATCATTCCGTTCGCGTCATCAAGTAATGAAGAAACGAATAGCCATATCGGCGATTGAATGATATTGCGGAGTAATCGACTTGGGGATTGGAACCGATTGAAGCCAATTGAACCGAACATGGTTCATGTCAGATGGTTATGATTGGTCGTATGGACTCATTTACGTTGATTCCCATTGCATGAATTTCAATGTCACTTTTGACTATGGGAGCGATTTGCCAATAGCGGTTCGATTCTGTTCGTGACATTTCGCATTTCAGGAAGTGGACAACCTCATAAGTGATTGGATAATATTGTGAGAGTCTTATCAGCGACTGAAACCGATTGAAGTCGATTGAAACGAACATGTACTATGTCGATTGGATATGATTGGCCATCATATGCACTTATATGGCTCAATTTCAGTTGCATGAATTACAATGTCATTTTCCACCATTGGAAGCGATTGGCCAACACCCCCATCATTTCGTTCGCATCATCGAGTAATGCAAGAGATAAATAGCCGTTTAGGTGATTTGATTATATTGAGGGGTGAGCGGGTTGGCGATTGAAACCGATTGAAGTCGATTCAAACGGGCTTGGTTCATGCAATTGATTACGATTGATCGGATGAACTCTTTCAGATTGATTCCTACTGTATTAAATTCAATGTCACGTTCGAACATTGGAAGCAATTGGCCAATAAACCAACATCATTCTGTTAGCAACATCCGGTAATGCATATAATGAATAGTCAAGCAGGCGATTGGATAATATTGAAGAGTGAGCGAGTTTGCGATTGAAACCGACTATAGTCGATTGAAACGTATTTGTTTTATGTCAATCGAATATGATTGGTCGTTTCAACATATTTGGATGGAGGGGCATCACATAAAATTCAATGTCGCATTTGACCATTGGAAGCGATTGGCCAATACCCCCATCATTCCGTTTGCATCATCAAGTAGTGCAAGAGATGAATAGCCGTTTAGGTGATTGAATAATATCGAGGGGGGAGCGGGTTGGCGATTGAAACCGATTGAAACCGATTGAAGTCGATTCAAACGAGATTGGTTCTAGCAAATGATTACGATTGATTGGATGAACTCATTCAGATAAATTCCCACTGTATTAGGTTCAATGTCACGTTCGACCGTTGGGAGCAATTGGCCAATAAATCAACATCATCCTGTTAGCAACATTCGGTAATGCATGAAATGAATAGTAAAGCAGGCGATTGAATAATATTGAGGAGTGAGCGAGATTGGGATCGAAACCGACTAAAGTCGATTGAAACGTATTTGTTTTATGTCGATTGAATATGATTGGTCGTTTCAACATATTTGGATGGATCGGCATTACATAAGATTCAATGTCGCGTTTGACCATTGGAAGCGATTGGCCAAAGATTCATTCGTTCCGCGACACTTCGTATTGCAAGAGATGAATAGCAGTGTAGGCAATCGAATCATATTGCGGACTGAGCGGGTTGGCGATTGAAACCGATTGGAGTCGATTAAATCGAACATGGTTTATGTCAGTTGAATATATTTTTGGGTTGTTTGCACCATTGGAGGCGATTGACCAACAGTGAGATGATTCCGTTCATGACATTCCGTGACGCAAGAGACGAATAGTCTCATGGGCGATCAACGTCGATTCGTCCCGATTCAGTTAACTGTATCAGAGCCCATTGAATCACATTCAACTAGCCCACGTTGATCTTATGCGTGTTATTGCCCAACTCTGACATGAGCAGAATGGTCGAGTGGTCAACGTCGCTGTCCCGTAATCCAGAGGTCGCAGGTTCAAACTCCGTCAAAGGTAAAAATTATTCATCGATTTTTTCATTAATTAATAAAAATTGAATAATAACATTTCTTTCAGAATAAATATCTCCATGAACATCCGATGATTAAAAACTATCTTGAAAAATTGATAAAGTATATAAACGAATAATGATCAATAAGATATATAACATGAATATGATTACCCGTAAGCATACTAACCGAAATAAAAATCAAAAACAAAGTACAGAAATTTTTTTTTCTCGATTCAATAGAACGTACGTTTTTAGATCCGATTCGATCCAATTGGATCTCACCGTAGATTGAAACCCATTGGGAAACATTCAACACTTATTCATTAATAGAGCAACGGTTGGTTAGCTCCTATTGACTGACATTGATGCATCTGCGAGGGACCCGGCCGTATTTATTCGCAACTGATGACGATTGGATTACCATTCACTAATCCCTGAATTCCTTTTGAGAACGATTGGTTTATATTTCACAATTGAAACCGATTGAGGAAGATTGAATACAATTAATTGAACTTCTCTTGTGCCATTGAAATACACTGATTCCCCAATCTCACGGTCGATTGAAACCAATTGAGAACCGTAGCACAATTGTACTTGTGGCCACTCAAGGCAATTGGAGGAGTATTCAACAACTCCTAATTCCCGCTTGAGGCCGATTGATTCCTATAGCTATATGTAGAGTCAATCGGCAAAATTAAATGCAATTGACTGAATTTCATACGCGCTTTTCAGGTCCATTGAAATCTCCCTCTCTCTCTCAACTCATTGGTTAACTCACCTCCTATCGAATTCGATTGAGTGACATTAGATTCCATTGACCGCACTTGAACCTGGTCCGAGTAGATTGGCGTCTTTTTCTCCCGAGAGATTGAAGCCAATTGGAAACTATTGGGGAATCCTCAGTCAATAGTGTGAGGGTCGATTGGCCGTATTGGAAGGTATTAAATGACATTCACCAACTCCTAGATTTCTCTTGGATCCGATTAAATCATATAGCTTCAATCGGAATCGATTGAGCGAAATTAGATCCAATTGATTGAATTTCAAACATGCTTTTCAGATACATTAAAACTCCTCTTTTAATGCTTCGGAACCGATTGAGAATCACTCGATCCCTTAATCTCTCGAATGTGATAAATATCCAATAGCAGTTCCGTGATTGAAGCGCATTGAAAGAGTATTCATCAATCCCCAGAAGTCTATCCAAGCGCATTAATCAATATAGCAAGGAGCATGAAACATCACGAAGAAGCATTCATCTCAATTGCAATGAAGCAATTGGAAGTACTTGGTTGAAGTAGGCCCTCCACCTTTCATTACTATTGTGCCCCCTTCACGTTAGAAATTCATCAATGAACACCAAGGTCAAAGTTGCATTTGTTACGGGCGCAAGCTATACAGGCGCCTGCACTTCAAGTGTATCGTATATAAGGACCGCCGCTTGGTGCGGCCGGACTAGCTCAGTCAACAGCGTGTCAGTCTCTTGATCAAGAGGTCGCCGGATCGTTTCCCGGCGGCCGCACTTTTTATTCAGTGCATGACGGAGAATAAAATCATAACAACTGGTGTCAGAAAGCGGAACGAACCCCGCCCACAAGTGGACTGCGTACTCGGAGGATAATCAACGATGATAATTAGGTGGCGCTGCCCACGCGTAGACCTGCTGTACCGACAAGATGGACTCGGGATCTACATAGACGACAATTAGAAGACAATGACATTAAGTTCAGACGATGAGGACATCGTCGACTCTGCCCAGGGGGTGTGTTACGGGCGCAAGCTATACAGGCGCCTGCACTTCAAGTGTATCGTATATAAGGACCGCCGCTTGGTGCGGCCGGACTAGCTCAGTCAACAGCGTGTCAGTCTCTTGATCAAGAGGTCGCCGGATCGTTTCCCGGCGGCCGCACTTTTTATTCAGTGCATGACGGAGAATAAAATCATAACACATTCCAGATATCTAATTGAAATCTCATTCAGGAGTATTGACTATGGAGCAATTGTTTCCAATAGAATATTTCTAGCAGGGGGGGGGGTCCAGTCGTAACAGGCTTACTTGGAGTGTGAGTCGCTATAGCTATTACAGATAGAAAATATTAGTAAGCGTTGCGTCGTTACTCATATATATACACTCATACATTCAGTGAGCATTGCTCGCCATCATATATGGTGAATGTGTATGTATGTGTATATATATATATATATATATATATATATACATATACACACTATACATACATAGTCCCGGAATTTTTTTTCATAAGTCCTGGAAATGTGCAAGGCCTGGGATGGCGAGCAATGCTCACTGAATGTATGAGTGTATATATATGAGTAACGACGCAACGCTTACTAATATTTTCTATATGTAATAGCTATAGCGACTCACACTCCAAGTAAGCCTGTTACGACGCCCGGCTGAAAATGATCGGGCAACTGTTGCCCCACAGTCGCGCCGCCGGTCGCGCGACACGTAGCTGGGGCCAGATTACAAACAAGCAAACGCACGAGCGAGCGTACGACGCGAACGATGAGCAAGATGCGCACGCCAAGCGCGAGAAACGAGCGACCGGAAGACACGGAGCGCGCGAACCGCGAGTACCCCTACTATACCGGCCCAATGTAAAAGGTATAGGGGCCGGTATAGTGGGGGTACTCGCGGTTCGCGCGCTCCGTGTCTTCCGGTCGCTCGTTTCTCGCGCTTGGCGTGCGCATCTTGCGCATCGTGCGCGTCGTGCGCTCGCTCGTGCGTTCGCTTGTTCGTAATCCGGCCCCTGTTGTATAGCAAGCCGCACACACTGATGTAGTGCTGTACTGCTGTAATAGAATAACTCACCTCTTCGACTCCAGAGCCAGGCTGGGCCCAACCATGCTGCTATGCAAGCTGGTCGGGTGACGGGCGGGCGATGGTCGGGCGACTATCGAATATTCGTTAGTAGCGCGATCAAAGCAAAGACCAAATTTTCTTTTACTTTCATAAATAAATAATAAGGCATAAATCAATAATAAAAAATGCATTTTCCCGTCCTTTCGTCGATTTTTCCATTATGAGTCGGAAAATATTGATTTTTCGGGAAAACTTGTTCAAAGGTAATTTGTAGAGCTTCAAACGATCTACAAGATTTATCCAGACTATTTTTCCCGTACGATGCATCCTTTTGGAGTTATTCTTGATCAAAGTTATAATCGAATTCGTTAAAATAAATTCGCTAAAATTGTTGATAACGGGTTCAAATTATTTTTATAGGTAATTGAGGCAATTTTGGAGAGAAAAGGTTTCATGGTATCTTTTCCTAAGTTCGATCATTTTCGAGTAATGAAGAAAGCAGATTTCGCGACTTCTAACCCTCAATGCGATGCTTTCATGACAACACTTTGACTTGGAAGTTGCGAAACCTGCTTTTTCTCATTACTGGAAAACGATCAAACTCAGGGAAAAATACCATGAGACCTTTTCATTTCAAAATTTCCTCAATTACCTAGAACAAATTATTTGAACCCGTTATCAACAATTTTAGCGAATTTATTTAAACAAATTCGATTATAACTTCGATCAAGAATAACTCCAAAAGGATGCATTTTACGGAAAAAAGTGTAGCAATCAATCTTGTAGATCGTTTTAAGATCTACAAGATTGATTCCGATCAATCACCTCCGAACAACTTTCCTCGAAAAACTAATATTATTCGACTTATAATGGAAACATCGAAAAAAGGACGGAAAAATGCATATATTTGTTATTTATTTATGCTTTATTAATCATTTATGAGAGTAAAAGAAAATGGTTCGATCGCTCTACTAACAAATATGCTTGCGTCCGGCGATAGTCGCCCGACCATCGCCCGCCCGTCGCCTGACCAGCTTGCATAGCAGCATACACACCATGTATACATACCATAACATATCTCGCGCATAAGGGATGCTGCTAAAAGCACCCCCCCCCCCTCCCCTCTTACTGAACCTGGCCCAGGTTGGACCCAGCCTGGCTCTGGAGTCGAAAAGGTGCGTTATCCTATTACAGCAGTACAGCACTGAAGCAGTGTATGCGGCTTGCTATACCACAGCTATGTCGCGCGACCGGTGGCGCGACTGTGGGGCGACAGTCGCCCGATCATTTTCAGCCGGGACTAGTCTCCTAATCTTCCTCGCTGGCCCCGAGGTAAGGTGTTGGACTTTGAATCGGATGATTCGATCGTTCGTGAGTTCGCGCCCGGGTCTCGGCCGGTCCTTCTCACACCCATTTTTTTTTTGTTTTTTTGTTCTGGTCCACCCTTATAAATAAACCTTTTGTTCATGCAACTGGCATTTTCAGTTGCATTCTGGATACAAATTTTGACAAAACTAGATCGAGCCGAGTCGTCTGAGACGAGTCGGTTCTTCTAGGCAGGTAGAGGCCACAGCTCTTCGAATATTGAGCCTAGATCAACGAACCTGGGCTCAAATTGAAACTCTAAATTTGCCAAAATTGTTTTAGGTATTGAATTGCCAGAAAGATTATGAGTTGCCAGCCTCCAGGTTATGAGTTGCCGAAGGTTGCCGGGACCTACCCAGGATGTCTACCACTATTGAAAAGAATTAGGTCATGTACATGACATAAAAACGTGTTGTCACGTTTTTCCGAAAAACCATATCACGATCATGGACATTCATGACATAAGTCCATAATCAACTTCATGTCATGGAAACTTGTCATGATCATATGTCATAGTTTTACGTCACGAACTTTTTGATGAAAGTACACGAGTAGTCAGATTTTTTGATGTGTTTGTTGATCAATTCCTGACTCACACTGGTATATATGGATGGATAACATTCTAAACTCTATTTTTCTTGGTTCTAGGATATTGACTGATACTTTATGCAGTCCGAAACCAGGACCTGAAACTCACACAGTTGCTGTAACAACTGCCAGTTTAGAAACCCCTGGTAGGAACAAATACAAGTATGCACGTGAAGGCTCTAGTTAACAAATTTCACCTTTTGTCTTCCCGTGGAGTAACGTGTCTCCCATTACTGTGGCCTTGTGTTGCGCAGTTTGTGGTTTTGGGAAGTGGCACGGATCAAGTTTATAAAGCGTTAGGTTCTAACCAATTTTTAACACGTTCACTGCGATGGGCTCAACCGGTGGGGCCCACGATTTTTCAACTTCCAATCTTTGCTGACTTATATTTTCTCAAAAAATATTCTCAATAGTCATTTTCTTGGGCGTTCCCATTTATCAAGCGTATAAACGACGAATTAGAACAGAATTTTCCCCAGTGTACTTGCATTAGTCCGACAATGAGGGTCGTGAGGATGACTAACCAAAAATTACGAATAACTGCCTTCGCAGTGAACGTGTTAAGTGCAACAGCGATTCACTCGCATAAGTCGACTCTTATTCGTGGAGTTGCAGGTTGCAGGCAGCAAACCCTTCATAGTTAGTAATTTTAGATTTTGATGAAAATTGACAGTGTTTGAAATTTGTTTAGAGATCATCAACAAGAGAGTGAATTCGGAAGACGCAGCTTCATATACTTTGAGGTTCCTATTATTATTCAGTCAGAGTACCTATTTGGGAAAAGACACAAGCCCTTGGGTGAATTCGGAAGACCCAGCTTCTTATAATTTGATATTTTCATTATTATCCAGTCAGAATGCCTATTTGTTCAACTGCCATACAATGCTTATAGTGCTCACAGGATTGTAATTGTTCTTTGATTCAAAAGTAAAAGGGAAAGATTTATTCAAAAACCTCCCAGGCATAATAATTGTGATCTTCCTACCATGAATCGTTGAAATCAAGCATTTACCAAAAATGCTCCTTGGATTTATCAACTCTTTCCAAAGACTCTAATTGTACATTTTCAGTTGTGTGGGCATCCCTCAATATTGGCTGTTAGAAATAATCTCAAAGCTATTTAGTAAGTTTCGACATACTAGACCATGTATTCAACAAACAATAAAAAAGTGAGCAAATTGTTTGTGAAATCCTCTGTTCCTGATAGAAATAGGTTCTATAGCTACCCAGACAGCACTGAAAGGTTTTCATGGAACCTTTCCCGGAAAGCTTTCAATGGAAGCTTTCCAACAGGTTTCTGCAATCTTTCATAAGGTTTTCTCCTGAGCTTTCATGGAAAGAATACCATGGAACCTTCCTGAAACCTTCCAGAAGCCTTCCGGTGAAAGTTGCGACGGAACTCCTAGATCCTCCGAGGGAAAATTTTGATGAAAGCTTCCGGAAAGATTTCAGGAGCCTTTCAGCGCAAGGAGCATCAGAATTTTCATATCTTTGCAGAGAATTTTCGATGGAAGCTTTCAGAAAGGTTTCCCGAAACCTTTCCGAAACTCTCCCGTGCCAAGTGTCCGAAAACTTTTCGAAAAACTCCCTGAAGCCTTTCAAAAGCCTTTCAGTGAAAGTTCCGATGGAACTCCTAGATCCTCCGAGGGGAAATTTTGATGGAAGCTTTCGGAAAGATTTCAGGAGCTTTTCAGTGCAAGGACCATCAGAATTTTCATATCTTTGCAGAGAAATTTTCGATGAAAGCTTTTAAAAAGGTTTCCTGAAACCTCTCCGAAACTCTTCCATGCCAAGTGTTCGAAAACTTTTCGAAAAACTTTCTGAAACCTTTCAGAAGCCTTTCGGTGAAAGTTCCAATAGAACTTTCAAACGCTCACAGAGCAAATCTCGGTAAAAGCGTCCAGAAACTTTCGGGCAACTTTTTATGTGAACCTTGCATTGCCAAGTCCAAATCACGCATGCTCCTTATTTCTACAAGGGCCATCCTCGAGACCGTGCACGCGACAGTCGACATCAGGCAGTCTGTATAGGGTCAAGTAGAGGGGTCAAGTCTGGTAATGTTTGGGGAAGTCGGCCATCTTGATGGTTTGTTGACTATCCCCAGTTTCCTCGTGCAAGAGTGAATTTCGCATCAATCATTCAGTTCGAAGTCAATTCTGCAAATCATCGAGTGCTGAGAGTGTCGGTTCTCTTGATTGAAGCCTGCTTGCCGATTTGTAGTGGAAATCTATTTGTGCAAATCGAGAACATTCTTGTGTATTTTATATGTCTTCTGATTTTCCTGTTACTGACTTCCTGGTGGAGTGTCCTCATCGCGGTGAGGAAAAAATAACCTCTGAACTCTGTTTTCTCCATAGGATTATAGAAAAAGTTTCCTCGATGAATTGGTAGAGCTGTGGGATTTGCGGATCAGATGAGTATATCTCTGTCTACTAACCTTGTTAAGTCTCAAGTCTTGAGCAAAGAGCAAGACCCTTCGTGTTGAAGAAAACATATATTTTTGGGGAAATTGGTGCCAGCATATGTATCGTAGATGAACTCCACCACTTGTGATGATAGTGCAATTATACACCCTGTCATACACAATATTCACAAAGCTTCCTGGAGTCGTCAGTGATGGTTGCAGGATTCTGTGGAAGTAAGTCTTATAGTACACTTTTCCTATTCAACACAACTGATAAGCGTAAACTTTTATTCCGTTCTTGGATGCTTTGTTATCATCATCGAATGAATGACAGTTCTTTTTACAAATTGTCATTGCAGAATATTCCCAAGTCTTTCATCACAGCACAAACTCACAGTAGTCAAGATCAATCGATCTTGACTACTGGGATCTTGTGCAATACTCATCAACTCAGGGTGTATCCAAAGTCCTTCCTTGATGAATTTATTGGCTAACCGACCCTATATAAAAACAGTGGAAATATCAAAGACTGTGGGGAAGCTTGGAGGAGTTCCATTACCAGACTGGAGCCACAATAAGAGGTGTCCTTGTATCGTCGAAATCCGAACCTTTGTCCGAATTCCGTAGTTCACGTTCGTAATTTTATCAAGTAAGGAAAAAGGGTATATGGAATAAAAACACAATCAATTTTGGGTTAAACCCGAGGCAAAAAAGACCAGGCAGAAGGCCTGGCCAAAAAACCTCCAAAACAGTGAATGAGTTGAATCTTTTATCAAAAGGATCAACAAAAAAAAGAAATGAGATTTTACATACGAGAATTTCGTAAGATAGAGGTGTGAGCTTGTAAGCGTGCGTGTGTGTGTGTATGAGCGTAGGTGCAGTTGATGCACCTGCCCGGTGAGCTGCAACACTTCCGTGTGCAACGTCTGGATCACCCATTGGTGATCGCGTTTTCGCTGCACAAATCACCCGTTGATGACTGCAGCAACGAAAAGGTGGCGGCGAGCCGTTGACCAAATGTGCGTGGCACTGGTCCGTAAGATTCTGCACGTGTGGCAAGAATCCAATATTGTTCGTAATTTGAGTGCACGTACGTCGCGATTGCACAGTCACTAGTTTGTACACTAAAAAATCGGCACGATCCGAAAAATGTCGCACGAGGCGTGAGCGCGCGATTTTGGAGCAAAAATTTTTGTCGACATTGAGGCGCGTAAAACAAGTAGCCCGATGATTGACTCCTTTCTTTCACGATGAGAGATTTGCGAAGACTGGTAGTGAGGAAGGTGCTGCGCGGAGCGCCGTGGGTGCGCGACCTTGGACATTTTTTTTGCCGGCAAGATTCTTACGACCTTTGGCCGCCGTTCGTTGGTCCCCGCAGCGGCGGCAGCCGGTGAACGGCTCGGTGCAAATGTGATACGTTGGTTCAAATCGAGATCAAAAAGCGGGCAATTTTAAACTGACGCGGTACAACTTCCATTCCATGGAACAATCCTTTCCATATGTTAGGTCAGTTACTTTGAAGATACAATTCTTCGGGAAGAAATGAAGTCAAGTTTGGAGATTATGCTTCTGCGTTTTGGGCTTTCTTGTCTAATGAACAGTCAACATATCCGAGAAGATACTCTCAAGAATAATTAAATATGTAGAAATTCCTCATTGAGCTAAATCTATATGACACTTTGCCATAAAATCTGAACTAGTTCCTTACCCCAATTTTGAAGTCTAATCCAGTTAGGATATACTACCAATTCAACGTCAATTCTCGATTCTGCTCCCTCAGAGGTAATCTTATCAAATCCGTTATAAGGAAAGTCAATCTTATAACTAAATGGTTCAACAACAACTACTCAACCTACTATAAGGGGAGTGAACAGATTCTAACTACGCTAGGAATGATTTTATTACCATATCCCATTTTCATTCAAGAAGGGGAATACTAAAATGTATCTAGTTTTTCTTACTCAGTCCCCACAATTAGAAGAATGAATTGGATCTGAACTTCAGGTGAACACAACAAATGTACAATACATTGTCAGTTTGACCAACATGGCTGCTTTTTGGCTGTGAACAAAATCAGTTAATATCCGCCAGCTCTTTTCTCAGATTTGCCACGAGCAGATACTTCTAACTTTGAGATAGTTTCAGTTCTGGTTCTGGAGGAGACTTCGTTGGATCTGTATCATTGAAATGTTTGTAAGAGAATTAGGAGATTATAACTTGACAGTGAAAGATCCCACAAAATTTTTGAGGAATCTAGATGCAACTCACTCAGGATTTTTTCTGAAATATTTCAGAAATATTACCATGAATTTTTCGTGAAAGATTCCAGGCACATTTCCAGCTGCGGACATAACTACATATCATGAAGGTTTCAGTGGAATCTCCCAGAGATCTTTCACTGAATGGTTTCTGGGAGATTTCCGTAAGATTTTCAGGGATCTGTCCATGGAAGCTTCAAGAAAAATTCCTAGCCAAGGACATAACTATATTCCAGAAATATTTGAGTGCAATACTCCTGAAATATTCCAATCTTTCAATAAAATATTCTTGGAATATTTCTGAAAGATTCCCATGTTGCGTGGGCAAAAGCCTTCTAGCTGAAGTCCAAAAAGAATCAACTTTGAGGCCGTTGCAGGGAGAGTTCTTGTAAGAACGTTCAGAAACCTTTGGTCAACTTTTTATGGAATCTTGCATAGCCAAGTGTCTGTAAACTTCCTGGACACCTTCTGTAAGCTTTCGAAAACTACTCAGCGAGAAGTTGAATAATACTCCTTGGACATTGCAGGGAAAGTCTTGGTGGAAGCTATCAGGAAGCTTTCATGACATTACATGATACCTTGCAATTTTGAGTGTCCTTCCAAAACCGATATTCTAGATGAGACCATCCAACGGAATAGGATCCAATTCCCTCCCCAATGAGGTATATATGTTTTTTGAGATGGAATGAGGCGACACGTGTGTTTCTGTTTAGCCCAGATCGACTTTGTTTCGGAGCTATGCAAATTTCCAGTTTGGAGTCGAAAATTCAAATTTTCACTCTGAAATCAGGAAAAACTTTGAAACAACTTCACTCACATAATGGCTCTTTCGAGATGAATCATTATAAATTGTATCAAATCCAACGTATTTTATCAGAAAAAGCCCTATGGTGCTGAAAAAATTCTCATAGAACGCCAAAAAGTGACAATTTGATGGAAAATGAAAAAATGCGATTGCTCAAAAATATAAATTCGGATCCTCTTGAATTTTCTCTGGAGTACTTTAAACGATGTTGAACATGATGCAATTGGTCCGGTAGTCTCTCAAAAATAGTAGGAGGTGCTAAGAAATTTTTTCTGAATAAAATTTAAATGCCAGATAGTTGATGGAATTTAAGTAACAAATGTCGTGGAAAGATTCATTTCTCCTCCCAAGAGTGTTATAACCTCATGGAACTATCCCAAGGTGATTATTTTCAGAACCTAAATCGAACTGTCATCACTTAAGAGAGGATTCTCGGTGAAACCTCCCAGCGAGAGCTAGTTTCATCGACACCTCTTGGAAACATTTCAGCGAAAGTTTCGGGGAGCCGATTCCAGGGACACCTTTCGAAAACCTTTCAGAAACCTTTCAGCGGAAGTTTTGGCAAGCTAATTCCAGGGGAACCTTTCAGAAACCTTTCACCGAAAGTTTTGACAAGCCGATTCCAGGGACACCTTTCGGGAACCTTTCAGAAACCGTTCAGTGAAAGTTTTGGCGAGCCGATTCTAGGGACACCTTTCGGAAACCTTTCAGGAACCTTTCAGCGAAAGTTTTGCCGAGCCGATTCTAGGGACACCGTTCGGGAACCTTTCAGAAACCGTTCAGTGAAAGTTTTGGCGAGCCGATTCCAGGGACACCTTTCGGAAAACCTTCCAGAAACCTTTAAGCGAAAGTTTTGGCGGGCCGATTCCAGGGTCACCTTTCGGAAACCTTTCAGAAAACTTTCAGCGAAAGTTTTGAGTAGCAGTTCCTTCGCTCACATCCATAAAATGAAAGAATCTCTTCATATACCACTTCTTACTCTTGAAACCATAGGGATAGTGAGCGACCATTCGATCAGCGAGGTCGACTCCACCCATGAACTTATTGTACTCTCTCACTGAAAATGGTCTTCCCACCAATAATCTTGTTTTGTTCTTCCGGTCCCACCGTCGAGCACGATCTACCGGTTCTACGCCAGCATATGTAGATACTGTATGTACTTTTCTAGTATCTAACCAACGCACAACTGGGATATTCTCTTCTGAAGTCACTAAGGACGTTGATTTCCGAGGTAGTTTTAGGTTGTGTAACTCTACCGAATGACTTTTGATTCCCGGGAAACGATTTAATTTAACAGTCCCAAGAACGAAAATATTTCTGGATTTGAAGTAATCAAGTAATTTGTATGACGTGAAAAAATTATCCATGTACGACTTGTGGTTTTTATCTTCAAGACCATGAGTTATGTTTATCACCGAATCCCCGACAGGACCATACATACTTCGTGCCTTTTCTGATGGCTGATAAGGTTCAAAACAATGAATCACCCATAATTTGAAGCCCCACTTTTTAGGCTTGTTCTTCAAATACTGTTTCAGCCCAATTCGTCCTTTGAAAGGTATGAGCATTTCGTCGATAGATTGATGCTCGGGAGGGTCAACGCCATCGTGAAAAGTACGATGCAAGATGTTCAAAACAGGTCTGAGTCTAAAGTATGCATCTTTTTTTTCGGCGCTGATATTTGCAACGTCTACGAAATGATAGTATTTTATCAGAGTCATGAATCGATCGCGGCTCATATTTTTAGCAATCAATCCAAATCGTAATCCATTCGTATTTGACCAGTACATTCGAAGAGAAGGATATTTGATGGATGTCATGTTTATATTTATGGCCAAAAATATCTGAATCTCTTTCTCAGTCACATCAAAACTGTTATCGCCGCAAAACTTAGCATAGTTGATACTCCCTCGGCAAATCAATGCGATTATCTCAAATGGAAATAATTTTTCAAAGTATTCAAATGGTGTCTTACCACTTATGTAAATTGCAGATTTCCTGGTGAATGCTGGGATGTTGTTTACGTACATATTTTCTTGCCCGGAATTCCACGAGATAATGCTATTGTCTTTAGAATTTCTCTGAAAACGTTTTGGATTCCCTTTCTGGAGCTTTTTCTTGTTCTGCTATTCTAACGTTCTCTTTTTCCCACATTTTAACACTTTTTTCACGGGCTTTTTCCCTGCAATACTTTTCGCGCAACGACTTGGATTTTTTCTCTTTGAACATCGTACGGGCTGTATCTTGGCAGGAGTTTTTTCTTAATCGACTTTGTCACTCTACACGAGGGCTCCTTATCTGAATCTTCAGTATCACTCTCATCGCTGTCACAAAATCTTGCTTCTGAACCCAAAGGCAAAAAATCACAGTCGTCAAGATTCTCGTCTGGTATTATTATCATTCATCCATCTAGAATCAAATTGCACGGATAAAATCTATAAAACGTGTAAAATAGGATGAATTTCATGTGAAAATTATTATATAACTTATAGAAACGTATTCTCTCAGATAGTAAATAGACCACGAGAAGCTCTCGATATTCGTCCGTCACGAGTCTTGAACCAAATGAGCTATCAACTCACTTATTGTTTACATTCTCGCTTCTGTCACGTAAGCATTCCACATAAGTCTGATTTCCACGTACGTGGACAAGGTTTACGAGCGCGGCAATTCTATATGCCTTTATGGTTCACGACCAGTCTTGTGGTGATAGTTTCTCTTGCTTCAGAAGTATATAAGGAGCTTCCAATCCGATTTTTGAACCTCATCACCAAGTAGTGAGGATGAATTTTGGCTTTTTTAAAATAACGAATTTTCTCGATCTCATTGCTTTGCATGAAAAAGCAACTAACAATCAGATTCTTGGTCTGATAATAATGCGATATTCACATTTTTGGACCAATGAAACGCATCGCAAAAGAATTTTTGAGAAATCTTAAAAACTCAGCTTGCAGGGTCGACTCAAACATGTGTCCACATATGTGTACGCCAGTCAGAAGAGGTTAACAGAGATAGACAACTCATAGCTATCGCGTTAAAAGGAAATAGGTTGTATGAAATGAGCAGTTTTCCTGAAAAGAAAGAAATCCAAGCAAATATGGTAAACATGACAAACAAAGAAAAGTGGCATAGAATTTTAGGCCATGTTAATTTCAAGAATCTGAATATTTTGAGTACAAATAAATCACTGGAAGGAATACCGGACGATTTAGAATCAGATTCCATGAAATGCGAAACTTGTATTGAGAACAAAATGCATAACACTCCATTTTTGAATAACAGCACTAGAGCTAGAGAAATTTTAGAGATTGTGCACTCAGATGTAAATGGGCCTCGTGCAACTGCTGGTATAAATGGTGAGAAATATTTTGTAAGTTTCATTGATGACTACAGTAAAATAGCCAGAGTCTATGTTATAATAAAAAGATGAAAAGAATTTTTGAGGTACGCTTTTATTAACTGCGTCAAGAAACGTTGTAAAATTTGACTTGTAGAATGAAGAAAAACTCTTGGAAATTCTCTTTAAGGCGCGCCAAAACTGACGCTCTGTGCGCGGTCGGTAAGTGGCAAGTCTTGACTCCCAACAGAGGTCACTATGAACCCGGAAAACTTTGAATTACGACCGTGGCGTTCTCATGAAAGAGGCCTTGGGTGGACTCCACCCAAGTGGGCCAACCGAGGGTTACGAAAATATGGAAGTAAAGTCTTTGTTAGAATATCAGAGGCTAAAAGGAATTCCAAATGGGTCAAGAAGGCTGAATTAGGCATTTTAATTGGATACACTAATGTGGGATACGAAGTTTTGATGAATAACCAAGTAAGGATTGCTGCCCACTCTGTTATTGGATACAAATTGTATTGGCCGAGTCAGAGGGAAAACCTTTGTCAGATTCTGAAAATTATGATTAAGGCGATGCGGTCACCGTGCACTATGCACGCTGAAAGTTATTCGCACTTTCATCAAATCTGCTTGCGATTTGGGTGGAACGACGAGAAGACCCGCGTTTATTATCATCTAACTTGAGTTCGTCTTCTCATCGTTTGGCTGAAATCGCAAGAGAACTGGAGAAAAGTGGGAATAACTTGAGCGCAGGCACCTCCCAAGTATAATATAGGCACTTTGTAATTCGCACTTTTATCCGATTCTCTTGCGATTTGGACGAAACGATGAGAAGACGAACTCGAGTTAGATGATAATAAACGCGGATCTTCTCGTCGTTTCATCCAAATCGCAAGCAAATTTGATGAAAGTGCGAATAACTTTCAGCGTGCACGGTGACCGCATCGCCTTAATCGGGTTGAAATGAAAGAAGAATTGAAAATGGGTCAGCAAATGATCTGCAAGAGTTGAGGAGATCAATTAAACAAAGAAAGCCAAATGTAGATGAGAATTCTATTCATCAAAATGTTATCCATGTGAATTATTGTAGCACTGATGTGCCAGGAAAATTCTGAGGAGGCGATGACCTGTCCTGGAAGTGAATCTTGGAGAGGGGCAACAGATAAAAGAAAATCTTGTTTGTAAAAGAATGAAACTTATGAATGTGTTAAATTACCAGAGAATGCGGTAGCTTTAGATGTGAAATGGATATTTACAGAGAAACGAGGAAATATTTATAGAGCAAGATTGGTTGTTTTGGGTTACCAACAAAATGGAATGGTTGGAGACATTTATTCACCGGTAGCAAAAATGATGACTTTGGAAATCTTTTTGTCATATCGTTGTCAAAATAGATTGTACATAGAGCAAATGGATGTAGAGACAGCTTCCCTAAATGGTAAAAGGCGATGAGCTGTCCTGGAGCTGAATCTTGGAGAGGGGCAACAGATAAAGGAATTTCTTGTTTGGAAAAGAATGAAACTTATGAATATATTGAATTACTAGAGAATGCGGTAGCTTTAGATGTGGAATGGATATTCACAGAGAAACGAGGAAATATTTATAAAGCAAGATTGGTTGTTTTGGGTTACCAACAAAATGAAATGGTTGGAGACATTTATTCGCCGGTGGCAAAAATGATGACTTTGGGAATCTTATTGTCATATTGTTGTCAGAATAGATTGTACATTGAGCAAATGAATGTAGAGACAGCTTTTGTATATATCAAACAACTTAAGGGTTATGACGATGGTACGAATAGAGTCTGCAAGCTTTTAAAATCTTTTTATGAATTGAAAGAAAGTCCTGGGGAATGGTCTGTTTTTTTGTTGAGTTTCTACGAGAACTAGGCTTCATGAAGAGTGAATATGATTTCTGTTTGTATCATTTGATTTTGGAAGATGTGACAATTTATATAATAATTTCTGTGAATGATCTGCTTATTTGCTGTAATAATAAGAGTAAAATCAATAGAGTCGAGAACTTGTTGAGTGGAAAGGTTGAAATGGGAGTTCTGGGCCAAGTCAAGAGTTATTTGGGAATCAATATTGAGTATGCCATAGAATCGGGAGAGATGGCTTTAGATCAGGAAAGTTACATTGAATCTATTGGTAGAAAATTCAGAATTCAGGATGCTAAGACATATGAAACACCGATGGGAGAAAATCTCAAATTACACAAAGTTGATTATGAAATGAATATTATTGGGTACAGGAATTCAATAGGTGCTTTGGCATATGTAAGTGCTGGAACTAGACCAGACATAAGCTATAGTGTGAGCTATTTGATTAGATTCCAAAATTGTTGTAACGACACACACCTCAAGTATGCTTTGAGAGTTTTGAAATATCTCTATGGTACAAGAGACCCGGAGATGACATTTTCCAAAAAACAGAGTTGTGAAGTTTTAGATTTTTATGCAGATGCTAACTGGGCAGGCGGTTCAACAGCCAGAAGGTCTACCACAGGTTACGCTTTAAGATTTTATGGTAACGTGATTCATTGGAAATCGAGGAAACAAGGAAGTGTTACAAAAGCTTCTACTTATGTTGAATATGTTGCTTTATCAGAAGCAGTTAGTGGTATCAAACTTGTGAAAGGAATTTTGGAAATATTTGATGGCAATAATGATGAGCCAGTAAACGTGAAGATAACTCGGATGCTATAACTATAGCTCAATTTGGTAACTATACTAAGAATTCTAAGTATATAGAAGTTCACTATCACTTTGTAAATGAAGCATACATGAATGGTATAATTGATATGAAGAAGATAAATTCAGAAAATAGCATAGCTGACATTTTCATTCAAGCACTTTGGAGGATGTGAAATAGAATGACTGAGAAATGGTTGTAAGAGAAACTGAGAAATGATTTTGAGTCAGCTGTAACAGCATGAATGTAAGGAGGCATGTTGAGATATGTGTGTACATTCAGCTGTGACTCTGACATGAGCAGAAGCTATTAGGTAGTTGTGTAAGGAAACTGCCATACCGACTTCGGCGATGGGGCCACGAGATGATGAATATGAATATGTGCGAAGGAGAAGCGCTGCGCCAAGTGCGGCAGATCGGATAAGAACGTTGTAAGAGGAGGATGTATAAGGGAGCGTGGAACTCGGAGCAAGTATTGAATAAATCTCATACTTAGTGAAACAAGTGTTATTGAATTGAAGAAATCCACAACGATTCATGGGAAAATTACCTCTTTTCCCAACAAAGTTGAATCCAAAATTCAAGATCTTCGCAAAACGAACATCTTGAGATATTGCGGGATAAAATGTGATCAAAATTGGATGAGCTAGAGCGAGTGAAAGTTTGAGCATGGGAACGTGCCCGTGTGAGCCTGTATCACTGCCACTATATCTATATGTACGTGCGCGTTGGCCTTAGTGGGGTGCCCCAATGGTAAAACTTTCACTGGCTCTAGCTCATCCAATTTTGATCACATTTACTCCTGCAATGTTTCAAAATGTTCGTTTTAGAAAGATCTTCCATTTCGAATTGAACTTTTCCATGTCTGACTCGTAGTTCTTGAAATAATCGCTAATAGCATGATTTTTTGAACTTTGACCCCTCGCCATTTCTTTCAGGGACATTTCTCGCCCCGGCTCTTGACTTTGACCTTGTGAATCTTGCTGAATGATCGAAGCTCCGACTGATTGGACAGCATATGAAGTGTTATGTTCGAAAGTTCCCTCAGATCTGCTACCGACCTCTCAGGCTATATCCAATATTATAGCAACCCCTCCTTTCTCTCATACGGGCTTCGTAGTAGCACCCCCTCCGCTAGTTTGGCGCGCCACCACTAGGTGGATGCCGGTTTTCAGTGAACCGCTTGAAACTGATAACGGAGGCATTTTCTGAAGTTTATAGTAAGGAAAATAGGGGAAACTATATATTAGCAACGCTTCGATCTAGGCATTCGTTGCCGAAGTTCGATCCGAAGAAAGATTTCCATCCTCTTTGAGATGATTCTAAAATCTATCGAAAATATGGAATATCTTTCAAAGAGGTACGGGAATAATCGAAAATATAACATGAGAATGAAACCAAGATAATTATAAGATGAAAGATTCAGGAAAGACAAGAAAATGGAAATTAGAAAATTACAAAATCTATCAGGAAATACCAAATCCAGGAGGAAAAATAAAAAATAGGAAAAAACAAAAAAACGTAACTCTGCCATTGTCGATCCCAAGTCCGTACGAGAAAAGATGAGGGGTTGTTATGGTGATAGATACAGTTTGAGAGGTCTGTGGCAGACGATCAAGTTCCACTTAGAATTAGCCTCTGCTTCCCAAAGCCGAGAAAACCATGCTCTGGCTATCAGTCCTGGGACTCGATCATCTCAATACTATTGCTGGATGTCTTGGGCGGACTTAGTGCATGTGACCTCAATTGGTGTTTGTGAGTGAGAATACAGGGGGAAATTCCGAACATCACATTTTATGTGCTGCCTAGTCAGTCGGAGCTTCGATCGTTCAGCAAGGTTCACAAGGTCAAAATCTCAATTTTCCGCTTTTTTCGTTAAAACTCAACTTTTGGAAAAATTGAGATAGCTCGGCTCCAATGACACGGAGTTGAACGTACCTCAACTCATTCTAAAGTGTTTGGAACAAGCTTCAAAATGAGCTAAGATACGTCGGAAAATGTCAAGATGCGTCAGAAATACGTGCTAAATAGTGAAGAAAAAATGAGCAAAAAAGGTACTTTCCCATTCAAGAACAACCCACAAAGGTGTTAATTTGAAAAAAACCCTTCACGGCTCTTGCTGCAACTGGAGATGTGGTTATTCAGCGCTCAGCGAAAAAATTTCCACATGTACTAGTTGAAACCCAACTTTTCCGACCCCAAGCTTATCCATATCGAAAAAAGTGGGTTTTCGGCCCATCCTAATGTACACCTGTACTCATGCGAGAGATCAAGTTTATTCGATTTCTAATCGTTGAAAGACTTGATCACCCAAGAGGTCAGGGATATTGTTGAATTTGTCAATGGGGACCTAGGATTATTGAAGGAATGGGCAGCACTCAATGGACTGGGGCTAAATGTCTCCAAGACTAAAACCATCTGGTTTGGATCACGGCATTCCATTCACCTGCTGAAAGGAATGAATATTCCGCAGTTTGAAATCGATGGGCAACCCATTGATTATTATGACTCAGTAAATCTGCTAGGTGTATCGTTAGACAACTACCTCAGCTTACGCGAGCGGTGTGTTTGCATGTCAAGGAATTGTTTCTCTGCCTTGAGTAGACTTCGTATGTATGGTGAGACCTCATCCAAGGCTACGCAAATGGGTCTAGTTAAGTCCCTAGTATTCCCCTACCTAGACTACTGTCAAGGCTTGCTCCTCAACTTATCTAAGGAGTTGACTCAGAAACTCTCACGGGATAAAAACGCAGCCATGCGTTTTGCTGTGTCGAGCAAGAAATCCGATCACATTACACCGCATGATTAGAATTTGAGGATCATGCCATACGCTCTGAGACAAGATTTCCTATGTTTATGTCTATTGGCCAGGATACTAGCCTCATCGAAGCCTGAATACCTACGGGAGAAACTCGCCTTCCGTCCACTTAATGAACCTGGGTCCAAACGCCTTTCCTCACTGGACATAATTGTTACAAAGTTCGTTCCTAATATATATGGGAATTCATTCCTAGTGAAAACGTTTAACCTATGGAATAAGCTACCAGAGAAAATCC
Organism: Eretmocerus hayati; assembly: GCA_029851415.1. Taxonomy (NCBI): domain Eukaryota; kingdom Metazoa; phylum Arthropoda; class Insecta; order Hymenoptera; family Aphelinidae; genus Eretmocerus; species Eretmocerus hayati. The sequence goes on from CM056743.1 coordinate 51,681,438, forward strand.
GTAATAATTTTGGGAGCAAGTCCTCCAACTCCACCCTTCTTCTTCATTCGATAGAGGAACACTATGAGATTCAAACGACTTCGTTCTGAAGTTCTTCGGTAAAAATCACGGTCTGGTTCTGTTCGTTCGTCATAAATTTTGTTGGTTGCTGTGCAGATGATAATACAGTCTGATATCTTTATCTTTAGTGTTTTCATTTTTCTCATGTCAGATGCCTATTAGTTTAAGACGAATATGTTCTAGTCGATCGACTTCCTAATAGTTGTTGACATATGTTGTCTTTAACTTTCATTTCATTCCTTTCAAATTTTCCCCATCATTTTTTATAATAGAATGAGAGGATGGTATCCTCGAAAGTTGCAACTCACATTGTGATGAATCGTAATGAACGTAGCCGTAGTTGATTAAACTCTACTCTACTCTACTCTCGATATAAGAATATTACACAATATTATTGCAATAGTTTGATCAAATTCGATCATAAACTCCAATTGAATGGGCAAATTTTTATGAATTCATGTCGCCAGGTAGCATTCGCTGGATGTTGGAACGATGAAAATACTTGGTGAGAACGATACGAGCGAATATTTTTGTACAATGAGCATTGATTGAAGTCACATATAATCACTATTTTAAAAAAGCATGTACAGAAGAGCATTATCCGCACACGCACACGCAAGCGCGCGCGCGCTCAAGATTCGCCTGGAGCCCTATTGGTTGATTCTTCATTCGCACGCGCGTCTGACGCGACGGTCGACGCAGGATTTTCGCTGCGTTCAGCTACGCCAGCGCCACATCGAAATCCACTATCACTTGCGTTCTGCGTTCACGAGCTGCCGCTGTCACGAGTTGCGCGAACTATTGACACGGCCCGGTTGTTCCAACATTCCTACAGCATCAGCTGCACCCGGTTATCTTTCTGGAGTTGAGGATAAAACATGCACTAGCTAGTTACTCTACTAAAAAGAGAGGGCTGCATCGAATTAACGTTGATTCACGAATGACTCTCACAATTGACTCAGAATCAGTTTCGAAAACTTGGAAGTTATTGCAAAAATTTCTGTCGATCTGACAAAAAACGGGATATATAATTGTAGATATCAGCAAAAAATTTTACAGAATATGACTCTGATTCGGGAAAATACTAATGATGATTTGATGATAATGAAATAATAAGAATTTCTTTCCTAGTTTACTCAAATTCGGATCCGGAGAACTTGATTTCTGAATCTAAACTAATATTATTGGTAGATATTCCATTCGTTTTCCTGAAATGAGTCATTAATGGCCACAGTCAATCATTTTGGCTGCTCGCGTCTATACTTTTCAGTAATAATCGACAATACCAAATGCCATAGGAAAGTTCGAATCAACGGACTGTGTCAAAAGTTCTTGCTACTCGTGACGCGGGTAGTTCGTGGACGCAGCACGCAAGCGATCGTAAGATTGAATAGGGCTTCTAGGATCTTGTGAAATAACGACGCGCCACGAGATACGCGAGCGCTCGCACTCGCGCTGGCGTATGCGGATGCGTATGACGTCGATGACTCACCCAATTCATAAATGATGAGTCACTGAACTAGTCATCGACGTCCATACAGGGCTCTAGACAAGTCACTGACGTCATGCTCAACCGCATACACCAGTGCGTGGCGCGTCGTTATTTCACAATAAGATCCCTCGCCTGTCGTATCGTTATCTCACAATAATGTTATGAATATGTCTATGAGGCTGATTCTACATCACGCGTTTCCGCAAGTGGCCGCCATAACGGCAACGCTGCCGCTTGCGGAAACGCGTAATGTAAAATCAGCCTATGTCACTAGGTTGACACTTGGTTGCACCAGGGTGACTACGCTTGCGCGTGATGTTGCGTTTTCAGAGGAGTTGATGTTCCTCAGATTCAGCCTCTATCTCGGAACTAGCTCCTTCAGGTATTTGCATTGGCCTTCCCGTCGAGGAGTGCGTCATGTGCGCTCAAACCATGTACAACATTTCTCAGAATTCGTGTACACCCCGGAAAAATTGGGTAGCGGTGAGTATGTTATCTCGATTGATGAGATCGAGAAGGTTTGTTTCAATTTTCTGAGTTTGTAACTGACGTTCGAAAGAACGTATTTTTTAACGTTATGTCAGTAACGCTTGGTGTGATGCTCAATGGCTAGCATTACACCAAAGCGTTACATTGTGTATTAAGCTTGGTTATGGTTCGGAGGGGTATGTTTGTCAGCTGCTCTAATGTTGATTATGAACCGTTATTTTTCTTCGCGAGCTGTTGTCGGGAAATTACGAATGGATTCGGTCTATGCGCGGAGACTTTTGCGAGGCGCCCTTCCAAATATTTTCGCGTACGCAAGGAGTGGTTCCTTTCGCGTGCGCGAAGGCCTTGCGAAGCGCCATCCTGAACATTTTCGCGTACGCGAAGCGGGTATGATTTCGCGTGTGCGAATAATTTCCGGTTCGTGTGCGTGAAGGCTTTTACGCGGCGCCTTTCCGAAAAATTCTGCGTAGGTACACGGAGAATGGAGGCTCCGCGTACGCGTAGAATTTCTGATTCCGCGTACGGTACAATGGCATTGAATTAACTCTCACTTCAATACGAAGTACGAGGGCACCTCCCGCGACTCCCATTACACTGAAACACAAACTCAACCGCGAAAAACACTGCCCCGTTGCCTCTGCAAGGGCGCTCTTGAAATGATGCAATGCCGCTGCCACCGCCAAAGATATCAGGGAGTCTAATCCGCCGAAGACACAGCTCTCATAAGAACGCCCCGACACGCACAGCACACCGAATCAATTTGTAATTTCCCGAAGCCAACAGCTCGTGCAAAAAAATCACGGTTCTGAATCAACACTAGAGCAGCTGATGAACATACCCCTTTGAGCCATAACCAAGCAGAATACACAAAGTAATGCTTTGGTGTAATGCTAAACGTTGAGCATTACACACCAAGCTTCACTGACATAACGCTCAAAATACGTTTTTTCACACGACAGTCACAAACTCAGGAAACTATAACAAACTCTCTCGATCTCACCAATCGAAATAACAAACTCACCACTACCCAATTTTTCCGGAGTGTACACAAATCCTGAAACATGTTGTATACTGGGGAGCGAGCTGAACTGTACACCAAAAGCTCACTTCACGATCTTTCTGTCTCTTTTTTCCCCTACCTCGATCCATGAGTGCGAGTGAGATAGCGCGAGTCGAGGTTAGATAGTTCAGCTTGCTCCTGAGTGTAGATATGATTGTTCCGATGGCTGCTACTACTAGAACTGGAGCCGGATGACTGGATCGATACTATAGTTTACCGTCATTATCCTCGGACCGGCTCCGTTGGTTTATTAAGCGCTAAAGCACAATGGAAACAGTGATACTAAATAAACACGGCTTTCGTAACTGGCGTTACAGAATGCAAGTGACACAAGATGGTGGTACAGAGTGACAGTATAAGGCTCAGAGCGATAACGGGTCGGCGGTATGATGGTGCTCGAGGCTAGTCTCGGCCTAAGTCTGCTGCCGGGCGTCTAAGGGCTGCTTATATGGACGAAATAACGTCACTGGCTGAGTGGTGTGGTTACGCCCACGAAGCTCTCTGATTAGTTACCGGTGCTGCGCGCGTATCTTCTCCTTGGTGCGCCATAATGGATCTAGGTGGTACCGGTGAGCGCGAGGGGGCGAGTGGTTGCGTCATTCGATCGAGCGCGTCGTAGATCTGTGTGCCCACAGGCCCCCATGCAAATGCAAAATGAGTCACAGACAGACCCTAAATAAACGAAAAAAGCAATCGAAATTTGGTCCGGATCAGGGCGGAAACCCGCAATCTTTTGATCATAAGCCCATCGCAGTACGCCCGTGGCCAACGAGACGTGCTGTGTGCAGAAGTTTAGAGAGCTTACTCAAAGTGCGGGTCACCGTGCAACGGATATGAGAGTATATGACGTTTTTCCGACTCGCTTGTCACTGTAAGCAAACACCACCGGATTACACACATGATCAGCAGCAAAACACTATACTCTGTGTACGGCAATCCACTCTTCGAGTAAGCCTTTTATACCAATCCTTGAAACCTACCTCGTTGGCCGCGAGCGTAAGATATTGGCCCAGTGATGAGTAAACCGTGGGTTCGTGCCTCGAACTTTACCCACTCATTTTTTTTTTTTTTTTTTCATCCATCGGTGATCTATTCGTAACAAATTTTCCCTTCACTACCAATTTGCTGATGAAAACATTGGTTTTCATTAATTACAAAATTTTGTTGATCTACTCGTGAAAATAGAACATCACACGAGTCGCGAAATAAGAGAAATGAACGTCTCGTTGCTTTTCACGCGGGAGGCGGGGGGAGGGGGAGAATTTCCCTCGTATGCGAAGCGTCTGTGATTGTGTTGCGGTGGCGTCCTCCAATAAGGTCTGTCTTTGTCTATGCTGAGATGCTGTTGCTAGGAGGTGTATCCGGCGTTGCAGAGCGTATGCAATGTTGCCGCGTCTCATGGCCGTGTCGCGTAATGAGTTCATGGCGTAAGAGCGGTTCATGGCCGTGCTATTGTTGTCGACTGCCTCTCTCGGCTTGCTGCCTTGCTGTTCTTTGGGTCCGCGTCGCTGCTGCTCATATCCGTGATCCTCGTTTGGCTCGATGCTCGTTCCCATGTCGTGTATCCACAGCGTGCTCTGGAATCATGAGTCCCAGTCCTGGGCTCATATTTTGCATCAACAACGTGTTCTTAGACCAACGTATGCCATCGGATCGGTTCGTGATAATTCGATATCCTCGATGATCAATACCCATCCTTGAGCACAAGATATAACCCTGAGTGAATGCGGAATATTACTTTACGTCTCGGAGTATGCGAGCCCGATTTGTTCTCTTCCCGTTACGCAGTCTGGAGTGAGGAATTCCGAATCGCGGATCCGCGGTTATCTGGGACCGATGTTTTCACACCTCAACAATAAGATTCCTGGGACAAATTTCGACCAGAGTCCTCCACCACACAAAAGCAAAACGGCGGTGCAAGTAATCTTGGAACCAAAGTTGTCAGCTAAAGCAATTTCGGAAAGAGTAATTGTTCCATCCAAATTCCTCCGTACGGATCCGCGCAAAGAAAAACACCTTCATCCTCCAATTCTCCAAGATTATTGATAAACATGCCAAAACCAAGCACTCCAGTACGCCTCTTTCACTACACGTGGAGACATGTTCGCAGTAAAGAAACATTTTTCTTGAAGAAAGAAAAATACGTGTGCGGTTAAGAAACGCGTAAGGAACGGAGTTCCAAGATTCGCCTCGATAAGATGTGTGGAAATGTCAACAAAGTCTAAAACTTTGATCGATTTCAAACTGAGATTCAAGCTTTTGAATGCTCATCATATAGCGATACCGATAAAGATGCACACCAATAAGCCCCTGAGTGATTGAGATAGTTTGCATCATTTTTTCAAGTATTAAGCATTATCAAGTAAATAGAATGACGATTCCTTGGCCTTGGGTGGACTCTTCCGAAGGTTATGGTGGGGGACATAAAAAGCCTCTGATTTTGAATCTGAATCCTCACTACTTAATTAAGGTTCCCGAAATACATCAGATCTGATTGAATAAGAAGAGAATTTTATTAGGATTCACTAAATGGTTGGATTTAAGATGTTACAATGAAACTTCGTACTTTTTAGATATGGAAGCAATATCTTATCCATTCAAATCTCAAATTCTGTCCGGAGGAGCACATAGATATCGCACTTTCATCATTGTACATATATCTGACAATACTATCAACAACAATCGAATAGTGCTTCATATGAGCGTTTCTCTGGAACTTTTGCACTTTGCTGAAAATCGATGAAAAATGAAAAATGAAAACGGCTCAACGCACACCTGGGACCTTTTGCTCACATATTTGTGTAGTATTGACAGTTACAAATCCACTATTGGAATTCATATAGAGTAAGTGGCATCGCCAAAATCACGTTAATAAGTCGAACTCAAAGTTGTTTTTCGCCGATTTTCCAGAATTCCCTAAGCAATTATTTGGCAAGATTGACAATTTCAACGAACGCCTTGGGCGTTTTGCAGCTTCGTGAGGTCAGGGTATCCGGTCACAATTGGTTTTATCAACATAGAGCTCGATCCGCCAATGTGGGATGAGAAAAACTGAATATTTTTCATGAGTCACGTTTTTTCTATTTCACTTCAGAACGGCCGGATTCTAGACAGAAATATCGCACCAACACGAGACTTGTCGCAAAATCTCCGCAATTGCATCTATCTTTAGATATGCGTTCCAAAAATTGCGTTCAGAGTCACGGCAGGAGCTTGGCGTAATCATCTTTGAGTTGAACGAGACATGATTGATTTTTTATTCCCAATTTTCAAAGTCATACAGTTTTGGCTGAATTGGTAGCACACCATCGCGCTTTTGGGCCATTTTTCTTCAATATATTCTCCACCAATTTCAGCTTGAATCAACCCGGAAAGTTGCGCGGCATCACCAGAATATCCGTAAGACTACCCGAGAGTACTAAGTATTCCCACAGGATCTTCCCCACATTTTCTCTCTTTGAATGAGCTACAATGAATCAACTTCTTCTGATCATACAGAGGCCGAAGATATCTCATTTTGAGACACGGATAATGATATTTTCACTTCGATCGGGACCGATAGATTTGATAGTTCCCTTATATCATCATCCATAGCTGTATTCCAGCAGGTGTAAAAGTTCCAGAGAAACGCCCGTATACGCACATTCAGACGGTAGACCATAGCAGCCGGATTTCGGCATTCGGCATCTGATGATGCGATATGCTGATGAGAACGAGTACGCGTGGTTGCTTAGCGCAAGCAGTATACCTATGAGGGTTTCCATGGAACTTTTAACTATTGACCCTCTGAAATAAAAAAAAAATTTTCTCATCGCAAACGTTTGGAATGGGTTTCATGCGATACGTAGACCTCGAAAACACGTGAAAAAAGTGGTGCCACTCTCTTCCAAGCCGAGGTATCTGGTTCAGAACGACATGTACGGAATATCACACTTGAAACATTCGTGAATAAACTTCAATCGAATAGATTTGATTCAAAACATTGTCTAGACGATCGATACGGATTATATTTTGCGTGACTTGACTTTAAGTTGAATTTCATCATCGATTTCTCCGAAATTCGATGTAAATTTCCAAAATCGAGTCAAGAGCTATGAGTCTCATTTCAATTCCTAGAATACACTATGGAGTTATTTTGTTCATATTTTAGCCGTATACTATGTAAAAATCAAGAAAATCGCGATAACATCACATTTAGAGGCTTATTTAGCTTACCATCCGGATTCAAATATTTCTCCTCAGCTTCTCACAGAAATACCGATCGACAATTGCAACTCAGAACAGTGCGGTTATATCCCTTTTGTGATGAAGAAAAAAGAGCACAACATTCCAATCCTGTGCTTTACGTTTCCTGAGTATGCCATCAAAAAATGACCGTGTTGAGAGCCAGTGGCGCGATAACTTTATGAGCTTTGAAGCTTTATAAAATTTGTCCGGATCAACGCACACTCACAAACCAAACGGGATCCAATTCGTCTTCTTTTTAACTTTGGAAACTCATTGCTAAATTCCCCGTTTTGCACAAGGTATTCCATCAATTGCGTAAACCATATCCAGAGAAAGTTTTCCCGCAGAACTCGGTTACATCGATGAATGAGAGCTAATATCATAGCCAAAACAGCGCACACCTCTGAATCAAAGATTTACTCAAAATATGAGATTAGTAGATGGATATATCATTCCACCGAAGTAGTTGAGGCATGGGTATTTTAGTTACAGCCTTATCAATTCAAAAAAATCGCGTTGGTACGTTTGTAAACTACCCAAAAATCATCTTTTGCGGTCTGCTATTGACGAATCAGGATGCGTTTGAACAAAAAAGAATGTAGTCCATATTGAACGATGCCAAATACTATAAAATGCCACTCCTGCGCACTACGAATAGTTCAAAATACTCCTGGAACACTGCAGTAACACAAAACTTGAAAGTTCCGTGGAAATTCTCCTATATCGCAAGAGTGTCGCTTTTTCGTTGCATCGTATGGCGGGTTGCATCGTATCTCGGTCCACGGGGCCGTGTCGGTCAGCTGATCGCGCGCGATTTTACTCCTCAGACGAGCGCAAAGGAACTCCGTTCTAAAATCTGTGTCCTCAGGAATCTCTTGCTTTCTATTCGTTTTCCCACACTTGGGATTGTCGTCCATAAGCATGAAAGTCCAGATCACCAGTTGTCTTGTGTAAGTCACTCGAGACGTCTTTCAAGAGGGTGAGCGATCTGGACTTGCATGCTTAAAAAAATTTCTCCTCTCCATTGCACGCACATCCGTGAACAGACCGAAAATTCATCGTGTAAAAATCAATCCTCTTTTATTCACGAAAATGGGAATATTTCGAGTCTTTGAATAGCTATTGATTTGCGGGTTGCGGCATCTGAGAGGGCACCAAAAAACCTATCGAAAACGTTGTCAGAAATTTCTTTTCTGCGATTTGGGGGCCTCCTGAAGGCAAAAAAGTGATTTCCACTAAAACGTTAATTTCTCAAAATGCCATTCTTTTCATTCTATGAAAATCAGATATTTGACTTAAAAATTTGGATTCTTTCGAAAAAAATGGGTTTCAGAGGAGTTTAGTGCGATCCAAGTGAGATATGAGCCATTTTTTGAGAATTTGATTTTTTCGGTTTCAGAAAGAGGTGATTTTCTGCGCATGTGCACAAACGTAGACTTTCGGCGCCATCTTCAATGGAAAGCTGACGAAATTCCCTATGAAATGACCACCCGCAGAGTTGAAATTCATTTACTGGAACGGGATCTGCGACGATTAATTATATCGAATCAAAATCACATGAAAATTCAGCATTTTAACGCTTTTGGAGCACCTGCTGAGATGACAAATGTGCGAAATCTTTTCGGGACTCATTTCTGAGTACGGAATCGCCCTGCGTAAAATTCACTGAACTTTCAATATATGCGATGAAAAATTCCGTTTCAGGTGAACCTGAGGTGCTACATTCAATTTTTCGCCAGAAAATACGATTTTTCACATTCAAAATTGCGAAAAATTGAGTGTAGAACCTCGGGTTTGCTTCAAGCGGGATTTTTCATCGCATATTCTGAAAGTTCAGACAATTTTACGTTGAAAGTTTCAACTTGAAACCATGTAATCCGAAATTTTTTAGGGCGATTTCGTACTCTGAAATGAGTCTCGAAAAGATTTCGTCAATGTGCCATCTCAGCAGGCGCCCCGAAAGCGTTAAGAGGCTGAATTTTCATGTGATTTTGATTCGATATAATTAATCGTTGCAGATCCCATTCCAGTGCTGAATTTCAACTCTGCGGGTGGTCATTTTATAGGGAATTCTGGCAGCTTTCCATTGAAAATGGCGCCGAAAGTCTACGTTTGTGCGCATGCGCAGAGAATCGTCTTTCTCTGAAACCGAAGAAATCAAATTTCCAAAAAATGGCTCATAAGTCACTTGGATCGCCCCAAAATCCTCTGAAACTCATTTTTTTCGGAAGAACGCAGATGTTTAGGTCGAAAATCTGATTTTCAAAGGATAAAGAAATGGCTTCTTGAGAAATTAACATTTAGTGAAAAACACTCTTTTGCCTTCAGGAGGCCCTCAAATCACAGAAAAGGAATTCCCGACAACGCTTTCGATAGGTTTTTCGATGCTCTTTCAGATGCCGCATCCCGCAAATCAATATCTATCCAAAAACTTGAAATATTTCGATTTTCGTGAATAAAAGAGCATCGATTTTTACACGATGAATTTTCGGTCTGTCCACGGATGTGCGTGCAATGGAGAGGAGAAATGTTTTTGCACCCCATAGGTGGTCCGAAGTTCCTATTTTGGGCGATAGAATCGAATGAAATGGGTTAAAAAAGAATCTGAGAGATGACCCCTTTTCGTAGGTGACTTTGGCGTGGAATTCATCATATATCCTAGTTGAGAGTGCAACGAACGCAGCAGTCTAACGCTTTCATTTCGCACTTTTGCCAATGATTTCGCCTTTGTGATGGTACTTTCGTGTCCCGAACGGGATGAGGGTAGCCAAATATTCTTCGATTCCAACTTTCCCTGAGTTCGTTCTAGGCTCAAGGATGATGGATGGACTGGTGGTGCAAATCATCGTTCTCTGGTCATCAAAATGTTTTACTCCATGAGATTGATCAGACTCTACCAAGAGTGTCTGGGGATTTTCTGTATGATTTTTGACGGGTCGGGAAGGGGGGAGGGAGGAAGGCTTGATACTGAGTCCCATCTTGCAATAGACTGCTCAATTTCCTATATTTCAATGAATTTTGAAAGCTTCTACGGAATGGAGGAAGCTCTGACCGTCTTGGGAGCGTGGGCGATCTGATTTTTGATGAATTTTCGGTTGTTCTGAGACTAGATTCGATCCGAAAATCACCAAATCAACTAATAATAATAGTATAAAAAAATAGTCTCACTTCTGTGGAAAATCACTGATTACGTTGAAAAAAGCTTTTTACGCAAAAACAGCGTTTTTGGCTATTTTTAATTTTTTTCGAGGTGTTGTACCACCTAAAAGATGCACTGTAAAGAATTCTTCCGAAAAACTTCAACCAACTGGTTGAATGGAAAATTCAACCATTTGGTTGAATATTCAACCGAGTTGGTTGAAAATTCAACCAGTTTGGTTGAAAATTCAACTAGTTCATTCAACCAGCTGGTTGAATTTTTCATTCAACCAGTTGGTTGAAGTTCTTCGGAAAATTTTTTTACAGTGTGGGGCAAACAATTTTCCTTGGTAGAATATGCAAAAACACACAAGAAAAGATTTTTTCCGGCCTGCACCTGTCGCCCCGTTTTTTCGGTGAATTTTCGAAACTTTGAAAAAATTTTTTTAGCCGCTGCGTGACAGTTGAAAATCCTGGGAATATTTTTTTCATATTAGTTGCCCCGTCCCACCTCTACATTTCAATATATTGTTCGAGCATCTTTTCGACAATCTATTCATCCATCTCGCGAACGTTTTTGGTAGCAGAGTGTGCTTGGGGATCAGTACACTTCAGTAATTTAATTGGCGATTTTATTGGCTTTTGGTGGTTTAATGGCGTCGCTGGACACGAGTGAAGCTCGGCACGAATGCAGGTGATGTGATAGTGCGCGTGGAAATCGGAGCCCACGGCCTTCGAATGTGTGTGTTTGACGCGGGACTTTTGTACAGTTTGGTTTTCGATAAGAATTCTGACTTGTTCTGAAATTCGGCATTTGAGGTTTCTTTCAAAGGATTGAATCCTCAAGCGCATAGAATACATTTATTGAAATGAATGATAATCTAAAAGGCGCCTGCAATACAAATCAAAAGTTACACTACGATTCATATTGCGGACCGCTTGTTACATGTACATGAGCCTGCTTATATATCACAGGTTCTACAGATAAAACATTAATCTGTGACATACCTTTGAATGAGAAAATCATCTGATACTGCCTATAGATATTCCATTGCTTCCAGCATTGCTTAAATAAACTCTGACTAACAAACATTACTATTGCCACATGGTTGCTGCATGTGCATGTTACAGTTTATTGCAGGGAATGCGGACTGTTATTTGGTCAAGTAAGGTTAGTCACACTACTAACTAGTACGCTTCATGTTCATGGCGGAGAAGTGTGGGATATTCAAACTAAAAATAATTATATCTCAACACCCCTCCTCAATTATTTTACCTCTAACAAGGGGGGACCACGGAGTCCGGATCACCAATCGGCTCCAAGATTTTTTTACAGTCTTGTACTGGCAAGTTGATGGAAAATATACACTGAGAGAACTTCGGGACCCGCATTGCCAGAAAGTGGAGGCGTCGCGTGCCAAGGCTTGTCGGGACCGTAGCGTTCGCGACATCGGGACGCGGGCTATCCCGACTCTCCGCGCCCCTGGTTGCCTGTTGATGATCGTCAAGCCCGGGACAGCAACCTTCGCGACTTTCAAATGACCTCTGTTCAAATTGTCGAAGAGTGGTTCCACAAGAAAGCGATCTACGGGAAAGGTTCATGTCTCAGATCCTTTTTTAACATTTTTGTTTGATAATATGATATAAAATATGAATTTTCCACCACCTATGGCGTCCCGAAAGATTTTTTCGGTCCCATGGCGAGGATCATTGAAAATTAAGTAAAATGCATTTTTTCTCAATTCTAGCAGCTTTTTTTCACTAGAATGCAATTAAGTCGAGTTTGCTCACAGTTACAGACATGCGGTTTACGGCATTTAAAAGGTCTTAAGGAGACCTATAAAAATCGCTATTGAAAAGTTGATTTTAGGGTCATGAGTGGTCTGTGTGAGCAAAAACGCAGGAATTTGGACTCTAGAAACCAATTTTATTGGAAAATCAGAAAAATTTCTTCCATAGAATAAAGATAATAGCCAATTGAGAAATCCACTGTTTAATGATTCTTACACTTTTATTCCTACATCAGGCCGCGGTTTATTTAAGACTTTCTGAATGCCGCAAATCGCATGTCTCTATCTGTGAGAGCAAACTAGATTTATGTGCATTGGGGTGAAAAAAAGCTGCGAGGATTTGAAAAATGTATCTTACTTCATCCTCGAAAGATTGAATTGAAACACAGAGAATAATATAATAGCTGCACTGACCGCGAAATAAATAAGGTGTCGCCGAACCGGCCGGGGTTCCCTAGATCGCGATCACCGTTGTCACTTCGTTAGGGACGTATAGAGGTGCACACGTCGTGGCAATGTGTGCCTCCTCCCGCGACAGCTACTGCCCAGAGTCGGGACCGTGGCGCTCGCTAGCCTCGAGACTCGCGCGGTCCCGTAATCTGGGAGTACCACTGTCGCGTTCGTGGCGAGGGGGTCCCGAAGTTCTCTCAGTGTAGAATAACTCCGTCAAATGGGTCTCCTGTCCAAAGATACAGCGACTGAGATTAACATTGCCCATGAAGTCCCATCTTAAAAAGTGATATATAGATATACTGGCGATGCTAACGCTTTTCCTTGTATCTTTGGACAGGAAGCCTATTTGACGGAGCTACTCTAGATTCTTCATATTCCAGATAGTACTGAACTGTGAAAAAAGGGACTAAGCGGTTAAGCATGGTGAAGTGGACCTTGTCAGGTATGGCCCCGAAAGTATTTTTCCCCACTGTCTAACCCCAAATTATGACGAAAGCAAAGGTTTGTAGGTCCCAAAGTGACCCCTGTTTTCAACGGCACCCTAGGAATCCTCTAAAAAACCCTCGAAATCGATGTTCCTTCTATCAAATCGGATTCCGATGCATTTCAACGAATCGATCTAAATTTTTTTTGACATATTCTTGAAACTTCACCAAATAGAAGAAAGACATTTGCATACTGACAACTTTGTATTTAAGCCCCGAAAAAAATTCTTGAATATTGAAAAACGATTTTTCTCATAGAGGTTGGGGATAAGCACGGAATTTGAACATTCCACCGTGTTTGTCAGGTGATTTTACATCGAAAACTGCTTTGAAACATATAACTTTAGGTGGTGGAAAGTAGTCAAAAAAGTCAATAAACGTCTTTAAAGCAAATTTTGATTCAGTAATTTGCATCTTCTGCGCATGCGCGTCCTCCTATGTCTCTGAAAGTATTTCCAATCGACACCTGATGCAATTTTCTTTAAAATGACCTCTTGAAGAGGTTGATTTGATGCAGTAAAACCTGAGATCTGGCTGGTCCAAAAAATGAAGAAATCCAAGGTATCAAATCCGTGAAGCCATGGCTCCTTCAATGGGCCCGAAAAGTGCAAATTTTGAGTCGGACCGTTTCAAAGATGTGAACATGTGTTTTCGATGTAATTTTTTGACGTAGAAACTGAATCTGTGGTCAGTTTTGTTCCAAAGCTTCAACATTTTTGATGATTCTCAAAAAACCGACCGGGGGGTGTACGGCCATTTCCAGCCTTTTTCTACACATTTGATATGTAAATCGGGTATAGGCCAAGGTTTGGACTTGTCGCGTAGAAGATGCAAGTATATTTTCCTTTGTATTTTGACCATCTGAAGACGATAGCGATGGTTTTGAGGCACAGGAATAATTCGAGAGAGAGATATAAGGTGCATGATGCAACTCTCTGATAAGATCATAAAACAGAATATAGCTCCATCAGTCCACATCTGACTCCTAACTCATCCCCAAGCCTCGAAATCATCGGCATCATCTTCAGCTGCTCAGAATATAGAGAATAACATCTTTGCATCTTCTACGCGCTAAGTCCAAACCTTTGCCTATACCCAACATACATCTCAAATGTGTAGAAAAAGGCTGGAAAAGGCCGTACAACCTCCGGTCGGTTTTTTGAGAATCATCAAAAATCTTGAAGATTTGGAACAAAACTGACCACGGATTCGGTTTCTACGTCAAAAATTACATCAAAAACACATGTTCACATCTTTGGAACAGTCCGACTCAAAATTCGCACTTTTCGGGCCCATTGAAGGAGCCACGGCTTCACGGATTTGATACCTTGGATTTCTTCATTTCTTGGACCAGCTAGATCTCAGGTTTTACTGCATCAAATCAAGCTCCTCAAGAAGTCATTTTAAAGGAAATCGCATCACCTATCGATTGACAATACTTTCAGAGACGTAGAAGGACGCGCATGCGCAGAAGATGCAAATTACTGAATCAGAATTTGCTTAAAAAACGTTTATTGGCTTTTTTGACCACTTTCCACCACTTAAAGTTATATGTTTCAAAGCAGTTTTCGATGTAAAATTACCTGACGAACACGGTGAAATATTCAAATTCTGTGCTTATCCCCAACCTCTATGAGAAAAATCGTTTTTCAATATTCGAGAATTTTTTTCGAGGCCTAAATCCAAAGTTGTCAGTATGCAAATGTCTTTGTCCTATTTGGTGAAGTTTCAAGAATATGTCAAAAAAATTTCAGATTGATTCGTTGAAATGCATTAGAATGCGATTTGATAGAAGGAACATCGATTCCGAGGGTTTTCTAGAGGATTCCTAGGGTGCCGTAGAAAACAAGGGTCACTTTGGGACCTACAAACCTTTGTTTTCGTCATAATTTGGGGTTAGGAAGTGGGGAAAAATACTTTCGGGGCCATACCTGACAAGGTCCACTTCACCATGCTTGACCGCCTAGTCCCTTTTGGGGATAATTTGCGACACGGACCCCGTGGTCCCCCCTTGGACGTCTTTCAAATGCCTGACGCAATAGAGGCTTGGTCAATATATCATCACGTTGATCCGAACTCTTAACAGGATGTAGTTGTACAGTCGGACCGATGTGCTGCTGAATGAACTTTTTTGATATCTGTATGTGTTTCTTTCCTTTCGTGATTTCACCTTTATGTGTGTTCTTCAACATGTAGATTGCAGACTCATTATCAACATATACAGTTTAGTGGACACAACAAGATCTAAAGGATTTGATTCATTGGCAAATCTACGGATCCAACAAACATCATCAATACACGAAGTAACTGCCCTGTATTCGGCTTCAGAGGTTGAGTCCGTGAGAGGTTTTTGCTTCTGGGTGGACCACACTACTGGACCTAGTCGTAGCAACAGAACACCACTGGTCGAATGACGTGTTTTCTAATTTCCACCGTAATCCGAGTCAGTGTATGCAATCAATTCTTCCCCACCATCAAAGAATATTCCGAAATGACTTGTACATTTCACACACTGGGCAACTCCTTGACCATCTTCTAATGACTAGTCATAGGTTGACTATTGAAACGACTCAGATAATTAACAGCAAAATTCATTTCAGGACGAGATATGGTAGCTAAGTGAAGTGGACTACTAATAGCCTCACGATGAGACACTGACTTCCCTAACGGTTCATCATTAACGAAGTTCTGTGAATCAGTGACTATTCCATGTTCAATTGGTGTATACACCGGGTTCATGTCATCAGAGTTGAAACGATTCAGAATTCTTTCGGTATATCTAGACTAATTTAGAAGAATACCATCGTCAACAAGATTGATGTGCATTCCAAGATATGACAGACTATTTTCTTCGGCTCTATCAAAGGTTATTTTAAACTATTTGTTCAACTCCATCAATACAACAGTCATTTGCTTCTCATCTTGACCTACCATACGTCCGTCATCAACATGTAAAACAATCATGATACTTCCATCTTTGTCATAGTAAACACACGGATGGTCATCTGACGCTTCAAAACTTACAAGGGGTGGACCAGGCCTTTGGATCACCAATCCTTTCCAAATTTTTTTTACAGTTTTGTGCCACCTAGAATATGAAGAATCCAAAGTAAATTCGTCAAATGGGCCTTCTGTTCGGAGCTACAAGCAAAAACGTTAGCATTGCCGGTATATCTATATACATCACTTTTCAACATGAGCCTATATTGGTAATGCTAAAGTCGTCGTCTGTAACTTTGAACAGGAGGCCCATTTGATGGAGTTACTCTGGATTCATCATATTCTAGATAGTACATAACTGTAAAAGAATCTTGGATAAGGTTGGTGATCCAAAGGCCTGGTCCTCCCCTTGTTAGTGCCTTCAGAAAATCTGAAAATTTCTTATTCCAATTCTTAGGTTCTTGTTTCAAGCCATACAGACTTTTCATCAACTTACAAACGCGATCAGTTCCATCGTCGAATCCTTCTGGTTGACGCATATGGGGCAAAACACGTCAACTGTCCTGGGTTGCTTTTTGAAGGGTAAAACATGTAGTTTAGAGTCATCTGTGAATACCGTAGAACCCACGTATGAAAAAGTTAATGACATCATTTCCGACGTATTTTGCCTCAGCTTTCTGATGCCGGGGTTTGTTTTTCGGTTTTGTGCCACCATAACCTCAAAAATCAGCAATCATTTTTTGAAATGGCAATAACTCAAAATTACCCTTTTTTGTAGGTTTTTTGATATTCTCAATCGAGAGATCAGAGAATTTTATATCGAAATAGCTCTCGAAAAATAGGGGTTTTTTGATTCTCACTAGGAGTGAAGCAACGATGAAAGTACGAGTGCTCATTCACGTGCTGTTTACCCTTCGCGGGCGTTCTGGGCCGTTCAATTTGACGCAGGAAATAGTCAATCGAGGCATCTTCGACGTATTTTTATCTCATCTTCCTGATGGAGAGATCTGTTTTGCCTGATTTGGTTCAACATAACCTCAACAAACGGAAATCATACGTCGAAAATGTTTGAAATCAAACTAACCTATTTTTCAAATTATGAAGTTATAATTCTTTCGGTCTTTGCGAGTTAAAGTCAGCAGATATTGCTGACGTTTTTGGCATCAATTGAGAATGGATTTTACTCCACTCTCGATCAATGCACCTTTAGAGCCTCGTATGGTCCCGAGGATGCATCTAAAGGATTTTGATGGAAAGAAATGAAAAGTAAAGATGAGAAATGAGAAACTTTATGAAAAATTTGGATTCTACGCTGATATTATGCGTGTTTTGCCCTTCTCTCATTGCTCGGGCTTTTCAAAGTGGTGGAAGAGCAATGAAAGTTCACCACTGACACGCGGCTCAAGTGGCCGAGTGTTCGATGGTTTGAACGCCCTTATATACGAAAGTTCATCTTCGTTAAGCGCTTGCGAGAAAGGTCATTTGAACCCGCTATCTCCATTTGATTTCTCAACATTTTTACTTTGGCAGCTCTTCGGCCTTCTGCCAGAGATATATGTGATTAATTTTGACACTCGATCGATATGATCGGATATCGTATTTATCACTCGCGGGAATTTCAAATTATGAAGATATAATTCTTCGGTCTTTGCGAGTTAAATCGAACATTCGGCCACTTGAGCCGCGTGTCAGTGGTAAATTTTCATTGCTCTTCCACCACTTTGAAAAGCTCGAGCAATGGAAGAAGGGCGAAACACGCATAATATCAGCGTAGAATCCAAATTTTTCATGAAGTTTCTCATTTCTCATCTTGACTTTTCATTCCTTTCCATCAAAATCCTTTAGATGCATCCTCGAAACCATACGAAGCTCTAAAGGTGCATTGATCGAGAGTGGATCAAAATCCATTCTCGATTGATGCCAAAAACGTCAGCAATATCTGCTGACTTTAACTCGCAAAGACCGAAAAATCATATCTTCATAATTTGAAGTTCCCGCGAGTGATAAATACGATATCCGATCATATCGATCGAGTGTCAGAATTAATTACATATAACCTATTTTTCCGTCTTCTCGATAGCCTGATTCGGGAAAATGGACAATTCTCAATATAATTGATGATCCTCGGTGTAACTCACAATCTCTAGTGATGGAATAGAGTCTAAATGACTAGATTCCTGCTTGTACGAGGAACGAAGCAGTGAATAACTGAGTCTTCGGTGTACGCGTGACATCTCCATAATCTCACATTTCCATGGGGATAGTCCGAAAACCAATTGTTAAACACTATTCCATCATGAACATGAATCAATTCCCCTAATAATGTCACCAAGAAGACGAAAAAGTGAGTTGAATTGAGTTAAGATTCTTTCGATGCATGACTCCCGTTTTTTGAGGTTACGTTGAATCAAAATGTATAAACAGGGCCCTGCATCGGAAAGATGAAATAAAAATACGTCGAAGATGCCTCGATTGATTTCTCCCTGCGTCAAATTGAACGGCCCAGAACGCCCGCAAAAGGTAAACAGCACGTGAATGAGCACTCGTACTTTCATCGTTGCTCCACTCCTAGTGAAAATCGAAAAACCCCTATTTTCTCGAGAGCTATTTCGATGTGAAATTCCCTGATCTTCTGATTGGGAATATTGAAAAATCTACAAAAAGGGGTAATCTTGAGTTGTTGCCATTTCAGAACTTGATTGCTGATTCTTTAGGTTATGGTGGCACAAAACCGAAAAACAAACCGCGCCATCAGAAAGCTGAGGCAAAAATACGTCGGAAATGATGCCTTGACTTTTTTATACGTCGGTTATACGGCATCCACAGATGGCTCGAAACTACATGTCTTACCCTCCAAAAAGCAACCCAGGACAGTTGATGTGTTTTGCCCCATATATCCATTTCTTCATCCAACTCGAGATGTAGGAACGCTGTTGTGACATCAAATGTCACGACTTTCATACCTTCAGACGCAGATATACTCAGGATCAGACGAATAGACATGTGTCGAGCTACTGGACTAAATACTTCCGAGTAATATATTTCTTCTTCTGGTTCAAATCCTCGAACAACTAATCTTGCTTTGTATCTGTCATTATCTTTCTGACATAGGGCCCAGCAACAGGTCAAGGGCCTCACATTCTTTGGTTGGTTGGTCAATCCCCAAGTACCCATATCTATCAGTGATTTGTATTCAATTGTCATGGTTTTTTCCAGTTTGGATCTTCCAGAGCATCTGGTACAGAAATATTCTGCACCTCGCCAATCAGTGCAGATAAATTCTGTCTTACTATCAGGGCTGAAGCTGTGACAAAATCATCATACCTAGACGGGGCTTTCGATTTGTCACGATCTCTCAGATTTTTTGTTACTCGATTTGTGACCTGTTCTTCCACAGAATCATCCTGACTGTCTGATTCATTTTCACTTTCAGACTCCTCGGCTTCGCAGCTGCCGTACTCAGAATATTCTTCTGTCTCTGGACTTTCTCCTTCTTCAGGTAACAATACTTCGAATTCAGTCAAAGTTTCTATCCCAGAATTTTCGTCAAATATGGCATGGCTTGAACTGCTAACAGATTGTGTTTCTTAGATAAACACCCTGTACCCTGGTGAATCAATGTCATACCCAATAAACGTACCTTTGGTGGACTTCTTTTCCATTTTGGTTCTCCTGTGATCTTCAATCAGGACGTAGCTGCCACAACCAAGAGGTTTCATCTTGTTTATCAGCATACGGCGTCCAAACCATAAATCAGCTGGACTTCATCCCTTGATTGAACATGTACCAGTTTGATTAATTGTGAATATCACATAATTCACTGCCTCTGCCCACAAATTTAAGTTCAGTTCTTCTGCGTGTATCTTTGACCTTGCTGCTTCCACGACTGTTCACATTTCTCTCTCAATTCGAACATTTTGTTGAGGTTTGTATGCACTTGACTGACATTGGAAAATGCTCAGATTCTCAATAAGTTCTTTTGTCTCCTTGTTCTTGATTTCTTTCCCATTGTCTGACTTTGATATTTTTACTGTGTCATTGAATTGGGTTTCTACCAGTTTCAGAAACACTTCCAATTTTGATGCTGCCTCAATTTTATGTTTCAGGAAGTAGACCGTCCTAAAATGGCTGTAATCATCCTTAAAAAGGAGAAAGTCCTCAGCTCCTCCTAGAAAGTGAACATTCATTTCACATAAATCTAGATGAATGACGTCCAACACTCTTTCGCTCCTTCTGGGATTCAGTGGATGTGACACTCGATGTTGTTTTCCATAGACACATCCTCCACAGACATAATCATACCAATCATCCTGGAATTTCATTCCATTCTTTTTCAATATAGATCTGACATAACATTTATTTTGGTGAGCGAGTTTCTCATGCCATTTCTCGATTGATATTGTGGCTAGAAATTTTTCTGACGATTCTTGACGAAAATGCATTTTGAGAAGATCTCCTTCTCTCATTGCCATGGGACCAACATTACCGTTCTCATCTATAAATACTGACTTATCTGAATTCGCTGACTAGCCTTATCTTTCTCCAATACGGCCCTGACTGAGAAAAGATTGAATGACATCTTTTGTATATACAATACATCTTTCAAGACTACTTCGTTCCAAGACTGGCCGTCAAATGCTCCCGAATCTCCATCACCCCTATTGAAGAAAATTATGTCATGTACATGACATAAAAACATGATGTCACGTTTTCCCGAAAAACCATATCACGATCTTGGACATTCATGACATGAGTTGATGATCAAGTTCATGTCATGGAAACTTGTCATGACCATATGTCATAATTTTATGTCACGAATTTTCGTCACGATTTCCCGGATTTCCCGCGCATGTCGAGGGACTTTGTCATGATTATTTGTCACGATTTCTGGATTTTCACGTGAAGCGAGGCATGTCATGTGTCTTCGTCACGATTTTTGTTGCGCTTTGCCTCATTTTCTACTAAAACGCGACTGAATGATGCGGTGCATGGACAAAAAATTTATCAATAACGGTCGACCAAAGAATAAAGAAGTCACGAGAACGTATCGTTGTGATAAACTTTGCTGACAGTGGGATTCGAACCGACCCACTGTAGGATATGTCAGATTAGAAGTCCAACACTTTACCGTCGTGGCCAGCGCGGAAGGTTAAGGTAGAGTTGGTGAAAGGCCTTCTTGAAGACGCGGATCGCTATAGCCGTTAGTATATAGGCTACGTATAGGCGTTTCGATGCTCATTCGTCTTTCTCATAATGACGAGCAGAATATTTTTGCCATTCGCAGACGAGCGAGTGGACGCTGTTCACGAACTTTGGATTCTTTTTCACCTTTACTCAAAAAACGTTGTCAACTGCATCCGCTCGCTCGTCTGCGAGCGGCAAAAATATCCTGTTCATCATCATTAGATCAACGAATGAGCATCAAAACGCCTACATGTGGCCTGTATACTAACGGCTATAGCGATCCTTATCTCAAGAAAGCCTTTAACCAACCCTATCCTAGCCTTCCTCGCTGGCCACGACGGTAAGGTGTTGGACTTCGAATCTGACTCATCCGACGGTGGGTGGGTTCGAATCCCGGTGTCGGCAAAATTCATCACAACGGGAACGTTCTCGTGGCTTGACAGCTCTCCTGTCCTGAGAAGCGGGAGGAGGATTGGACCCAAATCCCGGAAAGGCAACAAATTCCTCAGCTCCTAAACCTACGAACCTACTCTGTCTCGAGCTGTATGCTCTGGTCACTAGAAGTGACAAGGTGGTTTTTGAAATCCATGACCCGAGCAACAGAGCCCAAAGCTTACAAACCTACTAGCCCATTCCGTCTCAAGCTGAGCGCTCCTTCGATAAGCAACGGCCGATAACCAGCCAGTCTTCGCTCCACGTCCAGCTACACAACAGCTCGGAGCTCGCCACTCTTCCGACCAGCCAGTGTAGGGCTAATCTTGAATGAAGTTCCATAACTGCGGAAATCCGACTCCTGCTCGAATACATGTTTCAGAATTCGTGTATTTGCGTTGCCTCTGCAAGAGCGCTCTTGGAATTATGCAATGACGCTGCCACCGCCAAAGATATCCGGTAGGCTAACCCGGCGAAGACACAGCTCTCATGAAAATGCCCCGACACGTACAGCACACCAAATTAATTTGGAATTTTCCGACGCCAACAGCTCGCGCAAGAAAATCACGGTTCATGTTCATAATCAACATCAGAGCAGCTGACAAACACACACCTCTGATCCATAACCAAGCAGAATACACAAAGTAACGCTTTGGTGTAATCTTAACCGTTAAGCATTACACACCAAGCGTTACTGACATGACGCTAAAAAATACGTTTTTTTCACACGACAGTCACAAACTCAGTAAATTATAACAAACTCTCTCGATCTCATCAATCGAAATAACAAACTCATCGCTACCCGATTTTTCCGGGGTGTACACGAATTCTGGAACATGTTGTATACCCTCCCTCCGCCGCGAGCCGTCTTAATTTGCAGCGCTACCACCAGGTGGCATCGGGCGCCTCCCACAAGTGAAGTACGAGTCTCAAGTATACGGGAGAAGGTTCTCGGGCTACGAATTTGTGCTCCTACCCTTGACAACCTGGGAGCTTCCGAACTAGATTCCCCTCCAGCACCACCTGAGATACACTTCTGTGAATCGTAAAGCACTGATGTCTGCCTGTAACCTGGGCACTTCTTGGGAATGACGGCGGGAAATCGATCTATCAGGTCAAGTCCCATAAGTCGAAGCACTGATGAGTGCCTGTAACCAGGGTACCTTCTCGTGGTGACGCTGGACAACAGTTCCGTCTGGCCAAGTCCCTGGGTAAGGGCGCTATTGCGTAATGGCAGGCACAAATCAGTGTTTTACGATGGAGGTTGTAGGAAGCCCAGTGTTGGCGGTTGGTCAGGGTGAGCAAGCGGGCCCACAGTCGTAGTCATCAAGCAACCGCAGCTCTACATTGGTGGGTGACTTGGTCTCTGTAGAGTATAATGCTACCAAGTAGCTCCCATAAATGCGATAAGAGCCATGACTCGTTCCGTTTCATCTGTGGTGACTTTGAAACATTGAGTAATTGGAGATCTTTCACTCCCAACTTGAAATCCCTGTATACTCAGTGATTCGGTCCAGAAAATACCTACCAGGATCATGCCTCCATGCCTCGTACAATTTGTGGGTCATGTTGTACAATGCTGATGCGATGGAGAAAGCAGCAAAAACTAGAGCAGCTCAAATTTAGGAAGCCAATGATTTGGTCTGTACCTCTAGGTCGAGAAGATTGCTATTTTTGTATGATGGACATCAGGGGTATCCGATCAAACACAGAAGCTGATATCTCTTATGCTGAAGTTTCTTCAGTCATGAGACCAGACAAAGCGGAGTTCGTAGACAAGAGATTGAGCAAGAGGAATGAACCTATGGATATGGATCCTATCGAAGTGGGAGAGATGGAATTTGATGATTTTTCCGACGGAGATGTAGGTGATGACAAACACGAGGAATACACGCCAGCTGGTGGAAAAAAGCTCCTCGTATATTCGATCAAGAAGAACATAATGATTTTATACGAAAATTGGGCTTAGCTAAAGATGCAGCTGAATATCTCACGTCAGTAATGAAGAAGAGGAGTTTGTTAGCAGAGGGAACGAAGGTATCTCTTTATCGTAACAGAGAGAGAGAGAGAGAGAGAAAGAGAGAGAGAGTTTCGTAAATTTTTCACAAAAAATGAAGAAAAATCGTTGGTTTATTGTTCGGATGTTGATGGGTTTGTTAATGAATTGAAACCTGGCATGAATGGAGATGAAGAGTGGAGGCTCTTCATAGACTCATCAATTCGTAGTCTCAAGGCTGTCTTGCTCTATAACGAGAATAAAACGCACCCTTGCCAATTGCACACTCGATGAAACTGAAAGAGACCAATGAGGATTCACAGATAGTTTCGGAGGAAATAATGTACTCCGAGCATCAATGGAAAGTTTGCGGGGATCTGGAAATCGGCAATATGATTCTCGGTCAACGATCAGGCTTCACGAAAAACCCTGCTTTTCATGTTTGTGGGATAGTAGGGACAGAACCAATCATTATGTCAGAAAGGATTGGCCGAAGAGAGAAAAGTTTCATCCAGGATCGGAGAACATCATCCGTGAACCGTTGATTGATCCTTCGAAACTTTTCTTCCCGCTACTCCATATCAAACTTGGGCTCATGAAGCAGTTTGTCAAAGCTTTGGATAAGGAGGGCCAGTGTCTCGAATATTTGGGGCTGAAGTTCCCCGCTATCAGCGACGCGAAATCGAGAGCAGGTATTTTCAATGACCCCCAAACTCGTGAACTCTTCCAAGATGAGAACTTCATCAAACAAATGGACTACAAAGAGAAGGCAGTGTGGCTGAGGTTCAAGGATGTCTCTCAAAATTCTTTGGGGAACAAAGAGAGTGCTGAATACCAAAAGATAGTTCAAGATATGTTAAAAAATTTTTAATATTTGGGTTGCTTGATGAAAGTGAAGGTGCATTTCCTAGACTCGCATCTAGACTATTTCTCAGAGAATCTAGGGGACGATAGTGAAGACTAGGGGGGACGATTCCACCAAGACATTAGTAAAATGGAGCAACGGTATCAAGGAAAGTGGGATATCAATATGATGGCAGACTTCTGTTGGATGCTGAAGAATGGAGCACC
Organism: Eretmocerus hayati; assembly: GCA_029851415.1. Taxonomy (NCBI): domain Eukaryota; kingdom Metazoa; phylum Arthropoda; class Insecta; order Hymenoptera; family Aphelinidae; genus Eretmocerus; species Eretmocerus hayati. The sequence continues at coordinate 51,706,255 of CM056743.1, forward strand.
GCATGATGAAGAACCAGGGGGGAGAACCCGCTACATAGATCATTCGAAGATAGAAGAATTCGATGCAAGAGGAGGAGAACGTGAGGAGAATAGATTTTCATGCCTCAAGCTTCCGAATCCTCGAATTTGAAGATTTGGAAGCTTCGGGGTTGGTTGCCTTCCTGGGATTTGGGCCAGATCCTCCTCTCGCTTCTCATTACCAAAGAACTGAACTCGAGGGTGACCGGGTCCGAGGATTTGGGAGCTTGGTGGTTGGTTGCCTTCCTAGAATTTGGGCCAGATCCTCCTCTCGTTTCTCTTCCCCAAAGGACTGAACTAGACGGTGACCGGGTCCGAAATTTAGGAGCTTGGGAATTGGTTGCCTTCCTAGGATTTGGGCCAGATCCTCCTCTCGCTTCTCATCACTAAAGGACTGAACTCGAAGGTGACCGGGTCCGAGAATTCGGGAGCTTGGGAAATGGTTGCCACCCTAGAATTTGGGCCAGATCCTCCTTCGCCATTCTGGATTCCACATATCATCATTTTGACATTATTTTCGTGATCAGCGACCCCAAAGCCCCCGAGAAGAGACCCATGGAGCTAAACTGAGCAGTTCTCGGAAATTCGCATTCCGCCACTTTGAAACCGCCATCTCGGATTTGAGAAAATGAGTAATCTGACACTGTATTCGTGTTTAGCGTCCCCGGAAACCCCGAGTACAACTTTTCAGCTTAAAATATGTAGATTGACAGAAATTCATCAAAGTTGTAATGCTACTCTGCGCTATCCCCACTATTTCCACCAAATTTTTACGATTGTTTCGAAAACAAGAGATAGCCGGGCCAAACCGACCTTGGATTCGGATTCAGCGTGCCAAAATATATGAAGAAAAGTAGAAGTAAGTCAAAAGTATCTGTACTTTTGACCAGACCTACTTATCTTCAGGTATTTTGGCACGCTGAATCCGAATCCAAGGTCGGTTAGGCCCGTTCCTATTTTGTTTTCGAGAAAATCGTGCTATTCTGCGCTATTCTCATATTTTCAACAATTTTCTCGTAAAAAAAATAGGAACGGGCCTTACCGACCCCGGATTCGGATTCAGCGTGTCAAAATACCTAAGGAGAGGGGGTCTGGTCAAAAGTACAGATACTTTCTCTTGTGTGCCAGTGTTATGATTCCTCATTAGTTCATATATCAATATAAGCCACGTTCACGCAAATTTATAGTTTAGTCAAAATTTGCGCGAGTCTCCTTGAGGGTCATCATATTGGATCGAGAGAGGAGAGGAGGTGGGAGAGGTGGCATCATACATGTTCATCTTCGTTGCTGAGTCGGCAGGAGGTAGAGCTGACCTTCTTCTAGAATTGTTATTATTAAGGGGTGCTGCCATCATGTTTGAATGTATGGAATTGACCGGCGAGCGGGCAGACTTTCGCGAACCACGTGAGTGGGCGCGAGCTCCCAAGTAACTATGTAAACAAGTATAACTGTTCCTCGTGTTATAATAAACTCTTTTAGTAGTAATGAGTGACTCGAATTATTCGTGTATCGACCAAACATTACATGGCGCAGTCGACAAGTGAAAATTAGAACGTTTCGAGATGATATACAATACACAGTAAGAATAAGAAAAGGTGCGGCTGTGAGAGGTTATGAGAGCACGTGCCAGGTAGGACACATCCAGCAGTACGGACGAGAACGAGAGTGCTGACTCGTCGACCGACAGGGAAGACGAGGTATTTCATGAAATGATAGAGCATCAAGAAGCTGAAATGGCATCGCAAATATTGAATTTACGTACCCCAAATCAACAACAATACTTAGCTCAATTAGCAAGGGAAGTTGAAACACTAAAAAAGGCTGGTTATTTGAATGCCACAATCAAGTACAGGAAAGGTATACCTGTAATCATCAAAAATAATCATGGAACTGATGATGAAACAAGAAATGAAGAAAATGTGTCGAATAATCGTTCTGGTCAAGAAAGTAAAACAAGGAGAAATTTACAGCCTGTGCTAAATAATCAAGTTGGAGCTGCTGGTGGGAAGGCCTCAAAAAGTAAGAAGAAAAACTAACTAGAAGACAAACTGAAGTTAAATTATACTTGCATAATGTGGGCAGTCTAAAAAACAGAATAACAGTATTCAAGAATAATGTGTTATCATCGAGTGTTGAATATGACATTATATGCATCGTAGAGACATGGTTTGATGAGGCGGTGCTTGATAGTGAATTGAATATACCTGGATTTAACTTTGTGAGGACTGAGGGAAACTTTAGAACATGCAATAAATCTAGAGGAGGAGGATTGCTCATTTATATAAGGAATCATCTCAAGTTTCAAGTTGTGTGCAAGTATGCTGCTGATTTTGAGTTTATGTTGCTGAGACTGAATACTACACACAAAAGTACGCTGGTCAGCCCGTGCTATCTTCCACCTATATCAAGTACATCAGCAAATGAATTCTTGTCTACGAATTATATCATACTAGAATATTGGGAGGCTGCATTAGAAAAATATCCAGAGGATAACATGATTGTTTGTGGTGATTTCAACTTGCCTGGATTCACATGGAGAGAAGGTGAGGATATGCTGTACAGTGAAGGTTTCCACCAAAACGCTGCTATCAGGGAAGGAGTACAGAAATTGGAGCTGACTGTGAATCAATTAGGTCTTACGAAATGTTTTGGTGAAAAAAATTCTAAAGGAAACATTTTAGATTTAATATTCACTGATATATCAAATTCATCTTTTTGTGTAAGTGAAGATCCGCTTATTGACTCTGATTCTTATCACTCTGGATATGCTTTTCGGTTTCTTATCAAAGACACCGCGGAATGGGATACTGGGGAATTCTTTTTTAACTATAATCAAGCAGATTTTACTAGAATCAACAATGATTTGTCGAATATTAACTGGAGTGACTTCTTTAGTGATTGCATGGGTTTAGATTCAGCAGTAGATAAATTCTATAACCTTCTTTTCCAAATAATTAGCTGTAACGTCCCGTACAAGCAAAGTTATCCTTCTGAATATCCTATATGGTTTTCTGCTTCGATAAAAAATGAGGTTTGGTTTAAGAAGGAACTCCATGCTAAGTTCAAAGAAAGTAATTCTCCAAATGATTATGAAATTTTTCGCAAGCAGAGATCAAAATGTAAGAGACTTGTTGATGAAGCCTATAAATCTTATGTGAGTCGGATTGAACTTGGAATACAAAATGACTCTAAACACTTTTGGAAATTCGTAAATTCTAAAGAGAATAGTAACAGTATACCGATAAATCTTCAATTAGGTAATAAGACATCAAATGATGTTCATGGCGCTGTTGATCTTTTTGCTGATTATTTCTCGTCTTTCTATAAAAAAACTGATGTTGATGAAATGCCAGAAATATTAGAATCAGAATCACACCATCATATCACCATTTGGCAATAGAAAAATATGAAATCATGGAAGAATTGCATAGTTTGAAGGAGAGCCTAGGGTTGGGGCCTGATGGTGTTCATGCAAAGTTTGTAAAAAAGTGTGGATGTTACTTAGTAGATCCTTTGTATATTTTATTCAAATGGTCGTTGGATGAAGGCTACTTTCCATTATTATGGAAAAAGAGCTGGATTTCACCTATTCCGAAATCAGGCGATCTCTACAGTGTGAATAATTATAGACCGATTTCAAAATCTTGTATCTTTGCGAAAATTTTTGACTCGCTTGTGGAAAAGAAATTATCATCAAAGTTACACTCTGTGATTGTTCCACAACAGCACGGTTTCATGCCTCATAAATCTACAACAACGGATCTCGTTGTTTTCACGGAATCTGTGGTAGATGCCTTTAATAATGGACTGCAATTGGACGCAATATATGCAGATATGGTCAAAGCCTTTGATTCAGTTAATCACGAAATTTTGTTGGAGAAACTAAAGAAATATGGTGTTGATGGTAGGATGCTGAGTTGGATAAAGTCATTTCTCACAAATCGTACACAAGCAGTCAGAGTAAATGGTAAAATGTCTCGCTTTTTTGAAGTTCATTCGGGCGTACCTCAAGGGTCTCATCTAGGAACTTTATTTTTCAATCTTTCCATTAATGATGTGGTCAAAGTTGTAAAGCACTCTTAAATATTGTTATTTGCGGATGATTTAAAGATCTTTAAGATTATAGCAAGTGCGGAAGACGCTCAATTATTACAAGATAATGCAGATGCTATTGGACATTGGTGTACTGCAAATGTCCACAATTTTAATTTTGAAAAATGCAGTGTTATGTCTCTTTCTAAGAAGAGGGAGTTACAGGTTGAGTTTGCCTACACGTTGAGTGGACATAAGCTCAAGAGGGTCACTGAAATTAGGGATTTAGGGGTGTTGATGGATCCGAAATTATCCTTTGATGTCCACTTGAGACATATAAAGAGCAAAGCTGTGCGTATGTTAACAGTGATCCGTAGAAAAACGCATGATTTTAAAAGGCCAGAAACTTTATGTATGCTATACAACTCTTTTGTCAGATCTCAGTTTTTATATGCTTCACCAGTATGGGTTCCTCAATATAAAAATGCAATACACAGTGTTGAAGTAGTTCAACACAAATTCTTGAGATTCCTATCTAAATTTACTAATATGCCCATGCATGTATTTTCACATGATTATACTGAATTAGCAAGAAAATTTAATATGAACTCGTTGGAGTCCCAGTGGAAGTATCAAGATCTTTTATTTATTCACAAAATACTATGTGGCTATTCAAATACTCCACAGCTACTGGAAAAAATTGACTTGAAAGTACCTAGTAACAGGTTGAGACCGGATTTAAATCCTATCAAACTTGATATGAAGTCTTATAACTCTAGATCTCCCTTGAAATAGCAAGTTATATTGCAAATGAATTGGGCCCATGCTTATTTTCAGAAAGTTGGCTAGATTGAAAATCGATGTCCATTGCCAAGTTTAAAAGATTATGCAAGTCTGAAATTTTCAATTACTCATAAGCTATACTTTTTGGTTTGTCTGATTTATTCTCGCAATATCATGCATTTTTTGCTGTTATATTGCAGATTATTATGTTGGTTATCTAGATGATCAATTTCCCATAACTTGGGATAAGAAACTTTTTGTTATAATTTTGTTATATTAGATTTTTTGTTATATTACAAATGCTTTAGTTGAATAATCTACTGAGCTCTATCTACATTATTGTATTGTGTAAAAAGGTGTAAACCGTTTATAATTGATATTAAAATAAAATAAAAATAAAAATTTAGAGCCGCCAGAGCGTTTATCATTTAGTGGCAACGTGTCAGAGAACTGGAGCAAATGGAAGAATATCTTCGATATATTGATGATCGCTTGAAAGAGCATCAAAGAAGCCGATGATGTGAAAATAGCAATCTTGTTCAATCTGCTGGAAGAAGGGGCCCAAGAAAGATACAGAACGTTCGAATTATCAGACGGAAATAAAAAGAAATTTGATGCAGTAGTGCTAGCATTCGCGGAATACTGTGCGCCAAGAAAAAATGAAACCAAGTGCAGACATGAATATTTTACGAGATTGCAAGGTGTACATGAACTTTTCAATGAATTTCTAACAGATTTAAAAAAGCTGAGTCTGAATTGTGAGTTTGGTGAACTGAAGGATGGATTGATAAGAGATAGAACCATGATTGGAATAACAGATGACGAGTTGAGACCGAAACTCCTCGCAATTGAGGAGCTTGATCTCAAGTGATGTATCAACGAGTGTCGTATAGCAGAAATGGTGCGGCAGCAAGAAGAATCACTCAAAAAGAACACAATACAACAGGTCGATATCATCAGAGGGAATAGAGCTTATGGCGCGCAAGCCAGTAGAAACATCAATAGAGGAGTGAACGCGCACGTGCGACACCAAAAGCAGCAGCATCAGCAGCGGCAGGGTGGTGACGATACAGCGCAGCCGTCGCGCGCACAACAGGCAGAGGAGCAGACAATTTCGTTGCAGCACCAGCAACGCAGACCATGCGGCCGACGCGGATGGCACCATCAATACGGGCAGTGTCCAGCGTACGAGGCAGAGTGTAATTTGTCTGATAATGTTGGCCATTTTCAAAGACTGTGTGGTTCAAAGCAAGTGAATGTGGCAGTGAATCAGAGTGAAGAATCAAGCAAATCCGCGTGGTTTAGCCTTGTAGGAGTAATTGGAGACGATAAGAAATTTCAGATCTTAGGTATTACTGATAATTGGTATGAAATGATCAAGATCGAAAAGACAGGCAAACAGCTGATCGTTAAATTGGATAGTGGAGCAGATATAAATGTTATATGCGAGAGAGATTTTTCTAAACTTGTGCCCAACATGAAACTCGAGCCGGTAAACACCTTCTCGACGTCGTACACGAACGACCCAATACCAATTGTGGGAAAAATACATTTAGACTGTATTATGAAAAGCAAGCAGTGGAATATTGAATTTTATGTAGCGAAAAAAAAATTTGGTGGAAAGAGTTCACGAAGTAAATGAGAACGGCAATAAAACAACCGTTTTGACAAGGAGATATGATGATGTTTTTGACGGAATAGGTAAAATTGACTATGAATATGGATTCCGGTTGAAGCCAAATTATGAAAGTAGAATATGTAGTGGAAGCAGAATACCATTCAAATTATTGGAAAAATTCAAAGATCAGCTAGACCTCATAGGCCAGCGTGGTTTGATTGCAAAAGAGACCGAACCCACAGAGTTTGTACACCGAGTGTTAATAGTCGGTGAATCGCACGGAACAATTAGGATTGTGCTTGACCCTGTAGATTTAAATGACAATTTACTGAGACACCCTACACAATCACCAACGTTTTGAGAATCATCCACAGAAATGAAAGATGCAAAAGTATTCAGTAGGATTGATGCTTCAAACGCATTTTTACAAATTCCTTTAACAGACAAGAGTTCGAAGTTAACAACTTTCCAAACGTCTTACGATGAATATAGGTGGCTCCGGCTACCACCAGGGACAACAATTGCCTCTGACGCGTTCGATGAGACATATCAAAAAATTTCCCAGCACATTAAAAAAGTCAAAATTTTTAGAGATGACGTAATGATTATTGCTGATGACGAAGAAGAACATGACCGTATTCTTGAGGAAGTATTCAAGGCCGCAAGAAAGGCAAGTGTGAGGTTCAATTGAAAAAAGTGTGACTTCGAGAAACCGTTGATTGAATTTTTGGATCATATTTTCACCGGACGATGATTAAAAATTGACGATCAAAAAGTAGAGGCAATAAGAAACATGAAATAACCAAAGAATATAAATGATGTCGAGAGATTGCTTGGCATGCTCACATATGTATCGAAATTTGTACCAAACGAGTCGGTACTGACGGCTCCGCTCAGAGAACTAGTGGAAAAAGACGCAAAATTGGAATGGACAGAGGTCCATGATGAAGTTTTTAAAGAAATCAAAGAGTTTCCATCAGTAGCACCAGTGTTGCAATATTATGATGCAAATTTACAGTGTAAATTGAGCGTAGAAGCGAGCAGCACAGGAGTAGGCGTGGTCCTGTTGCAAAATAACTTACCAGTAGCATATGCATCGAAAGTATTTACTCAAAGTAAGAAAAACTGAACACAGATTGAAAAGGAATGTATGCAATTGTTTTCGCGTGTGAAAGACTTCATCAGTACATAGTGGGAGGTAATTCGACAGTAGAAAGCGATCACAAGCCATTTATTCCAATATTCAGTAAAAGCCTATGTAACATACCAATTCGATTGCAAAAAATGCGCATGCGACTTCAAAGATATGATTTGACAGTGCAATATGAACCGGGTAAAGAACCTTTCATAGCAAATACGGTATCAAGAACACACTTAGAGGAAGCAAGTGAGAGTGACGATTTAAATATTCAGATTTCAAACGTTGTCTCAGCAGGACACATGGATGATAAGACGAAGCAAAGGTACATAGCAGGAACGAAAGCCGATGCACAATTGCAAAAAGTTTTAGAATTGACCCGAGCCAAATGGCCAGCTGAAGCCAAAGATGTGCCCGACATATGCAAAGCATTCCACACATATCAGAGTGGTGTTTTTGAACATGAAGGACTTTTATATGAAAACGACAGAACGATTGTACCAAACAGTTGAAGGAGAGAAGTTCTTGAAAAATATCACTATAATCATATGGGCATAGAAAAGACAAAGATGAGAGCCCGGGAAATCGTATTCTGGCCGGGTATCATACGAGACATTGAAAATATAATTACCAAATGCGATGCGTGCGCCAAATTTCAAAGGCAGAACACCAAAGAAAGCTTGATTCCAGTGAGATACCAAAATCATGCTGGGAAAGAATAGGAGTAGACTTATTCTATTTGGATAGAAAGCCACATATCGTCGTTATAGACTATTACTCGAAACATGTTGGAGTTCGATTGCTCAAGCATGAAACCTCTGGATCAGTAATATTGGCTCTGAAGTCGTACTTCTCCAGACTGAGTGTACCAAATGTAATACGATCGGACAATGGTCCTTGTTTTGATTCTCAAGAATTTAAAAAGTTTAGTAAAAGTTGGAATTTTGAGCATATCACACACAGTCCAAGATACCCGCAAAGTAATGGCATGGTAGAAAGATGTGTACAAATAGTGGAAAAAGTAATGAAGAAAGCCTATTATGATAATAAAGATCCATATCCAGCCCTACTTGAATTGAGGAACATGCGTGTATCAAACGAGATTCAATCACCAAATACGACCATGCAGAAATGTTAGAGGGGTGCTACCTGATTTCTTTGAAACAAGTGAAAGCTGCCCAGAATTCAGAGAAAAACTGAGAAAGAGACAATTGAAACAGAAAAATTTCATGACGCGGTCTGCAGAGATTTGCCGCAGTTGAATGAGAGTGATTAAGTGAGATTTAGAAATGATAAAACATGGGAACCGGCTAAAAAAGTGGAAAAAGGGAAGAACCCAAGGTCATACAAAATAATCAATGAGCTTGGAAATGTTGTGACCAGGATTAGAATCCAATTGAATGTAGATAAAGGGCAACATTTCAGGCTGAAACCAAAAGGTACTCTTGATGATAATACAGACGACCTAGATGAAAATGGGAACGATCTAAACGATTCCTCAGGTAATGACCTAGATCAGTCTTCCATGGACCTGTCAAGTCAAACTTGCAATGTAGAGCAAAGTTCTATTAACCAAAACCAAGTCAATAGACCAGTGAGTAGGTACGGGCGTGTCGTGAGAAAACCTATGTACTTGGATAATTTTGTTACTCAATAAAAAAGGGAGATGTAATAGATGCGCGCCAGTAGGTGCTGCCATAATATTTGAATGTATGGAATTGACTGGTGAGCGGGCAGACCTTCGCGAACCACGGCGGTGGGTGCGAGCTCCCAAGTAACTATGTAAACAAGTGACTGTTCCTCGTGTTATAATGACCTCTTCTCGTAGTAATGAGTGACTCGAATCATTCGTGTATCGCCCAAATATTACAGTAAATTTTTTCAGATTTTTCCTCCAACCTTTTTTTCTCCCAGTTTCCACGGGGTCCCGAGTGATCATTTCATGTAGCAGATTGAATGATGATTTCATGAATGTAAAGAATTGGAGGTTGAGCAAAAAATTTTGACAACGGAAATAGCTTGACAAAATACGAATTATTGAGGGTCAATTTTTTCAGACACCCTCTAATTTTTTACAAATCAATAATCGAGTTATACCACCTAATATCGGGCGATTCTCCGCGAAAATAGCCAATAACGTCATCAAAAAAATTTGCTCATTGTTCTTCATGCTCTGTTTGTGTTTGCTCAGCCCTTGAAACTTGATGAAATTCTTCCGTTGTTAATTTAATGATGAGAAACATTTCATTCAATTCTCGGTGCTGTAGAATGCGCAATGCGCATGCGCGCTGCTCAAATCCGGGGAAGGAGAGAGGAGCTTGCGGAACGTTGGAATCAAGGACTGCTAAGACCTCTATTCCAAACAATTCAGAAACTTTCTCGGTACTCAATCATTCCTTGAATTGAATGGAAGAAACAATGCGACTATATTTTAACCATGTATCTGAAGTGGTTGTATAGATATAGAAATCGATCAAAGTCAAGATTTTGTCTTCGTCCGAATCTGGCGTCAGTTATAAATATCAAAAACAGGGATTGCTCATCTTCGAACTAAATCTCCGAACTAAGGCATGCACAGTTCACTCAGGTTAACTATTCAAATATGGATGGCAGATCAGCTCTGTCACTTTTCTACGAATCGTGTCTGGGAGCGGGGCACTCGACGGACGGCAGCTAACGATCCTTTCGCCGGCTCGGCATTATATCCTATCCAGTCCTCGATTTAGTCGATCCTCAAATTACTCCAAATAATGAAAGCGTTTCCACTTCGTCGATGACAGAGTAGTTACATAGATATATGGTTTGAAAATTTCCCCGTCGGGTACACTCTGGAGGAAGGTGAACTGCAGTGGCTGTGGCGGTCAGTGTTGTTTCGAGATCTTTCGTTTCTCTCTCTTTCAATAGGTTATGGCACGAGTGCGAACATGACGGAAGATCTCGATCGGTCACTGACCGTCACAGCCACTGCAGTTCACCTCCCTTCCGAGTGTACCTGCTTGTCGCTTGCCCCCGCCCTATTTAAACCATATAGAGATATTATACCAAATTTAAACTGAGTGGCGAGTGAAATGCAAAGTCATATAATCTTGCATTGCATAGGTAATATTGTATTGTACTCAGTACGGCACTGAGTAAAAGACACGCAGCAGCCCTCCCAGACCGATCATACACCATAACCCTGCCTAAAGGAACCGACTCGTCTCAGACGAGTCGGCCCAGCTGTCTCAGATTGCCGACTCGGCTCGACCGACTCGGTTCGATCTAGTTTTCTCAAAATGTGTGTCCAGGTCGCAACTGAAAAAGCCAATTGAGTGGACGAAAGATTTATTGATAAGGGTGAACCAAGCAAAATACGCTGCTAAAAGAGTTTAGCAGAATGCTTTCTCATTGCGATTGAAGAAGTCAACTAATCACATATTATTCATTCAAACATTCAAATATACTAATTTGTTACAACGATCAATTTTCCTGATGGAATTTGTATCAAAATATTCATTCATCCAGAATATCGATATTACCAGATAATGAACTCAATCAAATAATTATTCTAATGGATGATGAATCATTTCTCTATCATTTTCATATACTCTTCCAAATCTTCATGTTCACCAAGTATACTCTTCCAAAATTCCAGTCAAAAATATTTTCATTTATACGACTCGACGCGGAAACTGCAACACTTCCTTGCTGCGCGAGGTAGCATGGAAACACGCAATTTCCACGTGTTGCTGTAAGCCGACGTCCAATAAGGTTTTCGTCAAGAACAAAGTTTCTGGCACGAGACGCATAATATACTATAAATGATTCCGCAGTATCATTTCATCAGTACAATAATTCCTCATCAACGGATCTCTACCAAAACAGATTGTTGATGCGTATGCTGTCGCTAACATACCGCAAGAACTAGAACTAATATGTTTTTGCACGTCCTTGAATACTACGAAATCATCTCCCAGTACAGGAATTTTTTTTAATGTAATCCCTTCCTTCATTATGAAAATTGACTCAAAAAATTGGACGAAGTACTAGATAAGGGACACAAGTAATGAAGCATATGAAGAATATTTGGGAAATGAATTCTGTTTCCCGGAGATAAATAAATCAAAATGATCAGGATGTGCAGAAAGTTGGTTATGAAATAAAACAATAACAAAAAAATATGTTATGTATTTGATTTACTGACATATGAGCCAGGCATGAGTGTTCCGAGCTGTGAATGATATTTGAATCGAAAAGGTGTGACGGATGAGTACATACCGTCTCCTCTCTCCTGGACCAATTATTACTCGAATATAATTTATTGTTACAGCTAGGGCAAGTAACAAGGAGAGGACTTTTCAAGGTAAGAGAGAGAGAGAGAGAGATGGCACACCAAAGAGCGAGATAGAGTCGCACGGGCCGTAGCTTGTAACAGACGCTACTAAGCTATTCTTTCCCGCGCTCCCCTCCCTTTGCGTTCCACCAAGCTGCCACTGCGCTGCCGTGCCAGCCGGCAGACTACCGTCATCATGAGTAGTGAGAGCACGTGTCGGAGCTTGCTCCAGTTTTTCGTGCTCCGTTTTTCTCTTCCGCGCGTAACCTCGTCGCCGTTTTACTAGTCTCGGTGCGCGCGTGATAACCTGGTGCAGTGGTCTTGCGACAGGCCCTGCAGACCTAGAGCACATTCGACGAGCCCGGACTTCGAGGGTCTCCTAACCGTGCCCGGTCAAGCTGTCAGTAGCCGTCGGCCAAGCGTGGCTCATACCTTTGTCCTCGTGGACATCTCCGTCGTCGTCAAGTCGACCATTCTGTAAGTGCCAGATCGATCTTCTCTCTCTCTCTCTCTCTCTCTCTCTCTCTCTCTCTCTCTCTCTCTCTCTCTGTGACCTACAGTGAATATGATTTCTTCCTCGTGCCCTCCTTGTTACGTGCTCGAGCTCAAATGCGTCTCAAGGTCATTCGACCATTTGTAAATATCTTTGTAAATATTCATTCTCTTTTCATTACTTTATTAAAGCCTCGGTACTTAAATTAACCCCATGCTTTGGTCATTTGACCTTGCCCTTATACATGAGTACAGAATGAGAACCCACAAAATATTGAACCAGGATATGCCTGGATATGATGGAATGAATTCCCTCATAAAGGAATGACTCATGGTGACTATATTGGAAATGGGATGAATCGGTTCTAAGAAAACCAAGTGAAATGAGTATTTTTTTACAAATTTGTTATTTGAAAAATAAATCATGGAGTGTGAATTTTAATTTGCACTCGGTAGAACAGAGGAAAGAGAAGGTAAAGTTTGTTATTGATTTTTATTAACGTCATAAATCGATTGGTTGATACAGACATTTGGTGAAGAGATGATGAGATTAGGAAAGAAAGCAATTTAGTGTCGGTGAACGTAAAAATTGGAATAACAATGTCTCATTTGAAACGCAAAATTTCTTCATTCATTTGACAAACTCTTTTGAGACTTTGAAGGTGTATTTTGAAGATTGTGATGATGATGCCAGTGAATTTTGAGCATGATCGCACGAGTATTTTTGACTTGTAAATTTTTTAATGAGAAATTTGGAATTTTTCCGAAAAAAGCACATCTTATAAATAATTTGTACTTCATTCTACTGTATGAAAAAAATGTCAAGGAGGTGATTTGGATGTTTCTGGACGTGCTGAATTGATTGGTTGATACGGAACTTTGTCAAATTGTGACTATAAAGGTCTTATAGCCCGATGTAAGAGAGGTATGAAGAAGCTAGAATAAAATGAGTCTCAATCAGAATTCCGTATTAACCAATCGATCCAGGACGTCAAGGAACGTGTAAATTAACCGCCTCAGATTTTTTGAGGGGGGAAGGAGACAATACTTCTAGTTTTTAAGACAAAAAAAAATTACAGATAAATGAAGAAAAATTCATGAGTATAAAAGTAATCATCGGGGGCAGAGAAAATCTAGCATTCCCATCTAGAGACGGCTCCGAACATGGCATAAAAATTCCAGGACGATCTATCAGACCAGTGAGGAGTTTTGTTGAGCGATAGAAAACAACATACATACGCGCACAGACACGGACAGAGGGCTCGAAAGATGGGGTTGTACTCTTTTTGTGAGGGCTTATAGAGAAAAACTTCGAGCTACATGAGATAGATCTTGGCGAGAGGAAGAGAATTGTACAAATTTCATGTATTCAAGAGCTTCACTGAAGGAGAAAAAAATTTTTCCGTAAAAAATTTGACGAAAATTCACCTGGCACCAAATGAATGCTTTCTCTTTCGAGAAAGCAAAACTAAATAAAACCCGGGGTGAGAAAGTCCGGCCGAGACCCGGGCGCGAACTCACGATCGGTCACACCATCCCATCTGAAGTCCAGCACCGTTCCTCCGGACCAGCGAGGAAGGTTAGGAGTCCGGTCGTAACAGAGGTACTTGTAACGTGAGCCGCTATAGCTATACTTGAAGTGTACTGAGTCGCTACAGCTACTACACTACCGGTCAAAAGTTTGAGCTCACCCGAAAGTTTTTTTTTTCAATTTTGTGAGTTGAAATACTCGGCTCTGTTTGACCGTAGAGGACTCTTCTGGAGCTCATTTTGAAGGTTTTTCCACGTACTTCACGATGGCATTACTCATTTTTACCCGTACGGATCGGGATCTTTCCAATTTGAGCTTGGAAAAGTGTCAATTTCAACGATTTTTTCAGAGAATCTTTTGGCTCGTGCCAATTTGAGCCACATGAATGTTCCAATATGGGAGTTATGGGATACGAAAGTACCAGTCTGGAGCTTTGAAATCTGTTTTTGAACGTCCCTCTTCGCTACTTCCAGTCCAAGCTATGACACTTTCTCTCAGGGGAGATTTTTCGCAAAAACTAGCACTCCAATTCGAGAGAGATACAGAGACGCATTTTTATGAAGTATAATCATCATTTCTGTCATGAGTGATTTTGTTAGATTTTTTCGTCCTTGATGGTTAATATACAAGTTGAACATTTGGTCTCGTCGATCTTGAAGGACGGTGGGGAACTAAATAAATTCCCAAAATTTCATGATGGAAATTTTATTGCAACGTTTCGTCCACTAGGTTTTGTGGATCTCATCAGGCTTCAGGTTTCTGTTTCGACATATGTATAAAGATAGAAAATATGAAAATTTTTTACAAATGATGGATGTATAAATATTCAAGATGCGCAACTTACGTTATTCTTTAGATCGTCATGATATTTTGGACGATCTTGTAATAGAGCACAGACATAACATCTGGCTCCTGTCAATACAAGTAAACAGAGTGACTCATCGGTCTCATTTTTCACTCATATTTATATTAGCGCGATCGCAGTGTACAGCAGGTGACATATATATGAAAAGTAGTGCATGTGGGAGAGAGAAAGAGAGCGGGGTGTCAACGAGCTTTGTCAGCCGTTGCCCACAACGGGTTATACACTTGACTGAGATTTTGAATATCGACTCTTCTATTGATGCAATTCTCATCGAATTTTATATGGATCATTTCAGAAATCAACCGTTTTTTCCAATTTTTCTCTGTGTCTAAGATTTTGGTTTGATCCCAATGGAGATCATGTTTATCATTTAGTCTGTGAACAGAAACTACGGGCTTTTTATCTTTGTTTGTAATATGATCTTTAATGCGTGTACCTAGTTGTCTTTTTGTCTCTCCCACATACGTTGCTGGGCAATCTTTACACTGAAATTTATAAACAACACCAGTGTTGCTAAATTTATCTAGTTGATCCTTACCTAATTTTACTATTGAGCTTAATGACTTGGAAACTTTTGGAAGAGTGTGAATATCGTTATGTTTGAACAGAGCATTACATTTTTCGAATAAGCGTTCGTGGTATGGAATACAAATTTTGTTCTGGCCAGCATATAGAATTTGGTTGCAACGTATTCTTTCTGCTCTGTTCATGAGATCTTTTGAACGATGTAATCTGGTTTTTATACATTTGTCAGTGAAATCTTCAGGATAATCATTGTCAAAAAAGAGTTGTTTTTACAATTGACAAGTTGGAGGAATGAAATTTTTTATGTGAATGTGACGTGGCTCTGTCGACTCAATTGAACACTATGTTCCTCTTTTGATTCATGGTATGATTGGATTTGAAATTCAAGATCCTGCCTGATGACGTTGGCTTTTGATACCAATTGGTGATGATTTTTTCATCCTCTCGGATCAGAGATATGTCAAGGAAATTGATGGTATTGTTGTTTTCAATCTCATGTGTGAACTGTAAATGCTCATTATAGCTGTTGAAAACATTGAGGACTACATCTACCTGTTCTTTTTTCACACACATTAGAGTGTCATCGACATATCTATAATAGAATAGAGGAGTGCAATCGTGATCATTTTTCAATTTACGTGAACATGAAGTTTCCAAGTCATCCATAACAATGTCTGCGAAAAGTGGAGAAATGGGTGATCCCATCGGACTACCAAAAATTTGTTGATGAATTTTATTATTGAATTGAAAAAATGTGTTGTCAAAAAGGAACTCAGTGCATTTACGAATTTCATCAAATGGTATGTTAGACTTATTATGTATATCTGAAAATCTGCGGTCAAGCGCCTCTAGCACTAACCAGCATAGGATGTTTGTAAACAGAGAGCTAACGTCGAGAGAAAGGAGTATATGATCTTTTGGGATCGTTAAAGTCTCCAACCGTTTTTTTAATTCAAAGCTATTGTCAATGCGTGATGCAGGTGGTTTAATACATTTCTTTAGCTCTTTATATAAAACGGAAGCAAGAAAATGAGTAGGGCTATTGACTGTAGAAATTATTGGTCTGAGTGGAACATTTTCTTTATGAATTTTTGGTAAACCATAACAACGAGATAAGTTGGTGTCCGTCTGTGTGAGATTATTATTATGATATTTTCTAGACAAATAATTTAAATCATTCCAACTTCCTAGTATTTTATGTACTTTTGCCTGTAAACTTTTGAGTGGATTATTTTTGATCGGAACGTATACTTTTTTGTCACTCAACAAACCGTTCATTTTATTGGTGTAATCAGACTTATTCAAACAGACGGTGACATTGCCCTTATCTGCACGAGTGAAAAAAATATCTGAATTTTGTTTCAAGAAGTGCTTAGTGGAGCTCAATTTTTTTGCGAATACCCTGTCTTCAGGAGAAATGTGCCTTTGCTTATTATTTTCAGTGTATAAGATATTCGTAATCTTGTGACGGATGTTATTTTTCTCCCTATTATTCAAATCGAGGTTCTCTATGCACTTTTCAACATTTTTGACAGTATCTATGACATTCTTTAAACTGAGGTTGTCTTTCTGACTGAAATTGGGGCCCAATGCGGATATGTCAATATTATCTGAAGGGAGAGGAGTATTGCTGAAATTTTTTACCCAATTATTTCTATCTATCGTGCAAGGTGTTATGGACGGCTTGATTTTTTCGAATTTTTTCATATGTGTAAAATCACATTTTTTACGTAATTTGATAGATTTTTCATTTGTGAAATTTTGGAATTGGCTCAAAATATTTGGATCAATATTCTCGTTTGATAATGATTGTGAGGTTACTGCTAAGTTCTTTTGAAGTCGAAAAATTTGATTATGGACGTCCCTAATTTCATTATTTAGAAGTCTTCGAAAGTAAACAGAGTTTTGTAAACGAAAATTTTTTGAACATGACTCACTCGAGAAACTGATGCGTTGAAGGCGCTTGTTGATGTTTTGGATGTGTGGTGGTAATACATCGTTGCTTCTGCATCTCAAGAGGAAGACTCGGCGCGACGATGCCTCGGCAATACGATGTTGTAATTTCGTAGAGGCTTTCATTAGATGTGCTGTTCGATGTCCGAAATCTTCTCTTATATGTTGAAAGAAACCCATGTTTTTTGGAGGATGTGGTGGTGGCCTCTCTTCGATCTTAGGCCTTGGATATCATAAGTGATTTTGGTAGATTTTTTCGTCCTTGATGATTAATATACAAGTTGAACATTTGGTCTCGTCGATCTTGAAGGACGGTGGGGAACTAAATAAATTCCCAAAATTTCATGATGGAAATTTTATTGCAACGTTTCGTCCACTAGGTTTTGTGGACCTCATCAGGCTTCAGGTTTCTGTTTCGACATATGTATAAAGATAGAAAATATGAAAATTTTTTACAAATGATGGATGTATAAATATTCAAGATGCGCAACTTACGTTATTCTTTAGATCGTCATGATATTTTGGACGATCTTGTAATAGAGCACAGACATAACATCTGGCTCCCGTCAATACAAGTAAACAGAGTGACTCATCGGTCTCATTTTTCACTCATATTTATATTAGCGCGATCGCAGTGTACAGCAGGTGACATATATATGAAAAGTAGTGCATGTGGGAGAGAGAAAGAGAGCGGGGTGTCAACGAGCTTTGTCAGCCGTTGCCCACAACGGGTTATACACTTGACTGAGATTTTGAATATCGACTTTTCTATTGATGCAATTCTCATCGAATTTTATATGGATCATTTCAGAAATCAACCGTTTTTTCCAATTTTTCTCTGTGTCTAAGATTTTGGTTTGATCCCAATGGAAATCATGTTTATCATTTAGTCTGTGAATAAAAACTACGGACTTTTTATCTTTGTTTGTAATATGATCTTTAATGCGTGTACCTAGTTGTCTTTTTTGTCGAACGCTTATTCGAAAAATGTAATGCTCTGTTCAAACATAACGATATTCACACTCTTCCAAAAGTTTCCAAGTCATTAAGCTCAATAGTAAAATTAGGTAAGGACCAACTAGATAAATTTAGCAAAACTGGTGTTGTTTATAAATTTCAGTGTCAAGATTGCCCAGCAACGTATGTGGGAGAGACAAAAGACAACTAGGTACACGCATTAAAGATCATATTACAAACAAAGATAAAAAGTCCGTAGTTTTTGTTCACAGACTAAATGATAAACATGATTTCCATTGGGATCAAACCAAAATTTTAGACACAGAGAAAAATTGGAAAAAACGGTTGATTTCTGAAATGATCCATATAAAATTCGATGAGAATTGCATCAATAGAAAAGACGATATTCAAAATCCCAGTCAAGTATATAACCCGTTGTGGGCAACGGCTGACAAAGCTCGTTGACACCCCGCTCTCTTTCTCTCTCCCACATGCACTACTTTTCATATATATGTCACCTGCTGTACACTGCGATCGCGCTAATATAAATATGAGTGAAAAATGAGACCGATGAGTCACTCTGTGTACTTGTATTGACAGGAGCCAGATGTTATGTCTGTGCTCTATTACAAGATCGTCCAAAATATCATGACGATCTAAAGAATAACGTAAGTTGCGCATCTTAAATATTTATACATCCATAATTTGTAAAAAATTTTCATATTTTCTATCTTTATACATATGTCGAAACAGAAACCTGAAGCCTGATGAGGTCCACAAAACCTAGTGGACGAAACGTTGCAATAAAATTTCCATCATGAAATTTTGGGAATTTATTTAGTTCCCCACCGTCCTTCAAGATCGACGAGACCGAATGTTCAACTTGTACATCATTTCTGTCATCTTCCATCTATATCTTGGTTGAGGAAACAAGGAACCTTTGAATTATGCCCCAAAAAGTGAATTTTCTCGTCATTCTTGAATCCAATTGCTAGTTTTTGCGAAAAAACTTCCCTCAGAAGAAGTGTCATAGTTCGGACTGGAAGTGGCGTAGAGGGACGTTCAGGAAAGGATTTCGAAGCTCTAGACTGGTACTTTTGTATCCCACAACTTCCATATTGAAACATTCATGTGGCTCAAATCGGCACGAGCCAAAAGATTCTCTCAAAAATCTTTGAAATTGACACTTTTCCAAGTTCAAATTGGAAAGATCCCGATCCGTACGGACAAAAATGAATAATGCCATCTTAAAGTACGTGAAAAAACCTTCAAAATGAGCTCCAAAAGAGTCCTCTACGGTCAAATAGAGCCGAGAAGTTCAACATACAAACTTGAAAAAAAAATTTTTGGGTGAGCTTAAACTTTTGACCGGTAGTGTATGTATCGAAGATATTAGTAAGCGTTTCGTCGTTGCTCATATTTATTATTTATATACATACACTCATCTCATCATATATGATGGTGAGCATGCTCACTGAGTGTTGTTATGGGAACTCGCAACATGGGTTCTTTAATCCTGCACCTGGGGAGTCTTGACTCGACAGGTAGGTAGGTGGAAATTCGGAAGTGAAATAAATACAAGGGGAATCCCTAAAGCTGATTTTATTAGTCCCAGAATACAAATACGCGAGAGAGAATTTACAAAGTACTGGGGTTGACTCTACTTGAGTGGAGTCCGTCAAGGGCTGAGGTACTCGACTCGGAATGGCGGTAATGTTCGATGTGGTCAGGTCAGTAGGTGAGTTCGTACTGAGAATTAGAAGACCGGCGCGTGATTCTAAAGACGAGTGTACGTGACGGAGGCTCGCGGTGTAATGCGGTTCTAAGCTCGGAACGTACTCGACATACGGAGTCTCGCGGTAAACTGCGAATCTAAGCTCGAAACATACTCGACGGAGTCTTGCGAAAGACTGCGGTTCTAAGCCCTCTGCCAGAGCTGTTGAGCTCTATTCATACTCTCTCAGACACCGCGTTTCTCCTTCGTTGGTGGCTAGGAGAAATGCAGGTGAGGCGTGGCAGCGCTTTGTACTTGCACCCCTAGTCTAGACTTGCGGGCGCTACTCGCGGTTTCTCGGAGCTTCTCCTAGCTTCTCGAAGCCTCCGCTCCTCCGTAGGCTCATACATTAAAATACACAGTATATCTATAGATTACAATACAAGGTACATCTATATGATATAATACCAGCTATGCCTATATGGTATACGCATATACTTCCATATGCGGAGTATATATAGAGCTAGTTGGGAACCGACTAGGTTCCTGACAGTGTATGAGTGTTTATATGAGCAACGGCGCAATAAGATACGATATATACCCGCAATAAGATTTTTATAGCCTACAGCGCTCTGGATAAAACTGCCATCATTTTTCAACACAATCGAATCAATTTTAGGCATGAAAATCGGTGCTTTTCGATCCATAATTCGGTATTCTGGATCAGTTTTGCTGGGATTGGCCTCGTGAGATATTATTTTTTGTGAAATTTCTAGATCTAATCTAATATCTAATAAGTCTAGATCGATCTAATCATTTCTAGAGACTCCCCGACTTACCTCTGAAAATTACAGATCCTAGCCCGATTCTGTGTGCACAGCTCGGTATATCGAGCTTTGCACAACAAAAGCTGTGCAGAGTCCGGTGAATCTGACTTTGTACAAGAATTCTCTGTGCAAAACCCGATGCATCGGACTCTGCACACTTCACATTGTGTAAAGCCCGATCCACCGGGCTTTGCACAAACCATCGTTGTGCACTCCCCGGAGTGCACAATTTTGGACCTTGCATGTAACATATACTAGCGATATCGTCGCTCGCTAACGCTCGCTCCGCTCTGTGAGTATAAGTATGAGGCAATCAAATTCTCAAGATATCTTCGATAAGAATGTAAACAATAAATTTAATTAGATATCTTCGAAACTTGACAACAGTTAAACTTCATAACAGAAATCTAAAAAAAGTCCCAATGATGAAAATGAAAATGTGGTGATTGATAACTTTATGAAGAAAAACCCAATTTAGTTTCATCACCCATTACATTCATCCCCGAACACGCCAATGATCGCCAATGTAGAGATGGAATTCATCTTTACATCGGAGGGTGAGGCACACATCAAACATTTTCATCATCATCAATCATCACACGTTCATCGTTATCATCACCATCATCATCATCATCACCATTCATCACTCACATCATTGAGAACGCCAATGATCACCGATGCAGAGATGGAATTCATTTCTAGATCGGAGGGTGAGCCACACATCACACATTTTCATCATCATCAATCATCTCACGTTCATCAGTTTCATCACCATCATCATCATCATCATCATCATCACCACCACTCATCACTCACATCATTCAAAACGCCAATGATCGCGGATGTAGAGATGAAATTCATCGCTACTGAGGAGGGTGAAGCACACATCCTACATTTTCATCATCATGCATGATTACATTTTCATCAAATCATCACCATTCATCACTCACATCATTCAAAACGCCAATGATCGCCGATATAGAGATAAAATTCATCTCTACATCGGAGGGTGAGGCACACATCACACATTTTCATCATCATCAATCATCACACGTTCATCATTTTCATCACCATCATCATCACCATCACCATTCATCATTCACATCATTCAAAACGCCAATGATCGCCGATGTAGAGATGAAATTCATCGCTACTGAGGAGGGTGAAGCACACATCACACACCTTCATCATCATGCATCATTACATCTTCATCAAATCATTACCATCATCGTCATCATCACCATTCATCACTCACATCATTCAAAACGCCAATGATCGCCGATGTAGAGGTGAAATTCATCTATACATCGGAGGGTGAGGCACACATCAAACATTTCCTCCATCATCAATCATCACACGTTCATCGCTTCCATCACCGCCATCATCATTATCACCATTCATCAATCACGTCATTCAAAACGCCAGTGATCGCCGATGTAGAGATGAAATGCATCTCTACTGAAGAGGGGGAGGCACACATCAGACATTTTCATCATCATTCGACATTAAATCTTCATCAGTTTCATCATCATATTCATAACACATTAAATATTTACGCATCATACAATTACCAAACCATTACTTAATTATATTAAATGAACACCAACATTCAATCATTATCATCACCATTCAATCATCACCCACTCCATCCTTCCATCATCATCCATTGTCCATACAAAACATCAATCCATATCAACACCGTACATTAACTACAGTAATTCGATTCATCTATAATGAGACAACATTTATTATTCTCACATCAGACATTCTTCAAACCATTATATCTATATTAATTAGTCATCATTAATCATTATATATCAAACAACATTTTATCAAATATTTCTCTAACATTTATATACCATACCTACATCACCACCATTCATTACATTCATCACTCCAACACGTCAATGATCGCCGATGTAGAGATGAAATTCATCTTTACATCGGAGAGTGAGGCACACATCAATCATCACACGTTCATCATTCTCATCACCATTCATCACTCTCATCATTCAAAACGCCAATGATCGCCGATGTAGAGGTAAAATTCATCTCTACATCGGAGGGTGAGGCACACATCAAACATTTTCATCATCATTAATCATCACACGTTCACCTTTTTCATCACCATCATCATCATTATCACCATTCATCACTCACGTCATTCAAAACGCCAATGATCGCCGATGTAGAGTTGAAATTCATCTCTACATCGGAGGGTGAGGCACGCATCACACATTTTTATCTTCATTCATCATTACACCTTCATCAGATGCATGTTCATACTCATAACACATTAAATATTTCCACATCACTTTACACACCCTGATTATAATAATAATATCATAAAATCATACATTATATGAGGACACACAATGGACCGATAAACCGATAGACTCACGACCGGATCAGGTGATGAAACCACTTTCCTGCGAATGTTTGAAGTCTTAGCACAGTTCACGAACTAATTCTAAGTCCGATACGCAGATGCTTAAGGGAATTTGGTGAATTCTAATGAAAAGGAAGGAGTCTGGCAGGCGCACGGACACTCGACATCAGACTTGACACAGTGACGAACACAAGTACTAATAATAATAACAGATGTATACATTTTTCCACGTAGTAATTAAAACATAACCATTAAGTGAAGAATTTTATCATCATCAACACACCATTCAATCATCAACGAAATACATCAAATATTCTCACATCACATTACACTCACTGATCATCATAAATACATCATACATAAAACATCATATAAGAACTCACAATGGACCGATAGACCGATAGACTCACGACCGGATCAGGTGATGAGACCACTTTCCTGCGAATGTTTGATGTCTTAGTGTAGTTCACGAACTAAATCTAAGTCCGATACGCAGACGCTTAAGGGAATTTGGTGAATTCTAATGAAAAGGACGGAGTCTGACAGACGCACGGACACTCGACAGTAGACCGAAAAAACAGTAATCGATATAGAGTAAAACCAGTAATTTTAAAGTAGGTTAAATCAATATACGGGGAAATCTAGTGATTCCCCAAAGGAAGGGTATATCGATATAGGTGTAAGAGTCGAATTAGAGGAAGATATAGGAGAAATTTAAGAATCTTGAGGTAAGGTTAGTAGATATTTGGGAAAATCTAGTGATTTCCCAAAAAAGGGTAATCGATATAGACAAAAATCTAGTAATTTTAAGGTAGGGTTAGTCAATACGCGGGAAAATCGAGTGATTCCCCAGAAAAAGGTAATCGATATGGGGAAAAAACTAGTAATTTTAAGGTAGATTTAGTCAATCTGGGGGAAAATGTAGTGATTTTCCGGGTATGGTTAGAGCATCTAGAGGAAAATCTAGTGATTTTCCGGGTAAGATTAGAGCATCTAGAGGAAAATCTAGTTATTTCCGGGTAAGCTTAGTCGACCGGGTAAGGTTAGAGCATTTAGGGCAGAATCCAGTTATTTTACAGGAAAGGTTAGTCAATCTATGGAAAAATGTAGTGATTCCGGACGATAAATGGTCACTCAAATAAATAACATATATAATATAACTATAGCGACTCGGTACACTTGAAGTATAGCTATAGCGACTCACACTCCAAGTAAGCTTGTTACGACTAGTCTTCTAGCCATCCTCGCTGGCCCCGAGGAAAGGTGCTGGACTTCAGATCAGACGATCCAATCGTCGTGAGTTCGCGACCGGGTCTCCGCCGGACCTTCTCACCCCGGAGTTTTTTCTTGTTTTTTGGTCCACCCATATTAATAAATCTTTTGTCCATACAACTGACTTCTTCAGTTGCAATCTGGACACAAATTTTGAGAAAACTATATCGAGCCGAATCTGTTGAGATGAGTCGGTTCTTTTAGGCTGGAAACCCCCGTAGTGTCCAGAAGGCAAATCGATGGAACTACCCGATGCCAGTAGTCTTTCTCGAATCGGGTGCAGCCTTTTGACGACGCGCAACCGGACCATCTGCGATTATCGTGTCGAATTCGGGTGTCAAGCTTGAGCCTCAGATACAGTT
The DNA here is from genome assembly GCA_029851415.1 of Eretmocerus hayati. NCBI lineage: Eukaryota > Metazoa > Arthropoda > Insecta > Hymenoptera > Aphelinidae > Eretmocerus > Eretmocerus hayati. Next base: position 51,731,043 of record CM056743.1, read on the forward strand.
CATTACAGTGCTATTCTGTGATGAGAACTTCCATTATTTGGAGTAATTCGAGTATATAAACTACTGGATAATACGCAGGTCGCAGTGGTATTGTAGCTGCCTTGCTCCCAGACACGATTCGTAGAAGAGAGACAGAGCTGAACTGTCATCTATATTCGGAAATTAGACCTGAGTAAATTGTACATCCCATGATTCGGAGATTTAAGTCGAAGATGAAATATCCCTGTTTTCGATATCTATGATTACTAACACCAGAATTGGACGAAGAAAATTTTTTCAACCTTAATCGATTTCTATATATACAACATCATCAGGGACCTGATTCCGAGCTCGGTGATTACTGTCGCGGCGATGCGATCCAAGAAGGAGCATGGAATCCGGTGGTCCTGTGGGGATCTGCTCTACGAGCAACTCTGCGGCTGCGTCGAGAGAGAGCGTGCGTGTGAGGTATGTGAGTGGTGTGTGTGACTACGAGATCCGCTAGCCCGAGGCAGCGCACCTCGAGGCAATTCAAGTATAGCCCTGCTTACGATGAATGCGGGCTTGTAACCAACCTTACCAATAAACCTATCAATAGGTTAATTCGATTATGTCGCTCACAGCGCTCACAGTGCTCAGAGCACTCTCAACGCTTTCTAATCGAATGCTCGTTCAGGCTGTGAGCGATGAGAGCGCTTTCGTCCACTTTCGCTGTAATTCCGTTCTTTCTACCCAGCGTCGCCCCGGTTCAGGTGGTGCGGCTATTCCAACCTTAGTATCCCTGGCCGTTTGGAAGGAACGGATTTCAGTCGAAAGTGGACGAAAGCGCTCTCATCGCTCACAGCCCGAACAAGCATTCGATTAGAAAGCGTTGAGAGTGCTCTGAGCACTGTGAGCGCTGTGAGAGACATAATCGAATTAACCTAATGTCAAATATATTGAGTGTGGTCATCAGCATTATTATCTGGTCCGCCCAACTGTGGAATGAGCCCACTATCACTATATACTGGGTCGATAGACCCAACCTTCGCTTATAGTCCGACATGCATAAGAAACGTGGACGTAGGTAAATCGTAACGAGTCACACCGCCGCGACAGCTATCCCCGAGTTCGGATCAGACCCCAGATACATTGGTTATTCACAATAAATATAGTTGCATTGTTTCTTCCATTCAATCCATTCAAGAAATGATTGATTTCTAAGCAAGTTCCTAATTTGAGAGAGGCGCCTTCGCAGTCCTTGATTCCGAAGTTCCCCGAGACCCTCTCCCCCTCCCCCAGATTTGAACAGCGCGCATGCGCATTGAACATTCTACAGCGCCGAGAGTTGAATGGAATGTTTTTCATGATTAAATAAACAACGGATGAATTTCATCAAGTTTTGAAGGCTGAAGAAATACAAACAGAGCATAAAGAACAATGAGCAAATTTTTTTATGACCTTATTGACCATTTTCGCGGAGAGATGCCCAAAATTAGGTAATATAACTCGATTATTTATTCATAACGAATTGGAGGGTGAGCAAAAAATGTTGACAACGGTAATAAGTTGAAAAAATACGAAATATTTTCCTATCGCAGTTGTCAAAATTTTTTGCTCACCCTCCAATTTTTAATAAATAAATAATCGAGTTATATCACCTAATATTGGACATTTCTCCGCGATAATGGCTAATAACGTCATAAAAAAATTTGCTCATTGTTTCTCATGCTCTGTTCGTATTTGCTCAGCCCCTCAAATATTATCAAATTCATCCGTTTTTTATTTAATGATGAAAAACATTCCTTTCATGTCTAGGCGCTGCAGAATGCGCAATGCTCATGCGCACTGCTCAAGGAGGGGCGGGGCTCGGGGAACGTTGTGTTCGCGATCAGAGACCGATCGAAGACGATTTTTGAGCAGAGAGGGCTGATTTTAAATTAATGACTTTATCGGCAACTTGAAATTTATTCAAAGATGAACGATTCCATACAATTAAGTTAAAAAACGATTAGATCAAAAAATATGGGAACTGGTTCTCGACTCAAGAGCTCGACGTGAAGTGACCTTCAACTCTTTTAGCGCAGAAAACGGGGCAAGTTTTGTTCTCTGTACCTTAGCAACCAATACTTCGCAAAGTTAGCCTGACAGCCGCAAGTGGCCCTATTCGCCCCTTGCGCCGTGGCCTCACCTTTTACAAGCCGATTTAGATCGGTTGTGATGAGGACGATGTGGCCACGCAGTAAAAGTCCACGTGCCACGGCCTGCGTGCCGAAGTATGGAAGTTACAATTTTTCACATTATTCTAATCTAAATTTTGAACGCGAAAAGCTCGGGTCGAGAATTAGATCAAGTACTCAATATATTTACGATATTCAGATTAGTCTCACAAAAAATCGTATTTTCAACAATAATATCTGCTATAATAATAGACACAATTATTCCTTTGGAATTTCCATATTTCTACAAGAAAATCATGTTTTTGTACTTGAATGAGTTCAAAATACTAGGTTTATTCGATTATGCTGGTTTGGACCGGTCGGAGCGCTCCGAACTCTCGGACTTCTCTCTCTTACTCATTGCATTAGAAAGAGAGGTCCGAGAGTCGGAGCGCTCCGATCAGCATAATCGAATAAATCTATTGTCATAAGGTAACACGTTGGAATCAAGGACTGCAAAGGCGCCTCTTTCAAACAACTCAGCAACTTGCTCATTTTTTGAATGGATTGAATAGAAGAAACAATGCAACTATATCTATTGTGAATTGAAGAGGGTCAAGGTGTTCTCGTGGTACCTTGGAGCCCTGATTTTAGAATCGGGATGTGCAGGAAGGGTTCACTAAATGACAACTCACTGTTTGGTTATACTGAACACAAAGTGAGAATATATTGTCTTATAAAGTGTGCGACACTTGTGAGAAAAATAAAGATAAGACGCGGTGTGGGCGCGGCGCAAGAATTAAAGGGATCGGGAGTACGCGGTCGCGAGGACGGGCACCGGCGTGGGTATAATTATGCGCGCAAGCAGCACAGCTGATCGCTGCTTGCCGACCTGTGGCTAACTGACGAATTTCGAGCTGCGAGAGAGACTCGCAGAGAAGAGCAGGGCGGATGACAGGATCATCAGGTGCCAATTCAGCCAATGAAATTTGAATGATGTCACTCGCGTGACATCGAGGGGGAATCGCGGGTCATCGCACCGTGCTCCAACTGCTGAATTTCCCCCGAATATTCGCAGGCTCGAGATACTTCAACATTCCGCCCCCTTTGCTTGATCATACCAAGCAAATCAGATTTGACAACTGGAACTTGCATTTGGAAAAGAATATGTAAGACTCAATAGGCACGGTGCCCTTGAATGCAATTTAAATGAAATATTCTGTTACCAACGGGATTATTTTGGTTTCCGTTTCCGGATAGCTTGAAGGATACATTCCTAAAAGAATTAAAATCTTTCGCCGAGCCGTTTTGAAGGAATGTCATTTGGAACATTTTTTGGAACTCTTATTTCCTCAGTGATAATAAATGTTCTCCAATCCTAAGATTCCTTGGTCAAATGATGACTTAAATAAAAATGATGATTCAGGAGGATGATTCGAGTAATTATGACAATGAGAATAGTTACGAGAGATTAAATCTCCAAAACTGCTGATTGTGGGGAGTCCTTTTGGGGAAAAAATTATGAAGCAGAGTCCGGATCTCAAATTGGGATTCCCATCCACATCTTGATCAAAACGACTCAAGTAACGATCAATATCAATCAACATAAATCAATATAGCATTGCTAATCATCGTTTCAACGTCATCAATCGACACAGATCGGTAAGTTGGAATACTGTTTTGCGGTCGTCTTACGACACCGTACCCCGTCTGCGGCAAATTCCTCGCGTGCTCAGACGGCGACATTTGTTGATATGGTCTATATACTCGCTCCAGACAATACTCTCGGTATAGATGTGTGCCAGCGAAATTCATAACAAGAGTGAATTCTGGAACTTTAGCTAATGGGTCACTCAACTAGTATCTCACCAGCTTGTGAGCGCTTCGCATGTGTCTCTGAACCTTTTGGTGAAAAGTTTCAATTGTTATTCCAATCAATGCGTATTTATTGCTACGTTGACTGTATGCGAATTTCACAATCGTGATGACAAAGGACCATGCATTTTGTCACGAGGAGAATAGATCCAAAGTCTGTCTATTATGTTTTCGAAAGAAGAAAATGATGGTCCCCATCAAAAATCAACTGAAAATAGATCTGGAGACAATTTTTAATCATTATCGAGATAGCAAAAATTCACCAAGTGCTTTGTGTGGTACGTGTAAGGTGCACGTGAGTCGAGTTAAATCTGCCAAAGAGAAGTAGAATATTTTGAATCCACCCAGAGTTGTGGAAATAATAGTTTCCGAAACAACAGAGAATTTGAGGTGTGATTGTGAAATCTGTGATGTTGCACGAAGAACTCTCAATTCACAGCAACAAACTACATCTAAATCAGCAGGTGAGTATTTGAAAACCTGTCAAATTTCATTGTTCCACAATTCCATGGATTTTACGAATAGGTTCCTCATATTGCCTCCCCAACATCATGAAATTGTGGCTTCCGGTAATTTCTTTACGGACAGCCCGAGTCACGCACTAGTAATCAGACTTTCCATCACGATGATCTTGACGTCTCGCAACTCTACCCTTGCTACCACACGCCAATGTATCTCTTGATTATCGGGTTACCTATCAAAGTGGAAATACGCACAGATTGCGCTCGCACTTTTTCAATATTTGGACGAGAAATTGTACTAGGCTATTTTGCTTTGCACGGAATCGCGGATGAAACTCAATGATTTCCTCTCGATTCATAAATGTTGCAACAAACTGATATCAAAATGTCATAACTCTTCAGTGGGCTCAAATTTCCATTATTACAATAACTATCAACTATTTTCCCATTCATCATTGAGATTAAACCATAGTGTACTCGAATTTCCGTAGAACAACGTGAAATATTCATGCATCTCGTACCAAAAAAGCTGCACCTTCCATTCTCGCACTGGGGAATCCTGATCCGTTACGTGACGTTTTTCGTTGAGTGTAGGGGCCTTGTGAGGAGTATTTATTGGAGATTTTACGTTATTAACATCATTTCCAAAAAATTGCATAAATTCGGAATGTGACGTGGTTTTGTATGGAATATTCAAGTTTCATTGAATTTGACAAAGTTCCTGAGTGGAATCCATTGATGTCGTGAATCATATTACAGTGAATCCAGCTCCAAGCACATTGAAAAACCCCTGCCGTAAATGTCTCACTCCGGTATCCAAAGGAGTATCCCATATCTGCAATGTGCAGTCTTAAGTTGATGGTCTTTCAACTTATTTGGAAAGTTGTCCCCAAAGAGTACAAGATCAAGTAGTGTCCGAATTCATAAAAAGTAAGACTGCAGTAGAAGAATGTCCAGAGTCACAGGAGACACTCGTCATCCGACAATTACGATGCAAGCCACTCCATTTTATCAGAAAATCCTGCAAAGGGTCCATAAGTAAAAAGACCGCGTGTAAACGATTAGTATCTGCAGAGGATCTTTCAAAACTCCAGATAAGCATGAATCTAAGCTCTCGCCAGACGCATGGGATCGCCTCATTTTTACGGACAGCCACACAAGATAGAAAATTCATCGAATCAGGCTCGACGATTAAGCTTATGGAGGAATCTCACCTACTCGACGATTTTTTCAGCCACGGAGAGTTTGAGTTCTTGAAGATCAATGGAAAAGAGATCTCCGAAGTGCATAGAGTTGTGGTCCATTGCATTGGTATTAGTGATTTCATAGCGTTCATGAAGGAGAAAAGGCGCACTGAAAAAGTGTCTTATTAAGAAGGGCTTGGACGGTGCAGGAGGATTTTTTAAAATTTGCCTCTTAATTCAGTCGGAAACATCGACAGCGGAAATTCCTCGCTCAGAACGTCGGGAATTCTCTGACGGTATTGCACTCAAACAGTTCAAGGATTCTGCAGTCAAAAAGATATTTCTGTTGGCAGTAGCTCCTAAGATTCAAGAAAATTATAACAATGTTTCTACATTAATGAATGCTCTGGATCTCGATCAGCTTGAAGGAACTATAGCTACCGATCTGAAATTAACTAGCATCATATCCGGTATTATGCCGCAGAGCTGCACCCACCCATGCATCTGGTGTTTTGTGAATGAAGATGATCCCAACACCTGCGGTGAACTCAGAACGGTCCAAAAAAATCTGACTTGCTACAAGAAGTGGGTTGCAGCTGGATCAGTGAAGAATGATGCGAAAAATTCCATGAATTGCGTGAACAGACCATTATTCAAGAGCGATCCGGACGAGACATTCCTGCAACTAATACCACCACCTCAACTGCACTTCATGCTAGGAGTGGTAAATACCATATTCTTCCATATTTTCCGAGAGTTTTAGAGTAAATTCACAGCTTGGATGAAAAAATGCAACGTTGAACGAGAGATGACACATGGTAGCCCAGCTTTCAAAGGAAACTCATGTAAAAAACTTTTGAAGAATTTCGATTTACTATGTGTTAAACCAAATTCAAGACTGGAAAAATATCAAACATCCTTCTCTGACTTCCGGAATGTTGTAAACTCGTGTTTTGGAGAGGTTCTGGATTCCGATTACAAGCTTTCCATCGCTCAGTTGTGTCAAAGCTATATGAACTTAGGAATCAGTGTGACTCCAAAGGAACACGCAGTATTTTTCCACGTTGAACAGTTCTGCGAATCGAGAAAAAGAGGATTGGGCTTCTACAGTGAGCAAGCAGTTGAGTCTGTTCACTTCGACTTCAATTCCCTGTGGGAGAAGTATAAAGTCAACGATTCGAACGAGAAATATCCCGAGAAACTTCTACGTGCAGTGTGCTCATATAATGCCTCCCACATTTGAAGAATTCATAAGTCTTTGGAAGAAGATGGAATCATTATGTATTACAGGCTCACAGTGACTTCTTATTATGTCTCCTCATTTATCTTGTACAATGTGCATCTATATTGGCCCCAACTTGAGTAGTTTTGAATAAAATGTGGATGGGAATCCCTAATTAAGATCCGGACTCTGCTTCATAATTTTTTCCCCGGAAGGACTCCCCACAATCAGCAGTTTTGGAGATTTAATCTCTCGTAACTATTCTCATTGTCATAATTACTCGAATCATCCTCCTAAATCATCATTTTCTATTTAAATCATCATTTGACCAAGGAATCTTAGGATTGGAGAACATTGATCATCATTGAGGAAATAAGAGTTCCAAAAAATGTTCCAAATGACATTCCTTCAAAACGGCTCGGCAAAAGATTTCAATCCTTTCAGGAATGTATTCTCCAAGTTATCCGGAAACGGAAACCAAAATAATCCCGTTGGTAACGGAATATTCCATTTAAATTGCATTCAAAGGCACCGTGTAGGGGACGCGGTTGTCAGACTCATAGAGCGTGCGAATAATTCGATTTGATAATAGCGAAATGACCGGTAGTTGATCAAATGAAAAATTCTAAATTGTCGATCAAAGGTAGTAATTTGAAGATTAATTTTGCATAGCAGAAAAGAATTTGAATTTTGCCGACAGCTCGATGACAAAATCGGAAAATAAATATATATACGAACAAGATTTTAACATTTTCAAATGAATGATTTTACGGTGCCCATCCAACTTGATAAATAATTCGTATGAATCAGTCAAAGTTGAATCTGATCAGCCGAAAGTGACTAAATAAATAAAAGAAGAAAAAATCGGTTAATTATCATATGCCTTGCTGAAGATCGTGAATTGATTATACTACGGAATAAACATTTGAGTCTGGATCTACCAGCAAAAAATCAAAAAACAGAAAACATACCAATTCTGGATGATCAACATCCCACAGTGCACATAGCACAGCGAAAAAATCCATAATTTACATCATTCAAATTCGCTCAATAGAGCTTTTAGGCTGATAAGCCAAAATCTTAATCTCTAATACTTTAAACGATGGGGGAAAAAAGTTATTCGCAAAAGATTGCATTCCTCAAAATGATTCCAAGTTGTAAAAATATATGAAAAAAATGAATACGAGGCATCATCTCTCATCTTGCGCAGCGTATTGAGAATAGGCCAAGGGCTAATACTCGACTTGTTTGATTTTACTGACTCTACGAGGAAATGCAAATAATAAACGGAGACGATACGAGTGGCCTTACAAATTTCCGCAGGTGTAGAGCGAGGAAATTGTGTAGTGACTGTCGAAAATACGCGATTCTCAAATCATTGTTCTTCAGTCGACGACGATGTTGACAGGAACTCCTTGACTCTTGATGACTAATAACCATCCTGGCCATCTGGATCTACTGGAAGCTTGATGAGCTTGCACAAAGCTCGACGATAGGTTGCTGTGGCGGTCCTCACATCGATCACGCGCGTCAGCCCGTCTTTGCCAGGATGGACAGCAGTGACCCGAGCCATGGGCCACTTGGTTGGAGGTGTCAGCTCGTCCTTCACGAGCACCAGGTCGCCGACGTTGATTTGATCCTGGACGTTGAGCCATTTACCACGTTGTTGAAAGTGATGCATCACTTCCTTGCGCCAACGATCCCAGAAATTGTTGCGCATCCTTTGAATTTGCCTCCACCTGCACTGAGGAGAAGGGTGTAAGTCAACGTCGTCGAATGGTTCGGGCAATGCAGTGACAGCACGCCCAATCAGGGGTCAAGGCAATGAGGTCATTTCCATCCGTACTCAGAGGGCAGAGAGGCCGAGAGTTTAGGCAAGCTTCGATTTGGCTGCTTAAGGTCATGTATTCCTCGAATGTAAGACACGCATCTCCGACTACTCGTTTGAGATGGTATTTGAAACTGCGGACTGCCGCCTCCCACAGTCCTCCAAAGTGAGGAGCTCGAGGGGGTGAAAAATTCCACGTGACATTTTCCGGGGCGAGCAGAGCCGCGACTTCGTTTGAAAAGGCCGATGCCTTAGTGAACATTTTCTTGATTTCCGCCTCCGCCCCGACAAAGTTCTTAGCATTGTCACAGTACAATTTTGTACAACGTCCGCGTCGAGACACGTATCTATGAAAGGCTGCTACGAAAGCCGCTGAAGTGAGCTCCGATACTACTTCTACATGTGTTGCCCTTGTAAACATGCATATAAATATGCAAAACTACCCCTTCGTCCATTTTGCCCCTCTGCCACGATTGAACAAAACTTTAATCGGACCGGCGAAATCGACGCCAGCTGCTTTAAAAGGCATTTGCGCAGTGATTCTAACTGCTAGTAACGGCGCCATTTGCTGTTCGAGTGGTCTAGCTGCAAAACGCGCGCATGTCACGCAACTCCGGCACGTGTTTTGGACTAATCTAGTGAGTCGCGGGATCCACGCTCATCGATGTATGTCACTAAGCATCAACTGAATGCCACCATGCAGAGTAGCTAAATGAATTTCTCTCACCATGTTTCTAACGAATGGGCTGTGACTAGGAAGGATGACTGGATGAATTTTGCTGTACGCAAGTGGAGCGTTTTGCAATCTACCACCGACGCGTAAGGTTCCCTTGTTATCGAGAAAAGGACAGAGACGGCGAATGTCGCTCGATTTTGGAAGTTTGCTCGACTTTGACTCGAGGATACTGATTTCTGTTGCAAAATGCTGCCGTTGAATAACTCTGAAGAGAGAGATTCTCGCGAATTTAATTTCCAACCAATCAAAAACGCCTCTGTTTCGATCTTTTGGCTTACGTCGAGCATTAAACCGCCATCGATACATGTAGGCTAAAATCCGAATCACTTTGGCAAACGAGCTAAACTTTTCCAATGACTCCAATACGTGCGACTCTTTTTCCGGTTCTTCCACGGCATGAAACGCGAGTGCAGCATTTGGATTAGCCTCTACTGAATTTTGTGGCCAGGATTCCCGTGGACTAATGATCCATTCTGGACCGTTCCACCAAAGTTTCGAATTGTGTAACTCGTCCACGGATATCCCCCGAGTTGCGCAGTCCGCGGAATTTTGTTCTGAAACAACGTGACCCCAAGTCGCTTCGGGGAATGACGTTTGAATGAGACTGACACGGTTTGCAACGAATGTTTGCCAGCGTGCAGGTTCATCGGCTAACCAATCCAATACCGTTTTATTATCGCCCCAACAAAATATGGCAGAAGGCTTACTTTTTAACTCAGACAATACATGTTTGATGAGCTTCACGACTAGCACAGCTGCGCATAATTCCAGTTTTGGGATACAAAGGGTCTTTACTGGCGCGACTTTCGTCTTTGCCATTATCAATTGAGCGGATTGCCCTGGTATAACTAAATAAATTGCGGCAGCATAGGCGCGATCAGATGCATCGCCAAAACCGTGAAGTTGCCAATCGGAAATTTGCAAAGTACCCAACCAACGTTTTACTCGAATTTTACTTAACTCTGGTATTTCAGATCGAATGTATAACCATTTTCGCAGCGGTTCACCATCTACCCGAGTATCCCAATCAAATTTCAACTGCCAAAGATCACGCAAAAGAATTTTACCTTGTATCAAAAACGGAGCTAGCCAACCAAGGGGGTCGAAGAGACGAGCTACCTCAGACAAAATAGTTCTTTTGGTGACTGTACTAGGGGCAGATGGCATTGCTATCTTGAAGAAAAATTCATCATCTCGAGGAGATCAATTTAACCCTAGAGTGGACACAGTGTCCTCAATATCTACAGGGACCGCGTCTGCACCGTTTGAAGTCAGATCAGTAAGCAAGTCGGTGTGATTCGCGGCCCATTTCCCTAGCTCCATACACCCGGATTTCATAACCGCAATGAGTTGATTACGAGCCGCTAGAGCTTCTGACAGCGTGTCAGCCCCGCCGAACGCGTCATCCATGTAGGTAAGCCACCACAGAATGTAGGCAGCTAATGAAAATTCTTCATTGTGAATTTCTGCTAATAACCGAAGTACTCGCATCGCCAGGTACGGTGCGCAAACTGTACCATATGTGACTGTCTTTAGGGCGTAGTCTCGAATTTCTGCCGCCCCCAATACGCGCCACACAATTTTCTGCCAGACCCGATCGTCTGGATGCACAAGTATTTGGCGAAACATTTTGACAATATCAGCCGTGAAAACATATTGAAACATCCGCCAGCGGGATACGACTAGGGTCAAATCATTTTGTAAATTGGGTCCTGGCAATAAATAATCATTAAGTGATTTGCCTGTACCTGATTTCTGCAATGCGTTAAGCACAACGCGTATTTTATTGGAATCCTTACGGAAGACTGCATGATGAGGCAGGTAGCACGATCTGGGGTCTGGCAGTGCGGGATGCGGCAGCAGTCCCATGTGGTCCAGTTCCTCGTACTCGACCATGAACCCGGAGTATGCTTTGTCCAATTCCGGATTCCGACGCCGTTGACGCTCAGATCTCAGCAGACATGCCACTGCTATTTCTCTTGAACCTGTAAAGGAAACTCCAGTAAAACTTTTCGCGAAAGGCAATCGCACAACAAAGCGTCCTTCATCAGTACGAGTAACAGTTGACAAGAAGTAATCTTCACAGTCTTGTTCTTCTGCCTTCAATAGGCGACTAACTGGCAAATGCTCGACTTCAAAAAATTTGGAAACTTGCTCAGAAAGCGTTTTTTCCGTTGACATATGAAACGTTTGAACATATCTAGCTTCCGACGATTCCTCAGTCGTCGCCGTTCCCCCCGTCAAAATCCAGCCCAGCGCTGTATTTTGAGCAGTAGGAGTCTTGGGCGGACCTTTTCGCAGACCAACTCGAAGAATTTCGCTGTACACCTCCGTACCGAGGAGACAATCAATTTTCGCTGATCGGAAAAATTCAGGGTCGGCTAGCGTAATGCCCTCCAAGTGTGACCAGTCCTCGCACTGCTGTACTGTAGCACTTGGAAGGAGCGCTGTGAGCTGTGGTAAAACGAGGGCTTCCAAATGCCATGAGAAGCTACGATCGACTCTGGAAAGCAATGTGAGAGATACCTCACTTGACGAGACCACCGTACGTTTATTTCCTATCGTATTCACCCCCAATTTCAATTTTCGCGACGGTAAGTTCAATGCTTGGACGACCCGATCAGCCACAAAAGAACAGTCCGATCCAGGATCAATCAGAGCGCGAGCTTCTATTTTCTGCCCGTGAGGCGCTTGTAAAATAACTCTGGCCGTTGCCAACAATCGCGGCTGTTTAGAAAACGCTGCCAAATTATGCACGAATGTACTATTTACCGAAGACGAATTGTTATTTGGAGCGTCGCTTTCCGTGGCCGCCTTATCTACTGAATCTGGTTTCTCGTAATGCAATTTTGAATGATGCGCTTTTTGACAGAAACTACAACGGTACATGGACTCACATTTGTCAGCAAAGTGACCTGACTTCAAACACTTTATACACAGTTTGTTGGATTTGCAAAATTCAAAACGCTTGAAAACCGACAGTTTTAAAAATCTGCCACAGCGATGAAGTGCATGTCTGCCCTTGCAACAAACACAGGGTAACGCATTTGCAACCGAAGACTCGCTTGAAGGATTTCCGACATTTGCATTAGCTGACCTATTTCCAAAATTGTTACGAGACCTTGAGTTATTAGAATTTTGTGAAGAAGAATTCGAATTGCTAGGCTGGCTCAGTCCAAGATGCGCTGTATTCAGAGAATCAATGCGATCTTCAATATATTTTTTAATCGATACATAAGTGGAGTAACCCACAACAGACTCCTGTCTAATAGTCCAATTCTCCCTAGTTCCAGGATCAAATTTTCGAACGATCAAATGCACCAACCAACAATCATAATGATCTACAGGGCACTCTAAATCTCTAAGACCCTGCACAGCTTCCTCTGCCAAATTCAAGATATCTGCTAACGATGCCGCCGATTTTTCTTTGATCGTGGGTAAATTTATCAAGGCTTCTAAATGTAGGCGCAAACGAAGCCTAGCATTGTCATAACGCCGAACTAATTTTTGCCAAGCAGTCTCAAAACTTGTCTCAGCGAGCCTCGTGCCCTTGAGTAATTTTGCAGCATCACCTTTTGCCGTGCGAAGTAGAAGTTGTACTTTGACTGAAGAGGCGAATGGTTTATCTATAACTATCGATTTGAACTGATCGTTGAATAATTCCCAATCGCTTTGCTTGCCTGAGAATTCAGGAACTTCAATATGCGGCATGGATTGAACGTCGGCAGAAGCTTGAATAAATTGTTGAGCATCAAAATTGTTTGTCATTTGAGCGGGATTAGTAGGAAGCCCGGTTGGTACTGTACGAAGCTGAATTTCTTTCGTTTCGAGTTTTTCTAATAGCCATGCCCGAGCTACGCAATAATCATCCTCAACTTGCCTAAACACTGACTTTTTAAAATAATCGTGCTCCTTGAGCGTTGACCTGTGAGGGTATATTTCATCATGACGAGACACACAATCGCTCCAGTAACCTTCAATGACTTGAATTCGAGTTTTCAAATAAGCCGGCGTGAAATTTGCTTCTCCGCGTTTTTTCGTATTCTCCACGAAATTAGTTATCCATGCTGCCTCATCCATCTGACGAGATACCAAATCCGAAGTCATTGTGAAACGAGGAAACCGAAAAACAAACACTCATAAAAGAAAAGAATAGGATAGAGAAAGAACACAAACTTTATTCACGATACCCAGCTCGAGTGCAAAAATCAACGTAAACTCGTTGCAGAGCGAATTAATAATCAATATAAATTAAAATACCCGAACGCGCGCCGAAAAGCTATGCTATTCAATGGTATTCTCTATTAGACAAACACGCGACGACACAAAACATCCAAGCTAACTACGTACCGACGAGTACGCATGCACGCGCGAGCTTGGCAATAGCAGAAATCTTATTGTCAAGCTGCGCGAGCAAGTTAAATTTTGATATGCCTCGTATTTGTACAAGCTTCACTGCATATATGCACATATACATATAAGCATGAGCTATACTGTCACGTATCGACACGAGCGCTGAGGCAAAATCACATTCGCTCACGATATACAATGAGCGGCTCGGCAACAGCTGCGCGAGGCTCAGCTGATGAGCTCGCTGGGGGGTCAGCGCGGCAACAATGCTGCCCGCTGCTTGCGGACGAACCGCCGAGCGAGGGGAGCGAGGGGAATAAGGAGCGCGCGACAAGTGCCGCGGTTCAAATGATATGCGCGAGTATATGCATATATATATATATCGCAATACGAATGATATGTGAGAAAGAGGAACGATACTTTTACTCACTGGACGCTGCTTTCCTCCCCGCGCTGCCCTGCAGCACTGCACTCTGTTCTCGGCGCCGCTGACCAGGGCGTCGAGAAAATCCAGCCGATGACGTTGCTGGATATCACCCCGTGAACTACGAGGTGGTGATGCAGATGTGCAGTAGGCTGCTCGATCCGGCCAAAAGCCACTGAGCGCCAAAAACTGCCACCGAGCTCGCTGGGTGGCGAACTGGTCTGGTCGGGCCGTCCCCTGGTGCCAGTCTTAGAAAAAGAAGTCCTGAAGTGGGCCTCGATGTTGTGGTTTGCAGTGCCGACGAAAGAGATGGACGGGAAAGCTCCCGCCAAACACACAACACTTATACACTGCACAGTCGCGGCACTCCCGATTCCCGCGCGCGCGCAAAGTCCACACCCGTATTTACACAGTAAAAAAACAGAAATTCCGTGCACGATCCTTTTTTACGCTCTGCTACCAAATGAAAAGGGTCAAGGTGTTCTTGTGGTACCTTAAAGCCCTGATTTTAGAATCGGGATGTGCAGGAAGGGTTCACTAAATGACAACTCACTGTTTGGTTATACTGAACACAAAGTGAGAATATATTGTCTTATAAAGTGTGCGACACTTGTGAGAAAAATAAAGATAAGACGCGGTGTGGGCGCGGCGCGAGAATTAAAGGGATCGGGAGTACGCGGTCGCGAGGACGGGCACCGGCGCGGGTATAATTATGCGCGCAAGCAGCACAGCTGATCGCTATTTGCCGACCTGTGGCTAACTGACGAATTTCGAGCTGCGAGAGAGACTCGCAGAGAAGAGCAGGGCGGATGACAGGATCATCAGGTGCCAATTCGGCCAATGAAATTTGAATGATGTCACTCACGTGACATCGAGGGGAAATCGCGGGTCATCGTACCGTGCTCCAACTGCTGAATTTCCCTCGAATATTCGCAGGCTCGAGATACTTCAACATGAATAATCATGTATCTGAAGATGTTGTATAGATACAGGAATCGATTAAAGTTCAGAAATTGTCTTCGCCCAATTCTGGCGTTAGTTATCATGAATATCAGAAAAAGGGATTTTTCATCTTCGAACTACATCTCCGAACCAAGGCATGCACAATTTACTCAGGTTAAATGTTCAAATAGAAATGACGGTTCAGCTGTGTCACTCTTCTACGAATCGTGTCTGGGAGCGGGGCGCAGCTACAGTACCACTGCGACCTGCCCATTATCCATGCAGTAGTTCATATACTCGAATTACTCCAAATAATGGGAGTTCTCTGAGTATATTGATACTGTAATAAACTGCATCTGCGGCTCAAGCTTGACACCCAAAACCGACACGATAATCCCAGAGAGTCCTGTCGCGCGTCGGCGAAAGACTGCACCCGATTCGAGAAAGATTCCAGGCATCGGGTAGTTCCATCGATTCAATTACATTTGCCGCCGGGAGTCTAAGGAAATTATGGTGTATAATCGGTCTGGGGAGGGCTGCTGCGTGTCTTCTACTCAGCACAGTACCGAGTACAATACGACATTACCTATGCAATGCAAGATTATATGACTTGCGTCTCAACGCGCCACCCAGTTTAAATTTGGTATAATATCTCGATCATAGGGCAAGCTACGACAGGTAGTCGACGGGAAAATTTTCAAATCATATATCTATGTGACCACTCTTCCAGCCACGATTCGTAGACGAGAGTGGCCGAGCTAATCCGACATCCATATATTTGGATATTTATGCCATACTAACCCGGGCGCGAGCGTAAATTGTGTATGCCTTGGTTGGGAGATTTAGTTCGAAGATGAAAAATCCCTGTTTTTGATATTTATGATAACTAACGCCAGAACTGGGCAAAGACAATTTCTGAACTTTAATCGATTCCTATCTTCAGATACATGGTTATTCACAATAGATATAGTTGGAATGTTTCTTCTATTCAATCCATTCAAAAAATGATTGATTTCTGAGCAAGTTTCTGACTTGTTTGAAAGAGGCGCCATTGCAGTCCTTGATTCCAACGTTCCCCGAGCCCCGCCCCTCCTTGAGCAGCGCGCATGCGCAATACGCATTCTGCAGCGCCTAGACTTGAAGGGAATGTTTCTCATCATCAAATAAAAAACGGATGGATTTGATAATATTTTAGGGGCTGAGCAAATACAAACAGAGTATAAGAAACAATGAACGAATTCGTTTATGACGTTGTTGGCCATGTTCGCGGAGAAATGGCCAATATTAGGCGGTATAACTCGATTATTCATTTATAAAAAATTGGAGGATGTGCAAAAAATTTTGACAATGGCGATAGGTTGACAAAATACGAAATATCACGGGTAAATTTTTTCAGATTTTTCCTCTGGCCTTTTTTTCCCCCAGTGTCCACGGGGTGTTCTCTCCGGAATTGGCCGCACCTCCGATTACATCTCTCTTCCACGTTCTCTATCCTCAGATCCGGATCATTGTTTAGAGGTAAGCTAATCATGAAGCGACTAATCCTACAGTAGAATGCAAATAATTTGCATCAGCCTTCGTTTGTGGGGCCAAACTATCACTTTAAGTACCATTCTTAACTCATTATTTATTTATTTCAGAGTTTGTCGTTACAAATCTGTAAACATGGTTGCCCAAAAGAAGCAGGTACGTAATTAGGTTATGTGGCCACGTGGTCGGTAAATTCTGGATTTTGCGGTGAGATTCGAATCTAAGCAAAGTATTGAGCTGTCGGTTATTCCTTGAAACAGTTGCGAATTCTTCAAATCTTAGCAACACTGTTCGTTTTAGTATATAGTGTTGAACACTTCCGACTGATCCAAAATGACTGAGAGTTGTTGGAACCTCTTCTAGAATTCAATAAGCTAGCATATCCAAATGATTAAGATTCTGATTAAAATTTTTAGTGAGATCTCAAGACCCCTCAGAACAAGATTGATTTAAGTTCTATGACAAGCTCTAATATCATGTGTCTGCTCCAATACATTGACTTACATTTCTTAAAATTGCCCAATTTCACATTCAATTACTATAACAAAACAGATTATGAAACTTCCTCCATGTGGTGAAGTGTGATAGAAAAATGATCTCTAATCTAAAATTTCGAGCATTTACCAAGTACTACCCCATTACTTTTGTTCCTTGGTTGGTTCAACCAAGTTGATGTGGGCATTCATTTGACCAGTTCCTTCTCAATTCTTGGGCTAATTAGGAACATACAGATAATCAGCAGTACATTCAAAGTTATCTTGTGTGATGTGTTCATTCCCGAACCAATAATGCTATTTGGTGCAATCTGATGCTGCTTGTTGGATTACCAATCAATCAGTAGTTGGCAGCGCCAGAAAATTTGATGAATTAACTAGTTCAAAGCACTTGAAGTATCCTTACCCCTCCCTACTCTTTCCCTCACTCAAATGCAGACAGGCAAGATCCAAGTACTCAAAGCATCCAGAGCTCTGAAAAGTAATCCTCTAATTCAACAATGATCTGATCCAAGTTGATAGCAGATACACTTTATGAACCTCCAATTGTGATAGAGTTGAAGTTGAAATCTACCCTAGAAGAGTGAATGAGTAATTTGGGCACTTGAGATATAATGCGTTCTTCAATGTGTATTGGTTCATGATCACATGTTCTTGTAAGTCTCCAGAGTTGAGAAATTATTAATTTTTGACTTTTTCCATTGAAACTGCAACTCTCGCTTCATCATCTTTACCATTCGGTAGATTTTTGCAAGTGATATTAAAATTCATCACCTATTATTGAGAGCCTGTGTTCATAGGAATAGCTAATTTAAATTGATAGTCTTTACACAACCAAATAGTCAGTTGGAACTTTATTATTCTTTGAAAGTTTAGTACCGTGTGGCTATATCCTACAATTGAATTATATTAGTCAGATAATATGCCACCAAAAGAACCATGTGTTGATGAGCAATACAAACATATTAACGATGAATTGAGTATATCAAATGTTATGTCAGACTTCATTCGTGTGAAGGTGATTTCATTTACATTTTGGGATCAATAAATTTTCCAAAGAATAGTTGATACATCAGATAGAGACATCACCTTTCTTTAGTTTAAATTACCAAAAAGTTTGGTATCCATAACAGAATGACTGAATCATTATCAGTAGTTGAGTACAGTTGTGTACAGTTGTATATTAATTCTTGCCTGATTATTTGTGCCTCATACATAGAATTCTTTATTTATTGTCGTGAATTCTGATATTCATTTTCATCATGACAGTCTTGAATAACATTTGCTCAATGAAGCAAATACTGAGGTTTTTATACAAAGATTTGACCAGAACCTGTAATTCCCTTACTCTTGTCAAGGATATCCAAAGAAGCAAACCTCAACCACACTCCATGTCCATAGGTAGAACTTTTTTTAAAAACCCATTGATATCAAGCTCAAACCAGGTAATATGACTTTGACTCCATCGTAATCAATCAGAGTTTGTTGGTTGATCTAGTTTGTGACTGTTCCATTTTGCAGCTCACCTGTCTTTGACCCTTTTTCCAAGTGCTACTGTGAGATGATGAACATTGTGAGACACTTTCACCTTACCTCATTCTCCCTCTCAACCCATGATTCCTGTCCTAATATTTAGTCAACAGTGGTTGATGTGAAGATTATTCTTTTCTTCATTAAGATCTGGGTTGAATATCGCTATTATCATCATTAACTTTTCTCTAATCTGAATGTCATAGTTGAATTATCCATAAAATACAAAGATGTAGTAAAGCCTTACCCATTTCTCTACCAATATTCGATATATGTATATTTCTTCATTTCAGAAAAAAGCTATGGAAAGTATTAATTCAAGGTTAGCACTTGTGATGAAATCAGGAAAATATGTTTTGGGATACAAGCAGACCTTAAAGTCACTCCGCCAAGGAAAGGCAAAATTGGTGATCATTGCCAACAATACTCCACCTTTAAGGTAAAAGACTGAGATGTAGAACTCCTTTGAATTTTATTTTTCTTGAATGTCAAGGAGGCCTGCGGAGTAGTCTTGTCACACTGCTTGTGAGTGCGGTGCAGAAGCATCATCACTCTCAATGCTTCATGAATATTCTTTCTTTTTCTAGGAAATCAGAAATCGAATATTATGCAATGCTTGCCAAGACAGGAGTACATCATTATACTGGAAATAATATTGAACTGGGCACTGCTTGTGGAAAATATTTCAGAGTTTGCACTTTGTCTATCACTGATGCTGGAAATTCTGACATCATCAAATCAATGCCCACTGGTGATCAGGCTTGACCTTTGGGTCATCATTTGAATACAAAACATTGTTATATAACTCGTCAATAAACAAGTATATAATGATGAGATGCGCCTCTTATTCTATTATGCTCAATATTCATCATGCTCCACTTTTCTTCTAAATATCAGACATTAAATCTGACCCATTGATACTACTTTGATCTTCTCGTTGTTGACTCAATCAGCTTCTCTTGTAACTTTGAAAGGATGAAGAATTCCTCCCATTTTAATTGTCTACAGCACACAAATGATCTTCCATAGTGAGGATGAAAGATGATGGGAACATGAATGTTATCTCGACTTGAAATTTACCAGGAATCGACGCTGATTGTCAAAATGAACAATTTTATAATGGGTTCACAAATGAAATGGCTTTTAGCAATAATTGATGTTCATCTTGCCCACAACCATTGTATGGATATTCCCAACTGTAATGTTAAACTTGATGGTGTAAACAGTTGCATAGTTTCAGATATTCACATTATATAGATCTGATTCCCCACCAACATCGGCCTTGGGGTTTTTAGAAGAAATTCTCAGCTGTTGCTCATTGTAGGCAACTTTTCAACAAAATTTTGCGATCTCTATGCAGCTAATAAATACATGAGTGATCTCATAGGCACGTCAGGCCCCTTGTTCCAAATACTGGACGCCCAGTACGAGATTCATAATGAAGGAAAGAGTTTTCCGCATACAACGTATATGGGTAATTCCGTGGAAACTTTGGAATAATGTGTGCCTGCTTGTACAAACCCTTGAAACGCTTGGGAAAATGTTCGAACAAGTCGTTTTCGACGTATTTTTTGGTGCTCTTCTTGGCGCAATCGTTAGTTTGGCGATTCAGGGTCGCCAAAAAGAATTATCACCGAGGAAGAGGTCAAAATGTCAGGTCCGTGTGCTGTGGTTTTTCGTTTTTCCGACCTTTGTGAGTGTATAGCACCGAGAGAGACTCGCTCAGGTTTCGGACGGGCAAACTAATCAAATTTGATGGTACTAACCCTGCTAGAAATAATCTATTGAAAACAATTGCTCTATAGTCAATACTCCTGAATGAGATTTCAATTAGATAAATGCAACTTTGACCTTGGTGTTCATTGATGAATTTCTAACGTGAAGGGGGCTCAATAGTAATGAAAGGTGGAGGGCCTACTTCAACCAAGTACTTCCAATTGCTTCATTGCAATTGAAATGAATGCTTCTTCGTGATGTTTCATGCTCCTTGCTATATTGATTAATGCGCTTGAATAGACTTCTGGAGATTGATGAATACTCTTTCAATGCGCTTCAATCACGGAACTGCTATTGGATATTTATCACATTCGAGAGATTAAGGGATCGAGTGATTTTCAATCGGTTTCGAAGCATTGAGGGAGGAGTTTCAATGTATCTGAAAAGCATGTTTGAAGTTCAATCAATTGGATCTAATTTCGCTCAATCGATTCCGAATGAAGCTATATGATTTAATCGGATCCAAGAGAAATCTAGGAGCTGGTGAATGTCATTTAATACCTTCCAATAGGGCCAATCGACCCTTACACTATTGACTAAGGATTCCCCAATAGTGTTCAATGAGAAATGAATGGTTGCAAGCTCCGCCGCGGTGGCGCTACGGGTATCTAACGCGAGTCACTCAAACTACCAAAAGTTGAACGCGTGTAGGTGTGTCCGTGTCCCGTCCGTGATAGCGAGTATATATATCATACAGCTGGTGGTAGAAGCGCACGATCAGCACGAGGGCTCCACGAGGTTATAAACAGACCGGCGTGTATACCCATTGTATACCTCGATCCCATCGCTGCGTACACGCGTTATACCCCTGGTAAAAAATTTTCGTGAGTACCCACTAGTATCTCATTGAGTGAGATACCATGGGGAACGCATGGGGAACTACCACGATATTTGCAATGCGAACCCGACGCATACTGTGAGATACCATTGGATACTCCTCGGTGGATACTGATGAGATACCATGAGGAACCCTGGATAATCGAGCCATTCCAACACCTCGATACTCATGAGATACTATGCGATACTGATGTTTCCCGGATTGCGATATACTCTTGAGATACTATCCGATACCCACGGTCCTTATAATTTGATATACACATGAGATACCATGAGGTACCATTCTTCAAGCCAATCGAATATACTGTGCGGTGCTATGGGATACTCTATGATAATCCGAGATACTACGGAATACCGGGCGATACGCGTTTGTGCAAGGAGATATACGCATGAGATTCTATGGGATACCAAGCGATATTCACCTCAGGCATAATTGGATATCCTGTGGAAACCCATGAGATACTGTAAGGTATCACGAGATATTGGACGATACGCAGGCATTGGTAAGGAATATACGCATGAGACACCATGGGATACTCACCTTCGGAAACGTCAGATACCTTGTGCGAAACCATGAGATAATATACGATACTGTAGGATACTGCAAGATACGCTTCGATCGGAGGGGGGTTTGAACATGATATACTGTGCGATACTCCGAGGTACCATGGGATACCGTAAGATACTGTGAAATTTATGTGAATCGATGGCGGTACACCCATGGCATACTCATGAGATACTCCACCATACTCTGAGATATGGCGAGATACTGTACTATACGCAATCGATGATGGAGAGTATACGCATGGGATACTAATCGATAGCCCGAGATACTATGGGAATCCGCGAGATACTGTACGATACGCGTTCAATGATGGCGGTATACCTATGAGATACTCATACGATACTCCGACATACTCTGGGATACGGCGAGATACTGTACGCTACGCGTTCGATGATGGAGAGTATACGCATGGGATACTAGTCGACAGCCCGAGATACTATGGGAATCCGCGAGATACTGTACGATACGCGTTCAATGATGGCGGTATACCTATGAGATACTTATAGGTACTCCGACATACTCTGGGATACGGCGAGATACTGTACGCAACGCGTTCACTGATGAAGGGCATACGCATGGGATACTATACGATATTCCGAAATACCCGGGGATACTGCGAGATACTGTACCATACGCGTTCATCGACATGTGGTATACGCATGAGATACCGTATGATATTTTGGGGTACTGAGAGATACTGTGAGTTACGCGTTCAATGATGGCGGTATACCTATGAGATACTCATACGATACTCCGACATACTCTGGGATACGGCGAGATACTGTACGCAACGCGTTCACTGATGAAGGGCATACGCATGGGATACTATACGATATTCCGAAATACCCGGGGATACTGCGAGATACTGTACCATACGCGTTCATCGACATGTGGTATACGCATGAGATACCGTATGATATTTTGGGGTACTGAGAGATACTGTGAGTTACGCGTTCAATGATGGCGGTATACCTATGAGATACTCATACGATACTCCGACATACTCTGGGATACGGCGAGATACTGTACGCTACGCGTTCACTGATGAAGGGCATACGCATGGGGTACTATGCGATACTCCGAAATACTCGGGGATACTTACCGAGGCAAAGTTTCAGATCTTGTAATTATGGTTGAATATAGACCTGGGGGAAGCAAGAAAAGTTTTTTTGACATAAGAACTAATGGTTCTACCTTTTTACAACACTTTAAAACGGAAAAAAAATCTATAGAAGGAATTAAAAATGGTTGGAGGAAATCTTGCTAAATTGACGTGGAATTCACCTATATTGAGGTGAAGTAGGAAAATACAATTGTATGAGAAGTGTATGTGTGTAATTTGAATAAGACTCACATCACATCACTGATACATGTATCATCATAAACAGATCTTCGTTCAGATTGAATTATTGCAAACACTTATTTCATAAGATGATCAGACCAAAAATTAGTAATACACTCTCCCATGGTGGATTCCAATGAAAGAGGTAGAAAATATTACGTTATTGGATTCTAGCTCAACAGTCTTCTGAAACAAATCAGGGGTATGGGAAAGGAGTACCAAAATATATATATTTTACTATTCAACATACAGATCCATTATGGTTTTGAAATTATTGCCGCTGTTCCATCAAGAGGGAATACTGGCCTCGAAATTTTTAATGAAAGTATACAGTAATGATCACATCAGGAACATATATTTGTTTTCATCCGTGTGAATAGATAGGATAAAATCAGATTTGTGAAAGCAAAGTGGAGAAATCCATCTCAGATCAGAAGATTGTTAATCAGATCAGAGCTCTAAATTGGGGAAGGAACCAATAGAGAGTTCATGGCTAAGTACTTCATGCAATTACTAGGTATGCAAATTTTTCTAGATGTTCTAGTCCAGTCTCTTCTCGGAACTTCAACTGTTCGTGGTTCAAGTGAAGCGTAACCAAGGAGCATGCTCTACTCAATTTTGTCTCAAGATAATGTTTGTTGGATCTTCCAAAAAGTCCTTCTGAAATCTTGAGAGGAACTCATCCCACCTCAATTGATGGTGTTGAAGTTTGAAATGTTTTAATGTAACGAAAAATGAAATTCCAGAGAAATGAAGAATTTCCAAGACTTAGTTCACTGACCAATGGTAGAATTTATCACGCTGGGCTTTGCTTGCTATTGTTCAGAATAAAAATACCTGAATTTATGCTCTGAGAACTATTTGAGTGTATATAGTGATTCATTCTGTTTAATAAAACGTTTCAGATGTCACCACCATCTCAATCTATTTGTTAAACTAAGTCAACTCATCAAAACTCCTAGATCTTCTTGGTTTTGTTCAAAGAATCTGATGGACATGCGATTCAATGCCTTCATCATAGGAGACTTTAAATTAACCCCAAGGACATTATGCAGTAGAACAAGGAAAAACAGTGAGATCAAGAAGTACCATTACCTGTAACTAGGGACAATGAACAGAAAGCACCCAAGATTAGCGAAGTCCCTGTGACTCTCATGAGTATATGAGTAAGACATCCGAGGATGGAATGGGATAGCTGTACTCACCATTCACATTGACATGCCAAATAGAGATACGGCTCATATCTACAAATCTCATGGGTCATGTGTTGTTGGGGATGTGATCTTATCTGCAAATATCTATAGAATCAGCTAGGAGTGTTATGAAGTATGTACATTGCTTCCCATTATTCCATACATCAACAATGATGGTGATATAGTCTGTCTTGCAGAGACGAACAGCCAGCAACCCCAATGATCAGAGTAATGTGACATACCTTGAATGATCTCAATTTTCCTGAAAACACATGTTCATCACCACACAAAGGATCTCACTCTTTTTTCGAAAATACCCTACAAGATCATTGAGAACCAATTCACTTATCTTATTCCCAAGTGAACTTGCTAGAAGATTGATGCTTTTGCGGACAGAGGTTAGCTGCCATCATATGCACTGGCCACTTGAAAATCATCGAGTCTGCAGGTTATTCATCAAAATAATTCTCTTCCACAGTACTAGAGAGTAATATTCTATAACAAAAGCCGTGGGAATTAACAGAGATATTCTTGAACCGCAGAGCACGGAAGAACAATACTTTCGCATCCCGGGTACAGCAGGATTTGACTTGGCTCGACGAACGGCTTTCCAGAATTGAATCGAGAACAAACCAAGGGATCAATTGTGTTAGCATACTGATTGAGTAACCCTGCTGTTCAGAACTTAATTTGCTCATTTAGTTGATTTAAGGGAATAGATTGTTCCTTCACAAAATATTCGATAATTGTGACTCGCAAGTAGAAGATATATACTCCGCCCCGGAATTCACTGCGGGGCTGAGGGACATATATATGGCCACAAATGGCACGAATCCGTGCCCCACAATATCCAGGCGATTTGGAAACAACAAGGTTGCGTGAGGATACCTCGAGGTGTCAGGTCCATGCGTATTCACAGAATCTCATAGTATCTCATAAGTATCATCTCGAATACACATGAGATACCGTGAAGTGCCCGTGTCGATCGCACTGGCACACGAATTTCATTTGTTTATTGCGTGTTCAAGTCATGGAAATATCATGGGAATCATCCCAGAATCTCATTGCCGCTTTCGAAGACCAGGGAACTACAAACATTTACGTATAGTCCGAGAGCCTAAAGAATCTCATAGTATCTCAAGAGTATCGTCTCGATCACGTTGGAGATACCATGGCGTACCCACGGAACTGTCATCGGCTCGTATATCATTTTTCCAAGTCTTTTGTCGGGATGTATTTTGTTTATCGTGATCATTTGAGAGTCTCATCGCTACTTTCCGATACGCAGAAGAACGAGTAATCCAACATGGGTGCCTCGAGAATCTTAAAGTATCTCATGAGTTCATCGTGGTATCTCACAGTATCCTTTGAGTATCTCATAGTGTTCCCTAAGTATGCCATAGTATCCCATGAGTATCGCATAGTATCTCATGACTATCTTATAGTACCTTAAGAGTATCGCCTCGATCAAGTTGGAGATACCATGGCGTACCACGGAATTCTCATCGGCTCGTATATCATTTTTTCCAAGTCTTTTGTTGGGATATATTGTTCATCGTGATCATTTGAGAGTCTCATTGCTACTTTCGAAGATATAGAAGAACGAGAAATCCAACATGGGTGCCTCGAGAATCTTATAGTATCTAATGAGTATCACCTCGAATACGCATGGGATACCATGGGTATCTATGCAAATATCACTGGAACACAAATGTCTGTCGAAGGATTTTCAAGTCTTAGAATCATAGTGGTAATCATTCCGGGGTCTGATTGGCACTTGCAAGGACGTAGAGACCACAAAGATTGACGTATTGTCGATGACCGGAGGAACTCATGGTATCTAATGAGTATATCGTAGTATCTCATAGTTTCTTCTGAGTATCCCACAGTGTCCCTTAAGTATGCCATGAGTATCGCATAGTATCCTATGGTATCTCGTGACTGTTTCATAGTATCTCATGAGTATCGTCTCGATTACTCCCGAGATACCATGGGGTACCCACGGGATTCTCTACGGCTCTCATATCATTTCCCCAAGTCTTTTGTGGGGAGTTATTGTTCATGGTAATCATTCCAGAGTCTCATTGGAACTTTTGAGGACGTAGAAGAACGAAAATCCATCGTAGGTGCCGCGAGAATCTTATAGTATCTCAAACGTAGTAATTCATCGTATTCCACAGTATCCCATGAATATCGCATATTATCCCATGTGTATTTCATACTATCCCATGGATATCGTATAGTGTACCACAGTATCTCATGAGTATCTTATGGTATATCATGAGTATCGTCTCGATCACGCAGGAGATACTATGGCGTACCTAAGGGATTCTCAACGGTTCGCATATCATTCCCCCAAGTCTTCTGTGTGGATTCATTCTTTTTTGTGGTCATTCCAGAGTCTTCTTGCTTCTTTTGAGGACGTAGAAGAACGAGAAATCAAAGGTAGTTGTCTAGAAGAATCTCATAGTATCTCATGAGTATCGTCTCGAATACGCATTAGATACCATGGAGTACCCATGTCAACCTCACTGACACTCAAATCCTTAATCCAAGTGTTTTGAAGTCATAGGATTATCACAAGTATCGTCTCGGAGACTGATTGCCGTTTTTGAGGATGTACAAACAACAAAAATCACTCAGTTGGTCTATCGAGAATCCCATGGTATCTCATGAGTATCCTTTCCGAACACGCATGAGATACCATGGAGTAACCATGACAATATTGCTGGTTCACACATTTTGGTTCTAAGGGTTCTCGAAGGACAGATCTATTTTGGAAATCATCCCAACGACTGCATCAGCGCTTTCGGCGATTCAGAACCAACTTCCAACAATTCATGCAAATACATAGTATCTCATAGTATCTCATGAGTATCGTCGTGACCACGCATGAGATACCATGTCGTACCCATGAAAATGTCATCGGGTGGGGGATTTCCGTTGTAAACTTTTTCGAGGCATCTGATACCATGCCCCAACTCATAAGTAGCCTTTCTAAGTAGTCAGAACAACAATTTACTCTCCTGGCGTACCCATGGTATCTCATAGTATCTCATGAGTATCCTTCGATCACGCATGAGATACCATGGGGTACTCATGTGGAACTCATGAAAAATTTTTACCAGGGACCTGTGTGACAACCCACTGGTTCTCATTGTGACAACCCACAACACTGCACTTTATAGTATAACTCTTCTTTTTTCTAGCAGGCATTTTACCATTCACTGGTCTGTATTTTCATTACAAACTCAGCCTGATTATGCTAAAGTAATAATACACTTAGCCACCTGACAAAAAGTTATTCAAACAGCTGAGAGCAGCCAAATATTGTTGAGGTAATAGCAGCTAATATATATAGCTGCAGCAGACCACCGCCCGTGCTGCCGCCCGTAATCGTCGTCACACAGACCAACACAGACGAGCTCATGCACGGATACCCACACGCGCTCAATGTTCAGTAGTAGTAGTGACCTCGCGTTAGATACCCGTAGCGCCACCGCGGCGGAGCTTGCAACCATTCATTACTCATTGGCTTCAATCTCTCGGGAGAGAAAGACGCCAATCTACTCGGACCAGGTTCAATCGCGGTCAATGGAATCTAATGTCACTCAATCGAATTCGATAGGGGGTGAGTTAACCAATCCCACGTAGCACCATAAGTTTCAGAAACGTTTCTCAACGGTTTCATTTGAAACCTGGAAACGTTTCGTAAGGAGGTTTCGGAGACGTTGCGGAAACATCATAGAAATGTCGAGATGTCCACTTTTCGAAACGTTTCCCAGGGGTTTCAGAAACGTTCCAATGACCCAGGCAAGCGGCATGGAGGGTATCCACAGTCCAGCAGTCTGGGAACGTTTCGGGAGCGTTTGGG
Organism: Eretmocerus hayati; assembly: GCA_029851415.1. Taxonomy (NCBI): domain Eukaryota; kingdom Metazoa; phylum Arthropoda; class Insecta; order Hymenoptera; family Aphelinidae; genus Eretmocerus; species Eretmocerus hayati. Next base: position 51,759,323 of record CM056743.1, read on the forward strand.
CCCAACGTTTCCAAAGTCAGTGCTGGAAACGTTGGTGAAACGTCTCCGAAAGAAGTATATATATTGAACCATTTTGGTAGTGTAATGCTTTGGGGATATTGAATTGATGTGTAAGCGAGATTTCCAAGCTGAAGTTGTTCATATTTATTCAAAATTATCTCATGAACAAGTCCACAATTTTATACATGCGGCATACCGCGGGCTTCATCACAAGAGATCAAAGCCACCAATTTCGCGAATCGTATTGACAAGCAGCACTCACAAATGGTGGCAGCGACGGCCACGCCAGTACACACTCCCTAATTAATTTTAGACGTGATATTACATGTATTAATCACAAATTATCGAATATTTCATTATAGCTAACATATACATACGGCTTAAGATATACATACATATTTAGACGTTTATAAATATATGTACACACACACATATATCAAGATAAGAATATCACATATCGATCTTGTGGATGGTATTGGAAATACAGAGATTAATATACATTAGATACAAATACATACATTATGATTCATTGTAGGAGTAGAACACGCCCAGCTTTTCGCTGAGAATCTACTTTTATAACCGACAATCGGTATGATTAACCAAAAAATGCGTCCCATCTCCCACATCGCACCGGCCAAGGCTCGCAGATACTATGGTAACGAACAAAGTCAAGTAAAAACTAGGCCAATTCCTTAGAGATAACGATCCCCACGAGAAATCTCAAGAATAATTATTCACTCGAATCAACTGACAAGATTACAGGAGCCGGAAACAATGACAAAAGTTAACAAAGTAAATCATTGAATTTCCGACATATGTAGTGTAAAGAACTTTCCCCATAGTTTGCTTGATAGTTATAAAGAGAAGAAACGCATGCTTTGAAATCTTGAGATATTTCTTCGCTTGGGCATTTTTCGCGTGTTCAATGGACTCATCCTGAGAATCGACCACATGACTGATCCCATATCAAAGATTTTACATACGAATATACTTCCCTAGTATTCAACGATTCTCCATGCCAGACTTCAAATTTTCAGTAACGCCATCATCCAATCATATATATCACATCGATCTCCTTATTGCATATTCCAATCATCAATATCCGTCCTCCGAACACATTTCACTTCACATTGTGTCATGTCGACGTCGGGGAATCACCAAGTGTTGCTTCGCACCATATAAATATATATAAGCGCATGCAATCGCGCAAAATGTCATACAGCACACTTCTACGGATATCGCAAACTGCTGAGCTTTCCATCACATGCTCTTACTTCTTGACAGCGATCTACCAGAGTTGGCTTCCTTCTTTGGTGCAGCCTCGCCAAGCTCGCTTGCAACTTCCACCCACTCTCGCCGTATGCTTTCATTTTCCAGTGCTTCTCGTGGCACACCCTTCAACCATTTTATACCAGCATTGTCGGAATCTGTAATTCAGAAATAGTCATGGATAAGTCCAATCAGTTCACCAATTCCAGGAAATCGCGAGAAATAACGGCAAGTACAAGAACCCACTTGACACAGGTTTTATATGGACTATCACTTCAGTGGCAGCCCCATCACGCCCATTGCACGGCACGAGGAGATAAAAATCTCCGACGATATTGCTGCTCTCGGGGTCTGCCTCTGAGCCTTGGCACACCGTCAGGTGCACCCTTGCAACACCAACAAAGCGAGCATCGGTCTTATCTGCTAGCATCTCTGGTCCTGCTGGCTCATCTCCCTCTGAAAAATAATTGAGCTTATTCACACAACAGAATAAAATCGTCAATGTTTTGTTTCTCGCGAATGAAGCAATCAAGAAATGTGGCTCAATCGAAGTATATTTTTGAAAATGCAATCGCGGATTAATTCATCAATGTTGATTCTCGTTATTTTCTTAAAAGTCATCAAGTTTCATAGCAACACCATATTCAATTCGCACCTCAGAATACATGAACTCTTGTCAGGCCATGACGTTTGGGATGAAGGCGATTTGAGCACAAAAAAGAGTACGTCGCCCCCCCCCCCATCTGGACCTGGCATGATTTATCATTATCCAATACCTTTTGGGAATGCGAGATGATCCGACTCTGCAACAGCGTTATCAAAGCTCTCGTAGTCCGATGCACCGGCTACGCATGCGTCGGTCGCGTCGAGCTCGCTGCCCATCGTCGAAGAAGAGCCCACACCAGAGTCTGATGCATCACTGTTGTTGGACGAACACTCGACCGCCAACCTTCGTCTCTTGCGAGCTTGTACGTCTTCGCCATCATCTTCGTCGTACTCGATCTGCCTGCTGGTTGATTGGAACGCTCCATAAGGAAGCGCAGGTCTGTTGGCCAAAGCTGGCGGAGAACTTGGGCTAGTATCGAAGTCCCTTTCCGGGTCCAGCCTCAGCAACATCCATCGTAGCCGCATCTCATTGTAAGTATCTGTAATGATTAACATAATTGAAATTAGGTGAGCGGTCGGTACCCTTCCGCATATTCTTTTTTTTGAACCTGTTCATACGCGCGCGCCAGCCCCCAAGTTCAACATTCTAATTCACCGCTCGAGCAGCGCTAGCCCTCTGATGCGTGAGAACAACGCTAGATGGAGCCAGGTTCACCATCGACGGCGCAACAAAGTTCCAATATCCCCTCTTCTCGTCGAAAGCTCAGACGCGGGGAGAAACGATCGCGATGTACCACGCGCCGTTTCGATACGCGAGCCCAACACCTACGCACACTGCTTGGCAGATCCACCGGGCCTTTGATCGAATAGTCAAATGATGAAGGAAATTCATAGATCCACGCAAACTATATCACGATTCACACAATCAATACAAAATTCCTCCCCGGCAAGAATCTGGAACCACACTCCATAAATTTCTGGTTCCGTTATTCAATAAGGCCGACTTGCAACCATTTTTCAATAGAAACTCGAACACTTCTTCCAACGATACCCCATTGAAGAGTTCTTTCAGCGTATAGGAATTTCTGTAAGATCGGTCATCATCTCATATGATACTCGCGACTAAATAATAAATAATCGAGCAATAACGGGTTGAATGCCAGCGGCTGTGTCAAAAATGTTCGTCCGCGCCCGTTGGCATTAATGATCTCACATACTCACACGATTATACCGAGAATCCCGATTAAGACTTCACATTCCAAGCGAGTAAGGTTCCACAACACCTTTGAAGAGCACATCCTTGGATATCCGATCAATGACATCGCGGCCCTTTTTAGCTAATTATAATAGATACTCCCTACGTCGTAACTCAACGCGATCGGCACTGTACCAACGAGCCCCACTCACCTGCCGACGCAACAATCCTCTCGACGTCCACGACCTTCCAATCCTCGCCGGGTGTTTGTCGCGAGCGCACCATCCTCGCGATAGCCGGGGCCGGGGCGTACGGCGGCCACAAGATAGCCTCTGCACTGTTACCGGTAAACCATTCCTCCGGTACCACTTCCAAGTCGCCACCAGCCAGCACGACCACGAAAAACCTACGCATTTTGATGTATCAAGAGCCAGATCACACTCCACAGTAGCAGTTACACGAGAATATCGCGAGAGCAGCAGCTCTATCACGGAATCACTCAATGAGAGAATGGTATCCGAGATCACGGAGCTGCTTCACGATCTTTCTCGCAACTCGGAACAATGATGCTTCTACGTCAAGGGCCGCAGGCAGACTGCCCGGCACTTCATCGAAATCCGACGAGCGGTCCAGTACGTCCCTCCGTAAAAAACAGACCGACCAACCCGAATCACTCGCTTGGTCACGCCTCTCGTCATTCCACGAATTACAGCGCGGGCCTCTCTGCCACGCACAGCATTCCCACCACCACTGCACCGCATTTTTTGGCCGCTCGGTGGCTGCCGACCTTAATAACAGTCACCCCTCCACCTCCCCTCTCACAGGCCACTCGTGCGGGTGCTCTACCTGCCACGGGTCAAAAAAGCTTCTTGCAGCGCCTACGTTGTCTATGTCTGGCCTCACGTGCAGCCCGTCTGTGTACTTATCTCTACCACCCTTTGTTTTGTTCCAGGCACATCTGGCGTTTCAAAAATTTTTTTCACATAGCTCCGCGCATCTCGAACGAGATCATAACGATCACAGGGGCCATAACCCGGCGCCCGCCACGATATCTTGCCAAGGCCATCGGGCGAGGATAGCCGTGTTACTCGTATGACCAAATGCTTCCCACCTCGACGTACCTTACGTCGAGCGAGAGTGTCTCCGGAGAAAATATCAAAAATTTCTTTCAACTTTCCAGCGAGCCCATGACTCGGCCTCAAATAACCTGGTCAAAGCTTCTCCCCTTTATGTTCTCTTGATCGAAATTTCTACTCACCCTATCAGATGTTACATTATATATTTGAGAATGAACACCCATTTTACTTTCGCGCCCAATGCAGCTCGCGAGGGACGACAATCAGAAGAAGTCCGGATCGCGTGTACGACTGGTTATAATACTGAATTATCCCATGTCGAATTCATGCATCCCATAATCGAAACTTACACCTCGATCTGCCCAGGCTGTTATCCGATCACTGCCTCGCTATGGGCTACCCGAATTTTCCGCATCGACCACAAATTTTCTGAATATTGAAGAAGAACGTCTCATCTTTGCATCACGTGGCTCACGGGTATGTACATAAATGATCCAATCTATCCCATTCTCACTTCCAGAAATCTCAGTAGCCCTAATCAACACGAATTAAATGAGAAATTTCGATAAAACCAACCCATCCTTCGATCGTGTGTATTGCTCGTTACATGAGTGTACCATTAGATGTCGAATTTATGCATTTCATGCACGCAACTGTTACCTCGATCTGCACAGGCCCTGATTACATCATATCCACGCTCTGGCCCCACCAAATCACCGGGATCACCTAGAATTTGTCCAAATATTTGAAAATAAACGTCCCATCTCCGCATCGCTTGGCGCGACGGCTGGGTAGTATAATCATCACGGGCGGCATTTCTTCACTTTCCCCACATGAAAGGTACCTGATACTCACAAAGCTTCGATCGGTCACATCGTCACTTTGTAAAATGACAGTTCCTCTTATCAAGGCGAAATATATTGAGAAATTCGAAAAACCGTCCCATCCTTGGATCGCGTGTACTCCTGGTTACAACAGTGTACCGTTAGAGGTCGATTTCATGGATTTCATGCACAAAACTGATACCCCGATCCGCACAGGCCTTCATTACATCATATTCACACTCTGGCCTCACCAGATTATCCGCATCGTCTACAATTTGTTCGTATATACGAAAAAAACGTCCCATCTCAGCATCGCTCGGCGCGCCTGCTAGGTAGTTTAATCATCACGGGCGGCATTCCTTCACTTTCCCCACATAACGAGTACCCGATACGCACAAAGCTTTGATCTGCCACATCGTCACTTTGTAAAATGACAGTTGCTCTTAACAAAATGAAAAATATTGACATATTCGAAAAAAAACGTCCCATCCTTGGATCGCGTGTACTGCTGGATACAACAGTGTACCATGACATGTCTAATTCATGCATTCCATTCACATAACTCATATCACGATTTGCACAGGCCTTCATTACATCAAATTCACGTTCTGGCCTCACCAAATTATCCGCATCACTAACAATCTGTCCGAGTATCTGAAAAAAAACGTCCCATCCCCGCATCGCTCGGCGCGCCGGCTAGGTAGTTCAATCATCACGGGCGGCATTTCCTCACTTTCCACACAAAACATGTCCCCGATACGCACGAGGCTTTGATCTGTCACATACTCACTTTCTCAAATAACAGTTGCTCTTATCAAAGCGAAATATATTAAGAAATTCGAAAAAACCGTCCCATCCTTGGATCGCGTGTACTGCTGGTTAAACAGTGTACCGTTGGAGGTCGATTTCATGAATTTCATGCACAAAACTGATACCCCGATCCGCACAGGCCTTCCTTACATCATATCCACATTCTGGCCTCACCAGATTATCCGCATCACCTAGAATTTGTCCGAATCTCTGAAGAAAAACGTCCCATCTCCGCATCGCTCGGCGCGCCTGCTAGGTAGTTTAATCATCACGGGCGGCATTTCTTCACTTTCCCCACATACCTGGTACCCGATACGCATAAGGCTTTGATCTGTCACATCCTCACTTTCTCAAGTGACAGTTGCTCTTATCAAAGCGAAATATATCGAGAAATTCGAAAAAACCGTCCCATCCTTGGATCGCGTGTACTGCTGGTCACAACAGTGTACCGTTGGAGGTCGATTTCATGAATTTCATGCACAAAACTGATACCCCGATCCGCACAGGCCTTCATTACATCATATCCACACTCTGGCCTCGCCAGATTATCCGCATCGTCTACAATTTGTTCGTATATACGAAAAAAACGTCCCATCTCAGCATCGCTCGGCGCGCCTGCTAGGTAGTTTAATCATCACGGGCGGCATGTCTTCACTTCCCCCACATAACGGGTACCCGATACGCACAAAGCTTTGATCTGCCACATCGTCACTTTGTAAAATCACAGTTGCTCTTATCAACATGACAAATATTGAGATATTCGAGAAAAAACGTCCCATCCTTGGATCGCGTGTACTGCTGGTTACAACAGTGTATCATGACATGTCTAATTCATGCATTTCATTCACATAACTCATATCACGATTTGCACAGGCCTTCATTACATCAAATTCACGTTCTGGCCTCACCAAATTATCCGCATCACTAACAATCTGTCCGAGTATCTGAAAAAAAACGTCCCATCCCCGCATCGCTCGGCGCGCCGGCTAGGTAGTTTAATCATCACGGGCGGCATTTCCTCACTTTCCACACAAAACAAATCCCAAATACGCACGAGGCTTTGATCTGTCACATACTCACTTTCTCAAATGACAGTTGCTCTCATCAAAGCGAAATATATTGAGAAATTCGAAAAAACCGTCCCATCCTTGGATCGCGTGTACTGCTGGTTACGACAGTGGACGTTGGCGGTCGATTTCATAAATTTCATCCACAAAACTGATAACCCGATCCGCAAAGACCTTCATTACATCATATCCACACTCTGGCCTCACCAGATTATCCGCATCGTCTACAATTTGTCCGTATATACGAAAAAAACGTCCCATCTCCGCATCGCTCGGCGCGCCTCCTAGGTAGTTTCATCATCACTGGCGGCATTTCTTCACTTTCCCCACATAACAAGTACCCGATACGCACGAAGCTTTGATCTGACACATCGTCACTTTGTAAAATGACAGTTACTCTTATCAAAGCGAAATATATTGAGAAATTCGAAAGAACCGTCCCATCCTTGGATCGCGTGTACTGCTGGTTACAACAGTGTATCATGACATGTCTAATTCATGCATTCCATTCACATAACTAATATCACGATTTGCACAGGTCTTGATTACAGCAAATTCACGCTCTGGTCTCACCAAAGTATCCGCATCACTGACAATTTGTCCGTATATCTGAAAAAAAACGTCCCATCTCCGGAATTCTCGGCGCGCCGGCTAGGTAGATCAATAATCACTAGCGGAATGTCTTCACTTTCCACGCATAACAGGTACCCGATACGCACAAGGCTTTGATCTGTCACATCCTCACTCTCTCAAGTGACAGTTGCTCTTATCAAAGCGAAATGTATTGAGAAATTCGAAAAAACCGTCCCATCCTTGAATCGCGTGTACTGCTGGTTACGACAGTGGACCGTTGGCGGTCGATTTCATGAATTTCATCCACAAAACTGATACCCCGATCCGCACAGGCCTTCATTACATCATATCCACACTCTGGCCTCACCAGATTATCCGCATCGTCTACAATTTGTTCGTATATACGAAAAAAACGTCCCATCTCAGCATCGCTCGGCGCGCCAGCTAGGTAGTTTAATCATCACGGGCGGCATGTCTTCACTTCCCCCACATAACGGGTACCCGATACGCACAAAGCTTTGATCTGCCACATCGTCTCTTTGTACAATCACAGTTGCTCTTATCAACATGACAAATATTGAGATATTCGAAAAAAAACGTCCTATCCTTGGATCGCGTGTACTGCTGGTTACAACAGTGTATCATGACATGTCCAATTCATGCATTTCATTCACATAACTCATATCACGATTTGCACAGGCCTTGATTACAGCAAATTCGCGCTCTGGTCTCACCAAAGTATCCGCATCACTGACTATTTGTCCGTATATCTGAAAAAAAAAACGTCCCATCTCCGCATCGCTCGGCGCGCCAGCTAGGTAGATCAATCATCACGAGTGGAATTTCTTCACTTTCCACACGTAACTGTTACCCGATACGCACAAGGCTTCGATCTGTCACATCCTCACTTTCTCAAATGACAATTGCTCTTATCAAAGCGAAATATATTGAGAAATTCGAAGAAACCGTCCCATGCTTGGATCGCGTGTACTGCTGGTTACAGCAGTGTACCGTTGGAGATCTAATTCATGAATTTCATGCACAAAACTGATACCCCGATCCGCACAGGCCTTCATTACATCATATCCACACTCTGGTCTCTTCAGATTATCCGCATCACCTAGAATTTGTCCGAATATACGAAAAAAACGTCCCATCTCAGCATCGCTCGGCGCGCCTGCTAGGTAGTTTAATCATCACGGGCGGCATGTCTTCACTTCCCCCACATAACGGGTACCCGATACGCACAAAGCTTTGATCTGCCACATCGTCACTTTGTAAAATCACAGTTGCCATTATCAACTTAAAATATTGAGATATTCGAAAAAAACCGTCCCATCCTTCGATCGCGTGCACTGCTGGTTACAACAGCGTACCGTTTGAGGTTGATTTCATTAATTTCATGCACAAAACTGAATCCCCGATCCGCACAGGCCTTCATTACATCATATCCACACTCTGGTCTCTTCAGATTATCCGCATCACCTTGAATTTGTCCGAATATATGAAAATAACGTCCCATCTCCGCATGGCTCGGCGCGCCTGCTAGGTAGTTTAATCATCACGGGCGGCATTCCTTCACTTTCCCCACATAACAAGTACCCGATACGCACCAAGCTTTGATCTGTCACATCCTCACTATGTTAAATGACAGTCGCTCTTATCAACGGGAGAAATATTGCGATATTCGAAAAAAACAGTCCCATCCTCGATCGCTTGTACTGCCAGTGACAACACTGTACCGTTCGATGTCCAACCCATGCATTTCATGCACGCAACCGAGACCTGGATCTGCACAGACCTCCATTAGATCATATCCACGCTCTGGCCTCACCAAATAATCCGCATCACTAACTATTCGTCCGAACATCTGAAAAATGCTCCGCATAGCTCGGCGCACCGGCTCGGTAGTTTAATCATCACCGTCGGCATTTATGCACTTTCCCCACTCGAAAGGTACCTGATACGCTCAAGTCCTTGATCTATCACATGCTCACTTCGTCCAATCGCAGTGGCTCTTATCAACAGGAAAAAGTCGAAAAATTCCGAAAAAACCGTCCCATCCTTGGATGGCGTGTACTGCTGGATACAACATTGTACGGTTAGATGTCAATTTCATGAATTTCATTCATCAACTGATTCCCCGATCTGCACAGGCCATTCACTACATCGTATCCACGCTCTGGCCTCACCAAATTATCCGCATCACCTAGTATTTGTAAGAATATATGAAGAAAAACGTCCCATCTCCGCATCGCTCGGAGCGCCGGCTAGGTAGTTTAATCATCACGGACGGCATGTCTTCACTTTCCCTGCATAACAGGTACCCGATACGCAAAAGGTCCAATCTGTCACATCCTCACTCTGTCCAATCGCAGTGGCTCTCATCAAAACGGTAGAAATCGAGAAAAATGGAAAAACCGTCCCATCCTTGGATCGCGTGTACTGCTGCTTATAACGGTGTACCGGTACATGTCTCATTCATGCATTTCATGCACAAAACTGATACCTCGATCTGCGGAAACCTTCATCACATCATACCCACGCTCTGGCCTCACCGGAAAATTAGCACCACCTAGAATTTGCCCGAATATCCGAAAAAAACGTTTCATCTCCGCACCGCTTGGCTCGCCGCGTCGCTTGCAATTTTCGACGCTCCAGGCAGATAAAGTGTGTTACAAAAGTTGAATTTGGAAAAACTCACAGCGACAAATTTGTCCGTGAACTCATTTGGAAGTTTTCTGCAAAGCTTCAAGGTGATGGGAATAAAATTGAGTGAGCTATCGAGAGACAAAGATATTTGCACGTAGGCTGGACGCCCTGGTACGAGTCAAGCACCGCTGATTCACGCAGTTTCTCCGGTCGGCAGGTGAGCATAATATTCAAGTGCCCGAAACGTCGTCTAAGCGCAAATATCTTTGTCTCTCGATAGCTCACTCAATCTTATTCCAATCACTTTCAAACTTTGCAGGAATCTTCCAAATAAGTTCACGAACAAATTTGTCGCTTTGAGGTTTTACCAAATCCAACTCTTGTAACACACTTTTCTGCCTGGCCGAGGGTCGGAAATCGCAAACGATACGCATTCAATTATAATCAACAGACTTTTGTTCATTTATAGACTCATGTTTTTTATCTAAACCAATTACACGGTCATCACTTTGAACAGATGAACGGTCATCACTTTGAACATGATCATTAAACTACCGAGCTGGTGCGCCGAACGATGCGGGGATGGGACGTTTTTTTCATATATTCGGACAAATTCTAGGTGATGCGGATAATCTGGTGAGGCCAGAGTGTGGATATGATGTAATGAAGGCCTGTGCGGATCGGGGTATCAGTTTTGTGCATGAAATTCATGAAATCGACCTCCAATGGTACACTGTTGTAACCAGCAGTACACGCGATCCAAGGATGGGACGGTTTTTTCGAATTTATCAATATATTTCGCCTTGATAAGAGCAACTGTCATTTAAGAAAGTGAGGATGTGACAGATCAAAGCCTTGTGCGTATCGGGGACCTGTTATGTGTGGAAAGTGAAGAAATTCCGCTCGTGATGATTGATCTACCTAGCCGGCGCGCCGAGCGATGCGGAGATGGGACGTTTTTTTTCAGATATACGGACAAATTGTCAGTGATGCGGGTACTTTGGTGAGACCAGAGCGCGAATTGGCTGTAATCAAGGCCTGTGCAAATCGTGAGTTGAGTTATGTGAATGAAATGCATGAATTAGACATGTCATGGTACACTGTTGTAACCAGCAGTACACGCGATCCAAGGATGGGACGTTTTTTTTCGAATATCTCGATATTTTTCATGTCGATAAGAGCAACTGTCATTTTACGAAGTGACGATGTGGCCGATCAAAGCTTTGTGCGTATCGGGTACTTGTTATGTGGGGGAATAGTGAAGGAATGCCGCCCGTGATGATTAAACTACCTAACAGGCGCGCCGAGCGATGCGGAGATGGGACGTTTTTTTCATATATTCGGACAAATTCTAGGTGATGCGGATAATCTGGTGAGGCCAGGGTGTGGATATGATGTAATGAAGGCCTTTGCGGATCGGGTTATCAGTTCTGTGGATAAAATTCATGAAATCGACCGGCAACGGTCCACTGTCGTAACCAGCAGTACACGCGATTCAAGGATGGGACGGTTTTTTTTCGAATTTCTCAATATATTTCGCTCTGATAAGAGCAACTGTCACTTGAGAAAGTGAGGATGTGACAGATCAAAGCCTTGTGCGTATCGGGTACCTGTTATGTGTGGAAAGTGAAGAAATTCCGCTCGTGATGATTGATCTACCTAGCCGGCGCGCCGAGAATTGCGGAGATGGGACGTTTTTTTCAGATATACGGACAAATTGTCAGTGATGCGGATACTTTGGTGAGACCAGAGCGCGAATTTGCTGTAATCAAGGCCTGTGCAAATCGTGATATGAGTTATGTGAATGAAATGCATGAATTAGACATGTCATGGTACACTGTTGTAACCAGCAGTACACGCGATCCATGGATGGGACGGTTTTTTCGAATTTCTCAATATATTTTGCTTCGATAAGAGCAACTGTCATTTGAGAAAGTGAGGATGTGACAGATCAAAGCCTTGTGCGTATCGGGTACCTGTTATGTGGGGAAAGTGAAGACATGCTTTGAACACCAGTGTGCAGAATTTCACAAGATCCGTCCATTTTTAGCGGAGATCTGACGTCAGGTAGGTCGAAAAGTGCTCGACCTCGCGACAAAAAATTTATGACAAAATATTTTCTAACTCGAATAATACCATTTACTGTACCTATGTCATGGGTTCATGATAATATCCGTGCATTATTTTCCATTACTTGACTACACTGCTCCCATATTGTCCAAAAATTTTATGGAAAAGAGTTCCGGAAGAATAAAAAATATCATACAATTTCCACATTTTCACAGTATATGCGATAAGAGGCTCAACTATCGACATGCCGGGAATATATTCCCTTTTCAATCATATCGAAAGACAGAGTGTAGCATTTGTTCATAAGGGTGTCATTCATATTTTCCTCGAGGTCGAGGCTGAATGATACGATAGACTAGAAGTCAAATAATCGATGTTGACAATTGTCTGGCATATGTCATTGGGTTGTGAAGATCCGTATAGAGATTACGCTCTCCGCCCGCCCGCGCACCCTGAATCACCAGCCCATCCAGAAAAGCCGGTGCATCCAAACTGCACTCAGTACAACGTTATCTCTGGAAACTGCAAAAAAATCGGCGAAGTTACTCTAAGATTAACTCCATGCTCAATCTGAGGATCATATCCCAATTTGAATGATCAACATCGGGTGATTACAACTTGACAAGATGTTTTTGACTTGATTGATCAAAGCCTCCAAGAGAGATTTCGATTATTCCAAGTAGGTTATGATCCTCGGATTGATCATGGACTGGATCTTAGCGTAAAATCATTCAAATGCGAGAGTTCGCAGATTATTTCCAGGTTGCGGCAATAACGATAGGGTGAGTGCAGTTTGGATGATGGCTTTTCTGGGCGCATTGGCGATTCTGGGCGCGCGGGCTAGCAGAGTGCGCAAACTCTACGGATCTTCAATATAGGCCAGACAGATGCTGAGCCGCTACCTGTGCAAGCAAGCGTCATTACCCACAGCTCATCAAAGCTGATGTAGTAAACGGGCCGTGCGTGCCACCAATACTACTGTCTTTCGTCCGATCGTTATGTATGCAAAATCAAAAATTTTGCAGTCTGGTGGTGTTACCCAATTTTGCACCTCCTGTTCGATCGGAGGATCATGAGCATACTTGAGTGATAACAATTGGATAACTACAAATCGTAAATCTAAATTCTTGGATGTCAGCCCACCCAGTTGTAATTGCCCAATTTCCATCATTCAAATTGGTTTGCGATCCTCCAATTGAGCGTGGGGTGAAGAATGAGGATACGCCATTCAAAAAAAAATATGTCGCGTAATTTGACGGCTTAGGAGATAGCGATCGAACAAGCTCTAATTTCTCTAGATGTATTGACCCTCGCTTTGACTGTAGCCCTCGTGCACTCGAACCAAAACATCTGCGGGTTGTAAAGATCCCAATGGAGATCGCGTGTTCAGCCGGAAAACTCGCTGGCGCGCCCAGGAACCGCGCGGACAACGGCGAGATCCCGGCGCGGAGAAGGACTGGGCGCGCTAGCTAAATTCAACGAAATGTCTCCTTACCGACAGTTACATTCTCAGCTACCACGCATAAAAATAATTTGGTATTCCCCCGAGCTCTTCGCAACACCCTATACTCCCTTCGAAAAAACTCAGTCATCATGAAGGACAGACAGTCTTCATGATATAAAAATCAATTCCCATCCTCGCATCGCGTATATGCTGTGGATCGGAATGATAAATCATCACAGAAGGGGTTATTGCAAGTCATGCACAAAATTTGCACCTGCATCCATACAGGCCTCCAATTGCACACGGAAGGCTTCATTTTAAAGAAAAATTATTTCCCGGGAAAAGAGATACCTTGGGGTAGAGGGTGTGACAGTCATGGTACCCTCAAGTTTGTAGCGCTTTTCCCTGTGGCAAACTCGAGTGAAAATTTCTCAATTTCCGAAAAGTGCCTGTCGTGTTCTGGAAATTCCGGGTTCGACTTGAGAGGAACGAGTCTCGAACAAAAGTTGGGGTTCTCGAAAGCACGGGAAATATAAGATAAACCGAAACTTCACGGCCCAAATTGTTTATCCGTAAGCGGATAAAAAATTCCGAAAATCGGGGTTTTCCACCAACTTTTTTCCGCAAAAGTTCCGAAAAAACGATTTTTCGAATTATCATGATTGTCTATTCCACATTTCAGACGTATACATGATTTTTTGCAAGCCACAAATAAATTACTTTAATTCCACCTCTTCATTCTTGACATCAAAACGAGCATTTAGAAACTTGGATGGTGAAAATCCGATCACTCTAAGCATCGCAAATGATGTGCGACGTGATCATTTTGACTACCGAATAAAGCATCAAAATAGTCCACTTTTCGCCATTAAAGTTTCTAAATGACCTTCTTAATGGCAAGAATCGAGTTGTGCAATTAAAGTTATCTATAAATGGCTATTTCGATAAGTTTGAACATGTTCATTGGAAGTTGTGCTTCTTTCGAAGTGAAGGAAGCAGAAGGATCGTAAAGTTTGTTTGCGTTGACACTGAAACTCCACGTCTCGTCGTTACTGGCCGAGCGCGCGTAATTCATTGGGACACATTTTTGGTTGGATCGGCCGAACCGAACCGATCGCAACGAACCGAACGAAGCGAAAGTATCGTAAAGTTTGTTTGCGTTGAGACTGAAACTCTCTCGGAAACTCTACGTCCCGTCGTGAATGGGCGAGCGCGCGGGCCCGAGCTTTTATGGCCCCGCTCTAATTACCTGCTTCAAAAATGCAAAATCGTTCAAAACTGCACAAAAATGTTTGCAACTATTTAATCCGTTTTTGTACCTTCTATACGATGTCATAGAAACTTGAATCGTGAAAATCGGTTGATATGAAGTGATTTTCTGAATATCAATGTTAATTATCATGAGCACACATTTGCCTCTGATAATCACTGAATATTAACCGATTTTCACGATTCAAGTTTGCATGACATCGTCTTGAAGGCACAAGAACGGATTAACTATTTGCAAGCATTTTTGTGCGGTTTTGAACAATTTTGCAATTCAGAAGTAGGTAATTAGAGCGGTGCAATAAACTTTGGACCCCAAGCGCTCGCCCGTCACGAGGCGACGTCGATTTTCAGTCCCAACGCAAACAAACATAGTTTCACGCTAGTTTTGTTCTCGGTGCGGTGAGAGATCGTGATCAGCGCGAACGAGCGACTGCATCGGTATTTTTACGATGACGGATTATATTATATTTGGCGATATAGTCCGGCGACTTCGAGATGCTCGGATGACATGCAAATTTTCAAAATTTTCCATTGACGCGCGCGCGATGGCCCAGTTTCCGGGTGATTTCGCAGTAACATCGGTTCATACTCTTTTGGCCACTTTGCGTGGCACGAGCGAGGGAACGACGAGGGGCACGAGCTACCCCTATTTAAATGCACTACTTCAAATTTGCTTCATTCGTTTAGAATTATTTGCAAATGAGATATCAATTTATGTTTCTGGGCCCGTATTATAAATTTCACGCGTTACGACTCCCATGTATCGACCTATGGTTTCTGATTGAGTGTCAGTAAAAAACGACAAACTTCGCGAAATGTCTCGCGGAATGTACACTTTTTACGCACAGTGTGTCGAGAAATATTTCGTCGTTTTTTACTGAAACTCAATCAAAAACCATAGGTCGATATATGGGAGTCGTAACGTGTGAAATTTAGAATACGGGCCCAGAAACAAAGATTGATATCTCATTTGCAAATAATTCTAAACGAATGAAGCAAATTTGAAGTAGTGCATTTAAATAGGGGTAGCTCGTGCCCCTCGTCGTTCCCTCGCTCGTGCCACGCAAAGTGGCCAAAAGAGTATGCACCAATATACCTGCGAAATTACCCAGAAACTGGGTCATCACGCCCGCGTCAATGGGAAGATTTGAAAATTTGCATGTCATCCGAGCATCTCGAAGTCGCCGGACTATATCGCCAAGTATAATATAATCCGTCATCGTAAAAATACCGATGCAGTCGCTCGTTCGCGCTGATCACGATCTCTCACCGCACCGAGATCAGAACTAGCGTGAAACTATGTTTGTTTGCGGACGTCGCGTCGTAAACGGGCGAGCGCTCGGGGTCCAATAGTATATTTCCGTACTGAGCGCGGTAGCCCATTTTGGGCACTAGGACAGTTTGTCTGTCGAGCAAAGCGAGACAGACATGTCCTCCAGTGCCCAAAATGGGCTTGCAAGCGAAGTGCGGATATATTTTTTCATTACGAGAACCCTAAATTCCTATTTAGACGCGGCATTTTTAGGTTAGAGTAATGGAAAGTTTATTGCACCACTCTAATTACCTACTTCCGAATTGTAAAATTGTTCAAAACCGCACAAAAATGCTTTCAAATAGTTAATCCGTCCTTGTGCCTTCAAGACGATGTCATGCAAACTTGAATCGTGAAAATCGGTTGATATTCAGTGATTATCAGAGGCAAATGTGTGCTCATGATAATTAATTTTGATATACAGAGAATCACTTTATATCAACCGATTTTCACGATTCAAGTTTCTATGACATTGTATAGAAAGTACAAAAACGGATTAAATAGTTGCAAACATTTTTGTGCAGTTTTGAACGATTTTGCATTTTTGAAGCAGGTAATTAGGGCGGGGCCATAAAAGCTCGGGCCCGCGCGCTCGCCCATTCACGATGGGACATAGAGTTTCAGTCTCAACGCAAAAAAACTTTACGATCCTTCCGCTTCGTTCGGTTCGTCCAATCCGACTGAAAATGTGTCCCAATGAATGGGCCCTAACCAAGCGTTTATTGCCCTACTCTAATTGCCTATTTCCAAATTGCAAAATTGTATAGAACCGCACAAAAATGTTTGCAGATATTTAATCCGTTCTTGTGCCTTCAAGACGATCTCATAGAAACTTGAATCATGGAAATTGGTTGATATGAAGTGATTTTGTGGCTATCTAAATCAATTAACATGAGCAGACATTTGCCTCCGATAATCACTGAATCTCAACCGATTTTCACAATTCAAGTTTCTATGAGATCGTCTCGAAGGCACAAGAACGGATTAAATATTCGCAAGCTATTTTGTGCAGTTTTAAACAATTTTGCAATTTGGAAGTAGGCAACTACAGTGGTGCAATAAACTTTGGGCCCCGAGCGCTCGCCCATTTATGGCGCGACGTCGATTTTCAGCTCCAACGCAAACAAAGATAGTTTCGTGCTGGAAGCAATGAGTTTTCATCTCGGTGCGGTGACTGCATCGGTATTTTTCCGATGACGGATTATAGTATATCTGTGGCATACATAGTCCGGCGACTTCGAGATGCTCGGATGACATGCAAATTTTCAAATTTCCCCATTAACGAGCGCCTGATGACCCAGTTTCCGGGTAATATCGGAGGTATATCGGCGCATAGTCTTTTGGCTACTTTGCGTTGTAAGAGCTACCTCTATATGTAAATGCCTTACTTCAAATTTGCTACATTCGTTTAGAATTATTCGCAAATGGGATATCAACCCTTGTTTCTGGGCCCGAATTAAGAGATAATCTGGTGAGGCCAGAGTGTGGATATGATGTAATGAAGGCCTGTGCGGATCGGGGTATCAGTTTCGTGCATGAAATTCATGAAATCGACCTCCAACGGTACACTGTTGTAACCAGCAGTACACGCGATCCAAGGATGGGATGGTTTTTTCGAATTTATCAATATATTTCGCCTTGATAAGAGCAACTGTCATTTGAGAAAGTGAGGATGTGACAGATCAAAGCCTTGTACGTATCGGGGACCTGTTATGTGTGGAAAGAGAAGAAATTCCGCTCGTGATGATTGATCTACCTAGCCGGCGCGCCGAGCGATGCGGAGATGGGACGTTTTTTTCAGATATACGGACAAATTGTCAGTGATGCGGATACTTTGGTGAGACCAGAGCGCGAATTTGCTGTAATCAAGCCCTGTGCAAATCGTTATATGAGTTATGTGAATGAAATGCATGAATTAGACATGTCATGATACACTGTTGTAACCAGCAGTACACGCGATCCAAGGATGGGACGTTTTTTTTCGAATATCTCAATATTTTTCAAGTTGATAAGAGCAACTGTGATTTTACAAAGTGACGATGTGGCAGATCAAGGGTTTGTGCGTATCGGGTACTTGTTATGTGGGGAAAGTGAAGAAATGCCGTCCGTGATGATTAAACTACCTAGCAGGCGCGCCGAGCCATGCGGAGATGGGACGTTTTTTTTCAGATATTCGGACAGATTGTTAGTGATGCGGATAATTTGGTGAGGCCAGAACGTGAATTTGATGTAATCAAGGCCTGTGCAAATCGTGATATGAGTTATGTGAATGGAATGCACGAATTAGACATGTCATCGTACACTGTTGTAACCAGCAGTACACGCGATCCATGGATGGGACGGTTTTTTCGAATTTCTCAATATATTCCGCTTTGATAAGAGCAACTGTCACTTGAGAAAGCGAGGATGTGACAGATCAAAGCCTTGTGCGTATCGGGTACCTGTTATGTGGGGAAAGTGAAGGAATGCCGCCCGTGATGATTAAACTACCTAGCAGGCGCGCCGAGCGATGCGGAGATGGGACGTTTTTCTCGTATATACGGACAAACTGTAGACGATGCGGAAAATCTGGTGAGACCAGAGTGTGGATATGACGTGATGAAGGCCTTTGCGGATCGGGTTATCAGTTTTGTGGATGAAATTCATGGAATCGACCGCCAACGGTCCACTGTCGTAACCAGCAGTACACGCGATCCAAGGATGGGACGGTTTTTTTCGAATTTCTCAATATATTTCGCTTTGATAAGAGTAACTGGCATTTTACAAAGTGACGATGTGGCAGATCAAAGCTTTGTGCGTATCGGGTACTTGTTATGTGGGGAAAGTGAAGAAATGCCGCCCGTGATGATGAAACTACCTAGGAGGCGCGCCGAGCGATGCGGAGATGGGACGTTTTTTTCGTATATACGGACAAATTGTAGACGATGCAGATAATCTGGTGAGGCCAGAGTGTGGATATGATGTAATGAAGGTCTTTGCGGATCGGGTTATCAGTTTTGTGGATGAAATTCATGAAATCGACCTCCAACGGTACACTGTTTAACCAGCAGTACACGCGATCCAAGGATGAGACGGTTTTTTCGAATTTCTTAATATATTTCGCTTTGATAAGAGCAACTGTTATTTGAGAAAGTGAGTATGTGACAGATCAAAGCCTCGTGCGTATCGGGTACTTGTTATGTGGGGAAAGTGAAGAAATGCCGCCCGTGATGATTGAACTACCTAGCCGGCGCGCCGAGCGATGCGGGGATGGGACGTTTTTTTTCAGATACTCGGACAGATTGTTAGTGATGCGGATAATTTGGTGAGGCCAGAACGTGAATTTGATGTAATGAAGGCCTGTGCAAATCGTGATATGAGTTATGTGAATGAAATGCATGAATTAGACATGTCATGGTACACTGTTGTATCCAGCAGTACACGCGATCCAAGGATGGGACGTTTTTTTTCGAATATCTCAATATTTTTCATTTTGTTAAGAGCAACTGTCATTTTACAAAGTGACGATGTGGCAGATCAAAGCTTTGTGCGTATCGGGTACTTGTTTTGTGTGGAAAGTGAGGAAATGCCGCCCGTGATGATTGAACTACCTAGCCGGCGCGCCGAGCGATGCGGGGATGGGACGTTTTTTTTCAGATACTCGGACAGATTGTTAGTGATGCGGATAATTTGGTGAGGCCAGAACGTGAATTTGATGTAATGAAGGCCTGTGCAAATCGTGATATGAGTTATGTGAATGAAATGCATGAATTAGACATGTCATGGTACACTGTTGTATCCAGCAGTACACGCGATCCAAGGATGGGACGTTTTTTTTCGAATATCTCAATATTTTTCATTTTGTTAAGAGCAACTGTCATTTTACAAAGTGACGATGTGGCAGATCAAAGCTTTGTGCGTATCGGGTACTTGTTATGTGGGGAAAGTGAAGGAATGCCGCCCGTGATGATTAAACTACCTAGCAGGCGCGCCGAGCGATGCTGAGATGGGACGTTTTTTTCGTATATACGAACAAATTGTAGACGATGCGGATAATCTGGTGAGGCCAGAGTGTGAATATGATGTAATGAAGGCCTGTGCGGATCGGGGTATCAGTTTTGTGCATGAAATCCATGAAATCGACCTCTAACGGTACACTGTTGTAACCAGGAGTACACGCGATCCAAGGCAGGGACGGTTTTTTCGAATTTCTCAATATATTTCGCCTTGATAAGAGGAACTGTCATTTTACAAAGTGACGATGTGACCGATCGAAGCTTTGTGAGTATCAGGTACCTTTCATGTGGGGAAAGTGAAGAAATGCCGCCCGTGATGATTATACTACCCAGCCGTCGCGCCAAGCGATGCGGAGATGGGACGTTTATTTTCAAATATTTGGACAAATTCTAGGTGATCTCGGTGATTTGGTGGGGCCAGAGCGTGGATATGATGTAATCAGGGCCTGTGCAGATCGAGGTAACAATGCGTGCATGAAATGCATAAATTCGACATCTAATGGTACACTCATGTAACGAGCAATACACACGATCGAAGGATGGGTTGGTTTTATCGAAATTTCTCATTTAATTCGTGTTGATTAGGGCTACTGAGATTTCCGGAAGTGAGAATGGGATAGATTGGATCATTTATGTACATACCCGTGAGCCACGTGATGCAAAGATGAGACGATTTTCTTCGATATTCAGAAAATTTGTGGTCGATGCGGAAAATTCGGGTAGCCCATAGCGAGGCAGTGATCGGATAACAGCCTGGGCAGATCGAGGTGTAAGTTTCGATTATGGGATGCATGAATTCGACATGGGATAATTCAGTATTATAACCAGTCGTACACGCGATCCGGACTTCTTCTGATTGTCGTCCCTCGCGAGCTGCATTGGGCGCGAAAGTAAAATGGGTGTTCATTCTCAAATATATAATGTAACATCTGATAGGGTGAGTAGAAATTTCGATCAAGAGAACATAAAGGGGAGAAGCTTTGACCAGGTTATTTGAGGCCGAGTCATGGGCTCGCTGGAAAGTTGAAAGAAATTTTTGATATTTTCTCCGGAGACACTCTCGCTCGACGTAAGGTACGTCGAGGTGGGAAGCATTTGGTCATACGAGTAACACGGCTATCCTCGCCCGATGGCCTTGGCAAGATATCGTGGCGGGCGCCGGGTTATGGCCCCTGTGATCGTTATGATCTCGTTCGAGATGCGCGGAGCTATGTGAAAAAAATTTTTGAAACGCCAGATGTGCCTGGAACAAAACAAAGGGTGGTAGAGATAAGTACACAGACGGGCTGCACGTGAGGCCAGACATAGACAACGTAGGCGCTGCAAGAAGCTTTTTTGACCCGTGGCAGGTAGAGCACCCGCACGAGTGGCCTGTGAGAGGGGAGGTGGAGGGGTGACTGTTATTAAGGTCGGCAGCCACCGAGCGGCCAAAAAATGCGGTGCAGTGGTGGTGGGAATGCTGTGCGTGGCAGAGAGGCCCGCGCTGTAATTCGTGGAATGACGAGAGGCGTG
Organism: Eretmocerus hayati; assembly: GCA_029851415.1. Taxonomy (NCBI): domain Eukaryota; kingdom Metazoa; phylum Arthropoda; class Insecta; order Hymenoptera; family Aphelinidae; genus Eretmocerus; species Eretmocerus hayati. The sequence goes on from CM056743.1 coordinate 51,780,997, forward strand.
ACCAAGCGAGTGATTCGGGTTGGTCGGTCTGTTTTTTACGGAGGGACGTACTGGACCGCTCGTCGGATTTCGATGAAGTGCCGGGCAGTCTGCCTGCGGCCCTTGACGTAGAAGCATCATTGTTCCGAGTTGCGAGAAAGATCGTGAAGCAGCTCCGTGATCTCGGATACCATTCTCTCATTGAGTGATTCCGTGATAGAGCTGCTGCTCTCGCGATATTCGCGATATTTGATAACGCTGTTGCAGAGTCGGATCATCTCGCATTCCCAAAAGGTATTGGATAATGATAAATCATGCCAGGTCCAGATGGGGGGGGGGGCGACGTACTCTTTTTTGTGCTCAAATCGCCTCCATCCCAAACGTAATGGCCTGACAAGAGTTCATGTATTTTGAGGCGCGAATTGAATATGGTGTTGCTATAAAACTTGATGACTTTTAAGAAAATAACGAGAATCAACATTGATGAATTAATCCGCGATTGCATTTTCAAAAATATACTTCGATTGAGCCACATTTCTTGATTGCTTCATTCGCGAGAAACAAAACATCGACGATTTTATTCTGTTGTGTGAATAAGCTCAATTATTTTTCAGAGGGAGATGAGCCAGCAGGACCAGAGATGCTAGCAGATAAGACCGATGCTCGCTTTGTTGGTGTTGCAAGGGTGCACCTGACGGTGTGCCAAGGCTCAGAGGCAGACCCCGAGAGCAGCAATATCGTCGGAGTTTTTTATCTCCTCGTGCCGTGCAATGGGCGTGATGGGGCTGCCACTGAAGTGATAGTCCATATAAAACCTGTGTCAAGTGGGTTCTTGTACTTGCCGTTATTTCTCGCGATTTCCTGGAATTGGTGAACTGATTGGACTTATCCATGACTATTTCTGAATTACAGATTCCGCCAATGCTGGTATCAAATGGTTGAAGGGTGTGCCACGAGAAGCACTGGAAAATGAAAGCATACGGCGAGAGTGGGTGGAAGTTGCAAGCGAGCTTGGCGAGGCTGCACCAAAGAAGGAAGCCAACTCTGGTAGATCGCTGTCAAGAAGTAAGAGCATGTGATGGAAAGCTCAGCAGTTTGCGATATCCGTAGAAGTGTGTTGTATGACATTTTGCGCGATTGCATGCGCTTATATATATTTATATGGTGCGAAGCAACACTTGGTGATTCTCCGACGTCGACATGACACAATGTGAAGTGAAATGTGTTCGGAGGACGGATATTGATGATTGGAATATGCAATAAGGAGATCGATGTGATATATATGATTGGATGATGGCGTTACTGAAAATTTGAAGTCTGGCATGGAGAATCGTTGAATACTAGGGAAGTATATTCGTATGTAAAATCTTTGATATGGGATCAGTCATGTGGTCGATTCTCAGGATGAGTCCATTGAACACGCGAAAAATGCCCAAGCGAAGAAATATCTCAAGATTTCAAAGCATGCGTTTCTTCTCTTTATAACTATCAAGCAAACTATGGGGAAAGTTCTTTACACTACATATGTCGGAAATTCAATGATTTACTTTGTCAACTTCTGTCATTGTTTCCGGCTCCTGTAATCTTGTCAGTTGATTCGAGTGAATAATTATTCTTGAGATTTCTCGTGGGGATCGTTATCTCTAAGGAATTGGCCTAGTTTTTACTTGACTTTGTTCGTTACCATAGTATCTGCGAGCCTTGGCCGGTGCGATGTGGGAGATGGGACGCATTTTTTGGTTAATCATACCGATTGTCGGTTATAAAAGTAGATTCTCAGCGAAAAGCTGGGCGTGTTCTACTCCTACAATGAATCATAATGTATGTATTTGTATCTAATGTATATTAATCTCTGTATTTCCAATACCATCCACAAGATCGATATGTGATATTCTTATCTTGATATATGTGTGTGTGTACATATATTTATAAACGTCTAAATATGTATGTATATCTTAAGCCGTATGTATATGTTAGCTATAATGAAATATTCGATAATTTGTGATTAATACATGTAATATCACGTCTAAAATTAATTAGGGAGTGTGTACTGGCGTGGCCGTCGCTGCCACCATTTGTGTGTGCTGCTTGTCAATACGATTCGCGAAATTGGTGGCTTTGATCTCTTGTGATGAAGCCCGCGGTATGCCGCATGTATAAAATTGTGGACTTGTTCATGAGATAATTTTGAATAAATATGAACAACTTCAGCTTGGAAATCTCGCTTACACATCAATTCAATATCCCCAAAGCATTACACTACCAAAATGGTTCAATATATATACTTCTTTCGGAGACGTTTCACCAACGTTTCCAGCACTGACTTTGGAAACGTTGGGCCCAAACGCTCCCGAAACGTTCCCAGACTGCTGGACTGCGGATACCCTCCATGCCGCTTGCCTGGGTCATTGGAACGTTTCTGAAACCCCTGGGAAACGTTTCGAAAAGTGGACATCTCGACGTTTCTATGATGTTTCCGCAACGTCTCCGAAACCTCCTTACGAAACGTTTCCAGGTTTCAAATGAAACCGTTGAGAAACGTTTCTGAAACTTATGGTGCTACGTGGGATGAGTTGGAAGAGAGAGATTTCAATAGACCTGAAAAGCGCGTATGAAATTTAGTCAATTGGATCTAATTTCGCCAATTGACTCTACATATAGCTATAGGAATCAATCGGCCTCAAGCGGGAATTAGGAGTTGTTGAATACTCCTCCAATTGCCTTGAGTGACCACAAGTACAATCGCGCTACGGTTCTCAATTGGTTTCAATCGACCGTTAGATTGGGGAATCATTATATTTCAATGGCACAAGAGAAGTTCAATTAATTGGATTCAATCCTCCTCAATCGGTTTCAATTGTAAAATATAAACCAATCGTTCTTAACAGGAATTCAGGGATTAGTGAATGGTAATCCAATCGTCTTCAATTGCGAATAAATACGGCCGGGTCCCTTACAGATGCACCAATGTCAGTCAATTGGAGCTAACCAACCGTTGCTCTATCAGTGAATAACTGTTGAATGTTTCCCAATGGGTTTCAATCTACGGTGAGATCCAATTGGATCGAATCGGATCTAAAAACGTACGTTCTATTGAATCGAGAAAAAAAATTTCTATACTTTGTTTTTGATTTTTATTTCGGTTAGTATGCTTACGGGTGACCATATTCATGTTATATATCTTATTGATCATTATTCGTTTATATACTTTATCAATTTTTCAAGATAGTTTTTAATCATCGGATATTCATGGGGATATTTATTCTGAAAGAAATGTTTAATTCAATTTTTATTAATTAATGAAAAAATCGATGAATAATTTTTACCTTTGACGGGGTTTGAACCTGCGACCTCTATTACGGGACAGCGACGTTGACCACTCGACCATTCTGCTCATGTCAGAGTTGGGCAATAACACGCGTAAGATCAACGTAGGCTAGTTGAATGTGATTCAATGGGCTCTGATACAGTTAACTGAATCGGGACGAATCGACGTTGATCGCCCATGAGACTATTCATCTCTTGCGTCACGGAATGTCACGAACGGAATCATCTCACTGTTGGTCAATCGCTTCCAATGGTGCAAACAACCCAATAATATATTCAACTGACATGAACCATGTTCGATTTATCCGACTTCAATCGGTTTCAATCGCCAACCCGCTCACTCCGCAATATGATTCGATTGCCTACACTGCTATTCATCTCTTGCAATACGAAGTATCGCGGAAGGAATGAATTTTTGGCCAATCGCTTCCAATGGTCAAACGTGACATTGAAGTTTATGTGATGCCGATCCATCCAAATATGTTGAAACGACCAATCATATTCAATCGACATAAAACAAATACGTTTCAATCGACTATAGTCGGTTTCAGTCGCAAACTCGCTCACTCTTCAATATTATTCAATCGCCTGCTTCACTATTCATTTCATGCATGACCGAATGTTGCTAACAGAATCATGTTGGTTTATTGGCCAATTGCTTTCAATGGTCGAACATGACATTGAACTTAATACAGTAGGAATTAATCTGAATGAGTTCATCCAATCAATTGTAATCAATTGCGAGAGCCAATCCCGTTTGAATCGACTTCAATCGGCTTCAATCGGTTTCAATCACCAACCCGCTCACCCCTCAATAAAATCCAATCACCTAAACGGCTATCCATCTCTTGCATTACTCGATGATGCGAACGAAATGATGGGGGTATTGGCCAATCGCTTCCAATGGTGGAAAGTGACATTGAAATCCATGCAACTGAAATTGAGCCATATAAGTGCATATGATGGCCAATCATACCCAATCGACATAGTACATGTTCGATTCAATCGACTTCAATCGGTTTCAATCGCTGATACGACTCTCACAATATTATCCAATCACTTATGAGGTTGTCCACTTCCTGAAATGCGAAATGTCACGAACAGAATCGAACCGCTATTGGCAAATCGCTCCCATAGTCAAAAGTGACATTGAAATTCATGCAATAGGAATCAATGTAAATCAGTCCATACGACCAATCATAACCATCTGACATGAACCATGTTCGGTTCAATTGACTTTAATCGGTTCCAATCCCCAAGTCGCTTACTTCGCAATATCATTCAATCGCCTGTACGGCTATTCGTTTCTTCATTACTTGATAACGCGAACGGAATGATGGTGGTAATGGCCAATCGCATCCAATGGTGAAAAAAGACATTGAACCTCGTGCAACTGAAATCGACCAAAAAAGTGCATATGATAATCAATCATATCCAATCGACATAGAGCACGTTCATTTCAATCGACTTTAGTCGGTTTCAATCGCAAAACTCGCTCACTCCTCAATATTATTCAATCGCCTGCTTGACTATTCCATTCATGCATTATCGAAAGTTGTCAATATTAATAAGATGATGTTGGTTTATTGGCCGATTGCTTCCAATGGTCGGACGTGACATTGAACTTCATACAGTAGGAATCAATTTAAATGAGTTCATACGATCAATCGTAATCAATTGCATGGACCAAGCCCGTTTGAATCGACTTCAATCGGGTTCCATTGCCAACTCGCTCACCCCTCAATATTATTCAATCATCTCAACGGCTATTCATCTCTTGCATTGCTCGATGATGCGAACGGAATGATGGGGGTATTGGCCAATCCCTTCCAATGGTGAAAGGTGACATTGAAATTCATGCAACTGAAATTGAGCCAAATAAGTGCATATGATGACCAACCATATCCGATCGACATAGTACATGTTTGATTCAATCGACTTCAATCGGTTTCAATCGCTGATAAGACTCTCACAATATCATCCAATCACCTATGAGGCTGTCCATTTCCTGAAATGCGAAATGTCACAAACAGAATCAAACCGCTATTGGCAAATCGATCCCAATAGTCAAAAGTGACAATGAAATTCATGCAATAGGAATCAATCTAAATGAGTTCATACGACCAATCATAACCATCTGACATGAACCATGTTCGGTTTAATTGACTTTAATCGGTTCCAATCCCCAAGTCGCTTACTCCGCAATATCATTCAATCGCCTATACGGCTATTTGTTTCTTGCATTACTTGATGACGTGTCAGGAACCTAGTCGGTTCCCAACTAGCTCTATATACTCCGCACATGGGAGTATATGCGTATACCATATAGGCATAGCTGGTATTCTAACATATAGATGTACCTTGTATTGTAAGCTATAGATATACTATGTATCTTAATGTATAGGCATACAGAGAAGCGGAGACTTCGAGAAGCCAGGGGAAGCTCCGAGAACCCGCGAGTAGCGCCCGTGAGTCTAGACAAGGGGTGCAAGGACAAAGCGCTGCCGCGCCTCACCTGCATTTTTCCTAGCCAAGAACGAAGGAGAAACGCGGGGTCTCAGAGAGTATAAATAGAGCTCAAAAGCTCTGGCAAGGAGCTTAGATTCGCAGTTTACCGCGAGACTCCGTCGAGTACGTTTCGAGCTCTCAGAACCGCAGTACACCGCGAGCTCCCGTCACGTACGACGTTCGTACTTAGAATCACGCGCCGGGCTTCTAGTTCTCAGTACGAACTCACCTACCGACCTGACCACGTCGTTGATTAACGCCATCCCGAGTCGAGTACCTCAGCCCTTGACGGACTCCACTCAAGTAGAGTCAACCCCAGTAATTTGTAAAGTCTCTCTCTTAATTGTACTTTTGGACTAATAAACGCAGCTCTAGGGATTCCCTTGGTATTTATCACTCTTCCGAATTTCCACCTACCTACCTGTCGAGTCAGGACTCCCCGGGTGCAGTATAAAAGAACCCACGTTAAGAATCCCCGTAACAGACGCGAACAGAATGATGGTGGTAATGGCCAATCGCTTCCAATGGTGAAAAGTGACTTTGGACTCTATGCAATAATGTGAATCAAGGAGTTCATACGACCAATCATATCAAATTGATATGTACCAACTCCGGTTTAATCGACTTCAATTGGTTTCAATCCCTAAGTCACTCGCTTTTTAATATTATTCAATCGCCTGCGCGACTATTCACTTCGTGCATAACCAAATGTCGCAAACTGAATGGTGGCGCTATATTGGCCAACCGCTTCCAAAGGAAAGAAATGACACTGTACTGTGTGCGACGTGAAGTGATGTGATTGCATTCAACTATATTCGGAACAAGTGGAAGATGTACCAATCGACTTTCCTTAAGGGGATGTCAAAGTCGAATTTGTTCAATTGTGATCTTCAAAGGTTGATTGTGGGGGCATAATTCACTCAATCCACTCGATTCTTTTTTTAAACGATAGATCTGAAGACTTAGCAGGGCTTCTTGGAAGCACTTTTTTGATTTATCTCTTAGATTACGTGGGAAAAATTGAATAAGTAGCGATTTGGAGTGTCGGTAAAGTGCAGATTTCTCAATCCAATTGTAATCTTCAAAAGTTGATTGTGGAGGCTATATTCACTCAATTCACTCGTTTCTTTTCTCAACTGATAGATCTGGAGCTGTAGCAGGGCTTCTTGGGAGCACTTTTTTGATATATCTCGTAGATTTTGTGGAAATAATTAAATAAGTAAGGATTCGGAGTGTCGGTAAAAGTTGACTTTTACATGTCCTTAATATTATCCAACCATCCATACCGCTTCTTCAACACTTGATTCACAAATCACCACGAACAGAATGATGCCACTACCGGTCCATCATTCTCAGCTGTCAAAAGTAACATTAACCTTCGTGCAATAGAAATCAATCCAAATGATTGAATGTGACCAATAATATCCAATTGATATAAACCAAGTTCGGCCCAATCGCCCTCAATCGCCTTCAATCAGTTCCAGTCGCCAATTTGTTTACACCTTAGTATTATCAAATCTCCTACACGACTATTTATCTCTCGCATCACTGAATGTGGAGAATGCAATAATGGCACCATTGGCAAATTGCTCCCAATGGTAAGAAGTCATATCAGACTGTGTGTAACGGGTATGAGCTTAATTGTACTCAACCAATCACATTTCTATCCAATTGTCATGAGTCAAATTCGGTTTAATTGATTCGAATGGCTTCAATCGACAACTTGCTCACTTTTAAGTATCATTTACCGCCTTTACGGGTGATCATGCAACTTTATAGTCTTTATGCAACAGAAGTCAACCTAATGGAGTTGATCCGATGAACCATCATCAAAAAACATGAATCGAATCCGAACACTTCATTATCTTCCAATTTCCAACTCGACCACTCCTTAATATCATTCAATCGGCTAATTGGTCGTTACCCGGAGAAAGTGAACTAGTCAGCGATTGACGGCGATTGGAGTCGATTGGAACGATTTTGATTCATGTCGATTAAATATCATTGGGAAAATGAACGCGATAGGTCAGTACCCGTCAAATACTGTCTAACATCATGAGCACTCTTGGGAACGATCGACCAATAGCGACATTGTATCATCGATAACCATTTGTAATCAGAGACATAGAAAGCCGTGTGTACCATTCAATGGCATTGAAGAGTGAACTAGTCAGCAATCGACGCCGATTGAAGTCAATTGGATCGATTTTGTTTCATGTCGATTGAATATCATTGGGAAAATGAACGCAATCAGGTCAACGAGCGTGGAATACTGTTTAATATCATGAACACCCTTGGGAACGATTGACCAATAGCTCATAGCCATATCTGATCAGCGCCATGAATGGCCGTACATGCCACTGAACGACATTGAAGAGTCACCTAGTCAGTCATTGGAATCGATTGAAGTCGATTGGTGCGAATTTGATCCATGTCGATTGAATATTATTGGAAAAATGTACGCAATCGGGCCAGTACGCGTCAAATACTGTCTAAAATCATGAATACCCTCGGGGACGATTGATTGATAAGCACCATGAATGGCCGTAAGTACCATTAAACCCCATTGAAGAGTCATCTAGTCAGTCATTGGAACCGATTGAGGTCGTTTGGAATCAATTTGACCCATTTCGATTGAATATGATTGGAAAAATGAACGTGATCAGGTCAGTATACGTCAGCACAGTCTAATATGATGAATACCCTTGGGGACGATTGACCAATAGCGGCGTCGTTTACTTCATAGCCTAAAGATGGTGCCATGAATGGCCGTACGTACCATTGAAAAACATTGAAGAGTCGCCTAGTCAGTCATTGGAACCGATTGAAGTCGATTGGTGCGAATTTGACTCATGTCGATTGAATACTTTTGCAGAAAAAAATGCAATAAGTCAGTATCCGGTCATAACACCTTAATTACCTCCCCGCCCTTGGGAACGATTCCCCAATAGCGGCATTGTTTTGTCTATACTTATTCGTATCCCGAGCGATGAATAGCCGTAGGTATCATTAAATGACATTGAGACGTGAATTAGTCGACGATTGAAACCGATTGAGTAATATTAGGACGAATCTGACTCATGTCGATTGAATACTATTGCAGAAATGAATGCAATAGGTCAGTATCCGGTCAACACCTCCTTAATTACCTTCCAGCCCTTGGGAACGATTCCCCAATAGCGGCATTGTTTTGTCTATACTTATTCGTATCCCGAGCGATGAATAGCCGTAGGTATCATTAAATGACATTGAGACGTAAATTAGTCGATGATTGAAACCGATTGAATAATATTAGGACGAATCTGACTCATGTCGATTGAATGCTATTGCAGAAATGAATGCAATAGGTCAGTATCCGGTCAACACCTCCTTAATTACCTTCCAGCCCTTGGGAACGATTCCCCAATAGCGGCATTGTTTTGTCTTTACTTATTCGTATCCCGAGCGATGAATAGCCATAGGTATCATTAGATGACATTGAGAAGTAAATTAGTCAGCGATTGGAGCCGTGCTCAAACCTAAATCTATATCGCATATGAGAGCGACGAAAATTTCCGAACGTGATCCCCTGTAGGGGATCATGTTCGGACGCATATGAGGGTTTCCATGGAACTTTTAACTATTGACCCTCTGGAATAAGAAAAAATTTCTCATCGCACACGTTTGAAATGGGTTTCAGGTGATTCTTAGACCTTGGAAACATACGAAAAAAGTGGTGCCACTCTCTTTCCAAGCCGAGGTATCTGGTTCAGAACAACATGTTCGGAATTTCACACTTGAAACATTCGTGAATCAACTTCAGTCGAATAGATTCGATTCAAAACATTGTCTAGACGACCGATACGGATCATATTTTGCCTGACTTGACTTTAAGATGAATGTCATTGTCGATTTCTCCGAAATTCGATGTAAATTTCCAAAATCGAGTCAAGAGCTATGAGTCTCATTTCAATTTCTAGAATACACTGTGGTTTTATTTTGTTCATATTTCAGCCGTATACTATGTAAAAATCAAGAAAATCGCGATACCATTACATTTAGAGGCTTATTTAGCTTATACCATTCGGATTCAAATATTTCTGTTGAATTGAGAGTAAATTAATCCTGTATGACTATATGTGTCGTCTGCCAGAAGCAGTGGCTGATGCGTGGTGCCACCTGCAGTCTAGAATATGAGTCTACTTATGTGTGTATGTACGAGTGTAGTGCGCGCAGCAGCGAAGCTGCAGAGAGAAGAGAGAGCAACTACTTGTGCTAGAAGAGCCAAACCGGCAGTATGTCACATACTGTATTGTTGTTAGTTGAATATACACATTTATTTATTATGAAAGTATTTAGGCCCAGTCTTGTGCCCCTCATCAACCCTTCGACTCTCTCAAGTAAATCAACATGGTAGCAGGTCGTTGGTTGTGAGATTATTGAAGAAAATTGTGTTTGCTCCGAAGTCAGCCCTGCCGAAAAAAACCAGCTGATTTCTCAGCTGAGGAATCACCTGAGATCACAGGTGAATTCACAGCTGAGATCACAGCTGATTTCCCATGCCAAATTCACAGCTGAATCCTCAGCTGTGATCTCAGCTGATAATTTAAAATTTATTTATTAAAAATAAATTCCTCTCCGAGCTTTCTGGGCTAATTATTCATGTTTTAGGTGGTTAAGTGTCGCGACTAGATTAAGAAAAAACGTATTTAAATCATTAAAAATTTGCACTTACGGGGATTCGAACCTGGGCCCTTCACCTTACAGCAACTCACTAGCCACGACACTTAGCCGACTGCGCCATCAAGGATGTGTCAGTGGGGGATACAGAATGGGTATATCAGGATTTCGGTATGTCCTGGATAAGGTTCAGAGTGTGATAATACAACTGTTATAATATTTGCTAACTCGCTTGACTTGAAGTCCTGCTATTTTCGTACTTCATATTCAATTCTATGAATGATCCAGAGAGAAAAATACTCCAAAATTAATGGAACCGGTGGAAGGGGGAAATCATTCATAATTCTTTTCGTTTTTTTTTGTTAGAAGGAGAAAACCAACTTTCGGCCGATCGAGCCTTCTGCCTTCTCTCTTGTTGCTTTCACGGCCACGTATATATAAGGTAAGTGTACCTAACATTCCCCTTAAGCCATTTTGCCCATAGTTTTTGTCCACTTGAATATTTCTCAACGTCCCTTAGCTTACTTTGAAGCTAGTTTCAAGGCCTTCAAAACGAGCTAAGGTAGGTTAAATTTCGACCGACTCGAGCTGAGCCATCACAATTCTCCCAAGAAATATTTTTTTGCGAGTTCGCAAAAGGGTGTACCCAACATGCCCCCATTAGCAATTCCCTCAACAGCTCTGGTCTACCTCAACATTTTTTGATGTACTTCGGCTCATTATGAAGCTTATTTTAAGACCTGAAAATTGAGCTGGAGTACGTCTGGTTTTAATCAATTAGAGACGAGCTGTCTTAATTTTCTCTCCAAGAACGATGTAAGTCGTCGATAAAGTGCATAAAATTGTTCTCATCGGCGTGCGACCACATTTGGGGCTTTACTTGTGCTGGACCAAAAATATATTTTTTTCCTATTTTGACGTGACAAATACGTTCTGCGTGATAAAAAGAGTCTTACAGCGTGCCCTCTTGTGATCACCATACGAGGGCATGTTGGGTACCCTCCGATTTCGGCTTTCTTGTTTTACAAATCATTTCGGTGTTTTCCTCATGAATCCTCCCCAAATCCGAGTTTTGCATTTTTGAAAGGAGGATTGTTGAAGGTTTCCGAAAGAGGAATCTAATGCGCTGAGGTACGTTGAGACTGATGGCACTGAACGCAATCTTCTTCGGAAACACGAAAAATGGAAAAATCACTTTAACTTTTCTAGGAAACACAGAAATGATTCGGGGTCGATCTAGACTACTTATTTCGTCATATTTTCACATAACGAATGTGGAAAGAATTCGAGCTAAGGTTAACCTGTGCCCATTCTTGAGATCGACATATGGGGGCAAGTTGGGTACACTGACAGCCCTCCTAATGGATAATGAAGAGTAGGGTGTGCGTTATATCCCAACTCTCGATTTTCCACGATACCATCGTGGATTTACTATCTTTGATATCAAAAAATAGGCAAAAAGTTTTGCCGCTCCCTGTATACGACGTATCCTGTTTTGCCACTCGAACATTATTTCAATCAACATTGAGAAGCCTATTCTGAGAAGTTTGCCCTCCCAACCCTGCGTGTCTCTGAGATCGCTGTGATTTTTTATAGCTTCTTTTAAAGCTGAAAAATTATTAGAATACATGATTTCCACGTGAAATTCCACGAAAAACACGATGAAATTGTCAGTTGTGACTTCCAAAGTAACCCCGGTGAGACATCAGTGATTTCTGGAAGAACCGCTGATATCAAGCCGGGTTCAGTTTGAAACTCCTAACTGACAGTTCCACCGTGTTTCTCGGGGAATTTCACGTGAAAATGATGTATTATGATGATTTTTCAGTTCTGGAAAGAGCCACGAAGAATCACAGCGATCTCAGAGACAAGTGGGTTGGGAGGACAGAGTTCTCAGCATAGGCTTTTCAATGTTAAGAAGGATATCCGAGCGGCAAAACAGGATACGTCGTACAGGGCAGGATGGTACTCTATCGATTTTCCATGACACGTTTGTAGTGCTCTTGATACAAATTGAAGAATCGTCGATTTTCGTACTTTGTCAGTGTAACTGGCGCGTCTTTCGAAACTGTTCGGACTCTGGAGGGAATAACACTGTCCCAAAAAATTTGAAAAAATTCCAGGTGACTCTTCAAACCTGATATAATCATAAGGCATTTGTCCTAATAGCGACTCAGGTCCGTGGTCAACACAGGGCTTCCATGAAAAAAGTAACTCTCTTTTTGGAAAATACTCACTTCCTCCACTGTTTCGTATGTCAAAAAACAATAACATTCGAGCTAGGATGAATCAGGCGATGGGAAATTGAAGAGTAAGAATAGATGATCAAAATGCTTCTTCATTTGGCAGCGACACATTATTCTGGTCGAAGATCTGTGACGTTGAACTTGAGAAATTGGTCGCGCCCATCACTTCAAAAAAAGACATAAATCTTTGTTACTCAAACAATGAGCAGATGTTGCTCCCAAATCCTATTGCTCATACTTTGACGTATGATGAATTACTATGCACTGCAGGTGAGCTGGCTATAACGGTTGTTATTCGAGGGAGGAGCTCGGGAAACTCGTTCAGCCCCTGAAAGCTGATTTTTTTGGTTGGTAATGATTCACGTAACAGTTCTGAATTATAGCTGTCGACTTTTTATGTGATTCTCACATCATTTTCACACTCCAAGCTTATCATAATTCAAGTGGGAAAGCTTTGAGAAAGCAAAAATTGCATACGCCTCCGACAACTCTGTGGACGCAAGAAAAGTGAATCTTGATGAGTATAACGGAAAGAGGATCCATTCTGGGAATGGAATCCGATTAAATGGATGCAACAACATCTTTATCAACCATCATACTGCACTATTCACGATCCATCCATGTGAAAAACTTCTAATAGTGACGAGAGCGTAATATACCAATTCCACCTCACTGTTTTCAGGAGATTAGCATCTCTCAAGAATGGTGAGCACAACTTTTTTTTCACAGTTTAGGGGTACCAAAACACTATGGAATTGGTTTCAAAAGCGACAAGAAGGGAAAATTTTTTTTTCTCGGATGGTCCAAAAGTTAAAGGTTAGGTAGATACCCAGGTATGCACCACTTCCATCTGTTCAGCCTCTATTCCCAATCCAGAATACATTTAAAAAATTATCGGGATGCATGATTCCGATGTAAACTCCTCTGATCTTTCAGAACATGCTATCAGATTTTGTCTCTGATGTGATCTAGGGAAGTAAACTCCCATTTGGTCCTGTTTTTCGAGTAAAAAATTGAAAGCTATCACAGGTCATGTCTCAGAGGAAATTTGATAGTATATTCCAAAAGATCAGAGAATTTTACCTCGGTTACACGCATTACGATTATTTTTGGAATGTACGCTGGATTGAGAATACAGGCTGAACAGATGAAAGTGGTGCATGCCTCGGTATCTCCGTAAGAATCGATGTGATAATGAGTTTCTTTCCGGCGCTCGTAGCTCCGATGAAAAGGGTCGCATGGAAATTTTACAAGTGATGAATGTTGAAGTCTTTGGAACGATCTAGAGCATCCCATTCAAGATTTTTCGATCAGATCATTCTCGTCAAAAATACAAGTGATTGATTAATGGAAATTTTTTTGAATTTTCAACGTCAACTGAGACAAGCTAAAAGAGAGTAAACTTTTTTTGAAGAATATAAATTGATAGATTTTTTTATGATCTTTGAGATGCTTTTCGTGAAACTGACGCAAGACGGACTGGGTCGGAGACTTCGGTGATTTACTAAGACTATTCGTTAGGATGTGCGTTATTCCTCATCTTTCGATTTTCCCACGATACCATCGTGGATTTTCGGTCTTCGATATAAAGAAATAAGGGAAAATTTTTGCCGTGCCCTGTACGACGTATCCTGTTTTGCAGCTCGGATATCCTTCTTAACATTGAAAAGCCTATGCTGAGAACTTTGCCCTCCCAACCCACTTGTATCTGAGATCGCTGTGATTCTTTGTGGCTCTTTTCAGAAATGGAAATCATCATGATACATCATTGTCACGTAAAATTCCCCGAGAAACACGGTGGAACTGTCAGTTAGGAGTTTCAAACTGAACCCGGCTTGATACCAGCGGTTCTTCCAGAAATCACTGATGTCTCACCGGGGTTACTTTGGAAGTCAAAACTGACAATTTCATCCTGTTTCTCGTGGAATTTCACGTGGAAATCATGTATTCTAATAATTTTTCAGCTTTAAAAGAAGCTATAAGAAATCACAGCGATCTCAGAGACACGAAGGGTTGGGAGGGCAAACTTCTCAGAATAGGCTTCTCAATGTTGATTGAAATAATGTTCGAGTGGCAAAACAGGATACGTCGTATACAGGGAGCGGCAAAACTTTTTGCCTATTTTTTGATATCAAAGATAGTAAATCCACGATGGTATCGTGGAAAATCGAGAGTTGGGATATAATGCACACCCTACTCTTCATTATCCATTAGAGGGGCTGTCAGTGTACCCAACTTGTCCCCATATGTCGATCTCAAGTGAGGGCACAGGTTAACCTTAGCTCAAATTCTTTTCACATTCGTTATGTGGAAATGTGACGAAATAAGTAGTCTAGATCGACCCCGAATCATTTCTGTGTTTCCTGGAAAAGTTAAAGTGATTTTTCCATTTTTCATGTTTCCGAAGGAAATTGCGTTCAGTGCCATCAGTCTCAACGTACCTCAGCGCATTAGATTCCTCTTTCGGAAACCTTCAACAACCCTCCTTTCGAAAATGCAAAACTCGGATTTGGGGAGGATTCATGAGGAAAATACCGTAATGATTTGTAAAACAAGAAAGCCGAAATCGGAGGGTACTCAACATGCCCTCGTATGGTGATCACAAGGGGGCACGCTGTAAGACTCTTTTTATCACGCAGAACGTATTTGTCACGTCAAGATAGGAAGAAAATATATTTTTGGTCCAGCACAAGTAAAGCCCCAAATATGGTCGCACGCCGATGAGAACAATTATATGCACTTTATCGACGACTTACATCGTTTTTGGGGAGAAAATTAAGACAGCTCGTCTCTAATTGATTAAAACCAGACGTACTCCAGCTCAATTTTAAGGTCTTATAATAAGCTTCATAATGGGCCAAAGTACATCAAAAAATGTTGAGGTAGACCAGAGCTGTTGAGGAAATTGCTAATGGGGGCATGTTGGGTACATCCTTTTGCAAACTCGCAAAGAAATATTTCTTGGGAAAATTGTGATGGCTCAGCTCGAGTCGGTCGAGATTTAACCTACCTTAGCTCGTTTTGAAGGCCTTGAAACAAGCTTCAAAGTAAGCTAAAGGACGTTGAAAAATATTCAAGTGGACAAAAACTATGGGCAAAATGGCCTAAGGGGGATGTTAGGTACACTTACCTTATATATACGTGGCCGTGAAAGCAACAAGAGAGAAGGCAGAAGGCTCGATCGGCCGAAAGTTGGTTTTCTCCTCCTAACAAAAGAAAACAAAAAGGATTGTGAATGATTTCCCCCTTCCACCTGTTTCATTAATTTTGGAGTATTTTTCTCTCTGGATCATTCATAGAATTTAATATGAAGTACGAAAATAGCAGAACTTCAAGTCAAGCGAGTTAGCAAATATTATAACAGTTGTTTTATCACACTCTGAACCTTATCCAGGACAGACCGAAATCCTGATATACCCGTTCTGTATCCCCCACTGACACATCCTTGATGGCGCAGTCGGCTAAGTGTCGTGGCTGGTGAGTTGCTGTAAGGTGAAGGGCCCAGGTTCAAATCCCCGTAAGTGCAAATTTTTAATGATTTAAATACGTTCTTTCTTAATCTAGTTGCGACACTTAACCACCTAAAACATGAGAAATTAGCCTAGAAAGCTTGGAAAGGAATTTATTTTTATTAAATAAATTTTAAAATATCAGCTGAGATCACAGCTGAGGATTCAGCTGTGAATTTGGCATGGGAAATCAGCTGTGATCTCAGCTGTGAATCCACCTGTGATCTCAGCTGATTCCTCAGCAGAGAAATCAGCTGGTTTTCTTCGGCAGGGCTGACTTCGGAGCAAACACAATTTTCTTCAATAATCTCACAACCATCGACCTGCTACCATGTTGATTTACTCGAGAGAGTCGAAGGGTTGATGAGGGGCACAAGACTGGGCCTGAATACTTTCATAATAAATGAATGTGTGTATTCAACTAACAACAATACAGTATGTTACATATTGCCGGCTTGGCTCTTCTAGCACAAGTAGTTGCTCTCTCTTCTCTCTGCAGCTTCGCTGCTGCGCGCACCACACTTATACATACACACATAAGTAGACTCATATTCTAGACTGCAGGTGGCACCACGCATCAGCCACTGCTCCTGGCAGACGACACATATAGTCATACAGGATAAATTTACTCTCAATTCAACAGAAATATTTGAATCCGGATGGTATAAGCTAAATAAGCCTCTAAATATGATGGTATCGCGATTTTCTTGATTTTCACATAGTATACGGCTGAAATATGAACAAAATAACACCACAGTGTATTCTAGAAATTGAAATGAGACTCATAGCTCTTGACTCGATTTTGGAAATTCACATCGAATTTCGGAGAAATCGACAATGACATTCATCTTAAAGTCAAGTCAGGCAAAATATAATCCGTATCGGTCGTCCAGACAATGTTTCGAATCGAATCTATTCGATTGAAGTTGATTCACGAATGTTTCATGTGTGGAATTCCGGACATGTTGTTCTGAACCAGATACCTCGGCTTGGAAAGAGAGTGGTACCACTTTTTTCATATGTTTCCAAGGTCTAAGAATCACCTGAAACCCATTTCAAACGTGTGCGATGAGAAATTTTTTTTTTATTCCAGAGGGTCAATAAATAAAAGTTCCATGGAATCCCTCATATGCGTCCGAACATGATCCCCTACAGGGGATCACGTTCGGAAATTTTCGTCGCTCTCATATGCGATATAGATTTAGGTTTGAGCACGTGGAAGATCTCCGTCGTCGAACCACGAGGAGCTCAGCAGCTTAACCTTGGTAAATTTGTGGATTGAACCGGATTCCATTGAGTAGAGGTTTTGTTTATAGAATCGGATTCGTCGGCCCCCTCTGTGCTTTACCTATTCGCTCCGAGCCGCGCGCTTTTGAGATTCAAAACGGGCGATCGTGCGCTGTAGGTGGCCACCGCATGCACTACGCTGTAAGCAGTGTTGGGGGACGCGTTATACAGTGCAGCATGCAGCGTGGCTCTTCTCATAGATTTAGTTCAGAAACAATAGCTCAGAAGTGGCAACAGTATGCGAGGAAGTTGTAGGGTGTTACGTATTTGAATTCAACACGCCTCCTTAAATTTATCCTGTGAAACATCACTAAATATGCTTCAAATGTCATCCGTTAAATTTGCCATTTCTCTGAACTTTTCAAACTTCTGTCTACCAAGAGACTTTGTCAATATATCAGCAATGTTTTCATCTGACTCAATTTTCCTCACATCAATTATACCTTTCAAGTAATTCTCATTAACAAAGTGATAATGTGTTTCAATGTACTTAGAATTTTTTGTGAAATTTCTAAATTTGGCAACACTTATAGCACCTGATTTATCTTCATAAATTGGAATCGGTTCCTCCATTGGGACTTGAAAATCTACTAAAATGTCTCTAATGAACTTTAACTCACTGACTGACTCCGATAGAGCAACATATTCTGCTGCTGTAGAAGCTTTGGTTACACTACTCTGTTTCTTTGATTTCCAAAATATTACATTTCCATATGATCTGATCAAATACCCAGTTGTACACCTTTCATCGACTATATCTCCTGCATGGTCAGACTCTACATAGCAATCTAAAGTATCAACATTCTCATCTCTTTTGTATATTAGCTTCAGATCTCTGGTTGAGTACAAATATTTTAAGATTCTTAATGCGTTTCTGAAATGTGTTTGATCATAACAATTTTGTAATCTACTCAAATAGTTAACACTGTAACTTATATCAAATCTTGTTCCTGAACTCAGATATAAAAGTGCTCCAATAAGGTTTCTGAATGGAATTTCGCTATTAGCAGACTGTGCAGGTTCACTCTTCAAATTTTCTTCCATTGGTGTTGGGTACAATTTAGCATTTTCTTTTCTATAACGCTTGGCCAATGACTCTATATAACTCTTCTGATCTAAAGTCGTGATATTGTTTTTATGATCATAATCAATATTTATCCCCAAATAGGTCTTAATTTCACCCATATCTTTCATTCTGAACCTCTTCGTTAACAATCCTTTTATGTAATCCAAGTGTTCAAGGACTTTACAAAAGATCAACAGATTATCTACAAATAGAATTAAGTGAATTATTTGGCCTTGGATGTACATGGTATACAAACAGTAATCAGAATCACTCCTTGTAAATCCTATACCTTGCAAAAATTCATCAACACAATTATACCATGCTCTTGGACTCTCGGATATACCATAGTGCTTTTTCTAACAAACATACTTCATCTGTTCCATCTTCATAACCCGGAGGTTGTTTGACATAAATTTCTGACTTTACATTCCCATTCAAAAATGCTGGTTCAACATCCATTTGATGAATTATCAGTCCATTCTGACAACTATAGGCCAATAAAAGTTTCAAAGTTTGCATTTTGGCTACAGGTGAAAATATATCTTCAAGAATTTCTTTCTGTTGGAAACCTCTAACAACAATCCTGGCTTCAAATACTCCATTTGCTTTCAAAGTGTAAATCCATTTCGAATCAAGAGCTTTCTTTCCATGTGGGAGTTTAACCAATTCATACGTTTGATTCTCTACTAGACACTCAACTTCTTTATCCATGGCTTCACACCAGGATTTTGATTTCTCACTTCTTATAGCCCCATTATAGGTGACTGGACAATTTGCATTCACATAGTTTACATAGATAACACCACTATACACACAATAATCATCAAATTGAGAAGGTTGCTCTTTAGATCTTTCTGATCTTCTCACGTTCTGCAAATCATTTTTCTCTACTTCAGGACTTTTTCTATTCCCTTCAATATCTGAAATGCTACTTCTGTCATCATGGGTCTCTAAATTTGAACTTTCTGATTCATCATCTCCCCTGTATCTCACTGAAGTTACATCCTTTTCTATTATCTCAACATGTCTAGCTACTACAATTTTGTTATCAATCAGGACTCTATATCCCACTTTTTCGTATCCTACTAGGATCCCTAACTCAGCTTTTCTATCTCATTCAGAATTTCTCCCGACTCCTGGTTCCCTGACAAAAACTATACTGCCATATAAACGTCAGTTACTGATATTTGGTTTTTCACCTATCAAAATTTCATAAAGAGTTTTCTTTTCAATAGTATTTGCTAGAGTTCTATTTTTCAAATAAGCAGCTGTCTTTATGACCTCTGGCCAGTACTTTGGATGCAATCCAGCCTCGGATAGTAAACATCTACCAGTATCCATAATTGATCTATTGTATCTCTCTGCAGTCCCATTTAATTCGTGGACGTAAGGTGGGCAAGGCTCTAAGTTTATCCCCTCATTCTTTATGAACTCAAAAATTTGGTTATTCATGTACTCATTACCATTATCACACTTCAAATGTTTAATTCTTTTCCCAGTAAGATCCTCTACCAAATTCACATATCTGACGAAACAATCATAAACTTCACTTTTGCATTTAATTGTGTAAACCATAGCAGCTTTTCTATAGTCATCAATAAAAGTTACGAAATACTTGTCACCGTTAAACCCTGGAGTACTGTGTGGCCCATTTACATCTGTATGAACAATTTCCGATAACTCTTTGGCTCTATGGCGATTATTCTCAAGAGGTAGATTGTGCATTTCATCTTGGATACACGTTCCACATTTCATCAACTGTGACTCTAATTCATTTGGCAATCCTTCAACAAGTTTTTCTTTAGATAAAATGTTTGAATAATTAAAATTGACATGGCCCAAAATTCGATGATATCTCTCTTTGGAAGTCATTTTACCTGGTTCTCTTTCGGCTACATAATTTGCTCCTCTCTTCATTAAGGTACTACTCATTTTATATAAACCATTCTCTTTACACGCGATTGCAATCAATTCATTCGTATCTAAATTGAAAATCTTTGATGTCTTCCCTATGGAAACTATTTTATTCCAATCCGTTACTTTGGCATAGCTGGTGAAATTCCTATCCATTTCTTTGACAAAGAATACGTTTTTCATATTGATTCGTTTGTCCTTCCCTTCGATATTGAAACAACTAACGACATTCCCAATTTGAGTAGCTTTAAGAACTGTTCCATCCCCCATTTAACCTCAACTGGCTCGCGTAAATCAATGTAATTTGAATAATATGAAAGATCATTCATGATGTGGTCAGTACACCCACTGTCGAGTAACCAATCTATTCTGTTCCCATCCACTCTAGAGCATGCCAAAATTCCAGTCTTCTTATCGGAAAAATTCTCAGATACATAGAATTCATCAAAATTATTCGTTCCCTCTACAACAAATGTTCCTGCATTGGTATTATTTTGTCTCTCGCCACTATTATAATTACTCTGTTGGTGATAGCAACCGCGACCTGATCCTCGACTATCTCGATTCTGATACATACCTCGGCCTCTTCCACGACCATTATGATAACCTCGATTGTTCTGTTGTTGATAACCGCCTCCTCAATTTTGGAAGCCACCTCCTCGCTGTTGATAGCCACCACCTTGCTGGTGATTCAGCTCATACCCCTGTTGATATTGTTGCTGCATTCCTTCCCGGTTGTTACTTCGGTCCGATCTCTTGTTGGGGCAATGGAATTTTATATGGCCTGGCTTACCACAGTAGTTGCACGTTCTGGTTTCATGGTTCTTCCTCTCTACTTTGAATACATTCGAACTTTGTCTCTGTCCTTTATTGTTATCACTCTTCTCTCGAATTTCAAACGTCTTTATTTTATTCTTGACGTATTCCGTTGTCTGATGTTCTGGCTTGAGAACATCTACCAGATCACCTATGTGACTCATTGAACTAGGACGTGTTTTCAGCATGTAGTTCATTTTTTCTTCTTCTTGAACTTTTGCACCAGCTTCTTTCAATTCATTGATCAGTTTTTCAAATTCTGTGAAAAAACTGTTTGATTCTTCAAAATCTTTCAATTCCAAATTTTCTAACCTGTTTCTTACGCAAATTTGCATCGCCGTTGACTCCTTCAAATCAAGCTCGTCAAATTTCTTCCTAAGGTCAAAAGCCAATTCTTTGCCTTTCACAAATTCCATTTGCTCATTTGATATTGCTCCATATATGTAGTCCATTGCTCTCAAATTCATGTCATCCCAGTCATCTTCTTTGTCTGCCGGCAATCTCGCTCTCTTCGCCACCCCATCACATTGTTTCATCTTCAAAAACAGCATGATTCTCTTCTTCCAACAGGCATAATCTTTTCCATTAAAAATTGGTATTTCGAATTCGTCCATCTTCTCTTCTTTTTCGACTCCTTTTACAATTCGACAAGTTCCTTCTGATACTCCGACCTCACTCTCACTTTCAAAAATAATTCTTTTTAGTAACAATACCTTCGATGTAGTTTCATCAAATACTTTTTCAATGGTGCTCCAATTTTCCACCATGCGGTCGTGCACTCGCTACCGGTCACTCTAACCTTCCCTTTGGGGCTGAATTCGGAGCAAACACAATTTTTTTCAATTAACTCGCAACCAAAGACCTGCTACCATGTTGATTTACTTGAGAGGGCCGAAGGGTTGATGAGGGGCACAAGACTGGGACTAAATACTTTCATAATGAATAAATGTGTATATTCAATTAACAACAATACAGTATGTTACATATTGCCGGCTTGGCTCTTCTAGCACAAGTAGTTGCTCTCTCTTCTCTCTGCAGCTTCGCTGCTGCGCGCACCACACTCATACATACACACATAAGTAGACTCATATTCTAGACTGCAGGTGGCACCACGCATCAGCCACTGCTTCTGGCAGACGACACATATAGTCATACAGGATAAATTTACTCCCAATTCAACAGTGAGAAATTGGAGCACCATTGGAAAAGTATTTGAAGAAGCTACATCGGAGGTATTGTTACTAAAAAGAATTATTTTTGAAAGTGAGAGTGAGGTCGGAGTATCAGAAGGAACTTGTCGAATTATAAGAGGAGTCGAAAAAGAAGAGAAGATGGACGATTTCGAAATACCAATTTTAAATGGAAGATATTATGCCTGTTGGAAGAAGAGAATCATGCTGTTTTTGAAGATGAAAAAATGTGATGAGGTGGCGAAGAAAGCGAGATTGCCGGCAGACAAAGAAGAAGACTGGGATGACATGAATTTGAGAGCAATGAACTACATATATGGAGCAATATCAAATGAGCAAATGGAATTTGTGAAAGGCAAAGAATTAGCTTTTGACCTTAGGAAGAAATTTGACGAGCTTCGTTTGAAGGAGTCAACGGTGATGCAAATTTGCGTAAGAAACAGGTTAGAAAATATGAAATTGAAAGATTTTGAAGAATCAAACAGTTTTTTCACAGAATTTGAAAAACTGATCAATGAATTGAAAGGAGCTGGTGCAAAAGTTCAAAAAGAAAAAAAAATGAACTACATGCTGAAAACACTTCCTAGTTCAATGAGTCAGATAGGTGATCTGGTAGATGTTCTCAAGCCAGAAGATCGGACAACGGGATACGTCAAGAATAAAATAAAGACGTTTGAAATTCGAGAGAAGAGTGATAACGATAAAGGACAGAGACAAAGTTCAAATGTATTCAAAGTAGAGAGCAAGAACCATGAAACCAGAACGTGCAACTACTGTGGTAAGCCAGGCCATTTAAAATCCCATTGCCCCAACAAGAGATCGGACCGAAGTAACAACCGGGAAGGAATGCAGCAACAATATCAACAGGGGTATGAGCTGAATCACCAGCAAGGTGGTGGCTATCAACAGCGAGGAGGCGGCTTCCAAAATTGAGGAGGTGGTTATCAACAACAGAACAATCGAGGTTATCATAATGGTCGTGGAAGAGGCCGAGGTATGTATCAGAATCGAGATAGTCGAGGATCAGGCCGCGGTTGCTATCACCAACAGAGTAATTATAATAGTGGCGAGAGACAAAATAATACCAATGCAGGAACATTTGTTGTAGAGGGAACGAATAATTTTGATGAATTATATGTATCTGAGAATTTTTCCGATAAGAAGACTGGAAACTTGCATGCTCTAGAGTGGATGGGAACAGAATAGATTGGTTACTCGACAGTGGGTGTACTGACCACATCATGAATGATCTTTCATTTTATTCAAATTACATTGATTTACGCAAGCCAGTTGAGGTTGAAATAGGGGACGGAACAGTCTTCAAAGCCACTCAAATTGGGAATGTCGTTAGTTGTTTTATTATCGAAGAGAAGGCCAAACAAATCAATATGAAAAACGTATTTTTCGTCAAAGAAATGGAGAGGAATCTCATCAGCTATGCCAAAGTAGCAGATTGGAATAATAGTATATTCCGCGACAAGTACGAGAAGGTCAATTTCCGCACAAGTTGCCAAACGAGTGCGAGTGCGTGAATATGTACTTCTGGGTGTGCGAGAAGTTTCGAAGTGTGCGTGAATAATACTTCTCGCACGAGTTGGCAACGTGTGCGGAAACTTCTCGCACGTGTTGCGTATACTATTTTTTGCAACTGTGCGCGAAGTTGTAATTAAATGCACCACTGTCCGAGCAAGATCATCTTGGAAACGAAGTTTTCATGAAAGGCCAAATTCAGAGGGATGACGTGATATCATATTTCGGAACTGTGCGTGAATGAAAATGCATTAGAGCGAGATGTTACATTCACGCACACTTCACCAGTGCGTAAATGTAAAACTGTGCGAGAAGTCATCGACGCATTGCTCCTCGCACTGTGAATAATAAAGAGAAGTCTCCTCTTTTTACAACTTCGCGCACACAGTTGCAAAAAATAGTTTCCATGGGGGAAACATCAAAGATTTTCAATTCAGATACAAATTAATTGATCGCAATCGCGTATAAAGGGAATGGTTCATAATGGGTTCCACGCGGAAGCGACCTACGGAAAGGGGTCATATCTCAGATTTTTTTCTAACCTTTTTTATTCGATTCTATGGCCCAAAATAGGGACTTTCGACCACCTATGGGGTCGAAAAAAAATTTCATCCCTCCGGTGCACGGATATCCGTGAAAAAAGCCGAAATTCATCGTGTCAAAAATGGTGATTTTTTACTCAATAAGATGCAAAAATCTCGAGTTCTTCGATAGCTATCGAATCGCGGGTTGCGGCATCTGAAAAGTCATCAAAAAACCTATCGGTAAGGCTATCAAAAAATATTTTTTGTGAGTAATGGGCCTCCCAGAGATAAAGAGGTGTTCTTCACTGAAATGTTAGTTTCTCAAGATTCTATTTTTTTCATCTTTTGAAAATCACATAATCGATGTAAAATTTTGCACTCTTTGAGAAAAAATTGGTTTTAGAGTGTACCTACGCGATCCCATCAATTTATGAGCCATTGTTTGAAATTCAGTTCTTTTTGGTATTGGAAAATAGTCATTTTCTGCGCATGCGCACAAATTTTGACTTCCGGTACTATTTTCAATGGAAAGCTGACGTAATTTCCTTTAAAGTGACCCCTTGCAAAAGTCAATTTAATGCATTGGAACTCGAGATCTAGCTGGTCTAAAGAATGAGAATACCCAAGGTACCAAATCCGCGAACCCGGGGCCTCTCCAATGGCCCTGAAAAACGCGGATTTTAAGTCGGAATGTTCCACCGATGTGAACATGTGTTTTTCATGTATTTTTTGAGGTAGAAACCGAATATGTGGTGAATTTCGGCCCCAATCTCGAAGATTCTCCAGTAGACTCAAAATACTGAACCGAAAGTAATGAGTCGTTTTTAGGCTTTTAACATAAGGTAAGTGTACCCAACTTGCCTCTGTACCCAAACCCCATCCTCTCATCCGGAGATGCAGCACATTGAAAGAGTGGAAACCAGGCAGTCGATTTCACGGGGAAATGGGAAGACCTGGAAACGTGCCGGAAAGAGATAGAGGAGGAGACATATCTCCTCCTCGAGCACTTGAACTTGGTTATAGGGATAGCCGAAACTATTTCCAGCAACCCAGAAGAGACCAAGGGTGACATCGAAGAGCTTAAGAAGATAAGCCACGCGCTCGAAGGCCTACTCGCGACAGACAAGGTGAAGCGGGCTGCTCTCGAGACAACGCTCCTCGAAACGGAAAAGAACCTGAAAGCTAGGGGAAATGTGCAGCCTCCGGCCACAAAATAACAGGCCGCGTCGGGTAGTGGCTCCCAGAGAAGGGGGGCAGGGAAACTGGAATCGCGACCGGGGCAACAACGCTGTTCGAAGGGGACGCGATATGGACCTCAACCGGGAGGTCTCGGAACACCACGCTCGACATCAACGCCCAATCGGCCCAAGCAGGATGGGCCTTGGAAGGAAGTGGTGTCAAGAGAACGAGTAAAAAGGGCAAAGAAGAGCGTTAGATCGAATGATGCCGCCGGAAAGAGAGCGAAAATGAAGCCGAGAAGGGTGAAGCCCGAAGACGTCCTCGTTACGGCCAACCGAGGTGGGCTAACCTCCGCAGACATGCTGCGTAGTGTGAAAATGGATGACCTCGATGAAGAAGGAGGCTCTAAGGTCACGAGCATCCGCAAGACCCGAGGAGGCCAAGTCCTTCTTGAGCTTAAGAAGGGCACCGATGTCGCCGCCGTCAAGGCAGCCTTGGCACCAGTCGTCGGGCAAGAAGAAGCTGTCCACTGTCTAGCGAACAGCACGACCCTCGAGGTGCTCGGAGTCGACTACGATGTCGACATAATCAAGGTGCGGGATGACCTCGCGAAGGCCCTACCAGAGAATGAGAAGGGGGAGGTCCTGGACACGTAAACATTGAGTGACCATCGATATATTCGGTTTCGGCTTAGGACTGACAGACAGAGACAGACGATACGCAGACCGCGACCGATGGGGTGGCGGGTACGCAAGCTGGACGATGGAAAATTTCGGGAATCGATAGAAATAGCCGAAGATCTCCCGATGACCATCACCGCGGACGAGGCTGTGGATATGGTGACGACCTCCATCACAAGAGCTTGTGACGCATAGATGCCTCGCGAGACAACATCATGCTTTTGGAAGAAACCAGAGTATTTGATTACCGACGAGATAAAAGCTCTACGAAGAACGAGCACTAAGAAAAGGAGAACCGCGTGGCGATCAGAGAATCAGAACCGACCATCACTGGCGGAAGATGACAGGGCATACAGAAAGCAAAGAAGGCTCTCGTTCTAGCCATACGGAGAAGCGAAGAGAAGTGCTGGGGTGAATTGTGCGACATGGTTAATGGAAATCCGTGGGGTACGCCATACCGCGTGGTTATGTCCAAGGTCCGACCCCGGAGGGGCAACCCAGCACCGACCGATGCAGCTACCTTGCGCAGCATCGTGGAAGACCTGTTCGCAGCAGGAGAACCTAGAGTTACATTCACTCCGGAGGGCGATAACCCCATCCCGCTCTCCACTTTGCAAGAGCTACTCATAGCGGCAAAGAGGCTGCCAAACGGCAAGGCCCCTGGCCTGGACGGCATTCCAAACGAGGCTCTGAAACTGGTCCTCACATACGAGCCAGATTTACTACTCGACCTCTTGAACACCTGTCTGAGCGCGGGAACTTTCCCGGACGAGTGGGAACGCCAGAAGCTGGTCCTGATACCTAAAGGTCAAGCAGATCAACGTCCTCTCAGCATGCTCGGCAATATCGTGAGAATGTATGAGAGTATGGTGCTTAACAGGGTAGAGAAAGCCTACGAAGAGAGCGGCGGGCTATCACCAATGCAGTCCGGGTTTCGGAAGGGACGAAGCACTGTGCACGCGATCGAGGAGGTCCAAGAACGGGTTCGAGCGTCGGTAGGGGACCCATACCAAGGAAGAGGAGGATTCTGTGCCATAATTGCGTTGGACATAAAGAACGCGTTCAACTGCGCGAGCTGTGAGCGACCCTATCAATCCCGAGCAGGTCAAGTGCTGCCCTATCTACTAGCCGTCACGAGTGACTATCTGCAGGACAGGACCCTCGTGTACGACACTAACGAGGGACAAGAGATTTGGAAACTGCTCGCCGGAATAGGACAGGGATCGGTTTCCGGGCCGTTAAAATTGGAACACCCAGTACAAAAGTTCACTGTCTATCGGACTGCCAGAAGGAGTGATAATCGTGGCTTTTGCGGACGACGCGGGACTCATAGTCTGGGCCGATAACGAGGAACTCTTGGGTAGACGCGCAAACGAGGCGCTGGCCCGCGTATATGAGTGGATGATCAGCAGGCTCCTGGAGCTTGCTGTCAAGAAGTGCGAAGCAATCGTGATCACAAGACGCAGGAAGTTTGACTTACCCCGGTTTTACATCAGCGGGTAAGAGATCCCCAAAAGACAGAGCTGAAATACCTCGGCGTATGGCTTGACGACAAGTGGTCGTCCAAGAAGCACATCCAGGAGGCCGCCCAGAAGGCGAGTAGGGTCGGTGCGGCGCTTCAGTGGCTGATGCCGAACATCGGAGGACCGAATCAGAAGAGGCGCAAACTGCTCAACACCGTGAGCGCTTCCATCATGCCCTACGGTGCACTCGTGTGGGGGGAGAGAGTAGAGAAGGCCGTCATCGAGAAGAGGATGGGGCCTGTCCACCGGAGAGCGGCTCTGAGGAGCATTCGTGCCTACCGCACCATGACAGGAGACGCAGCTTGCGTGTTGGCGGGGATGCTACCCATCCACTTGCTCGTCGCGGAGCGAGTGAGAATCTGAGATCGGCAGAATGTGATCAGAGCCGAACGAGTGCTCACCCCAACGATGAAGGAGATTATCCGCGACAACGAGAAGGAAACCACCCTTAAGCAGTGGCAAACTGAGTGGGATTAGCCATTTGCCGATGGCAGATGGACGCATCGGCTGATTCGCGACGTAGGCAAGTGGGCGGAACGCACCCACGGAGAGATAGATTACTGGACGACGCAAGCACTGAGTGACCACGGTTGCTTCGGTACCTATCTGACCCGGTTGAAGAAGAGGACATCCCCAGCATGTCAGTCATGCGGAGACAACTGGGATGACGCTGAACATGCCCTGTTCACGTGCAACGACACCCGAAGAGAGCGCGCCGACTTGGATGAATCGCTGGGTGCTCAACTGACACCTGAGAATCTCGCCCCGCACTTGCTCCGCAACCAGAAGACATGGGATAGAGTCGCCGGATACATCAAGCTGGTGATGACCCGTAAGATGGAGAAAGAGAGGAAAGTGAGGCGCCTTGAAGCAGGCTAATTACAGTGAGTCTGCCAATTCAAACAGAAGAGGTCCAAATAGTTCCAGGAGGAATATGATGGGCTGAACAGGGGAGAAAGAAGAAAGAAGAGAGGAGATCGAAGAAAGAAGAGTAGAAAAAGATCGAAGAAGGAGCAACAACACCTGCGAGTCGTGAGAAGAGAGAGTCGCTCGATCCTGAGCGCGATACGCCTCCCACCCTGAAGTAATGCTAACGCGAATTATGAAGATATAATTTATCGGTCTTTGCGAGTTGAAGTCAGCTGATATTGCTGACGTTTTTGGCATCAATCGAGAATGGATTTTACTCCACTCTCGATCAATGCACCTTTAGAGCCTCGTATGGTTGCGAGGATGCATCTTAATGATTTTGATGGAAAGGAATGAAAAGTAAAGATGAGAAATGAGAAATTTTATGGAAAATTTTGATTCTACGCTGATATTATGCGTGTTTCGCCCTTCTCTCATTGCTCGGGCTTTCCAAAGTGGTGGAAGAGCAATGAAAGTTTACCACTGACACGCGGCTCAAGTTGCCGAGTGTTCGATGGTTTGAACGCCCTTATATACGAAAGTTCATCTTCGTTATGCGCTTGCGAGAAAGGTCAATTTAACCTGCTATTTCCATTTGATTTCTCAACATTTTTACTTTGGCAGCTCTTCGGCCTTCTGCCGGAGATATATGTAATTAATTTTGACACTCGATCGATATGATCGGATATCGTACTTATCACTCGCGGGAATTTCAAATTATGAAGATATAATTCACCGGTCTTTGCGAGTTAAAGTCAGCAATATCAGTTGACTTTGACTCGCAAAGACCGATAAATTATATCTTCATAATTTAAAATTCCCGCGAGTGGTAAATACGATATTCGATTATATCGATCGAGTATCAAAATTAATTACATAATGCTAACGCGGTTCCGGGGTGGGTTGGTTAGATAGTGGTTAGCTGCCCCCAGTTCTGCAATGATAGCTTGCCAACACTGTAGGGCTGAGAGCAGAGGGTTTTAGCCCCCAGGGCACACGGGCGCTGGATTCATGCTTATCCGGTTCACCGGTTGGGTAAAATGGAAGCGGTCATGGTCTGCCGGTGGGATATCCAATAGGGATGTCCTGTCATCAGATTTTTACTTATATTCCACTCTAAGAAAAAAAGAGAGAGAGAGACAGACAGGGAGAGGGAGAGAGAGATAGCGCAAGTCATTGGTAGCCTCACCGCACCGTTCCCCTCCCGCACCCATCATGATCAATTAGCCGGCATTGCGCGCACCATAAATCTGGACTTCTCTCGCCCGTGCTCAAGAGCAGACGTCCCGCGTGTCAATTTGCACCCGACTTGTTTAGTTTTTCGCGCCCTCGTCGTGCGTGTTTTACCAGCTTCTCGACACATGGACGAGCTCTTTCGTGCGTTCCCGTGCGACTTCCTGGCCGTTGTCCTCGACGTGTCCTGCGGACGACATCGAGTCTAGATTCTCCGGACCACTACGATATCCGGAGCGTCCGATCAGCAAGCGTGCGATTGCCGCCCTTCACCCACCTGTAAGTGCTGGACGATAATTACCCTCCCCCGGTAGGGCTGAACCAACTTTAAATGCGACGGAGAGAAACTCCCGAGATCCCAACGGGATATTCAAGTATATGTCCAAATACGTCACCAAAAAAATTTTTGTCGTAAGTTATGAGGCCGATTTCGAGACAAACGATTATCGAGTCTCGAATATCGGTTTGAAAAAAAAAAAAAAAAAAAAAAACGTATCGACTTGTGTGGATTCGGATCATACAATGGAATTCTGTCTAACAAGGAGGGTGCCAGGCCTTCGGATCACCAATCCTCCTGGAACTCTAGGATATGTTTTGTTATACCAAAACATGTAACAAACCACTCTTATAACTTGCCAACGCTCCCTAGAGTCATCCTGAGTACCAGGGTCAATATCCCAGCAAATAGGCCTTTTCCAGGTGGATTGATGCATCCATAGCTCTCCATAAGCTGGCTATTCTACGGCGTGGGACTTTCCTTCAGACTAATAAGAATAGTTATATGGAATAGAGACTCAAAGAGAACAAATCCCAAACATATGAGACTGCCACAGCTCATCTCAACCATGGATGAGGCGAATTCAGAATCAAAAAATTGGCGAAATTGAGTTTTTTAACAACGGAATGATGAGTCTGAGAGAATATAAGACTTTTCAATAAACATACATTAATGAATATGATTTACTCACATTCAGAGACCATCACTTTCCCAATTAATGTTGTCAAATTGCACCTGCACTGTGTAAACTGCCAAGGCCAGCCAAGGAGAGTCACAACCAATAGCAGATCCTGCGACTGACCTGTAAAAATTTCACAACAAAGTATCGTGCTCAACTCACACTCTGTCTTTGCATATTCTACACTGATTTTACATGTTTCTATCCACAAGTTGATTGAAAAAATTCAATCTGAACTAATCTGAAATAGCTCTGTTGACACAAAGTTAACCTGATTTTGAACACATTTAGGACAACATCACAAGCGAATTCCACAGCACCTAAAAATAAGTACTCATCTGAAAACCTCAAACTGCAATCAGCCACGGATTTTCAAGATGCTTAATTGTCGACGATGGATGGTAAATTGTGAATTTCTCTCAAGCAGACTAATGAATATCAGGCCAGGTGATGGTCTGCGAGAAACTGTTGCACCGGCAGAGTTTGCCATGCTAAAAAGGAGCAGACGACAAAAGTCATACAAGTGTCGTATTTTTCACTCCTTGTTTAGCTTTAGAGAAACTCGCACTTGATCACTTTTCCATCGCTAAAATCGTCGACAACCATCCTGACAGTCCGTGGCAGACAGCCTGCGGTTTGGAATCATCAGATAAGTATTCATTTTGAGGTGCTTAACAAGACTTTCCTTGTGACATTTTTCTGAACGTGGTCAAAATCAGGTTAACTTTGTGTCAACAGAGCTATTTCAGATTAGTTCAGATTGAATTTTTTCAATCAACTTGTGGATAGAAACATGTAAAATCAGTGTAGAATATGCAGAGTCAGAGTGTGAGTTGAGCACGATACTTTGTTGTCAAATTTTTACAGGTCAGTCGCAGGATCTGCTATTGGTTGTGACTCTCCTTGGCTGGCCTTGGCAGTTTACACAGTGCAGGTGCAATTTGACAACATTAATTGGGAAAGTGATGGTCTCTGAATGTGAGTAAATCATATCATTAATGTATGTTTATTGAAAAGTCTTATATTCTCTCAGACTCATCATTCCGTCGATGAAAAACTCAATTTTGCTAGTTTTTTGATCATCAACTTCCCTCATCCATGGTTGAGATGAGCTATACCAGTCTTATATAGCTGGAATTCGTTCTTTTCCATTCTCTATTTCATGTAACTATTCTTATTAGTCTAAAGGAAAGTCCCACGGCATAGAATAGCCAGCTTATGGAGAACTATGGATGCATCAATCCACCTGGAAAAGGCCTATTTGCTGGGATATTGACCCTGGTACTCAGGATGACTCTAGGGAGCGTTGGCAAGTTATAAGAGTGGTTTGTTACATGTTTTGGTATAACAAAACATATCCTAGAGTTCCAGGAGGATTGGTGATCCGAAGGCCTGGCACCCTCCTTGTAAGCATTCTCAATTATCTGTTCTACCATCAGAATATAGACGAATAAGGTGGTAATGCATTATAACATATTCAGACGATGGTCATCGGTTTTTATAAAAAAAAATGATGTGCGTGGCGAACACGTACGTAGGAAGGTAAAACCACTTGGCCGCGGGTTGAGATCTCTCAGATTTTCAAATGAAATGTGTCCAGTAACTATGTGATAGGATGTTCCACAATCTCAAGTGAAGGGGATTCCTCCGTTGGCTGATAGTCTGGTTGAGTGATTGATCTTGCTATATTACCATTCCCTAAAGATGACTAAAGTTTATAAAATAGTCCTTAGATTGAAAATTTGAATGTATTGTCCAAGTTTGAAATGTTCTGAATTTTATTTGTAGAATATTGGCAAATTTCTCATCTTGATGAATGTATTAATTGTCGAATACAGTTTACATAAGTGCGCAGCCAAAATTGGTAAAATGAACACCTTAATCCCTCATCCAAATCAAGAAACTGGTTCAAGTAAATTGAAAAGTCGAGTCTCAGTTCTCTTCTTTTAATGACTTAGTAAAACAAAAAAACTTGGCAACCAAGAGAGTGATCTGGGAAGAGATAGTGGATACATCCTTGACAGATTTCCTACGGCTGTCGATGAAAGATCTCCAAGATATTACTCTTGGTATATACCAGGTAACGGAAAGAATCCGCGTATATACAGCCAATTGACTCATTTTTCTTCGATTTATAACCATCCTCTAATGTATCAGTTAAAACAAGCCAGTTCGTACACCGATGAACATCTGAGTGATGATGGATTGTATGAGTTGTTCTTCTACAAAGAGGATGCGAAGCTACTCCGGGTCGAAATTCAATCTCGCCACACATCATCAAGAGTATATAGTTTGTCGATCCAATATGATCAAGGAGATGAACCTATTAAGGGATGGTATTGTCATTGTAGAACTGGCGCCAGAACTGTTGGCTGTTGTGCACATATTGCATCTGTGCTGTGGTTTCTTGGATATCATCGATATGAAGACGATGGTAGAATTAAACCGAGACAGAGTTATCAGAATGCCATCACCGACGCATTCGATAATGATGAGGAAGAAGAACTGCTGGACGATGACCAACTATTTGAATCTTTCTCCGCCAATTCGAATGACGAAGATAGCAGTGCCGATTCCGAATAAAAAAGACTTTTGATGAGACTTGAATCCTGTATCAATCAAAGTTCGAACTATTATTAATCTCAGTGAACATGTCATAGAGTTCAAAAAGATGGAGCCTAGGCACATGTATCTCGATTCTAGAAGAACTCCATGGAGCAAAGACAGTTCCTTCATAACCAAGGTGTGTGAGGCTTCGCGTAATCGCACTGTCGATAGAGTTTATCAATGCTCACCTAGTCGTGAATGATGCCTAGGTATGTATGCTCTAAGACCCGAATGAAACAGAATGCACGAAGACTTCCGGAGTGTTATGTTATCCGATAGTTCCATGCGTCTACTGTCCTCGTGATTCCAGGTAGCACGTTGAATATGGGGATGATCATTGCTAGGGGTATCACATAACCATTGCCACTGCCTATTGCATCTCGTGACTCAATATATTAGTCATTCATGACATTTCGCATCCCCAAACACACGACGGAGTGATGAATAGGGCCAAAACATCGTAACTGAGCGGGAAAAGTATCATTCATGCATTAAAAACGCAATAACTTGATATAGCTTAGCTCTACAGCGAAAATTTTTTTTTTCATTCGAAAGTATAGGAAAAAAGCCATCTTTTAAGGCTGGAATATTAGGGGGGTTGTATTTGAATTTTTCGAGCTTTTGCGAGTTTAAAGTGCTCAAATCGTATTTTTGGCCCTTTCTTGCGTTATTAATCGAAGAGAAAGGGTTCTTTCGGAAAAATGACAAGAATGAAAAATGTGTATTTTTTAAAGATCTTTCGAAACTCTTTACTAATTTTTCCCTATATTGACGTTTCAAGGCCTAAAAATGCAGAAAATACCATTCTTTCACCTTTCCTGATTGACTGAGGCTTCGTCAGTAATGTTGGGCTTGTAAAATCAATGATTCTGTAAAGAAAAATTGAAAATGAACAACTTTTACCCTCAGCAATTTTTCGCTAAACTTCTCTGTTTCCGATTAAATCGCTATCTTAGCTCAAGAGTCACGAGAATTCTAGAAATAACACGATTTTTAACCCACTAGCCCATCGTTCCTCTTCACCAAAGTGTACAGAAAAGTTGTATCTTTTGATGGACAACAACATCCCATTAGAATTAGCCAGGGCGATGTACATAGTTTCGAGCTGTGAACTAAAAATGGCGTTCCCAATGTATTTTGAATGGGGAGGTTATGCGCTACTGTGGCTTTTGAGGCCAGTTTCGATGGAAATGGAGTACGGACACATTTTCAGGCCCAAAAAGCCTATCTTTTCCAGGACTTTTGGGGCCAAAACTGCTGGGGGAGCAGATTTCGGCCTTTATACATAAGGTCCTTTACGACTTTGATTTGGGTGAAAAAGTTTTTTACTCGAATTTCCCGCGTGTCTCAAACTTCAATTCTTCGGAGACCCGTCGACCATACCGCCTCGAGATTGCGAAGTCAAAAGATGAGTTGCGCAGTTAGTTGAAATTTTCCGGAAAATTTTTTTACAGGGTACCCACGCCAATTATAGCAGAAGATGGCAATGTAACCGAAAAAATTGTATCATCTTGTTCCCAAGATTACCGCCGAAAAAATCGGTATAGAAATCGAAAGATGATGCACAATTTCTGAAAATCTTCTCATGATTGCCGAAATCCCTGTGGAACTTGAATCTTATTTCGAAAATGTTACACCATTTTACACATGGATCGAAAGTGAGATTCGCCAAAATTGTATTCAATCAAAGATCGTTGTTCATCTTTTATTTGGAAATTCCAGTCTTTGATTTGAACAAAAATAAATAACTTTCAAAAATACATCGCTCATAGAAACGTAAATCCTGCGGCATTCTAGCTCGTTCGGCTGACAAGCTATATAATCTCGCTTTCTCGTGCTTCCCCGCTCAGCTCCACTCAGACTTCCAATTTCTCAGAAGTCTGAGGAGTGGCTAAGGGGGGATGAGTAAGAGCACATTTTCAGGTAATAAGTTGAGGTATATAGGTTTGATCCCCTGTTCCGAGTTTTCCCGCGCACTCCCTCCCTGACTCACAATTTCTCAGAATCTCAGGAGTGGCTGAGGGGGGCTGAGAAGAAGAGCAGAGTCACGTAATTTGGCAGTTGTCGGAGCATCGCCAAATCCTGCGTATCGACGACTAACTTTCAGCGAACGTTGCAAGTTCTTGCTCCGAAAGGCGAGCTTCTTCTCCCGCGCCGAGTTGGCTTCGTTATTTATTCTAGTGTTTTCTAGTGATAAGTGATAGTGTATAGTGACGTTCTTGGTGTCATAGAGGCCTCTTCGGGGCTTACTCCAGTAGATGAGAGAGACGACAGAGCACCAGTTACTGCTTCAGTTGGAGCAGCTAACGGCGGAGCACCTGTCGAAGCTCTGAGGAGAGAGGAGGGTGTGGATTCGGCACAGACTATAAGATATTTTCAGTGTAAATATTTCCATTGTCGTAACTCAAGTTTGACAGTCGGAGTCCAGTTGTACAGCTTTCCTACAGCAAAGGGTCTAAATCGGCAACGGGAGTGGATCACGCGCTCAGGTGAAGTACCTTATCGCCAGGGTTTATTCTGAGCAAAATTCACAACTACCTGTCGCGCGACTTACATTGAAAGCTAAAAGAAGAAAAAAGAAGGAATTTGCTTTTCTGAGCTTAATTTTCAGTCATTGATTCATCAATTTGCAATACGAAATACGAAATGTATTCGGTGGAGAATGATGGGCATTTCTTCTATCTAAACAAAGGAATAAATCTGTAATTTATCGAAAAAATTGATTCTTTTCGAGTTTTGGGGTATTTTCACGGAAAAATTCAAAATTTTCGCCCGACAAAAACGTATCTAGTATCATCGGATTTGATGAATCAGTCTGTGAATTCTCCTGGAGGTACATTTTATGATTTGAAACGAAATGTTCCATGGGTTCCGCAACCCGACGAAGAGGTGCGAGCCAGAAAAAAGAATATGGTCAAAAATTTTTCTTTCAAAAACCGACTATCACATATTCAGGCCACCTGCCACTTAGATTAGGCAAAATCACCGCCATCTTTGGAAAAATTACTTTGATGAAATTTTTTGCGGGATCCCCCCAGAAGACCCTTCTAAATCCGAAAATCCATGTTGCCAGATGAAATTCTGGTGCAGAATTATTTAAACTGGAATTGCTTCAAAAAATGTGTTATATCAATTTCTTGGTTCGGAAGCAGTTTTTTAGGATTATTTGGCTCATTTTATGAAGAAAATGTCTTTTGTCACTTTTCTTCGAGCTGTGAGCGTTCGGAAGTTTAAATACGCGAAATTTCACAATTTTCAGCGACCGATTAGAGTGCGTAAAACGTGAAAACCTCATATTGCCAAATCGCTCGGAAACATGGATTTTGCTATTGAATATTGTTGAGGGGATCCCAGTCAACAACTTTTCGCTTTGGCAACATGAGATTTTCATCTTTTTTGCACTCTAACCGGTCGCTGAAAATCCCGATTTTCGCGTTTTCTGAACTTTGATACGATCACAGCTCGAAAACAACCAGATTTAGAGAGAAATGACAAGTGAAATTTTCTTCATAAAATGGGCCAAAATCTTGATTAAGTGCTTCCGGGCCGAAAGAATTGATATAAATAATTTGTTTGAACAATTCCAATTCAAACAATTTTGCACCAGAATTTTGTCTGGCAATAAAGATTTTCGGATTCAGAAAGGCCTTCTGATGAGATCCATCCATCAGAGTGATTTTTCCAGCGATGGCGGCGATTTCGCCTAGTCTCGCCGACATTGACTCGCCGATCGAGTGATTTTTGGTCACTCGATCGATCGAGTCAATGTAATAACTGGATGATCGAGTGAAATCGGCTGACATAACCAAAATTAATATCATTATCTCAACACTTTTAGTAATACGTTTTGTATACGAATTTGAATGTGCGATTTGATCAAAACAGGAGCTTTCAATTTTTCCGTATATTGTATCCAATATATAGATATTTAATTCGTGAATAGTATTTATTCACCCGAGTAAAAATGATCGGTACACGACCAAGCATGGTCAAACATGACCAAGCACGACCGAGCATTTAAGGAAATATCCCCTCTTCATATCTCATTCCGATAACAATGATGCAGTTGATACATTTTGGAAGTTTTCAAAGATGTATCGAATACCCATAGATCCACGCATCTGATAGAACATTTTTCTGATAATAATAATGATTGGATCGTAAGCACTTGGTTATGTTTGATGAATTCCATTCAAAAACAACACATGAAAAACAGTGG
This sequence comes from Eretmocerus hayati, assembly GCA_029851415.1. Classification (NCBI taxonomy): domain Eukaryota; kingdom Metazoa; phylum Arthropoda; class Insecta; order Hymenoptera; family Aphelinidae; genus Eretmocerus; species Eretmocerus hayati. Next base: position 51,818,858 of record CM056743.1, read on the forward strand.
TATTTCAGATCGGTTTTTCGTGGTTTTGATTCGATTCTGTGGTCTGAAATATAAAATTTCCACCCACTGGGAGGTCCCAAAAAATTTCGGAGCCGCCTGCGGAGCTATTTTTGTTTCGCTTCTTGATTCCACCAGAGCATCAAAATCATGATCTTTCTCTACTAAATTAGATATATCTCGAGTTTGGCTCAAGATAATGCAACGTTGTCTACACCATTCAAAAGATTTTAGAAGAGCCTTTCGAAAATACCTTTTAAGATCTTCGTATATCTATTTCAGTCTCTGATCAGGTAAAATCCGGATAAATGAGGCTAGTCTGATGATATCAAGAAGCAGTTTTTTCAACTATTCAAAAATATGCAGGCGAGGGTCGGAATCATCACGAGGATGCGAAAAATAGATTTCACTCCCGTCTATCAAACTATAATTTTTGATAAACTGTCAGTAAACGTCGACAAACTGTGCGCAAAGTACTTTTCACGCACAGTGTATTGAAAAATTCCAATTCCAGTCATTTCGGCATTGTTATCCCGTTTTGTTCGAGAGAGCGTGCAAAAAATAATGAAAATCGTATTTTCGCCTGTTTTGATTGGGAATCAATGATTTCGGCTATTTGAAAATCTTATCGGTACGACGTTGAGAGTATCAAAAGAATAACAGCGAATAGCGTTTTTTCGTTCTTTAACGTACTTTATTCAAAATTTTCCCATCTTTGTCCATTTCACGAAAATTGAACGTAATTTTTCCAATATTTGTCTACTGCTAGTAGATTGGCAATAGCACGTTCGAAAAGAGAATCGAAAATGTATACTAGTATATAAAGATAGCATTTCTCCTCAATCTCATGATGCTTTTTCCAAAAATTTTTCACATTAATTTGGGTTTGATCTATTGAAGTGAGAGGCAGGGTCGATACTTGTCACATGGTTCAGAAATTCTTGCAAGGTGGTACAGTATGCAAAATTATCAAGCATGATTTTAATTTTTTTAGTCTGCTTCAGCGTTGAATACTCATGTAAATAATTTACTGCCATTGCCGTGCCGTGGGTATCATTGGTGGAAATACATCAACCAAAGGCCTACGGTCCAATTATATCATTATCAGAAAATTGTTCTATCAGATGCGTGAATCTATGGTTTTTGATACATCTCAGAAAACTTCCAAAATGTATCAACTGCATCATTGTTATCGAAATGAGTTATGAAGAGGGGGTATTTCCTTGAATGCTCGGTCGTGCTTGATTGGTCATGCTTGACCATGCTTGGTCGTGTACCGATCATTTTTACTCGGGCATGTCAAATGAACAATCAGATTTATAGCCTCATTTGGAATTTCGTATCCATATTACACGAAATATCAATCATTCAGGCTACTCAACGAGAAAAAGTGAAAGATAGTCTCCCTCAGAGTTACAGTAAATCACTTTTGTCGGAAAATTTGAGATTAGTTGCCATAACGGCGCTCATCACTGTTATTGAGTATCACTTGACAAAATCTGTCTCTCGAGTATCAGACAGCAAACAAATTTAGAGGAGACCGGGTTCAAATTCCATCGCAGAAAAAATCATGAAACAATACTAAACTTTGTTGGAAGACCTTTTTCATTTCTTTCTCATGCCGTTTCATTAGTCTTATTTAGCATTCGATTCCCAATGCTGTTGAACAATTAAGAAATGATTAGTTTTTTTTACTGTCAATTGTAAGTAACTCGAGGATCGAGTGAAAAAACGACTCGCTTCGAGGGAAATTTCACTCTCATACTGTTAGAGAGAATATAGATATACCATTAACGTCTCAAGATAGCAAGGTCTATGTCAGCATATTGTGTGTAAATTGCTGCAGCTTGATGTATAATTCTGCGTATCGTTCGAATGGAGTCACCAAGCAATCATACTTGAATATAACACACGTGGCACACAGAAATTTCTTGACAATACCCGAGTTATTTTTCCGTCAAAAATAAATGTGCTTCGCATTCTCGAGAAGTCTTGTTCTTATATTCACAAGGAATGAAATGCTACACATTTTTACGGCTATTTCTCTGGCGTCTCAGAAAATCTGTGGGAACCACTTCGAACCTGGTGATATCAAAGTCAACCCAGTCACCCAGAAAAGCTGTTTACTTCCCAATAAAAGACCCATACATTGGAGAGATGCACAGATGCGTGCGCGAGAGAATGAAGCGGCGAGGAGGCACGAGTACCAAGATCGAGAGGCTGCATCTCATGAGAACGATTTGCACGTAGTGACGCCACCCCCGGTGAGTTACGATGATAGTATTTCCCAATGTGAATCAATACTTCCAGATGCAACTGTCCATTGCACTCCACCGTCCTCTAATCCCCCCGTGCGCCCATCACGCGATCAATCTCCCGAACAACCACTTGATGACCAACAATTTGTCATCGAGTCAAGCCAAGGCGCAATACCGGATCCTTTGTCTGCCTTCGATCAATTTATACTCCGTGAGAGAGTCCCCGATAACAATGATATCCCACTCGAAGTGAATAGATCAAGCTGCCCCGTTACTTATCGATCTGGTCGAGAATTAATGGTCATTTCAAGCGAGTCTCAGAACGATGAGGCGTGTTTTCTCCACGAACCTGACACCAACATTCATAAAGAGGATGTCACTACTCCCACTCAGCCCCAACCTGGCAGACAATGCGTGTACAGACACGAAACATACATGACACTCATTTACCACTTACGCGACAGAATTGTTAGACTCAGTGCAGAACTCGAAGACGCGCACCATTTGTTGAAAGAAAAAGACTCAGAGATCAATTCGCTCAAAAAAACTATAAAGAATGCAGAAGCTCGGGAACAACGCGCTAAAGTATGGGAAGATAAGTTCAAATCGAGCAGAGTAAATGGGCAAGTTAATGAAATAATAGAGGCCGAAGTTCAAAGTCCTACTGCAACAACTCTTGTTCTTTTACAATTCAAGCATAACATCAAAGAATACATTCGAGATGAACAGAATTTGGCAAAACAAATATACTTTCAGTCGGCTTAGTGTTACGACGTACTCAGACGCATGGATATCAAACTACCATGCGCATCGTCAGTCCGGAAATGGGTATCTGAGTGGGATTTAGTGACAGGTCATAATCAAATAATTTACGATGCTTTAGAACGTCAGTTTCAAAATCTCCCCGCGCTCATAACGGAATGCATGATCAAATTTGACGAGTGTTCGATGCATGAATTTGAAGAACTTTCTGAGAAGTACAATTTGATCGAAGGCCTCGAGGATCTAGGCGGTGCCATGAGGAGTGGGCAACGAGCTAATCAGATCCTGATAGTTATTCTCGACGGTATCAACGCCCTGAACAAGTTCACTCAGATCCTGTTTTTCGGATTCACTAGAAACGGCGTGACTGCAGCTCAGCTGGAGACAATTTTAGTCCGTTCATTGAGAGAGTTGTTTAGAATCAAGGCTAGATGTAGAGGTATCTGCGGTGACATGGCGAGTAAGAATCGAGAGCTCTTCGGTAACTTAGGAGTAACACCTGCCAAGCCATACTTCTACGTCGCTGGCAGAAAGTATTTTGCGATCTGTGATTGGCCGCATTGCATCAAAAGGCTCGTGTATCACTTGAGAAAGTATGGATTCGTCACTAGTGAGGACAAGATCATTGCTTGTTTCAAAGTTATGCTTGTTACTTGGCAATTAGATTCTGCTCTTTTTTCGTCCAATGTACTTTCTCATTTGACCGACAAGAGTTTTCATCCGAATAACTTTGATGCCATGAAAGTTAGTCTGGTCTTCAAGCTCATTAGTAGGAAGATGATGTGTGCTATGCGAGCAGCAGGCGCTGATCCTAAGAGTAATTTAGCGCAGAACTGCAGACATTGGGAAAAGACAGCTGATTTTCTCGGAATGATGGACGCTGTGATAGATGCCTGTAACTCGCGCGATTTGCTAAACCGGCATCGACTAAAAAGACCACTGTCAATCAATAATCCCGAAATCGAGCAGAGGTTACTAGATTTTCTTGTTGAGCTACCAAAATGGAATGTTGGTGTGGATGGAAAGAGACCTCCTTGCTTCACAGGAATGAAAATCACCGTTAGAGCTTTGCTAGGCCTCTACTGGGACGTGAGTTCTGAGTATTCTCAAGAAGAGTTTTCAGGATAATGTACAAGCTTAACTAATCAGGATTCTACAGAGCATATTAACGCTAAATTGAGACGAAGAAGAGGGGAGAATCACGATCCTACGGAAAGGTCTGCTCGTCTGACAATCAGGCACATAGTGTCGACTGATTTTCTTAAAGGCAGTAAGAACGCGAACGTGGCTTTTGCGCCTACTCCATCTTTGCTCAACCGGCAGATACCAGCTGTTGAACCTGCAGTGCACCCAGCAGATGAGATTTCTCTTCCTCACATTGATCCCCATGTGCAATACATGTCTGCAGCTGAACAAGAAGGTGATGACTTGTCAGAGCTCCGTGAATTGCTGAACATCGCAGAATTGATGCAACCTTGGGACCATGACTCGCCTCTTGGAATCGTATGATACCATATCATTGTACGAGAAGAACACTGTCACAAACCTCTCTGGTTGGATTGTATTTAGACTCCTAAAATACCAATGGAAGAAAAACAAGTCCAGATGCCGAGGTTGCATCGATTCTATGATGAAACCACCATCAGCACAGGATGAACCAGATGACTACTACATACGACTGAGGAATTATGGTCGCGAAGAAGCCCCTGAGGAAATGTGCTTGACACAGCCCACCAAGGAGTTCACAAAAATTGTGTTCTCCCAGCTTCAGAGGTTCAAACAAGTTGCAACGGCAGTGTAGGCGACACGGGATTTGCTGGATCTCATTAAGGAGGCGCTGGTAAAGGTGACAAACGATCATTTCCCGCAATGGTTTGATGAATCTCACCCTTGTTATCAACATCGCTAAAATGCGATAACGATATTCAATCGTGTGAAAGGCCACGCCAAGTGTAGAGAGAACAACAAGGAAGCTTTCCGTCTCAAGGAGCTCAAGAGGAAATCTCGTAACCAAGGCTCTAACAAGAGTACACAGGCAGCTCGAAAAAGGAGCAAATTTGTTTGATAGGTATCACTATTTGACCAATTCAGACCTACTTTGGGTGACATAATTCCTGGCAATCATTTCTCATAGTTTTTGATCCGCTGAGTCCAAATCTGTTCCAAGCATTGAACTATCGCGTCACGTGATCGGGAAATGCGATGTCGAAAATGTAAAAGACGCCCATTTGGCTGCTTGCGAGGTCTGGGATATCTCTTACCATAACGTTCATTAAAGTTTCCCGAAATATCTACTCGATCATCAAGGGGAAAATCAACAGAATTCAAGGAAAATCACTCAAGTCCAACCCAGAATCACCGATCGAGTAAATGTCATCGGTAGAATGACCGCGCCAAGATCACCGTTGAAAAGCTCGGTGCTCAAAATCACCTGTTAGGTGAAATTCGGACTGCTCGAGTCATCGCTACCGTGCTTGAGGTCATCGGCAACTCTTGTACCGGAAAAATACCTCATTCTCAGCGTGCCGTTGATATTCGAATCGTTAGTAAGATTTATTTCACTTACCTGTCAAAAGCTCAGAACCATCAAAACCTGTGGTTGACAGCTTCATTCTGTTTTCTATCAACTTCATCTACCACTGATACCAAAATCCTAGAAATATCCACTGACACAAAAAATAGGCGTATCTCGAACGTTTTTGTCGGTTATTGAACACTTAATCGGCCAAATTGGCAAATTTCGAAGATATTGAACGTATCAAAGTATTTTTGAACAATTTACTTCACTCAGTAAGAATCAATTTGGGTAAATCTTTCAAATTTTTTAAAGGCCGGCCATAGAGGCACGGAAGGTCCAATTATTCCGCGTTCCGGCTGAGTTGCATATATAGGGCTCGCGCAGCGACGTGTTTACATTTGTTCAAGACACGCGCGCATATACCTATATATAGGTATGGGTATCAGGAATCCGTCTGTTATGGTCTGGATGTTTACTGATGGCAACAAAGTTTCTTAGTTCGCAGAATCGAGACAAGTACGCCAATCTCAAAATTGAATAGAATTTCCATACTTATGTTTTCAAAATTGATGTACATGATTTGAAAGTAAAAATGCCGATAAGACCAGGGTTGAGGGGGCTGCGAGATCTCCAAAACTGATTGGAGAATCCATGTTTTTAAAATTGAGTAAATAATTTGGATGAGTAGAGATGCAGATAAAACCAGGGGTGAGGGGGCTGCGAGATTTTCAGAATTGATAGGAAAATCCATGGTTTTGAAATTGAGTAAATTATAAGTTAGTAAAAAACGCCGATAAAACCAAAAACCGCTCTCGCGCTCTGTATAGGAACGCGGAACGATGGGACCTTCCGTGCCTCTACTGTCTACCTTTTTTAAATGCTTCAGCAGTTCTGGTATGGAAATTTCACTTCAATTTGCTAATCATAAGTGTAAATATTTCCCACGTTGGGGTTTAATGAGTTATTATTCAACCATGAATACAACCAGTTCATCCGTGTGATTTACCGACAATCACAACGATGATCATGGGGAATACTTGGATCACTGGAAAGATCACTGGTGACATGCACAGTGTACACTCGGGAGCAATCTGAAATGATCAAACGTTTTTTGAATGTTGACCATTTGTGACGCGCAAAGAGCTTTCAAGTTTGAAGATATAAACGTGAACGATGATTCCGGCCCCGAATAAAATTGTTTTCTGATACGACACTGTATTTTGAATGATTAAATTGATATGATTCATTAGAAGATTCCAACGATGGATCAATTGTCAGCCTCCAGTGCGACTCTTTTATGTGCTGATGCTGCAGTGCTGCAAAAGTTGGGTTATGTCGGGAATGTTAGTTTTGCCGAGAGTTGTTGATAAAACTTATAAGTTGCAAGAATTTTGGGATCCGCCAATGTAGGCTGCAGTGCCTTTATCCTGAGTTTAAATTTATGCAATGGCTATATAGTGAGGTGACCTTGGGAATGAGATTTCCTTTGATTTTTGAGCGTTTAGTGAGGTTATCATTGAAATGAGATCTCCTTTGATTTTTGAGCAAACTGCATCACCATAACTCTCATCATGGAAATTGCTTCCAACTTGAGTAAAGTTATGGCATGAGAGCTTAACTTCTTTCATCTTATCGATAGAAATCATACGTGGGAAAAAATGATGAATTTTCTTGTTTGGCGTAGTCTTCAAGTAACGAATCAAGTCTTCAAAACTCATCAAAATTATGCCAATGCCACTCAATGCTTTCCAAAGTAAAGATTTATCTGAATGATTGATATACTTGGCGAATCTTTGCCAAGTAAATCCATTCATTCATCTAGAAATTCTGGAATGAAAAAAAATTCCAAGTCTCCTATTACTCAGTGCATACACAGGTGTTCTCAAATAAAGTTCTAAATTTGAATATTGCATTAAGTGCACTTTAGTCTACATACTTTTTTCATTAAATTTTTGAAAGAATCATTAATGTGCTTGGAATTTTTGAGCCAAAAATATATATTGTTGTCATTTAAAAACTTTCCACGACAACAGCTGATTTGGATAATCGGAATTTATTTACAACTTTAAATAGTAGAGGCAGTAAGATGAGCAAATAATGGTCATGTCACATTAGTAAAATGACCTAGCAACAAGAAATTCCTTATGGCCAACTCGTACTGCTCAACGGTCATACACATGTTATTGAGAAAGTTGTAAATTGTGAAATTGAAATAATTCTCCACTCTAGTCTACATATTTTTGTCATTAGTCAACGATACAATAATCTACCCGGCTGGGGTAGATTATTGTATCGTTGACTAGCAAGATATTGATGCTGGCTTCGATGGTTGGAGTTGCTGTTGCTCCTTTCTCATTTTCGATTGGAAAGGGTAGATAACCTGGAGTTATCCTCAGTCTGAAAAGAACAATTAGCTTTTAGAACAAATCAAGTTTAATGGATAGAATACACTTCGAAATCGAAGATGTGTTACTTTTGTAAAACATTCTTCTGATAACCGGCTACTTTTGCCTTTAGGTTCAGTGAATCGATGAGTTTTTTAGGTAGCATTTGCTGATAGTGATTTTTCGGAAGGATTACTTGATACTCCGATGCTGTGTCTTCCAAACTTCCTAATTGAACTTCGAGAGCAGCTGCTGAGCTGGGTTTTAAATTCCATTCAATACTCAAACTAGTGATATTATCAAATCGACGTCCGTTCTCGTCTTTCACGATAACGAGCAATTTAAGAGTTTCTTCACTGTGCGCAACCACTCTGTCAGTGTCGTGACTGACTGGACAATTTTTGCCATCTCTGAACTCAGGCTGAAGGTAGATGTACCGGGGTTTGCCGCAAGTGACTTTGACTCTTGCGACAGCTTCACCTCCTTTACATGAAGGTAGCACTGGAATATTGTACACGCTGAACGTCACGTAGCTTTCACCTAGAGCTCTACACAAGACCTTGAATACGGAAATTTCTTCATTGAAGGTTGATCCTTGTTCCTCAACTTCAATAATATTGCTGTCGGACACGCGAGCCTCTCTCTCTCTCGTACCCGTGCACTAAACTGGACCAAGGTCGAGGTCCACTTTTAAAGATGATACTTCTGGATGACCTGACAGATAACAGAGTTTCAGCCTTTCCGGGATTGATTACAACGAGTGGCTCGTATGCAGATACTGTAATATTATCAGTGAGATTTCTTCCGTAAGTTACAGAAACTTGAGAGACTCCGACGGAATGGCTCACTTTTGCAAGAGTTGCACAGGCAATGCTAACGGGCTCCACGTTTTCAATATCGGTTTCCTCAAAATTACCATGAGGAATATCAATTTTGAAGGGTAAATCTTGGCAGTCGTTGAACGGAATCATCTTCGTTTCGGTTCCTTCCTGCAGCTCCCCGAATAAAGCTACATGTAGATGGATGATTGCACCTACAGCAGCTTCCATGTTATATTGAATGATTTGGAGCTTCATTGGCGGTAAAATTTAGACCTTAGCAACGTCACGATTGTTAACATTTCTCACAAGATATACAATAACATCCGTGGTTCCTTTCTGCAAGACTTTCAATGCTCCAATCTGAGAAACACTGGCGATTTGTGGTTGACTACTACTCCAACTGTATGAACCATCACCTCCACTTGCTTTGAGAGTTACATCATACCTATGGCACACCAGAAAGTGATAGTTTGAAAGATGCTCTGCACATCTGCAATTGGAGTTATATTTTGATGAAATTTTCGAGATCGTTACTTACCTAGTTTTGACTTTTGGATACCAAGGCAATGCAAGAAGTCGTGGAAAGATTGAAACTGCCGAGTGAATGACTAGTTCTACGCGGTCAGTGAGTTCTGTCATAACAGGAATCTTTTTTCCTTTTTTATTAGCTACTCCATGCAGAGTTGCTTCTACAGTCGTGGTACCCGTTGATGTTGGAACTACTACGACATGAGTGCCGTTCTTAGTCGTGAGTTTCTTTTCAAAATATTTTTCACTGATCTTCATAGTGACTTCAATGCCATCTTCTGTATAGAATTTGTGGTCTTTGCTGCAAAGTGATCATTAATGTATATGGCACTCAATTATTCGTAAACTTCGTGATAAATACGTCACGATATTCTTACCTATCGAACATCTCAACAATAATTTCGTGAGTGTAACCCAAAATCAAAGAACGACTTCGGTGAGGTAGTCAACAATTTTTATGTATGCCACTTGATTCACATGGACTGAAGCAGTCGGAAGGATTGTTCCACACTCTCCATGAACATTTTTATCATGCAACAGGACTTTACTCTTCCCTAACATCAATGCATAAGCACTTGCTTTTGCATTATTGATTTCTAGGACTTGAGACTTTTCAGCTCCTAAACGATATTGACTAGTTCGTATATGAATTCCTTCCAGACGTTCTTGATGAACCTTGGAACGAACATGAGTTTTAAGCATTAAGAATACAGTGAGAGCATAATCAACATCATTAGATGACAATCCATGTAATTGACAATTGCAAGTACCTGAACAATTCCGTAAGTAAAGCAGTCATATGGCATCATTGTCACATCTGATGGGATAATGATGAGATTAGCTACAACAATGAGTTCAACTTCCACGGTGGGTACGTGTTTGTACTCAGGATACATGAGCCTGACAGACACTTTGGCTGTTCCAGTTTTTACTCCCTCCAGTAGCACTATGTTTCCAGTTCTACGTACAGTGTCAAGCATCTCAACAGAATGAGGTGTCTCATAAGGGGACTCTTGAGAGGTCATGAATACCAGCACATTGTTTGGCGAGCCACTGACTCCTCTGCCTGCTTTGTCAATGTTTCCAATCTCCTAATAAACTCCACACCAGCAAGAGTAGTAAATTCATTCCCTTGTTCATCATAAGCTCGTACTTTGAATGCCTCGGGGGCTTCTTCTATGAATAACTCTCTTGTAGTTGTGACCATATCTAGTGAAAATATGGCATCAACAATCATATCACATCTCAAGAAATGACCTGTGTTCACATCTTCAGCAAGGATTATGGCAGTTTTTCTCGTGGGGTCCCTGGTAACAGTTTGGACTATCATTTTGATAGAGCATCCTTGATCATAATTCTCATCTATGGGTATTAAGCGTACTATGTCTGGCCTTGATGTGGACCTAATGAGACAAAACGAGAAAATTTAAACTAACATTGATATGCAAAGGAACCGCTAAATCTAACAGATTCAATTATCATCACACCCAATAGCAAAGATATGTGTGAGCCTATGATAATTGATTTCACACATCTTTACTCCCGTAGAGCCCCCAACGATATTTTAAGTTAATGTCATTGTAAAATATGAGCATGATGATGTCCACAACAATTGACATCAGAATCCACAATAATTGATATTGAAAACGAGACATTGATGAGAAGAACCAACATTTTCATACATGAATCCATCGAAAAACCTACCATTGGTAACAGCCGCCCTCAGTAACTTCGAGGGTGAAATTTACAGGGAAGTCGCTGAAAACTGGCAGCAGGACTTGGGGCACATTGAGCCGATCAGCCACCGCAAAAGGCAGCGCAAAAAATAATTAACAAAGCACCGTGGAAAGACTAATTATTCTCAATAACTGCGCTCCCGCCATAATTTTAGCTGCATGTGCCCTTCGTGAGGTGCACTCTAACCTCACTGGGATTGAAAAAAAAATAATTCCTTCTGACTCAGCATCAGTTGGCATCAGCCGAGGGTTCCCCGATGACGACGCCGACGGTACCGGGAGCTTGGAGCAAACTGTTCACCATCTTGACGACGCGTAGAAACACGCGACTCAGCAGCACGGCCCAGGGCTCCCCGGCGACGACGCCGACGGTGCCGAGAGCTGGGGTGTCTCCCCGGTGTACGCCATCTTGACCAATCTTGCGTAGTGGGGATGCACAGATTTCCTTCTGCTCATCTCTTGTTGACGGACGGTTCATTTCTCAAGAGCTGAGCAGAAGTCAACTTCGTTTCTTGTTTTTTGTAATGTAACTTAATTTTTTTTTACAAATTTTAGTGAATGAAAATAGGATTTTATTCTCTTATAGCTTAATTAATAGAATCATACAATCAACACACATCTTAAACTTTCACATAAATTTCAATTTTAAATATTCACAGATAAAATCTCAATACTAATATATGATATGGCAAACATAACATGTTTATAAAATTTATACAACTTCACAATAATATTTCTGAGTTATGATTTAACCATTACTTGACATGCGATGTAGAAAAGTTATGGAAAGTTTGCCAAACACATCTTGAGGAGATCTTAGACATCTTTGCACTGCTTACGCTGCATCATAATGTGCCCTTCTTCTGATCTCTCTGGCAGCTCTGTTTCGGTAACATTTATTGCGAAGACCCTGTCTGTTTTGGATAAAGTTTACCAAGAAGTTCAGATCCCGTAGAATCCACAATGTGTAATTGTGGAATCTCTGGAAGTCATACTGAGGGTCTCTCCTCAGTTGCACCTGTAGGCCACAATACTTTGTGCGCATCTTATTCCACAAAATTAGAACTTGAGGTCCTGGAACATGAAGCGTAAGCATTCTTTTAGAATAAATCTAACAATACAAATGTTGATGTCAAGGGTGAATAGCAATATAGCAATCATGCGTAGTCATAATGAGCATGTTTTCAGCTACAAGGAATTCATACCAATTACCTCCAGCTTGGAATTTCAAAAGCGTTTCAAAGATAATAAAGCTCGTGATGATGAGGAACACCACAGAAACAAAAATTCGTACGCTGGTAAGCTACCAAACACTCCATCAGAATCTTTGGTCAAAGAGTAGATGTCTGTCTGACTACTCTCTTTGACTGTAGACACATAGGGTAAGTTTTGTTACATGTGACGAGCAAATGATTGTTTCTGGAATAGTTCTCGTCATCACCAACTTGCACAGCTAAATGAAGAGCTCCTGAAATTTGAAGCTGAAGGCTAAAGAGAATCTTCTACAAAATCCCACTGACGATTCAAAATGAATGAAGCGAATAGTAAGGGTAAGGAATCCATCACTCTCCAAATTTAGAGTCACAAAACGATTATGAGAATAAACGAGAATAAAAACTTGCTGAAAAGTAGGTAGAGCTCACCTGTAAGAAAATTTTGATCGCCAGTCACAACATCTTCCAGCATGTTCACTTCACGGGCGATTTCACGACAGACCCTGGCTTTCATCCTCTTGTTCGAGTTGCCCTGGTCCGATTTATTGTAGAGGCACGGGTTTTCTCGGACCCTCAGGGCGATCCTCATCCTCACCCTCGCTTGGTCGACGGTCACGACAGGCATTCTCAGTCCAGCTACTGAACACTAATGATCTGATATTTCCACTAAGAAAAGAAGCCAGGAAAGGTGGCTACCGGAAAGAAGCGAAAAGTAAATGTGCCTGATTTTGTTGTAACAAATGACAGCCGCGCGTCTGTTTAGCATCGCTACCGCTTCGAATCGTACCGTGGACGAAAGGAGAACGACCGGGGGAAGGACTGGCTCAAGCGACCAATCATGAAATAGCCAAGAATTCTCAAACTGCAGCGATTGGTTGACGATGTGCATGTAATTTTCTCCGCATGCCGACGATAAATACACGTGATCAAGACTTTCGCAAGCTCCAATTTGATGAGCTATAGGTATATAGGAATCAACGAGTGCGACAAAGAGGCGAGGATGGCGCTGTCTCTGTCGTGCTCATTGTATGTATTATGTATACACGCAAAGAAGACAATCTCGCTCTTCCGACGCGGGGCCCCGGCTGCAGCGGCGCGTCCTCCTTTGCGTGTAGACAATCTGAATACTGAAATTAAGTTTTATGCACGGGGATTAGCAACCGTAATCGGCCACAGGTACATGGACCGATAGACGCGTTAAATCGAAAGTTATCGAGTTATACGACGGTTTGTGCGCCACGATGCCGCGAAGACAGTAGTGCGAGTGTGGATTCGCAGAAAGAAGCGCTCTTCGCTTGTTATCTTTTTGCTCTTCTTTCTATCCTCTTGGCATCAGCAGACGTCAATCCCGATCCAGGTAAGTAACCATATTTTTCTGTATGAACTCATACAATTGTTTTTGCACGGGATCGTGGCATTGTCGAGGTCACTGCCAGGAGGGGTGATATTCTTTCATAAGACAAGCCAATGAGCTCATATAATATTTTTGCGAGATAAAGGTTTAGCCTCAGTTTTTGAGGCATAATTCATGGGCAAGCGCAATGCATGACAGTTCAACTTGATAATAAATGAGTTCTTCACTCCTGGATGGAAGTGTAAATTATTCGCTGTGTTCATGAGAAAGAGCGTATAAAAGTTGTATTATGAGATCAGTTCGCTGGTTTCGTAATTTTGTAGCCGCGCGATTTCGGTGTTTTTTTTTATTTCTACGCGAGGAATTTGTTTAAAACCGTATAGAGTACCCCAAAAAAAATTTACAGACAAATTTATCTAATTCTGTGCGATTACATAGATTTTTTCAGGTAAAAAAATCTGAATTTTGTTGCTAGAATGCTTCAGAACTCGAAAAATATTTGTGATTTCAGGAAAACACAAATACTTTCTTGTTCAAATTGAAAAATTACATCGGATTAGAATATTTTTAGAGACAAGAAAAAATATCACCAGATGAAATTTATACATATGATGTATATATATATGAGTGATTCTGGAGCAAGCTGGACAAAACCGTCACCAGGGGGGTCTGGGAAAAATCCGCAAAAATTTTTTTCCATTAGTACTATGTTGAAATAGTACGAAAAATTTTTTTTCAGATTTTTTCGGCCCCCCCCTGTGGGCCCCAGGGCCCATGAAAGGGCCATTTTAGGCCCTTTTTTAGCCTATTCTAGGAAAATCATAGCTCCGACGCAATTCAATATTTTTCAACGTACTTGGGCGCATTTTTCTCGTCAAGACTAGTACTTTGGAGAAAAGAATTGTCCAAGGCCACCTAGTGAGCCTGACGACTTCTGCCACCTATTCATTGAGAGCAAATTTTAGCGATTTTTGGGCTTGCTTCAAAGTGATGTAGCTCCCACTAGACATGTGATAATCGACTTTTACAAGTAGTCATTTTGAAGGTCTTGGAAATACCTACGATTTGCCTACTTGTAAAAGTCAATTATCGCACTTTTTGTTGGAGCTACAGTCGATACAAGTTGAGCTATTTACGAAAAAGTCGAAAATTCAGGACTCGATTCCAAAAATATATCTTAATTTTTTTTCACCAAACTTGTGCGAAAATGCTTTTTCAGACATCTACTTTTAGTAAAAAAAATTTGGCGCAGGTTATTTTTTTTTATTTTTTTTGCCGAGCGTTACAAAATGCCGCATTTCGTGGTTTTAGCAAAAACAGCATCTTTGACCACGGTCACATATGCTCCCATCTGGACTGATGTGCACCAATCTGTGTGAAAATACTCCCCAAAGTACCCCCAAGTACGTGTGAGAAGTTGCGGGGACGAGCCTCCACCCAGCAGCGAGCTGTAGGTTCTATTTACCGTGTCAAAAATAGGCATTATTTTGGCTATTCGAGCGTAAGCGACTGAGAGCATGATTTTACTCGTTCTGGCTCACAAATGAGATAATGGGGTAGAATGAGAATCAAAACATGCTTTTCCGACTCAAAATGACTATCTAAACACAATTTCGAGGTCAGTTTTGCTCTAAATAGTCGTCCCTCTGCCCCTCAAGAACTTAGATTCTGTCGACGGGTTCTGACCCGTTGAGGCACTAGACGACATTTTAGAGCTAAACTGACCTCGGAATTGTGTTCATCATAGGATGTTTCGATTTCGACCTACGGATCAAAACCTAGCTCGAATGCGAACCATGATCGATTTGGGGATGAACGACGACCAGATCCACCTTGCTATGAACTGCGGCGTGGCAACTGTTAATCGATGGCGAAGAAGATTTCTGATGGCTGATGATGAAGTAGAGGGTGTGCAAGACGAGCGAATGAATCATCCTCCACGTTTCAAGTTGACGGAAGACCAGCAGCAACGCTGTCTTCTCCTAGTCCGAAACGAGTCTTTTCTATCCATTACCCAGTATCCTAATAGGCTCAACGCGAATGTTGAAGTGCGCACTATTCGTTCATTCCTCAAAAGAAATGGATTCGAGTTCCGGAAAGCGCGGAAGAAGCCTATGCAACGAGCCCTCGATTTGGACGCGCGTATGAATTTTAGTCATGCATGGTTGGCGCAGGCTATATTCTTTTGGAGGAGATGCATATTTATAGACGAAAAAGTCTTCGCTACCAACAAAGATGGGGGAATTGGAGTATGGAGATTGGATGGCACCAGGTATGATACATACATACAATCAATCGGTTCTATGTCAGACCCTTCTATCTCGAATTGCTTTGAAAAATTATCGTACGCTTCTGCTGAAAATAATTCCGTTAGTACACCACTGCTGAGAATGATCCCGTGAGGACCCATGGGGCTCCGTAGGACCTAGGCCTGGGAGAATGTTTTACCTTGATATTCGCAAAATTTGGCATCGAATACATGCAGCATACAAATTTCGACCAAACTCGACATTTTTCGGAGGAATAATGGTCGAATTTGTATGCTGCACGTTTCCGATGCCACATTTTGCAAAAGTATAGGTTGAAAATTTTCCCAGGTTCTGGCCTGGTCCCACGAAGGCCCATGGGACCCCATGGGATCCGTCTGAATTATTTTCAGCAGGGACCTATGATTCTCAGAATGAGTCACTATATGAGGGTTTCCATGGAACATTTGACTATTGACCCTCTAAAATAAAAAAAAAATTTTCTCATCGCACACGTTTAAAATGGGTTTCATGTGATTCTTATACCTCGAAAACATGTGAAAAAAGTGGTGCCACTCTCTTCCAAACCGAGGTATCTGGTTCAGAACGAATTGTAAGGAATTTCACACTTGAAACATTCGTGAATCAACTTCAATCGAACAAATTCGATTCAAAACATTGTCTAGACGATCGATACGGATTATATTTTGCCTGACTTGACTTTAAGATGAATTTCATCATTGATTTCTCCGAAATTCGATGTAAATTTCCAAAATCGAGTCAAGAGCTATGAGTCTCATTTCAATTTCTAGAATACACTGTGGTGTTATTTTGTTCATTTTTCAGCCGTATACTATGTAAAAATCAAGAAAATCGCGATACCATCACATTTAGCGGCTTATTTAGCTTACCATCCGGATTCAAATATTTCTCCTCAGCTTCTCACAGAAATACCGATCGACAATTGCAACTCAAAACAGTGCGGTTATATCCCTTTTGCGATGAAGAAAAAAGAGCACAACATTCCAATCCTGTGCTTTACGTTTCCTGAGTATGCCATCAAAAAATGACCGTTTTGAGAGCCAGTGGCGCGATAACTTTATGAGCTTTGAAGCTTTATAAAATTTGTCCGGATCAACGCACACTCACAAACCAAACGGGATTCGATTCGTCTTCTTTTTAACTTCGAAAACTCATTGCTAAATTTTCCGTTTTGCACAAGGTATTTCATCAATTTCGTAAACAATAGCCAGAAAAAGTTTTCCCACAAAACTCAGTTACATCGATGAATGAGAGTTAATATCATAGCCAAATCAGCGCACACCTCTGAATCAAAGATTTTCTCAAAATATGAGATTAGTAGATGGATATATCATTCCACCGAAGTAGTTGAGGCATAGGTATTTTAGTTACAGCCTTATCAATTCAAAAAATCGCGTTGGTACGTTTGTAAACTACCCAAAAATCATCCTTTGCGGTCTGCTATTGACAAATCAGGATGCGTTTCAACAAAAAAGAATGTAGTCCATATTGGATGATGCCAAATACTATAAAATGCCACTCCTGCGCACTCCGAATAGTTCAAAATACTCTTGGAACACTGCAGTAACACAAAAGTTAAAAGTTCCGTGGAAACTCTCATATATGAAACAGACTGACGATATGCGTGAAAAATTCTGACTCTGTTATAACGGCCGAATTATATTTTATTTGATTTATCCTATGTGGCATTGTGATAAACAAGTTACATTGACCTTCACCAAATACTCAATATGGACGATTCCAGATCAATTTTCTTAGAACCGACACGCAGATAATATGTTTGCTTATAACTATTTTCCAATGATTTTTGTGGGAACTCAAAAACGACGTGACGCGTTTCGGTACGCTCTGTTTTTTCAAAATTGACTCCACACCTAAATTAATATTTAATTTATGAGAGAAAATCTTCTAATTCACAGATACGACAATGATCACCTCATACTCACAAATGAAAGCGGAAGAGTAACCAGAGCTTATTTTGGTGCAGTGTCAGCTAATGGTCCAGGAGTGCTAGTTCATGTCGGGAGAAATATGAATGCAGTCAGGAATCGCCTCGTTCTCAATGATCATTTATATCCCTATGCCACTGCTCCATTTCCTGATGATGAAGACCCCATTTATGTCATGGAAGATAATTGTCCAATCCACACAGCAAGGCTAGTGAGGCAGTGGTATGCAGATCATCCTCG
The DNA here is from genome assembly GCA_029851415.1 of Eretmocerus hayati. Lineage (NCBI taxonomy): Eukaryota > Metazoa > Arthropoda > Insecta > Hymenoptera > Aphelinidae > Eretmocerus > Eretmocerus hayati. The sequence goes on from CM056743.1 coordinate 51,836,907, forward strand.
CCTGGTGAGGTTCAACATGCCACCCCGATCACCTGAGTTTAATGTTATTGAAAACGTTTGGGCAATAATGACAAAAGAATGGACACCGCAAATTGGTGCTAATGAAGCTATGTTGGCTGCAAGAGTCGAGGCAGCTTGGGCTGCACTCCGGAACAGACAGCGAATGTTCACAGATTTGGCAGATTCTATGCCAAAAAGGCTTCAGTCAGTCATAGATGCAGGTGGACACCGCGTAAACTACTGGATGATCCTACTACATTTCATGGGTGAGCTTCACTATACTTTGCACTTTTAGCTTCAGCTTGGCATTCTGCTTAGAAAGTCAATTTCTCGAGAGACGAATCCTTAAAAATACCTGAATTACTTTATGCTTGTTCTTACTAATAGGAGTCAGTAACTTCCTTTGGAAAACCTTCTTCAATAAGAAGGGCTCTTTTCCATCGAAAACTCGAGTTGGAATACCTACAGGCCTTATACAACAGTAATGAGGCTTCTTTTAGTGAAGGATAGTACTCAACATTATCATCATTACACAACATCTAACACTTTTGCTTCAAATTTCAGAAGCTCTTCATTTAGAAGTTGGTGATGACGAGAACTATTCCGGAAAAAATCATTTGCTCGTCACATGTAACAAAACTTACCCTATGTGTCTACAGTCAAAGAGAGTAGTCAGACAGACATCTACTCTTTGACCAAAGATTCTGATGGAGTGTTTGGTAGCTTACCAGCGTACGAATTTTTGTTTCTGTGGTGTTCCTCATCATCACGAGCTTTATTATCTTTGAAACGCTTTTGAAATTCCAAGCTGGAGGTAATTGGTATGAATTCCTTGTAGCTGAAAACATGCTCATTATGACTACGCATGATTGCTATATTGCTATTCACCCTTGACATCAACATTTGTATTGTTAGATTTATTCTAAAAGAATGCTTACGCTTCATGTTCCAGGACCTCAAGTTCTAATTTTGTGGAATAAGATGCGCACAAAGTATTGTGGCCTACAGGTGCAACTGAGGAGAGACCCTCAGTATGACTTCCAGAGATTCCACAATTACACATTGTGGATTCTACGGGATCTGAACTTCTTGGTAAACTTTATCCAAAACAGACAGGGTCTTCGCAATAAATGTTACAGAAACAGAGCTGCCAGAGAGATCAGAAGAAGGGCACATTATGATGCAGCGTAAGCAGTGCAAAGATGTCTAAGATCTCCTCAAGATGTGTTTGGCAAACTTTCCATAACTTTTCTACCTCGCATGTCAAGTAATGGTTAAATCATAACTCAGAAATATTATTGTGAAGTTGTATAAATTTTATAAACATGTTATGTTTGCCATATCATATATTAGTATTGAGATTTTATCTGTGAATATTTACAATTGAAATTTATGTGAAAGTTTAAGATGTGTGTTGATTGTATGATTCTATTAATTAAGCTATAAGAGAATAAAATCCTATTTTCATTCACTAAAATTTGTGAAAGAAAAATTAAGTTACATTACAAAAACAAGAAACGAAGTTGACTTCTGCTCAGCTCTTGAGAAATGAACCGTCCGTCAACAAGAGATGAGCAGAAGCAAATCTGTGCATCCCCACTACGCAAGATTGGTCAAGATGGCGTACACCGGGGAGACACCCCAGCTCTCGGCACCGTCGGCGTCGTCGCCGGGGAGCCCTGGGCCGTGCTGCTGAGTCGCGTGTTTCTACGCGTCGTCAAGATGGTGAACAGTTTGCTCCAAGCTCCCGGTACCGTCGGCGTCGTCATCGGGGAACCCTCGGCTGATGCCAACTGATGCTGAGTCAGAAGGAATTATTTTTTTTTCAATCCCAGTGAGGTTAGAGTGCACCTCACGAAGGGCACATGCAGCTAAAATTATGGCGGGAGCGCAGTTATTGAGAATAATTAGTCTTTCCACGGTGCTTTGTTAATTATTTTTTGCGCTGCCTTTTGCGGTGGCTGATCGGCTCAATGTGCCCCAAGTCCTGCTGCCAGTTTTCAGCGACTTCTCTGTAAATTTCACCCTCGAAGTTACTGAGGGCGGCTGTTACCAATGGTAGGTTTTTCGATGGATTCATGTATGAAAATGTTGGTTCTTCTCATCAATGTCTCGTTTTCAATATCAATTATTGTGGATTCTGATGACAATTGTTGTGGACATCATCATGCTCATATTTTACAATGACATTAACTTAAAATATCGTTGGGGGCTCTACGGGAGTAAAGATGTGTGAAATCAATTATCATAGGCTCACACATATCTTTGCTATTGGGTGTGATGATAATTGAATCTGTTAGATTTAGCGGTTCCTTTGCATATCAATGTTAGTTTAAATTTTCTCGTTTTGTCTCATTAGGTCCACATCAAGGCCAGACATAGTACGCTTAATACCCATAGATGAGAATTATGATCAAGGATGCTCTATCAAAGTGATAGTCCAAACTGTTACCAGGGACCCCACGAGAAAAACTGCCATAATCCTTGCTGAAGATGTGAACACAGGTCATTTCTTGAGATGTGATGTGATTGTTGATGCCATATTTTCACTAGATATGGTCACAACTACAAGAGAGTTATTCATAGAAGAAGCCCCCGAGGCATTCAAAGTACGAGCTTATGATGAACAAGGGAATGAATTTACTACTCTTGCTGGTGTGGAGTTTATTGGGAGATTGGAAACATTGACAAAGCATGCAGAGGAGTCAGTGGCTCGCCAAACAATGTGCTGGTATTCATGACCTTTCAAGAGTCCCCTTATGAGACACCTCATTCTGTTGAGATGCTTGACACTGTACGTAGAACTGGAAACATAGTGCTACTGGAGGGAGTGAAAACTGGAACAGCCAAAGTGTCTGTCAGGCTCATGTATCCTAAGTACAAACACGTACCCACCGGGGAAGTTGAACTCATTGTTGTAGCAAATCTCATCATTATCCCATGAGATGTGACAATGATGCCATATGACTGCTTTACTTACGGAATTGTTCAGGTACTTGCAATTGTCAATTACATGGATTGTCATCTAATGATGTTGATTATGCTCTCACTGTATTCTTAATGCTTAAAACTCATGTTCGTTCCAAGGTTCATCAAGAACGTCTGGAAGAAATTCATATACGAACTAGTCAATATCGTTTAGAAGCTGAAAAGTCTCAAGTCCTAGAAATCAAAAATTCCAAAATAAGTGCTTATGCATTGATGTTAGGGAAGAGTAAAGTCCTGTTGCATGATAAAAATGTTCATGAAGAGTATGGAACAATCCTTCCGACTGCTTCAGTCCATGTGAATTAAGTGGCATACATAAAAATTGTTGACTACCTCACCGAAGTCGTTCTTTGATTTTGGGTTACACTCACGAAATTATTGTTGAGATGTTCGATAGGTAAGAATATCGTGACGTATTTATCACGAAGTTTACGAATAATTGAGTGCCATATACATTAATGATCACTTTGCAGCAAAGACCACAAATTCTATACAGAAGATGGCATTGAAGTCACTATGAAGATCAGTGAAAAATATTTTGAAAAGAAACTCACGACTAAGAACGGCACTCATGTCGTAGTAGTAAGGTAGACAGTAGAGGCAGGGAAGGTCCCATCGTTCCGCGTTCCTATATTCGCTCAGATCACCATTATTTGGCGGCAAAAATTCCGCCTGTAGCGCTCGTGGTGGCCAAAAGACACACGAAAACACGGGGGCCAGCGACGGGGGCAGCCGCAACGAGTCGTAAATATAGGTATAGATATAGGTATAGAGCTCACGCGTCGACTGGCGTCTGCTGATGCTATCTGAATACTTCTCATCAGTCTAACATCATAACTCCGTCAATAGGCCAATCACTATTACTAGAGTTCCGAATAAACAGTGTCGGTGGTAAGGATTTACCATAGAAATATAATACCAAATTGTATCTATGGAATTTACTCGTTGCAGTGCGAGAGTCTCTCTCATATTCGTCCAACACAACAAAAGCGTGCTCAACCGTCGGCCCGGCTCCACTTCGTCGTCGCGTTGTGACTTGTTTCACACAAGTGTATTGCGTGGTCGAATGGACTCGACCTGTAATGTATCTTTTGGCGATGAAAGTGTATAATGAGAGTGTAACGTTCGGGATAGTATGCTGAGTCTGTCATGAATTACATGTTGGTTGGAGCAATTGTATATGGTGTGATGTTTTTAGGCTCAACGTGCTTGTGTGTGTGTGTGCATGTATGTATGTGCAGCCGTGCGCGCGAGCCCCCGTTGTTTAATGCGCGACTCAGCCATAAGAGGCGCCCTAAGACAACTTGAGCGGAGCGAATAGAGCGCGAGAGCGGTTTTTGGTTTTATCGGCGTTTTTTACTAACTTATAATTTACTCAATTTCAAAACCATGGATTTTCCTATCAATTCTGGAAATCTCGCAGCCCCCTCACCCCTGGTTTTATCTGCATCTCTACTCATTCAAATTATTTACTCAATTTCAGAGAGCGTCCATTGGCTCAGTCGGTAGAAGCTTTGTGCCTTGAGCGGGCTGAAACAATGCGCTCGAGGGGGCGTGGGTTCGAATCCCGGTCGGGTCACTTGGGATTTTTTCCCGAGTAACTCAATCGAGAACGCGAATCCTTGCGTTCCGACAAAAAAATTAATAAAATGCCTTGAGTGCTGAGCGCTCGGCCAAAAATTCGAAAGAACGATTGGGCACCGATGAGGGTTGGTGGTATCCTCCAGCAGCCGTGTCGAGCGTTGAGCTTCGCTAATGACTGTCATTGGCAGTCCAGAAGTATCAGCGGAGAGACCGAATGGCTTGCATAGAATTGATGGAACCACTGACACTTGTCGAGTCTGATTAAGGCGGTGAGTATGGGCCTGCATAAAATGCAGATCATACTCGAAAAACGCCGCGGTGGTGCTTGAATTCTCGTAGCAACTCTCTGGTAGAGTCCGCTCGGAAGTTCGCACTCACCTGATAGGAAACATTGGAAAAACGACTAAAAACTGGAAAAATGACTATAAACTGGAAACATGATAATGGACTCCACGCCAAGGCGGTGGGGGTAACACGTAAAAGCTCGAAAGAGTATACGTTGGAAACAAATACAATACAATATTTACTCAATTTTAAAAACATGGATTCTCCAATCAGTTTTGGAGATCTCGCAGCCCCCTCAACCCTGGTCTTATCGGCATTTTTACTTTCAAATCATGTACATCAATTTTGAAAACATAAGTATGGAAATTCTATTCAATTTTGAGATTGGCGTACTTGTCTCGATTCTGCGAACTAAGAAACTTTGTTGCCATCAGTAAACATCCAGACCATAACAGACGGATTCCTGATACCCATACCTATATATAGGTATATGCGCGCGTGTCTTGAACAAATGTAAACACGTCGCTGCGCGAGCCCTATATATGCAACTTATCCGGAACGCGGAATAATTGGACCTTCCGTGCCTCTATGGCCGGCCTTGGAAAAATTTGAAAGATTTACCCAAATTGATTCTTACTGAGTGAACTAAATTGTTCAAAAATACTTTGATACGTTGAATATCTTCGAAATTTGCCAATTTGGCCGATTAAGTGTTCAATAACCGACAAAAACGTTTGAGATACGCCTATTTTTTGTGTCAGTGGATATTTCTAGGATTTTGGTATCAGTGGTAGATGAAGTTGATAGAAAACAGAATGAAGCTGTCAACCACAGGTTTTGATGGTTCTGAGCTTCTGACAGGTAAGTGAAATAAATCTTACTAACGATTCGAATATCAACGGCACGCTGAGAATGAGGTATTTTTGCGGTACAAGAGTTGCCGATGACCTCAAGCACGGTAGCGATGACTCAAGCGGTCCGAATTTCACCTAACAGGTGATTTTGAGCACCGAGCTTTTCAACGGTGATCTTGGCGCGGTCATTTTACCGATGGCATTTACTCGATCGGTGATTCTGGGTTGGACTTGAGTGATTTTCGACGGTTTGTGTACCGCGCACCCGCGATAACTCTCTATCTTACGTTCTTTGTAAACTCGTTGTACTTTTATATTGTATTCAATATACTCTTCTCTTATACATTTTGTGTATGGCTTTCTTCGTGAATCCTGACAAACACCAACATCTCAGAAGTGGGATAGCGAGTGTCTTTGTGAAGTTCGTTATCCGATACCCGTGAATTGCTGTGACTGTGTGCTGCAGTGATTTTTGACTTTGTGACTTTTTGGACTCGTGCTGTGTAGCAGTGTAATACAAGTATCGCGTGCCGTGCTGTGTGAACGGGCCGTGCTTGTTGGAGCTTGCGACGACACGTGTTCCGATTTTTGAAATTTTTTTCTGTCGTCAGAGAAGACGGCGAGCGGAAATGGAATGGATTTAGAAGATCCCATAAATGATGGTGCAGTCGGGGGTCTTCTAAATGGGCAAATGGATGCTCTCACTCATGTGCCTGAAATGGAGCGAAATTTGCAGCGGGCGTACGCCGAAATCGAGCGCCAACAGCAGGAAATTGAACATCATCGGAGTCGGCGGGAACAGGATGCTCAGCGGTTCCAGGCTGAATTGGCTGCAAATCAAGCGCGGCAAAATGGGCATCAAAATCTTCCCCCTCAGCAACAATATCCGATGCAACAACAACCACAGGTTGTGGGTGGGGAAAATTTGATGGCACAGGCCGTGCTCGCAATTAAAGCGACAATGCAGCAATTGGCTCTAAACAACCAAGACAGAAATAACAACGACCGGCGTGCAGTTAATCCGCCAGTTATCACACCAAACATGCATACGGCGGTTCGAGATTTCCAGGGCACGGAAAAATCCATAGAGGCCGATGCATGGTTGCACGATTTAGAGACGCTCAAATCAATCAATGGGTGGTCAGATGCGATCGCATTTAGCGTCGCAAAAATTCATCTTACGGATACGGCAAATGAATGGTACCAGAGGAAAGTGAATCAACTACAAAGCTACGATGATTTCAAAGCAGCCTTCAAGGAGACTTTCGCAGCAGAACTCTTGCCAAGTGATAAGCGTAGAGAGATGCTGGCGCGGGTTCAAAAACGAATGGAATCAGTTCAAGAGTATTTTATGGATAAAGTGTGGCTGTGTGACGGGCTTGGAATGTCCGTGAGTGTCATCAGAGACGAAGTCGCAGCTGGTTTGTGGGATAGAAACTTGTCAAGTCATATGCTTGGCATCAAGTATGAAGACACGGACGACATTCTGTCGGACCTTGTAAAATTTGAAAGCATCGAAAAAGTACGAGTCAAAAGGATCGCGGCAACCAAATCGACTTCGTCGAGCGGAGCCGGAGCAGCGAGCAGTGCGCCAATTTTGAACGGCTCGCGCGGCAACAACAACAGCGGCAGTGCTACAGTTCCACGAAGCGGCGCTGTGGGCTCGAGCGCGCTCCACAATAACAACAAAAGCAGCAGTAATATAACGTCAGGGGATTCGGGGACTTCGGGCGCTTCATCTCAAGCCGGCGGCAGCAGTGATTCAAAGAAAAGTGATAGTGGTGCAAGTGGTGTGCGCACGTGTTATCGGTGTCGTTTGCCTGGCTATATAGGTCGAGACTGTACCACACCTGTTACGTGTCATTTGTGTAAAGAGACAGGGCATAAGGCCGTGGATTGTAAGTTATATCGCGGTCCTAAAAAAGACCAGATAAGTATGGTAGCGGATGAGTGCGGAGTCGAGTCAGGGGTAAAATTTCATCGGGACGTTGTCGTTGGAGGTATCAAAATGTCAGCGTTCATCGATATGGGTGCTGGTGTATGTACGATCAAAATGTCAGCAGCGCTTCGTGCAGGTTTGAAAATGAGCGGAGTTCCGAGAACAGTAGAGTCATACGCCAATGGTAAAGTTATGACGCACGGGGTTGTTTCCGCTGAAATAATCCTCAATAATTTGAAACCAAAATTGATTGAGTTTTTAGTAGTTTCTGACGAAGTGCAGTCGAGTGTGGTGTTTTTAGGCAGACCGTTTACAGAAGCCCTCGATCTGACTCACACGCGAATTGGCCATGAATTGATTTTTGCAAATATTGATCCAAACGTCTGTCAAGACAAATCCCCAAAAATAAAATCACGCGCGGCAGAAAATGTTGAATTAGGACCACTTGAAATTAACACGTTCACTGCGACGGGTCCCACCGGTGGGACCCGCGATTTTCCATCTTTCAATCTTTGCCGACTCAGACTTGCTCGGAAAATTTTCCCAAAAAAATCTATTATGGTGGTTTACTCTGCCAAGAACGTAAACAATGAGATAAAAAACAGTCTAGACCCATATGGGCGTTTCCATCGAAATGCGGGGGTCCAGTTCATGACCAAAATAAAATTACGAGAAAACGGTGTCGCAGCGAACGTGTTAAATTGATCAACGTGCGAACTGGTGCGGGTGATGTGTGTATGCCTATTGTGAATAATGATGATCAAAAATTGCGGATTGTACGTGTGGGCGATGTAATTGGTGAATCAATCATGGCGATTGAGTCGGTGCCAGATTTATCGCCGCGTCTTGATGAGATCACTGAAGATGAAGTTTTGACGGATGAATGCGTGACGCCATCGCAAAAAGCGCAGCTTCTCGATATTTTAAATAAAAACAGAGTGGTCATCGCAAAGTATTTGAGTGAGCTTGGGCGTACGAATGTTTCTGAAATGAATATTGAGTTGAAAGAGGGCGCGCAGCCTTTTCATGAAAAGCCCATAAAGATGTGCGAAAAAGATCGAATTGAATTAGATGAGATTATTACTGAATTCAAGAGATATGGCATTGTAACTGAAACTATTTCTGAATGGGCTAGTAGAGCTTTTCTTGTGCAAAAATCGGATGGTACGGGGCCTATGGTGATGGGTTTGAGGCGTTTGAACTCTGATACGAAAAAGATACATGCAGCGATTTCAAATTCTGATGAGATTTTAGAACGGTTGCACGGTTGTAAATATTTCATAAAACTCGATTTAGCTCAAGGCTTCTTGCAAATGCCACTTACTGAGCGAGCAAGAGAATTGACTGCTTTTATAACTGAAACGCAAACAGGCGAATTGGCTAAAGCAATACCTGGTTTGACTAATGCTCCGGCACATTTCAGCAAATTAGTAGATTTTGTGTTGCGACCTGCAAAACGCAGAAAAATTGTATTTTATTTGTATTGGATATTTGAGCCGGGTTCCACAAAGAAACACTCAAATTTTGTTTCAAAGTTATACGCGCCACACGCGAGATTTATTACAGACAAAACACACACTGTAATAATCCAATCTTCTAGAAGTTATCGCAAAAGCGCACACTGTTGTAATAGAAGTAATCAAAGTACCACACACTATAATAATCAAGAACAGTTAAGTAATAAACGATTAAAGTCACTACGATCGTCGTCCGGTGTGATCTCTGTTAGCGTGGCGATGCACAACTGACGCACGTGGCAAAGCGGAACGACGAAGAGAGAGAGAGCGCCAGTATGCGCAGCCGCCACAGAGGGTGCATCAGGACAGCGCGGCATCGACCAGATCATTGTCGCCGCAGAGAACATCTTTACACTCCCTCCCTCTGCAAGGCAATGTTTAATTGTCCGATGTCCAGTCACTCTCACTGCCACTAGTGCCTGTGTTCTCCTGGTCTTGGTGATTTTGGGAAGATCCTGGAACACAACAAAAAAATCGTCCTCTAGTACCAATCCACAGACATTGTATGTGTGGAATGTTGTGAATTGTGTTTCTATCTACTTTGAATCTGCTGCACATCTTCATACTTCTAGATTTAGAATTTTATTTCTATGTTTTACGTGTGGTCCGATAGGCAATGGTTTGCTCATCAAATCAGCCTCGTTTTCCGCGGTCTTGATTTCACCAGTTATAATTTTTCCCTCTAGTACGCATTGTCTAACATAATCGCCGTGTGTTTCTGACATGTGTCTCTTATTTCCACTGCGCTCTCTGGACTCTAGTTTTTGTTTAATTTGTTCTAGGCTATCATCAAAGTCCTTCAACTTGTGCTTCCCTTCCATTTCAGTGCATTTTCCAGCAGCATCATTGTCGCATAAAATTTCCACCGGGTACATAGTCTCTTCGACCATATCCCTAATTGTTCTATCTAAGTACACAATTTCTTGGCATGCTGTACTCATTTCCAGATATTCTGCCTGACAAGTCGACTTTATGACCAGTTTTTGTTTGGCGCTTCTCCAAGCAACTAGGTCACCAAACAGTCTAATTATATAGCCACCTGTGGTCTGTGATTTATCACAGTCCCTGTAGCTCGAATCTGTCATTGCTGTCATGACGTCTAGTTTTCCTTTGAAGATAATCCCCAGGTCAGAAGTTCCTCTTATGTAACGGAACATACGTTTAACTTGTTGCCAGTGATATTCAGTTGACTCAACCTGGTATCTAGCTAGATACCCGACGGCAAATGCTAGATCTGGTCGTGTACACGTGGTCAAATATAGCAAACTTGTGACGGATGAGTGATATCCGTCTTACCTCTTTCCTGGGCCAAGTAATACAATTTATAATCTAATCTTCCAATTGCTTCTCTATATGGGGCGTTTGTTCTTGTCTCCACAAGTTCAGGTCGTTTTTTTTCTATCTCCTCTAGTGTCTGTTTAGCTGCCTGCCGTGTGACCATGGGTGTACTCACTGGGTTACACTCGTTCATTTTAAAACGTCTCAAGCAATTTTCAATGTATTTAGTTTGTTTTAGAACTATTACTCCATTACTTCTAGATCGTTCTATTTCCATGCCTAGAAAAACCTTTGGTTCACCTAAGTCTTTCATCTCGGAAGCAGTGCTCAAGACTGTTTTTACTTCTAGAACCTTTTTCTTATTGTTGCCAGCAATAAGTATGTCATCGACGTAGATGACGACAATCACTTCTTGATCTTCCAGCCTCCATGTAAACAGGCAGGGCTCATTGATGTCCTTTTCCAAACCAATTCCTGTTATCACTTCTGAGAACCGTTGATTCCACCGCTTTGGACTAGGTCTTAGCCCGTAGATAGTTCTCTTCAATTTCAATAGACAGTTTCTTCTCGTTTCTTCATCTACTTCTAATTCATCTGGTATAGTCATATATATCTTCTTCTAGAATACAGGTGAGGAATGCAGTTTTGACATCCATTTGACTGAGTTCTAGATCGTTTTTATTTGTGATAGCCAGTACCGCTCGTATGAGAGACAAACGTGATACTGGTGCGTATGTCTCTCTCAACTGGTATTCTTTTGTATCTTTGAAGCCTTTCGCGACCAGGCGAACTTTGAAAACAGTCTTTCCTACGACTACTCTAAGTTTTTCTCGGTCTAACTTTGATTTTTCCACGTACTCCCACACCTCATTGTCATGCATTGACTTCATTTCCTCATTCACTGCAGCGCGCCAATTCTCAGCATCTGGAGAACTCATAGCCTGTTTCGAAGATGTAGGGTCTTCATTGATTTCAGCTAGAAGTGCAGAGGAGAATTCATCTATTTCGTCTTGTTTAGAGTTCAATGTCACACTTCTAGATGAGTCCTCCACTTGCGTTCTCCTTAGATGTCCCCATGTTGGTCTGTTGGTTTTGGCCTTCCTTTCAGGATTCAATCTTGGCTGTTTATTTTCGGCACTTTGAGGTTTGGCTTCTAGTTTTCGTTCTCTTGCAATTTCTGGAACAACTGTTGTAGGTTCTTCTTGAACAGCTGATGGAGTGTGTAAGTTTTCTAACTCGATGGGCGTTTCTTCGGTTCTAGTTGTGTTGCTTCTCGATTTTGATACGTGTTTATAGGTCAATTTTTCATTGAACTGTACGTGTCTTGAGTTGAGAAATTCTCCGGTTTCGGGATGCCATAATACATAGCCTGATTTTGAGTATCCAACAAAATATGCTTTGATGGCTTTCTCAGAGAATTTTCTGACAGGCTTGGGTATTTTGACGTAGGCTAGGCATCCGAATCTTCGAAGTTTATCCACATGTGACTTACTGTCAGGTGCAAATTTCTTCAACGGAGTCTCGAAACCGATGCTAGAATGTGGAGACCTATTGTATATATGTACGGCTACTTCTGATGCCAGCATCCACATACTCTGTGGCAACCCGGAGTCGATCAGCAATGCTCTCATTCTGCACGCGAGAGTCTTATTAATTCTCTCAGCTGTGCCATTGTGCTCTGGAGTGTATGATGGAGCAAAGTCTGCTTCAATTTTCTCACTCTTCATGACTTCTAGAAATTTGCGCCCTGCTGTAAATTCCAGTGCGTTGTTACCTCTAATATAACTTACTTTTTCTTCTTTGCCTAGCGTGTTTCTCATTGAAACTAGGCATTTTTCTAGGCACGTTCCGGATTCGCTCTTATGTTTCATCGCATAAGATTTTGCGTATCTGGAATAGTCGTCTGTGAACGTGATCATGAATCTGTTTCCTCTGGGAAACGATTTTGGTGTTAATGGTCCCATTCCACCAACGTGTAGTCTTTTCATAGGCATGGTTGCTTTACTTCTAGTCTCTTTGAAGGGTAGTTTTTCCATTTTAGCTAAGATGCACGTTTCACAATCTCTTATTGAATCCGAAAATTCCACGTCGTTTAGACAGGACTCTGATTTCTTCAGTTTCTTGAGATATTCGAGAGAGGCGTGCCCTAGGCGTATGTGCCATAGCATTCCTAAGTCTATCTTTTTAGATGAAGACTCATTTTCAGACTCGATTTGCTTATTGAGTAGAGTATTCAATAGATCACCGTTTTGATCTGCATCTAGGTCTATAATATTTTTGTTCAATACAGCTTCATCAAGGTCTATATCATCTAAAGAGTGAAACATGTCACCGAGCTCATTCTTCTCCTCCCTCCCAATCCCTGAGGAATGTTCTTTCCTAGTATTGCTTTCTCTGAAGAGAAAGCTTTGTTTTCGACACAGCAAATTTTTGATCAATTTTCCCATTCAACTCAATATTTTCTTCAACATAATTCATCTTATCACAAAAGTGCTTCAACCATCTTATTCCTCTCGCCAAAATCTAACGATTGTAAGTAACACTTTTCTCCTTATAATCCTCAAAAACCCCCCAGTGACTCATCTCTCCGGCCCTTTGTCTGTGTCTGTGTGTGTATGTGTGTTGTTTTTTTTTTGCGCCACGCTTTCTCTTCTACACTCCACTTTATCGATTTTTGCTTTTCTACAAGTTGTAGAGAATCACTCAGAGATGAGACCAGTGATTTGCCTGGTCTCCTCTCCAAATCGAATTCAATTCAAACGTTTTTTGAGGTAAAATCGCTGAAATTGTGTACTTTCATACTAAAATATCTCTTTCTAACTTTACCTTACCCCAATTTTGATTACCTAGGCTATGGTTTTTTTGGCTCAATCTATCTTTTGGTTAATACCGAAATCCCATTCAAACTCCATCAACGTAAATTTTTATAAAAAAACCAAAATTTCCAACAAAAACAGCAATTTGAGCATGTTTAGACCTATTCTATCGAAATTCTGTTTTAACCAAATTACACGTTTTGCTAAAAAAACCTCACTTTAGGTAGCCCAAACCCCGATAACTATTTTCCTCAAAAAATAACTCAAAATATACAAAAATATTTTTTTCAATATTCATACTTTCCTCATATCTCTCCTCTAAATTACTCCATTCAAATTTTACTCAACTGAGTTAATACTGTTTCATCGTTCTAAATCGATTGGTTGATACCGAATTTTCTCAAAATCCGTTTTAATACATTCAAAATCCGATTTATTCCCGAAAAATCCAAATTTTTTCAAAATACTCCATTTTTATAATCCTTACACCAACTATATTGAAATTTGCCCTCAACCATACTACACATATTCCATGGAAAACCCTAATTTAGGTCATCTGAATTCCCCTAAAAGGCAATCTCCTCATAATAACTCAAAATATTAAAAGGAAATCGCATCTAAAATTCATTTTCCGCTATTACCCACCCCATAAACTAATATATACAAATTTTACTCAACTAAGTTTATATTTTTTCATCGTTCTAAATCGATTAGTTGATACCGAATTCCTCAAAATCCTTTTAAATACATTCAAAATCCAATTTATTTCCGAAAAATCCAAATTTTTTTTAAAAAACTCCATTTTTATGATCTTTTCACCAACTATATCAAAATTTTCCCTCAACCAAACTACATATCTTCCATGAAAAACCCCACTTTAGGTCATCTTAATTCCCCTAAAAATGAATCTCGTAATAATAACCCAAAATATTAGAAGAAAATTGCACCTAAAATTCATTTTATCCTCATATCTCCCTCTACAACTAATCTATCCACCTTTTAATGGAGTAGAGAGATACTTTTCCCTCATTCTACATCGATTGGTTGGATCCTCATTTGATTCAACTTACCTTCCAATCTGAATAAAATCTAATTTTACTTCCAAAAATCAAAATTCCCTCCAATAAATCCATTTCAACATCTAGTAATAACATAGTTTAAAAATAAAACTATTTTGTAGGAATCCCAATCATCATTTTGGAATTTGATCAGTTTTGCAAATTTCTCATTAGTTTCAGTGAACCTCTTAAACTATTTCACTAAGAGAAAGCATTCTTCTAATCTCATTTAGCAGCGTATTTTTGGATGTAGGCGTCTCTTCAATGTCAAGAGTATTCGGTTGGGATTGTTGAAGGAGCTCGTCTAGGGTCCCTATTCGAGCGCTATATGTGTATACTTCTATGTCATTTCTACCAGACTTTGGTAAGTCTTTACTCTGAGATACCTCTAGATTGATGACCCAATTTGGTTTAATATATTTACCCAACAAGAACTTTGTTCCAGAAATTTCATCGAGAATTGAAAGTCTTTTATCGTCTAGATATATGCCTAAACCCATATCAGCGAATCGTCTAAGTGAAATTAGGTTTTCCGATAAATTAGCTGCGGCCACTACGTTTGACAATACGATTGTGTCATCACTACAGTTTGATTTTAAGATTAAGTTACCTTTGCTATCTATTTCAATGTCGGCTGTTTGATTTTTGTTCGCGCTTCTAATGAATTTTTCGGTGCTTCTAGTGAAGTTTCGTGAATGAATTGATTTGTTTATGAAATGATCTGTAGCACCCGAGTCTGCTATGAATTTTATACTAGAATGATTTTGTGAAATGCAGGCATGTTGTTTACCTGCGGCTCTAGCAGCTAACTTCTTGGATCGCCCTGGTGTTTCGACGTTGCTCCGCTTTTTGGTGACGCGTCCGGTTCCCTGTCCGCAACCTCTATTCCCACCGCCTCTACCTCTACCCTTTACCCAACTCGATCTTCTAGAGTCATTTTGTTTGCCGTGTGAGTGGGGTGTATTTTTAGAAGATTTAGGATGTACTAATTTGTTCTGCACACGATGCTTCATTGGGCAGTCTCTGCCAATGTGGTCTGCGTCCTTACGGCACACGTAGCAAAACCACAAGCCCAACGGAATAAGAGGACACTGGTAAGCGTGATGACCGTCTAGATTACACCTGTTACAACGATCCTCATTGCCTCTTCTAGGTTTGTATGTTGCAGATGCATAAGCGGTCGGATCATAAGGAGCCAGGTCCGCGTTGTTGTTGTCAGATCTTCCATAATCCGTTCTTCTAGTTTCTGATTTTGTCTCTGCTTCTGACTGTAACAAAAGAGTTCTAATTCCTTCTATGGTCAAGGGCTTTTGGCCTTTGGCACTGAAGGTCAGTGCTGCCTGACGAAGTTCTGAGGAGCGTCCAGCTACTGTGTTGTAAAAGGCTGAGCGTATTTCTTCCGTGGACAATCTAACTACTCCTTCAAAGCTATGGTATTCGCGGACCACGTTATCGAAACGATCTATAAAATGACTGACTTTCTCACGCGGATCAATTTTCATGTGATAAAGATGTGCTCTCACCGAGCTTTCAGTGACGTTCCTTTCAGCCCTTCTGGATTCTCTAATGCTTCTAACAATTTCTGTAGGATCATCTATTTCAAGAATTTTTCCATGATAGTGTTCGTCTAAGTGATTAATTATAATATCTCGAACCCAAAGTTTTCTTCTAGTCATTTCTATGTAGTTATAGCGTTTCGACGGTTCAACGTTCCTGTCGATTACATCTAATAGATCTCGTAATTTTAATTCCGTATTGAGATGATCAAGCCAAATGTTGAATTAAGTATTTTTAGTTAACTTGTATTCTCGTTTAATGTTGAGTTTATTACTAGAATCTTTCGATATATTTTTGTTGAATTCCCTTAGAGTTTCGTTTAGGTTTGAAAATAGTTGTAATTGCAAATCCCCACTCACATCGGCTGATATTTCCTCTATTTCTCTATCTTCTAGGTCTTGTGAATGCCTTCTAGTTGAGCTCATGACACCTGAGCGGGCGGGGGAATTTTCATCGAGGCTAGGTTGTTGAGAGGGTCTTCTAACCAGACGGGCTTCTGCGTAGCGGTTGCCTTGAAGGTGTAGATCTCTTGGGCCATTGGCCTCTTCTACAAAGTTGTCTACGTTGACTGTCAGCATGTGCATCAGTAGATTTTATTGCCACTCTTTCCCTGTGATGGCTGGCCCAAAGAAATTTGCCAGAGGTATATCCTGCAAGAAGTATCCTCTTTCCTTGAACTAGATCAACAGACTAAATAAAAAGATGTGGTAGAGAGACGAGCAACAGTATTCTTCTAATTTCTACAATTTCTGGGTTGCCAGCCCAATTTCAAACAATTCAACTTCTAGATAATATCGATTTCTTGATGAACATTGACTTCTACATCTAATTTCTAAACGATCCTCTGAGGTTCAATTTTTAAAAACAAATTGACAGAGGATGCCAGATCTGGTTTCCATCTAGATTCAATGATCAATTGATATTATTTTTCTACCTGACCAGTTACCTTTGAACGCTCGTCCTGCCATATATCCCACAGCATCATTTCTTTCGATCCTAAGATCGATGACGCTTTCCTGTAGGTAGTCCCTTAGATGGACAGGCAAGTTTCTTGGAGGTGTTGTAGTACTCAGATGTAACCCGCCTCCGTGACTATAGCCAATTGACTGTAAATTATGTGACGATGTTCTTAGAATTATGATTTAGATTATCCTTGCTAGTACAACGTAGCATAGGTTATCAAAATTAAATGCGTGACCCTCACGAGGATGCACTTGCTGTATGCGTGCTCCCTCCCACTCTGACCACCCGTACGACGGACAAGCCATTTTGTGTGTTAGGGGCGATCGCACACGCATACACTTCGTACACACAGGGAGGAGGAACACATACAGACGATAAACCTAGTTGCACGAATATCAATGCAATTTTGGAGAATCGCTCGCGCTAACTGTCATTTTGTTCGGCTTTGAGCGCGCTTATTTTACTCGCGGCAGCAGACATCCCCAATTTTATCTGAGCGACAAATAAAAGTTTGGGGTGGAGTTCAGAGAGAACACGACGTCGTGGGTTTCCATCGACTATTCTATGCGCGCGCTACGCGCACCGGTTGCCCGCCGGTCTCTCTCTCTCAACTTCTAAGAATTTTGCTCGTCTCGTCTTACTTCGAAAGAGATGAACATTTTCGTCTGATTTATTTCTGATCACACGCACCCGTGCTGTTCCTCGAATTCGCGGAAACCCCTAGTCCAAGCGCGCGCGAGTTGCAACTTGACTCGTCGAGTTGTCGTCGACTCCTCGGAAATCAACAATTTTCGAGCCGAATAATCGGCCTTGCCGCTTTCATCTCTGTGAGCGTCGTCTTCTAGGAGCGAGCTGCATATCCACATTGCCCGATACTCTAATCTTCTAGGTAGGTGAGCGCCGGTGCCCATTGTTCTGAAAACACAAACGAGCGCGATGCCCGTTGCTCCGAACAAACACAAACGAGCGCGATACCCGTTGCTCCGAAAACACGAACGAGCGCGATCTCTACAGTCGCCGACGCGTGCAGCGATATTCCGAAAAATCCGCACTTTTATGCACTCCACCTACCTCGAGGTCTCTTGACTCTGAGACACTTCTAGTCCTGGGGCTACATGACGACCTGCTCGACGTGCTGTCGACCTTGAGCGGTGTGCAGTTGCCCCGGTACGAGCTTCTGCACGACGTGCTGGATCCATAACCTATTGGATATTTGAGCCGGGTTCCACAAAGAAACACTTAAGTTTTGTATTAAAGTTAAACGCGCCACACGCGAGATTTATTACAGACAAAACACACACTGTAATAATCAAATCTTCTAGAAGTTATCGCAAAAGCGCACACTGTCATAATAGAAGTAATCAAAGTACCACACACTATAATAATCAAGAACAGTTAAGTAATAAACGATTAGAGTCACTACGATCAAAATTCGTCGTTCGGTGTGATCTCTGTTAGCGTGGCGATGCACAACTGACGCACGCAGCAAAGCGGAACGACGAAGAGAGAGAGCGCCAGTACGCGCAGCCACCACAGAGGGCGCATCAGGACAGCGCGGCATCGCCCAGATCATTGTCGCCGCAGAGAACATCTTTACAATTTGCATGACGATATGTGCATTTTTGCTGTTACTTGGGAGGAATTGATGGAGTACTTGGTAATAGTTTTGGAATTATTGAAAGAGGCAGAATTAACGCTGAACCTCAAGAAATGTATATTTGGTATGAGACAGATTGAGTTCTTGGGTTATGTGATTGGTGAAGGAGTAGTAGCTCCGGGTGATCGAAAAATGAGTGCTATAGAACAATTTCCTTCTCCTAAAAATGTACATGAAGTGCGTAGATTCTTGGGATTGACTAGCTTCTTTCGCCGTTCTATTCCCAACTTTGCGCGGTTAGCTTCTCCTTTGACAAATTTGACGAAAGGGTCTGTTGATTTCGATTGGTCGGATAAGCAACAAAGCGCGTTCGATACTTTGAAAAAGTTGTTGCTTGAGAAACTAACTTTACAAATTCATAACTCAAAAGCCACTAGAACTGAATTGCACA
This sequence comes from Eretmocerus hayati, assembly GCA_029851415.1. Taxonomy (NCBI): domain Eukaryota; kingdom Metazoa; phylum Arthropoda; class Insecta; order Hymenoptera; family Aphelinidae; genus Eretmocerus; species Eretmocerus hayati. The sequence continues at coordinate 51,855,794 of CM056743.1, forward strand.
CTGATACATCTGCGATCGGACTGGGCGCGATGCTGTTTCAGTGTGATGAAAATGATCAATTGAAATTAGTTTATGCTATAAGCAGACGAACTTCAAAGTCCGAGAATTTGTATCACTCTACGCGTCTAGAGCATTGGCATGGGCGCTCCAGCGCTTGAGACCTTTCGTGATTGGATTACAGGTTACTATTGTGACAGATTGTCAATGCTTGATAAATTTGAATGCTTGGAAAACTCAAAATCCTCAGGTAGCTAGGTGGGTGTGTCAAATTTCTGAGTATGATTTTGTTATAAAACACCGCAGTGGTGAAATGATGAAACACGTAGATGCGTTGACTCGCGCTCCTGTAGATCCGCCAGAAGAAATGGCATTGCAGGGGAGTATATTTCAAATTGATACGCGTGAAAACGAAATTTTGATGTACCAAAGATCTGATCCAGATCTTGATGTGAAAATTGATATCCTGAATAGACCCGAGTCTAGTCGCTCGAAGTATGAAAGAGGGCTTATAAATGAGTATGTCTTGCGTGACGGATTGTTATTTCGTAAGAGTGTGAAGAATAAGTTAACGCGTGAGGTGTATGTGATACCCAAGGCAATGAGAAAAACTTTAGTTATAAGATATCATGATTCGTCCAGCCATTTCAGTGTTGAAAAAACGATTGAAAGATTGAGTAAGTACTATTACTCTGGTGGCATGCGGAGGTATGTAAAAGTTCATATCAAAAACTGTCTAGAATGCATTTGAACAAGAGAAAATCTGGTAAACTTGAAGGTGAACTGCATCCTATTCCTCCAGGTCGTAGACCATTTGAAACGGTTCACATTGATCATTTGGGACCTTTTATCTTAACCTCTCGTTGTAATCAGTACGTTCTCGGTTTGATAGATAGTCTCACAAAATATACGCATCTTGTGCCTGTGAAAAATGTAAAAGCTGTTACTACCGTAAAACATGTTCGGAATTTCGTTGAACAGATAGAGGCATTGCTTTCACTTCAAAAGCATTCGCTGATTTTTGTAAGTCATTTGACATAAAACATGTCCTAAGTTCGAGTAGACATCTGCAAGCCAATGGCTTAATTGAAAGAGTCAATCAGACAATCCTTCCTGCTATGAGAAGTACGTGTGACAGTGTGAAAGAGGATGATTGGGACCTCAGTTTGAACAAGTTGGAAACAGATTTAAATTCTACTGTGAGTAAAGCTGCAGGTGTTTCGCCTTTTGAAGCATTATATGGCTATTTGCCACGATTTGACGATGGTAGTTTGAGAGAATTGACTGAACATTGTGAGACGTATCGCCCTCCAACTGTTGTCCAAACTGAGATCCGCAAAAGCATTGCTAAAGCTCAAAATGATTACAAAAACAGGTATGATGTAAAACGGTGTGTAGGTATGAAATTCAACGTAGGTGATATTGTATTTGTAACACGAGACACCAATGCAACAGGACAGTCGACAAAATTGCAACCTGGCTATGGTGGCCCGTTAGTTGTGACTGAAATTTTACCCTCTGATACTTATCGTGTGGAAAAGTTGAATGAGTTCAATGACAGGAACTTTGGTTCGACGGCTCATGTCAGCGAAGTAAAAATTTGGAAAGATAGTCAGAGTGTGGATGATGAGTTGCCGAATGATGATGAATGTTCTGCTACCAGTGATTCAGAAAGTGATGAAAAAGCTACGGCTGATGTGTCTTCTCAAAATAGTGACAGTGAAAAGATCCCAAATAGTGACGACTTAAATTTACCAAATAGTGACAATTCAACCCAAAATCCTGTAGACAAACCAACGAAAAGAGTTCGTAAGGCTCCAGCGAAATTCAAGGACTTTGTAAGCGATTACTGATGTATATTTGAGATTTGATGATTTACTATTTCGTAGTTAAAACTATGTGATACTATATGGAAAGTTTCGTATGTTTTGAGATTGGTTGTAACTAAGGAGTGAACACGTTTCAAGGACGAAACGTAGCGTAAGGATGGCCGAGTGTGAGTGAATATGTATACGCTACGTCCCTGCATGTATGGGGATGCAGAGGGCGCAAGCTATCGGGCGAGACGATCGCGTGGTCGCGCATTGTCGTCGTCGTCGCTGTTAGATCAGATTGGACGGCCGAGCTGCCGAGAGCTCGTGCACGCGAAAGCCTGTCTCGTGAACTATCCGGGTTGTGTACGGGCGTGTCTCCAATTCAAGCACCCGCGATCCCACGGCGCACGACACGGCGCACCGCAAGCACACAGGTTCACGTGCCGATGTTTGTTTTTGTTTATAAAGCACTAAAAACTTATTGTCACACATGTTGCCGCAAGCTTTGGATGTAAAAATGCTCTCTCAACATCCAAGAGATGGGAAATGTCAACAGGAGCGCTTTGTAAACAAAAATGAATATCGGCGCGTGAGCCTGTGTGCCTGCGGTGCGCCGTGTCGTGCGCCGTGGGATTGCGTGCGCTTGAATTGGAGACACGCCCTACCGCGCACCCGCGATAATTCTATCTTACGTTCTCTGTTAAGTCGTTGTACTTTAATATTATATTCAATATACTCTTCTCTTATACATTTTGTGTATGGCTTTCTTCGTGAATCCTGACAAACACCAACAGTAAGGTGTCGGATAAGGAGAGTCGTAAGGTTTCGGAGAAGGGAAACGACTATAAACTCCAGCCATGTTACGATACGGATGCTGCATTGGTGCATTGCGCTACGAATTCAGCGTTCCCAGATCGCAGGGAGAACGGGGCGTCTGCGCAGTGTGCCTCGCTCTGATTTGCCCTCCTCAGTCGCGCGTGTCTCATATACGTTCAAATCACTTCGCAGCGGCCGCTTGACACGGTACACTTTTGATACGTGAAGGACGATGAAAAAAAGCATTCCTACCCTTTTTTATGATGAATGTCCACGAATCATACCAAAATTGATCCAAATGAACGGTAATTACAACTCAAGCCCCCTCTGGGGGCCTGCGGCTTATATGGAACCTTTAACGCAACGGAAGCATGCCTACCGTGGTAGCTCAGTCGGTTGCGTGGCCGACCAGTGTTTTGGTTGCCCGGGTTCGATCCCGGCCAAATTTTTTTTTTTTTTTTTCAGATCAATGTATTTTTTTGCCATGCATCAATAGATATGTAAGCAATTATTCTCTACCCCCTTCCTACTTATCCATTTTTTCTCAAACAAATTCACGTATTTCTGTAGTAGAGAGATGGAAAAGAATAATACTCTCTTGAAGATCATACAATCAATAATATTTTCATTGATAAATCAGAACAACGTATAGTGTTGACTTCTGTAATATCACGCGTTTGCAAGCATATTGAAAAGGTAAGTACCGAGTGAATTCAAACTCTGAATATCGAGCCATCAAGCTCGAATGCGCACTTTATGCGCAGAGCTTTGCGTTTTGCGTCGGTATCATTGTGTGTAAAAATCTCGACGAGAGCAGAAGGATCGAGCAGTACTGATGGAGTTTGTTGTTTAACAATTGTTAAATAGTGTCCTAAGTACGTTTTAGTGTGAAATATCTGAGCTTGTGATGACTGCAATAGATGAGTAAGTAAAGCCTGTGTGAAAAATGCATGCATTCATCACAGTTATGTACCGATGCATTTGCAGAGATGGTGAGGTTCCGTATACGAATATTGGTGCTGATTTTGTGCTATTTGTGTGTATCTAGTGCCCATAATTGTTCCCGTTGAATTAATGATTCCATAGCTGTAATGCAATTATATCGTGAGTGATGTAAAACATGAACTTGCGGTCGGTATAAAAGAATCGGACAGACAAGCAGAATGTAAACAAAGTCGACAAGTGAGCATCTCGCGCGCTTTTCGCCGGGTTTCGCGGAAGCTTTGCGACCGTTGCATTTTCGCAACCTTGCTCACAACTCATACCCTAATTTTCAGTAAATGTGCGAAATATACGCTTCTATCATCAGTCACGGTTTTTTACGGTTTCACCTGGTTGGTGAAGTTTAAAATTTCTTGTTCAATTTCAGCAGGAGAAAAATGTAGGATATACTCATATCTGATCTCAACCGATCGCTTGTCGAACCACACCCGTTCAACTTTTTGTCCAATCTCATATAAAGGAGATAATTCTTGTAGTAATTAAAGTACTCGTTGCCAGACGATGTGTTGAAGTTTAACGGAAAAATTTCGTACTGGTCGGTTGAGGCTTCGGAAGTCCTCGGTGAATTGCTTAATAAATAGTAGGGACATCCTTCAAGTTCATCCACTGAGAGTGTAAAATGTGGTATTAGCGACTTTCTCTCATTGGTGAAACCAAAAATTGCTGGGAAAATGTCATCAAATGTATATGGTCATATTGCGAAAACTGACACATTTTGCGCCCAGTAATGTGTGACTGGAAATTTGAGCACCTGCCTGTACCTTTTCTCATTCGTTTTGCATATTAAACGATAAATTTTTGTAGAACTTATGCAGGTTGCAGCTTCACGAAACTGACATTTTATCAATAAAACCGACCGCAAGAATAATGGAATTAAATTTGAAAATCTTCTCGTTGATTTCTTCTTTATCCACTATGAACATATGGATAAAGATGTTTTGGCGTATATAAATTGATATCTGGGAAAATAAGGTATACATTGAACTGACAAATTATTCCTATGGCTGATTTTCTGAGGGCTCATGCAATGCTTCGAATTTCGATTTTAAAGTTTTTTCTCGCACTTTCATTAAGTTTCCGCGATAATGCCCGTACTCTGATTGATCTAGTTTTAATCAATATTCCCTGTGATTGCTAAGTAAGCACTTAAAATCAGGAAAGGTATGCCGAGAGAATGAAAGCGTTCACTAAAAAGCTATTATTGATCACGATGAAATCCAGTCGAAATCTTCATCCCGTTGTAGTAAGTTAGATGAATCACTCATCGCATCAATTCGTGGGACGGAACTTTTCAGCATCTCAAATTATGTCGCATCCTTCAATAGTCATGTTTCCCTCTCCTTCATTCCAGGCGCGAATCTTGGAAAAAAATGTAGGTCTCCGCTCAGTTTTTCTTCTGGAGTCATGGAATAATCACACCCAAGATAATATCTTCTTAGCTTTACTTAATCTATTCCTTCCTTCAAGTTTGCATCATGGAATTAATCAGATTATTGTTAGGCTCTCTCGTTGTTATGATTTCCTTGCTATTTTTCTTTGGAGCGAGTTGCAATACTCGAAAATATGTAAAAACAAAACGTACTGATCAAGATGTTGAGGCTGCTAGGCCTGCGAAGAAATCGAGAATCGTTCCATGGCAGCCGGATTGGAAACGTGATGTAGACTTGAAGGACTGGGTAGAAAAACACCCAACCGCAGCTCAAACAGCGTATTGTAAATACTGCCGGAGGAATTATAAATTTAGTAATAAAGAATGTTTACGTGAGCATGCTAAGACGACGAAACATCAAGATAATATAAACGATGCCAAACTTGCGGGTACATTTTTTGAAGTTGTAGTGGAAGGGCCTAGTTATAAAGAGAGAGTTCATTCTCATGAAATGAAATTAGCGATGTTAATGGCTGATCATCGAGTAGCTTTGCACTTTATCGATGACTTGCTTCCCCTCATAAAAAATTTAAACGAGGATCCCGAGGCAGCCGGAGGTATGGAAATGAGACAAAGCAAACTTATTCAAGTTATTCATATGATGTATACAGTCGATTTTGAGGCATTGATTCAAATTTTGAACTCGACTTTTTTCTCTCTGCTCTTGGATGAAAGTACTGATATATCTGGTATCAAACTACTTTGTGCTTCTGTTCAATACGTTCACCCTGTTAGCAAAGAAATAATGACTCATTTATTGCAACCCATTGAAATTAATGCTAAAAACGCCAATGCCGAGGACCTATGGGATGCTTTGGTAGAATTTGCGCGACTTTGCGGCTTGATACTTCGTAAAGCAGTTGGCATGGGCTGCGACAATGCTTCCGTTTTCCTCGGCAATGATAATGGTTTTAAAGTTTTTTCCGCAAAATAGTTCCGCATCTGTTTGTTTTGAATTGCATATGCCATACTTCTGCGATTATCTCAAAGAGGAGTGTCGAAAATATTCCGAAAGAAGTCGATGTTAAGTTGTTAAGTTTGATTTATGCCTGGTTTTCCGTGAGTCCCAAATGGTTCGAAGAGCTTAAAGACTCGCTTGAGTTATATCAAATCACTACACAGAAGATTAAAAGGTTATCAGGCACTCGATGGCTAGAAGCTCAGAAGTGTTATGCTCAGATGATAGAGCTTTGGAATGGTTTGGTGAATTATTTTGATTTCGAAGTTTTCAACATTGATTTAGCTGCTTACAGAAAAAAGTTTGATAATGAAACAAATGTCGAGAAAAAAATTAGAAAGATATCAGTATTGCTCCACGATAAGTCAGTCCACGCATACATTTTCTTCTTGCAATACATTCTAAACTTCTTCAATTCTTTCCATGCTCAATATCAGACTAAGGATCTAGCCATTCACAAGCTCTGGAGATCCATAGAGGAGCTATTTATCGATATAGGTTAACATGTGATCACACAAGATGGACTCACAAATATTATGTCTCCAAATTTTTCAATTGAACAGAATAAGAGGCATCTTAATGATATTAATTTAGGTAACTCTTGTCATCAGATGTTGGCTACAATGCAACCCGACGATGTTTCAAAAGTAAGGGAGAACTGTTCTAACTTTTTTGTCACAGCAATAACAGAAATGAGAAAGCGGCTATTAGAACATAGAGATTTCTTGGAAAAATTAATCTTCCTCGAGCCTACCTATGCTCTTAATGATGATCGTCGATTGGACATGATGTCAGCTCTGCGTCGTACGTATTTCCCACAAATAAATGTCGATATTTTCATTGTTGAATGGACGAACTCACCTCGTCAATTCCAAGGCCCAGAAGCTGAATATCATGCTCAATAAGATGCGCAAAAGTTTTGGAAAATTGTTATGCTGATGAAGGATGCAGAAGGAGAATCAATTTTTTCAACGTTGTCACAGGTTGTGGAATGTATATTCTCTCTTCCACATTCGAATGCAGAGCCCGAAAGAATGTTCTCTCTTGTCAATCAAATGAAGGATAAATTGGCAAATAAGACTAAAACAAGGCTTCTCAATGCTCGTTGTTTTATCCGTTCTTACGGACTAGTTTACAAACAGAATGCAATCAGCTTCGTACCGAGTCCGAAACACTTCGAATATTTCAATTCTTCAATGTATGAAAACCCGCAAGGGCGGGGTGATCACGGGCAGGTCCAGCGATTCGCTCACAAATTGAGGAAGAAGGCGAAGCATAAAAATCTGGGTATTCATGTAAAGTGTGCCACCCTCATCATTCTCTACATGCTATTTCTTTATGATTTAGATTCCAAAAACGTTTTTCGTGATGTGTTTTGGCCTGTTTCGTTTCAGTTCGAATTATCGATTCGATCCTGTTTGTTAAGTTTGCTCAAACGTCTACTGCATAGATCTGAATTTGATCCCTTGTATTAGTTCTGACTTTCGAATAGTGTACTTTTGGATTTATTGATCATCTCAGATTGCATTAAAGTTCCAACGCATAGTCTTTGACTTCTGATAGTCTGAATTGTATGTGTGTGATCCATAGAAATGTTATTATCCGATTCATGATGTACTTTTTGGGGTGTTGTTATGGACCCTGATGTATGGTCATTTTATTTTCTACATTACCCAAGTATAACTGGAGCATTTTTCGTTTTCGTATATCGTAACAACTCTTGTACATACACTGGGAAAATTTTATTCGAAAAACTTTCATGTTCTGGTTGAATGGAAATTCAACGAGCTGGCTGCATGGAAAATTCTACCATTTCGTTGAGAATTCAATGAATTTGTTAAAGAAACTGGTTATACTTTCAACTACATGCTTGAATTCCTCATTCGACTATCTGGCTAAATTTTCCATTCAACCAGTTGGTTCAACTTTGTGGAAAATGAATGTCCGCTATCCATTTTGTTTTGAAGATTATTATCATATAGACATATGATCTTTTATCAGCGCCGAGGCATCAATATAACCTAATTGCAATAGGCATCACAGGTTCTGAATTGTTCAAGATTGGTTCTTGTGTATCGTCGATGTTGTATGCGCGTGTTGATTGCAGAACTTATTCGCGATCATTATGTCTACCCCGTTCATTGTTTATTATCCAACAGATCCAGAGAATTTCAGTAAGATTCGAAGTGAGTTTGGATCCGATAACTCATTAATAAGTCCTTCCAAATCTCACTTGATTAAACCAACCGAAGACCGAAGGAGACATTGTTAATCCAGTGATTTGTGTGCGTAGGCCATCAACATTCGTTCCATTTAGATATTTAACATGATGTACTAAAATGTATGAAGAAAGTAATGTGTTTACATTTTCACAATTACAGAGAGTAAGACAAGAATAAGTCGTTTATGTTCGTTTATGAGGATCTATTATGTTTTCAAATGACAGGCGTCATCACAATATCGGAGGAGATACCCCACATGCATCATCATCCCCGAAAATACGTCATCAAGTACTGGTTCGTTTCGGATTTATTTTGTCACAATTAATGTATTAGATAATCAATGTTTTATTTCAGGAAGCGCAGCTGCATCTATTTATTCGAGAGTTTGTTTCAAGGTTGGTCATGCCTCATTTGTTGAGAGGCTGTAATATTCACTGTTTTGTCAAGAATTCATGCTACAGCAATGATGTTTTCAAATGTTTTTTTCACGTTGCAAGATTACATTGGAATGAATAGATGCAGGTGAGCCTTGGCGGTGGTATGGCTACTGGCGATGGGACCCGCAATCACCTTTCTTCATAGTCATACTTAAGTTTTATTTTTTTCAGTCGTAAGACTCGTTTGTTCATGAATGTTTGATAAATGCTAATAAAAAAGGTGTATGAATTTATTTCAATCAAAAGAATGACTACGAAGATGGATGAGAAACAAAATCCCAACGTGCATGGGCTGTCGCCATTCAGTTGTCATGACAAACCCTAGGAAAAATGATCCTATTGTCTTCTATATAATGGTTTTTCGTACTCTGAATGATGATAGCGCAAGGGTAGTACCTCTTGGGTTGCGTGGAAATCTACCCTATTTCACAATCTAAAAGTGAGGTTAGCTCACTTTCAGATTGTGGAATTATTCAATAACTATATCAATTTTGACCATAGAGTATCCAAATTGATATTCTAGGGTCGGAACTATGTGTAATAAATCAATTCCTTGTTATACGCTCCATCTACGTTCCAAGCGCAAATATTAAGATTGCCCATGGGAAAAAGCCACAATGCTGATTGAGGTTTGTGGTGTGTTCTTAAGAGTGAGAATTTTCCTAAGGGAATAGTGTCCACTACTCATGCCCATGCAAATCATCCAATTACATAACTAAAGATGATCGATCATTTTTTCCCACCATCCAAGTATTCAAGTACGTAAGTATAATGGGTGGAGGAAAATGGATAATTAGGGAGAGGGGCTTACATATCTATTGATGCATGGCAAAAAAATACATTGATCTGAAAAAAAAAAAATTTTGGCCGGGATCGAACCCGGGACACCAAAACACTGGTCAGCCACGCAACCGACTGAGCTACCACGGCAGGCATGCTTCCGTTGCGTTAAAGGTTGCATATAAGCCGCAGGCCCCCAGAGGGGGCTTGAGTTGTAATTACCGTTCATTTGGATCAATTTTGGTATGATTCGTGGACATTCATCATAAAAAAGGGTAGGAATGCTTTTTTTCATCGTCCTTCACGTATCATAAGTGTACCGTGTCAAGCGGCCGCTGCGAAGTGATTTGAACGTATATGAGACGCGCGCGACTGAGGAGGGCAAATCAGAGCGAGGCACACTGCGCAGACGCCCCGTTCTCCCTGCGATCTGGGAACGCTGGCTACGATACGGGCGGTGCGCGCGATTTCATGATGAGACCCCCGGCCCTGGATGCCCCTCCGACGGACAGGTGTATTAGAAGTGTTTTCTTACGATTGGGAGTAAACCTCCGTGTTAATTTAAATGGGACTGCAGCGCCAATATGGTGGCGCTAGGGATGTCTTCCATAAGAATAACACGGACGAAAGATAAGAGCGCTTATCGCATGTTTAGTCCCAATTGTGGTTGTGGCCTACTGATAGCAGACTACACTCGAACTCGTTGAGGTCGACAAGGATTCGTTCTCCATTGGCGTGCCTTCGAATCAAGTTACCTCATTCCCTTGTCATATTGGTGCACCACTTCGCTAGACCTTTTTTTTGTTCCTATGTAAATCTTCGAATAATATCATCATGTGGCTTCTTAAAGATTCTGGAGGTAAGTGCTTTTGCTATGTTGTGTGTAAGTAGTTGGTACATATTTCACATCTGCTCTACCATCTATCACAGTTCCTCAACAATTTTATTTTCAGGTCAGATTACATATCTCAAACCTAATACTACTCTAAATATTGGCCGCAAACAAACAGACATAACTTTTGGAAAAGATCCCTCAATAAGTAGAGCTCATGCATCCATAAAGATATGTTGGAGAGAGCAGACACCAGTAAGTAAAGAGTAGTATTAGTCTGAATCTAAACTTGGAGATTCTTTCTTGTCATTGTCTTCCCTCATTTCGATCATGATATACATCACGGCCACTACCACAGATTCCTGATTCATCCATTTAAAATGAACATTCTCGATAAAAGATTGTTTTGAAACTGCAATGATCCTGATCCAGAGTGAGCTAGTCATCAACAGAATCTCAATAGATTACATTCCTTATATCTTGAGGCGTGGTAACGCCTTGCTGGCGAGTATTATACTCTAGACTTCTACTCTAAATCATTTAATATACTCACTTATTGCCTCCACTCCCGTTATCACAATAAACCATACATTGTGTTTTGTGATCAATGTAGTACAATACCCCCATATTATCTAACTCAAATTTGGCAACAACCCATCAATATCGTACCAAAAGTATCTCTGATGACATGATGATGGATCATATTTTTTTCATATGCATTAACAATCAAACAATCAAGCATCAACAATTCATATGCAAAAATCAAGTAAGATTTTTCAGCATCTGAAATGGGCAATGTTGAATCTAGTTTGATATTCCATGTCACTTTGCAAACTTGATACCAACCAGTTCTTATGTACCACATACAAGCATAACATTGCTATCAGCTTAGATGGGGATGAACATTTTTCTATTGGTGGAATTCGGAGGCAATCGGTCGGTGCCAATAGTGCATGCACATGATCAAGATAATATTTTGTAATAAACCGTGTGCAAAAAGACAATTCAAGCTGATATTTTTACTAATTTTCCACTGTGTGAAGGACCATCTTGGAGATTTATTGCACACACCTCACTTGGAGTAACAAAGAATCAATTTCATGAATTTGTGTAAATGTTGAGAGGTAGACTTCTCCAAAAGTTTTAATTGGTTCCCGTTCGATACATTAAGGCTAGTCCGTAGAGAATCCAGATATTTTGCCCGATAGATGGCGCTTTGGTCGCACTGCATGTGCGATGGAAGATTATGAGCCAATTTTTTGCCTCATAGTATTTCAACCTCACATTTCCAACCCAAACGAGATATGGCAACTGAAACACCATGATATTTCCTATCGAATGAGTTGTTCCACACCCGGGGATTCATTCTATATCTCCAGAAAATCGTAGTTCTTTGACTTGCTGAGCAAGTTATACTGCTCGATGCTCACACTAGTTCAAGTTTTTTGCCAGCTAGGTTCAGAATTTTCGGGCTTGGGAGCGCTCATTCGGCAGGAAATTCCAATCTACAGATGGCCTAGTATCTGATATTGGCCGAAACTGTTTTTTTGTTGAGGAATAAATCGGAATAGTCGAGGACGCGCTCTGTCACACCAAAAAATTTGCCTTCAAGTTTTTCTCGATTCCTAATGAATGAAATGCCATGAAACTTCGCATGGTATCGTGTTATAAGATTTCACAGGTGGCCCAGTATCTGAATAACACATTTAGTACCAATAAAAGTGTATAAAAATAATACCACTCTCAGAATCATTGGATGCAGCCGCAACCTCAAAGTACGCCGGTGCGTGTCTGGCGTTGCGGTTTTGCGGGGACTCCGGACTAGCCTTCAACTGGCTGCATTTCCATATTTTCCCCACCTCCATAAGTAGTTCATTTTGATGAATTGCAGCACCTCTGTGATCTCAACGACTTTTTTGAACTAATTTTACATAGATACTAGATTCTGATCAGGTAACCTAAGAATACAGGAAATTGAATCACCTCCTCTCTAAAATGGATTGCTTTCTTTGGTTCTGGGACCGATTCATTTCTTCAAAAGAATTTTCAGTTCAAGAGTGTGGCTATTTGCAGTCTTCATTGACTTTCTTGGTTTAGGGAATGATTCTATTTTCGGAAGAACTTTCAGTCCGCGTACACGGGTATTAGCGGTTTCGATTGCCCTCTTCTTCGATTCAAGGATTAATTCCTTTTCTGACAGCATATTCGGTCCGAGTTCACGCGAGGGTATTTGCTGTTTTCATTGCCTTCGTCGGTTTTGCAATGGTTCATTCTACCAAAGAATATTCGGTCTAAGCACACGGATGGATTTATGATTTGGATTACGAATTTGAGAATAATTCTATTACCAAAAGATTCTTCGGTCTAGCTAAGCATACGAGTATTATTTGGTACTTTCATTGGCTTCCTCGGTTCTAGAAATAATTTTCTTCTTTGAAGAATTTCAGGTCCGCGAGCGTACGGGTACTTGCGGCCCTCACTACCTTTGTTATGGCCCGAGCGGAGAGCTCGGGGTAACAGATATATTTTTGAGTTCGGGAAACAGCCTCACGGGCGGAACTGCCCAGTTGCACTTACCTATGCTATGTCAGCAGCTTAGATCCTTTTATCCTTCTTTATACCTCGGTGTGAGTATATATATATGGGTCAGATCAGTATATTGCGGCAAATCCGTGCGCACGACCCCCGCGGATCTTTTCGCCAATTTTTTACATGAAAGTAGGCACCAAAAATTACATTTCCAGGGTTTCAGCCCCCTAAGAAATTTTTCACGCCCGCTAGAATTTTTTGAAGTTTGAAAAAAGGCCTTTTTTAGCGTTTTCTAAAGAAATCGCGATTTTGACCAGAAACATCGTAGCGAGCCTGCGAGGTCGCATTTTCTTTCTTTTGACGTCAATTTTTGGAAAAAAAATATGCAAGACTCTCAAAACCGAATGCGTTCAGTCTACACGACAATACATAACGTCACTTTTTTTCGATTTTTAGCCCATTTTCAAATAGATGCTATTCCGACGCAACTGAATTTCTCCCATCTAATTCGACTAGTTTCTTTGTCTTGAAAAATCCTACAATTTGGTCTTTTGCACGTCCGAATCGGATAATTTTGACCCGAGTTATGTCCATTAGAAGATGGTGAGTTATCGAAAAATGACCAATTTATCAAGCTCGCCAAATCTATCTCCCTCCACCAATCGACTTAAAACTTGACACAGATGTTCTTTCAAGTGTCCCAAACATGTGGAAAAAATTTCGCGCTGTGTTTCGGCCTTCCGTTGGACCTATAAATTTTACAATTACCCTCATTTTTGCGGATTTTCATGTTATCTTTGAAGCGGTTGCCGCTCTCTCCCTGCGCATGCGCACATCTGGACTGCTCCGGGAGTATCCTCAATTGATAGCCCTCGCGATTTCCTTCAAAATGACCTCTTGACAAAGTCTTTTTGATGCAACTGAACCAGAAATCCAGCGATTTTAAGGCAGAAAAAGATCACCACTACCCAAATGGCAAGCCTCAGCCACTTCTTGTCACCCTGAAAACCTGTGAGTTGGGGTACTTTCAGCACTTCAAGTTCTTCCTGCCTTAGAATAGCTAGATCTCTGGTTCAGTTGCATCAAGAAGACTTTGTCAAGGGGTCATTTTGTAGGAAATTGCTAGGGCTATCAATTGAGAGTACTCCCGAAGCAGTATAGATGTGCGCATGCGCAGGAAGAGAGCGGCAACCGCTTCAAAAATTACACGAAAATCCGCAAAAATGAGGGTGCTTCTAAAATCCATAGGTTCAATGGAAGGCAGAAACACAGCGCGAAATTCCTTCCACATGTTTGGGACACTTGAAAGAATATCTGTGTCAAGTTTTAAGTCGATTGGCGGAGGGCGATAGATTTGGCGAGCTTGACAAATTGGTCATTTTTAGATAACTCACCATCTTCTAATGGACATAACTCGGGCCAAAATCATCCGATTAGGACGTGCAAAAGCGCAAGTCGTAGGGTTTTTCAAGACAAAAAAATTAAATAAGTTAAATGAAAAGAGATTCAGATGCGTCGGAATAGCATCCATTTGAAAATGGGCTAAAAATCGAAAAAAAGTGACTTTATGTATTGTTGTGTAGACTGAACGCATTCGGTTTTGAGAGTCTTGCATATTTTTTTTCTGAAAATTGACGTCAAAACGAAGGAATTGCGACCTCGCACGCCTCGCTACGATGTTTCTGGTCAATCCGGCAAATCTTTCAAGAAACGCTAAAAAAGGCCTTTTTTCGGACTTCAAAAAATTCTAGCGGGCGTAAAAAATTTTTTAGGGGGCTGAAACTCTGGGGAAGTACTATTTTTGGTGCATTCTTTCATGTAAATCATTGGCGAAAAGATCCTTGGGGTTCGTGCGCACGGATTTGCCGAAATATACTAATCTGACTTATATATATGTATACACTTCTTTAACTAGAGATTCCGGGACGCGATGACGTCATTTCAGCGATATTTTGCCAAATTCCGGGACGCGTTCTAAATTCTAGGACGTCCCGGAAGGCCTCCTTCTAGATTCATATATTCTGGGACGCGGCGAATAATATATTTTGCTATTTTCTGGGACGCGTGAAAATTTCGTGATATTTTGAAAAAAACCACTTTCTAAGCAAAGTTCTGTTATCTCCTCGGCGGTTATCTCCCACGAGGGATGGTTAGTGTTTTGAACGCAAAACGAAGTCTAAGCACACGTCTGTTATCTCCTCGGCGGTTATCTCCCACGAGGGATGGTTAGTGTTTTGAACGCAAAACGAAGTCTAAGCACACGTCTGTTATCTCCTCGGCGGTTATCTCCCACGAGGGATGGTTTAGTGTTTGAATAAAAAAATACTTTCAACCCAAAATTTCCATTTTTACACGTTTTTGGGAAAATCCCAGTATTTGGGAAAATATACTCTTTTTCGTCCCAGATTTTATGAATCCATATCGGCGTCCCAGTATTTATAGCTATATGGATGTATATATATATATATATATATATATATATATATATATATATATATTTAGTTATAGACATTTATGACGACCAATTTTACAAATATACCCACTTATGACGACATTTTCGGTTATGACGACCGGTCGTCATAACATTTACAAATATACCTACTTATGACGACCAAAATTTTCTTTACGTATACATGACTTATGACGACCGGAAACGGCTGTCTCAGAAAACTTCTGTTATCTCCTCGGCGGTCATCTCCCACGAGGGATGGTTAGTGTTTTGAACGCAAAACGGAGTCTCAGCACACGTCTGTCATCTCCTCGGCGGTCATCTCCCACGAGGGATGGTTTAGTGTTTGAACGCAAAACGGAGTCTGAGCACACGTCTGTCATCTCCTCGGCGGTCATCTCCCACGAGGGATGGTTTAGTGTTTGAACGCGAAACCACTGTCTAAGCAGAACAACTGTTATCTCCTCGGCGGTTATCTCCCACGAGGGATGGTTTAGTTTTTGAACGTAAAATCACTGTTTTAACCCCCGGTCGTCATAACATATTGATAAGTGTAACAACGGTATCTATACTGTCGGTCGTCATAAGTACTGTATAGATGAGTTTATATATATATATAGACATCCATATAGCTATAAATACTGGGACGCCGATATGGATTCATAAAATCTGGGACGAAAAAGAGTATATTTTCCCAAATACTGGGATTTTTCCAAAAACGTGTAAAAATGGAAATTTTGGGTTGAAAGTATTTTTTTATTCAAACACTAAACCATCCCTCGTGGGAGATAACCGCCGAGGAGATAACAGACGTGTGCTTAGACTTCGTTTTGCGTTCAAAACACTAACCATCCCTCGTGGGAGATAACCGCCGAGGAGATAACAGACGTGTGCTTAGACTTCGTTTTGCGTTCAAAACACTAACCATCCCTCGTGGGAGATAACCGCCGAGGAGATAACAGAACTTTGCTTAGAAAGTGGTTTTTTTCAAAATATCACGAAATTTTCACGCGTCCCAGAAAATAGCAAAATATATTATTCGCCGCGTCCCAGAATATATGAATCTAGAAGGAGGCCTTCCGGGACGTCCTAGAATTTAGAACGCGTCCCGGAATTTGGCAAAATATCGCTGAAATGACGTCATCGCGTCCCGGAATCTCTAGTTAAAGAAGTGTATATATATATATATATATATTGAAAAAAACGCCTTGAAATTCCACCATTATTATATATTTATATATATATATATATATATATATATATATATTGTAATGGTGGAATTTCAAGGCGTTTTTTCGACATCCGAGTGGAAGTCCGAGGCGTTTCTCTATATGCGTACGCCCGGAACTTTGAGACGGTGCAAAATTTCATCTACGCACAAAATACTGTTATCTCCTCGGTGATCGGTACCCCGAGGTAAGGGTTAGTGTTAGAACGAGAAATACTGTCTAGGCAAAACTTTGTGATCTCCTCGGCGCGCCGGTCACACAGTGGGGCCAAGGAGTACCTGAATAATTCGCCATTATATGGATTCGCAACTAATCGACATATGCGCAAACAGAAGACTTATGGATGAATGAGAACAACCACCTGCGTCTCCGCATATGTTGATTGGTTGCAAATTCACGTAAAGGCGAATTATCCAAGAACTTCTCGGCCCCACCGTGGGTCGGTACCCCGAGGGATGGTTCGTGTTTTGAACGCACAGCGAATTTGGCATAAAAATTTTTCGATCGAATCAAATTCGCTGATATTGATACCAATAGGGAATCATCATCACCAATTTTTTTTTCTGATAGAAAGTTCACGCCTAATGAAAAAAAATTACAATACAGTTCCTTCATCTGTGGCTCGGAAGTATTTTATTTTTATCATAGAAAATCGATCCTTGATCCAAATCCCTAAACCAATATGGCATACGAAAATCAGAAACTTCAGCAAGTTTTTTCTCGCTCGTGGTATCCTGACGTCGTTCGAGCCTCAGTGACGTCAAATATTGCAGAGAGACTGATATTCGTTTACAGCGCACCGTGATTTGTCTGCTATAGGGTCTGCTTTACTTTCATGTGATGTTCAGTAGCTCTCTACATTTCTGACAAATTTTAGTATCACCGTCAAATAATTAAACACTCAAGAACTTATGCATCATGAAGAGTTCATAGGCATCAGGAGGATGAAAGAAGACATTTATAGTATTGAGTTCGGGATCCCACGCAGCACCAAACGTTTCAGAAACGGTCCTCTAAGGTTTCGATCGAAACCTGGAAACGTTTCATAAGAAGGTTTTGTGACGGTTTTGGTGACTCGTCACTTGCTGGCGAAGCCTGCTTCCATCTGAGAAGCTCAGGGAGTGAGCAATTGCTGTAATTGTTCAAGAAATCAGGAGAGGGGAGCATTGAATGAGCACACACTCGATTAAAATTATGAGTAAAAGGGCATATATTCAAGGAAAGACTATTTACAAATCGGTCCGCTGACCGTTCGGCTGAATCAAGCCCGAGCACGACTATCGAGGGCGCATTTGGGGAAAAATATAATCTATAAGCCCAGAAAAAGGAGAGAGAGATTTGCGAGAGGCACTTACAATATAAGTGGCCTTGACGCAGGATGGTCACTCGACCTCAGATCGGGCCCCGGCCCTCGCAGCTCACGGTGATCAGGCAGCTCGCAATTGTCCCAGACGATGGTGATTTTGGTCGTAGACCACGGCACAGAGTATATAAAATGCACGCACCGGAGCCCCGGCTAAATTATGCCAAGGACGGGCTCCGGGCAGCGGGGACAACGCGCACGATGAGCTCGATAGGCGCGTGCGAGCGCTCCAAAACGTCACGACGGAATGTACAGTAAGAGGTTGCTGGCCGGAGCAGCTTTGGCTTGCGCTAGGGACGGCTCAAAATATGGGGCGCGCGGGCCCTACCACGGTGCCATCTCTCTGTCTCTCTCCCTCTTACCTGGCTAAACTATGCAGCAATTCTTCTCGTGCTCAAGCTGTAAAATAAAATATTATTAGTACAATATTCAGTCCAGGGAGAGAGGGAGACGGAACGACTCGGCCGTCACACACCTCCCCCAGATGCTGGGTAGCCGGCTGGCGTACCAGCTCGGAAACCTACCTCTCTCAATCTGGGCCGAGAACTGAAGGGATAGAGCCATTCGCTCATTATATCTGAATGAAAAGTGAATCATTCTGATCAAAGAGATCATAAATCAACGATAAAGACCAAACATGACTTAGAAAATATGAATTCCGAAAGAAATCAGATTGTATTCCTTGGAAAAAAATTGAAACGCGGTCACTCATACGGACATACAATTTACTGAAAATCAGTTCATATAGAAATCATAGTTCTTTTGAACTCAAAAATTCTTCATGGGAGCGTTCATACCACTGTATTGTCTCTGCACTTGTGGCATATTCCAGAAAATTTCACTGTATAGATATCACAACTTCACTAGGTCTCTTCGTTTGAACCTTGGGTACTTATGGAGCACTTTATGCATACTACATACAAATCATACTCTTGGACATTAGTCCCATAGCCCTTACCTCAACGTTAGACCATACTGCACTCCATACATACTAGGCCTAATACATACTTATGTATTCATACAAAAATAAAATCATACAATATCATGGTCAATTGACCTCAATCATCATTCTCTATGGGGTGAGGCCGCGTAACTTTGATTGGCCAATGATCTATTGAAAATAAATATATATCTACTTATGAGCTAGATTTACATGTAATAATCCGCGTTCACATACGTAAGAACGTCTACTTTTTTAAACACGCTTAGTTCGCGCAAAACAGTTTTAACACAACCTAACAGCTGAGTGAGACTGGCGCGCGCACATCCTCCGCTGTCCATCGACGAATCTTCTTCCGGAATGATGACGATCCTCAGCTGCAGTCAGTAGCACGTGGTTGTCTGCTACGGGCACTAGGCTGATCCTGCGCCTATGAAGTCGCTTTGCCCCCTCCTGGGCCAGTCTCTCGGTCTAAATTTGTCGTATTGACCTGATACGGTCGTATTGACCGCATTGGCCTCGAGTCAATTAAGAGAAATAGATCAGCTGATCGATGGCCATGGGCTGCATCAAATATAAGTATACTGTCACGACTATAGAATGTCGGAAACAGTTCGTCGAAATTGGGGTTGAATGGCTCAAGCCGCGTGGACAGTTGCGTCCTGTGCGGTGAGCTAATAAATTCCAAATAATAGGCCAGTTCTTTCAGACCAAAATATCCAAGAGTCTTTGCTAGGCTATCGCATAGTAAATTCTGCAAAGAACTGCATTCAGGCAAGAAAGGTGCCATATCAGATAAAAGTGCGTGCCGAGACTCTACTAATATCAAAATTGGGAATGGTACCTGAAAATAGTACTGTGGTACTTGCACAATGCTCGTGCATAGGTGGAACGAATTGGAATGATCATTTTCTATTTTTTCTTGATCATGAGCATGGGGTTCGGCCTCGATTTCAGTCAAAACGAGGTAAAATGCCTCATTGGTCGGTCGAGATTGCCCAAACACGACCCCATACTCAGACCAGTATTTGTGATCGATCTTGCGACCATAAAGTGTATTATATGGGTCCCAACAATTTTCAAAAATGAGATATTGCAAGTCGGTACGAGACAAATTCAGTTGCCTGGGAAATGTCACATTGTTCCGAAACTGAGAGGTGAAATTGAAAAGACTAGGGTTGATCAGGCTCATTCCTAATCTTGATGCATTTCTACATTCAAGAAACTTGTCAATCTCATTAGGCAGACAAGTTTGCACTACAACACGCGCGTCCTTGTCATATTTCACATTTCCGACTGCACTCATCAAATGGGTACCGGATGGTCGTATAAATGATCGGTATGAAGTGATGTTGAAAAGATTCAATGACTCACAAGGGCGATACAAATCAATGACATCCAGAGGATTTGTGAAGGACTCAGAAGGTGTACCTTCTCCTGGAGCGCTGCCACGTTTTTCTGCCCCAATGAGATGGGGAGATTCCATTTCTCGGTTCAATTGAAAAGATACCAAATCAAAATGATTATCTGACTAGAGCCACTCTTGCTCGTGCGAAATTTCATGCCCGAATTGGCTAAATTGAACAGACGTCATGCCGGGCAATGAAGGATAAGCACAATATTGAGCCATGCGGACGTCCGTCAATACAGACGAGTGATAATCTTGTTTGTAAAAATCAATATTTGACGAAAGTTCATGATCTGGTGATATATTTTGAAATAGATCGAACGATAAGCTTGATTGTTCATCAGACTCAGGAATTTGGGGTGAAAAGACCTGCACCGACTTTGCGATCTGAAATTGTCTTGGTGACACAGAAATCTCATCAGAGAAATCGCAAAGATCAGCGCTCTCAGGAAATTCATCCGAATCATCAGAATTATTCGATGAAAGGGGATGATTAGTCTGAATATTGCTATCGATCGTGTGATCGGAAAATAAAATTGAATTTGAATTAACAAGCTGCGTGCTCGGAGAAACAGGCGATGATGACGTTGAATTTCCGTAATTGAGCATAGTGCAAGTCTTTTCATTATTGACAGTAGCACAACGTATATTGGACTGATTGCTCGCTTTAAAATCTCGCTCGCAAGTTGCAAGTGCTAAAGTGTCATTTTTCCACCTTTCGATATTGGCAGAAGTGGGTGAATTCTGACATCCATTGTCAGCTGGATATGTTGCACTGGAACTCTTCTGCTGCACGGGAACGGTGGTGTTGGGCGGGTGCGCGTATGTCTCACTTATTTCCTTAAGAAGTAACGCACTTTGGACATTTACAATAAAGTCACTACGTATAGCGTCACGGTGTATTTTCAGCGCAATATCGCACATGGAAGTCTCATTCTCTACAAAATCATCCATCACATACTGGCCAATCAAACGCCGCATCAATCGCTGATGATTGTTAAAAGAACTATCAAATTTCAGCTCAAGCTTTGCGAACGCGACTCAAATTTCATCCACAGAGAGGTTACAAATCCAATTGGACCACGTGAGAACTTGATTACTCGAAAGATTATTAGGAGACATCATGGAAATTTTTTTTAAGATACTCCTTCAATCGTGAAAAAGAGAAATGAGATCTTGAAATTTTCAAAATTAGTTTTGTGAATGCTTCATCAGTTGAACTGTTTGCTTTAGATTTGACCGTGCTCCTATCATCAAACAAAAGACGAACTCTCTAGTCAATGACTAAGGAAAAAACTGTGTCCACGGATGAAGTCCAAATGAGCTGTATAATGACACGGTACAAATTTGGAGCTAGCAGTCAATTGATTCAACTAAGATGTTCATAATCGAGGAAGGGATGAACAAACTCGACTGAGTATTGGTTCATCTCGTGGGCGGAATAAGTCCGAGATACAGATTCATTTTACCAAAAACGAATTGTGAGTTCATTATTAGAAAGCTCTTATAGGCATGAGAATACAAAAAGTTAGGCTTGTAATGAGTATGAGTCTTCTAAGAGTCAGTTTGAACGAAAATTTGCCAACTTCTACAAAATGTCCGATTATTGTGATCTTTCAAATAATTTTTCTGAAAAATTCAACGTCGGTTGGATTCCTATAGAGCTACGCAGTTTGTTAGAATTTTTCAAACAGTCAGATGAGAAATATTGCCCAAAAGCACTTTGCGCAGCTCATTCCATCATAACCCACGCTTATTCAGGCATACACATACGATGGTGCGATGCTGAACTTCACGATAGTTATTATATCTATATACATCCAGTATACTGCAAGAAACACCATTTTAATCCACGAAAAATCATTACAGGTCAATTATACAATGATTTATGACTTTTAAGGATTTTCAGGTTAAAACGACCAATTTCCCATGATAAATCGAAAATTTGTTGACAAAATTGTCATGGACAATTCAATTCTGTGACACACAAGTGTGCAAGAGTCATCGATATTTCAGTGTATTTAGGGAAGAAATTTCAAAATTTTATACATTTCTCAGAAAAAAAAAAAAAAACGGCCGAGACACGACCAAGTGACTCAATTTGCATAAAGTATAGTCATATAGAAAAAAAAAATTATCATCATTGCGCACAAAACAAACGAGGACAATGTCCAACAGTTTCTAGCCATCGGCCAATTGTTTCAGATTCCCAAAAAGCACAAGAATCGCAATCAGTATCTAAACACGCATCGCAACATCTTTGTATATCTATATACATCACTGAGTTCCGCTCGCAAATTATTTGTGCCTACTCACGCACGCTACACACATACACATACGTGTTGCACATATGACCACTGGTCAATGATGGCCGATCAAGCAAGGCGAGAGAGAAAATTTTCGGAATATCACGCCAGCGCGGCTGTCTCTCTCGCACTCACGCATTCGAAAATCGAAGCCAAAGATAAGCTTGGCCGATCGCCAGCGGCAGCAAACGCGCGATGTAAACAATGACTATATATTAGGGTGGGCCGAAAAATATAAATTTTCGAAAATCGTTACGCCTGAGGGCCAATTTTTTGCTATTTTGCACGTAGATAATGGAAAAATGTTTTCGATACACTGTGCGTAAAAGTGCACTTTGCGCACAGTTTGTCGACTTTTCCTCATAGTTTATCGAAAAGTATAGTTAGATACACGGGCGTAAAACCTATTATTCGCATCCTCGTGATGATTCCGACCCTCGCCTGCGGCTCGGGCCGGAACGTTTTACGCCCTTGTATCGAAATGTACTATTTTGTTATTCTGTGCGCAAAAATGGCCATTTAGACGCAAGTGTGCGTGTGCAAATAGCGAATTCGCACATTATTCCGACACAGCTGTGTGCAAATATTTTTTTTGTTATTCTGTGCGCAAAAATGGCCATTTAGACGCAAGTGTGCATGTGCAAATAGCGAATTTGCACATTATTCCGACACAACTGTGTGCAAATATTTTTTCACGCAGTGCGCAAATGAGGCATCAGTGCGCAAATACTCGTTTGCGCACTGCGTAAACGAAGAACAGTGTGCAAATGAGGCATTTGCGCACTGTGCAAATTTCGTTTGCGCACTGGACTTGAGTTGTTTTCTGATCACTCCATACCATCATCTATCTATATATCATCATCATACATAGTTGTGGAGAATATTTAACTTCGATCTTTCGAGCACCAGTGACAGTTTTGAGCAACGTGGTAACATACTATATGGGCGATAGAGTTTTTTCTGATACATTTCTCAGAATTTTTTTTCAGTCGGGGGGCGGAGCCCTATTATATATTCAACGGAAGACTATTTACAAATCGGTCCGCTGACCGTTCGGCTGAATCAAGCCCGAGCACGATTATCGAGGGCGCATTTAGGGGAAAATACAATCTATAAACCCAGAAAGAGGAGAGAGAGATTTGCGAGAGGCACTTACAATATAAGTGGCCTTGACGCAGGATGGTCACTCGACCTCAGATCGGGCACCGGCCTTCGCAGCTCACGGCGATCAGGCAGCTCGCAATTGTCCCAGACGATGTTGATTTTGGTCGTAAACCACGGTACAGAGTATATAAAATGCTCGCACCGGAGCCCCGGCTAAATAATGCCAAGGACGGACTCCGGGCGTCGTGGACAACGCGCACGATGAGCTCGACAGGCGCGTGCGAACGCTCTGACACGTCGCGACGGAATGTACAGTAAAAGGTTGCTGGTCGGAGCAGCATTGGCTCGCGCCAGGGACGGCTCAAAATATGGGGCGCGCGGGCCCTACTACGGTGCCATCTCTCTATCTCTCTCCCTCTTACCTAGCTAAACTATGCAGCAATTCTTTTCGTGCTCAAGCTGTAACATAAAATATTATTAGTACAATATTCGGTCCAGGGGGAGAGGAAGACGGAACGACTCGGCCGTCACAGTTTCAGAGTGGTTTCTGAAATGTTTCAGAAACGTCTGAATGTCCACCGTTTGCGCACCGAAACCGACGCATCCGAAACGTTTCGAAACGTTTCCAATGAAACATTTGCTTGAAATTTCGTGGATCCGATATAATAGCCTGTTTGTAGCACGCTCATTGGTTTGCGAAGCAGAGAGCGAATTAATTTAGACTGCCATCCGGAGTGACGTCAGCATGAACGTGCAGAGGGGTGCGATACCGATACTAGAGAGGAAACTGGTGAATTATACGAAGATTTCTTTTATCCATTCCAGCAATTTTGGCTCGAATCTACACTTCAATTCACTAGGTATAAAGTATCGGCATCCCACTCACAAAAAACATCCTGGCAAATCACAATCTCAGATTTCGGCTATCCAGAGCTGACAGTGTTCCTTGTTTGATGAATGAAAAATATACAAATTTTTTAAAATCACAAATCCCAAGAAATTCCTTAAACAACATTAAACGTGCATGATCCTTTATGAATTGAAGGAGAACCACCAGATTTTTTCAGATTCTGCTTCGAGGGCTTGTTCCCAAGATGCAGGTGAAATATAATTGACAATCCAATATCAGCCGATTGCAACCGAAATCTTTGTAAATCTAAGCAAACGTTAAATCTCCAATCTCAGCCCAGCGCACACAATACACCGTCTGACTTCTTCCTCTGAGCGTGATTCGACAATCTGCGATCCTGGCGAAAAAGTTCATATCGAGAACTTGGAATCGTGCGATTCCAAAGAAACAGATGTTCACGTGCAATGGTTCAAGATGTTGGGAAACTCGTGTCTGAATAAAAAAAAAAAAAAAAACATTCAGCATTACCCATTTGTCAAGAAGACAATATCTTACTGTATACATCATATAGACATTTGAGAGGATTCAAAATGTAGCCGAATAACCTAGTTCGAGTACTGCGAGATTCTTTTAATATCAAGCCCGTAACGTCACTTTATTGAGATATTTAGAATTGATGAACTCTTTCAGCCCGCTTTCTCCGGAACGTAACTCTAGACCGTGAAACGATTCCATTGACACTACAAATATTAGGCAGTAACCGGACATGGCAAATTATTGATCTGGCCGACTGTCCACGAATTTATTTCACGGCACATCGCTAATTCTTCGATAAACCATCATACGGTCCGATTCATCTCCAACCTATTGCTACCAGTTGCACAATACAACGTTGACCATTTGTGTGTATGTACATGAATCACTCAAACTGGACCTTCAAGGGTGCATCTCTGTCTCAAAACAGCGATCGTGGCTCGTCTTGCGGTCAAATTGGTTTATTGTCAATATAAAATCTAGTAAACAATGGAGAATGGAGTGCGATATCTACCTACGTGCGAATAATTTCTCTGCAAATTCTGGATGAAGGTCTATGAAAAACGGTGCCGATTCAAACTCATGTATTCGCAAGGATGTCTCTCACCATTTTCAAACATTCTTCCGCAATTTCATGAGCTCAATTCTGCACATTATTCGATGGAACTTTTTTTAGAATTTGCAGAGAAATTATCCATACGTGGGAGAACATGGCATTCCTTGCCTCGTTGTCGGTCTGGTTTCATATTTACATGAAACCTATTTGACTGCAAGATGGCGCCACGATTGCTGTTTTGAGGTCGGGGAGCACACTTGACATAAGATTCGGCCAATTATACAAGTGCAAGATGTCTCACTATCGTCTTCGGAAGCGAACTCTAGTAAATAATCGCTTCCCTTCAATTTTTCAACTATTCAGAAGAATCTCATGGGATTGTATTCGCAATCGACTAAGTTACAATATGTGCTGATTTCGTCATAGACACGAAAGCTAAACGCAAAAGATAAACAAACATCGATGTCCCCCAAATGTACCCTGAGCGTTCTTAACATGATGGTTGCACAGGTGTATCGCTTAGTGTCACTTCTGGTCCAGAAGAATATCTATGCACATCCCCTAGTTCAGTGAATTACAATAAATATCCCGTCCGATTCGGCTCAATGACTATGAACCTCGAATGGAGCACTTTTCTGACAGAGTTTCAGTTCGAGAACGATAGTGCGACAGTCATTATAATAATCCAATCGTACTCGGTTGAAAATATACCAAATATGAAGTTTATCCTTGGAATAACGTTATAGAAGAACCATTCGGAAGATCAAACACTCGTAAGCACAAACAACCCAATAATACTCTCACAAAAGCGTATCCTATCTAGTCAGTAAACTTTATCAAATACTATTGGACCTTCTCCTAGTCGGCGAGGATTTGTGCTGCCTAACGTTGCGATCCCCGGCAAGGATATCGTGCAATACAGCTCCCAAATGAGGATCATCAAAACACTTCCGAGGTACTCTTTTAGCCTACGCCACTCTGCAAGCTGAAGTCGGTGCCACCTGCACATCACCTGAAACAATAGAACAGCAATGATAATGACATGCGCGATTGCGACGAGAGTGGATTACAGAGAAAACGGAATACCAAGAAAGTTTGCGTCTACATTTCGTCGCAAAGGATCTAATGGTAATAGCAATTTGGGAATCTCGCGCTAGTTTTTGAAAAATTCTCCGTTGAACCATATGTCTCTCCACAGACATGCTTAATCATGTTTCTACTTCCCAGAAGAAGAAAAAAAATTTGACACAGAATCTGATGACTAACTCTTCCCAAAAATACCGTTCTCTTAGAGCATATCTCACGCTGACGTCACAAGCAGCAAGAATGAGTCGAAGAACTCTCTCGAGCTACTAACCCTAGTTTCCGACGACAACACAGTCATCTTTTGGCACGACTTCGAGTACCACCTCTGATATGATTGCACCGCCGGTATCAGTTGGCAACTTGAACATCAGCTCCGTGAGTACCTCGCTGCGCTGCGTTCGATCTTCTGAGGCCAGTCGCACAGTCAGTAGCAATTTTGCCGTGGGGGCCTTAATCACCCGTTGCTCCAAATTCCTTGGACCAAACACATCCTCTACAAATAATTTCAAGACCAGGTTACTCTCAATATATAGCTGACCAAAATTCAAAGATATGAGATAATCGTTGAGGATGTTGTGTCCCTGTCTCATTATCAAAGATCATCCAAATTCTCACCGATCTTATGCGTGTTACAATCTCGATGAACGAAATACAAAAGAGTCGTCACAAAAGCGATAACGATACAGCGGGTTGAAGACAGACATACAACATAAGGTGTGATGCGATAAGTATAGTGAGTCCTAATTCATACCTCCATCAAGATTTTGCCCATCCTTGATTGAGAGTTTTCTCCTTTTCGGACTGTGTTCGCCAATATCCAAGCACTCGTTCAAATCGCTCGGTGCCGATGAGCCGCAGAATCCAGAGTCTGCCGAGTTCCCGCCACTGGGGCTTGAGAGCCCATACTCGACAATGTCTTCGTCGTTGTCAGAGTGCTCATCATCGTCAGAAATTGGCCTTGGAGAAAAGGCCGCCTTCAGCGCTGCTACTTCCGCTTCAGAATCGTCGTACTCATCTAATAAAATGATGTTCGGCAAATCAACATTTCTGAAGAGCAGACGTGGAATGCTTCCTGTTTATTCACCTCATGAAATTATTATACTCCGCTTCAGCGAATCTTTCAGGTAGATCGGTGCAATATATCAATTATCTTACTCTCTCCGTTACGTATCGAGTTCAAGAAAGGTACGAGTCAATAATTCTAATTCCGAGGGAAAGGGAGTGTAAGTGGAGAAAACTACATCTTGCGACGCAATGACGTAGAGCAACACTGCAATGCGACGCTGCTTGCGTTGAGAGGATATCTATATAAGGTGACCGGTAATTGGAGGTTGGAAGGGCATGACCAATTTGTGCGCGGGGTATCCATCTCGTTACGGCTTTACGCGCTCGAGCCTACGTAAGCGGCAACATTTTCATTCATTCAGAATACTTGCGGAAAACTCGACATACTTCGTTTCGCGTATCTTGCTCACTCATTCTTTACTAGCGTAATGAAATACAAACGGGTTAAGTCGCTCGGCGTCAAACCACATTCCGGTAGCGTTCATGATGAGACAATATTCTTCTTGCCCAATAGAGAACACGCATGCAATGAAATTACTTTGTTGAAATAAAGTTGATGACGTGAGAAACAAAGTTACAATACAGTTTTTCATTTGCTGAACGATAAGTATTTTTAAATAATCATTGAAAGTTGGACGCCCGTTCAAATCGATGTCACGTGATCGCTGTCTCCCGCCAACCAGTCTGTCCGCAATCGGCCGGGTTTGTTCGGCGTGGTGAAGTTCACGTCGCAGATTGGGATTGACCGCATTATTACCTACTCCCGTGAGTGCCTCAAGTATGCCCATGGCCATATGAGCTGCATCTGCATAACATTGTGTTTTAACGATTTCTCATTAGGAATTTCCGCAGCTGACAAATTCGGTGCCGCAGGATCACTAAACTTTATTTCCATGCGAGCGTGCACAGCTGTGCACAGCCATGCACTAGACTAGTAGTCAGTCGGCTGCGGTGTTGTTGTGTACCCTTATGTTATCTGATACTTAATAACAACATGTGGCACAAATGAAATCGTAACAATTTATGAGAATTGTGAAAGTGAGTCTCAGACATGTCCCTCAGTTGCTAGACCGATACCCAAAGGCAACACCGACTTCTCCATGTGTGTTTCCTTTCATCAGATGAGTATTTACCAAGTTCAAATAAGGATGATCTGAATGAAATAGAAGAACTCTGTTTTTGGTGAAGAGATCCCACTTCATTTTCAGGTTTCTGGTGTATGTTAATACAATGGAAATGATGAAGCCATAGAGGTCTTGATACCACTGAACTTAATCGATACTGAAAAACATGTAACTGGCAGACTATAGTTGGATGATTTCACCACTCAATATCCATATCTTTCCATTCAGTCCCAAAACCCAGTGAATTATTCGAATCCCCAAGTACAGCAAGGGTGAATGAGGAGTTTATGTGGACAAATTGGATATTTAGACAGGTACTTCTCATTTCATAGTCTTTAATATTTCAACGTCATGGTGAATGTTGTACAAAAATTATAAGTTGTTTAGTTGAGAGGAAATCCTTATCCGCTTCTATGAGATTATATTATGTTGACTCTAGATGGAACGTTCTTTATAAACTCAACCGTAAAATTTCAGGTATTCCAGATGTAGTCAGATTCATAACTGGAATATAAACATTCTATAAATTTTGCCACTACACTAGTCTGTGCTGACTTTGGATATTGGTGTTGATCCCTTGGCACATTTGTTGCCATTATCACTTTGTAAACAGTGTTCATCATCACAGACCAAACAATCTGAAGCATAGCAGAGGAATATGGTTGTTTTGGGAGACTCAAGAGTGAGTTTCTGACAATGTGAGTAGAGACTGCGAAGGAACATAAATAATTGAGAGGAACATTTTTTTTATTGCAGATTACATCAGCACTAAGCAAGCCTTTGAGTAATGGACTTAGTTAAATGAACACTTCTCTTTCTATTGAATGATATGCAAACTCTTTGGTCGTATTTTACCATCTGCAGTATTGGAGTCAGTGACAGTATCAGTGATATCGGAGTGGACTTGGTTCATTCTGTCACAAGATTGGTGTGATCTATACTGAGATATTATACCATTGTGTATTTTGAGAGAACCATCACTTCTCATGATCTGTATAAGGAATAAAGAGTCATCTCTATCGAGAGAAGATTTTTCTGTGCTGGTACAATCTGCAACAAGAACATGTCTCATTTCATCCTTCATGTTATTCACCAGTCGTCAGTGTGCCCAAACAATTCATTCTTCTGCTAAGCTTCAGATCGGTTGATTAACAGTGCTGGACACAATGTACAAAAGGCGAATGGCAACAACCGTACCAAGCTACTTACACCAATTCGCAAAGTTAGCACAGATTGGTGTAGTGACAAAATATATAGAATCTTTTTATTCCAGTCATGAATCTGACTACACCTGAAATTCCTGAAATTCTACGGTTGACTTTATAAAGAATGTTCCATCTTGTGTCAATGTAGGATAATCTCATAGAAGTAGATAAGGATTTTTTCTTAATTGAACATTTTACAGTTACATATGTGTGAAATATGCACCATGATGTTGAAACACAGAGAACAATGAAGTGAAAAATACCTGTCTGAGTATATCCAATTCGTCCACATGAACTTGCACCGTTCCCCCTTGCTGTACTTGGGGATTCGAATGCTTCACTGGGTTTTGGGACTGAATGGAAACATATGCACATGAAGCACCACATGAAGTGGTGACAACATCATATTATGGTCTGCCAATTACATGTTTTTGAGTATTGATGAAGGTCAGTGGTATCAAGCCCTGTACGACTTCATCATATCCACTGTATTCTCATATACCAGAAACCTGAAAATGAAGTGGGATCTCTCCACCAAGAACAGAGTTCTTCTATTTCATTTAGATTATCCTTATTTGAACTTGGTAAATACTCATCTGATGAAAGGAAAAACACATGGAGAACTCGGTGTTGCCTTTGGGTATCGGTCTAGCAACTACCTATCCCAGGGAAGTGTTTGAGCCTCATATTTTCTCATGATTTCATTTTATTTGCGACATATTGTGGAGTTTGGAGTTTTGAACGGCACACGGACACAACACTGCAGACTTACAGTCGCTATGTATAGTACTAAACTGTCTAGGGACCCTAACTACATGACGAACAAACCCGGCTGGATTGCTGACAGTCGGCTCGGCGGCAGACAGCAATCACGTGACATCGATTTGAACGGGCGTCCGAATCATTCCCAATTTCAATCGACTCTCAAAAAAAATTCATAGCGTTTAAAAAGATTCAGTTTTCTCAGAAGTGATTCTTTTTATATCGACTATCGACTGCATAAGCTAGAACATTTTAATCTGACACATGCGTGTTCCCTATTATCTCATTGGTCTATAAGTACCACGGAGATATTACTCATACCGTACTGCCGAATCATATATCCTTACTTTTTTCTCACCATCGCAACACTTTTCCACCAAAGATTCTCTTCGACTTTTGCAAATTTGCCTGAAATATTTATGATCCGAGTTATAGCACGATTTGGTATCACACGCGGCAATTCACTAGCACATTTTTACTCGCAATCTTTCTCGCACGAGTACTATATTCCAATACCGTTGGTTTTCGGGGAAATGGATACATTAAGAGTAATTACATGGATTGGCTGAAATTCACCCGTTGACGCAAGAATCTGCCTCACCGCCATGAAACCCCAGTCTTGCCCGGGTATCTGCCTCTCACGTGCAAGCCTCCACCTCTCCTCGGCAGAAGCCCTGACCCAAAAGAAAAGGGCCATTTCCGCCCAGACACGGCACAACACTACCTACTCACTATAGAAAATCAACACGCGAGAAGGGATCTATGAGATCACCGAATATCGATCTCAAGCCGAGGCGCTGTGGTACTTGACCTCGCAGCTCACTTTGATGATCACGTCTGTCACAGATCCCTCTCACAAGAGAGCCACGCGCAAACTGATCCCTTCTTGGAAATGGCCGGCCAAAAAAAGGACCTAGGAAGGATTGGCGATAGCCCCTACTCAGGCGCGGTATCCCCACTAATCATCCAAGTACTCTTTTTAGCGAATAACGAGAGTCTCCTCCCCATCAAAATACGAGCCGCCTACCGTACTAGCGAATAGGACTCCCGATCTCATCTAGCCAGGCCCTATTCACTTGTTCGAAAGCTTTGTCACGGCAAAAACACGTGTTTATGAGCCCATCCTTCATGGCCTTTCGTGTAAATACGACCCGACAACGACTGCCACCTGCCGGCCACAACAAGGTAAAAGTACATCGCAAAAGCTCTCGCGCGTGCCCGCTTGATCTCTATCTCGCATCTGCGGCGTCGCAGCCTTTTTTTCCTGGGAGATTTTCTCTAAGAATCCCAAGGTCTCACAAAAACTCATATCTCTGCATCGAGCATCGTACTAGGTTTACGGGTGTACCGGAAGAACCACCTCAACAACAGTATTTGCTCTTGAGATTGCAGACATATGGGGGCGAGAGATCTTTTCAAGAGGTAATACATGTAGCGTTGGACAACATAGGCACACTGGCTGTCGTGCAAGATCAGCTGGGTATCGTCCCGAAAGGCTTGGTGTAAGTTCGCATACCTCTGATTCCGTGCTTTCGCCGATGGTCGGGAATAAATGTGGCGATATCGATTACGCACGTGCATGGGCTCGGAACACCACCCCAGTATTTACTATCGGATGGGGGGAAATTCGTGGCCACAACTGAGAAACGGTTCATTGGCGTACACACCTCGATGATCAAGCGGCTTTCGGATAACGAGGAGCGTAGTAGCTACTTTGTCGCGTCTGCTACGCCTGACGAGTATTCGCGTCTTGCAGGTTTTTTGTATGAGATACCTCAGGACAACCTTAATCGCATCGATCACGCAATCACCTGAACTACATCATCAGTGAATTTGGAGTTGATGGTGATGCTCGTATTTTTCGGATTGGAGATTCCGAGAACTTTTCTGTCGTGACTGCTGCGCCCGACGAGTAATCGCGTTTCTCTCGTCTCCTGAATGAGGGGAGTCAAAGTTGATCGTGATGCTCGTATATTTGGATTCGAAATTCCCAAATTTCTTAGGTCGTGCCTGCCGTGTATGTGAACATTTCGTGCTCATCTTTTGGATGAGAGACCTCAGGACAACCTCAATCGCATTGAACTCAACCACATCTTGCTATCAATGATGAGAGATTTTGAGATCGACTATGATGCTCGTATAACTCGGATTCGAGATTCCCAAAACTTTTTTGTCGTGCCTGCTGCGCCGGACGAGTATTCGCGTTTTTCTAGTCTTCTGGATGAAGGACCTCAGCACGACTTCAATCACATCAATCTCGAAAACACCTTAATCTCAATCAAAAGGGGAGTCAAAATTGATCGTGATGCTCGTATATTCGGATTCGCGATTCCAAAAACTCCCTCGTCGTGCCTGCTGCGTTTCACGAGTGATCGCGTCTTACTCGTCTTTTGGTTAAGAGACCTTAGGACAACTTCAATCGCATTGATCTCGAAATCACCTGAATCTCAATCATAAGAGGAGTCAAAATTTATGGTGACGCTCGTATATTCCGATTCGCGATTCCAACAACTTTTTTGCCGTGCCTGCTGGCCTATAACAGCTAGCTACATCCGTACATCTCCACCTTTTTTGACCTGCCTGCTACGCCTGGTGGCTAATCGCGTTTTGCTCGTTGTTTGCTTGAAGGACCTCAGCACAACTTCAATCGCATCGATTTCGTCATCAGTTTAACTAGATCATGAGAGAATTTCTAATCGAAGGTGATGGTCGTATATTCCGGATTCGAGATCCCAAAAACTTCTTTGCCGTGCCTGCTGCGCCCGAGAAGTGATCGCGCCTTGCTTTCCTTTTGGATAAGACACCTCAGGACAACTTCAATCACATCGATCTCGGAATCACCTCAATCTCAATTATGTAGAACGTCCATCACGTGAGTTCATCATACACTTGCTATGAGAATCGATACGCGAACGTCACGGACTGAGGTGATGATCTACGCCCCAGACTCAGACACAAGTTCCCTCGCCTCGCTGTGTCGCTGCAGCCGGCGATGATTGGAGTTCTTCGGAATTTGATGAAAAACGAGTCATTCGTCCGAGCTTATAATTTATTTTAGAGCAACAACATACCAATAGCATTTCTCGAATCTGCCAACACGTGTGTTCTGGGCTTTACTCAGATTCCAATTCCGGTATCCCGTCTGCTGCAGCTCTGCTGGTCAGGTATTGAGTCCCAATAGCCAATCCTCGGTTGTCTTTTGCTCTTGTTGGCTTGAGCCCCTACTTCTCGCTGCGACTTTTATGGATGGAAGATGGGATAAAGGGATGCAATATCGAAGTGGCTCATCATTAGCCGAGTTATACATCGCATTGTCGACTGTGAGATCAGTGGCACTCGGTCCAACGTTCACTTCAGACATTCCATCATTCACCTGTCATCGCCTTTACTGCATCAAGTGCTATCAGACATGGCAAGCGCGAGTGCAAGTTCGTGTGATTCTTCCCCTCACTCTTCATCAGAAAGTGCAACAAGCTCGTGCTCTGACCTGAGCAATGATAGTGTAGGCGTTGACCATATAAGTGACGTTTCATCTACAATTGTTCAATTCTCAGACGACGACCTCGAAGATTTGGAACATGGCGTTGAAGAATTATTATATTAAGAGACACGAGGTGCCTATCCCCCCACGGAATCCCTATATCAGGGTTGCCAACATAAAATCGAATCGGTGTTGCCAACTTGACGGCACGAAAAACCCCTAGACCAGGTCAAATGTCCCTAGATTTTTCCGCGATGTATAGAACACGTGTTTGAGTGTCGTTCACGTATTTCTGACGTGTTTTTGAGTTTTATTAATGTATTTTCGATTTTATTATATGTATTTATACGTTGATATTATATATTCGATTTGCTGCTAATTCTTGCCGTGAATACGGTCGCTGATCGGTCTCACGGAGCCCTTTCGAACACTGCCCAAGCTTCCGAATCCGTTGGCGAAGGTCGGGAGCAATCGATTTTTATGTGTTTCCTTCATATATTTTCGTATTAAGGTAGTTGTACACTAAAATGCAAAATATACCAGAATGTCACCAAAGTTGGTGAGGATTCAGTTCAAGTGTTGATGAACACCTGTGCAACATTTCAAAATGATTGACCGTTTTGTTTCAGATTGGTAGTCATCAAAATTCGTCACTTTTAGCATGGCGCTCATGCGGGATCGTCGACTCCCGTATAAACTCAATATTAAAAGAGGCGGGTTTTTGATGGCTACCACTCCGAAACAAAACGGTCAATCATTCTGAAATTTCGGACAGGTATTCATTAACACTTGAACTGAATCCTCCCCAACTTTGGTGATTTTCTGGTATACAGTGGAATCTCCCTTGACGGGTACCTCCTATTAGCGGCCATCTCTCAATAACAAACAATTTTTTGCGACCAGCAGAAGTATGATCATATTTTTGAACCTCTGATTAGCGGACATCTCCGAATAGTAGACAGTTTTGATGCAACCAGAGATGTCCGCGTGACCGGAGATTTCACTGTATTTTCAGTTTTAGTGCACAACTACCTTGAGCACATGCTGGGAGTCATTTTCTGGCGTATTTCAGTGAAACGTATTAGAAAATTTGAAACACCGCCATTTTCAACATCGAAGGTAGCCGAGTAACTTTTTACGGTTGACAAGGCCACCTCACTTTCAGATGTGAAGTACTTTGGTGTTCGAGTTTGCTTTATTTAATGGTTTTTATTTTCATTTTTATGTTAGAGATAGATCGATCCGCATGAGCACTGATTGATTTTGAATGAAATTGGTGATACACTGACGATAAAGTCGAATTGTACTGACGAAGTGATGAAATGTTAGAGATTGGAAGATTGTTATTTCGTTGATTTTGACTATATGATAGATACGAATGGATTTCGAATTTCTGAAACTTTTCTGAATGAATTCGAGAAATCTTTGATTTGACTTCGAAGATGATAATTTCCGTATTTCTACTCATATTGTGTGTGAAACTACGTAATACTTTGAAGTTTTTGAATTTATTTCTATTTTGAGGAGGAATTGAAGGTTTTTTCCATCGTCTGTGCGCAAATGAGTCATTTGCACACTGTTTTTCGCTCTTCATTTGCTCACAGAAGATCAAAAACCATAGTATGACACTCGGGCGCAATGGTTTTCGCCCTTGTATCATAATATGATATTGGAATTCGAACTTATGAAAATATGAAGTGAGAAGCGGTTTACGTCTATCTCGCATGCTGATATCAGAGGACGTTATTTTATATGGGGGAGTGGTTGGGAGAACTCTCTTAACCAGTTTATGATTTAAGTGATTTTCATAAGATTTAGGAATCGATTATCTACGTTCAGGAACAATTTTGGTATCGTATAGAGCATTCAAAATGACTTTTTTCAACGAATCCAATATCACTTGATCAATGTAGTTGTGGGGGGGAGGATTGAATTGATTCATTGTGATAGTCTCTGATACGCGATCATCAAGAGCAAATGTTAGTGATTCATTTATCAGGGAAGCTCTTTGTTTTCGTACTATTTTTTAGTATTTACGTTGGAAGATTTGAATTTTTGAGAGGTTTCTGGTTCGACAGAATGATTTCGATATTCATCATCCTCGTCTTTTGTTTATGATGTGAGATTGAGTTGAAACTGGGAAGTGTTTCATGTTCAGAGTGAAAATGTAACTCTTCATCACAGAGGTTGGAAGGGACATGATCAGATGAGACTGACTCGTCGGTTTGGTTCACCTGTGTCGGGACCAAAGCGGCGCTCAGATCAGAGGGAATCCAGCAACATGCTTCCGAAGAGTGGTGTTAGTGTTGTGTTGTTGTTTCACAATAGCTGGGCAACAGGGAGTCTCACTCTGTCGCACTCGGGAATGAGGAACCCAACTCCCATATGAGCCAAGGCATTATGTGACGTTGTTACAACTCGTAAAAGTGTGGTGTGATAGTTTTGAGTGAGTACGACGAGGATGAATGGAGCTGTGAATTACTTCCTGTTAATGAAGATTATGTGAATGCATTCACTCTCCGATGAAATTGGAACAATGATCTTACTTTGTCGAGTGATAGTGGATTCATATGTATTTTTTAGATGACTCTGAATTGATCCAAGTTGAGCTGGAATTAGTACATGGAATTTCTTAATATATCAAAAAAATTCCAGTTATGCTCTTTCTGAAAATTCTTATAAATCTCATCACGAATAGAATATTCTTCACCTTGAGATTGAAAGAAAGTACAATCGGAGATTGTACAGGAAGATTCATTTGATGAGTTGTACTTTTTTTTCGAGAGCTTAGTCTATGGTAAATGAATCGACACGGGGATGGTTGGGGCCACTTCCCCAACCATTTGATTTCATTTATCGAGTTCAAGGAGATTCAGATATTGATACATTTCACATTGGACATTTTTACATGTAGAGTACGGAGCGTGATATCCTAAACTGACGTCTCATCATACATTATTCTAGTTACGGGTTTACATTTGGATTTCTTAAAATAGAGTGAGCAATGATATACAATCGTCCGAGAGGCGTATGTTGCTGTCTCGTTAACAAGAATTAGTTATTGTACGGAATGAAGGAGAATTGCCATAACAAATGATTGAATTATGAGAAACGAGAATGAAAGTCACTACATCGATAGATGATAATTCTCAATAATACTAAATAACGAACGAATATATGAATGAAATTATGGATATTTGATATACGATTTTAGGAACGAACGAATTACAACAATACCTTGATCTATAATTTATAATCACTTGTGATATTTGATGGAGATTCCATTGAAATGAACAGGAATATCGATCTATCGTTTTCGTTGTGTGATATGAAGTGGAATCGAGTGTGTATTGGTTCGTGTACATCGTCTTAGAGTAAATGTAACTCTTCATTACAAGAGTTGAAGGAGACATGATCAGATGAGACTGACCCGTCGGTTTGGTTTACCAGTGTCGGGACCAAAGCGGCGCTCAGATCAGAGGAAATCCAGCAAAATGCTTCCAAAGAGTGGTGCTAGTGTTGTGTTCTTGTTTCACAATAGCTGGGCAACAGGGAGTCACACTCTGTCGCACTCGGGAATGAGAAACCCAACTCCCATACGAGCCACGGCACTATGTGACGCTGTTACAACTCGTAAAAGTGTGGTGTGATAGTTCTGAGTGAGTACGACGAGGATGAATGGAGCTTTAAATTAGCTCCTGTTAATGGAGATTATGTGAATGCATTCACTCTCCGATGAAATTGGAACAATGATTTTACTTTGTCGAGTGATAGTTGATTCATATGTATTTTTCAGATGACTCTGAATTGATCCGAGTTGAGCTGGGATTAGTACTTGGAATTTCTCAATATATCAAAAAATTCCAGTTATGCTCTTTCTGAAAATTCGTATAAATCTCATCATGAATAGAATATTTTCCACCTTGAGATTGAAAGAAAGTATAATTGGTGATTGTACAGGAAAATTCATTTGATGAGTTGTACTTTTTTCCGAATGCTCATTCTATGGTAAATGAATGGGGCCACTTCCCCAACCTTCTGATTTCATTTATCGAGTTTTAGGAGATTCAGATATTGATACGTTTCACATTGGACATATTCACATGTAGAGTACGGAGCGTGATATCCTAAACTAAAGTCTCATCATCCATTATTCTAGTTACAGGTTTACAATTGGATTCCTTAAAATAGAGTGAGTAATGATATACAATCGTTCGAGAGGCGTATGTTGCTGTCTCCTCAACAAGAATTAGTTATTGTACGAATTGAAGCAGAATCGCCATAACAAAAGTTTGAATCATGAGAAACGTGCACGAAAGTCACTACATCGATGAATGATAATTCTCAATAATACTCAATAACGAACGAATATATGAATGAAATTATGGATATTCTATATACGATTCTAGGAACGAACGAAATTCAACAATACCTTGATCTATAACACAGGCCCACAAAAAGAAAAAAGTACCCGTACCCAGCGACCGGACCCATGTATTCCCACGTGAAATCGTGCCCTGAATTCGGAAATGACATCAGTTTTTACCGAACCCCCCAAAAATTTTGAGGAACTTGGGGAAAAAATCTTTAAAGTTAGATATCAGATTTTTGACCTCGGATTCTGAAAAGGGAGGAAATTTCACATCTAAATATGTACTTTCGAAATTTTTCATTCTTGGTGATATTCCTGATCCAGTATCCCGAGTGGTACTTGCGATTGGAGACTCAATGTTGTTCTCGTGATCTGGAACTCAATGTGGTATTCGTGGTCTAGAACTCAACGTGGTTCTCGTGATCGAGAACTCAATGTGGTATCCGTGATCGAGAACTCAATGTGGTACTCGTGATCGAGAACTCAATGTGGTATCCGTGATCGAGAACTCAATGTGGTATTCGTGATGGAGAACT
Source organism: Eretmocerus hayati (assembly GCA_029851415.1). Lineage (NCBI taxonomy): Eukaryota > Metazoa > Arthropoda > Insecta > Hymenoptera > Aphelinidae > Eretmocerus > Eretmocerus hayati. The sequence goes on from CM056743.1 coordinate 51,894,980, forward strand.
CAATGTGGTATCCGTGATCGAGAACTCATTGTGGTATTCGTGATCGAGAACTCAATATGGTAGTCGTGATCGAGAACTCAATGAAGTACTCGTGATCGAGAACTCAATGTGGTACTCGTGATCCAGAACTCAATGTGGTACTCATGATCGAGAACTTGATGCGGTACTCGTGATCTGGAACTCATTGTGGTACTCGTGATCTAGAACTCAATGTGCTTTTCGTGATCGAGGACTCAACGTGGTACTCGTTATCGAGAACTCAATGTGGTACTCGTGATCGAGAACATGATTTGGTACTCGAGATCGAGAACTCAATGTCGTACTCGTGATCTAGAACTCATTCTCGATCACGAGTACCACATTGAAATCTCGATCACGGATACCACATTGAGTTGTCGATCACGAGTACCACATTGAGTTTCCAATCGCGAGTACCACATCAAGTTCTCGATCACGAGTACCACATTGAGTTCTCATTCACGAGTACCACATTGAGTTCTCGATTACGACTACCACATTGAGTTCTCGATCACGAGTACCACATCGAGTTCTCGATCACGGATACCACATTGAGTTTCCAATCGCGAGTACCACTCTGGATACTGGATCAGGAATACCACCAAAAATGAAAAATTTCGAAAGTACATATTTGGACGTAAAATTTCCTTCTCTTTCAGAATCCGAGGTCAAAAATCTGATATCTGGCTTCGAAATTTTTTTTCCCCAATTCTCTCGTAATTTTTGGGGTGTTCGGTGAAAACTGATGCCATTTTAGGATTCAGCGCACGATTTCACGTAGGAATACATAGGTTCTGGTCGCTGGGTACGGGTACTTTTCTCTTTTCGTGGGCCTGTGTAATTTATAATCACTCGTGATATCCGATGAAGATTCTATTGAAGTGAACAGGAATATCAATCTATCGTTTTCGTTGTGTGATATGGAGTGGAATTGAGTGTATATTGGTTCATGTACATCGTTTTAGAGTAAATGTAACTCTTCATCACAAGAGTTGAAGCAGACATGACCAGATGAGACTGACCCGCCGGTTTGGTTCACCAGTGTCGGGACCAAAGCGGCGCTCAGATCAGAGGAAATCCAGCAATCTGCTTCTGAAGAGTGGTGTCAGTTTGTTGCATTTTTTTGTGCGAGAATACCCTACATTTACAGCAGCTTGGCAGTGGGAAATTGTAATCTGTCGATCTCAGAGATGATAATCTCGATCTCTATGTGAGCCATGGTATCATACATTCCTGTTGCAACTCGTAAATGTATTTGATTGCATTCGGATATGTAAATGATGTATATTGTTGGGAATTTTCCGTTGAAATGTGAGACGGTGATGAATCGATCTTTCTTGTAGTTAAGATTAGCCTCAAATTGTAAGATGAAGGAGAAATTTGTGAGATATCATTCATACCGTTTTAGTAAAATTGTAAAGGCTATTTTCTCATTTCCCTACGTTTTCTAAAAAAGCAATCAATCTAATGTTCTGGCGACGATCTCATAGAATCATAATATTCGAAAAAATTCCATAGAGCAATTATCGATTAAATTCCTACAAATATTATTGAATGTAAAGTGACACGGGTTGATAAATGAAACTCACATTTGATGTCTTCGAAAGTTGGTTCGATTCCAGAGGTGTTATGGATTCCCTTGTTTTATGTGATTATCGTTATCCTCTTGTGTTTGAATCCATGTTATTTTACTGTAATTCCGCTCTTGTTACTCTTTCTGGAGCGGATGTCACATGTTGAGTTGAAAACGTCATGTGAATTCTCCACTGTGCGATATTTACGATTGATTTTTGGATGCCTGTGCAATAATAGAGCAAAGTTTGGAATTGAATTCTTCATTGGGGTCAAATTTGGTGAATTAGATGTTAATTCAACTGAATTTCATAATATAGCGAGACACTCTCATGGAGGAGGGAATTCGGAATTTGAATTGCAGAGCCTGAAAATTCTGTCTTTGGAGGTAACTTATCAATTTGACTTGCCCACGTTTTTTACAAAAATTATATAAACAATTTTTTTTTTTTGTTATCCAATCTTTAGAACTACTCATAATCATGTATCAAATCATTACTTTTTCCCAAATATGTAAAAAACTAGTACAAGTTTCTTGAAAATTCTTTATACTCAATCGGGCCACGTCACACGAGTTTTCGCGCCAAGCGCACAACAAACGGAGCACACGCCGCTCCGTTCTCGCCGTCTCCTCCATTCTTACTTTCGCTTCCGTGGCCGTAGCTCAACCCGCGTCTCAGTGTATGGGTGCAGCACGCGCCCGATATATATAGAACGATAGTGTAAGGAGTATATCTATATTAACAGCAGCAGGTGCGCTTCACGCATTTGTAACGCGCGATGCCGTTACACGAAGTACAAATGTAATGCGCGACGTCATTACCACTCGCAACGAACGTAAACGTTCGATGTAATGCAGAGTGTCATTGCAGTTTACGCGTTTTTAATTAAAGGGCCCGTTACCACGACGGACACGGACGGCGCGAATATCCGTAATGCTGCGGCGCATTTACCGCCAACGCGTTTGTAATCTAATCATGCATTACACATGTCACCGTTCTCGTTTTTCAGTAATTCGTTTGCCGGGTCATGCGCTGTAATGGACCGCAATGTTGCATTTATCACGTATGTAACGCATGACCCCGTTACGAAAAAGTAGCACGCCCTTCTGGCATATAAATAGAGCCGCATCGTCGAAGGGAGGCAATTCGGATTTCACGACGCGAGTACGAAGCATCTCCTCGATCTCAATATTTCCTCGCGGGGCCGCACCACGTCCTGGTGCGACCCCATGCTCGCGACACCCCGTGTGTGCAGTACGCTTAGAGTCAGTTCCAAAGTCGACCATGCGTGTGAATGTTGTTCTACACATAAGGTACGCCGCGAAATGTACAGAGACCGTAGGCAGGGAATAAATGCCCCTCCGGGGTTTTTATTTTCTACAAAAATTCGTGAGTGATGACTGACCACATCCTGTGTCACCGACTCCCCATCCCGATACCTCCTGCCTACGTCAAATTGGCGCCCAACTATGGGCACGAACACAACCACCCCAAGAGCCTCATCAGCCCGGAATTCGACTCATCAACAAATTCCCGGACAGGACGTAAAGTTCACACCGGGTGGCGCCCACAAGTACACATCGACCATCAGAGGAGCGGCATCCGCGCCTGCGACGTTTCAACGACTGATGGACATAGTGACCAAGACCCGCACAACGACGGCTTACACTGATGACCTCGTGTGACGACCCCAAGCAAGTCCGACCGGTGAATTAGAAAAGCCCGTCAAACTTGCCCCGACGGAGGTACCGGTGAAAGCAAAAAAGCCCGTACCAACGCCATGGCTCACAAAAAGGTCACTAAACGGTCAAGAACGCTCAAGGTCCTCGAATGGATTTCAAGGACCTCCAGCTGTCTACAAGGATGTGCCTCATCCTCATCGTCTACGTATAGCACCGAGCCGCGATCCGATCGGGGAGCCACCGACGCACCGTCGCCTCCGATCGCAGCCAAATCGCCACACGACTCGCCAAGTGCAACACGGATGAACTCGCATCACGCCGAGCCGCGATCAACCCAAGACGCCATCGGCTGCCAGCCGCTCTTGCAAGTTGCCAAATCGCGTGAAAATTCATCAAGCGCTGAAAAGCGAAAAATCTGCGAGAATAGCAAGGCTGCCCTGGAAGCCACGGTCCCAGCTTGCGCGCACGCAGAAGAAGGAGCGGACGCTCCAGCGACCCCAGGAGTGGGAGAGCATCAGTCAGGCCCAATCACGGAGCCTACAAATCGGCGGTGCAAAGGGCCGCCTCAGGGGAAAGAGCAGCCGCTTGTTCATCCCCCCCTCCGCCGCCGCAGCCGTGCGGAGAGGGCCGCCCGCAGCAAGGCACACGCACAAGCAGTAGAAGTTTACGCCCTGCTAAGACAACGTGCCGCCATTGTGACAGGCGACGAAAGAGCCAGTGCCAATCGTGCTCCAACTTTCGAGACTCCCGTGTTTTTCGTGCATACACCGGAGTACGCAACCATGAGGATCGACGCAACACGAATGTTGGCCCTCTCGGCTCTCTACTGTGGGGCCGACGACGAAGACTCCGACAACCAGGTGTCGGAAGCGGAAGAGATCATCGAACGTTTCATCCGGGAGAACCGCAGGCGCCGCCACAACCGCGTGCGGGTCAACCGGTGCAGGGCTCGAGCTGCCGCTCGTCAAGCCCGGCGTCGTCGAGACGCAGCACGCGAAATGGACCGTGAACTGATCAACCTGGCCGAGCGTCTGGCCGGAGTAGCAGAAGAGGAGCCGGCAGCTGCTCCGGAGCGCGTCGCGCTCGACGCTCACGACAGCCAGTAGCGCTGCCAGCCGCCGCTGGGGCCGCGCATCCTCCAGCCGGAATGAGCGTCCAGTTACCCCCAGTACCCGGTGCGGCAAGAGTCCCGCTTTTGGAGCAGCGGCACCAGGAGGCGCATTTTCCAGGAGAGGGAAACGTAGTAGACGAGTTTCGCGCCGAGGCTCAAGCACGCTACGGTGCCGCCCCGTCACCAGCAAATTTTGGAGCAGTCGCCCGGGGAAGCAGGTCAGATGTCCCGACATACTCCTCTGACAACGTGAGGCGCTACCTAGAGATACCCTTGCGTCCGGTATCGCGTTCGGAGCCCTGCAGGGCAAGGGCCGACTCGTCGTCACCACCAAACCTGGCGGCTGAGCCACTCATCAACGAAATCAGCAACGAGCAACTTTTACACGCGGCCGACCAAATAATCGACCGGGCCGCACTTTTCGGGCTTGGCAATGTACCCGCTGGCCCGCATCAACGAGCAGAAGAACGCGACGAGGGCGTAGCAATGACCCCGGAGAACGCCGGATCGGAAGAGGACGACGACTTCATGGCGGAGTTTTTGCAAGCCATGGACGTACCGAGACCGCCTCTACGTATGGTCATCCGGCGACGACCAGAACCACACAGCACCGGCAACCAGGAGCATCCCGAGAGATACATCGCCGACGAAGAAGAGCAACGATATGTAAATGATTCCCATACGTGAGTTTTACTTTTGAGCCTTGTTTGCGGTCTCTCGGGGTTATGGATGTATGAGTGTCCGCGATTTCGTATACATAATTTTGGGGCCGATTGACTTGCCCACGTTTTTTACAAAAATTATATAAACAATTTTTTTTTTTTGTTATCCAATCTTTAGAACTACTCATAATCATGTATCAAATCATTACTTTTTCCCAAATATGTAAAAAACTAGTACAAGTTTCTTGAAAATTCTTTATACTCAATCGGGCCACGTCACACGAGTTTTCGCGCCAAGCGCACAACAAACGGAGCACACGCCGCTCCGTTCTCGCCGTCTCCTCCATTCTTACTTTCGCTTCCGTGGCCGTAGCTCAACCCGCGTCTCAGTGTATGGGTGCAGCACGCGCCCGATATATATAGAACGATAGTGTAAGGAGTATATCTATATTAACAGCAGCAGGTGCGCTTCACGCATTTGTAACGCGCGATGCCGTTACACGAAGTACAAATGTAATGCGCGACGTCATTACCACTCGCAACGAACGTAAACGTTCGATGTAATGCAGAGTGTCATTGCAGTTTACGCGTTTTTAATTAAAGGGCCCGTTACCACGACGGACACGGACGGCGCGAATATCCGTAATGCTGCGGCGCATTTACCGCCAACGCGTTTGTAATCTAATCATGCATTACACATGTCACCGTTCTCGTTTTTCAGTAATTCGTTTGCCGGGTCATGCGCTGTAATGGACCGCAATGTTGCATTTATCACGTATGTAACGCATGACCCCGTTACGAAAAAGTAGCACGCCCTTCTGGCATATAAATAGAGCCGCATCGTCGAAGGGAGGCAATTCGGATTTCACGACGCGAGTACGAAGCATCTCCTCGATCTCAATATTTCCTCGCGGGGCCGCACCACGTCCTGGTGCGACCCCATGCTCGCGACACCCCGTGTGTGCAGTACGCTTAGAGTCAGTTCCAAAGTCGACCATGCGTGTGAATGTTGTTCTACACATAAGGTACGCCGCGAAATGTACAGAGACCGTAGGCAGGGAATAAATGCCCCTCCGGGGTTTTTATTTTCTACAAAAATTCGTGAGTGATGACTGACCACATCCTGTGTCACCGACTCCCCATCCCGATACCTCCTGCCTACGTCAAATTTCGTTTAGAATTATGGGGATTCAATTTATTCCTTGATGTTATTCTGCACTTGAATCAACAAAATCTCGGAAAAGGTTTGAAATGTTATGTATGGTATTTCTATCAAATTCGGAGAACATGAAGAACTAAGATTTGATAGATATTATTAAAAGTCTCGACGCTATCGTTTTCTCAATTTTAATGATTCTAAGAAAATGAATTTTCAAATTGTGATTGGAATTACTCACCCTTACGATGTCCTCCATATATGTTGAAGTCCTCGATGATATCTTGCAAGGTGATTTTGTTCTGCGTTGACTCTTGTTATACCTGCTCGACCTGATAGAGTACGTGTGTTTGCACCGGGCACAAGGAGGAGACTGCGAACTATTGAGAGAGCGCGCATCGCCAAGTATCCCCTTTTCTCTTCTGGTGTAATGAAGCTTATCGGCGCGTGTCTGTGTTTATGAAAGCGGAGAGGCGAAGACTGCGGCTCCGGTAGAGAGCGCGAATGCTTGGGCGTTTCTCTAACTGAAACTTATGAGAATGATGGCAAGTTCAGGTTGTCCCTCAGAGTGGGAAATTTCGGAAATTTTTGGAAACATTTTTTGAAAAAAAAGCAATTTTTATATTTTTGATTATTCAAAATCCCGAAAAAATTTTGAATTTTCATCTTTTATATCTTGCTTTTGTCGAAGTCCCGGACAAAATTTTGAATTTCTATCTATCATGACTTTAATTTATTCGGATTATCAAAATTTTCGACGTTATCGTTTTCTTAATCTTAACGATTCTAGAAAAGATGAATTTTCAAATTGTGGTTGAAATCACTCACCCTCACGGAGTCCTCTATGTATGTTGATGTCCTCGATGATATCTTGTAAGTTCACCTTGTTCTGCGTTGACTCTTGTTGTACCTGCTCGACCCCATAGTGTACGTGTGTTTGCGCCAGGCACAAGGAGGAGACTGCGAACTATTGAGAGAGCGCGCATCACCGAGTATCCCCTCTCCTCTTCTGGTGTGATGATGCTTATCGGCGCGCGTCTATGTTTGTGAAAGCGGAGAGGGGAAGACTGCGGCTCCGGTAGAGAGCACGAATGCCTGGGCGTTTCTCTAATTGAAACTAATGAGAATGAAGGCAGGTTCAAGTCGTGCCTCAGAGTGGGAAATTTCGGAAATTTTTGGAAAAGTTTCTTGAAAAAAAGTCAATTTCTTATATTTTTGTTTTCTCAAAATCTCGGAAAAATTTCGAATTTTCTTATTCACATTTCTTTTGGAGCTCCGGAGAAAACTCTGAATTGCTATCCAATTTATTTTCGTTCTATTTAAATCACCCAAAAATTCTGGACGTCTTGGTTTTTGTATTTATATTGATTTCAGAAATAACGATTAATCAAATTATCTATGGAATTACTTAGCCGTACGATGTTTTCTCTAGATGTCGATGTCAACGATAATATTCTGCAAGCTCACCTCATTTCGTGTCAACTGTTCTTATACTTGCTCAACTTCATAGAGTACGTGAGTTCGCGACAGGCTCAAGAAGATGACTGCGGGCTGTTGAGAGAGCGCGCATCACTAAGAATCCCCACTCCTCCTCTGGTGTCACGTTGTTTGATGCTTCTCGCGCGCGTATGTGTGTTTTTGAAGGCAGCGAGGAGACGACTGCGTATGTTTGAGCGTTTCTCTAATTGAGACTAATAAGAATGAAGGCAAGTCCAGGAAATGCTTCAGAGTGGGGAATTTCGAAAATTTTTGGAAAGATATTTTGAAAATGAAAATCAATTCTTTCTATTTTTGTTTCATTAATATCCCGTGAAAATTTCCAAATTTCATTTCTCACTTTTTCTCTTTTTCCGAAGGCTCGGAGAAAATTCTGTTTTTCTATTCATTATGTTCCCATTCTATTCGAATTACTTAAACATCCTCGACGTTTCTGTTCCCACAATTCTATTGATTTCAGGAAAAACGAGCAATCAAATTATTGATGGAATTATTTGCTCTTACGATGTTTTCTTCAGATGTGGATGTCGACGATGATATTGTGCAAGCTCATTTCGTTCTCCGCCGACTGTATTTATACTTGCTAAACTCCAAGGAGTACGTGTATCCGCGATGGGCTCAAGGGGATGACTGAGGGCTGTTAAGAGAGCGTGCATCACTTAGTATCCCCATTCTTCCATTGGTGTCATGTTGTTTGATGCTCCTCGTGCGCGTATGTGTGTCTTTGAGGGCAGCGAAGAGATGATTGTGGTTTCGGTAGAGAGCGCGTATGTGTTTTAGAGTGGGAAATTTTAAAAATTTTCAGAAAAATTTTTCGGAAAGAATTAATTTTTTTCCACATTCAATAAAGTTTCTTATGAATCGTGAATTCTTAGGTGTTTTTGAAGTATAGTTTCTACTCATTTTATCTATATCATCATGCACTCGAATCTTGAAATTTGAACCAAAGAAGAGATTCTTTTTCGAGTATGTATCTGGTCTTGAAACGCTGCAAGTATGTGGAACATATCGATGAATCATTATTCAAGTGCAGGCGAAACAGTGTATGTGAGTTTCAGGTGCTGTAAAAATATGATCACGACTACCTGAATTTTTGCAATAGTGATATGTAAGTCTTTTATTTGCGTCAGATGTTGGTCATATCGAATTTGATGATTTGATTGAAAACGTTAGAACTTCGACTGATGATTATAGTGATCAATATAATTCTTGGGCACTGGAGACTTACTTATGGGTTCCGTCATATAAAAAGTCAACTGTAAAACGTGTGTATGGTAAGTTCAACGATGGGGTGTACGAGGATATCTGTAAACACTGTACATAGAACTTGAATTGGTGTATTCCATAAAAGTTAGGCTTCCATTGTCGGTCAAATTTCGCAGTTGTACTTCCACGTGATTTGGATTTGAATTGCGATGCCGCCTCCACAGTGAATGTGTCGAATAATCGACCAATTGATCATGTTACATTATCATGAACTAGAAAGATTGAAAAAAATTATATTTGAATTAAAAGATACATGTTCAATCTGAGAAGTATCGTTTCCCTAAACAGTCGATGACGCATGAAATAGTCATTTTTTTCTGCTCCGAAGAGCTTTGAAATGATATCAAACGTCAATAGAACAGCTAATTGATTGAATAACGATTCGTAGAGCATTTATTAATAGTAGGAAATCTTCGTCCTACATACTCTAATGAGTTCAATAATAGCATTATTGACAAAAAAAGACGTGTGAGTTCATCGCTTACTTTCGAGTGAATTAGAGTTCAATGTATTAATAACACGGAGTCGTTAACTATTACTCATTTGTATTTTTGCCCTAGTGTGATAGATATTTCGAAGAGTCAAGGTAAGAACGGTAAGAATGTAGTTAGTAGTGATCTTCAATCAACACTAAACCAACGTTGTAATACATCTTAAGGAGATTTATTGTTTTAAGAATCCTTTGGAAAGTTCTTATATTAGTTCACCTTGAAATGCATCCTTAGAAGCTTATTTTAGAAGTCTGTTTGAAATTTAACGCGCAGACGTGATTCTTGTCAAGTAGGCTTTTTTTGTCACTTATATAGAAAAATTAACACATAGATTAATTTTTTATACTGAATTGTTATACTGATGGGCTTTGTATATTCGGAATTAGATTTTGTCCAGTCGAATGAGATTAAGAAGCAGCAGATCGAATAAGATTAGATTTTTTCGATGGAATAGAAGTGATTCATAGGGTCAACTACACCAGTATGAAGTGCAACTTATGGTTTCAACTTAGAATGGTCTTCTGAAATCGAGCAGATGAGTGCTACGAAATCAACAAATACAGAATAATTTAGAATCGTAATGATTGAACAATTTGAGGCAATTTTTATGATTTTGAAGCAATTTCCTAAACTTCACGAAGATCCTGTCTATGGAAGGAGTTGAACCATTACATTAGTACTTTATAGACCGAGACATGAGCTTGTAATGAGTGTCGATATTTCTTGTGATTTTTTTTTAAAGAATTGTTTCTACTCTGTTGATACACAATGAATTCAATGCTACTCGCAGTATGTGTAAAATTTACGCACAGATGAGCGATGTGTACAAATTACTTACGGATGAAACCTTTTTTGAATTTGTACCTTCTGATTTTCATTCAAGTGGTAGAACTTTGAGTGTATTCGATGCTACACTGTAAAAAATGTGCAACGTTTTTTTCAACTACGGAAGTGAAAAATGTTTCAACTACGTAGTTGAACCGGTTTTTCAACTACGTATTTGAAATTCAACTATATGAGTTGAAAAATGTCTGCGGAGAAGTTCGGAAATAGTCGCGTCCAATATGTTGGTCATGAAGGTAACATTAATGTGTAAAATTTGTTATTCTCCTCGCTTGGGTTTGACTACTCTTTGTAAAGTACTTATTATACCGTGAGATACACAATGGTAAAAGTTCAGACGAGTGAGACTGGTGATGTAATATCATTGATCATATAGTGCTTCCATTCTACATGCTCATCAAAAAAAAGATCAAGTGATGTCAAGAATTCAGCAATGTCATGCGGAATTATCCACAAAAAATTTGGGAGACTTTTCTCTCTATTGACTGTAGATCCGGATACTGATTAAATACTGCGAGTGTTCAAGAAACTTCATACGGAATCGTCTTCCAGAACTATGTAGAAGTAATCTACGGGATCATCTCAGTTGATATGTATTCAGCCACAAGACAAAAATTCGGGATCAGAAGCCGTTCCTACGTGGAAAAAGCGATCCAAAATTTGGTGAACTAATTCGAATTCTATTGGTTTGAGGGATCAAAGTATGTTGGTTTGGCAATCAACAGCAGTGAATCTAGAGTGAATATGAACACATCATCTATTCAACAGGAGAAAATGTCACAAAATTCGAACTGGGAGTCCTGAGACAATCTTTGGAGTCAATCAAACCCTAACACAAAGGGATAAATATTTCGAAATACTCTCGGTATCGGATTTAAATAATGTAAGTGAACATTATAACGAAAAGTAACAACATTTCGAAAAATATCAAGTAGAGATCAACGGGACTCCTCAGGGTCAATTGATTTCCAAAACAATGTTTACAATTCATCTTAAAATCGACAAAAGCTCAATGAGCGGAGGGCTTTCCCTTTGAGGGCTGCTGCATCCAAGGATGAGGAGGCTGGAGCAAGGACACTCAGGTGTAGTGAGTGCGAAATGCGGCGTGTTGATCTGACACAATTTATTCACTAAACTTACACCTAAAATACACAGTTCACTCGCGATATTAATTGTGTGCGCAATTCGCACAGAGAATCACGGTCCGCGGGCTCGTGCACTTTGATCGTAAGATCGTGAGGTTATTGTCTATCTTACACGGGGCACTATATAGCGAGAGGTGCGCCGTGGGCCAGTGCATTGGCATAACTGATTTCCGGAGAAGCGCGAGCTGCCGCCGCACTATACTTGTGGGGACTCAAAAGTGCCGGAAAATCCGCTTCACTCGAATTCATGAGCTATCGAGATGAAACAAAATGGATTTTCTTCGTAATTTCCTAAGCTACAAGATGTGCCTACCTGTTTTTTACTTAAATGCGAAAGGGTGGAGGGGGGAGGAGTTGAATGGAAAAAAAAATATTAACACGGATTTTACCGAAAAATGAACTTGGGGTGTCCGGGGCATGAGTCCTACTGCCACCTGGGAAACACTTGATAGACATCCTTTGCGCGCATACCTAGAGTTTCAGCCCAACCTCGGGTCCGGGAACAAGTGCTGGGATCTCTGAGGATAAATTTTCGTCATGATGTGGTGCAAAAATGTAGGAATTTCACCAAAATCACGGTTTTGAGGTAGTTTGCGGTTCTGCTGCCATGTTGAGAATACTTGTGGTGTATTACGTCATTGACTAACAAGATTTTGAACTCAATCCCACGTCTAGGAATTGGTGCTGACAGCTTTGAGATCTATTATTAGCTCGAACTGTCCCTTGGGCACTGCCAACATCGCTATATGACAGTTTCTAGGTAGGATTTTGATATGCTGCCAAGTCGGAAACAGTTAAGTCATATTCTGGATATGGTTAACAGAAGTTCAAGCCCAACCCCGATGCAAGGAATTGGTGCCAGAAATTTCTAGATCGATTTTATGAAAAAATTGACCCTATTTCGGTACGAATCTGATTGAAGATGATTCATTTTTGACGAGATTTTGACTTGCTGCCGAATTTGCGAAGATTCTATCACATTTCGATTTGGATGAACGAATTTTCTAACTCAATCCCGAGTCTTGGAATACATGCTGGGATCCTGGACACCAACTTTTGTTCATAATCGAATGCCAAACTGTGAGAATTTCACCAAAATCACGGTTTTGAGGTAGTTTGCGGTTCTGCTGCCATGTTGAGAATACTTGTGGTGTATTACGACATTGAATAACAAGATTTTAAGCTCAATCCCACGTCTAGGAATTGGAGCTGACAGCTTTGAGATCTATGATTAGCTCCAACTGTCCCTTGGGCACTGCCAACATCGCTAAATGACAGTTTCTAGGTAGGATTTTGATATGCTGCCAAGTTGGAAACAGTTTCGTCATATTCTGGAAATTGTTAGCAGAAGTTCGAGCCCAACCCCGATGCAAGGAATTGGTGCCAGGAATTTCTAGATCAAGTTTAGGCGAGAATTGACACGGGTTCGGTCGAAATTCGATTGAAAATGCCTGATTCTAGATAAGAATTCCATATGCTGCCAACTTGAAAACTATTCTATGACCTTCTAGAATGAGTGAGCTCCATTTTAACCTGAATCTCGATTCTGGGGATCGGTGCCAAGAAATCTAAGATTCATTCTAAGCGGAAATTTACACGAGTTCGGTTGAAATTCTTTTGGAAATGCCCGATTCCAGATGAGAATTCGATATGCTGCCAACTCAAAAACTATTACATGACATCCTGGGATGAGTAAACTACATTTTGAGCTAAATTCCGATCCTGGATATCGTTGCCAGGGGATCGCGCATGCACTCCATGCAAAATTTGACGCGACTTTGATCGTTAAATTATTGGAAATGCTGGATTCTAAATGAGATTCCGATATGCTGCCAACTTAGGAACTATTTCATAACATTCTGGGATGAGTGAGCAACATTTTGAAGTGAATCCCGATTCCGGAATCGAGTGCCAAGAAATCTGAGACGCGATTCATGCAAAATTTGACACGATTTCGATTCAAACATGATCAAGAATGGTGGATTCTAGATGAGATTCCGATATGCTGCCAACTGAAAAACTATCCCAGAACATTCTGGGATGAGTGAGCTACATTTTAAACTGAATCTCTATCACGGAATCTGGTGCCAAGGAATTTGAGACGCGATTCATGCCAAAATTTGACACGATTTCGATTCAAATATGATTGAAAATGGTGGATTCTCGATGAGATTCCAATATGCTGCCAACTTAGGAACTATTTCATAATATTCTGGGATGAGTGAGCAACATTTTGAAGTGAATCCCGATTCCGGAATCGGGTGCCAAGAAATCTGAGACGCGATTCGTGCAAAATTTGACACGATTTCGATTTAAATGTGATTGTAAATGGTGGATTCTAGATGAGATTTTGATTTGCTGCCAACTTAGAAACTATTCCATAACATTCTGAGATGAGTGAGCTACATTTTGAACTGAATCTCGATTCCGGAATCGGGTGCCAAGAAATCTGAGCCACGATTCTTCCAAAGTTTGACGCGACTTCGATTGAAAAATTCTCGAAAATGCTGGATGCTAGACGAGTATCCGATATGCTGCCAAATTAGAAACTATTCCATAACATTCTTGGATGAGAGAGCTACATTTTGAACTGAATCTCTATCACGGAATCTGGTGCCAAGAGATTTGAGACGCGATTTATGCCAAAATTTGACACGGTTTCGATTTAAATATGATTGAAAATGGTGGATTCTAGATGAGATTTTGATATGCTGCCAACTTAGAAACTATTCCATAACATTCTGGGATGAGTGAGCTATCTTCTGAACTGAACCCCGATTCCGGAATCGGGTGCCAAGAAATCTGAGACGCGATTCATGCAAAATTTGACGCGGCTTCGATTCAAAAATTATTGAAAATGACGAATTCTAGATGAGATCCCGATATGCTGCCAACTTAGAAACTATTCCATAACATTCTTGGATGAGTGAGTTACATTTTGAACTAAATCTCTATCACGGAATCTAGTGCCAAGGAATTTAAGACGCGGTTCATGCCAAAATTTCACACGATTTCGATCCCAATATCATTGAAAATGGTGGAATCTAGATGAGATTCCGATATGCTGCTAACTTGATAACTATTCCATAACATTTTGGGATGAGTGAGCTACATTTTGAACTGAATCCCGATTCCAGAATCGGGTGCCAAGGAATCTGAGACGCGATTCATGCAAAATTTGACGCGACTTCGATTAAAATTGATTGAAAATGCCGGATTCTAGATGTGATTCCGATATGGTGCCAACTTAGAAACTATTTCATTTCATGCTGTGATGAGTGAGCGATATTTTGAACCGGGTCTCCATCCCGGAATCTGGTGTCAAGAAATTTAAGACGCGAAACATGCAAAATTTGACACGACTTCGATTTAAGAATTATTGAAAATGCTAGATTTTGGATGAGATTCCGATATACTGTCAACTTAGGAACTATTCCATTCAATATTGTGATGAGTGAGCAATATTTTGAACTGAATGTCGATTATGGGGATAGGGCTGAATATTATCACATGTATATTATGAGAAAATTTAGATAAGCTCAGTCCAAATCCGGTTGGAAACGCTTGATCCAAGATCGATATGCTGCCCAAACTATCATATGACATTCTGTGTGGGGTGAGCTACATTTTCAGCTGAAATCCCATATGGCAATTGGTGCCAGATAATCCCGGATTCATCCTTCTTGATGAATGACATGATATCAGTTAAGACATGATCGAGATTGTTTCTCTCTGGATAGAAATCAGGTATGCGGACAACTTGGAAACCATTTCATGACAACCTGGGACAAGTTAGCCCAATTCGGAGCCTAATCTTGATCCTCGGAATCCGTGCAAAAAAATTTAAAACCAATTTTTAGCGAAAAATCACACGAGATCCGTTCAAATCTGATCGAAAATGTTACTGTTAGATTTGTGTTCTATTTGCTGCAAACTGAAAAATAGTCCGTTCAGTCTCTCTGATGAATAAAAGAGATCAAAATTATGAGGGAATATGCAGATTCCACAACTCGGGTTCCTCCTTATTCCCAGTTTCACTTTAAAATATCCCAGTCCGTGAATAGTTATGTATAAAAGAGCTGAGATGCGCCAAGAATAAAGTACTATTAGGAATCGAAGGATAGAAAATCGGACGATAGTCATCCATTTGTAACATAGTACTTCATTCTTGGCGCATCTCATCTCTTTTGTACATAACTGTTCACGGACTGGGATTTATTAAAGTGAAACTGGGAATAAGGAGGAACCCGAGTTGTGAAATATGCATGTTCCCTCATAATTCTGATCTTGTTCATTCATCAGAGAGACTGAACGGACTATTTTTTAGTTTGCAGCAAATAGAACACAAATCTAACAGTAACATTTTCGATCAGATTCGAACGGATCTCATGTGATTTTTCGCTAAAAATTGGTTTTAAATTTTTTGCACGGATTCCGAGGATCAAGATTAGGCTCCGAATTGGGCTAACTTGTCCCAGGTTGTCATGAGATGGTTTCCAAGTTATCCGCATACCTGATTTCCATCCAGAGAGGAACAATCTCGATCATGTCTTAACTGATATCATGTCATTCATCAAGAAGGATGAATCCGGGATTATCTGGCACCAATTTCCATATGGGATTTCAGCTGAGAATGTAGCTCACCCCACACAGAATGTCATATGATAGTTTGGGCAGCATATCGATCTTGGATCAAGCGTTTCCAACCGGATTTGGACTGAGCTTATCTAAATTTTCTCATAATATACATGTGATAATATTCAGCCCTATCCCCATAATCGACATTCAGTTCAAAATATTGCTCACTCATCACAATATTGAATGGAATAGTTCCTAAGTTGACAGTATATCGGAATCTCATCCAAAATCTAGCATTTTCAATAATTCTTAAATCGAAGTCGTGTCAAATTTTGCACGAATCGCGTCTCAGATTTCTCGGCACCCGATTCCGGAATTGGGATTCACTCCAAAATGTTGCTCACTCATTCCAAAATGTTATGGAACAGTTTCTAAGTCGGCAGCATATCAAAATCTCATCTAGAATCTACCATTTTCAATGATACTTGGATCGAAATCGTGTCAAATTTTGGCATAAATCGCGTCTCAAATTTCTTGGCATCAGATTCCGTGATACAGATTCAGTTCAAAATGTTGCTCACTCATCCCAGAATGTTATGAAATAGTTCCTAAGTTGGCAGCATATCGAAATCTCATCTAGAATCCAGCAATTCCAACCATTTCTTAATCGAAGTCGCGTCAAATTTTGCATGAATGGCGTCTCAGATTTCTTGGCACCCGATTCCGGAATCGGAATGGAGTTCAAAATGTAGCTCACTCATCCCAGAATGTCATGGAATAGTTTCTAAGTTCGCAGCATATCAAAATCTCATCTAGAATCCACCATTTTCAATCATATTTGAATCGAAATCGTGTCAAATTTTGGCATAAATCGCGTCTCAAATTTCTTGGCACCAGATTCCGTGATAGAGATTCAGTTCAAACTGTAGCTCACTCATCCAAGAATGTTATGGAATAGTTCCTAATTTGGCAGCATATCGGATACTCGTCTAGCATCCAGCATTTTCGAAAATTTTTCAATCGAAGTCGCGTCAAACTTTGGAAGAATCGCGGCTCAGATTTCTTGGCACCCGATTCCGGAATCGAGATTCAGTTCAAAATGTAGCTCACTCATCTCAGAATGTTATGGAATAGTTTCTAAGTTGGCAGCAAATCAAAATCTCATCTAGAATCCACCATTTACAATCACATTTAAATCGAAATCGTGTCAAATTTTGCACGAATCGCGTCTCAGATTTCTTGGCACCCAATTCCGGAATCGGGATTCACTTCAAAATGTTGCTCACTCATCCCAGAATGTTATGAAATAGTTCCTAAGTTGGCAGCATATTGGAATCTCATCGAGAATCCACCATTTCCAATCATATTTGAATCGAAATCGTGTCAAATTTTGGCATGAATCGCGTCTTAAATTCCTCGGCACCAGATTCCGTGATAAAGATTCAGTTCAAAATGTAGCTCACTCATCCCAGAATGTTCTGGGATAGTTTTTCAGTTGGCAGCATATCAGAATCTCATCTAGAATCCACCATTCTTGATCATGTTTGAATCGAAATCGTGTCAAATTTTGCATGAATCGCGTCTCAGATTTCTTGGCACCAGACTCCGGGATGGAGATACAGTTCAAAATATAGCTCACTCATCCCAGAATGTTATGAAGTAGTTTCTAAGTTGGCAGCATATCGGAATATCATCTAGAATCCAGCATTTCCAATGATTTTTTAATCGAAGTCGCGTCAAATTTTGCATGAATCGCGTCTCAGATTTCTTGGCACTCGATTCCGGAATCGGGATTCACTTCAAAACGTTGCTCACTCATCCCAGAATGTTATGAAATAGTTCCTAAGTTGGCAGCATATCGGAATCTCATTTAGAATCCAGCATCTCCAATAATTTTTCGATCAAAGTCGCGTCAAATTTTGCATGGAGTGCATGCGCGATCCCCTGGCAACGATATCTAGGATCGGAATTCAGCTCAAAATGTAGTTTACTCATCCCAGGATGTCATGTAATAGTTTTTAAGTTGGCAGCATATCGAATTCTCATCTGGAATCGGGCATTTCCAAAAGAATTTCAACCGAACTCGTGTCAATTTCCGCTTAGAATGAATCTTAGATTTCTTGGCACCGATCCCCAGAATCGAGATCCAGGTTAAAATGGAGCTCACTCATTAGAGAAGGTCATAGAATAGTTTTCAAGTTGGCAGCATGTAGAATTCTCATCTAGAATCAGGCATTTTCAATCGAATTTCGACCGAACCCGTGTCAATTCTCGCCTAAACTTGATCTAGAAATTCCTGGCACCAATTCCTTGCATCGGGGTTGGGCTCGAACTTCTGCTAACAATTTCCAGAATATGACGGAACTGTTTCCGACTTGGCAGCATATCAAAATCCTACCTAGAAACTGTCATTTAGCGATGTTGGCAGTGCCCAAGGGACAGTTGGAGCTAATCATGGATCTCAAAGCTGTCAGCTCCAATTCCTAGACGTGGGATTGAGCTTAAAATCTTGTTAGTTAATGACGTAATACACCACGAGTATTCTCAACATGGCAGCAGAACCGCAAACTACCTCAAAACCGTGATTTTGGTGAAATTCTCACAGTTTGGCATTCGATTATGAACAAAAGTTGGTGTCCAGGATCCCAGCACGTATTCCAAGACTCGGGATTGAGTTAGAAAATTCGTTCATCCAAATCAAAATGTGATAGAATCTTCGCAAATTCGGCAGCAAGTCAAAATCTCGTCAAAAATGAATCATCTTCAATCAGATTCGTACCGAAATAGGGTCAATTTGTTCATAAAATCGATCTAGAAATTTCTGGCACCAATTCCTTGCATCGGGGTTGGGCTTGAACTTCTGTGAACCATATCCAGAATATGACTAAACCGTTTCCGACTTGGCAGCATATCAAACTCCTACCTAGAAACTGTCATATAGCGATGTTGGCAGTGCCCAAGGGACAGTTCGAGCTAATAATAGATCTCAAAGCTGTCAGCACCAATTCCTAGACGTGGGATTGAGCTTAAAATCTTGCTAGTCAATGACGTAATCCACCACAAGTATTCTCAACATGGCAGCAGAACCGCAAACTACCTCAAAACCGTGATTTTGGTGAAATTTCTACATTTTGGCACTCCATTATGACGAAAATTCATCCTCAGAGATCCCAGCACTTGTTCCCGGACCCGGGGTTGGGCTGAAACTCTAGGTATGCGCGCAAAGAATGTCTATCAAGTGTTTCCCAGGTGGCAGTAGGACTCATGCCCCGGACACCCCAAGTTCATTTTTCGGTAAAATCCGTGTTAATATTTTTTTTTTCCATTCAACTCCTCCCCCCTCCACCCTTTCGCATTTAAGTGAAAAACAGGTAGGCACATCTTGTAGCTTAGGAAATTACGAAGAAAATCCATTTTGTTTCATCTCGATAGCTCATGAATTCGAGTGAAGCGGATTTTCCGGCACTCTTGAGTCCCCACAAGTATAGTGCGCCGGTGAGGACAAATACACACATATGGGCGCACAGCGGTGTGAGTGAGGTCATGTGACCTTTTCCAAACTATAAACTAAACGAGCGCTTCTCGCTCTACTATATCATTCCTGAACATATGCCCGGGTGCGAGATAGAAGATCTCGCAAAAGAGTGACACAAACAAAATGAGAAACTTCAAGGATATGATGAATTCAAAATATGATAATAAGACATTGGATCATTGGACCTAAACATGAATGCGATTTTTGATAGAGAAGAGTAACTTACAAGCTAGAATCATTTTCATTGATTGGTAGCTTGCACAACTTGGCTATGGGTCGGTCATAAATAGATTTCGCCGCTTTGACTCTAACAACTCGAATATGTCCATCTGGACCGGGAAAGCAATCAACAATACGACCAAGTTCCCATGCCGAGGGGTGCAAATTATCACGTGAAATCAAAACCAAAGCTCCTGGTTCAATTTCAGGCTTTTGCTTGAACCATTTACTTCGTTTTTGAAGTGGACGTAGGTAGTCATTTGACCATACTTTCCGAAATTCTTGACTGAGTCGGCGTATCAACTGCCATCGAGAGAGTCTAGACTCAGACGTATCCAGAAGGGATGGACCAGGCACTGCCTTGAGTGATTTTTCAATTAAAAAATGCCCGGGTGTGAGGGCTGAGAAGTTTTCCGGGTCATCATCAAGAGGTGCAATAGGCCGTGAGTTCAGACAACATTCAATCTTACATAGTACAGTCGAGAATTCTTCGTAAGTGAGAGTGTGATTCCCAAGAATTTTAGTAAGATTCAATTCAACACTTTTCACTCCGGCCTCCCACAGCCCTCCAAAATGTGGAGCTGAGGGAGGGGAGAAGTGCACGTTGATCCCAACAGCAGCCAGACGGGCACGTTCTGATGGATCTTGGGTGACAGACTTGAAATTTGCTCTCAGTTTGCGATTTGCACCTTTAAAGGTCAATCCACAATCACTGTACATGTCGGAGGGTCTACCACGTCGTGCTACGAAGCAATCCAACGCGGCCAAAAAAGTCACAGCTGAGTAGTTATTGACTAATTCCAAATGCTGGGCGCGGTTCACAAAACAAACAAAAACTACTATCCACGCTTTGTGTGATTTAGAACCCCGACCAGAGTGGTTTCGGACATTATATGGTCCGGCATAGTCCACACATGTATGGGAAAAGGGACTGGAGGGTGTACAACGTACTCTGGGCAAATCTGCCATGACCTGAGTCATGAGCTCTCCGCGATATCTAACGCAGACCACACATTTATGGGATATCGAGCGGACCATGTTTCGGTCACCGGTGATCCAGTACTGCTGACGCAAGACGATCAGAATCAAACTCGTACCCAGGTGTAGTAAGTTTTTGTGGAGTTGAGCTACTATGAGCTCAGACAAATCGCGGGGTGTTTCTGTGAGTAGGAAAGCTGAGAGTGTCGCAAACGACCTCCAAATCTGAGGATACCATCATCATCTAGGAACGGGGTCAATTTCAAGAGCCTCGACTGTTTTGGCAATTTTGAATTATTTTTCAAGGCTTCGAGTTCTGAGAAATATGTTAGATTTTGAACATATTTTACCCAAAAATCAGTGGCATGACGAAGGTCATCGGCATTGATTGGGGACTCTTCATAAGGTCGAATTTTCGAAATTCGAGGGAATCGCTTGATTTTTAAGGCCTCACAAAATCTCATCACAAGAACAGTGATGCGCAG
Organism: Eretmocerus hayati; assembly: GCA_029851415.1. NCBI lineage: Eukaryota > Metazoa > Arthropoda > Insecta > Hymenoptera > Aphelinidae > Eretmocerus > Eretmocerus hayati. The sequence goes on from CM056743.1 coordinate 51,916,220, forward strand.
AAGATGAGCCCAAGAGTTTGTTGAGTTCAAGAAAGCCCACTCTTCTGTGGGATGCGCATGATGAGCAGTACTCACCTTTTTCTTCTCTTCTTCAATTAAAGGGAGAGGGGCTTCTCCAATCCACTCGGTCTCGGGCATAGAGAGCCAAATCGGGCCACGCCACCACAACTGATTCTGAACTAAATCAGGGGCTGACAGCCCAAAAGCTGCGGAGTATGCAAGGTTCATCTCAGGAGGGATGAATCTCCAATGAGCTTTGGATTGAGAGGTTTGGATCTGGGATACTCTATTCGAAACAAACTGTTTCCATGTGGCATGGTCCTCTGTGACCCAACCTAGAGCGGTTGTAGAATTCATCCAACAATAGACATCCCCACGTTTGAAAGGCTCGTCTTTCAAAGAAGTTTGGACGTGGGTGAGCAAGTGCGCAAGGAGCACTGCTGCTAGCAAATGCAAACGAGACAAGGTCATCTCTTTGAGAGGGCTAACTTTGGTTTTTGCCATTAAAAAACTGACCACTATTTCATTAGTTGTTGTGATGATGCGCAAGTACGCAACGGCTGAGCAGGCTTGAGAAGAAGCATCAGCAAACCCGTTGATTCGAACACTCACGACAGTCGGACGGAATTGTGTCCAACGGGAAATACAGATTTTTTCTATCTCAGAGAGTTCAGACTCAAATTGTTCCCATTTTGAAATCAATTCCGGGGTCAAATTTTGGCCCCAATGAAATTTGAGGGGCCAGAGGGATCGCATAAGCGCTTTTGCGCGTACTATTGTGGGCGCTAACCAACCGAAGGGATCAAAAAGTTTACCTACTGAGGGAAAAATAGATCGCTTGGTCACATTCACGACCAGAGCTATGGTTACTTTGAACTTGAAGGTGTCATGGGATGGGGACCAAGTAATTCCGAGGACTTTCATATCAGCTTCTGGCTGACTGGCAATGTCTACAGCGACACCATGATCTTTAGTTGATAAACCTACAAGTAACTCAGGGGAATCGCCTGCCCACTTACGAAGTGTCAGCTGGCCATCAGCAGTCAGTTTGATCAGGTGATCACGGATGCAAATGGCTTGCCCGGGGTTGTCGGCCCCCATAAACGTGTCGTCGACAAATGTGTCTTCTTTGAGTACAGGAGCTGCGAGGGGGTACTTCAGACCTTCGTCTTGAACAAGTTGTGCTAATACTCGCAGTGGTAAATATGATGAACAGGCTAAACCGTACACGAGTGTGATCAAAATATAGATGCAAAGCTGCTCTTTGGTGCGAGATCGCCAGAAGATAGCTTGAATATGCCTATCATCCGGGTGAACGAGGATTTGGCGAAACATTTTCTCAATGTCTGCACACAACACGAATTGATGCTGTCTCCAGCGGAGAATTATTGAGGTGATGTCCTCTTGCAACTTTGGACCAGAGTATAATATATTATTCAATGATTTGCCATTACCCGTCGGAAATGAACCATTGAAGACCTCTCGCAGAGCGGTCGTGACACTATCTTCGCGGAGTACGGGGTGGTGGGGAATGAGATTGATCGAAAGGTCACCTATTTTATCGGGAGGACATTTTTCCATATGATTTAGCTGTTCATATTTGTCCATAAAATCGACGTAGGGTTCTCGCAGCTTAGAATTGCGAGCAAGTTGTTTTTCCAAGCGATGGAACGACTTTAGCGCCTGCGTTCGTGAGTCCCCGAGGGTGTGGGGGGATTGCTTGAAAGGCAAACGAACCATATACGATCCGTGAGGCAAGCGGGTATGCGTTGACTGGAAGTGGGCTTCGCAGTCGAGTTCGTTCTGAGTCAATGGAGGTGAAGCGGAAATGCGCTCAGAGTTCAAAAATTCCGAGATATCGGGGGGTTTTTGCATTGCAACATGATGTGCGTGCACCAAATTTTCAGGTTTTTTGACCGTAGGAATCGGTCCAGTAAGGATCCAACCAAATATGGTCAATTGGGCGACTGGCTCATTAGGTCGTCCTTGACGAGTTTGTGGCAGTATGATACTTGAGAAATAGTCAGCACCGATCAGCAATTCTATCGCGACCGAGGGGGGTTTGGATCTGCAAGATCTAAACTTTTGAGAGGAGGAGAGAAATCAGCTAAATTATACTGTGGGGGTTTGTATGCAGTAATACGGGGCAAAACCATCGCCTGGACGGGGAGTTTTAAATGAATAAACTCAGGTCAAATGCCACTACACTCTCGAAAAGATCATGCCCCAAACATGGGGGTAGACTTGTGCACACGTGATGATTTTTGAAATCATTAAATTGAGAATTGAATTTGATGCCTTGACAATCACTACCAGTTTTCTTCACTGCTTCATTGTAAGATTCAACGGATCTCCATTGATAATCTTCTACAGCACCGCCTTATTTGCCAAATTCTCCTCTAGTAATCAAGCAGAATCTACAAAAGAATTTGGCTCGGCTGAAATTTTCCATGAACCCACCAGCTTCGTGACTTCCGAGATTGTCGCCGCAAATGTATGAAACGGAACCTTTTATTATTTGATCGCCAACCTTTACGCCTTCCTCGAGCTTTTTGAAGTCATCAACTATTTTGCCATGAACTATATCGTGTTTGAAATCTTTGGCCTTGCATAGAGCGACGAGCCTCATTGTACTCATGTGACTTCCAAAGTAATCTAGGAGTCGCCCTACATTCATATTAACAGCCAATAACTTATGTTTTTTCCTTGCAGCTCCGATTGGATTGGCAACTTCGAATTCATCCTCATACAGAATTATTTCATAGGCATCGGGATTTTCTTTTAAAAATCTGGTTTCCCTGGAATAACTTCCCATCTCGGAAGTCTTGTAGAACACCCTTGATATATAGATGAATAGGGTCGTGCGGCTCTTTCTCGATCGATTTATCTCGTTCCATAAAATCTAATGTATTGATTATGGGGATATAGGCGAAAAATGTTTTCTTCTCTTTGTCAATTGTGATGTACTGCGGCTGCACATGATCAAATTCTTTCTTGTAGTACTTTTCACGAAGATGTCTTGTTTTCAATTTTTCGTGGCTTTCGGTCATTAAATTATTACGAAAAACCTCATTGTCAATCTCATTGATCCTGTGCTGAGGAATATCTTCGACAGACAAAGTTGCAAATGATCGACTTTTGAAGAGTTCTTGGATTTCATGAGATAGAATCGTCTTTTTTGAAGCTACAGCATCGACAGTTGTTGAAGGAACCATTCTTTCACATTCCAATTTCATATAAAATTGAGATAATTTTCGAAGATATTGACTGTTATCGTCTTCAATATCCTTCTGCACCTTGCTTTGGCCCCCCGAGTCCCGCGGCAATATGGCTTCGTCCGGGTCCGGTGCGTGATTTTGATTCCCCTCGGCACTTCCATTACTGCATTCGGCCACAGTGTTCAACTGATTATTACCCAATACATTAGATGATGTTGGGATAACCTGCATCTCATAAGTAAAATTTGAATAGTCATTTCTGTGAGTCCTTGAAATGTGACACCGAAATGACGTAGCTACACTATACTTCTTTGAGCGACCGTTCATGGGGCATGTAACTTCTTGTTTCTTCTTGAGATGCATTGTTAGATGTTTAATCAGCTCTGATAGATTGTCGAAATTCCTTTTTGCAAATTTTGACGTGGCATGCGTACTTTCCTTAAGAATTTGTCGCGTGAAACGAGCTAGAATTTTCTGTCTTGAGACGCACTTGGTGAGCCTTCTCGAGATGGCATCTCAGTCTCAATGGACTTAGATGATTGCTTCTACAGTGATTGTAACCACAGTGTAAATATTTTGTGATGTGTCGATGCAGAACATAATGCTGCAGGTGTTCTTTCAGAGAGGTAGATGAGCGCGGGCAGTAATTACAGTGAAACATCTTCTTATACTTGCGATCGATGGACTTATATGATTTCTGTAAATGAATTTGTCACGAGTATGAGGAGGATGCACACTTTGTATGGGAAAATGGCCCATAAGCGGTAACCTCTAATCCTTTTTGCATCGTGTAGAGTGGGCCGCTGGCAATAACGAGGGCCTGTTTGGGGAGGTGTCACTACTGGGGAACTTTTTAAAATCGGGAAAATGCTTAGGGCGTAGTTTTTTTCGCAGAACGGACCTAGCTGATGCGAGAACGTCGAAACTGAACGAATGCACGATCCAACCATAACGAATGAGGCCTCGATCGATTCGTTTTGATGAGGAGCTTCGTATGCAGATGGATTGATACCAGCGCAAAGGAAGTCACGGATGTGGAGAGTATTTGTATCGACTTTGGAAAAAACAACCCCTAAGATTGCAGAACTATTCATCGGTAGAACTCAGACTTGCACGATGGGATCTGGATTTTCTTGGTTTCATTTTGTAGATATAATCCGGCCACGGGGTTATGACGTACTCGGGGACCAGCGCTGGTCTTGGAGGCAGACAGATGCCCGGAAAACCATTCCCAGTAGTGATATACAAGTTTAGTCAGACACAGATAAACCAAGGGATGATAGGTGGGATCCCGAGAGTTTGGACGACGCGATTGCGACGGGGGCGTGCTCATTTTGTAGCTCGACAACAGTAGCAAGTATATATATCCTGGGAATATCAGCGCTGAGTTGCCAACGAGAGGTGGATCTCGAAATGTGAGTGACCTTGCAAAACCACCCCTATTGATATTTCGACATTTTCCCAAATATACAACGAATGCACGATCGGATCTCGGATTTCATGGGACGAGTTTGTAGATATCCATGAGGCGGAGCCAATGGACCCATCTGAATATCAGCGCGGGGCGAAGATCCGATGGTTGCAGGGAAATATGGCTCCCAGTAGTAACAGACGAGATGGGTCAGACATACGACCTGGGGAGCATATTCAAGATTACGAGAGTTTGCACGATGCGATTGAGACGGGCGAGAGGTCATTTTGAAGCTCGATAACTGTAGCAAGTGTCGGTATTCTCGGAATATCAGCGCTGCGTCACCGAGGTGATGTATCTTTCAGGATGTATGTGATAGCGTAACAACCCCTATTCAGATTTCGACATTTTCCTCGTATTAAACGAATGCACGATCGTATCTCGGACTTCATGGGGCCAGTTTGTGAATATAGATGAGGCGGAGCCTATAGACCAGCTAGGATATCAGCGCAGGGAGGAGATCCGGCGGGAGGAGGAAAATATGGCTCCCAGTAGTAACAGACGAGATGGGTCAGACATACAACCTGGGGAGAGTATTTGAGAGTACGAGAGTTTGCTTGATGCGATTGAGACGGGCGAGAGGTCATTTTGAAGCTCGACAACTGTAGCAAGTGTGGGTATTCTCGGAATATCAGCGCTCAGTTGCCAACGAGAGGTGCATCTCGGGATGTGAGTGACCTTGAAAAACCAACCTTACGAATAATCCGACATTTTCCCAGATATACGACGAATGCACGATCGATTCTCGGATTTCATGAGACCAGTTTGTAGATATCAATGTGGCGGAGCCTATGGACCAGGTGGGATATCAGCGTAGAGAGGAGATACGGCGAGAGGGGGAAAATATGGCTCCCAGTAGTAACAGACGAAATGGGTCAGACATACCATCTGGGGAGCGTATCTAAGATTACGAGAGTTTGCACGATGCGATTGAAACGGGCGGAAGGTCATTTTGAAGCTCGACGATTGTAGCACGTTCGGGTATTCTCGGAATATCAACGCTGAGTTGCCAACGAGAGGTGCATCTCGGGATGTGAGTGACCTTGATAAACCAACCCTCACTGATAATCCGACATCTTCCCATATATACAACGAATCCACGATCGTATCTCGGACTTCATGGGGCCAGTTTGTGGATATAGATGAGGCGGAGCCTATGGACCAGGTGGGATATCAGCGCAGGGAGGAGATCCGGCGAGAGGGGGAAAATATGGCTCCCAGTAGTAACAGACGAAATGTGTCAGACATACGATCTCGGGAGCGTATTTAAGATTACCACGAGAGTTCGCACGATGCGATTGAGACGGGCGGAAGGTCATTTTGGAGCTCGACAACTGTAGCAAAAGTGGGTATTCTCGGAATATCAGCGCTCAGTTGCCAATGAGAGGTCCATCTCGGAATGTGAGTGACCTTGAAAAACCAACCCTAATAATATTCCGACATTTTCCCAGATATACAACGAAGGCACGATCGGATCTCGGATTACATGGGACCAGTTTGTGGATATTGATGAGGCGGAGCCTATGGACCAGGCGGGATATCAGCGCAGAGAGGAGATCCGGCGCACTACCGGCAGTCCGGTAAATGTTGTGCCATTGAGCCCATATGATTACATGCATTTAGTGGCACAGGAATTCACGGGTTTCTTGCCGTGCGGCGGTGGGGGGGGGGAATATGGCTCCACGTAGTAACAGACGGGATGGGTCGGACATACGACCTGGGGAGAGTATCCGAGATTACGAGAGTTTGCACGATGCAATTGAGACAGGCGAGAGGTCATCTCGTAGCTCGACAACTGTAGCAAGCGCATGTATCCTGCAAATATCAGCGGTGAGTCGCCAACGAGAGCTGCATTTCGGAATGTGAGTGACTATGAAAAATCACCCGTATTCATATTCCGACATTTCCCCAGATATTTAACGAACGCACAATCGGATCTCGGAATTCATGGAACCAGATAGTAGATATTGATGAGGCGGAGACTATGGACATCGGGATATCAGCGGCGGGAGGAGTTTCGACGGGAGAGGGGGAATATGGCTTGAATGGACTAAAGCAGACATTTGCTCCAGGTTGAATGTTGTCCGGCTGTCAAAAATCCATAACACATCGCTGTACTGTTGTCAATATTAAAGTCTGAAAACTGCTGTTTTTCCAGTCAATCGGATCACCTCCCCCGAGGCGGCCATATTCGCAAAAGCCGACTGCAGTGGCATCACCCCAGCAACGCGTGCCCCTTGTGGAGTAGCCAGACCTTTCTTTATGATCGTGGTTGCAACTTGGCTGAGTACTATTCTAGAACTACACCGAGAATGATGCTAGACCAGCAAATATTCAGGTTTTTTTTCTTCTTCCTTTTCTTCTTTTTTTCCTAATGTATACAAATTTCACTATGACAATGGGGTGGAGGTTCAATCCAATTCACCAAACGTATCGACTCTCCCGATTGGAAAGGAACACGATTACACTCAAACTCACTGGTAACACTCACCACTAGCAAGGAAAATTTGGTCCCTCGTAACATATTCATTCGCGCTTATAATTTTTGGCACTGGAAATTCTGAAAATTCACGGTCCCTTCCATGAATTCCACCGAATTCTCACTGCTTTTTTCTAACCGTACTCCTGGACTGTTCACAAGTCTCACCACATTTGCACTGGGAAGTCACTAGTTTTACTCTACATCTCATATTAATGATATTACATTCGTAAATCGGCATTGGAGGACTAATTTTATTTCTCTATCGATCTCGAGTTTGAGATTGATTGATTGAGAAATTAACGATCGGGTTTGATCGTGGAGGTGATAATTAATGAAAAAATTGCATATGACAGACATCGAGAGAAAAAAGTCGCCTGGACCCAGATTTGAACTGGGGGCCTTCTTCACACCGGGAAAGACACTCTACCAGCTGAGCTATCCAGGGCTCAGGGAGCTCTTGTCTCGATGTCATGCATATGCGCGCCTTTTTCTTTGCCGAAGGCGCCTGGAATCAGGTTACACTTCTCGAACTTGACTCGTCCACTTATGTTTCAAATGATATTATATTCGTAAATCGGCATTGGAGGACTAATTTTATCTCTCTATCGATCTCGAGTTTGAGATTGATTAATTGAGAAATTAACGATCGGGTTTGATCGTGGAGGTGTTAATTAATGAAAAAATTGCATATGACAGACATCGAGAGAAAAAAGTCGCCTGGACCCAGATTTAAACTGGGGGCCTTCTTCACACCGGGAGAGACACTCTACCAGCTGAGCTATCCAGGGCTCAGGGAATTAATCAATCTCAAACTCGAGATCGATAGAGAAATAAAATTTGTCCTCTAATGCCGATTTACGAATATAATATCATTTGAAACATAAGTGGACGAGTCAAGTTCGAGAAGTGTAACCTGATTCCATGCGCCTTCGGCAAAGAAAAAGGCGCGCATATGCATGACATCGAGACAAGAGTTCCCTGAGCCCTGGATAGCTCAGCTGGTAGAGTGTCTTTCCCGGTGTGAAGAAGGCCCCCAGTTCAAATCTCGGTCCAGGCGACTTTTTTCTCTCGATGTCTGTCATATGCAATTTTTTCATTAATTAACACCTCCACGATCAAACCCGATCGTTAATTTCTCAATTAATCAATCTCAAACTCGAGATCGATAGAGAGATAAAATTAGTCCTCCAATGCCGATTCACGAATATAATATCATTTGAAACATAAGTGGACGAGTCAAGTTCGAGAAGTGTAACCTGATTCCAGGCGCCTTCGGCAAAGAAAAAGGCGCGCATATGCATGACATGGAGACAAGAGTTCCCTGAGCCCTGGATAGCTCAGCTGGTAGAGTGTCTTTCCCGGTGTGAAGAAGGCCCCCAGTTCAAATCTGGGTCCAGGCGACTTTTTTCTGTCGATTTCTGTCATATGCAATTTTTTCATTAATTAACACCTCCACGATCAAACCCGATAGTTAATTTCTCAATTGATCAATCTCAAACTCGAGATCGATAGAGAAATAAAATTAGTCCTCCAATGCCGATTTACGAATATAATATCATTTGAAACATAAGTAGACGAGTCAAGTTCGAGAAGTGTAACCTGATTCCAGGCGCCTTCGGCAAAGAAAATGGCTTGCATATGCATGACATCGAGACAAGAGTTCCCTGAGCCCTCGATAGCTCAGCTGGTAGAGTGTCTTTCCCGGTGTGAAGAAGGCCCCCAGTTCAAATCTGGGCCCAGGCGACTTTTTTTCTCGATGTCTGTCATATGCAATTTTTTCATTGATTAACACCTCCACGATCACTGTTTTTCCTAATATCAAACCCGATCGTTAATTTCTCAATTAATCAATCTCAAACTCGAGATCGATAGAGAAATAAAATTAGTCCTCCAATGCCGATTTACGAATATAATATCATTAATATGAAATGTAGAGTAAAACTAGTGACTTCCCAGTGCAAATGTGGTGAGACTTGTAAACAGTCCAGGAGAACGGTTAGAAAAAAACAGTGAGAATTCGGTAGAATTCATGGAAGGGACCGTGAATTTTCAGAATTTTCAGTGCCAAAAATTATAAGCGCGAATGAATATGTTACGAGGGACCAAATTTTCCTTGCTAGTGGTGAGTGTTACCAGTGAGTTTGAGTGTAATCGTGTTCCTTTCCAATCGGGAGAGTCGATACGTTTGGTGAATTGGATTGAACCTCCACCCCATTGTCATAGTGAAATTTGTATACATTAGGAAAAAAAGAAGAAAAGGAAAAAGAAAAAAAACCTGAATAGTTGCTGGTCTAGCAACATTCTCGGTGTCGTTGTAGAATAGTACTCAGCCAAGTTGCAACCACGATCATAAAGAAAGGTTTGGCTACTCTATAAGGCGCACGCGTTGCTGAGGTGATGCCACTGCAGTCGGCTTTTGCGAATATGGCCGCCTCGGGGGAGGTGATCCGACTGACTGGAAAAACAGCAGTTTTCAGACTTTAATATTGACAACAGTACAGCGATGTGTTATGGATTTTTGACAGCCGGACAACATTCAACCTGGAGCAAATGTCTGCTTTAGTTCATTGTTTTTTTTTTTTCAGCCAATTAGATTGCCTCCCACGAGACAGCCATATTAGCAAAAGTCGACTGCGGCGGCATGACCCGAGCAACTCGTGCGCCCTATGGAGTGGCCAGACCTGTCTTTATGATCGTGCTTGCAAATCCGAAATTGCAACCATACCGCAGCTTCGATGTGAACAGAAAAATGTCTTGGTATAGAACTTTTATCGTGCTTCATGATGAAACTAAGAGATCAGTGCGGTTTAGTTCACAAGATGAACAAATTTTGGTCATAATGATGTGGAATTCCATATACATATCTTTGTTAGAATACAAAAATAGAATCAAAGGCAGACAAAACTCCAGAATTTCTGATTGCAGCACAACGTCGCAGAAATCGATAGAATAAGAGGGGTTCATGAAAATTCACCATAACTCAGTCAATTTTCATACGATTGAAACGTGTAATGGCTTGAATTTCAGCTCCTCTCGAGATCTATCTAGCATACTAACTGAAGAGTTCAAGAAGATGACCATACCCCAAAAATGTCAAAACTGATAACACACACTTTGACCATTCAAGAGAACAATTGACTCGACAAGAATACGAAATCAGTGCGTTTTTGGTTACAAAATGAGCGAATTGAAATTCAGTTGGATCGATGTGAAATTTAGGATAGACATTTTTTATAGTATACAAGAATAGAATCAAAGGCAGACAAACTTCCAAAATTCATGAATTTCACCACAACATAGCGGAAATCTATGAATACCACAGTCTTTCACGTGTGAGAAAGGGTCCATAGCCTTTTACCATATCTCAGCCAATTTTTACACAATTGAAGCGTGTAATAGCTTCAATCGAAGCTCTTTCTGATATCCACCTCACCATACTAGTTGGAGGATCCAAAGAGATTACAATCCCCAATAATCCCAAAACTGATAACACATTTTCTTCCGTGAAAGAACCATCTGACTTGATACGATTCTGAGAATCATTACATACCGTATTTACCCGTGTATAAGGCGCACTATTGCATGACACATTTTTACATTGCTGAGCTGCATTCGGACGTTGGGGTACGGTTTTTCTAATCCTTTTTTTCTAATCCGTTTTTTCTAAAATCTCAATTTTCTAAAAGTATTTTTTTCTAAACCTTTTTTTTCTGAAATCGCTTTTTCTAAGTCCGTTTTTTCTAAATCCGATTTTTCTAATCATGTTCTTCTAGTAGTCATTTTGTTGCAAAGGAAGCCAAGAGAACTATTGGAGCCAAGATAGAGGTTATCGATTCAATTTATTCTAAGAGTAGATGATCACATTGTGATATTATGTGCAATATTTCGCAAGTACTGGAGGATTTCGCCTCTATCGCAATAATCTTGATACTGGGAAACGATGTTGGATATTCTTTCTTCAGCTCGTAACTGGTCAGGCTCCTTATAATCTTTGATTCTTTGGCCTAAATCAAGCTGTGCTAACATCACCTCCGTGTCAGCTTGCTCCTTCTGAATTTCTTTGATAAAAGCATACAAACTGGGATGTCTTTTCCCCATAATGAGATTCAATCGGTTGTGCCAACCCTCAGAGATATTATTGGTCCGGGCTGTATGATCAATGACTGATTGATATTGATTCCACACTCTCGGAGGATATCGAGGGAGGACTGCTCTTCGCCTACCTCTGGCAGGTCTTCCTCTGATATAGGTATCTTCTATGTAATCGGCAATCTCCGTCATCTCCTCAGGGAAGAGGTCAGACTCAACCAGAGTATCAAAGTGCTCCTCCACATGATCTACGGTCACAAACGCGAGAGCAGTGAGCATATGTGCGGAGTTCCTGATCTCTCGATCATTAGGGTCGTTGTACCTTGCCTGTAAGCCCTGTGCTTGAATATGGCGATATATATTTTGACAGAAATGAAAGAAGCAGCATCGAACCATATCGTCACCAAAAATTGCTTGGACGGCATTCAAAACTGCTGTTTCAAAGTCACTCATCACGATCAGGGGCGGATTCATTGGAATATTGAGTTCTCGAGCTTTTGACGACAGTACTTGAAATACTTTGTCGTACGACGTTTGTTGTTTATTAGGGAGCAACGCGTAAACGTACGGCAAAGCTGACCCCTGACCATTTGGTTGAGTGACTGAGCCCATTACGGCGAATAACTGAAGGAATACAGTTGGAGAGGCCTTGAAAGTACCATCAACAAACCATATTGTTGATCGGTAAAGTCTCTTCAAATCGTTTGTTGCACAGAAAATAAGAATTCGATCGTAATCTTGACCATCATCCTCATCTCCATCTTCGTCCATTTCTGTGAGCGAGTCGTACAATAAAAATCGATCGCCCACGAGTGTTTGTTTGAACGAATCAGGTAGTTCACCAAGATCTTCAAGTCGCTGAGGATTCGATGGCAAACCTCTTCTACGTGCTCGGCCAACAACTTTGCCGAGATTTGGTCGGTCAGGCAAACGTGCCAAAACGCCTACAACGGTACGTTTCATCGAACATCAAAACACCGTTTCGCTATCGCGCAGATTAGGCACTCAATGCGATATTTACCTGAGGCTACACCTTGGAGTTCTGATCGGATGACTTGAACAGGAGGTGCTTCAGGGTGTTCACGAGCGTGCCTTTTGATTCGCTCCAAAACTTTTGCCGCTCCTACCTCCTCTCGATCGGGTGCATGAGAATGCTCAGATTTTTGATGAAATTCAGTATCTTCCGGACCTTGTAATGCTATAATGTTTCCCCCTTCAGTTTTCGTGATCGCTCGAGCCGGACATGATTTGAATTTCTTGCACTTCCAATAACTGTGGCCGCTACTTTCGTGCGCGCTTACGAAGTAGTATAGAAATCCATTTACGTCGAGCAAATTATTTTTTCGTGCCAACACCAAACGAGCCTCCATTTTTTTTGTAGTTTAGATAGTTTTACAATTTTTTTTACTTTATTAATTTTGATGATGGAAATTTCGATTCAAAATTGATAACCTCAGAAATTTAGATCGGCCAAAACAATGATGAGATACTGACTGAAGTTGGCGTCACGAGGACTCATTTGGGTTTTTGTTTACCTTTTTAAAGACTAAAGGAACATATTCTTAGGAAATTTTTTTATTAGAAAAAACGGACTTAGAAAAAGTGATTTTAGAAAAAGAGGGTTTAGAAAATAATACTTTTAGAAAATTGAGTTTTTAGAAAAAGAGGATTAGAAAAAACGTACCCCAACCGCATTCGGATCGTTCAATCCAAAATCTCAAACTCGAAACAGAGTAACGGTACATTCCATTCAATCATAGCGATAGCTCGTTGGCCGAGTAAAGTCTTTTTGAACTGCGACCGAGACGAATTTTACCGTCTCGAGCTCACGCGTATATTCGCAACATTGAAAAGTAAAAGTGATTTCACGCGCAGAGGCTCAACGGAGATGCTAATACACTCTTCCGCTTGGGTCCAGTATAGTAGCCGACTAATGAGAGGAAGAGAAAGAGAGAGAGAGAGATAGAATTTCTTTTGTTGCGGTAAGATGCGAACGTGTGGAAAGAGAATAATAACTTCATGCCGAAGGCAAGGTAACGAGTCGTGCTGTATAAGATTAGAAGTCAGTCAAGAGTAAGGCTCGCGAGCGGGACGGTAGAGCTAGAGCCAATAGGCCAGCCCCGATCCCAAAATTGTGGAATCCAAGTAGTTCACAGAACAAACGAAAGTGAAAATAATTTGATTTTATAAACGGTGATAACATTTTTGAGCCCAAGAAAGATTAATGAGGCTAATTAAATACCAGACTCAGTGACAAATAAATAGTGCAGAGTGAATTAGAATTCGAACAAAGTTTACGCACAGCGAATCATCAGCCAGCCTACTACAAAGGGAGTATCGTGAGTCAGACTGAGCGATCACTCGCCCAGTCCTTCCGAACTGTATTCTTCTCTCTCTCTTCCTTTTCCTTTACCTCTCGTTCGCCACGGCTCGACAGCCAGAGTAGCTGTTCATTCTAGTAAAATATATCAACCGTATTTATTCCTTATACAAATAAAACTCAAATAAAGCTTCGGTACTTGACCTAACTACGCCGGTGTAGTTATTTGCCTTCAGGAAATCCAGACTGTTCACGCACGCGGCACCCTTCCCCGATCCGGTGCCCACGTGAACGTACCCGTACGGGTATACATCAGAAACGATCCCAAATCTTCTTGCATTTATCCACTGCGCGGGTCTCTATTCCCAGGTACCCACCGAAAATAGAGTGGTAGCAGAGCTGCTGAGTTAGATTTTCCCCTAATCTTTCAAGGAAGATTAGAGTAGAAACCTAACACGCACCCATAGATAAGATGCACCCCACTTTCTGGGGGGAAAAATCGGAAAATCATAAGAACCTGTAGATAAGACGCACCCATAGATAAGATGCACCCCGGTTTACTGGGGCTCGAAGTGAAAAATTTCAGATGAAACCGGGAAAAAGAAGGACAATATAGAGATTCATTCACATATATCACGATACATTTATTGTCCACTCGATAACATTCGTTATTATTCGACATCAAACTACAAACCTCTCGAGAGGAATCACGGTCTCATACACGAGTGCTGCCAATAGATTTTCCGCACAGAAAATATTAAGCACCTATAGATAAGACGCACCCATAGATAAGACGCACCCCTGTTTTGGAGTGCTCAAAACTGATTTTTTGGTGCGTCTTATACACGGGTAAATACGGTATACTGATTGCATCTCCATATGACATTGTTGGTTTGAACAGCATAATATCTTGTAATCCATCTTCCATCTTTCTATCATGAACCCTTTCCAACCGATCGCAAGCATTAGGAGTCTCACTCAGAAAAATAATAAAGGTGACGAATTCGTGTATCGAGCAATACAGGCGCTACGGGACCTCCAAATTTTCATGAGCACGGCGCCGTAGCCTTATATACGCCAAGTTGGGGTTTTTTAACCTCTCGTTCTGCCTCGATCATAGAATATTATGGATTCTTGTGCTTATCAGCCACGATGTGCCCCAGTAATCGCAAGCTTGATCATTTCTCTATCGAAATATTATTTTGTTTCGTCGATGTATGAACTAATGGCATCGTTCCACGACCGACAAATTTGAGACCCTCCCCGACGAAATTCATCGTGGATTTTCGTCTCCAGCCACTTTCGAGATTCGACTCATCTCGAAGTCGACACTGCGTCGGTGTGACACAATCGGCCTTGTGTGCGCGAATGAGCGACTAAAAGCAAGCTAGCAGACTAGGGAGGGTTTAGAGAGACCCTCCCTATAGCAGACCATATTCATTCAGGTTCTGTTCCAGATGAGTGTTTACTCTCTCATGGTGTCTAGCGATCTGGAAATCAGGGAATTCTCAGGGAAATGACTTTGGCCATGGAAATCAGGGAAATGTCAGGAAAATGCACTCTAATCATGGAAATTTGCAAAAACGATTGCATTTTGAGCATTCTCACAACCACTTAACCGAAATAGTTCCGATTCCCGTGTATATAATGCACACCGCTTGTGCCAAACCAATATAATACCTTATATTGAATTCGTCTCTGAATTCGCTGGTAGCAGTTTTCAGCAATTCTTGGGTCTTTTTCCAAGTGATTTAGCTCCTACTAGACATGCCATAATCGACTTCCACCAGTAGTAATTTTAAAGGTCTTGAAAAAACATTCAATAGACCACCGGTAAAAATCGATTATGCGTATTTTTTATGGGAGTTACAGTCGTTACAAGTTGAGCAGTTTTGTGAAAATTGCAAACTTTGAGCTCAATTTAAAAAAATCGTTCTTTTCTTTCGACCCCAAACCTGTGCGAATGTTTTCCGATACAAATACTATCAATTAGAACAATAATCTGGGTGACTTTTTTGGTTCCTGATTTTTGGTAGACTATTTAAAGTACCGTCAAATTGGGTAATTTTGGTACGTTTTCGGTGCTCTTCATTTTTTTTGGCTCGGCATTCCAACATACATTGACCAAACCCACTTCTATTAGTAGTCAATCTAAAGCTTACAGTCTCAGCTTTCAATTGCAAGGCTACAAAGTTCTATTTGATGTGTCTGAGCTGGAGCTATTAGCAGTTGAAGAAGTGCACCAAAGTTAGACTCCGATGGGGCAACTTTGGTACACTTACAGAGTTTCTCAATTTTACCCACCACCGTGCGAGTGAATTGATTTTTATCGTGCAGAACTTTTATTTTAAGCTGTTTCAAACATTTTAAAACCTCATAGACCATCACTCGACTCAAGATGAGTTGAAAAGAAGCTGTCATATGGAGGCGTTCCAAAGTTACCCTATCCTCATGCTCCTTGCCCAGAGTGGGGTAACTTTGGTATGTTTTTTCATGGTTTTTTTTTCCTGTCTTCCATTCATTGAAATTCCGAATGCTTTAAATACCCCAATGTAACGATGGTTTCTTCAATATGGTGATATATGTGGTCGAAATGTAGCATTATTCATCCGTAGATCGTTCCGGAACACTTCTTGCCAGGTACACAAATTGGACCATTCGCGTATCGCTGCTAAATCAACCTTTTGATAAACGACTACAATCATTCACACGGGGTCTATACGGTGGCTTAACCCATTGTTTATGTGTTTGACAAGAAGAGAGGATAGGTTTCAGAGCGATAGAATCATTCACCTTGCCAAATGCAGCTTTGAAAGTCATTTTTCAGGGGGGTACCGAAGTTGCACCCACTGTACCAAAGTCACCCAATTTGACGGTACCCTTTTTTGACTTTTTGTTGAAAATGATCTCATAGGGATGGCTCCAATATGCTTCCATCTGAATAAATGTACGCTAACCTGTGGGAAATTACTCCCCAAAGTACCCTCAAATATGTAGAAAAACTCCCGAAGAGGAGCCTCAAGCCAGACGCGATTCCCCGTGTTCCTGCCCACAAACGAGACGAATGGCTAGAATGAAGATACAAACATGTTTTTCCGACTCAAAATGACCATCTAAACACGATTCTGGGGTCAACTTGTGCCTACGATATCATCCAATCCTCAGCGGCGTTAAACTCCATAATAACAGGTTTTGCTCCTCTAAAGCAAAATTATGATAATTCAGGGCTTTGATACTTTCGTTCACGTGGATTTTATACTCCATGTGGAACTTCATCAGTTTGTAGAGCCTAACATTGAAATTCTTTCATAATTCAATATTACCTTTTTTGTTATGATTTTTCTAGTTTTCTATACCTTACAACTAAGTGAAGAATTTATCCAGCTTGTTTACATTGTAAATAGAAAAACTTGAATAAAACTATACTGATTCGACTTGAAATTATCGAGAAACTCTACTGATTTGATCCTAATAAGATAAACCTGGAAATGTCTATTCATTGTCCTGGAAAACCTGGAATTCTCAGGGAATTGGCGAAAAAAGGTTCGTCTCTGCACCATGTCTCTGCACGTGTATCGAATACAGTGAAGATTTAATACAAATTTATGCCAATCTCATTGTTGGTCTACTAGTAAAAAAGAAGCCATCTGATGTATGCTCTCTTGTTTGCAGTGATTTAAAAATGATGGTCTGATGGCCAAAATGTGTGACATTCTTGCTGTTGTGCAGTGCAAGGTGAAGTGTCAAGAATAATCTTCAAATATATTTGGAGAGTTTATGATGCATGGGTGCCATTAAGCGTTGATGTACATTTTATCAGTGAATTGATTTTTACTTCCTCCGATACTTGAGATAGACCTAACTCTGAAGCTATAAATTGTGTATCTCAAGTTCATAATCGACTCTATAGTGAGAGAATTACATTGCAACCAATGTATTATCCATTCAAGCTATTTCTCATATCTTACCAGAAACTTACTCGGGCCCAACACAAGAGGGATCGTCTCTCACATTTAGATGTTGTAGGACTGGTCAGCCCTATAAGGGACCGTCCATGAAACAGTGGTTGTGATATGTGTATTAGTGATCTCTGCGATGCTGCTCTAATCAATTTCATATACTTTCATTGCATATCACTGTACATCTTAGTCTTGGCTACATTCTTACTCTTGATTTATGGATCTGAGCTGTAATGACGTGCCACTTACATTCATGCTAAGGACTTCATCAAGAGCTAGTGGGCATATGTCAATTCGTGAATAGGTCTAATTGAGAGTTCTTCAGGGTTCATCTGATTCATTAAAATTATTATTGAGAAAGAGTAGCACATTTACGCTCTTAGAGGGAACTGCTAAGTTAAACTTGGAAAAATGTAGGGCGAAGAAGTCAATTAACATAGAAACTAGATCCATACATTCATCTGGATGTACCTTGAGGATCATTCTGTCTGGCATCAAAGCACTTCTCACATAACGCTATTGAATCTTCATTCTCAAAATGAGTTCCCACGCAGCACTTGAACTTCTTAATGTGTCACAGATAATCAATGTCCTAGTTGAAATTTGTTCAAGTTTTTGGTTTTCAAATAGTGTTGAGAAACAGATGTATTGTCACAATTCCATGTTTCATTTGTTAGTCACCCATTAGTTGGTCATTTTGGTGGTTGGGATCCTCTCTTCTTGGAGAGCGGATGAACCAACTCGTGTAAGGAATTTTCACAATCCAGAAGTTTCTCATCAACTGAAAACCTTATACTATTAAAAGTAGAGTTGAAAGTCTTTGCATTAACTCGAGTTCAATTTCATGAACTAATTCCAAGTTTTGCTATCAAAAACGAAAAGTTGTACTGCTCCAGATTCTGTTGCTTGGGATTCAAAAATATTTATCTTGGAACATAGCACACTGCTGTTCATTGGGGGGATGATTTTCAAGAATAAGATATGGATAAGTGTTTTTGGTTTTTCTACATGTTACTGTTCACAGCTTTTATTTGTCAATCTGGGAATTTTCAATCACTGCCATAGCCAAGTCCTGAAATCTTCCCCCCTCCCACTTTACTTTTTCCAAAAGTCTAACTTGGCGAGTATAACCATCCTTCTCCCCCATAACTTCATCTGAGATCAAAGTATGAATTTCAATTCTTGAGGGTCATGAGATCAGGGGGAACATGTCGAGTAACTTTTTACCAAAATCTAAACGTCAAACAAATGAAGAGAGATTGCAAAATATTGATTTCAATTCTTGAGAGTCATGAGATCAGAAAAAGTATGTCGAGTAATTTTTTTGCAAAATCTGAATGTGAAATGCATGAAAAATGATTGATTACATTACAATCTGATCATCTCTCTGTAAGTTTGACTCAACTTGAGTTACTCACCATCTCTCTTTTCCTTAAAATACTTATATTGCAAATAATAGACCAATAAAAAAAAACAGAAGTGAGAAAATTCAATCTAGCATTGATCGTTCCAGTTTGGAAGTCAGTAGAGATGGTGAGTAACTCAAATTGAGTCAAACTTACAGAGAGATAATCAGATTGTAATGTAATCAATCATTTTCCATACATTTCACATTCAAATTTTGCAAAAAGATTACTCGACATACTTCTCCTGATCTCATGACTCTCAAGAATTGAAATCAATATTCTGCAATCTCTCTTCATTCGTTTGACGTTTAGATTTTGGTAAAAAGTTACTCGACATGTTTCCCCTGATCTCATGACCCTCAAAAATTGAAATTCATACTTTGATCTCAGATGAAGTTATGGGGGGAAAGGATGTCGATACTCGCCAAGTTAGACTTTTGGAAAAAGTAAAGTGGGAGGGAGGAAGATATATATTTCACATAAGTTTTAGTAATACATAATAACAATAATTTCACATAAAGTTTACATAAATTTCGCGAACGCTTCTATGGACTTCTCTCGAATTCCGAGGCATTGTTCAACTTCCTCGGCTCAATATTATGATTACAGATATTCACGGAAAAACTTTTCATGAAAATTCGATTGTGTGATCATAAATCTATATACTATATCTTGGAGAATTTTATTCGATAATGGAAGCTAACCAAGGAGGGCCAATTTCGTGAATAACTCTTTTTTTTCGAGATCCCCTTGCAGCTTTTCTCGGCCTAGCAAGCGGGCCCCTTTACCACTTTGTTGTGAAGGGTTATGCCCGAATTTTTCCTCTACTAATGGATTCCAGCTTCCCCGGAGTGACCTACGCCATGGTTTGCAGCCATGGGATGCCTCTCTCCAATGCCGGTAAGGCCGACATTCCCTGTCTCACGAAGTGAGCCATCGGATCCGCTGTACCCTTAGCGTTCCCGGAGAGAGCCTCTTCATGGTTTGCAAGGCCATGATTTGGTGAGACTCAAACTCCAATGCCGGTAAGGCCGACATTCCCCGCACCTCCCCGTGCACTTAGGAAGGCATGTCGGGTCGGCTTATTAACTCCCTACGTTACCCACCCTCCCCCTGCTTCGCATTCGCCCAAGGCCCGCTAGTCGAACCTCGTGGAATGGGAAAACCCAGGATTTCTCTGAAGGATAATCCCGGGGAAAACGCCATTCCAAAGCAGGCGGGGTGTGGTCCTTTTCCCTTCGAAAAAACCAAAAAAAAAATCTCCGAGTGATTTCGCCGGGAATCGAACCCATGACCCTTCGAGCAGTGTTGATTCCGAAGCTAGCACGCTACCGACTGAGCCAACACTGCTCACTTCGTGAATAACTTATTATAATGTCATTGGACAGAAATATTTTTGTGATTCTTAGCGTTTGAATGATCAATAAAAAGAGAGAGAGAGCATTCTGCGAATGTCTTTTATCAGCGTATTTTGTTGTTACTTTAATCATACACTCCCGAACCGCACTGAAAATTCACTAATTCCTTGACCATTTAAATAAAATTCATGCGAGTTCACTCCCTATATCCATCGAGTTTTTCCTTAATCGTTCCACTATTCATATACCGCACATTAGCACTGAAGATCCACTGAACGCTGAAATTTTACTGATGCACTGAATATTCATCGATTTAATCATCATTTTCATCAAACTTCCACTGTTTCCCTTAATCGCATTCCTGAAACACTGTTCCTAAACTATTACAACTCAGGGGCGAGGGAGGGGGGCTGGACTAGTATCCTGGTGTGTTGTCTTGAGAGTTGAATCTAATATCCCTGTTCTGCCCTTTGAATTTCGTCTGTTTCTAGTCAGAGAATTTCCCTGCTTCCATTTTCCGCGAATAATTTACTATGGTCCTGGTGGAATATTGATTCGAAGTACCTCATGGAATCCTCCTGAATAAATCGTGAGGAAAGAATATCTTGGGATCCATCGCTACTGAGATAGCACAGAGATTCGAGCCAATCTTGTATACGGGCGCCCAAGCATCTAGTTGTAATGGCCATCCCTGTTTTCATTTCTCGCGAATAATTGACTGTGGTCCTGCACGGAGAGACCTGGATCAGGTAAAGTTAGGGAGTGTGACTATGGTGCCAGCGCGAAAGAGCGAGAGCCAAGAGAAAGGGCGGAGCGACGACGGGGATTACGCGGCCACTCGAACTTCTCTTTCGCAGCTTTACCTTTCTCTGTGGCGCGCTCGGACAACTTAGAATTTTTTCCGAGTCACCCAAGATTTTCGTGAGTCATTCTTGGACGCTCGGTGTTTTTCGCGCGCGACGATGGATCGTCTCAGGCATTGATCATGAGGGGATGCGGTCGCCGTGCACGCTGAACTTTGTTTGCAAAAATCTCAAAATCTTTCACAATTTCGGCTAAACGACGAGTTATTCAGGCTTTATTATCACCCAACTTGGCCTGGATAACTCTCATTTCAGCCAAAATTGGAAAAGATTTCTTTTGTTTTGCTCATAGTTTTGGCTTATCTCAATATTTTTTGACGTATATTGGCGCATTTCAAAGCTTTTCTCAAGACTCTTAAAATGAGTTGGAATGCTTTTGATTTTGACAAATTGGAGCCGAGCTATCTCAATTTTTGCAAAAGAGAATTTTTTTGCGAGTTTTTAATAGCGTTGTCTTAATTTGCTTCCACGTGGAAAAGAGGCCTATTACCAGAAAATTATACGGGGTTTTTCGTGAAATCGGGATATTTCAGGCCCCAGACCACCAAATGAGACGTACTTAAGCTCATTTTGTAGCTTTTTTTTACCTTCTTTGAAACTTCTCGAGTTCAATAGATGAAATTTGATGGAGTGACGGTCGAGTTTCAAAAAAAGACTATGGGGGCAGACCAGCATTACTTTGGTAACTTTTTTGGTAATATGCAAATAGTATTAGTTAGAAATTGAATCTTGCAATCTTGAAAAATAGATTTTGAGGTTGAGACAAAAACAAAGAAAATTAGCTAAGGTACGTGAGGATCGGCTATTAAATTCACTCAACAAGGTCAAAGAAGGTAAAAAAAGCTACAAAATGAGCTTAAGTACGTCTCATTTGGTGGTCTGGGGCCTGAAATATCCCGATTTCACGAAAAACCCCGTATAATTTTCTGGTAATAGGCCTCTTTTCCACGTGGGAGCAAATTAAGACAACGCTCTTAAAAACTCGCAAAAAAATTCTCTTTTGCAAAAATTGAGATAGCTCGGCTCCAATTTGTCAAAACCAAACGCATTTCAACTCATTTTAAGGGTCTTCAGACAAGCTTTAAAATGCGCCAATATACGTCAAAAAATATTGCGATAAGCCAAAACTATGAGCAAAACAAAAGAAATCTTTTCCAATTTTGGCTGAAATGAGAGTTATCCAGGCCAAGTTGGGTGATAATAAAGCCTGAATAACTCGTCGTTTAGCCGAAATTGTGAAAGATTTTGAGATTTCTGCAAACAAAGTTCAGCGTGCGCGGAGACCGCATCATCTCAAGATCAATGCCTGAGACGATCCATAGTCACGCGCGAAAAACACCGAGCGTCCAAGAATCACTCACGAAAATCTCGGGTGACTCGGGAAAAATGCTAAGCTGTCCGAGCGCGCCACAGAAAAAGGTAGAGCTGCCAAAGAAAAGTTCGAGTGGCCGCGTAATCCCCGTCGTCGCTCCGCCCTTTCTCTCGGCTCTCACTCTTTCGCGCTGGCACCATAGTCGCACTCCCTAATTTTACCTGATCCAGGTCTCTCCGTGTGGTGAAATATTGATTCAAAGGATCACATCAAACCCTCCTGAATGAATCGTGAGGGAAGAATATCTTTGGATCCAACGCCACATAGATCATACAGAGGTTCTATGGAGACATCTATGAAGAGTTGTTATATACTCCTCCCACTGCCACGAGCTCATTATTTGAATTTCTTGTGATTTTGAATGTTGATTTCCTATGTATCTTTCCTCACACGTGTTAAAACTATGGTTTCTACAGATTTGGGCTTGATTGTGGCGGAAACATGAATTCTTCATATTGGTATGATCGAAATTGTCCACGAGGAAGAGTCAAATTGATAGAAGAAGGGTGGGAGGGGGGCGAGGGTTGTGATTGTTACTCCTTTTCAAATTTGAATTTACTCTCTGCATTTGTTGCAATTCTGTAGATCTATGAAGAAACTTTTGTTAAAACCATCAAGTTTCTCCGTATCCTCTCGAATGTTGATGTTGTTTTCGTTTGATTGAATATGAAACATTTCAGAGATCAAGCGTTTGTTCAGATGTGGTTCGGTATCAAGAATTTGAGTGTATTCCCAATCGAAACCGTGACCGACCTCATCCATCTTGTGAAGAGATAAAACATTCGGTTCTTGACTTGCACTGGTGAGATTATTCCTATGCTCTTTGACTCCCGTTTTGAGATGTCTCATGGTTTGTCCAATATATGATCCTGGACAATGGAGGCAGTTGATTTTGTATACCACTTCTGTTCTGTTCATTGTCTCTAATTTGTCTTTCACCAGTCGGATTATTGGATTAAATCTGTTGTTAGATTTGAAGATTATGTGTATATCATGTTCGTATAGAATTATCCTGAGATTTTCAGAAAATTATATATATTAATCTGCGTGGCCATTTATCGTCCGGAATCACTAGATTTTCCCCTAGATTGCCTAACCTTTCCTGGCAAGACACTATATTTGCCCCTAGATGCTCTAACCTTTTCCGGTTGACTAACCTTACCTTTAAAAAATAACTAGATTTTTCTTACAGATGCTCTAATCTTACCCGGAAAATCACTAGATTTTCCTCTAGATCGACTAAACCTACCTCAAAATTGCTAGTTTCTTCCCTATATCGATTACCCTTTCTCAGGAAATCACTAGATTTCCCCGTATATTGACTAACCCTACTTCAAAATTACTACTTTTTTCCCTATATTGATTACCCTCTTTTGGAAAATCATCAGATTTTTCCGTATATCGACCAACCCCACCTCGAAATTACTAGTATCTATTTAATTCATCGATTACCCCTTTTTTGGTAAATCACTAGATTTTTTTTTCGTATATCTACTAACCCTACCTTAAAATATATATTTCCCTGTATATTTTCCCCCAATTTGACTCCTAGACCCTAGAAAAATGTTGGAGGAGGAATCCCTTATCTTCTTCTTAAAATTTTTTATAATCAATTTTTTTGTTTTAAGTGCTTCTGCTGGAAAATGTATACATTTGTTACTTATATTTGAAATATTAGCACAATCATTCGTCACTGTTTCAAGTCTACTTTCGAGTGTCCGTGCGTCTGTCAGACCCCTTCCTTTTCATTAGAATTCACCAAATTCCCTTAAGCGTGTGCGTATCGGACTCAGATTCAGTTCGTAAACTACACTGAATCTTCAAACATTCTCAGGAGTAATTCCACGAGAAAACGATATACAAAAATGGGTATGGTCTCAGATTCCTTTTTGAGTCAATTTTTTTGATACTATAGGTCAGAATATGAACATCTGCCACTATAAAAAAATTGGAGAATTTTTCTATGGTGGCAGATGGCACCCTGGCGCATAAATCAAGATTCGGTTTTAAAATTTTTTTTACAAATTTTTCGTAACTTTTTTTCAATAAAATCATTATCACTCAGAAACAACTCTAAGTAGAGCAACTGGGTTCAGGGCATCTGATAGGTGAGTAAAAAATCTATCAAAAACCACTCCGAGATTTTGGTTTCCATGTCACCTCGATTATATATTAGGGTGGGCCGAAAATCCATTTTTCTCGGGAATTGCTTCGCGCTAGTGAAATTTCACTGTCTTTTCATGAGAAAATACGGAAATCTTTTCGCTGCATGCTTAAAAATGAGTTTTTTAGGTGGAGCAAGAGCCTCGAAGATTGAGAAAAATGGAGAAAAACGTGTTTTTTGAACCTTTTTTCGTGTTTTTTGAACCTTTTTTACTACTGTTTCGCATGAAACTTCGGTGCATCTCCACATTTTGATACGTGTTTTAACTAATTTTTAAGCTTGGTCCAAAACCAGTAGAATGAGCTAAGGTACGTCCTATTCGAGTAACGTGGACCAAAGTTGTTGTAAATCTACGGAAGATGGTTTTCCGACCTTTTTCTTACGTTTTTCATCCGCGATCATAAGGAAGCTATGGGTTATGTAGGCATCCGACAAATGGAACTCTGGCCAGATTGTTACGCTTAGTTTTCCACAGTTCGCCTCATTTTGCGTTTGAACGAGGGAAGTCAACTCCAGAATGCCGAGGAATGAGATCTTGTGATGTAGCAAAAGTTTGAGAGATCTTGAGAAAATTAAGAATAACATGAAATTTTGATGGTCCTTTCGAAAGTGATGCGTTAGAGCGCAGACTATTTTCTTTGCCTGAGTCGCCATGTGAACGACGTTTTCTTTTGTAGTTTCACCGGTAGAAACAAAAAACGAGGTCCACTTCGGCCTCAAGGTTCAAGGGTCTTTATAACTCGCGAGATACCGATTCTGGCTATGGAACTACATTTTCCCGGAAAACGCACAAATCCGTTCAAATCGCTGTGCTGCTGAGAATAGCATTCAATTGGACCTTGATCGCTCATGGAACTATGTTTTTCTGCGTATTTTGCGTCGAATCCAAGTAATGAGCAGATGAAGACGGAAGATTTTCGTCCTATCTTATGCATGGACTACCTATCCTTATACACAGGCTGGACATATCGGTCATCAACCACTCAGTGCTTCAATTTGACGCATTCAAGCCCGATGGGAACACCGAAATCGTTTCCAGGAGGGAAAAATACTTAGGAAAACATAGTTCCATGAGTGATCAAGGTCTTTCGAAGTGCTTTTCTCAGCAGCACAGCGATTTGAACGGATTTGGGCGTTTTCTGGGAAAGTCTAGTTCCATAGCCAGAATCGGTATCTCGCGAGTTATAAAGACCCTTGATCCTTGAGGCCGAAGTGGACCTCGTTTTTGGTCTCTACCTGTGAAAATACATATTAAAACGTCGTTCACATGGCGACTTAGGCAAAGAAAATAGTCTGCGCCATCTTCCGTAGATTTACAACAACTTTGGCCCACGTTACTCAAATAGGACGTACCTTAGCTCATTTTATTGGTTTTGGACCAAGCTTCAAAATTAGCTAAAGCACGTATCAAAATGTGGAGATGTACCGAAGTTTCATGCGAAACAGTAGCAAAAAAGGTTCGAAAAACACGTTTTCCTCCATTTTTCTCAATCTTCGAGGCTCTTGCTCCACCTGAAAAACTCATTTTCAAACATACAGCGAAAAGATCCCCGTATTTTCTCATCAAAAGACAGTGAAATTTCACTAGCGCGGAACAATTCCCGAGAAAAATGGATTTTCGGCCCACCCTATCATATACGGGTGATTCCTTGAAATAATCTTCGACTCTTTCTCTCGAAAAGCTATTCTTGTGGAATATCCAAAAAAACATTTTTCAAAGTAAAAAGTTGAGTTCTCTTCGAAATAAATACTTTCATTCTGCATTTCTGGGTTCTAAGGTGTTTCTTGGGCGTTTTCTGAATTCAAATGTTAAAAAACCTCAATTTTCTTGGAAAGCTGAGGGAATTTCCTTGGAATTACCACTTACCGAGTTCAATTTTATCAACTAGAACAGGAGTTGCAGCCTCCGAAAGATAAAGGTTGCATTGAGCGAGAACATGAAGGCATCTATCGAATCAAATAGGGACCTCGCACCAAGCTGCTTTTTGTTCTCGTTGTTAAAAGTGACTGAAACTTTGGTTTAAATAAACGAAATTGAGCTCGGGAAGTAATCAATTTCAAGGAAATTTTCTCAACTTCTCGAAAAAAATTAGTTTCGGAATCCCCAAATCTCGCGCATGCGCAGAAAATTGAGATTTTTTGACATTTGAATTCAAAAAACGCCCAAAAAACACCTTAGAACCCAGAAATGCAGAATGAAAGTATTTTTTTCGAAAAGAACACAATTTTTTACATTGGACAATGTAATTTTGAATATTCCAAAAATAGTATATTACTGTACTAGGCAGGGAAGTTGGATTTACATGACTGTGTGATGATGACGCCGAAGCGAAGCCGAGGCATTAATATCACACTGTCATCGGCATCCCACTTCTCTGCCGAGTGCTGTATACTATTTTTCTCCTCTCGGCCCGAAAGTACATCGAAATTTCAGTGATCAGTACAAAAATACGCGTTTAACCTCACCTCTGCATGTGTTTACAATTTTGAGTAGGCAGTGGCCGGTGGGGTGTTCAAGCAGACGACCTAGCAGCTCTCACTTACTGCTTTTGCTGCATCATACTTGTGATGTGATACACTCGTCCGCCCGACTTTTGCAAAAGCGAGGCGTCAGCCGAGCGTTTGCTGGTCGGGGCGGAGGTAAACAAAACAATGAAAATAATGAAGTAAACTGTTTTGTGAGTGAGCGCTAAATGCTATTATCGCATGATTCAATTTGGGTCATGATACGAAGTTGTGTCTGCTCATGGCCCTGAGCTCTTGTCACTGACAATGAATTTTTTGTGTAACTTATCGATTTATGTCATGGCGCATTGGAAATCCTGGTCTACAATCAACTGCTGAGAGCTTCTTATTTGAGCAGCGATATTTGTAAAAAGATGCCGCTTGTAAAGTATAAGCATACATCATAAATAAATCCATCGATGAACATAACCTCCATAGGTTATGTTTCGCATGCATGTCTCATGCGCTCTCTGCACCGCAAAGCAGCGCAGGCAGCGAAAGATACAGCAAAAATCGACAGCCAATCGAAGCGCGAGTTGACTCGTGCCGGCAGCAAAATACGAGCTTTCGTGACCAAAATGAGGCGCCGAAGGACGTACTTCCGTGCCGGGAGGAGAAAAATAGCTTTTTAAGAAAAAGAGTCGAAGATGATTTTCACGGAATCACCCATATATAATCAAGGTGACATGGAAACCAAAATTTCGGAGTGGTTTTTGATAGATTGTTTACTCACCTGTCAGATGCTCTGAATCCCGTTGCTCTACTTGGAGTCGTTTCTGAGTTATAACGATTTTATTGAAAAAAAGTTACCAAAATTCTGTAAAAAAAATTTTAAAATCGAATCTTGATTGATGTGCCAGAATGATTGAATGGTAATGTTAAGGTGATGCGGTTACCATGCAAGGTGAAAATCATCCCCAACTTTCTCCGATTCTGTTGCGATTAGGGCTAAACGACGAGCGCACGAATATTTGTTATCATCTAGTTTAGATTCGTCCGCTCTTCGTTAAGCCCGAATTGCAATAGAATCTGAGAAAGTTGGTAATGAAAATGTGCGTATATTATAGGTTAGGAGGTTCCCGCGGCCGAGTTATTCCCACGTTTCTCCGGTTCTCTTGTGATTTGGTTTAAGCGACGGATTGAGAAATACAAGTTGGACGATAACAAGCATTCGACAACTCGTCTCATACTTTGAATCATCAAACTTTTTATGTAAGGTGTATTTTCAAGGTCCATAGTCACGGTGCACGGTGACCGCATCGCCTTAACGATGATGATGATGATGATGATGATGAAGATGGTGAATATTCGTCACTGTTTCAAGTCTATTGTCGAGTGTCCGTGCGTCTGTCAGACCCCTTCCTTTTCATTAGATTTCACCAAATTCCCTTAAGCGTCTGCGTATCGGACTTAGATTCAAATTTTAAACTACACTAACAAGGGTGACCACGGGGTCCGGGTCGCCAATTATCCTCAAAATTTTTCACAGTTTGCTACCACCTAGAATATGAAGAATCTAGAGTAACTCCGTCAAATGAGCCTCCTGTCCCGAGCTACAGGCAGAAACGTTAGCATCATAAGTATATCCATATATATCACTTTTCAACATGGGCCTATATGAGCAATGTTAATCTCAGTAGCTGTATCTTTGGACAGGAGGCTTATTTGATGGAATTACTCTGGATTCTTCATCTTCTCAGTAGTACAGAACTGTAAAAAAATCTTGGGAGCGATTGGCGACCCGGACCCCGTGGTCCCCCTTTGTAAGTCTTCAAACATTCGCAGGAAAGTGCTTTCATCACCTGATCTGGTTATGAGTCTATTGTTCTTGATATACAGGGTGTCCCGAAGTCAGTCCCTCCCCCCTAAAAACTCGAAATTGGCTCCGGGGATCTAAAAACCCCGAAACACGTGTCTCCTAAAATCGAAGGGGAAGCTTGAATATGGTCGCAGATTTGACCTTGAATGTGACCTTGATGGTTTTTTGGAGGTTAGAAACGGTTTTTCCCAAATGGGAACGTTCCGGGGTTAACCCCTATTTTTTACTCCGGATTCTGAAAGAGCACAAAATTTTACGTCCAAAAATGACTTTTTGCCGATGTTTCAGATGACCTTTAGGGGTCATTTTGGGGCCAAAAGTATCTGGAAGGTGGATTAACGTACCGAACTTAGTGCGATAGTCTTATTTTGAGAGGTACCCCTCATAGAAGTTTCTCAGCCGATTCAAGGTCACAGGTCAAGACTCAGAATGAGGCTGAGAAATTTCTCTGAGAGGTACCTCTCACAACAAGACTATCGCACTAGGTGTGGTACGTTAATCCACCCTCCAGATACTTTTGGTCCCAAAATGACCCCTAAAAGTCATCTGAAACATCGGCCAAAAGTCATATTTGGACGTAAAATTTTTTTCTCTTTCAGAATCCGAAGTAAGAAATAGGGGTTCCCATTTGAAAAAACCGTTTCTAACCTCCAAAAAACCATCAAGGTCACATTCAAGGTCAAATCTGAGACCATATTCGAGCTTCCCCTCGATTTTAGGAGACACGTGTTTCGGGGTTTCTCGATCCCCGGAGCCAATTTCGAGCTTTTAAGGGGGGGGGGGAACTGACTTTTGGGACACCCTGTATGTTGATGTGAATGTTTCGATAGATAGATAGATAGATAGATAGATAGATAGCCTTTCCCAGGAACCGTGTTGAGGTAGAGCATTCTCCATGCTACTGGGTGCGTCCACAGGGTGCGGATAGTGGCACGGCCAGAGTAACTGGGGACTGATATGATCCTCAGTATCTCTGGTTACTCGTGAATATGCAGAGTATGCAAAATAAGCGAGCGCAGACAAGGAGTCGCAGATACACAATACAACATCACACTGACACAATAAGTGAATCCGCGTGGACATTCTGAGCCGACCGACGACGGCCTTGCTGGCTTCGAGGGGCACACCGAAAGTTGGTGAGAATCAACGCGGTGACCTTGTCGATACAGGGTATCTCTATCGTATATGCATCGGATCACAAGAGTGACGCGAGGGCCCGAATCAAGTCGGGCATTCTCTCGCTGAGTGGTAACACAATCTTCCCCAAGGATTCACAAAAACCCTCTTGGGGATAAGGATCGGCCGAACTAGGGAGTGCTACCACGATACCAGTTGGCATGGCGATTGGTCGGGACTCCGGTGGAAACGCGGGCGAGACTGACATTACACTGACACCACACACACAGCGCGCCACTCACGCCACCGGTGCAACAGTCCCCGGGAGGGGATCCTTCCACTGCTGTGTCCGTGCCCACTCTGGAGGGTACCGCGTTAAAACCAGTGATCGCTCCTGGGCCGCCGGTAGTAGCGGGACCCGAACCCCACGCTAACCACGAGGGGAGACAGTCCCGCACAACGGTAGGGGGGATACCCCAAATCCCGCTCCTGTGGTAGTGCCGGTTGGTGACCGGACGGGACCATGCTGCAGGGTGCGGGGGTTGGAACGTCATCTGAGGCCACCGGACTGTAGGCGCGGTCGGCAAGTGGGAGGATCCAAGAACGGGGTACTCGGGCTGGTGGGCGGGGTAGGTGGGACCACTAACACAAACAAAGACACAGTAATCCGAGGGGGATAGGAGAGAAGGGGGAAAAAATGGCAGAAACAACAACGAATTTGGAAATTATCAGAGCGAATCTGCCAACTGGGTGTCCCACCCAAACACAACCATCAACATCAAACAAGGAGAAAGTTGATGCAGAAGAGATGGAGACTGGCGAAGGAAAGACACCTGGCGCCAGTCAACAGAGGTTACGCAGAACTAATTCCGCTGACCTCAAAACGAGCTGGGGTAAGTTCAAAGAGGCTCACACGAGAGAGCAAGAACTCCTGAAGAGAATCCTCAAGGTACTCGATGACATAACCAAGGAAGTCAACGAGCATGCGACAGCAAAGAAGTCGACCAAGAGGCTTGTACAGAAGGCCAGCAGCCTACGTGAAGGGCTAGAAGCTGCTAGTACAAGAGCTTCAGAAATGAGAGAGGCAATCAGCTCCAGCCTAGAGATAATGGCCGAGGACTCCGCTGGATCAACATCCTCGCTGGCCCCACCTCCACAAAGAGCGGGATGGGGGAGCCAAACGAAGAGAGGCCGCACAAGCCCCATCAATAGGGACCAGGAAGCTGATATCAAAAGAGCAAAGAGAGCAGCCCTCAAACCGGAGCAGCTCAATTTTGCAGGACAAGGGGCTGGACTGTTCAGGACACCCCCATCCACGCCAGGGTCACCAATGACAACCTGGTCCGATAACGGTCAGCTCTCGGACGCTGGTTCCGGCTGGCAACTTGCGGGACGGAACAGGGGACGTAGGGGAAACGAGAGGCGTCCCAAGGATCAGGGGAGAGCCGAAAAGAAGAAAAAGAAGAGGAAGAACAAGGGAAATAGGAGAAGGACTAGACCCGACGCACTCCTCATAGAAGTGAAGGAAGATGGTTTGTCCTACGCGGACATGATCAAGAGAGTCAAGCAAGGAGACAAAACGAGGCAAGTGGCTTCAAAAGTCTCCAAACTCCGGAAGACGAAAGAGGGTCATCTACTCATCGAGCTCGAGAAGGGGGTGAAGGCAGAGGTCGTTGAGGATGCCCTTAAGAGGGCGATCCAAGACGCCGGAGAGATACGACGGCTTTCCCCAACGATCACGCTGGAAGTGCTTGACCTCGACGACGTGAGCACACTCCCGGAAGTTAAGGAAGCCTTCGTGAAGGAACTCGGAGCAGAGCATGCAGGCAGCATCACGACCCGGACCATCCGCCCAGGATACAGGGGTACTCAGATTGCGGTGATCACACTGCCAGAGCGGCTCGCAAAGTAAGTGCTGGCAAAAGGGAAAGTCCAGGTAGACTTCGTTAACGCGCGGGTCCGGGAAAAGGGCGGAATCCCGAGATGTTACAACTGCCTGCAATACGGGCATTTGTCCGCAAAGTGCGACAAGCCACAAGTGAGGCGGGCAAAACGCTGCTTCAACTGTGGGGAAGAAGGCCACATAGCAGCGGTATGTGTTACCGGAGAGCAGAAATGCCTGAGCTGCGAGGCCCTCAAAGAGGACCACAAACACAGGTCGGGCATGCAGTGCTGCAAGGCCTACCAGCAGGCGCGAGCAGCATGGAAGGGCCGGAAGAAGCGCAAAGATGGCTAGTTTCCTGCAAGCGAATCTCTGCAGGAGCAACGATGCTCACAGTCTACTCGAAGCAGAGGCCTCAAGACTGGGAGCAGACGTCCTCATAATCTCCGAGCAGTATCTCCGAGAAGAGTGACCACGAACCACGGAAACCTTGGGAGGGGATCGGCCATCCAAGTCTGGAACGTGAGCCTTATAGAGACAAAAAGACCGACCGAAGGGACGGGCTTCGCCCGAAGAGTCATCGGCGATATTGCGGTGTATAGCTGCTATTACTCACCGAACGCACCGATGAATGTCTTCCTTCGGGAACCCCGGGAACTCGAGGATAGTCTGAGACAGTGGAGAGGCCTCGCCATAGTAGCGGGGGATTTTAACTCCAAAGCTCCAGCCTGGAGTGGAGGGCCAGAGGATGAAAGAGGCAACGCGCTGGAAACAACCATGGCCCAATTGGACCTGGTTTGCCTCAACGAGGTAGGAAAGGCGACATGGCACAGAGGGGCATCATCCTCAGTGCTCGACTTAACGTTTGTTAGCGTGCCTCTCATGAGACGAGTCACGAAGTGGCAGGTCCTTGACTCGGAAACGCTCAGCGACCACTGCCATATCTTCTTCAAGATAGACCATGGCCGAGATGCAGGCATAGCACGGCAGATCGAGGGATGGCAAGTCCGCAAACTGGACGAGGAAAGCTTCAGAGAAGCAATCCTGAGAGCAGAGGACCCCGGAGAAGAGTTCTCGTCGGAGGAGACGGTATCGAGCGTCATCCGGTCCATCACCCGAGCCTGCGACGCCTCCATGCCGAGGAGGAAGCAACCCCGGTTCCAGAAGAGGCAAGTATACTGGTGGAACGATGAGATCAGGGATCTTCGCCGCAGCGCAAACGCTCAGAGGAGGCGAGCGAAGCGAGCGCGCAAACGTGGACGTCCATCAGCGGCAGCAGACGAAGCGGCCTACAAAGAGGCGAAGAAGCTTCTTCGGGATGCCATCCGTCGCAGCAAACAAAAATGCTGGTCGGAGCTATGCAACATGGTCGATCAAGATCCGTGGGGCACACCGTACCGGGTGGTCATGAGCAGACTGCGATTGAGACACGGACCAACAGCGCCAACTGACAAACAGTCAGTTCTACGGATTGCCAGGGCACTCTACCCGAGAGGGGAGCCCAGACTCACATTCCCTGGGTTCATCTCCGACCCAATCCCCCTCTTCACCGAAGAAGAGCTAAGACGAGCCGCTACAAGACTGGCGAATGGTAAAGCCCCGGGGTTGGATGGTATCCCTAATGAAGCCCTGAAAATAGTGGCTCGAGAGCAGCCTACCCTGCTATTGAAGCTGTTCAATAAGTGTCTCCTTGCGGGAGTGTTCCCGAATGTGTGGAAACGGCAGAAGCTAGTCCTCATCTCCAAGATGAAAGGTGGAGAACCAGCGGAGCCATCATCGAATCGGCCACTTAATATGCTGGACAACATCGGGAAGATGTATGACCGCATGATCCTAAACCGGGCGGAGGAAGAGTATGAGCGTAGCGGAGGGATGTCCCCGATGCAGTTTGGCTTCCGCAAGGGGCGCAGTACAATGCACGCAATAGAAAGCGTACAAGACAGAGTTCACAGAGCGCATACAATGGCTCCCCAACCAGGAGGAGGGTTTTGTGCCATAATATGCTTGGATGTGAAGAACGCCTTCAAGACAGCAAGCTGGGAACGGATCTATAGGTCCCTAGATGGAAGAGTCCCCCCTTACCTGCTCGCAGTCATCAGCGATGGACTGCGTGACAGAGTCCTTGTATGTGACACCGATGAGGGAAGGGTTGAGCTGGAATTATCTGCAGGGATAGCTCAAGGATCCGTGTCAGGACCGTTCGAATGGAACACGCAATACGACGAGTTCCTGAACATGAGTCTTCCAGATGGGGCAGAACTCATTGGCTTCGCGGACGATGCGGCATTAGTTGTGGTCGCTGAAACCGCGTGGCAAGTGGAGTGTGTGGCCAATGAAGCTCTCTACCGCATTGGTCAATGGTTCCCTGAGAACGGGCTGGAGCTTGCCGAGCACAAATGCGAAGCGATGCTAGTCACCAAGAGGAGGAGTTTCGAAACTCCCGTGTTCTCCATCAACGGGTACGAGATTCCACTCAAGAGGGAACTTGTGGGAAGTACCTTGGGGTTTGGTTTGATGACCGATGGAGCTACAAGGCACAAGCCAGAGAAGCAGCGCTGAAGGCAGACAGGGTCGGTGGCGCCCTCCAGCGGCTCATGCCAAACATTGGTGGCCCCAAGCCAAACAGAAGAGTCTTACTCAGCACCGTGAGCTATTCCATCATGCTGTACGGTGCACCAATTTGGGGGCAGGTAGCTAGAGGGTCCGTAATCGATGCAAAGCTAGGTCCAGTCCAGCGGCGTTTCGCGCTACGGACGATCAGTGCTTATTGCACGGTGTCTGACCACGCAGCCTGTGTGCTTGCGGGTACACCACCCATTCGACTGCTTGTAGCCGAGAGAGTGCGGGTATGGAAACGCCAAGAAACCCTCAAGAGCGATGGAGTCGTGCTCAACCCCACTCGCAAGGCCCTCATACGAGACGTCGAGAGGGGGGAGACCGTCGAAGAGTGGCAAAAAGAGTGGGAGAGCTCAACGAAAGGGAAGTGGACGCGAAGGCTGATCCCCAACATAGCCAGGTGGATCGATCGAGCTCACGGAGAGCTGGATTACTGGCTGACGCAAGCGTTTAGTGGGCATGGCTGCTTCGGGGAGTACCTGGAGCGGTTCCAGAAGAGGGAGACCCCGGTCTGTCAGATGTGTGCGGCAGACTGGGACGATGTGGAGCATGCACTCTTCCATTGCACGAACACAGCTACGGAGAGAGCGGAGCTCGTGAACTGGCTTGGAAATCAGATCACCCCTGAGAATCTATTGCCGTTCATGCTCCGCAACAAAGAGACATGGGATAAAATCGCCGCCTATATCAAGACGGCGATCACCCGAAAAGAAGAGCGAGAACGGGCATTGCAGGGTCAAGCAAGGGGCGCTGCATAGCGAACAACGACGACTTGAAGAGTGATCATTGACGACGAAGAGAGAAGACAGAAGAGCGGACACACCGAAGAGGGACGCCTCATGGCGCGCGATACGCCTCCCACCCTGAAGTAATGCTAACGCGGTTCCGGGGTGGGTTGGTTAGATAGTGGTTAGCTGCCCCCAGTTCTGCAATGATGGCTTGCCAATATCGTAAGGCTGAGAGCAGAAGGTTTTAGCCCCCAGGGCACACGGGCGTTGGATTCATGCTCATCCGGTTTACCGGGTGAGCAAAATGAAAGCGCTTATGGTCTGCCGGTGGGAGATCCATTAGGGATAGCCTGTCATCAGATTTTTCCTTATATTCCACTTAAAAAAAAAAAAAAAAGATAGATAGCCTTTATTTGCTCAGAGGCAAAATAACAAAAGTACAAATAGAATTACAAATGAATAAAGCTGAGTGTTTGATGAGTGTTTGATGGAAGAATTATGATGATATGTTGATATATGAATGATGATATGTTCTAATGATGATGGTGATGAGCTTTGATGTTCGCCTCACCCTCCTCAATAGAGATGAATTGTTGCCTCTAAATTGGCGATCACCGGCGTGTTCAGTCAATGAACGGTTTGATAGATGGGTTGAATAAGTTGATGCGAATGTTGGTGATGGAGGTATGGTGAAAGAATGATAATGGAAGATTGGATTGGATGATGATTGAATGGTAATGTTAACGACTCTCCCTAGTTCAAGTTAAAGTATCTCCCTAGTTCATTATAAGGTAAATAGATTAATTGTAGAGGAAAATACGAGCAAAAAATGAATTGTGAATGGAATTTTTTTCTCATATTTCGAGTTATTTTTACAAGATTCCCTTTTAGGGGATTTCAGACGACCTATACTCGTGTTTTCTGTGCAAGATATATCGTCTCGTTGAAACGAAATTTTGATATAGTCGGTGTAGAGATGATAAAAATGGAGTATTCTTAAAATATTTGAGTTTTTTCGAGAATAAATTTGATTTTGACCGTACTAAAACAAATTTTGAAAAAATTCGGTATCAACCAATCGATTTAAGATGAAAAAGTATCAGCTTAGTTTATTAAAATTTGAATGGGTCGGTTTGAGGGGAAGATATGAGGAAAGTATGAATATTGAAAAAAATATTCGTGTATATTTCGAGTTATTCTTTCGGGGAAGCTAGTTAGGGAGATTTTGGCTATCTAAACTAGGGTTTTTTTAGCAATGTCTGTAATTTGGTCGAGACGGAATTTTGATATAATTGGTTCCAAATTAAGGTTTGTGAAGATTAAATGGAATTTCGGTATCAACCAATCGATGGATCAAGCCAAAAAAACATAGCCTAGGTGACCCAAATTGCCGTAAGATCAAGTGAGAAAGAGATATGTTACTATGAAAGTACACAATTTTAGCAATTTTAGCAATTTTACCTCAAAAACCCCTGAATCAAATTCGATTGGGGGAGGAGAGCAGTCAAATCACTGGTCTCATCTCTGAGTGTTTCTACACAACTCATAGAAAAAGCAAAATCGATGAAGTGCAGTGTAGAAGAGAGAGCGTGGCGAAAAAAACAACATACCATACACACACAGACACAGACAAAGGGCCGGAGAGATGAGTCATTGGGGGGTTTTTGAGGATTATAAGGGGAAAAGTATTACTTACAATCGTTAGATTTTGGCGAGGGGGATGAGATGGTTAGAGCATTCTTGTGATAAGATGAATTTTGTTCGAGAAAATATTGAGTTGAATGGAAAAATTGATCCAAAATTTGCTTAGCCGAAAACAAAGCTCTCTCTTTAGAGAAAACAGTAAGGTAGTCGGTAGTTCTATCCTTTTTCAATTGTGAAATCAAGGTTTTCATTATTTTCATTGAATGTTCTTATGAAATTCCTCACTTGATCTCGCGGGATAACTGCAAGGCCATCGTCCGCAAATATTCGAAGAATTATTGGTTCGAAATTGGAAGTGTTCTCCAGAACTCTCAGACAGTTTTCTATACAATCTTCCATCACCAAATTTGCCACAATTGGTGACAAGGGCAAGCCCCTAGGAGCGCCATCTTCCTGTTTGTAAAATTCACCATCGAATTGAGAATGAGTATTTTTGAATATGAGATTTACGGCTTCGAGAAATTCATCTTTGGACAGTAGTGTGTGGTTTTCTATGAGATGCCATCTTTTTCCGATTCCAATCACGATTAACCGTAATCTCATTGAGGGAAACAATTGAACCACATCAAAGGATATTTTTTCGTGATGTGGTGGAATGATAATATTCTGTAGGTCATGATTCGAATTCCAACTTTCTTTCATGTGGTGTTCAGTTTTTGGGCAACTTCTAGAGATTGATATGCTGAGTAATTTGGACAATCGGTGGAGAGGGGAGTTGGTCGAAGAAACTATGATGTGGATGTCAATTTTGTGCATCTTGGGCAAACCATATGCTCGTGATCAGTTCGTGGAATTGATGTCAATGTTGATTTTATTGTTCATTCTCCTATCTCTGCATTTTGCATCCTTTGGATGTTGTGGATTCACTTTTTCAGTGGAAGATTTTGTCTTTTTTAAGATCTGACTCAAAAGACATCTCTGGACTTTTTCGTAGTGCTTGTCATCATTCGAGTTTTCTTTCATCTTGGCAAGATATGACTCTCTGTGATTCAGGACACATTTGTTACCTATATCTGATTTAGTGATCAAGATGTTATCATTTTCTGTCATGAATTTCTGACCACCTCTCAAACAAGTTCTAATTCGTGTTCATGTTCGGATAGGCACAATCTTTTTGGATCGCATCGATTGATGCAATTCAAGATTTTATTTCGAATGATGTTCATTCCTTGTTTATCAAACTCTTTTTCTTGGTTGGATGAAAATGGATAGATTGTATTCTCTACGTTCTTTAGAATATTCAAAATGTCTTTTGTGTTGGATCCAAGGCATGATCATATCTGTCACTTAAATTGAGCACTTCAGCTAATTCATCAGGAATCTCCATATCTTCCAAGTTAACAATATTTTTTCTCAATCTATTTATATTTTGTGGACGATTGGTGTGAGAATTTCCCTTGTACTGAAATTGTCGACCTTGATAATTCTTGGTTGATTTGTTTAGATTAAATGTGATTTTTTGGCCAAGCTTGTTACTCAAGTTACGGCGTAAGTAGTGTAAGACTTGAGAGTCCGGGAATAAGAATATTGAGTCAATTAAGAAGTGCAATTGATATAAATACCGTTTATTAATACACACTTCGATCATTTATGAAAATGTCTCGTGAAGTAATCTGACGCAATATGAATAGCGCAGCGCTTGACACACGTCTATTCAAATTAAGGGCTAGACAAAGACTGACGCTTGCCGCGGAATTCGGCACCGAGCTTCCAAGCTCGCTGAACTTGGGGTTTTTCCATGGTGCGGGAAGCTCCGCGCTCCATGATCTGCTTACACACACGCTTACGCACACATCTATAATACGGCCACATTTAC
This sequence comes from Eretmocerus hayati, assembly GCA_029851415.1. Lineage (NCBI taxonomy): Eukaryota > Metazoa > Arthropoda > Insecta > Hymenoptera > Aphelinidae > Eretmocerus > Eretmocerus hayati. The sequence continues at coordinate 51,955,108 of CM056743.1, forward strand.
ATTCCCACAGTAGAAAATTTTGATCTTATGAAATTCTCCGAAGGTATCGAGAAGTTTTATATCTATATCTTTGAGGTATTGTGTGATTTTTGTGACTTTAGAGGTTTTGTGGCGTGATTGATGGTGGTGATCATTTATCACCAGTCTGAGAACTCTGCAAGCTATTGATCGAGAGCAAATTTTAGCAATTTCTGCGTCATCTTGTGGGCAACTTAGATCCAACTAGAGAGGAGATAATTGACTCCCACCAGTGGTCACTTTGAAGGTCTTGGAAAGACCTACAATTTGCCTACTTGTAAAAGTCAATTATCACACTTCTTGTTGGAGCTACAGTCGGTACAAGTTGAGCTGTATTCGATAAAGTCGAAAATTTAGTACTCAATTCCAAAAATATATCTCTATTTTCTTCCACCAAACTTGTGCGAAGATGTTCTTTGAGACATCTACTTTTAGTAGAAAAAATTTGGCGGAGGTTATTTTTTTTAATTTTTCTCTTGCCGAGCGTTACAAAATGCCGCATTTCGTCGTTTTAGCAAAAACGGCATCTTTGACCACGGTCACATAGGCTCCCATCTGGACTGATGTGCACCAATCTGTGTGGAAGTATACCCCAAAGTGCCACCAAGTACGTGTAAGAAGCCGCGGGAACCAGCCTCGAGCCAGGAGCAAGCTAAAGGTTCTACCTATCGTGTCCAAAATAGCCATTATTTTGGCCATTTGGGCGTACGCGACCGAGAACATGGTTTTACTTGTTCTGGCTCACAAATGAGGTAATCGGCTAGAATGAGGATCCAAACATACTTTCCCGACACAAAGTGGCCATCTGAACACAAATCTGAGGTCAGTCCAGCTCTAGAACGTCGTCTTATGCCTCAACGGTGTCCGAACCTGTCAACAGAGTCTAAATTATTTTGGGACAGAGAGATGATTCTATAGGGCAGAACTGACTGCGAAACGGTGTCTAGATGGTCGTTTCGAGTCGGAAAAGTATGTTTGTATCCTCATTCTAGCCCATTATCTCATTTGTAAGCCAGAACAAGTAAAATCATGCTCTCGGTTGCATACGCCCGAATAGCCAAAATAGTTCCCATTTTTGACACGGTAAATAGAACCTACATATCGGTCCTGGCTCGAGGCTCGTCCCCGCAACTTCTTACACATACTTGAGAGGACTTTTGGGAGTATACTTCCACACAGATAGGTGCACATCAGTCCAGATGGGAGCATATGGGGCCGTGGTCAGAGATGCCGTTTTTGCTAAAACAACGAAATGCGGCATTTCGTAACGCTCGGCGAAAAAAAATAAAAAAATAACCTCCGCCAAATTTTCCCTACTGAAATCAGACGGCTCAAGTAACATTTTTGCACAAGTTTGGTGGAAGAAAATTGAGATATATTCTTGGAACTGAGTCCTAAATTTTCGTCTCTATCGAAAATAGCTCAACTTGTACCGACTGTAGCTCTAACAAAAAGTGTGATAATTGACTTCTACAAATAGGGAAATCGTAGGTCTTTCCAAGACCTTCAAAATGACCTTTGGAAAAAGTCAATCATCTCTTCTCTAGTTGGATTTAGGTTGCCCACAAGATGACGCAGAAATTGCTAAAATTTGCTCTCAACAAATAGCTTGCAGAAGTCGTCAGGATGACTTTTCCGTCTAGGACAATTTTAGTCTGACAAGTATCAGTCTTCACGAGAAAAATGCGCATAAGTTGAACAATGATGGATTCTCTTGGAACTATGATTTTTCTAAAATAGACTGAAAAAGGGCCTAACATGGCCCTTTTCTGGGCGATAGGACCCACACGGAGGGCCGAAGAAATCTGGGAAGAATTTTTTCGTACCATATGAACATAGTACTAACAGAAAAAAATTTTTGCGGATTTTGCCCAGACCCCCTTGCTGACGGTTTTATCAAGCTTGCTCCAGAATGACTCATACAAATATGGGATTCGGTGTAAAATAGTGACTTATTGACAAGGACTAATCAGTGCTGATTAGTTCGGATTTTTGTGGTCTCCTCGGAGGTAGTACTCCTCGTTGATCCCAAATCTCATTGGGAAGATTCCAAAGTAAGTCTGGTTCAAGTGGGTCCAAAGATACACTCATTCGCAACGAACTATGAGCGCTGATCACAACACTAGAATTATTTTCAGTTCTTTTAGCACTGCACTAAATTCTCCATGATTCGTTAACGAAGATGGGAGATTCGTGACTTTTCTCATAGACGGAGATGAAAGATTCGAGAGATGGCGTGTGATTCTTTCAGAAGTTCGAGTCGAACTGATGTGAGACTGGTCCGTACGCGCGTTTGTCGATGGTCGGAAGAACATCCTGCAAGTTTCCTAAATGATGGCGTGGGCCATGTGTTCTTCGCGGAGCTGTTGCTGGTTGCAATGTTCATCGCAGTGGATGTGCGTTGTGGTAAAGTTTAGTTGTAGCTGTAGATTTCGAGTTCAAATAAACTTCCTTTGACTTCCAAGGTCTATGAGGAGATTTTTGTACGTTTGACTCAATTTTGGAACGGAGTTCCTTTCCTGCCATTAGGTGAGGAGTAAAATCGCAGAGCGATCACGTGACCGACATGCTTTGGCGGCCATTTTGTGACGAAAAATCGTCACGCGACAAATATGGGTATATTTTTTAATAGATAGCCTCGCCGCATGCTATGGAAGCATTATGTGCGGCAAGAGGCAGCAGACAATTCGTTTGCTGTGTACGCAAATTTTGTCCACCAGTTCATCTGATGCAGCGATGGTGCTTATGTGCTGTGTACGTAGGACGATCCTAATGAATTAAATAATGAGAATGATGGAAATTCTATACTTATGGAACAGGGGGTGGATCGTGTGGAGCGATGAGTTACCTCGAGGCTTATACGCGATGCCTCACAGCAACATATTATCGCTCCAAGAAACTGTCAACTAACCTCTCAGTGCTTTCTCATTGCAAATCACTAACGAGTGTTTGATGGTGACAATAAGTGGCCTGTGATATGTGTATTGCGGATAACACGGATCATAAAGGTTTCTACGCGTTGGTGTGTACATCCTTGCGAATGAAACCCTGTTTCCAAAAAAGCAGGGTTCCGCACGATCCCTTCTGTCTGGTTTTTCATAGTGTATTCAATATTAGGATATACTTTTGCTCTAGATCTTCTATCTCATTGCAGCAACCGTAATATTCCTGACGGTGGGTCGCATTAGTTGAAGCATTGTTTTAGACAATACAACCAGACTCTTGATTTGTCGAAAGCTCGTGGATACATCCTTGTCAATCATAATGCAGTCTCAATTGATGGATCCAGATACATTCTAATTGAGTCTCTAGAGCTTATAAATTTCATCTGAGTTACAGAAAACTCTTGCGAGAAGCACTTCAGTTTCAATTTGTTTTGTGAATCAAAATTCTTGTCGTCAAAACCCATCATTTGGTCAATGGAGAAAAGTGTCTACTCCTTTGGCAACATGTGATACCATTCATAAATATGACACTGTTTTTGCCTCCAGCCGATGAGCATATAGTTGCATCAAATCCCTAGGGAGTAGTTTTAACCTTCTATCACGTTTAACTAAACATGTTAATGGAGGTTACGCCTATCATTATTTCCACTCTACAAGCGTGGCTAGGCTCTCTTCCTATTGATATCTGATCAGCATCCATGTAATTCTATATTATCCTTATATAAACAGGGAATACTACCGAAGATTCTCTGAGTTCCTAGAATAGAACAGAAACTAGCCAAGAGAAATCGCTGCATATAGTGCAGTGAGTTGTCGAATGAGATAATCGATTGGGTCAAGAAATTAAGACAGAAGTCACAGTTTCCTACCAGTTTGTCCAGCCATCAATGTAAATTTTATACTTGTACTTGATCGATGGATACAGACAGATTTTCATCAACTAGTCAGGGCTTCAATCAGAATAAATAGAGTGATGAGAGACTGAGGGAGAGCATCGAAACTTGGATTTCTTCAAAATATACATTCATCGTCGAAAGCCCCAATCATTCAGAGATGTCTGTGTATTCTCTAGGTGAAGTGGAAAGTCTCAATGTATCATATGAGGGATGATAACAATGACTAGTGAATTATAATGGCATTCTTCTTATTTCCTCGCTTTTGATGGGTTTTTAGAAATCTTTTGAGAGTTGATGATTGGGACTCATACTCGCTAACTTCCTTCTGAATCTCCTACTATAGACTGCTATAGAGTCTATCCACAGTCAATAACGCATCATTCTATTCAACGATGGTTCTTACTACTGAAGAGAATGATAGAATAATCCTTCAATGTCTCAATCACTCAAAGGCTCATTGCCATGCATCTTCGTGGGTATGATAATAAAAAGTCTCGGAAAACTTTCAAATCAATTACAACTTTATTAAAGTTGAGGATCATAGAGATTGCTCAGCCGTGTGAAAAATCGTGATCACTCATTATTCCTTTCTCTCGTCTCTCTAAATCATATCTACACATATCACACCAGAGCCAATACTGGAACTCCGTTCCTTACGCGTTTCTCAAACGCACACGAATTTTTTTTGTATTTTCTCTAATATTCATCCTATTTTCGTTCAGTTGTATGTGAAACATTTCTGAAATTGATCCCTTGTTTCGATGAGTCTCAGTATCAAGAGCTTCCGGTGAAATCCAATTGAAATCGTGATCTCCTTGGATTCTGTGAAGTGAAAGGACGTTCGGGTCCTCGGAGTGGTTACTGATATCGTCTTCGTCTTCTTTATTTCTAGTTTCCAAAATTCTCTTTGTTTGCCCAACATAATTTTTGGAGCAGTGAGAGCAACTGATTTTGTTTACTACGTGTGTTTTGTCTTTATTTTCAAGTTTGTCCTTTCCTAACCGGATAAATTTGTTGAATTTTTGACTCGATCTGAAATGGTGTGAATGTCGTGTCGAGCAAGAATTCTCTTAACTCTTTATGAGGAATTTTTATAAAGGGGATAACGACTTGAGTTTCGCTTCTGCACAGCATGAGTCTAGCTCTCCTCAGGTTCCTATCAGCTCCAATGTCTTTGGTTTTATCTGATCTGTTCTCAGTGAAATGTGCCTTGCAATGAAATGTGAAGGATAATTTTCTTCTACTAGTAAATCTCTAATTTTAGTCAAACCTTCCGCGTAAAATTGAGTATGAGCGAGTCTGATGCCTTGATCTACTAAGCCATAAATCAATTTTTTTTCTGTGATATGGGGTTGTGAGAGTTGAAATTTAGGTATATGTGGCTCTTGGTTGGTTTCTGAAACCAGTCAGTGATCAATTCGCCGTTAATCTTATTCACAAGATCGTTCAAAAAACCATAACGATCGAAAGAATAACGTGAGTTGCGCCTCTCCACATTCATGAAACTATAATTCGTACATATTAAATTCAATTATTCTTCTGTATTTATGTGTTTCACAGGAACCTCAAACCCGCACGGGTCTCTAGAACTGGGCCTAAATTCATGATGCAGACTACCCACGAGATAATTGTCGGATTCGTTTCTGGTCAGTTCTGAGATCATATTCCAGTTGGAATCTGAATCGCCACTATGTCCGTTTTTGAAAAAAGTCCTAAAAACAAGTTTTTTGCCACCTTTCGAACTTTTTTCTTCTACCCATTGAACATAACGCATTTTTACGTAAAACGTGTGCAGTTCTTTTTTGTGGATCTTGAAAAACTGCAGAAGAATATAACCTTTTCTTCTCCCGTAAAACTCACCTGTTGGAGAAATTAGAGGTTTCTCCGCCAAGAACCATATTCTTCCGCTTCCTCGTTTCACAGCTTGGACAGGACGCGTTTGTTTGATAAGTGCGTTGAGGCCTCTCGTCTAGATCTTGGAAAACTGCATCAAAATACGTCCTTTTATTCCTCCGTAAAACTCACATGTTGGAGAAGTCAGAGGTTCTTCCGTCAAAAATCATATTTCTCCCATTTTCGCGCTCTACAGCTCGAATAGGACACGTTTTTTTCGGAAAATGTGTGGAGACCTTTTTTGTAGATCTTGGAAAGCTGCATGAGAATGTGTCCTCTACTTCCCCCGTAAAAATCACATGTTGGAAGAATCAGAGGTTCTTTTGTCAAAAATCACATTCCTCTCGCTTTCTCGCTCTACATCTCGAATAGGACGCGTTTTTCGAAAAATGTATCGACACCTTTCCTGAATCTAGGAAAGATCTTGGAAAAACTGCGAAAGAATATGTCTCTCCGTTTCATAGTCATACTTCTGAAAAATTTGTCCCATCGACATTCATCTAGGATTAATTGCTATGAACCGTCAGAAGAAAAATACAGAAGTGACGAATCATTCCTTTTGATCGTTCTCTTCCTGATGATTCCTATGGCTTACCGATATCCCATTCCATCTCAATATTTCAGAAAGAATGTTGAATGCACGAAGAAAAACGTAGCATTCTGATCAATGAATCTTGGAATGGTCGAATGTTCTCTTTCCAACAGTTCGAGCTCATACAGCTGGATCAGAAATTTTGAATGGCTTGGGATGATGTTAACTCGGGCACTGGTTTTGATTCGATAAAAAGAATTATATGATCATTCCCAAATCTTCAGATGAGATTCGAAGGCCTGTTTTCATCTATATGACATTCTCTCTAACAAGGGGGACCCACGAAGTGCAGATCACCAAATCTTACCAAACTTTTTTTACAGTCTCGTACCACCTAGGATATGAAGAATTCAGAGTAATTCCGTGAAATGGGCTCCCTGTTCAGAGCTACAAGTAAAAATGTTAGCATTGTCAGTATATGGGCAAATCTCACGAAGTATGCGGTTTGGCTGAACAGGGCTATTTTCACGTTGTCAGAAGAACAGTCGCGTTTTTTCCGCCGCTCGCACTAGATCATTTTGAAGATCCGCCCATATTTAAGGAGGCTCGAGCGCGTAGGAGCGTACCAAGCGCGGGGCCCCGCGCGCCTTTTCCCCTTCCACCGCGTCATTTGCGCTATACATAGGTATACTCACAACGCAAGCGCTGGCTGCAACGCTAGCTTTTTTACTTTCACTCTAATTTTCTCGAAATTTTGATGGTTGACCCATAGTTTTCCTGGTATCAATTTATAGGGAATGGATAAAAGAACCGTTTCCTTTGGTTAAAACAGAAATCATATGAATAGTTAGCACGCAAGCTCATCTTAACGCGTCTGGCCCATAAGGTTACGTGTAGTCAGAAACAATTTTTGAAGTCAATTTGCTCACGATTTTGGTGGTTGACCTCATGTTTTCTCAACGGTTCTACAATGTTGATAATTTTAGCTGTAATTTGGGCCCACTTGCATCCAAAACAAATGTTTCATTAAAAAGTGCTCGAGCCACCTTAACAGTTCTGCATCATTCAGAAGTCTATTACTTGCTATAGAATGGTAATGGGAGACGCTTCCTCGTGACAAAATCGCAATTTTCGACCAAACAGGGACATAATTCTCTCACGCCTTAGCACGCCACAGGCGGGGCGGTCCACCGATCGGTCTGAAAATTGGATATGTGATGGATTATAATGTATAAAAACATATAATTTTCGCCCGAGGACGGGCCTATCAATGCGTCAGAGTAGCGATGATTCGTTGAAGCGAACTCAGATTTTACTTTTTTTCCTGTATCGCTCTTCTAATGGATGCAGCACTCGGGGCGGTGAATATTTTGTACCTGTAGAAACGACATTCTATCCTACATACAAAAACCTACAAATCTAGCCCAAGAACGATAGTGTGCTCAATTCCGCACGACGACGCGGCTTAAAATGAGAAAAGTTATTTGTGCGTGAATGGGGTCAAAAAATCGGTTTTCGTGTAGCACACGAAAATTTCGATACCGTTGGGATTGAAACCACGTGCAAATTGATATTTGTACCTCAAGAAATGATTATGAGAATCGACCCTATCACAGCCTCATCTACGTCGTGATGCGAGGCTTGAGAGGATTGACAAATGACGAAAATGAGCGTTTTGACGGCTGAGGCACATCTTTATTTTGTACCACAGACCTTCAGAAGACACTGTAAATTATTAAACTTATCTCCTTTCCTATATTCCAACACCGAGGATGCCATGTATTCACAGATACACATGAGCCAATTAGAATTACGGAAATATGAGGGTCCCATCCAGATACATGGGAAAATCTTCTGTTCCCTCACAAATCCACGGCGGAGCTCCTAAGTGATTTGCACAAGTATTTCATCATTGTTTGAGCATTACTTGGACCAAACAAAAGTTCATGGGAGGTGTGCTGCCATTTTGGAGATTCTTGAAATTTCAAAGTCGAAATCGCATAGTTCCTGAGATTGCCCCATATCTAAGAGTTATTCTGGAGCAAGCTGGACAAAACCGTCACCAGGGGGTTCTGGGAGAAATCCGCAAATTTTTTTTCTCTACTATGTTAAATAGTACGAAAACATTTTTTGCAGATTTTTTCAGCCCTCCCTGTTTTGACCCAGGGCCCATGAAAGGGGCAATCTAGGCCCTTTTTCAGTCTATTTCAGAAAAATCATAGCTATCACAAAATTCAATATTTTTCAACGTACTTGGGTGCATTTTTTTCGTAAAGACTGATACTTTTCAGAAAAAAATTGTCCAAGACGGGAAGGTCAGCCTGACGACTTCTGCAAGCTCTTTATTGAGAGCAAATTTTTGCAATTTGTGCGTCATCTTGTGGGCAACCTAGATCCAACTAGAGAGGAGATGATTGACTTTTTCCAAAGGTCATTTTGAAGGTCTTGGAAAGACCTACGATTTCCCTATTTGTAGAAGTCAATTATCACACTTTTTGTTAGAGCTACAGTCGGTACGAGTTGAGCTATTTTCGAAAAAGTCGAAAATTTAAGACATAATTCCAAAAATATATCTCAATTTTTTTCCACCAAACTTGTGCGAAAATGCTCTTTGAGACATCTACTTTCGGTAGAAAAAACCTGGCGGAGTTTATTTCTTCAAATTTTTTTTGCCGAGCGTTACAAAATGCCGCATGTCGTTGTTGCAGCAAAAACGGCATCTTTGACCACGGTCACATATGCTCCCATCTGGACTGATGTGCACCGATCTGTGTAAAAGTACTCCCTAAAGTACCCCTAAGTACCTGTATAGAGTTGCGGGGACGAGCCTTGAGCCAGGAGCGAGATGTAGGTTCTATTTACCGTGTCAAAAATCGGCATTATTTTGGCTATTTAGAAGTGCGCGACCGAGAGCATGATTTTATTGTTCTGGCTCACAAATGTGATAATGGGCTAGAATGAAGATCCAAACATACTTTCTCGACTCAAAATGGCCATCTGAACACAAATTTGAGGTCAGTGAAGCTCTAGAACGTCGTCTCATGCCTCAACGGTATCCGAACCAGTCAACAGAGTCTAAATTGTTTTGGGGCAGAGAGATGATTCTATAGGGCAAAACTGACTGCGGAATAGTGTTTGGATGGTCATTTTGAGTCGGAAAAGTATGTTTGGATCCTCGTTCTAGCCCATTATCTCATTTGTAAGCCAGAACAAGTCAAATCATGCTCTCGGTCGCGTACGCCCAAACAGCCAAAATAATGCCTATTTTGGACATGGTAAATAGAACCTACAGCTCGCTCTTGATTCGAGGCTTGTCCCCGCAACTTCTTACACATACTTAGGAGGACTTTGGGGAGTATACTTCCACACAGATCGGTGCACATCAGTCCAGATGGGAGCATATGTGGCCGTGGTCGAAGATGCCGTTTTTGCTAAAACGACGAAATGCGGCATTTTGTAACGTTCGGCAAAAAAATTGAAAAAATAACCTCCGCCAAATTTTTCCTCCTGAAAGTAGATGTCTGAAAGAACATCTTCGCACAAGTTTGGTGGGAAAACATTGATATATATTTTTGGAATTGAGTCCTACATTTTCGACTTTTTGAAAATAGCTCAACTTGTACCCACTGTAGCTCTAACAAAAAGTGTGATAATTGACTTTTACAAGTGGGCAAATTGTAGGTCTTCCCAAGACCTTCAAAATGACCACTAGTAGAAGTCAATTGTCTCCTCTCTAGTTGGATCTAGGTCGCCCACAAGATGACGCAGAAATTGCTAGGATTTGCTCTCAATAAATAGCTTGCAGAAGTCGTCAGGCGGACTTTCCCGTCTGGGACAATTCTTTTCTGGAAAGGATCAGTCTTTACGAGAAAAATGCGCCCAAGTACGTTGAAGAATGTTGGATTCTGTTGGACCTATGATTTTCCTGAAATAGACTGAAAAAGGGCCCAACATGGCCCTTTAATGCACAGGGAGGGCCGAAAAACTTCTGCCAAAAAAATTTTCGTACTATTCAAACATAGTACTAACAGAAAAAAATTCTTGCGGATTTTTCCCGGGCCGCCCTGGTGACGGTTTTGTCCAGTTTGCTTCAGGATGACTCCTTTATATATCAATTTTTCACATGGGCCTATAAGGGCAATGCTAATGCCATAGGCTGTAATTTCGGACAGAGGGCCCATTTGACGGAGTTACTCCGGATTCTTCATATTCTAGGTGGTACAAGACTATGAACAGTCTGGTGAGCTTTGGTGACCCGCACTTCGTGGGTCCCCCTTGTAAGTTAAGTATTGAAATAAAATAGGATGTGGTAAACCATGGAAATCATCAGTCAGCGACGAAGATACTGTACTCGAATGAAGAGAACGATCAGAAGAAATGGCTCGTCACTTCTGTATTTGTCTTTTGATGGATCATAGAAATTAATCTTACATGGATGTCAATGCGACAAATTTTTTTCGAAATATCATTATGAAACAGAGGTAAGTTACAAAAAAAGCACGATCATCGATGGAAGAACTTCTAACCCCTCAAACAGGTGAGTTTTACGGGGGAAGGAGAAGACATAACCTTCTGCAACATTCCAAGATCTACGATGAAGGTCTTGACACATTTTCTGGGAAAACGCGTCCTGTTCGAGCTGTGAAGCGAAAAAGAGGGAGAAATATAATTTTTGATGCACTGAAAATCTATCGGGGTTAGGTCATTACCGACATCGGAGTTGCCGCACTACCGATTCTCGATTTCGGGGTTCTCTGGCCCCCGACGAAAGTAAACAAGAGTGCAAGAGATGAGCGGGCATGACTGCGCAGGTTAAAATCCTAACAGGATGATTAAACCAATTGATTTTGATTGATAACCTTGGTTGAATTTGAATATGAATTAATATTTATTTACAGCGTTAAGAATTCCTCTTGGATGCAAAGATAACATTAAAGAGTACCATATATGAAGGCAATACTCGTGATCAAAACTGCATATTGAGAGAAAGTGTAGCGTTTGATAAATATTAGACTGACTCGCTCTGAATAAATTTGAGGTTTTTCAAAATTATTTTGAAGCGTAATTATTAGGTAATCCGCACGATATGGACTCAATAGGTATATCGGATCTCTCCGGATACGAAGAAAAGAGCAGCGCTTCATGAGGTTGAAGATGTGGCATTCTTAACATGCAAGATCCAAAATCGTAGAAATTCGTAATTGATAAAAACCCACTCATTGTACCAACTCTCAGCACGGCGTGACTTTTTCCAAAACCCACGAAGATGTTTAATTTACGTACACTTTACTCAAATCATACACAGATCACTTTATAAAACTTTCGAAAAATTGGAAAATATGGTTATAAATCCAAAGCGAGTCTGTCGAACGTTTATCGAACTCTTCAATTTCTCTCAATGCAGTTGTGATCACGAGTATTGCCATTGAAAGTGGTACTCTTGTTATCAATCAAAATCAATTGGTTCAATCATCCTATAACCTGCACAGTCGTGCCCACACATCTCTTGCACTCTTGTTTACTTTCGTCGGGGGCTAGAGAACCCCGAAATCGAGAATCGAGGAACACCGAACAATCGGTAGTGTGGCAACTCCGACGTCGGTAATGATCTAACCCCGATAGATTTTCAGTGTGGAAGAACGTCTGATTTCTCCAACATGTGAGGTTTATGGGGGAAGAAAAGGACATATGCTCATCCAGTTTTTCAAGATATACATAAAAGGTCTCCATTCAGTTTTGGAAGAAACGCCCCCTTTTTGAGCTATACAGCGAGGAAGCGGAGAAAATATGACTTTTGGTGGAAAACCTCTAATTCCTCTAATGAGCGAGGATTACGAGGAGAAAGAAGGACATATTCCTCTGCAGTTTCTCAAGATCCACAGAAAAGGTCTCCACACATCTTTCGAAAAAATGCGTCATGTTCGAACTGTAGAACGAGAAAGTTCGGAAGGTAGTGAAAAACTCGTTTCTTGGACTTTTCTCAAAAACGGCGCAAGTCGCAATTTCGATTCCAGTCAGGATATCCGGGTATCGGACCCCGTGGGTGGTCTGTATCTCGAATTTAGACCCAGTTCTAGAGACTCGTGCCTGAAGAGGTGCACGAAACCTTGCGGGCCGAACGCCAAAAATTAGCAGTAGAATTTCTGTTATGAAATTTTTGGGAATTTATTTGATTACGTACCGTCTTTCAAGATCAACGAGACTTTGAATTTCAATTACATTAAAGCTTGAGGATGACAAAGAACTACCAATACTCTGTCGATACCCGTAGAAAGTTATTCTTCGGCTCACTCCACTGCATATTGCCATTACATGTTCCCCCGATCCAACTCAAACAGCTAAGTTTTTATAGGAGAGTGATCATTTTCATATCTTGTGAGAGGATATCCGAATTATAGCTGTCAACTGAGAGTATGACCAGTTTTCTCCACCAAAAGGATTGTCTAGATCGACTTTCACTCCACCCCAGTCTCTAACCCCCCATTTCTCATAGAGGCAATACTTCCGTATCTACGAATTCGGTATCTGCGAAACCTTCCCAACCCGTAGTCCTCGTAGATACCGGGGTACTCCTGTAGTCCCCATGGGTGCTCTAACGGGTGCTATGGAACATAGATATTCATGTCACCTCATATTCGAGTCTCTCGAAGAAACCTCAAAGTGGATATTATCAACAAATACTGAATACCGATGGATTCTATGCATTTTCGAGATTGCGCGAGTTTGTCTCCCAGATATCATATGTAGAAAGTCCCGCCAGATATCCAATAGAGTTCCACGATCGACCGTGGGCTTATGAGTCTTTCTGTAATCTTAGTCGTGATCAATAAATTTCAAAATCATATAAATAGGCTTATCCCTTTTAGGCATCCAGGACACTATCCACGTGTCTTATCAAGGATCTTAACTCGAAATATGGCACACATATCGTCCGGAACGGGGATATTATTAGAGTGCCTAATGAGGAAATTGAAGTACAACCGTCCGATATCTTGAAGTTTGGTCTCCAACAGCATATATACACGTGAGTTTGTATCTCACAACAACATCCTCTAGAGAGTTTGTCCTCAACATAGAGCGCAACAGTTTAAGAACACTTCCATTAAGACAATCACGGAATGACTCATTCCAGGTGAAATTCTCCTTTGGAAATCCAAAAATCAGATCGATTTAGTTTCCACTCGGAGAAAATCTTCTATATCGGTGGATTGTTTGTTCATACCGACCTTTAACTATGTGCGGATCAAGTTTTGTCATCGTCAGGTAGATAGCCTTAGACGACAAAATTTGAATCCTGGCATGTCGATCTTACAGGATCATGATTCACAAAAAGTCTATCTATCGACGGCAAAACGGAACCCCCCACATGTCAGGAAATTCTTTTAGTTATCTTCGCTAGTGCCCCTTAATACAGCAATTCTAAGTTTCATGCTAATTTTGTAGGATTGATGGTCTGTTGGCGCATTCTTGTATTGTGACAGAGGCGTATTGAAGCTATAATTTCTCATGAATTCGGACGTGCTGAACACAATCACGAGTCTTCACCTGGTAATGGCAAGAGGGCAGCATGTGGCAGCCCATCGCCACACAAGAGAAGAAGAAAGAGAATCACGAGGGTTTTACGGGACTACACTGTAAAAGATATTCATGTGAATTTACCACTCTCAGAGGGGATAATTTTCGGATACCACTCTGGGAGTTGTGATTTTACGAGCGACTTGTAAATCATTTCACCGTCCGACGGTAAATTTCATACAGCAGCGCCACTGCGGTTCGGTCAGCTAAAATTAACCGTCGCGGTTGTAAATTTCTGTCTGCCAATTTTGTTTTTTCGCATCTCAAAAAGTATACAATGAATGGACAGGAGCTCAGATGCGAGTAAAATGTAGGGTATCGTGTGAAAATATATCGAATCTATCAGATTATCTGGAGACAGACATGATAAAAACCTATTCTAGAATAGTTTGAGAGAAACGTATTGTCGTAAAAGATAACATCAAAACCAAATCATATTCCGGACGGAATGCCCGCATACGAACAAGTTATGACACTTGACTTCAACTTTGGAATATTGATAGTAGACCGGACTACCCTGGACTGCTCGGGTACGTCTTCGGAGCCACAGACTCCTTCTGCAGCGGAAACCTCGCGATGCCGAAGAGAGGCAAGCAGAGGCAAGAACAGTTAAGAACAGTTGTGCTATTGGTTGATTTCTCAAGTCTTCTACTCGCGAGTCTCTAGCTCAGCTACTTGCATCATGCACGCGCAGTGTATACTTCTGTAGAATAAAATTTACCAATCTGAGAGTGGTATCCAAGAATTACCCCTCCTGAGAGTGGTAAATTCACAAGCGCTTGTAAAATCACAAAAAGTAGCTGAAATAGGGTGCTTGCATGAACAATAAAAGATTAACTAGCAGAACTGCCTCGCTCGCATGCTCCCTCGGCCACAGTGTACAGACACTAATTGGAGATGTGAAAATGTCAATGTTTTCTCCAATAGTTACCAATACATGAGAATGGTTCTATTTTTTGAAATAAGTCAATTGTAGAGCTTAATTCTTCCATCTTATCTTTGAATTCATTCATGTTCTATCTTCATTGCAACAGATTCTGTATATGCGTGATATTTCTGAATCAGTCACGCATGATCGAATCTCGAAAATTACCCGCGGTTTGGAAAATAGAGTCCTTAAGAGTGTAACAGCGCCTATAGTGACCGAGAAGAACGTTCGTTCTGCGAATTGAGGATAAGTATTTGATTGGCGAGAACAAGTTAAAAGAACCGACGTAATCGATTTACGACGGTAACCTTTCTCGGAACCAAATATGCTCTTGTACATTTTCTTGATAGAACAAAACTGTTCGGGAGATATTTTAT
Organism: Eretmocerus hayati; assembly: GCA_029851415.1. Taxonomy (NCBI): domain Eukaryota; kingdom Metazoa; phylum Arthropoda; class Insecta; order Hymenoptera; family Aphelinidae; genus Eretmocerus; species Eretmocerus hayati. The sequence continues at coordinate 51,970,272 of CM056743.1, forward strand.
GGGAACCGTTAGAATCCTCCATTCTCAAGATATCGTTCTCTTAATATAACGGGGTATCAAAATACATATATCGATTCAGAACTATACCATCAGCAATGAAGCTGAATCCAACAAAAAAAATGTCAGATAAATTTTGAACCGATCATCTTTCTTTATTCGCCACGATGTTGAGGAAATATTCATCTCTGATCAATTTATGATGCCGAAGAAATGCGACATTGGACCGAAATGAAATTTCCATGGCGTACTTCATTTTATTTAGGTATACAGCTGAAATGTTGACTTATATAGCTTCATTATTCGATACTGTTTGACTATTCATCACCGATTATTAACCGTCCACTGACGGAGTTTGAAACTTAATTATTCCTAATTTGGAACTTATCACGTATCCAAATAGGGGGAGAAGGCGCTAAATTCGACTTATTTTAAATTATTTAGTTTGATTTTCTCATCTTGTTCCATTTCACTACCCATTTCATCCCATTCTCTCATTTCTTTTCATTCCATTATATTGACTCACCCAGTATCATTTCATATCATTTACTCCGTGTTTCACGTGAAAAATTATTCATCCATCTTTCATGTTCCACTCATGACACACGTCAACCATCGCCTCCTTGGTGATGAATGCTTGTATGAAGGTGAGCCGCCTCCGGATACAGATGTTGCGTCCCGATTCATCACCAAATAGGATGATGAAGCCGAGTTCACACTTCACCATCATCTTTATTATTTGATTTATTATATTTGATTCCATTTTCCACTTCATTCTCTCATTTGTTGTAATATCGTTCACTCATCCGGCATGGTTCCCAATCATCGACTCCACATCCCACAAACGGGATAATTTCTCCCTTCTCATTCCTTTCCATCGACTCATCCAGCATTATCTTTCATCATTCGCTCCATATCTCACAAGAATACATCTTTCATCCTTTTCCAAAATGCACTCGTCACATATGCCAATGATCGCTTACATGGCGACGAATCCTTGTACGCATGTGAGCCGCCTCGGAGTGCAGATGTTACGTCCGGATTCATCACCAAATGGAAGGTGTGAAGTAACTTTCATATTTTATATCATTTTCTATCATTTGAATAGTTTTATTTCATTTCATTTCTCATCTTCGCCTGATTCCATGTTCTCATTCCATTTCATATCATTCACTCATCCATACAGTACTCCCAAAAGAGTCACAAGTCTCGCTGAAATGTCGACGGAACAGTTTACGATATCTTGCAGGGTTACCTGAGTACATTCGAATTTGTCTCAATGAAAATTGCAGCTGATCATTTACCAAAATGCGAGCGGAAAGTGTTGAAACGCCATTTAACTCCATGTCTTTCTATTGGCATATCTTGAGCAGTCGATGAATATCAATAGCTTAGTGGCTGGCACAACATCTCTAAATGGGTTAGAGCGGTGTCAGCACGCAGTTCCATAAGAAATTCTCCGTAAACCACGACGGTGCATCTCGATTGTTGTGCTCTAGCATGGTTCTTGAGATACGAACGAAGTAGAGCAGGATCCGTTAGCAAAATTCAATCTCATAGCAACGTCTTGTTCTGCGTATTGAATCGACAAAGAGGGTATGCGGACTAAGATTGAGGTATTGATTCATGATTTCTTTTGTAATTTTTCATGTAGAATCCAGAATTGGGCCTTGTTCTTCCCTTACTAGTCAGGTTTTCATTTGAATCACGAAGAACTATCGTAATCCTCCAGAAACTTAGAGATTTCGATGGAATTTGTCAAAAAATACAAAGCAATCAATCAAAAGCTGTTACCAGAAAGTCAGAAAAGGGCTTTACCGGCGTACTCGTTTGATGTATCCCAGGGACCTTATTCCGAGCTTGGTAATTACTGTCACGGTGGTGCGATTCACGTCACTCACCATGCATAAGGAACATAGAATGAGGTGGTCAACCATGTATAAGGAACATGGACGTAGAAAAACCGTAACGAGTCACATAGCCGCGACAGTAATCACCGAGCTCGGAATTAGGTCACAGGGGCCATATTCTAAATTTTGCTGGCATCGCTGGCGCCTTGTCGGTAGCCTGTAGAATTTGCCATGGTACCTGTAGTTCTTTGCCGTATCTGCATTGCCGATGGCGTTTGCCGTGAAAAATACGGCAAACTACGCCGCTAAACTGTAGCAACAGCAGCGGCACATTTTACAGGTCTCCTACATAGCACCACCAATTCCGGCAAAATTCAAAAATGGCCCCAGTCCTTTCAATACGATGCAAAAGGTGCTATAATCTAAAAACGTAGTTAAGAATACACCACGAGGCTGACTGTATCGAGTTTTTATCCGCCGAATCATAGTGAAATATGAAAATCACGACAGTTCTCCGCGAAATGCATGAAAAAATTTTCCTCATGCGATCCTTACATCTGCGACCAATTAATCTTTACTATGATTATAAATTGTGAGAGCTAATCTATAGATTCCGACGACTGACAAATTCTCGTGAGCCGAAACTATGGGGCTTGAACCCTCAATCTGCGCCTTCGCAACACTCCGGTACGCATGGTGGCGACTCAAAGGATTGATGGTTATTCATCCACAAAAAATGAGGCGACTGAGGACGACGCACAGATTGACCGACAGACGGATTCCATAAGTCATAATTCATCGGGACGGATATGACGGACTAGACGAAAACCACGCTCACGCGCGCGACTTCTTATAAATAATATACAAGAATCATATTATCATATAGTTATATGCACGCACATGCACGGGCACGAGAAGGATTGGGTTTTAATATAGTAGCAGTAGTATAATATTAGTTAAGTATTAATTTGTATCATAGGAGTAACGTAGTGAAAATTTGATTGACGTAGAAAACTGCATGGGAATGATTCAAATAAGGTAAATTAAATATTAGACCAATGATAAGGTTCAAATAAGGTATATATCCTAGTGGAATGAGGTTTGAATAAGGTATAAATTCTGGTAAAATAAGGTTCAAACAAGGTGAGTGGGTATATATATATATATATATGTTACGGACCAAACCCAAAATCGTACACTTCGCGAACGGTACAGCCGATTTTGTACCATTCGCGAATGGTACGCCACCATTTGTACCGAGCCCGATATTCCGGGTTTGGTACAGCAGAGTCTTGTACCATTCGCGAACTGTACAGCCACCTTGTACCGAGCTCGATTCCGAATCGCGCCATATGGCTCGGATCGTGTTTACAAATGAGAATTGTCTATGAATCGTCGCCCCCGACGAAGAAAAACACGTCCCCATTTAAGAATGCATTGGGAGAACAATGGGAGGTGTTTTTCTTCTTCGAGGGCGACGAAATGATGATTAGCAGAATGATATGTATTTACGAGTTCAGCTCGAGTTCAGTCAACTACAGGTAACGTTCGCGCTTGCACATTGGATCCCGATAATACTATTCGTGATGAGTTCAACTCAAAATTATATGTTCTTGGAACAACCGATAGGTGTAAGTTCATAAAAAGTAAAACAGAATATTCTTACACACGTGACACAGTTTCATAAACATTAGAATCACTACACGGGGTATGTTCGCGTATCTTGTTTTGATGACATAATACATCTTGTGGACACCGCCATGCCCAGTTTGATTATGAATCTATCTCCATCTGATATACTTCATCAGTATACCGTAGATTTCGGATTTTTCTACGTAATATCTCACTTCGTCGTCTCACTGTAAGGAGAAACCCTCAAAATCAGTCTCATTGTGTGAATATTAACATTACAAGGTTAGGGGGTTTGTTGTGATTTATTACGATTTTTCACCGACTTTTAGCATCCCTTCTTACAGTGCTATTTTCATTGGAAAGATCAGACGAGGAATATCGCCAACAGTCAATTTATATGTCAAACTATTTCAATCTTCTGTATTCCAGAGAGGTCTTGAATGATTTCTTCTCAATTTCATTTATTAGTTTCACAAGGTCTCGTCATTTTGTCTCACTTTTTTTGAACTTACAATTATCGGATGTTCGAAGAGCATCTAATTTTGAGTTGAACTTATCACGAATAGTATTATCGGGATCCAATGTGCAAGCGCGAACGTTACCTGTAGTTGACTGAACTCGAGCTGAACTCGTAAATACATATTATTTTGCTAATCATCATTGATAGACAATTCTCATTTGTAAACACGATCCGAGCCATAAGGCGCAATTTGGAATCGAGCTCGGTACAAGATGGCTGTACAGTTCGTGAATGGTACAAGACTCTGCTGTACCAAACCCGGAATATCGAGCTCGGTACAAATGGTGGTGTACCATTCGCGAATGGTACAGAATCGGCTGTACCGTTCGCGAGGTGTACGATTTCGGGTTTGGTACGTAACATATATATATATATATATATATATATATATATATATATATATATCACAAAATCTGGTACCGCCGGACGCTGCGGGCAGATTATTATGAGTATAGTCCGGTGAAATCTTCAAAACAATGCGAACCACCTCATGCAAACCCTTACCACACTTGAGGGAAAAAAATCATACAATCAGTTGTTATTGATATATTCATTTTTGGTGCTGCTTCTGGCTCCATTCCTGAGCCTTGAATATATGTGAGTAAAAATCATTCAGAACATGTACACGGTGTTCCTGAAGCGCTCGAAAGTTTTGCAAAAATGACGAAAAAAACTGAATACGCCATCATCTTCCTCTCGTTTTCCCGTTTAAGAATCCGTTTTGACCGAAATCGGATCTGCTTCGACATTAATATGCGGGGAAAAATGTGGGAACCCCATATGATCACGTGTGTTTTGGTTAGCCTTGATAATGACTCGACGGGCGAAGATATAGCCAGTTGCTGATTCAACGTTTCTGGGCGGGTTACAAGAAAAGAAACATGTGTTTTCATAGGAAATTTCCCGTAGAATTAGCTGGTTGAACTCATTTTTTGATATCTAGAATCATATTTAAGATGCGGAGGAAGTGGCGCGAGAACTGTCAGTAGAACTCGATCTGGCAGCAACCCTTGTGCTCATGAGTGTATTCGGCAACAGGGTATGGAGGTCTAAATAACGGGCTGATTCATCATTTCTTGACGTATATCTCCATGTAGAATCCAAATTTGAGATCTGTTTCAATCCTACTTGCTAGGTTGTCATTTGAACTGCGGAAAACTACCACGATTTCCCAAGAACCATCACTTTTTCGATTCTCAGCCAAGTTTTCCAGTCTATCAATCGAGGAGGTATTTTTGCAACGAGACAGGACATCTCCGCAGAGAGTTCGTTCGAGTTTGTTTAGTCTGCTGAATATGATCACAAAGGTGAAATAATCTGAAAACGTACCTAGATTGTACCTCAAGCCTACTCCTTCAACTTTTGTTCTACGAAATTGTGGTGGTTCTTGGGAAATCGTTGTAGTTTCTGGCAGTTCAAATGGTAACTTAGCAAGTAGGATTGAAACAGGCCTCAAATTTGGATTCTACATGGAGATATACGTCAAGAAATAATGAATCAGCCCGTAATTTAGACCTCCATACCCTGTTGCCGAATGCACTCATGAGCCCAAGCGTTGCTGCCAGATCGAGTTCTACTGACAGTTCTCGCGTCACTTCCTCCGCATCTTAAATACGATTCTAGATATCAAAAAATGAGTTCGACCAGCTAATTCTACGGGACATTTCCTATGACAATACATGATTCTTTTCTTGTAACCCGCCCTGAAACGTTGAATCAGCAACTGGTTATATCTTCGCCCGTCGAGTCATTGTCAAGGCTAACCAAAATACACGTGATCATATCGTCGCCCCCGACGAAGAAAAACACCTCCCATTGTGGGCCAATGTAAAGTTATATTGGCCCACAATGGGAGGTGTTTTTCTTCGTCGGGGGTGACGATATGGGGTTTTCACATTCTCTACTCGCATTTCACTGTCGAAGCAGATCCAATTTCGGTCGAAACGGATTCTTAAACGGGAAAACGAGAGGAAGATGATAGCGTATCCAGTTTTTTTCGTCATTTTTGCAAAACTTTCGAGCGCTCCAGGAACACCGTGTGTATGTAGAGTTACATAGAACTGGCATGCCCAGGTACAGCCTGAGAGGATATCCTTATGGACTTGCAAGTTTCAGCTTGTCATTATTGGAGCGCAGTGCAGTTTCGTCATCATCTTCAACACATATTCACTCATCGTACATTCCAACTCATTCATCGTCATCATTTGATCAGCTCACATCTTTTTCTCCACTTATTCACTCCATTTTCATCATCACCATTTATTCATCATCTTTAACATGCACATTTACTCATCATCATTTTCATTCTCATTGAACAATTCATAATCATCCAATGCCAATGATCGCCTACTATGAGAACAACTTCTGTATGCACACAAGACTCCTCTAAATAGGAGGGTGAGGCATTCATTCTCTCTATTTCATATATTTCCCATCATCATCGTTCTTTCATCATCTTCATCATCTAGCCCACACTCATCATACATTCCAACCAATTCATCGTCATCATTTCATCAGCTCACATCACTTCCATCATTCATTCACTCCATTTTCATCTTCATCATTCATTCACCATCTTCAACACGCACATTCACTCAACATAATTTTCATTCTCATTCAACAATTCAGAATCATACAATGCTAATTTTCTCTCATTCCGTCTATCAAAAATATCAGCATTCATCATTCACTCACTACTACTTCATCAATAATTCATTAATAATTCATCAACCATTCATCAAACATGTCATTATCATCAATCATTCATCCTCACTTTTCGTTCATTCATCAATACCTCATTGATCATCCATTTTTGAGGGTCAACCCAAAGAATATATCTATATTCATTTTGAAGGTCAATTGATTCGAGAGATGCAACGAACATATAAAAAACATTCTCCCTTATACGTTCCTTACATCTGCGACCAATTGATCTTCGTTGTGAGTATATATTGGGAGAATTGATCTTGTTTATTCAGACGACCGACAGATCCTCGTGTGCCGAAACTATGGGGCTTGACTCTCAATCTGCGCCTCTGCAACACTCCAGTACGCATGATGATGACTCTAAGGATTGAGAGTCATTCATTCATAGAAAATGAGGCGATCGAGGATGACCTACAGATAGACAGACAGACGATTCCCATAAATCATTATTCATCGTAACGGATACGACGAACTAGACAAAAACCACACTTACACGATCACCATATTATGAATAATAATAGATTAAAAATCTTGGGAATAAATACGCTGCTAAAAGAGATTGTAGAGAAAATTCTTTGAATCAAATCTATGGTGGTATTTGAAGGTAAAATGGGTTCTTTGGTGTGATTAATCTGTTTTCAAGATGATATGAGCGATTGCAACCTCATAGAAGTGCTAAGACGGGCTCGATGACATCAACCCCATCGATACAATTTTTGTAATGCTTCTCACCCAAATAACATTCCGTATCAGGACGTGGGAACTATGGGATATTGTTTGGGAAAAGGTGGAGAAAAATGGGCAAAACATTCCAGGAGCGTGCCCCCCCCCTTCTCCCCGGCGTGCCGTGGGAATTTGCCCTTTTTCAGTCGAGTGGGCGCATGAACTGACCCGTCTTCTTGATGCTATCATTTCAACGTAGTTGGTCGCAGCAACCAAACCAAACGGGATATCATTGGTGTTGTTACAAACTATTGAAATCCGTTTTGATCATGTAACTATCGCAAGTGTTATTTTTTTATGAGCTAAGTGCGGGGAATCTGAACTTTTTGTGAAAGCTCGGTTACGCGACTTGGACGTTTGTTTATGAATGCCACGTTAGAGGCACGCGTCTGAAACCAACCTTTTCTCAATATATAGGGTGCCAAAAATGTCACTGAATTTTGGCAGAATTTTTCGAGCAATGTTATTAGCAGGCTTAAAAAGTCAAAAAACGGCGCGAGTACGCTAAGAGATACCCAAGAAATGGGGATTGCAGGCCGTGCTGTTGATAGCCAGGTTTCTTTGACAGAACAGCGGATAGGGTACACGTTCCGAGGCCCTGGAACCTATCCAAATCGACTCCGACAACTTGATAATTTTTTGAAGGTCCAGAGATAGCATGCAGTACGCGTAATGTCAAAGTTCTATGGAACCTCTCATATGAACGACCTGTTTTCATATATTTTTATCCGTAGAAACCAAAATACGAGGTCCATTCAGTCCTCAAGGGTCAAAGGTCCCTATAAATCACGAGATAGCGATGCTGTCGATGAAAGTATACTAATCCGGAAAATGCCCAAATTCGTTCAAATCGCTGTGCTACTGAGAAGAGCATTTGAATAGACTTTGATTACTTTTGTGATTATGCCTCTACAGTGGCAGTCGCATGCTTTGATACGCAGCTCCCCGTAGTACGTGAAATAAGAAGGTGCGGTATTACGAGAATCCAAATCTATGTTTTGTTCTGACCGTAGTATTGGATATCTTCCAACTTTTTGACCCCCTTGTCGTCCAAGTATCCATGCAACTCCGGCAGTGAATTTCTAGGCACGATCCCGATGCCGTCTCTCTCGGTGGCCTCCTGAGATGTCCCAGGGTAATCCTGATATACGTCAACTACCTGACCACCTTTCCACCTCCGGCCTGAATTCGATGCTGAAATTCGTATATGATATCGTGGTGATCCAGATGCCTCACTTCCCGTTCTCTGAAGGCATGGTTGAAGTCCGGCCAATCATTGAAGTCGTCTTGGCGGGACTGGAACCAGCTACGTGCATTCCGGGTCAATGCTACCGGTATTGCCAACAACATCTCGGCATTCGACACGGGTAGCAAGGACTTGCAAACCTCCAGGTTTGCCAGAAAATTCTCCGGACCACCTCGATCATCAACACAAGAGAACGTTTTCATGCTCTCCAGCATCTTGATAACTTGGAATGTCCGATTCGAAACTAGACCTGAACGTTTCCAATTCGACGCACCATCTGATGTATCGTAAACTGATTCACGACCGCTGCATCCGTTACGATCTCTTCAGAAATGTTGTCTGGAATCACGCGAGTCGCGTGATTCACGAAGCCCGCTTCGGTGCCTCGATCTGTTCGAATTCGAATCTGACCTCCTACCACGGAGTTGGTTTTTCGGCAGCGCACTACCCGGAGAGCTAACTCGTTTGCGACATAAAGCTACAAGGCTCAACTCAGGGAAGCAGCGCTGAAGGCGGGCAGGGTCGGTGACGCCCTCCAGCTGCTTATGCCGAATATCATTAGACCCAAGCCCAATCGGAGAGCTCTATTCAGCACCGTGAGCTATTCCATCACGCTGTACGGTGCCTCAATCTGGGGTCAGATAGCTAGGGGGTCTGTGATGAATGCGAAGCTAGGTCCAGTCCAGTGACGCTCCGCGCTCCGTACGATCAGCGCCTACTGTACGGTGTCCGACCACACAGCCCTTGTGCTAGCAGGTATACCACCCATTCGCCTACTAGTTGCCGAGAGAGCCCGTGTATGGAAACGTCGAGAAACCCTCAAGAGCGATGGAGTCTTGCTCAACCCCACTCGCAAGGCCCTCATTCGGGACGTTGAGAGAGGAGAAACTGTCAAAGAGTGGCAGGAGGAGTGGGAAAACTCAACAAAAGGGAAATGGACCCGAAGATTGATCCCCAACATAGCCAGGTGGATCGATCGAGCTCACGGAGAGTTGGACTACTGGCTGACACAGGGGCTCAGTGGACATGGCTGCTTCGGAGGTACCTGGAACGGTTCCAAAAAAGGGAGACTCCGGCCTACCAAATGTGTGAAGCAGAGGTGAACGATGCGAGCACGCACTTTTTCAGTGCATGAACACAGCCACAGAGAGAGTAGAGCTCGTGGACGGCCTAAGGACTCAGATCACTTCTGAGAACCTAGTACCACACATGTTCCGCAGCAAAGAGACGTGGGATAAGATCGCCGCCCACATCAGAACAGTGTTTCTAGACTGTGCTGAATCTCGGGCACGCGCAGAACGCGGCACGCGCCGGCCCGCTCTCATTCGCCGACGTCTTTCGCGGCGATGCTCCCCTCGATTTGAATCGCGCCACGCCCCTCACATTTTTATCCGCAGTAAATTTTATTGAGAACTCGTCGGATCACCGCGAATTTGAATTTTCTCCACGAATTGGGTGATTATTATGGTATTCCACGGTTAATTACGACTCAAATCCCATGTGGGGGCCAACACTTTATATACAAGCTTTCTTCCTCGCTATGTATGATAGCTTCTGTAGCTCAGTCGGCCAAGTGCTTGCGCTTGAAATTATCGTTTTGCGTCGGGCGTGGGTTCGAGTCCCGCATGGCTGTTTTTTTTTTTTTTAACAAACATTTCATTGACAAATTATGAGCCTTGTACGATAACTTGTAGAAAATCCGAGAATTTCCCGGAAAATTTGCGAGTTTTCCGGAAAATTTTCGAGTTTCCTTATCCTATAATTACTCGGTTTATTACTATTTATAATGGAGACGATTAGAAAATAATAATATGCATGTTATTTACGTATCAAGCAACACAGACACCGGTGTTATGGAAATTGAGTAGCATATCGACGTACTTGTACCATTGAGATACTTGTACGCGCACGTCGATATGCTGCTCGATTCCCAATAGAGATACCGGGGATAAGATAATCTCTTTGATATTTTCAATCCAAGAACTGCGACTCGGACGTGAGAAAAGATCGATCCAAAATTAAAAATCCTTTCAAAACAAACATTTTGAGATATTGTGGAAGTAAATATGATCAAAATTGGATGAGCTAGAGTGAGTGAAAGTTTTGGCGTGGAAACGTGCCCGCGCGGGCCTGTATCACCGCGAGTATATGGGCAAATCTCAGGAACTATGCGGTTTCGACTTTGAAATTTCGAGAATTTCCAGAATGGCAGCACATCTCCGATAAACTTTTGTTTGGTCCAAGTAATGCTCAAACAATGATGAAATACTTGCGTAAATCATTTTGGAGCCCCGCCGTGGATTTGTGAGGGTGTAGAAGTTTTTCCCATGTATTTGCGTGGGACCCTCATATTTTCGTAATTCTAATTGGCTCGTGTGTATGTGAATACATGGCATCCTTGGTGTTGGAATAGAAGAAGAGAGATGAGTTCAATGGTTTACAGTGTTTTCTGAAGGTCTGTGGTACAAAATGTAGATGTGCCTCAACCGTCGAAACGCTCATTTTCGTCATTTGTCGATCCTCACAAGCCTCGCATCGCGACCGATATGAGGCTGTAGTAGGGGCGATTCTCATAGGCATTTCTTGAGGTACAAATATCAGTTTACACGTGGTTTCCATCCCAACGGAATCGAAATTTTCGTGTGCTACACGAAAAACGATTTTTTTGACCCCATTTACGCGAAAATAACTTTTCTCATTTCAAGCCGCATCGTCGTGCGGAATCGAGCACACTATCGTTCTTGGGCTAGATTTGTAGGTTTTTGGATGTAGAATAATATGTCGTTTCTACAGATACGAAATATTCACCGCCCCGAGTGCTGCATCCATTAGAAGAGCGATACAGGAGAAAATGTAGAATCGGAGTTCGCTCCAACGAATCATCGGCACTCCGACGCATTGATAGGCACAGCCTCGGGCGAAAATTATATGTTTCTATGTATTATAATCCATCACATATCCAATTTTCAGACCGATCGGTGAACCGCCCCGCCTGTGGCGAGCTAAGGCGTGAGAGAACTATGGCCCTGTTCGGTCGAAAATTGTGATTTTGTCACGAAGAAGCGTCTCCCAGTACCTTTCTATAGCAATTTTTAGACTTCTGAATGATGCAGAACTATTAAATATGAGTAGATCTTCAAAATGATCTAATGCGAGCGGCGGAAATAACGCGACTGTTGTTCTGACAACGTGAAAATAGGCCTGTTCGGCCAAACCGCATACTTCGTGAGATTCGCCCATATCTATGCATACGCGCGGGTCGGCCCTGGTAGGGTGTCCTAATGGTAAAACTTTCACTCGTTCTAGCTCATCCAATATTGATCATATTCACTTCCACAAAATCTCAAAATGTTTTTTTAAAAAGATCTTCAATTTTGAATTCAACTTTCTCCACGTTCGAGTCGTAGTTTTTGAATTAATTGCTAGAAAGATGGTTTTTCGAACTTTGACCCGCCGCCATTTTCTCAGGGACATTTCTCGTCCCCGGTCGATTCAGATTCGGATTTAGCGCAAAATTTTACATAAGATCCATCCCTCGAAAGTCTTTACACGAATTAATTTTGATTTAGCATAGGATTGGGATGATAGCGGGCGGACTAGGAGGGGAACGCCCGAAGGCGCGCGGTCCGCCACCCACCCCGAAGTAATGCTCACGCGGTACCGGGTCGGGTTGGTTAGATAGTGGTTAGCTGCACCCAGCTCGGCAATGCTGTCTCGCCACACACTGCAGGGCTGAGAGCAGGAGGTTTCAGCCCCCAGGGCACACGAGCACTGGTTTCATGCTCAGTCGGTTTACCGGGTGGGCGTAATGAAAGCGCTTATGGTCTGCCGGTGGGACATTCCTATTCTTTGGGGATGTCTTGTCATCCGATTTTTCCTTATATTCCACTTATAGGAAAATGAAAGAAAAAGATCTGAATGTTATCTCATCGTATCTGTTGATGGGCCATATGTTCGACTCATTTTTTCTACGTCCTCTTTCCTATTGATGTTTTTGGGATCTGTTTACATATGGAAAATCTCTGATGAAACGCGTTTCGAATAGTTAGGTTCTTTATCTAAGACTATTGTTTCCTGCCAATCGAAGTCTTGATTTACGGTTTCTTTGAGTGTTGAAACTATACCAAGTCGAGATCTTTATAATCCACATGCTCGCCTATGCGAATACCCGAAGACCTTTCAGTCTCACCAATATAACAAGCCGGGCAGTTATTTCAGGAACATTTATCAACCGCTTCAGTGATGTCAAATTTTTTCAGGTGGTCTTTTTCCAGAACCATCACATTATTGAAACTCTTCTCAACAAATGATATTGTACCAATGTTGAATTCTTTAGATTGATAAGAGAATTTCTGAAACATCTTTAGATGGTGAGGAATGCGAACTTCTGCTGGAAGTGGTGAAACAGAGGAACCCTTCGGTAAACCCGATATCTGCTGATAAATATCGCTGCTGAACTTGAGAAAGTTGTTTTCAGAAATGACTTTGGTACATCCTCTTATTCCGTCACAGGGAATTTTGCACTTATCATAAATGGTATCGAACGATCCACCCAAACTGTCGTAAACTAATTTTACTGGTATGTTCGTGAACAAAGTGTTGGCATTAAAGAAGGAGAGACAATAATCATGAGGCATTATCTAATTCTCTAGGATCTGATTCATTTCGAAACTATGACTTACTTGAGATGGTGGTGGCATCATTTCCAGTATTGATAGTCCAACTCATTTCTCAGCAACGATCGTATATAATGAATTTGAATAGAGTATCAAGCCACGATCGTCTCGAGTCAACAATAGTTTTGGAGTGAAACAGATGCTAGGGAATAAGATGATGCCTGATGGTTATAGTTTTTTCTCCTTCGATGTTAACACTTTGTTCACAACAATAACAGTTAAATTAGTTTACGACAGTTTGAATAGACGGTTCGATGCTATTCATCATGAGTGCAGAATTCCCTTTGGCGAAATAAAGATTCATCAGAGTCATTCCTGAAAACAACTTTTTCAAGTTCAGCGGCAATATGTATCAGCAGATATTGGGTTTACCGAAGGGCTCCCCTATCTCACCACTTTTTGCACATCTGGTAATGGATGATCTGGGGACGTCGTACTTGACAATATTATCTGATCAACACGATTGTGCTTCAATATTTTACATGAGATTTGTGGGTGATATCCATCGGTGCATAAAAAAGGAACAATTGGATATCGATCTCGAAGAATTGAATAGTTATGATCAACAGCTCTTTACTCCATTTGGAAGTGAAGTCAACAGTAGAATCAGTTGCTCAGACATTTCTTTAATTAAACGGAATAGAAAAATTGTAACCAACTGGTGTAAGAAACCAACTGCTACTGGTAGATTCTGGAATTTCAGTTCAAATGACACACTTCAGCAGAAGAAGAACATCGTCCACAATGTAGTTGCCAGATCTATCTCACTATTACAAGAAAAATTCTACCGTAAGGATATCTAAACAATCTCCCAGATCCCGCTCGATAATAATCACCTCCAAGAATTATTGATTTACACATCGAGGAGAGGTTGAGAACCATTCAGGATGAAAAGAACCGGGACCCAAAACCAAAAGTTTCTCGTCATCACAACAATGAGATTGCATTCCTCACCATCTAGAGTTGTTTCAGAAATTCACTCATTTTGCTTTCTCTAAAGAGAAAGCTTTGTTTTTGGTCCAGCAAATTTGTGATCAATTTTACCATTCAATCCAATATTTTTCTCAACAAAATTCTTCTCATCATGATAAAGCCTCAACCGATTTGTTCCTCTCGCCAAAATCCATCGATTGGAGGTCACACTTCTCCCACTGGGCCTCCAAGACATTTGAAGGACCCATCTTTGCGTACCTTTGTCCGTGTCCGTGTGTGTGTGTATGTGTGTATGTGTGTTGTCTTTTCCGACACGCTTTCTCTTGTACAGTTCACCTAATCAAAATTTCGTTTCCTACGAGTTATATAGAACCAATCGGAGATGAGGCCAGTGAATTTTTCAGCTCTTCTGTCCCAGTCCAATTTAATTCAGAGGCGTTTCAGGGTAAAATCGCTGAAATTGTGTACCTTCATAGTAAGATATTTTCCTCCTCCGTTATTTCACTGCAATTCAATTTACCCAAGCTATGGTTTAATCGGCTTAATCTATCGTTTGGTTAATACCAAAATTTGATTTAATCTTCATACACTTGAATTTTCAGGGAATAATCAAAATTTCCACCAAAACCTCCATTCTAAGCATGTTTGAACAAACTGTACCAAAATTCTATTTCAACCAAACTCCAGATACTGCTGAAACAACCCTAGTCCGGATAGCTTTAATCGCCCTAATAAGCTTCCTGAAGAGAATAACTCAAAATAAGCACAAATATTGTTTTCAATATTCATATTTTCGTCATATCTCTTTCTCAGACAGATTTTCCAAAATTCCAATAAACTAACTTGATACTTCTTTCTCATTTTTGATCTCTTGGTTCAGGGTGTCTACTGGTCCTTCCAGTCCTTCTAGTCCTTAGAATTTCCTTATTTGATTTGAAAAGTCCTTATGTCCTTAGAAAGTCCTTATTTGCATGGCTAGGTCCTTACTCATTTGGAATTCGGAGGCAAGCAATATAATGTCTTGCAGAATAACTTCTCAAAGTAGTTGAGAAATAAGGAAAAAAGATGTCATCAGTGCCAACACGCTCGTAGATTTTCCACATACTACTAGAGATTTTTCAGAATGAGTGTAGAAATTTAAAAATTTGTCCCAAACATCTTGGTGGAGATTTCGAGAAAGATCTTGCGGGGGGGGGGGTCAGGATGGATTGGAAGAATTCAATACGCAGAATGAGCGTTTCCATACATTTTACTCGATTTGCTTGTGAGTTCGATTATATATATAAAAAAATAGATCGCACGCACTAGCTCAGCAATTATATGAGCGAAATCTTCTCTCATAGCAATGCAGTGGCCCAAAAGAACTTTTCAAGTTTAGAATACAATGAGTTTTTTGGTAGAAACCTCGAAGAAGAGTCGCTAGTTGCATAGCGATCTGTACCCGATCCCATCGTGAGCATTGACAGAGGTTTGAAAAAAACTTGGTATAACTTGGACCGTAACTGCTGTATTAAAAAAATTCATCGTCACAGCAAAAAGATACTCTGAGGATGAAATCTCAGGATCTTTCAAGTTTCAACTATTGTGAGGACACTTGCAAATTCAGTTATTACATAAATTATAGTTAATAGTTGATTCAAGAATGGTATTTAGGTACTCGATGAGCATGTAGCTCCCAAAACCAAGTCCTTACATTGTCCGGTTTTGGTCCTTCAAAAGTCCTTAGAAAGTCCTTCTTTGCCTTGCAAAGATTCTGATAGACACCCTGTGGTTGAAACCGAGATTTCTTGAATTCCTTTGAAATCGATCAAAATTCAATCTATCCTCCAAGAATCACAAAGTTCACAGAAAACTACATTTTGATCTATTTTACACCAACTGTATTAAAATTTTCCCTTAACCAAACGATATATCTTACCCAAAAAACCCCATTTTAGATCATCTTAATTCTCCTAAGGGCGAATCTCTTCAAAATAACTCAACAAAATTTCATCTAAATTCCATTCTCTGCTCATATCTCCTTCTACAAGTAATCTATACACATGTTGATGAACCAGAGAGATACTTTTTCAACATATTCAATAGATTGGTTGATACCGAAATTTTCTAAATTGTTTTGAATATATGAATTAAAATTTTTTTATCCTCAAGCAACCACCAAGTTTACAGAGAACTCCGTTTTGATCATTTTTACACCAACTGAATTTGAGTTCCGCCTGAAACAAACTATTTATCTTGCCCAAAATACCCTGCTCTAGATCATCTGAGTTCCTCTAAGAGGCAATCTTGTAAAAGTAACTCAACAAAATCTCATATGAATTCCCTTCTATTCTCATATCTCCTCCCACAATTAATCCACTCACCTTTCAATTAACTAGATAGATACTTACCCATCACTCTACGTCAATTGGTTGGAACCGAATTTCATCCTTTCAAAGTCAAAGTCGCTTAAAAAAGATGTATAGGAGAATTAATGAGAAATTGTGACTACAAAAATTACGTTTTTTCTAAGTTATCGCACGTCTCGCTAAGAGAAAGCGTTCTGCTTATCTCTTCAAGCAGCGTATTCTCAAAGAATTCAACATCGGTACTATCACAATTGTTGAGAAGAGTTTGAATAATGTGATAGTTCTGGGAAAGGACCACCTGAAAATACGCTGCTAAAAGTGATTAGCAGGAAGCTTTCTCCAAGCGTCATATGATGATAATTAGAATCACCGGACCATCATCATCCTAAAATTGTATGAAAAATAAAATGTGAAATTCCTTTTCACATCATAATTGAAACTACATTATACTTTTTATGTATCTTTATCAATATCAATATAAATCTGATAAATCAGATATTGGTTAGAAAATTCTACATTCTCACATTAACAATGAAATTTCGGTATTAACTAATCGATAGATATCGCAGGAAAAATCATATTTAGGTCATTAAGATTGAGATAAATGGGTCATAATGGAAGGTATGAGGGAAAATTGAATATTAAGAGAAATTTTCCATTATTTTTTGAATTATTTTTTGGAGGAAGCTTTTTAGAAGGATTTGATCCATCTAGTCTTGGGTTTTTTCGATAATATCTATTACTTGGTTGAGACAGAATTAGGATGCAGTAGGTTTAAAGAGGCTCAAAAAGAAATTTTTGGTGAGAATTTTGATTTTTTTGAAAATTTGAGATCTGTAGAGATTAAATGAAATTTCGGTATCAACCAATCGATAGATCTCGCAGGAAGAATCATAGTTTGGGTCATTAAGATTGAGATAAATGAGTCATGAGGGAAGGTGGGAGGGAAAATTGAATATCAAGAAAAATTTTCCTTCATTTTTTGAATTATTTTTTGGAGAAAGCTTTTGAGAAGGATTTGAGCCATCTATAGTCTCAGGTTTTTTCGATGATATCTATTACTTGGTTGAGACAGAATTTGCATGCGGTAGGTTTAAAAAGGCTCAAAAAGAAATTTTTGGTAAAAATTTTGATTTTTCTGAAAATTTGAGATCTGTAGAGATTGAATAAAATTTCGGTATTAACCAATCGATAGATCTCGCAGAGGGAATCATAGTTTAGGTGACTCAATTTGTTGTGAGAGTGTGTGAGAAAAAGATATTCATGTATTGAAAGTTGAAATTTGAGCACTTCTGGTTGAAAAAGCTCATGGATCAAATTTGACTGGGAGCCGAAAGGTGCCAAATCACTGGGCTCTCAGAAATTGGATTCTCTACAACTTGTAGAAAGCCAAAAGTTGATGCCTTATCAACTTTTCCCTTCTCATCACCTTGAATAATTATCGCCTTGAATAGTGAAAAAGAAAGCGTGTCCGATATAAAACAAGATACACATACACACAAACACGGAAAATGGGGTGGAAAAATGAGTCTTTGGCAGATTTGGGAGGACATTAGGAGGAAAAGTGTTACCTACAATTGATAGCTTTTGGTGAGAGGAAGAGAATGGTCGTTGGCTTTTTTAGATAAGAGGGATTTTGTTGAAGAATATGTTGATTTTAATGAAAAATTTGATCAAATTTTCGTTGGGGTGAAAACAAAGCTTTGAAATCACCGGAGCGGTTTATGAATTTTTTTGCAATGATTGCCCGGCATCCTATCTTGGTAAAACTAGAAGATCTTCGGGTACTCGCATAGGCAAGCATGTGGGTCATACGGATCCCGACTCGATAGTTCCCACACATAGAGAAACATTGAATCATAATATCGATTGAGAAAAAACAGTCTCCCTATATTACAGTAGAACCTGTCTAAGTTGGACAGTTTGGTTCTGAAGAAAAGTGTCCAATATAGCGAGGTGTTCAACATACACGGACATGCCAAAAAATCGACTCATCGCAACGTCAAGTCACTCAATGGATAAATCTAAATATACGAGTTGAATATTTGGTCTCGTCAATCTTGAAGGACGGTAGGGAACTAAATAAATTCCCAAAATTTCATGATGGAAATTTTATTGCAACGTTTCGTCCACTAGGTTTTGTGTACCTCATCAGGCTTGAGGTTTCTGTTTTGACATATAAAGATAGAGAAAATGAAATTTTTTACAAATGATGGATGTATAAATATTCAAGATGCACAACTTACGTTATTCTTTAGATCGTCATGATATTTTTTGAACGATCTTGTGATAGAGCACAGACATAACGTCTGGCTCCTGTCAATACAAGTAAATATAGTGAGTCATTGGTCTCATTTTTCACTCATATTTATATTAGCGCGATCGCAGTATACAGTAGGTGACATATATATGAAAAGTAGTGCATGTGGGAGAGAGAAAGAGAGCGGGGGGTCAACGAGCTTTGTCAGCCGTTGCCCACAACGGGTTATATATTCGACTGAGATTTTGAATATCGTCTTTTCTATTGATGCAATTTTCATCGAATTTCATATGGATCATCGCAGAAATCAACCGTTTTTTCCAATTTTTCTCTGTGTCTAAAATTTTGGTTTGACCCCAATAGAAATCGTGTTTATCTTTTAGTCTGTGAACAGAAACTGCGGACTTTTTATCTTTGTTTGTAACATGATTATTAATGCGTGTACCTAGTTGCCTTTCTGTCTCTCCCACATACGTTGCTGGGCAATCTTTACACTGAAATTTATAAACAACACCAGTTTTGCTAAATTTATCTAGTTGGTCCTTACCTAATTTTACTATTGAGCTTGATGACTTGTCAAAAATGTCGAAAAGTGCACAGAGAACCTCGATTTGAATAATAGGGAGGAATATAACATCCGTCACAAGATTACGAATATCCTATACACTGAAAATAATAAGCAAAGGCACATTTCTCCTGAAGATAGAATATTCGCAAGAAAATTGAGCTTCACTAAGCACTTCTTGAAACAAAATTCAGATATTTTTTTCACACGTGCAGATAAGAGCAATGTCACCGTCTGTTTGAATAAGTTGGATTACACCAATAAAATGAACGTTTTGTTGAGTGACAAAAAAGTATACGTTCCAATCCAAAATAATCCACTCAAAAGTTTACATGCAAAAGTACATAAAATACTAGGAAGTTGGAACGATTTGAATTATTATTCTAGAAAATATCATAACAATGCTCCCACACAGACGGACACCAACTTATCTCGTTGTTATGGTTTACCAAAAATTCATAAAGGAAATGTTCCACTCAGACCAATAATTCCTACAGTCAATAGCCCTTCTCATTTTCTTGCTTCCGTTTTATATAAAGAGCTGAAGAAGTGTATTAAACCGCCTGCATCACGCATTGACAAAAGCTTCGAATTAAAAAAATGGTTGGAGACTTTAACGATCCCAAAAGATCATATACTCCTTTCTCTCGACGTTAGCTCTCTGTTTACAAACATCCTATGCTGGTGAGTGCTAGAGGCGCTTGACTGCAGATTTTCAGATATACATAATAAGTCTAACATACCGTTTGATGAAATTCGTAAATGCACTGAGTTCCTTCTTGACAACACATTTTTTCGATTCAATAATGAAATTTATCAACAAATCTTTGGTAGTCCGATGGGATCACCCATCTCTCCACTTTTCGCAGACATTGTTATGAATGACTTGGAAACTTCATGCTTACCTCAATCGAAAAATAATCACGATTTCATTCCTCTATTCTATTTTAGATATGTCGACGACACTCTAATGTGTGTGAAGAAAGAACATGGAGATGTAGTCCTCAATGTTTTCAACAGTTACAATGAGCATTTACAGTTCACACATGAGATTGAAAACAATAATACCATCAATTTCCTTGACAAATCTCTGATCCGAGAGGATGAAAAAATCATCACCAATTGGTATCAAAAGCCAATGTCATCCGGCAGGATCTTGAATTTCAAATCCAATCATACCATGAAACAAAAGGGGAACATAGTGTTCAATTCAGTCGACAGAGCCACGTCACTTTCACATAAAAATTTCATTTCTCTAATTTGTCAATTGTAGAACAGCTCCTTTTATCCTGAAGATTTCACTGATAAATGTATAAAAACCAGATTACATCGTTCAAAAGATCTCATGAACAGAGCAGAAAGAATACGTTGCAACCAAATCCTATATGCTGGCCAGAACAAAATTTGTATTCCATACCACGAACGCTTATTCGAAAAATGTAATGCTCTGTTCAAACATAACGATATTCACACTCTTCCAAAAGTTTCCAAGTCATTAAGCTCAACAGTAAAATTAGGTAAGGACCAACTAGATAAATTTAGCAAAACTGGTGTTGTTTATATATTTGAGTGTAAAAATTGCCCAGCAACGTATGTGAGGGAGACAAAAAGACAACTAGGTACACGCATTAATGATCATGTTACAAACAAAGATAAAAAGTCCGTAGTTTCTGTTCACAGACTAGAAGATAAACACGATTTCTATTGAGATCAAACCAAAATTTTAGACACAGAAAAATTGGAAAAAACGGTTGATTTCTGAGATGATCCATATACAATTTGATGAGAATTGCATCAATAGAAAAGACGATATTCAAAATCTCAGTCGAATATATGGGCAAATCTCACGAAGTATGCGGTTTGGCCGAACAGGCCTATTTTCACGTTGTCAGAACAACAGTCGCGTTATTTCCGCCGCTCGCATTAGATCATTTTGAAGATCTACTCATATTTAATAGTTCTGCATCATTCAGAAGTCTAAAAATTGCTATAGAAAGGTACTGGGAGACGCTTCTTCGTGACAAAATCACAATTTTCGACCGAACAGGGCCATAGTTCTCTCACGCCTTAGCTCGCCACAGGCGGGGCGGTTCACCGATCGGTCTGAAAATTGGATATGTGATGGATTATAATACATAGAAACATATAATTTTCGCCCGAGGCTGTGCCTATCAATGCGTCGGAGTGCCGATGATTCGTTGGAGCGAACTCCGATTCTACATTTTCTCCTGTATCGCTCTTCTAATGGATGCAGCACTCGGGGCGGTGAATATTTCGTATCTGTAGAAACGACATATTATTCTACATCCAAAAACCTACAAATCTAGCCCAAGAACGATAGTGTGCTCGATTCCGCACGACGATGCGGCTTGAAATGAGAAAAGTTATTTTCGCGTAAATGGGGTCAAAAAAATCGTTTTTCGTGTAGCACACGAAAATTTCGATTCCGTTGGGATGGAAACCACGTGTAAACTGATATTTGTACCTCAAGAAATGCCTATGAGAATCGCCCCTACTACAGCCTCATATCGGTCGCGATGCGAGGCTTGTGAGGATCGACAAATGACGAAAATGAGCGTTTCGACGGTTGAGGCACATCTACATTTTGTACCACAGACCTTCAGAAAACACTGTAAACCATTGAACTCATCTCTCTTCTTCTATTCCAACACCAAGGATGCCATGTATTCACATACACACGAGCCAATTAGAATTACGAAAATATGAGGGTCCCACGCAAATACATGGGAAAAACTTCTACACCCTCACAAATCCACGGCGGGGCTCCAAAATGATTTACGCAAGTATTTCATCATTGTTTGAGCATTACTTGGACCAAACAAAATTTTATCGGAGATGTGCTGCCATTCTGGAAATTCTCGAAATTTCAAAGTCGAAACCGCATAGTTCCTGAGATTTGCCCATATAACCCGTTGTGGGCAACGGCTGACAAAGCTCGTTGACCCCCACTCTCTTTCTCTCTCCCACATGCACTACTTTTCATATACCAAGTGACAAACATAAGTTGGCGGATTTTTTTGGCTTCCAATTTTGGTTTGGGAAATGTTGGAAATCTTACGAAATCCGTGCGGCAAGCACATTTTAACCGTGAAAATTCCTTGCGAAGCGATTGGCGTGGTCAAAATTACGATCTCTCTTTTCGTTGCGGAATTGTGAATGAACTTTCACAAGCATGTTTTTGCTATCTCGGCGAATATCGATCGGAGCGAAATTTCAAGCACACCATCAGAAAGATCGCGAAATTTTGAGTCGGAAATGGTTGTTTCCGACTTTGATATTTGCATTATTTCATGTAATTTAATCAACGAAAAAACTTTATGTGGGTTTTGTAACGCTTTCTGTAACGCTTGTAACGCCAGTGTTGACATTTCGTGTTTCTGCGCGTCTGCTCGTTTGCTGCTAGTGTGCCACGTGGTTGCAATGTGCGAGTTTATTTTAAATGACCAGAAACGAATAGGGGCAGTGAATTCAAGTATAGTACATAAGTAATCTCTGCCGTGCGATTGATTGTTATTAAGTGATACACGGTCATTTAAAACTATAGGTAAGCCCGGAAAGGGGCTGGAGATCTTGCTCGCCCGGTCCCAATCAATTAGGATTGGGGCCCTGGTCATTTTGAGAACCAAATTTGAATGCCGTGTGTGTCGAAGATTGCTCGTCGCATTTACGAATTGCAATCGAGCAAAAAAGCAGCCTGAGACGCGAGACGCGAGACGCTATGGGTACTTGATGGGGGTTATGGTTTGCGTGTATCTTCCGTTCGTGGCTGCTGAATTTTCTTATTCAGTTTCAAATCGTGTATAACGTAATCTCTTCCTCGAGATGCATTTTTTGTTGGCAATTAACGCGTCACTAACTATAGGGACCCTAGCTGGCACATGTCACGACATTGGACACAGCTGTTGTGGGTGTCGCGGGCCATTTACATTCTATATCAGGTGTTTTGCGATAAAAAATGGATTTATACCGTTCTGGTCCCCAAATTTCTTCGATTTTTTTTCCGGACCGGAACGGTATGAGTCCATCATTTTTTTTGAAGTGGAATTATACCGTTCTGGATCGGGGAAAGTAAACAAAACTAGTGGACTCTCAGATCGTGAAATATCAAAAAATTGTCGATTTGAACCCTTTTACTTTTTACTTTTTTAAACCCTTTTACTTTTTTAAAAAACGTCGAAATACTGTGGACTTGAACCGTTTTTTGCGTTGAAAAGTTGAAAAATTCTGGGGGCCAGAATGGTATAAGTCCATGCATTTTTCTCAAAATGTCGACCGGGAGCTTCTATTTCTCGGTGTTGGTGAAGATATTTACCAGTGTTCATGAATCATAATCGGTTTAGATCGACAGATCTCACCAAATATGTTACATTTGGAGTACTACGACCGTAATCGATTATATTTTTGAGATTGCAGTCCACGGCTGCGTATTGGAGGGTTTCAATCGAGAAGTATCCACCCATCCAGCCCGGGTCACACTCTATAGTATTTGGGAAGTGGCGAAGTACGGAATTCTACTTGAAGAATCACAGACGGAGTTCATAGTGAAAAGCTCAGAATGAAGATTCTTCTATTTCAAAACACGGAGTTTGAACGAGTAATCAAACTCTATTCGACATAGCAGTCTGAAACAACTAATACTGATAAACAGTATAATGCGATTCAAATTAAATGTAGGTTGCTCATTTCGAGGAGTATGATATTCTCACGACAATATCGACCGCAATGAGATATATTTGTAACTGGCAGATAATCGATCGGTGCTCGGCAAGTGACGATATGGTCCTGTTACGGTCATCAGCGAGTGACGTCGATCTGGACCTGTATCAGTCCTCGGCGAGTGTCGAAGTGGTCCTGTAACAGTTATGAGCGAGTGTCTATTTGGTCCCGTATCAGTCCTGTACCGGTCCTCGGCGAGTGACGATCTGGTCCTGTATCGGTCATCGGCGAGTGTCGATCTGGTCCTGTATCGGTCCCTGGCTAGTGTCGATGTGGTCCTGTAACAGTTATCGGCGGGTGTTCATTTGGTCCCGTATCGGTCCTGTACCTGTCCTCGGCAAGTGTCGATGTGGTCCCGTAACAGTTATCGGCGAGTGTCTATTTGGTTCCGTATCGGTCCTGTACCGGTCCCCGGCGAATGTCGATGTGGTCCAGTATAATAGCCATCGGCGAGTGTCGATGTCCCGTATCGGTCCTAAATCGATCCTCGGTGAGTGTCGACGTGGTCCCGTTACGGTCATCGGCGAGTGTCAATTTAGTCCCGTAACGGTGCTCGTCGAGTGACGATCTGGTCCTGTTACGGTCATCGGCGAGTGTCGTCGATCTGGACCTGTATCGGTCCTCGGCGAGTGCCGATGTGGTTCTGTAACAGTTATCAGCGAGTGTCGATGTGGTCCCGTAACAGTTATCGGCGAGTACCCATTTGGTTCCGTATCGGTCCTGTACCGGTCCCCGGCGAGAGTCGATGTGGTCCAGTATAATAGCCATCGGCGAGTGTCGATGTCCCGTATCAGTCCTGTATCGATCCTCGGTGAGTGTCAACGTTGTCCCGTTACGGTCATCGGCGAGTGTCAATTTAGTCCCGTATCGGTGCTCGTCGAGTGACGATCTGGTCCTGTTACGGTCATCGGCGAGTGTCGTCGATCTGGACCTGTATCGGTCCTCGGCGAGTGTCGATGTGGTCCTGTAACAGTTGTCAGCGAGTGTCGATGTGGTCCCGTAACAGTTATCGGCGAGTGTCTATTTGGTTCCGTATCGGTCCTGTACCGGTCCCCGGCGAGTGTCGATGTGGTCCAGTATAATAGCCATCGGCGAGTGTCGATGTCCCGTATCGGTCCTGTATCGATCCTCGGTGAGTGTCGACGTTGTCCCGTTACGGTCATCGGCGAGTGTCAATTTAGTCCCGTATCGGTGCTCGTCGAGTGACGATCTGGTCCTGTTACGGTCATCGGCGAGTGTCGTCGATCTGGACCTGTATCGGTCCTCGGCGAGTGTCGATGTGGTCCTGTAACAGTTATCAGCGAGTGTCGATGTAGTCCTGTAACACTTACCAGCGAGTGTCCATTTGGTCCCGTAACGGTCCTGTACCGGTCCTCGGCGAATGTCGATGTGGTCCCGTAGCAGTCATCGGCGAGTGTCAATTTGGTCCCGTATCGGTGCTCGGCGTGCATCGGCGAGTGTCGATCTGGTCCCGTATCGGTCCTCGGAGAGTGTCGATCTGGTCCAGTATCGGTCCTCTTCCGGTCCTCGGCGAGTGTCGATGTGGTCCCGGAACAGTCATCGGCGAGTGACGATGTGGTCCTGTTACAGTCATCGGCGTGCGTCGATCTGGTCCTGTATCGGTCCCTGGCTAGTGTCGATGTGGTCCTGTAACAGTTATCGACGAGAGTCCAGATCGCCGATAACTGTTACAGGACTCTTTAAATTATGTGTAGAATGATGAATTACACCATCATTTGAGGGCTACCTTTTTTGATACACTAAGAGGAGCTATAGATATGAGCAAGGTGAATTCAGTTTTTCTCGTCATAATGTAATGCATAACTGCACAATTAAATTGAATCACAGATCAAGGTTTGAGGTTCACTGTTTTCTGATCAATTGATTAAAACTGTTGAGATGCTGAACTTAATAAGACACTTGATTATAAAGAAACTATCTCGGAGCTTGTGCTCTTGTTCTTTTTCTGCGCATCAAACCCCGCATTCAACAATTCTTAGGTGGCAGTGGGGAATACACCAACAGCATCCGAATATCCTGGAATTTAAGCTCGATATGCTTGGATATGCTGCATTGTGATCCACTGTGCTGCTACATGTATGGCCCGCGAGACCCGCAACAGCTGTGTCCAATGTCGTGACATGTGCCAGCTAGGGTCCTTATAGTTAGTGACGCGTCGATTGCCAACGAAAAATGCATCTCGAGGAAGAGATTACGTTATCTACGATTTAGAATTGAATAAGAAAATTCAGGTGCCACGAACGGAAGATACACGCAAACCATAACCCCCATCAAGTACCCATAGCGTCTCGCGTCTCGCGTCTCAGGCTGCTTTTTTGCTCAATCGCAATTCGTAAATGCGACGAGCAATCGTCGACACATACGGCATTCAAATTTGGTTCTCAAAATGACCCCAGGGCCCCAATCCTAATTGATTGGGCCCGGGCGAGCAAGATCTCCAGCCCCTTTCCGGGCTTACCTATAGTTTTAAATGACCGTGTATCACTTAATAACACTAAATCGCACGGCAGAGATTACTCATGTACTATACTCGAATTCACTGCCCCTACTCGTTCCTGGTCATTTAAAATGAACTCACACATTGCACTCACGTGGCACACTAGCAGCAAACCAGCAGACGCGCGGAAACACGAAATGTCAACACTGGCGTTACAAGCGTTACGAAAAGCGTTACAAAACCCACATAAAGTTTTTTCGTTAATTAACTCACATGAGATAATGCAAATATAAAAGTCGGAAACAACCATTTCCGACTCAAAATTTCGCGATCTTTCTGATGGTGTGCTTGAAATTTTGCTCCGATCGATATTCGCCGAGATAGTAAAAACATGCTTGTGAAAGTTCATTCACAATTCCGCAACGAAAAGAGATATCGTAATTTTGACCACGGTAATCGCTTCGCAAGAAATTTCCACGTTAGAAATGTGCTTGCCGCACGGATTTCAAACGATTCCCAACATTTCCCAAACCAAAATCGAACGCAAAAAAATCCGCCAACTTATGTTTGTCACTTGGTATATGTCACCTACTGTATACTGCGATCGCGCTAATATAAATATGAGTGAAAAATGAGACCGATGACTCACTCTATTCACTTGTATTGACAGGAGCCAGACGTTATGTCTGTGCTCTATTACAAGATCGTTCAAAAAATATCATGACGATCTAAAGAATGACGTAAGTTGCGCATCTTGAATATTTATACATCCATCATTTGTAAAAAATTTCATATTTTCTATCTTTATATGTCAAAACAGAAAACTGAAGCCTGATGAGGTCCACAAAACCTAGTGGACGAAACGTTGCAATAAAATTTGCATCATGAAATTTTGGGAATTTATTTAGTTCCCCACCGTCCTTCAAGATCGACGAGACCAAATATTCAACTCGTATATCAACCATCAAGGACGAAAAAATCTACCAAAATCACTTATGAATAAATCTAAACATCCATAATATAAACACTCATTCACTGACAAATGAATGGATGACTCATACTTGAGGATCAAAGTTATATTCTTCGAATATCTGTTTGAAAAAATTGAACAATGCAATTCCCAATCATGTCGTCAAATAACTGTTCGTAATTTCAATTATTCAATGAATGGATTAAAATATCCGTAATATGTACACCAATTCATTGAGAAATCGATAGATAGCTGAGTCATACTTGAGAATTCTAGATATCATATTCGAACATCTGTGAAGAGAATTGAACATGTTTTGTTTCACCATTCCCCTATAGAATCTTCTTGATAGATGTTATTTCAAAATTCTGGAAGCCTGCTTTCTTGAAGCATTCCGAAAATGTCGTTTTAGAGACAGTTAACTACAAGCGTGGGTTTTCACATTTTTTACACCATGTATGTGCGTACATCATATTATGAGATGATCAGTAGGCAATACAGACTCATTCTGATAACGTGAGTTGGTGAACGTCCTAGTATGTGTCATATAATTTGCAGTGTCCAACTTTGAAGGTTTTCCTACATTGAAATACTATTTCTGGATTCCTAGTGAGGAGTAAAACTTAGCGAGGTGTCCAACGTATAGAGTGTCCAACATACAGAGAAAAATTCCCATTTGAGCCAATGTAATTTTTTTCGGTTCCGATGAAAGGCGTACATTTTGATGAGGTGTCCAACATATGGAATGTCCAACTTTACAGGTTCTACTGTTTATAGTTGGAATGAAAACTTTTGAGCGATTCCACTGAATTCCGCTGAATTTCTCTGAGTGCCACCAAGGGCCACCGAGGTCCACCGAGCGCCACCACCTTCCACTGAATTCGTGCTAATTCCGCTGAGTTTCACGCCAAGGTATTAGCAGAAGACAGACAATAAAATCGAAACAGTACCACTCGAAGCAACAATATCTACTTCTCGAGATGAACTCATTTTTTACAATTACAATAGTCAAGTCAAAGAAAATAGTCAATGAGATAAGAAGGAAAAAAGAAAAAATATTTAATATACCATATTTATTGAGGATACAGTAATTGGTGAAACCCAAGGTAGAGTACCAAAAGTTATACACCAAATCTCTGAACACCCACGTAGAGGCATTTATATTTTTTACAATAATTTTCAACCATTTTCGTAGTTTTACCACTCACTGCTGTGATGTACAAACATAAGACTGAGGTATCACTTTGTGATCACTAAGTTTTAAGGTATGATGATGGAGAATTATAGAAGACATGTCAAAACAGATGTAGTATATCATTCATAAAGTAAATTACAGGCACTTGATAAAGGCGACAAACAATCGCCGAAACGTCGTGCTAAATCTTGAACATCAACCATTGACTCATTACAAAGGATCGACAAAAATAGAAGTCTCTGTCATTCAAATACTTGTTCTCTGGGTCAAATCAGTGGAGCAGACGATGCAGTGCTCTGTTTTTGCCATCAAAGACTCCGTTGTCTGCATTCCTCGGGATGTTGCGGGAATCTTGATGTAATAACTCTGAAAAATCGTAACTTGAATTGTCCTGGCTCTTTGATTGCCTCCAAAATGCTTGAAGGACACGTTTTCTACGCAAAAGTAGACATTTGAAACGATGAAATATTTCATTTCATTCTACAGCTGCTTTGAACACTCTGCGAGAAGAGCTCTTCTCTTGAAAATGACGAAGATTCCGGAATAATTCGCCTACGAGTCATTCCAGGCGAAACAGACCTACGGAAAAGCGTCATGTCTCAGATTGTTTTCTTGGCTCCTCCATTCGATTCTATGGTACAAGATATGAACTTCTCACCACCCATGTGACCCCATAGAAATTTTCCGGGTATCTGAAGTACATGTCAATTTATACCTTTCAATCACCTCCAACTACAATATTGAGGTCTTTCTTTCAATCAAAGTCATGTTCCTCGGATCACACGAGAGATACAAGGATGCGGTTCGCAGCATCCCAAAGTACTCGGAAAAGCCTATCGAAATCGGTATCATACAATTGATTCTGAGGTTATGGGTGGCTACAGTGGGCAAGAGGATGAAAAGTACGAAAATACCAATTTCTTAAAGACGCGATTTTTTCCCTCGAAAATTTGAAACTCAATGTAAAATGTTGTGTTCTCACAGGAAAGAGTAATCCCGAACATTTCACTTGCATCCCAAGGCCTGTTTTTGCTATTTTGTGCAAATTCATTCTCTAGGCGATTGAAAATCGTATAATCTCTGCGCAAACCAATTCCATTGGAAAGCCAAGGGAATTTCCTTCGAAATACCCTCTTTGCGAAGTCAATTCTATCAACTGCGACCAGGCTGCAACGTATGGAAGATGAAGCCTCACCTGGGGTGTGAAGTAGAGGCGTAACGTCAAATTGGGTGACTTTGTTACAGTGGATGCAACTTTGGTACACCCCTAAGGAACGACTTTCAAAGCAGCATTCGGCAAGGTGAATGGCTCTATCGCTCTGAAACTTATTCGTCCCTCTTGACACACATGACCAATGTGCTGCGCCACCGTAGATCCGGCGTAGTTGATTGCGGCTCTCTATTAGGACTTTTCCGAAAAGGTTGATTGAGCAACGGTCCGGTTAGTGTACCGGGCAAGAACTGTTCCGGAACAAATTACGGTTAAATAACCAGTACAAGTTGACCACATATATATATCACCATATTAAAGAAACCATCGATACATTGGAGTATTGATGGTATTTGAGATTTTAACGAATGGAAAACGTCAAATAAACAACAAAGTAGTGTACCAAAGTTACGACACTGTAGGTAAGAAGCATTACGATGGGGTAATTTCAATACACCTCTGTATAACAGCTTCTTGTCAACTTATCTTGAGTCAAATAATAGTCTACGAGGCTCTAAAATGTTTCAAACAGCTCATAATAAGACTTCTGAACGATTAAAATTGATTTCCCCGCCTGGTGGTGGGTGGAATTGAGATATTTTGTGAGTGTACCAAAGTTGCCCGGTCGGAGTCGAACTTTGGCACACTTCTCCAATTGCTAATAGCTCTAGCTTGGACACATCGAATTGAACTTTGTAGCACGCCAATCAAGAGCTGAGACTGTGAGCTTCCGATTGACTACTAATTGGAATAGGCGTTGTCGAGGTACGTTGGAGTGCCGAGCCAAAGGTGATGAAATGTACCCAAATCGGACTATAATCACCCAATTTGACAGTACGCCATCCTCCGCAGATTCCCTCTAGTATTTCCTCCGGTACCTCTGACATGACTCCTGAGATTCGGCGGTCCTCTGGGCGATGTAGCTCTGATCCGAATGCATGAAATTGATTTCGTCAAGTAGTCATTTCGAAAGAAATTTCCGTGGCTTTCCAATAGAACAGGGAAGTGACGTAATTCCGGGAAATGTTATATTTCGAGAGTTTGCGGCAAGATAGATATAGGAAAAAAAGTTGGAATTTTTACGACGCCTCTATGGTTTCAAAATTATCATTGAAGTTTTGACAATTTGAATTGGCGCCACCCAATATGGCGGTGGCTGCACATGTGCCGCTAAATCCCCCAACTGTTGTGATGTCATTTTTCATAGAAAATTCTTATTTGAATCACAATCGAAAGCTTATTTTACTCAGATAATAGAAGTTCGCGGTGAGGGGACGCAGGTTTGTCTCAGAATCATCGTGGAAAACATTCTGAAGTCGCGTGACTTATGTGCAGTCGCCGCCATATTGAGTGGCGCCAATTCAAAACCTGAAAAACTTCAGACTCAAATTTAGGTCACTTCGACAACAGAAAATACCCGAATTTCCACATATCGTGTCTATTTCAACGTGAACTTCCATAATATGAGCATTTTCGAATAATTTTTGTAGTCATGTCAGTTCTCTATTGATTTTAGGAGTCCAAATTCTTATGCATGCGCAGAAATCATACGATTTTCAATCGCCTAGGAAATGAATTCGCAGAGAATGAAATAAACAGGATTTGCGACGCAAGAGATGTTCGGGACCACTTTCTCCTAAAAAGATACAAAATCTTACTTTGAATTTTAAATTTTCGAAGAATAAAGAAATGGCTTTTTGAGAAATTGTTATTTTTGTATTTTTCATTCTCTCGCCCACTGAAGATACCCATCACCTCAAAATCAATTTCACAAGACCGATTTCGATGGCTTCTTCAAGACCTTTGGAATCCTGCGAACCGCATTCCCGCATCTTTCATGTGATCCGAGGAATATGAATTTCATTGAAAAAAGGCCCAAATTTTGTTGTTGGAGGTTATTGAAAAGGGTGAATTGAAATGTACCTCAGGTACTTGGGAAATTTTCATGGGGTCTCATGTGCGGTGAAAAGTTCATATCTTGTACCATAGAGCCGAATGGATGAATCAAGCAAACAATAGAAGAGACGACACTTTTTCGTAGGTCTGTTTCGCATGGTATCACTCTTGAGCGAATTATTAAGAAATCTTCGTCGTTCTCAAGAAGAGAGTTCTCTCTTTCCCAAAGTGGTTGTAGGATCAAATAGAGTATTTCATCGTTTCAAACGTCAAATTATGCGCAGAAAACATGTTCTCTGAAGCATTCTGAAGGCCATCAGAGAGTCGGGACAATTCAAGCTGCGATTCTCTAAAGCTATCTCATCGAGATCTTCGCAATATTTCAAGGAATACAGGACAACAGAGTCTTAAGAGGCAAAGACAAAGCATTGTGTCGTCTCCTCCATTCAATTTCACCCAGAAAACAAGTTTTTGAATGGTTTCAGAAGTTGCTGGGACTGTATGAGAAGATCCGAGGAGATGTTAGGATTAATTACTAATGAAAAAAATCGAGCAAATAATACGTGTAAAGATAGCTTCGGCAGGCCTATGGAATCGATTATTCTCGCTAATGTCGTAATTGATATGTTATTCTTTGGTCATAAGAATGCGGAAAAACCGCGGAAGAAGTCGAAGAAGAGAGTTAGGATATGGAATATTTTCCAAATATTGAGAGAGTGATGATGTGTGCCTCCTGTGCGAAGAGAAGGCACGCAAAAGACCATATTGAGAATAGGTGGAAATACAACAGGTTTGGAGAAACATCTCAAAGCTGTCCACCTTGATCAGTTTGCGGAGCTCTTCAGCAATCAAAAAAGTTCATAACAGAAGACATTGGATCAGTACGCTCTGGTGTTTATTCAATGATAATTTTCCGAACATTCCGACTTGTTTCTTAAATGATTTTCTAGATTCATAATATTCATTGCAGTCAAAGGCTCCACGTGTGAACCTTGATCGACTTGTGGTTTGTTGGATCGCAGCGAAAAATTTACCGTTCAATTTCTTCGATGGTCAATTGACTCAGTATTCATGCACAATACTGAACAGAGATTACCATATGCCTAAGAGATCAGCATTACACAATAAAATTATGGCTGAGTCCCCAAAAATGCAGGAAAAAAATATTGCAAGAGAATGAGTCAGACCTCTTGTTCACTCTAGATGCCTAGACAAATGAACAGGGCAGATCATCCTAGGGCGTTACAGCACATTTTGTTGACGAAAATTGAATGTTGGGGTCAATTGCTTTGGACTTGATAGCTACAGGAGGTGAGCGGAGTGGTGAGGCCATCGCAAATTTTTTTTACAAATACATATCAATTCGTTGGACGACGAAGAGCTGTATCAGGATACATTTTCAAACATTATCCAGAATATTCGAAGTACTCTTAAGAAAATGCGGAATTCCGAGCAAACGTTGAAGATATTAGAGAGCATCTGTGATTTAGTAGGCATAAACTTCATAAAACCAATTCTAGATGTCAGGACACGATGAAATTCTACGTGTGATATGCTTGAGAATGCATGTAAGTTGAGACCGGCTCTGCATATGCTGTGGAATACTTGTGTAGTCTTGAAGATATTCCAAATCGATGATCGTCAATCGAGTGTAATCGATCGTGTATGTAAGTTCCTGATGTATCTCCGTGGAGTGAGTGCTATTGTATCTGTAGAAGATGCCAATTTTTCTATGGCTGTAATGGCATTCAACATGTTGGTTGATAAAATCAAAGAGATAGTGCTTCAGTTAGATGTAGTTGAGAATAGAAAATATGATAATGAAGAACATATTCCAGCATTCCAAGCAGGTCGAGACATATTACTTAAGCATTACAGACAATGGAACTGGATTACACAATTTCTCTGATACGCGATCCCCGTCACAAAGTGGTCACATTTGATTCCAGTGATTAGGGTGAAAATCTGAAAGAAGAAGCGTGTGAAAATTCCAGGAGCAATTCCGAAAAAAGTATCTCAATGATGCCAAAATTCGATCTCCAATATCAAATCCTGAGCGTGATTCTGGTTTGGAAAACACACTCTTGAACTTCAAAACATTATTCAGTAAAAAAAGTTCAAAGTCAGGATTAGACAGCTATCTAGAAGCACTCATAGCAAATGAGAGTACAAATATACTCGAATGGTGGAAACTACACTCGGTTATCACTTGATCTCGCGGAATTTTTATATGTCTATCTCATTTGTTGAATAGGTTAGCTATTGAGTGCGACTGAGATAGAAATATAAACAATCCGCGAGATCAAGTGATAACCGAGTGTGCATACCACTGAGTTTCCATCTTTATCACATATGGCTAGAGACATATTTTGTATAATGCCAAGTTCTGTTCCCGTCGAAGGACTTTTTTCTGGAGCAGGGTGCGACCGCAAAGGATGATAGATGTTCACTCAAAGCTGAGTCTTGTCGATGAGCTCTTTGCATTGGTTTATGGACAAAAAGCTCATTGAGGAGGAACATTTGTGGAATATAATCATGTTACTGGCCATCATTATCATTGAACATGTAATTTTATTTAATGTGAGTTATCGTTTGCTGTTATTGGATATATGAGCTATCGTTTGAATATTATTGAATATCCAGGGTGTCCGGAAAGTAAGTGCTCCCCCCCCCCATTTTTTTCAGAAATGGTTGGGAATCGGGAAAAACCACGGAACACATGTACCCTTATTTTCAGGGGGACATCCGATGGTGGCCTTGTTTTTTACCTTGAAGGTCATTTTCAAGGTCATTTGGAGGTCAACTGGATTTTTTAAATGGAAACACCTACTTTTGACCGCGAATTCTGAAAGAACATGATAAATGATGGAACTTTCGTTTGAAACTTTTTTTGACCCGACTTGACCTTGGCGAGATAAATGGAGGTCAGCACGGGTTGACAGAAACTGCTGTCGCTCCAAGAGTGAGAATTTTATCGAAAAATGTTTGGTATAACAGTTGTTCATGATCACAGTAGAAAAGATCTCATGACCTCGTTTCCGACCTTGGAGGTCATTTTCAAGGTCATTCAAAGGTCGACTCGATTTTTTCGGAGAGAAACACCTAATTTTGACCTCAAATTCTAAAAAAATGAGAAATGCGAAACTTCAATTCGAAACCCTTCTTGACCCGACTTGACCTTGGCAAGATGAATATGGGCCAGCACGAGTTAGACCGGGAGCTAGCTGACATTTTTTGGTAGTTATTCCTACCAGGACAGGCCATTAACTAATAAGTTATTCGTGGTGCGGAGAGGACGACTATGCAGTGACAGACGGGTGAGCCGTTCCGCTTTTGTGCAATTAATAAACAAACATGTTGGGTAATTCGATGTTTCAGAACTATTCTCTACACAAAAACCGAACAATATTCCGTCGATTCCGTTGAAAAAAAGTCATCGCTGTTCAGTTGGCATACTAATCAGACGATTCCTAGTGCCTACCATACTCGATCAAAAATGTCAAATTTTTCGAATACTCAGAAATATTTTCTACAGTATGGCACTTTGATATTCGGATAGATTGCATAAAAATAATCCATCGGAAAAGCATCGCCATACTGATAGGGCGATTCCGAATCATTCAAAACTGCGATCGAAGTTGCGTAAAATGCATGGAATTCCACGTGGCCGAGAGACTCAATCGTTCCTCGAGAGATGGCGTAGCGGAGCAATTGAATTTGATCCATTTCACGGAACTTTGATCGCGGTTTTGATTGATTGAAAATCACCCTCTCAGTATGGCGATGCTTCCCCGATGGATTATTCCCATGCAATCTATCCGAATATCAAAGTGCCATACTGTAGAAAATATTTCTAGATTTCTGAAAAATTTGACATTTTTGATCGAGTATGGTAGGCACTAGGAATCGTCTAATTAGTATGCCAACTGATCAGCGATGACTTTTTTTCAACTAAATCGATGGAATATTGTTCGATTTTTGTGTAGAAAATAGTTCTGAAACATCGAATTACCCAACGTGTTTGTTTATTAATTGCACAAAAACGGAACGGCTCACCCGTCTGTCACTGCATAGTCGTCCTCTCCGCACCACAAATGACTTATTAGTTAATGACCTGTCCTGGTAGGAATAACTACCAAAAAATGTCAGTTACCTCCCGGTCTAAGTTGACGGTGACCGCTGTAACTCCAAGAGTGAGCATTGTATCGAAAAATGTTTGGGATGAAAGTTGTTCATGATCACATGAGAAAAGACCCAATGACCTTCTTTCCGACCTTGGGGGTCATTTATAAGGTGATTTGGAGGTCAACTCGATTTTTCCAAAGGAAACACCTACTTTTAACCTCGAATTCTGTCTACTGTGATCATGAACAACTTTCATCCTGAACATTTTTCGATAAAATGCTCACTCTTGGAGTTACAGCGGTCACCATCAACCCGTGCTGACCTCCGTTCATCTCTCCAAGGTCGAGTCGTGTAAAATAAAATTTCGAACAAAAGTTTTATCATTTTTCATATTCTTCCAAAATTCGAGGATTAAAGTAGGTGTTTCCGTTGGAAAAATCGAGTTGACTTCCAATCTCCTTAAAAATGACCTCCAAGGTCGGAAACAAGGTCATTAGGTCTTTTCTACTGTGATCGTGAACAACTTTTATGCCAAACATTTTTCGATAAAATGCTCACTCTTGGAGCGGCAGCGGTTACCGTCAACCCGTGCTGACCTCCATTTATCTCGCCAAGGTCAAGTCGGGTCAAAAAAAGTTTCAATCAAAAGTTCCATCATTTTTCATGTTCTTTCAGAATTTGAGGTCAAAAGTAGGTGTTTCTATTTAGAAAAATCCAGTTGACCTCCAAATGACCTTGAAAATGACCTTCAAGGGAAAAAAAGGCCACCATCGGATGTCCCCCTGAATAAAAGGGGACACGTGTTCCGGGGGTTTTCCCAATTCCCAACCATTTCTGAAAAAATGGGGGGGGGCACTTACTTTTCGGACAGCCTGTATTAAATCGTTCGAGAATGATTTATGACTAACTTTCATCCATTTCTTTGTAGCTTTGATTCAGTTAAACATTCAATATTTGATACTCTCCCCACTATTCCTTCAAACGTGAGAGCAAGGATTTCATTAGGGCCAAAATCACCGAGACTCTCGCGAGACTGGCGGATAGAGTCGAGACTCTTTAATGAGTGCCTCGATCTCGGCGAGAGTGAAGATCTCTCATTCCCGGTCTCGGCCTCGTTCTCGATTTTCGAGACGAGATGAGACCGAGACTAGTCTCGATCTCCTGGAAGCCCTAAGGATGAGTCATTTCCACCAATTGCAAAATTCAATCGTATGGTGTTCGGGAAGTAGTTTGGATCCTCAGAGACTGTTAGTAGACCTCAGTTACCATTCAAGACATCTGGGTAGTTTCCAAAACGAGATGATGAGCCCTCTAGAGGCATGAAATATCAGGATTCTACCGCAAGAAATTCACTTTTAACATTCTTTGAGTGATATTCCCATACCCATGCATCATTCCCTGTTCATAAAGACGGCATTGAAAGTCGTATTCGTTCGTTGAGAGACAAACTGTCATAAAAGCCGTAGTAGTATCCGTGGAAAATTGCGAGAGAAACGCAAAAATCGGCGTTCCAAGTATATTCGAAATGGAACAATCCGCTGTTCTCCAAATTGTCCAAAGTATATTTCACGCAAAGAAGATTCACATGCATAATATAACACCCGAAACGAGTACAGGGTGTCTACCGGCCCTTTCAGACCTTCTAGTCCTTAGAATGTCCTCATTTGATTTTAAAAGTCCTCATGTCCTTAGAAAGTCCTTATTTGCACGGCTCGGTCCTTACTAATCTGAAATTTGGGAGCAAGAAATAGAATGTCTTGCAGAATAACTTCTCAAAGGAGTTGGGAAGTAAGAAAAAAAAAGGATGTCATCAGAGTACCAATACGCGCGTGTATTCCGTATACTACTAAAGATTTTGGTCATTGAGTGTAGAATTTTGAAAACTGGTGCCGACCGTCTTGGTAGAGATTTCGTGAGAGATCTTGCAGAAAAAGTTTTCAGGAGGGATTGAAAAAACTTAATACGCAAAATGAGCGTTTTCATACATTTTACTCGATTTGCTCGTAAGTACGAATATATATATATACAAGAATTGATCGCACGCACTAGTTCAGCAATTTCATGAGCCAAATCTTCTCTCATATAGCAATGCAGCGGCCGGAAAGAACTTTTCAAGTTCAGTATACAATGAGTTTTTTGTTGAAAGCCTCGACGAAAAGTCTTCAGTTGCACAGCGATCCGCACTCGATGCCGTCGTGAGCATTGACGGAGGTATGAAAAACTCGGTATAACTTGGACAGTAATTGCAGTACTAAAAAAATTCATCGTCACAGCGGAAAGATACTCTAGATGAAGTCTCAGGATCTTTTGACTTTCAATTACTATGAGGACACTTCCGAATTTGGTTATTACATAAATTATAGTGGATAGTTGATTTGAGAATGGTATTTGCGTACTCGATGACTCCCAAAACCAAGTTCTTACATTGTCCGGTTTTGGTCCTTCGAAAGTCCTTAGAAAGTCCTTCTTTGCCTTGCAAAGATTCCGTTAGACACCCTGGAGTATTTGCTTTGATTCAGAGCAAAAATATTTGGATGAGATTTTGGCTCATTTGCAACAACTTCTCTCACGAAAATTTTTGAAGATGTAGAATGCTCACATCTCCACCTCCTGAAATTATCCAAAATATCCCCGTGCTCTTCAGGATCTCGAGAAATTTCCCCGAGTCATCGTGATATTTCGAGCCCGTACTCAGGGCAAGATAGTCGATCAAAGATGATGACTCAAAAGTGAGACCCATATCCACTATGATCATACATGAGTAATTCAATAAGGCATATGGATCATTCAGGATAAGTGTGTATAATCATTTCGCAGAGTGGAATATATACCTTTCATCACCGTGGTTTCTCGGTTGAGCCCAGATGACGGAAGAGAATTAAAGATAATCCTTGATAATATTGGAGGTAGAGTTGCCGATAGTCTTGATTCTTATTGCACTCATTTGACCGTCACTAATGCCACGTCGACTGAAAAGGTAAAACTTATAAGTGTCCCGAATGCATCTCTTGGATTGAATACTCGTGTGAGCATCCGTCACTTTCTAGGTAATTTCTGCATTAATATCAGGAATTCCAATAGTTGATGTGCGATATTGGAAACGTATAGTTTCCGCTATAGATTCTAGCGCAAATTTACCTGATCCGGATGATTTCGTTCTACCACTACGAGATAGAGATATGAATGCACACAAAGTCTGTCTGAAACCAGATAAAGCTCGAAAATCATTATTCAGCGGGAAAAGTTTCATTTTCCTCTCCGAAGACAGCTTTGCAAAAAATAAGAAGATGATTCATCTTGCAGGTATACATCATTTAGTACTCAGATTTTTCTGAGAAATTACTGATTATTTCCTTTTCAACAGGAGGTGAAGCGAAGAAATATATCCTAAACTCCACAGAGGTTCCAGAATATTTCTTTGACGAGAGGAATATCATCGTCCAGTTACTTGAATATGACGATTCAGTCCACTCCAGCACGATAATCGTCAAAATCAGTGAGTGATCGTAGTTGTAGCTGAGCTTGCTTCCCCTCTTCGAGGAAACGACAAAAGTACAGAGAAATGAGCAGTGCGGGGTGACTTGAGCCTCTGTTGAACCTTCAAAATATCATAGCTGCGATAGTTGCAATTTGGCTCATCCTACTGTGGGTTGCGGATGCTCAAAATCTTGGTCCCGGTCTAAAATAATATTGTTTTTTGTATGACTCAGTTGAGGGATGATGAGCCCTAGGAGACAGAGGGGAAAGATGACATACAAGGGGAGCACCAACCTTGTGAGTCCTGGATCTTGACGAAACTTTGGGAATCCTCTCGTTTTGGTGAGAAATGAGAGTACCCAAGAGGGTTTTGTCCAATGGGACTCCTATCCCGAGATACAGCTATGGAAATTAGCATTGTGAATATAGGCCCGTGTTAAAATGACACATATATAGATATACTGACAATGCTAACCTCCATGGCTGTATCTCAGGATAGAAGCCCCATTGGACGAAACCCTTTTGGGTACCTTCATTTCTCATCAAAACAAGAAGATTCTCAAAGTTTCGTCAAGATCCAGGACCCGCAAGGTTGGTGCTCTCCTCGTTAGAATCTTCTCAACTCCACTTGAACCATCCTTCGGAAAATGAAGGTGAACTCAGAATGTCAGCTCTTAAGTCATATGTAGGGCTTCTCTCAAGCGAAGATTACAAGATACATGGATCTCCCCGCATGAAAAAAGTGCCCACCAGAGTACCTAGGCGCTTTCACAAGGTAGCTACCCACTGGTACTGCCTAGGTATTCTTATATGTGAAAAACCACCTTCCAAATTTCGGATGCATATATTTCTCCGTATACCTCTTTGTTTCGAAAGTACCTTCTGATGCGAGGGGGCGTTTTTGAGCAAGTATCAGTGGGTACCGAATATAGGTGTTATCGGGATTGTAATCTTTCTATCTCTGATCTGTCGGCTGACCTGTTGGGGTAATTTATTTTGGATTCGACCTTGGCAAAGAGTCTGCCCACGATAACGACGTCGATAGCGACGAATTTCCACCGTCAGCGGCGTCGGGTGGCATTTCGTGGCCAACGTCTATGATAAATCCGTCAAGTGGCGTTGACGGTGTGTTCGTCAGCCCTTACGTCGGCGACGTCGAAGATGGATTCGTCAGCGACGTCGACGGCAAGTCCGTACCGTCAATGAAGTAGAAGGTGATTTCGTCTACGACGGCAAAGAACAGTCTGACAATCTGACGTCGGGGCATGCAGCAATGATTTCAAGTGGTACAATCTAGAACTGCCCCCTCGATTCAGAGTACCCATCGGGACATGCCGACTGACCGCTATCGAAACTGCTTACCTAAGTTTCGTTTGTTGGGTACTTTACTCCATGCTTTCCCATGGGTACAGGATTTTATCTTTTATATCCCGGGTGTCCGGCTTCCGCCTCCACCCCGGTTGCCCCATAGGCGTGGGGCAGGGATACGCCCTGCCAGCGCGTCGGTTTGGAGGACGGCCACCACCGGACCACAAGTGGTTCAGCAATGACTCGATCCTCCTCCTCGACTACCGAATTCCAAGCTCGGCCCCCAGCACAAATCCGTACCCACCCCTCGGTGGGGGTTGTCGGGCTCGTCTAGGATTCCTGGGAGCCCAGGGAGCCCCTCTGGACGATGAATAAGTCTTCCAGGCTCGCATTGTTATCGCCCGGGTATGATTCCAATGCGAGTCCCTAGACTCACCCACTCCGGTGTTGCCGGATGAAGATGTGCGGTCTCCACGCTCCGGCGTGCCAGATCGAATATTCTGATGGTTTTTGGTATGGATGATTGTGAGTAACACAAAAGTGTGAGACACATGTATTTCCAAGAAAATTTAGTTCGGTTATGACTTCAATAACTAAGAATTAATCAGATAAGTCTCTTCAAAAGATAATTTCAATTATTAACAGGAGGGAGGGCTCTCTCATACTTGCCTGGTTATACTTCTTTGAGAAGTGAGTGGAGGGGTGTGGGATCTCACTGCATGTATATAAAAATCCAGATGACCCTCCCCGTTCACATTTATTCAGGGATCCATGACATCACCCAAATCGTGATCACTGGAAGAATCTGGAAATGACGCGTTTCATGAAATAATTTCGGATATTGTTTCATATCTCATAGAACAAAACCGTTGAGTATGATATTTTGGGATGACGATCAAGATAATGGTTGGACGATTTGACTCGACAAGAGCTACCCACCATCTCTCTCATTTGCTGAGGAGCCCACTGGGTTTCCGGGCGTAAAGCTCTCGATTCTGCGTCCGTGAGTACGTTTACTCGTATCGATGCACGACGCAAATAGCAGAATTTTCCTCTCTCCACACCATTGCCATATTTCGCGCGAAATTTCGTTGAGTCGAGTTATCATTGTCGAGTCAAAAATACAGAGATGATCGAATTATAATGTAATCAATCCTTCTACATGGGTTTCACGTCAAAATTCTGCGAAACAATTACTCGACATATTTTCTCTCATCTCATGGCTCTCAAGAGTTGAAATTAATAAATTTTCAATCTCTTCCCCACGGTATCACGTTCAAATTTTGCTGAGCATTCACTCGACATGTTTCCCCTGCTTTTATGACTCTCAAGAGTTGAAATTAATATTCTCAATCTCTTTCCATCCGTTTGACGTTCAAATTTTCCTGAGCATTCACTGAACATGTTTTCCCTGATTGAATGACTCTCAAGAGTTAAATTTAATAAATTAAGAGAATTTGCCGCTATCGCATGGAAAAATAGGTTCATGGAATTTCTTCGCAGGATCCACCCCGTGAGACCCTACTCTTGCTAGTGATGCATGTTCCCGAACAGAAATCCGTTGCATAATTGTTGAAACCGACTTTGCTTAAACAAATGATAAAAATCATTCTTTTGGTCCGAAACAATTGATTGTAGGTAATTAGAGGCATTTTTAACCAAAAGTTTGAACCTGTTGAAGTTAAAAAGACGCAGATTTTGCTATTTTCAACAGCAAATAAAAACAACAATTAAGCCGAAAATCAATGTTTTTAGTGGACAAACTTGTTCACCAGGATACCCTCTACAAGATCCACCAGCAATAGCTGATATTTCTGGTAGGGTACGACTAGTTTTCCAAAAATGTTTGACGCACTGTTTCTAGTTGTGACAGT
Source organism: Eretmocerus hayati (assembly GCA_029851415.1). Lineage (NCBI taxonomy): Eukaryota > Metazoa > Arthropoda > Insecta > Hymenoptera > Aphelinidae > Eretmocerus > Eretmocerus hayati. The sequence continues at coordinate 52,012,978 of CM056743.1, forward strand.
AGAGCTATATATACCGTGGACCGATATAGATGAGTACCTGAGTACCTAAGCGGAAACTCTGGAATAATGTATACCTCCTTGTACGAACTGTTCAAACGCCTGAGGAAAAGACCTCTAAGATCATTTTCAGTGTACATACTTTTGTTGTTCTCTTCCTGGCGCAATCGTTAGTTCTTTGATCCAGGCCTACCTAAAAATATTATCATCAAAAAAGAGGTCAAAATGTCAGGTCCGTGTGATGTGGTGCTTCCTCTTAAGGCGATGCGGTCACCGTGCACGCTGAACTTTGTTCACAGAACTCTCAAAATCTTTCCCATTATGGGCTAAACGACGAGTTATCCAGGCTTTATTATCATCTAACTTGGCCTGGATAACTCTTCGTTTGGCCCAAATCGGACTAGATTTTGAGAGTTTTGTGAACGAAAATGTGCCAATTTGTAGGTTAGAAAGTACCCGCGGGCAAGTTATTCTCGTTTATTAGCGATAGCCTTGTGATTGGTGACAAATAATGAGTTGTCCACCACAATTCAAATGATAATACGTAATGGACAAATCGTCTCCAACTTCGTTTCGTGAAAATTTTTTGATTTACATCCAAAGAAGATATAATTTCCGGGTTGCACGCTGACCGCATCGCCTTAACGACTGTACGGTGACAAGAGGCTCATCAGAGATTCGGGCGGGCAAATATATCAAATGAAATGGTATTGAGTATTGCAAATCACACAACCACTACTAAGACCAAAAGATCACTTCTTGTGTGTGCGCTGAGCACGTACATTCTGTGACCCAATTTCGCCTGAAACTTTCCTCAATCAAAGTCAATTTGCCTCATTCCAAGTCTCTCCGCACCAACTCTTTCTTGATCCAAATCGCCAGGCGCACTTTTTATCCATGCCTCGCAGTCTCGAAAAAAATTGATCCTCACACTTTGCGGAGCACTTTACGGCGAAAATCTAGTTTTGCTCAATTTTTATGTCAGGTCTGTGTGGTACTAGTCTGACCCTTAAACGTGAAACTACAGAGACCCTCGACGATTTTTTCCAAGTATTTGGTAGTTAAATCAAAATTCCTCAAATTCCAAACCTGTAGCTAAAACTGTTTAGCCATAAGATCAATTTTAGGGGAGAAATTTCAGGTCCGTGTGACGCTGCCGCGTTACATGTAATATCCTCATGGTACCGATATGACAAAACATTGATACTCGTGCGCGACTTAGTTAGTGCTTTATATATTTCAAAAAGTCGAAAAATACACCTCAGAACATTCGGTAACGAGCGTTAGGGCTGGCACATTCTCGACCCTAAGTATTGGAATTTCCATGGAACTATTCATAAAGCCAATACGAACTCCATTGAGAACTGCCCATTGAACATTTTCGGGAAACGAGTGGTTCGTGGCCGGAAGCATCAATTAAGTGGAAAAAGAGTGTGAAATTCGAAAACCCCAATTCAAAGTATAGATAGACACAGCGCCTCGTTCTATTTTTCGTCTGCTCATACTCGCCAGCGAGGCGCTACCGCGCCTCTTCATTAGCTCACTCCAGGTTTTATTGGAGAATCTCCTCAAGAGATACATTCAGAGAATCGGATCAGTTTTTTCGAGAATCCATATCTCTAAATATTGCAAGACTCATGAATCAAAAACGATTCGATGGAATGAGCTGTTTGTTTGTTTGCTATTCTGTTTGCTATTAGCGAACTCAAAAGGCTGAGAGGCGGAGAAGTGAAGCAGGAGAGATGGAAGAGATGAGTCAATCCAAAATCAAATATTTGGCATTGAATTCTGTGTTTAACACGTTCACTGCGACGGCGAAAATTGCGTTCGGGTTCTGTGTGCGATGGGCCCCACCGGTCGTGCCCATTTAATGGGATTTTGAACACCGCCGCACACAGAGTTGGACGCGTGGACCCCACCGGTGGGGCCCATCGCAGTGAAGGTGTTAATCGAGCAAACTCTCAACGATAATCATCATACACAGTGCAGAAATCACAATTTTTCTTATTATAAATTACGGAAAAGTGTACTATCTCTCGCAAATATTGCTGTACATTAGGGTGATGTTTATTCCCAGACTTTTCTATATTGGTGGGGACGCCACCGAGATTTAAACTTTATGATACGCTGCTAAAAGATATTAGCAGAATGCCTTCTCTCAGTGAAATAGTCTCAGATGACCACTCAAGCTAAAAATAAATAAGGAAAACTGATCAAATTGCAAAATCATGATTGGAATCCCTCAAAATAGTTTCTCTCCCCCCGTGGTTCAATCCACTCCATTCTCACGTCATATTATACACATATATAACATACAAAAACAATCGTTTGGTTGAGACAGCAGTCTTCATAGCGATTCCCCTTTTTCCCTTTTTTTCCCTATAATTTCAGTTTCCCCTTTTTTGTCCCTAAAGTCAGATTTTTTCCCCTATTCCCCCTATTTCTATCGGTCCGATAATAATTCCTGCGAATTCGAGCGAAACTGTCAGATCGGCGGCTCTTATCATCTTGTACCACAGAAACGCTCATGACTGTCTCATTTATCAAGTGTCTCTGAGCGTGAAAACGGAGTTTGTTTACCTGTGAAGACTAGAACTGATATAGGTACGCGAATTTTCATATTTTGATCTGAATTGATACTCTATCTGGGGAGATCGTGATGAAACCCATATGGGGTAGTTAATTTCTTTGACATGGAGCATCGCATCTTTTTACACAAGCGTCTCAATTCTCTGCGGCTGAATTCATTTTCCATGTAAATGAAGAACAATGGAATTCACCAAACTTGAGTCGTAACATCTCCATGATTCAATCGAGTTCGTGAACTTCATCTGTAATACACGATTCTTTATTCCTCCTGTCACACACAAGACTTGTTCCATCGGAATTTGCTGAGGAGCAAATATTTCATATTGATTTCATATTTTAGGCTGATTCAAGCAATAGTCCATTGATTTGTTTTACAGAGAATTTACTGCCCGGAAAAAGTATGATAAGTCCGTTGAAGATGTAAATAAGATTAAAAAAATGCTCTTCTATGCTACAAAAAACATCATGAGTAATAACGTTATTTTAGAGATAACCAAAAGTCTAGAATATCCTAGAGATACTGAGAAGGCGCTGCGAAAAGAACTGGATCAGCTTACTCGAGAGTTGGGAAAACGTAGGTCTGGAATATGTACAGTACCGGTCAAAAGTTTGTGTACACCAAAAAAAAGTTCGGTTTTGCTCATTCGACTGCTCAAATCTCCTTGGTCCAAAATGACTCTATACTGAGGCTCATTTTGTCAGTTCTTTCAAGCACTTTCAAAGCTATTCAGTATTTTTTCTACGCAGCTCGATAGATTCTTGCAAAATCAATCTGAAGCTTTGTAGAATTCTATAAAAATGGGGTCATTACGCAAACCTTCGCAATTCTGTCAGAAATTGATGGATTTAGATGATTCAGAAAGCATTTCGAAGTAGAATTCAAGAGGTTCAAAATTCGTTTTTGGAAATTATTCTAGGTTATTCCTGGTGGGGGCTGTGAGTGACTCTTTAGGACCAGTCATTGGAAAATTAAGATGGGTTCATTTTCTCACTGGTATAAGCACTGATCTTGGTTCCTCTCACCAACAACACGAAAAAACTTGGAAAAAATCAGAGAATTACCACCATGAGCCCGATTTCTCCACATTTCGTGGTTTTTGGGACTCTCTTTCGAGAAAAATCTCCCTTCACAAAAACACTCACAGCTCAGAACAGAAAAAAGCTAGGATAATTTTCAAAAATGGATTTTGAAGCCCCCAACTTTCACTTTCGAATGCTTTCTCAATCACCCTGTTCCATCAACTCATGTCTGATTTGCAGAAGTTTGAGTGATGTTGACCCGATTTTCATGAATTTTCCCAAGGATTTGACTTGACCCATTAAAATACTGTCGAGCCGGAGGAAAAAACCCACAAAGAGTCCCTTGAAGTGCTTGGAAAGAGCTACAAAATGAACCGAAGTAGTCATTTGTGTAGACCTGTGATCAATAAGAAAATGTTATGATAATGAATCTTACTTTAAAAAGTACTGTAAGATTTCGTAGATATCGTCTATTTGATTATCTTATATCAAAAACAATACTTGTAATTCATAGTGAGGAGTTATGAATATTCCTGTCCATTATTAATCACAGAAGTATGATTCAATCCGACATTTCGTGATGAATTCTTTTCTATGAACTGTGCATACGAATGTACAATTAAAATTTCGATTTCCTGGTATGTCATGACATTTTGTAGATCCCCCTATTTTCCCCTATTTTCTGGGCTGACTTTCCCCTTTTCCCTTATTTTCAAAAAAATAGGGGATGTGAAGACTGAGACAGAGTTTTAATACAGTTGGTATAGACGACGAAGATGGAATTCTTTAAGGGAATCCTGATTTTTGGAAAGGATATTGGATCTCGAACAGGTTCCAACATAGTTGAATCGAATTCGGTCTCAACCAATTGATGTAGAATGCTGGGAAAACATCTCTCTAGTTTATTGAAAGGTGGATAGATCAGTTGTAGGGGAAGATCTGAGCAAAAAATGGATTTTATTTGAAAGAATTTTGAAATTTTTTTCATCATTTTTTGAGTTATTCTTACAATTTTCCTTTTCAGAAGAATTCAGATGACGTACACTATGGTTTTTCGTGCAAGATATATCGTTCATTGGTTGAGGCGAAATTTCAATATAGTTGGTATGAAGATGATAGAAAGTCTTTTGAAAATCTTGTATTTTTCGAGATTAAATTCGATTCCGACTGTATTGAAACGAATTTTGAAGAAATTCTGTATGAACCAATCGATTTAGAATGACGAGAAAGTATCAACTCAGTTCATTGAAATTTGAATGGATTAGTTTGGGGAGGGGGGGGGGGGGATATGAGAAAACTATAAATATTGAAAAAATATTTTGGTATATTGTGAGTTATTCTTTCGAGGAAGCTAGGTAGGGAGGTTTGGGCCATCTAAACTGAGGTTCTTTTGGCGAAGTCTGTAATTTGGTTGAAACAGAATTTTGATACAAATGGTTAAAATATGCTTAAGATGCGGTTTTTGTTAGAAATTTTCGTTTTCTCTAAAAATTTACGTTCATGGAGATCAAATAGAAATCCAGTATTAACCGAAAGGTAGATTAAGCCGAAAAAACCATAGCCTAGGTAACCCAAATTGGGGTAAGATGAAGTTAGAAAGAGGTATTTCACTATGAGAGTAGACAGTTTCAGCGATTTCACCTCAAAAAACGTCTCAATAAATTTAATTGGGCCAGGAGAGCAGCCAAATCACTGGCCTCATCTCTGAGTGATTCGCCACAACTCGTAAGAAGGCAAAAAATCGATGAAGTGGAGTGTAGGCGAGAAATCGTGGCACAAAAAAAAGCAACATTCACACACACATACACACACACACATGTAAAGGGACGGAGTCATGAGTCCCTGGGAGGTTTTCGAGGTTTTTAGGAGAGAAAGTGTCACTAACAATCGTTAGATCTTGTCGAGAGGAACAAGATGGTTAGAGCATTTTTGTGATGGGAGAAATTCTGTTGAAGAAAATATTGAGTTGAATAGGAAAATTGATCAGAAATCTGCTGTGCCGAAAACAAAGCTTTTTTTAGAGAAAGTAATGGGAAAAAATGAAAGCGATTATCCCCAGATTTTTCAAGGCAGTTTTAATACTGCCGCATCGCACATCTATTTTCAGTTTTGAAGCCGATTTTTTGCTTTCCAACGATAACCGTCTGCCTAGCTGTCTTCGGCTGTTAGAGGTAAAGGTCTTGCTCAAACGTTCCGCGAACAAGATACTTATGTGAAATTTAACGACGAACTCGGAAAAATTACTCATTCGATCTTCAGGCGCGTTCCGAGACGAGTAAATCCAAAAGTTTCCGGAAAGTTCCTTGTTTTTCTCGTAGAGTGAGATTTTCCTTCGCTCTTCCACTCTCATGAGGTCCATAGAGGATCTTCTGAGTATAAGTTTCCCTCGTGAAAAGACCCCGCACCCAGAGATAGGATATTAGGTTGCGGTTAGAGCAGAAAATCCTGATCAAAAAGTTCAATGGACCTGAAGCCAGATAATGGACCAATTTTTTGCAATTGATTAATCAACTATCGAAAAATGGTAGGTTATGAGGTTATCCAGAACAATAACAACACCACGTGCTTGATATACTGCAGCGTTCGAATCCAGGCAACGATTTTCGGATAGTCTTATGTGGAACGCACATCTTCTCTAGAATATCAAGATGATGAACCGTGACTGAATCAACGCTTGTCATGGGCAGCTGCAGGAAGCGGGTTGAAGAACTTGAGAGATGACAATATTATTTATTTTTATGGATACTTTCAGGTTGCTGAACACGAATATGCTATCAGCCAGCCTCTGAATTTGATTGCGGGGTGTAGGAGAGGCATGACGTAGATTGAGTTGAAAGAGATGAGAAATCGTGCTCCTTAAGATATTCCGAGGTCGCTGAACACGAGTCTGGCATCAACCAGCCTCTGAATACGACTGCGTGGGAGGGTGCGAGGGTGTAGGTGTGCGATGACCTATATCGAGTTATAAGAGTTGCGATATGGTGTTTCGTAGGTGTTTCGAGGTCACTGAACACGAATCTGCCATCAGCCAGTGTCTACGTCTAATTGCGTGGTTGGAGGTGCAATTCGATCAGAGTTGAGCTCTGCAACTCACAGGACATGCTTTTCAGGGTATTCCGAGCTCGTCGAACACTAATCTGGCATCAGAAATTACCAAGAGTGGTTCGAATGGCATCAAGTTTCGCGAAGATATTTCGGTTTCCGTGAGCCAAGTATCCATAGGGCGCATACTTGCAAATTCTCGCGTACGCGACAATTTTCCGATGCCCATGTATGAGCTCTTCCACGTACGCGATCGATACTTTTTTTTCATACGTGAAAATTTTCCGGATTCTGTCACCAAGGTTTTCATGAGGCACATGCCTGTGATATCTTGCGTACGCGACGAACTCCCAGTTCGCGTCCCGGTTTGCGTACGCGACGCTATTCCGGTGCCCGAGGTTGAATATTTTCGCGAACGCGAACGATACTTCTCTTCGGGTATGCGAACACATTCCGGTTCGCGACGTAAGCCAAGGTTTCCATGAGGCGCTCTATTGTGAATTATCCCGTACGCGGAAAGAATACCCCTCGCGTACATGAAAATTTTTCGGTTTCCATAAGCCAAGGTTTCCATAGGGCGCGTACTTGCGAATTCTCATGCAGGCGATGAGATACCTTTCACATACGCGAAAATTCTCAAGTTCGCGTACGCGGAGCGATGTAGCCAAGGTTTCCATGAAGCGCATACATTCTCACGTACGCGAGAATTTCTCGGTGCCCATGCTTGAACACTTTCGCGAACGATACTTTTGTTCACGTACGTGAAAATTTTCCGTTTTCTGTCACCAAAGTTTCTATGGGGCGCATACTTGTAAATCCTCTCGTACACGAGAAAAATACCCTTCGCTCACGCGAAAATATTCCTGTTCGGGTACGCGAAGCTATTCGCAGTGCCCAAGCTCAAACATTTTCGCGTACGTGAATGATACTTTTCTTCGTGTACGCGAAAATCATCCGATTCACGAAAGCCAAGGTACCATGAGGCGCGTACTTATGAATTCTCGTATACGCGAAATAATACCTACGAGATTTTTCAGGTTTGCGTACGCCACCTCATTGCCGGTGCCCAAGCTTGAATATTTTCGCGCACGCGAACGATACTATTTTTCGCGTAAGCGAAAATATTCTGATTTCCGTGAGCCAAGGTTTCCGTGGGGTGCATATTCGCGAGTCCCCACGCACGCGAAAGAATACCCTTCTGGTACATGAAAATTTTCCGGTTCGCGTACGCAAAGCTACGTAGCAATATTTCCGATGAGGCGCACACTTGTAAATTCTGGTATACGCGAGAGAATACCCTTTGCATACGCGACCCCATTCGTGGTATTCAAACTTGAATATTTTCGCATACGCGAACGATACTCTTCTTCTCGTACGCGGAAATATTCGGTTTCCGTGAGCCAAGAATTTCATGGGGCGCATACCTGCGAATTCTCACGCATGCGGTGGAATACATTTCGCCTACGCGAAAATGATTTCGGTTCACGTTCGCGAAGCTATGTAGCCAAGGTTTTCATAGGGCGCATACTTGCAAGTTCTCGCGTACGCGAAAAGGATCCAACCATGAATCATAGGAAATCGGCTCTCGGTAATTATTGATGAAAATGGTCTCAAACAATAGATCTCGGCGAACTGATCAAGAGATGTCATGGCCGCGAACTCCGAGGAGATCCTCGTTTTGAGATATCTTGTTTGAAAGATCATGGCAGGGCTGAACCAGTCGAAATGCAACTGAAAGAAACTCCCGAGTTTCTAACGGGATGTTGAAATAGATATGAAAATACGGTACCAGAAAAAAAATTGTCGTAAGTTATGAGGCCGATTTCAAGAAAAAAGATTATTGAGTCTGGGGGATCGGAATTTATCAGAAAAATGCATAAACTCGTGCAGTTTTAAGTCATCCGGAGGAATCCTGTCTTCATACTCTCAATTTTCTATTCCACCATGGGAAGAATGACGGGAAAAGTGTGGTTATGTACTGGAATATGTTCAGACCAAGGCCTGAAAGTAGATGAATGATCGAGCAGAGGAGTTTTCACAATGACGTGGAGATAAGCGCACAGTTGTCAAGTTCTATGCGTCGTTGATTTGGAGAATCGAATTGAATCGATATTGAAGATCTCAAACATCGATCCCCCGTGTAGAAACGAGCGTTTCGAAAACAAAAACAAACGAATTTGCGAGTTGATACTAGGCGTAGTATAGCAAACAGAAGAGAGTGGGGAGGGGGGAAGACACGTTGGTCTCGCTGATTTTTGTATACAATACTTGTTGATATTCAAAGCACTCATCATGCGTTAGAGTGAAATATTGCCCAACGAATTCTATCAAGTGATGAGAAATCACAAAGTTGAAAGATCATGCCGGTACTCACGATGAAAATCTATATCCTTTATAATCTCTCTCATCACTTGATGAAATTCATTGGGCAATATTTCACTCCAACACATGAGTAGGGCTTTCAATATCAAGAAGTACTGTATGTTAGTCCGGTCTCCACAGGTCCTCCCGTATGTCCGTTGGCCTACAGCGAGATGGACATTTAAAAAAATAGTATGAAAAATTGCAAGAATTGATCAAAAAAGGTGGGCACCGTAGGTGTGGGAGAAGCTGAGTAATGAACTTATTAAATAATTGATTTGTAAGCAGTACATGACTGTCGACCTACAGTGCCCACCCCATGTTCATTTGTAAGCATATGGACCATATATTGGAGAGCAAACTAGATGGGCACTCTGAGTATGGTCAGTATCGCCGAATCGAGGGGTCAAAGGTCGAAATTCTGACCAAAAATGATGTAAATTGCGAATTTTACCGTTTAACTCAAAACTGATGGCATTTGTCGCAATTTTACAGGAATACTTTTTTGTTTATTTTTTTGCGACCTTTGATTTGATACTCATGTGTGTTTTCTCAGAATCGCACCGTTCCTGAGATAATCACAATGGAACATTCAGATAACATGCATCCGACCCGCTCTCATGCTTAAAACTCGAGGGGGTTTCCTTCAATCAATATTTCGTATCAATACTCCTTTTTTCGTCTTTTTTAGGCCGTCAAATAAGTATCAGGCTGTTCTTCCTCAGAACCGCGCCGTTGCTGAGATATTCGCGATAGAACGTGCGGAGGACATGCGTCCCACCCGCTCTGGTGCTGATCACTCGAGGGGGTTTCGTTAAATCAATATTTTGCATCAATACTTTTTTATTCGTCTTTTCTAGGCCGTCAAATGAGTATCGGGCTGTTCTTCCTCAGAATCGCGCCGTTTCTGAGATCTCCGCGATGGAGCGTGCGGAGGACATGCGTCCCACCCGCTGTCGTGCTAAAAACTCGAGGGGGTTTCGTTAAATCGATATTTTGCATCAATACTTCTTTGTTCGTCTTTTTCAGGCCGTCAAATAGGTACCAGGCTGTTCTTTCTCAGAATCGCGCCGTTTCTGGAATATTCGCTGAAATTACTCCATGGTTCCTCAAGAATTTAGTCGGCTCAATCTATGGAATATCAGATTGCAACTTGTTTGCTAATTCCTTTCTTTCGTTATTCAGTAATGCTCTCAAGTTCACAGAAAGCTTTGCAACGTCTTAATTATTGCTGGTCTATCTGGAAGTTGCATCCGAACCACATTTCTCACAATTTCTATCCACAATATCACAGTAATAACTAATGCTTTTGTAGGAACGAATAAGCTTAAGGAACGACGATTAAAACAGAACTTATCTAAGATATTGATCCGTGGCATAACCTCCTTTTAAATTATCAGCGGTATTGCCGGGACGCATGTCCTCCGCACGCTCCATCGCGAATATCTCAAAAACAGCGCGATTCTGAGGACGAACAGCCTGGTACTTATTTGACGGCCTGAAAAAGACGAACAGAATAGTATTGATGTAAAATATTGATTCAACGGAATCTCCTCGAGTTATTAGCACGAAAGCGGGTGGGACGCATGTCCTCCGCACGCTCCATCACGAATATCTTAGAAATGGCGCGATTTTGAAGAAAAACAGCCTGATACTTATTTGACGGCCTATAAAAGATGAACAAAAAAGTATTGATGCAAAATCTTGATATAAGGAAACCCCCTCGAGTTATAAGCATGAGAGCGGGTGGGATGTATGTCATCCGAACGTTCTATAGTGATTATCTCAGAAACGGTGCGATTCTGAGAAAAAACACATGAGTATCAATTTAACGGTCGCGAAAAAATGAACAAAAGAGTATTCCTGTACGATTTCGACAAATGCCATCAGTTTCGAATTAAACGGTAAAATTTTCATCATTTTTGGTCAGAATTTCGACCTTTGACCCCTTGATTCGGTGATACTGACCATACCCAGAGTGCCCACCTTGTTTGCTTCTCAACATGCGGTCCATAAGCTTTCGAATGAACATAGGGTGGGCACTGTAGGTGGACAGTCATGTACTGCTTACAAATTAATTAATTATCAATAAATTCATTGCTCAGCTTCTCCCACACCTACGGTGCCCACCTTTTCTGATGGATTCTTGTGATTTTTCATTCTATTTTTTGAAAAATTCATCTCGCTGTAGGCCAACGGACTCACAAGAGGTCCTGTGGAGACCGGACTATGTAGAAAGCTCGCGAAAATCAGCGAGACCAACGTGTTTCTCTCCTCCCCATTCTCTCCTGTTTGCTATACTACGCCTAGTATTAACTCGCAAATTCGTTTGTTTATGTTCTCAATACGCTCGCTCCTACACAGGAGATCGATATTCGAGCTCTCCGATATCAATATCGTGTATCTCAGTATGATGAGCGTTGAAATCGACTATCCTGATATGTATTCAATTCGATTCCACAAATCAACGACGCATAGAACTTGACAACTGTGTGCTTATCTCCACGTCATTGTGAAAACTCCTCTGATCGACCATTTGTCTACCTCCAGGCCTTGGTTTGAACATATTCCGATACATCACAACTTCTTTCTCGTAATTTTTCTCATGGTAAAATAGAGAATTAAGGATATGAAAACAGGATCCCTTCGTATGACTCAAAATCGCCCAAGTTCATACATTTCTCTAATAAAATTCGATTCTCCAGACTCAATAATTGTTTTTCTCGAAATCGGCATCATAACTTACAACAATTTTTTTTCTGGTAACGTATTTTCACATCTATTTCAACATCCCGTTGGAATCTCGAGAGTTTCTCTCAGTTGCATTTCGAGTTGGTTCAGCCCTGCCGCGCTCCTCATAGAAAAAATTATTTGCAGCTTCGAAAGCTTCGATGGGGACTAGCAGGCACGTTGCTACAGGTATGGAGTTTCATAGCTTCATGGCTTGGATGGAAAACGCGTTTTCGTACGTTTAAGTGCGTGCTAAAGGCATTTGCACTGAACTGAGTTGACTCGCTGAGATCGCCGTACTGCCTCATCAAGAGGTTCAAATAAGCCATGAAGATACTCTGGAGTCGAAGTGGTGAGAATTTTGTATCTTGTACACTCCGAAAGTAATCACGTCTACACGCCAATGGCATCGAGTGCAAACGCTCGTAGAATGGCTTCAATTCTGCATCGCGACGACAATGAAAAATAAAGCAAACGCAAGTATTGAGCGAACGCTGCAGCCTCGTTACTAGATAACCTGATAAGTCATTGTATACTAAATATGCATAATCGAAACGAGGCATCATGAGCGTACTAACTAACAGTTTCTTTACTTCAGTGGATAGGAAGTGTCCTCGATGTCGCAATTCATGGCGCACTCAATGTACTTTGGAACAGATACTTGCTACATGGGCATTCCAAGAAAGGTCTTTCGCGAAAACTACCCCCAAGTTTTTAGTCGATTCCCGAAGAGGAATAACTTGACCATCTACAAGGATAGGTGGTAGTGCTCCAAGATCGAGTCGCAAATGATTCTGAACAGAGGCATACAGTATCGCTACTGTCTTAGGAATATTCAAGAGTCACTTGCTATCATTAGCCCATTCTACAATATTTGCCGGGTCTTCGTTCAGTTTTTCGATCATAGACGGTAATTTATTAGGTCTGCCTTAGATGTATATTTGAAAGTCGTCAGCAAATAACATACCCTTACAATGTTTTAAGATACGCAAGATAGGATTGATGAGTATTAGAAAAATGATTGGATCCGGGTTTGAGCCTTGGGGAAAGCCTGACGAACTACATAGGTTCGAAATTTGATATTTGGTGTACACCAAATTGGTGCACATCACTTCAATTTGCACAGGTTTGGGGTCGAAGGAGAGGATAACGATTTCCTTCAATTGAGCTCTAAGTCTGGCATTTTCACGAAACTGCTCAACTTGTAATGACTGTAACTCCTATGGAAAGTCCGATGATCGACTTTCACCAGTGGTCAAATTGTAGCTTCTCTCAAGACCTCCAAAATGACTACTGATGGATGTCGAATATCACATCTCTATTGCGAGCTACATCACTTTGAATCAAGCCCAAAAATTTCTGGAATGTGCGAACAGCAAATAGCTTCTAGAAGTTACTAGGCTCAAGTATAGACCTTGGACAATTCTTTCCTTAATAGTACTAGTCTCTCAACTAGTCTCAAGGAAAGAAATGCGCCCAGGTACATCCAAAAATGGTGAGTCTAGTCGGAGTTATGATTTTCTTGTAAAAGGTCAAAGAGGGGCCTAAAGAGGACCTCTTATAGGCACCAGGGCCCACAGGGGCGGAAAAATCCCACAAACATTCTTTTTTACTAAGATGGATTTCATTTCCTCCACTCATGTTACTTTCGTATACCACGTGACCACGACCTTTTGGACAAAATTTGGAGGTTATTTTCATGCTCTGCACCTGCACATGCATGTTTTGTCCAAAATATCGTGGTCATTTTGTATTGGCTATTCGCGTGTCGGTAGGAGAAGTAAAACGGCGCGACAACTAGCGCTCCGGTGGCCAAAAAAGGCGGCCGAACTGCGGGTAGGTGTTGCAGGGCTTATATGAGGGAGTCGCACAAAAACCCTTTATTTCGATGAATTGTGCTCCGATTACGATGAGTGAGGAATAAAATTCCATCTACAGATCATGTAGATTCTTGCGCGATTCTTCTTGAGCCGGTCAGACGTGCAGAACCCATACAATTGAGCAATCTGTATGAAAATCGGAGGGCCTCAATTTAGAAATAGTCCTGTAATACTGATTCTAATAGCTGTATGCCTCTAAAATTTACACAGTCATGGATTAAGGCATATCAAACAATATCATGTAAGAAAAATTTGATTCCCAGATGCTTTCTCGCATACTTTTTTTCAGTTCAAAGCATGCCAAATACACCATTGTGTTTACGGATTTTTCTAATTTATTTTAAGAGTCTTGAAGGAATTTTGAGTGAACAATCGGCAAGTTGAACATCTAACGAGGGTTTGGGTAAAATTTGGAGTAATTCCGACAATTAGTATTCGAGATCTGATGAGTTACAATTATTAAATGCGTGAACTCCAATTTTAAGGCGTTTCTTACACACGCACACTAGCAACCCGCGGACGAGTCACACCGATACTCAATACTTGCGCACGGATCCGAAGTGGGGAGACTTGCAAGAAGCCAATAGGTTCAATTGGTCAATCGATTTCATGAGTCAGTATGATGTTGTTTGTTACGGCAACGTTTTGGCGATTTTTTGTCGCCCTTCTCAAGCCCAGACTGAATTGCACAATATATATTATCGTTACATTTTGGTAACTCGTCACATGTGTGATCTCGTGTGTAAAATTGCGTATAAACTTCTTTGCGTGGTAATTTTTAATTTTGCGGGTCTTCTTGGTCGTGTGTAAAGTTTTGATTTACCCATATTTGTCATCATCTTTTTACCGACTATTTTCAAACTTGAATAAGCTATAGATCATCTAATTCTTGCGAATGACTAGGTGAATCGGTACATTGTGTTATTGAATTTGAGCATGACTCTCTTTCTTTTGTATTATATTAACATAGTAGTGACGGGAAACAATTTTTTGGGATTCTTCCCAGACCCCCCGGTGCAGGCATTCGGTGAAATGTTCCGAGATGGCCCATCAATATCAAGGTGGGCCCAAAGGTGGATTTTTTCGATATCAACATACTTGTGGTCGAGGAAGTTGGGTTTCAAATAGTAGATGTGGAAATTTCCTGCTGGATGCTGAGAAATGAGATCTTTAGTCGTAGCAAGAACCGTCAAGGTTTTATTTCCAAGTATAATGTATTCAAATGAAGAACCACATAATTTTACCATTTTTCCTCCACTGTATAACACATAACTCTGGTGCATTCTAATATTTTCAAACGTACTACAGCTGAGTTCAAAGCTTTCCCCAATACCTCCATAATAAACTAAGGTGAGTTGAATCTCGACTCTCCGAGACGAGCTATCTAAATTTCCCGTGAAAGAAATTTGTCTCGAAGATAACGGAAGAAAATTTTCACGTTGACCTTGTGAATCTACTTGAGCAATCGACTCTCCTCGATATGAATAGGCTTGGGGTCAATTGAGGAATGAGATTTTCAGTCCTGGCAAAAGCCATCGAAAGATTGTTCTCCAATTAACATAGGTTTGAATGGGAAAGTATTGCCTCGTCTGCCCCATGTTCCTTCATGGTCTAGAAATTCTTCTGATGCACCTTGATGTTCTTGAGCCTACTTCAGCTGTTTCTGAATCTTGTTCTCAATGCTCCAAAATGAGCTGAGTTACGTCTCATTTTGACCTAGGAGTACCGAGCTATCGCCATTCCTCCAGGAAGTGATTCGTATCCGATGAAGGGGAAAAATGGTGACTTTGGCCTTGTAAAGATTGCTGAGCGACTGAAGCTCCGCAAAACCAGAGGCAGCACCTGAACAAGAGTTTTCTGGAAGTTCTGCTTGGATTCACACTCATGAACTCCAGTCGAGACCAAGGTACTGAGCTCGACCCCATAATTCCGCGGTGGTGCCCCCGAGGAGAAGGCACTGAATGCACCACAGTACCTATGGTCTCCACTGGGATTTATGAGTGTGAATATAAGCAGAACTTCCAAAAACGATTCTTCAGGTGCTGCATCTTTAGTGTTGTGGAGCTTCAATCGCTGCGCAATCTTAATACAATATCGAAGTCACTATTATCTTTCCTTCATTCGATACGAATCACTTTCTGGAAGATTTGACGAACCTCTGTGCTTCTTTCATATTATTACATAACTTTGCTAATGCAAGCTAATTTCAATCAACGGATTTGTCGATTGAGTGACATAGATCGATATTGGATTACTCGAACTCGATCTATGTACCTTCAAGGCACATCGCAACTCGAGTGTCGCAACTTGAAGGATTTTGATAGAATTAACACATAAAAAATGAGATATGAAACGAAAAATTTTCTATTCTACGCTAGATGTTGGTGCGTAACCTGATCCGGAGAAGAAGGACGAAACGCACCAACATCTAGCGCAGATTAAAAATTTTTTCGATTCTCATCTCATTTCTCATGTATTTGAAATTCTATCAAAATCCTTCAAGTTGCGACACTTGAATTGCTATGTGCCTTGAAGGTACATAGATCAAGTTGGAGTAATCCAATATTGATCTATGTCACTTAATCAACAGATCCGTTGATTAAAATGAGCTTGCATTAGCCGAGTCATGTAATAATATGATTTGAAATTTCCGCGAGCGATAAAGTCCCGATCGTTCATTTCGATCGAGACAAGAATTGATTCTAATTCTCTTTGCTCCTTGATCGGAATTAGGCGTACCTGAGCTCATTTTGAAACGTTTGGAACAAGTTTCAGAATGGGCTGAAGTTGACTCAAAAACACCAATGTACGTCGGAAAAAGTGCTAGACCATGGAAGAAAAGTTAGCAGAAGAGGTAATAGTTTCCCATTCAAACCTACAGTACCGTGCAGAAATTCCTGAACGGTGGTATGAAATCCTCTTTTGCGAAAACGTCGATTACGCGATTCGTGTTTGGGACCATACCATGGCCAGACCATATCACGCCATATCGGTTGAGACTAGGGTGGCTTACAGTGAAAGCACGGAGAGAATACTTTTTCGCTAGTACAATGTTCCAAATCTTGAAAGTAGGCAAGCCATATTATCTCGCGAAAAATATCACAGAAATCTGCAATACGAGTGTTCATAGGTCCACGAGACTTCAGACTGGTGATCTCCTAATTCCTAACTGTCGTACAAATTCGCTCAAAAATTCATTCCACGTCTCTGCATCCAGATTTTGGAACAAACTGCCTCAAGACATCACTAACTTACCGCGTAACACGACCTCCTTATCTGTTTTCAAAGGTCACTTGCTTCAGCATCTCAACAGTCTGGAGTCTCAATCTACCGATTCACAATATCTACTCGACATCTAAATCATGTATGTTTGAATCTTCACAATCTTGAATCAGAACTTAGCTATCACAGAACGTTCATTTTTATATTTTTATATTTGTATTTTATATTTCTGTCTATATGTAAATTTTTTCCATTGTTTCTATTTTATATCTGTATAATTAGGATTCCATATGTATACTCTATGTACTCAGTATTATGCCCTATGGGACCCGCTGTCCCCGGGAAATGAACAATTCAATCAATCAATCAATAATTACTCGAGCCTAATTTGATCTAGAGGAGTTCTGAGAATAGCATCTTGAAGATTAGAAAAATGCTAACTTTTTGTGGTTTTGGATTTTTCTCTCCGCCCTTCTTGGTACCTCAAATAGCCAATGTAATTTCAAGGGTTTCGGGAAAGAATCGTTTTTACTATGCGGGCTCTGATTTGGACGCGGATGAAGATAGACCAATTTTGCAAAATGCATCTTGAAGAGCGGAGAAAATGCCATTCGCAATGATTTTTTTGATTATTCTCCACGTCATGCGAATGAGAGTGTGAGAGCTCTCAAAGTAGCCAGATTCTCCAATTTTCAATGAAATAAGAGGGGCAACAGCAGGAAATGGCAGAAAACTACCGGTTTGGCTATTTTGAGAGCCCTCACACTCTTATTCGCACGACGTGAAGGATAATCAAAGAATCATGGCGAATAGCATTTTTTCCGCTCTTTAAGATGCTTTTTGCAAAATTGTTCTATCTCTATTCGCATCCGAATTACAGCCCATATAGTGAAAACGGTTTTTTTTCGAAATCCTTAAAATTACGTCAGCTACCTTGAGGTACCAAGAAGGGATGAGAGAAAAATCAAAAACCACAAAAAGTTAGCATTTTTCCTCAACTTTGAGAGGCTCCTCTCAAAATTCCTCTACACTAACCTGGGCTCGAGCAATCGACTTTTTTGCAAGCGAGGATCACATACCACCGTTCAGGAATTTCTGTACGGTACTGTATGTTAACCGGACGAAAACCTCTCGATGGCTCTTACTAGGACTGGAGATCTCATTGCTCAGCTCTCTCGATAACTTTTCTAGATGTACTGGAAGAAATCCGATTATTCCGGCCCCAAGCCTATTGATATCGAGGAAAGCCGATCGCTCAGTTAGCTTCACAAGATCAAAGTTGAAATTTCCCATTGTTATTCTCGAGACGAATCTTTTTTAGGTAGAATTCAGATAGCTCGTCTCCGATTGATCAACATTCAACTCACCTAAGCTCATCATGGAAATCTTGGAAAATAACTTCGAAACAAGCTGAAGTACGTTTGAAAATATTGGGATGCGCCAGAGTTAGGTGCTATACAGTGGAGAAAGAATGGAGAAATCATCCAGACCTCCGTTTAGACCAATCTCAATGGCTCTTGCTACGACTGGAGATCTCATTTCTCAGCACTTTGAGGTAAGATTATAACATTTATCAGTTGAAATCCAACTTCTCCGACGCCAAATATATTGATATCGAGAAAGATCCATTCCTCGGCCCACCCTAGTGTGAGTATATATTTCTCTATACTATATAATTCTGTTGAAATCTTCCACCCCGCAGCGCCCTACACCGCCTCCCTCAGCGACCCACGCCGCCCCATACTGCCGTTCAAAATCCGCCCCACTCTTCAATCTATTGTCCGCCCCACATCGTCATTCAGAATGCGCCCCACTCTTCATTTCATTGTCCGCCTCACATTGCCGTTCGAAATCCGTCGCACACCTCCCTCTATAATCCGCCCCACACTGCCATTCAAAATCCATCCCACTCTCCATCCTATTGTCCGCCGCATACTGCCATGCAAAGTCTGCCCCACACTGCCTACTCAAAACCGCGCCACACTGCCTTGTAATATTCGCTCCACTCCCCATTTTAATGTCCGCCCAGCACTTCTCCCCATGATCCGCCCAAACTGCCTCCTGAAATCCGTCCTACACCGCCTTCTCCAATCAGCTCCACCCCATTGATTAATTGTTATAATCCTATCACTATGATATGGATTCCTCCTTGATTCCTCAAAGAGAAATAGTTGTATCCGTGACGAGAAATTCCTCCAATAATCTCACTGGAATCCATTTTTCATTTGAAAAACTTTCACTGACAGGGAGCCAGCTTCAACCATTCTTCCCATCTCGCCGGGATAGTTCAATGATAGGTCTCATCTTCTTCTCCACTATTATCCCCTCCATGCTAAATATTGATCATCGACCATCATTGTCTCTGCCTGTGTGTATGTTGCCCAGCCGTTCCAATCAACCCTTTGATCGATTCCTGGCATTCTCATGAGTGATAGATAACCACTCTGAGATGTTTTGAACGGATTAACACCCAACTATATCGGAAAGTTTTCGGTGCATGCATCTTTAACGATAAAATTGTCAACATTTTCCGAAATTGTATTATTGCATTCAGAAATATATCTGTCCACAATCCTCATATCAAACTTCTTGTCACTCGACCACCGAATTTTCCGCCATTCTCATTCACTCCGTTAATGTTTACCTCCGATGGTCATAAATTTCAATCATTGGAATCATAAATTCTCCACCACGTGATAGAGAACAACGTAATATTTCTCCTTCATACATTTTCACGAAACTATTCATCAGCTAACCGGTCTATCGTGCCAATATCGATATTTCATCACTTTACTCTGGATTTTCCCAGGAACTCATTCTAGAACATATTTCCCAAAAATTGAACCGAATTTTAGGGATTTCTGACTTTTTTGTTCCCAAAGACGCATATGTTGAGAACTATCCAATAGAATCATTTCCGAACCCTTCCAGCACACCTCGACGTGGTCATCTATCACTCATGAACATTCCAGAGAGATCGATCGAAGGATTGAGTAGAACTCGTGAACGAAAGGGAGAACAACATACAAATCAAATTTTTCGAGTATTTCATCTCATTCATTTATTTCCATCCAAAGCCTTCAAGTTGCAACCTCGCATTAGAGGTGCCTTGAAGGTACAGAGATCGATTTCAATATCGATCTATGTTCAAAAATCGGCACATCCGCTGATCAAATTAGCTTGCAATGGCCAATCAAAAGGCGCGGCAGCGCCTTGCTGGCGAGTATATGAAAGAGAAAAACATATGTGAGAAAGAGAGAGAGCGCGCGCAAGGCTGCGGAGCCTTATATACGCTGAGTTGGGCCGTTTTAACCTCACACATTTTTTCGAACTTACTTATTTCATGCTTTTCTGGGTTCAGGAGGGTCTCATTCCCTGTGAACCCGTTATTTCGGTCCTCAACAAGGATATTGGCAAGTCATTTCGCCGCTGACAGCGTTTAAAGCCAAAATATCTTACTCACTAATTTCGACCCTTCCCAATTTTTTCGCGTCAAGATTTCAGCCGCGTTACGACACTCGAAGTCGAACACAATCGATTGTTGGGGTCGACCATGCGGGGCAATCGACCGCGAGAACACGGGTGATGTTTTGATGCAGCCGCATGTGTAGCAGACGGCGTTATTCCGCTCCAGCAGTAACATGTTGTTGCAGTAACATGTCACTTTTCTGACTATTTTGATTATATTATGGAGGGATAATAGCAGAGATTGGAAGCCAATCGTAGCACCGCCTGCAGCGAGCTTGGAGAAATCAGCTCTCATTGTTGAGGGAATAAGAGCCACTTATTGTTGTGGTTTTTCTTGTCTGCAAAGATATAAGAATATTAGGCCAAAGGCCAAAATGTGTGTTATTCTCGCTGTTGTGCAGTGTCAAGAATTGATCTTCAAAAATATTTGGAGAATTTAGGATTTGATCGTGAGGAAAAATGAGTGCCAGTGTCAGTCTACATTTCAGCCTTGTATTTACTTTCGGTTTCCCCAGTACTTCAGAGAGACCCAACTCTGAAGAATTGTGCACCTCAAAAAAAATTTGATAAACCACTCTAGTTGAAGAAGAGTGTGACCGATAGAATATCCTTCGTGTTGCTTTTCGTAGACCTGTCAATGTCCAACACATCCAATACATTAAGAGGGATCGTCTCTCACATTTAGATGTTGTAGACAGGTCAGTCAATTGACGACTGTCCAAGAACAGTGTTGTGATATATAAGCACTGATATTTGGTGTTGCTCTGGTTATTATTTTTGAATATCATATGTGCATTGCGTAATACTCTAACCCAAAGGTCTCAGCTAGACTCTTACTCTCATATGGTATATGGATTTTACTTTCTTGGCACTAAATCCTGAATAGGATAAGGAAGTTGTACAGGGTTCACCTGTTTCATCAAGAGTATTACGGAGAAAGAAAGGCACATTTATGCTCTTGGTGGGAAGTGGTAAGTTCAAATTGAAAAAATTATTACTCAAGTTGTCAATCACTAAACAAACTGGATCCGCACATCATCTATATGGGAGTATGTTGAGGATCATTTAAACACATATCTTATAATGCTACTGAACCTTCATTTCCCTCAGAATGACTTCGCACGAATTGCTCTAACTTCTTGATGTGTTATGAATTACCAATGTGCTACATGGAATTTGTTTCAGTTTTTGGTCCTTGGAAAATGTTGAACAACAGATGTAGTGTCATAATTCTATGTTTCACTTATCAATTAGTTATTAGTTATTCACTTAGATATTTAGTATGCTCTCTTGCTGAAGAGTGGATGCGGTTCATCATTAGGGGAATTTTCACAATCTAGAAGTTCTTCGTGATCCAAAAATTTTCTCTTGCAAGCACCATCACAAGTGGGTTAGGAGTCTTCGCATCAACTCAAGTCAACTCCATGATCTAATTTCAAGAGTCTTGCTATCAAAAATACAAAGTTGTCCTTCTCCAGATTTTTCTTTGTTCGTGATCAAAAAATGTTCATCTTGGAATGAAGCACACTAGTGTTAATTAGGAGAATGATTTTTATGGATGAGATACATAGAATTTTTTTGTTTTCCTACATGCTACTATTTACAGCATGTTTTTCAATCTCAAAATATTCAGTCATTACCATAGCCAAGTGTTGAAATCTCCTCCCCCCTCACTCCACTTTTTCCAAAAGTATAACTTGGCGAGTATGGCCATCCTTTCCCCCTATCACTTCATCTGGGATCAAAAATTGTATTTCAACTCTTGAGGGTCATGAAATCAGGGCAAACATGTCGAGTAACTATTTAGCAAAATTTAGCAAAATTTAAACATGAAACAAATGAGTAGAAAATGAAAAATATTAATTTCAACTTTTGAGAGTCGTGAGATCAAGAAAAGTATGTCGAGTAATTGTTTTGCAAAATCTGAACGTGAAACGCATGGAAAGTTTGCAAAACAATTACTCGACATACTTTTCTTGATCTCACGACTCTCAAAAGTTGAAATTGATATTTTTCATTTTCTACCCATTTGTTTCATGTTTAAATTTTGCTAAATTTTGCTAAATAGTTACTCGACATGTTTCCCCTGATTTCATGACCCTCAAGAGTTGAAATTCAATTTTTGATCCCAGATGAAGTGATAGGGGGAAAGGATGGCCATACTCGCCAAGTTATACTTTTGGGAAAAGTGGAGTGAGGGGGGAGGAGATTTATATATTACATGATTTGAAATTCCCACAAGCGATAAAGTTGCGATTGATCATATCGATCAAGTACGGAAATAATTCTAATTAGAACAACATACAAGTCAAAACATTGAATTCCTCTGCGAATCATAATTTCTCGTGACCACCCGATACCTCCAAAAAAATGTATCCCAGAATCGGAAGATCTTGACGTCGAGAACGAAATGGTGGAAACCAAATTGGTCTCTCTAAATACTCTGAGGATAGAAAATCCTTCTGAGGATGAAATTCCTAGATAATACTCTCATATATTCCTTCGGGAGTCATCATTTTTCTTGAACACTGACTATCTTCGAGTAGAAAGTATCATTTACAATCTGAAGGTCTCGCTGAAAGAAACAATATGGTGAAAACCAAATTGCTCCTTCTGCGAATATTGACGATGTAAAATCCATCTGAGGAGATAATCCTCTCATCATTCTCGTACATATTCTATACCCACACTCAGATGAAGAACTCACCGACTCGCATACACACGAACGATCTCCTACTAGAATTACCAGCTGAAATGCAATTTTATTTTGCTACCTATGAGCATTGGCAGAAGAGTTCTACATTTCGCTTCCTCAGATAAGAAGAGTTGTACTTGTGATAACAGATTTTTCTCGGATCTTCTAACTCAAAACAAATTTGTATTGTAAGAATCGTCGCTCACACGGAGTCGAAATCCATCATTTCGTTCTCCTCGTCAAAATCTTTTGAATGTAGGTCACCCTTCTTTCTCCAAGATTACTCCCAGCCCACTAGAAATTCATCTTTCACGGCCTTCGTCCTTGTTCGTGTGTATGTTGTCCTCTGCCATTCATTCGTTCTCCCCAGCCCTTCAGTTGATCTTTATAGAATTCATCTGTTGGGTAGATGACCACGCGATGATGTTCTGAAAGGGAATTCGCAGCTCAATCTATTTGATAACTTCCGCTTCATGCGTTCTGTCATATGAAAAAGTCAATGTCTTTGGGAAACTGATAATGTTATTCACAAATATTTTCGTCTACAATTTTCTTACCAAAGTTTGCGTCACCTGAACTAACATCATTCGGCAATTGTTCGTGACCTGGTTCATATGGATGATCCATATTCATCCATTCCCATAATTTGAAACATACATTCTGCATCATACAACGGGAAATCACGTACGGATCATGTTTTATTCATCAATACGCAATTCCGTATCAACCAATTGATCGATTATGTCGAAATTGATATTGCATCAGGTTACTCTAGATTCCTCTAGGAACTATCATTAGAACATATTCTCCTGAAATTGTAAACTTTTTTCCAAAATGGTGCATTCTTTTTCTTTCGGGCGCATGGTCCAAAAACAGTTCGATAAATGAGGCTGTAAATTTCTTCAGAACGTTCTTGGGTGATCATCTACTACACACATGGATTCCAGAAGAATCGACTGGAGGTCTGAGGATAACGCGTAAACGGAGGAGATCACACTCATGGAATTATCGACTGCTTTCATAAATAACCAACCACCTACACGAATAACCATGAAAAAACCATCTATTTTGACCTCCAATTCATCATCGAGCGAAAATTTTTGCCCACAATCGAAAGACCACAGGGCGAGGAACAAAATCGTGGAACCGGAATCTGTGTGAGTGTAGATTTTTAGAATGAAGAATCGACGTCTCTGTTGAGACGTGTGTCAATTGCCGGTGTCTTTTTTGGTCAACGCATTAATATAAGCCCATCAACCGATCTTTTCGGAATTGATATGGACGGAAAATGGCCTTCTAGGGATGCGCTGGAAGCATTTACAGTTCACTATATCAAACCGTTCCCGATCTATGCGTCTCAAAAATTCGAAATGTCAGAATTTTGATGAATTGACTATTACAAATATCTTTCCCCAAATCTTACTTGTCCAATTCGTGTCCACCTACACGACCAGTTCCTCGCGATTTCTCGTTGATTGGTTAATACCGAACTTGCATATTTATCCTTTTTTACCATTTGAATCATAAATTCCTCCATCATCTGAATTAGAACTAGATACATTGCCTCTCCTTTTTGATTCGTAGGTCATTTCACGCAATATTTGATATTCTGCGTATGTCATTCTTCTGGTCCACTCGCGAGTGATCCTTATTTTTTCAACATCCTGAATCATAGAAAATGGCTCCGCCAAAATAGGTCAATCGTCATTCTTGGGCCAAAACAATTCTAAATACCTCAAAATCACGAGGTTAAGGGTAAATTCAGCACTTTTCGGTGCCTACCTGACAACAATTCCACCCCACGGTGTTCCCGAACCCAATGAACCTCAACACCCCTTATCAATTTTCGTTCTAAATGGTGGTTTATGGTGTGAAAAACTATGTCCAATTGGAATTTGAATTGCTCATGTAGGGTTTTCGAAAAAAATCTATTCTTCAAAATCTTCGAGGTGAAACATTCTTAATGTCTTCTTCACGATCAAAACTCGCCAACATATTGAATTCTAATGGATAATATCATCAATCATAATATGAACAACATGAATCATGAACAAGATAGGTTTCCCGCGGTTAATCCATTGGACTATCAAAAAGGGTCTTGATAATGTTATCCCATTCATCCATTTTGCTTCACACTAGGAGGCGTAATTCTACGATGATGTGGGTTTGATGATTCATGCGACTTTGGATTTTGTTGCATCTTCATGGATCTCCTCAATCTGTGTTTATTCGAATGATAATTTTCCTGAAGGAAGTTGAAGTATAAGTTCATCCGATCAAGGCGTGGGGTTGGCGAGCGGAGCGAGCAGGAGGGCATCGAAGAGTGATTCAGGCTGAAACCATTCCATTGAGAGATATTCCATTCAAAAAGTCATAGGAACTGTTCCAATGTTTTTGAGTTCAAATATTGGTCAAATGGTATTCAAGAATTTCATTCATATTCCGGAATAAATCAACATAATTCGTCGGATGATTCAAAAATGGTCTGTGGCATACTAAAACAGATGCGTCCTTGAAGACTTGAATGAAATTAGGGAAAAATGAATCAAACTGCGCTATATGTACTTATCATGGTGACAACTTTCGAAAATTCGGAATAACATTGTACCGACGATGTTCAACTTTGAAGACTTTGTTTGGTACAATGACTGATCCACTTGAGTAGAATGACATTTGTCGAGCATTATGATTGATTCATCCAGCGTAATAGGTATTGAAATCCGATCCGCTTGAATTGCACCCTCAAGATATATCTTTCTCATCTTTAAGACCACAATGTCGTCATGGACATGAGATTGTTCTCAAGAGAACCAAAAATACCTGATTCTATTTATTTACTCCGACAATTAGTGTGTTGAGCCCAGTTTGTATTGTTCACTACTTGATAGATGGCGTCACGGTGATTTGCATAGCGTAATTGAAACAATATTTGATTTCTAAACACTTCCGAACACTTTCCGTACTAAATCATCGAGTTAGCGCCCTTCACAATAAAACCTCCAATCGTTTGAACTTTGTCGCGTTTCAAAACTCGTGATATATTTTGAGAGAAACGGGAAACGGTAATTGTGTATCGCAGCGTGGTTGTTATGATGCGGCAGCGCAGCTCAAGATTCCAGATTTCCAAATCCCACAAAATATATTGCAAGTTTTGAGACGCAACAAAGCTCAAATGATTGGGAGTTCCATTAGTGAGTGCGCGGACTCAATGATTTGATTCAAAAAGTATTCGACATTATTTGAAAATTAGATATTATTTGAATATGTGGCGCGTATCTGGTAGCTCTTCTGCTGGAATTCCCGACTGGCCATGGGTATTCTATTAAGATTTGGAGATTGTCAAGATTTATCGAGTAATATTATGACATATAAGTAATTCCACGCGGAACAGACCTACGAAAAAAGGCCACGTCTCAGATTGTTTTCTTGGCTTTCCCATTCTATTCTATGGTACAAAACATGAAACTTTCACCACCCATGGAAGCCCATAAAAATTTACCAGGTGTATGAGGCACATATTCATTTATCCTTTTCAATCATCCCCAACAACGAAACTCGGGTCTTTTTTCGAATAAAATCCATATTTCTCGAATTCGTTTGAATATACTGAAATGCGGTTCGCGGCATTTGAAAGATCTTGAAAAAACCTATCGGAATTAGTCACGTGAATTGATTTTGAGGTTATGAGCGGCTTCAGAGGTCAAGAGTATGAAGAGTTTGAAGATATTAATCTCTCGAAAAGCCATTTCTTTCTGTTGGGAAGAGAGGTATTTTTCCATGGATCGTTGTGGACTTCTTTAGTTCAATAACACTTGTTCCACTAGATAATATTTATTCAATACTTGCTCCGAGTTCCACGCCCTCTTATACATCTTTCTCTTACAACGTTCTTATCCTATCTGCCGCACTTGGCGCAGCGTTTCTCTTTCGCACATATTCATATTCATCATCTCGTGGCGCCGCGCCGTCGCCAAAGTCGGTATGGCAGTTTCCGTACACAACTACCTAATAGCTTCTGCTAATGTCAGTGTCTTAGCTGAATGTACACACATATCTCAACACGCCTCCTTACATTCATGCTGTTACAGCTGACTTACAATCATTTCTCAGTTTCTCTATTCCACATTTAATAAATTTCTGAATTTCACAAACTTGACTCTCCCAAGTGCTTTAGTAAAAATGTCAGCTATGTTATTTTCTGAATTCATCTTCTTCATATCAATCATGCCATCCATGTATGCTTCATTTACAAAGTGATAGTGAACTTCTATGTACTTAGAATTCTTGGTATAGTTACCAAATCTAGCTATACTTATAGCACCCGAGTTATCTTCATATACGTTAACTGGCTCATCATTATTGCAGTCAAATATCTCCAAAATTCCTTTTACAAGTTTGATCTCACTAACTGCTTCTGGTGAAGCAACATATTCAGCATAAGTAGAAGCTTTTGTAACACTTCCTTGTTTCCTGGATTTCCAATGAATGACATTTCCATAAAATCTTAAAGCGTAACCAGTAGTAGACCTTCTGTCTGTTGAGTCGCCTGCCCAATCAGCATCTACATAATAATCTAAAACTTCACAACTCTCTTTTCTGGTGAATGTCAGCTTCAGTTCTTTTGTACTATAGAGATATTTTAAAACTCTCAAAGCATACTTGAATAGTGTCTCGTCACAACAATCTTGATTTCTACTCAAATAGTTCACACTATAGCTTATATCTGGTCTAGTTCTAGCACTTACATATGCCAGAGCACCTATCAAATTCCTGTATCCAATATAATTCATTTTATACTCAGCTTTGTGTAATTTGAGATTTTCTTCCACCGGTGTCTCATATGTCTTAGCATCCTAAATTCTGTATTTCCTACCAATAGATTCAATGTAACTTTCCTGATCTAAAGTCATCTTCCCTGATTCTATGTCATACTCAATATTGATTCCCAAATAACTTTTGACTTGACCCAAATCTTTCATTTTAAACTTTTCACTCAACAAGTTCTTGACTCTATTGATTTTACCCTTGTTTTTACAGCAAATGAGCAAATCATCTACAAAAATTATTATATAAATTGTCACATCTTCCAAAATCAAATAATACAAACAGAAATCACATTTACTCTTCTTGGAGCCTAGTTCTTGTAAAAATTCATCGAAACAATCATACCATTTCCTAGGACTTTCTTTCAATCCATAAAGTGCTTTTATAAGCTTACAAACTCTGTTCGTACCATCTTGGTCACCCTTCGGTTGTTTAATATACACCTCTGAAGTAACTTAACCATTTAGAAAATCTGTCTCTACATCCATTTGTTCAATATAAAATCCATTTTGACAACAATAAGATAATAAGGTTTTCAAAGTCATCATTTTTGCTACCGGTGAATAAATATCTTGGATCATCTCATTTTGTTGGTACCCTAAAACAACTAACCTTGCTTTGTGAACATTTCCTGGTTCCTTTGTGAATATCCATTTAACATCTGAAGCTTTTGCCTTCTCTGGCAATCCAATATATTCATAAGTTCCATTCTTTCTCAAACAAGACATTTCTTTATCTGTTGCCTCTTTCCAAGATTCAGCTTCAGAACAACTCATCGCCTCCTCAAAATTTGCTGGCACATCAGCGCTACAATAATTTACATAGATTACATTATTATATATGAAATTCTCATCTAAATTTGGCTTTTTTTGACTAGTTGATCTCCTCAACTCTTGAACATCATTTCTTGACCTATTGTTAATTCTTCTTTCATTTTCACCTGAACAATTTTCATCATAATTTTCAGAACATGAGGGCGACTCATCTTCTGATTCATTCAAACCAATACAATTCGTATCTCGCTCAACAATATCAGTATGGGCAGCGATTTTAATTTGATTTATCAATCAAAACTTTGTATCCAACATTTGTGTATCCAATTAAAATTCCTAATTCAACCTTCTCGTCCCATTTGGAAATTCTTTCAGCTTCTGGTATCCTAACAAAGACTTTACTTCCATACATTCTTAAATGTCTCACATTTGGTTTAATACCAAACATAATTTCAAAAAGTGTTTTCTTTTCAAAAGTGTTTGCCAATGTTCTATTTTTCAAATAAGCAGCTGTCGAAATGACTTCAGGCCAATAATTCCTCTCTAGTTTAGCTTCATCTAATAAACATCTTTTTATCTCCATGATGGATCTGTTATATCTCTCTGCAGTCCCATTTGATTCACGGACATAAGGTAGACATTTGTCTATTACTATACCTTTGCTTCTTGTGAAATCATAGATTCATTTATTTAAATACTCTAACCCATTGTCACACCTCGGAATTTTCATCTTTTTACCTGTTAAATTTTCTACCTCATTCACAAAGGTCACAAAACAGTCAAAAACTTCATCTTTAGTTTTTATAACATAGACTCTGGCTATTTTACTGTAGTCATGAATGAAACTCACAAAATGTTTCTCACCATTCATACCAATAGTTGCATGAGGCCCATTTACATCAGAATGCACAATCTCTAAAATTTCTCTAGCTCTAGTTCTGTTATTCAGAAAAGGAGTGTTATGCATCTCGTTCTCAATACAAGTTCTGCACTTCAAAGAATCTGCTTCTAAATTTTCTGGTATTCCTTCAAGTAATTTATTTCTGCTCAAGATATTCAAGTATTTGAAATTCACATGACCAAGGATTCTATGCCATCTTTCTTCATCAGTCATTGTACTCACTGTATTTGCTTGAACTTCTTTCTTTATAAAGAAACTATTCATCTTGGAAAGCCTATTTTTTTCATGCGATTGCTATCAATTTTCTTCCTCTATTATAAATCTTTGAATCATTTCCTAATGAAACTATTTTGTTGTGATCTGTTATTTTGGCGTAACTCATTAAATTTCTTTCTAACTCTTTGACAAAATATACATCAGTCATTCTGATCAAAACTCATTGTATACTGGGAATCTACTTAGGACTGTTCCTACTTTTGTGGCTCTCAAAAATTTTCCATCAGCAACTTTTACTCTTACTGGCTCTAGCAAATTTTTGCAATCGTAAAAATATTCCTCATTATTGATTACGTGGTCACTGCAACCACTGTCCAAAAGCCAGTCAATTCTTTGAGCTCACTCATTTTCAAAATCGGTCTCTACACTATAAGTCGATACTAGCGAGTTTACCCGCACTCCTACATTGAACGTATTGAGGCCCATATACTGTTGCTGTTGCTGCTGCTGATGTTGATTCGGAGTATTTCCTCAACCACCACGATGATGATTGTAGTATCCATAAGAAGGATTATGGCCGGCACAGTAACCGCCACCGCCGCGATGTTGTCCTCTACCTCTATGGTTGTATTGGTGCACGTGGCCTCTGCCGAAGAAACGGCCACCGCGATGATTCATGCTTCCTCTTGGTGCGCCTCTTCCTCTTTGAATAGAGTTTTGCGAATTCTTGTTTGTGCCATCTCTTGTTATGTGACCGGGCTTGCTACAAGTGAAGCGAGTTTGCTCTTGTTTCACTGTCGTATTATATGCGCTCGCTTTTGCGCCCGCGCTTTCTTCACTCGATTTTAATAAATTATTCATTTTAATCTTACTTTTCATGTACTCTGCTGTACGTTCTTCTTCTGGCAATACATCAATCAGATCACCAATATGACTGTAATTTTCCGGCAATGTCCTCAAAAGATAATTCACTTTCTCTTTTTTATTTACTTGTGCCCTAGCAGTTTTCAATTCATTGATGATTTTCTCAAAATCACCAAAAAATTCTTCACAGTTCTCATAGTCTTCCAAACGTAACTTTTCTATTCGATTTCTTAAGACAATTTGGAGCGCCGTTGATTTGGTCAAATATAGTTCATCAAATTTTTTTATAATATCGTAGGCTGTTTCAAATTCACTCCTAAACTCCAATTGCTTATTATTCATACCACTATAGATGTAGTTTACTGTCTTGAGGTCTTGATCATCCCAATCTGCTCCATCAGTACTCCTCTTTGCTCTCGTAATCACTTTGTGGCACTTCTTCAGTTTCAAGAGCGTTTCAATCCTCTTTTCCAACTACTGTAGTCTTTTCCATCAAAAACTGGTACTGCAAAATTTCCTGCCATTTCTTCTGTATTTTCCCTAGGAGCTCCTTCACTCAATTCTTCAACTTCTTCACTTTCTTGGAACTCGGTTTCACTTGTTAACGATTCTTCACTTTTTTTGAACTTTGCGGCGTATCTTCAATTTCTTCACCAATGCCGCTTCTTATCAAATGATCAGTAATATTCTTTCACATTTATAACCTTAGCAACTGCTACCATGTTGGGAAAAGAGGTATTTTCCCATTGATCGTTGTGGGCTTCTTCAATTCAATAACTTTTGTTCCGCTAAATAATATTTATTCAATACTTGCTCCGAGTTCCACGCTCCCTTATACATCTTTCCCTTACAACGTTCTTATCCGATCTGCCGCACTTGGCGCAGCGCTTCTCCTTCGCACATATTAATATTCACCATCTCGTGGCGCCGTCGCCGAAGTCGGTATGGCAGTTTCCTCACACAACTACCTAATAGCTTCTGCTAATGTCAGTGTTACAGCTAAATGTACACATATCTCAACACTTTCATTCCTTGAAAATTTGATATTCGATGTGAAATGTTGTGTTCTTTCAGAGAGAAGCGAATGTATCTTCTGGGCGATTGAAAATGGTCTCCTTGCTGCGCATGCGCAAGAATTTGGATGCCCCAAACCAATTTCATTGTAAATCCAAGAAAATTTCTTCGAAAATGATCTTTTGGTAAATTCAATTCCATGCATTTGGACCAGAGCTACAACGCCCAGAAAATCACTGGATCTCAGGAGGTATGCCGGATGTACCGGAGGGAGTGATAGAGGAAATCCGCGCAGGATGGCGTACGCCTACGAGCTCAGGGATCATCTTTCATACGTTGCAGCTACGATTCTAGTTGATGAAATTGACTTCGGCAAGTGGTCATTGTGAAGAAAATTTTCTTGGCTTTACTATGAAATTGATTTTAGGAATCCATAAATAAGAAGATCCCGTGCAAGACCGTGCACCAAGTCATAGAGCCTAATGAGATACCTCACTCAGCAGCCAAGCATAGGGCTCCAAAATGTGTATTCATTGTGATGGAGACTTTTATAAAGGGGGGGCGTATAAGTTCCTCTGATGCAGGTGGGGGTTGGCGAGCGGAGTGAGAAAGGGGGCTTGCCCCCCCCCGCTAGTGTATATGCGAATATATATTATATATATATACTCCTATATTACTGCAATTACTGGGACGGGGTCATATTTCCGCAAATACTTAGACGTTTTCGAACATATATCTCCAAATTCTTGGATCCCCCCGAAAACGCGTTAGGAAAGACAATTCGAATAGACAGTATTTCTCTTTTCAATATCCCTCGAGGGAGATGACGGCTGAGGAGATGACAGACGTGTGCTTAGACTAGGGCTTCCACGAGATCGAGACTAGTCTCGGTCTCAGTCTCATCTCGTCTCGAAAATCGAGACCGAGGCCGAGACCGGGACTGAGAGATCTTTTCTCTCGGCGAGACCGAGGCACTCATTGGACAGTCTCGACTCTCGTCTCGACTCTATCCGCCAGTCTCGCGAGAGTCTCGGTGGTTTCGGTACTAATGAAGTTCCTGCACTAGTTTTTGAACGAATAGTGGGGAGAGTATCAAATATTGAATGTTCAATCGAATCAAAACTATAAAGAAATGGAGTGCGTTTTATCCGATTCATTTTGGCTTCCACGTGGCTACTATGAAACGTTTCCAAAGGCCGATATGAGCAGTACTAAAGGTAAAGGCCAAGCGAGATTGTTCACATGGCAAGTAGACCGTAGAGAGATATCTATATTCACGTACGTGTATATAGTCTACACACTATGAGTTGGAAGAATATAGATGGCTCAGAGTGAAAAGGAACGATCTGAAATCGTAAGACTTGAAAGGAACTATCTGTAAATGTCTGGTTAGAAGGAACTATCTGAAAATTTTTGGTTAAAAGAAAGAATCTATACATTTTTGGCTGAAAGGAACTATCCAGAATCGTAAGAGTTGAAAGGAACTATGTGGATTTATCTGATTCAAAAGGAACTATCTGAAAATTTCTGTTCTAGAAAGGAACTATCTATGAATTTTTGGTCAGAAGGGATTATCTAGAATTGTGAAAGTTGAAAGGAACTATCTGAATTCGTCTGATGTAGAGGAACTATTTGAAAATTTCTGTTCTGGAAAGGAACCATCTGTGAATTTCTGGTTGAAAAGGGACTATTTGTAGAGGAATTCACAGATAGTTCATTTCTAAAACAAAATTTTCAGATAGTTCCTTTTAAACCAGACAAATCCAGATAGTTCCGTTCAAGTCTTACGTTTTCAGGTAGTTCCTTCTTACTCTGGGCCATCGATGTACTGCATGAACGTTTGAATGAGTTTATCACTCGATCGATATGATGAATCTTGCCTGTATCGCGCGGGAATTTTCAAATCATATATATCATGAATTCGCCTAATATGCAAGCTAATATAACCAACAGACATGCTGATTCTTAACAGTGATAAGTCCACTCCGTGGACGGTTCTCTTTGATTTCCAAAAATCATCAACGAGAGTCTCGCCGAGAGCCTCGTCAAAATCGAGCCGAGTCCGAGACCGCGGCCGAGACCGGAACGGAGCAGACCGAGACGAGACAGACGCCGTGAAAAC
This sequence comes from Eretmocerus hayati, assembly GCA_029851415.1. Taxonomy (NCBI): domain Eukaryota; kingdom Metazoa; phylum Arthropoda; class Insecta; order Hymenoptera; family Aphelinidae; genus Eretmocerus; species Eretmocerus hayati. The sequence continues at coordinate 52,046,696 of CM056743.1, forward strand.
ACCGTCCGAGACGAGTCCGAGAGTACGTTAACTCTCGTCTTGTCTCGTCTCGTGGAAGCCCTAGCTTAGACTTCCTTTTGCGTCTGAAACACTAACCATCCCCCGTAGAAGATGACCACTGAGGAGATAACAGGACACTGTTTAGTTCCAAGTTGTTCGGGAGCTGAGGTGCTTCCCTTGGGGTTGAAACACGGGGATAAGGAGTCTGAGCGGGGTTGGCAATCCAAGTCAGCGATTTGTTCATTTCGTGTAACTCCACAAAAATCACATTTATTCACTAAGCTCCCGATCTAAATACACAGTTTGTCACTCGCGTTTGGTGCACTCAATCAGTCGTGGGAGGAATCACTTTCATCACAATCCGCGGGCACACATTAAAGTACGTTGTCGACATGATCCTCCGATAGTCGATATATATATATATATATATATATATGTGCGTATATAATGAGCGATCGTCACGTGTACGGGGTGAACAAAAAATCCGCCGTGGGCCTGAGCCTTGGTCAAGGCTGGACTGGTTTGGAGCTTCTGCGAGCTCTATAAAGAAGAGGTAAGGCACACACACGGCTATTGTGGTATTGGTGACATCGAACTCACTATAATGAAGCTATTTCGGGGGGGGGGGGATTGAGCTAGTGGATATTGCTGTACAAATATTCGAATCCTGAACATATGCCCTGGTGCGAGATTGAAGATCTCGCAGATGAATGATTCGAACGGGTGACTATTGCTTTGAAAAGGAAGAGACAAAATGAAAAAATGGAAATTAAATACAAATTCAAGATGCTGACAAGAAATAGATTTACGAATCGCTTGTCTCAAATTCAAATTAAATCATTATCGCTAATGGGTGACTTACATAACTTTGCAGTTGGTCGATCGTACTCAGACCTTGCTGTTTCCACACGTACAACTCGAGTACGTCCATCTGGATCTGGGTATCGCTTAATGATACGACTTAACAGCCAGTGAGCGGGAGGCGCGTCATCATCCGCAATCAATACTAGACCGCCGATGGCAATTTCAGGCAGTGGACTGATCCATTTGTTACGTTTTTGGAGTGAATGTAGATATTCGCTCGACCGAATTTTCCAAAACTGTTGGGCTAATCGACGCACCAACTGCGATCAAGTGAGTCTCGATTCTGAGGTATCCAGGAGGGATGGAGTGGGCACAGCTTTCAGTGGCTTGCCAATCAAAGAATGCCCGGTTATGAGAGCTGAGGGATTTCAGGATCATCATCCACTGGTGCTATTGGACGCGGGTTCAAACAACATTCTTTTTCACACAACATCGTTCAAAAATCATCGATTGTGAGGGTATGCGTACCAACAATTTCCTGAGGTGTAATTTCACACTTTCCAATTGGTAGATGAATATTATGGTCGTTTTCAGTATTTTAGTCTCACAGTTTCGAATTTTCAGAAAAATGCTCGTTCTTCCACTGCTGTAGCTCCTATAAAAAGTACAATAATCGACTTTTACCAGTGGTCAAATTATAGGTTTTTCCAAGACCTTCAAGACCACGGTCAGAAGTCGATTATCACATTTCTAGTTGGACGTAGGTCGTCCATAAGATGACGTAAAAATCGCTGAAATTTGCTTTCAGTAAATAGCTCTCAGAGGTGGCCAAGGTCAATTATCAGCCTCGGGTAGTTCTTCTCTCAAGAGTACTCGCATTCACCAAAAAATGCGCCCAGGTACGTCAAACAATATTGAATTCCGTTGGAGCTGTTATTTTTTCAAAATAGGCCAAGAAAGGGCCTAAAATGGCTCTTTTACGGACCCTAGGGCCCATAGGGGCGTCGAAAAATCGAAAATAGTACATTACGCGTCGAGTGCTGGGAACATTCTTTCCTTCGGGAAACCAAGCTGGACGTGGGCGATGGCACCGTCCAGCTTGGTTTTCCCGAAGGAAAAATGTTCCCGCACGAGACACGTATGAGGGTTTCCATGGAACTTTTAACTATTGACCCTCTGAAATAGAAAAAAAATTTTCTCATCGCACACGTTTGAAATGGGTTTCATGTGATACGTAGACCTCGAAAACATGTGAAAAAAGTGGTGCCACTCTCTTCCAAGCCGAGGTATCTGGTTCAGAACGACATGTACGGAATTTCACACTTGAAACATTCTTAAATCAACTTCAATTCGATAGATTCGATTCAAAACATTTTCTAGACGATCGATACGGATTATATTTTGCGTGACTTGACTTTAAGATGAATTTCATCATCGATTTCTCCGAAATTCGATGTAAATTCCGAAAATCGAGTCAAGAGCTATGAGTCTCATTTCAATCTCTAGAATACTCTGTGGAGTTATTTTGTTCATATTTTACCCGTATACTATGTAAGAATCAAGAAAATCGCGATAACATCACATTTAGAGGCTAATTTAGCTTACCATCCGGATTCAAATGTTTCTCCTCAGCTTCTCACAGAAATACCGATCGACAATTGCAACTCAGAACAGTGCGGTTATATCCCTTTTGTGATGAAGAAAAAAGAGCACAACATTCCAATCCTGTGCTTTGCGTTTCCTGTGTATGCCATCAAAAAATGACTGTTTTGAGAGCCAGTAGCGCGATAACTTTATGAGCTTTGAAGCTTTATAAAATTTGTCCGGATCAACGCACACTCACAAACCAAACGGGATTCGATTTGTCTTCTTTTCAACTTCAAAAACTCGTTGGTACATTCCCCGTATCGCACAAGGTATTTCATCATTTTCGTAAACAATAGCCAGAGAAAGTTTTCCCACAAAACTCGGTTACATCGATGAATGAGAGCTAATATCATAGCCAAATCAACGCACACCTCTCAATCAACAATTTTCTCAAAATATGAGATTAGTAGATGGATATATCATTCCACCGAAGTAGTTGAGGCATAGGTATTTTAGTTGCAGCCTTATCAATTGAAAAAATCCCGTTGGTACGTTTGTAAACTAACCAAAAATCATCTTTTGCGGTCTGTTATTGACAAATCAGGATGCGTTTCAACAAAAAAGAATGTAGTCCATATCGAACGATGCCAAATACTATAAAATGCCACTTCTGCGCACTACGAATAGTTCAAAATACTCCTGGAACACTGAAGTAACACAAAAGTTAAAAGTTCCGTGGAAACTCTCGTATGCAGTTTTATACGTCTGTACGCGAAGAGGCGTAGAAATACGCTGTTTCTACGCATGGACGTATAAAAAGTTTTTTGGCACTATTTCAACTTAGTACAAACAGAAAAAATTTTTTCCAGATTTTTCCCCGACCCCCCTGCTGGCGATTTTGTCCAGCTTGCTCCAGAATTCCTCATATATCGTCGCCCCCGACGAAGAAAAACGCGTGAGGAACGGAGTTCCAAGGCTGTCTTTGGATTGATGATTGAATATCGATATGATCTGGAAGTTTGGATGAGTTATAATTGATTTTCGAGATTTTCGAAGCTCATCATAACGGTATTTGAAAAAGATATTACGGTATTAACCCCCTGAGTAATTGAGATAGTTGACATCATTTTCTCAAATATAATATACCATGCATTACCCAAATAGAATTATGAGTTTAGCTTGGGATGGACTCCCCAAAATGTTATGATAGGAGACATATTCAAAAGAAGTTAGCAAATATGATTCTCAATTATCAACACTGAGTTGCTCATGAAAGACATCATAGCTGGTGAAAAACATGATGGAAAGGTGTAAAAGAAAATTTCATTGGAATTGATTGGATCATTGAGACTAATTTTTAATGATCCAATGAATCCGTGTACTCATTTAGTAGAGTGAAAAGCAATATCTCATTCATTTAAACTCTCCTTTTTGCCCAAAAAAGACAAACATCTTCTTGGAGCTGATTGAGGCTTTCGACGATGAATGTGTATTCTAAACAAATTTAGATTCTGATGGTTCCTCACACTTATATCATTTCACTCTTCAATTGGAGCTCTAGAAAAATGATGAGAATTGTTTGAACCCATTAATTAAGCACAAGGATTAAAATTGACAATAATAGCTCTACAAACCATGGGGGAATTTCGACTTCTGTCTCAAATTTTTGTTTGAATTGATGCCCTTATTCAACAATTTACAACATTATATCAAGTGATGTACTCTCTTAGATTGTCTTCACTTTATTTGAGGTTCATAGAGGATCACTAGTAGTACTCTCTGTTCATTTTCAAATAAATATTCAATGTATGTCAATGTGAGGAGTGCCTAACAACATCTGTAGGGTGGAAGTGATGATACGCGTAATCCATAATTGAACTCTTGGCCAAAGATGACCGAGGATTGAACTCTTTATGATTTGATGCAATCTTGTACTTACTGGATAGGATGAAATGCATTATCCTATTGATTAGCGAGATCATAGTTTAACTGCTGTACAGAATATACACTCATTTCATCTAAGCAGGTTATAGGATTTGACGACAACAATGTTAGTTTCACAAGTTGATGCTGAGATGCTTCTGAACAACCTCCTTTAATTGAGAAAGAGTAGGTTTATGCTCTAAAAAAATGAGGAGAAGTGTATTGCATGCAGCCATGGTTGAATGCATTTAGGCTTGACTAAAATTGATATTGGGGGACAATGAGGTCTTAGAGGATTTAGACTTTTGTTGTAACGTCTAAGTGAGTCAATGCTCAACTCAATAAATTACAGCATTGTATGCCCTTCCTTGTCAAATCATGTTTCAGAATTTAGTTGGGGATTTGAACATGTTTAAATGTGGAACAGTGGCATGTATGGGTTAAAAATGGTGGCACACGAATAACCACATCTTTTAGTAAGACCCCATATGTATCCAAAACAGTAATGCTTTGGTTGCTTCAAGAAATTACTTCCTAAATTAGGGTTAGAACAGATAGAAATGAGCTTGCTGAATACTTTAAATTAAAATGAAGCAGGACAAGCGAGAGTTCGGAAAAACTCTCGTTCTGCTGGGAGTACGGATTGTGTTTATATAGCGTTTGTTTAAACTTGGAAAACCTTCATCACCCACGCAATGAGGGCAAAATGAGGACCCACCACACGCAACACTGCGCACTTTTTATCGGGATCACATCACCAAACTTTCACGATCTGAATTTCCGTATAAACAACCGATTTAGCAATCTAAAATTAGCGATGGAAGCATTACTTGTTCCAGCATTATGCAGCAACAATACTAAATAACAATAAGAATCATATGTTGTTGTCAGTCGAGCTGTGCATGAGCTGTGTGCAGACAGCAGACGGATCTTGGGGCGGCATCTGTGATATGCTGAGAAGAGGATCGCTACTGAGAATACACGCGGTTAATCAGCCTATGCAGTATACCTATATCGTATGTCGGTTTTTCGTTGCATCTGTAAAGCGGGTTGCATCGAATCTCGTTACGCGGGGCGGTGTCGGTCGCACGATTTCACTCCTCACTCAAACGAGCGTAAAGGAACTCCGTTCCAAAACACGTCCCCATTCAAGAATGCATTGGGAGAACAATGGGAGGTGTTTTTCTTCTTCGGGGGCGACGATATAATGTCCAATGAAATAGTGAATAGAGTGGATTTCGAAACTCTACTGTTCAGTGCTCATGAAGATTCGATCGAAAGCAAACGCTCTGTTTGGGGTAAGTGACACGAGAAAAAATGATCAAGTATCTCAAGGAATGCGAAAACAAGGATTGCAAGATAACGCCTAATCATCGCCAATATCCCAAAACCTTATGAAACTGTCAAATTCGGAACGGAACTACAGGTGATAGAGGGAAGCAAAGATTCGGCTCATTCTTTGATATTTTCGGTACCAATAGAAGAGTATTATGAGTTGATCTGATCGACCTTCAGAGTCGACGCTGATGGTGATTATAGATGATTCTCGAGAAAAACACTAAAAACTGGAGATTGGACTGCGTTGTTATTTCTAGAGTCACGCGCGGTACTTACACCATCACACACTGTGGCTCACGAGATTTGGGGGGGGGGGGGGCGAAAAATTCGCCGATTCTGCGTGTGATGCGGATGGAATGGGTGATGTGCCTGACATGGTAGAACAGACAGCTACGGACACTGAACCCATCGCTACTTCGTTAGAGGTGATTGAAATCACACCTGCAATGCAAGAGGCCGTGGTAGCCAAAAAACCGCTGCTATCACAGCGGAGACTGAAGTTACAGCCTGATCACCTGAACTTGCTGATAGACCAGAAAATTCCACATCCTCTGACGGACGACCGGGTGTTGAAGTAACACCAATGAATTTACACTCGTCACATTTTGTTACCCTGTCGACTTGTGAAGAATTATGCAGTATTTGTGAATCTATGGATAATCATTTTGTCATATTTTCTTGTTCATTATGTGGCATGCAAGTTCACTCAGGATGCAGTTTGCGATTGCCAGATGAGAATGATACTTTTTGTTGTCCGTTGTGTGCGAGAGGAGGAACTCTGTTGAAGACGAAGAAAGATTTTTTCAAGAGACAGTTAATTGGAGCCTGAAAGATGAAAAGTATCTCAAAAAGTCGATTCCCGGTCATCTCGTCAGGAGATACAATAACATTGTCTGCTCCTGACGGTGATCGAAATCCTCTTGACTATAAGACATTATTCGGGGTGGTTCGCGATATTGAAAATGGAGTTCATCAAATCGTGACTAAACATGGCTCGATGAAGGGGTGGTTTCCTTGAGCTGATATCGCTGAATCAGGAACAAGTATCTTGTCATTAGCTGATGTACTAGAAGATAAATCTTCAACTTTGAGAGAAGCTCTGACAGCTCAGTCTTTGACCGGTGAACAGGGTTTCAAAAAATGTGGCTGTCAAGCTAATATCAGTCAGTGTACAACAAAACGACGTGCTTGTTTCAAATTGGGAGTTCTGTGCAATTCGAGGTGTCGCGAGAATTCTACTTGTTGTAACAAGCTAACCGTGGTCCACTTGGAACGACTCCAACCCAAAGGTGCTGGCACATCGGGGATTCTTTTGCTCACTCGAACTACATAATGAATAGAAGAATTCCCCGTGAAAATGGAAAAATCGGTGGAGAGCTTTTTGAGTAAAGTGAGATCGACGATTCTCCCATTCAATCCCATGTAATTTTTCCCGTTGAGCCACATTTGAGATATCGTGGAAGTTAGCCGGGGTAAAGTAGCCGTGGTAAATTATTTTCCCGCGCAGAATCTATCTGGGGCCTTGTCCACCGGGGAAACCGATTTGTCAGCCTGCGGGCACATCCGATAGACCCCTCTGCAGTATTTTTAGTCATCTCTAAGCATGCGCAAGATGGGAATCGCATGTTTTGTGGGTCATTGCACAATTTTTTCGAAAATTCGAGGACATAAAGTGGGAACAGCACCTTGACAGGATTGTGTTAACACCTAGAATTGATCAAATGATATTTGTACATCAGATAACTACCGTTTTGCAGTATTTTGAGACACTTGTCTGTATGCGCGAGTGAGAATTTACCCACTTTTAGTCCCAAACGAAGGGTTGTCCGAAGGTTCCATCACATTGTACGAATGTGAGACTATCATGAGGGCCTGACTACTCAAAAGAACAATCAGAAAGTATATTCACAACGTATAACTATAATTTCCAATATTTTCTCCCAACCTCTGAGCATGCGGGAGCCTGTGTTGAGCTTTTCCGTCCGTGAGAAGTTAGCCGGGGTAAATTATTTTCCCGCGCAGAATCTATTTGGGGCCTTGTCCATCGAGGAAACCAATTTGTCAGCCTGCGGACACATCCAATAAACCCCTCTGCGGTATTTTTAGTCATCCCCGAGCATGCGCAAGATGGGAATCGCATGTTTTGTGGGTCAATGCACGATTGTTATCGAAAATTCGAGGACATGAAGTGGGAATAGCACCTTGATAGGATTGTGTCCACACCTAGAATTGGACAAATGATGTTCAAACATCAAATAACTATCCTTTCGCAGTATTTTTAGACACTTGGGTGTATGCGCGAGTGAGAATTCACCCACTTTTCGTCCCAAACGAAGGGTTTTCCGATGGTTCCATGGCATTGTACGAATATGAGACTATCGTGAGGTAATCATGAGATCGATTGCCGCCATTGTAGAGCCATTCAGAGCAATTCGCAAGCCCGAAAGTCAATTTATCGAGAAGCATTCGAGGAGTTTGCGGAATTCCAGGACAGAATGTCGGCTGTGTTTTGACACTCGTGAGGTGAGACTTGATCCTCGATTTGTACATAATATTACTGTTTCATAACCTGATTTCGATGTTCGATTGGTGACGAATCAAGACTGGATGAATATCTCGGTAAGCTACAGGATTCAAATATGCAACTGAAATTTAGGACATGACACGGTAAGGACATATTGACCACTCTTGGCGAGCTCGCGTCTACATGAGACTCATATCATACTCTTGCTCAGAGGTGGGGGGAAATTATTGAAAATCATATCTATATGTTGTCATTATACTTTCTGACTGTTTTCTTGGGTAGACAGGACCTCACGATAGTCTCACATTCGTACAATGTGATGGAACCATCGGGAAACCCTTCGTTTGGGACGAAAAATGGGTAATTTCTAACTCGCGCATACACTCAAGTGTCTAAAAGTACTGCAAAAGAGTAGTTATTTGACGTTTAAACGTCATTTGATCAATTTTAGGTGTGGACCTAATCCTGTCGAGGTGCTATTCCCACTTAATGTCCTCGGATTGTGGAAAAAATCGTGGAATGACCCACAAAACATGCGATTCGCATCTTGTGCATGCTCGGAGTCGACTGAAAATACCGCAGAGGGGTCTATCGGATGTGCCCGGAGGCTGACAAATCGGTTTCCCCGGTGGACAAGGCCCCAGATAGATTCTGCGCGGGAAAATAATTTACCCCGGCTAACTTCTCACGGATGAAGAAGCTCAACCCAGGCTCCCGCATGCTCAGAGGTGGGGGGAAACTACCCGAAATCATAGTTATACGTTATAAATATACTTTTTGATTGTTTTCTCGCGTGGACAGGACCTTACGATAGTCTCACTTTCGTACAATGTGATGGAACCATCGGAAAACCCTCCGTTTGGGCCAAAAAGTGGGCAAATCCTCACTCGCGCATACACCCAAGTGTCTAGAAATACTGCGAAAGGGTATTTATTTGACGTTTAAACATCATTTGATCAATTCTAGGTGTTCACACAATCTTGTGAAGGTGTTATTTCCACTCTATGTACTCGAATTTTCGAAAAAATCGTGCCATGACTCACAAAACATGCGATTCCCATCTTGCGCATACTCGGAGATGACTGAAAATACCGCAGAGGGGTCTATTGGATGTGCCCACAGGATGACAAATTGGTTCCCCCGGTGGACAAGGCCCCAGATAGATTCTGCCCGGGAAAATAATTTACCCCGGCTACTTTTTCCCGGCTGCTTTCCACGATATACATTCGAGCTCCTCGCGATCCTATTTTTCAGTCACTATATGTATCTTCAACGTAACTCGGCTCAACCCCAAGAGTATCAGGAGAACTCCAAGATCAGCTGGAGGGAGTTGAATTTCGATAATGTAGAGCTGACATATCCCATCAATACCTCATCCCTGGCAACACAACTTCAACAAATCGAATCTCCTCGAGCGTCTAAATCGTGCGTATCTCTATATTATCCCCGAACGTTTGGGCAATTTCGAAGCTTATGTTAAGTACTTCCGAACGAGTTGCGGCAAACTCCATTTTGACTGAGTAACGCTGCAAAATACAATATTCATGTGACGTGAATCTCGTTGTGTTTTTTTTTTTGACCAATTGACGTTGCTCAAGGTTCCTACTCTGGCCCCATTCTACCCTCCTATGGTCGCGTCTAATACCTCAATAGAACACTATGAAATGAAGTGAGACGAGTGAGAAAGTATGGTGAAGCGTTAGAGTTGGAATCTTGAGATACGTCGAATTCTCAGGAAAGGAAGTGTTCCATGTCAAATAAAAGTGGGATTACTCAGCGCTACTCCATAAGAATCAAATTCGCTGCATTTTGTGAGGAGGTACTTGAAATAAGCTTTGAAATTGCCCAAATGTTGGGGGATTATATCGAGATTCGCACGAGTTAGGCGCTCAAAAAGCTTCGATTTGTTGAAGTTGCTTTTTCTCAAAATGAGATATGAATGAGATATGTCAGCTCTACATTATCGAAATTCAACTCCCTCCAGCTGATCTTAGAGTTCTTCTGATACTCTTGAGGTTGAGCCAAGTTACGTTGACAAAATATGTAGTGACTTAGAGTTGGGATCGCGAAAAGCTCAGATGTGGCTCAACGGGGAGAATTACATGGGATTGAATGGGAAAATCGTCGATCTCACTTTTTTCAAAGAGCCCTCCACCGATGTTTTTGATTCTCGCGGGAAAATCTTCCATGTACTTTGAAGTTCAAGTGAGCAGAAGAATTCCCAATGCGCAAGCACATTTAGGTTGGAGTCGTTTCAAGCGGACCGTGTAACTGAATGCTGAGCCAGAGTATCGCATATTTCATAACAATAACATATTGTATCTGACTATGGATTATTTTATTCCATAAATAGCCATCAATGCATTTGATTCGATTCCCTCAACTCATCCAGGCTGACTCGATACATTGAAGGTCCCATAATAATCATATCGTTCTAGCAATTGATCCTCATCCGTGAGTAGAGGTGCTACACGAAAATCCAACAATTTTAGATTCAATTGGACACTTTTTCCATTTAAAATACATGGGGAAGCCGTCTGAGCGAAAAGCATTGGAGGTATATGAAAATCACACGTTGAAAATGCTCTGTCTCCCACAGCCCCCCTCTTACAGTATGCTCAGCAGGTCATGGTGCAACACCATGCTCTGCAGACCACGGTGCATCCAGCACATGTATGCTCTGCATACCACGGTGCTGCCTGTATCCAGCATATAAGGCTATGTCAATATATGTCGGGCAGACCGAGGCTTGAATATCCGTGGCTATACAGCCGTTTGAGGATTCTACAATTCATTGCCGTCGTTGTCCCCCACAACGAGTTTGCTGCCGCCCTCCTCCTCCTCATCGCAGCAAGTCATCGTTCTTACGTGTATCCGCCGCCACCGTTGCCCTCGTCCTCGCAACAAGTTCTCGCTCCCACATAAGGCCACCGTTGCCCGCATCACCAAACCCTCTCTCTCTCTCTCTCTCTCTCTCTCTCTCTCTCTCTCTCTCTCTTTCTCTCTTTCTCTTCCTCTCATCTCGCGAGAGATTCTGCTGTTGACAATGTCTCAGTTTCTCGAGTTTGCTACTTCTTAGCGTTCACCTGTGCTCGATATCTTTCACTACAGTACTCATTATAGAATTATTCGCGATCAAGTGAATCAGTGTTGTGAAAATATTGTGCTATTAGTGTTGTGTAAGATATGCAGTTCACAGTATTGCAGTATTATACCAAGTGGTTGGATTTGGTAATCAATCAAACTGCTTTCACGGCATTTATCTGGGCGGCCGGATTTACTACTTACATGGTATTCTGCTGTTTGACTGGATTTAGTGTGTTCACAGCCCAACAAATCATCACTATCAGATTCTTTTGCAGTTTCTCCGTAAGTTTTCATTGCAATGCTTTACTCTGTTATATGTGATTTGGAAAAAAAAAAAAACTTAACGGATTTAATTTCTGAAGTATGAAATTCTGATCCATGAGTCGATAACATCTTTGAGATATAAGTTTTTTTTTCTTTTTTAGAATCTATTATTGAATTGGTTCAACTAATTTATGTAAACCATCTCATGATTTTATTTTAAAAGAGATTTTTTTCATTTTTCTTTGGTGAGATAGAAGAGGTTCTTTTTGAACAATGATGATAACAACAAACTTCTGAACCATAACCTTTTTTATTTATATTTCTTTCAATACATCGATACATCTTTCTTTCATTGAAATGGTAATATATTTAGTATTACAGGTGTAACTCTTGTAAGCCCTCCAGACCGTTGTAATCCTCTCCCTGTTGTTGTTGTTGTTGTTGTTGTTGTTGTAAATCAAGATACCTGGAATAAGAAAATCAACATGGGTATCTTTCAAGAGGTTGTTTCTTTTCACACATTTCTTTTCCTTTTTTTTTCTTCTCACCATCTCACATCTCAGCAATTTCAGCTTCAGTGTCAACCTCAACATGTTCATAATAGCTGGGGAGTGATTCTTCTTGAGGAACAGGATTATTGCTCTCCAATACATTATCGATTTCAATACACTCAGGTGTCATCGGTCTATAACTGCAATCGATGGTGTTATCCTGGATTGGACTCCACTCATGCACCTCCTCTTCTAAATCGTATGGGTCTCCATACCCATACCACTCCCATACTGTTGAGCTGATTGTATTATCCCCGACGCTTGGGTCGGGTGGTGGTTGCAACTGCATTTTTTCCCTTCTTTTGTCGTTTTTTTTCGTTTTTGGGTGGAGTTTCCTCTTCTTCCTCCTCGTCCTCGTCCTCGTCTGGATCCTGTTTCAACTCTTCGTCGTCGTCGTCGGTATCGCTCTCTATAATGCGTTTTTTACTAGTTGTTTCACCGTTCTTGAATTTTAGTCTTCTTTTATTATCGTCGTCTAACACGATGGATACACATATATTCCCTGTGTTTAGTTCCTTTAGATTTTCTTCGAGGTTCTCATGAATCAAAACGTTCAACCCTTTGGGGGCAAATAAATCAAAATTCTCCGAATTTTTCGTATTTTTGAGACTGAATACTATTGCGTCTCCGTATTGGGTCTTAATACTTTTTGCAGATATCACTTTAAACTGATTACCAATCTTGAGGTCCGTAATTTTTTTAGTGTTGAATGTCTTCTTATTATCGTTATATTTGTTGAAGCGATCGAAACACGCCATGGTCGTTAGACTAACTGTCTGAGTGTAGAGTTTGAAGCTCTTATACACTACCGGTCAAAAGTCTGAGGACACCTGGGAATCAGACTGATGATTTTCGGAGTTGGATATCTCAGAACCTGTTGGTCGTAGAGAGCTCTGCGTGGTTGCATTTCGTAGCTCATATCGAGCACTTTCAAATCTATTTTCAGTATTTTTCGTCCCGCGTATTATACCGGAGACACACGAGTCAGAAGAATGCCTTTTTTCGCAATTTTTCAGGCTAGGTACGAACGCCCGCCGATTTTGGAGAGATTGTTGGATCGCTACGAAACCTATGACATCTTCAAGCCCATGAAAAAACCTTTAAAATCCGTTTTTGAACGTCTCCCAAAGTGGTTCTGGTTCCGAGATATGACTGATTTTGCTAAGGGTGTTTGTATCTCAAAAAATCACACGGTAATCCAAAAATGACGAGAAACAGCCCGTTTTGAGGCATCTGACCCTCATTTCTGCAAGAGTTTGACTCAACATCGAAATTGCCAAAGGAAATCAAAACTACCGACCTTGAACTGGGCTGTTTCTCATCATTTTTGGATTATCGTGTGATTTTTTGAGAGACAAACACCCTCAGCGAAATCAGTCAGATCTCGAGTCCAAAACCACTTTGGGAGAAGTTCAAAAACGGATTTTGAAGGTTTTTTCATGGGCTTGAAGATGTCATAGGTTTCATAGCGATCCAACAATCTCTCCAAAATTGGCGGGCGTTCGTACCTTGCCTGAAAAATTGCAAAAAAATCCATCTTTCTAACTCGTGTGTCTCTGGTATAATACGCGGGACGGAAAATACAGAAAATAGATTTGAAAGTACTCGATACGAGCTACAAAATGCGACCACGCAGACCTCTCTACGACCAATAGGTTCTGAGATATCCAACTCTGAAAATCATCAGTTTGATTCCCAGGTGTCCTCAGACTTTTGACCGGTAGTGTATATCCAGAAAATTCAGTGTAAAACTACTCTATTCATTTTACAATCTCTCATGCTTTCTAGGGAGATTTTTCAAAACAAGTTTTATACTTATACTTCATCTCATTGTATCATGTATACTCCAGATTGGGTTTTTTCTAATTTACACAGTGCAACTCTTTTTCCATGTATTCGATTTTACACTCTAGCTCACACCATAAATCAGGTGTTAAGTAAGGCTTTTAATTTCCTTAAGATTCCAATCGTGTACAACTTCAAACTCATTACATACACTTTCTGCTTCCAAAATTGACTGCATATTGCCATCAAGTCTTAACTTACATCAGCAACTTGTCTACGTATTTTTCTTTTTCTCATTCCAAACCAAGTGTTAAGGAAGGCTTTGGATTCCCTAAACTGTTTCGATCGCTTACAACTTCAAACTTACAACATTCACTTTTGCTCAATGTGAAATCCGTAATCTATAATGACATACATTCTGTGTATCTTGCATAGAAATATTTACTATTAAGGTCTGACTCCCAGTCTTGCATCAGTCACGATCTTTTTTTTAACCCCCAACGTTCTCACATAGTTTCAAGTTAATGCCATGTGAAACATATAAATATGTGGATGGAAACTGACTCCAGTCGAAGTTCCACCGTGATCACCGACGTACACAGACTGTTTGGGTAAGCGCAATGTCTCATATATACAATCCTAAGATGTATGATCCTAAGATGTTTGATTCAGAAATGTATAAGAATCGTAAAACGATGAATTTAGTAGATATGATAAAATTAAATTATGAAGCTCTCATAGCACGATTCAATTATTTTAAAAGAAAAGATTTTGCAAACCCATCACGATATCCAAGACTTGTAAGGAATTTTGAAAAATTAGAAACCATGATTCTGAATTATTTACATTCTCCTGAATTGAATGTAAAGTCCACTGGAATCAAAGCGAGATTAGAGAATTATTTAGATAGATGTCAGTCTTGCAGGGAGACATTATCTCTAAGATATTCAAAACGTGAAAAGAATGATTTTGATAAATTAATATTTTTCGAAAGCCAAAGTGCATTCCAGAAACGTATTCGAACTGGGATGGTAGCAAATATTAGTTATAAGAATATTAATGAATTCTTGAGAGCTGCAGAATTGAAAGTCTTGAAATTCATTAGATTAACAAGGAAACAACTGAAGAACATCAAAGTCAATTTAATATTAGCAGCTCAATTTGAGCTGCTTGATTCTTCATCAGATATCAAATATTCCCAAACTCATTATAAGAGTTTGGCTTCATCTGATAACGTGAGAAAATGGTATACCACTTCTTCCCAAGATATTATCAATCAAATATCTGAACATGAAGGTGAGGGTAGTGGTTGGACCCTCTCTGAAATTTTAAATTTAAAAATTAATATAATTAAGCATAATCCTATACATGGATCGTCAGCAGCACATGTACCCAAATGGATTCTCCAGCGGGGTGCTGTTATCAACATCCAAACTGATTCTGAAGACTGTTTCAAGTATGCTCTCATTGCCTCATCAATAACAGTTTCAAAAAAAAATGAACATTTGAAGAACGCATATCCAGATCCTGATTTACATTTCAATTTCTCAAAGATGAGCTTCCCAGTTAAAATTAAATCTATTCCAAAATTTGAGAAGCAGAACAAGGGTTACAGTGTAAATGTGTATGGAGTCGACCACTCTGAAAAGAATTTTTATCCTCTGTATATAACGAAAGCTGAGCAAACGAATCATATTGATTTGCTCCTACTTGATAATCACTATCTATACATTAAGGACTTATCTAAATTGTTAGCACCAACCATTAGAAATCGTGTTTTCATATGTCGAAAATGTCTTCATTATTTCTACACGGATGAGAAACTTAATACACATAGAGAATTATGTTTAAAAACTAGAGATCAGTCTGTTGTCACTTTCCCAAAGGAAGATGTTGTGAAATTTACTATCATAAGATGTTAGAAATTCCTTGTGTGATTTATTCAGATTTTGAATCTCATTTAACCAAAACGGATTCAGAGTATTTCAAAAATTCAAATGATATTAATGTAAACAAGTTAGCCAACGTTAAATTGGCTCAAAATGCCTATCAAAGGCATATTCCATTCTCCATAGGATATTTTTATTTAAATAAATATAAATCTGAGAAGTCTGTGTACGCTCATCACGTTGGAACTGATGTTTCGAGATGGTTTGCCCTGGAACTTGAAAAAATTGCACAAGAAGTGGAACAAGTGAGTAATAAAAATAAAAAAACTTGGATAATTCTCATGGTTCTATTTGAATTTACTTTTTCATGTGTATTTTCCAGGAGTTGTCAAACCCCATTCCACTCAATTTGACTGATGAGGAACAAATGCGCCTTCAACGAGTTACAGCATGTCATATATGTGAGAAGGAGTTTGGTTCAGAAGACGTTCCTGTAATTGACCACGACCACCACACAGGCAGACCAAGATCTTTAGCACATAGATCATGTAATCTAGCATATCGCAAATCATTCATCATTCCAATTATATACCACAACCTTTCTCGGTGAGTTTCAACTATTTGAATTCCTTCAACACACCATGAATACATTCAATCATTTCTTTTTTTTTTTCTTTCAACAGGTATGATGCACATTTCATCATTACTGACATAGCGAATGCAATCGAGGGTGAGATATCTATAATCCCTCAAAATACTGAAAATTATATCTCCTTCACGAAATATATAAAAAACTCACGGATCCAGCTCCGTTTCATTGATTCCCTAAAATTTCTGAACGCAGGTCTGGATAACCTTGCTAGTCTCTTACCAAATAACCAGAAAACTATTCTCTACTCGCAATTCAGAGAGCAAATTCAATCGATCGCACAGCGAACGGGGCTGGATCAAGCAGAGATTTTCAATTTGTTGACTCGTAAAGGCAGTTTTCCATATGACTATGTTGATAGTATGGAGAAACTTGGTGAAACACAGATACCATCTAGAGATAAATTTTATAATATATTAACAGAGACTTCCATCTCTGAATCTGATTACGACCATGTTAAACAAGTGTGGAACATGTTTGAGATCAAAAACTTGTGCGAGTATGCTCTGCTCTACATGAAATGCGATATTCTACTGCTTGCTGATATTTTTCAGAATTTTCGTTCAAGTTCTATGAAGAGTTATAGACTAGACCCTGCTCATTTCTTCACACTCCCAGGCTTCACCTGGGAGTGTATGTTATTACACACTCAAATTGAGTTAGAAATAATAAAATGTCCAACAATGTTGCTATTCTTAGAACAAGGTATAAGAGGTGGTATATGTTGTGCTGTTAGACACTACGCAGAATCAAATAATCAATACATGCCTGATTTTAATAGCTCCAAGGAGCAGAAATTCATTGGTTATTTTGACGTTAACAATTTATATGGTTTTGCAATGCAACAGCCGCTACCAGTAAAAAATTTTGAATGGGTTCAAGACCTAAATTTTGACGTAAAGAAAATTCCTGATGATTCAAACGTTGGCTACATACTCATGGTTGATTTAGAATATCCAGCGAGTATTCATGAATATCACTCTGATTTACCATTTGCACCCGAGAAGATGATTCCCCCTGGTGCCACACATAAAAATTATAAGTTAATGACAACGTTATATGACAAAAAAGATTATATCATTCATTATAGATATCTAAAGCAGTGTTTAGCGAATGGTTTAATATTAACCAAAATTTCAAGAATTCTGAAATTTGAACAGAGTGCCTGGCTAGCACCTTACATCAATTTGAATACTCGTTTTAGACAGATGTCTACGAGTGACTTTGATAAGAACCTATACAAGATGATGAATAACAGCATCTTCGGAAAATGCATTGAAAATATGAGGAGACGTGTTGACGTTAAACTAATTAGTAAGTGGGACGGACGTCATAGTGCTTCAGCACTTGCAGCCTCAGACCGCTTTAAGCGTATGGTTATCTTTAGTGACAATCTCATTGCTGTGGAAATGGCGAAAACTCGAATAGAAATCGGTAAACCGGTATACGTTGGTTTTTCTATTTTAGACCTATCAAAAATCACACTATATAATTTTCACTATAACTATGTAATGAAGAACTTTCCGGGTGATCAGAGTAAGTTATTATACGTAGACACCGATGGACTACTATACAGTTTTTCTTTTGATTTCTATGAAAATATGATTAAAAGAGACTGTCATTCACACTTTGACACCTCAGTATATCCACCGAATAATAAATATAACATTCCAATCAATTTGAATAAAAAAGTTCCAGGAATTATGTCAGATGAATGTCCCACATCCATCATTAGAGAGGCTGTTTTTTTAAGACCAAAATCATATAGTCTCTTGCTCCAAACAGAGGCAGGCACTCTAGAGAAAAAATGTGCAAAAGGTGTGAGTCGAGTGCAAATAAAAAATCGAATCACTTTCCAAGACTATAAGAATTGTTTACTTAATCAAGAAATTTTATCGGGTGAACAAAGAAGGATTAGGAGTGTCAATCACATTGTCTTCTCGGCTAAGGAAAAAAAAGTTTTCATAAGTCCTTTTGATGATAAGAGAGTTTGTCTAGAAGACGGTATCGAGACTCTTGCATATGGTGATTATAGACTCGTGGGAAAGAATATGTAATAAACATGAATATGTATGTATGATAATGATGTTGAATAAAGAAATAACTATTGTTTTCAAAAGAAATTTAATGCTTCTATTTTATTATTAATTACACGTTAAAAAATCTTATAATTCAAAAAATGATTGAAATTGAATACATTGATAATGAAAGCAGAAAAAAAAAAGAATATGGGAAGGTCTTACATGTTAACAATTATTTTTACAATTCAAACTGATTAAAATTGTATACATTTATAATTGGAGCAGAAAGAATATATAGAATCATTGAACTCACATTGCTAGATGCAAATTGGAATATTAACTGATTGTATGATTACAATTTAAAAGGCTTACATGGTTAACCAGAACAAAACAAAAAAAGAAGAAATGAATTGATTATAGCTTATAGTTTATTATGAAGATCTTTCAAGCATTCGACGCATTTGTTCGGCGAGATGGTTTAGAGTTCTGCTATTATCCTCAACTCTTGACAAGATTCTCTGATTATTCTCAGGCTCATGAGCTACTTTAGCATCGATTGTTTGAACGTCTCTGTTGAATTCATCCATCCTTAACTCCATTCTTTCAATAACGTCTTGTTGATCATCATCCTCATCATCCAGTTCTGATCTAAAGGTTGTCAAACGATCATTCTGACGAGTGATTTGTTGGTGGAGTTCATCAATATAGGAGCGTGTATCAACCAAAGCAGTATCATTAGCAGCAGCATTGTCAAGAACTCGTTTTTCCAAATCCAAGACTCGCTGTTTCATAACACTCTGCTCTCTCTGAATGTGATCATGGATCTCATCACGTTCCTTCAATTCATCCTTTACGAATTTACACGAACGTGTCAATTCAGCTTTGAAATCCTGATTTTCCTTAATAAGTTCATCATTCACCCGAAGACGTTGATCAACTGACTTCTCAAGAGCGGTAATTTTTGCTTCTGAGATCTCACCATGATTCGCTAACATTTTAGCTAATTCATTTGTCACGCTCTTGTAAAGCACAACATCAGCTCGGAGTTTCATCACTTCATCAAGTAACTTATGATGTTCTCTAACTAACCCAGCAAAATCTCGACGTAGTTCACCCAGCTCAGTTAAAATAGCTTTCTGCACATCTCCATATCTATTGATCCTCAAATCAACATAACTAGTATGTAATTCCAAATTAGATTTCACAACTTTTACTTCGTTTACAAGATTTTCATAGAGTTTCGCATTCTCTTCGAATTTTGAATTCATTTCACCAAATGAAATGTCAAAGAGTTTAGTGAAAGTGCTAACCAATTCCTTTTCTTTCCCAGGTAATTTTTCAGTAATCTTGCTTGCAACCGCATCAAGCACAAATGTAATCTTCTCTTTGAAACTTAGGTCTGGATTTGCATCAACTCGCACATAATTTTCCTTAAAAGTTTGGAGTAACACTTGCTGTTGCTGCTCATCAATTGAAGTGGTTCTCAACATGTTGCGAAAAACACTAGTAACTGCTGTCTCACTAGGTCCATCTGTATAGTAGACAAGAAAAAAAATTTTTTTATTTTTTATTCATTCAAACATCAACAATATGATTGGAGAGAGAAAAAAAAATGGTAATCTGTACACACCGCTTTTTACAGCAACAGACATTTGTTCCTTTTTTTTAGTTTTTTCGATGTTGGTTTCTGATTCAATTCCGTCACTTTCTCCTCCAACACTACTCCCTGAACTGCTGACTGTTTTCTCATGCAATACTCTCTTTTCACTATCAGATAGATTTCCAGCTTGAGAATCTTCAACAGGATGAGAAGATGGACTGCTTGCTGGAGCTGTTCCCCCATTGTTCACACCCACAGATTTAAGTCCTTTCTGAAGCGACTCCATCGTTTTCTACTCAATAGTTTTATGCTCTGTGACTTCTGAACACAGAATGATGGTGGTCTTGGAGTGCAACACCTTTTATATAATGTACCCCCCCTCACGCAACTCTTCAAGTATACTATTTATTTCGTTCTCGAGACCTGAATTTCCTATGTATGATGACCTCATTAACAAATCGAGCCTTTCTACCAGTTCGTTTGGGTCATCCCAGTACACGTAATCTAGGTTAGAGTTATTACGAAATGTCATGACGTCGCCGTCCATGACCTGCTTCAATTTGCCTTTCACCAATCCTTTTCCATACATTTCATCATTGGAATTACCCGATGACGATGATTCATTTAGTGGTGGTGGTTTCTTACCACACAAGATTTTCACAATATGTTTATATTTCCATGATATTGAACCGATGAGTCTGCCTTTAGGATCATCACCTATTCTATGTGGAAGACTGATTTCCAAAAATCTCTTGTAGTGTGTGAGATCTGTGTTGGTGAAGTGGTGTGGTTTCTTTTTGAAAATCAATTCAAAAAGCCCTCTACTAGCGGGAAAAGCATGTATTCTGTCTAAATACACCTTATCGATGTGCTTATCGAAGGTTAGGGAACTTCTTCCAACTGTAAGATCACTCTTTCCATCTGCTCCGATGGAAAATCGCGGACCATATACGTGATCATTTTCTTTGTGGTTTTTGAAGAATTCTGAGATATACTGAGTGGTTAGACCGGGGAGGTTACCCTCTGTTAGGTCAAGATATGTTTCCCACTGTTCTGGACGTCTAATTGTTTCTCTTATTGATTGATCAAGACTAACAGGTTCATCCACCTCCATAGCAGAAGTGTGAGCTTGCTCGCGAAAGGAACCCATCAAACTCTTGTTGGTGTTTTTTTTACTTTTTTTCGGTTCCTGCAAGATGTAGGGTGACTCCAGAATTCTCTTCTTATTCCTTTCGATCACTGGTATGTTCAACTCTTCTAAATTATGACTCGACTTTCGGGGTACCTCTTGTATATTTAATAATTGATCTTGATCCTCGGTATCCTCAATTTCAGCATCCTCATATTTTTCATCATCATCATCATCATCATCATCATCATCATCACGCTGATTATAGTCATCATCAGAATCTTCACCTGCTTCGAATGTCAACTCTGAATCATTAAATGATTTCTCTCTCTTGACATTAGTTCCAACATCATCGCTCTTTTTTTTTAAAGTCAAAAGTTTTTCCAGAGGTTCAACTATAGGTTTCAAATGCTCTCTATTAACCATTTGCTCCTCCATTCTACCCTCTCTCAGAGCCAAGTGCTTTGCTCTAATTGCCTGACTAGCCTTGTGAATTTGAATCTTTAGTTTTTCTTGTGCATTTTTTTTGTTTCTTCCTGATCCCCCTCCCCCCTTCTGTTTCACCTCTTTCTTCACTTTCTTGCTTGTCATTGCTCTTGCCATGATAACGTTTCAGACACGACTGACCTGATCTCAGTATGATGAATTCATTTAGGTTACGTCTGTAACGACCCAGATACATTGGATCATCTTTTGAGATAGTTAGAAAACCGTATCTGTTATCTTTCCAACAGGCTGAACATAGTTGTTTGAACTGATCAAACGTCATATCTGCGCAAACGTGATTATTGTAAACGTGCCTCAAGTTTCCCTCATCCTGATTGAATAGAATGATTAAATTGGCCTGGTCTCTGATTAGATGTTTCGGAATGTGAGTATACGATTGACATAAATAAAATAAATCTAATTGGTTATGTCTGCCCATACTATAATATTCCTCAATCGTTTTCTGCTTATCTAAGATAACATCATCGAATATGAAAATACTATTCTTCAAAGCTTCACTGGGCTTTACTATATCACTATTTTCTCTGAATGTGAAATACTTCATACCCACAGCAGCAAGTGGTTTCATAACACTCTCAAGGAATTTGTATTTGGGTTGTTCAAGAGACTTTGAGTATACGTAAATGTTATTAAAATTAGGACCATTGGGACTGACTAGAAGGGATATCAGGAGCTGGGTTTTCCCGGTGTTGGATGGTCCACATATGATAGCTCTAATGGTATTGGGTAAGAGCTTTCCATGACGTTTAACGATCTGTGTAGGAGCGTTAACATCCACATCGATTATGTGAATGTTGTTGGGCTGTTTGATGAATTCCATGTTTGCATGAGTCTTTCCACACTACTACTGACTCAATCATCACTCAAATTGGGTATAAATACCCACACCAATACCGTGATGCTTCAGTTGGATTCCATGTTTGACATGGAGAACATATGCTGTCAATGCATTCATTACGAGGAGCAGGTCTTGTTAATTCCACCATCAACAGCCTCCCTTTCGAATTCCATCTTCCAGGCTATCAATTTTGTGGGCCAGGAACTAAATTACATAAGAGGCTCGCACGAGGTGATAGGGGTAGGAACGAGCTCGACAACTACTGTATGAAGCATGATATAGCTTATGCAAAAAGCAAAGATATTAAGGATCGACACGTTGCTGATCTTGCCCTCCAGCTTGGGGCTGAAAAACGTGCGAAAGAAGGAGGTTTCTTGGAGAGGTTAGCTGCAAAAGCAGTTGCAGCAACCATGCGTGCTAAGCGACGATTTGGGATGGGTCTGAAGAAGCGTAAGAATGTGCTAAGGAGGGGGAAGAGGAGAGGAGGGAGGGCTCTTGCTGGTGTGAATATGCGCACTCTTGCCCTGGCAAAACGAGGAGGTTTCTTACCAGCAATTCTACCCACCCTAGCAGCACTTGGAGCATTGGGTTCATTAGCAGGGGGTGCTGCAAATGTCGCCAAATCCATTAGTACCATGCGTATGAATAAGAAGCAATTGGCTGAATTGAGGAGACATAATCTTGCATTAGAGGCCAAAGGTCGGGGATTGCGATTGAGTCTTGCAGCAACCAGTATGGTGGTGGTTTGAGAAAAAAAAAAAATCTCAAAAAAACGAAAGGGAGGGGGAAGAAAAAAGTGAAAGGTACGTCGGGGAGTCAACTATTGAGGTTAGCTCACAACATACCTCACTTTAGAGGTGTATTTTCACTAACTGAACTCCCCCCTCCACCTGCGTGGGAAACCGAAGCGGCAATAGTGAATCTGGGTAATGCACACTGGGTTGCATACATAAAGAGAAACCGCTTTGTTCATTATTTCAATAGTTTTGGGAATTTGAGGCCACCACGTGAGTTGGTAAATTATTGGAAGAAGAGCTCCCCGGATTGTCAAATTGTCTATAACAGGAGTCAGCGTCAAACCTTTCGTCAGAGTAATTGCGGTCCGCTGAGTGTGAAATTTTTGAGGGAACATCTCCTATAAAAGGTGATGCGTGATTGACTTTGAGCCAGTTGCTTATCGCAGATCAGTTGTGAAAGATGTCTGAACAGTTTACAGTCTCGAGTACCTCATCGCACATTGATCAGAACATTAGGCTTAGAGAGCAGTTGTGTCCCAATAAGATCTATGAGCTTGGTCTGGTTGATTTAACAACTTTCCACGCCATCCCCAATGTTGATAGGAATAATAACACCTTCTACTGGGGTGATAAGGAACTACAAATACCAACAGGATCTTATGAAATAGAAGATTTGGAACGCTATTTGCAGGAACACATACCTCTGAGAGTTCCATCTAGTGCACACGCTGAGGAAGAGGAGGATAAAACTATTCCACTAGAATTGAGGGAGAAACCAATTTTTTTGCGCGTGAATAAAAACACCTTACACTGCGAGATTTACTCACATCACAACATCAATTTCTTCAATTCAAACAATATAGGTCAACTTTTGGGTTTTGGTAGTAGGTTGTCTCTACCAGCCTACAGATGGCATAAGTCTGACCACATTGTGAAAATTAGTCGAGTTAATATTGTGCGGGTGGAGTGTAACCTGATCAAAGGTACCTTTTACAACGGGGAGCCTTGTTACACCATATTTGAATATTGTGCTGGTAGAGTTCCGATTGGTGAACAATACACCGTAGAACCAAAAAATATTGTTTATTTACAAACGCGCACAAACGATATACGTAATATATGTATTAGACTCTTGGATCAAGACGGTAACTTGATTAATAATAGAGGTGAAGTAATCACTATGCGTTTCCATTTGCGTGAGAGAGTGGGTCATGTATCTATATAATCTACCAGTAAACACGAGCCCCGCTCAGTTGAGCGGGGTGACTCGAACGGGACGCACTACGAAACCTATTGTGAGAGGAAGAATTCCGCTCTCAAAGAAAAGTATACTTTTTCTTCAATCACAAGGCTTTAGAGTGAGGAAAAATGGCTGGGCGTAATCATATTCTTGATATTGCCGAGAGGCCTGTGATGGACGATAGCATCTCACGGCGAATGGTACGGAAGTATCAACCATACAATTTCCAGAATTTACAGCGGAATGATGAGATACGGATTACAGTATCCTCATCTGACAGTCTACTGCTTCCAAGTGATAGTTATCTCTATATTGAAGGCAATATTGTATTCGATAAGGAGCAAAGTATTCTGTTGATAAGTGATTTCCTACTTTTCCTCTTTGACATGATTCGCTATGAGATTAACAACGTGATTATTGATGAAACAAAAAATCCTGGTATCAGTGTTGGTCTGAAAAATCTTGTTTCACTTTCTGCGGATGAAGATAAGTCTATGACTAATGCAGGACATCATATAGGAAACTACACTATAAGCTCAGGTCACGGATTCAACTTTGCTATTCCACTCAGTAAAATATTTGGTTTTTGTGAAGACTTTAGACGGGTTATAGCATTTGCAAAACATGATATAGTACTGCTCAGATCAAAAAATGAAAACAATTGTGTGATAACAACGAGTGAAGAGTGCGCTCCACAAATCAATCTGACTGCTGTAACTTTACACATGACTCATATATATCCAAACGATTTGATACGTCTTCGCCTACTCAAAATTCTTGAAAGAAACACTCCTTTGTTCCTATCATACCGAAGCTGGGATCTCTGTGAACTTCCAACAATGCCCGAAACCTCTCAATTAATATGGCCTATTAAGAGCACAACTCAGCTGGAGAAACCTCGGTACATCATTATTGCCTTCCAGACCGCTAGGAATAACAGCAAGAAGAAGGACATGTCAAAATTTGATCACTGCAAGATTGTTAATGCAAAAATCTTCCTCAATTCTGAAGCATATCCTTATGAACATCTTCACATCGACTTTGCCAAGGCTCAGAATACTTCTGTCTTATTTGAAATGTTGAAGGCTTTTAGGAAGAGTTATTATCACGCTGATAAAGGCAATGTTTCAATTAGTAAACAAAATTTTGAGGATTCATTCCCGATTCTCGTGTTTGATGTTAGTGAGTCAGCTGATTCGGTGAAATCATCAGTAGTGGATGTTCGAGTTGAACTCGAGTTCAAAGAAAATATTCCAAAAAATACAACAGCCTACTGTCTCATAATTCATGATAAACTCGTCAAGTACAACCCACTGACAAATATTGTTCAGAAGATGATTTGATTTCTGTTCAAGCCTTCACGGGAGGAGTGGGAGCAATTTGAGAGGGAATTTGATAGGAACAATTGCTTCGAGAGAAGGAGAATGCAATTGTTGAAGGAGGAGCAGGAGACAATAGCAACTGTTGGAAAGATGTGGTGGTCCAATGTTGCAAACGTAGATGATTTCAAACATCGGATGGAGGCAGCAAGTCCTATGGCTGCTAATAAATTTTATCTTGATATACAAGGCTATACCATTGGTCGAGACTTTTTTCCAAAAGAAATAGCTCTTCTCAATCGAGAAATGTATGAATGTTGTCCAACATCATACAAGATTCTTCATTATACAGTAGGCCCACCACCAGAGATTGGAACACCATCAGCTAGTGATGTGGGACAAATGATTCATCATCGAACTTATGTTCACAACATTCCATGGTCTGCAGGCTCTGTACCGTGGAGTGAGATGCTAGCACCTCTACTGGATGAGCTTGAATATTCGCGTTCACATTTTCGCATGGATATTATTTATTTTGGGAGTGATGTGAAAAAAAGATGGTTGAGCAGACAACTACCTCATCTTTTCCGAAAACATTCGAGATATTGGATGAAAAACATCTTTCAAACTTGTCGCGTTAACCAGGATGGATACTTTACTGAGAAATTCAACTATACACCATGTGAATTCCACGATAATTCAAAATATAGATGTGCTAAGCGAACAGTGCAATACATGTATCATCTCGAAAAAGAATCATATTTGAAACATTACAGAAGCATTATCAATATACCTGAATCACAATCCGATTATATATAAATAAAAAAAATTGTATACAATGAAAATCTGACTTTTTTTCTTTTAATTAAACCCTACCCCCTCCCCCTCCTCTACATCCCTATCTCACTACAATATGGTATAAGTAACTATCTTATTGGACGTTGAGTTCAGTTAAATGAGTGAGATGGTAGTATACATACCTCTATACAAATATGGATCAATACAGTTTACAAAAAAGACAGTTGGTTAAGGAGCTTCATGCTCCAGCGAGGAAGAATTTCCTTCGTCGGAGAGTAGATGTGCGAGGGATTGATGACACTTGGCAGATTGATATTGTAGTTATGATCAATTATGCAAAAATTAACAAAAATTATAAGTATATACTCGCTGTGATAGATGTATTTTCCAAGTATGCATGGTGCATTGCAATCAAGACAAAACAAGCCTCACACGTCACTGAAGCGTTTAAATCGATCTTGGATAGGGAGCATAGGAAGCCAAAAAACTTACAGAGTGATCAAGGCACTGAATTTTACAACTCTAAATTTTCACAGCTGATGAAAGATCGAAATATCAATCATTATTCCTCGTACTCAGTTTGTAAGGCATCAATTGTTGAACGTTTCATAAGAACAATCAAGGGAAAGATATATCGTTCCTTTTCACTCAGAGGGAGTTATCGTTGGATTGATATTATACAGGACTTGGTGCACCAGTATAATTACGATGATGTTCATAGAACTATTGGTATGAAACCTATACAGGTGTGGAAACGATCCACCAACCAGTCGAAAATTGAATCGAGATTATTGAAAACTGTATATGCTAGTGAACCACATCTCTCGAAAGAATCTAAATTCAAAGTGGGTGATTATGTGCGAGTATCAAAGTATAAAACCATCTTCTCAAAGGGATATACAGCCAACTGGACAGCTGAGATTTTCAGAATTGCTCGAGTAAATCATAATGCATGGCCCATTACATATCATCTGGTGGATGATAAAGATGATCCAATATCAGGTCAATTTTACTCATAAGAATTATCCAAGGTGCATGATCCTAATGTCTATTTAGTGGAAAAAATATTAAGGAGGAAAGCTGGAAAATCCTTGGTTAAATGGTGGGGGCTACCTTCATCCATGAATAGTTGGATAGATCAGAAATCATTTTTATGAATTGTTTGAGAAATAAAAGAAAATTACACTTTTTTTAAAAAATGACTGACAGCATTTTTTATTCATTAAACGTACCTCACATATTTTCACTCGTAACAGATATTAAGGAGGGAAAGGAAAAAATTTTTTCAAAAAAATGAAAGAAATAGAAAAATTGAAAAAAAAAAGATAAAAAAAAATCAAAAAATTTTTTAAAGAAAGAAAAATTTTTGCCGAAACTCGAACTAGAACTGAGGACCGCATCATTATAGTCATAAGCTCTACCAACTGAGCTATTTCGGCTTTGGTGAACCTCATAGCTTATTCGCGGAACTCATTCGACGATTGTTGGAACTCTGGATCGAAGCGAGAACATTGTGATCTTCAGTCATACACTCTCGCACTGAGCTATTCCAACTATCTTCCCGGTTGAATCTGTAACCTAGAATGATTGAATGGAAATATTTAATATCATTCGCCGCACTCACCATTGAGGAATGAAAACATCATTTATTCAACTCACCTCCTTTTCAAATCAACCACTTGAATGTTTGAGAGGTGGTGTCTGCAATGCCAGATAAAACCAGCGATTTCTTTAATATTTCCAATTTTGTAGTACGTTTTTGGTAAGCATCTATTATAGCCACTTGTGTTCTCATCAATCTCAAAAATTCCATCGTCAAGTCTGTGGTAAGTGAAGACTGATAGAATTGAATGTCCGCCAGTTGGCTCAAACACAATTGAAAATCTGTGTGAGACGTTTAAATGTTGATATGCTATACAGTAGTGGATAAATGAATCACCGTAAACGTAATCTCGCTCATAATTTATGAGCGCGTTGATTACTTCTAGTTGCCCTAGAAAGAAGAGGAAATTTTATTAAAGAGAGAGAAAGGGAGAGATTAAATCTTTTTTAAGTAACCTTCACCGTCTCTTCCTATTGAGAACATTGTTGAACTAACACTTTATATGTGTCGATGCTAACTTATATACTGTTCCCCCTCTCTTCTTATACTTAAAGCATTAGCAGTAATTTTTTTTTTTTTAAAGTCCGAGTCGATGGTAAACTTTGTGGACCCTCCACTGGATTTCCACCCCTCATGCTCTGATACCGTTATGTTGAATGTATGGCGTTTTCCTTTGAAGGAAACCTTTTTGACGAATGGAAGACGGTGTCCACCACCGAAGGCTGGCATATTCCCCAAATTTATCAGTAACCAGTCAGCAACATATTCAACATGTAGATTCATTAGAGTTCTATCCATTCCAACTGATGTTAGCGAAAGAAACTCATGGATGAATTTCTTCTCCACCTCCACAGCACTCATGATAATTTCTTTAATTTTCGCTTCCGATGGTTTCCTTTCAAGACTCTTGAAAAGTGTGCATGAAAAATGACTATGTAAGTCATGATCTCTGTAAATGAGTCTATTTGCATATGAAAGACCTGGTAGGAGATTTCTATGCTCGAACCAGAAAATTACTGCAAAACTGCTGCTGAAGAAGAGTTCTTTGAGAGCTATTAATGCTACCAACCTCTCAGCAAACGACGTTGAACAGTTGTTAATCCACTTTAAACTCCATTCCATCTTCATCGATATACACTTCTGTATACGTGACGTGTTGAGGAGGAATTCTCTGTATATGTCATCAGTGACATATGTATCCAGAAGCCGTGCGTACATCTCATGATGGATATTCTCCATGGCTATTTGAAAGCCGTAGAAGGACCTCGCTTCTGGGATCTGAACTTTCTTACATAAGTTCAGAATTAAATCTTTGTTCAATGTAGTATTCGAGGCGGTAAAAAACGCGAGAACATGAGAAATGATGTTTCTTTCACTCTCATTTAATTGATTCCAATCAGATGAATCCTTGGAAACATCCACCGCCTCAGCAGCCCAAAAGGATCCCTCTGCTTTTTTGTAGAGTCGCCAGATGAAAGACCATTTAATTGGGAACAGCACAAATCTATCATGATTTGCTACCAACAGAGGTTCCTCATGTTCCAAGTCCTTGAGCGATGCATCACTCTCTAATGTCGCATCATACTGAATCATTTTTTCTTGAAGAAGCACGAGTCCCTTCTTTATCTCGAGTTTCTTCCGTTTTTCAACTATATTCTTCAAACACATTGTGAAACTTATAACCACAATCACTGTGCATGTACACTGTAAATAGAACCAAGTGGAATTAACTTTCACTTCCACGGGTTCTTCTTTCTTCGCAAACAGTTGAATTATTGACTGACCATGATTTAAGTAACAATAGTACATGGTCAATACCGTGATAAAACACACACAAATCATTTTGATTGCAGACATGATACACAAGGAGAGATAGAGAGAGAGCACAGCGAATGAACAGAGATCTGTTAGACGACTGAATACTCCACAAAGGATTTTTCAACATATGGTTTTCCCCCTGTAGAGGAGAAGGAGTTGCATTCGTCTTCCATATAAGATATCATAGAGATGGTGTAGTTTAGAGTATGATACGTCCTATACATTCAAAGTTCCATTCTAACAGCATGAATGTTAACTGTCTCGGCACAGAAAGAGTGAGCGAGAGAGGTATTGGTGTAGTTTAAAGTATAATACTTCCTATACATTTATAGTTCCATTCTAACAGCATGAATGTTAACTGTCTCGGCACAGAAAGAGTGAGCGAGAGAGGTATTGGTGTAGTTTAAAGTATAATACTTCCTATACATTTAAAGTTCCATTCTAACGGAATGAATGTTAACTATCTCGGTACAGAAAGAGTGAGCGGGAGAGGTATTGGTGTAGATTAAAGTATAATACTTCCTATACATTTAAAGTTCCATTCTAACGGAATGAATGTTAGCAGTCTCGGGTAGCAAGAGTGAGCGAAAGAGGTAAAGAGAACTCATCTTGGTGGTAGAGTGAATATTGAAAGAGAGAGTGGAAGAGAGAGAGAGACAGAGAGAGAGAGAGAGAGAGAGAGAGAGAGAGAGAGGGTTTGGTGATGCGGGCAACGGTGGCCTTATGTGGGAGCGAGAACTTGTTGCGAGGACGAGGGCAACGGTGGCGGCGGATACACGTAAGAACGATGACTTGCTGCGATGAGGAGGAGGAGGGCGGCAGCAAACTCGTTGTGGGGGACAACGACGGCAATGAATTGTAAAATCCTCAAACGGCTGTATAGCCACGGATATTCAAGCCTCGGTCTGCCCGACATATATTGACATAGCCTTATATGCTGGATACAGGCAGCACCGTGGTATGCAGAGCATACATGTGCTGGATGCACCGTGGTCTGCAGAGCATGGTGTTGCACCATGACCTGCTGAGCATACTGTAAGAGGGGGGCTGTGGGAGACAGAGCATTTTCAACGTGTGATTTTCATATACCTCCAATGCTTTTCGCTCAGACGGCTTCCCCATGTATTTTAAATGGACAAAGTGTCCAATTGAATCTAAAATTGTTGGATTTTCGTGTAGCA
Source organism: Eretmocerus hayati (assembly GCA_029851415.1). Taxonomy (NCBI): domain Eukaryota; kingdom Metazoa; phylum Arthropoda; class Insecta; order Hymenoptera; family Aphelinidae; genus Eretmocerus; species Eretmocerus hayati. Next base: position 52,077,888 of record CM056743.1, read on the forward strand.
CCTCTACTTCCGTGTGAGGTTTGTAATTGGAAATCATTTGGGTGTTTCCGAAATGACAATCCACGGATGAAGGCACCAATGCGCGTTCAGATGTACAGCGTAGCTATCGGCCTGAAAGACACTAGCTTTAGACGCATGATCAAATTGGCAAGGTAGCCCGAGCTCGGTGGGAAGTGTCCGCTCATGGAACTCCATCAGGCTTGGACGATAGCTATCAAGCGGGGACGGGTAGGGCCAATTGACATTCCTTGAGTTCTGCGTCCATCGACCCCAAAAATGCAGCCTGATAGCCTCCCGCCACGTGACAAATCCCATCAGCTGGCTGATAGCTATTGTCCTGATATTCCCATCGGCCTACGGCATATGTGGGCAATTCACAGGAACTTCTGATTTTGGGCGTTTTAAGATTCTGTTTTGCTTTCTCGAAAGAGGAAGCTTTGTTTTTGACCCAGCAAATTTTTGATCAATTCTTCCATTCGATCCAAAATTTCCTTCAACGAAATTCCTCTCATCACAAGAATGATTTAACCATCTCGTTCCTCTCGCCAAAATCTAACGATTGTAAGTAACACTTTTCCTCTTAGAATCCTTCAAAACCTTCCATGGACTCATCCTTCCATCCCTCTGCTTGTGTATGTGTGTGTGTTGTCTTTTTGCGCCACGCTTTCTCTTCTACACTCCATTTTATTGATTTTTCCTTTTCTATGAGTTGTGTGGAACCACCCAAAGATAAGACAAGGGATTTGGCTGCTCTCATCTCCCATTGGAAATCGATTTAGAGTTTTTCTTTAAAGTAAAATCGTTAAAACTGTTCACTTTCATGGTAAAATATCTTTTTACAACTTGATCTCTCGGCAATTCGGGTTACCTACGCTATGGTTCTTTAGCTCAGTCTATTGATTGGCTAATGCCGAAATTCCATTTAATCTTCATAAACCTCAATTTTTAACAAAAACCGAAGATTTTCAACAAAAACTCCATTTTGAGCATACTTGAACCAATTCTATCGAAATTCCCTTTCAACCAAGTTACAGACTTTGCTAAAAAAACCTCACCCTAGATAACCTAAATCTCCCTAACTAGATTCCTCAAAAAAATAACTTAAAATATACAAGAATATTTTTTTCGATATTCATACTTCCCTCATATCTCCCCCACAAACTTTTGATGAACTAAGTTAATACTTTCCGTCATTCTGAATCAATTGGTTGATACCGAATTTTTTCAAAATTCGTTTCAATACAGTCAAAATTCAATTTATTCTCGAAAAATTCGAAAAATTTCCAAAGACTCCATTTTTATCATCTTCATACCAACTATGTTAAGATTTCGCCTCACAGACGATATATCTTGCACAAAAAACCCTAGTGTAGGTCATCTGAATTCCTCTAAGGGGGAATCTCGTTGAAATAACTAAAAAGATAATGGAAAAATTTCAACTAAAATCCATTTTGTCTTAGATCTCTCTACAACTAATCCATCCACTTTTCAATGAACCAGAGAGATGTTTTTTTCCGAAATTCTACATCAATCCGCTGGAATTGAATTTGATTAAACTAGGTTTGAACCCGATTAGAGTCCAATTTCCCTTGTAAAAATCAAAATTTCCTTGAAGAAAACCATTTCCATCATCTATAAACCAACTGTATCAAAACTCCGCCTCAACCAAACGATTGTTTTTGTATGTTATATGGGCCATTTCCCGTAGCAGTGTCAATTTCGTGTCATGGCTCGCGATTTTCCAGAGGAATATACTAGCCTACTGGGAAGTTTTCCATGACTTAGAACAACATATTATCCGTCAAGCACATGTATATGCGGACCATGATTTCTCTGGGAAATGTATATGATACGACTGGTTCCATCGTCGAAATGTAAACTCCGTGGCTGTAATTTGAGAAATCGATGATTTGGTCCCAAGTTCTCACTGCTCTGACGAGTAAATGAGCTATCCTGCGTAGATAGATAGATAGTTGTTTATTCGGGAGGCCCTCATACGAGATGTCGAGAGGGGGGAGACCGTCGAAGAATGGCAAAAAGAGTGGGAGAGCTCAACGAAAGGAAAGTGGACGCGAAGGTTGAGCCAGCATAGCCCCAACATAGCCAGGTGGATTGATCGAGCTCACGGAGAGCTGGACTACTGGCTGACGCAAGCGTTTAGTGGGCATGGCTGCTTCGGAGAGTACCTGGAGCGGTTCCAGAAGAGGGAAACCCCGGTCTGTCAGATGTGTGGCACACTGGGACGATGTGGAGCATGCACTCTTCCATTGCATGAACACAGCTGTGGGGAGAGCGGAGCTCGTGAACTGGCTTGGGAATCAGATCACCCCTGAGAATCTAGTGCCGTTCGTGCTCCGCACCAAAGAGACATGGGATAAGATCACTGCCTATATCAAGACGGCGATCACCCGAAAAGATGAGCGAGAACGGGCATTGCAGCGCCAAGCAAGGGCCGCTGCATAGCGAACAACGACGACTTGAAGAGTGATCATTGACGACAAAGAGAGAAGACAGAAGAGCGGACACACCAAAGAGGAACGTCCCATGGCGCGCGATACGCCTCCCACCCTGGAGTAATGCTAACGCGGTCCCGGGGTGGGTTGGTTAGATAGTGGTTAGCTGCCCCCAGTTCTGCAATGATGGCTTGCCAACATCGTAGGGCTGAGAGCAGAAGATTTTAGCCCCCAGGATACACGGGTGTTGGATTCTTGCTCATCCAGTTTACCGGGTGAGCAAAATGAAAGCGCTTATGGTCTGATGGTGGGAGATCCATTAGGGATAGTCTGTCATCGGATTTTTCCTTTTATTTCGACTATGGACTCTCGGTCCAATCTAGCCGGGACTTTGTACAAATTAGTGATATATAATACTGGAAACAGCTCCGCAGTACGAGTAATTAACTCTTATCATGAGTAAAATATTAATCAAACATTAACGCAAAAAGGAGATAAAAACATCACTCTTCACAAAAATAGAACTAAAATCACAGCCATTCGAACCAAGGGGAGTGAATACCAGAATAAAAATGAAGATAAAAATAAAAATAAAAATAGAAATGTGCCTCTCCTGGTATGGTGGGATATTAGGTATACAGAATCGATACTCACATAATCTTGATTCTTACATTTCGACTCAGATTTTCTGAGGATTGAACAGTCCTAACATGGTAAAGCTCATGAGTTGAGATGGCTATTGAAGAGTGATCGTATCATCGTTGGAAAATTTCCTAAGGAGATATAATAACATCAGTCTCTTGAAGGAGGGTCTTGTAAAATGATACCTCACCTCGTCGGGTAGTTTGTTCCACAGTTGGAAGGTTCTAACTCCATAGGAGTACTCGAAGAATATGGTCCTGAATCGGAGAATGACCAGGTCAAATTGAGAACAGCTACGAGAGCCTACTTTGTCCGTGGGTCGGAACGTGATTTTTTCGAAGAGATATTTCGGCATGGTAGATGCGAGAATATTTCTCAGGAGGTCCAAACAAAGATAGTCGCTCCTGACTTCGTGTGGCAGAATTAGAAATTCACGATACCATGGGCTGATGTGGTCGAATTTCCTACAGGAAGCGATGAAGCGCACTGCTGCATTTTTGCAGCGTGATAACTTAAAAGGGGGGGGGGGGGGGGGGTCAGGCCTTCGAATCACGGATTCCCCTGGAACTCTGGGAATAGTCTTCTTTTGGCACAGAAAGAAGATACCCAAAACCGCGCTTGCCAACGCTCAATCGTTTCTGAGCTGCAGCATACGACCTATGCATTACAGTATACCTATATTCATCAAAAATGGTATATATAGATATATTGTAATGCATATGTTTTAGTGTGTAGCTCAAAAACGCTTGAGCGTTGGCAAGCGCGGTTTTGGGTATCTTCTTTCGGTGCTCAAAGAAGACTATTCCCAGAGTTTTAAGGGAATCTGTGATCCGAAGGCCTGACCCCCTCCTCGTTAGTGGTGAGCTCACACGATAGATTGAGAAAAAGTCCTTGACAGTACTCAAGGTTAGGAAATACCAGGGATTTGACTAGTAGTAACTTCGTTTCACGCGGCAAAGAGTCCTTGCATTTTCGAAGTTTGCTGAGAGCGGCGAAACTTCTCTTGGCCATCTGAGTGCACTCCGGGCGCATGGAAAGGGTATCATCTAATGTAACCCCCAAGATCTCGATAGTATCGCGGTATTCGATTTCGACACCATCCACTTTGATTTTGTGCACGTCGAGCTCCTTAAGTCGCTTCATGTAGGCGGCAGATCCAAACCACATAGCTTCCGTTTTCATTTCGTTGATGATCATGCCATTCCATTGTGCCCATGAGCTGTAATTTGCTACATCATCGTTAACTACCTCAACTATATTGTGCAGCTCTTTGAATGGACCATGGAAGTAGATATTAGTGTCATTTGCATAGTAGAAAGCCTTGCACTTGCGGCACACAGTTGATGCATCATTAGCAAATGAGGTGTAGAATGGAGGTCCAGCTTTGGATCCTTGAGGGACCCCAGCTTGACGAGGGAGTGGAGAAGAAGGAGAACCGTCCGCCAATCGTACCACTTGAGTGCGACCCATCAAAAATGACTTAATCCATTCACGCGATGTATCAGAGAAACCTAAGGCTTTGAGTTTGTCAAGGAAGAGAGGAATATTAACCACGTCAAAAGCACATGAATAATCAATGCTGACTAATAGCGTGACCATCTCATCATCAATGGCTTCCCTGATATCATCTACGTTTTTGATAAGCGCTGTGTGCTACTGTGGCGCTTTCAAAACCCGGATTGCATCGGGTCTAAAAGTTCATTCGAAGTGACGTATTCCATTACCTGTTTCAAGACAACATCCTCGCGCACTTTTGACATGGAGCAGAGAATACTGATTGGTCTCACGTGTCCAAGTTCTGTAGGCTGTTTGCGCTTAGGCAGGGGTAGCACTATGGCTTGTTTCCAAGCTGATGGGAAAACTCCAGACTGCAAGGAAGAGTCGAAGATATCAATCAATGCGTCCAAAATGAAAGGCAGGCACTCACGCAAGAATTTGAGTGGAATTCCATCTGTTCCTTTGGCATTGGAGTGCATTGACAAGATGGAGTCAACCACTTCTTGAGGCTCAACATACTTGAAGTAGAACCTGTCATCGGGGGAGATTTGCGCGGATGGTCTTAGGCCTCTCAATACCGGTGGGTCTCGGTCACCGACAAAATGTCTATTCAACTCCTCAGCCGAGAAAGGAAGACTACCAACCTTCGATGATTTGGAATGTATGCCCAAGTCCTCGACTACTCGCCATAGCTGAGAGGAGTACGTACACGAAGCAAATTTTGTCTTGTAGTGAGCCGACTTTGGATTCCTGATCATCGTTTCCACTCGATTACGCAGTCCTTTGTAGATAATTTTATCCTTATTCCGACGAGAGGTCTTCCAACGTAACCACTGACGGTCGCGGGCCAACATTACAGATCTAATATCACCATTTATCCAAGGGCGTGATCCTCTCTTTTTTATTGTAAAGGTCCAGAAAGGAGCGTGTTTGTCGTAGAGGTCGTTTATCATAGAGGTCAGTATCGAAACTTTTGCATCAACGCTGTGAGCTTGGAGAATGCGATTCAAGTTGAATTGAGATAAATCCTCGTGGAACTTGACAGGGTCCAATTGTTTGAAGGAACGGCTAGTGACGGTCTTGGCTCGAAAAGGACTGACGCGCGAATTTATGGTGACGTGAATGGCATCGTGATCTGATATGGCTGGTATGGACTCTTGTTTCGAATCTATAACTTGAGATGAGTCAGAAATGCAGATGTAGTCGATCAAGGTATGCGCATTTCCGTGGTGACTCGTGGATGAAAAGGGCATTGGCTCCAACCCCAATGTGACCAGCGATCCATGCAGGTATCAACGACGTGAATTCGATGAACTCGCGTGCCAATCGATGTTGAAATCCCCCAAGAGTACCGTCAAGTCAGCTGCCACATTGCAAGCAAGGATGGCCTCTTTGACATCAGCCCAGAAACCAGCTTGAGGAGGGCTATAAACGACAATACAGAGCACCGTACTGGAATTCGCCCTGAGCATTGTTAACAAAAATTCTGGCTGTTCACGGTACAGCTCAGGTGAGCTACGCAGTACCGTGCACTGGAGTGAAACGTGAACGTGAAGCCCTACACCCCCTCCGTTTTTACCAATCCTGTCAGCATGGAAAAACGTATACCCCGGAATATGAACAGCGCTCGAGTGCGTGATAGGTTTCAGCCAGGTTTCGCTGATGCCCATACCGTGGATATGGTTATTCAAGATAAAATCGCTAACATCCACTACGTGAGGTTCCAGTGATCTTGCATTGAGATGACCGATTCGAAGCAGATCCGAGGAATTAACTACAGCCATAATCGATCAGGGAGATCTTTCGCTCAATACTTCTACGAAGTAGCGGACATTTCATTTCATCACATTCCGAGTGCGCTATATTTGTGAGTTAAGCACTAATACAGTTCGTGCATCGCAGATTCGCCCTACGGGTGCACTCTCTAGTAGAGTGGTTACCCGCGCAATTCCCACACACACCTCGCTTCAAGCTGCGATAACTATCACAAAACTGACACCAAAATCCACCTATGGGGTGTTCTTCAGGAGATCCTACACGGTAAGGATCCGTTTCGACCAAAACCGTACCGGTTCACGCCTCGCAATGGCGAGTGAAATCATTTCCCTCGTGTATAAGTATATGGAGGCGCATTTCGTTAAATTGGTGATTTTGCCATGTTTCCGCATTATTCTTTGAATAACTCAAGAACGGCCCATTTTATCCAAAAATGTGTAGAGGAATTTTTTGTAGATCTTTCAAAGATCTAAAAAATCATGACCTGAAAGTTTCTCTAACGATGCGCTTACTCCGAGTTGTGAGGTGTCTTTATTCCAAGTTTCATGGATTTTGAAATATTTCATGTCTCAAATTTCATATTTCTAACCACTTTTGCAAGGTTGGAGGATGATTCAGGGAATTTTTCTTCATTAGTTATCGAAATTCTGCTCAATACAACTCGAGAGAATCTACAGCATTCCATAGTATGTTGGAAAGATGAGGTTCGAGATACGAAATACTGTGGGAATATTCAAAAACCCATGGAACTTGTAATAAAGACACCTCACAACTCGGAGTAGACGCATCGTTTGAGAAGCTTCCAGGACACGATTTTTTAGATCTTTGAAAGATCTACAAACAATTTCTCTACACATTTTTGGATAGAATGAGCCGTTCTTGAGTTATTCAAAGAATAATGCGGAAACATGGCAAAATTACCAATTCATCGAAATGGGCCTCCATATACTTATACACGGGGAAAATGACTTCACTCGCCATTTCGAGGCGTGAACCGGTACGATTTTGGTCGATACGGGTCCTTGATGTGTAGGATCTCCTGAAGAACACCCCATAGGTGGATTTTGGTGTCAGTTTAGTGGTACTTATCGCAGCTTGAAGCGAGGTGTGCCCAAGAATCTCTGTTAGTACAAGCTTCTGAAGAATGGCCGATGCCTTGACATTTGAAACACTGAAATATTGAAACATGATCACCTAAACGACAGGAGGACCACTGAATGAACACTCTTTGCTTCTCTAGTAGAGTTTTTCGAATTGCTGATGATGTCTCAATCACGCAGGAGCGGTATTTTTTCTGGGCTGCTGAGTATAAGAAGATAGCCTTAAGGTCAGCAACTGACAATTCTGGAATGTTTTGTTCGACAAGATATTTCAATATTTCATCTTTTCCAAGTTCTACCGGTATATCATGGACAATAATGCGAGGATTCATTTTCGTGTTTGCTTTTACCTCAAGACCGGCTGCCTCGAGGGCTGGGCTATTTTGCAGCTTGTTAAGTGATTCATCTCCTTCGATGATCACTGACTTCTCTCTACTGTTGATAACACGCTGAACATTTATTTTCATGGCAATAGGGTTCACAGATATTGAAAGAGCTTGTCTAGTTTCTTTTGAAGATGGGAACTGATTCTCGTTGTTGGCGGTCGGATCAATGACAACATGCTTACGAGCTTTGATTGCGAAGGACCTTCCGTGTGACAAAGAGACCTTACAGGGGGGATCAACCGAGTTCTGCTTGACTTTATTAGGATACGAACGGGTGTCACTACTAGATGGATTTTGATTGACTAAAGAAGCTACGGACTGTTCAATCCTCTCACAAGAAAAATTCATTCTCTGGCAAATTATTCCATTAGTACGATGAGCGGTCAAACTGCTGAGATAAGCACTAGAGAGCTTCGCGAGTGCACCAGTGATTGAGGACACAGCTTCTCTGATTTTCACTATACGGCCAGTTTCTTTTTCTTTACTGAGCCATTCTAGCAGAACATTGTTTTGAGATGTGACTGTGTCGATAAGCGCGAAAACTTCACTCTTCGACAATAATAACAGCTGGTCATCGTGCGACTCACCCGATGCAGACGAGCTCTCGCTACCTCTCACACTTGCAGAAGTCCCTGCTCCATTCCCACTTTCCTTCATACTTGCACGCAATTATTGGTGTGTGCGTGTAACAGACTATAGCGTTGTAGTGTATAGCGGAGAGGCAGGCAGCGTGAAACGAGCCGCCAAAGGGAGAATCACCGTCGGCGGCGATCGAGCAGTGTTGTCGATAGCCAGCAGACGTGTATATTGATCGTCGATGCAGTATTGTCAGATCGTATCCTCTTAAGGCAGATTTTCAACGGGCCTTTGACATGCGCACAATGCTCAGATGTCTCCGTCTCACTTCCACATGTTGCTCAGGATCATAACCTCCAAACTAACGTGGGTGTACAGCATTGTGGATTCCCTGGCTCTGAGTGGAGGAGCCTAGCCGTTGATGCTCCTGTTGCGTGAGCCAGCAGGAACCCCGCAATTCTGAGAAAAAGCACCCCGAAACGAGCCGTATGAGACACACTGGGCACAAAACGAGTGAGCACGCTGGAGCACGTCTCTATAGGATACTCACCAGACAACGCCTGATTTGGTCCCAAGTTCTCACTGCTCTGACGAGTGAATGAGCTATCCTGCGTGAGGTCGGTGATTTGCTAGGCTTCAAAGTTGTTTCCAAACCGTGGGTTATACTCAGTCAATGCAGCGGCGTTCAGTGGGACTCGAAATGGTGATGTAATCGAATTCTCACAAAATTTCGTTGTTTTCGATAAATTGCGAAGTTCAGTCGCTATTTTCACATCTTTGCGCCCCTGGCACCATGTTAATTGATGATGATACACACAGTTAGCGGTGAGTAGAGTTCAGGAACCGAAATATTTGCAGGATCGCTCGTTATTGAGTGTTGATCGACGAATTTTAGAGCGTACCCTTTTGCTTTGTAAACTCCGTGGTACAATTATCTTCTCCCTCCTGTCGTTTGAACGCCCCAAAACTGTTGGGATATATCAAGCACAACCACACTTTATACCAAATAAGTGGGTTTAGCTTTAGAGTGAGTAGAATCGTTAAGAGAGCACGGAAAGCAGAAATGTAAACTCTGTGTCCCATTCTTGCTACTACTCCAAATGCTCTTTTTGCACTACACCGTGGCACTAGTTCTAACACATTTGGCCATCTAGTGACACTTTTTCTGCATTCTGTTGCTGGAGTAGGCTTGTATGTGTGTGCTCATGCACGAGTGACCGTGAGATTTCATGCATGTGTGCAAGTCCCGGAGGAATCGTCAGACTATCCGAATCAATTGAGTACTGTAAAGCAGGCATGTGTGCATGCTGTTGTGTCTGTATCCGAGGATATCATTGCACGTATGCGTATCCTTGGGGAAATATCATACTACTCGAATTTAATATAAGGTCCAGAAGTACTCGTGCCTAGATATGGTCCTGAGTGAACCACCCTTCGCATGTGATTTGTGTGATCTAGGGACATTGAATAGGATATATGGAGGATGAAACGATTCCAGCAAATGATCAGACGGTCTTTGTCTATACTGTTTGTTGTATCTGTTACCGGCAAAGTCCGGAATGCAGGCAAACCGCGGATTGCCTTGACAAACCGCAGTTTGCCTGCACTGTCTCCGGCAAAATCCGGAATGGATGCTTCATTCCGGAAATTGCCTAGGCAATCCTAGGACTGCCTGCTCTCGCACAGGCAATCCGCGGATTGCCTGCTGAGTATTTAGGCGAAGTTGAATGCAAGCATGATTTCATATGCCGGGGGTCCCGGGTTGTCACTTTTGATGCTTTTTCACGAAGATGAATGATACGTGTGAGTCATCATTCACGTATCTCTCATCGATGAGACATTCCGACATTCTGGAGAGATGAACATGTACTACTGAGGATCGGAAGAGATCCTCGAAACATTTGATACGCTATTCTTTCGTACTTCGAACACCCAGAAGTGTTGCACGAAAACTATTTCAGTGGACGTGCGATGCTTGTTGCTTCACTTTGTCTCTGATAGTTCGAAAAAAATCATTCAAGGAACACTCTATTTATTACAGCATGTAGTGGACCAAAGTATTGAATGACATCTTGAATTACACAAAACTTTGAGGCGCTCACATTTGCAATCGTTACTGATATTACCTTTATTTATATTGATGTTACTGATATGACATGTCTCAGTGCAATTACATTTTATAAATCTTTGGCCCGCGCGGAACGAAGATATTGCATTGGTAGACCGCAGTACGATGTCATTTTGAGGGACTTGATCGATCTTGATAAAGTTTTTCTTACAGACTTCGATCTGGCTCCTTGGAATTAATGATTCGATCATACCCTGGTCCGTACCAACTTGATAATAACCATCTATTGTAGTATCCATCACAACTCCGATAACATTTCAAAAATCTTCTCTACAACGATCAACCTCTGGGATGGGAACTCTCACAGGGGCATCTTTGTCAATTTTCCCAAATTTCTCATTAGATGAGGCCACAATTCTTCCACCTTGACGTTTCAATCCCTTGTGGGCGGTCTCCTTATTCTTCAACATTTTCTTACTGTTAAAACGCATGTTACATGGAATTCCTGACTCATCGTCTTCAGTTTGCTCACCACTAGCTGGTTTACCACTGATAATATGCACGCTTCCGCCACAGATTTCACTTTGATGTGCATTGGTAGATTTTTTTCCGCAAACATGACATGTGAATTCTTCGACACCTATATTATAGAATTCAATGGGTATCGTTAATAAGACTTGGCAACGTTGCTGATAGGAGTCCGTGAATACAGAAAGAGACTTTGAAATTCATGAGGTGACAGAACATTCCAATCACACTAATTTTGATGATAAAAGATTCTCGTAAGAATATATTTTTGAAATACAATTCACAGGTAAATTTATATTTGGTTCACTCAATCACTCAGAGCGAAAGATGAAGGTTCGATCAAATCATTATCAAACCCTTTTTCCGCGAAGCGCCTCCAGTCAAAAATCATGAATTTATCCTACAACTGATGCGGAGATAAACAGGGTTGGAATTACATTGCACGTGACACCTCCTCCAATAGCTGGACTGAGATCTTGCAAAGATTCTTCAACATCCTGCTCCTCGTGAAATATTTGGCTCAGGCATCGTGAAAAATTGTCATCATATCTTTCTTGAGAGGGTATACCTTTGTGAAGAATTCTGATTCGGGATAAATGCCTTCAGTTTATGCGTAAATGTTTCCTTCATTTTCTGCTACCCGTTGTCTTTTCCATCCATAATTATTAATGAGTTGCCTAGGTTAGGGTAGGTTAGGTTATAAGGGCTGGATGCGACGGGTGTCGCATCCACACTCGGAGGCCTAAGGCCCATTGTGATACCCTGTTGTGCTTTCGCGGGAGTCTAACCTTCCTATATCCTTTTATACTTTAGGCATTTTATGCCTTGGATAAATTCTATAAGCTTCTCAAGTTCCATCTCTGTTGTGTCTTCCAAGCCGTCGAAGTACTTGTGATCCAAGGTTTTGTGTCTTTTTCCTTCGAGCGCTTAGCATCGGCACAGGAGATGCTCAATGGTTTCCTCTTCCTCGTTACATTCCCTACAGAAGTCGTCGGCGGTCTTTCCCCATTTTTTGAGGTTGACTGCCGTGGCACAGTGGCCTGTGATGACTCCTGTTGTGGTTTGCACTACTTTTTTGCTGTGACTCAGCAGCTCGTTTGTTCTGCTGGAATCGATTCCTGGCCACAGCGCTCTGGAGATTCCACAGTCATTTCTGTTACTCCATTCTTCGCCGTGCTTATTCCTGATTGTCTTGTCGATTGCATCCCTTATCGTTTTGATCGGCGGGAGTGGGTGGCTGATCGTTTTGCTCCTGTTCTGTTCCGCTCCTTGCTTTGCCAGTTCGTCTGCTCTTTCGTTCCCTTCGACTTCAGAGTGTCCCGGGACCCAGCAGAGGCTGACTGTGACAGAGTCACGGATCCATGACAGAGCTTCCCGACAGCTAATCACTGCCTTCGATCTTGTTGTTTTGGATGCCAGGGTCTTGAGTGCTGCTTGGCTATCCGTGTAGATGACTACGTCTCCTTTGACGTTTTTCATCCGGATTGTTTTTGCACCCTTTTCGATCGCAAGTTTTTCCACTTGGAGGATGCTGCAGTTATCACTGAGTCTGTAGGACTCTGCGATTTGCAGTTCCTCTGAGTAGATAGCCGCGCCTGTGTTTTCTTGTATCTTCGCCCCGTCGATGTAGACTGCGATTCCCCCTGTTTCGTTCAGAGGGTTGTTCTCCCAGTCTTCCTTGCTAGGGATATTGATCCTCATTTCTCTTCCGGATTGTGTCTGTGGGCTTTGATAGTCTGTACCTTGCATTATAAGCTTCGATGTTTTTTTGTCTATCCTGCCTATTTTGTTGAGTATCATTGTGTGTCCGTGATTCATTTGCCTCCATATGCCCGAGTCCCTCAGTCTGAGGGCTCCTGTGGCGGCGGCACTCCTCTTGAACATGTCTATCGGTTGTAAATCCAGTATGGCTTCCAGCGCAGCTCGTGGTGCGCTTCTCATTGCTCCCGTTGTACCAAGTGCAGCGAGTCTTTGCGCTCTTTCGAGACACTTCTTATTTGTGTCTCTGTCTAGTGCTTGCCACCATACTAGAGCTCCATATGTGATTATGGGTCTGATAATCGATCTATAGATCCAGTGTATTATTCTTGGTTGTAGACCCCATTTCTTTCCAAATAGTTTTCTGCACATATATAGTGCATTGACTCCTTTTTTGATCCTTTCTCCCACATTCCTTTTCCAGGAATGCATGGAGTCAAGGATTACTCCTAGGTACTTTGCCTCTTTTGAGAGGGCGAGCTCACGCCCTCCTAAGGACGGCAGTCTGAAATTCGGTATTTTGTATCTCCTTGTGAATAGCACTAATTCAGTCTTGGAAGGATTAACTCCAAGGCCATTCTCTTGTGCCCACCCGGTGACTTCTCTTAGAGCAGATTCTATAATTTCACTGAGGGTTCCCAGATCGATCCCCGTTCACGGTGTCTTTGAACCAATTTTAAATGAGTCGGAAGACCACCTCGCCAAATATTTTCTTAAATGGTTGTTCAGGGCTCAAATGACATCTTCCAACTGTTTTCAAAATCGCCTACGTTAGAATTTTCAAATAAAACGACTTTTATGATTTTTTTCGGAAGAATTGTCAAAAAACGACTTTCACGCGCTTTGGTGATGATAAACGCTTAGTTAAATGCTTCAAATTACACAAAAATTTTGTCACAAAGTGCAGATGGTTCATGACACTCTATCCCAAACGATTCGCAATGTAATACGTAGAGGAAGGGATAGGCTCCGTGAGCTGTGACTAATGCTTGGGTAGAGAGTCAGATATGGCGAATATAGAAAGGTCCACCTATCTTTATCGGGAAATTTGTCGTCTGCTCACGGCTGTGTCTTCTTCTTACTCACTTTGGTCCTAATAATATGTACACAATGCCTTGGACTCTCGGCAAGCTCCTCATCGTGCAACAAAAGCTCTCACTCCGGTTCTGGAGAGCTTGCACGTTCGTCATACCTGCTCCACATCTCGCATCTGAGTGGAGGGGGTAGCTCTATCGTAGTTCTAAGATGCCATGTGCTCGCTTTCATGAAGAGAATCTACTCAAATTTTGGATATTGTGCATGGAAAAGGAGGCGAGAGTGCAGAAGCTGAAAAGAGACATGGAAGACTTCTCCAAAAATGTTCAGCGATTGACGGTCAGAATGATAGATTGACTCATCTGACTTACCTATGACTGACATATAGATAAAGGTACTTTATCATTCTGACCGTCAATCGCTGAACATTTTTTGATCAGTCTTCCATGTCTCTTTTCAGCTTCTGCACTCCCACCTCCTTTTTCATGCACAATACCCAAAATTTAAGTCGATTCTCTTCATGAAAGCAAGCACATGGCATCTTAGAACTACGATAGAGCTACTCCTTCCACTCAGATGCGAGATGTGGAGCAGGTATGACGAACCTGCAAGCTCTCCAGAACCGGAGTGAGAGCTTTTGTTGCGCGATGAGGACCTTGCCGAGAGTCCAAGGCATTGTGTACATATTATTAGGACCAATGTGAGTAAGAAGAAGACAGAGCCGTGAGCAGACGACAAATTTCTCAATATAGATAGGTGGACCTTTCTATATTCGCCATATCTGACTCTCTACCCGAGCATTAGTCACAGTTCACGAAGCCTATCCCTTCCTCCACGTATTACATTGCGAATAGTTTGGGATAGAGTGTCATGAACCATCTGCACTTTGTGACAAAATTTTTGTGAAATTTGAAGCATATAACTAAGCGTTCATCATCACCAAAGCGCGTCAAAGTCGTTTTTTGACAATTTTTTCAAAAAAATCATAAAAGTTGATTTATTTGAAAATTCTAACGTAGGCGATTTTAAAAACAGTTGGAAGATGTTATTTGAGCCCTGAACAACCATTTAAGGAAATATTTGGCGAGGTGGTCTTCCGACTCATTCAAAGTTGGTTCAAGGACACCGTGCGTTATCAGTATCACTACATCATCTGCGTATGCTATTATCTTTATCCTCTTGTCCCTTAGGGCTTTTAGGATCTTATTGATCACTATCAGCCATAGTAGGGGGGAGATGACTCCACCCTGGGGCGTGCCTCTTGTTGTCCTTTTCCTTGTTGAGCTTCCACCTATGGAAGCCGTCACTACCCTACTGTTCAGCATCTCCATCACCCATGTTGTGGTGATTTCGTCTGCTCCTATTTCCACCAAAGCCTGGTGGATCGATTCGTCTTTGACGTTATTGAAGGCTCCCTCTATGTCTAGAAACGCCGGTAGGGTGTATTCTTTCTCGTCAAGGGATTTTTCAATTGTTCTCGTTATTTCGTGTAGCGCTGTTTCCACTGACTTGCCTTTCAGGTAGGCATGTTGGTTTGTGCACTCTTGTTCTCTATTTGTTGTTTCTTTGATGTGCAGGTCGACTAGTCTCTCTAGTGCCTTCAGTAGGAACGACGAGAGGCTTATCGGCCTCAGGTCTTTCCCGGTCGTATGACTTGCTTTCCCTGCTTTGGGAATGAATGCCACTCTTACCTCCCTCCAGCTTCTCAGAATATGCCCTAGTATGAGGCTTTCTTAGAAGATCTTCATCAAGAGGCTCATGATAGTTCCCAGGATTTTTTGGAGCATTATTGCCATCACTCCATCTGGCCCTGTTGATTTATACGGGCTGAAGGAGTTGATCGCCCATTTGCGGTTTTTTTTTTCTAGGCGTCCAGGGGAGTGTGTTTCCATCAGTAGGTCCAGGGTTTCCTGTCCATCTTCAGTCCATGAGCCGTCCTGTCTCCGGATACTTCTTAGGACCGTTGGGTCCTTTGATAGTATTTTCCTGAGTCTGGCTGCCTCATTGGTGTTTTGTATCGACTCACTGAATTTTTGGAAGGATTCCCATTCGGCTGTTCTTATGCTGTCTTTAAACTTGTTGAAGCTGGTTCTGTACTTCGCCCAGCTCTCCTCTGTGTCTTCTCCTTTCGCTGTATCAAATAGTTTCCTCGACATTGTCCTGAGTTTCCGTAGTTCGGGTTTCCACCAGGGGTTGGTGGGATTTCGACCGCGGTTAACAGGGCATGCTTTCAGGAAAGAATTTTCAAACGCATCGCTAAGTAGGTTGCAGCATTTTTCCAGTTCTGTGATGATAGCATTTTTCGAGATCGTGCACTGGGTCCACTATCTCAGCCTTTTTTCCACTTCCCTTGAAACAATGCTCCAGTCTGTCTTTTCGGGGTTTCGGAATGGTTTTCTCGTTGGGATGTCGCGATTGACCGAGAATAGGATCCTCCTGTGGTCCGAGAAGGAATTTTGGGGGGATACCCTCCAGTCGTTTATCGCGATATCATCATGGTTGCTGGTCAGGGTTAGATCAATCACTTCCTCCCTTACCCTATTCACAAATGTGGGATCGTTCCCTCTGTTGCAAATGATGATGTTGGTGGAGAGTATGAATTCGAATATTGACTCACCTCTTTCGTTCATGTCCTTGCTTCCCCATTGCACGTGATGCCCGTTCGCATCACATCCTATTATCATCCGCCATCCTTTAGCCGTGGCTGTTGCTGCCAGGTTCCGGAGTGCTTCTGAAGGTGGGGTTTTCTCTTCGTAGGGCATATATGCGGATGCAATGATCAAGTTTGGCTCGTTCCTTTGCTCGCATAGTGTCACGGTCATATCATCTGTGCTGTATTGTGAGAGTAGTATGAGTTGTAGTTCACTCTTCGCTACTATGCACGCTCTTTTCTGACCTGCAGTCTGGGAGAAGTACAGGCTATATCCTTTCGCCTTTAGATCCTTAATTTTGGCTTGGTTCAGCCAAGGCTCTTGGATCAAGGCTATGTCTCTTTTTCCTTGGACATTTGCAGCATCAGGTCCTCCGAGGCTGCTTCGCAGTGGTGCAGGTTAATTTGCACCACTTGCAGCCTCTGGGGTTGTGCCTTTGTCCTTATCTTCGGCATTGGTGAGTCTCATTTTCAGCGCTCCTAGTCCGAACTTGATGCTTCCCGATGTCTCTTTCAGTTTCTCAAGTGATTCTGCGTCAACGGCGATGACGAAGTCTTTGCCGTTACCGTTTTTGCTCGAGGATGAAGATATAACTTTCCAGCCTCGAGCCTTGAGTCCCTTGTTTTGCCTTTCTATGATCTTCAGTATGGTGTCCTCTTCTCCTGGAATTGGAGGAGGGATCCATAAAGAAGTGAGCTGCCTCAGAGGCAGTTCCGACCTGGGTATGACCTCGAGTTTTGCTCCTGGCCAAAGTTCGCCGCAGTTGCCGACTACTTGCACCAGAAAGTCGTGCGACTTCCTATTGCTGCAGCCAACAACCTTGACGCCTTTCTGCCAACCAGCTCCATCGAACTCGACCCCCTCGTCGCTGCCATCTTCCGGCCCTTCAGCGATTGCTACCAGAATCCTCGACTCTACCGTGAGCCACCGCTCGGCCGTCATTCTGCGATCAGGATCAGATCGATCGATGATGGCGATTTGACATTCCTGCGGCAACTCAAAGCTGGTCGAGGGTTTTGCCTTTCTCGCGGCGTTAGCCTCTCCCTCCGCCGATCTAACCCTTTAGGCCGATTTCCCCGTGGTTGGGGTTTGGACAGCGGGCTGTACCGGAGAGGGAAGAGGTCTCGTCGCGTTAGACCTCTGGAGCCTCTTTCTTTTGATCTTGAAGGGGGTTGCTGCTTCATTTGCTGCAGCCTCCTCTTTGATCGTTTCTAGTGGCCTCGAGCTTTCCTGTTGCTCGAACCTTGCCACCAACTCCTTGTTGATGTCGATGTATTTCCTTTCTTTTTCGGAAAGTTCATTGTCATTCTTCTTTCTCATTTTCTCGAGGTACTTGACCGCTCCCCGATATCTTTTCCTAGACATCGATTCTCGGTCAAGTGCCTCTTTAATCGTGTTGCTCATACCTTCTTTTCTGACTTTGTCATCCTCGTTCAGGAGCTTCATCTCGGTTTCGAGTTCCGTAGTATCGCCGGTGCTTCCTTAAGACGAAAGGTCGTCTTCGGTCGCTTTGCCGATGTGTATGGCCCCCATCCGTGATGAGATGCTCCTTGGACTAACGTTGCCATCCAGGGGGGTAGGTTATGTTCCCCCTGTAGCGTTCCGTGTTGATCCGACAGCCATGGGGTCCACTGTCAGCACGTTTTCATCAACAATGATGCCCCCCCCCCTCAGAATCCGAATGGGGCCCTGTCCCGAAGCGAGTGGGTTTGGACCACCTCTCTGGTCATTGCTATCCATGGTTTTTCTCCCTCTACTAACTAACGGTTCCTTTGTCCGCGGTCGCTTATTCCACCCATCCACCAAGGTATTATTCACGACTAGCCAGTGTGTGCGGGTACGCCCTATCACTACTGTCAGTTCCACTATCCGCAACCCGTGGACGCGCCCGGTGGCATGGAAGATGCAAGATTCCGGGATGAGTTGCCTATCAGAAGTAAAATTATCAGATGAATGAGTGGATGATCGAAAGAATCATCCATAACATGTTCCTTGCAGATCGGGTTGCAAGCTTTACAAGAAGTCAAAAATGATTTCTTCTAACCACCAAAGCCATCGCAAATCCTTCATGCAAGGAAAGAAAACTCCTCGGCTCCCTCTCATTTCATACTCAAATTATCAATTTTGTAAGATACGATTGGAGTTTATACCAATAACTGAGCGTTATCATCCCTATAATCCGAACGGAACCACGAAAAATGAAACAGCTATTGGTTCCAGAATAATTACAGTTAAGTGCAGCAAATGTGTTTTACAACATTTTTGAGAGGCCTTGATGACGTTTATATTGCATTTGCAGCAACTTTGTGGATCATATGGACACCAAAAGTCTCTCAGTAGCATTCTCTATGTAAAGAGTGTAGGTTTTATGTTGACTTGGCAACGCCGTTTAACGTGGCATCATGATTCTGAGCTACAATCGTGAATGACATACAGCATCAGAGTGGGAATTCATCTACCCTGCAGAATAATAAGTGATCAAACACTCGCTTATGCTGAAAAGTCTGCTCAAGAGTAGACAGTGATTATTTTCTTCAAGTCACTTGTTACATCGATTTGAACTTCTACTCCTTCGATGTTCATCTTTAAACAAATCTTGACACCTAAATTTTTGTATTATTCTAAAAAAATTATCCCGTTGACACTGAATCAGGTTGAATTGTTACAATGACCGAATATCAGGATGATTTTTTCTTCTTCTCCATAGGCACCTGTTCATCTCCCAAGAATGTCCCATTCATGAGAGATACGTGAATGAATGATGTCTCACACTTATCATTCATCCTCGTGAAAACGCATCAAAAGTGGCAACCCGAGAACCCTGGCAAATGAGATCATGCTTGCATTCAACTTTGCCTAAAAACTCAACAGGCAATCCGCGGATTGCCTGTGCGAGAGCAGGCAATCCTAGGATTGCCTAGGCAAAGTCCAGAATGAAGCATCCATTCCGGACTTTGCCGGAGACGTTGCAGTCGAACTGCGGTCCGGACTTTGCCGTTAACATATCCAACGATGAGTGTGACTCGCAACATGGTTGCACGATATTTCAATACGAGGCACCCATAGCTTGTCAAACGTTTCTGGTTTAAGAAAGTAGCTGAACTAGCTACAACAGCATAATTCTGGGCTAAAATGATGAGTGGCACATTCAATGATCAATATCAATGAGAATTATTGTTTGAAATTTGGGGGGTGACGAAAATGAACAATCAAACGTGCATCCTTCAACGCCCTTTCCGGTTTTTTCATCATAAGTCTTGTAATATGGGGTTTTCTGGAAAATTTGTGGGAACAACATTCGTAGATCTTGAAGAAATTCACTGAAAGTTACTCTACACATTTTCTCGAAAAATCAATATTTCCCGACTTGTACCCAAAAAACCGCGAAGAGACGAGAAATGCACGTATTTGCTATTTCTTCATATCGCACTGCAATTTTTTAACAATGATTGTCATCAATATTGATCATTGAATGTGCCACCTATCATTTGAGGCCAGAATCATGCTGTTGTGCCGAGCTTAGCCACTCAATGCTCGAATTTCGAGAGTCTCGCGCACTCTCTCTCTCCGAGTTATAACTGACCTTTGAATAAAACCTAAGCTGCATTCAATATCATCAAATCATCATTCAGAGAATACCTTTCAATCACAACTTGCTGAGCCACAAGGCCCGGTAAGAACAGAAGAGAACCCATAGCATATGAACCCCGAGAAGCCCGGTTCGTAACAAGCTCGAGCATCGAGTCATCTTCTCGCGAATCTCTATCATTAGATATCGATCAGCATTGACTTTTCGACATCCCCGTCGACAAAATCGTGTGAATGAAAGAGAGAAGTGGTTAATCAGTTTGTAGTTTGATTAAAATCCGCAAATCCCTCGCATGTGCTCTAAATCTCAGCGAGCGCCGACTACCGCTTGAGCATCGATTCATCTTCTCGCGAATTTCTGTCATTGAATATCGATCAGCATTGGCTTTCCAACATTCCCGTCGACAAAATCGTATTAATGAAAGAAAGAAGTGGGCAATCAGTTTGTTAATTGCTTAAAATCCGCGAATTCTTACATCTTCTTTGAATCTAAGGGAGCGTCGACTACCTTTCGAGCATCGGGTCAACTTCTCGCGAATTTCTGTCATTGAATATCGATCAGCATTGGCTTTCCAACATCCCTGTCGACAAAATCGTATGAATGGAAGAGAGAAGTGGTGAATTAGTCTCGACATTGATTGAAATCCGCAAATTCTTACATTTGCTCTGAATCTTAGCGAGCCTCGACTACCGCTCGAGCGTCAGGTCATCGTCTCGCGGATCTCTATTATGCGATATCGATCAGCATTGACTTTTCGACATCCCCGTCGACAAAATCGTATGAATGGAAGAGAGAAGTGGTGAATTAGTCTCGACATTGATTGAAATCCGCAAATGCTTACATTTGCTCTGAATCTTAGTTAGCGTCGACTACCGCTCGAGCGTCAGGTCATCGTCTCGCGGATCTCTATTATGCGATATCGATCAGCATTGACTTTTCGACATCCCCGTCGACAAAATCGTGTGAATGGGAGAGAGGAGTGGTTAATTAGTTCGTAGTTTGATTAAAATCTGCAAATCCCTTACATGTGCTCTGAATCTTAGCGAGCGTCGACTACCGCTCGAGCGTCGGGTCATCGTCTCGCGATTCTGTATCATTAGATATCGACCAGCATTGACTTTCCAACATCCCCGTCGACAAAATCGTGTGAATGGAAGAGAGAAGTGGTGGATTAGTTTGTAGCTTGATTAAAATCCGCAAATCCTTTACATGTGCTCTGAATCTCAGCGAGCGTCGACTACCGCTCGAGCGTCGGGTCATCGTCTCGCGATTCTGTATCATTAGATATCGACCAGCATTGACTTTTCGACATCCCCGTCGACAAAATCGTATGAATGGGAGAGAGAGAGGGTAAATCAGTTCGATCAGTCTGTAGTTTGATTAAAGTCCGCATTTCTTGAATTTTCCTCGAATCTTGAGGAGCGTCGACTACCGCTCGAGCATCGAGTCATCTTCTCGCGAATTTCTGTCATTGGATATCGATCAGCATTGACTTTCCAACATCCCCGTCCACAAAATCGTGTGAATGAAAGAGAGAAGTGGTAAATTAGTTTGTAGTTTGATCAAACTCCGCAAATTCCTCACGTCTCCTCTGAATCTAAGGGGACTCCGACTACCGCTCGAGCGTCGGGTCATCGTCTCGCGAATCTATTAATAGATATCGATCAGCATTGACTTTTTGACATCCCCGTCGACAAAATCGTGTGAATGAAAGAGAGAAGTGGTAAATTAGTTTGTAGTCTGATTAAAATCCGCAAATCCATGAATTTCCCTCGAATTTTAAGGAGCGTCGACTACCGCTCAAGCGTCACGCCATCGTCTGGCGGACCCAGAATTCCAGAAATCCACCGAGATTGACCCCTCAACTCTCAAACGACAGGTAACATCTCGAATGTGAGAGGATGTATTAACCGCTCTGAAGTAGTACGATCGAAATCCACTGGCTTTCGCAAATGCATCGAATTGCAGAGGTTGTCGACTACTGCAGGAGCATTGAGTCATCCTTTCGCGAAGTCTGGTCCTCAGAAATTGATCTTCATCGACTTTTCGAAATCCACGACGAGGAGAACGGTTGAAGTGGAAGAGCGAAGCGATCAATCATTGGAGGAATAAATTCGGGTCACGAACTTCTACCTATACGTCGAATTGCGGAGAGCGTCGACTACCGCTCGAGGATCGAATCATCTATCCAATGTCATTTTGGGGATCAGCACGCAAGTGATGATCCGCAAAATGTTTCACGTGATGCCTAGATTGCATAAAAAACCGATACCCATCACGAAGGAAGATTGAATTAGCGCACTTGGGTCATGATCTGCAGAATAGTATCCATGACTCACAGATTACATAGAAAATCGTATCCACATCGCGTACGCGAAGCATCATCACTCTTTCCATGCCCGCGCAACTAACAAAGAACAGATGCCGACCGCGCACAGGATATCATCCGAACCCAGCGTACGCGAGCTCCAGATTACTTGGGAAAATAAGTCACTCGCGCACGCGACTCAGCTTCACATTCGCGTACGCGAGTCTAGGCTTGCTCGCGCATGCGATGTATCTTTCGTGAATCAACCGAGATATCAATTGCATCACATGGGTATTTATGCACGAGAGAGATACATATTCGCGCACGCGAGGCTTAAGAGGAGAAGATATCGATCGCGCCCAAGATGTTTTCCAAACGCAGCGTACACGAGCTCTGAATTACTACTTTGAGTCGCTCGCGCACGCGAGTCAACGCGAGTCTCGGCTTGCTCGCGCACGCAAGGCATCTTTCCATTCGCGGACGCGAATTTTGGCTTGCTCACGCACGCGAATCAGCTTCACATTCGCGTACGCGAATCACGGCTTGCTCGCGCATCCGAGGCATCTTTATGTTCACGTAAGCGGATCAACTGAGGTGTCAATCGCATCACATGGGTATTCATTCACGAGTGAGATACTCGCGTACGCGAGGCCGAAGAGCAGAAGATATCGATCGCGCCCAAGATGTTATCCGAACTCAGCTAACGCGAGTCCCATATTTCTTGGGAATATGAAACGCTCGCGCACGCGGGTCACATTTGGGATCACTCACGCGAGGCATCCTCGGATTCGCGTACGCGAATCAGACCACGGGTGCTCTGGTACATCATCCACCCCTGACCCCCCCCCCCCCCCGCCCAACCGTGCTGATTCTCGTAGTTTTCTACTGAACACAAAGTGAGTCTCCCAATTTCACTTCATTCAGAAACTCAGTCATTTTGCATTAATTATTAAAAATTCCCAAATATCGGGAATGATCGTATGCGTCAGAAATCAACCGCACCCCGTTGCAAATAGTTCTAAAAAATTGTGTCATCTTTTCTTCTGCGAAATTCGCTGTAATTCATTCTTATAGAATGATTATTACAAAAGCACTTGGGTCATCCGCGGAGCCAGACTCCAAGTTATAGGATACTGGTTATTTAGGCGGCTCCGTATTTGCCCGCCTCGGAACGTGGTGGGGGTCACGTGACAGCCAGTGTCCCACAACTTAGAGTATGGTCTATCAATCCACTTGGCTACTCTCATAATAATCATTGTTTAGAAATAAATAACAGCGAATTCCGCAGAGAAGAAGGTGACTTAGTTATGGTTGGAGCTGGCTCCGTTTTCCAAAACCATTTGCAACGGGGTACAGTTGATTTCTGACGCATACGAGACCACTCGCAGTCCCAATATTTGAAAGTTTCTAATAAATAATGCAAGATGCCTCAGTTCCTACATTGAGTAAATTTGGGAAACTCAGTTTGTGTTTAGTGGAGAACTACGAGAGAAGTCATGGTTGGATGGTGGAAAATGTGCCAAGGTAGCCCTTGTGCGAATCAGAGACCCGCCGGATAGAGACTCTCGCGTGCGCGGAATCTTAGCCGTGGCATACGCCAATCTCGGCTTGATTGAGCGCTGGAGAAGCTCGCGCAAGCGAGTCATCTTTACCTCTGTACTTGCTTTTGAACCTATTGGAGTATCTCTTCATCAACAAGATTTGCATCATCTTCATTGCAGTCGACTTGAAAGTATGTACATATACCAGCTGTAGTGCTATCACTATTACTTGAAAATAATGGACACGGTACTTGATCTTGTTCCAAAGAGCTTGCAAGCATGAATAATCATGCTTGCAAGCTCTTTGGGACATAAAACTATAGAATTAGCAAGTATTGATGATTAGCTCAAACCTCTCCTTGAAGAGATTTGGTATGATTTTTTCGCCTCCAAAACCTAAGTAATTTACAGAATAGAACTACCAACGCACACGCATAAACTAAAGAAGCCTGGTGAAACATGAAGTAAACTCAAAATATCACCAATGCAAGTCATTGAGGATGAAAAAGAGAATAGGTCGGACAATTTAAAACTTTTACTGGGCACTCAACAGACTTACGGCACGTATGCGATCGCGACGAAACGGACCTACAACAACGCGCACTCAGGCCTGAGCGCACTGTCGCCTCACGGGTAGCCGTCGATGAGGCCGTCACCATGCTAGAGTTAGAGTACGTGCGATGACCTGGGGCTAGTTCGCGCTCGGAGGAGTTGTGAGCTTCACAACTGAGCGGATCTAGCTCGCCGCGGATGCACTCCTCCAGGACTGCGGGTGACATCTTCAAGAACTCGACAACTGCTGACAGCAACACGCAACAGCATCCAGACCAAACTGCAGGTGGATTGCGGGCCGCGTCGTCGTCGCTGCATGAACTTTGAGCTGCGCACGTGCACCGAATACCTCGGCCAGGCCTGACCTCGGCTGGTGCGCACGATTCCCACATCAAAAAAATACGATCCTCACGCGCGCGAAAATCCAAACGATACCGTATGCGAAAACGAGACAAAAGTTTATGCGAATTTCGCGCACGCTAGCACATGATCCTCGCGCGCGCGAGTGAAAAATCCGCGCACAATAGAGAATTTCCAAACACCACACTAGAAAAGAAAATGATTTCTCTAGATAAATCATCGGATACTAGAATGTGAGCCACAGCAGCACAGCACTCACTTCCTAACCTTCATAGCAAAGCTTTCTACTATTATCATTACGCAACGAATAGTGTAATGGTTAGCAGAAAATCATTACACATGTGAAGTTGCTCGAAAGATTACCGATGTAATGTTTAGAATGACATTTTGATCGAAAGTTACGAAAATAGATAAAAATTACAAAAAAATCCGACAACGCCTCCAATACAACGTGATTGTGAAGTACTCGACCAGCCGGGAAATTCCGAAAGTCCGGCGCGTTGTGAGTTTTGCATTTTTCTCGAAGTTATTTGAGTCGATTTGAAAATTTGCGTGGATGTTGGAAATTATCAGATTGTTGTGAACAGATGGATCAGAAAAGGGATCAGAGGGATCCGTCGCGCGAGGATCACATGGGATCAGCAGAGGGATCAGTTTGTATTGCTGCCACACACGTGGTCTGGTTCCGAGGTTATGTGTCGGTGCGCCAGTCTCAGTATTCGCATCCCGAGGACGAGGTTGTCGAAAAATAGTGGCGGCGTGGATGTCGAATTTAGCGACTGCCGTGCTCTGTATCATTTTCCTGGGCCCCGGGGTATCATGGGCGGCCCGTGCTGTTTGTGTTCGTTACATAGCCGCGCGGCAGATTTCCTTGGTGTAGGAGTGCAGAGCGCGTTGGGGTTGATTTTTAATTTTCGCCGCCACTCTCATTCGTCGTGCACCAAGTCGTCTCACCCGCTGCACCAGGAAGCATTGCTGTTGGACATGCAGCACTGAGCCGAAAAAGCGCGTGATCAGCGCCGACGGCGCAAGCAGCAACTCCTCGCGCTGGCAGGTTATACCGAGCGGGACTCGGCAGCTTTTGCTTCGCTATAGCAAGCGAAGGGGGACGGGAGAGGGAAAGGAGCTATCGCGCACACGATTGTCAGCCTATTTGAATGTTATGCGGGTGACGGAGAGGCGCGCTTGGGCTTGAATATGTTGCGCGATGCATACCGGAAACTTTTAAGAGTTGCCGAGCTCACGGACTTCTGCTCTCGAGTGAGGCGCGCGGAAAACTGAACGGAGCCTTCGGGTGCAAACTCTGCAGCTCACGTCAGAATGGCACATGGGAGTGGGAGAGGAGCTCTCGCGCATGCGCGCTTCTAACCATATAAATAATACGTGGCGAACGGGAAGGCGCGCTCGGGCTCAAGATTGTTTGCGCGTATATTGAGCACACCGTCAACTGGATAGGAGTGCCAGGCACGCGGACTCCTACCCTCAAGAGAGACGCGTGGAAGACTGACTGAAGCCGTCTTGCGTGAGCATTGCAGCTAGCGAATGATGGCTCACGAGAGGGGGGGGAGGAGATATCGCGCTTACGCACGTCTTCCTTTATGAATGATATGCGGGAGACGGAGAAGGGTGCTCGGGCTCGAATACGATTCGCGTGTGAGGTGCGTACCGGGAATTCTTCAGAACTGCCGAATGCGCGGACCTCTGCCTTTGAGAGAGGCGCGCGGAAGACTGACTGAAGCTATCGGGCGCGAGCACTGGAACTCGCGTTGGACGGCCCAAGGAAGAGGGAAAGGAGCTCTCGCGCACGCGCGCTTCTGCCTATGTAAATAATATTTGGCAGACGTGGAGGCGCTCTTGGGCTTGAGTATGTCTACGTTGATATGACGCATTCGAGTGTATATAAACTTCAGGTATGTGATGTATGAGTGTGAGGTATGAATCCCTGATTATGTGATCTTATGTTTTCTGATCTTTGATAGTGACATAACATCATTAATAATCATTTACATGGGTTTCTGATACGAGTTCCAAAACCATAACTTTTTTTTTCTACGTGGTTGTAGGGCAAATACGCTGTGACTAACGGAGGAGAGAGGCACCGGTCAGCCGAACATGGCTGGCCAGCACCTCTTCAACATTCCCGGGCTGGAATCCGCATCGATACGGCCATCCGAACCGGGTGAACTCTCTCTTCTTTCTCGGTTGGCGCCGGCCATTGGACGAGGGAGAGATCCACCAACTTACCAATCCGGCCCCGGAACCGCGTGAGCATTACTTGAGCACCGGTGGCGTCTCGCGCTCAGGGACGAGCGTCTTCCTTCTCGCGACTCGCAGGTGTTGTTTCTCTTTCTTCGATCTTCTTCCTACTCTTCAGTCTTCTTTCTCCTCTCTTTTTTCTTCTTTCTTCCCTCTTCAGTTCATCATAACTCTCCTGGAACCATTTGAACCTCCTCTGTTTGAGTTGGCAGACTCACTGTAATTCGCCTGCTTCGAGGCGACTCACTTCCCTTTCCTCCTCCTCCTTACGGGTCATCACCAGCTTGATGTATCCGGTGACTCTATCCCATATCTCCTGGTTGCGGAGCAAGTACGGGACGAGATTCTCAGGTGTTAGTTGAGCACCTAGCCATTCATCCAACTCGGCGCGCTCTCTTCTGGTATCGTTGCACGTGAACAGGGCGTGTTCAGCGTGATCCCAGTTGTCCCCCGCATGACTGACATGCTGGGTATGTGCTCTTCTTGAACGGGGTCAGATAGGCACCGAAGCAACCGTGGTCACTCAGTGCCTGCGTCTTCCAGTAATCTATCTCTCCGTGGGTGCGTTCCGCCCACTTGGCTACGTCACGGATCAGCCGCTGCGTCCATCTGCCATCTGCAAATGGCGAATCCCACTCAGTTTGCCACTGCTCAAGGGTGGTTTCCTTCTCGATGTCACGGATGATCTCCTTCATCGTTGGGGTGAGCACTCGTTCGGCTCTGATCACTTCCTGCCGGTCCCAGATTCTCACTCGCTTCGCGACGAGTAACTGGATGGGTGGCATCCCCGCCAACACGCAAGCTGCGTCTCCTGACACGGTGCGGTAGGCACGAATGCTCCTCAGAGCCGCTCTCCGGTGGACAGGCCTTATCCTCTTCTCGATGACGGCCTGAGCGAGGTCCTTGAGTACTTAATCCTTGTCAACGTCGTAATCAACTCCGAGCACCTCATGAGTAGAAGCGTTCAGGAGACGATAGATTGCTCCTTCTTCACCGACCACTGGTGCCAGTGCTGTCTTCAAAGCTGTGGCGTCGGTACCCTTCCTCAATTCGATGGGGACTTGGCCCTCCTGTGTCCTGCGGAAGCCCGTGACTTCTGTGCCTACTTCCTCGTTGGCGGTATTTGTCTTCATTCTTCGCAGCATGTCTGCGTAGGTGAGCCCTCCCTGATTGGCGATGACGAGGATGGCTTCAGGCTTGGTTCTTCTCGGCTTCATCTTCGCTTTTTCCGGCCGTATCGTTCGATCTACCGCTCTTCTTTGCCCTTTTCGCTTGTTTCTTTGTCACCACTTCCTTCCAAGGCCCATTCTGCTCGTGCCGATTGGGCGTTGATGTCGAGCGCGGGGTTCCGAGACCTCCCGGTAGAGGTCCGTATAGGGTCCCCTCCGAACCGCGTTGCTGCCCCGGTCGCGATTCTGGTTTCCCTGACCCTCTTCCCTGGAAGCCACTACCCGACGTGGTTGGTTTTTTTCGTGGTCGGAGGCTGCACATCCCTCCGCGCTATCAGGGCCTTCTCCGTTTCGAGGAGCGTTGTCTCGGAAGCATCCTGCTCCGCCTTGTCTGCTGCGAGTAGGCCTTCAAGCGCGTGGCCGATCTTCTTGAGTTTTTCGATGTCTTCCTTGGTCCCTTCTGAATTACTGGAGACGGACTCGGCTATCGCTATAACCAAGTTGAAGTGCTCGAGGAGCAGATATGTCTTCTCCTCCGTTTCTTTCCGGCACGTTTTCAGGTCTTCCCATTTCCCCATGAGATCGCCTGCTTCGTTTCCACTCTTTTGTCGTGCCGCATCTTCGGATGAAAGGATCGGGGCAATCTCCATCCCATCAGACTCTCCATCGTATACTCTCTTGTCGAGCGCACCGATTCCGGGAGTCAGAATTGTTCCGTTCCCCTGGGACCTTATGATGGAGTCGGACTCGCTCAAGTCTGAGCTCACGTTGACGGCGTCATCAACCGCATCGCTGGGTTGCGTGAGCTGGATCGTAAGTGCGGGATTGATCTGCAGAAGCTTCTCTGCCGTTGCGTTTGCTACTGCTGTCTCCGAAATTATCTCCCGTTGGCTCTTGAAAGTAAACTCGTTTTGCTCCAGCGTTTGCTTGTCTGCTTCCTCACTCAAACTCTTCCTCTCCCTGCTGTTGGGGGTGAGGTCTTCTCCTCATTTGTGTGGGTCCATTCCTCTATTCACCTTCACCTGCGGCGTATTTTCATCGCTTGTATCTTTATTCGTGACTCCCCCTACTGGAAACTGTCATATACAATTACACGTCCTTCTAGATGTGTAATTACTTGTCTGTCTCCATCGTATTAATGTTGTAAAGAAGGATATGGGTGTGATAGTGAAGAGGTGGTTAGGCAAAGACGTGAAATTAGATATGGAAAGAAGGGTCAGAGAATGGCCCACTACCATCTAATGAAATTCCACGAACTTTGAGACGTATTAATGTACGTCTATTTTCACTTCCGATTAGATGTGGAGTTACATCAGCCAAAATCAAAATTGAAGAAACTATTCGAGAGAACGTAATTGAGAGTGATACCAGCGGGTGGTTCTCAAGGAGGGAGGATCATTCCCTACTGGTAATAGGTGACTGACAGCGGCCATGAAATTCTTTAGTAGAGATTGGTCCCATCAATGGCCGCTCCGACGGCCACCACACGCACGCAATATGGCCGCCGTAGAGGATTAATGGAATGGAACAAATACAACGTGTCGATCATGGAGTGATTGGCAAGACGTGCATGATATTTTGATTCCGTTGGAATGCACTTTTTGGAAGGAAAATCACTCTTCGAAATTCATGGAAAATATTGAGAATTCATACTGTCTATCATTATCCTCGTTATCATCCAGGAAATTCGAGGAATTCCTGCAATATTCTAGGCATTGTATTTACCATATTCCTTTTCTTGCGGAGCGACAACAAAGTGCCGGAGGATTATGGAATTTTTCGAAAAATCTTAGAGATTTATTTCTCATATGTTTATCCTGGTGAGGGTCAGCTAGATCACAAAAATTTCTGAGAAGTGTAAGGAATCCATTCTTCATATTTTCATTCCGGTGCAAGAAAATCCTCGAATTCTTGAAAAGAATTGACAGGCCAATTTCATACATTCTCATTCCGTTATACGCAGCAAGAGCTTAAGACTCTTGCTCAGTCATAAGCCGCTATAGATCATCCTCAACCGAGGTTTACTCGCCCCAACTGCAGTAGGGGCCCTTCGTAGGATCGGTTATACAATATATTTGTACTCACCATATCAGCTTTGCCTTGTGACTGCTGTTTGACCTGGATATTGTTGGCCCGGTGTACACGCTCCTGCTACGCCGCTATTCTGTGTCTTCTCCATTCTGAAAATATTTGATCTACGCGTGCGCCACAAAATCGCATCGGCACATGCTTCATGTTATTCACCCCAAAAAAGCCGTCCTACTCTAGTCAGGGTGCCGCGTCCTATTTTGGATCTTTGAGCAACCGGGCTAAGTAGGCGTGCTTGCCTCGAGAGAACAGACGCGATCTCCACGTAGTCCCGTCCGCGTAGACCTTTTTGTTCGTCTGTCGCGTACAGCTGTATCTCACGAAATACTGGGTCAAAAGTGCCCTCCTCAAGTTTATTATGATCTAGAAATAGAATGATGGAAATGACAGGAACGTGGGCATGTTTTGACAGTGACTTCTATAGGTGGGCTCGGTTTGAATTTCTGTATGACGGACAAACAAAAATGTCTGCGCGGACTGGACAAACGGTCAAGTTGATCAGCCACATCACGCCTGTTTTTTCGAGGTGAACGGGCCTACTCAGCTCGCGCGAGCGCCGAGGAATCATGTCAGTTTATCTCGGTCTCATTCGAACGCGGCGCCCCGACTGGAGTGGGGCGGTTTCCTTCGCATGAATAGCGTGGAGCATGAGCCGATGCAATCCTGTAGCGCACGTGTGGACTAGGAATTCTCCAGGTGATCAAGAAGACCCAAGATCAGCAACGCAGAAGCGTACACCGGGCCTACGATTTCCGGGTTGGGCAGCAAGTACAAGGCAAGACTGATATGGTGAGTACAAGTATAATCAATCACCGAACCTACGGATGTCCCCTAAAGCGATTGACGCGAGTGATCCTCATTCGAGGATGATTCATAGCAGCTCATGATTGAGCAAGAGTCTCAAGATTTTCCCGCGTTTCGCCGAGATGAAAATGTAGAACATTGACTTCTTGATTTTTCTCAAGAGTTTGAGGATCCCTCCGTGACATACTGAGGATATGGAAAATAGATTTCTCAAACTTTTTGAAAATTCTCGGAATCTCCCTGACCTTCACCAGGATAAGTATGTAAAGAAAAATCACCAAGACTTTTCAGAAATTTACAGGAATCTCCGGCACTTTGCCAAAATAATAATATGAGAACAGAATGCTTGAAACTGTGGGATCTCACGAAATTTTCTAGCACTTCGCCAAACTGAAAGTATGAATAATGATTTTTCAAACCTTTACAAGACATCTTGGAAATTCCTCTCACTCCGCAGTAATAGAAATATGAGAGATACGATATCTGAAATGTTGCATGAATTCCTCAAATTTTCTGGCACTCAACCGAAATCACAATATAACAAGATGGATTTTCCAAATTCCCCAAGAATTTTGGAAATCCTTTCTTCTTTCAAGAAAAGCATTCCAATGAAGATGAATTATCATCCACTTCTCGCCAATCAATTTTCGATTGACGAGGCGTATCTCTCCTATTCCATAGATTCTTCACGGTGGTCATATCGCGTGGCGGCCACCTACAGGGCCGATCTCTTCCAAAGAATTCGATGTTCGCTCTCGCGGTCGCTTATTTCCAGTAGGGCATGATCGATCCTCTCTTTGAATCATATCGCTGAAATCACTTCCAATTACATTCTACCAAATAGGTTTTTAATATTTTGAGTTCAGCATATGTAATTCCACATCGTTTTAGACGTCAAAGATGAATGTATATTCACACGTCCGAAAGTGCATGGAATTCGACGAGACGAAATTGGGCCATTCCCTGACCCCTTTTTCCAAATACAATTCACTTCTTTACCTATTCACTTTCCCACTGTCATATTCATATCACTTTTCACGAGCTGAATATAGTAAGAATGGAGTGTAATTACACATTTAGATGGACGTGTAATTGTATATCACAGTTTTCAGCAAGGTCAGCAGCCAAGTGTGCCACCGGTGGCGCATTTTGCATCGTTGCCCCCCCCCCCAAATCCGAATGGGCCCCGCTTCACTTGGGAGATTCTTGCCGTCAATGCTGGACATCATCTTTTTCCTTCTTCTTTCCAGGGCCTGGGAAGGCATGCTGGCCGACCCCGGACCAGACCAGCACGCGGGTGTGGTGTTTTGTGTGATGCGTGTTCTGTTCAATGTTGTTATGTCTGTGTAATGCTTGAGCAGGCGTAAGTATGGTGCATGTAGGGTGTAGTGTGTGTGAGTGCAAGTGTAGGACTCGGGTCCGGAGGGGTGTCACTCCCTCAAGCTCCAAGTGCAGACCGGAGATCACACTCAAAGCCCCCTACGGGTGAGGCCATATGCTCTGAGTATATATTTTTATGTCATTCGAGATTATTCCACTTCATCCTTCTTCTCTCACGCGTCTGGCGAATATATGATGTTTGTCAATATTGGTTAAAAATCAGAGGAGGAAATCGCATCCAAGACTGCAAATTATAATTGATCAATTTCGACCACGGAAATGAACCCGGGTTAAAAGTACAAAATGAGTGCATAGCTGGTACACTGGGGTACTTTTGATTTATCTATTATTTCACTCAACTGTAGTACATCTTAACTATCAAAAGAAGTCGCTCTTAGACTGGAAAATTTTAAAATGCGAGTGTCGCGCACTTACAAACAAGGCTTGGGGTGAGGATGACCCATGTATGCCAGACGAAGGTTAATTATGACTCGTGTAATGCCTCGCGTTGCTCGGCCTGTAAAAATTCCCGAGACGTATTGGTTTCTCAAAATTCTCTTTGAGATCAAATAAAAATATGTTTCGTACCATTCTTATATGCCGAGTTGAGTGATGGTATTTTTCATGGTCTTCATGAGTTCAGAACCATGTGAAGAACCATTGCTCCACTAAATATATGAGACTTTTGAAAAACATATTCTGATTTGATTGGAAAGAGCATTTTGAGAAACTGATACGCCTCTCGGGAACACTTACAAGCCGAGCAACGCGAGGCATTACGCTAGTCCTGATTGAATGAGAAGGTATTCAACCTTCTCTTGCAAGCGACCAAGTAGGTCCTCGATTGATATATAAGGCTCGGAAGATCTTACGACTCACATATGAGGAAATCTACAGAACCTTTGGCTTTTAGTGTACCATACAGTATTTTAATGAGATCGGGACTTTCACGTCCTGGGAAAATGTTTTTCAGATGGTTTCTATAGTTTCCAGGACAGTACTGTATCGATTTCTCATGAAACGTGCGTAGTGCTCTTGATACAAATTAAAAAATCGTCGAATTTCGTACTTTTCCAGTGTAAATGGCACGTCTTTCAAAACTCTTCGGCCTCTAAAGAAAATGAAATAACACTGTCCCAAAGAATCCGAAATAATTCCATCTGAGTCTTTGAACATGATATAATCATAAGAGATTAGTTCTCATAGCGACTCAGGTCCGTCGTCAGCACAGGGCTTCCATAAAAAGTATAACTCTCTTTTTGGAAAATACTCACTTCCTCCACTTCTTCGTATGTAAAAAAAAATAACATTTGAACTAGGATGAATCGGGTGGTGGGAAATTCAAGAGTCAAGATGGACAATCTAAATGCCTCTTCTTTTGGCAGCGACACGTTATTCTGGCCGAAGATCTGTGATGTTGAACTTGCAAATTTCGTCGCGCCCACCACTTCAAAATAGGACATGAATCTTCGTTACTCGAATTATGAGCAGATGTCGCTCCCAAATCCTATTGCCCATCATATTGCTCTGACGTAAGATGAACCACTATGCACTTCAAAGAGGTGGCTATAACGATTGTTATTTGAAGGAAGAGTTCGGGAAATTTGTTCAGTCCCTAAAAGCTGATTTTCCCGGTCGAAAAAGCTGCACGTAACAGGTCCAAATTGTAGCTATCGACTTTGTTTGTAGTTTTCACATCATTTTCACACTGCAAGCTCATTATAATTCAAGTGAGGATGATTTGGAGAAGCAAATATTCCATATACCTCCGACAACCCTGTGGACATAGGAAAAGTGAAACTTGATGAGTATAACGGGAAGATGCTCAATTCTGGGAATGAAATTCGATCATACGAGTGCAACAACATCTTTATCAACCGTCATACTGCACTATTTATGATCCATCCATGTGAAAAGCCTCTAATAGTGACGAAAACGTAATAGACTAACTCCACCTCATTATTCTCAGATGATTAACATCTTCCAAAAATGGTTGGCGCAACTCTTCCCTTACACTTTAGGGGTACCAAAACACTTTGGCATTGGTTTCATAAGCGACAAGGGGGTAAAATTTTTTTTTCTCGGACGGTCCAAAGTTAAAGGTTTGGTGGATTTCCTCATATAATAATACTGCGAAGTGATACAAATGTATAGCGGTGTTCACGTACGTATACTTTGAGATTCAAATAGCGAGCCCCTTTGTTATAGAAGAATATTGTTTATTGATTGTGATAATTATCGATCCCTGAGATCAAGTGTAAGATTTGATTAAATATTTCATTAAAGTGAATTCGGTAGTTCGAAATCCACTGTCACGTGGGTAGAGGTGGAGATCAGTGCCTGATCTCACCTCTCCCCTCCGTGCCACAATGACGTTGCACCCGCGACGGCTACGCAGCCGCGCAATCCATGTCCGCGGTTCGCCGGCCATCGCGGATGCACCGTCAGCACTTCGACGGAGCGAAGTACATCCCCACTGCATCGGTCTACGCTGCACCACGGACCATTGTCGTCTACGATGAGCCGTGCGGTGGCCAGACCGTTCCTATCAACCTTCAGAATCATATCTCTCTCTCGAGTTTATTTCAGCTGCCATTAAACCTGTATATTTACATTGCTCAGCCGTGATTCATTCGAATCACCCCTCCTTCCCACGTATCACCACCTTGAACTGTAGGTCCGGTAGAGATGTGAAATTTACCCTCCGAACACTCCGCCTGAATGAAAAAGAAGCGTGGAGATGGATTTCTCATCTCCTCTATGGGGAATCCAGCCTGCGCACAGGAGCTCTCAGCACTTTCTGCAGGGTACTTGTTGATTTAAAAATCAACCTGGTATTAAAATCAAATCAAAATCAGATCAAATAATCTTCCTACGGTTGAGTGTTGAATTTTATCACATAAGTTTTGCTTTTGATTTTTGGTGATGATCAAGATGAATGAATATTCATTCAAGATGAATTTCATGTCATCATTTCAATGAAACATCTATTCATCATGAATAATATCTATTTATTTGGAAATCGCGGACCGTTTGAATAAGTTGCTCTTGAAGAAATGATATTTTCAATCCATTGAATACACTCTTAGATTTGATAAATATTTATCCAATTCGCAAAGAAGGAATTTATTGATTTGAATAAATGTTAAGAGAGCAGTATTGCGTTAAATATTCATTTGAGTCGAATAAGTTTTCTCCCGAATTGCTCAATTTTTTGTCTCAGTGTATGATCTAATCAGCTACTACCTATCGACAACATCAAAATCTGATAAGCTATGATCAGATTGTAAATAACGATATTCACCGACACAGTTGGTAGGGTCGTTGAGTGTCAGCTCGGCCGATTATCGAGGTTGAGCAACGTTGGGCGAGGTAGGGCTTCCACGAGACGAGACGAGACGAGAGTCAAGGTACTCTCGGAGGGCCTCGGACGGCATTTTTACGGTCTCTCTCTCGTCTCTGTCTCCCTATGTTCCGGTCTCGGACTCGGTCTCGGATTCGGCTCAATTTTGACGAGAGTCTCGGCAAGACTCTCGTTGATTATTTTTGAAAATTAAAGAGAACCGTACACGGAGTGGATTTATCTCTGTTAAGAATCAGCATGTCTGCTGGTTATATTAGCTTGCATAGGCTAATTCATGATGAGGTACAGTAAAACCTGTCTCCGTGGGCACCTCCCAATTATGGGCACTTCCACGTGGAACCAAATTTCATTTCTCCATTGTCTCTAACGGTGATCTCACTCCATTTTCCGGGCACCTGTCTATTATGGGAAGGGGGGAGGGGGGTTAGAGAGAAACCAAAGGTGCCCAAATTAGACAGGTTTCACTGTATATGATTTGAAAATTACCGCGAGAATACAGGCACAATTGATAATATTGATCGAGTGATGAACTCATTCAACCGTTTATGCAGTACATTCTTCCAACTCATAGTGTGTAGACTATACACACGTATGTGAATATAGTAGTTCCTCTACGGTCTGGTTGCCATGTGAACAATCCTGCTTGGCTTGTACCTTCAGCACTGCTCATATCAGCGTTTGGAAATGGTTTTCGGAATGTTCCATAGTAGCCACGTGAAGGCCGAAATGAATCGGATGGAACGCACTTCATTTCTTTGTAGTTTTGATTCAATTGAACATTCGATATTCGATAATCTCCACACTACTGGTTCAAAAGCGAGTGCAAAAATTCCATTAGTACCGAAACCACCGAGACTCTCGCGAGACTGTCGAATGAGTGCCTCGGTTTCGCTGAGAGAAAAGATACCTCAGTACCGGTCTCGGACTCGGTCTCGTTTTTCGAGACGAGATGAGACTGAGACCGAGACTAGTCTCGATCTCGTGGAAGCCCTAGGGCGAGGTTAATAGTTGGGTTGGTGCCTGCCCATCTTGGTCTAATCAACCTGGACTCGCTGACTTTCCTGATCGATTAGTTGACATTTACACCTCAGTAACGTAAGCGGGAGGCACGAGGTGTTACAATTACGATGTTCATGCTTACAAAAAGTGGCATGAGCTACCGTAAAGGTAGCATGATGAAGGTGCCGAATTCTCCGGAGTGGGTTATCTCCCCTCAGAAGTTTTTTCTCGCTTCACAGGCATGATTTTCCGGACAAATGCGGAGTGAATCAGGTTAGGTTGAGTGTCCGGATCTCGAACACGCCACGATAAAACACGAAACGTTGAGACCCACGAGATCCGACCCGGTTGTAATAGCCCATTGGCTGAACACGTCCGTTGAACACATGAAATGAAATGATAAATGAATAAATAACGATATTCCATGGAGAATCGGCCTCCACTCACGCTTCATTTCATTTTCATCTCATTTCATTCATTGAAAGTCAGGTTACAATAGAACTGTACATTTTTAGTACACCGCGAAGTCGCACTAGGCAACTGCACATGGCTGATCTCCTAACTAGAATAATATAAAAGTAATATAATAGTATATTACGCAACAAGTGCGAGAAGGTCAATTTCCGCACAAGTTGCCAAACGAGTGCGAGAAGTCAATATTCACGCACACTTTGGAACTTCTCGCACAGCCAGAAGAACACATTCACGCACGCTCGCGAAGCGAGCGTGCGTAAATATGTGTTCCTGGGTGTGCGAGAAGTTTCGAAGTGTGCGTGAATGTTACTTCTCGCGCGAGTTGGCAACGTGTGCGGAAACTTCTCGCACGTGTTGGGTATACTATTTTTTGCAACTGTGCGCGAAGTTGTAATTAAATGCACCACTGTCCGAGCAAGATCATCTTGAGAACGAAGTTTTCAAGAAAGGCCAAATTCAGAGGGATGACGTGACATCATATTTTGGAACTGCGTGAATAAAAATGCATTAGAGCGAGAAGTTACATTTACGCACACTTTACCAGTGTGTAAATGTAGAACTGTGCGAGAAGTCCTTCACGCATTACTTCTCGCACTGTAAATAATGAAGAGGAGTCTCATTTTTTTACAACTTTGCGCACACAGTTGCAAAATAGTACATTACGCAACAAGTGCGAGAAGGTCAATTTCCGCACAAGTTGCCAAACGAGTGCGAGAAGTTAATATTCACGCACACTTTGGAACTTCTCGCACAGCCAGAAGAACACATTTACGCACGCTCGCGAAGCGAGCGTGCGTGAATATGTACTTCTGGGTGTGCGAGAAGTTTCGAAGTGTGCGTGAATGTTACTTCTCGCGCGAGTTGTCAACATGTGCGGAAACTTCTCGCACGTGTTGCGTATACTATTTTTTGCAACTGTGCGCGAAGTTGTAATTAAATGCACCACTGTCCGAGCGAGATCATCTTGAAAACGAAGTTTTCAAGAAAGGCCAAATTCAGAGGGATGACGTGACATCATATTTTGGAACTGTGCGTGAATGAAAATGCATTAGACCGAGAAGTTACATTCACGCACACTTCACCAGTGCGTAAATGTAAAACTGTGCGAGAAGTCATTCACGCATTACTTCTCGCACTGTGAATAATGAAGAGAAGTCTCATTTTTTTACAACTTCGCGCACACAGTTGCAAAACAGAAATTTTCGATACACTGTGCGTAAAAGTGCACTTTGCGCACAGTTTGTCGACTTTTACTCACAGCTTATCGAAAAGTATAGTTAGATACACGGCCGTAAAACCTATTATTCGCATCCGCGTGATGATTCCGACCCTCGCCTGCGGCTCGGGCCGGAAACCCATCACTCGGACGCGAATAAAATGTTTTACGCCCTTGTATCGAAATGTACTATTCAATACACTTACGATACTGAATAAATACTAGTAAATAGTTACTAACTCTATATTTCATGGACGTAGGGGGGCGTGAGAAAAAAGAAATTTAGATGAGGGAGGTGTTACGTCGGGTGATTGTGACCAGAGGAATAACTCGAGCAAGATGGTATATAATATATAGATATATATTGAGTTGGAGTGATGATATATAATTACTGTGTGAAATGAGAATGTGTGATGGGTACTCCCGAAATGGGAGTCCCCGAGTGGTCTGATGCGGCGCGCACGTGTCGTGGCTTATAAGCCCTCGACTCGATGCGCGTTGCATCGTGTCAAAGTGCAAAGGTCAACAAAATGTGATCGCGCGATGCATTCCTCGCGGTATGCATCGAGCGATCGGTCTTGCAGAACCGACGACAGAGTGATTGACCAACAAGACAATCACCTATGGCGTCACAGAGGTTATAACGATTATTTTTCCAGTCGTCTGATATATAAATGTGAAATAGTTTGTGTGGACTGATTTGGAGGAGAAAAACAAAAATTTAACAGTAGCCGAGAAACGGAGTAAGAATGCTGAGTGCATTGTAGTAAGAAAAACTCAGGATAGCACATATGTGAGAAGTGCTCATTATGTCTTCGATGCAAGTCATTCTAATTTGAGTGTTCGTATATGTATATCCTTCAAGCACTTTCTTTTTACTCGTGTGCTCCAGATTCTTATCATTTGGTGGCAGCTGATTGAAAGTCGTGATAGCATGATATTTGTCGCTACGCTTCCAAACTTCTTTCATAATTTCTGGCAGATGTATGATTTTATTTCTAGTATTAGACTCACTCTCGGCATAATTTCCGACTAGAAATTGATAGTTAAATATTAAGGCTTCTAAGAGGAACTTTTCTTGCAAATTCAATGGGTTCGAGGAGCAATATTCTATCTTGTCATAGAGTTTCATGATTTTTTTGTGAATATTGTATATCTTAGAGATATGGGTTTTGTTAGCAGCTCCCCAGCCAATGATACCATAGGTTACCTTGCTGTGGTATAGTCGAAACATTACCATTCTCTAATTTTGAGGGCTTAGCATAACTT
The DNA here is from genome assembly GCA_029851415.1 of Eretmocerus hayati. NCBI lineage: Eukaryota > Metazoa > Arthropoda > Insecta > Hymenoptera > Aphelinidae > Eretmocerus > Eretmocerus hayati. Next base: position 52,117,727 of record CM056743.1, read on the forward strand.
TAAGTCTACTCAGGACGTGTATCAAGTACTTGGTGCTTTTTACTTTTCGATTCAATTCAGTTTCCCATTTTAAATTTTGATCTATATATATACCAAGATACTTTGTATGTCATACTCTTTTTATTTCTATTCCATCAATAATGATATGGAAACAGCGTGGTATACTGTCTCTTTGATTTCCAAAAGTTACTGTGACACTTTCCTTGATATTTAGGAATAATCTATTAGCATCTAGCCAGTTTCTCAAAATTTCCAATTGCTTGCCCAAAAGCTTCTCAACTTTGCCCCAATCATCATCAATACATATTACTATGGTATCATCAGCGTAAGAGATGATAATGCAATTTTGTAGAGTTTCCTGAAAAATATCATTGATGTAGATTATAAAAAATAGTGGTCCCAGAATGGTTCCTTGAGGGACTCCTATTTCTATCGTTGTTGTTTCGCTCATGGTATTACCAAGGCGCACACATTATTCTCTTCCTCTTAGGTAATTTTTTATTAGATTGTTTGCTACTCCTCTGATCCCCATACTATCAAGTTTTTCTAGTAAGATTTCATGATCTACCGTATCGAATGCTTTTGATAGGTCTAAAAAGGCACAGGCTATCGGTCTGCTAGAATTAAGAGTATCATAGATGATTTCAGTCAATTTTGCAATGGCATCTTCAGTTCCTTTACCTTGTCTAAAACCATACTGCAAATTTGAGAAAGGTTGTTTTCGTTCAGGAAATTCATCAGTCTAGTATGTAGTATCTTCTCAAAAATCTTAGCAAGGTTTGATATGAGAGAGATGGGTCTGTAGTTACTGGGATCCAATTTTGATCCATTTTTATGAATTGGGACGACCTCAGCTCTTTTAAAGTGTTGAGGACATATCCCTGTCTCTGATATTCTATTATTTATATGTACAAGAGCTTCTATGAAACGATCATCTTCTGATAATGGTCGAATCTTAACTTGATCTTGGAGGACTGGAATGATGTTCTAGAGATAAACACGAAAAGATCTTGTATCGTGTTTTATTACTTGCAACGTTTCGTCAACTACATTGATTGACCTCATCAGGCACTGTAGATTCAACAATAATATGAATAATCAGTCTTCCTTTTACAGACACCATGAATTTTTCCTAAAACTAAATCCAAACATTGGTAGTGCACACCTTGTATCACAAAGAAGCTATCACATACTCAAAATTAATTAGAATATGAGTGTGTTAAACTCATATTCACGTCAGTTGTTACATTGAATTCGAGCGAGTGACTAGAGAAGAAATCTGAGATTGATTGAGAAAATACTACGGAATAACGATTACCCAGCGACGTTTAGTTTCAAATGCATAGATGAGAGATTACAAAAACTCAAACAAAGTAGAAACCCTGATGACAGTTTGAACCGTCCTGATTACTTAATGAAACCAAAAATCTGTATACCTTTTCATCAGACCTTCTTCCAAAAAGTCTCCAATATTATCAAAAATATGGCATACAAACACTTCCAAAAGTCAACAAAAATTTACGAGGAATTATAAAACTAGGGAATGATTCACTTGAAAAATGGGAAAATACAAATTTACAGATGTTAGAGGGTAGAAAGATGTTTACAGATTCAAATACAAAGATTGTCCAGCATCCTATGTGGGTGAAACAAAAAGAGCACTAGCTGTAAGGATAGATGAACACATAAAAATCAAGAATCAAAATTCAGTTGTTTCTCTTCATAGAAGAAATCTCAACCATGATTTTGATTGGGAGAATACTCACATTTTGGACAAAAAAATGAATTTTCATAAGCGCACCCTTGCTGGAATGCTTTTCATGAATGGAGACAAAAATAATATCAATTCACATGATGACACTAAAAATTTCAACCGATTGTTCCGATCAGTAATGATGTAAATTTTATTCCACATATATATACATAGATCTACAACCTCTCCCCCCTTTCCTCTTCCCTCTGTTCCTCACCCATCTCTCTCTCTCTCTCTCTCTCTCTCTCTGGCGGTGAGTATATCAACACGCATCTAACATCGCTCTGTGTTTGAATGTATTTTAAACCATCGAAACGTCGTCCCGAGTGACACTTTCTTGCAGATTGGGTTTCCTCCTGCAGGCTCAAACCTCTGGAGCATCACTGCATGGCTCCTGCACGAGCCTGGGAGGAATAATTCCAATTCTGCATCCGCAATTCCAACATCGGATCAGGAGTGCTTGGCGCTCAAAGTGAGTCTTATGCGCACGCTCGGAGGTCGTCTGCTTTGCTTACCTGCTGTCTGCTACGCCGCCCCGCACGATGAGCGATAACACCTGCTGCGTCTGCAATGGCGTTTTAAGATCAGGTAGCAGAGAATGCGGCACCTGCAGAAAATCAGCTCATGTCAAATGCTCAAAGACATCACGAGGTGCAGCGACATGCGAGCGGTGCCTGCAGGTAAGCGGAACTCCAGGTGTAAAATCATCCTCGAGTGCGTCCAAGCAGACGACTCAGACCACCCGCTCGATCATTCAGCCATCCAGAGAGAGAGAGAAGGAAGATGCAAGCTTACGAAGTCGTGTGAGTAGTCAGCTTGCCACATACACACAGCTAAGCTCACGCAAGTCGTCAGTGAAGTCTCCCCCCGCATCGCTGACCACCACCATCGGCCGCAGCGCAAAGCTCCCCACCAACAGTGGCTCCCTTCCACCTGAGAGCCCACAGCTCACGCTTACGGGGCATAGACTGCCAACTGCTGCTTCGAATGAGTCTCGCAGCGTCCTCACTCGCCAGTCGAGCACACTAGAGCCCGCGAACACTCAAAATGGGCATGATGATATGCGGACCAACTCTGCCTCTCAGTCAACGCTTTCGCCACCATCAGAGCAAAGAGCTGAGACAATGCAGAGCAACATCACCAACTCAACAGCAGGAACAACGTCATCAACATCGACGCAGTCAACTTCTTCTGACACCAAGTGGGTTCTGATAGCGCAGACTACTCTGGACCTTTTTTACCGACAGTACGAATGCTCCAGAATCAGCTTGACGAGATAAGAACTCTCGTGAGCCGACATGGTAATGCCTTTATGTCTCCACCTCCCACCCCAGCAGTGAACGAGGTGGATGACCGACTGTTGGCACGCATGTCATCTCTCGAGCACCTTATTGAGAGGCAGAACTCCAGGCTGGAGGAGCTATGCTCAGATCGTCAGCTTCTGGAGCAAAATTCCATTATGAAAGGCCAGATTTCCAGCCTGACCGATTTATTAACAGGTACCCAGAGTAGTCTGCGAAACAATAGAATCATTATTGATGAGAATAGTAATGCCGAATCGACACATCAATCCTCTCGTTCCATAATTCCACCCACAATAGATATATCCCCCCAACCACAGGGTGGGAGGCAGTGGCAGGGACCTATCAGTGATGGTCTTGAGCCCTGTAAACTAATAATTAATGGTGCTTTAACAAAAGACTCTGTGGCCTCGCCGACAGTGATACGTAATATCTCTTTCGCAGTGCTCAAGACCATCTTTCCACGTCTGGAGAGAGAAGACATTGCTGATGTTTCTGTTCTGCCACCAGCGCGTGTGTCTGGGGGGACACCGAATAGTAAATCCGATTCATCTTCAAATCCCTCTGCTGCCGATTCACGCACACCTCCATCATGCGTGGTCCAACTCTCCAGCAGTCGTTTAGTTAAGGAGGTGGTTCGGGCCAAACGCTCAATCACCCATAATTATTTCACGGCGAATAACATCCAGCCGGATTTGCTTGACCCCGATACCAAAGCTCATGTGCCAGATCGTAAGATCTATGTAAACGAAATGCTCCCCCGTGAAAAATACGAAGAATATATACGCTTGAGGTCCGTTGCACGCGGGTTGGGCTTGGAATACGTCTGGCACAGCGGCGGACGTTTCTGGGTTAGGCGAAAAAATGGTGAGCGAGCACATACGTTTGAATCTCTCGCGGATCTGCAGGTCATTCAAACGGCCTGTCGAAGTGTTCGAAAACCCACTAGTGCGTCCTCAAATAACACCCAGGGATGCACCTCCTCTCCGGAGCAGAGTGGTATTTCGGCAGCAGATCCAGTGAGAACTCCTTGACTGAATATAGCTGCTGAGGAGCGACGAGGGAGTGGTGGTTTCTTGAAAGCGGGGTTTATCAACCTTAACTCCTTAACAGATAAGATTGAGCATCTGCGCTTGCTCGTCGCTAACGATCCCTCCTACCATCTTTTTGGAGTGGCTGAGTCAAAGCTAGATGAGCATGTGGATGACAGTCTCGTTCAGATCCCGGGCTTTTCATTGTTGAGACAAGATCGAAACAGAGAGGGCGGTGGGATTGCCTTGTATGTACGCAATGATTTCAAAGTAGAGAAACTTGTTTCATCAAACACTTTTGGTCCGGGGAAACCTGGTATGCCTGAATTTCTTCTCTGTAGCGTGCAGCAGGGCAATTCCCCTTCAATATTAGTCGGAGTGATCTACAGGCCTCCGAAAATCGCCATGCAGAAGGACGATGGATTATTTGGCTCATTACGCCGACTGTGTGGTGATTACAGCCATAAAATTATAATGGGAGATCTGAATGCAGACATGTTGGACGCTGCTCACCCTGACACCAAAACTCTGACTGCACTGACAGAAGAACTTGCCTTGCAGATAGTGCAGCATGGCCCGACTCACCAACACACCCCAAATGTATCGCACACATGGATTGATCATATTTACGTAGATGACAATGACATCATTACTGACTTTCAAAACAGACTCCTGCCCAGTTTCGGCAGGCACTCGGTCATAGACGTCACCATCAACGTCTTTACTCCCACTCCGCCAAAAAATACCTTCACTTATAGGGATTTTCGTAACATCACTCCGGAGATGCTGAATGACCGTCTGCTTCGCTGCGACTGGACAGCTCTTGATAATGCTGAAATCAGTTTGGAAGACGCAATTCACTGCTTAAATGAGAACTTGAAGACTGTTATAGATGAATTAGCGCCGGAAAAAACTATCAACCCGCGAAAAAATGATGCTCCTTGGATTGGTCCTGAGTTGAAGGTACTCGTGAATAAGCGAGATGCGACGCGCAGGCGCTGGGAGCGGAATCAACGCAACCAGCGAAAGTGTCCTGAGCTTCGAAGTGAGTACTTCCGGCTAAGCGAAGAGGTCGACCTGCGCATGGAACAAGAGCGTAACTCCTTCCTTCAAAACCAACTCTCAGACGCTCTTGATCAACATAAGAACATTTGGAAGAAAATGCGCAACCTCGGCCTCCTGCCTAAAAGCAAAGAGGAGGAACTTCATGGTTTCACACCGGATGAGTTGAACGCTCACTTTGCGGGAGTTTCCGTTTTGCCCCACGAAAATATAGACGAAGCAATGGATGATATAAATTCGGCCTCAGAGGAGGGTTTTAAGTTCAAGCCCACAAATTACAGTGATGTAGTCCTTGCTATTAAACATTTCTCTTCACAGGCCCGTGGGGCGGACGGGATACCCCAAAGCGTGATCGCGAAGGCTCTTCCGGCTATTGGTGATCTTATTGTACATATTTTCAACTCCTCTTTTGCTCATAGTGCATTTCCTGAGGCTTGGAAGCAGGCACAGCTAATTGCATTAAAAAAGACCACCGCTCCATCAACGGTCTCGGACTTACGTCCTATAGCGTTGCTTTGCTTCCTTGCCAAAGTTTTGGAAAAAATCGCACACGACCAAATCACGGAGTTTTTGAAGTCTGAGAAATTATTAGATCGCTTCCAGACTGGTTTCAGACAACATCATAGCACCCAGACAGCTTTACTAAAGTTGACCGATGACATCCGAGTAGGTATTGACAAGAAAAAGATCACCTCGCTCCTACTTTTTGACTTCAGTAAAGCCTTTGACACAATATCACCATCAAAGCTGTTGAGCAAACTTCGAAACCTAGGCTTCTCGAGATCGGCACTCCTGTGGATAAAATCATACTTACAAGGCCGCACCCAAAAAGTTACTTCAAAATCATCCATCCACCCAGATTGGCTCAAAACCAATCTGGGTGTTCCACAGGGTTCCGTTCTTGGGCCTTTACTCTTCAGTTTATATGTCAATGATTCACCTGGTTTGCTTGACGGGAAGTCAGTACATCATCTTTTTTATGCGGATGACCTACAAATTTATCTCCAAGTCGAGAAATCTAAGATCAGAGAGGGCATTTCTCAGCTGGAAGAAATAGGACGACTTGTTGCTGAGTGGGCCAGAAGTTCCGGCCTGTGTCTCAACGCCGGCAAGACCAAGGCAATCTACTTCAGTTCTGAGAGGAATATCAAAGATCTGAAGAGAATGGACTTGTCAGGGGTTGAGATACAGGAAGGAAAGTTCATCCCGTTCAGTGATACGGTCGTGAGCCTTGGTGTTACACTTGACAGTGAACTGATGTGGAAACCGCACATCGACCAAGTAACTAAGAAAGTCAATAGAGCCCTATATGGATTGCGGTTTTTTAGGGCATGTATCACCGGACCCCTCCGAGTTCGCCTAGTTGAGTCCCTGGTTCAACCGCATATAGACTTTTGCACGGTCGTGTACCTCGACGCCACGGACGAACAGCGGCAACGGATACAACGACTAAGCAATTCATGTGTGAGGTACATTTTTGATCTTAGGAGAGACGAGCACATCACCCCGTTTAGGGAGCGTTCGGGTTGGTTACGTACTGATTCGCGGAGAATGTACTTCGCAGCTCTGTTAATGCACAAGATCATGCATTTAGGAGAGCCTGGCTACCTAGCTGCGATGTTCACCAGGTACCAATCTAAACGCCCCGCACGCGGTGATGCAGAAGAGCGGGTACTCAAAGTTCCCAATATGAGACTTGAATATGGAAGAAGATCTTTCCAGGTTCAATGTGCTCATTTGTGGAACTTTCTCCTCCGGGCTTTCGGCAGCTGGGGAAAATGTCATTATTCAAAGAGGCTATGAAGGAATTTTTTGCTCACACAGTCTCCCCAGAGGATTGATGTGGAGAAGAAGCATTACTTCAATCTCTAAACTTTGAAAGGCTTGGGCTGACTTTTTGCTTGATTCGTTCATCTAGAATATAATTATAAGTATACGTGTGACCTTTCGTCAATCGACTGAACTTTTCTGTAATATGACTGTGAGCCCTGCCATTTTATTTGTATTCTTATATTATTCTATGAAGTTTGTGAATCTTCTGAATGCTACCCGACTAGTCACAAATTGTGATATACTTAAGATTTGTCCTTGACAAATGACTTCATTATTTTTATTAATGCGCACTATTGATCTGTGATATATATTACCATATGTAACTGATTATTTTTCTTTTTTGTCTTCGGACGAATAAACGGGCATCAATCAATCAATCAATCTCTCACTCTCTCTTGCTGTCCCTCTTCCTCTTACTCTCCTTCTCCCTCTTTTTCTTCCTATCAGTCATATGTCCCGTCTCTCTGTCTCTCTTACACGATCCTTAATTCAGCCGTATACTCTGTAAATCATTACCTTCTCTAGTCACTCGCTCGAATTCAATGTAACAGCTGACGTGAATATGAGTTCAACACACTCATATTCTAATTAATTTTGAGTATGCGATAGCTCCTTTGTGATACAAGGTGTGTACTACCAATGTTTGGATTTAGTTTTAGGAAAAATTCATGGTGTCTGTGGAAGGAAGACTGATTATTCATATCATTGTTGAATCTACAGTGCCTGATGAGGTCAACCAAGGTAGTTGACGAAACGTTGCAAGTAATAAAACAGGATACAAGATCTTTTCGTGTTTATCCCTAGAACATCATTCCAGTCCTCCAAGATCAAGTTAAGATTCGACCATTATTAATCATTCGAGGACGAGTAAAGAATTCCAAAATTGAAGGATCATCTTCTGACATCAACTTCAGAGTGTTTGCATGAATGCAGCCTACTCCTCCATTTTTCTTTTTGAGACTTTTAATTATTTCTCTAATTCCTTTCACGTTTGTTGGTTTCAGGAAAATAGATTTCAAGATAGATTTTTTGCTTTTTTTCTACTTGCTTTTTTCAAATTTCTCGCCATTTTCTTACCTATTTGTGAAAAATAATTATTGAAGGTATTTGAGATATTGTGTTCCCCAGTAACTTCAGTTCCATCTGTCTCAATTACGTCTATACTTTGGTTTACGTTTTTCTCACCCTTCCCTATTTCCTTATTTACAAAATTCCATCTCTTTTCAGGATCGTTTTGACAGTTTTCAAGTATTTTCTTCTCGTGTTTCATTTTCTCAATATATATAGGTTTGTCTAGTTTTTTCGACAAAGATTTATATCTAGCTGTTCTATCCAAATCGTTAGGAGACTCTTTCATTTCTTTGTAAAGCTTCTCGTTCTCCCCACACATGAGCACTAGTTCATTGATAATCCAGGGTTTTCTGGGTTTGATATGTTTTGGCAATTTGTACTCTGATTCTTCCAAGATATAAGTACACTCATTCACTAGAGACTCGACTGCTTCTTCAGAATTTTCAAGATTAAGGATTTTAAGCCAATCAGCATTATGAACTAAATACCTGAATTTCTTCATATTAAGTTTGTTTGTATCAGAATGCTTTTCCGGGATAGTGGTGGCTCTATCATATAATTCTAATAATATAGGGTAGTGATCTGTCAAATGGTGGTTGAGTCTAAAGGATTTGATATCATATTCTGACTTTATGTACGCATCATCCATACATGAATCTACAGTGTCACTAGCACCAAAGCGAGCAGGATTCTTGAAATAAGGTTCATATTTCATTTCGTAGAAATTGTTCAACATCTCATCTGCATGAGTATCCTTTGATAGAATGTTCAAATTAAAATCCCCAATGATTACATGATTTTTGAGTTTTTCCTTGCTCTTGATGAATTTCTGTAACGACTCTACAAAGATGTTTTCGGGGAAGTCACGAGACCTATACAGAGCACTCACCTGTAGTTTTTTTATTTTTACCTAGTCCAATATCAACGTCTATAACACATGTATATTCCAAATTCTCGTAGCTTATGCTATGATTGATATTTTCCATGACGTAGACTGCAACTCCATCCGCCTTATTCAGTTTGCTGTTATTGATGTACAAGTTATATCCAGGAATCTCGTGTGTAGTAAGGTATCATCTGCCATCCATATTTCAGTACAAACCAATAAGATTGGCTTACGTTGTAGCTGCGCTAGTAGCATTTGTAAATTGTCGACATTTTTTCGTAGACTCTTATGTTCACATGTAGTATGAGTTCACTTTCTCCTCTAAAACATTTGCTAAGATCATCTATATCATCAATAATAGTTCCCAATTGTTGTCATTCCTGCGATACATCTTGATTTTCTTCATCTTCTCCCTCATCTGTTGTTTTTCTCTCCATGTTTCAATGGATGATAAGGATAGTCAATTCTTTGCACGCATCTTTGCAGCAGGAATTTGTACGTATCACATGCCTTTCTATTTCCTGCAGTATGTCTTGTGTCTCTATTAGTTTTGAATTTCTCATTCGATTCACAACAATTTGAGCATTTTGGCGCTTCTTTGTTCGTACAATGTTTTTCTTGATGATCAAGACGACATATTCCACAAGCATAATTCGAATTGCAATTTTCGGCACTATGATTGTACTTCTTGCATTTGTAACATTTGTTCAAGTTGTAGTCATCATATACTGGGCATCTATTGCAGCCAATAAAAATGTCTTTCTCTCTCATTATTATTGAATAAGCTTCCGCTGTAACTTTCAGTGGAATTCCTGTTTTATTGGTCTTCTTGCTTGTATATTTGTATACTACTGTCACTTGATTCTTCCCTGACTTCTCTGCAATTCTGTTTCTTTTGCATATGTCATTTTCTATCTTATCATCTGCCATGTTGATAAAGTCGCTATCTACTTCTACCACTCTTACTCTGGGCAGCTTTTTCTTTTCCAAGGATATATTTGCATCAAGAACCTGTTCATTCTCCAGAATTTGCCTAACCATTCCTATATCATTGTATTGTTCACAATTAATGTATATGTTGTTATTCGCTGTGGTTATCTCCTTGATGAAGTAGGCAGCCTTTTCAGTCAAGACATCTTTCACTTTTTTTTCATATCAACAACTTTGTTGTTATCTTTGGGTTCAAGTATTATACTGGGTATATTCTTTTTTAGCTTATGCTCAGTAGTGACCATTTCAGCGTAGGTGGTATTGAATCTCATTGTATTGTTGGCTATTTTCTCTTCCAGCAATTGTGTGTTCTGTTTGAGCAATGCATTATTTTCTTCAAGCCCGTCATTCAGCTCTTTCAGCAATTCGTTTTTGTCAAGAAGTACTTCATTTCCAGCATTCAATTCAATATTTCTGTCTTCTAGTGTCTCAATACGTGCTAAGTATCTATAATTAGCTTCATTCTGTATGCTTACACCACACTGACTCGCCTCAGTATTGTTGACCACACTGCTTGAATGGAATTTCTTTCGTAATTCTTCATTTCCACTTTGTAGTTTTTCCAACAGCTCCTTGTTTGCTTTATAGGCTGTATCTGGTTGTGCATATGCATTTTTGTATTTGATGTATTTTTCTTTCAAGCATGCTATGACAGCACGTGTGTCCTCTCCCGAGGTTAGGGCATTTTCTTCGTGATGCCAACAGACACCAAGCAATGTTGTTATTTATTTTCCTTTTTTCCTATTAAAATCACTCTTGTGATATGCACTATCACACAGTACACATACCACGAGACTTGTTGTTTGCTTAGGATGACACTGAAAGGGAATATCAGGAGGCACATTTTTCGTGGCCAGCTCTTCCTCCGCCATCTTACCATCATCACCGACGGAACATTTTTTGCTCCTCTTCTACTTCTCTCGACACAATGCATTCCATCATTCTTCTTCTTTTCGTGGACAATTATTACGTATGGCCAGGAGAGAATGAGGGAATCTTCTGGAGATTCACATGATCGGACACAAACTTATTGGATCCCCCGAGCTTGGTATATGGAAAAATTGAATAAATCACGTACTTTTTCATAGTTGAGCATGTATTCTTCCTTGATGATTTCGGCGATTGTAACCGATAAAATCATCGATATCCGGACATTTAGTAAGATACGTCAGTGAATGATGACATTTACTAGTGAATGGCCGAAATGCAATCATACTTCGGACATTTACTGACTTTCTCAGTAACTGTTGACATTTACTGTAACATATATATCCCACTCAACTGCGAATGTAATTCAATATCTTAACATATACTGCCAACCACCCATGTCACACTCTCATCCTCAATTTTCCACGAATATCCTCTCTCCGAGAAGTTGTAAGTCTTCTGGAACCAAATTCGCCAGGTTCCTTCTCTGAAATCTATATTAGCGAGGGTGACAGCTCCTGGGGCTCTGGCGACAATTTTTGGGTGCCTTTCGAGCAATCCATGAAGTCATCTTCGACCTTGCATATCCTCTTTGGACTCATTTTTCTTCTCGAGTGTAATACAAAGATTCTTAACAGTCTCAACCAGTTCAGATCATGTTACAGGAAACCATTTCTCACAAGCATCGATGATCGAGCGCATCCTCTTCTCGCATCGATAATTTGTCCCAGGTTTCGCGTTTTCCTTGGCGTATCCGCCACTAAACGATACCCTCATAGTGAATCTTGGTACACCTTACTTGATTGAGACTGAATCGATCTTTTGTAACCTGGTGGATCCTGCAGGATCCATGGACAATATGCTGAATTTCGTACATCTGAATCAATACTTCATGCTTCTGGAGGTGCCATCATTCTGTTTTGAATCGCACTCAAGCATTTTGTATGGTTATTGATAGGGTGTCTACTGATCCTTGAAGTCCTTGAAGTCCTCGATGAGTCTTTGTTTGATTCAAAAAGTCCTCAAGTCCTTCAAATGTTTTGAATTGCGGAGCTCCGTCCTTGAAGTTCTGAGATTTGTGAGCAAAAAACAACCCCCTTCAATTTCAATCTGCGCGGATGCCCATCTAAAATCGTGTAATCCCTGAACGTGGCCAACGAGAGCTGATTCAATCAGCTGATAGTTGTGCTGATTATGACATACTTTGATATTACACTACTCCTATTCGAACCATGTACTTTGGAGGCGGGGCCCCTCTAATGCAAGATCCCTTTAGAGGACCGTTCGAATTGAACTAATTCAATATCAAATTCAACTTCTCTCAAATTGACATACAGCTTCGACTTTCAATCATTATATCGCCTTCAACGATTTGTTGAGGAGCTTCAATCATTGAATGATTATTTATTAATAATGTTGCCATAAGATCATATCAACTTCTCCCTCCTGTCGTTGACTAGGTAATTCTTAAACAAGAAGTCGACAGCCCAAAATCTGACCCCGGATTCTTACTACTCGGCAATAATTACGGGTATTCGTATAGTTCATCATATGATCAATCAATAATATACGTAAAATATCGATATCTGCATTGAGAATGTTGAATTCGGCATCTCATTTGAACTCTGGAAGAACTGTTAACTTGAAACCCACTCCTCAAAATGATCCATTTTAGTCATTAAAAAGGTCCTTAAAAAGTTCTTCATTGACCCCAAAAGAATCCGGTGGACAGCATGATTGAGGGCTCCCAACATTCTCCTACTTCCAGGCCACTTTCAGAACATCGTTTGGCCAAATTTTCAGATTGGTGAAATTGACTCGTTATAGTACGAGTCGTGTTCAACGTTTTCTGAGTCCCTGATAGGATGTGGCTCTACGGGGTTCTTTAGTGGTGTGAATAGCACTACCTTGCCGATAATGCACCCCTGGAATACTCATGAATGACTATAATCATAAAGAATCTTATTATGACGCCCCACATAGACTTTATAATGAGTGGCGTTCGTAGATGTTTCGGGAGATTGTCCGAGCCTTTGATACAGTGCTGATGAGAACTGTTTCTGACACCTGGCGCCACGCGTGACTTCACGAGATATGTAGACCTCGGTGCTTTTCTAGTTGGTGTGTAGGATTTCATGGAAGTTGATATCACTGGGGCTTAGAATGAGCAGATGTGAAGTAAGATAGGCCAGTTTACTATTTCCCTCCACAATGGTCGTATTGTGAGTGCACAAAAATCATCCAAGACCTTCGACATGCCTCGATTATTTATACGTGCATCGGAACATCATTCATGGAGTAAATTATTAATTCGTGGAGCGAAGGTGTTTGGCTGAACTTCTAAAAGATATGCACCTCGAGAAACACACTGATTAGAATATGTTTGTGTGCAATTACAGCTACTCCCATTTCATACCCAGGTTCCAAGTGATTGTATTGTTGCCCTCCACTTCATGATTCATTTTTCGATGCATGCATAAGCAATTGCGGCAGCTCAAACGTCCTGAATGATTCTTGTGCACTTAAGATTCGACCATTGTGGACGTAAATAGTGGACTGGCCTATCTTACTTGAGTCCTGTTTATCCTGAGCCCTAATTATATCAGATCCCATGAAATCCCATCGATCAACTTAATGCACGGAGTTCTCTATATCCCATCACGTCCCGCATGACGCCAGGTGTCAGTAATAGTTTTAATTGACGTCCCTGGAGCTGGCCCAGGCAATTCATGCCAAACCAAAATTATCTATGCCAACAATCATTGCTTTTTTATTGCTAATTTATTGCCACACAGCAGATTTTATTGCTCTTTCCGTTCACGAGAAATTGAGTCCTGGGCTGACGGAAGCTGGAGCTAGCCCAAACATTGATGAAAGAGCCGTGTTACGGGATTGAGTTATGACTCATTTTTTGTTACTTTTTTATTGCTCTTGGAATCTACTAACAAAATGGCGTTGGGTTCGGAAATGGCGGAGTTATGACGATTTTGGACTGAAATCATATGAAGCTAGCCCAGGAATGGAGGAAGAAAGGAACCTGCAGATATGGAACTTGACTGATACTTTATTACTTTTTCATTGCTCGAAGAATACATGAACCATGTGCCAAAGTCGAGAATGGCCGACTTGTGGCAGATGGAGCGGACGAAAATCAGCGAAACTCGGAAATATAGTCAGAATACTCACAAGGGGGGACCACGGGGTCCGAGTTGCCAATCATCCCCAAAATTCTTTCACAGTTTGGTACCATCTAGAATATTAGTCAAGTAAGTAAGCCCGGAAAGACGCTTCCTTCTAGGAGTAACCGGCTAAACTCTTCCAAACCCTCCAGATTTGGGCTCAAATGATAGGTGGCACATCCAATGATCAATATTGATAAGAATTATTGTTCATAAATTGGGGGAAGGCATGGAAAAACGATAAAAACATGCATTCTTCCGTCTTTTCTTCGGTTTTTTTATTATAAGTCGGGAAATATTGGTTTTTTGGGAAAACTTGTGGAGAGATTATTTGTACATCTCTACACGATCTACAAAATTGGTATCCTTACTTTTTCCCGTGAAATGCATCTCTTTGCAGTCATTCCTGATCGAAGTTATAACCGAATTTGTTGAAATAAATTTGCTGAAATTGTTTATAACGGGTTCAAATTATTTTTCCTAGGTAATTGAATTAATTTGGAGAAGGAAAGGTCTCTTGGTACTTTTTCCTAATTTTGATCGTTTTTGAGTAATGAGAAAGAGCAGATGTTGCAACTTCCAAGTCAAGTGCTGTCATGGAAGCACCGCATTGAGGGTTAGAAATCGCGAAATTTGCTTCTTCTCATTACTCAAAAACGATCAAATTAAGAGAAAAATACCAAGAGACCTTTTCTTTCCCAAATTAACTCAATTACCTGGGAAGAATAATTTGAACCCGTTATAAACAATTCTAGCGAATTTATTTAAACAAATTCGGTTATAACTTTGATCAGGAATAACTCCAGAAGGATGCATTTTACGCGAAAAAGTAAAGAGACTTATTTTGTAGATTGTTCAGAAATCTACAAATAACCTTTCCACAAATTTTCCCAAAAAACCAATATTTTCCGACTTATAAAGGAAAAACCGAAAAAAGGACGGGAGAATGCATGTTTTTTTGTTTATCAACGCCTTTCCCCAATTTTTGAACAATGATTCTCATTAATATTGATTATTGGATGTACCACCTATCATTTGAGCCCAAAACTGGAGGGTTTGGAAGAGTTTAACCGGTTAGTGAACCAATTCAGGAGCTTACCTACTCGACTATATGAGAAATCTAGAGTAACTCCGTCAAATGGGCCCCCAGTCCAGAGCTATATACAAAAACGTTAGCATTACCAGTATATCTATATATATCACTTTTTAACATGGGCCTATATGAGCAATGTTAATCCCAGTGGCTGTATCTCTGGACAGGTGACACATTTGACGGAGTTTCTCTGGATTCTTCATATACTCGATAGAACAAAACTGTAGAAAAATCTTGGGGGAGATTGGCGACCCGGCCCCCGTGGTCCTCCCTTGTCAGTTTGGGAGAAGAGAAGTGGTGGATTCCTGACCAATTCTGTCAGCCACACACGCGCGAAACATCCACAAGATGACGAGCGATCGGAGATTGCCCCCTCTGAGATTCCT
Source organism: Eretmocerus hayati (assembly GCA_029851415.1). Lineage (NCBI taxonomy): Eukaryota > Metazoa > Arthropoda > Insecta > Hymenoptera > Aphelinidae > Eretmocerus > Eretmocerus hayati. The sequence continues at coordinate 52,133,239 of CM056743.1, forward strand.
GGAACCCTCAGAATTTATTATCGCCCAGGAAAGGTCCAGAAAACGGCGCAGAGCCCGGAAATCACCGAGTTATCGAATTCGGAGTGGATTCATAATGAATTCTGTCAGACACCCACGCGCCAAACATCCACAAGATAATCATCGCTGTCAAGATTGTCCCTTCTGAGATTCCTGGAACCCTCAGGATTTATTACTACCCGAGAAAGGGCCAGAAAACGGTGCAGAGCCCGGGATTCGCCGAGTTATCGAGTTCGGAGTGGATTCATGTCGAATTCTGACAGACTGACACGTGCCAAACATCCACAAGATAACCATCGATGTGGAGATTGCCCCCTCTGAGATTCCTGGATCCCTCAGAATTTATTACCGCCCGAGAAAGGTCCAGAAAACGGTGCGGAGCTCCGGAATCGCCGAATTATCGAGTAGAGAGTGATTCCGTAGTGAATTCTGACAGACACACGTGTCCCAAACATCCACAATATGGACATCAATGACGGAATTACTCCCTCTGAGATTCCTGGAATCCCCAGGATTGATTACCGCCCCAGAAGTTGACAGAAAGCAGTCGATCTCACGGGAATCAGCGAGATAACGAGTTCGGAGTGGGTTTATGAAGAATTCTGACAGACAGGCACGTGCCGAACATCTACAAGATGCTCATTGATGTGGAGGATGCTTCCTCTGAGATTCCCGGAACCCTCAGAACTTATTACCACCCGAGATAGTGCCAGAAAATGGCGCAGAGCCCGGGAATCACCAAGATATCGAGTAGGGAGTGATTCCGTAGTGAATTCTGACAGACACACGTGTGCCAAACGTTCACAACATGACCATCGATGTGGAGATTTCTCCCTCTGAGATTCCTGAAACCCTCAGAATTTTTTACCGCCCAAGAGAGGTCCAGAAAACGGTGCAGAGCCCGAAAACCATCGAGATATTGAATTCACAGTGGATTCATAACGAATTCTGATAGACACACGTGTGCCAAACGTTCACAACATGACCATCGATGTGGAGATTGCTCCCTCTGAGATTCCTGAAACCCTCAGAATTTATTACCGCCCAAGAGGGGTCCAGAAAACGGCGCAGAGCCCGAAAACCATCGAGATATTGAATCCACTCCGGGATTCGTAACCAATTCTGACAGACAGACGCGTGCCAAACATCGACGACATGACATTTGATGTGGAGATTGCTCCCTCTGAGATTCCTGGAACCCTCAGAATTCATTACCGCCCGAGAAAGGTCCAGAAAACGGTGCGGAGCTCGGGAATCACCGAATTATCGAGTAGGGAGTGATTCCGTAGTGAATTCTGACAGACACACGTGTGCCAAACGTTCACAACATGACCATCGATGTGGAGATTGCTCCCTCTGAGATTCCTGAAACCCTCAGAATTTATTACCGCCCAAGAGAGGTCCAGAAAACGGTGCAGAGCCCGAAAACCATCGAGATATTGAATTCACAGTGGATTCATAACGAATTCTGATAGACACACGTGTGCCAAACATCGTCATGGTGCCTATCGATGTAGAGAATGCCTGCTCTGAGATTCCTGGAAACCTCAGGGTTCATTACCACCCGAAGGATGGCCAGAAAACGGTGCAGAGCTCGGGAGTCACCGAGTTATCGAGTTCGGAGTGAATTCGTAACGAATTCTGTCAGACAGACGCATGCCAAACATCCACAAGATGACGATCAATGTAGGGCTCGCTCCCTCTGAGATTTTTGGAACCCTCAGAATCCATCACCGCCCGAGTAAGGGCCAGAAAGCGTTGAAGAGCCCGGGAATCACCGAGTCATCGAGTTCGGAGTGGACTCATAACGAATTCTGACAGAGACACGTGTGCCAAGCATTCACAAGGTGCCTAATGATGTAGAGAATGCCTGTTCTGAGATTGCTGAAACCCTCAAAATGTATTACCACCCGAGTTTCGTGAACATTCCTAACTCTCTTTGAGAAACACTCCTTCCGAATCATGGTTCACGAACTCAACTAAGATTCGGTATCAACCAATCAACATGAAATGCTTAGCAAGTATCCCATCAAGTCATTGGTGACTTGGTAGATCAGTTCTTCAGGAGGATACGGGGGGAAGTTCATATCGAAGATAATTTTCCCTTTAATTTTGAGTAATTCTTCTGACGGAGTCTATTCCGTGAATTTGAGGCATCTAATCTATAGTTTCCTCAGCAATATCTATCATTTGGCTGAGGCAGAATTCTGATACATTTGGTTCGAAGATGATCGAAATGAGATTCTTGACGAGAATTTGAATATTTTTAGAAAATCAAGGCTTGGAGAGGTTGAATGGGATCCCCGTGACAACCAGTTGATGACTTGTACCAAGAGAACCATAGTCTAGGTAACTTGAATGAGACCTTGGTGGTGAAATATATTCCACTATCGATACTCGAGATTCAAGTAATTTCTGCTCCTACATTGGATAAGAGTGGGGAAGGGGAGCTACGAAATCACTGGCCCCATCTACGAATGATTCTCTACGAATTGTAGAAAAGCGAGCGTTGATCAGATTAAGAGTCTTAGATGAAGCGTGTCGGAGAAAAACAACACACACACAGTCGCACGAACAAAGGGCCCCAAAGACGTATCTCTTTCGGGTTCGTGATGGTTCCTGGAGAGAAAGCGTTGCCTACAATCGATAGTTTTTGACGGGAGAGACTAAGTGGTCTGAGAATTCTTCAGATAGAGGGACTCCTCTTGAAGAAAATATGTGATTGAATGGAAGAATTAATCAATAATTTGCTGTCACGAAAATACTTCCTTGGAGGAAGTATAGACAGTAATGTAATCTCATAGAAATAGGCTTCTTATACAAAGAAGAATAAGGGATCAGTGTTGGCTCAGTCGGTAGTGTGCTAGCTTCGGAATCAACACTGCTTGTGGGGCCGTGGGTTCGATCCCCGGCGAAATCGTTCGAAAATTTTTTCTGAGGTTTTTTCGATGGAGAAAGGACCCATCATACCCCGTCTGCTTTGGAATGGCGTTTTCCCCGGGATTATCCTTCAGAAAAATCCTGGGTCTTCCCATTTCACGATGTTCGACTAGCGGGCCTTGGGCGAATGCGAAGCAGGGGGAGGGTGGGTAACGTAGGGAGTTAATGAGCCGACGCGACGTGCCTCCCTGAGTGCACGGGAAGGTGCGGTGATGTTGGCCTTACCGGCATTGGAGTTTGAGTCTCACCAAATCATGGTCCTGCGAACCATGAAGCGGCTCTCTCCGGGAACGCCAAGGTTACGGCGGATCCGATGGCTCACTTCGCGAGACAGGGAATGTCGGCCTCACCGGCATCGGAGAGAGGTATCTCATGGCTGTAAACCATGGCGTAGGTCACTCCGGGGAAGCTGGAATCCATGTGTAGAGGAAAAATTCGGGCATAACCCTTCACACCAAGGTGGTGAAGGGGCCCCCCGTGCTAGGCCGAGAAGGTTGCAAGGGGATCTCGAGAAAAAAGGTAAGAATGAGGATACTCTCTCGTGATCGAGAGTAGACCTTCTTTGGCGATAATTGAGATAACTTGGGCTACACTGAATGAAAATCGAAGTGATCTCAAATCATCCCAAAGGTTTTGACACAAGCTTTGACATGAGTCATGGTTGAGAAGTATGAGGACGGAAAGAAGTACTGAGCAGAACGGGAAATGTTGGAGCAAATTCGGGACGTTCACTGTGAATTAGAAGATAATTTGAATACGTAGAACAACATGATCTCGACTGAGATGAGCTGAGAGGGCTGGGGTAACAATATGCAATATAATGTACCGTTCAAAACTCCTCGATGGGTGAGCGAGCCCTCGAGTACCTTGACTTGCAAGAGCGATGAGTCAAGTTCTTCGTGTGGGGATTGGGAAGAAGCATTTTGAAGAGCAGGAGAAGTATTATATTTTTGAAGGTCCTACACGCGGGTGAAAAAATAGAAAATCAAAAAAATATTCACTTCCAGTGAGACACCTGCAGTTGTAATGAAAATGAAGATACGGCAATCCTGAAAGAAACATCTTGTAGAGCGGCGAATAATCGATGTGTAGCTATGTTTTGATTATTTTCCACGTTCCGCGTGTGAGAACGTACAGACTGCCTAGATACCCAAAATGACTGTTCACCGCCGGAATTGGTACAGAAAATGGTATAAACCATGATTTTGGACATTTGGACAGCTCGCACGTCTTCATACATGGAACGTAAGAAATAATCGAAGAGTGGCTGCACATAGCATCTTTGCAGCTCTACAAAATGCTTCACGCTGGGTCGGAACGGTGAAAAAGTGTTAGGTGCATGATCACGAAAAATACCAATTGGATATGTTTCGGGCTAGTCTATAGATTATTTCCCAGGAAAAATAAAAATCATCGGTCGGGGATCTTTAACATAATCGTCGATTCTGTGGTATCCAAATTCACGCGTTTCAAAACTTACCACGATCCTTTTCTCAATCTTTCGAGCTATGATCCTCCAGCTCAAAATGATTCTCAGAATTCATTTTGATAGTTTACAGAAGTTATTTTGCTCAACAGTCGTTCAAAACGAACATTTGGTCAGGATTCAGTGTCATTCAAACACCAATATCATCCATATTAGTGACATCATATTCAACAGTACACGCGTATGTGATGTCCATGCATGTTAGACGATATGCAGATTGCTCATAAAGATTCATGCGAGATATGAAAAACTAGATCTCTCTATTTCATCTTTCTTGAATGACTAGGTTTTATCGTATCCACAAATTATCAGAATTGATCTGGAATCTATGAGGTTCAGAGTGATCTCGAGACTTGATGACCAGTGCCCAATACTCTGGGAGTTCGGATTTCAGTTTCGGAAAAGCTCCAAAATTTGTCGTAGCGAACAGACTTTTGAATCCATACATTACATTGTTTCCCAAATTTCGAAGGATGAGGTTAATTACGATATCCCCGAATGCCCAATTCGCATACTACGAGTTGTATGTGACTTCAATGGATCACATTTGGGATCGATTATCTATTACTTGTTGTTTTCCAGATCTTTCTTCTTTCAAAGTTCAGGGAATGTTGTCTGTGTACTCTTGATTTGGGATTTCATCTTGAACAATGTGTAACGATCAAACAGGTAGAGTGATAAAATTTTGTTTCAATAAGGTTGTGATCTCAGCTCTATTTGCTCTCTTAATCTTTCCAAGTGAGCCCCCCCCCCCCCCCGTTTTGGCAACTTGGAAAAAAGTGAGGTCACTCGAGCATGAAAACTTTCAGCCCGAGAGAATTTCGAAGTTACCACAAAGGAGGGAGGAGGGGGTAACTGGAGGAGGTCGTGAGAGCGCTCACAACGAAAGGAGGCGACGCGACGCACGAAAAGTTCTCATATTCCAGTTGGCAATCAGAGGATCTCATTGATGTTGGAACATATATCATTCGTCCAAAAAGTATAAATCAGTTGTGGATTCACCTCTTGAGATCCCTTTCTCCGATCAAACGAACGTTCGCCTATATCCGTAATATGTGTCGCTCTCCGGGATTCTGACATCACTTATCCGGTCAAATGTCTACGTCGATTACAGGTGGTGTTAGAAATATGGACCATGTCGGAATGGCTCTGAATCCTGACTAAATGTCTGTTTTAATCGCTTCCTGATCTATATAACGTACTCCTCCTCGCAATATCTCAATTTATATCACCACAGTATCATTTCACGCGGGCTCAGGACAGACCAACTAATGATACTAAGAAATATACGTGGGCTCTTGGAATTCATTCAGTTCTGAGAGTTATTTCGAGTTGGAAGATCATAGTTCGAGTGATTGAAAACGGATCGTTGTAAGTATATCAAAACGCGTGGATTCAAATAACACAAAGATGACGATTATTTTAAAAATCCCCGACCGATGATTTTGATCCTTTCTGGAAAATGATCTAAAGACTGGCCCGGAACATATCTTATTGGATTTATCATGATCATGCACCTAACACTCTTTCACCGTCCCGAACCGCCGTGACTTGTTTCAAAATTGCCATATCTTCATTTGCATTAAAACTGCAAAGGTCTCTATTAGAGTGAGAAAATTTTGAATTTTCTATCTTTTTACCAAGGTGTAGGACATTCGAAAATATCCGAGGAAAGTCTTCCGATCCGACTGCAAGTTGGTATTTTATCTGTTGTTTGAGATGCTTTTGTGAGAATTTTCTCACGAAGCGTAGAACTCGACTCATCGCTGTTGCAAGTCATGGTACTTGAATTCTCATCATCGAGAACTTTTGAATGTTACTCTAACGTTGTTGTTTCAACGTCATGCTTCCATGGGGTTTTTACATCCCTCCAGGCAATTGTTCTGCAAGATTTCGGCGGGAACTTATCATCTCCTCATTGTGAGCTATGGTTTCATGGACTAAGCACGAACGGATGCAACTTCCAACCTCGAGGATGATTGATATATCTATTCCTTGATCTGGGAGAGGGATCTGGAGATATCTAACATTTGGTGATCATAGTTCATCCATCCAAAGGTGATGAATGATGAGGTTTTCCTTCATGCTCAGGAATAGTATCATACAAGAACTCAGGTTTCAATTAATCGTTGGCTTCCACTCCCAGTGGAGGAGGGGGTTCGAGTCTGTCAATGAAGTGAACTCATCTGCTGCCTCATCACTCCAACAGAGTGAATCGCGGCTATGATCCACCTCACACCTGCTAATGAATAGTGATGGGGAGACTCAGAGAGAGAGAGATAGATACATAGATAGATGTCCTTTTATTCGTCCAAAGACAAAAATATCATTACATACACTTACATATGTCCATTACAATATAGTAACACGTATAAGAAAAGAAAGAGATATATGTACACAAAATAATAATAAATTCAGTCGATTACTGGTTTGGTCAAGGACAATAAGTATCACAATTCGTGACTAGTCAGGGTGTATACTCAAAGACTATTCAAACACTCATGAAACTGGATATAAAGTGATAAAGAAAAGGGGGCAAGGGTTCGCACTGATATCACAGATATAGATCACCAACTGGGTCACTAAGGTCACATGTAAAAAGTACTAAGCTAAAAAAGAACCCTACCCATTACAGATTAAAATAATGCCTCTTCTTCACATCAATCTTCTGCGGAGACTGGGTTAGTAAAAAAAATTTCAGGGATTCTTTGAAGAGTGATGTTTTCCCCAGCTGCCGAAAGCCCGGAGGGAGAAAGTTCCACAAATGAGCACATTGAACCTGGAACGATCTTCTTCCGTACTCGAGTCTCATATTGGGAACCTTGAGTACCCGCTCTTCTGCATCACCGCGTGCAGGGCGTTCGGATTGGTACCTGGTGAACATGGCAGCTAGGTAGCCAGGCTCTCCTAAGTGCATGATCTTGTGCATTAACAGAGCTGCGAAGTACATTCTCCGCGAATCAGTACGTAACCAACCCAAACGCTCCCTAAACGGGGTGATGTGCTCGTCTCTCCTAAGATCAAAAATGTACCTCACACATGAATTGCTTAGTCGCTGTATCCGTTGCCGCTGTTCGTCCGTGGCGTCGAGGTACACGACCGTGCAGTAATCTAGATGCGGTTGAACCAAGGACTCGACCAGGCGAATTCGGAGAGGTCTGGTGATACACGCCCTGAAAAACCGCAATGCGTATAGGGCTCTGTTGACTTTCTTTGTTACTTGATCAATGTGCGGCTTCCACGTCAGTTCACTATCAAGTGTAACACCGAGACTCACGACCGTGTCACTGAACGGGATGAACTTTCCATCCTGTATTTCAACCCCTGGCAAGTCCATTCTCTTCAGATCTTTGATATTCCTCTCAGAGCTGAAGGAGATGGCCTTGGTCTTGCCAGGGTTGAGACACAGGCCAGAATTCTCGGCCCATTCAGCAACTAGTCGTCCTATTTCACCTAGTCGGGCGATGCCCTCCCAGATCTTAGTCTTCTCGACTTGGAGGTCAATTTGGAGATCATCCGCATAAAATAGATGATGCACCGACTTTCCGTCTAGCAAACCAGGTAAGTCATTGACATATAAGCTGAAGAGTAAAGGCCCGAGAACGGAACCCTGTGGAACACCCAGATTGGTTTTGAGCCAATCTGGGTGGATGGATGATTTTGAAGTAACTTTTTGGGTGCGGCCTTGTTAGTATGATTTTATCCACAGGAGTGCCGATCTCGAAAAGCCAAGATTTCGAAGTTTGCTCAACAGCTTCGATGGTGATATTGTGTCAAATGCTTTACTAAAGTCAAAAAGCAGGAGCAAGGTGATCTTTTTCTTGTCAATACCTACTCTGATGTCATCTGTCAACTTTAGTAGAGCTGTCTGGGTGCTATGGTATTGCCTGAAACCAGTCTGGAAGCGATCTTGTAATTTTCCTTGTTTTAAATACTCCGTGATTTGGTCGTGTGCGATTTTCTCCAGGACCTTGGCAAGGAAGCAGAGAAGCGCTATAGGACGAAAATCTGAGACTGTTGATGGAGCTGTAGTCTTCTTTAATGCAATCAGCTGTGCTCGCTTCCAAGCTCCGGGAAAAGTACTATGAGCGAAAGAGGAGTTGGAAATATGTACAATAAGATCACCAATAGCCGGAAGAGCCTTCGCGATCACACTTTGGGGCATCCCGTCTGACCCACGGGCTTGCGAGGAAAAATGTTTGATAGCAAGGACTACGTCATTAAAGTTTGTAGGCTTGAATTCAAAACCCTCCTCTGAAGCCGAATTCATATCGTCCATTGCTTCATCTATATTTTCGTGAGGCGAAACGGAAACCCCCGCAAAGTGAGCGTTTAACTCATCCGGTGTGAAACCATGCAGTTCCTCCTCTTTGCTCTTAGGCAGGAGGCCGAGGTTGCGCATTTCCTTCCAGATATTCTTATGTTGATCAAGAGCAGAGAGAGAGAGAGAGAGAGAACCCGTAGGGGGCTTTGGGTGTGACCTCCGGGTTGCAGGACACGTATCACACTAGACACCACAGCCATGCTGGTCTGGTCCGGGGTCGGCCAGCATGTGATTCCAGGCCCTGGAAAAGAGAAGAAAGAAGATGATGTCCAGCATTGACGGCAATAATTCCCCAAGTAAAGCCCCATTCGGATCTTGGGGGGGGGGGGGGGGGGCAACGATGCAAAGCGCGCTACAAGTGGCACACTTGGCTGGTGGACTCATGCGTAAAGCTACAAGCGATGGAAATACGCCGAAGGCGGAAGGAGTTGGAGGAAAGGAGCAAAGCAAGAGGGAAATAGACCTCACCCCAAACAGCAAGAAAAGAGAGGGTTTGGGTGAGGAAGCGGAAAAACGAGTGCTAGAGCAATCGAAGCTCACTTTTCCGGTCCAACTAGGGAAGAATGCGAAGGTGGCAGCAGAAGCACAAGAAGCGGCAGAGAAGCTGCTGAAGAACAACCCCGCACCCAGGACCCAGATTACGCAACCTAGCGACGGGATTGATGGCGCCGTTAACTTGAGCTCAGACTCGAGCGAGTCCGACTCGACTATAGGGGCACAGGGGAACGGAACAATCCTGACTCCCGGAATCGGTGCGCTCGATAAGAGAGTACACGATGAAGAGTCTGATGGGATGAAGATTGACCCTATCCTTTCATCCGGAGATGCGTCAGGACAAAAGAGTGGAGACGAGGAAGGCGATCTCATGGGGAAATGGGAAGACCTGGAAATGTGCCGGAAAGAGATGGAGGAAAAGACATATCTCCTCCTCGAGCACTTCAACTTGGTTATAGGGTTAGGCGAGTCTGTTTCCAGCAACCCAGAAGGGACCAAGGGTGACATTGAAGAACTCAAGAAGATAGGCCACGCGCTCGAAGACCTACTCGCGACAGACAAGGTGAAGCGGGCTGTTTTCGAGACAACGCTCCTCGAAACGAAAAAGACCCTGAAAGCGAGGGAGAATGTGCAGCCTCCGGCCACAAAAATACCGGCCGCGTCGGGTGATGGCTTCCAGGGGAGGGGGGCAGGGAATCCGGAATCGCGACCGGGGCAACAACGCGGTTCGAAGGGGACGCGATACGGACCTCCACCGGGAGTTCTCGGAACACCGCGCTCGACATCGACGCCCAATCAGCCCGAGCAGAATGGGCCTTGGAAGGAAGTGGTGTCGAAGAAAGAAGCAAAGAAGGCGAAGAAGAGCGGTAGATTGAATGATACCGCCGGGAAGAAGGCGAAAAAGAAGCCGAGAAGAGCCAAGCCTGAGGCCATCCTCGTCACGGCCAATCAGGGAGGGCTCACCTACGCAGACATGCTGCGGAGAATCAAGACGAATGCCGCCGATGAGGAAGTAGGCACAAAAGTCACGGGCTTCCGCAAGACAAAGGGGGGCCAAGTCCTCATCGAATTGAGGAAGGGTACCGACGCCACAGCCGTGAAGAGAGCATTGGCACCAGTGGTTGGCGAAGAAGGAGCTGTCCATTGCCTCCTGAACACATCTACTCTTGAGGTACTCGGTGTCGACTACGACGTTGACAAGGGCCAAGTACTCAAGGACTTCGCTAAGGCCCTGCCAGAGAGTGAGAGAGGAGATATCGCAGTGAAGTCTCTCCGAATCGGTTATCGGGGCACCCAAACGGCGGTCGTCTCGGTCCTAACAAGACTGGCCTACCACCTCCTGGACTGGAAGGAGCCGAAGGTTGGATGGGGCAGATTCAGGATCCGCGAAAAATGTGGCATTCCACGGTGCTATAACTGTCTCCAGTATGGCCACAAAGTCTCGGGCTGCGAGAAGGAGAAGACGGAGGAGCGGAGACCAAAACTCTGCTTCCAGTGCGGCGAACCAGGACACTTCGCCGCAACTTGCAAAGGGAAGCCGAAGTGCTTGAGCCGTGCGGCGATCGGGTCCAAATCCGATCACAGATCTGGGGCGAGCAACTGCACTGCCTACCAGAAGGCGAAGAGCACGTACAAACGGAGGAGGGGTCGAGATGGCCAATTTCATCCGAGCCAACCTCAGGAAGAGCGGGGACGCGAACGATCTCCTACGCGCTGTTGCCAAAGAAGACGGGATCGATGTTCTGAATATCTCCGAACCGCCTCGAAAGCGCAAATTCTCCCGATCCATATTCGATCACTGGGGGACCGCTGTAGTCCATATCATGAATTCTGCGATCCGCGAGACTGGACCAGCTGTTAGTGGCCGCGGTTTCGCTCGAAAGACCATAGGGGGCACGGCAGTCTATAGCTGATACTATTCGCCGTCGCTCAAGACGCACGAATTCGAAGACGAGCATCACGACCTAGAAGAGGATGTCAGGCCATCGGGGGGGCCCAGTTATAATCGCGGGGGATTTCAACTCCAAGGAACCGACTTGGAGCGGAGGGACACGCGATAGACGGGGGGTAATACTCGCTGATACCATGGAGGCATTAGAATTAGTGCTCGCGAACGAGACGGGGGTTATCACCTACTACTGTCACGACACTCGGTCCCGGGAGGGAGGTTTGTCATCGGTCCTAGACCTGACGTTCATGAGCCCGTCGCTTATGGGACGTATGACATCGTGGGAGGTTCTGGACACGGAAACACTGAGTGACCATCGACATATTCGGTTTCGGCTTAGAACTGACGGACAGAGACAGACGACACGCAGACCGCGATCGACGGGGTGGCAGGTACGCAAGCTCGACGAGGGAAAATTCCGGGAATCGATAGAAACATCCGAAGATCTCCCGACAAACTCCACCGCGGACGAGGCTGTGGATATCGTGACGACCACCATCACAAGAGCTTGTGACGCATCGATGCCTCGCCAGACAACGCCATGCTTCTGGAAGAAACCAGAGTACTGGATCACCGACGAGATAAAGGCTTTACGGAGAACGAGCAATAGAAAAAGGAGAACCGCGTGGCGATCAAGGAAGCTGAAACGACCATCGCTGGCGAAAAATGACAGGGCGTACAGAGAAGCAAAGAAGGCTCTGGTTCTAGCCATCCGGAGAAGCAAAGAGAAGTGCTGGAGTGAATTATGTGACATGGTTAACGGAGACCCATGGGGCACGCCATACCGCGTGGTCGTGTCAAAGGTCCGAACCCGGAAGAGCAACCCAGCACCGACCGATGCAGCAACCTTGCGCAGCATCGTGGAAGACCTCTTTCCAGCAAGAGAACCTAGAGTGACATTCCCTCCGGAGGGCGAAGATCCCATCCCGCTTTTCACTATGCAAGAGCTACTCACAGCGGCAAACAGGCTGCCCAACGGCAAGGCCTCTGGCCTGGACGGCATTCCAATCGAGGCTCTGGAACTGGTCTTCAAATACAAGCTAGATTTACTCCTCGACCTCTTCAACGTCTGTCTGAGCGCGGGAACTTTACCGAACAAGTGGAAACGCCAGAAGCTGGTCCTGATACCTAAGGGTCAAGGAGGTCAACGCCCTCTCAGCATGCTCGACAATATCGGGGAAATGTACGAGAGGATGGTGCTCAACAGGGTGGAGAAAGCCTACGAAGAAGGCGGTGGGCTATCATCAATGCAGTTCGGGTTCCGGAACGGACGGAGCACTGTGCACGCGATCGAGGAGGTCCAAGAACGGGTTCAAGCGTCGGTAGGGAACCCATACCAAGGAAGAGGAGGATTCTGTGCCATCAATGCGTTGGACATGAAGAACGCGTTCAACTGCGCGAGCTGGGAGCGAGTCTATCAATCCCAAGCAGGTAAAGTGCCCCCCTATCTACTAGCCGTCACGAGTGACTACCTGCGGAACAGAACCCTCCTGTACGACACCGACGAGGAACAAGAGATTCGGGTACTGTCCGCCGGAATCGGACAGGGATCGGTTTCCGGACCGTTCAACTGGAACACCCAATGCGACAGCTTACTGTCTATCGAGCTGCCAGAAGGCGTGATAACAGTAGCTTTCGTGGACGACGCGGGACTATAGTATGGATCGACAACGAGGAACTCTTGGGTAGACGCGCGAACGAAGCGCTGGCCCGAGTCTACGAGTGGATGATCAGCAGGCTTCTGGAGCTCGCTGTCAAGAAGTGCGAAGCAATCGTGGTCACAAGGCGTAGGAAGTTTGACTTACCCCGGTTTTATATCAACGAGCAAGAGATTCCATGGAAGACAGAGCTGAAATACCCTGGCGTATGGCTCGATGACAAGTGGTCGTTCAAGAAGCACATCCAGGAAGCCGCCCAGAAGGCGAGCAGGGTCGGTGCGGCGCTCCAGCGGCTTATGTCGAATATCGGAGGACCCAAGGAAAAGAGACGCGCACTTCTCAACATCGTCACCACCTCCATCATGCTGTACGGTGCACCCGTGTGGGGAAAGAGGGTAGAGAAAACCATCATCGAGAAGAAAATGGGGCCTGTCCACTGGAGAGCGGCCCTGAGGAGTATCCGTGCCTACCGCACCGTGTCAGGAGATGCGGCTTACGTATTGGCGAGTACTCCGCCCATCCACTTGCTCGTCGCGGAGCGTATGAGGATCTGGGACAGCCAGAAAGTGATCGGAGACAAACGAGTGCTGACTACGACAATGAAAGAGATCATCCGGGACAACGAGGAAGAAACCACTCTTCAGCAGTGGCAAACTGAGTGGAATTCGCCATTTGCGAATGGCAGATGGACGCACCGGCTAATCCGTGACGTAGCCAAGTGGGCGGAACGCACCCACGGAAAGATGGACTACTGGACGACGCAGGCACTGAGTGATCACGGTTGCTTCGGTGCCTACCTGACCCGGTTCAAGAAGAGGACATCCCCAGCATGTCAGTCATGCGGGGACAACTGGGATGACGCTGAACACGCCATATTCACGTGCAACGACACCCGAAGGGAGCGCGCCGAGTTGGATGAATGGCTGGGTGCTCACCCAACACCTGAGAATCTCGTCCCGTACTTGCTCCGCAACCAGGAGACATGGGATAGAGTCACCGGATACATCAAGCTGGCGATGACCCGTAAGGAGGAGAAAGAGAGGGAAGTGAGGGGCCTCGAAGCAGGTGAATCACAGTGAGTCTGCCGATTCAAACAAAAGAGGTCCAAATTATTCCAAGAGGAATATGATGAACTGAAGAGGGAAGAAAGGAGGAAGAAGAAAGAAGAAGAAAGTGAGAAGAAAGAAGAGAGAAGATCGAAGGAAGGAGAGTAGGAAAAGATCGGAGAAGGAGCAACTTGCGAGTCGTGAGAAAAGAGAGTCGCTCGATCCTGAGCGCGATACGCCTCCCACCCTGAAGTAATGCTAACGCGGTTCCGGGATGGGTTGGTTAGATAATGGTTAGCTGCCCCCAGTTCTGCAGTGATGGCTCGCCAATGCTGTAGGGCTGAGAGCAGAAGGTTTCAGCCCCCAGGGCACACGGGCGCTAGATTCATGCTCATTCGGTTCACCGGGTGGGCAGAATGAAAGCGCTCATGGTCTGCCGGTGGAACATCTGATAGGGATGTCCTATCATCAGATTTTTCCTTATATTCCACACAAAGGAAAAAGAAAAAAAGAGAGAGAGAGGAGGGGGATTGACATTCTAAGAACTGGTCTGAGACCTGGTGCTGATGTTTGTCCCGAGTCAGGAAGGAGAATCGTGCATAATCCATGCTCATGAATTGGTATTTCGATGATTATCGTGAGCTGTACCGTTCTCTGTCCACTACCCGGGGGGTAATGGATTCTGAGAGTTTCAGGAATCTCAGAGGGAGCAATCTCTACATCGATGGTCACCTTGTGGATATTTGGCATGCGTCTATTTGTCAGGATTCGTTATGAGTCCACTCCGAACTCGATATCTTGCTCATATCCGCGGGATCGACTGTTCTCTGTGAACTTCTAGGGCGGTGATAAATCCTGAGGGTTTCAGGGATCTCAGAGAGAGAAATGTCTACATCGATGGTGATCTTGTGGATGTTTGGTACGTGTCTGTCTGTCAGAATTCGTTGCGAATCCACTCCGAACTCGATAACTCGGTGATTCCCGGGCTCTGCACCGTAATCTGGCCATTTCTCTGGCGGTAATGAATTCTGCGGGTTCCAGGAATCTCAGAGGAAGTGATCTCTACATCATCTGTCATCTTGTGGGTGTTTGGCAAGTGTCTGTCTATCAGAATTCGTGACGAATCCACTCTGAACTTGATAACTCGATGATTTGTGGGCTCCCCACCGTTTGCTGGCCCTTTCTCGGGCGGTGATGAATTCTAAGGGTTCCAAGCATCTCAGAGAGGGCAATCTCTACATCGATGGTCATCTTGTGGGTGTTCAGCATGTGTCTTCCCGCAGAATTCTTTATAAACCCACTTCGAACTCATTATCTCGCCCATTCCCGCGAGATTGACTGGTTTCTGTCAACTCCTGGGGCGGTAGTGGATTCTGAGGGTTTCAGGAATCTCAGGGCAGACATTCTCCACATCAATGGGCGCTCCGTGCATGTTCGGCTCACGTTATGCTGTCAGAACTCGTGACGAATCCACTCCCAACTCGATAACTCAGTGATTCCCAGGCTCTACACCGTTCCCTGGCCCTTTCTCGGGTGGTGATGAATTCTGAGAGTTCCAGGGAATCCGGAGGGTCCATTCTCCACATTGATGGTCATCTTATGGATGTTTGGCCCGCTTCTGTTGGTCGGAATTTTCCATCGACCCACTCCGAACTCGTTATCTCGCTCATTTCCGCGAGATGCACTGGTTTCTGTCAACTTCTGGGGCGGTACTAAAATCGTGGGGTTTCAAAAATCTCAGACGGAGCAATCTTCAAATCGATGGTCTTCTTGTGGATGTTTGGCACCCGTCTGTCTGTCAGAATTCGTTATGAATCCACTCCAAACTCGATAATTCGGTGGTTCCCGGGCTCTGCACCGTTGTTCGGCCCTTTCTCGGAAGGTAATGAATCCTGGAGGTTGCAGGAATCCCAGAAGTTGCATCCTCCACATCGATGGTCATCTCGTGGATGTTTGGCTTATGTACATTTGTCAGAATTCTCTATAAATCCGCTCCAAACTCGTTGTCTCGCTCATTTCCGAGAGATCGACTGGGTGCTGTCAACCCCTTGGTCGGTAATGAAATCCTGAGGGTTTCAAAAATCCCAGAGCGAGCAATCTCTCCATGGATGGTCATGTGGTGGATGTTCAGTACGCGTCTACCTGTCGGGATTCTTCATAAACCCAGTCCGAACTTGTTATCTCGCTTTCTTCCGCATGATCGACCTATTTCTGTCCACTTCTGGGGCGGTAATGGATCCTGAGGGTTTTAGGAATCTCAGAGGAGGCATTCTCCACATCATTAACACCTTGTGGTTTTCTGGCACACTTGCCCCTGTCAGAATTCGTTACGAATCTATTCCGAACTCGATAGCTCCGTGATTCCCGGGCTCTGCACTTTCCTCTGGCCCTTTCTCGAGTGGTCATGAATTCTGAGGGTTCCAAAAATCTCAGAGGAAGCGATCTCTACATGATCTGTCATTTTGTGGGTGTTTGGCACGTGTCTATCTATCAGAATTCGTGCCAAATCCACTCTGAACTTGATAATTCGATGATTCGCGGGCCCTCCACCGTTTTTCGGCCCTTTCTCGGGCGGTAATGGATTCTAAGGGTTCCAGGAATCTCAGAGAGGGCAATCCCCACATCGATGGTCATCTTGTGGATGTTTGGCACGTGTCTTCCCGTCAGAATTCTCTATTAACCCACTCCGAACTCTTTATCTTGCTTACTTCCGGGGGTTCGACTGGTTTCTGTCTATTTCTGGGATGTTAATGGATCCTGAGGGTTTCAGGAATCTCAGGGCAGGCATTCTCCACATCAATGAGCACTTCGTGCATGTTTGGCACACGTGTTGCTGTCAGAATTCGTTACGAATCTATTCCGAACTCGATAGCTCCGTGATTCCCGGGCTCTGCACTTTCCTCTGGCCCTTTCTCGAGTGGTCATGAATTCTGAGGGTTCCAAAAATCTCAGAGGAAGCGATCTCTACATCATCTGTCATTTTGTGGGTGTTTGGCACGTGTCAGTCTATCAGAATTCGTGACGAATCCACTCTGAACTTGATAACTCGATGATTCGCGGGCTCTTCACCGTTTTTCGGCCCTTTCTCGGGCGGTAATGGATTCTAAGGGTTCCAGGAATCTCAGAGAGGGCAATCCCCACATCGATGGTCATCTTGTGGATGTTTGGCACGTGTCTTCCCGTCAGAATTCTCTATTAACCCACTCCGAACTCTTTATCTTGCTTACTTCCGGGGGTTCGACTGGTTTCTGTCTATTTCTGGGATGGTAATGGATCCTGAGGGTTTCAGGAATCTCAGGGCAGGCATTTTCCACATCAATGAGCGCTTCGTGCATCTTTGGCACACGTGTTGCTGTCAGAATTCGTTACGAATCCACTCCGAAC
Organism: Eretmocerus hayati; assembly: GCA_029851415.1. Classification (NCBI taxonomy): domain Eukaryota; kingdom Metazoa; phylum Arthropoda; class Insecta; order Hymenoptera; family Aphelinidae; genus Eretmocerus; species Eretmocerus hayati. The sequence goes on from CM056743.1 coordinate 52,150,538, forward strand.
TCGATAGCTCCGTCATTCTCGGGCTCTGCACCTTTCTCTGGCCCTTTATCGAGTGGTGATAAATTCTGAGGGTTCCAGGAATCTCATCGATAGGCACCTTGTGGATGTTTAGCACACGTGCGTCCGTCAGAATTCGTTGTGAATCCACTCCGAACTCGATAACTCCGTGATTCCCGGGCTCTGCACAGTTTTCTGGCCCTTCTCGGGTGGTAATAAATCCTGAGGGTTTCAGGAATCTCAGGAGAGGCAATCTCCACATCGATGATTATCCTGTGGATGTTTGGTGTGTGAATGACAGAATTCGTTATGAATCCACCCCGAACTCGATAACTCGATGGTTCTCGGGCTCTGCGCCGTTTTTTGGCCCTCTCCTGGGCCATAATAAATTCTGAGGGTTCCAGGAATCTCAGAAGAGGCAATCTCCACATCGCTGGTCATCTTGTGGATGTTTGGCGCTTGTGTTGCTGACAGGGTTGGTCATGAATCCACCACTTCTCGTCTCCCAAACTGAGTATTTCGACTATATTCCCGAGTTTCGCTGATTTCTATCCACTCCATCCGCAATAACTCGGCCATTCTTGACTTTGGCACCATCTTGTTCGTGTATTCTTCGAGCAATAAGAAACTAATATTATATCAGTCACATCCCATATCAGCAGGTTCCTTGGTTCCTCCATGCTTGGGCTAGCTTCATACGATTTCAGCCCAAAATCGTTATAACTCCGTCATATCCGAACCTAAAGCCATTTTGTTTGTAGATTCTAAGAGCAATCAAAAAGTAACAAAAAATGAATCATAACTCAATCCCCCAACACGGCTCTTCCATCAATGTTTGGGTTAGCTTCAGCTTCCGTCAGCCCAGGACTCGATTCCTCGAAAACGGAAAGAGCAATAGAATCCGCTGTGTGGTAATAAATTAGCAATAAAAAAGTAATAATTGTTGGCATAGGTATATTTGGTTTGGCATGACTTGCCTGGGCTAGCTTCAGGGACGTTCCCAATTGGCATTTTCTGAATTCGCCAAAAAATGAGCAGAGGGCGAATGAAAATTCACAGGAAAAAATAGATAACGCCGCTTTCAAACAAATATTGCCAATTGGACTCATTTCACCATATTTCCCATATCTTGTAGCATATTCAGGAGACAATTCAGCCCAGAAGAAGATTTGTTCTAGGAGGTATTCATTTTTGATGATTTTGCATGTGTAACGAGCTTATTCTAGAATACTCGTTTAGGTTCCCATTGTCAAGATGATTTTCGATGTATGATTTGTCTATCAAGTGAATGCCATGAGATTCGGAGAAAAACATTGAACATCTTTTGAATAATCGAATATTGTCCGTTTGAAAAATAGTGATTTCACAGGAAATCAGTTTTCCGAACACGAGTTTGGTTTGGGTACAGCTTTGACAGGAGGCAAAATTAGGATAAATAAGGGAATACGTGTTGACTCATATCGTGTCTAGGATGATATGATCAATTGCCAAGGAAATCGGCGATCTCAAGTGTTTTCACTGCCTGATTTCATACGGATTCGGTCATAGATGTGAGCACATTGAGATTGAATATCTAATCTCCTCACTAACCAGAAGGTAGATTTTCCCTTGGTTCAAATCATGAAGTCCCGTTCTCATCTGGACTAGAAAACTGTTGACAACCCCCAATTCACCCACCAATTCCGAAGAGAATATGCCACTCCAAAGAATCTCCCATAATTCTTGATGAAATTTTAATGATGAGTGATGGCAGTAGTTATCAATTTTCATCTTAAGAAAGGCGACTACCAGTTGCCGGGACTTTGCTGTGATATTATCATCAATGAACCCCTAGCTCGATTTGTGTACCCTTTACCTCTCCATCTGGAATTGAGGGGCCGCGTGGAAGAAGGGGGCAATTGCAGAAAGGTTATTTTGAGAAGATCAATAGAAACTCAATAAAAACCGCCAGAGACATACTTGAACGAGTAGACCTGACTTAATTTGAAGAAGATAGCATTTTCGGAATAGCCCAACTCGAGCGGGGGCATGAAATTTGATTTTGAGCACTTTTCAGCAAGTTCAAAACATGCGATGACGCCTTTTTTCCGAATCCAGGGTCAAATTTCGGCCTTTCTCCCATACAAAAAGTGGAATAGAATCTCGAGATCAAGTCCAATTGTCTTCAAATTTTCCGAGAGTGTCTCTGGGCATGTTTCGAAGGATATCTGATTGCTAGGGGGTGATTCTATTCATGCTCCACGATTCTATGGGCACCAAAAACTCTCAATCAGTCGTGTAAGAATGACGAAAAATTATTTTCATTAGGGATGGGTAAAAACACTCGATTTGAAGGTGGAACAACATGTTCTGATCGTTATATTAGGTGAAAAAGCGTTTCTAGGCTCGGGAAGATTTTTATAAAATTATCCCATTACAAATTAGGCCTTTTTTGCATATTGTACCTGATTACGCCCTTCATGAAAAGTAATAATGCCCTTTTTTCACCAGGGACTCAGGCCCTTTTAAAATATGATCATGGCGATGACGCCCTTTTTCGAAATTTTCTTCTGCAGTCACGCCATTCTTGAAATTTTCTCCTGCAGTTATGCCTCCTCCGAAATAGATGATGTCAGTTCTGCCCTTTTTACATATTCGCTTTCGGTATCAACATGTTATTAGACCTTTTTCGTAAATTTAATGTTACTATGTATATTTTATGAATCCTCTGAATATATACTCGTTGTTGTATGATTTGTGTGCCCATATCAGGCTCTCTATATGAGAATATTTGCCCGTCCTTACAAGGAAAAAATAGTCTATGTCAATTTAGCGTCGAGACTATCCAAGGAGTCGAGTGATGGTATATCTCCGTGATGTGATAGGATTTCTCGCGTGTGTGGCAGCGTATGTCATCGACCTCACGGAGCTTGCGACTCGCCGCAAGTCGCCGTCTGGGAGATTTTAATCTGCAAAATATAACTGCCCAGAGTTTTTAGTGCACATACACTGACCGCGCCCTCGACTCGATATCAAATTTCGTTGGATCCATCAATGCATAATGCACTGGCAGTTATATTTTGGATCTGAAGACCCTAAACGGCAAGTGGTGAGTTGCGCGCTCGCGGTCAACGATACATATAAGCTGCCACGGTAAAACCCCTGCTGCTATATAGGAGGCCGCCATATAAGAGTCAAGAGCGCAGTATAAAGAGCCGCGTACTGGACGCGCGGCCTAGCCATCTTGGCAGCTTTAGATCGGCATCGCTTTCCGGGGTATATTATGTATCGATTTTTGGTCATACATGCGTTTTGGGTACGAGATGAATACAGAAATTTATAGCTACGCATCGTTGAAAGACGTGTTTTCAACGATGGATGCCATACAATTTCTTGCAGTATTGGACAAAAAATGATTGTCCAGGAGTGTACATGAGGATTATGGAATGAGTCCAAAACGAGTTGAACATGTGTTTCTAGCAAGGATCTCTTGCAGAGTTTTCCATGCATTTTTTTCAAACAATAATTCAATATTCGTAAAAAAAGCTTCATTGACGTCATGTCACTGACAAAAGGGCCTAACCGCCACTACGCCCTTTTTTCGAATTTCATAAAAGGGCCTAATGGCGTTTACGCCCTTTGCGATCCATGGTGGTTTTTAAGGCTTTCCGAAAAACGAGTTTTTTTGGGGTCATAGAACATGTTTCGAAGGTCCGAAAAAGCGACAGGGGGAAAAAGGACCTAACCGCCATTAGGCCCTTTTTCCACGCGGCCCCAAAATCCTATCACTCATATCATGGGTTTCTAGAATCTCGGGACTAAGTATGTCCAAGAAACCTCGTTCCCTCGAAGAGTTCTTCGCAGGAAACAACATCCAAAGAATCGCTCGAACATAATACGTAGTTCCGAAGGAATGTTGTGTGGATTGGAAACATAGAGCTTCGACATTGGCAGTCGGAGCTTATCGAGGGATGAACGTATTCTGGAGCTACAGTTCTGACGATCTCTTTCCCCGAAAGTAGCCCGTCTCATCCTGGTAGCTTAAGTTAGCCCATTCAATGATGATTCTCACATTTTGATACATCCATATTGTTATAGATGATGAACTACGTAGGAAAAATCTGAGAACGATTGCCGTTACAGAGATACCTTTGGCAATAATTCACATATCTTTGGAACAGTATTGTAACCCGAGGTATCATTTTCAAGATCTAATGTGTAGACAGATGAAAAGTCAAGCATCGTCAGAAATAGTTGCTTTGGATACCCAAGACGCTCAAACTTCCGCATACCCTGCAGAAGATTCTCAAGGAGGTACTGAATCGAGGCTATTGGAAGTTGACAGTTTAGGAGAGAAGAACTTTTCCATGGCAGACATCCGCTCGGCAATGAATTATGATCGAGCTGAATTCGGAGAGAACACGTATGAGGACAAGAATGAAACAATTTTGATCAACGATCCTGCAAAAAACGACCAAAGCAATCGCGAGAATCCCAATAATTCGTCGAGGCTTTCAAATGTACATCCCATTAGTAGCCTTTTGCAGAGTCAGCAGACGCTAACTCGGATTAACGCACGATCGCATTCAACTCTTGAGTGCGATCTGGATTCCATCACAGCTTCAAATTTCGATACGAATGAAGTGAGCCTAGAACTCGAACGGTTCACGACTGCGAAAGAAATCAATAAAATTAACGATGAAATGGATCAAGGTCCAAAAGCGTTCTGTGATCAACGTGAACACGAGGAACAAGATAGAAGCATGTTCCGTGCAAACACACGCAGAGCGTTCAAAACTGCGACTGACTCCGGAATTATTCGGGAATCGAAGCAAGATCTCAAATGCTGTGATTCCTTCATAGATATGTCAGTTCATGGAAAAAATCCCAATTCTTGCCAGATATCAGATCAAAATAACCGAGAAGAATCAGTCAATAAATGGGGATTCAAAAAACAAGTGAAGAGGAGCGCAAATTTCGATTTGGACGAGTCTTCCAGCAATATTGATGAATCAAGGACATCATCACAGACCAACAAGAGGTTATCAACGGACCCACGTAGAAGACATGATACTCCTAGGAATGTATCGCAACGTCAGACTGCCAAAATACTGATGTCAAGGGAAGATGATCTTGGTTCGACATCTGTAAAAAGAATCCTTCTGTTATCGGAACCCCAGAGTTTTCTTGCTGACGATATTCATGTGAGTCTTCTTAGTGATGCGAGTCTTCTCGAAAAATCCCCATCTTATTCCGCTAGTGGTCGAAATCTCGATGGTCGAAGTCGATTCAGCCCCACTCAAAGTTCAGCTCATTCCCGTCCATGAGAAATCTCTTGAATTCCCTAGGGCGTGTAACGAGTGTAAGGTCTCTTTGGTGTGGGTGCTCTCGCGTTGACTGGTGCCAGTCCACGATGGTTTCAGCTTGATAGGAAATGTACGTGGCTCGCTCGGGTATGGTACATCGGACACACGGGCGCCAGCGGAAGACACGAGATCCCCGCCGCTCATGACTCAATGGAGGTGGGAGGGATCCCGAAGAGAGCGTGCGCGGGGGAAGTCCTGCTCTTCCTCCTCAGGTTAGTGTGGCTAGGTGGCGTGGCGCGAGAATTAGAATGGGAAATAAGATAGTCCGGCGAGCACACGAGCAGAATCAAATACTGCCACATTGCATGGTCTCGCGCCTGTGGTTATTGATTGGCTTGGTTGTGGCGTGAAAATACATCACAGAATTGAGTTCTGCTCAATCTCAGGATCATTCCAGTAGCCCACATCATAGGAAAGTACAGAAAATGACAACGAAATTTCGGGTGCGATAACGGAATCGCGGGCAACAAGAACGGAATCGTCAGTCTCATGTATCGAATTGAAGTCGAACGCAATCAGCTGTTGTCTCGAATCGTGTTTGCGGCTGTCTCCGCATCGGTCGTCAAGGACGTTTTTAGGGTTCGTTCACGAAATCATTTAAGTCTTGTAGAAAGAGTGATGAATCTGAACATTTACAATCAAGGTCACTGTGGTACATCATTGAAATTCTGTGAAAGGCATATGAAAACCATTTCCGTTGAGCTACAACGTCATAAAAGGTCCAAGTGTAGGCTAAAAATGGGCGACGTCATCGATAGATGGCCCCTGGCGAAAGAGTCAAGGTGAGGCCGTAGTTTGCCGCCATGTTGGATCAGTGCAAGGGATAACGATCGCAACCCCTGCGGCAGAAAAATCTCCAGACGTTGAGACATTATATATATACATCACATCGCAGGGGTCACCACGCTATACCTGACCAAATGTTCACTTGTGTGATTGGGTGGATGTAGACGAGGGTTTCCACGGAACTTTTGACTTTTGTGTTACTGCAATATTTCTGGAGTATCATAAACTATGGGGAGTGCGCAGGAGTGGCATTGTATAGTATTTGGCATGATTTAAAAAATGTTTTTATAGTTTATAGCGGGTCAGGCCGATCAATAAGTGCACTCCGAATTATACTAACTAACTTTGAAAATTTATTCAACGAAACACGTGTACAAGTGGCAGCGAGAGCAAGCGAGCTGCTCGCTGCCATGGCCAACGATAGATTAGATTATGAAAGCGTGGAGCGGAAGCGAAGCAAAGAGAAAGACAGGCTGTGACACGTCAGCATACGGTCACGCCGCGCTGAAATTGACAGTTTGAATGTCAGTTATACAATATTCTAAAAAATCAAGTTGAATCCAACACTTTGTGGATTTTTAAATATTTTAAATTGAAATAGATCATTATTATTTCAGAAAATAAATCAAAATTCTAAACATTCCGCCCACTTTCTTCATGAAGTGAAGAAGAAAATCGAAAGAAAATCAAAATATGTACATATGGCCAAAAATCAATCAATATAGGAATCAAAATTGCCTTTATCTTCTTCTGGAACATACTGGTTTAGACCTCAGTGTCACTGCAGAGCTTTATTAGCTTTGTGACAGGTCTCTTGAATTTTGACGTTGAAGTCTTCACTGTAGCCACCCTGACGAGACCATCATCTCCAGGGTGTATCTCGATCACTCTGCCCAAGGGCCAGGTAGCAGGAGGTGTGTTCTCGGCTTTGATGATGACTAGGTCACCGAGTTGCAAATTTTGGACGACTGAGGTCCATTTGTTTCTGCGCTGCAGTGATTGCAAATACTCGTGTGACCATCTCTTCCAAAATTGCTGCTGCATTTGCTGTACGAGCAACCACCTTTCGCCAGCTGGAATTTTGTCTCCAGAGACATCTTTTTCTGGTAGTATGAATGAGTCAGTCTGAATCAGGAAGTGTGATGGACAGATAGGACTCAAATCCTGGACATCATCTGACATAGGCACAAGGGGCCTAGAGTTCAGAATGGCTTCGATTTGGTTGAGGAGTGTAGAGAGCTCCTCATAAGTAAGGGTATGATCACCGATCACCCTTTTCAAGTGAAATTTCACAGACTTCACTGCCGCCTCCCAGATACCACCAAAATGCGGGGCACCAGGGGGGTTGAAGTGCCAGTTGGTCTGTAATTTTGAGAGATCGTCAGACACTTGAGAAGAAAAGGCACTAGACTTCTGAAACATGTCTCGTAATTCAGCTTCTGCACCTACAAGATTGGGCCCTTGGTCGCAAAAAAGATCAGAACAGTGACCACGCCTAGCGCTGAATCTGCGAAATGCAGCGATGAATCCTTTCGACGAATAGTCGGAGACAACCTCTAGATGAGTTGCTTTGGTTGACAGACATATAAATACCACAACATAACCCTTGCTTGATATTCGCCCTCGCCCTGGAGCTGGACGCACGGGAATAGGCCCTGCGTAATCCACACCAGATTTGAGGAAAGGACGAGCTGGCTGTACTCTGGGTCTGGGTAAGTGTGCCATTCTCTGGTACATAGTTGAGGCTCTGTACCGAATGCAGACTGCACAGTTTGAGATGACCTTTTTCACCATTTGCCTACCTTTGGGAATCCAAAACTCTCGACGAAGAGTTGCCAGAGTAATCTGAGTCCCGCCGTGAAGCGTTATGGCATGGCATCTGCGCACAATCATCTCGGTGAAAGGGCTATCAGATGGAAGAATCATAGGGCATTTTTCATCAAATTCAAGCAATGAATGCTTTAGCCTGCCTCCAACTCTCAAGATACCTTCAACTACTATCGGGCAATACTTGGAGAGAGGGTGAGACTTAGATAACTCAACATCTAAGATCAAGGTGGCGATTTCGTGAGAGAAATGAGTTCTCTGTACAAAATACACCCAAGCTAGTTTTGCTCGTTCACGTTCTTGAGACGATATATAAGTCCCTAACTGTTGAACATTAGCCCAGTTCTGGTGTTGAAAAAGATCAGAAGTAGCATCAGGCTTGAATAAGTCAGGTTTGGTTTTAGACAAAAATCGCAGCAAGTAGGCTGTGATGTTAGTCAGTCTAAGGAATGACGACACTTTATCGAGCAGCTCTGCGAAAGGGAAGATTTCTTTTGCAGTTACGAGTGAGTGTGGAAGTTCTGTGGCAAGGTCGAGACTGTACAAGCAGTTCGCAGGCTGATTTTTTGATTCCTGCGATCTTTCAATGGGCCTCGAAAGAGGCCAATCGCTAGCGGGAAGTGATAGCCAATCAGGACCTGTCCACCACAGTTTTGCCGACTGCATCTCGTCAGGGTTATTGCCACGACTAGCGAGATCTGCAGGGTTTTCTTGTGAGCGTACATGTTTCCATGAAGCTTGAGGTAGAAGGGTGTGAATGGCAGAACAGCGATTTGCCACAAAAGTTGGCCATCGAGAAGGATGGTCTTTTAGCCAATACAATACATCCATGGCATCAGAGTACAGGTGTACTGAAATTTCGTGGATATTCAAAGACTTCAGAAGAGTTGAAGCTAATTGTGCAAGCAAAAGGGCGGCACAAAGTTCCAGTCGAGGAATAGACACTGTTTGGATCGGTGCAACTCGAGTCTTGGCTTGAAGTAGAGTTACCTTGATACCATCATTTGAGGCAGCTCTGAGATAGACAACAGCACTGTATGCGTGCTTTGAGGCGTCACCAAAGCCATGTAGCTCATAAACCGTTGGATTTTGAGTATACCCCATCCATCTGGGTATTTCAATAGAAGAAATGCAGTGTAGCTGTGAATACCAACGATGCCAAGTTTCAAGGTCGTCTGGTCTAAGTTCCTCATCCCATCCGTACTTGCCAATCCATAACTTCTGCATGAAAATTTTAGCAGTGACGATCACGGGTGCTAGCCAACCCAAAGGATCATAGACGCTGGCAATTTTTGACAGGACTAGCCTCTTCGTCCATTGTTGGGTTGGTGTTATTTTTGCCTGATTGAATTTCAATAGGTCAGACTGGGGAAACCACTGCAATCCTAAGATGGAAAATGCAGAGGTCTCCTTAAAATCATCAGGATAAGATTCAGAAATTTCTAACTTTTTATGTGAAGCGAGTAAGTCAGAAGGAAGACCATTCAAGAGGTTAGGTTCATTTGAAACCCATTTTCTGAGATTAAAACCGCCCACTCTGCAGAGTTCTATGAGCTGAGTTTGCTTCGTTTTAGCTGACTCGAATGAATGGCCACCTGAAGCAACGTCATCCATATAAGTTTCTCTTTCGAGGGCATCTGAGCCGAGAGGGAAATTTTCTTGCTCATCGCGAGCTAGTTGTATGCGAACTCTATTTGCAAGGTAGGGGCTAGGTGTCATACCATATGTGATGGTATTCAAATGGAAGATAGAGACTGGAAGGTTGGATGATCTACGCCACAAGATTGATTGAAAAGCACGGTCATCTTGATGAACCCAGACTTGACGAAACATCTTTTCGATGTCCGCTGTGAAAGCATAGCGATATTTTCGCCAATTGAGTAGAAAATTTGGCAACTCAGGAAGTAAGTTAGGACCTACATGCAAGAAATCATTGATAGATTTCTTATCAGAAGTTTGGAAAGATCCATTGAACACAGTTCGTAACTTTGTGGTGGTACTGCTTTCTTTGAGCACACCATGGTGTGGCAAGAAAAAATGACCAGTGAGATCAAAGGCTTCAGTAACAGTAGTGAAATGAGACATGTGGTTGAGATCCTCATACTCATTCATAAATTCATAGTAAGCATCGTATAATTTTTTATCCCGAGATAGTCTGTTCTCCAATTTATAGAGCAATTGGCGAGCAGGAAAAAAAGATTGTTCGGGCTTGAAAGTTCCCAGATCAGATTTAAAAGGAAGTCTTACAATATATTTTCCATCCGATCCCCTGGAGTGAGTGGCAACGAAGTGGTCCTCACAGCGTTGCTCATCGACAGTCTGGAGAGGCTTTTTCAAATTTACCTCTTCCTGTCGCCAAAATCTTTGCAACAGTTGGTCGACTTCAATCTCAGCAGAGCAGTGGAGAACGGTGGGTCGACGTGGCAAAGAAGCCAATTTACCAGTGGGTCCAGACAAGAGCCAACCAAGTTTAGAACGGGTGGCAATAGGATGATCAGGCGCACCTTTGAGCACCTCTCCTTCAACGAGCTGTGCATGAGGTACAGCGCCAAGCAGAATTTCAACTGGAGCCTTTTCAGAAAAACGAGGATCTGCGAGCTCAAGACCCTTGATGTGAGCCCAGTCAGCTACTGAATTGGTCACACGTGGTGTGTAACGGGTCACCGTTTTGAGTACCATAGCCTCGACATCGAAAGAAAAGCAGGAGTCGATGCGTGAGGTGACTGTCGCAATTGCCACGCCTTGACAGTAGGTTGCTTTTGCCCCCACCCCCTCAACAGGAGCTGAGACTGACTTTTTTGGCAGATTTAGACGTTGACACAAAGATTCCGAAATGAAGTTGGTTTGTGAGCATTGATCAACAATTGCACGAGCAAAGGTGCTATCCCCTTTTTTATTCGAAACTCTAACCCAAGCAGTTGAAAGTAAAACAGTTTCAGTATTTCTGAGTGAGCTTACACTCTGAGAGCTCGTTAATGTGGCAGAGGGGGTAGGCTTACAAGCGTCATTATTTTGAGGAGGAGGAGCAGCAGGTTTTGTACTCGCACTATCAGCATGCAACAAGTAGTGATGCTTGAGATGGCACTTATTGCATTTATTTGGGGCTGGACATTTGTCAAAAAGATGGTTCCCTAAACAATTGAAGCATCGTTTTTTGGATTTAGCAAAAGCTCTCCTTTCGTCGACGCTCTTAGCTTTGAAAGTTTCACACTCTCTAATATAATGAGATTGCTGACAACAAAAGCATTTTCTAGTTTGAGATTGATCAGCTGATTGAGAAGTGTGCAGAGATTTCGCACTTTGTTGCGAATTTTTGAGGGTGGAATCAACAGTAGGTTTTTTGGGTTTCTGTCCATTGGCACCACTAGCAGAAGGAATACTCATGAAGCTACTAGCTTCAATAGCTTCTAAAGTGTTCAATCGAGTTTTGAGAAATTCCTTCATTTGTGCAAAGGTAGGAGGGTCCAAAGATTGACCGAGAGAGGTTTCCCACAATTTTCGAGATTCGTTGTCTAAACGACTAGCTGTGAGATAAACAAGTAAGTCATCCCAAGATTCAGTAGGCCGTTTCATTGCTTGAAGTGCCAAGAGAGGATTGGTAGTACCATTTATCAAAACTCGCAGTTCATCAGCTGATGCGCATTGCAATGGCTTTACTGAAAATAGATCATTCAAATGGGCGTTGACCATCCTACGTTTGTTCTCGTAATTAGAGGTCAACTCATCCCAAACCTTTTTGAAGTCAGATTCTTCATCCCCCATAGCTATACCCTGGACTAAGCTAGCAGCTTCGCCCTCTAGATGGGCTTTGAGATAGTAGAATTTGACAGTATCCGAAAAATTGGATCTTATAATAGTAGCCGTAAAGAGTTCTCGGAAACGAGGCCAATCTTTGATATTTCCCGAAAAAGGCTTGATATCAATGGGGGCTAGACGTGCAGACTGGATTTCAGGCATAACTACTTGAGTAGTATTGGTACCTTCACCAACCGTATGCACAGATGAATGAGTATCTTGGAGCAAATACTGTTTAAAATCTCCTAGTACATCAAGATAAATATCCTCAGTCGCATCTAGTTCCCCATCAGTAAAGTAGTCATGGCGGGGATTAAGAACCTCGGGCTCGTCAAGCATAGCCTTGTGGTTATTTTGGAAAGTTTTCCAATCTAGTTGTAGTTGCTCTAATCGAGCTTCGGCTTTTCCGCGATTTTTCTTTTTACCTTCTTTGGTAAAATTTACATAAGAGTTAGCAATCTTCCGCTTCAAGTTCATTTGTGCGTCGACAAACTTCTCCATTTTGAAAGGATTTGGAAGTAAAGAATGGTGCAAATCAATCAAAAAGAGACTGAGTCAGAACTTCAGTACCAAAGCGAACAGGAAAGATTTTTGCGGGATTCCTAAGTTGGAAAAAACACCACATCAATAGTCGTGGAATGTTGAAAGAGAATATTCACACTCGTGAAATTATCATAAGAATGACGCAAAGTCATATGAAGTATGAGCAAGAAGCTCCGTGCTCCAGCAGCTACAATATATGTCCAGCCGGCACACAATAAGAATGATATGGAGCGAGCTTACTTTAAATCAGCTGTGTCGTAGCAGCTGAGCGAAGCATGGTGCAACTAGTGTCGATCAGCTCCGCAAACAGCGACAGGAGCGCCACTGGAGATGAGCGGCAGGCTCTCGAAGCTCTGCGCCGACGACTGCAATTATGCCGGTAAGGCAGGGCTTGACGTTGCCCTGCTCCCGGCGCCGCTCCCCAGGTCGATGGCAGGTTAGCCGCAAGCTCACCGCCCACTTTGCTCACTCTTGTGAGCAAGTTGGGTACACAATTCAACGTCAAATGTCACTTGGCCACTACATGTGCTCTTAGGCTTGCCCAGCACAATCACTCGCGTTATATGCGCCACGTGCACGCGCTTACTACTTGGCGACTCTGCCAAGGTTGCCCGATGTAGCCCTAAGCTCCCCTGCGAATACGCAGGATCGACGCCACACGAAGCTTCATCGGGGCCTATCACTCGCGAGAACAACGATCGCGAGATCGAGGATGTAAAGCACGTGGTGACTTGCTAATACAAGTCGAGCGCGGCACTGAAAATGGCGTCCCACGCGGCACAATTTTGTGAGAATCGGAGCACTTTGCACTTCGGCACTTTTTCACTCCACGGCACTGATCCGGCTCGAAGGACCAAAAAATGTTTTTATAGTTTATAGCGGGTCAGGCCGATCAATAAGTGCACTCCGAATTATACTAACTAACTTTGAAAATTTATTCAACGAAACACGTGTACAAGTGGCAGCGAGAGCAAGCGAGCTGCTCGCTGCCATGGCCAACGATAGATTAGATTATGAAAGCGTGGAGCGGAAGCGAAGCAAAGAGAAAGACAGGCTGTGACACGTCAGCATACGGTCACGCCGCGCTGAAATTGACAGTTTGAATGTCAGTTATACAATATTCTAAAAAATCAAGTTGAATCCAACACTTTGTGGATTTTTAAATATTTTAAATTGAAATAGATCATTATTATTTCAGAAAATAAATCAAAATTCTAAACAATTTAATATGGCCTGAGTAGTTCAGGGATCACTATGGGCCGTCAAAACATGACCTCTGATGAACTTTTATGATTCATATTCTTGGGCGAGCTCAATTCGAGAGATCGGAGGGATATGAATCATGATTCGCAAAGATCGTGTTAGACGGCACATAGTGACCCCTTCTAGACTATACGTAAGGATTTTTGGATGATTCTATCATGGCTCATATTCTCGACCGAGATTTTTTCGCGAGATCGGGAGAATATGGGCGTTTATCATTATCGATGAGCGGTCTCTCTCTCTCTCTCTCATCGTACGATCGAAAGCCCTATCGTTCGTGCGTGCTTTATTCTGACCACGCACATTTCTTCAGCTATCATATTTTGGGAGCCATACGATCGCGCGCTATATTTCTCACCATCATTGCATGCATATCACATTCCATACTCATCGCCAGGGCATTATGTGCTCTCCGCATGTATTATTCCCTTCGCTTTCTCCAGAGATGCAGTGTCTTAACGAATGAGTCAAACTTCTCTTTATGCAGGAGAGAGTCTTTAATCTCATTTTTTTCAAAACCGCACATGAATGTATCGGTTATAGAATGTTGAAACGTATCACACCAAACTTGAGAGTTGCGAATGTCTTTTGATGAGAATCCGCAATCCGCCTCCTCACACTTTTTTTCAAAATCACTCAATTTTTGCTTGTGACTCGATAAAGTATTAATTTCGCTTTTCTTAAGACCATAGGACTTTGCGCACATCACGGCTTTTCTAAATCCAGACGACTGCACTATACTTTCCGAACTTCCTTTGACCAAATTATGTAAATTATCGTTATAGATGCCTTTTTCGCCGGCCATTAACTTTTTAAACGCGGCTTTTTTGTGATGCGCCGCATTTTTACACGCTTGTCGTGAATCAAATTATCTGAAGAACGTAAATCGACGGCGCCGCCTACGCTCTTCTGACGCTAAATCCGATTCATAAACGACTCTCAAGATTAAACCATCGGCGTGAATGGCTACGGAGATAGGACCTGATCGTCTTGGAAACTGAAGTGGTTGAAAACAATCAAATGTGCACGTCCACGTCTGCAACGGAGGGAATTTAGCCCGTGCTCGCTCTAAGCTAATGAGTCTATGATAATTATGTACTCGCCAATGATTTTTGTACAAAATTAGTCCGAGTAGAGCAGTTTTCTCACCAGTCACAATAGGATATGCTCGCTTTCGATGAAATCTCTTCACCAGTCTCTGTATTGGTGACCAGTCTCCCTCACTGGTTTCGGTTGGTAGATTTGAGGCTTCTGGTGAAGATTCATCACCGATTGACACGTCTTGTGGTTCGGGGAGCATAACGAACACCCATTAGCTCACATATCGATATACACACACCCACTGTATAGTATTTATGACTGTTTTTCCAATGAGCACTACTTGTCAGAACCGCATACTAGTTGCGCGCACTCTTTCTATGTCGCATAAATCATATTTCTTTATGAATTCGTATGATTTGTCCTCGAAGATATAGACAGCGACAAACTTTGGGGGTACACCAAAACTCAAAGCCCACGACGTGGTGCTGCTATGCCTATCTCGATGTACCGGTGTCAAACCGTATTTCATCCAGGCTTTCTCACGGTTGCAAACGATGGCTTTGTAGATCCGGTAATAATTGGGCCAGCACAAAACTTCGACAAGAACTGATGGAGAGCTGTACCAACGAAATGGCCACTCAATTATTTGCCATCTCATAGGCAGCAAGAGTCGTTCCACTTCACTCAGTCCATTCAAAAAATTAACAGCCCTCAGCAGACCAAGTGCCGAACGTACGCGATGATCACGATGTGTGGATCTCGTAACCCTGTCGACCACGATATCGGACGGAATTTCTCGCGACCCCTGGAGACCCGAATCGCGAGGTGACATACCGTGAACTACTTTTTATCGCGATGTGATGAAGACTGATCTGATGACCATCATCCAGCAACACGCAGAGATGATTCATCTCTGAATCCTCCAAGGTGGGGACATCATCTCGCGAGTGACAAGCTTCAGCGTCTGGACGTGTACCAAAACTACTGAATCGGCACATTCCAGTGTGTACTCAAGACATCTTAAACCCTCAACGAAACGCGTGTCCCACAACGATTTCCAAACAATACAGTTGTCTCGTGATTCATTCCTCTGTCGCAGTTTCCATTCTCAAACATCCAGACAGCAATGTAATGCATCTCCTTATCATTATGAGTCTCGTCTTTCTTTCGACGTTGATCTAAAGTCTTAATTTTGCCAAAACATTTTGATGATGGGCGATTCAAGCAGTTAAATGTAGGCACATTCTTTTGCGATGAGATTCAAATACTTCTGTGAATTTTTCGCAATAGTTTCAAGCGAAGTTTCAAAATATCTGTGAATTCCTCGAACTTGCGACAAATTATGAGTAATTGCGCAGCTTTCGAATGAACGATACGTACGATTCATTGCGCTGACCCAAGCTGAATATTTCTTGTAGTTTCTAGAATCCCCAATGATTTCACAATATGCTCAGCCGTTTTCATCGAAAGACGTATGCAGGCAAATCATCGGTAGTGTGTCACGACAGTCCAGTGTATGCGGAGTGTACGAGATTTTGCACTCTTGATCATATCCCCAGCACTCATCCATAGTATAAATACTGTTGCTCAGAGACGATCACGACAGTGACACAGTTACATATGAGCGATATGGATCGACCGGAGGAACGGAGGCTTCTCGTGAATGTGATAAAATGTCTTCTTCGGTACGCTTGGATACATGATACACATATTAGAACCATGTGTAGTCTACAATGGTCTGAAAATATAGAAGATCTACCTATCATTAAATTGGTACACTTGTTCTCGTTCTTACTGCTGCACTGTAGTCTCGAGACCATAGACCATCTTCTGAGTGCTAGACTACTGGATAAGGAAATATTGCGTCCGATTGTCGCAAGGATCATCAAGGAGAAGAAGATCAGTGACCATAACCGATATATTCATATCAGAGAGTTCGTGCAGAAGGATGACAGTGAATGTTTGGAGAAATTACTCTACTGTATGAACAGTGATCCTGTTGGTGACGAGTTCATCACGCGTTGTGCATATGAAGATGGTAGCGACCAGTCTCAGTATTTGGGGGCAGATGGGTCTGCGCCATCGACTAGTGGTATGAATCGTAATGATCGAAATCACACAGCAGTAAGTGTACAAAGAGGTGGTGAATATAGATCATCACACGATGGCTCGGACTCTTCTTCGGAAGAGTAGGAAGAAGATAGGGGTTCAGGAACATATTCGTCGTCGTCGTCACAATCTTTGTCCTCGACGACCAGCACAGCTACTGACGGTGTGTATGCTTAAGATCGAGACATTGATTTTCAATAATCATGAAAATATTCGTTTCAGATGAGCAGGAATCGATGTTCGAGATTGTTGACGAATCGACGAGGCATTATCGGAGATTTGGTATAGAAGGCCGAGAGATCATGATCAGGATGACAGCACACCAGAAGAATCCGATATATATGAGTGGATCCAGAGAGGGTTTAGAGATCTCCACCGCAACAGATTTCATCGGTCTCACCATTAATTCTCAACAGTTTACCCAGGGACCCTTGTGGATATCCTTCAGGTTGATACAGAATTTTGATTTCGAAGATCTTTGGGAATTATTTTTTAACGCTGCTCAGAGCTCGACAGACTTTGGGATCGACGATACATTTATAATCACCTGTAGCATTGTCAGAAATACGGAGGGTCAAGGTAGAGTCCGCCTGACAGAAAAAGATGTGAATAAGAAGTCAATCCTCACAATTTGTGATGATGATAACCTCTGCTTCGTGAGATCCTTGGTTACAGCCTACGCTCATGCAGTTCAAGGACCAATATGAGCGGGCCAGTTGCACGATTATTGAAATGCTGTGAGGAGAAGCAATGGAACTGTCCAAAAGAAAGCTGTGGATGACTTACTCCAATTTTCGCGAGTACCAATACCACAAAGTGGATACGGCATGCACGAGATTCACCAATTTCAGTTATATTTCCCGAACCACGGCACAGCTCTCGTAGTTTACTCATTCCAAGAATTTGCACGAGAGACACCTCCGATTTACGACGGAAGCAGGATTGTCATGCATACTTGAGGCAGACTATTGCACACCTTACGAATCATGTACTATGAAACATACCATCATTACCGGCCTATACTCAATCTGGTCGGAGCTGCGGGTAGCCAAGGGTATTGCATCCCATGTAACCGAAGTTACAAGAGAGCTGAGGACCACAGGGGCATCAATAAATGTCCTGCGTGTTTTAGTATGCCAGTGTGTAGCTTAAACGCACAAAAAGTCACCTGCACAGATTGTTCAAGATATTTTTACGGTAATATTTGCTATGAGAATCACAAGAAAGGCGATTCTTTCAGTGAGAAAGGTAGCGTCTGTGAGTATATCAGAATCTGTCAAAGATGATTCAAATTAGTGCGCGCATCTGTTCGCGGAGAACAGCATGTATTTCTCACTTGTGGCATGTTTTGCAATAAGACGTACCGTCTCATTGCAAAACATGCCACAAAAGACTGCCGATCGGACATTTATGTTACATGCAACCTATTCAATCAAACGAAGAAAGGAAACCTCCCGTATTTTTGTTTTACGATTTTGAAACACAACAGATGGAACCTTCATTGGGAGACGATCGAAATAAAATCCACAAGCCAATATTGTGCATTTTTCAACAAGTTCGTGACTACTGCATCGACGAACCTGATATGACTCAAATTCGTTTGATGTGTGGTCGACAAGAATATAAATTCGTTATTGATGCCGTCAAGCAGCTGATTGATTTGGCTCTAGAGGAGAGAGCATCTTTAAGAAAACGATACTGGTAGCCCACTTCTCGGGTGCCTTCGACTCGCAATTCATTTTTAAATATCTTGTAGAAAACGAAAGTGAACGCGTGAAACCAACAGTTATTTTGAATGGCACAAGAATCATTTTGATTGAATATTTGCACGCTAAATTCATTGACAGTTTCAATTATTTCCACATGCCCCGATCAAAATTGCCGAAAGCGTACGGGATAGTGGATATGGAGAAGGGCATATTTCCTCATCTCTTCAATGTTCCTGGTAACGAGAATTACAAAGACTAATATAATGGATTCGCCAGAGTCTATGAGTCGTGAAGGGAGGAAGAAATTTTTTGATCTGGTACAATGAACGAGTCAAGAACAAGGAGGTATTCAATCTTCGCGACGAAATAGAGAAATACTGCAAGCAAGATGTAACTATTCTCAGACTAGCTTGTGCCGCGTTTCGTAAGATATTCCTGGAAAGTGGTGTCGATCCTTTCGCCAAATGTACGACTATTGCTTCGACGTGTATGTATTTGTACAGAAAAATCTCCTCAGAGAAGACACGATCGGAGTTATTCCTCCTGGTGGATATAGATTGGCCGACAGACAATCTCTGGAGGCTATTCGTTGGCTACATGGGATGGAATATAGAATTCTAAAATGTGAAATAATACACGCCTGGCGTAGGCGAGAGAAACGGCTGCCAGAAGGTATGATAGTAGATGGTTTTTGCCCCGCCGAGAGTCCAGAAAAAGGTAATGGAATCGTTCTCCAGTCCCATGGATGCTTTTGGCAGGGATGCCCATTGTGCTACAGAATAAATAGAGACAGAGATTTGGCTAACGGGGAAACAATGGAGGACAGACTCGAAAGCACTTTTGCAACATCGCACCGAATCAAAGCTAATAATTACAAGCTAATTGAAATTTGGGAGTGTGAGTATGATGAAAAATACGCAAGTAAGGAGCAGTTCCAAAGATTCCTTGACACGTCCAAACATTTCCTCAAGAATCGTACACCGCTGAATTCCCGCGGTGCTTTTTTTGGAGGCAGAACAGGCAACACACTGAAATGTTGCGAGTGCAAGAACGGGAAGAGAATCAAGTATGTCGACGTGTGTTCCCTTTATCCATTCATATGCAAGAGAGGAAAGTTCCCGATTGGTCATCCAAGGATATTCATCGGCGAGGAAGAATGTCGAAAAATTATGGGTGTGAATCATGATATGAGGAGAGTGAATGGTTTGATCAAATGTGCCATACTGCCCCCAAGAGATCTATATCATCCCGTGTCACCGGTGAGATTGCACAATAAACTACTCCTCCCGCTGTGTCACTCCTGTGCTGAGGCGCTGTCACAAGAAGAGTGCTCACACCATGATGCCAACGAACGTATCCTGAAAGAGACTTGGGTTTCTGAAGAAGTGGAAGAAGCAGTCGAGGTGGGCTATGAAATCCGCGAGGTTTATGAAATTTGGCAGTATCAAATGACGCAGTATGACCCCGCTCCGGAAGAAGGTGGCTTGTTTGCAGATTACATTGATAAATTTTTTCCTGAGAAAACAAAAGCGTCGGGATTCGCGCTCGAATGTAATAATCAAGAGAAGAAAAAATCTCGATGAATTGGCTCGTCACGAAGGTATTCGTGTGACTGAAGAAGAGATCAAGGCAAACCCGGGACAGCGAACAGTCGCCAAAGCGGCATTGGTGTCAATCTGGGGAAAGTTTGGACAGCGCGAAAATATGGCAAGAACCAAAATCGTTACTTGTCCACAGAGACTGATAGAACTACTCAATAGTGCCGAAGTATCGGTGAACAGTATCTTAGCTATCAATAACGGCATCATATACGTCAACTGGACCCATACAGACGAAGCCGTTCCTGCTTCGGCAACAGCAAACGTTGTCATAGCGGCTTTTACACCACCTCAAGCAAGACTCGAACTCTTCCGATATCTCCACAGTTTGAGACCGGCTGGTATCTATTTTGATACAGATGGCGTCATCTACATATTCAATGGGGTGGGAAACGATCTTCCGACCGGTGCTATGCTCGGCGAATTGACTGATGAATTAGCCGATAAAGGCATTGGGACATACATCACATGTTTCATCAGCGGTGGGCCAAAGTTCTACGCATATAAATGGAAATCGCCGAGTGGAGGAGAAGGAACTGTTTGTAAGGTGAAAGGAATCAGATGAAACTATGAAAACAATGAAAAGTGAATTTCGAATCAATACGCGATTTGGTACTCGGGAATGAACAAGAGATTAATCTAGTTTCGCCAGCCATGAGGAGGATGGCTTTCCACGAAGTCATCACTACGGAAGAAAGAAAGACATGCAAACCAGTCTACAGCAAGCGAAGATTCATTGGGAACGATAGGAGCCATCCGTTTTCAAGGCATGGCACACACTGAATGATTAATCATGCTAAAATAAATGACAGAGAGAGAAACAGATAATCTCATCTGATGGTAGATACTTTCGTGACACGCAATCCTCCCTCCCGGGCAAATAGCTTTGAGCTGGTCAAGCTATTCATCCGCGGAGCTATCAGCTCGTGAAGCGTCAGTGTTGTGCGCTATCCGAGACGGTGCTAGCAGCGTCTTGCGCAGCTTGTGAGCTCCAAGTCTTGCCAGCTCATCAGCTGCTCCGCAGCGCGCGCGCGTGCCCCCCCCTCCGCCGCGGTCATGAGCTATTCAAATGCAAGAGCAGACAGTCATTCGCAAGCATGGCTACTCCGTGGTTCCATCCTTGGACTTCTTTGTTAATCGGCCCGTCTGGAGTGGGGGAGTCAGTGTCGGCAAAAACGTTCCTCCAAAATATTACACTCATGAGTGATACGCGTTTTGAGTGGATAATACTGTATTACGCAGAGTGGCAGAGCGGATACAGAGAGTTTGGAGATAATATCGAATTCCGCGAAGGATTGCCTCGGAGCGAAGACTATTCCTCCGATACAGGACCGAAGCTAATCATTATCGATGATTCAATGCATGAATCGGCGTCGGACAGTGAGATTGCCAAACTGTTTACGGGTGGATCGCATCATAATAACGCAAGCGTCATGTACCTCACTCAAAATATCTTCCACCAAGGCAAAGGACAACGGGATATTTCACTCAATGTCCACTACATGGTTTTATTCCGGAACCTCCGCGATCGTTCACAGATCCAACACCCCTCAAGGCAAGTTTGCCCTGAAGATCCAAAATTCCTGCAAGAGGCCTACTGGGACGCTACATCTGAGCCGTACGGGTATCTTTTACTCGACATGAAACAGAATACTCCCGATAATTGACGCTTCCGTACCAACATTTTCCCGGATGACGAGTTTCAATACGTCTATGTGCCACGGAAAGAGACGATAAAAGGAGGCGACGACCCCAACAGTGTGTCAGTTCTGGCTCTGTGATGGCTCCGAAAAGTCGACGAGTGATCGCGCCCAAGAACGCTGCGATTCTGCGCGCCTTGTACCATCTAGACGGCGAGCAGCGGGAAGCTATCCTCAAGAAAGCCGATCCAAAACTTGTACGTTGCATCTGTGGATGCGCGCTCAACGTTCTTCACGGGAACGTGCCACTAACGAATCCACAAAAATCATGACTGCGCAAACACGTCTACACCCTGAGAAAATTGATCGACTCGCGAGGAAGCATCCCCAGTAAAAAGAGGTTAATTGTACAGCGTGGCGGCTTTTCACCATCTTTTATTGCACCGTTGATCGGGACTATCCTACCTGATCTTATTAGCAAGCACTAAAGATATGGAGCACGCAAGAAAATTAGTTCTCCTCCCAAAAGAAACCTCGGATCGTTTATGGTTGTCGACCTATAGTAACAAAACAGTACAGACCCCTGAAACAACACTTAGTAGGCTGGATGAGGAGATGAACGAGATTCTGAATTCATCATCATGCAGAGATGAGAAGGAAAAGTGGATCAAATATCAACAAGTACTGCAAAGGTATCTTCATTCCCGAGATATGGCTTCTATGGATCCTCCTGAACGAGGAGAGACCAGTCAGAAGAAACTTGGCGATGTACCGGCGCAGAGATTGACTATCGGTGGCGATGATAGCATCATAGAATCCGTACCGACCAGATTCAAGTCCAAAGCAAAGCAGCTTATGGAGAAATTGAAGATCAGCGGTTTTGTAGTGTGGCACACAGATGGTTCTGTATCTATAGATGGTAAAATCATCCGTGGAGCTACTATGACCAATCTATTGAATGACGCATTCAGAGAGAGAAAACGCGTTCCCCCGCGAGGACACGCTCAGTTTGCATCTGCACCCCGTCGCGCAGCGATCCCTTGAGAATTCATCGGTGATACCAGAGTGTGGAATAATGTTGAAATATCTGATTCATCAGATGGTGCCTCTTCTGAATCATCGAGGAGGAGACTCGATACACAGCCCTAGCCATTATCGGCGGAGAACGATCGCAGCCGTTTATCAAAGTCTCAACACAGCAATTACGATAGCTCCCCCTCTTCTGATTCCAGTCGTCTCGTTGTAGACGAGGAATCCGACGACGGAAGTGAGGAAGGAGAAAAAGCGGGACTCTACGTTAGAGCACCTGATCAGAGGGAGCAGCTAGCACAGGCGCAACGTACAAGAGCTTTAAGAGGATGGCAGAAGCTGGGAGCATACGTCAAAAGAAAACTGTGAGTCGCAAGAAGAAGGGCTTGGGAAAAGAAGCGGTCAAGGATAAGAGTGTATTTGACAGAATCATTGATGGTTTACCCTTCGAGATGCACGTTCCGGGCTACAATTTCGCGGGACCTGGGACAAAGTTGACAGAACGACTAGAGCGAGGAGACGTGCCAAAGGATGTGCTAGATGCCTTTTGTTGTCAGATTCCGAAGGTATCATAGTGGGTAACGAGGGACTTGCTAAGAGCGACCCTTCCGTCATTCTGTCGCACGGATTACCCCACATTTTGATGATATACACAGATATATGTGAGTCGTACTCTGTCGGTGATGTGTGTGCACCGCTACCACGGAGTGTACCCATAGACACCAGCAATTATGTTTACGGTGAAATGCAAACTAAGAATTTTTCGATTCCCACATATCTTCCGCTCTTGTTCAATTCTTTCCAGTCCATCTTGATTGACTTGAGAACCGAACATGGTGATCCCGTCCCATTCGACTTTGGGACGTTAACGGTAACGCTTCAATTCAAGCGTTTAGACTGGGAATAATCATGGATCGATACGAAGAGTACTTTGGAGTTCAAGTTGGCGTTGGGAGTAGTCTCTCAGGTGGTATTGGGCAGATATATACAGGCTCACGGTATCAGAGAAGCCACGGAGGTGTTGGCCGTTTCTTGGCAGGTCTTTTTCGTCAAGTTATGCCTCTGTTGACCCGTGGTGCCAAAGCTGTCGGTAAAGAAGCTCTCAAGACAGGACTGAATATGATGTCCGATGTGACTACAAGAGGCACACCAATCAGAGATTCCTTCAGAAAACGCGTCCGCGAATCCGGGGAGAGTCTCAAGGGAAAAGCATAGGAGAAGTTGGATAAAATGATGGAGGAGTCAGGTTATAAGATCGCGCGCTTAACGGGCACTCCTCAGTCGTTCGTTATGAAGAGAGGCACGCGGAAGCGAAAGTCGGCTACGGCAAAAGTTAGGAAGGTCAAAGCTGGTGAGGTTCGAAGAAAGAAGAAGAAGAAGCGAATTGTGAAAGCTAAACAACGTTCGACAAGAGACATCTTCGGTTAAAGATGGCGTTTCTGCATACCCAATCGTGCGAGTGTCTGAAATCTGAGCTCCTTCTATTCGTGATTCCGCCAACTCAAACAACAATTGAGGGATCTCGGTACATTCAGTACAAACCAATCAGCTCTCTCACCGATGAACAGTGGGAAAAAAAATTGGCCGGACGGCACAATTATGCGTTACTATTAAATGGGCGTTTTCGGAATTTTTAAAAAGGGGAAATTGTAGGTTTTTTGATGCGGAATCCGAATCCTTTTCCCTCGAATATCGTCCGGAAGTCGTATGACGACGGCATCCACTAAAACACGAAAATCGCTTAAAAAACACAGTATTAGCGGTTTAACTCGAAGGGGGAGCGATTTACGTCAATTCTCATGAGGAACAAAGTTGTTGCATTTTTAAAGACAAATTTTTTGGTGCCCCCAGTTTTTCGAAAAATCGTGTTTTTTTAGGTTTTTTGGGTTTTTAGGGGCTTTTTCGACAAAATTTGGAATTTTTGACCACGCCAATCGAAAGAGCATGAAATTTTACGTCGAAATACGTGGTTCAAAAAAATTTCAAAATTTTATCCCATCCGCACTACAGCGGTAAAATCATGAGCTAGCCCGGAAAACGCACCAGAGGCCTGAAAAAGCTCCTAAAACTCGGAGGGGGAGCGATTTACGTCAATTTTCATAAGGAACAAAGTTGTTGCATTTTCCAAGACAAATTTTTTGGTGCCCCCAGTTTTTCGAAAAATCGTGTTTTTTTTAGGTTTTTTGGGTTTTTAGGGGCTTTTTCGACAAAATTTGGAATTTTTGACCACGCCAATCGAAAGAGCATGGAATTTTACGTCGAAATACGTGG
Source organism: Eretmocerus hayati (assembly GCA_029851415.1). Taxonomy (NCBI): domain Eukaryota; kingdom Metazoa; phylum Arthropoda; class Insecta; order Hymenoptera; family Aphelinidae; genus Eretmocerus; species Eretmocerus hayati. The sequence goes on from CM056743.1 coordinate 52,175,491, forward strand.
TTCAAAAAAATTTCAAAATTTTATCCCATCCGCACTACAGCGGTAAAATCATGAGCTAGCCCGGAAAACGCACCAGAGGCCTGAAAAAGCTCCTAAAACTCGGAGGGGTAGCGATTTACGTCAATTTTCATGAGGAACAAAGTTGTTGCATTTTCCAAGACAAATTTTTTGGTGCCCCCAGTTTTTCGAAAAATCGTGTTCTTTAAGGTTTTTTGGGTTTTTAGGGGCTTTTTCGACGAAATTTGGAATTTTTGACCACGCCAATCGAAAGAGCATGAAATTTTACGTCGAAACACGTGGTTCAAAAAAATTTCAAAATTTTATCCCATCCGCACTACAGCGGTAAAATCATGAGCTAGCCCGGAAAACGCACCAGAGGCCTGAAGAAGCTCCTAAAACTCGGAGGGGGAGCGATTTACGTCAATTTTCATGGGGGACAATGTTGTTGCATTTTCCAAGACAAATTTTTTGGTACCCCCAGTTTTTCGAAAAATCGTGTTTTTTTAGGTTTTTAGGGGCTTTTGCGACAAAATTTGGAATTTTTCACCACGCCAATCGAAAGAGCAGAACATAGTACTTTGAAATATTTATTTACAAAATTGTTCAACCCGACTCAGAGAGTTCTACACCAGTCTATAATATTTCCATACGTGCAATTTTCTCGTGATCTTCTTATACCACATGTATTTCTAGATGTAATTTTGAGGTGCGCTTTGGTAATATTCATAAAGGAATTATATTTAGACGTTCTCGAGGTCGTGTTACAAAATCAAAATTAAAACTATGCATCTCGCAGTTTTAGAGAAATCAAATCCTATCGATATTCAACAGCCAATCGTTTTACGATCAAGGTTGCACAAATCCCAGTCTATCACTCCAAGAACATACCTTGAAAGAGGTATTCTACAGAATGCTTAAATCAATTACATCATCTCATCCCTGAGGTTGTGTGAGAAAAGCATAACGTCTGACTCATATGTCAATAATCTCGAAGAAATGAGCGTCATTATCTCTGAACTTTGGAGCCAACTAATATTCTATCCACGTAAATAAAAGAACACTACTAGCTCAGTATGCTACTCGAAGAACATGATTTGGAAGAGCTATGTATTTGGTTCTATCAATACGATCCAGAATCTTCATCATTTCCCTGATTTCGTGTCACAAATACAAGTCAAACTGTGTATTCCGACTAGCTCCCAAACATCCAATCACAGTTCCATACAACAGAATCCTTCTCTATGAGTATACGATGAATAACTCAACGAGCACAACTTTCTCTAATTCCCCAAATTTCAGCAAATTCGTTCCACGAAATTTGCTCATGATGACTAATCCACTCGCACTCATGGATCAATTATACTATCATATTACTGTGAATTTGTTCCTTCATAACTATTCTGAAACTATCACAATTATCGAGCCTGAGTGCTATACATAATCCAGTCTTGTATTGGCTTACTCTCCTTCTTCCTCATCGAAAACGATCAGTTCCCTCAATTCTGGTGACAAAACCCTGACTTTTTTCTCCTTGATCTTACGTGTCGCAGAGAGGATGGGGTCTGAGAGCAAGAATAAGCGGTGGAAAAGATCCTCGTTCGTCGCCAACCTGTTACACAATTTAAGATTTTAGAATTCAGCACGGAATTGAAGCACCGTATTCACCTGCATGTAAGACGCAGCATTGATGAGACACACCCCATCTTTCCAGAGGGAAAATGGAAGAAACATCTAAAAAGGCATGTGGAGTGCTCCCATAGATAATATAGAACACTATTTTTCGCTGCTCGAAACTGATTTCTTGGTGCGTCTCACAGAGAGGTTGATACGGTGGATCTATAGTTCACTCTACCAGCTATTTGTTCACTCGACTTGCTGAAGGCAAGATCTTATCTCCACTATTCCTCAACTCCCGAATAATGGAAGAATGCAGTGATTCCTCGCTATTTTTTCCATTTGCGGGGTTCATTGCGATATTTAATCAAATCTCCTTGAGATGCTGGATTTACTTAAATACATCCCATTGACCCACTATCATGATCATAGGCGAATGAAAAATAACTTGGACTTGGTTGGCAAACTGAACTCAATAAATTTCGATGTAATCAAGGCTGAATTTCGTTACAAATTCTAGAAAATCTGAGCAGAGATCGTGCAAAGGATCGATCAGGGTTTTAATTCTAGCCAGATCACCGTGGAGCGAGTTGTCGAGGGTAATGGGAAACAGTCGTTTTCTAATAATCAAAATCTAGTACTCTTCCGATTATTGCCAACAAAATACATCTACTCCCAGGGAAGGGATACATTTTGAATCACATGTTGTCAAATAGACCAGCATGGGAATGATGACATGAAATCTGAAGGAGAGATGTAATTGACGACAGGCCGGAAACTTGGTGAAATTATGAATAATCAATTCAAAAAGTCATCACAAACCTAGAAAACTTTCTTGTATGGTTCATTCTGGATCCTTTGACGACCTTGTGTGTTGTCTCTAGAGCTTCCTCCGATAATACTCCCAAAGGGATGTGGAAGTACTCAATGATCTTCCATGCGTGCATAAGAATAGCATGAACTGAAGGAGGAAGCTTGTACCATGGGTAAGTCTCCATGTACCTCACTGCTGCTTTCTTGCAAAGATTCTTGAGTTTCAATGGATCAACTTGATGTGAAGTTGATAGAGCTCCAATGATTGTATTGAAGTATCCAAGCAAAATAGAATCGAAGCCTAGAATGGAAATCAGGGGATTGCAAGACGTGAAGCGAATGCAGCTTGTCTATATTCGAGTTAGACCTTATCTTATTCAAATTGAAGTTTCTCGGAATTCTTCAAAGTTCTAGTGAAGTTACTGATAGTCTCATGAATTTTGACTAATGAATCGATGAAAGTTTTTGTCGGTATGTTACAAGAATATTGCACCACACAATGACAATGGTGAATATTTGCCCCCGATAACATCAACGAATGATAAGTATCATCATTCTCATCCATCATGGATGAGGAGACGATATTCATTCGATCAGATATTCTCTATTTGTTTTGTCGTAGGAGGAATGTGATACGCAGAATAGATTTATGAACATCTCAAATAGAAAACTCGTATCAACACAGTTCCGTGACACAGACTCACTGGATTATCCCAGTTACCATTAAACGATTGACCTACAAAAGACAGAGTTCATCACATTTTTCAAATTCAAGTCTATGCTTGTAGTGAATGAATAGTGAAGAATAATATTCTTCTCGAAAATGGAAGGATGGAGTTGAGATGTAGCCAGTAAATTGCAGTAAATTTCCAAACATTGAGCTGAAAGTTATTCCGGAAAGTTAAAGTAACGTATCGTACTGAAAGATCTGAAAGGTGCGCAAAGGTTTACCGGTAATTCTGGACACTTCCTCGTGTTTTTCGAAGAACTTTCTCGCAGTGTTGCCATCATTGGTGTTCCCAAATCCATTTTTAGGAGAGTCTATGAGCACTCCAAGCACGGGATGCAGTTCTTTCTGGAGTCGAGCTTTACGATTTCTGACACTCATCTCTGCGGTCTCGGTGCCCGTGTTTTCAAGTTGGTCTCTATTCGCCCCTTTTTTCTGTTTATTTGTTTTCTTGCTTTTTGCCTGCCGACAGAAAACCACATTCATATGACAAAAACAGGAATTTGGGATGAAATGAACTCTTTTCTGACGGGACTACTTTGTTAGTAGCAGTACGGAACATACCACTCTGTATTGTTCACAGTCTAGACGGCAAGCTATTTTAAAGACCAGAGTCATTATTCTAATCTTGGCATGGAGTACAGAGATTCCAAATTGGAGTCTATCATGTGGTATATCCGCTTCGAAGAGATCGAGATCCTCCAATTGCGAGATCGTTTTCCCACAGAGGTAACAACCCATACTTGACGTTTCTGTGAGAGCATTTTTCACCTGCGATATGAGAAAAACATGGATCATATGAGGAGATGAAGCATGCAATTGACTCGTATCTTTCTTTCCAATCATATAAGTCCTCGTACCCATGCAGCTATTTTGGATTGTCTCTCTGGAGATTCGAAATTTTCTTGGAACTTTCTCTCACCACTAGTAAAGTATGTGACCTGTGTGGGTCCCGTCTAAGATACATGGGCCAATGAAGCATCAAGCCTCGAATCATCAACTTCATTATCATTCGGAGATTCGATGTGCAAATACATCGCGAGAAAAAGAGGCAAAGAACAATAATCTGGTCAGTTATGAGAATTCAGATCATGGTTTGACAGAAATTTACGCATGATGTGTTGAATATCGAAGATGCCTTATAACCAATTCAAAGGATCTATGTTGTGATGAATCGAGGAAATATTCATTCGAACGGACCGACTAATATGTCGGTTAGTTGAAAAGTGAGAAAAATATGACACTTCTTTTGTATCTACCCTCCTTCCTCCTCTTGCCTGTGCACCTGCTATCACACTTTCTTCACTTTTCTGCACAGATCTTGCAATTACAATTGTCTATCAAGGATCTAAGATTAAAGAGGCTCAAGTTGGCACACTCACCTTGCCATCCGTCATAGTTTTCAGCATCTCATATTTTATAATGCACTCCTCCATCTGAAGAGGATTCAACTGAGATATTTGCTCCTCCATGTCTTTATTAACCTCCATAATGAGACCAGTGGTCTCTTTTTTGAAAATCAACTGCACAGGTCTACAGTTACGAGTTGAATTAGGCTCGGGGTTCCTCCAGTACACCGTATCCGTTTCCTTATTATACAGCTGAATGAGCACTACGGATACCACAAAGATCGAACCCGTTGTCACGTTTGGATCGTCGCACCATATTTTAAAATCCTCGACTGTGGTGCCATCCATGCCCCATTTCAATACTGCATAAATGACTATCCTGCGCCCTCTTATTTTTAATTTTATTTTGAAAGTTATGAAAGCCCTCCTTAATGTCAAATCAAGTACGTCTTGTAACTTTGCGGAACATTCCGATTCTGTAACAATAATCGAATCGGGGTAGCACACTTTTTTGGCCTCTAGGACCTGCAACAAAAATCGGCATGATGATTGAAACAGTATACGCTCGCCTCAATAAAGACGGGATGAATCATGCATGTCGAGAATCTAATAAAATGAGGCGAGATTGACTATTTTCCCCAAACTGTTTTGGTTATGCTCATGACTCTGGCCCATCTCAAAATTTTCTAACTCAGCCTAGCTCATTTTGAATCCTGTTTTAGGACTCATGAGTGAACGTCGGGGAATGCTGCCATAGATTTGAGTTATTGCAAATTCAACGATAGAATATCTAAGCTGCGTGGCAGGAAAAGGGTGAGCCTAGCTTACTCCATGTATATGAAGGTCTCAGCTCTATAAGGTTTCACTGGTTCTCTCGTGGAATCGCGTCATATTGGCTCTTGGGCTTCCAAATTTAGAGTGCGCATGGTTGATTTTGCAGTTCCTTCTATGCCCTCTCAAAAAATCTCAATCCAATGCATGCATGGTCATAGAGCGAAGAATGAATCTTGGAAAGGACTGTGGAGACTAGTTAAGTTCAGTACCGGTCAGAAGTCTGAGGACATCTGGAAATCAAACTCTTGACCGGTAGTGTACACTCCAATTTTTCATTAATATGCCCGCAGAATCGGCGATGAACAGAATTTCGCCATCCTGCGGACATTTTGAAGTTGAGAGACGAGCAAATATACGTCAAGATTGGCAGAACTATTTTCGTTTGCCGAGGCTTTCGATGATGGTGAAAAAACCATGAGTGGTAAAAACTGTCACATTCTTTTGAACAAACTCTAAAGTCATTTTCAATCAATCCAAAGTGCTTCGTTCTCAATATGCCAATAAATATCAAAAAATTGCTTAACAATTATCTGCTTGTGTATACAATTGATACCTGGAGTGGAGCAAACGATGCATACGGTGCAAATTAGCCACGCTCCCCTTGATTTCAATGCATATTTACTTTCTTACGAGAATCCTCAAGAAATGTGCTGCTATATCGATCCCCACGATTTCTTATGTGCAATTAGTTTCATATACATTCCATATCGTTTCTAATTTTGAGTGGAGAGCCCGAGCATTAAAACATTTTACTGGAAAGTGAATGTTTCGAAAATACTACCTGTCTTGGTTAAAATCCACTAAGAAACATGGAAACATGAGACTCCTTCAAAATCTGTTCCAGCTCAATAATTATAAATGAAATATGATGCATCAACATATATTTACCGACGGATACGAAGGGAATATATTATTCCCTATTTTTCGAGCACTCGAAGCTATGTATGCATATGCTTCCTTCGTGAGATTTGCATTGACCAACACAGCGAGTGCTTGCAATGGAGAGAATTTAGGCACATCTATTCTCTGAAATCGATCACATGGTAGTTCTTCAATGTGGACGACTGGCTCCGGCATTGGATGAGTAGGGGGTAGGTTAAAATCCTCAATGCGCGACATTCGGGCAGCCTTGACTACTTTCATTTCAACAACGAGTTTATCTTGCCTTCTTCTGAGGCTTCGTTCTGATGCTGATTCGATTGGAGTATAAGGCCTTCCAACGCGCTTTGTGACTGTTGAGAGACAAATAACAAATAAAATACTTTCATCAAAAAAATCAGTTAGGAATCAGTCAACTGAGCAGGATATTCGAGCTTCTCATCCTAGTAGAAAAAGAATTCGAGACAGACAATCCTAATCTCGGATCTGAGAGTTGGGAAATCTCGATTGGAATTCGATTTTTGTGAAATTCTTAGGATGGAAGAATCGGATACGAAGTTAAAAATCTTCTTGTTGATTTCGTATGCAAAAATTCTCAATAGCAATGATCTGATGAATATTCAATCATTTTAGATTGACTTTATTCATAAAACCATCCAAATCGTTCAAGAAACACTGTGAATGTACATGAAACAAAAATGAGATAAATCGGTTCTCAATATGTTTAACGGCCTTCACTTTTACCGCATTCTTTTTCCCAAATTCGCCAGTATTTAGCTATGAGAACATCCATCAAAATTAGGAATGGATATTTTTGATCATACAGATTATACAACATTAGAATTGATGAATCCATCAGAAGTTCAAACATTGAATTCGTGAAAATCAATCCAAAATGAAGGGCTGGATCATTAGCAATTCCAAGTTTTCAATTCGAAGTACACAACTTTGTTTCTCTATCTATCTGAGTCCATGGTCAACTCTAGTATCTGGAAACAAAAGTAGTGTGCAGAATAATAAGCCTGCTAGCTAAGAATAGACGAATTCGAGGAGGAGTTGTAGGTCTTCCGATGATTCCATCTATCAAGAGGTACGATGTAAATCCAATCATCCAAAATCGAGACTTCGATGTTATTCATGTTTGAGTTTGATATCGAGTAGTTCGAATGGAAATTTTCTACCTTGGAGTTCACCCATATTTACAATCAAGAGATTTTTCTTCCCTCCTCTATCTGTAACATCTTTATGGTTAAAATAGCATTAAATCCAACATTCCCTGTCAAGATCCCGAACTTTTGAGTTAAATTGTCTCCAAACTCAAGGAAAAGATATTTTTCAGAATTATTATATTGTTTGGATGAAAAAAGCGAGAGAGTTCGGGAAAGTTCACGGTAGTCACGAACGGAATCAATTAAAAATGAGAATATGTATATCATGCAATGTTTTTTTATGAATTCCCCAACTTTTGCAGATCGATTATTTTGATGTATTCTCTCAATTTGACCAAAAAAGTGCTCCTGTCACTTTTCGCAAAACTCGATATTTTTTGAGGTTTTAGGAAGTTCAATACGAGAACTCTTACTTGTGATCGAAGGTAATGTCTAAAATGCTTTCTTCTAGAATAACAACCCACAAAAGGTACATAACTTGGGAAACCTATTTGCACAGAGTGATGAGTAATTGGCGAGATCTTTCCAAGGCGTGAACCTTCACCGCTGCGTGAGTTGAATATTTGACCATATATGAGGAAATTGGTGCACCGATTTTCGGAACTCCGATGACGTGTAATCCTGACACACTTGGTCACGCGCACCCAAACCAAACGATAGAGAGTAGATATCCATTTTATCGTCCAAAAAGCGATGATGCCCAAATTATACTGCAATCATTCTCAGGTATACCATGTGACCACGATATTTCTGGCAGAATTTGGAGGTTATCCCCAGGCCCTGCGCTTGTGCATGTATGCTCTGTCCAAAATATCGTGGTCACAAGGTATATTGGTAGTTCCGCGGAAACTTCGATATTTGGGAGTCGAGAATGTGCCAACCCCAATTCGCATTTCCGAAAGTTCTAAGATGTGTTTTTCGACTTTTTGAAACATATAAAGTATGAATAAACTCGCACACGGATGTGTATTTTCCCACTCATAATAGTACCATAAGGATAACATGGAGAAACGCGATAGCGTTATACGGACCTGTAGTCCAGTCTGCCAGCATAAGGGAAGCTTCATCAAATATATACGGACATAAGTTAGTGATTTGGGAGGAAGGGATCGAGCACATTAATATTCCGAAGAATGTGCACGGAATTTTTCGCGGATTCGTTTTTCATACGGTGTCAAAGGTCAAAAAGTGCGTTTCATGCGATTATTTCTGGAGCTGTCTACTCGATCAAAAAAAGTTCCAAATAAAAGTTGTTGACATTACGAAGACGAAGAGTTTAAGCACAAGTACGTTGATATAAGTTGAATAGAGAGTCCAGAAATCGATATCAAAGATCGGCTGCAAATCGCGGGAGAGGGGGAAGCGCAGGCAATCCGACAACAGCGAAGCCAAAGCGTGGCCAGACTCTCTCTCCCCTCTCTTCCGCGATTCGCAGCCGATCTTTGATATCGATTTCTGGGCTCTCCATTCAACTTATATCAACGTACTTGGGCTTGAACTCTTCATCCTCGTAGTGCCAACAACTTTTATTTTGGGATTTTTTTTGATCGAGTTAGCAGCTCCGGAAAGAATCGCATGAAACGCACTTTTTGACCTTTGACACCGTATAAAAAACGAATCCGCGAAAAATTCCGTGCACACTCTTCGGAATATTAATGTGCTTGATCCCTTCTTCCTAAATCACTAACTTGAGCCCATCTATATTTCATGAATTTTTCCCTTATTGATTTCATACGGGCAGACTAGACTACTTACATTTTGGAGCAACACACGGACCTGACATTTCACCACTAAAATTGATCTCACGGCCAAACGGTTTGAGCTACAGCTTTGGGATTTCGGAATTTTGATTTGACCATCAAATACTTTGGAAAAAACTGACTAGGAGCTCTGCAGTCTCGCGGTTATGGATCGCACTAGTACCATACGGACCTGACAAAAAAATTTAGCAAAATTAGATTTTCTCGGACGAGTATTCCGCAAGGTGTAAAAATCCTTTTTTTTTTCGAAATTCTGAGGTGCGCCTGACGATTTACCTTTAAGGATAAGTTGGTACGGAGAAGTCTAGGATGAAGCAAATTCACTTTCATCGAGGGAAACCGGGGAGGTAGAATTATAGGCAAAACTGCGCCATAAAATGTACGTGATCAGCGCACACACAAAAAGTGGTCTTTGGGCTCTCATAGGAATGGGATTTGGTGCTTCATACCATGAAAGTTGATAAGTTTGCCCGTCCGAAACCCGAGCAAGTCTCTCGGTGATGTTCTACACTCACAAAGGTCGAAAAAATGAAAAACCACAACACACGAACCTGAAATTTTGACCCCCTTTCCTATGATAATTTTTTTTGGCGACCCTGGATCGCCAAATTAACGATTGTGCCAAAAAGAGCAACAAAAATACGTCGAAAATGACGTTTGAGATTTTTTTCTCAAGCGTTCAAGGGTTCGTAGAAGCAGGCAAACATTATTTCAGAGTTTCCACGGAACTACCCATATAAATAGTGATTGATTAAAACGGGATCTATCTCATTGGAATCTGAACGTGTTATGTATCAAAACGAGGTTGACCTTCCTTCGAATAATTTTCAGTGAGTGGTTAAATAATAGTACATGAATACTACTCACCTTTATCAGGGTTATTTCCGATCCCACGATCTGCGATCTCGATCTTGAATATACCATCGAGCCACTGCTGATATTTTTTTTCAAACGAATCCCAGTTTTTACTATTCTTGGGCAATTTACTCAGCCTATTTTGGATATTATTCAGAAAATTTTGACGTATGCTATTAAGAATGATCTTCCGATGCTCATCATGTATCGTCACTCGCGACATTTCAATAATCAATTGCAATAGCTCTTCCTTAGCGTTGCAAATTTGAGAACACTTATAACTTTTCAAAGTGAAAAACAATAATCGCCTAACAATTTCAATCATCATTGTGAGCAAGAGAAGAAAAATGACACGATTTTGAGTGATAGTAGACTGACTGTATCCTAATGACTGAATGCAGAAGAGCGCAAGCTTTCCAGACATATAGCTGACTGAAAGCTCGCGAATTCATTGTTTACATCAGTTCTCCTTCGGTTTTCATTAAAAGATGTAAACAAAAGCTGCAGCGCGCAACTTTTGGATTCCGTGTTGCAACACTCGCATGGTCATCTATGTCCTTCTATCATTGACCCCCCCCCCCCACCCTCTCTCTCTCCGCTTTTCCTCTTTTCAACTCTTTCTCTTTCTCTTTCTCACACACTCCCTTTCTCTCTCCCTTTCTTATTCTCTATCATTTACTCTACAGTGGGAACTCTCTAACTCGAAATTCAAGGGATCCGACAAAAACCCCGAGTTGGAGAGTTTTTACTTTATACCGGTTGGAGTCACTAAAATCACATCAAAGGAGTTATCTTCCGAACCTATTATAATGGCACACGATCCCAAGGATGTGATGATGTAATTGTTTCAAGGATACTGTGGAATGACTTTTTCGAGGCACGATCTTGACCGAATTCTTATAAGATTAGGCAGCGCAAATCCTCCAGATCAGTGATTCTACTGATGTGATATACGGTTCTGGATCCAAAATGAGAGGACACAAATTTTTTTCATTTCGTCTAGATTCGTCTGTTTTCAGATAATTTGTAGTATGAGCACGAATTGGGAATTAAGGAAAGGTTGACAATTTGAGGTAGCTAAACTCACAATAATTCAGAAGCAAATCAATACATTCCCAATAAACTTGATAGATACCACTGAGTGGCCAATATTATAGAGCAATTCATCGCTATTGCGCGAGAGGGGCAAGAAATATTGAACTGAATATCTTTTTGGAATTTCCTTAAGATCAAAGGTAATGAGCCAAAATCAGTGCGATTGGCGCAAAACGACGGAAATTTTTTGGTATAGTGCGACTAATCGGCCATTCTTTCTCCCGGCGCGGACCAGAAAATTGGCGTTTAGTCGCCCTTATACTAAAGAATAGTAAATGCAACTCGCTTGTCGGTCCGTTATGGGGCACCGGAAATATTTTCCCCTTATTACACTCGGGGGAAACGTGCCCCAAAACAGCCTAAATTCGCATCGGTGCATAAAGTACTACTCCCATCTTCTGTGCGAGAAATGACTTTTCCGCACTGGTTTTTTGATTCCGTTCCCCGGACAGCTGATGGAAAAACAGTACTCGATACTCGGACGAGGCGATTTCCGCATCCTCGTGATAATTCCGCCCCTCGCCTCCTGCCCTCGTATCAAAATGTACCTTTTTGATCGTCTGTGCGCAAATGAGTCATTTGCACACTGTTTGTCGCTTTTCATTTGCTCACAGAAGATCAAAAAACATAGTATGATACTAGGGCGCAACAGTTTTCGCCCTTGTATCATAATATACTATTGTCAAATAGATACATTGTTCGTGGTAAATCTCTCGCGCGCGCTTTCTCTCACTCTCATCACACCTAATCCTGATTACAGAACAGATCCCGGATACTCTTTTTGATTATGTGTAAAATGGAGGTTGACTCTGTAATAATGTTTTGATTCCAAAAAACTTACGATTCCGTCTAATTTTGAGGAACGCTGAGAAGCATCGGATTTGGAAAAATTCTGGTCAAAAGAATCGACTGAGTGGAGAACGGTATCAGCAGTCCACGGTATCAAAAATTCCCATGCCTCGAAAGCTGATTCATCTGATGATTACAGAGGATCCAAGAGTAGCTATACTCAATACGCGTACATCGACACTGTTATCAAAAAGTAGCTGGTTATCGAAATTAATCCGGAATTGCTTTTCGTCCTTCGATGGATTTATGATATACATTTCTCGATTTTTTTGGAATGATTAACCCAAAATCTCCATCAACTCTCGAGATTTCTGGGGTTTTGTTCGCTCCTTCTTGAAAAATCCCAAACATCACTTTTCTAAAAACCCCTCCGCTTCCCCTTGAATATATCATCACTAATGATTACTTCGATACATATTGATATTGATGAAATGTAAAAACGAGTCGTATCGCGCTTCAGAATCACAAAATAAGTGAAATCATCTCAGCGAATGATGAAGCGTAAATGTGTGATGATTGAGGGGCTTTCAGAATTGATTTAAGTGTTCACATTATGGTATGATGGGAGTGAGATGGAGCACACACGCGATTATCCACGGAAAATGAATTGTTTTCGATGGAACAACTTTCTAGGCTCTCTCCTCTCAGTGCCGATCGACTAGTTGCACGTTATCACCATTGATCTGGAGTATGTTTGTAAGAATTCATAACGATATTCGAGTGTTTCAGAATGGAAGTGGACTAACAGTGAGAACACCAGATCTACGGAACATGGATCTTGATGGAGCTCTGAAAGTCATCTAATTCTGGTGAGAAATAAAGGTATCTCCAAGAGTTGAATCCAATGGGCCTCTTGTTCCGATATGCAGCTATGGATATTAGCATTGCCCATACAGGCCCATGTTCAAATGATACATATATGGATATACTGGCATGGGTATGAGCTATGGATATCAGCATTGCCAGTATATCCATATATGTATCATTTGAACATGGACCCGTATGGGCAATGCTAATATCCATGGATGTATCTCGCGGGGAAGCCCATTGGATCCAACCCTAGGAGCTACCTTCATTTCTCACCAAAATTAGGTGGACTCCCAAGTTCCATCAAGATCCGTATCCCGGAGACCTGGTGCTCGCCTTGTGAGTTCATCTCTAACGGTTTTGAGGTAGGAGTTGGAGACACCTTAGTATCGTATCGGACACATTACCCAATAACTCGCTTAACCGGATCGAGTCATAGACCATTGTTCAGTGCGATTGACGTTTTCATTGAAAAAAGATTCGTCCAAATTCCTGTGCGATGAAGAACTTAATCCTCTCATCGGTGTTATTCACTGTTGTAGTAACCGTAGCACCAAATTTTGAAATTCTCTTGAACAACATATATCAAAGAACTATGTTCTGCTCTTTCGATTGGCGTGGTGAAATATTCCAAATTTTGACGAATAAGCCCCTAAAAACCCAAAAAAACTAAAAAATTATGATTTTTGGGAAACTGGGGGCACCAGAGAAGGTGTTTTGGAAAACGCAACAACTTTGTTCCCCATCATTATCAACGTAAATCGCTTCCCCCCCCCCCCGAGTTTTAGGAGCTTTTTCAGGCCTCTGGCGCGTTTTCCGGGCTAGCTCATGATTTTACCGCTGTAGTGCGGATGGGATAAAATTTTGAAATTTTTTTGAACCACGTGTTTCGACGTAAAATTTCATGCTCTTTCGATTGGCGTGGTCAAAAATTCCAAATTTTGTCGAAAAAGCCCCTAAAAACCCAAAAAACCTTAAAAAACACGATTTTTCGAAAAACTGGGGGCACCAAAAAATTTGTCTTGGAAAATGCAACAACTTTGTTCCTCATAAAAATTGACGTAAATCGCTACCCCTCCGAGTTTTAGGAGCTTTTTCAGGCCTCTGGTGCGTTTTCCGGGCTAGCTCATGATTTTACCGCTGTAGTGCGGATGGGATAAAATTTTGAAATTTTTTTGAACCACGTGTTTCGACGTAAAATTTCATGCTCTTTCGATTGGCGTGGTCAAAAATTCCAAATTTTGTCGAAAAAGCCCCTAAAAACCCAAAAAACCTAAAAAAACACGATTTTTCGAAAAACTGGGGGCACCAAAAAATTTGTCTTGGAAAATGCAACAACTTTGTTCCTTATAAAAATTGACGTAAATCGCTCCCCCTCCGAGTTAAACCGCTAATACTGTGTTTTTTAAGCGATTTTCGTGTTTTAGTGGATGCCGTCGTCATACGACTTCCGGACGATATTCGAGGGAAAAGGATTCGGATTCCGCATCAAAAAACCTACAATTTCCCCTTTTTAAAAATTCCGAAAACGCCCATTTAATAGTAACGCATAATTGTGCCGTCCGGCCAATTTTTTTTCCCACTGTGCGATGGTTCTCCCATAGAGTTCATCGTCAGTGGAAACGGCGAGGAATACATCGATCTCGCTCATACATTATTGAGTTTACGTGTCTCTTTGAAGCATACAACGGACGGAGAGCTGGCTGCTGCCGATGAGGCGCTTGTTGCAAGATGAGGCCCGATTCATAATTTTATGCACTCGCTATTCAGTCAAGTAGACGTTTACTTGAATCAGAAACCTGTGTCACCGCCGAACAACTCCCACGCTTACAGATCATATATAGGAACGCTCCTCAATTACGGACCCGCTGCCAAAACCTCTCATCTCACGAATGTGTTGTGGTACGATGACACTCCTGGCGCCTTCAATGATACGGCAAACGGCAACGCAGGTCTTGTCAGTAAACGAAAGCTGTGTAATATTAACAAAAAAGGAGACATGATTGGGCACCTACACGTGGACATTCTAAACCAGGAAAATTGCTATTGAACAATGTCGAGGTGCGACTTCGTTTCGTGAGATCGCGCGATGCTTTTGTTCTAATGGATCCGTCACGAGATTTGACTGTTTGGATTGAAGAGGCCAATCTTTTGGTGAGACGTGTGAGAATTAATCCAGGAGTTTTAATTGCTCAGGCTAAGACACTTGCAAAAACAACAGCAAAGTACCCTATGACAAGAGTAGAAGTGAAAGCTGTTACCAGCATAGCGGTTTACACGTTGAAACACTGGATAACGTCATTCTTGGCCAATTACCGAAAAGAGTGATCATCGGTTTCGTCCAAAATCAAGCTTTTAATGGCGACAAGTTTCTGAACCCCTTCAATTTTGAAAACTTTGACCTCAATTTTCTTTGTTTGTATGTCGGCGGTGTGCAAGTTCCCTCCCAATCTCCCCAACCTACTTTTACGTAATGATAAATTGTACGTTGAATCTTACCACTTACTTCTCTCTGGAACGGGCGTACATTTCTTGAATGAAGGAAACAGTATATCTCGAGAAAATTATCCAAAAGAATTCTGTCTTTTCGCTTTTGATATTACGCCCGACTTGTCGGCCACCGATTGTACTCATTGGAACTTGATAAGACACGGCAGTGTGAGAATTCGGTACAGCTCTGACGACCACGGTCAATTGTATCATCTATGCAGGATACGACAATATCTTTGAAATTGATGCGGCGCGTCAGGCAATCGTTGATTTTAGCGGATAAACTTGAATCTCCCTACATTGGACATAAATCGTCTCGAATAATTTGTAACAGTTCAGTCTGCTTGCGCGCTTGATAGGAGCAACTTCGTTACCATGGACATCGTGATTGATATTCAGTTTTTCAAAGATAATAATAACCGCAGTATACCGAAAGAGATTGCTATATCTCTGAACGGCGATTTTGTCGCTCATTGGATTTTGACTTCGTCCTCGTCAATAGACACGTTGAGTCCAGAAATAAGGAGACAAAACAATTGGTTGACACATTTCCATCACGGCTTGGATGACTTCCAAGGTGATACGTCCTTCAGAGGTCTCCAAAAGAGTTTGCGCGAATTGGTAAAGAAAGCGAGGAGAATATTCGTCAGAGTACAAGAAGAATGGCACGCCCTGCAGGAATCCATCACCCATAAAATAATCAACCTAGGATAGGACAATAATTGCCCTTCATTCAAAAATCTTACGTTGTCAAACAATCAAATCTAAAGTATAATTGCGCTCTGAACAATGTAAATCGCTTGAAAATTTGGCTTAATAAGCGCGGAGCTCCAAATCCCCTTGCCGAATTGAACTTTTCGCCACCTTTACGGCTTTGCGATGAACAGTCAAGAGGTTTTGAAGAAATTGGCAGCTATACCCCACCATTCAGTGGGTGAATTCCCTGCAGATCAGATCCCGCGGGTGTGGACGAGACCGACGGCGTTTGTCTTTAATACGGATCCCCACACTAAACCTGGAGCACATTGGGTGGCCGTCCACGTTAACAATACCAACGATGGTTGGTATTTTGATAGCTACCGTCAAGTGGGGTAACTTTGCCACACTTTCGACTTTTTTTTGACATTGTTTTCCGTATAGCTCGGAGAGATTACGGCAAAACCTACCCGTATCAGTAGTCGATCGAAAGCTTAGAATCTTAGCTTTCAATTGGCGTAAGGTAGAACTCGATTCGAGAATCCTGTTTGAAGATACGGTCTTGAGAAGCAAAACACTTTTCACAAAACCTGGGGTGGGGTAACTTTGCCACACTCCAGTATCTCCCCTGGAATTTCAGTATCACGACTCAAATTCTTGTAGAAATACGAGCAAATCTTGTATCCCATCAGCTCTAATAGATGTTGTTCCCATTGGGAACGTTTTTCTTGACATCCCAAGCTTTGTGCAGCATTGAACAAGTCAAATAATTGATTTGAAGTAGTATCAAAGCTGTTTATATAAGTTTGGTTTTTCAAAATTCCACGGAAGAGTGTCGAAAGATGATGCTCGACTTATGCCTCAAGTACTTGCACTTTTAGCTAGGATTTGAGATTGAAGAATGAAAGTCAATGTATCTCTTTGATTGGGTTCTGGATAATTATTATGACTCTTCTGCGTTCCAAGAGAAATTTTCCCGCATTCAACGCTCTGTATGAGTTATTGATGCTGCACGAGTATTTTCAAGAGAGCCTAACGCAAAGCAGTCATTGGCGATTTTTAATCTAAATAAAATCCATCTAGACGGAATTGTTTCGTTTAATGAAGAGACAAGTGATTAGTGTTTTTACTGGTATCTTAAATTCTTTGGCTGCTTTGCGGTAAGAGAGTTTGCCACATCCTATTTGCCTAAGGCACTTCTGAAGCTTGTCATATGAATAATTCTTGTAATTCCTTCGACCCTTCTGCCTTGCATAGTTTCTGGTCATCTGTAAGAGCAGATGGGTGAAAATTGGATTGGGAGAATGAAAGTATTATAAAATGGGAATTTACGTGAGAGAAGTTGAACAAAATAACTGTAGACGTGAGCAGTTGAGGCGATGCGGTCACCATGCAAGCTGGAAATCATTCCCAACTTTCTCCGATTTTTTTGCGATTTGGGCTAAACGACGAGCGCACAAATATTGGTTATCATCTAACTTAGATTTGTTCGCTCTTCGTTGAGCCCGAATTGCAATAGAATCGGAAAAAGTTGGGGATAAAAATGTGCGTATATCATAGGTTAGGACGTTCCCGCGGCTGAGTCATTCCCACTTTTCTCCGATTCTCTTATGATTTGGGCTAAGCGACGGATTGAGGAATACAAGTTGGACAATAGCAAGTATTCGATAACTCGTCTCACACTTTCAATCGTCAAACTTTTTATGTAAGGTGTATTTTGAGGGTCCATGGTCACGGTGCATGTCGGAGTCTCGCGGCAAGAACGGAGTTACAACTAACGCGATGGTTTTTACACCTACTGAGACGGGGGTGTTCGCAAATGACTGCGAATTGCTTCAGAAATGTGCCTCTGGTACGGTCTGTGAGGATAAAAGCCTCTCACTCCAAAGGAGGAATCAAAAAATCGTGAGAGATTCCGATTCTGATTCTCAAAGAGCGCGAGCTTGTACCGTAGATCGAGTTTTGAGGCAGATAGAGACTTTTTTCCTCACTGACCATACCAGAGGCACATTTCTGAAGCAATTCTAAGTCATTTGCAACTAACCCCGTCTCAATTGATAGAGGAACCATTGCGAAAAGTGTAACCCCGTTTTGCGCGAGACTCCGACACGGCCTTAAGCTGCAGTAGGAAAGTGTGGCAAAGTTACCCCACCATAGCCAAAAAATACACCTTTTTTTCTTTTTCTCGACGTAAAATTTGTACCGTGGAAAAATACTGCTTTGTAACAACTGAATCATCAAGCTAACGGTTTAAGTCAATGAGAATATGCAGCATTTACCTGTCATTCGACGCCAAGTGCTCGTACTGGGTCAATTTTTTGGGACCAGATTTTTTTGCTTGTCTCTTACTGCGGTACAAAAATAGGTTATAAACAACTCTAAAGCATCTAGAGCCGCCTTCCGCGCGCGCAAAACATAGCTCACGCATGCCCCTACTTGGGGGAATTGTTACTAGAGCGATAAGATTCCCTACCTTACCTACGGCAGCCTCTGAAATCTTTTCCCGGCGGTGTGGCAAAGTTACCCCCCTGTGGCAAAGGTACCCCATCTTACGGTATGGCATTCCTTCTTATATACCAGACCATATTAATAGACTGCGCAGAAATTGTGAAAACTTTCGTTGGAATTCAGTGAGATTGCAAAGTGACACATCTGACGTATTTGGTCAGTATTGTTTAATATTTTTATACTACATGAGCTCGGGACTGGAGATTGCTGACTTTCTTCGGAATTTTTTGATGATTATTCTCAGAACGATGCAATAGCGAGAAACTTCGTAAAACATAGAGTTCATGATCAGCAATTCAGCGGCGGCGGTGGATGTATCATCCGATGTTTGCAAAGTTGCGCGTCTAAAATATCTTTGTTATAATTTCATGTGTGATGCTTTGAAGCTCTGACGCTTCAAAGCTCTGATTCAGATACCCTTTCCACACGCAATGATGGATATGAGAGAGCGTGGACTCCGAGGTGCTTCTGTCAGTCGTTCTTGGAGCTCTCTTCACCATTCACCAAGACTCGGTTTCTCTCGCAATGGCTGCTCAGGAGGGGAGTATCGTACGTTGTGGAAGACTACTGCCTGCTATACATCCATTAAACAATTCGGAGAGTGAGAAAGCATTGATTGGATTAGTATATAATTCAATCGAAGAAAATATCTACACTGTCACCCTGCGCATAGTAGCTACAGACTCGAGGGGAGTCAGTTTTACATTGGCTCAATGGAAAAAGTTCAAAGACGAAATTGGCGAAATTTATCGATATTTCCGAAGGTTCTGTTACAGAACTACGTGATCAGACGATCTATGGCGATGGTTGGATTTTACGATTTACTCATAGTCATCAACAGAATACTATTGAAATCGAAGGAGATCGACGGGAACCATCCTTTGAAACCATAAGAAAACGTTTCTGACGTAGCATTCACCTACACAGGGTAACGTTTGAACAACTGAAGGATCTGTCGTCGTTCGTTGACTATAAACTCGAATGTTTGGATCGAATGTCTGAATTATTCCCTCCTATGGTTACGAGTATTATCGATCACATTCATCATTTTGCGACAATTGCTAATGATGCACAAATCCAAACTTTCAATAAAAACTTGCTCTATCGTTCACTAGAGGAAATACGCAAAGATGACAAGATTTTCAAGTCAATATTGTCTGATGGGTGTTTGAAAACTGAAGAATTAGGGAAAAATATTCGTGTTAGCCAATATGTCGTAGAAACTGTACTTCATGAAATTGTAACAACGCGTACTGATGAATTGATTGAAATGCTGAATAAACGCCCAGCAGAAGAACCCAGAGTCACATAGTTAAGAGCGGGATGGGGTCATCGCTCTCCGGAGGGAATGTGACTCTAGGTTCTCCTGCTGGGAAGAGGTCTTCCACAATGCTGCGCAAAGTAGCTGCATCGGTCGGTGCTGGGTTGCCCCTCCGGGGTCGGACCTTAGACATAACCACGCAGTATGGCGTACCCCACGAGTCTTCATCAACCATGTCGCACAAATTACCCCAGCACTTCTCTTTGCTTTTCCGGATAGCTAGAACGAGAGCATATTCCGCTTCTCTATACGCCCTGTCATCTTCCTCCAGTGATGGTCGTTTCAGCTTCCTTGATCGCCACGCGGTTCTCCTTTTCTGATTGCTCGTTCTTCGTAGAGCTTCTATCTTGTCGGTGATCCAGTATTCCGGTTCCCTCCGAAAGCATGATGTTGTCTTGCGAGGCATCGATGCGTCACAAGCTCTTGTGATGGTGGTCGTCACCATATGCACAACCTCGTCCGTGGTGATGTTCATCGGGAGATCTTCGGCTGTTTCTATCGATTCCCGGAATTTTCCCTCATCGAGCTTGCGTACCTGCCACCCCGTCGGTCGCGGTCTGCGTGTCGTCTGTCTCTGTCCGTTAGTTCTAAGCCGAAACCGGATATGTCGATGGTCACTCAGTGTTTCCGTGTACAGAACCTCCCACGATATCATACGTCCCATGAGCGACGGGCTCATGAACGTCAGGTCGAGGACCGATGACGAACCTCTTCCCCGAGACTGAGTGTCGTGCCGGTAATAGGTAATAACCCCCGTCTCGTCCGCGAGCACTAATCCTAATGTCTCCATGGCATCAGCGAGTATTACCCCCCGTCTATCGCGCGGCCCCCCGCTCCAAGTCGGTTCCTTGGAGTTGAAATCCCCCGCGACTATAATTGGGCCCCCCATTGCCTCACATCCTCTTCTAGGTCGTGGAGCTCGTCTTCGAATTCGTGCGTCTTGAGCGACGGCGAATAGTAGCAACTGTAGACCGCTGTGCTTCCTATGGTCTTCCGAGCGAAACCGCGGCCACTAACAGCTGGTCCAGTCTTGCGGATTGCAGGATTCATGATATGGACTACAGCGGTCCCCCAGTGATCGAATGTGGATCGGGAGAATTTGCGCTTTCGAGGCGGTTCGGAGATAATCAGAACATCGATCCCGTCTTCTTTGGCAACAGCGTGTAGGAGATAGTCTGCGTCCCCGCTCTTCCTGAGGTTGGCTTGGATGAAACTAGCCATTTCTTCCCTTCCTGCGTTTATATGTGGCTCTTGCCCTCTGGTATGCAGTGCAGTTGCTGGCCCCAGATCTGTGGTCAGATTTGGACCCAATCGCCGCACAGCTTAGGCATTTTGGTTTTCCCTTGCAAGTCGCGGCAAGATGCTCTGGTTCGCCGCATTGGAAGCAGAGTTCCGGTTTTCGTTCCTCTGCCCTCTCTTTTTTGCACCCCGAGGCCTTGTGGCCGTACTCTAAGCAGTTATAGCACCGTGGGATGCCACCCTTCTCGCGGATCGTAAGTCTGCCCCATCCAACCTTGGGCTCCTTCCAGCCGAGGAGATGGTGGGCCAGTCTCGTTGCGATCGAGACAACAGCAGTTTGGGTGCCGCGGTAGCCACTCCGGATGGACTCGACTACAACGGCTCTCTTTTCGTTCTCTGGTAGGGCCTTCGCGAGGTCATCCCGCACCTTGATTATGTCGACATCGTAGTCGACTCCGAGCACCTCGAGGGTCGTACTGTTCGCTAGACAGTGGACAGCCCCTCCTTGCCCGACGACTGGTGTCAAGGCTGCCTTGACGGCGGCGACATCGGTGCCCTTCTTGAGTTCAAGAAGGACTTGGCCTTCTTGGGTCTTTCGGATGCCCGTGACCTTAGAGTCCACTTCTTCATCGAGGTCATCCGTTTTCATCCTGCGCAGCATGTCTGCGTAGGTTAGCCCACCTTGTTTGGCCGTAACGATTACGGCTTCGGGCTTCACCCTTCTCGGCTTCATTTTCGTTTCCTTTCCGGCGGCATCGTTCGATCTACCGCTCTTCTTCGCCCTCCTCGCTCGTTTCTTCATCACCACTCCCTTCCAAGGCCCATTCTGCTCGGGCCGATTGGGCGTTGATGTCGAGCGCAGTGTTCTGAGACCTCCCGGTGGAGGTCCGTATCGCGTCCCCTTCGAACCGCGTTGATGCCCCAGTCGCGATTCCGGTTTCTCTGCCCCTTTTCCTGGTACCGCAAGGGGGAAACCACCTCTGAATAACTGTGATTCATCACCACTCACATGGGGAGGACCAGGCCTTTGGATCACGAATCCTTTCCAAAAATTTTTATCGTTTGATATTATCTAGAATATGAATGATCCAGAGTAACTCGGTCAAATGGGCCTCCTGTCCAAAGATACGGCCACTGAGATTAGCATTACCCGTATAGGCTCATGTTAAAAAGTGATGTATAGTAGATATACTGGCAATGCTAATAGTAGCTCCGAATAGAAGGCCCATTTGGCGGAGTTACTCTGGATTCTTCATATTCTAGGTGACACAAAATTGTAAAATAATCTTGTAAAGGATTGGTAATCCAAAGGTCTGGTCCTCCCAAGGGTTAGGTTGTCGTAGGTAGGTGTAGGTAGGTTGTCAATCTACTCATGCACAACATATCTGTTGATGTTGACACAATAAATTAGGTTATGGTCAGCTGGGTGGATCCATACGGAAGATCATTGATCGTATATCTACTTACAAAGTCTTACAAAATAGATATAATTTAGTTACACTCCGTGGCCACTCAATGAATATATCTGATAGTCGATCTGATGAATCTACCATATCTCATCATTTATCCCATCGCCGGCCTGTATCGGCGCGTCTGCTCACAAATGATGATGTTTCTGCGGAGTCGGCGCGGGGTTTGCGTGGAGGGTAACGCTGTTACTGCCAAGGCGCCCGTAAGAAGATCCCCCCTTCAGAACCCGGCGTTTACGCGGCAAAAAGTTACGCGCCGGAGTTCGCATCCAGCAACAGTTTTCCCTGTGGCCAAATCGCCTCAGCGTCGGGAAAGAAGGTTTCACCTTCAAAATCGATTCATCTTATTGCTTCCCTTTGACTGTTAACATATTGGGGTACAAGGTATTTTCATGGAAAACTCCAGATATCGCAACATGATGCTTTATTCATAAAATAATCAATGCGGTACATATAGATATACATATTGATGATTAACAATATTACTAATTTTCTGAGCGTTTATTCAGCATTTCAATCAATTCATCAGTCCGCGTTGTTACAATTTCATGAAGTACAGTTTCTACGACATATTGGCTAACACAAATATTTTGCCCTAATTCTTCAGTTTTCAAACACCCAGATTTTTTTAGATTTCCAATGTCGATTACGAGCACTTAAAAAGCACTTGAAAAATATTTGAAACTCGTGAATCGATCGATTTTTTTGTGATCTTCAAGATCCTTCTTTTCAAAATTTTCATACAATGAAGGGATTCGAAGTTATCATGAATTTAGTGAGACCATGCATGATCCATTAATTTTGGAAGGTACTCTACATAATGTTTGTACTTTTCGCTGACGGTGCGCAAAGAGATATGCAGAGATTCGCTCTCTATGAATCATCCGTCTGGGAGGTCACCCGAGGTCATGTTTTGACGGCCCATAGTGACCCCTCAACTACTGGCCTACATTCTTTGTTGTTGAAACGCATCCTGATTTGTCGACAGAAGACCGCAAAAGATGATACTTGGGTAGTTTACGAACGAACCAACGCGATTTTCTGAATTGATAGGGCTGTAACTAAAATACCTATGCCTCAACTTTTTTGCTGGAATGATATATCCATCTACTAATCTCATATTCTGCGGAAATGTTTGATTCAGAGGTGTGCGCTAATTTGGCTATGATATTAGCTCTCACTCATCGATGTAACCGAGTTTTGTGGAAAATTTTTTCTCTGTCTATTGTTTACGAAAATGATGAAATACCTTGTGCGAACTGGGAAATTTAGCAATGAGTTTTTGAAGTCAAAAAGAAGACGAATCGAATCCCGTTTGGTTTGTGAGTGTGCGTTGATCGGGATAAATTTCATGAAGCTGTAAAGCTCATAGTGTTATCGCGCCACTGACTCTGAAAATGGTCATTTTATGATGGCATACTCAGGAGACGTAAGGCGCAGGATTGGAATGTTATGTTCTTTTTTCTACATCAAAAAAAAGGATATAACCGCACTGTTCTGAGTTGCAATTGTCGACCGGTATTTCTGTGGGAAGCTAAGGAGAAATATTTGAATCCCGATGGTAAGCTAAATAAGCCTCTAAATGTGATGGTATCGCAAATTTCTTGATTTCTACATAGTATACGGCTGGAATGAGAACGAAAAAACACCACAGTATACTCCAGAAATTGAAATAAAACTCATAGGTCGTGACTCGATTTTGGAAATTTACATCGAATTTTGGAAAAATCAATCATAAAAGTCACTGAAAGTCAAGTTAGGCGAAATATAATCCCTATCAATCGTCTAGACAATGTTTTGAATCAAATCTACTCGATTTGAGTTGATTCACAAATGTTTCGAGAGTGGAATTCCGTACTTGTCGTTCTGAACCAGATACCTTGGCTTGGGAGAGAGTGGCATCACTTTTTTCACACGTCTTCGAGGTCTTAGAATCACATAATACCCATTCCAAATGTGTGCGATGGGAGATTTTTTTCTCTATTCCGCAGGGTCAATAGTTAAAAGTTCCATGGAAACCCCCAGATGTATGTGTATGTGAGCATGTGAGATATTTGAGCGAGAGATCACCCTTATTATACGATACTGGGGTTTTAGCCTCAAATATGATTTGATTCACATTGCAGCGTGTCTCAATACTGACTTACGCTCTGAAAGTTACTGGGATGTGTTATGTATGGAGGTTGGAATTTTGAATAGAGATGTTGATCAGTTATCCATTGTCTCTGACATGACAGTAACATTCTGGTTTGAGTCAATGAATCCCGGCTCAGAATCATACAGTTGACTATCCAGCTCTTCAACTTTTGATTACTAAAACTTGAAAATTGAGCCATGTCTCAACAAATGTCGCCAAATAGACATTCAATCACTGCTCTGAAATACAGCGATCTCACCAGATATTGTTTGATACATATCGCAAGGCTTCAATATTGACTTCCACTCTGAGAGTCATTGGAATGTGTAATGTGTATCAAGTTTCTTGAGCTATGGAAATTGGAACTCTGAATAGAGTTGCTATATTAATTAGATGTTATTCAAAGTCCCTCACATGACGATGACACTCTGATTCTTATCAATACATCCTTATTATCATGAGAGTTAATACTAAACTCAACAACTTTTGATCACAGAAACAAGACTATGCAGTTAATTTCAAATGGATTCCAACAACTGAATATGTAACCACCTCTTTAAAATACAAGGATGTCAGCAGACATGATATGAAATCCAATGCAATCCTCAAGTAATGATTTCATCTCTAATAATTGCCCGGATGCGCCATTTGGACCAAGTATTCTGAGATATTCAAACTACAACCTCGAATAGAACACTTAGATTGATCATAAATGATCCAAAGATCCACACATAACTGTCACATTCTATACTTTCTCGATACATGTTTAGTATGACATTCTCGTTTCGATATACAAGTTGATTTTTTGGTCTCATCGATCTTGAAGGACGGTGGGGAACTAAATAAACTCCCAAAATTTTATGATAGGAATTTTATTGCTACGTTCCATATATATGTCACCTACTGTATGCTGCGATCGCGCTAATATGGATATGAGTGTAAAATGAGACCGATGACTCATTCTATTTACCTGTATCGACAGGAGCCAGACATTATGTCTGTGCTCTATTACAAGATCGTTCAAAAAATATCATGGTGGTCTAAAGAATAACGTAAGTTGCGCATCTTGAATATTTATACATCCATCATTTGTAAAAAATTTCATATTTCCTACCTTTATATGTAAAAACAGAAACCCGAAGCCTGATGAGGTCCACGAAACCTAGTGGACAAACCGTAGCAATAGAATTCCAATCATGGAATTTTGGGAATTTATTCAGTTCCCCACCGTCCTTCAAGATCGATGAGACCAAATAATCAACTTGTATACCAACCATCGAGGACGGAAAATCTACCAAATTACTTATGATATTCTCATTTCAACTTTTGAAACTTTGATCACAAGAACACGAGAAGTCATCAAGATTTCTACAGATTCAAATAACTGAAGATGCAACCAAATGATTGAATTTCAATTGATCGGCTTTTACCAGTAGCATTGTGTCAACAAATTTCGCTGACTCGTGTTATAGACCGAGTTGAATTACTTCAACTCGAACTATGCACCTCCAAGCCTTGTATGGTTGCGAGGTTAACTTGGAAAAATTTGATGGAAAGTGTAAGGGTGAGGAGAGACATATGGAAAAAATTTTGACTCTATGCTAGATAACAGTGCGTTTCACCATTCCTCGTCAGATCTGGCTTGTCAAGGGGACAGACGATCTGCCGAGCTTAGTCCCCGACGCACTTGGCCTAAGTAGCCGAACGTCGATCTCTTGGACGGCTTTATACCAAGTGACAAACATAAGTTGGCGGATTTTTTTTGCTTCCGATTTTGGTTTGGGAAATGTTGGAACTCGTTTGAAATCCGTGCAGCAAGCGCATTTCTAACGTAAAAATTCCTTGCGAAGCGATTGGCGTGGTCAAAATTACGATATCTCTTTTCGTTGCGGAATTGTGAATGAATTTTCACGAGCATGTTTTTGCTATCTCGGCGAATATCGATCGGGCGGAATTTCAAGCACACCATCAGAAAGATCGCGAAATTTTGAGTCGGAAATGGTTGTTTCCGACTTTGATATTCGCATTATCTCATGTAAGTTAATTAACGAAAAAACTTTATGTGGGTTTTGTAACGCTTTTTGTAACGCTTGTAACGCCAGTGTTGACATTTCGTGTTTCCGCGCGTCCGCTGGTTTGCTGCTAGTGTGCCCTGTGAGTGCAATGTGTGAGTTTATTTCAAATGACCAAGAACGAGTAGGGGCAGTGAATTCGAGTGTAGTACATGAGTAATCTCTGCCGTGCGATTTATTGTTATTAAGTGATACACGGTCATTCAAAATTATAGGTAAGCCCGGAGAGGGGCTGGAGGTCTTGCTCGCCCGGGCCCAATCAATTAGGATTGGGGCGCTGGGGTCATTTTGAGAACCAAATTTGAATGCCGTATGTGTCGAAGATTGCTCGTCGCATTCACGAATTGCAATCGAGCAAAAAAGCAGCCCGAGACGCGAGACGCTATGGGTACTTGATGGGGGTTATGGTTTGCGTGTATCTTCCGTTCGTGGCTCCTGAATTTTCTTATTTAATTCTAAATCGTACATAACGTAATCTCTTCCTCGAGATCCAATTTTTGTTGGCAATTGACGCGTCACTAACTATAAGGACCCTAGCTGGCACATGTCACGACATTGGACACAGCTGTTGCGGGTCTCGCGGGCCATACATGTAGCAGCACAGTAGATCACAATGCAGCATATCCAAGCATATCCAGCTTAAATTCCAGGATATTCGGATGCTGTTGGTGTATTCCCCACTGCCACATAAGAATGGTTGAATGCGGGGTTTGGTGCGCAGAAAGAGAACAAGAGCACAAGCTCCGAGATAGTTTTTTTGGGATCAAGTTTCTTATTGAGTTCAGCATCTCAACAGTTTTAATCAATTGATCAGAAAACAGTGAACCTCAAACCTTGATCTGTGATTCAACTTGATTGTGCAGTTATGCATTACATTATGACGTGAAAAACTGAATTCACCTTGCTCACATCTATAGCTCCTCTTAGTGTATCAAAAAAGGGAGCCCTCAAGTGATGGTGTAATTCATCATTCTACACATAATTTAAAGAGTCCTGTAACAGTTATCGGCGATCTGGACACTCGTCGATAACTGTTACAGGACCTCATCGACACTAGCCAGGGACCGATACAGGACCAGATCGACACACGCCGATGACTGTGACAGGACCACATCGTCACTCGCCGATGACTGTTCCGGGACCACATCGACACTCGCCGAGGACCGGAAGAGGACCGATACTGGACCAGATCGACACTCTCCGAGGACCGATACGGGACCAGATCGACACTCGCCGATGCTCGCCGAGCACCGATACGGAACCAAATTGACACTCGCCGATGACTGTGACGGGACCAAATTGACACTAGCCGATGACTGCTACGGGACCACATCGACATTCGCCGAGGACCGGTACAGGACCGTTACGGGACCAAATGGACACTCGCTGATAACTGTTACAGGACCACATCGACACTCGCCGAGGACCGATACAGGTGCAGATCGACAACACTCGCCGATGACCGTAACAGGACCAGATCGTCACTCGCCGAGGACCGGTACAGGACCGATACGGGACCAAATAGACACTCGCTTATAACTGTTACAGGACCACATCGACACTCGCCGAGGACCGGTACAGGACCGATACGGGACCAAATAGACACTCGCTTAGAACTGTTACATGACCACATCGACACTCGCCGAGGACCGATACAGGTCCAGATCGACGACACTCGCTGATGACCGTAACAGGACCAGATCGTCACTCGCCGAGCACCGATCGATTATCTGCCAGTTACAAATAAATCTCATTGCGGTCGATATTGTTGTGAGAATATCATACTCCTCGAAACGAGCAACCTGCATTTAATTTGAATCGCATTATACTGTTTATCAGTATTAGTTGTTTCAGACTGCTATGTCGAATAGAGTTTGATTACTCGTTCAAACTCCGTGTTCTGAAATAGAAGAATTTTGATTCTGAGCTTTTCACTATGAACTCCGTCTGTGATTCTTCAAGTAGAATTCCGTACTTTGCCACTTCCCAAATACTATAGAGTGTGACCCAGGCTGGATGGGTGGATACTTCTCGATTGAAACCCTCCAATACGCACCCGTGGACTGCAATCTCAAAAATATAATCGATTACGGTCGTAGTACCCCAAATGTAACATATTTGGTGAGATCTGTCGATCTAAACTGATTATGATTCATGAACACTGGTGAATATCTTCACCAACACCGAGAAATAAAAGCTCCCGATCGACATTTTGAGAAAAAAGCATGGACTTATACCATTCTGGCTCCCAGAATTTTTCAACTTTTTAACGCAAAAAACGGTTCAAGTCCGCAGTATTTCGACGTTTTTTGAAGCGAATCGGTTTAAATCGACAATTTTCTAATATTTCACGATCTGAAAGTCGACTAGTATCTTTATTTTCCCCGATCCAGAACGGTATAATTCCACTTCAAAAAAAATGATGGACTTATACCGTTCCGGTCCGGAAAAAAAATCGAAGAAATTTGGGGACCAGAACGGTATAAGTCCATTTTTTATTGCAAAACACCCGATATAGAATGTAAATGGCCTGCGAGACCCACAACAGCTGTGTCTAATGTCGTGACATGTGCCAGCTAGGGTCCCTATAGTTAGTGACGCGTTAATTGCCAACAAAAAATGCATCTCGAGGAAGAGATTACGTTATCCACGATTTAGAATTGAATAAGAAAATTCAGCAGCCACGAACGGAAGATACACGCAAACTATAACCCCCATCAAGTACCCATAGCGTCTCGCGTCTCAGGCTGCTGATTTGCTCGATTGCAATTCGTAAATGCGACGAGCAATCTCCGACACATACGCGAAGAGATTATATCACACTATCAGCAAACGAGCAGACGCGCAGAAACACGAAATGTCAACACTGGCGTTACAAGCGTTACAGAAAGCGTTACAAAACCCACATCAAGTTTTTTTGTTGATTAAGTTACATGAAATAATGCAAATATCGAAGTCGGAAACAACCATTTCCGACTCGAAATTTCGCGATCTTTCTGATGGTGTGCTTGGAATTTCGCTCCGATCGATATTTGCCGAGATAGCAAAAACATGTTTGTGGAAGTTCATTCACAATTCCGCAATGAAAAGAGATATCGTGATTTTGATCACGCCAATCGCTTCGCAAGGAATTTTCACGTTAAAAATGGGCTTGCCGCACGGATTTCGTAAGATTCCCAACATTTCCCAAACCAAAATCGGAAGCAAAAAAAATCCGCCAACTTATGTTTGTCACTTGGTATATGAAAGTCTCACATGCGCAAGCGCTTACGAGAAAGGTGATTCTAACCCACTATTTCCATATGAAATCGACTCGACAGATTTTCAATCTACTGTCTGATATATATCAAACTAATATTTGTTCTCGATCGATACAATCAAGCACTGTATTTATCACTGGCGGAAATTACAAATGATTGAATTTCAATTGATCGGCTTTTGCCAGTAGCATTGTGTCAACAAATTTCGCTGACTCATGTCATAGACCGAGTTGAATTACTTCAACTCGAACTATGCACCTCCAAGCCTTGTATGGTTGCGAGGTTAACTTGGAGGATTTTGATGGAAAGTGTAAGCGTGAGAAGAAACAATGAAAAATGTTTGACTCTACGCTAGATTACAGTGCGTTTCACCATTTCTCGTCAGATCTGGCTTGTCAGGGGGACAGACGATCTGCCGAGGTTAGTCCTCGACGCACTTGGCCTGAGTGGCCGAACGTCGAGCTCTTGAACGGCTTTATATATGAAAGTCTTACATGCGCAAGCATCCCTGCAACCATCCCTGTAAAACACAGGGATCTCAGCAGACATGATTTGAACTTCAATCCAGTACTCAGAGAATGACTTTATCTCTGGGAGTGGCCCGGGCGCGCCATTTGGACCAAGTATTCTGATATATCTGAACTACAACCCCGAATAGAACACGTAGATTGATCAAAAATGATCCAAAGGCCCACACACAACAATCAAATCGTGTACTTTCTCAATACATCTTGATTATAATAGAATTCTTATTCTAACTTTTCAATTTTTGATCACAAAATTTCAAAAGTCAACCAGATTCCTATAGATTCAAATAACTGAAGATGCAACCATCTCTTTAAAACACAGGGATCTCAGCAGATATGATTCGGATCCCAAATAAGTCCTCAAGAAATAACTTTGTCTCTGAATATGACCTTGGCGTACCATTTCGACCAAGTATTCTAAGGGATTCGAACAGGATTCTTGAAAAAATTATTGGATAGATCATCAATGATCCAAAGGTCCACAGAGAACGATTAAGTTCCGTAGTTTTTTCATAATTGAACCTTTCAGTTTCGATAACTAAAACTTGAGAACTCAACCAAATTGCAACGGTTTCAGACGAATGGACATGAAATCTCTCTTTCAAGGTCGTGTCGAAGTCTCGCGCGGAACGGGGTTATAACTTACGCGATGGTTTTTCCATCAATTGAGAGAGGGGTGGTCGCAAATGACTCGGAATCGCTCTAGGAATGTGCCTCTGGTACGATCTGTGAGGATGAACGTCCCTATCTCCCTCGAAACTTGATGTAAGACGCAAAGCCGCGCTCTGTTAGGATCAGAATCGGAATATCTCGCGGTCCTTCGATTCCTCCTTTGAGTGAGAGACTTTCATCTTTGAAGATCGTACCAGAGGTACATTCTGGGAGCAATTCCGAGTCGTTTGCGACCACCCCCGTCACGATTGATGGAAAAACCATCGTGTAAGTTGTCACCCCGTATTTACCCCGAGACTCCGACATGGCCTTAAAATACAAGTATCTCAGCAGACATTCTTCGAAGCTTAATGGAACATCCAATTGTGATCTTTTGCTTCAAAAGTCACTTGGGTGCATCAATTCTAACAAATGTTCTGAGTTATTTAACTTGAATCATTGAAGAGTATATCACTACATTTATCAAATATCACTGGAGAGGTCAGATATAACAGTTATAATGTGATTTTCATTCCATCATCACTGTCATTAGGGGAGTGGCTGTTCCACCATCGATTGTTGGACCATGAAAGTCATGTGACCGAGTGAATTCTCAATCGATTTCATTATTTGAAACTAGAATGATCCCTCTGAAATCAAGACTAATGGAATATGAGGCCCAGAGCTCTAGACGGTGATGAATACTGTATTGAATAGTGCTCTGAGAATAGAACAGCTGAGGAATCAACTTCCGACTCTGAAGTCACATGGAGTTTTGGTTTTAGTGAAGTTTTCATGAAAGAAAACAGTCGCAGAGTGATCGGTGTGGCATTCCAATAATTTTACAAACAGAGTCAATCTTCACCTTGACTTGCAAACACTTTTCCATGGAGTAGTGAAATCTTGAGGGAAATTCAAAAACTTCAAAAGTTTCACGTTGCACTCAAAATTGGTAAACAATGATGCACGTTGCACTGTTAGTTGACTCAACGCAAATTTCACGATAAAAAGTTGCACTCGATTTAGTATGTCTTGAGAATATCAACTTGCAGCTTCGATAGAAACCAACCACGACTCGGGTTCCACGAGTTCACAGCAGCCGTTTTTGCGAACAGCTGTTCCGGCGACCAAGGACGATGATGTCCTCTCATGGAAATGCATCTTTTTCTTACTCCAAAGTTACAATCGGAGTTTCCGAAATCCAATATCACACTGACATTTGACATCCCACTATTCGATACATGAGTAGCTGACAGCTGGTCGCAAGTACCCGGCTAGAAATGCAGTTAGGGTGCCCGATGGCGCCCGTTAGGTTTCCCTAACTGCCCGCATAGTGCCCGTACGGGCGGTATGAGGGCATGCGATGCTGAGATTGTAGATTGTAGATTGGTTTTATTTTTGGTACCTTGGGGTATAACCCTATCTGGTACATTTAGCAAATATTCAGTTAACATATATAATAAAATACAATATAGGAGTATGAAGGTCGTTTCGTCTGATGAGTATAATATAGCTATCAATTTTTGCAGTGATGTTAAGCATATACGAAGAATTATAATTTGAATTACGATTAATGCCACTTTGATATACTTGAGTGAGAAAAGATGAGAGGAAATGAGAAGAGCAAAACTGGATTTGTTATGCAGTGAAGTGAGTAAGTTAGGATCAAGAACAGTTAACAATAATCTTATTTTTATTATGAGTGCGCATGAAACTGAGGTTTTTAGTGGAGCAGATATTGAAATTCGTGAACATTCAGCATACGTTGCAGCTTGAGATAGCCTCCGCGAAAATTTATTTATTGGTGTGAATGATTTGAAATGATTTAAATACTGTTCAGAGTCAAATGTTTGTCGATACGCTGTTTGCAAAATTATCGAGCTCAAGATCTGAGGAAATAGGTATAAGAGGTCCATCCCTCGAGAAGGCTACACGGAGAGACCTGGATCAGGTAAAATTAGGGAGTGCGACTTTGGTGCCAGCGCGAAAGAGCGAGAGCCAAGAGAAAAGGCGGAGCGACGACGGGGATTACGTGGCTACTCGAACTTTTCTGTGGCAGCTCTACCTTTCTCTGTGGCGCGCTCGGGTAGCTTAGCATTTTCCCGAGTCACCCAAGATTTTCGTGAGTCATTCTTGGACGCTCGGTGTTTTTCACGCGCGACTATAATCCGTCTCAGGGATTGATCTTGAGGTGATGCGGTCGGCGTACACGCTGAACTTTGTTTGCAAAAATCTTAAAATCTTTCACAATTTGGGCTGAACGACGAGTTATCTAGGCTTTATTATCATCTAGCTTGGCCTGGATAATTCTTATTTCAGCCAAAGTTGGGATATTTTGGGCCCCAGACCACCGAATGAGACGTACTTTAGCTCATTTTGTAGCTTTGTATATGTCTACCAGATGCGAGTTGCCTCAACGTTTCCAGCACGTTTCTGGACGTTGCGAATATAAATAAATAGATTGCTTTATTATAAAATGTTGTTGATTGCCTTTCGTTGCACTCAAGCACAATCTCACCGTCTTTCTTGTACTAAGTGAATATGTTTCTGATTGAGCGCAATCGATAGGATTGAACAGGGATGGAGTTGATAGCTTGCGAGACACAGAATTTTATGGACAATTTATTTATTCATTTGACAAAAAAATCTCCAAGTATCGGTTGCACGGGAAACCTTCCAGAAACCATTGTGCAACCTCAGAAAAATGTCTGAAATGTTCCAGAACCGTTCTGGAACGTCGAGGCAACACGCATCTGGTAGACATTTCAGCGTTGCACCAACGGGTTGGCGACGGTTTTTCCGACTGAATTCGGAACGTTTCGATGTTGCAAATGCAACTTTCCAGTAACTTTGTGACAACATTCGCTGTTTGATGGGTATGGAGGCAGATCATGAACACTTTGGTAACTTTTTTGGTAATATGCAAATAGTATTAGTTAGAAATTGAATCTTGCAATCTTGAAAATTAGATTTTGAGGTTGAGACAAAAACAAAGAAAATCGGCTGAGGTACGTGAGGATCGGTTATGCCATTTTTTGCTCAACTTTTGGGGACTCATCAAAGAAAAGTCAAAAGTACAGAAAACGACTTTTTCCGTTGTAAGAGACGCACTTGTTATTTCAATCCACTCATAAATCTTAGAGTGATGGGCGATGCATGGAGAATGATAAATCGTTACTTTTGATTCGATAATAACACCGGCCCACAATCTGAAAAAAGTCACCTGGAGTACTAGACCACGAGTGTCACCTCTAGTACTGGACCACGAGTGTGACCTCGAGTACTAGACCGCGAGTGTCACCTCTAGTACTGGACCGCGAGTGTCACCTCCAGTGCTGGACCACGAGTGTCACCTCGAGTACTGGACCACGAATGTCACCTCGAGTACTGGACTACGAGTGTCACCTCTAGTACTGGACCGCGAGTGTCACTTCTAGTACTGGAACACGAGTGTCACCTCTAGTACTGGACCGCGAGTATCACCTCTTGAACTGGACCACGACTGTCACCTCTAGTACTGGACTACGAGTGTCACCTCGAGTAGCGGATCACGAGTGTCACCTCTAGTACTGGACCACGAGTGTCAACTCGAGTACCGGACCACGAGTGTCACCTCGAGTACCGGATCACGAGTGTCACCTCTAGTACTGGACCGCGAGTGTCACCTCTAGTACTGGACCGCGAGTGTCACCGCTAGTACTGGACTACGAGTGTCACCTCTAGTACTGGACCGGGAGTGTCACCTCTAGTACTGGACCACGAGTGTCACCCCTAGTACTGGACCGTGAGTGTCACCTCGAGTACTGGACCGCGAGTGTCACCCCTAGTACTGGACCGTGAGTGGCACCTCGAGTACTGGACCGCGAGTTTCACCTCTAAATCTGGACCGTGAGTGTCACCTCCAGTACTGGACCGCGAGTGTCACCTCTAGCGCTGGACCGCGAGTGTCACCTGGAGTACTGGACCGCGAGTTTCACCTCTAAATCTGGACCGTGAGTGTCACCTCCAGTACTGGACCGCGAGTGTCACCTCTAGCGCTGGACCGCGAGTGTCACCTGGAGTACTGGACCACGAGTGTCACCTCTAGTACTGGACCGTGAGTGTCACCTCGAGTACTGGACCGCGAGTGTCACCTCTAGTACTGGACCGTGAGTGTCTCCTCCAGTACTGGACCGCGAGTGTCACCTCCAGTACTGGACCGCGAGTGTCACCTCTAGCGCTGGACCGCGAGTGTCACCTGGAGTACTGGACCACGAGTGTCACCTCTAGTACTGGACCACGAGTGTCATCTCGAGTACTAGACCGCGAGTGTCACCTCTAGTACTGGACCGCGAGTGTCACCTCCAGTGCTGGACCACGAGTGTCACCTCGAGTACTGGACCACGAGTGTCACTTCTAATCCTGGACCATGAGTGTCACCTCTAGTACTGGACTACGAGTGTCTCCTCTAGTACTGGACCGCGAGTGTCACCTCCAGTACTGGACCACGAGTGTCACCC
Organism: Eretmocerus hayati; assembly: GCA_029851415.1. NCBI lineage: Eukaryota > Metazoa > Arthropoda > Insecta > Hymenoptera > Aphelinidae > Eretmocerus > Eretmocerus hayati. Next base: position 52,211,111 of record CM056743.1, read on the forward strand.
CTAGTACTGGACCGTGAGTGTCACCTCGAGTACTGGACCGCGAGTGTCACCCCTAGTACTGGACCGTGAGTGTCACCTCCAGTGCTGGACTACGAGTGTCACCCCTAGTACTGGACCGCGACTGTCACCTCCAGTGCTGGACTACGAGTGTCACCTCGAGTACTGGACCACGAGTGTCACTTCTAATCCTGGACCATGAGTGTCACCTCTAGTACTGGACTACGAGTGTCCTCTCTAGTACTGGACCGCGAGTGTCACCTCCAGTACTGGACCACGAGTGTCACCCCTAGTACTGGACCGTGAGTGTCACCTCAAGTACTGGACTACGAGTGTCACCTCTAGTACTGGACCGCGAGTGTCACCTCCAGTGCTGGACCACGAGTGTCACCTCGAGTACTGGACCACGAGTGTCACTTCTAATCCTGGACCATGAGTGTCACCTCTAGTACTGGACTACGAGTGTCACCCCTAGTACTGGACCGCGACTGTCACCTCCAGTGCTGGACTACGAGTGTCACCTCGAGTACTGGACCACGAGTGTCACCCCTAGTACTGGACCGCGAGTGTCACCTCCAGTACTGGACCGCGAGTGTCACCTCTAGCGCTGGACCGCGAGTGTCACCTGGAGTACTGGACCACGAGTGTCACCTCTAGTACTGGACCACGAGTGTCACCTCGAGTACTAGACCGCGAGTGTCACCTCTAGTACTGGACCGCGAGTGTCACCTCCAGTGCTGGACCACGAGTGTCACCTCGAGTACTGGACCACGAGTGTCACTTCTAATCCTGGACCATGAGTGTCACCTCTAGTACTGGACTACGAGTGTCACCTCTAGTACTGGACCGCGAGTGTCACCTCCAGTACTGGACCACGACTGTCACCCCTAGTACTGGACCGTGAGTGTCACCTCGAGTACTGGACCGCGAGTGTCACCCCTAGTACTGGACCGTGAGTGTCACCTCGAGTACTGGACCGCGAGTGTCACCTCTAGTACTGGACCGTGAGTGTCACCTCCAGTACTGGACCGTGAGTGTCACCTCTAGATCTGGACCGCGAGTGTCACCTGGAGTACTGTACCACGAGTGTCACCTCTAGTACTGGACCACGAGTGTCATCTCGAGTACTAGCCCGCGAGTGTCACCTCTAGTACTGGACCCCGAGTGTCACCTCCAGTGCTGGACTACGAGTGTCACCCCTAGTACTGGACCGCGACTGTCACCTCCAGTGCTGGACTACGAGTGTCACCCCTAGTACTGGACCGCGAGTGTCACTTCTAGTACTGGAACACGAGTGTCACCTCTAGTACTGGACCGCGAGTATCACCTCTTGAACTGGACCACGACTGTCACCTCTAGTACTGGACTACGAGTGTCACCTCGAGTAGCGGATCACGAGTGTCACCTCTAGTACTGGACCACGAGTGTCAACTCGAGTACCGGACCACGAGTGTCACCTCGAGTACCGGATCACGAGTGTCACCTCTAGTACTGGACCGCGAGTGTCACCTCTAGTACTGGACCGCGAGTGTCACCGCTAGTACTGGACTACGAGTGTCACCTCTAGTACTGGACCGGGAGTGTCACCTCTAGTACTGGACCACGAGTGTCACCCCTAGTACTGGACCGTGAGTGTCACCTCGAGTACTGGACCGCGAGTGTCACCCCTAGTACTGGACCGTGAGTGGCACCTCGAGTACTGGACCGCGAGTTTCACCTCTAAATCTGGACCGTGAGTGTCACCTCCAGTACTGGACCGCGAGTGTCACCTCTAGCGCTGGACCGCGAGTGTCACCTGGAGTACTGGACCGCGAGTTTCACCTCTAAATCTGGACCGTGAGTGTCACCTCCGGTACTGGACCGCGAGTGTCACCTCTAGCGCTGGACCGCGAGTGTCACCTGGAGTACTGGACCACGAGTGTCACCTCTAGTACTGGACCGTGAGTGTCACCTCGAGTACTGGACCGCGAGTGTCACCTCTAGTACTGGACCGTGAGTGTCTCCTCCAGTACTGGACCGCGAGTGTCACCTCCAGTACTGGACCGCGAGTGTCACCTCTAGCGCTGGACCGCGAGTGTCACCTGGAGTACTGGACCACGAGTGTCACCTCTAGTACTGGACCACGAGTGTCATCTCGAGTACTAGACCGCGAGTGTCACCTCTAGTACTGGACCGCGAGTGTCACCTCCAGTGCTGGACCACGAGTGTCACCTCGAGTACTGGACCACGAGTGTCACTTCTAATCCTGGACCATGAGTGTCACCTCTAGTACTGGACTACGAGTGTCTCCTCTAGTACTGGACCGCGAGTGTCACCTCCAGTACTGGACCACGAGTGTCACCCCTAGTACTGGACCGTGAGTGTCACCTCGAGTACTGGACCGCGAGTGTCACCCCTAGTACTGGACCGTGAGTGTCACCTCCAGTGCTGGACTACGAGTGTCACCCCTAGTACTGGACCGCGACTGTCACCTCCAGTGCTGGACTACGAGTGTCACCTCGAGTACTGGACCACGAGTGTCACTTCTAATCCTGGACCATGAGTGTCACCTCTAGTACTGGACTACGAGTGTCCTCTCTAGTACTGGACCGCGAGTGTCACCTCCAGTACTGGACCACGAGTGTCACCCCTAGTACTGGACCGTGAGTGTCACCTCGAGTACTGGACTACGAGTGTCACCTCTAGTACTGGACCGCGAGTGTCACCTCCAGTGCTGGACCACGAGTGTCACCTCGAGTACTGGACCACGAGTGTCACTTCTAATCCTGGACCATGAGTGTCACCTCTAGTACTGGACTACGAGTGTCACCCCTAGTACTGGACCGCGACTGTCACCTCCAGTGCTGGACTACGAGTGTCACCTCGAGTACTGGACCACGAGTGTCACCCCTAGTACTGGACCGCGAGTGTCACCTCCAGTACTGGACCGCGAGTGTCACCTCTAGCGCTGGACCGCGAGTGTCACCTGGAGTACTGGACCACGAGTGTCACCTCTAGTACTGGACCACGAGTGTCACCTCGAGTACTAGACCGCGAGTGTCACCTCTAGTACTGGACCGCGAGTGTCACCTCCAGTGCTGGACCACGAGTGTCACCTCGAGTACTGGACCACGAGTGTCACTTCTAATCCTGGACCATGAGTGTCACCTCTAGTACTGGACTACGAGTGTCACCTCTAGTACTGGACCGCGAGTGTCACCTCCAGTACTGGACCACGACTGTCACCCCTAGTACTGGACCGTGAGTGTCACCTCGAGTACTGGACCGCGAGTGTCACCCCTAGTACTGGACCGTGAGTGTCACCTCGAGTACTGGACCGCGAGTGTCACCTCTAGTACTGGACCGTGAGTGTCACCTCCAGTACTGGACCGTGAGTGTCACCTCTAGATCTGGACCGCGAGTGTCACCTGGAGTACTGTACCACGAGTGTCACCTCTAGTACTGGACCACGAGTGTCATCTCGAGTACTAGCCCGCGAGTGTCACCTCTAGTACTGGACCCCGAGTGTCACCTCCAGTGCTGGACTACGAGTGTCACCCCTAGTACTGGACCGCGACTGTCACCTCCAGTGCTGGACTACGAGTGTCACCCCTAGTACTGGACCGCGACTGTCACCTCCAGTGCTGGACTACGAGTGTCACCCCTAGTACTGGACCACGAGTGTCACCCCTAGTACTGGACCGTGAGTGTCACCTCCAGTACTGGACCGCGAGTGTCACCTCTAGTACTGGACCGCGAGTGTCACCTCCAGTGCTGGACTACGAGTGTCACTCCTAGTACTGGACCGCCAGTGTCACCTCCAGTGCTGGACTACAAATTCACTCAACAAGGTCAAATTAGGTAAAATAAGCTACAAAATGAGCTAAAGTACGTCTCATTTGGTGGTCTGAGGCCCTAAATATCCCGATTACACGAAAAACCCCGTATAATTTCATATGATAGGCCTCTCTCCCACGTGGGGGCAAATTAGGAAAATACTTTCAGAAACTCGCAAAAAATTTTCTTATGCAAAAATTGAGACAACTAGGCTCCAATTTGTCGAAACCAAACGCACTTCAACTCATCTCAAGGGTCTTGAAAAAAGCTTTGAAATGCGCCAATGTACGTCAAAAAATATTGAGATAAGCCAAAACTATGAGCAAAACAAAAGAAATCTTCTCCAATTTTTGCTGAAAAATGCTGAAAAAAAATCGATCATTCTCGGATGGTTGTCATATCTGAAAAAACATCTTTTCCACAAAATGGATCAGAATCGATCTCAAATTCTCCTCCGGCAATTTTCAGAGCTGTGTTTGGGCTCGAATCTTTGGATGTTCATAGGAAAATGTGTTGAAACGGGTTTTGAATCGACAGGAGATTGTTTCCGTCTCAGAATCGACTATCCCCGACTGATTATCAAGGCTTGTCACCTTTCCACGGCTTAGAATCGACCTCAGACCTGATTGCGTTGATTCCCGTACATGTGGATGATATCAAAATACTGTCTTTCACTCTCAAGAAGTACTCCAAGTTATTACAGATCGGCGGTACACTCTCTTTCGACCTAGAAATTACGATTTCTCTAATAATCTGCAAGGTCAGACAGCCTTCCCTGGATGAGTGTTAATCTCAAGTCCCTCTGCGGCAATTCACGGGCTCAAGACCAGGCTGGAACCTCTGTTCAATGCTTGAGAAATACACCCAAAGTGTTTTTAATCCGGCGGCATATCGCATTCTGAGCTAAAATCGATCATCTTGAATGTCTCTCCAGAACTGGAGAGATATCCTTGACACAACATAAATCTGAACCGATCTCAAAATTCCCCGCAACAATTCTCGGAGCTGCGTCCAGACTCAATATTCTGAGAATCTATGGGGGAATGTTTCGAAATGAGTTGAGAGTTGGCACTAGAATCATCTCCGACTCAAAATCCAGTATAATCGACTAATTCGCAGCATTCATCACCTCTTCTCAGTTCAGAATCGATTCCAGAGCTGATCGCGGTGATTCTCAGATTTGAGGTTGAACTTAGGAAATTGCCTCCTACCTCCAGAAGATACTCCAAGTTATTGCAGATCGGCAGTAGACCTTCTAAATTGCCACGCGTGAGTTTCGTTCCGGTGGAATATCGACCTCCAACCCTATTTCGCGATCAACGCCCCCCCCTCCCGTCCTTCTGTCTGAGATGGAATCAGATTTGCATCTCCTAACCCTGTCCATTACGGAGAGAATGCCGTTTGATTCATCCCGATAGCTTGAATACGAATTTGAAGCGATTTTTGGCCAGAGTTGGAATCATACGACTATATTGCGCCGGCCCGCAGCCCTGCACGGTCCACGCCGCTTTTCTCGAAAACAAGGAAAACACCAGATGTAGAGCCGTTCTGGCTGCCGTGCCGCATCCCTGCTCTCTACTCGCTTACTTGCCACGGGGCGCCTCATCCCTGTAAACGGGAGTCTATAGACTCATTCTCGCAGGCATACCCCGCGATTTATCCTGGCGGGGGTCTGTCGCTGTGGCGGAGATTTATCACCGGTACTAGTGTACACAGCGCTAGTGTATGACTACTCCCCTGGGCACACTGCACGCAGATTTCAGAGCACGGCAAATTCTCGCCTCGTGCACATGCGCTCACGCCTTGTTCTTGTGCACCTCTTTTTACTTCGTGGATCGGAACCACGTTACTGCTATCATTTTGGATAAAATAGAGGGTTGGGGCGCTCTATTCCTACTCAATAAACACTGCACTTTTCACTGAAACTGACTCTTCATTGCACATCGCGTGTCCTCAAAAGGGAACTCTGATTAATACAAGGACAGCCAAAATGCTGACTTCGGCTGTAGTTATCCAGGAGGTGCGCGCTCGCCCCTGCTTGTGCGTGGTACTGAGGTGCATGTATAGTATATGAAAATGGAGTGAGCGCTGAGGGTGATGATAGTGTAAAGTCGACAAAGCTTCTTCACCGACACAATTCAGAGGTGTACGTGGGTTTGACTATGATGTGACCTAGTATTCATTGAAGCAACCGAGTTATATGGGAAAATTCACTACGCCATCATTTTTTGAGATATTGAAATACCTTGTGCAAAAGAAGAGATATAGCGGAGGATTCATGAAGTATTGAGAGATGACGAATGTAATCCCATTTTTCTCTGTAGCTGTTTCGTGATCCTAACAAATTGATGGAGCTTCGATGCTCATGGACCAATTGCGACATTGAGATCGAAAAATATTCCCGTCGATGGCTTGCTCAGCAGGTATGACACACAGGTTTAGAATGATGTGCTCTTTCCACTCCATCACGAAAGAGGTATGAACGCATTCTCCTGACTTGCCATTATAGACTGATATTCCTGGGAGAAGCTGAAGGAATCCCTGATTCCCGATAGTAAACAGAACAGCCATCATATCTGATGGGACCACACATTTCTGGATGCTTGCGTAGTTCACGAATGAATTATGAACATCATATAAATGCAATGTACTCCTGGAACTAAAATCGGACTCGAGGTACAAAATTCGATTTTTGATATTCTCTTAGCATATCCATCATTTTAATGAGGAATTTTCTCAGAATCAAGTCAAGCTGAATATAATCTCAAAAAACTTCCGAAAGATGATTTGAATCATTCCTATCTAACTGGAGTTGCTTTGAGAATGTTTTGAACAGGAAATTCCGGACTTATCAGTCCGAATGAAATACCTTGGCTCGAAAACGCGGAGTGTTTCTTTCGCTACATATTTTCAAGGTCAAGGAATCATACAAAATTGTACCAGATATGTGCGCTGACGGATTCCTTACATGACTCTAACCTAAAATTACCGCGTTAAGAACCGAGTTTAGGGTCCTGGTGATGGAAAAATACATCCGTACCCTGGTTGCAAGGCCGTTTCGGGGATTTGTAGACATGCCTTTCTTGCTTCGTTCGATGGACAAACTTTCGCCATGCCCGAAATTGGTTAACGCACTCTATACAGGAATATACAATTTTTCCAGACGGTTGATTCTTCAAAGTTCTGTGGAAACCCTCATGTTGGTGATTCTCACAACCCGTCAACTTTTGGCAATCAATTAGGATGAATTCCAAGTCTAACGGTCCGTATCTGAGTGGAAGCTGAGATTATTGCTTATGCCTATCTGCTGATGTATTCAAGATCCTATTGTCTTCCACAATTGATTCTTGTCAAAAAGCTCGTTTGGTTGGTGATTGATCAATTTAATCTTAAGCTAGGTATAATCTTGCGTGTCACTCGCGGTCTTATACACAGGTCCTACAACTCCCATGGTTGGGGGAGGTTCACTATCGAGGCGGCGTAATCTTCTTCTTTTGGCCACCACGCGTCTCTACTTATCCTTCGAGAGGCGGCCGATCGCGTGCGTGCACGAGAGGAGATCGTCTGCTGCTCTGTCTGCTGAACGGCGGCTCACGCTCGCACGAGTTCTATAGAACCGTGCTCTCCTCGAGTTCCATGACGACTCCCGATTGCATTGTTAGCGGTATTATCTGCTTATCAATGCAGGGTCCCTTTGTGACGGGGTTTAGGATCGTCGTATCCGATAAATGCATCTCGGCTAAGTGCAATGCACGAGTGCAAATCGGACGCAAGAGACTCTAATATTTGAGTGGAAAATATATGTTGGGGCCAGACATGCATACCGCATGGCCCATGCTGCTGCCTCGGCCTCTTCGTAGTCGTCACAAGATATGTTGTTCGTCTTCATTGACGACGGCGGCTACCTCGACTTTGAGCGATCACGCATTTTAATATATTCTAATCAAAGACGAGGAGGGGCATCCTCAAATGACAAGGCTGGCAGTTGAATTGAAAAGTAAGAAGGTTTGAGTTCATTCAGGGAAATAAATACAAGTGAGGCGCATCCGAGCGCTCGCGCATCATGTGTATTCGAAACGCAAGAGAGAGCCGCACACATGGTGAGAGAGAGAGATATACTCGAGCGGGTACTTACACATCCGCACGCTCGCTACACCGGGCCGCTGCCCTGGGGATGACATACACTTGGAGTCGACTCTGCTACAGCTAGCTTAGCCCCGACGGGGACCTGGATGTGTGCTCGCAGTTATCGGGTGACAGGATGTTTCGGCCACTGCAGGCCCTGCGTATCTGGTCGGGAACATCCTGGGCACGCGCGACGCGAGATGCTTCGACAGGGACACCTGTCAACGCGCGAGGTGTGTCACGTTAGACGACCGGAACGAGTCTCCCCCCGCTCGCGAATATCACGCGCGAGGTAATGATGGATTTGCGATATTCTGGGGGGAACAAAAAGGCGATCGCGCTACCTCTCTCTCTCTCTCTCTCTCTCTCTCTCTCTCTCTCTCTCTCTCTCCCATACCTATTGTGTGGTTGACTCTTCCTGTGCTGCTAATCGCTGCGACACCTGCAACATCTAGATCATTGTAATATACATGTGAATAATATAAAGCGCCGAGGAGAGAGCGCTGGGATTATCACCGTCACACACCCTCCCCCCCCCCCCCAGACGCTGGTAGCCAAAGTGTACCAGCTCGAAGAAAATCTCTCTCTGAGGCAAATACTGCATTAAAAAGAAAAATGACAACCATTGGTGAATCTAGATGCTTGAAAAAAATGCAAGCAACCAAACAAAACAAGAGAAATTGGTCAAACCGAAGGCCTCATTAATCCATAGGTGTGGGCTTGTTTCAAGGGAAGAAGAAGAGTTCATGGCTCAATGCCGAATAAAAAACATCATGAGTTATCAAAGCGTTAGCATGATGCAGTATAATACCAAAAAGTAAATACTGTGCTCAGCATGAACAATCACATGAAGTATGAAAAACGAACATCAGCCGCGACAATCTCTCATAATGATCGATCCGTCAGCTCAGAAAACTATGTACAATCAAAAATTTTATATCATCACTACGAAGATCATTCAATTATATTCATCAATAACTTTTCCTAAGATGAAGGAATGGGAATTAATTATTTCATATTCGCGCACGCGTACCATGTGGGTTGCTCTCTTCACGTTGTACAATTAAATGAGAAGTAAAAACACCTGCGTCAGCGCATTTGGAAGAAAGTAAAGAGGAACAAAATTTTCCTAATGTACAAGATCGAATAATACAGGAAAGAATACAATTTGGTGACGACGCTCGCGAATTGACTCAATCGCCTAAACGCACCTACGAGCTCACACGAGCGTCTCGTTGCAGTAATGATGCTTGCGTGTTTTCCGTTGCGGATGATATCACGCTTGCTCTCCCCCACAGGGATATCATTTGTTACATCAGATTCTACGATACGTTTGTAGTTTTGAATCATTGGATACGCAATTTCGCGGCAGGCTTCCGCACACACATTCAATGCATACAACTCGCCTTGCCGAAACTCGAGACGGGTAAATATTGCCTACGTCTTCTTCTTGCCGCATCAGTTCGGGTACATCATCATTGGAAGATGGTAGATACAATTTGAGGTAGTCATTGGTGAAGTAAGCCGTTGAAAGAATCCCGCGGTACGACCAATCTCGACCGATGGTTGATCATGCCATTGAGAGATGGTTTTCCACTATTAAGAATCCCCGGTCTAATCAGAGTCCGCGACCCATCACACCCCTGCGTGTCATCGCAAGAGAGCAACGCTCACCGTCGCCACTGTCAAGTCTTACACCAGCAACATAGAGAGTCAATTTGGAGAAGAGAAAGAAAAATTATTCGACACACATCTGTGGTGGATTTTTTCTCAGCTCAAGATCTTCAACTGAGCTTGACAAGCACGAATGATGTGATTTGTTCCAACACTATATTAGTAATTAATGAAACTCCAAAGCTCACATCGCATAACCTCGTCAGAAAGCAGTCTCTTTTGCAGTTGAAGAACCGATCCGATAACGGATAAACCCCCACAATCGGCTTTTCTATAGTGTGAAACTCTCCTTCATTCATGGCAATGAGACATAATCTCAAATCGCCTCAACCAAGAGCAGTTTCTATGACCTCAACTAAGAGCAGTTTCTATGGTAGTGTAGAAAGCAGTTGAATTATGGATCAACCCCCGCTAATAGCTGTCACAACAACTTCTTTCAGCTCAAACTCTCATACTGGGTCTGATGAGCATGGATAGAGTACATCACTCCAATATCGATGGCAGTAAGACATAACATGATGCTCACTATGCGTAACCTCAACTGAGACTGGTCTCTCAGTCAGTGCAGAGACCTATGCAGTAACGACTACTGCTGGATGTTATCACCATATATTGGAAAGATCTGATTTTCATCGGGTATGCGCACTGCAGAGCGATACGGTATCAAGATCACCACTACGCACTATACTTGTGGGGACTCAAAAGTGCCGGAAAATCCGCTTCACTCGAATTCATGAGCTATCGAGATGAAACGAAATGGATTTTCTTCGTAATTTCCTAAGCTACAAGATGTGCCTACCTGTTTTTTACTTAAATGCGAAAGGGTGAAGGGGGGAGGAGTTGAATGGAAAAAAAAATATTAACACGGATTTTACCGAAAAATGAACTTGGGGTGTCCGGGGCATGAGTCCTACTGCCACCTGGGAAACACTTGATAGACATTCTTTGCGCGCATACCTAGAGTTTCAGCCCAACCCCGGGTCCGGGAACAAGTGCTGGGATCTCTGAGGATGAATTTTCGTCATGATGGAGTGCCAATATAGGAATTTCACCAAAATCACGGTTTTGAGGTAGTTTGCGGTTCTGCTGCCATGTTGAGAATACTTGTGGTGTATTACGTCATTGACTAACAAGATTTTGAGCTCAATCCCACGTCTAGGAATTGGTGCTGACAGCTTTGAGATCTATTATTAGCTCGAACTGTCCCTTGGGCACTGCCAACATCGCTATATGACAGTTTCTATGTAGGATTTTGATATGCTGCCAAGTCGGAAACGGTTTAGTCATATTCTGGATATGGTTAACAGAAGTTCAAGCCCAACCCCGATGCACGGAATTGGTGCCAGAAATTTCTAGATCGATTTTATGAAAAAATTGACCCTATTTCGGTACGAATCTGATTGAGGATGATTCATTTTTGACGAGATTTTGACTTGCTACCGAATTTGCGAAGATTCTATCACATTTTGATTTGGATGAACGAATTTTCTAACTCAATCCCGAGTCTTGGAATACGTGCTGGGATCCTGGACACCTACTTTTGTTCATAATCGAATATCAAACTGTGAGAATTTCACCAAAATCACGGTTTCCAGGGGATCGCGCATGCACTCCATGCAAAATTTGACGCGACTTTGATCGTTAAATTATTGGAGATGCTGGATTCTTAATGAGATTCCGATATGCTGCCAACTTAGGAACTATTTCATAACATTCTGGGATGAGTGAGCAACATTTTGAAGTGAATCCCGATTCCGGAATCGAGTGCCAAGAAATCTGAGACGCGATTCATGCAAAATTTGACGCGACTACGATTAAAAAATTATTGGAAATGCTGGATTCTAGATGATATTCCGATATGCTGCCAACTTAGAAACTACTTCATAACATTCTGGGATGAGTGAGCTATATTTTGAACTGTATCTCCATCCCGGAGTCTGGTGCCAAGAAATCTGAGACGCGATTCATGCAAAATTTGACACGATTTCGATTCAAACATGATCAAGAATGGTGGATTCTAGATGAGATTCCGATATGCTGCCAACTGAAAAACTATCCCAGAACATTCTGGGATGAGTGAGCTACATTTTAAACTGAATCTCTATCACGGAATCTGGTGCCAAGGAATTTGAGACGCGATTCATGCCAAAATTTGACACGATTTCGATTCAAATATGATTGAAAATGGTGGATTCTCGATGAGATTCCAATATGCTGCCAACTTAGGAACTATTTCATAACATTCTGGGATGAGTGAGCAACATTTTGAAGTGAATCCCGATTCCGGAATCGGGTGCCAAGGAATCTGAGACGCGATTCGTGCAAAATTTGACACGATTTAGATTTAAATGTGATTGTAAATGGTGGATTCTAGATGAGATTTTGATTTGCTGCCAACTTAGAAACTATTCCATAACATTCTGAGATGAGTGAGCTACATTTTGAACTGAATCTCGATTCCGGAATCGGGTGCCAAGAAATCTGAGCCATGATTCTTCCAAAGTTTGACGCGACTTCGATTGAAAAATTTTCGAAAATGCTGGATGCTAGACGAGTATCCGATATGCTGCCAAATTAGAAACTATTCCATAACATTCTTGGATGAGAGAGCTACATTTTGAACTGAATCTCTATCACGGAATCTGGTGCCAAGAAATTTGAGACGCGATTTATGCCAAAATTTGACACGATTTCGATTTAAATATGATTGAAAATGGTGGATTCTAGATGAGATTTTGATATGCTGCCAACTTAGAAACTATTCCATAACATTCTGGGATGAGTAAGCTATCTTTTGAACTGAATCCCGATTCCGGAATCGGGTGCCAAGAAATCTGAGACGCGATTCATGCAAAATTTGACGCGGCTTCGATTCAAAAATTATTGAAAATGACGGATTCTAGATGAGATCCCGATATGCTGCCAACTTAAAAACTATTCCATAACATTCTTGGATGAGTGAGTTACATTCTGAACTAAATCTCTATCACGGAATCTAGTGCCAAGGAATTCAAGACGCGGTTCATGCCAAAATTTCACACGATTTCGATCCAAATATCATTGAAAATGGTGGATTCTAGATGAGATTCCGATATGCTGCTAACTTAATAACTATTCCATAACATTTTGGGATGAGTGAGCTACATTTTGAACTGAATCCCGATTCCGGAATCGGGTGCCAAGGAATCTGAGACGCGATTCATGCAAAATTTGACGCGACTTCGATTAAAATTGATTGAAAATGCCGGATTTTAGATGTGATTCCGATATGCTGCCAACTTAGAAACTATTTCATTTCATGCTGTGATGAGTGAGCGATATTTTGAACCGGGTCTCCATCCCGGAATCTGGTGCCAAGAAATTTAAGACGCGAAACATGCAAAATTTGACACGACTTCGATTGAAAAATTATCGAAAATGCTAGATTTTGGATGAAATTCCGATATACTGTCAACTTAGGAACTATTCCATTCAATATTGTGATGAGTGAGCAATATTTTGAACTGAATGTCGATTATGGGGATAGGGCTGAATATTATCACATGTATATTATGAGAAAATTTAGATAAGCTCAGTCCAAATCCGGTTGGAAAAGCTTGATCCAAGATCGATATGCTGCCCAAACTATCATATGACATTCTGTGTGTGGTGAGCTACATTTTCAGCTGAAATCCCATATGGAAATTGGTGCCAGATAATCCCGGATTCATCCTTCTTGATGAATGACATGATATCAGTTAAGACATGATCGAGATTCTTCCTCTCTGGATGGAAATCAGGTATGCGGACAATTTGTGTTCTATTTGCTGCAAACTGAAAAATAGTCCGTTCAGTCTCTCTGATGAATAAAAGAGATCAAAATTATGAGGGAATATGCATATTCCACAACTCGGGTTCCTCCTTATTCCCAGTTTCACTTTAAAATATCCCAGTCCGTGAATAGTTATGTATAAAAGAGCTGAGATGCGCCAAGAATGAAGTACTATTAGGAATCGAAGGATAGAAAATCGGACGATAGTCATCCATTTGTAACATAGTACTTCATTCTTGGCGCATCTCATCTCTTTTGTACATAACTGTTCACGGACTGGGATTTATTAAAGTGAAACTGGGAATAAGGAGGAACCCGAGTTGTGAAATATGCATGTTCCCTCATAATTCTGATCTTGTTCATTCATCAGAGATAGGGCTTCACCGAGATTTGGATCTCGTCTCGTTCTCGGATCGAGATCTCGGCGCGATTCGAGACGATACAGTGCCCTCCGAGATTTGGTCCGAGATCGATACGAGCCGAGATCATGTGGTCTGATTCCATGACGATACGAGATCAATGAATACCGAGACGAGCGAGATCTCGCCGAGATTTCATATATATATATGTACAAGTCATCCATCTGAGATCTTATAACTCAGTTCAATCAATTATTCAATCACGTGGACAAATGAACCTTAATTCTGTGAACCAAACAACTTACTAACAACGTGCGTCAGAGAATCACTGGAAACTGACACTGTCACTAATATAAAATAATATATAAAATGAAGTTCTGTCATTGCATATTACAAATAGAGAAGAACATGAGTATCCAGTATAATACAAATTAGAACGGGAAAGGCAGTTGGCAGATGGCATCTTTCAGAACGCTTCTGATCCATCGATTGATGCACACGAGTACTCTGAAAGAATCATCTGGAAGTGAGCACCGCAACTGGAGCACCGTTGCTCGGTCATGATACAAGACGCTTCTGACGGAATCATTTCTGATGGAACTGACGTTGGCATTATACTTAGACTGGATTGATGTTTTGGAGGCGAGCTGTTTGGAATCAAAAAGGAGATTACACTCTCTCTTATGAAAAATTTCGAGGTGTCTCTTTAGACCACTGGTATTGCTATCATTCGGTTTCATTTCTTCTGTAATTATTTTGCCCTGGCATATGAGGTAGGTACCGATTCTTCCTCCCTTATTATGTCCGTGATCATAATAAATGGAATCTTCCACTCTCTTATTCTTACTCGACATTCTGAATGTATTTTTTCATTCAAAATCTTCCCAATCTGGAGTCCACAATGAGATGAAGTGATAAATGATACAGCTATAAATTATTTCAAACTATTCCTCACACCTGCCGGTGACTGACTAATTCCAAACGTCAAGAAAAGCAGCCAATCTATTGACACTTAATCGGTGATAGACTCGATAGAATTCAAATTTACCCATGACAGATGTGTACGTCATTGACAGTTTTGTCAAAGTACGTCGCGCGCAATTTGGAAGCGTCCCGCGGCCGAGACACGCTATTCGATAGGAATTACGAGTGATCAGAAGAGGATGCTCAGAGTAAATCTCGAATTCCCGATATTCTCGTCTCGATCTCGGATCGAGAATCGAGACGATACGAGATCGAAGTTTTTTGTTCTCGTGCGATCTCGATACGAGACGAGATGAACGCCTGTGAAGCACGAGACGATACGAGATTCCTGATTCAGAGAGACTGAACGGACTATTTTTTAGTTTGCAGCAAATAGAACACAAATCTAACAGTAACATTTTCGATCAGATTCGAACGGATCTCATGTGATTTTTCGCTAAAAATTGGTTTTAAATTTTTTTGCACGGATTCCGAGGATCAAGATTAGGCTCCGAATTGGGCTAACTTGTCCCAGGTTGTCATGAGATGGTTTCCAAGTTGTCCGCATACCTGATTTCCATCCAGAGAGGAACAATCTCGATCATGTCTTAACTGATATCATGTCATTCATCAAGAAGGATGAATCCGGGATTATCTGGCACCAATTTCCATATGGGATTTCAGCTGAAAATGTAGCTCACCCCACACAGAATGTCATATGATAGTTTGGGCAGCATATCGATCTTGGATCAAGCTTTTCCAACCGGATTTGGACTGAGCTTATCTAAATTTTCTCATAATATACATGTGATAATATTCAGCCCTATCCCCATAATCGACATTCAGTTCAAAATATTGCTCACTCATCACAATATTCAATGGAATAGTTCCTAAGTTGACAGTATATCGGAATCTCATCCAAAATCTAGCATTTTCAATAATTCTCAAATCGAAGTCGTGTCAAATTTTGCACGAATCGCGTCTCAGATTTCTCGGCACCCGGTTCCGGAATCGGGATTCACTCCAAAATGTTGCTCACTCATGCCAAAATGTTATGGAACAGTTCCTAAGTCGGCAGCATATCAAAATCTCATCTAGAATCCACCATTTTCAATGATACTTGGATCGAAATCGTGTGAAATTTTGGCATGAACCGCGTCTTAAATTCCTTGGCACTAGATTCCGTGATAGAGATTTAGTTCAAAATGTAACTCACTCATCCAAGAATTTTATGGAATAGTTTCTAAGTTCGCAGCATATCGGGATCTCATCTAGAATTCGTCATTTTCAATAATTTTTGAATCGAAGCCGCGTCAAATTTTGCATGAATCGCGTCTCAGATTTCTTGCACCCGATTCCGGAATCGGGATTCAGTTCAAAAGATAGCTCACTCATCTCAGAATGTTATGGAATAGTTTCTAAGTTGGCAGCATATCAAAATCTCATCTAGAATCCACCATTTTCAATCATATTTAAATCGAAATCGTGTCAAATTTTGGCATAAATCGCGTCTCAAATTTCTTGGCACCAGATTCCGTGATAGAGATTCAGTTCAAAATGTTGCTCACTCATCCCAGAATGTTATGAAATAGTTCCTAAGTTGGCAGCATATCGAAATCTCATCTAGAATTCAGCATTTCCAACAATTTCTTAATCGAAGTCGCGTCAAATTTTGCATGAATGGCGTCTCAGATTTCTTGGCACCCGATTCCGGAATCGGAATTGAGTTCAAAATGTAGCTCACTCATCCCAGAATGTTATGGAATAGTTTCTAAGTTCGCAGCATATCAAAATCTCATCTAGAATCCACCATTTTCAATCATATTTAAATCGAAATCGTTTCAAATTTTGGCATAAATCGCGTCTCAAATTTCTTGGCACCAGATTCCGTGATAGAGATTCAGTTCAAAATGTAGCTCACTCATCCAAGAATGTTATGGAATAGTTCCTAATTTGTCAGCATATCGGATACTCGTCTAGCATCCAGCATTTTCGAAAATTTTTCAATCGAAGTCGCGTCAAACTTTGGAAGAATCGCGGCTCAGATTTCTTGGCACCCGATTCCGGAATCAAGATTCAGTTCAAAATGTAGCTCACTCATCTCAGAATGTTATGGAATAGTTTCTAAGTTGGCAGCAAATCAAAATCTCATCTAGAATCCACCATTTACAATCACATTTAAATCGAAATCGTGTCAAATTTTGCACGAATCGCGTCTCAGATTTCTTGGCACCCGATTCCGGAATCGGGATTCACTTCAAAATGTTGCTCACTCATCCCAGAATGTTACGAAATAGTTCCTAAGTTGGCAGCATATTGGAATCTCATCGAGAATCCACCATTTTCAATCATATTTGAATCGAAATCGTGTCAAATTTTGGCATGAATCGCGTCTTAAATTCCTTGGCACCAGATTCCGTGATAAAGATTCAGTTTACAATGTAGCTCACTCATCCCAGAATGTTCTGGGACAGCTTTTTCAGTTGGCAGCATATCGGAATCTCATCTAGAATCCACCATTCTTGATCATGTTTGAATCGAAATCGTGTCAAATTTTGCATGAATCGCGTCTCAGATTTCTTGGCACCAGACTCCGGGATGGAGATACAGTTCAAAATATAGCTCACTCATCCCAGAATGTTATGAAGTAGTTTCTAAGTTGGCAGCATATCGGAATATCATCTAGAATCCAGCATCTCCAATAATTTTTTAATCGAAGTCGCGTCAAATTTTGCATGAATCGCGTCTCAGATTTCTTGGCACTCGATTCCGGAATCGGGATTCACTTCAAAATGTTGCTCACTCATCCCAGAATGTTATGAAGAGCTTTGCAGCTTATACAGCTGATTCGAGAGCGATATATATATATATATATATATATATATATATATCGATTTCAAAATGGCCGCCAAGGTAGACAGACGTCTTTGATAGCATCACATAAGTATATGAGGAAAACTAGAGTTTTATGGAAAATAAGAGCAAACAAGTCAGTGGAGTTTAAACTTAGAACAATAAAGAAGAAGAGTAAAGATGAAGCAACAGCAGGGAAATAAGCACAGAAAGGGAAAAAGCATATAACCGGAGGCCAAACGTTTGAGGTTAGGGCACGCGAGGAAAGGAACAGGTAAGCACGTGCAAGGGCATGTTTGGGGCAGAGGCGAGTCTATCTAACAGCCCAAAGTACACCAGAAGAAGAGTCGCCTCATTGGGGGGAACAACAAGGACATTTTGAGTTATATGAGCCAAAAACAGGGGGGCAAAAAGGAAAGAGGAGGAAAGATCACCAGAATGTAAAGTGGAGAACATAGTAACCAAGGAAAAATTTGTTGAAGAACCAGAAAATAATCAAGAGAAGGACAGCTGGGAAGAGGTAGGTAACAGCAAGTTGAAGCATCTGAGTGAAACAGAATATATAGGTGAAGGAATGGAGACCCTACTGGCACATATAATCCAAATGCAGGAAGACATGAAAGAGCTCAAGGAAGGTATGTTAGGCAAGATGGGAGAACTCATAGAAGGGCTAAGAGCTGAAAGTGTCAGGAAAACAGATGAGCTAGATGAAAGGATCTCAAATCTTGAGGTAAAAAATAAAGAAAAGGATCAAAAGTATGAGGAAATTCTGAACAGGATGAAGCCACTGGAGGAAAGAAACCAGGCTGCAAGAGCAGGAAAACAAGCTAGTGAAAGAGCACAGGAAGAAAGAGGAAAAGACTGGAATATAATGGAAAGAAAACTGGAGGAAAATGAAAGGAGGGCCAGAAGAAACAACCTCATGATCACTGGCTTGAAGATGGAGACATACAGGCTCAAAGAAAGGTTAGAACATTGGATAGAGAAAGAACTACAAGTCACATGCAAGATCCTAAAAGCATGGAAAGTCAAAGGCTCAAAAGAAGACATGATAGGAATGGAATGTGATAATGGGATAAAATGGCAAGAAATTATGATGAACAAGGAAAAATTGAAAGGTACAGAGATTGACATTGAAAGGGACCTCACCTGGAACGAAAGGGACACAAGGAGGAAACTCAAAGAATTTGCCAAAGAGCACATCCAAAAAGATGGGAAAGCAATAACAAGAGACACACATGCCATAATAGATGGACAAATCTGGAAATGGAACGAGCTGGAAAATAAACCATTTCAGGCAGGCAAGACATGGAAGAGAATCCAAGGGAAAGAGGGAGAGAAGAAAAATACGGATACTAGCATGGAACACAGCAGGCGTGAAAACGCTGACAAGCAGACAGTGGGATTATTTAATAGGATTTGAAATAATATGTATCACAGAAACATGGCTGGAGGAGAAAGATAAGAACTGGCTAAATAGAAAGCTAAATGGGTATGACTGTACAATAGTTGAAGCAAGCAGAGAAAAGAGGAAGGGTAGAGTTAGTGGTGGCATTCTGCTGGCCACCAAAAAGAATCTGAGGTCAGAAATAGAAATACTATGCCAAGAGGTGATCAAAAGTGAGTCACATATAGGAAAAGAGGAGTGGAAAATCATCTTGGCATACATGAACAAAGAAAAGGACAACAACTGGAGAAAGATGAGAACAGAGGCAGAGGAGATGAGGGAGGGCAATCTGCTACTCCTAGGGGACATGAATGCAAGGACAGGCAGGGAAGGAGGAGATGTCATTGGAGGAAGTAACAGGAACTTGAGAGACAGCACAGTCAATGCAGAAGGACACAGAATGCTTAAAACTTGGAGGAACAAGGATTGAAAATACTGAATGGTAACATAACAGGGGATGAACAGGGTGAATACACATACATAGGTGCCAGAGGGAACTCTGTCATTGACTATGTAGTTACAAATATGGAAGGAAAGGAGAAGATAGAGTCAATGAGGATAGGGAAAAGAACCAAATCCAACTACCCACCCATGGAGATCAGTTTAAAACAGAAAAGAATGGAAGAGACGCCCAGAAGAAAGGTGGTGCAGATCTAGGATGAAGATGCTTGCACAAAGTTCAAGGAGGCACAGAAGGACTGGGGACCGACAGAAAATTGGGAGGTACTTAAAAACAAAATAGAAGGGCCACCACAACAATAGAGTTGGAAGATAGAGAAACGGACTCCCATGACTGGTGGGATGAGGAATGCTGGAAAGAAAAAAATGGAGGTTCTGAAGCTCTTCAAAGATGCCAAAGAGAATAAAATAGATGGGCAAGTATACTGCGCAAGAAAGAGGGAATATAGGAAGCTCGTAGACAAGAAGAGGAGAGAAGAGGGAGAAAGAAAGGTGGAAGAGATGCTGAGAGATGAGAGGAAATTCTGGAAAATGGTAAATGGAAGAAGGAAGAAGAGAGAAAGCCTCGACAAAAGTATAAGGAAAGAAGATTGGATGGAGCACTTCAAAAAACAATTTAGAGGACAAGACGAAAAACCAGAATGCAAAGGGTTAAGGAACAAGAAGACATGGGAAGAGGAAGGTGAGATCACAAAAGAAGAAATAGATGCAGCCATCAGAAAACTGAAGAAAAAGGAAGCAAGTGGTCCAGATGGTATCAGGAATGAGGCGTGGATCTATGCCACGGATGAAACCAAAGAAAGCCTGAGGGCTATATTGAACAAGATATGGAAGAAAGGTGAATTCCCCACAGAGTGGAAAAAAGGGAAAGTGATCCCTCTACACAAAGGAGGAGACAAAAAAGAAACCAGAAACCACAGAGGACTCACAATGATGGACACGGCATATAAGATATATGCGGAGATACTGAGGGCAAGATTGGAAAAAGAGCTGGAAAGTAAGGGGAAACTGAGAGATGAACAGATGGGATTTAGAAAGGGAAGAGGAACAATGGACGCAGTGTACACCCTCAAGAGAATGATAGGGAAAGAGATAGAGAGTGAGAAAGGCCTTTCTACTATTCATGGACTTGAAAGGGGCCTTTGACAGAATAAAAAGAAAATGTATATGGAAGAACTTTGAAAAGTTAGAAGTAAGTGAGCAGCTCAGAACCGGGATAGAGGGAATATATGAAGAAACGAAATGTGTCATTGTAATTGACGGGGAAGAAATAGGTGAGTTCTATACCACAGAAGGCGTAATACAAGGGTGCTCACTGAGTCCAATTCTATTCAATGTTGGTCTGGCTGACCTATTGGAAAGAATGGAGAGAGCACGAGAAGGCGGATGCAGGATAGGAAAGAAGCTGAAAATATGGGGTCTAAGTTATGCAGATGACATATGTCTTGTCTCAAACAATGAGGAAGGGCTCAAGAAACTACTCAGAAAGGCAGGCAGATAAGTAAAGGAGAAGGGACTAGAGATAAATGTGACCAAAACCAAGATAATGATTTGCAGGAAAGGGAAAGGAAGAGAGAAAAAATATAGATTCCTACTAGATGGGGAAGAAATAGAACAGGTGAAGGAATTCAAATATCTAGGATACGTCCTGAAGAAGAATAATGGAGACGAGAGTCATGTGAGATACATCACAAAGAAAGCCAACGCAGCATTGGGAAATGTATGGAGCATGGGAGGAACTCTTCAAACAAGAATGGAAGGAAAGAATGAAACTGCTAGACACGCTGATAGTGAGCATATTAATGTATGGAGTGGAAATATGGGGATGGAAAGAATGGGAGGAGATAGAGAATATCCAGATCAAATACATGAAATGGATCCTCAGACTAGACAGACAAACCCCAAGCTACTTAATTCTTAATGAAGTAGGTAGAGATAAAATTGCAATAAAGTCTGGCACCAGATGCATGAGATATGAGGATAAAATAAGCAAGGAAGAAGAGGGAGAGATAAGCAATGAACTATGGAAGAAATTAAGGGAAGGTAGAGCAGATAAGCTGCTCCAACAAAAAAGAGAGGAATGGTTCAACGATAAGGGCTGGACAGGAAGAGAGTTGGAACTAAGAGCACAGGATAGGGAAGAAATGTATAGAATTACAGAGAGGAGCAAGAGAGATCAGGATAAACAACTGGCTATTAGCAAAGTAAGAGAATCCACATATTGCAATGAGTTGAAGAACTGGCTGCTAGAGGTAAGAATGTAGAGATATGTGGACTCAAAAGACAAAAAAGTAAAGAACAATCTGAGCACAATAGCCAGATTCAGGCTGGGAAATGAGGTAAAGTACAATCAGTATTGGAGGGAAGAGGAATACAGAATATGCAGAATGTGTAACAAAGCTCCTGAAACAATGAAGCACATCTTTGAAGAATGCGTGGAAACCAGAACTCCAAACGCCTGGGAAGAAATTCTCAAAGGAGATTGGAAAAAACTAGGTTGGTTAAAAGGAATTGAATGGAAAAGAAAGAGGATAGAAAAAGAGAAAAGGGGTGCCAGAGCGAATGGAGCGGACGACAATGGAACAAGGACAGAGGATACACAGGAACGGAACGAGAACGGGAACACGCGGAACAACAGGGACGCACATGTAGCGACATAGCACGCCGGCAAGGGCACGTTCCATCCTAGAGAAGAAAAGGCATTATGAAGAGAGGAATGCAAAAAGAAAGAGGAGAAAAGAAAGAAGGAGAGAATAGACGGATCAGAAGAATGAAGGAGAGATTGGAAAGAATGCAGGTAGAAAATAGAGGTCTAGCAGAGAAATGCGAGAAACTGGAAGCAGCTAGGTTAGAAAGCATGCCAATGCAGAGAGAAGGAGAGAGAAGTGAAAGTGAAAATGAAAGTGAAGAAGAAGAAGAACCAGAAATGATGAGCAACAATGACCCACATATGATAGTGATAAGCAAAGGAGTAGCATTCAGAGGAAAGAGGGTGGAAATTTGGATTCAAGATATAGTGGGAAGAAGCGAAGGAGACAATATTTGGTGGATAGAGAGACTGCAGAAGGAAGGTGGACAGCAACTCCCAAGAGCCTGGGTATTCAAAGCATTCAACCCCATTCTGATAGAAAAAGTATGGATAACGATGGAAAAAATAGGTCCAAAAGGATTTGTCGTTGAAGCTTTTAAAGGAGTACAGGGAAGATGGGAGGAAAGGAAGAAAGAGTTGGTAATAGGAAAAATACAGGCAAGAAACTTCAAAGTGGAAAGAATTGGAGATTTGGTGTATGCAGAGGAAGGGAACATATTGTACAGAATGATGTGGAACACCAGACTTGAGAAATTTGTTGGAATGCTGAAAAGCGAGGTGAAGAAAGTACAATAATACAAAGAGGGACGCAGGGAAGAGGAAGATAAGAGCCATGCTGAAGGAAAGACAGGAGAGAAGCAACGACACAAAAGGAAAAACAAGCCCTAGTGCATGGTATCTATTTTTCTATTTTTGTACAAGCGAAGAGCTATATTTTTTATGTTAAAGAAGTGCCAATCAGTGCAAAAGAATGAAGACTTTATTTTTGTGTTTAATATATGATTTGACGCTATCAAAGATTAAAAATAAGATGTAAGATACTTTTAACCAAAATTGGTTCAATAAATCAATAATATATATATGTATGTCAAACTGATATTTGTACTCGATCGATTCGATCGAACACTGTATTTATATCTGGCGGGAATTACAAATGATTGAGTTTCAATTGATCGGCTTTTGCCAGTAGCATTGTGTCAACAAATTTCGCTGACGTGTCATAGATCGAGTTGAATCACTTCAAATAGAACTATGCACCTCCAAGCCTCGTATGGTTGCGAGGTTAACTAGGAGGATTTTGATGGAAAGTGTAAGGGTGAGAAGAGACACATGGACAAATTTTGACTCTACGCTAGATAACAGTGCGTTTCGCCATTCCTCGTCAGATCTGGCTTGTCAAGGCGACAGACGATCTGCTGAGGTTAGTCCCCGACGCACTTGGCCTGAGTAGCCGAACGTCGAGCTCTTAAACGGTTTTATATACACTTTCCATGAAAATCCTCCAAGTTAACCTCGCAACCATACGAGGCTTGGAGGTGCATAGTTCTATTTGAAGTAATTCAACCCGATCTATGACACGGGTCAGCGAAATTGGTTGACAGAATGCTACTGGCAAAAGCCGATCATTTGAAACTCAATCATTCATATATATAAATATATATATAGGTCATTCTAGACCAAGGTGAACATTTTGAAAATCGACGAAATTCAAAAATACCCCAAACATTTTTTTCCCGTTAGTACTACTAGAATATAGTTGAAAAAAATTTTTTTTAGATTTTCTTAGGACCCTTGGCGGGACCTACGAATTATCAAAATCCCATTCTTTAGCAGTTTTTCGCTATCTTGGAAAATTCATAGCTCGGACTCAAATGCATCTTTTTCATCCGACCTGGGCGCATTCTTTCCGTTATGACGTACACTTTCAAGAAAAAAGTTGACCGGTCCAAAAAATTTATATCTGGTAGGTCACACGGTCGCATCAAAAATGGCCCAAAAATACGATTTTGCACCACCTTTGGAGGCGTATAGGTCAAAATGGAAGCCTCGTAACGAAATTTTGCAGAAGAAAAAACTTGGAGGTCTTGAAAAAACCTTCAATTTCCCTTTTCGAACGTGTCATTATCTTATTTTACGTACGATCTACAGCCGATTTGAAATCGTCATTTTTGTAAAAACGTGGAACCTCAAGGCCAATTTAGAAAAATTGATTCTTTCATCGGCCCCAAACCTATGAGAAAATGTTCTTTCAGGTGTCCATTTGAAGGCCCAACAATAATTTGGTTGTTCCTTTCGAATCCCGATTTTAAACGAGCTGCTAAAAACAGTCGAAAATGCCGAAAATCGTGTCAAATTCGGGCCTTATCATGACGCTTTGTGGACTGGGTTTTCCCTTGCTTTTGATTCGTGGACCCTAATTATCAAGCATTTGGCATGAAATATTGTGGAAGGTGAGACCTAGAGCTGAGTGATGGCCTCTCGTGCGATTTTTTTATGATGGAACAGTCCAAAACTAGAGTGAATTGGGTAAATACAAGATAAATCAAGAAAATCGATTGTGACACATCTCTCACTTAACTAGCCGGCGCTCACTTGCACAGCCGGCCGCTTTGGCACTCCGCGTATGCTCCGCACTGCATGCCATCCTCCGTTCATGTGGGAGTGATGAACAGCTGATGCAGTATTGTCAGGTATTATCCAGTATAGACAGAGATAAGAAGGTTCTCTAATCTTCGTTATAGACTGTAGACTGTAAGAGTTTTTGGTTGTTAGTGACCACCACGAAAAGAATTGTATGTGTCAGTCAGCGTCCCGATCAGAAATTCTGGTACCTTCCCCGCGGGGTTCACCCCGAAGATTGCGAGGGCCTCGTGGGGCAAATGTATTGTAAAGCATCCCGACTAGAAATCTATTAGGGCTGCCCTCTTAGTCAATAGGGGCCCTAACGGGCGAACTGAGGGCTGGAACAGGGAAGTCTGAGGGAAAGAATCGGGCATGCGACGCTTAGCTGGCCGGGGCCCGCACGGGTTCTCCCTCATACTTCCCTAACTCCGTAGCGCCCTAACGTGCCACACTACTGCCCCAATATCGCCCCAATATGAGTTTTCGTGCAGACTAGTGCAGACAGCTGCAGACGATCGCAACCTCGATAGATAGAGATATTAATATTATAAGTACTCAAGGATAAAGAGAGTTGACTGAAACATATTTTTCGTATGATGAGAATTATAATATCTGTAATCAAGCCTTCGCCACCTGAATATCTTGATTGGATTAGAAAATTCAGGAAGTAAATTGTACAGTTGATACGTTGTGGTATGCGATGCAAGACACGTATAAGCAGCGCTGTGTATGATGCAGTCTTTTTTTATTTGTAAAGTGCCGAGTCTGGTTCAAATGAGCTACATTTTTCATCAAATGTTGTCCTATTCAATAATATCACCAGTCACCTTCCTATCGCTCTCATTTGCTTTGTTCTCTTCAAAAATGAGAACCGGTGGAGAACCTTCCTAAAAATCTCAAAATGTTCATTTTTGGCTTCAAACTCCATCAAATAGAGATTCCATTCAATATCTTTTGAAGACAACTCTAGTTTCGAAATTACATCGAAATAATATTGAGATTTTCGGATTGGTGGCGAGCAATCCAAACACAGTCAGTATCTCATCATGTCACCATTACAATCTACCAAACATACAATTTCTCGACTACCTATCACCCTCATAACGCCCTAACAATTCCACAATACTTCCCTAACTGTTGTTAGGGTGTTGTTAGGGCAATAGCGTTCTACGCGTCGCATGCCCTCTTAACGCCCGTCCGGGCACTATGAGGGCAGTTAGGGAAACCTAACGGGCCCCGTTCCGAGCCCTAACTGCATTTCTAGTCGAGCTCCCCCGTGGGGCCCCCGCGAGGTTTCATCGGGGCAATATTTGCGCAAAGTTAGTGCAGTTTCTGTTGAGACCTTGAAAATAATTTCGGATATGTTTGTAATATCATCACTATTAGGTGATTGTTTAGATGTTCAAGTAAGGATGAAAATTCATTCAAGGCCTGGGGAAGCCTCATAAGAGCTACTAATATCCAGCACGGATTGCCGGAAAGAAGTAATTAATGAATATGACATCAAAAACTGTCTATGGGATCTTATTCTATGAGTTGAACAGATCGAAATCCCGTTTTCCCCGAAATCCTAGCTGCTCGTGAGTTCAATTGGCGTGGTATTGAGTATTTCAATGGGAAATCCTATGTATTTTACATACATATTTTACATCTCACAATCAACGTTTCCCTCGATCAACATGCTGTATCGACCCACTCTTTTCTTTTGCAACGTATCTGAGCTCATTTTGTAGTTGTTGACAAGAGCTCAAAGATGAACTAGATTATGTTCAGTTGTAGTCGAACGAAGCTGAGATTTGCCATGCTCAAGAAGCAGAGATCTCATTCTTTCGAGAACGCATGATTCTTCTTCTCAAAAGGTCGTGACTTCTCGAGCTCCTAACCCCGACAGGTTTCAATATTTCTCGATGTACCTTGGCTCATTATCAAGTTCATCACTAGAACTATACAACAGGTTGAAGTGTGATGTATTTTTATGGATATGCTCTATTTACAAGGAGAAAATGTCTGTTTTCACAAGGGCCGGATCTCATTCTTTGAGAACAAATCGAGGCTTCTCGAGCTTCTAGTTCAGATACAACTTCATATTTTTCTACTCAGCCGAGCTATTTTGAAAGTATTCTGGTAATGAGCTGCAAAGTAGGCTAAGTTGTGCCATGGAATATGAAGTTGCATCTGAACTAGAAGTTCGGGAAGCCTCGATTTGTTTCCAAAAAATGAGATCCGGCCCTTGTGAAAACAGGAATTTTCTCCTTGTAAATAGAGCATATCCATAAAAATACATCACACTTCAACCTGTTCCATAGTTCTAGTGATGAACTTGATAATGAGCCAAGGTACATCGAGAAATATTGAAACCTGTCGGGGTTAGGAGCTCGAGAAGTCACGACCTTTTGAGAAGAAGAATCATGCGTTCTCGATAGAATTAGATCTCTGCTTCTTGAGCATGGCAAATCTCAGCTTCGTTCGACTACAACTGAACATAATCTAGTTCATCTTTGAGCTCTTGTCAACAACTACAAAATGAGCTCACTAGAAGAGTGTTTCAGATCCGGATCACGGATTTGGCCGAAACTCTGAGAATAGTCTCCTTCTAGTGCCAAAAGATGAAACCCAAAATTTTAGATCCTAACGCTCAAACGTTCTCGAGTTACAGCTGAAGACATTAGCATTGCCCATATAGGCCCATGTTGAAAGTCATGAATAGAGGTATACCTAAAATGGTAATGTCCTTGGGTGTAGCTCGGAAACGCTTGAGCGTTAGGGTCTACAATTTTGGATTTCATCTTTTGGCACCAAAACAAGACTATTTCCGAAGTTTCAGCCAAATCCGCGATCTAGATCTGAAACACTCTCCTGGTCAGATACGTTGAAAAAGAATGGAGTGGGTCGATACAGCATGTTGGTCGAGGGAAACGTTGATTGTGAGATACATTCGTATGTAAAATACATAGGATTTTCCATTGAAATATTCAGTATCACGCCAATCGAACTCACGAGCAGCTAGGATTTCGAGAAAAACGGGATTTCGATCTGTTCAACTCATAGAACAAGATCCCATTGACAGTTTTTGGTGTCATTTTCATTGGTTACTTCTTCCCTTCCGGCAACCCGTGCTGGATATTCGTAGCTCTCATGAGGCTTTCCCAGGCCTTCAATGAATCTTCAACCTTACTTGAACATTTAAACAATCACCCAATAGTGATAATATTACACACATATCCGAAATTATTTTGAAGGTCTCAACAGAAACTGCACTAACTTTGCGCAGATATTGCCCCGATGATACCTCGCGGGGGCCCCGCGGGGGAGGCGTTACACTCCATATGCTTCGCAATACATTTGCCCCACGAGGCCCCCGCAATCTTCGGGGCAAACCCCGCGGGGAAGGTACCAAAATTTCTGATCGGGACGCTGACTGACACATACAATTCTTTTCGTGGTGGTCACTAACAACCAAAAACTCTTACAGTCTACAGTCTATAACGAAGATTAGAGAACCTTCTTATCTCTGTCTATACTGGATAATACCTGACAATACTGCATCAGCTGTTCATCACTCCCACATGAACGGAGGATGGCATGCAGTGAGGAGCATACGCGGAATGCCAAAGCGGCCGGCTGGGCTAGTGAGCGCTGGCTAGTTAATTGAGAGATGTGTTACAATCGATTTTCTCGATTTATCTTGTATTTACTCAATTTACTCTAGTTTCGGACTGTTCCATCATGAAAGATCGCACGAGAGGCCACTCTTCAGCTCTAGGTCTCATCTTCCACAATATTTCATGCCAAGTGCTGGATAATAAGGGTCCACGAATCGAGAGCAAGGGGGAACCCAGTCCACAAAGCGTCATGATGAGGCCGGAATTCGACACAATTTTTGGCATTTTCGACTGTTTTTAAAAGCTCGTATGAAATCGGGAACAACCAAATTATTGTTGGGCCTTCGAATAGATACCTGAAAAAACATTCTCTCATAGGTTTGGGGCCGATAAAAAAAACAATTTTATAAATGGCCTTGAAGTTTCACGTTCTTACGAAAATGACCAACTCAAATCGGCTGTAGATCGTACGTAAAATAAGATAATGACACGTTCGAAAATAGAAAATGGAGGTTTTCTCAAGACCTCCATATTTTTCCTTTCGCAAAATTTCGTTACGAGGCTACTATTTTGACCTATATGCCTCCAAAGATGGTTCAAAATCGTATTTTTCGATACACTGTGCGTAAAAGTGCACTTTGCGCACAGTTTGTCGACTTTTACTCACAGTTTATCGAAAAGTATAGTTAGATACACGGCCGTAAAACCTTTTATTCGCATCCTCGTGATGATTCCGACCCTCGCCTGCGGCTCGGGCCGGAAACCCATCACTCGGACGGGAATAAAACGTTTTACGCCCTTGTATCGAAATGTACTATTTTGATATATTGTGCGTAAAGTTGTGCGTAAAAGTCCATTTTGGTGTGGGTGTGCGGTGCGCAAGGTTGATCATGATTCCATTAACGTTCAGATTTTAGTGCGTAAAAGTGAAACTGTACGTAAAAGTAACTTTGCGCACAGTTTTACAGTGCGCAAAGTTCTCGAAATCGTGCGCAAAGTAAAATCTGTGCGTAAATAGTACATTCCGATACAAGGGCGTAAAACGTTTTATTCGCGTCCGAGTGATGGGTTTCCGGCCCGAGTCGCAGGCGAGGGTCGGAATCATCACGAGGATGCGAATAATAGGTTTTACGGCCGTGTATCTAACTATACTTTTCGATAAACTGTGAGTAAGAGTCGACAAATTGTGCGCAAAGTGCGTTTTTACGCACATTGTTTCGAAAAAAACATTAATCAACCGTTTTCCAATTTCGATTTTTACGGCAAAAAAGGCTGATCACACAGCAGCAAACGATGATTCCGGCATTTTTCTAATTCTCCCGGCCCCTTTGTGAATTAGTACCTCTGGAGTTGAAGTCAAAGATGTTGCAGTTTAAGATCAAATTATTGGCATGCGGTTGCCTTGCAACCCGGCTGTTGAGAATGATTAAGTGGCTGATCACCTCCTAATCTATACTATGAGTACATTTTTGTCCCCAACTTGAGCGAATTCTCTTTGGATTTGTGATAACTGAATTATGGTCGCATACAAGTTAGAAATTTAACAAGATTGCGAGAATTTGCCGTTGACTCCAAACGTAAAGAGAATTCAAGTGAGCATGAGACAGATACTGTCCTCATCGGGGCTTGATCATCTACAAGATCACGAGTATACACGAAGATTCGTAGTAGGTCAGACGGCAATTCAATGAGAAATTGCAAGTCATAGGTAGTGAATAATCATGAACATGAGAGATGTTGGTCATCGGTAGAATATTGTGTATTAACATAGTTTCTACATCGACAACAATTCCTCTTAAGTTTCCCATATAAGTTTCATCAAGGACATTTTTTAATGCAATCCTGTTCTTCATGTACCAATGCATTCAAGTAAACTTCTACGTTCTGATAGGAATCAGGATATTTGGGATGACATGAATCACGTGACGTCTCTGATTTTCTTCCCTGAATACATCAAATTGGAACGGAAGTTGGGATGTTACACGGAGTTACTTTTCTTGCAACGAGATTACAATATTCGAGATGAATCCTAGCACCTTATTTTGGTTATGAGCTGGTTCAGGATATATCTTTTTTGATACATTCTTCAGAATTTTTTTTCAAGTGGGGAGCTCCTCCCCCTTTCGCGCCCTCCACCAACTTCGGTGGTATGGACCGGACACCAATTTTCCGCACAGATATATCAAAAAGAATCGTAAGCAACTCGGGCGCAATTTCACGCCCTCGTTCCCGAAATTTTCTTGCGTAAAAGTGAACTTTTTACGCACAGTTGTAACTTTGCGCATTGCGCAAAAGTTACAACTGTGCGCGAAGTTCACTTTTACGCACTCATTTCGGGAACTCGTGCGTAAAATTTCTTTGCGCCCTTGTTGCTTAATGTACTATTTGGGCCTTTTTTGATGCAACCGTGGAGCCTATCAGATATCAATTTTTTGGACCGGTCAATCTCTTTCTTGAGAGTGTACGTCATAACGGAGAAAATGCGCCCAGGTAGGATGAAAAAGATGCAGTTGGGTCCGAGCTATGAATTTTCCAAGATAGCGAAAATAGGCGAAAAACTGCTAAAAATGGGACTTTGATAATTCGTAGGGCCCGCCAAGGGTCCTAAAAAAAATCTAAAAAAACGTTTTTCAACTATATTCTAGTAGTACTAACGGGGAAAAAATGTTTGGGGTATTTTTAAATTTCGTCGATTTTGATAATGTTCCCCTTGGTCCAGAATGACCCGTACGTATCTACCCCACCTCAAACTTCCACGTTGAATTCGAACCAAAAGTCAATCGTAAACAAAGATCACGCGTTCGGCACACTCGCGGACTCACATTTTTCGCGTCGTTGAATACGAAATTCCGGGCCACACACTCTAATGCAGACGATACGTGCATGTATCGTTGCAATTCTCGCCCGGGAACGATGAATATTTCGTTGGCGCGCAAAACTTTGCTAGCCGGCGGTGCCGATGATTTTACCGCACAGTATCATGACTCCCGAACGCGCAATACAATCTGTCCAGCTCATGATCCATAACGATCCGTCCACTTATGCCAATTATGACAACTCTCAAAGATATTTGATCAAAATTTTCACCACTCATGTGGCTCTCTGATTTACGTTGGGGCAATCTGCGAAATACACTCGTAAAATTTACGATGATTTGCGGCCATGCACCGTGATTTTACTGTCCACCAAGTGGATAATTCCGTTGGGCACCTTTTATGACAGCCCTTTGAGAATTAGAACGAAACTTTTCCACATTTCGGGGTTTCTATCATGCCTTGGGCGCCATTCATGACAGACCCTCAGAAAATTGGATAAAAATTCTTATCCCTCATGTGGATTCAAATGTTGGGCGGCATTTGTGACAGCTCTTGGAAAGATTTGAACAAATTTTTACCACTCATGAGGATTTGTACGTTGGGCACCATTTGTGACTGAGTTTAGGACCGTCGTATCAGATAAATGCATCTTGGCTAAGTGCAATGCACGAGTGCGAATCGGACGCAAGAGACTCTAATATTTGAGTGGAAAATATATGTTGGGGCTAGACATGCGTACCGCATGGCCCATGCTGCTGCCTCGGCCTCTTCGTAGTCGTCACAAGATATGTTGTTCGTCTTCATTGACGGCGATGGCTACCTCGACCTTGAGCGATCACGCATTTTAATATATTCTAATCGAAGACGAGGAGGGGCATTCTCAAATGACAAGGCCGGCATTGAATTAAAAGGTAAGAAGGTTTGAGTTCATTCGGGGAAATAAATACAAGTGAGGCGCATCCGAGCGCTCGCGCATCAGGTGTATTCGAAACGCAAGAGAGAGCCGCACACATGGTGAGAGAGAGATATACTCGAGCGGGTACTTACACATCCGCACGCTCACTACACCGGGCCGCTGCCCTGGGGATGACGCACACCTCGAGTCGACTCCGCTACAGCTCGCTTAGCCTTGACGGGGACCTGGATGAGTACTCGCAGTTATCGGGTGACAGGATGTCTCGGTCACTGCAGGCCCTGCGTATGAGGTCGGGAACATCCTGGGCACGCGCGACGCGAGATGCTTCGACAAGGACACCTGGCAACGCGCGAGGTGTGTCACGTTAGACGACCGGAACAAGTCTTCCCCCGCTCGCGAATATCGCGCGCGAGGTAATGACGGATTGGCAATATTTTGGGGGGAACCGAGTGGTGATCGCGCTATCTCTCTCGCTCCCATACCTATTGTGTGGTGACTCTCTGTACTGCTAATCGCTGCGACCCCTGTGACATCTAGATCATTGTAATATACATGTGAGGGTTTCCATGGAACTTTCAACTTTTGTGTTACTGCAGTGTTCCAGGAGTATTTTGAACTATTCGGAGTGCGCAGGAGTGGCATTCTATAGTATTTGGCATCATTCAATATGGACTACATTCTTTTTTGTTGAAGCGCATCCTGATTTTTCAATATCAGACCGCAAAAAATGATTTTTGGGTAGTTCACGAACGTACCAACGTGGTTTTTTGAATTGGTAAGGTGTAATTAAAATCTCCATGCCTCAAATACTTCGGTGGAATGATATATTCATCTACTAATCTCATATTTTGAGAAAATCTTTGATTCAGAGGTGTGCGCTGATTTGGCTATGATATTAGCTCTCATTTATCGATGTAACCGAGTTTTGTGGGAAAACTTTCTCTGGCTATTGTTCACGAAAATGATGAAATACCTTGTGCGAAACGGAGAATTTAGCAATGAGATTTCGAAGTTGAGAAGAAGACGAATCGAATCCTGTTTGGTTTGTGAGTGTGCGTTGATCCAGACAAATTTAGAAAGCTTCAAAGCTCATGAAGTTATCACGCCGTTGGCTTTGAAAATGGTCATATTTTGATATCATACTCAGCAGACGCGAAGCACTGGGTTGGGACGATGTGCTCCTCTTTCTTCATCACAAAAAGGATATAACCGCAGTATTTTGAGTTGCAATTGTCGATCGGTATTTCTGTTAGAAGCTGAGGAGAAATATTTGAATCCGGATGGTAAGCTAAATAAGCCTCTAGATGTGATGGTATCGCGATTTTCTTGATTTTCACATAGTATACGGCTGAAATATGAACGAACTTACACCACAGTGTATTCTAGAAATTGAAATGAGACTGATAGCTCTTGACTCGATTTTGGAAATTTACATCGAATTTCGGAGAAATCGATGATGAAATTCATCTTGAGGTCAAGTCAGGCAAAATATAATCCGTATCAATCTTCTAGACAATGTTTTGAATTGAATTTATTCGATTGAAGTTGATTCATGAATGTTCCAAGTGTGAAATTCCGTACATGTCGTTCTGAACCAGGTATCTCGGCTTGGAAGAGAGTGGCACCACTTTTTTCTCATGTTTTCAAGGTCTAAGAATCACATGGAACCCATTTCAAATGTGTGCGATGAGAAATTTTTTTTTATTCCAGAGGGTCAACAGTCTAAAGTTCCATGGAAATCCTCATGTGAATAATATGAAGCGCCGAGAAGAGAGCGATGGGATTATTCCTGTCACACCATACGGGTCATTCTCCATAAGCGCGTCAATTTCGTGTAATGGCTCGCGATTTTTCAGAGGAATATACAAGCCTACTGAGAAGTTTTTCATGACTTGAAACAACATAATTTTCGTGAAGCCTCATATATATGAGGACCACGATTCCTCTGGGAAACGTATGATACGACCGGTTTCATCGTCGAAATATTAACTCCGTGGCTGTAATTTGAAAAATCGATGATTCGGTCCCAATTCCTCACTGCTCTGACAAGTAAATGAGCTATCGTGCGTTGAGTAGGTGATTTGTTAGGCTTCGAAGTTGTCTACAAACCCTGGGTTATACTCAGTCAATGCGGCGGCGTTGAGTGGGACTCGAAATGGTGATGTAATCGAATTTCTAAGGAATTTCATTGTTTTTGGTAAACTACAAAAATAAGTGGCTATATTCACATTTTCGCGCCCCTGGCGCCGTGTTAATTGATGATAATACACTTGGTTAGCAGTGAGTATAGTTCAGGAACCGAAGTATCTGCAGGATCGCTCGTTATTGAGTGATGATCGACGAATTTTAGAGCGTACCCTTTTGCTTTGTAAACTCCGTGGTTCGATTATCTTCTCCCTTCTATAGCTTGAACGCCACAAACCTTTTGGGACATATCAAGCACAACCACACTATATACTGAATAAGTGCGTTGAGCTTCAGAGTGAGTAGAATCGTCAAGAGAGCATGAAAAGCAGAAATGTGTGTCTTGTAAACTTCGTGTCCCATACTTGCTACTACTTCAAATGCTCTTTTTGCACTCCACCGTGGCCCTAGTTCTTACACATTCGGCCATCTAGTGACACTCTTTCTGCATTCTGTTGATGAAGTAGGCAAGTATGTGCATGTAATGCACTAGTGACTGTGAGATTTGATGCATGTGTGCTAGTCGCGGGGGAATCGTCAGACTGTCCGAATGAATTGAGTACTGTAAAGCAGGCATGTGTGTATGTTGTTGGGTCTGTATCCGAGGATCTCATTGCATGTATGCGTATTGTTGAGGAAATATTATACTACTCGAATTTAATATAAGTGTCCAGAAATATACGTGCCTAGGTATGGTCCTGAGTGAATTATCCTTCGCATGTGATTTGTGTGATCCAGGGACATAGAACAGGATGTATGGAGGATGAAACGATTTCAGCAAATAATCCGACAGTATTTTTCTATGCTGTCTGCTGTATCCAATGATAAGTGTGACCCGCTACATGGTGGCGCGATATTTCAGTACGAGATACTCATAACTTGTAAAACGTTTCTGGTCAGAGAAAGTAGCTAAAGTCGCTACAACAGCATAACCCTGGGCTGGAATGATGTGTGGCACATTCAATGATCAATATTAATGAGAATTATCGTTTGAGAATTGGGTCATGGCGAGAATATTATTTTTATTATTGTATAAAACAATAATGAGAATATTATTGTTTTAAACAATAATATTATATTATTGTTCAAAACAATAAAACGTGCATCCTTGAATGTCTTTTTCGGTTTTTTTTCATTATAAATCATGAATAATGGAGTTTTTGAGAAAACTCGTGTAAACATTATTTGTAGATCTACAAAAAGTTACTCAACCTATTTCCTCGAAGCATCAATATTTCCCGACTTTTACCCAAAAAAAACCGTAGAAAGGCGGAAAATGCATGTATTTGCTATTTCCTCATATCACATTGCAATTTTCAAACAATGATTGTCATCAATATTGATTATTGAATGTGCCACCTATCATTTGAGCCCAGAATCATTCTGTTGTGCAGAGTTTAGCCACTTACCGCTCGAATTTTGAGAGTCGCGCACTGATCTATATCTGCGGCTCAAACTGAACGAGATACGTGCTCCCATGATAGATCTTACTTGACCCCTGAGTTTAAATAATCACGTCCAGACACCAATACACAGAATAGTTATTTACGATACAAGGGACCTAAGAGCCTTATTATTACACGGCGTGAAGTTGGCGCCCGAGCGCTTGCGCGAGGGTGCCAATCACGCCGTGTAATAATCAAAGCTCTTGGGTCCCGTGTATCGTACACTATTTTATAGCATCGAGTGACATAAACCCGCCCTTTGCGGGGGTCATAACACACCCGAGCGCTTGCGCGAGGGTGGAAGCGGGTGGCTAGGGCGGGGGTAAGCGGGGGGGTTCGGGGGGGCGGCAGCCCCCCCGACTGAAAAAAAGTTAAGAATCTGGTCCTATAAAATAGACATCACACACCGGCGATTAAACCTATGGAGTGATGATAAAGACGTTTCTTGTATCTAAAATAAGTCATGAGCATCGTTGGTTATTATAGTAATATAAGGGTTGTGCAACCCTCATCCCGGCCAAAACCTGAAATTTTCCCTCTCAGACTTCATCATGAAACAATTTCTGAATTTACGCTGGTAACTAGACTCCAGAAAAATTAGCAGTTTAATTCTTCTTAGACATTCCATAACGGCTGTTTGAGAATTGAAAACTGTGTAACAACACATCCTCACCGCAAGGATGACGAATATGCGTATTCGATCTTTTCAAATGAGGTACAATTCCTAATACTGCCATGCAGTCTCTAATTTTGATACCTACTTATTTGTTGTGATTTGATCACGACAGTGTATTAAATGGAAATCCAGCATGATCAAAGGTTTCAAGGTAGCACAAATATACATGTGCAAAACTCAACCACGTGTTAATGTTTATGTTTATGTTGATGATGATTTATAACCATGAGTGGGAGTGTAACAGTCATGACTAATTTTCTTGCTCTTTACAATTATTGATGCGGATACAAGTGCTCCAGACATGATCCATCATAGATTTTTTATAATATTATCTCAATTTCGATGCCTGCATACATAATATGCGCAAAAATTGCCAAAAATGTCCTAATAATCTCACAGTGAAATAAACTGATTTGCTGAATCCCGCACCCACGTGAAGTGAGCGGACGCATTATTTCACAGTTGAATAATAGGCCATTTAAGTCCCGCAAATGCGTTAAATAAACGCGGGTTTAGGTCACGCAGTGCTATAAATTCATTTTACGTTGCTGTGCGTTCAAATTTGGTTGGCAAAACATCATACGTTCATCTATAGTGGGAATGAAAGATATCCTACACGCCAGGACAGTTTTAAGTACCATTTTTTTCCTCAAAATATAGATGTCAAAAATGACGTGCTTATGGAGAATGACCCATATGTCACTCTTCGACTATCGCTGAACTCAAGCTTATCATAAGCCCCAACTATGGCCAACAAGCTAAGAGGTAGGTTTTTTATGTAACAGAAACGTCGTGTCCGCGGTCGAGTGGATAACGTCATCGGTTCAATTTTGTATTCGATGGTTGCAGGTTCGAATCTAGGACGAGGAAATTTTTTTCCCTTAATTCAAAAACGCTCTTACTTATGAAGACCACGGACTATTTGTACTCATTTTGATATTATATTTAAACTAATCAACTAATTAATTTAACTTTCAAATCCTTTCCCATAAGATTAAATCAAATTCATTCAATTCATGTTAATTTAAAAATAATGTAACTCATAGTTCTTTAATCAAAACTAAAGGTCAACTGAAATAGATTCTTTGATTATAAATTTTTAACAAATTCACTTTTTAAATAATCACTTCATAACGAACATACATAAGTATTCCAATTAGATGATTGATGTATTTCCTTCATTTTTTTGTAATCACGGACTTATTCATAAAATTCCATAGTTTATTGAGATTTTTTCTACGTCAATACATAATACACTGGGGAACAAAATTCACTATCTGGAATAACCCCTTTGGGGAAACATAATTTCAGTCTGTACTTTTCCACTTCAAAAACGAATCCGCAGCCAGATTCGATACTACTTTCTCCAATCGCAAATCACTGATTTGCGAAACAACTGCTCTATCTTCAAGGTCTTTTTGCTAATCTTGTAGAGCCATCAGTTTGCAAGATTAGCAAAAAAACGGCGAAGATGAGGCCATTGTTTCGGAGGGGAAATGTTTCCCAATTTCCCCGAGTAGCTTATTCCTCATCGTGAATTTTGTTCCTTAGTATAATATTATTGACGTTAGAAAAAATCTCAAGAAACTTCGGTATTTTATGAATAAGTCCGTAATTTTGAAAAACGGAAGAAATATACCGATGGTGAATACTTAGGTCTTCAAAAGTAAGAGTTGTCTTGAATGGAGAAAGAAAAAATTTTCCCGTCCGAGATTTGAACCTACAACCATCGAATGCAAAAGTGAACCCATGACGCTATCTGCTCGACCGCGGACACGACGTTCCTTATTGAACAAAAACCTACTCCTCAGCTTGTTGGCCTCAGTT
This sequence comes from Eretmocerus hayati, assembly GCA_029851415.1. Lineage (NCBI taxonomy): Eukaryota > Metazoa > Arthropoda > Insecta > Hymenoptera > Aphelinidae > Eretmocerus > Eretmocerus hayati. The sequence goes on from CM056743.1 coordinate 52,249,293, forward strand.
GTGGCTTATGACAAGCTTGAGTTTAGCGATAATCAAAGATTGACATATAGGAGTCTGCATTGATAAACAGATAATACTGCTATCAATGCAATAGGGGGTCATCATGAAATTTGACAACAGCACGGTTTTACGAAATTCGTGCAAGCGTTGTTGGCCACCGTGCAGCAGACAGAGCAGCAGACGATCTCCTCTCCTGCGCGCACGCGCTCGCCCACCTCTCGAAGGACAAGTAGAGACGCGTGGTGGCGACGAAACGGAGCTTATTTATGGCTTCAGTAGTAGACCTCCCCCCACCACGGGAGTTGACGGACCTGTGTATAAGACCGTGGTGTTTTTGCATTCTGTTCGTGGAATCCAAGCCTGAATTTACATACCTCTTCGATGAGAGTAAAAACATGGGTCTTGCGGGTTTCATCAGATTCACAAGCAAAATCATTTTGGGGATCGAAAGTTAATCCACCGAACTCCACAAGTCTCCAGCTTGAGTTCATGTGACATTTTATTGTTTTGCAGTTAGGAATGGAGTCAAAGACAACCACGATGGCAAAAATGACGAGTAAATCAAAATTCTGGCGAGAACCTAGTTCGGAGAAAAAAATTTTCAAGAAGGTAATAACAACTCCTATAGCATCTAGACATGATAACAATATAGACTGCATCTTCCTCAGGTAGCAAGCCGTATACCAGAGCACAGGATCGCTTTCCCCGATATGATTTGTTCGGATTCGAACCATCGAGTTATGTGACAGGAAGTTTCAGGTTTGATGGGGATGATGCCACAAATTGCTTACATTATGTGCCTTGCGCGAAGATGAATCTCAGGGAGGAAATATCGCATACATCAATAGATTCACCACTGGGTTGGGCTGAATGTAGAAATTCTTCTGAATATTAAACATTTTTTGGGGGTATTTCATGAGGTTGATCATTGTACGAAAAATTCCACTTAATTCATTCCTCAATCTCAACGGGTGTTCCATCTGAGGAGAGAAGGGATGTCTGAAGACCAGTTCATATGCAAACAATTCCACACGACTCTTTTTCTCATTTCTGTAATAAGTTGATGTTACTAATCATACTAAAGAATTATTCAGACTACATCGCCGCAGAGAGCGATTCTTCCTGGGTGCTGAGGTAGGTCTATAGCATTGCGCACCAGGCGAATACTTCTTCTGCCCAGAATTCGCTCTATCAGGAAGAACGCATCGTGACTCGAATGGCTGACCAGTCGAAGACTACTGAATGTCGCGTTGCTGGATATGCCGTTTTATCTCATTCCATCTCGATGTAGTAAAGGGCATGTAGAAGCTCTCCCCTTAGTGGCCGAGCGGTAATTTATTTGAAGGAGTTGTACCGAAGCAGCCCTGCAGAGACGTCACAATTAATGACACTGTGATATACTGTTAGTACATCATGCATTGCATTGTCAACCTTGCCTAAAGGAGCCGAGTCGGCTCAGCTGTCTCAGATCACCGACTCGGCTCAACCGACTCGGCTCATTTAGTTTTCTTAAAACTTGTGTCTAGATCGCAACTAAAAAGGCTAGTTGTATGGACAAAAGGTTAATAATGAGGGTCAACCAAAGTGGAAAACAGGGGCAGGAGGTCCGACCGAGGCTGAGGCACGAACTTAGGACCACCAGATTGATCAGATCTGGAGTCCAACACTTTACCTCGGGGCCAGCAAGGAAGATTGGTAGGTACGTCGTAACAGCCATACTTAGAGTGTGAGTCGCTATAGCTATACTTGAAGTGTAGCGTGTCGTTTCATATTTACCATATATAGCAAGCGTTCGTCGTTGCTCACCATATATACTATGATAGCAACCATGCTCGTTGAGTGTAAGAGTGTATACATGAGCAACGAAACGCATACTATATATGATAGCTATAGCGACCCGCTGCACTTCAAGTATAGCTATTCGCTCCGTCCTCTGACTGTAGCGCTCGCGATGGCCAAACGCGACACGAAAACACGGGGGCCAGCGACACGGGAGCACCGCCTCAGATGTGTATATGGGCCATTTCGGAGCATTTCGACGAATGCCTGCACCAAAGGGTCTGGAAAAAATCCATAAAAATTTTTTTTCGTTAGTACTTTATTGATATAGTGTGGAACATTTTTTCTCTGAATTTTTTCTAAGGCCCCCGTGGGCCTTTGGGCCATGAAAGGTCCCTTACAGGCCCCCTTTTAGCCTCTTTCCAGAAAATTATAACTCCGACTAGAATCAACATTCTTGAACGAACTCAGTCGCATTATCCTCCTTCAGACTGGTACTTTTGAGAATGAAATTGAATTCGGTCGATACTCGAGCCTAGCAACCCCTAGGAGCTATCTGCTGAGAGCACATTTTAGCGATCGCTGGGCTTGCTTCAGAGTGATGTAGCTCCCACTAGACATGTGATAATCGACTTCTACTAGTGGTCATTCGGAGTTCTTGGGTAAACCTACAATTTGACCACTGGTAGAAGTCGATTACTGTACTTTTTCTAGGAGTTACAGTCGTTATAAGCTGAGCAAATTCGTGAAGATGCCAAACTTTGAGCTCAATTTAAAGAAATCATTTTTCCCCCTTCGACCTCAAACCTATGCGAACATGTTTTCCGATACAAATACTACCAATCAGAACAGAGATCCGGGTGGGATATTGAATTCTCGATTTTATTCAGCCAATTTGACACGTTCGCTGCGACGCCGAAAATCCCAGTTCTTTTTTTGTGTGCGACGTTTCATGGGATTTTAATCACCGTCGCAAACAAAAGAGGACGAGCGGATCTCACCGGTGGGACCCATCGCAGCGAACGTGTTAAAACACCCTTTCCTGACTTTTTGATCAAAATGACCTCACAAGTATGGCTCGCATATGCTTCCATCTGAACTGATGTGCACCAATCTCTGTGGAATTACTCCCCAATGTACCTCTGAACATGTGTAAAAACTTCCGGAGGCGAGCCTCGAGCTAGGTGCTAGCAGGCAGTTCTATTCCACGAGGTTAAAATAGACATTATTTCGTATATTTAGACGCAGGCGAGTGTGAGTGGGATTTCACTGATTTTAGCTCACAAATGAAATAAGTGGATAAAATAGGGATAAGAAAAATTATCGCTTTGTATGTTTCCATGGCATTTTATAGGAAATAAGATCATTATTTATTCATGCTATAAGAGCATGATACAATTCGTTTTGTGAACGGAATCGAACGAATTGATTCTCATCGTCGTTACTAGATACCAATAAAACTTTCATCGTCGTTCTAAATTCATCCACTATTTGCGATGAATTTGGGTCATTTATAAATTCTTCTTCAATTTTCTTTCCGTTCAAACTGCAATCAATGGTTTCTCTAGGTCTACCTCGTTTTCGTCTTTCTTTGTTTTGGGCGTTTCTCCACTTCGTTCTATTCCTGTTTCCTTCACAAGTTTCGATTTTTTTCTATTTTGTTTCCATTCCATCTCTCCTTTCGTTCTTGTCGGGTTTTCAGTTCGTTCGTTTCCTATATCTCCCTCCGTTTTCAACAAATCTTCAATTCCTTCCCTCTCTTTTTCTCCCTCTGTATTGACAACTCATCTCTCTCAATATCGGAGAACCATTTTTTTTCATTGATTTCAATGTTTCCGACAGGCCAATTTTCAATGTCTTCTTCCTTGTAAATATCATCGTATACTATCTTTTCGTTGAATCTCACGTCTCTACTCTCATGAAATTCTCCTTCTTGAGGTTTTAACAGAATAAACCCTGTTCGAAAGTATCAAAGTATTCTTGATGCCCTTGTTTTTACAGGCTCAGCACTCTCTCAACATACAAGATCTATTGTTTGGATTGCATGTCACCGAAGATACAAATGAATGAGAGTCTGGGCTCGATAGGACTTTGAGTTGACTAAGTCTTTTAAGATAAGGGACACATTATTGTGGGTTTTACATATACAAGAGTCACGGTTTGTCATTGCTTTAGACACAATCCACAAAGGCTTGCAGCGATGAAAAAGTGCTCTCGATATCCCCACATTCCCCTCGCGTTTGTACTTTTCATACGAATTAGCTTGAGTATCGGATAGGAACCTTCCTTGAATAGTTTCCCCATTTTTCTTCAATTTATCTCGTTTTCCATGGCAACAAGTAGAGTTGTCATCTTTCGGCAAAAATTCAATGACGCTAGCTTTTATCTCACGGATTTTCTTTCATTGACTTTTCTTTTCGTTTTGGGTTTATTTGAATTTTAGTGCTGATAGTACTGGCTATTCATATCATACAACTTTGACGAACACTCGTGTTCTTCCAAAAGATTTCCCGATATCATTAGTCCAAATACAGAGTTCCCATTGCTATCTTTCAATAGTTCTTCTTTTTTCAATAATTGAGCCTGAAGGGTTTCGGACAAAATCGAATTCTCTCGGATCTCAGATTGACCTTTAGTTCCAATCTGTCTCACTCCTATAAAAATTGCATCCATCTCCTCAGTTTGGCGGGCGTGTCTGTAACATTTTGCTTTCCACTTGTTAGCACGTTTCTTCTCTCTGTCAAATTGCATTGCCAGCTTCATAGTCTTGCGGCGTAAAGTCTGCTCTCTCTTTCTTGAGTTCTTCAATGGCAATGATAATCTCCTATTCTCTCTTTGCATTCGAGTAAGATGATGGTGATAGTCACTCTTTGTGGCATTGCTGTTATCTTGATCCAAATCAAGATTATCAAGGTGATTGGTATGATTTCCACTATCTATGATGTTATCAGTATCCATATATTCCATGACATTTCGATTATTGTTGCTCTCCCCATCATAGGCTGGATTCTCTGTGAAATCCAATGCGTCATTTTCAAGATCCAAATTTATCAGGGGCAGGCTCAACCCACAAGAATTTTCGTCGATGTAAATAGCACTCGAAGGGTTGCTATCACTATGAACGATCATTTGATTCTCGTTAAAATCATAAGAAATCGATTTGCCCGGGGAGTGATTACTATGCTCAATTACGAGAGACGTGATAGTAGACATTGCTCCTGGGATAGCTCCGCTCTGAGTTTTTTTCGGAGAGAAAATTTCTGGCTCATCGAGTCCCGTGTCATCTGCATTCCTGAAACGATGTGATGATTGAATATCCGTAGAACCTCGTGAATTATTGGTGGATATTAATATATGACGCGAATGGTGGATCCAAAAATGATATGAGGTGCAGAAAGCGAGACTTAACAGTCAATGATAGGAAATTTGAATCCTAGAATATCGTGCATTTCATTATTTAGTCCTCTTGAGTTCTATCCCCAACGCAAATGGGAGAAACTTTCTTCCGAAAGATGTTCGTGAAGTTATCAAATTTGTTATTGAGATTTCGGCCACGGAGCCCGCGCAAAAGAAGTTCAACAATTGTCAAGCATCTCTCACAAGTGCACCATATCAGTGTAGCTGAGGATGATTTTTCGATTCGGATCCACTCATTCATATTCGAGAAAATGTATAAATGGCCATGCGTATGCCTCGCAAATAACTCACAACGACTTTCGTCTTTTGAACAGAGCAGAATATGAGACAGACAGAAAAGAGAAAAAGAAGGAGATACAAGCTCTCGACACCCATTCACAACAAGACAATGAACATGTTCAGCTAATTACTTATCTGGAGCTCCGGGAGATGGCGCATGTATGATTACGTCGAAGTAAAAAACGAAAATTATCACGCTTGAGGCACAATCGCTCGAAATCGCGAGGTAGGTTCAGTGAGAACTGCACCTAACTTGGTAGCGAGTGTGACAAAGATATTACTATCGCCTCACATCTTCGTCACACTTGTTGCAAGCACAGCTGAATTGAACTAGCAAATGCTCTGTACTATTACGGCTTCAAGCAACTGTAAACACAAGCAAGTGTCGGCGATGACCCTGAGCTCCCTGCGCCACAGGTACTGAGAGAAGAGGGATGTGGGAGCAATGCTACGTTCTTTACGCATAAGCGTCTAAGTTTGTATGCGTGTGAATGTACGATGTATGTGTGTATACCGCGCACAGTCTAATTTACCATTAAATCGCAAAACGAGTTGGAACTCAAAATATATTTCTGATTCGAGATTCAAAGTGATTCGAATAACATAATACTTCATACAGTTTCGATATTCAAGAATGTTAGATGATACTTTGTTGTGCACTCACCTCTTTGTCGATCTTGGAGATCAGCCGCCTCCTTTTTCAGTCTATTCAAACGCAGAGTCAAATTCTCTCGAGAGAGCTTCTCAGCTCCTCTCTTGGATTCCTTCTCTTCTCCGCTTCAACCCTTTCCGCGAGTTCTGGAGCTCATTACATTACTTGAAAAAAGGACTTGATTGGAGATTTATCTGAAATAAATGATTAACGTCTTTGCACACTGGTTTTTGATACGTACCCCCGATGGAATAGAGCGCGATTGCTTGAATCTCCGTCCAGATTATTCATCAAAATATCAATGTAATTTTGTTATACTTACACAATCTGCATCACGAATATCGATCCTCACAAAATCTGTATCGCCAAATCTGACTAACGATATCTGCCGCAGAGGAAATTGCTGGATATACACAATATGCTAGCAGCATTCCAAGCTCTCGCTGGAAGAATGCCGCAAGCTCGACTGTAAACAGAGACTTCAAGCTACCACGCGCGTGTGGCTAGTTCCAAATCTGACCGCGCGACTTCATCAAAATAAAAACTGTATTACCGACTGACTGGAGCATCAGAACTTAGGTTCGTACCGATGATAGTTTGAGCGAGAAAACCATAGTTTGAAACTTTACGTAGAACTCGATCGGCTTCATGAAGTTGTAAGTCAATACCTGTATTAGTTGACGCATCTGTTAAAATGATACATTTCTTGCACCGCGTTTTGTGCCATTTCATCACGAATCGAATTTGGGATAGGTATATGTAATTGGCGTGAAATTGTTTCAACTTTTTAAATATGTAACTAGAAATTTCGTCAAATGTGGTTCTGCAGAGCCTTTGATCCTTTATCAAATAAATACTATACCGAGTCAGAATAGTCTTCAATCAGCGGTTCTACATGCAGAGTCAGAAAATTCAATTGCTGACATCAGAACAACGGATCATTGATCCTTGAACGAAAATATCCCGCGTCAGAACATCAAAATCAGTGAATCTGAGTCTGAGTTATGATCAAAAACAAAGAGTGTTATTCAAACCTTTCCTTTGCCATACAAGTCCCTGATCACTCTCAATATGATTCTGTGCACTGCATATCTATGGAAATCATATTATAATATGAGCTTCCAGCATGGAATTGTCTCTTTTTGCTCACATTACGTCGGCAGTATTCAAATAGCGAGCCATTCCGAGCAGGAAATCTACGTATTCTCATCGAAACGCTCTATTTTCAACTCAAAATCTCATTTGAAACCTAATTCTCAGCATCAAAACCGAAAAATCTTGTTTCGAGATGTTGAAATCTGACTTTGCGGACACTGAATAACAAAGTTCATGTAACCAAGTGCAAGAATCGTGGTACTGAGGCCCAGGATAGCGTCAAGAGAAGTGAGCTTTCTACCACACCGGTATCAGATCCCGGCGGAGGACAGGTGACGGATACCCAACAGGCCCTATCATGAAAATCGTGCACGCGACTGATTTTGAGTTACATACATCATAAACAACAAAACGCGAGGTTCCGAACGTGTGTGCTACTCGTTTGAAAATTCACTTGTCAGAATAGCCGAATATTAAATGTTCCGTAGAGTCACCCATATACCATGACGATCTGAAGAATAAAGTAAGTTGCGCATCTCTACATTTATATATCTATCATATGTACACAATATATCATGTAATTTATTCTATCTTTGTTTGTTAAAACAGAAAATCCAAGCCTGATGAGGTCCACGAATCTTTGTGTACGGAGCGTCGTAATAAAGATTCCATCACGAAATTTAGGGAATTGATTTAAATTAATCCCCCGCCGTCCTTCAAGATCGATAAGACACCAACTCCAATTTTTTAGAACTTTTAATCACTCAAAAATAATGAATCTTGTCCAATTTTGAAATTTCTTAGCAAATGATGATTCGTATCAAGAATTGATAATTCGGAGAATGATTCGAGTGATTTCAGCGATAAAAATGGCTACGGAAGATTGCACCACCGAAACTACTGATTGTATGTTAATTCTCTTGGGAAAAAAATCATGAGACATGACGATCAACATAAAATTAGCCCGGGCTGCAGGACATGATGGAGTCGAGCTAGGTACAGAAAACCCATGACCATCTTTTCTCTCCATTCTTCCAGCTCCGATACCAAGAACTCTCTCCAGTTCCTCGATTAAGATGATCAAGAGAAGTAATCCAATATCCAGAATGTATATGAAGTCACTCATACGATGACATATGTTCTGAAAAATTCTAAAATTCTCTTCCGACTTGGAGAAATGACACTATCATCATCTAGTGTCACGGTTCCCCATATATTCGACAATATGTGTCGTCATTTGGAATGTATGGAATTGTATCCGAGGGCAGAATGAGAGGAAGGTTAGGAATTGAATATCATAGCCGACATCACATAAGATATGCTCTCAAATTACATGAATTCCTTGGATATTCGGGCATGAACATAGTATCGATGCAGCCATAGTGGACAGATCTTAATATTGTATGTCCTCTCCACCATGGATGGTATTCGCCAAGTTCGTCGATCTATCGCGGAAATAAAGAGAAAGGACACTGGCTGGGTTGTGGGAGAATATTCCGGTTCATTACTGAAACGAAAGGTGATAAGTTCTTATCGAACTCGAAAACGTGTAGACAGAAGCAAGCCCAATAGAAAAAGTGGCTGTCCAGCGCCAAGGGAATAACTGCTTTTCCTATTTTTGAATCGACCAATAAGAGAAGCGTTACCGTGGCAACCATCGATCGCCGCTTCGACTTGAGTTTGCATCGGCCAATGCGTTCGTGGCTTCGCCTTTTCACCGCTCGCCACGACGCGGTTTCTCCCTTTTCCTATCTAAGTCGATGGATAATTCACCCGCAATCCATTACGATTCACGTGAAGCGGCCTATGGAGACGAAACCTACATCTTGTTTCATCGTCGTGATACAACCTCAAGTTTATTCTTCAATCATTATCCGCGTTAATTGGATCGAAATCTGCGATGAAGATGGCTCTCACGACACGCCTTCGAAGTTGCGCAAGATTATTTTACAATATTTTACATGTCAATTATAAAACACATCTACAGAGCTTCATTCAACATATTGTTGGGAACATCCCCCCCCCGATCAATTACCGCAAGGGGGACACCATGTCCTGGGGTGTGACGACCCTCTGGCCCCAGTTACTGGGACACCGTACCCGGGCTTAGGCCCGGAGCCGGTAGGGAGAAGACTGGCTCCGAGACTGGTGCTCGGCGCTTTGACTTCTCCCGGAAACCGTAAGGGGGGTTGGGGCATGGCGCCTCATCCCTGGGGTGTGACGACCCTCCGGCCCCAGTTACCGTCCGCCGAAGCGAGGAGACCGCACATCCCCATCCTGCACCACGGGAGTGGGTGAGTCTAGGGACTCAAATTGGGATCGCCCTCGGGCGATAACAATGCGAGCCCGTAAGACTCATCCATCATCCCGAGGGACTCTTTGGGCTCTCAGGGAGCCTAAAAGAGTCCCAAAACCCCCCACCGAGGGGTGGGAATCGGCCTTGTGCTGGGGCCCGTACCCGAAAGTCGGTAGTCGGGGCGGAAGACTGAGCCATCACCGAGCCTGGCTCGGTGTTGGTCATCCTCCAACCCGACCCGCTGGCAGGGCGTATCCCTGCCCCGCGCCCATGAGGGCAACCGGAGTGGAGCCAAAAGGCAGGGACCCGGTATATAAGAGCCAATATTCCTTCCCCCCCCCCCCCGATCAATAATTACGATTTATTGTTCACTCGCAAAGCAAACCAATTTTCGGCTGGGTCTAACTGAGATGCCGTGTGAGGTTCTCAATTCTACACTACGCACCTGACCATCAGAACCAGGAAACACTCGTACAATTTCCCCTCTCTCCCATTCATTTCTATGAGCTTGATCGTCACAGATTGGAACAAGATCCCCAATTTCTAAAGGCTTATCGTTTCAAACCACTTCTTACGGTGAATGAGAGTAGGAAAATATTCCTCCAAACACCTTTGTCAAGAAAGATCTGTGTAGTATTGAGCCAATCGCCATTGTTTCCTTGTACAAGGAGAGTTCGCGTCAAAATTGATGGATCGGATTGTACCCGATGACGAGCCCAACAAGGAATGATTGGGTGTGAGAACCTCTCCGTCATTTGGGTCAGGCGAGACATGGGTGAGAGATCGAGGATTCAAAGAGTGCTCAATTTTAGCCAGAATCGTGCGGAGGGTTTCTTCGTAGATCGATCGAACTTCAAGAACATCATGAAGAGATTCTTCGACACAACGTATAAGCCTTCTCCATATACCTCCCATGTGGGAAGCGGTCGGCGGGTTGAATTTCTATTCAGAATTATTTTTGAATGCAAAATTTGATAATTTGATATCATCGAGATTTGAAAGCGCAACTTTGAGTTCTGGGCTGGCACCTTTCGAATTTGTGCCATTATCAATGATGAGCTTCTTGGGAAATCTTCTCCTTGCACTAAACCTCAGAATAGCCATAATAGCTGAATCAGCACTAAGAGAGTGAGATAATTCTATGTGCAGAGCCCTTGTCGTGAGACAAGTGAACAAGCACCCCCAGCGCTCTTCAACCGGTGACCTATTCTGACGATCATGGGACCAAAGTAGTCGAGTTCTGTATGACTGAATGGTTGCATGCGATACCCAAGTCGTTCTTCTGGCAGACTTGCCATTTTAGGAGTTGACGAATGACCACGGAGAAATTTACATATTGTACAGTGATGGACTATACTACGCAAAGCTTCTCTCATACCGATGAGCCAATAAACTTGCCGTTTCTCAAATTATGGAGATACATTTGATCGATCTTTGCGAGTTAAAGTCAGCTGATATTGCTGAAGTTTTTGGCATCAATCGAGGATGGATTTTACTCCACTCTCGATCGATGCACCTTCAGAGCCTCGTATGGTCGCGAGGATGCATCTAAAGGATTTTGATGGAATGGAATGGGAAGTACAGATGAGAAACTTCATGAAAAATTTGATTCTACGCTGATATCATGCGTGTTTCGCCCTTCTCTCATTGTTCGGGTTTTTCAAAGTGGTGGAAGAGCAATGAAAGTTTACCACTGACACGCGGCTCGAGTGTCTGAGTGTTCGATGGTTTGAACGCCCTCATAAACGGAAACTCATCTTCGTTAAGCGCTTGCAAGGAAGGTCATTTCAACCCGCTATTCCAATTTGATTTCTCAACATTTTCACTTTGGCAGCTCTTCGGCCTTCTGCTGGAGATATATGTAATTAATTTCGACGCTCGATCGATTTGATCGGATATCGTATTCGCGCCCTGTTCGTGGGACTTATCCGCGCATACTGACCACTCCTTTATAATGATAAGGGAGACATCGACACGAGTGGGGACACTCGTAGATCCCCACCCCCCTCCGGGTGTGATGTATGTCACTAGGCGCCGAGCTTCGAATAAGTGCAACGCGGGCATCTTCGGATCCTGTCTCTGGAGGTGTAAGTCGATATGACGACGGAAAAATAGGCAGTCGTGGTCCAGTGGTTCGGACGCTTGGTTTCCGGGACACATATATATCGGGAAGTCGAAGGTCCTAGGTTCGAATCTCCGCGATTCTCATGTGGAATCGATTGCTTACTCTTCCACGAGTCTATCGACTTTCCATGAATTCCCACGTGACAACCATACAAGGCTCTAAAGGTGCATCGATTGAGAGTCGAGTAAAACCCATTCTCGATTGATGCCAAAAACTTCAGCAATATCAGCTGACTTTAATTTGCGAAGACCGATCAAATATATCTCCACAATTTGGAATACCCGCGAGTGGTAAATACGATATCCGATCATATCGATCGAGTGTCAACAAAATCAATTACATATTCCTGTCGTATCTCATTCAAGACAGTTTCATGATTCTTGTGATAGAAGTGGATATGGTAGAACTCGATCAATGAATGTACTACAGAGTGTTTGCCGTGTGAGATTGGGGGCCTGTATCTCCTTGTAGTACGAGGAATGTTATGGACGCGGCCCTTCATTTTCAGAATATTCTGACTATCAAGGACCGGGTTTAGACGCTGAATAGTGCGTTAGTGCTCAAAAGCGTCATTAAATAACCAAATAAAAAAAAGGACCGGGTTCAAAGAGACGATTTCACTGTTCTTGCACAACGCCTGTGAGTTTTGGAGTGATTTGATTTCTGTTTTGAAACACTAGGATTAATCTATTGAATCCACAATAATCCGGCTCTATCGCGGAGCTATTTTCCTGATATTTTGAATTGAAACCACCCATAAATGAACTTGATAACGAAAGAAGTTGCTTTCAGCGATTAGGTCAACGACGAAAATCGTTTAAAATTAGGCAAACAAGCAGAAAGGTTCGAATTATCTATAGTGGTGGCGCATTTAAGATGTTATCCGCGTCAGAGTCATCGTTGTCTGGATTTGCGCTTTGATGCACCGGCCATTCTGATTCATCCTCGAGCAAAATTCGGGGTCGTTGAACCATTTGCTACCCTCTTCCAGAGATTCGGGTAACCATCTTGTCGCATCGTCCGCTGGATTAAGTTCAGAAGTCACTCATCTCCATTCAGAACTTTGTGTCACTTCGCTGATATCACCTAATCGATTCATAACGAAGGGTTTGGAAGAACTTGGATCTGACTGAATGGAATTGAGGACTGTTTGAGAATCTGACCAGAATACGCATTTCGTGATTTCAAATCCATGCTCTTTCGATATCCACTATGCTGAGCGCACTCCTAATACAGAGTCTTGTAGCTCCAACCGATGTATACTTGGAGCTTTGAGCGGCACAAAGTTACTTTTAGCTGCAATAAAAGTTGTATGGATTCTACCACTCACACATCTGAATCTTCAAAAACCGACCGTGGCATAGGCTTCATCACTCACGTCACAAAAAACGTGTGATTCTAATGATTGTGAGCTTTCGCCGTAAATTTGACAGCATCTACGAATCTGACACAAATCAATGGTTTTCATTGTTATCAACGATTTTTTCCGAATTTCAAAACGCTTGTCTGATAGTTACTGATCCCATTCTATGCCTTTTTTCAGATTTGTTGCATCAATACACGAGCTTGGATCGTAAATGCTGATAGTACACCAAGTGGATCGAATATTGACATTATTACACTGAGAAATTCCCTTTTACTCGAAATCTTATCACCATTTAGTACTTCTGGATGTAACATTTCCTTGTTAAGCTTGAAATATAGAATATCTCGATCTGTTAACCAATGCAAACCTAGTACGTGCTCTTTGTCGTTTAAACTGTTGAGAAAATTTGAAGATTCATCAGAAACATAGATGGTCTTCTGTAACACGTTTGGGAGATTGCTCGCCCATCCTTGCATCCCCCAATTTGCTCTCCTGTTGATTTTGATGACTGATTGGATCCGATCTCCCGCTCTTTTTTCAATATCGCAACTTTCTAAGAGATCATTCATATACCAATAATCCTCAATGCTTTCTACTGTCTCCGGAGAATCATAGCCGGATTTTCCTCCATTGAGGTCTTTTATATACAAGGCAGTGCAAGCAGAAGATGATGAACCAAACAAAATTCGAGTCATGATTCATTCTTTGGGTTCACGCGATGGGAAGAGATCGCATCCACAAGAATCTTTGTGTATCAAGATCTTCCGAGCGAATTTCGATCTTCAGAAACATGTCCTTCAAGTCTGCTTCAAATGCTACTATCCGTTGTCGGAATCTCATGAGAACACCTATCCAAAGATTCGAGCAGATCAAGGCATGGTAATGAGAGGTTATTCGAACTTACTCCATCGAAGTTTGCAGAGGCATCGAAGACAAACCTAAGTTTGACAGGTTTATTCAAGTTTCTGACACCGAAATGTGCGGCATACCAAACGACTCTACGCAATGGTTCTTGGCTCGCAACTGTGGCATAATTCAAGTAAGAGAGACGATTCATCTCTCTGTTATACAACTCAGCATATTCCGGATCTCTATCAAGCTTTCTTTCTAATAGATGAAGTCTGTTCAGAGCGGCCGAGCGGCTATCTGGTATGACAGCTCCATCTTCTTTCCACATCAAACCAACTTCCCATCCATCCTCAACATAAGGGCTAGTTTTACCAAGGGTTTCTAACGCGCGCTTGTCATTTGGATTGGGCCGAGGATACGTGACGATACAAATAGATTCTAATCTGAAGTACTGTTTCATTATTCCATCAAGCTCCCGATACCTGTCATCCTCTGTTTGTATAAGATTCATGCATAATCTGTTTGGAAATTTCAATGTATGGGCACATTTTCCGTGTACGAACCAACCAAGAAGGCTGCGTGATAACATGATTTCCTTCTCTGGAATTTCAATGATCTCTCGAGCGACTATCAATTTCGCGTGATTTTGGCCGATTAATAGCTCTGGAATTGGGTTATATGGTGTGTTTCCGATACTACAGACATTTTGACAATATTCTGCCAAATTGTACGTTAAAGTCTGTTTTGGGAGGGAAAGATCCTTCACTATCAATACCTCGTGAAGAGTATATGACCAAGAGCCACATTTGATTCAAACTCGCTTGATTTCTTCGGATACTAAAGCGATTAGTTCGATCTGACTCACGCCACGTATAGGAAGGCTGGAACGAGTTTTTGATAACCCTACTCCATTGGGTAGCTTCCTGTTCATAACAGTCACCGCGGATCCCTGATCTAACAGAGCGTGAAATGATTGGACACACGTAGAACCTATAATATCGAGAGGAACACATTTCAGTAAAATTTCCGTATCCAGTCATAACAAGTTCTCTCCTCAGATGGTCTCAGCAGAAATATTTGATGGTGTCTCAGGACGAGAATCACCATTTGTCGGTTCTTTGTTCGAATCATTTTGTGAGTCCAACGGCAACCTAGGTTTTTTTGTGGAACGAAATGTAATAGTTCGGGATAATTCTTCCCACACTGAGAGCAATCTCCTCTAGTGCAGTCCTTGCGCATGTGGGTCGAGTCTAGACACTTGGAGCATAACTTCAACTCCCGCGCTATTTGCCATTCTTGCTTCAAAGATTCTCTAGCAAATTCATTACAAGAAGAAACGTCATGATTCTTACGCTTACAACAGAGACATACTTTTGGACTATGGGTTTTGTTATTATTCGACATTTCAGATGTTGTTGTTGATGAGAAGGTTTGAATAGGTCTTTTCGGCGTACTTTGTTCTTGATCACTGAGGTGGGAAATAGGGTCTCGTCTATGAATCACAATTATACCCGCTCGAAGAGCAACTTGAGCTTCATTGAATAGAAAGTTCGACAATACTCCGAGTTTGGGTTTTTCTCCATTTCTTCCGGCTGCATGTTTTGTATACTCATATAGAATTGAACCAGGAATCTCTTGAAGAGTTTGCTTGGTTAACTCCGAACTATGTAAATACCCGACATTTCTCATAAATTTCATAGCAGTGACAGTATTCTCCGATTTGGAAGCGGATTTGACTAGACCAATCTTTCCCGAATCTAGACTAGGCAAGTTTCTGATTTCCAACACAAGTTCTTCCAAAATAAAACGCGATACGCCAAAACGTAGTTTTAAAGTATCCATTATCTCTTGCGCGAAAGGATCAGAAGCGAAGAGAGTTTTAACAGCTCTGCGAGCCTCAATCTTCAACGCCTCGAATAACCTTATTACATATCCACTTCCTCCATAACCACCTACTTCAGATGATAATTCAAAAATACGAATTAAATATTTGGTCTCGTATATTAACCATCAAGGACGAAAAATCTACCAAAATCACTTATGATAATTCAATAACTTGTTTAAATCGTTACTATTCTAGAAGATGACCAGAAAAATTTGTAAGTTTCTTTGATATTGCTATCCTGTTTTCGATTTGAGAACTTTCTTTTAATTTTGAACCATCTCTAAGACGCATAAATGTACTTTCAAGCTTAGTGGTTAGATCAGAAAAAGAGACGACCTCGGGATTCTGACCATTCAAAATTTCTCCTTCAGTGCCATTCACAATTTTCGCCCGACGGCGGTTTTTTCAGCCAGACCAAAAAAATCTAATCATTGTATAACACAGTATGGTCGATCACCAGCTTCGGATAACTCTCAGGAAATGATTATTCCTCGAGGTTATGTCAGAACCTACACGATTTTGGAGTAAGTGCGGAACAAAGTGTGCCCCAATCAACAGCTCCGAGTACTCTTGAGGCTATGTCAATCTCGACGAACTGGGACCCAATTGACTACGAAATTGAATTCAGTGACCCCGAAAATATGGAGTCATTGCAAAACTACGCATGGTTCGATCATCAACTCCAAGCATTCTCGGAGAATCATGATTTTTTGAGGTTATGTCAGAATCTTGACGTGCTGGGACCGAATCGACCTCGGATTCGGATCTATGGTCACTGGTCCAAAGTGATTCTAATACGATTCAATTGACATCCCCGATCAGATTCTTAGAATCATGGTTTTTGAGGTCATGTCAAAATGTCGACGTGCTGGGACCACACTGACCCCGGATCCGGATTCAGCGACCCCAAAAACATAATTGTAGTTTGGGAGTTAGGTCAGAACTCATTTTTTGTGGGGCTGTGTAATTTCTCCTTGCTGCGATCATTCCCGAATCCAGGTGGGAGTGTACGAAGAGTATTTGAGGTGGAAGTTGGCACCTTTTAGAAAAATTTTGTAGAGCTACATCGACATATGAGGATATCTCTGAAACTTTTGACTTTTTGCTGTCGCAGCTCAGTCAAACTGGTTGTAGGACGTTTCTCCGTGTCTAACCTGTCGAATTATCTTTGCTTGAATGTCCTGAAAGTGGTCAACAAGTTAGAGGTTTACTGGTGGATGTGGACAGATACTAGAGTCAATCACGTGCGAAGAAAGACCCGAAAATCGAGGAATTTACGTGTCTTAGCATCAGAGTCTTGAAATTTGGCAGGCTCTTGTGAGTGGAGCGTTCCTGATCAAAATCTGTGACTTCTCAGACTGATTCCCAATGATCCAAAGTTATGATTCTTCTAGTGGAAGGAAGTGTGCCTTACTGTTCTCAGCTGTGACACGTAGAGATGTGAGTGTCACAGATTTTTGGGTAAAAATTGTTAAGTCACCTTAGGTGCTACAACTCGTGGAGAGTGATCCAGAGACACTTCGGAGGGTACTTATCGTATCCTCCACAAAAAACAGAAAAATTGAGCTACTGTAGACTTTTGTGCCTTGCCGGAGAACCCAGGAAAGCGGACAAAACGAAAAAGAAAACGTGCGTACAACATGTCTAATCACACAGCGTTTTGGAAGGCACGCGCGCGGTAGGAGGGGGGGGGGGGCACAGACATGTAAACACAGTAAACATTTTACAAATACCCTCAGAATATCATATCAATTTTCATCCACCTCTCAAGTCTCTTTGGACGCTCCACGGACCTACCATCCGTTTGAACGAGGGCTGTGCAGTCGCAGTTTCGTGAAAAATGCATCGAGAAATGATGAAACCATTGGTGGAGCGTTCAGTATATTCCAACTCTGACTTTCGTTACTATATTCTAACACCTAACTGCATACAATCCTCATACCTGAACCATCGTGCTTGCTCAATAACAGGCTCTAGCCGTATATCTCGATTTCCACCGCTGTGACACTTTTTGAGGCCGAAAGTCAAAAGTTTCAGAGATATCCTCATATACTCCAAGAGGTCATCCATATCAGGGGGCGGCTTACTAGGGAGTAGCCGTGGCAAATGCCGGCTAATACGGCTAGTTTTGCGGCAAATGTGCGCTACTGCGAGAGATCCACCACAGGTGCAAGTAGACAGAAGTAGCCAAGAGTGGCCTCGCTGAGATTTGAAAGAGGAGCATTTGTGGGACCACCTTCTACTCCAAACTACTTGACCGCCGCTGGAAACTACTTCTGGCTACTGCAGAGCTTATGTTGCGGACCCATACCAAGCGACCAACAGTAGACAACTAGTAGCTTGAAGTAGCCACGAGTGATCCGGAAAGGGCCAGGGAGTAGCACTGTTCTGCGCTGGGTTCCAATGCCAGCTAATATCGGCTACTTCCAACTACTCTCACCCTGTAGGGACCATTCGTGGCTACTTCGAGCTAATATTTGACTACTGTCGGTCGCTTGTTGGGTCCGCAACACAAGCTTTGCAGTAGCCAGGAGTAGCTTCCAGTGGCGGTAAATTACTTTAGAGTAGATTATGGCCCCACAAATGCTACTCTTTTAAATCTCACCGAGGCCACTCTTGGCTACTTCTGTCTACTTGCACCTATGATGGGTCTCTCGCAGTATCGCGCATTTGTCGCAAAACTAGCCTTATCAGCCGGCATTGGCCACGGCTACTCCCTAGTAAGCCGCCCCTCGGTCCATACCGAGGATATTCGAGTACTAGGTAGATGGGGAAGATATTGGCGAGTTCTGAAGCCCTTGGATTGAGCTCACGCATTCCTTTGACATGAGTTCACACATTGTGTATCTCTAACTCATAATTTGAGCCCGCCTAAAATCCCGTACACTACCGCGGGGATCGTATAGCCGATTTCTGATAATTGGAGTTGATGACCGAGGTGATAGAGCCTGAAATCCTGATTTGAAGCTAAGTTACCGGAGCTCTGCAATTTTGAGAGTATTCCTCTTATCACGTGGGCCCGGAAACACGTCTTCTGGGCTCAACCAGAAAATCACATATTGCCGCCAGGATCGAGGAGACGCGGTTTTCGACGATTTTTATTCGCTTTTATTGAACTCGACCGCGGCCGCGCCACCGAATTCTTCGTGTGAGTGTGTCACTGACGTGGAATTGCGTGGTATCCCGTGTATTCGTGTGGGTTTCCGAGCTCTGCGCGATTCAATATTTGTGTAAATGCAAATAGGTTTGTGCGCAGCGTCGGACCTCTCTCTCTCTCTTTCTCATTGCATTATTATGTAGAGGTTTATTCGCGCGATCAGCAAGGGCAAGAGCCTCGCTTTAGAATATCACAGCAGCCGACGCAACTCGTCGATTCTTCGCAAACCCTACAAATTTCACTCTTTCTAGTTTTGATTAATCAAAACATAATGATTATCAACAAATAGGAATGAGATGCCTATCCAACAACTGCCTGTAGGACCCATATAACCTCCTCGAAGTGCTGCCACTGCCACGCGATGCTGTCCTGTCAAGCCTAAACTACTGCTGGCTGTGTTGCTGCTTTTTATTTAGTGCTGTTATTGTGATGATTTGATGTTTCTCAGTTTTCAGCAGTTTTCAGAGTGCGGTCGATCTCGCCTAGCTATTGGATTCTTACAAGTTTTCTGCATGCGGCCTTGCTATACCATGGTCTTATCAAAAGTTTCTCTCCACCACATGTGACCAATAAGGTTGTGATTAGTGTTAGCAGATAAAAAATGATAGGTACCTCTAAGAGTTGAATGGTTTCATCTTTTTGCAAGCTCAGAGAGGAAGTTGAGGCCTCAGTGTGCAATCAAGTTTTGTGGTGTATGTACAGTAAGCGCGCTGAGCCAAAGTCCTGGTCTTCAAATCATGAAGCACAATCAAGGTGATGAATGATATTTCATGAGACACTATGTGCTTCTTGATTTGTCATTGAATTCAGACTTTCTCCTCACTCTTAGTATCGTATGCTTCAAGAATCTTCAGATGAATGACGGAATGGACTACATTCAAAAGTAAAATAGTCACAGTGGCTCTACGCGTTATGAACTTGTTTATTTGAACCATTGAGGATGCTTCCTGTCACTTCTTGATGCATCACAGAGATTCAACAGTCTCTTTCGGTTGAATTTTCATGGGTCCAGCCATTAAAGTGTAGCATACCATGTTATATTGGGCTAAAGACTCATTCCATTTCTAATAAATTTCACTCTACTGATTTAGGAATATGATCATCCATGTTCGAGCTTTGGCATGTGATGTATCATATGATCTTCACGGATGGAGATGTCCTGATGATAAATTAATATATCATTGGATGTCTTCATATTCTAGTAATAAGGGTAACATAGCCTCTTAAATGTGATTTGACTGTAGCTTGTGAATTAATTCAGCATTATCGGTATGCTCAACATGAGATGAGAAATTATTTCTGGTAAACCATAGCTGACTCATTTATTCCACTTTTTATCAATTTGCACTCTAAAGCGCTTAAGAAAAAATGAATACCCAAGGAATCTTAAGAATAATATCTCAACATTCTGGCTGATATTAATATCCTTCATTCATGTTCTATATTCCAAACGATTAGAATAAAACTAAAATTGAAAAAATAAAATAATTTAAAAAAACATTTCAAAAATTCGCTTTTATGTGAACCGTTAAGCATAATTGCATGTCAAAATTTGAAGAAAATGAAAACAGTTATCTATGTTTCTGTCATAAACAAAGAGTAAGTCAGTTGACGTCCAGCTTCACGAATTCCATAATTTCAAGATATCAAAATGGTAAAAGCGTGGGTTGATTGGTGAAAACTACTCTTGATGTGTCAAGTTTACAACCCACGCTTTTACCATTTTGATATCTTGAAATTATGGAATTCGTGAAGCTGGACGTCAACTGACTTACTCTTTGTTTATGACAGAAACATAGATAACTGTTTTCATTTTCTTCAAATTTTGACATGCAATTATGCTTAACGGTTCACATAAAAGCGAATTTTTAAAATGTTTTTTTAAATTATTTTATTGGTTGATCGACTAACACGATTCTGTGACCCCGCAGCTTCCCAAATCGAATTCTCCGGGAAGGTATCTTGTAGAGTGGCAGAAGACGAAAAAGATCCCGTTTTCATCATTCACGTTGGTTGAGGATGTACGTGGCGCTAAATCTTGTCCCGAGATCGGCTTTTAGCCCCACGTGACGCAGTTTCTCCCGTTTCCGATCTAAATCGATGGATAATTCACCCGCAATCCATTAGGATTCACGTGAAGCGGTCTATGAAGACGAAACCCACATTCCGTTTCATTGTCGTGATACAACCTCGAGTTTACTTTTCAATCATTATCCGCGTTAATTGAATCGAAATTTGCGATGAAGATGGCTCTTACGACATGCCTTCGAAATTGCGGAAGATTGTTTTACAGTATTTTAAATATCAATGATAGAACACATCGACAGAGCTACATTCAACATATTGTGAGGAACAAATGGCAATTCAGAACTCACACGTTTGGAGTGTTGAGACCTCAGAGGAGGGAGTGGACATGAAAATTGAGGATCGCCAGAACTGCCATCCACGATGAAAAGGACATGGAATATTGAGAGGATCTGTTCACTATCGCTACATCAATACTGTGTTCATGCCCAAATATTCGAGGAATTTATGTAGATTAAAAAATTACAATACATTGACCCGTGAAGCCACCTAGGGTTGTACCACACCCCAGACCATTTTCACCATTCAAACCCGGCCGCCGAATTTTTGAAATTATATCTGTGGCACCATCTCCCGTTACTTCGGGTGTACCACTATACAACCGCGTTGTTTCGGCACTTCAGTGTGCTGCGAGCAGCTGATGCGAAGCGTTCGAAATTCTTGTTGGGTGCACTGCACCCCATGGCGGAGTTGTGTTGCCAAAACGTCCCTTCTACGTGCGTATCTGGAAGCGGGTATAGGAACTATCCTAAAATATGATGTTAGACCCGCACGATCTCTAGAAGAACCCAGGCCTAGATTAGATTACCAAGCGCGTTGTATGATTTGCCCGAGAGTAAAAGACCACGAAACCAAGATCAAGTGCCCATCCTGTCTGCGACCCATGTGCGATGAGCACCGAGCTTGGATCTGTATTGACTGTATTGGTTACGACTAGCTCCATAAAAATTTCTTTGTCACCATAAACAATTCTTGTATACTTTTTGATTCTCCAATAAATAAATATCAGTGTGGGAAAAAATTTTCCTGGCATTTTTTAGCCCCAATCATGGACCCTTTTGGCTTGGGATATATGAGCAAAATTTTTTCGAAATTTACCACTTTTCTACTCAGTAATTTTGAAAAATAAATATATTTTTTCACAGACCTATGATCACAATGATGTTTACCTTTTAGTATATGATCATACAAGTATAACCTCACGGGAATTTTCGAAAAAGGTTGAAATTGAAGGAATTTATGTGATTTTCAAGTGAAAAAGCCAAAATTTAGAAAAAAAAAAAACTTCACCATCGAATTCCCATGCGGGAATGGTCAAATATGTTATAAAAGTCATGGGATATCTTGAGAATGATGTTCAAAAAGACCCTCTAACAAGATTGGGATCGAAATCTCGATTTGAGTGCGAATGAGAGGACATTTTCAGCGTGGGGTGTGGCACACCCCATGGGGGGGGGGGGGGGGGGGTTACGTCATTTTTCGAAAGTGGGGGCTTTACGGGTTTAATGTCGATTATGATATCCAATTGCCAACCTTTGCTCATTCTGCTCTTGGATACAATTCTACGCATTCCAGGACGACACAATGTCAAATACAGAAGGGAGTGGATATAGGCAGCGCTCCCGTACGGGAACCCGTGTAAAATGGACGGAAATCAGGTAATATACGCGCATTTCCGCAAAACTTCTCGTGCTGATTTCATGCTCTCCGCCAGCTCAACGGGTGGTGCACGGGTAGCACCCGTAGCGGCCCCGTCTAGCTGCAAGCACACCACCGGTGGTTTCTCGTGAATGAAGTTCCCTCGTAGTTTTCCCCGTTTCTACCCGTGCAACTGCAATATTAGGGATAGAAACAGGAGTGGGTACCCGTGGCTACCCGTTGACTCGTCTCCGACCCGTGTGACTAGATGCCGGAGGAGTAGTCATCCGTGTCTACTCGTCTGCTCGTTCACAACCCGTGTGGCTCAGATCTGGCGAGATGAGTAGGGTAGTGAATACCCGTGCATAACCGTTGACACGCTCACTATTCCGTAAACGGGATTGAAACCAAACCGAAGACCGGAGATCACCCGTATTTACCCGTCTGCCCGTTCACTACCCATGAAACTGAAATAAAGCCAAATCGAAGATAGAACATCGCTCGTATCTACACGCCTACCCGTTCCCAACCCGTGTGGCTCGAATCTCGCGAGATACGAGGGGGAGTTGAGACCCGTGTCTACCGGTTTGCTGGTTCAAAACCCGTATGGCTCGAATCTCGCGGGATTAGTAGGAGGTTGAATACCCAGGTCTACCCGTCTGCCCGTTCACTACCCGTAAAACTGGGAAGGAGCCAAATCAAAGACAGAGGATGGCCCGTGTCTACCGGTCTGTCCGTTTACAACCCGTGTGGCTCGAATCTTGCGAGTTGAATAGGGAAGTGAATACCCGTGTCTACCCGTCTGACCGTTCACTACCCATAAAACTGGAATGAAGCCAAACCGATGACGGGAGATCACCCGTAACTACCCGTCTGCCCGCTCACCACCCGTAAAACTGAAATAAAGCCAAATTAAAGATAGAACATCGCCCGCATCTACCCGTCTACCCGTTTCCAACCCGTGTGGCTCAAATCTCGCGAGATACGGGGGGGGGGGATGAAGACCCTTGTTTACTTGTTTGGCGGTTACTACCCGTCGCACTGAATGTAGCCGAATTGAAGGCAGGCGATCGCCGGTATCTACCCATCTCCCCGTTCACAGCCCGTACGGCTCGAATCTTGCGAGATGAGTAGAGGAGTGGATACCCCCGTCTACCCGTCTGCCCGTTCACTATCCGTGGAACTGGATTGAAGCCGAACCAAAGACGGCAGATCACTCGTATCTACCCGTCTGCCCGCTCGCTACCCGTAAAACTGAAATAGAGCCAAATCGAAGATAGAACATCGCCCGTATCCACCCGTCTACCCGTTCACTATCCGTGAAACTGGATTGAAGCCGAACCAAAGACGGAAGATCACTCGTATCTACCCGTCTGCCCGCTCACTACCTGTAGAACTGAAATAAAGCCAAATCAAAGATAGAACATCGCCCGTATCCACCCGTCTACCCGTTTCCAACCCGTGTGGCTCGAATTTCGCGAGATACGTGGGGAAATGGAGACTCGGAACCACCTGTCTGCCCGTTACTACCCGTCGCACTGGATTGGAGCCAAATTGGAGGCAGGAGATCGCCGGTATCTACCCGTTTTCCCGTTCACAGCCCGTATAGCTCGAACATCGCGAGATGAGTAGGGGGTTGATTACCCACCTCCACCCGCCTGCCCGTTTACTACGCGTGAAACTGGGATAAAACCAAATCGAAGACAGGAGATCGCCCGTGTCTACTCGTCTGCCCGTGTACAACCCGTGTGGCTCGAATCTTGCGAGATGAGTAGAGGAGTGGATACCCCCGTCTACCCGTCTGCCCATTCACTACCCATGAAACTGGAATGAAGCCAAGACGGAAACGGGAGATCACCCGTGCCTACTGGGGTGGGCCGGAAAAGGCCTTTTTCCGAAAATCGATACGCCTCAGCGTGGAAATGTTGCGTTTGCATATTTAGATGTGAAGAAAAATATGCTGGACGCTGAAAAATGAGATTTTAGGTCCCAGCAAGGGCCATCAAGCTTTTATCGAAATCAACTCAGGTTTCCATGAGAATGTGCCCAATTCGGCACTTTTTTCTTCTTAACTTTGCTCGCATTCCTGGCGCATCCGAAGATTTTTCAACGTACTTTAGCTCATTCCAAAGCTTGTTCCGAAACCTACGAAATGAGCTCAAGTACGTCCAATATTGACTGACCCGAGCCAATCTATCTCAATTTTCCCAAAAAGTGATCATTACTGAAAATCCCAAAAAAGGGTGATTCTCCCTTCAAACTTCGCTTGTATCTCTGGTGCATCTGAACATTTTCCAACGTACTTTAGCTCATTCCAAAGCTTATTCCAAAACCGACAAAATGAGATCAAGTACGTCCAACTTCGACTAACCCGAGCTAATCTATCTCAACTTTTCCATTTCGAGTTTTGAAACGAGTGAGGCGGGAGGGGGAAGTCGCTTTTTCCGAATTCTTCAAAACTAATCACTTTTCAGAAAAATTGAGATAGATTGGCTCAGGTTAGGTGAAACAGGACGTACTCTCTCTCATTCCGTAGGTTTTGGAACAAGCTTTGAAATGAGCCAAAGTAAGTTGGAGAATGTTCAAATGCACTAGAAATACAAGCAAAGTTTGAAGGGAGAATCGCCCTATTTTTGGGATTTTGAATAATGATCACTTTTTGGAAAAATTGAGATAAATTGGCTCGGGTCAGTCGAAATTGGACGTACTTCAGCTCATTTTGTAGGTTTTAGAACAAGCTTTGAAATGAGCTGAAGTACGTTGCAAAATGCTTAGAAGCGCCAAGGATGCGAGCAAAGTTAGGAAGAAAAAAGTGCTGGATTAGGCACATTCCCATTTAAACCTGCGTTAATTTTGATAAAAACTCGATGGCTCTTGCTCGGACCTAAAATCTCATTTCTCAGCGTCCAGCAAAATTTTTTCCACATCTATATGTACAAACACAACATTTCCACGCTAGGGCGTAGCGATTTTTGAAAAAAGCCTTTTTTCGGCCCACCCTAGTGCCTACCCGTCTGCCCGTTCACTGCCCGCGTGGCTCGGCTCTTGCGAGATAAGTATGGGAGTAAATACCCGTGTCTACCCGTCTGCCCGTTCACTATTCGTAAAGCTGGATTGAAGCCGAACTGAAGACGGGAGATCACCCGTATCTACCCGTCTGCCCGCTCACTAGCCGTAAAACTGAAATAAAACCAAATCGAAGATAGAACATCGCCCGTATCTACCCGTCTACCCGTTCCCAACCCGTTTGGCTCGAATCTCGCGAGATACGTGGGGGAATGGAAGCCCGTGTCTAACTGTCTGCCCCTTACTACCCGTCGCACTGGAATGAAGCCGAATTGAAGACAGGAGATCGCCCATGCCTACCCGTCTGCCCGTTCACTACCCGCGTGGCTCGGATATTGCAAGATAAGTACGGTGGTGAATAACCGTGTCTCCCCGTCTCCCCGTTCACAACCCGTCCTGTAACACTCTAATGGGCCCAGATCAAAGACAGAAGATCGCCCGTGTCTACCCATCTGCCCGTTCACAATTCGTAAGACTTGGATGAAGCTCAATCAAAGACAGAAGATCGTCCGTATCTACCGGTCTATCCGTTCACAGACCGTGTGGCTCAAATCTTGCGGGAAACGTAAGGGGTGGAGACCCCTGTCTACCCATCTGCCCGTTCACTCCCCATACAACTGAAATAGAGCCAAATCGAAGATAGGAGATCGCCCGCGTCTACCCGTCTGCCCTTTCACAGCCCGTGTGGCTCAAATCTTGCGAGATGAGCAGGGGAGTGAATACCCATGTCTACCAGTCCGCCCGTGCATTACCCGTGAAACTCGATTGGAGCCCAATCGAAGACAGGAAATCGCCCGTATCTATTCGTCTGCCCGTTCAGTACCCGTAATACTGGATTGAAGCCAAATGGGAGACAGGAGGTCGTCCGTATCTACTCAACTGCCCGTTGAGTACCCGTAAAACTAGATCGAAGCTGAATCGAAGAACGAAGATCGCCCGTATCTACCCGTCTGCCCGTTCACTACCCGTAAACTAGACTTAACCTGAATCGGAGACATATTCGGGTACTTTCAAGTACCCGAGATCCTTCTTGACTCTTATCAACGATAAAGACTAATGCCGAGTTGAACAATGATCGTTGACAGTTGTTCTATGGGTCAAGCTCAATCAATGTAAATCGAATCGGGATTTGTGAACATACAGTGCCGCTCTCAAACTCTGGGAAGGTGAACGCGATATCATCCTACTTTATTTCTCCTTCGGAATAACGATAACTTGGACGCGTCTGTGGACGGCAGCATTGAATTTGTTAATTTTTGTACAATATTTCACTTTCATTTACAATATGTTTTAATGCTTATATCAGTTTTTCTGACAGTTATTTCTGTCTTTGGATTGGAATAATGATGATGAGGTTTTCTACTTATGACTACAGCCTCGAAATGTATTGCTATGTAGGGATTGTATTTGAAGCAGTCTCGAATTCATTGGACCTGGAGTCCACGGTTGAATACGGATCTCTCTATCTATCTATCTATTAAGTAGAAAGGATGAAATGCTGCGGGTAACAAATTCTGGATTATTTCCTAAGTCTCACGCATGCAAACGTACGAGCTATGAGATACCCAGTATAGTGAATATTCCCTATGTCTCCGATGTAGGTTGAATCCAGTTTTACGGGTACTGAACGGGCAGGCGGGGAGATACGGGCGGTCCCTTGTCTTCGATTCGGCTTCAATCCAGTTTCACGGGTAGTGAACGGGTGGACGGGTGGACACGTGCATTCACAACCCTATTTATCTCGCAAGATTCGAGACACACGCGTTGTGAACGGGCACATCGGTAGACACGGGCGATCTCCGATGTTCGATTTGGCTTTATTTCTGTTTTACAGGTAGTAAACGGGCAGACGGGTCGATACGGGTCTCCACTCCCTCACGTTTTTCGCAAAATTCGAGACACACGGCTGATAAACGAATAGACGCTTAGATACGGGCAATCTTCTGTCTTTGATTCAGCTTCATTCGATTCTTACGGGTTTCAAACGGGCAGAAGGGTAGACGTGGCTATTGACACCTCTACTTATCTCGCAAGATCCGAGCCACAGCGGGTTGTGAACGGGAGGATCGGTAGACACGGGCGATCTCCTTTCTTCGATTTGGTTTCATACCAGATTTACGGGTAGTGAACGGGCAGACGGGTAGACACGGGTATTCAACCCTTACTCATCTCGCGAGATTCGAGCCATACGGGCTGAGAATGGACAGACGGGTAGACACGGGCGATCTCCTGCCTCCGATTTGGCTTCATTCCAGTTTCACGGGTAGTGAACGGGCAGACGGGTAGACACGGGTATCCACTCCCCTACTTATTCCGCAAGATTCGAGCCACACTGGTTGTCAACGGGCAGTCGGGTAGACACGGGTGATTATTCCTCCGGCATCTAATCACACGGGTCGGAGACGGGTAAACGGGTAGACACGGGTAACCACCCCTGTTTCCATCCCCAATATCGAAGTTGCACTGGTAGAAACGGCAAAAACTACGAGGGAACTACATTTATGGAAAGCCACGGGTGGTGAGCTCGCAGCTAGACGGGGCCGCTACGGGTGCTAATCGTGCGCCGCCCGTTGAGCTTGCTGAGAGCATAAAATCAGCACGGTAAGTTGACGGGAATGCACGTATATCACCCGTTCCCCGTTCATTCTACACACTCTAAATCTCTTGGAGGCGAACGCGTCTCCATTGGAGGCGTTTTTGCCTTTATGGTAGAGGCAGAAACGCCTCTAAGAGCCTCCGTTAGAGGCGCTTTCGCCTCTAACAGATTTAGAGTGCACGGGTTCCCGCACGGGAGCGCTGCCCATATCCACTTTCTAGGCAGAACCATTACAGTAGATGATGTTAAAGTCATTTCCCCGAGTCAAATGAGAATTTGAGAATCTTTCAGAGCACAGTCACCATAGAAGAGACTTCATATACATTTTGGATAATGGATAACTTCTCTCAATGATCCTGATCAAGCAACTGGGAAGAGTTCTTGGTATTGGAGCTTAGAGGATGGAGAGAAAAGTTTCTCATGAATTTCATTCACCCAGCTCGACTCGATCATGTCCTGCAGACCGGACTAATTTTACGTTATTTGTCATGCCTTGTGATTTCTGCCCCCAGAAGAATTCCCTGCAATCAGTAGATTTGGTAATGTAATCTCTCGTAGCCATTTTTATCGCTGGAATCACTAGAATCTCCTCCCGAATCATCGATTTCTGGAAGAATCATCTTTTGCTCAAGAAATTCCAAAATTAGAGAAGATTCATTATTTTTGAGAGATTGGAAGTTCTAAACAATGTTCCAAATGACATTCCTCCGAAATGGCTCGGCGAGAAATTTCAATGCTTTTGGTGATATAATATTCGAGGTATCCGGGAACATGAACCAAAATAATTTTTGCAGTGACGGAATATTTCATTGAAATCGCGTTCGAGGGCACCGGGCTGTGCCATTTGAGGGCTACCTCCCCGTTTGACTGTTGTAGAGCTCATCGCATCAATTTATTCAAAATCTCCAAACCACAAATTTCAATGTAAGATTCCGTGCTTTCTCGATTGCCGAACTCAGGGTCTCAGAATTCCCCTAAAGAAGGTCCCAAAAACCACAGAAACTCAAAAAGTGTGGTTTTTTGAATGACCCAGGCAACTGAAGAATTCGTCTCAAAAAATGCAACAAACTTGTTCCCCGTCGAAGATGCCTCAAATTGCTTTTCCTTCGAGTTCCAGGGGGTTTCCTAACGCTCCTGTGAAATTTGAGTTCCACCTGCCTGTTCGACTGTTGCAGAGCTCATATCATCGATCACTTCAAATTCCCAGACCTCATATGTAGACTTGAAATTCCGTGCTCTCTCAAATTCTGGAAGTAGGATTCCAGAATTTCCCTAAGAATTCCCCTCCAACTTCCAGGAGGTTTTCCAACGCTTCTGTGCAATCCATGACCTACCTCTCTGTTTGACTGTCGTGGAGCTCTTAGCATCAATTTATTTGAAATTTCCACACCACATATTTCGACGTGAAATGTTGTGCGCTTGCGATTGCCGAGGTCAGAATTACAGCATTCTCCCGGAAGAGGCCCCAAAAACCGCAAAACCCTTGGAAAATTTGGTTTCATGAGAAACTAAGGCAACGAAAGAATCATCTCGGAAATGCATCATTTTCGTTCCCCATGAGGAAAGCCTCGAATTGCTCTCCCTTCAATTTTCAAAGAATTCTTCAACGCTCCCGTGCAATTCACGGGCTACCTCTCTCTTCTACTGTCGTAGAGCTCATAGCATCGATTCATTTGAAATTTTCAAACCACAAATTACAACGTAAAATTTTGTGCTATCTCGATTGCCGATCACGGAATTCCAGAATTTTCCTAAAAAAGGCCCCGAAAACCACAAGAACCCAAATAATATGGGTTTTTGGATAACCCAGGCAACTCAAGAATTTGTCTCAAAGAAATGCAACAACCAAATTCCCCATTGAGAATTCCGCAAGTTCATCAAAAGAGCTACCGTTTGATTGTTGCAGGGCTCATAGCATGAATTTATTTGGAATTTCCAAACCACATATGTCGAAGTGGAATTTCGTGCTCATCCGATCGCCGAGATCAGAATTCCAGGTTTCTTCTGAAAAAGGCCACAAAAACCACGAAAATTCAGAAAAATGTGGTTTTCTGCAAAACCCAGGGAACTAAGGAATTTGTCTCAGAGAATGCAACAACTTCGTTCCCTACCAGTAATTGCTCGAATCGCTTGCCTCTCGAGTTCCAGGGAGTGTCTCATCGCTCCGGCGCAATTCACGGGCTACTTCCCTGCGCGACTCTTGTGGGTCTCATCGCATCGATTCATTTGAAATTTCCTAACCCCAAATTTCAGCGTGAAATTTTTTGCTCTCTTGATTGCCGGAGTCAGAATTCAGAATTTTCCTGAAACAGACCCCAAAAACCACAAAAACTAGAAAAATGTGGTTTTTCGAATAACCCAGATGACTAAAGAATTCCTTTCGAACAATGCAATCATCTTTTTCCCCATCAAAGATGCCTCGAACTTCTCTCCATTTTAGTTCCAGGGGGTTCTCCAACGCTCCTGTGCAATTCAAGTTCTACCGGCCTGTTCGACTGTTGCAAAGCTCATAGCATAAATTCATTTCCAGCTCCGAAACTACAAATATGGACAAAAGATTCTGTGCTTTCTCGATTTCCGGAGTCAGAATTTCAGAACTCCCCTAAGAAAGGCCCCGAAAACCACAAAAAACCCCAACAATGTGGTTTTTCGAATAAACCAGACGACTGGAGAATTCGTCTCAAACAACGTGACAACCTTGTTCTCTATCTAAGATGCCTCAAATTGCTCTGCTTCCGAGTTCCAGGCGATTTCCCAACGCTCCTGTGCATTTTAAGTCCCACCTGTCTGTTTGACTGTTGCAGAATTCATAACATCAATTTATTCAAATTTTCCAAACCACAATGTTGACGCAAAATGTTGTGCTCTTTCGGATGCCGGAGTCAGGATCTCAGGCTCCTTACTGAAAGAATAATGTGCGTCGCAACCACGTGCACAAGAAGGTGAAATCGTCTGACCGCTGGTCCGGTGTGATATCATTATAATAAAGACATTCTCACTCAAGACTTCCTAGTTAGCTTGAACGGGCTACTTGATGAACATTCACTCATATGTAATTTTATCATTTAGGCAAAATACTGAAGACATCACTCTTTGTTTTCTGATGATCACAGTTGTTGAGAGGAGACAGTAGAGCGTATCTGATAACTCAGACAAATCCTGCTCATAAGTGATAACTGCAACCAGACGCACGCCTCAAAACATCACATTTTGTTTGTGTTCGTTACGGTTGCTGTATTCATGCATGTGAATATTCAAAAGTAGAATATAATTGAGCACTCATCTAATCAATTACCATGTTCAATCTGCCATATCAACTTTCGCAAAGAAGGATCAAACGTCATAAGTGTCATCTTGCACGCAAAATTGGTCAACTAGTTATCGTAAACTAATAATCCAGAGCACAAAACAGCCAGAAGTCGACTACTACTCACAGTTGACTAATATCCAAAGGCAAAGAACAGAGTTGTTATTATACTCTCAACGAATAAGGAAATTTCGACTCCTGGTTTGATGGAGAGAGAGAGAGAGAGAGAGAGAGAGAGAGAGAGAGAGAAAACAGAAGAGGCCCAAATGATTCCAGGAGGAATCTGATGCACTGAAGAGGGAAGAAAGAAGAAAGAAGAGAGAAGAAAGAAGAAAGAGAGGGAACAATGAAGAGTGAAGATAGAAGATGCCGACAAGTGGCCGAAGAGAGAAGATGGAGAAGAGGAACGCTCGCAATCGAGCGCGAGACATGCCGCTCATCCTGAAGTAATGCTCACGCGGTTCCGGGATGAGATGGTAGATGCAGGTGGATCTCCTTCTTGATTGCCCGATGCCCTAGGTATCGGACATCGAGGGGAGAGGGATATTACACGGCCGGGCCCACCTCTCGGTGGGCCCCACCCAAACCCGTGTCCCGCCTGGTATGGCCTGCGTGGGCTATGCGTAGTCCGCGTAAGCTGAACCAGTCCGGTGTCTGGGGACGGATCCGAGGGATCCTGAGGCAGATTTTGCCCTCTAACCACCTTAAAAAAAAAAAAAAAAAAAAAGAGAGAGAGAGAGAGAGAGAGAGATTGATTGATTGATTGATTGTAATTTTATTGAGGACGGGAGGAACAACCCCATTCGCCCAGTTAGAGATGATTACAGCTGGATAATCCAGTAATCACGTAAATTCACAAGAATTTGACAGTGCGTTAGAATATTGGAATGTAAATAAATAAATGACATTTTTGAGACAGTGTAAGACTCCGTATGAACAATATTTCTCCTGGCGGTGAGAGCTCTCAATTCAGGTGTCGTGTGCTGTTCATATTATGAAGGTTCTGGAATAGTATTCGCTAGAGATGGTGGAATAGCAATGAGACCTTCTCGTGATGCGCGCTTGAACCAATCGTCGCGGTCAGAGTCGAGTAGGTGCCTTGACAGTAACTGTTTGAGGTTCTCCAGACTCATATTTAGATCTAAGTCCGGGAGTTTGTTAAGAAGGAATGAAGCGCGGATTATAAACGATTGGTTTAATGCTTCAGTACGCGGAGCACGATACGTGAAAGAGGCTTTGTTGTTACGGCTCGATTGACGCAGGGTAGGATTTTCAACTGCAAGGGAAAACTTCATTCTCAAGAAGATCGGTAGATCATACTTGATAGTTGCAAGCGCGAGTGAACCTAGAAGATGATCTCTATGCTTCTCCGCAGAGAGCCATCCAAGGCTGATGCGATATGGGGTAACATGGGATTGACGTGGAATGTTTCCACAAACAAATCTGATGCATTCGTTGTGCAATCTATGAAGCTTCAGGTTTTGCTCTTTGCTCAAGCCAGTCAGCAAAGCTGACCCGTCATCAAAATATGGCAATACTAGACTGCTTGCGAGTTGCTGTCTGAGTGAACGAGCAAAACTACGAGCAACAATTCTTAGTGAATATAGTGACCCATGTACACGTTGACTAATTTGGGTAATTTGCTTACCCCAGTCGAGAGAGGGAGTAATCAGCATACCCAGGCTCTTTACACAATTAGAATGAGGAATTGCCTCCCCCATGACTTGCACGCGCGGTATTTGATTGAGATTCACCTCGCGGAGATAGAGTTCACTTCCGAGGGTTATTACGGATGTCTTCGATGCATTGAGTTTGAGGTCATTGTCAGATGCCCATTGGGCAACTGCTTGGGCATCTAGTGATATCAGAGCAATGTGCTCGAGGAGCTCACTAGGCAGGCAATGTAGGTAGATGCTAGAGTCGTCGGCGAAGAAAGTGCATTGCGCATGTTTCAAAACTTCTGGAAGGTCATTAATGAAAATTAAGAAGAGCAGAGGACCCAGTACGCTACCTTGGGGTACGCCAGTAACAAGTGGCAGCCAGGATTCGTGACTTTCATCTGCAAGGCGAACTGCTTGATGGCGTCCGCTGAGGTAGCTGGCGAACCAGCGGATGACGCGATCGGTGCAGCTGATTTTCCTGAGCTTCATCAGTAGCTTAGCATGAGAAAGTGTATCAAATACTTTGGAGAAATCAAATGATATCAGTATGGTGAGCATTCTTTTGTCAATGGCTGCTCGTGCATCTTCTAAAACGCCCAGGAGGGCTGTTTGAGTCGAGTGATGAGACCTGAATCCTGACTGCCGTTCATTCAATAAATTTGACGTGGACAAGTGAGCAGATAGTTGATGATGAACCGCACGCTCCAGCACTTTGGAAAATTCCGAGAGCTGAGCAACTGGCCGAGTATCCAAAGGTGTTTTTGGTGCTGGTATCTTAGGTAATGGAATTATTGAAGCGAGCTTCCATGAGTCAGGGAAGTATCCGGATGCAAGAGAGTCATTGACTTTTCCTGTCAAGTGCAGCTGAATGGACGGGAACGCCAATCTTGCCATGGAAGATGAAATCTCATCCGCGCCCATACCCCTTGATTCCCCAGCTAAAAATGCTTGGGCAACTTCGAGTTCACTAACTGGTGAAAAATTAAAAGTTGGAATGTTATCAGACAATGGTATTGAACAAATTCTGTCAACATCGTCATCCATCAGAAGAGTGCCTAGACTCGTTACACAAGCATAGTGCTGGTTTAGAGATTTTGCATTGAACAAATCCAGAGGGGACAGGCGGGGACGAGACACATTTCCTAGCTTCCGAAGCTCACTCCACCTAGATTTTGGGTCAGGCGCAGAGGAAATCTTATTCGAAATGTACGTATTCTTGGCTATGTCTAATTGAGATTTCACCTCAGCGCAGCATACACGATACGTCTGCAGGAGGTCTTGGGACTGGGTTCGACTAGCAGACCGATACAATTTATCGCTTCGATCCATAAGGCGTCGTATATCGGCAGACACCCATGGTTTTTTGGAGGAGGTGCCTTTGAAGTTTCTAAGGGGGGCAAGCTGATTGAACGCGTCGAGGGTGGTTTTCGAGATCAATGATACTGCATCATTGAGGTGACCTTTCGCGAGGGTATAATATACAGGAGAACTTAAATCTCCGTGTCTTAAGGTAATATTATTACTAGGATGCATAATCGTTCTTAATTGAATATTTACAGGGGGAGTAAGAGTTATAAGAGATAGTGACGTATCTCTTCTGGCAGGACATAATGGATGAGGAAGATTTTCTTGGTCTGTCACAGAAAATTGCGATGTTGGAGCCGGGAGAGGACTCTCGATAATACTGAGGAGCTGGGTTCAATCAACTTTGGATAAATTCCTCACAGGAATGTTTTTGGGAGGGATAGGTGGTGGAAGAATACTGTAATCTATCTCCACAAAATCGTGACCAGCTGCGAAAGGTGACAACGATTTTCGATGAGCAGTCACAGCTTGCAAGTTCCGAACTAAGAACAAGTCGAGGCACGTATGATGGAGTAATCTATCTTCACCGATCGCGTGATGTGTAGAATCAGAGCTAACAAGATGTAGTAGTTGCGCGCCATACAGATCCTTGAAAGACGATGATTTTGAAGTAGACGTTGCCATGTTAATATTGAAATCTCCCGTCACTACTGTATGCTCATATAGAGAAAGGAGAGGGGATAGCGTGTCAATAAATTCGTGTGGATATGCTGCTGAAGGTCGACGATAAACAACTGCGAAAAGTAATTTAGAACTTACAAAATTCATTTCAGAAATGACATACTCAGGTGTATTGTTGAATTGAGGTTCGGAATGATGCAGTATTTTAACAACCAAATCAGATCTCGCATAGAAGCCTACTCCACCGCCATATTTACCCACTCTATCGAATCGGAAAAAATTGTACCCGGGGATATTGTATGGGTCGAATGTATTGTTGGGGTCTAAAAATGTTTCAGAGATGGCTACTATGTCATAGTGATTGGACGACATGTGTGCCTCAAGGAGGTTGAAATTGGCAGTACAGCGATTCAAATTGATATGGCCAATAGTGATCACCGTCTTACGAGCGGGGTTTGTGGAAGCGGGAGCATGTGACAGACCGGCAGAATCTCATGGTGATCCATCGATTTGCATATTCTTAGGGTTAGGTACAAGAGGAAGAAAGTCCTCTTGAGCAAGAATAGGTATAGGCTCAGTTCGAGGGGCGGGTCTCATCATAACTGTCAGGTTTTGCACAATTGGTCTTAGATACCCAAGTTCTCTCGACTTAACCAAAGCAGAACGCCAGATTTTACAGACTTAAGAAGGTAGAACGGGGTTCAAATAGATTTTAGTTTTCTCACCCACGCCAAAGATATCCTGAGCAGTTTCGTCCTTGAGCAGAGAGGCATTTGCAAGAACTAAGTCGCGAACAGTGGGTAAACAGAACTCTACCACGAGTGCAATTTTACTTGTGGCCTGGTTTTGCGAGGGCGCGGCTATCACTCGGTGTACTTGCAACATTTTGTGAGACGGTCGGGCGAGGAGGTGGCAATGTCCACCGCCGTATAGATAAGATGGTACCAACACGGTCGGCACATCCAATCGCGTTCAATACAGCATTTACAGTAAGTTCATCCGATAAGGTTACTGATACAGGAATACCGGAGATACGTATCTCACACGAATCGACTTGGGTACGGGTTGTTATAATATCTGCGCGTAGACCAGCAATCGCATGGGCATTCTCAGTTTCATTCGATGTTATACGAGATTCGATTGTTGTTAATTGCGTTTTCAACGATGCGTGCGATGTTTCAAACAAAGAACCGAGTTTCTTCAAATGCTCTGGAATAGAGGGATCATTGCGAAACTTATCCGCCTCAGACTCAAATTCAAGGTGCTCGGCCATATCTCCCGACGTGACTGACAATGTCCTTGGTAATTGTGAAATTGGGCGGATTTTGGTACGAGATTCAGACAAATCGGGTAGCGATGAAGCAGACCGTTCGCGAGACCTATCCGATGGTGGTGACTGAACAGAGCACGAGGTCGCAATGAAAGGTGTAACCTGTTCTTCTTGTACCGCGCAACTATGACATACAAAAGCGATCGTTGACGCTGCACTGGGATCAGAAATACACGCAGAATGAGTTAATCGTGCACAACTACGACACTGGATTGAGAGTTCACCACGCTTAACAACTATTTTGCAAACCAAACAAGTGTTCTTATTCAGCCCGGTGTTACCGTCCATCACTCACACTACTGTACAAAACAGCTGATTACTCTCCTCACTTGACGTGTATACGGCATACAAGTAGACACAAGTAGACTCACAATGTCACGGCTGTGATGCTTGCATTGGACAATGTAGCGTCATCTACATTTACAATGCGAAGCTGGTGATCGCTGTAGCGGAATGAACTCGTGGGAGGTGTGATTGACAGGAGTTGAGCCTTCGGCGCAGGCGCAAAGAGCAGCCTAGTTTTGACGTTGAGAGAACGATATATGCCTTGACTCGTTATAATAACCACCACTGATTCACATTCTCCACACAGATTCCCAACGCAATATCACAGGTAGAGCCGCGTGGTCACTTTTAACCTCCAAATTTTGAGGCAAATCTGACACCCTGGCTCTAATAATGCGAGCCCAGCCTTGTATGCTCGCGAATGCAGGAGCCAGCAGGTGCCCGATTTATCTGAAACAGATTTTCCACTCGGGAAAGTACGAGAACGTATTAGAATGACTGAATATAGTGGAGCCTAGTGGATATCGACTGCTTATACTCACAGCGCCAAAGAGAGAGATTGACTGATTGATATCCTTTATTTGCTCAGAGGCAAAAATTAAAAATTCTGTTACATATGGTACATATGTCACTCATAATAAATATATATCACATTCATGAAATTTGTCGTTTTGGTCAAGGACATTGTATTATCACATCAAGTGACTAGTCATTTTGAAGCACTGCAAGGTGCGTAGAAAGTCAAATTACACTATTTCTTATACAGGTAAAGATAGCAAAAAAGGAGCAAGAAAATATAAAACATTTTTGTACATATAAAAGGACAGTGGGCTCGGAAAATTATCACAGATGTTTCAGTCAATGGCGGGAAGGCCACGCATAACTAAGTTATAATTAAAAGCCTAATCGGAAAGAGCCCAAGCCTATCAGAGGTTAAAGTATTGTTTGTTATCCACACCAATCTTCTGGGATGGTTGTGATAAGAGAAACTCTTTCAAAGCTTCTTTGAAAAGTGAGATCTTCTGAATTTGCCGAATGCCTGAAGGGAGAAAGTTCCAGAAGTGAGCGCATTGAACTTGGGAAGATCTCCTTCCATATTCAAGTCTCACTTTGGGGACTTTGAGTTCCTGCTCTTGTGCATCTCTCCGCACGGGGCGCTCGGATTGGTGCCTGGTAAACATTGCAGACAGGTAACCAGGTTCCCTCATGTGCATGATCTTATACATGATAATGCCTGCAAAGTACATTCGTCGCGAATCAGTACGCAGCCAATCCAAGTTTTCCCTGAACGGAGTGATGTGCTCGTCTCTCCTAAGATCAAAAATGTATCTCACAAATGAGTTGTTTAGTCTTTGTAGCCATTGCCGCTGTTCGTCTGTGGCGTCAAGATACACGACCGTACAATAGTCTAGATGGGGTTGTACTAACGCCTCGACCAGTCGAACTCGGAGAGTCCCGGTGATGCATCGAGAGAGAGAGAGAGAGAGGAGAGAGAGAGAGAGAGAGAGAGAGAGAGAGAGAGAGAGAGAGAGAGAGAGAGAGAGGATCAAGCTGGTGATGACCCGCAAAGAAGAGAAAGAGAGGGAAGTAAGGCGCCTCGAAGCAGGCGAATTACAGTGACTCTGCCGATTGAAACAGAAGAGGCCCAAATGATTCCAGGAGGAATCTGATGCACTGAAGAGGGAAGAGAGAAGGAAGAAGAAAGAGAGGGAACAATGAAGAATGAAGATGCCGACAAGTGGCCGAAGAGAGAAGATGGAGAAGAGGAACGCTCGCAATCGAGCGCGAGACATGCCGCTCATCCTGAAGTAATGCTCACGCGGTTCCGGGATGAGATGGTAGATGCAGGTGGATCTCCTTCTTGATTGCCCGATGCCCTTGGTATCGGACATCGAGGGGAGAGCAAAGCATTCGTGCCTACCGCACCGTGTCAGGAGACGCAGCTTGCGTGTTGGCGGGGATACCGCCCATCCACTTGCTCGTCGCAGAGCAAGTGAGAATCTGGGACCGGCAAAAAGTAATCGGAGCCGAACGTGTGCTCACCCCAAGGATCAAGGAGATCATCCGCGACAACAAGAAGGAAACTACTCTTGAGCAGTGGCAAACTGAATGGGATTCGCCATTTGCCAATGGCTGATGGACGCACCGGCTGATCCGAGACGTAGCCAAATGGACGGAACGCACCCACGGAGAGATAGACTACTGGACAATGCAGGCACTGAGTGACCACGGTTGCTTTGGTGCCTACCTGACCCGGTTCAAGAAGAGGACATCTCCAGCATGTCAGTCATGCAGGAACAACTGGGATGACGCTGAACACGCCCTGTTCACGTGCAAAGACACTCAAAGAGAGCGCGCCGAGTTGGATGGATGGCTGTGTGCTTAATTAACACCTGAGAACCTCGTCCCGTACTTGCTCCGCAATCAGGAGACATGGGATAGAGTCACCGGATACATCAAGCTGGCGATGACCCGCAAGGAGGAGAAAGAGAGGGGAGTGAGGCGCCTCGAAGCAGGCGAATTACAGTGAGTCGGCCGATTAAAACAGAAGAGGCCCAAATAATTCCAGGAGGAATATGATGCACTGAAGAGGGGAAAAAGAAGAAAGAAGAGAGAAGGAAGAAGAAAGAGAGGGAACAATGAAGAATGAAGATAGAAGATG
This sequence comes from Eretmocerus hayati, assembly GCA_029851415.1. Taxonomy (NCBI): domain Eukaryota; kingdom Metazoa; phylum Arthropoda; class Insecta; order Hymenoptera; family Aphelinidae; genus Eretmocerus; species Eretmocerus hayati. Next base: position 52,288,809 of record CM056743.1, read on the forward strand.
CCGAAAGGTGGCCGAAGAGAGAAGATGGAGAAGAGGAACGCTCGCAATCGAGCGCGAGACATGCCGCTCATCCTGAAGTAATGCTCAAGCGGTTCCGGGGTGAGATGGTAGATGCAGGTGGATCTCCTTCTTGATTGCCCGATGCCCTAGGTATCGGACACCAAGGGGAGAGGGATATTACACCCCAAACCCGTGTTCCGCCTGGTATGGCCTGCGAGGACTATGGGTAGCCCGCGTAAGCTGAACCAGTCCGGTGTCTGGTGACGGATCCAAAGGATCTTGAGGCAGATTTTGCTCTCTAACCACCTTAATAAGAAAAAAAGAGAGAGAGATCGTAAACTAAGCAGCATTCAATCCTTATTTGAAAAAGGGGAATAGAAACTCTGTTTCGCGCGTTATTTAGTCCTGGATGTTATGGGACCTTGTATGTTAGTCAACGATAACAAGTTGTCCTTTTTCGCCTGTAAGATAACATTTGATCCTTCTCTGTGAAAATTGAATTAGCAGATTGCACTTGGTGACTCATCAATTTCAGTGAATAGTTGATGTAGACTGATGAATAATTTTCCAGAATCTGAAATAGAGTAACTCGCCAGTGTGGTTAGGATTCGCTGTAGATGGTCAAGTGAGGAACTCAACTGAAGGGAAGACTAGCCATCATGACGGCACTCAGCCTACTTCATCAAAGATCATTTTCTCTTATAAATATATCAAAACAATCCGATGACTTCACAATGCCACTATACATTCGTGTGCATTCATGCAACCGGCGCGGCGGTCCCGCTCAGCATGGGCTACAGCTGATGCATCACACAACCACACACTGCCACACACGGCCGGACACGACCATGCGCTCAGCTGGATAGATATTCATCGGCGTTCATGCGGGATTTACACGGGGTTTCTGCGGCAGGTAACGTCGTTCCCGGCATCCCAAATAGGAATCTGGTATGGCTCGCCGGACGTCCACGTCTGGGCCAAAGACACGGAAGCGTATGGCGGCCGGATCGGCAACCGGACGGCTGTGCAATGCTGTGCACGCTTGGGTCAAACTCGGCGATCGAATGGGGGCTGCATCTCACCAATACCGTCACATCGTCGCGTATATGCAGTGCCAGCCGACTCAGCGCCGGATACTTCCCTTCCCATTCCATCACCTGTCAGTATATATAAAGTGTGTATCCGCGGGTATCCCCGTGTAAAAATGAAAAGGACGTGGTCCCGCGGGACCACGTCCATCCGGGGGACTCGCACCCGCAGGATCACGTCCAACAGGAGGACGTGACCACGTACCTTTCAGGGACATGATCCCGCGGGACCACGTCCCTCATCAGGATGGGATTCTGGTCAATCGGGGACTGAAAAATTCCAGAAAGGAGGAACACAGGAATAAGATCGCAAAGGGACGAATAAGAGTGAGGGTGGCTGATGCAGTCTTCATAGCCATTCCCCTATTCCCCTTGTTCCCCTATAATTTCAGTTCCCCCTTTTTTGTCCTTAGAGTCAGATTTTTCCCCTTATGTCCCTTATTTCTGTTGGTCCGATAAAAATTCCTGCAAATTCAAACGAAAACTGCCAGATCGATGGCTCCTATCATCTTAAACCAGAAACGCTCATGACTCTTTCATTATTCAAGTGCTCTGAGCGTGAAAACTGATTTTGTTCACCTGTGAAGACTGGAACTGATACAGGTACGCGAATTTCCATATCTTAATATATCTTAATCTGAATTGATACTCCATCTGGGGAGATCGTGATTATTCCATTTTGGACTAGTCAATTTCTTCAACATAAAGTATCGCATCTTTTTTACGCAAGCGTCTCAATTGTCTGCGGCTAATTTTATTTCCCATGTAAATGTAGAACAATGAAATTAACTAAACTTGAGTCGTAATATCTCTATCATTGAATCGAGTTTTACAAACTTCATCTGTGATACACGACTCTATATTCCTCCTGTCACACAAAAGATTTGTTCCATCGGAATTCGCTAAGGAGCAAATGAATCACCATGATCCATCAACTCATGTCTGACTTGCAGAAGATTGTGTGTTGACCCGATTTTCATGAATTTTTCCAAGGATTCGACTTGACCCATTGAAATACTGTCGAGCCAGAGGGAGAAACCCACAAAGAGTCCCTTGAAGTGCTTGTAAAGAGCTACAGAATGATCCGAAGTGGAGTCATTTTGGCCCAAGAAGATCCGAGCAGCGGAGTGAACAGAATCGAATTTTTTTCAGGTGTACACAAACTTTTGACCGGTAGTGTAGACCTATGATCGATAAGAAAATGTTATGATAATGAATCTTATTAAAAAAAAGTACTGTAAAATTTCGTGGATTCTCAAATCTCTCACTATTTGGTTATCTTATGAAAAACAATACTTGTAATCCATAGTAAGGAAATATCAATATTCCTGTCGATTACTGATCACAGAAGTATGATTCAATCCGGCATTTCGTGATAATATCAATTCTATTCTATGTATTGTACATACGAATGTACGATTAAAATTTCGATTTACTGGTATGTCATGACATTTTGTAGATTCCCCCTATTTTCCCCTATTTTCTGGGCTGACTTTCCCCTTTTCCCTTATTTCCAAAAAATAGGGGATATGAAGACTGCTGGTGGAATTGAAAGAATGAATAATGGTTAGGCGAGCTGTGGAAATCCATTCTCATAATGATCGGAGCCTAATGAATGAAAGAGAGTTTTTCGTGTTACCTTTAGAATTTCATTTGTAGTACTGTCAGCATGAATGTATGAGGGGTGGTGTTAGTGTTACATGAATTTTTTCACTATATGACAAGTTTACATCATCATTATATCGAGTACATCTTAAGGTTATGAGAACAAAAACAATCTATCCGCATTTCGCTGAAAGTATTCAAGTGAAATTTTACTCGAAACGAGTCGTTATCTGATTCAAAGCTCGGGTCGTAGCGTCGCCACCCGGCTCTTCGCGATTTTTTGCTCCAAAATCGAGTGGAGATTTGACTTGAAGCGAGTTGTTTCTTCATTCAACCACCGAGTTGATTATGAATTACAATGAACATAAGTCAATAAATTATTCGATCCTGAACAATATCACGGACTAAACTGCTGAAGGCAAAACGATAAGAAGTAGTCCTTGAATAATCTTCCGTTGTTCCCAGGAAATCTCGAAATATCTCTGAATTCATTCCTATTTTTCTGAAGTTTCTCTGTTGCTATACCACCTGTCCGTGGGAAAGAACAAGATGTGGTACTTTTCACCTTATTCTTGAATTTTGACATCATCTTTAGGAGAACTAGAGATCATACCAGACGGGTTCTAGACATTAATACTGTCATATACATATAAGTTTATTTCTGTCCATGTATATGTATATTTTTGAAGAATTCCAGCTAGTCATGCCTCGGAGATGACATAGGGCGTCTAGGAAAAATCCCTTGGTGAATGTTCTCATCATTACCCCGTAGATATAATATGATAGAAGTATACAGTAGAAACGGTCTAAGTCAAAACTCCCTAACTCGAAAAACCCCCTATCTCGAAGTAAAAGATCAGGCTCTTGGGAAAAACCCTCTACCCCGGAAAAATACATGGTGGAATAAAAACTCCGTACCTTGAAAAATGGATCAATTTTACATGTTATTCAAATCAAAAACTCAAGTAGTTAATGGGCCACTATGGACCGTCAAAACATGACCTCTGGTGAACTCGCATGACTCATATCCTCGACCGAGCTCATTTCGCGAGATCGGGAAAAGTATGAGTCATGATTCACAGAGATCATGTTAGACGGCACATAGTGACCCCTTGTAATCAATAGGTACACAGTATTGGAATGGGTTATAAGTTAGAGCGCGCTATCTCCTGCTCATTGAGACCCCTTGGTAACTGTAAATAGACAGTTTTTGGGTGTTAATAGTTATCGGCTCTCTCTCTCTCTCTCTCTCTCTCTCTCTCTCTCTCTCTCTCTCTGGCGGTAAGTGTTTCCACACGCATCTAACATCGCTCCGTGCTTGAACATCTCTTTAACCATCAAGACGTCGTCCCGAGTGGCTTTTTTTTGCAGATTGGACTTCCTCCTGCAGGCTCATACCACTGGAGCATCACTGCATGGCTCCTGCTCGAGCCTGGGAGGAATAATTCCAATTCTGCAACTCCAACAACAACATCGAGTTGGCAGTGCCTGACGCCGAAAGTGAGCTTTGTTCGCATGCTCGGAGGTCGTCTGCTACGCTGGCCTGCTTCGCTGTCTTGCTGTCTGCTGCACGATGAGCGACAACACCTGCTGCGTCTGCAACAACACCTTACGCGCGGGCAGCAGAGAATGCGGCACTTGCAAAAGATCAGCACATGTCAAGTGCTCGAAATCATCTCAAGGAGCAGTGACATGCGAAAAATGTCTGCAGGTGAGCAAAATTCCAGCCGCGCAATTATCATCAAGTGCATCGAAGCAGACGACTTCGACTTCTCGCCTCAGCACGCAAACAGCCAGAGAGAGAAAGAAGGAGAATACTACCTCGCATAGACGTGTGAGTAATCAGCCCATCTCACACACACGGCTCAGCTCGCATGCTGCATCAGCACTTTCTTCCCCCGCTCCGCATACCACCGCCGCGGGCCGCAGCGCAAAGCCCCCTACCACCAATGCCTCTCTATCCAACTCCGGGAGTCTACAGCTTGCGCTAGCGGGGGGTACTCTATCGCCTGCTGCTTCGTCTCCGTCATGTGGTGCCACCTCCCGCCAGTCCACCGGTATAGAGCCCGCGAATATTCAAAAGCAGCAAACAGATGCGCGGCCCACCACTACCACCCAGTCGCTGCTCACTACACCTCCTCTTGGCCACGCTGTCGGGCGGAGGGGGAGCAACAGCCCCATCTCGAAAACTACACCACCTCTTGGCCACGTTGTAGGGTCGACGGAGAACAACAGCCTCAACGTCTCGGAACGACCTGCAACATCACCAACTTCGACGGCGACGGATTCGCCTGACACAAAATGGGTACTCATAGCGCAGACTACTCTCGACCTCTTTTATGATCAATATGCGCTACTCCAGAACGAGTTCGACGAAATGAAATCGCTCGTGAGGCGACAAAACGTTGCCGTTCCCTCTCCACCTCTCACGCCAGCAGTGAACGAGGTGGATGATCACCTATTGGCACGTGTATCCTCTCTCGAGAGACTCATAGAGAAGCAAAGCTCCCAGCTGGAGGAGCTCCGCTTGGATCGCCAGCTTCTTCTGGAGCAGAACTCTATCATGAAAAGCCAGTTCTCCACTCTGACTGAGCTATTAATAGGTCGTGAGAGTAGTCAGCGAGATAGCAAATGCAGTCGAATTGAGAATAGTAATGTCGAATTGACACATCAATCTTCGATTCCTATTATTACACCTAGGATGGACAAGTTCCCTCATTCACACGCTGGGGAGCAAGGACGGGGACACGGCAGTGACGGTCTTGAGTGCTGTAAATTAATTATAAATGGTATTTCAAAAGAAAATTCTAAGGCCTCGCCGGTACAGGTATCTGATATTGGCTACGCAGTGCTCAAGTCCGTACTCCCCTCACTGGAGAGGGTAGACATTGCTGATGTCCAGGTCCTGCAAACTGGGCGTGCGTCTGGGGAGAAGCCTCCAACAGGTATTTGCGACTCGGTTCCATCTCCTCGAACCCAGCTGGCACCCCGCGCACTCTACCATCGTGCATAGTCAAACTCTCCAGTAGTCGACTAGTCGGGAAAGTGATTCGGGCTGAACGTTCAATCACCAATAATTATTTCACGGCTAAGAATATCCAGCCTGACCTACTCGATCCAGATACGAAAGCTCATGTGCCAGACCGTTAAATCTTTATAAATGAGATGCTCCCCCGTGAGAAATACAAAGAATACATACGCTTGAGGTCGATTGCACGCGGTTTGGGTTTGAAATACGTCTGGCACAGTGGCGGACGTTTCTGGGTTAGACGGAAAAACGGTGAGCGAGCGCATACGTTCGAATCTCTCGCTGATCTGCAGGTCATTCAAACGGCCTGTCGAAGTGCTCCAGAACGTACTCGGGCGTCCTCTAATAACACCGAGAGCTGTTCTACCGTTCCGGAGCAGAGTAGAGTTCCGGCAGCGTAATCAACGAAGACTCCTTGACTAGATACGGCTGCTGAAGAGCGACGAGGGATAGGCAGTTCCTTGAAAGCGGGATTTATCAACCTTAACTCTCTGACAGATAAGATTGAGCATCTACGCTTGCTCGTTGCTAACGATCCCTCCTACCATTTATTTGGGGTGGCTGAGTCGAAGCTAGATGAGTTTGTGGATGACAATCTCGTTCAGATTCCGGGTTTTTCATTGTTGCGGCAGGATCGCAACAGAGAGGGTGGTGGGGTTGCCTTGTATGTGCGCCATGACTTCAGAGTTAAGAAGTTGATTTCGTCAAATACTGTTGGGCTCGGGAAACCTGGCGTGCCTGAATTTCTCTTTTGTAGCATACAGCAGGGTAACTCCCCGCTGATATTAGTCGTAGTAATCTATAGACCCCCTAAAATCGCCATGCAGAAGGATGACGGGCTGTTTGGCTCGTTACGCCGGTTGTGTGGCGACTACAGTCATAAAATCATAAAGGGTGATCTGAACGCGGATTTGTTAGACACTGCTCATCCCGACACCAAGACACTGACTGCACTGACAGAAGAACTTGCCTTGCAGATAGTGCAGCATGGCCCGACTCACCAACACACCCCAAATACATCTCATACATGGATTGATCACATTTATGTAGATGACAATGACATCATTACTGACTTTCAAGACAGACTCCTGCCCAGTTTCGGCAGGCTCTCGGTCATTGACGTCACCATCAACGTCTTTACTCCTACTCCGCCAAGAAATTCCTTTAGCTACAGGGATTTTCGAAACATCACTCCGGAGATATTAAATGACCGATTGCTTCGCTGTGACTGGACAGCTCTCGAAAATGCTGAAACGAGTTTGGAAGATGCAATTCACTGCTTGAATGAAAATTTACAGTCCGTTATTGATGAATTAGCACCCGGAAAAACTATTAATCCGCGTAAAAATGACGCTCCTCGGATTGGTCCTGAGCTGAGGGTACTCATGCATAAGCGAGACGCGACGCGCAGGCGCTGGGAACGGATTCAACGTAACCAGCGCAAGTGTCCTGAGCTTCAAAATGAATACTTTCGTCTTAGCGAAGAGGTCGACTTGCGCACTGAAGAAGAGCATAACTCCTTTATTCAAACCCATTTGTCAGATGCTCTTGATCAGAAGAAGAACATTTGGAAGGAGATGCGCAATCTCGGCCTCTTGCCTAAGAGCAAAGAGGAGGAACTTCATGGCTTCACACCGGATGAGTTGATGCACACTTTGCGGGAGTTTCCGTTTCGCCCCACGAAAATATTAATGAAGCAATGGACGATATTGACTCGGCACCGGAGGAGGGGTTCAAATTTAAGCCCACAAATTTTAGTGATGTAGTCCTTGCCATTAAACATTTCTCCTCACAGGCCCGTGGAGCGGATGGAATACCCCAAAGCGTGATCGCAAAAGCTCTTCCGGCCATTGGTGATCTTATTGTATATATTTTCAACTCCTCTTCCGCTCATGGCATTTTTCCTGAGGCTTGGAAGCAAGGGCAGCTGATTGCACTAAAGAAGACTGCTGCTCCATCAACGGTCTCGGACTTCCGTCCTATAGCACTGCTGTGCTTTCTCTCCAAGGTTCTGGAAAAAGTCGCACATGACCAAATCATGAAGTATTTAAAAATCGAGAAGATACTTGATCGCTTCCAGACTGGTTTTAGGCAACACCATAGCACCCAGACAGCTTTGTTGAAATTGACTGATGACATCAGAGTAGGTATAGACAGAAAGAAGATCACTCTGCTCCTACTATTCGATTTTAGCAAAGCTTTTGACACCATCTCACCATCCAAGCTGTTGAGGAAGCTACGACATCTTGGCTTCTCAAGATCGGCGCTCCTGTGGATAAAATCATATTTACAGGGTCGCACCCAACAAATCACTTCTAAAGTAGGCAAATCTGATTAGCTCGAAACCAATCTGGGTGTTCCACAGGGGTCCGTCCTTGGGCCTCTCCTCTTCAGCTTGTACGTGAATGACCTGGCTGGCTTGCTAGACGGAAAGTCGGGACATCATCTATTTTATGCGGATGATCTCCAAATTTATCTCCAAATCCAGAAAAATAAGATCAGGGAAGGTATTGCTCGGCTGGGCGAAATAGGACGACTAGTTGCCGAGTGGGCCAGAAGTTCCGGCCTGCGTCTCAACGCTGGCAAGACCAAGGCAATCTATTTCAGCTCGGAGAGAAATATCAAAGATCTGAAGAGAATGGACTTGCCAGGGGTTGAGATACAGGAAGGAAAGTTCATCCCGTTCAGTGATACGGTCGTGAGTCTCGGTGTTACACTTGACAGTGAATTGACATGGAAACCGCACATCGACCAAGTAACTAAGAAAGTCAACAGAGCCCTATACGGTCTGCGGTTTTTTAGGGCATGTATCACCAGACCTCTCCGAATTCGCCTAGTCGAGTCATTGGTTCAACCGCACCTAGATTATTGCGCGGTCGTGTACCTCGACGCCACGGACGAACAGCGTCAACGGGTACAGAGACTAAGCAATTCATGTGTGAGATATATTTTTGATCTTAGGAGAGACGAGCACATCGCCCCGTTTAGGGAGCGCTTGGGTTGGTTACGTACTGATTCGCGGAGAATGTACTTCGCAGCTCTCTTGATGCATAATGCACTTAGGAGAACCTGGCTACCTAGCTGCGATATTTACCAGGTACCAATCCGAACGCCCTGCACGGGGTGATCTAGAAAAGCGGGTACTCAAAGTTCCCAACATGAGACCTGAATATGGAAGAAGATCTTTCCAGGTTCAGTGTGCTCATTTGTGGAACTTTCTCCCTCCGGGCTTTCGGCAGCTTGGGAAGATATCATTATTTAAAGAGTCCTTAAAAGACTTCCTGTTAACACTATCCTCCCAGAGGATTGATGTGGAGAAGAGGCATTATTTTAATCTGTAATGGGAAGGGCTCTTCTTTAATTTAGTATTTTTACATGTGACCTCAGTCACCCAATTGGTGATCTATAGCTGTGATATTAGTGCGAGCCCTTACCCCTCTTTTTATCCTTCTAAGTATGCACCCTGACTAGTCACGAATTGTGATAATGATTGTCCTTGACCAAACCAGTAATTGACTGAAATTATCATTATTATTTTGTTGTACATATATTATATTCATTCTTATACGTGTTATTACATTTTAACGGGCATATGTAGGTGTATGTAATTGTATTTTTTGTCTTCGGACGAATAAAGGACATCTATCTATCTATCTATCTCTCCGGCGGTAAGTGTTTCCACACGCATCTAATATCGCTCCGTGCTTGAACATCTCTTCAACCAGCAAAACGTCTTCCCGAGTGGCACTTTTTTGCAGATTGAACTTCCTCCTGCAGGCTCATACCACTGGAGCATCTCTGCATGGCTCCTGCTCGAGCCTGAGAGGGATAATTCCAATTCTGCGATTCCAACAACAACATCGAGTTGGCAGTGCCTGGCGCCGAAAGTGAGCTTGTGCGCATGCTCGGAGGCCGTCTGCTACGCTGACCTGTTTCGCTGTCTTGCTGTCTGCTGCACGATGAGCGACAACACCTGCTGCGTCTGCAACAACACCTTACGCGCGGGCAGCAGAGAATGCGGCATTTGCAAAAGATCAGCACATGTCAAGTGCTCGAAATCATCTCAAGGAGCAGTGACATGCGAAAAATGTCTGCAGGTGAGCCAAATTCCAGCCGCGCAATTATCATCAGGTGCATCGAAGCAGACGACTTCGACTTCTCGCCTCAGCACGCAAACAGCCAGAGAGAGAAAGAAGGAGAACACTACCTCGCATAGACGTGTGAGTAATCAGCCCATCTCACACACACGGCTCAGCTCGCATGCTGCATCAGCACTATCTTCCCCCGCTCCGCATACCACCGCCGCGGGCCGCAGCGCAAAGCCCCCTACCACCAATGCCTCTATATCCAACTCCGGGAGTCTACAGCTTGCGCTAGCGGGGGGTACTCTATCGCCTGCTGCTTCGTCTCCGTCATGTGGTACCACCTCCCGCCAGTCCACCGGTATAGAGCCCGCGAATATTCAAAAGCAGCAAACAGATGCGCTGCCTACCACTACCACCCAGTCGCCGCTCATTACACCTCCTCTTGGCCACGTTGTGGGGTCGACGTAGAGCAACAGCCTCAACGTCACGGAACGACCTGCGACATCACCAACTCCGACGGCAACGGATTCTCCTGACACCAGATGGGTACTCATAGCGCAGACTACTCTCGACCTCGTTCATGATCAATATGCGCTACTCCAGAACGAGCTTGACGAAATAAAATCTCTCGTGAGGCGACCAAACGTTGCCGTTCCCTCTCCACCTCTCACGCCAGCGGTGAACGAGGTGGATGATCACCTATTGGCACGTGTATCCTTTCTCGAGAGACTCATAGAGAAGAAGAGCTCTCAGCTGGAGGAGCTCCGCTTGGATCGCCAGCTTCTTCTGGAGCAGAATTCTACCATGAAAAGCCAGTTCTCCACTCTGACTGAGCTATTAACAGGTCGTGGGAGTAGTCAGCGAGATAGCGAATGTAGAAGGATTGAGAATAGTAATGTTGGATCGACACATCAATCTTCGATTCCTATTGTTTCACCTAGGATGTACAAGTTCCCTCATTCACACGGTGGGGAGCAAGGACGGGGAGACGGCAGTGACGGTCTTGAGCGCTGTAAATTAATTATTAATGGTATTTTAAGAGAAAATTCTAAGGCCTCGCCGGTACAGCTATCTGATATTGCCTACGCAGTGCTCAAGTCTGTACTCCCCTCACTGAAGAGGGCAGACATCGCTGATGTCCAAGTCCTGCAAACTGGGCGTGCGTCTGGGGAGAAGCCTCCAACAGGTATTTACGACTCGGTTCCATCTCCCCGAGCCCCAGCTGCCATCCCGCGCACTCTACCATCGTGCATAGTCCAACTCTCCAGTAGTCGATTAGTCGGGAAAGTGATTCGGGCTAAACGTTCAATCACCAATAATTATTTCACGGCTAAGAATATCCAGCCTGACCTACTCGATCCAGATACGAAAGCTCATGTGCCAGACCGTTAAATCTTTATAAATGAGATGCTCCCCCGTGAGAAATACAGAGAATACATACGCTTGAGGTCGATTGCACGCGGTTCGGGTTTGAAATACGTCTGGCACAGTGGCGGACGTTTCTGGGTTAGACGGAAAAACGGTGAGCGAGCGCATACGTTCGAATCTCTCGCTGATCTGCAGGTCATTCAAACGGCCTGTCGAAGTGCACCAGAACGTGCTTGTGCGTCCTCTAATAACACCCAGAGCTGCACTACCGTTCCGGAGCAGAGTAGAGTTTCGGCAGCAGAATCAGCGAAGATTCCTCGACTAGATACGGCTGCTGAAGAGCGACGAGGGATGGGCAGTTCCTTGAAAGCGGGATTTATCAACCTTAACTCTCTGACAGATAAGATTGAGCATCTAGGCTTGCTCGTTGATAACGATCCCTCCGACCATCTATTTGGGGTGGCTGACTCGAGGCTAGATGAGTTTGTGGATGACAATCTCGTTCAGATTCCAGGTTTTTCATTGTTGCGGCAGGATCGCAACAGAGAGGGTGGTGGGGTTGCCTTGTATGTTCGCAATGACTTCAGAGTTAAGAAGTTGATTTCGTCAAATACTGTTGGGCTCGGGAAACCTGGCGTGCCTGAATTTCTCTTTTGTAGCATACAGCAGGGTAACTCCCCGCTGATATTAGTCGTAGTAATCTATAGACCCCCTAAAATCGCCATGCAGAAGGATGACGGGCTGTTTGGCTCGTTACGCCGGTTGTGTGGCGACTACAGTCATAAAATCATAAAGGGTGATCTGAACGCGGATTTGTTAGACACTGCTCATCCCGACACCAAGACACTGAATGCACTGACAGAAGAACTTGCCTTGCAGATAGTGCAGCATGGCCCGACTCACCATTACACCCCCAATACATCTCATACATGGATTGATCACATTTATGTAGATGACAATGACATCATTACTGACTTTCAAAACAGACTCCTGCCCAGTTTTGGCAGGCACTCGGTCATTGACGTCCCCATCAACGTCTTTACTCCTACTCCGCCAAGAAATTCCTCCACCTACAGGGATTTTCGAAACATCACTCCGTAGATATTGAATGACCGATTGCTTCGCTGTGACTGGACTCATGAATAAGCGAGACGCGGCGCGCAGGCGCTGAGAACGGATTCAACGTAAACAGCGCCAGTGTCCTGAGCTTCAAAATGAATACTTTCGGCTTAGCGAAGAGGTCGACTTGCGCATTGAACAACAGCATAACTCCTTCATTCAAACCCATTTGTCAGATGCTCTTGATCAGAAGAAGAACATTCGGAAGGAGATGCGCAATCTCGGCCTCTTGCCTAAGAGCAAAGAGGAGGAACTTCATGGCTTCACACCGGATGAGTTGAACGCACACTTTGCGGGAATTTCCGTTTCGCCCCACGAAAATATTAATGAAGCAATGGCCGATATTGACTCGGCACCGGAGGAGGGGTTTAAATTCGAGCCCACGAATTTTAGTGATGTAGTCCTTGCTATCAAACATTTCTCCTCAGAGGCCCGTGGGGCGGATGGAATACCCCAAAGCGTGATCGCAAAAGCTCTTCCGGCCATTGGTGATCTTATTGTACATATTTTTAGCTCCTCTTTCGCTCATGGCATTTTTCCTGAGGCTTGGAAGCAAGCGCAGCTGATTGCATTAAAGAAGACTGCTGCTCCATCAACGGTCTCGGACTTCCGTCCTATAGCTTTCTCTCCAAGGTTCTGGAAAAAATCGCACATGACCGAATCACGGAGTATTTGAAAATCGAGAAGATACTTGATCGCTTCCAGACTGGTTTTAGGCACTACCATAGCACCCAGACAGCTTTGTTGAAATTGACCGATGACATCAGAGTAGGTATAGATAGAAAGAAGATCACTCTGCTCCTACTATTCGATTTTAGCAAAGCTTTTGACACCATCTCACCATCCAAGCTGTTGAGGAAGCTACGACATCTTGGCTTCTCAAGATCGGCGCTCCTGTGGATAAAATCATATTTACAGGGTCGCACCCAACAAATCACTTCTAAAGTAGGCAATCTGATTGGCTCGAAACCAATCTGGGTGTTCCACAGGGGTCCGTCCTTGGGCCTCTCCTCTTCAGCTTGTATGTGAATGACCTGGCTGGCTTGCTAGACGGAAAGTCGGTACATCATCTATTTTATGCGGATGATCTCCAAATTTATCTCCAAATCGAGAAAAATAAGATCAGGGAAGGTATTGCTCGGCTGGGCGAAATAGGACGACTAGTTGCCGAGTGGGCCAGAAGTTCCGGCCTGTGTCTCAACGCTGGCAAGACCAAGGCAATCTACTTCAGTTCGGAGAGAAATATCAAAGATCTGGAGAGAATGGACTTGCCAGGGGTTGAGATACAGGAAGAAAAGTTATCCCGTTCAGTGATACGGTCGTGAATCTTGGTGTTACACTTGACAGTGAATTGACATGGAAACCGCACATTGACCAAGTAACTAAGAAAGTCAACAGAGCCCTATACGGTCTGCGGTTTTTTAGGACATGTATCACTAGACCTCTCCGAATTCGCCTAGTCGAGTCATTAGTTCAACCGCACCTAGATTATTGCGCGGTCGTGTACCTCGACGCCACGGACGAACAGCGTCAACGGGTACAGAGACTAAGCAATTCATGTGTGAGATATATTTCTGATCTTAGGAGAGACGAGCACATCGCCCCGTTTAGGGAGCGCTTGGGTTGGTTACGTACTGATTCGCGGAGAATGTACTTCGCAGCTCTCTTGATGCATAAGATCATGTTCTCAGGAGAACCTGGCTACCGAGCTGCGATGTTTACCAGATACCAATCCGAACGCCCCCCACGGTGTGATCTAGAAGAGCGGGTACTCAAGATTCCCAACACGAGATTTGAATATGGAAGAAGATCTTTCCAGGTCCAATGCGCTCATTTGTGGAACTTTCTCCCTCCGGGCTTTCGGCAGCTTGGAGAGATATCATTATTTGAAGAGTCCTTGAAAGACTTCCTGTTAACACTATCCTCCCAGAGGATTGATGTGGAGAAAAAACACTATTTTAACTTGTAAACTGTGATAGGCATGAGTCCGTTTCAATTGATGTCTTCTACTTCAGGTGAGTTATGCGTGGCTTTTTCGCTTCCGAACTGAGATTCTTGTGATATGACTGTGGGCCCATGTCTTCTTTATATGTCTGCCCAAACGGGAAAATGTTTTCTTTTCCTCAACCTTTTTTGTCAAGACTGATATATGTATACTAGGGTGGTCCTTATTTCCCAAGTTTCACAGATCCTTTCTCCCCCCCCTCTGGATACCTTCTTTGAGCCGAAAAAACATGGGGAAAATTTTCCCCGAGCCCCTAGAGAGTGATTTAATAGTGCCTCAAAGAGCATCTTGCTCTGAAACTCAAGTAAAAAATAACGCTTTTCGTAATTTTGCTGTCCCTATGTTCGAGGTCTTGAAACTTAGTGTTTCTTCGCGAGTGTAAAAGTAGGGATACATGTTCCCACGTAAAATTTGATGCTGAATCGAATTTCATCGGGACATTTGAACTAGGATGCCACCCAATACTCGTAAATTGCGTTTTCCGACGCGGAAAACATTTTTAGCGCGACTTTTTCATCTCATTCGAGTGTCTCAGGCGTCACTTACTCCCTCAAGATTAATCTAAACCACCTATTTCCATGTAAAAAAAGACGCTAAATTGGAATCCATCGTTATTCCCTAGGTATAATGTCGCCCAACGTGAGGAAAATGCGTTTTTCCACCGAGCAAGCACCTTGAGCGAGTCTTTCACGCCCGAATCGAATGTCTCAGGCGTCACTCACTCTCTCGAGATCAATACGAATGACCTGATTTCATGTAAAAAAACACGCTGGATTAGGATTCATCCTTATTTCCTGGGTATAATGTCGCCTCACGTGAGAAAAATGCGTTTTTCCACCAAGAAAGTACCTTAAGCGAGTCTTCCACGCCCGAATCGAGTGTCTCAGGCGTCACTCACTCTCTCGGTATCAATACGAACGACCTAATTTCATGTAAAAAAACACGCTGAATTGGAATCCATCTCCAATCAACAGGTATAATGTCGCCTAACGTGAGAAAAATGTGTTTTTCCACCAAGGAAGCACCCTAAGCTCATCTTCCACACGGGAATCGAGTGTCTCAGGCGTCACTTACTTACTCGAGATTGATTCAAAAGACCTGATTTTATGTAAAAATCTACGCTGTATCAAAATTCATCGTTATTCTTCGGGTACAACGACGCTTATTGTGAGAAAATCCGTTTTTCCTCCAGAATGCACCGAAATCCACGAAAGATGACGAATTCCTGGGTAAAATCCATAAAAAGTCTGGGATCAACCGAGTCAATTTGAGAGACAGCTCAAAGTCCCTACAAACCATTGTGATTCTTAAAGAACTCAGTCATCATTCTCCACCAGAACATTTTGACACTCCACACAAATAGGGATATCATGAGTCAAAAGGATTTACACCTCAGGCATCTATTGGAAAAAAAAATTTACGATATCTGATTCGGATGGGATAGTCGATACTCTTTATCACGCTTTGACTAGGGAGATGCATTTATAAACAAGAGTGGAGATATCGAATGACTCAAGTTAACAACATAACACGAGTCCTCGACTCATAAAATTATGAAGATCTTTCCTCTTCGATCCTCATCTTTTTCAGAACGGTCATCTTACTTGCATCTGGATACTGTCTTTTATCCCTTGTTAAAATTAGCTGTATAGAATGTAACTGGGTTTTCTATCGTCTGTGCGCAAATGAGTAATTTGCACACTGTTTTTCGCTTTCCATTTGCTCACAGAAGATCAAAAAACATAGTATGATACTCGGGCGCAATGATTTTCTCCTTCTCATGACTATTTAAACCCTCACCTGCGGCTCGGGCCTAAAAAAGTCACTCGAACTGCGAAAACCATCGTTTGCGCCCTTGTATCATAATATACTATTCTGGTATATTTTGGCTCTGGAAATCATGGTCACAGCAGAAGACTCTTTGGTATAGTCAGATTCGACATGGATTCAGACTTGAAAGTATACCAGAGAGTAATTTAGGGAAGCATTGTGATTCCAGAATCTCGATCGGTTTCCCAGGGACCTACTCATTCGCAACTCACTAAAATGTCATGACAGCTTGACGTTGCTCGTCGTTAAGTGCCAAAACGACCGACGTGAATCGACGCTGACAAAAGGCTGGGAGCAGGGCCTGGACTACTGGAGCGGCCATAGGATCCCATTTTCACATAAAATGCTAGGATTGCGGAGCGTGTAAGGTTTGGTTCGATGACTGGCCGCAACGCACGAGCAAAGGGCGCTACAATCTTCGCGTGAGATAGGGACCTTACCCGTGAGGGTTGGGTTAGAGTAGGCCCGGTGATCTCTTTCTGGATTAGGCGGCCAGAGTGTATAGACGTTTTCGTACGAGATACTCTTATCTCGCGCTGATTGGAGGTGATTTCAACAAGACGCCATTGACGAATTGGATTCAGCCTAGATCTTCATACGATAGTGAGCGCCTTTAGGAATGGTTGTGGAGAGAGTTTGTCACGGATCCCGAAAATCCCATATGAGGCCAAGTGAGACAGTTTTTCGATTTTGGCAGGAACTCTCCCTTAGGTCTCTTTACACGGACCAATTTTACGGCAGAAATGATGGTGAACTCTGATTTGGCATGGATTTGGAACGTTCTAACCATTCCTACGTGAGTCAGTGACTGCTGAGACACTCGAATCAAACGAAAGAGACATTTTGGTCAATTCACATTAGTCTCGAGAGAGTGAGTGACGCCTGAGACACTCAATTCGGGGGTGTGAGATGCGCTTAGGATGCTTTCTGGGTGGAAAAATGCATTTGTTCCACGTTAGGCATCGTTGTTACTGAGAAGTGATGATGAATTTCGATTCGACGTGGTTTTTTACATGGGATTAGGTCATTAAGATCAATCTCGAGGAAGTGAGTGACACTCGATTCTCGCGTGATGGACGCGCTTAGGGTGCTTTCTCAGTGGAAAAACAGATTTTTCTCACGTTGAGCGTCGTTGTACCTGTGAAATAACGATGAATTTTGATTCAGCGTGGTTTTTTACATGGAATCAGGTCGTTAAGATCAATCTCGAGAAAGTGAGTGACACCTAAGACACTCGATTCCCGCGTGAAAGATGAGCTTAGGTAGCTTCCTTGGTAGAAAAACACATTTTTCTCACGTTAGGCGACATTATACCTGGTAGTTAACAATGGATTCCAATCCAGCGGATTCTTTTACATGAAATTAGGTCATTCGTATTGATCCCGAGAGAGTGAGTGACGCCTGAGCCACTCGATTCGGGCGTGAAAGACTCGCTGAAGGTACTTTCTCGGTGGAAAAGCGCATTTTTCTCACGTTAGGCGACATCATACCCAGAAAATAAGGATGGAATCTAATTCAGCGTGTTTTTTTACATGAAATTAGGTCGTTCGTATTGATCTCGAGAGAGTGAGTGACGCCTGAGACATTCGATTCGGGCGTGAAAGACTCGCTTAAGGTGCTTTCTCGGTGGAAAAACGCATTTTCCTCACGTTGGGCGACATTATACCTAGGAAATAACGATGGATTCCAATATAGCGTCTTCTTTACATGAAAATAGGTGGTTTAGATTAATCTTGAGGGAGTAAGTGACGCCTGAGACACTCGAATGAGATGAAAAAGTCGCGCTAAAAATGTTTTCCGCGTCGGAAAACGCAATTTACGAGTATTGGGTGGCATCCTAGTTCAAATGTCACGATGAAATTCGATTCAGCATCAAATTTTACGTGGGAACATGTATCCCTACTTTTACACTCGCGAAGAAACACTAAGTTTCAAGAGCTCGAACATAGGGACAAAAAAATCACAAGAAGCGTTATTTTTTACTTGAGTTTCAAAGCAAAATGCTCTTTGAGGCACTATTAAATCACTCTCTAGGGGCTCGGGGAAAATTTTCCCCATGTTTTTTCGGCTCAAAGAAGGTATCCAGAGGGGGGGGGGGGGGAGAAAGGATCTGTGAAGCTTGGGAAATAAGGACCACCCTAATGTATATATATATGAAAACGTGACTTTTTCTTCTTCTTCTTTTCATGACTCTCAGCATCTTACGATGCCTCGAGATGACTAGTCACTTTCTGTGATAATTCGAATAGCCTTAACCAAAACGACAAATTTTTACAAATTCAATGTATTCATTATGTATTAGTGATATATGTTTCATATGCTACTATATTTTTGTTTTTTTGCCCTTGGGCGAATACAGGTTATCATTCATTCATTCATTCTCTCGCTCGCTCGCATTATAGCCCGAGCAATAATTTTGCTCTTTGAATGCGCGCTACAATTTCTCACTGTTCTTGCGCGGAGATCGGATTTCGCGCTTATCACCAAAGTGTGTAAGGCTATTTCACAGACTGGTACTCACCGTACGTGTCATTTTCATCGTGTTTTGCAGAGAGACAGCGCTTCGATGAATAGCTTGAAACTTTCCTTATGCAGAAGAGAGTCTCGGGTTTCATCTTTTGTAAAGCCACAAAAAAAAGATTGGTTGAGAAATTCTTGGAATTTATCACATCTCAGTTTAGAATCCTGAATTTCATTCGGAGAAAATCCCCGTCATGCCTCTTTACACTTTGTTGAAAAATCGTTCAATTCTTGTTTGTAATTGAGTAAAATATTACTCTCACTAACTCTTAATCCATATGAATTGGCGTACATTACGGCTTTCCTAAACGCGTTCGAATGCACAAGTCCACTCGAGTTTACTTTAACTATATTACGAAAATTTTGTGTATACACACCCTTTTCGCCAACCATCATCTTCTCGAGCGCTGTTTTTTTCGTGATACACCGCATTTTTGACGCGATTCACACGAATATTTCTATGAAATTATCCAAAAAACCTGAAGCATCGCCGTCGTCTTCGTTCTTCTGTCATCAAATTTGATTCGTACACAACTCTCAAACACGAACCATCCACATGAATCGCGACAAATAGAGCATCCGAACCTTTTGGGAAGTGAAGTGGTTGACGACAGCTAAAGGTTTTTGTCCACGTTTGCGACGAAGGATACTTCTCACGGGCTTGCTCCAAATTAACGAATCGGTAGTAATTATGAATGCGCCAATTATTTTCACCTAAAATTAATTCGAATAAAGTGACACTCGCGCCGATTACAATCGGGTAGGCACGCTTACGATGGAATCTTTTTATTAGTCTATATATCTGTGACCAGTCTCTCTCGCTGGTTTCGCCTGGAGGATTCGCAGCTTCTGGTGAAGGTACTCTGCCGGCTGTTACTTTTTGCGGGTCCGGGAGCATACTGCACTAGTTCAAATTTCCAAGTACACGCGCACCTTTCAAAAAAATTTCGTTTGTCGAAAATCTCACCAGATTAAGAGAACTGCAAACTAGTTGCACGAGATGTTTCAACGGCGCACAATTCACATTTACCGATGAACTCATACGATTTGTCTTCGAAGATATATATAGCCACGAACCTAGGTACTGTTCCAGGTCTCAATGATCATGAAGTTGTGCTGCTGTGTCTAATACGTTGTGCAGGAGTCAAACCTTATTTGCTCCAGGCTCTCTCTCGGGTGCAGCGAATACTTTCATAGAGACGATAGTAACTTGGCCAGCACAAAACTTCCACAAGAACCGATGGGACACTGTACCATCTGAACGGACACTCAATTATTTGCCATCGCATCGGCAATAGGAGCCGGTCAACTTCGCTTAGATTATTTAAGAAGTTTACTGCCCTCAACACACCAGCTGCCGAACATAGTCGAGGATCGGGATGTGCAGATCTTTCAACCTCGTCGACTACGATACGAGATGGGAACTCTCGCGACTCCTGGAGCCCAGAATCGCGGGGGCTCATACCGTGAACTACTTTTGGCGATCGCGACGAGATTAAGACTGATGTGATGACCATCATCCATCATAATGCAAGGATATATTATTCTAGGTGGGGAGGCATTATCTCAAAGAGTGACAACCTCGAAGGGTAACTAGATCTGTGTCTGGATTTGTGTACTCCGCAAAGTAAGTGCATTCCATCTAGCAGTTTATAGACGTGCGCGCTCAAGAGATGAGTCTCGAGCGTTGCTGCTTAACGTGTGTTTTGCAAGAGTGTCTAAACATAATGCATCTTTTTCTCATGATTCGTTCGTTTGTCATAATTGTACTCTCTCTGAGACCATTTTTTATCTTAATGTTGATCGTTTGACCTCTGTATTTCACCCAAACATACGACGATGTGCGATTCAAACAGTTATGTTAAAATAAGTTTGAGAAGTCGACACATTCTTCTGTGATGAAAATCATACAATCCTATGAATTTCTTACGAAAATTTTAAAATATCGCAGCTGCGTCAATCATAGCTTCAATTATGTTATAAGTTCAAAAAGTCGACACATTCCTCTGCGATGAAAATCATTCAATTCTGTGAATTTCTCGCAAATGTTTGATAAAATATCACAGCTGCATCAATTGCGGATTCGATATAAATAACTGCATAGCTTCTGGATGAGCAATATGAACAATTCATACTGCTGATCTATGCAAAAATTTCCTCTGCGAATTTTCTAGAATCGTCAAGAGTTGAACGTATAATGTCAAATGATCGGTACAATCCAATGTAAATGAATTTCACACTCTAGACCAACCCCTCCACTACACACGTATATACGATACACATATTAGAACCATGTGTAGTCCACAATGGGCTGTGAATAAAGAAGATCTACCTATTCATAAATTAGTGCACTTGTTTTCATTCTCACTGTTGCGCTGTAGTTTCGAGACCATCGATCATCTTCTAGCGGCTAGATTGCTAGATAAGGACATATCACGACCCATTGTTGCCAAGATCATCAGAAAGAAGTTTGGTGATCATAACCGATACGCTCGTCTGAGAGAATTCATGCAAACATATTACAGCGAACACTCATCGATGGCCAATTTGATATGTGAATCACGGCAATCTATGGATGCTGATCTTGTTGGTGACGAGTTTATCATGCGTTGTCCCAACGTAAATGGAATCGAACAGTCTCAGTATTTGGGGTATGATGGGTCTGCACCATCGACTAGTGGTATGGATATTCGTCACGGTCAGAATCCGCCTGCCATGAGATTGCAACGAGGTGGTGGATTTGGGTCATCAAGTGACAGTAGCTCGGACTCTTCGGAGGATGAGACCTCAGGAACGCAGTCATCGTCGTCGCCGTCGTCTCCGTCGCCTTCGTCTTCGTCCTCGTCAGCTGACACAGTGTCCGATGGTGAGTATGTTTAAGATCGTGTGTTTGATTTCAAAATTACGTAAAGATCATTTTCAGGTGAGCAGGAATTGATGTTTGAGATTGTTGACGAATCGACGAGGCGTTATCGGAGATTTGGTATAGAGGGGCGAGAGATAACGATCAGGATGACAGCACCACCAGAAGAGTCTGATATATATGACTGGATTGAGAGAGGGTTTAGGGATCTCCACCGCAACTTGTGCGAGCGAGGAGCCCCGACAGATTTCATCGGTCTCACCACTAATTCACAACATTTTACCCAGGGCCCCTTGTGGATATCCTTCAGACTGAAACAGAATTTTGATTCCGAAGATCTTTGGGAATTTTTTCTCAACGCTGCTCAGAGCTCGACAGACTTCGGGGTCGACGACACTTTCATAATCAGCTGTAGTAGAGTCAGAAATGTGGAAGGACAAGGCAGAGTCCGACTCACTGAAAAAAATGTGAATGAGAGATCAATCCTCACTATCCATAATGCCGATAACCTTTGCTTCGTGAGATCCTTGGTTACCGCCTATGCGCACGCAGTTCGAGGACAAATACGAACGAGTCAGCTGCACGATTAATGGAATGCTGTGAGCAGAAGCAATGGAATTGTCCAAAGGAAGGCCGTGGAGGACTTACTACAATTTTCGCATGTACAAATACCACCGAGCGGCTGTGGCATGCACGAGATCCATCAATTTCAGTTATATTTCTTGAATCACGACACAGCTCCCGTAGTATACGCGTTTCAAGAATTCGCACGAGGTACTCCCCCGATTTACGATGGAAGCAGGCTTGTCATACATAATCGAGGTAGAGTATTGTACACATTGCGAATCATGTACTATGAAAGACAACATCATTACCAGCCAATACTCAATCTGGTTGGAGCTGCGGGTAGCCATGGGTATTGCATCCCGTGCAATCGAAGTTATAAGAGAGTCGAGGACCACAGATGTAGCAATAAATGCCCCGCATGTTTTAGGATGCCAATGTGTAGCTTGAACGAGCAAAAAGTCACCTGCGCAGACTGTTTGAGATATTTTTACGGCCAGATTTGCTATGAAAATCACAAGAAAGTAGATTCTTTCAACAGTCAAGGTAGTGTTTGTGCGAATATCAAAATTTGTCAAAGATGCTTCAAAACAGTGCGACCAACCGCACACGGAGAACAGCACATATGTGGCACATCTTTTTGCGAAACATGTAAGAAGAAGCTACCACTAGGACATTTTCGTTACATGCAGCCTATTCAATCTAACCAAGAAAGGAAACCCTCGATATTTTTATTTTACGATTTTGAAACTCAACAGTCGGAGCCTATATTGGGAGACGAACGAAATAAAATCCACGTACCGAATCTGTGCATTGTTCAACAAGTTTGTGACTATTGCATTGATGAGCCTGACATGAATCATGTTTGTGCCATGTGCGGCACAAAAATCGTTTTGATTGAATACCTTCACGCTAAATTCATCGACAGTATCGATTATTTTCACATGCCCTTATCATCTTACCGAAAGCGTACGGACTACCGGATATTGAGAAAGGTACCTTTCTCCATCTCTTTAGCATTCCTGGCAACGAGACTTAGAATGACAAGTATCCAGGAAAAGAAATGTATTCGCCAGATTCTATGACCCGCGAAGAAAGGAAGAAATTCTTGATCTGGTACGAAGAACGAGTCAAGAACAAAGACGTATTCAATTTTCGCGAAGAAATAGTGAAATACTGCAAACAAGATGTGACTATTTTAAGACGAGCTTGTGCTGCTTTCCGTAAAATATTTATGGAAAGTGGTGTTGATCCATTCGCCGAGTGTACAACGATTGCTTCAACGTGTATGCTTTTGTACAGGAAAAATGTCCTCAGAGAAGACGCCATCGGGATTATTCCTCCGGGTGGATATAGATTGGCTGACCGGCAGTCTTTGAAAGCTATCCGTTGGCTGCATTGGATGGAAAAAAGAATTTTGAAACGTAAAATATTGCACGCCGGACGCGGAAGAGAGAAGAGGCTACCGGAAGGTATGATAGTAGATGGTTTTTGCCCGCCCGAGAGTCGAAAAGATGATAACGGAATCGTTCTCCAATTTCATGGATGTTTCTGGCAAGGTTGCCCGTTGTGCTACAGGATAAATCGAGACAAAAACTTATCCAACGGTGAAACAATGGACGATAGACTCGAAAGCACTTGGGCAATGTCTCACCGAATCAAGGCTAATGGTTACAAACTCATCGAGATTTGGGAGTGTGAATATGACAGGAAATACGCGAGCAGTGAGCAGTTTCAGAGGTTTGTGGATACGTGTAAAAGTTTTCTCGAGAACCGCACACCTTCGAATCCGCGCGATGCATTCTTTGGGGGCAGAACAGGCAACACGCTCAAATATTACGAATGTGGACCCGGGGAAAAAATCAAGTATGTCGATGTATGTTCCTTATATCCGTATATATGCAAAAGAGGAAAGTTTCCGATCGGTCATCCAACGATATTTATTGGAGAGGAAGAATGTCAAGAAATAACGGGTGATAATCACGATGTGGGTAGAGTGAATGGCTTGATCAAATGTGCCATACTGCCTCCAAGAGATCTGTATCATCCGGTGTTACCGGTGAGATTGCACAATAAGTTGCTTTTCCCGCTGTGTCGCTCCTGTGCTGAAGTGTTATCACAAGAGGAGTGTTCTCATGACGATGTCAATGAGCGCATCCTAGAAGGGACTCGGGTGTCGGAAGAAGTTAAAAAGGCGGTTGAACTGGGCTATGAAATCCGCGAGGTATATGAAATTTGGCAATATGATCCAGCTACAGGGGGTTTCAAGGCGCGGCGCACACTGAATGATTAATCATGAGAGAGAAAAGATCATCTCATCTTGCGATAGATACTTTTTCGACGCGCGTCCCCTCCTACTGGACAAAATGCTCGGAGTGATACAAGCTACTTGTGCGCGGCGTCATCAGCTCGTGAAGCGTCAGTGTTGCGCGCCTTCCCGCACCGTGACGGTGACAGCAGCGTCTTGCGTGGCTTGTGAGCTCTTTCCACGTTTTCCGTTCATCAGCTGCTCTCCACCGCCGCGCGCGCGTGACCCCCCCCCCCCCCGCCGCCGCGGTCATTAGCTATTGCAGTCACTCAGTCAGTCGGTCACGCAGTCATTTGCCATCATGGTTACCCCGTGGCTCCATCCTTGGACTGCTCTTTTAATCGGCCCATCGGGAGTGGGCAAGTCAGTGTAGGCCAAATTATTCGTTAAAAACATTGCTCTTATGAGTGATACACGCTTTGAACGAATAATATTGTATTACGCCGAGTGGCAGAGCGGATACCGAGAATTCGGAGATAATATAGAATTTCGCGGAGGATTGCCTCGCAGTGAAGACTATTCTTCCGATCCAAGAGCAAAACTGACCATCATCTATGATTTGATGCATGAATCGGCTTCAAACAGTGAGATCGCCAAATTGTTCACTAGGGCTCGCATCACAACAACGCAAGCGTCATGCACATCACGCAAAATATCTTCCATCAAGGAAAAGGCCAACGAGATATTTCACTCAATGCCCACTACATGGTTTTATTTCGAAACCTCCGGGATCGTTCGCAAATCCATCACCTCTCAAGACAAGTGTGTCCCGAAGATCCAAAATTTCTGCAAGAAGCTTACTGGGATGCAACATCGAAACCGTACGGATATCTTGTACTCGACATGAAACAGAGCACCCCCGATAATTGCCGCTTTCGCACCGACATATTCCCGGATGACGAGTTTGAATACGTCTATGTGCCACGGAAGAAGGCAATAAAAGGAGAGGACAACTCAAACATCGTGTCAGTTCTGACTCTGTAATGGCTCCGAAAAGTCGACGAGTGATCGCGCTCAAGAACGCGGCGATTTTGCGCGCGTTGTACCACCTAGACGGCGAGCAGAGAAGAGCTGTTCTCAAGAAAGCTGATCCAAAACTTGTGCGTTGCATCTGTGAGTGCGCACTCAACGTTCTTCACGGGAACGTGCCACTAACAAAGCCGCGAAAATCTCGACTGCGCAAGCACGCCGGCACCCTGAGAAAATTGATCGACTCCCGAGGAAGCATTCCCAGTAAAAAGAGGTTAATTGTACAACGTGGCGGCCTTTTACCATCTCTGATTGCACCGTTGATCCGATCTCATAAGCAAACACTAAAGACATGGCGCACGCAAAAAAACTAGTCCTCGTACCAAAAGAAACCCTGAATCACTTACGGTTGTCGACTAATAGCAACAAAACAGTACAGACCCCTGGAACAACACTGAGTAGACTTGATGAGGAGATGAACGAGATCCTGAATTCATCAGCATGCAGAGATGAGAAAGAAAAATGGATTAAATATCAACAAGTACTGCAAAGGTATCTCCATTTTCGAGATATGGCTTCTATGGACCCCCCTGAACGAGAGAAGTCCGTTCAAACGTACAATCAGAAGAGACATAGCGATGTAGCAGGGCAGAGATTGACCATCGGTGGCGATGATAGCATCTTAGAATCTGTGCCGACCAGATACAAATCCAAAGCAAAACAACTTATGAAAAAATTGAAGAAAAGTGGTTTCGCAGTGTGGCACACAGATGGATCTGTGTCTATAGATGGTAAAATCATCCGTGGAGCTACTATGACCGATCTATTGAATGACGCATTGAGAGAAAGAAAACGCGTTCCCCCGCGAGGACACGCTCAGTTTGCATCTGCACTCCGTCGCGCAGCGATCCCTCGAGAATTCATCGGTAATACCAGAGTGTGGAATAACGTTGAAATATCTGATTCATCAGATGGTGCCTCTTCTGAATCGTCGAGGAGAAGTCTCGATACACAACCCTCTCCCAGCAATATTCTGGCAAATTCTTCACGAAAATCGGTGGAGAACGATCGCAGCCGTCTATCAAAGTCTCAGCACAGCAATTACGATAGCTTCCCCTCTTCTAATTCCAGTCGTCTCGTTGTAGACGAGGAATCCAACGAAGGGAAGGAGGAAGGAGGAGCAGTTGGTCTCCACGTTAGATCATCTGATCAGAGGGAGCAGCTAGCACAGGCGCAGCGTACAAGAGCCTTGACAGGATGGCAGAAGCTGGGAGCATACGCCAGAAGAAAACCGTGATTCGTAAGAAGAAGGGTTTGGGAGAAGAAGCGTCCAAGGATAAGAGTGTATTTGACAAAATCATTGATGGTTTACCCTTCGAGATGCATGTTCCGGGATACAATTTCGCAGGACCCGGGACAAAGTTGACCGAGCAACTAGAGCGAGGTGACGTACCAAAGAATGTTCTCGATTCCCTTCGCCGTCAGCATGATATAGCTTATGCCAATGACTCAGCTGATCGCGTGAACGCTGATCGTATTTTAGCAGAACAAGCTTTCTCACGAGTGATGTCAGCGGACGCTGACGCAAACGAACGAACGGTTGCGTTGATCACAACGTGCTGTATGGCTGGTAAAATCACTTTGGAACGATTATTGCGTTCAATGAAGAAAAAGACTCGGAAGATTTGTGATATCAAAAAAAGTGTGAACAAAGATAAAAAATTGAGGAAAAAAATAAAAATCAACGATGAATAACAAGCTCAGTGATTATTTTTACAATCTCCCACTCCCAACAGCTTATGCTGGAGCTTCAAAATTGGTAGACTATGTAAAGCAAAAGAAAGATGGCTATACTTCTCATGAAATTCACAACTGGCTCGAAAGTCAAGACGCTCACAACCTCCACAAAATTGTACGACGGCGCTTTAATAGACGCAGCTACAATGTTAGAAATATTGATGATGTCTGGGAGGCTGATTTAATGGACTTGAAATCTTTGAAATCTCACAATGATGGTTATTCATACATTTTGATTGTCATTGACATTTTGAGTGAATTCGTATGGGCCGAACCATTGAAAGATAAAACCTCAAAGACTGTTGCTAACGCTTTTGATCGCATATTGTCGAGAAGTGATGGTAGAATACCTGTGTACTTCCAAACAGATAAAGGAAAAGAGTTTGTTGGACAGGCGATGCAGACGATCTTGGAACGCAATGAGATCAAATTCAGAGTTTCTCGAAGTCCTTTGACAAAGGCAGCTTGTGTTGAACGTGTAATTCGCACTCTGAAAGAGCGTATCTATCGATATTTCACGCACAAAAATACAAGACGCTGTATAGATGTATTGAATGATATAGTCGTCGCATACAATCACAGTCGCCATTCCTCGATAAAAATGACGCCAGCGAGTGTAACTATGTACAACGCTGACAAAGCTCATCGAATTATGATGGCCTCCCACTCCAACGCATTTACGAGGGATCCTAAATTATCAGTTGGTGATCTTGTGCGTGTCACTCGCGCATCGAACGTGTTCCGGAAAGGTTATATGAGGGGTTGGACTCTCGAGCTATTCAAAATTGTTCGTATATCCACGACTAGACAACCTCCAGTATACTTTTTGCAAGACTTGGCCGGCGAAGATATTGACGGTTTCTTTTACGAAGAGGAGCTCAGTAGTGTTCGGAAGGATTTGAGGACCGAGGCTTTTGAAGTGGATGAAATTTTGAAAATAAGCGGTCGTGGTGACAAAAGAAGATATTTCGTGAGTTGGAAAGGAACCCAGAAAAAATCAACAGTTGGGTTGCTGCTAGAGATATTCAAGATCTAAGATGAGGAATCATTTTCACGTAGTGTTGCCTAGCAACAGTAGTATGGACTACTACCTAAACAATACGACAACCCGCTATGTCACACAGCTATCTCAACGTATGAATCTAGACGGAACTTGGGCTGTTGCTATAACGGAAATCCAGATTCCATTGACATTTCAGCATATTTCATCGGAAGCAGACGGCTACGTTACTGTGAATACCTTACAGACCAAAGTTTTTGAAACTAATACGCTGGATCAAGTAGATCTACACAAAAGAGAAACGTCTCACATCCGACCGGGCGTGTACAAAAATGTTCAAGATCTTTTGGAGGAAGTCAACAACTCGGCTTGTATGGCAAAGCATCTCAAACTGACTGTTGAAAACTGTGGATATTTGACTATTCGTCGCATCGGTGGTGGAAGTTTGTGCTCTGGTCTGCGGCATAGTTTACACTTATCGGCAACTTTGAGAAAAATTCTGGGCTTCGGTTTACGCGATGATTCAAAAGATATTATAGTGGGTGACGACGGACTTGCTAAGAGCGACCTACCCGTCATTCTGTCGCACGGATTACCCAACACTTTGATGATATACGCAGATATATGTGAGTCGTACTCTGTCGGTGATGTGTGTGCACCGCTACCACGGAGTGTACCCATTAGGGTGGTCCTTATTTCCCAAGTTTCACAGATCCTTTCTCCCCCCCTCTGGATACCTTCTTTGAGCCGAAAAAACATAGGGAAAATTTACCCCGAGCCCCTAGAGAGTGATTTAATAGTGCCTCAAAGAGCATCTCGCTTTGAAACTCAAGTGAAAAATAACGCTTTTTGTGATTTTTCTGTCCCTATGTTCGAGCTCTTGAAACTTAGTGTTTCTTCGCGAATGTAAAAGTGGGGATACATGTTCCCACGTAAAATTTGATGCTAAATCGAATTTCATCGTGACATTTGAACTAGGATGCCACCCAATACTCGTAAATTGCGTTTTCCGACGCGGAAAACATTTTTAGCGCGACTTTTTCATCTCATTCGAGTGTCTCAGGCGTCACTTACTCCCTCAAGATTAATCTAAACCACCTATCTTCATGTAAAAAAAGACGCTGAATTGGAATCCATCGTTATTTACTGGGTATGATGTCGTCCAACGTGAGGAAAATGTGTTTTTCCGCCGAGAAAGCACCTTAAACGAGTCTCTCACGCCTGAATCGAGTGTCTCAGGCGTCACTCACTCTCTCGAGATCAATACGAACGACCTAATTTCATGTAAAAAAACACGCTGAATTAGAGTTCATCCTTATTTCCTAGGTATAATGTCGCCTAATGTGAGAAAAATGCGCTATTCCACCGAGAAAGTACCTTAAGCGAGTCTTTCACGCCCGAATCGAGTGTCTCAGGCGTCACTTACTCTCTCAAGATTAATCTAAACCACCTCATTCCATGAAAAAAAACTCCGGTGGATTGGAATCCATTGTTATTTACCAGGTATAATGTCGCCTAACGTGAGAAAAATGTGTTTTCCCACCAAGGAAGCTACCTAAGCTCATCTTTCACGCGGGAATCAAGTGTCTTAGGCGTCACTCACTTTCTCGAGATTGATCTTAACAACCTAATTTCATGTAAAGAACCACGCTGAATTAAAATTCATCGTTATTTCTCAGGTACAACGACGCTCAACGTGAGAAAAATCCGTTTTTCCACTGAGAAAGCACCCTAAGCGCGTCCATCACGCGGGAATCGAGTGTCTCAGGCTTCACTCACTTATTCAAGATTCATCTTAATGACCTGATCCCATGTAAAAAACCACGTTGAATCGAAATTCATCATCATTTCTCAGTAACAACGATGCCTAACGTGGAACAAATGCGTTTTTCCTCCCAGAAAGCATCCTAAGCGCATCTTCCAGCCCCGGATTGAGTGTCTCAGGCGTTACTCACTCTCTCGAGACTAATGTGAATTGACCAAAATGTCTCTTCCGTTCGATTCGAGGGTCTCAGCAGTCACTGACTCGCGTAAGAATGGTCAGAACGTTCCAAATCCATGCCAAATCAGAGTTCACCATCATTTCTGCCGTAAAATTGGTCCCTGTAAAGAGACCTAAGGGAGAGTTCCTGCCAAAATCGAATAACTGTCTCACTTGGCCTCATATGGGATTTTCGGGCTCCGTGACAAACTCTCTTCACAACCATCCCTAAAGGCGCTCACTATCGTATGAAGATCTAGGCTGAATCAAATTCGTCAATGGGGTCTTGTTGAAATCACCTCCAATCAGCGCGAGATAAAAGTATCTCGTACGGAAACGTCTATGCACTCCGGCCGCCTAATCCAGAAAGAGATTAATCGGGCTTACTCTAACCCAACCCTCACGGGTAAGGTCCCTATCTCACGTGAGATTGTAACGCCCCTCGCTCGTGCGTTGCGGCCGGTCATCGAACCAAACCTTACACGCTTCGCAATCCTAGCATTTTATGTGAAAATGGGATCCTATGGCCGCTCCAGTAGTCCAGGCCCTGCTCCCAGCCTTTTGTCAGCGTCGATTCACGTCGGTCGTTTTGGCCGTTAACGACGAGCAACGTCAAGCTGTCATGAAATTTTAGTGAGTTGCGAATAAGTAGGTCCCTGGGGAACCGATCGAGATTCTGGAATCCCAATGCTTCCCTAAATTACTCTCTGGTATGCTTTCAAGTCTGAATCCATGTCGAATCTGACTACACAAAAGAGTCTTCTGCTGTGACCATGATTTCCAGAGCCAAAATATACCAGAATAGTATATTATGATACAAGGGCGCAAACGATGGTTTTCGCAGTTCGAGTAACTTTTTTAGGCCCGAGCCGCAGGTGAGGGTCTAAATAGTCATGAAAAAGAGAAAATCATTGCGCCCGAGTATCATACTATGTTTTTTGATCTTCTGTGAGCAAATGGAAAGCGAAAAACAGTGTGCAAATGACTTATTTGCGCACAGATGATCAAGAACCCAGTTACATTCTATACAGCTAAGTTCAACAAGGGATAAGAGACAGTATCCACATGCAAGTGAGATGACCGTTCTGAAAAAGATGAGGATCGAAGAGGAAAGATCTTCATAATTTCATGAGTCGAGGACTCGTGTTATGTTGTTAACTTGAGTCACTCGATATCTCCACTCTTGTTTATAAATGCATCTCCCGAGTCAAAGCGTGATAAAGAGTATCGACTATCCCATCCGAATCAGATATCGTAAATTTTTTTTTTCCAATAGATGCCTGAGGTGTAAATCCTTTTGACACATGATATCCCTATTTGTGTCGAGTGTCAAAATGTTCTGGTGGAGAATGATGACTGAGTTCTTTAAGAATCACAATGGTTTGTAGGGACTTTGAGCTGTCTCTCAAATTGACTTGGTTGATTCCAGACTTTTTATGAATTTTACCCAGGAATTCGTCATCTTTCGGTGTATTCTGGAGGAAAAACGGATTTTTTCACGTTAAGCGTCGTTGTACCCGCAAAATAACGATGAATCTTGATTCAGCGTAGATTTTTACATAAATTCAGGTCGTTTAGATCAATCTCGAGAGAGTAAGTGACGCCTGAGACACTCGATTCCCGCGTGAAAGATGTGCTTAGGGCGCTTCCTTGGTGGAAAAACACATTTTTGTCACGTTAGGCGACATTATACCTGGTAATTGGAGATGGATTCCAATTCAGCGTGTTTTTTTACATGAAATTATGTCATTCGTATTGATCCCGAGAGAGTGAGTGACGCCTGAGACACTCGATTCGGGCGTGAAAGACTCGCTTAAGGTACTTTCTCGGTGGAAAAACGCATTTTTCTCACGTTAGGCGACATTATACCAAGGAAATAACAATGGATTCCAATCCAACGGAGTTTTTTACATGAAATGAGGTGGTTTAGATTAATCTTGAGAGAGTGAGTGACGCCTGAGACACTCGATTAGGGCGTGAAAGACTCGCTTAAGGTACTTTCTCGGCGGAAAAGCGCAATTTTCTCACATTAGGCGACATTATACCTAGGAAATAAGGATGAATTCTAATTCAGCGTGTTTTTTTACATGAATTTAGGTCGTTCGTATTGATCTCGAGAGAGTGAGTGACGCCTGAGACACTCGATTCAGGCGTGAGAGACTCGTTTAAGGTGCTTTCTCGGCGGAACACATTTTCCTCACGTTGGACGACATTATACCCAGGAAATAACGATGGATTGCAATTCAGCGTCTTTTTCTACATGGAAATGGGTGATTTAGATTAATCTTGAGGGAGTAAATGACGCCTGAGACACTCGAATGAGATGAAAAAGTCGCGCTAAAAATGTTTTCCGCGTCGGAAAACGCAATTTACGAGTATTGGGTGGCACCCTAGTTCAAATGTCACGATGAAATTTGATTCAGCATCAAATTTTACGTGGGAACATGTATCCCCACTTTTACATTCGCGAAGAAACACTAAGTTTCAAGAGCTCGAACGTAGGGACAGAAAAATCACAAAAAGCGTTATTTTTCACTTGAGTTTCAAAGCGAGATGCTCTTTGAGGCACTATTAAATCACTCTCTAGGGGCTCGAGGAAAATTTTCCCCATTTTTTTTCGGCTCAAAGAAGGTATCCAGAGGGGGGAGAAAGGATCTGTGAAACTTGGGAAATAAGGACCACCCTAGTACCCATAGACACCAGCAATTATGTTTACGGTGTAATGCAAACTAAGAATTTTTCGATTCCCACATATCTTCCGCTTTTGTTCAATTCTTTCCAGTCCATCTTGATTGATTTGAGAACCGAACATGGTGATCCCGTCCCATTCGACTTTGGGACGTTAATGGTAACGCTTCAATTCAAGCGTTTAGACTAGGAATAATCATGGATCGATACGAAGAGTACTTTGGAGTTCAAGTTGGCGTTGGGAGTAGTCTCTCAGGTGGTATTGGGCAGATATATACAGGCTCACGGTATCAGAGAGGCCACGGAGGTGTTGGCCGTTTCTTGGCAGGTCTTTTTCGTCAAGTCATGCCTCTGTTGACCCGTGGTGCCAAAGCCAAAGACAATTAGTAATATTGTTACTCATCAATATGTATATCTATATGTACCCTATTGATTATTTGAATAAAATACCATGTTACGAAATCTGGAGTTACAAATGAAAATACCTTGTACGCCAATACTATGTTAATATTCAAAAGAAAGCAATAGAAAAATCATTTTTCCGCTCAGTCTTTTCACGTAAAGAGAGAGAGGGAGAGAGATTAATTCTGTTGAGTCACTCTGAAATTCCTCTAAATTCATTGTCTCGCTCATTCAAAAAAAAAAAAAAAAATATAGCCAGTTTAGGCTACATAATGTTTGCTTTAATTTTGCTGATAGTGTCCAAAGAGATGTGCAAAGAATCGCTCTCTATGTACCATCTTCATAATGTTTGCCTTATTTTTTGCTGATGGTGCTCAAAGATATGCACAGAGATTCGCTCTCTATGAATCATCCGCCTGAGGGTCACCCGAGGTCATGTTTTGACGGCCCATAGTGGCCCATTGACTACTAACTCACAAGCTCGGATTTTCGAACGATCGGAAATTGGGATGCTGTTCCAAGAGATTTGTGTGTCCCCGAGAAGAAAAATAAGTCTCATTGTTGGAAGTCTCATTGACAGTCTTGCAGAAGTCTTGTGTATAGGACTCATCAAGACTTTCGCAAGGATCCAAAGTTTTGGAGAATGTTTTGCGGGCAATCTTGGAGAGATTATAATTGATGTATGTCTGAAGAACTCAAGGAAACTGTGTCAGAGAGACGCAAGAGGTATGAGCTTAAACCCATGTCTATGGGGAAATCTAACTGAGCATATCATCACACCCGGCTCTTGACCTTTTGCATTCTTTTTTGGAATGAACTCACGCCTCGGTATCAGCCTTTGGTGAGTAAACCGAAAACTCACTAGCTGTCGGGCCGTCCAAGGTATCATTGACTTGCCTCAATTAAACATATCCTGCGTATGAACGCGCTCAGTAAAAACTCGAACCCTTATGTCATTACGAACATAACTGGGAATGCGAAAGACAGTGAGATTATCTTTGTGAATTCTTCTGAGCGGTAAGTGTCGAGTCACATCAGTAGGGGTGAGAACCTCCGTCGAAAGCGCCACGCAGTCACAGAAATGAGCTCACTGGGGAATTCTGCCAATCAGAGCCCTATCGTAGGCATGTCATTCTATTTAGAAATCAAACTCTATCGGTTTTTTCTGAGAGAAGTCTCATTTTTCAGGAAACTTAGATTACTTACCAGTAGCTAATGCCAAGGCGTGAGTTCTTTCCAATAAATGATGCAGAAAGTGAAGAGCCGGGTGTGATGATCTGCAGAGTTAGATTTCTCATGGACGTGGGATTGAAGTCATGACGTTTCATGTCATTCGTCCGCACAGTTTTCTTGAAAATCCTTCAGATATCCACCGAAATACCTATCCAAGACTTTCTGGCAAGACTTTTTTCAAGACTTTGGAGTCTTGCGAAAGTCTTCACAAGTCTCATAAACAAGACTTCTGCAAGACTTTAAACAAGACTTCCAACAAGACTCATTTTTTCCCTTCACAATGGTCTGACTTTTGAAGAATTTGTTCATTTTGACACGGATATCGCTATACATGGTCATCCAAGTGATGAGAAACGGTGGGACTTCTCCGGAGTCGAATAATGAATCGTAAGGCGATGCGGTCGCCGTAAACGTTGAACTTTGTTCACAAAACTCTCAAAATCTTTCCCGATTTGAACTGAAGGACGAGTTATCCAGGCTTTATGATCATCTAACTCGACCTGGATAGCTCGTCCTTCAGTTCGAATTGGGAAAGATTTTGAGATTTTTGTGAATGAAAATGTCCCGATTTACACGTTTAGAAAGTACCCAAGGGCAAGTTATTTTCGTTCCTTACCCACAGTCTTGCGATTGGTGACGGATAACGAGTTGTCTACTACAATTCGGATGATAGTAAGTAGTAAACGACCTGTCTTAACCGTTGTATCATCAAATATTTGAGTTACATGTAAATGAAATGTAATCCCCGGGTTGCATGGTACCCGCATGCTCTCAATGAAGAATCTGAAATCAATAAGGTTGTGACTCTTCATTGTGTACAAATAGCTTTGACTGTCTTCATATCATATTTTGAGGGAACTGGAAGGATTGGGAAAGAGATATTCCCAGGTCTGGGTCGTATGAGAGCGCAGTCCCGACCTCAAGCAAAAATGACTGATTTTTTGTCATACCTGAGATTCATATTATTTGTCATACCGATACCCGGCTAGAATATATACATATGTCAATAATACTAACTGAGTCTAAATATCAAACTAAAAATATATAGGGTTTCTTCCTTGTTTGATCACCATTCACCACTATTAAAGGTCTCAAAGAAACGTACATGAATAGTTGTTATGATTCATCCCTTTCCTCTGACATGTCAATTAAGTACGTCGGTAGAGGAGGTTTCCCCTCCAAAAAGGCCCTGAAAGCCACAGAAACTCGAAAATGTGGTTTCTTGAATAATCCAGACAACTGGAAGATTTGTTCAAAAAATGCATTAATGTCGTTCCTCATCGAAGATGCCTCGAATGTCTTTCCCTTAGAGTTTCAGAGGGTTTTACGAGTTCTTGTGCCATTTAAGGCTACTTCCCTGTTCAGCTGTTGTGGAGAATCTCCCAAAACCACAAACTTCAGCGTAAAATTGTGTGCTTTCTCGATTGCTTAACTGAGATATCCAGAACTTTCCTAAGGAAGGTCTCAAGAACCACCAAAACTTGAATAATGGGATTTTGTTAATGACCCAGGCAACTGAGGAATTCGTCGCAAAAAAATGCAGCAACCTTGTCACCCACTGGAGATTCCTCAAATTAATCTCCCTTTGACTTTCAGGGGGTATTCCAACCCGCCTGTGCATCAGGAGGGCTCACTCCCTATTTGATTGTTGCGGAGCTTATAGCAAGAATCCATGTCAAATTCTCAACCAACATATGTCGACGTGAAATTTTGTGCCCTTCCGATTGCCAAAGTCAGAACTCCAGAACTCCTTCAAGAAAGGCCCTGAGAACCACAGAAACTCCAGAATATTTTATGAAAAAAATCCGGCCGACCAAAGAATTCGTCTCGAAGAATGAAACAACTTCGTTCCCCATCAACAATGCCAGAAATTGTGTTCCCTCCGAATTTCAGAGAGTTTTGCAACGCTCCGGAACCATTCCCGGGCTACCTCTGTGTTTGACTGTCGTGGAGCCCAGAGCAGCAGTTTAGTTAAAATTCCCGAACCACCTATTTCAATGTAAAATTTGGTACTCTCTCGATTTCCGGATTTAGAATTCCAGAATCCTGCCAAGAAAGGACCAAACAACCACAAAAACTCTAAGACTGTCGTTTTATGAAAAACCCAAACAACTGGAGAATTTGTCTCGAGAAATGCAACAATTTCGTTCCCCATCACAGATGCCCGGAATTGCTGCCCCTCCGAGTTCTAGAAGGTTCTCCAACTCTCCTGTGCCACTTAAGGGCTACCTCTCTGTTCACTCTCGTAGAGCTCATAGCATCAATTTATTCAATTTCACCAAAACACATATGTCGACGTGAAATTATGTGCTCTTCCGATTGCCGGAGTCAGAATTTCCGATTCATCGAAAAAGGCCCTGATTACCACAAAAACTCCAAGTAATGTGGTTCCTCGAAGAACCATAAGAACTTGAACATTTGTCTCAAAGAATGCAACATTTTGATTCTCCGTGATAAATGCCTCAAATTGCTTTCCCTTCGAGTACCAGGAGATTTCAACGTAACTCTCTTTTCGACTGGCGTGGAGCTCATAGCATCGATTCATTTGAAAGTTCCGAACCACATATTCCGACGTAAAATTTTGTGGTTTTGCAATTGCCGAGGTGAGGATCCCAATATTCTCCCAGAGGAGGCCCCAGGAATCGCAAAAGCCTCGGGGAAAGTGGATTTTGAGAAACCAAGTCGACAAAAATATCATCTCGAGAATGCAACATTTTCGTTCCCCATGAGGGAAGCCTCAAACCGCTCTCCCTTCAATTATTAGAAGATTTTTCAACGCTCCTGTGCAATTCACAAGCTACCTTCCTGTTCTACTGTCGTAGAGCTCATAGCATCAATTCATTCAAAATTCCCAAACCACAAATTACAACGTGGAATCTTGTGCTCTCTCGATTGCCGAACTTAGAATTCCAAAATTTTCATAAGGAAGGCCCAAGGAATCACGGAAACTTGAATAATGTGGGTTTTTAGATAACCGAGGCAACTAAGGAATTCGTCTCAAAAAAATGCAACGACCTTGTTCCCCATTGAAGATGCCTCAAATCCATCTCCCTTCGAGGTCCAAGGGATTTTTCCAACTCTCCAATGCACCAGAGGGCTACCTCCCTGTTTGATCGATGCAAAGCTCACGGCGTCAACTCACTGGAATTTCCAAACCACTTATGTCGGAGGAAAATTTCGTGCTCGTTCGATCGCCAGGATCAGAATTTCAGGTTTCCCTCGGAAAAGGCCACAAAATCACAAGAATTCGGGCGAATGTGGTTCTTTGCGAGAACAGGCAACTGGGGAATGTGTCTCAGAGAATGCAACAACTTCAATTCCCATCAAGAATACCTCAAATCGCTCGCCCTCCGAGTTCCAGGGAGTGTCTCAACGCTCCGGCGCAATTTACGGGCTACCTCTCTGTTTGATTGCTGTGGAGCCCATCGCATCAATTTGTTCCAAATTCCCCAACCACAAATTTAAATGTAGAATTCCATGCTCTCTTGATTGCTGGAGTCAGAATTTCGGGATTCCCCTGAATCAGGCCCCAGAAACCACAAGAACTCCAAAAATGTGGTTCTCCGAATAACCCAGACAACTGAAGAATTCCTCTCAAACAATGCAATAACCTTGTTCCTCGTCAAAGATGCCTTAAATTTCTCCCCCTTCGAGTTTCAGGGGGTTTTTCAACGCTCCTACTCGATACACAGGCCACCCCTCTGTTTGACTGTTGTGGAGCTCATCGCAACAATTTATATTAAATTAGGAAGTGGGTATCCGCAGTCGTCCCGTGTAGAATCCGTGTCTAAAATCCCCGATGCCGTGTAAAACGGGCTAATGCCGTGTGGCTCCCGTTTCGTAATTATGAATGCAGCCCCCAGACGACCCGTGTGCGTCCGTGTGCTTGCAAGCTCCTACTTGACATCACACCTGTTTATGTCCGTGTGGGCAAGTCACAAAGTGTAGGTCCGTTTCTGCCCGTGTCCGTTTCTACCCGTGTCAAGACACGAGTCTTCGCACCCGTTTTTGCCCGTGTCTGGTGTAATAGCATTGCCCGTTTCTGTCCGTGTACCACACATACCAAGCTCAGTCCGTTTTTGCCCGTGTCCGTTTCTACCCGTGTCAAAGCACAAGTCTTCACGCCCGTTTTTGCCCGTGTGAGAAATATACCAAGCTCAGTCCGTTTTTGCCCGTGTCCGTTTCTACCCGTGTCAATGCACAAGTTTTCTCGCCCGTTTTTGCCCGTGTCCGGTAAGACAGCATTACCCGTTTCTGCCCGTGTGGGAAAAATAAGAAGCACTGTCCGTTTTTGCCCGTGTCCGTTTCCACCCGTGTCAATGCGAAAATCTCCACACCCGTTTTTGCCCGTATGGGAAATATACCAAGTTCAGTCCGTTTTTGCCCGTGTCCGTTTCTACCCGTGTCAATGCACAAGTTTTCTCGCCCGTTTTTGCCCGTGTCCGGGATGACAGCATTACCCGTTTCTGCCCGTGTGGGAAAAATAAGAAGCACTGTCCGTTTTTGCCCGTGTCCGTTTCCACCCGTGTCAATGCGAGAATCTCCACGCCCGTTTTTGCCCGTGTAGGAAATATACCAAGTTCAGTCCGTTTTTGCCCGTGTCCGTTCCTACCCGTGTCAATGCACAAGTTTTCTCGCCCGTTTTTGCCCGTGTCCGGGAAGACAGCATTACCCGTTTCTGCCCGTGTGGGAGGAATGAGAAGCACTGTCCGTCCGGTTTTGCCCGTGTCAATGCACAAGTCTCCTCGCCCGTTTTCGCCCGTGTCTGGTATGATAACATTACCCGTTTCTGCCCGTGTGGGAAAAATACGAAGCACTGTCCGTTTTTGCCCGTGTCCGTTTCCACCCGTGTCAATGCGAAAATCTCCACGCCCGTTTTTGCCCGTGTGAGAAATATACCAAGCTCAGTCCGTTTTTGCCCGTGTCCGTTCCTACCTGTGTCAATGCACAAGTTTTCTCGCCCGTTTTTGCCCGTGTCCGGTATGACAGCATTACCCGTTTCTGCCCGTGTGGGAGGAATGAGAAGCACTGTCCGTCCGGTTTTGCCCGTGTCAATGCACAAGTCTTCTCGCCCGTTTTTGCCCGTGTCTGGTATGATAACATTACCCGTTTCTGCCCGTGTGGGAAAAATAAGAAGCACTGTCCGTTTTTGCCCGTGTCCGTTCCTACCCGTGTCAATGCGAAAATCTCCACGCCCGTTTTTGCCCGTGTGAGAAATATACCAAGCTCAGTCCGTTCTCGCCCGAGTCCGTTTCCACCCGTGTCAATGCACAAATATTCATGCCTGTTTTTGCCCGTGCCGGCAGAGCCGAGCCCACTACTCTCGAAAAGCCATTTTCTGCGAACACTATTTAGCGATTCTTGGGCCCTCTTCAAACTGATATACTCCTAATAGAAATATAATAATCGACTTCCACTTCTGAGCATACCAAATGTCTTGAGAACCCCATAAATTGACCACCAGCTGAAGTCGTTTATCGATCTTCCCATATATGATGGGTTCCACGCCAAAGCGACCTACGAAAAGGGGTCATCTCTTGGATTCCTTTCTAACCTCATTCATTCGATTCTATGGCCTTAAATAGGATAATGGGTTCCACGCTAAAGCGACCTACGAAAAGGGGTCATCTCTCGGATTCCTTTCGAACCTTATTCAGTCGATTCTATGGCCCAAAATAGGAACTTTGGACCACCTATGGGGTCCAAAAAATTTTTTTCTCTCCGTTGCACGCATATCTGTCCATGGGTTCCACGCCAAAGCGACCTACGAAAAGGGGTCATCTCTCGGATTCCTTTCTAACCTTATTCATTCGATTCTATGGCCCAAAATAGGAACTTTGGACCACCTATGGGGTCCAAAAAAATTTCTTCTCTCCGTTGCACGCATATCCGTCCAAAAAGTGGAAATCCATCATGTAAAAATCGATGTTCCCTTTTTTATTCATTAAAATTATCATATCTTGAGTTCTTTGATAGGTACGAACTTGCGGTCTGCGGCATCTGAGAGAGCGTCCAAAAACCTATTGAAAACGTTGTTGCAGAGTTCTGATCAACGCTATGGAGGCCTCTTGGAGTGAAAGAGGTGTTTTTCACTGAATCGTTGATTTCTCAAACCGCCATTTTTTTATTTTCCTGAATGTTACATATTAAAGGTGACATTTCGCGTTCTTTAGAAAAATGGTCTCAGAGAAGTTTGAGGTGATCCAAGTGACTTATTAGCCATTTTCTGAAATGGAACTTTTTTTAGTAACAGGGAAACATTATTTTCTGCGCATGCGCATAAATTTAGATTCTTGAGACTGATTTTAACGAAAAACTGACAAGATTTCCTATAAAATGACTACCTGTGGAGTTTGGATTCATGCACTCAAACAGGATCTACAACATAATAAATTACATCGAATCAAAAGCGCATGGACATTCAAGTCATTAGCGCCTGCTGAGAGGACGTATTCACGAAATTTTCTTAGGGCTCTCTTTTGAGTACAAAAGAGCAGTCGAGAAAAATTCGGAATATATGAACTGAACGTCAAATCGTTTGAACTCTTAGAATATGTAATCAGAAATTCCATTTGGGACGATCCTGGAGATTTACATTCAATTTGTGCCAGAAAAATACGATTTTTTACACTCATAATCGTGTTTAGACGGCAATTTTATATCCCAAATCGAATTTAAACCTTTGAGAAGTCAAAAAAACGAGGGATTGGGTCCTGAACCACAAAATTCATAGGTGAAGCAATTCGTAAAAGACGAACCTGGGTGCAAAACATTGACCGAAACAAAAAGTAATGGTGGAACGCCTTTTTATCGTTATTGAAACCTTCTCCCCCCTCCCCCCCCTCTCGATCTCAATCCTAAACATCAAATAGCCTCTAGAAAAATACCACAATAAAATGAATAAAATATGGAAGGATATAATTTTACGTTGGAAGCCTGTCTTATGACCACCCTAGGAGGGCTCTCACGGACATGGGTCAGGAAAGAACAAAGGCTCGCTAATCCGATCGAGAACTTCTCTGTTTTGATGCTATTCCAGACGTCACTGCTGCTTTCTGATAGTATGATTCCGAGGTGCTCATTTCCAAGGTGCACCTGAAATCGTGCTTAGGTGGCTTTTCCATATCCAAAACCTATAGATATAGCTTTGAAAGATCGAAGAAACGTGTGATATGGCCCTGTGCTACAAAATTGAAGGGTCGTGCAAATTTTGAAAGACCAACCTGGGCCCAAGACATCGACCAAAACGTAAAAAATTATTCTTTCATACTTCATTCATTGTATTATATATTTTTTAGAGGGTATTTGATGTTCAGGATTGAGATCGAGAGGAGTGAGGAGGTTTTAATGACGGTAAGGAGGCGTTCCACCGACACTTTTTGTTTCTGTCGAAATCACGCGCCCAGGTTCGTCTTTTACAATTTCCTTGACCCATAAATTCTGAGTTTCAGGAACCAATCATACGTTTTTTCGACCTCTCGGAGGTTTATCTATCACTTTTGGATGCAAAATTGCCATACAAACACAATTTTGGGTGTAAAAAATCGTATTTTTCTGGCACAAATTGAATGTAAATCTCCAGGATCGTTCCAAATGAAATTTTTGATTACATATTCTACAACTTTAGAGGATTCCACGTTAAATTCACGTATTCCGAATTTTTTTCGACGGCTATTTCGTACTCAAAAAAGAGTCCCAGAAAGATCTCGTGAATACGTCCTCTCAGCAGACACTAATGACTTGAATGTCCATGTGCTTTTGATTCGATGTAATTGATTGTGTTGTAGATACTGTTAGAGTGCATGAATTCAAACTCTACAGGTAGTCATTACATAGGAAATGTCAGTTTTTCGTTAAAATCAGTCTCAAGAGCCTAAATTTATGCGCATGTGATTTTCAGAGAAATAAAAAAATGTCATTTTGAGAAATTAACGATTCAGTGAAAAACACCGTTTTAGCTCCAGGAGGCCTGCAAAGCGTTGAGGAGAACTTTGCAACAACATTACCAATAGGTTTTTGGCGCTTTTTCAGATGCCACAAACCGCAAGTTCGTACCTGTCGAAAAATTCAAGATACGATCATTTTAGTGAATAAAAAAGCATCGATTTTTACATGATGAATTTCCACTTTTTTCACGGATATGCGTGCAACGGAGAGAAGGAATTTTTTGGGCCCCTTAGGTGGTTTAAAGTTCCTATTTTGGGCCATAGGATCGAATAAATAAGGTTAGAAAGAAATCCGAGAGATGAGCCCTTTTCGTAGGTCGCTTTGGCGTGGGACCCATCATATAGGAGCTAAAATAGATACAAGTCGAGCATTTTTCCAAAGGCACTAAGTTTTCAGCTGAATTTACAATAATTGTTTTCTCATTCCAGCCCCGAAACTGTGCAAATTCCTTCTCTGATACAACATCAACTGATCTACATCAACTGGAATGTTAATCTGGGTGGAAAATTGAACATTGGATTTTATTGAGACGATTTAAGACACCCTTCTTCATTTTTTCCTGATAAAGATCACAACGTGAACGTTGCGCTTACATGCTTCCATCTGAGGTAAATACACTAATCTGTGTCAAATTGAGCATTTCGTCTAATTTGGCATAGGCGAGTGCAAGAGATATTCCACTCATGCTAGCTTCCACAAGTACATTCTCGTGACTCGTAACTGACCACGAGGCGAGTCAAGGCTTCAGTAACATGTTTTTCGATGAGCCGCCTCCGATGATGGCTTTACAGCCAAACTGACCACGAGATCATGTTCAGGTGCAGGCTATTTTTAGTTAGTAAATATGTCTCCATCCCTATTTCAGCCAATCTTCTTATTTGTGAGCTAGAATGGGTCAAATCCCTCTCACGCTCGCCTGCATGCGCCTACATAGACGAAATGGCTATTTTGTAATCCTTGAATAGAATCTCCAGCTCCCATCTGGCTTGAGGCTCGCCTCCGGAATTTTTCAGACAGTTTCGAGAGTACTTTGGGGAGTAAAACACCGATTGATGCACAATACTCTAGGTGTTAACATGTGTAAGCCATGCTTATGTAATGATTTTTAGTAGAATCAATGAAGGGTGTTTCGAGTTCCCTCAATAAAATCCAAAACTGACTGTCCTACCCGGGTTATAATTCGAAGTGCCAACATTTGCATCAAAAAGTAAAATTTTAGCAGTTTTGGACCGATGTCAAGAAAGGATTTCCGTGAATTGCGCTTAACGTCTGGAATTCTTGCGAGAATGCTCAACTTGTATTTACTCTAGCTTCTATGAAAAAAAAACAAAAAAAAAAAAAAAAAAAACGATATACTCATACCAGTGCTTGAATTGTAGGTATTTCCAAGACCACTGAAATGATCTATGATAGAAGTCAATCAACACTCTCCCTGTAGAAATTAGATCAGTTCAACGCGGGGCCAAAATTCGAGAAAATCGGTTTCCATGAAGTAGCTTCTAGAAAATTCTAAGGTCTTTTATCGGTCTTGGATCATTCCTTTGTTAGCAATACTAGTTTTGACAAAAAATGCGCCCAAATTCATCGAAATAGTTTATTATGATACAAGGGCGCAAACGAGGGTTTTCGCACTTCGAGTGACTTTTTCAGGCCCGAGCCGCAGGCGAGGGTCTAAATAGTCACGAGAAAGCGAAAATCGTAGCGCCCGACTATCATACTATGCTTTTTGTTCTTCTGTGAGCAAATGTAAAGCAAAAAACAGTGTGCAAATGACTCATTTGCGCACAGACGATCAGAAAGAATTAATTATTGTGTTGTGCTATGATTCTTCCAGAATAGGCTGAAATAAGGCCTAAACGGGCTTTTCGTAAGACTTAAGGTCTCCGCAGAAAAAAATTGTACTATCTCAACATAGTATTTGTAGGAAAACAGTTATTGGAACTTTTCCAGACCTCTCTGGTGATG
Source organism: Eretmocerus hayati (assembly GCA_029851415.1). Taxonomy (NCBI): domain Eukaryota; kingdom Metazoa; phylum Arthropoda; class Insecta; order Hymenoptera; family Aphelinidae; genus Eretmocerus; species Eretmocerus hayati. Next base: position 52,333,174 of record CM056743.1, read on the forward strand.
GAATTCCGTAATACGCTCCAAAACGGCTCGTATGTGAGTATTCTAGCCGACCACTCATATCTCTTTGCGATTAGACATAGTTTTTGAGGCCCTCTCCAAAGACTGACGAATCCAGTGAATAAGAGCTATCTTTACTATTTGTCGAACGCACTTTATTTCTAAACATCTATATCCAATACAAATACAGGTGAGGCCCTGAAGTTCCAATGTTGTGTTGATGAACTAACTAAATTCGAACGAATAGCAAGAAATAGTTTGACGACCAATCATTTCTATAAGGATTAAAGTGCCGTCGTACAATTTTTCAAAGTGGCCTCATTTCAAAGCAGTCATTTCTCTTTGGAGTCGACTCACAGCCTTATGACTGTACTACTAGACTCGAGTGAACTGTGATAGACGCGAATCGGTCTATCTTCATATTCATATTCTATTTCGTCATTTCCATCTGCAATATTTGATCCTAAGATCCGACCGACCACTCACCAATCACGGTGCGCATCTGCATGGCGAGGATAACTTACTTTGACAGTCACACGAAACGGCGAGCTGATAAGATTTCGCTCGAGATCAGGTTGAATTTGTGACGATACGTACAAAAAGACCCCTTGTTCAGTTTTCATTGTCACTTTTTCCAAACTCATACTCGTCATGGTTGCATTGTGCAATGTGATAAATATATTTTTGACAATAATTCAATTAATTGATATATGTACAATGTTTTTTCTTGAGACTGAGCTCAATTTTTGGAGGCCTACAGGCCCACAGGCGACTAGAAAGTATTCATTCATCGACACATTAACTTATTCAAGTACATGCATTCTTGAATTTATTCAGAAGTCACGATCTAGGTATATACAATAAGATAACTATAGATGATTTATATACAATGCGACATTTATACCTATGAAATCCCTCCCAGCTGGTTCGACTTGACACCACGTGAATGATTCCCATATTTTAATGTTCGAATCAGTATATTGTTTGTACGAGAATAGATAGAAAACAAGACCAGATCTTCTTCAATTTCCATTGTGTTTTTCAAAAATGGTCCTTCATCGAAGTATTACTCGTGAACCAACTCGGGTTTTGAATGTTGAGAAAAGTTTTGGGATTTTTCACAACATTATGAAAAGTTCTCCAAAACTTATCACGAAATATTGGAAATTTCATTGATAAATAAAGCACTCGGCTAACGTAAGAGAGGCGGCCATGACTAAGTAATGTAAACGATACTTTAATATTGTACAGTTACCGACATGGTCGGGTTTTTGGATTTCTCGATGAATTTTTGAGATATCAAAAGTCTAACAAGTAACGCCGATTCTCTGAGCCATACAGGATCGGCGTTACTCAGTAGAATCCCGATATCTCGGAAATTCATGGAGAAATCCGAAAACTCGATAATGTCGGTATCGGACAGCCTCTTAACCTGCTCACAACTTGAGCGACTTGACAGGTCCCTCATTTCTTTTTCCTCGAGCTTTTTGAATTTTTTGATTGACGTGTGATAGTGGTGATCAGAGATTTTCTTGGCCGACCTCGAGGTTTTGGGCTCTTTGGCATCGTTAGATTTCCCAAAGTTCTCTTTGTTGCTGGGCTCAAAGTTTCACTATCCGATTGTATGTTGACGTTTTCTCTGTTTGCCCATGCTTTGAGTAATTGAGTCAAAATGTGCGCCCGGTCTCGAAAAGAAATGGTGCCGGTTATATCTTTCGTTTGTTTGAGAAGTTTACCAACAAGCTGCCTCTTCTTTGGCACATCCCACGAGCTCTTGTATTGAATCATAGCTGCATTTATTTCTCTCAAATCCACCTCCAAATCGGATATGTTAGGCGTGTCTGGACATATTGTCATATGTATTTTCTTGTCTTGGGACCAATAGTGAAAGATCTGTTGAAGGGCAGAGTATCGAGCTTGAAATTCCTCATTACATGAGAGACTCACAGCATCAATGATATCTCTCTTCGCCTCTTCAAAACTCGAATCATCCTCACGGCATTCATCTTGAGTACTATTGTGTTGTTTAGTAATAGTGAGGGAGAACTCATCAGGTGTAATAGGGGCTTCAGGAGTCACATTAAATATACGATGGTTTTTCCTACAGTATTCTTTGGTCCATCGAAATAATGCCAAATTCTTGTCGAACATGGGAATATTTATCTTGTTTCTCACAGCAAATATGTGCCGGCAAGGTAACACGTTCGCGTTGTAGAAGGGACAGGCGCAGGAATCTTTTGCTATGAAGCCGTCGACACCTGATACTTTATAATGCAGATGACTCCTTTTCAGGGAGACTTTATCCGAAGCATTGTATTCATCCTTAACTCTATCGAAAGAGGTTTTCATCAACTGATCCCTGTAAGGTATTAAATTCCCAGGACAATGAGATAGAGATTCTGAACTAAAGTTGAGCATGATCTTCTCTTTGTTGTTCAGGTTGTGGTCTTCCATCCACAGAAAAAGATCTTCGACTGCTGTGATAAGAGTACTCATCAAGTCCAGGAGAGCTTTCATCCACGCATTGAGGGTCTCGCACCTATTGTTTGTACGATTTCCGAGTGTGCAACCCAGCTTTCCGAAGAGTGACCATTCTTGCCTCACACTATCCCAGTTCTTCACTACATAGTCATACACTTGATTTGGCAGCTCATTTTTTATAAACTCGAGTGTCATTTCATAGTCATTCTCAGATTCTGCGTAGATGAGCTTTTTCAATTGTTCCAAAGCTAGTGCTTTGTCACCTACACTCATCTCCATACTCTTGACTTCTTTCTTAAATATTTCTATGGCATGGTATACACAAATCAAGAGTTTGGCGTTGGGGAATAGTTCCTTCACGACTAATCGCTGTGCTGGAACTTTGTCACACATAAAATACTCAATTTGATCAACGGCAGTCGGGTGATGAGCTTGGAAACGCTTAAATACCCACTTCAGAGTCGGATCATTCTCTCTGCGTATTATAGCAACAGCAACCACTTCGGTCAGACGATCTCCATCGGTCACTACGAAGAGGATGATGATGAATCCATTCATAATGATCTTATAGGCCCCATCAAAGCCAACTACGGTCCCCCAAGCTGTAAATGACACTCTCATGCCGCGATCTGTGAAGAAAAGAGCATTTCCATGTCGATTTCGAGTAGATCCACTCGAGCCCCTGTGAATGAGAAATTTTTCATGACAATATGACAATTGAGATGCTGCAGTTATTGATATGAAACGATGGTTAAGCAGTAACACGGCATCCATTCAAAGTAATGATCTCCCATTCAAATGAGAGGTGTTTCCAAACTCAACATAGTCAGAATATCCGAGTTCGCTAGGACAAGACAGTCATTTATGATCAGCTTGAGAACGGTAGATTTGTGGGAAACTTTGCGGGCGTGACTGGAAGAACTATCGTTGTTCAATATCGGTTCATATTTCATATTCTCGTTACAGAGACCAGTGGCCATCACTCTTGATTTAATCAACATACTATCATCGTATGACTGATGAGAATGGAATACACAATTTGCGATCCAAAGGCTTTTTCGCGGTGAATAACGAAGATAACCCCGGAACTTCATTCTAAAGACATTTTGTTGCGTGAGTAAATGCTTCTTTCTCTATGATGCACTCTGTTTCAATCTCGCATTGTTTCTAAATCGATAGTCAGCGGGAAAAAATTTCGCAATGATCGCCCGTGTAAAAATGATTTCATGGGGTCCTCATGTGAAAAACATGTGAGCCTCATGTTACCCACATGTAGCTTCCACATGTAGATATTGACACAAATCCACATGTGGAAAACATGTAGATTGCATGTAGCCGAGCTGTGAGATGCGTGTCAGTCGGCAAAGATGTGGTGTACATGTTGAATGGGCTCAACATGAGGAAAACATGTAGATATGGTGGTGAGACAAAAAATTCATCTCTTATTCTAGAACAAAGTCGAGAACAAGATCCACAGTCCTACAGAGGGTCAATAGCTATTTTTTTATTAATTTCTTCGAAACTATTTTTCAGACTATACCGAAAATTAATCGATTGATGCCCAGGATGACACCTTCATGACATTTTTTCACGGAAAAAAATAGTTTGTTGGATTCACAAATGACAATAAAAGGTTTTGTGATATTCACAAACCAAACCGATCCCGGACAACAAACTAACGTTTGTTAGATTTCCAAACGAACATTTGTTAGATTCACAAATAATCCGGTCTCGCTCTGATTCTAACAAACTGACTGTTTGTAAAGATTCATGAGCCCAACAAATGTATAGTTTGAAAGGTTAGAATCTTGAAAATTTTGATATATCCCTGAACAGTACTGGATCAAGTAAGAACATTCTCATTGTTTTGTCAGTGGTGCGACAGCAGGACTCCCTCGAGCATGCAATCGATTTTTTTTTTGGTAGTATGTTAAAATGCTTGCAGAGCTGGAAAAATACATGTTTTTATTGTTTATTTATGCCTTGCCCCAATTTTTGAACAAGATTCCTCATTAATATTGTTTATTGGATGTGCCACCTATCATTTGAACCCAAAACTGGAGGGTTTGAAAGAGTTTGGCAGGTTAGTGAACGAATTCAGGAGCTTACTTTCTCGACTAAATGCATCGCGGGAAAAGGTTGCGGTCTCATATTGCTAAAGTATAATGCCGCCATATTGATTCGAGAACGCACCGCGGGCAAAGGTCGTGGGATCATATTCCTAAAGTATAATGCCACCATATTTGTTCGAGAGCGCATCGCGGGATCATATTGCCTTCCTCGTGAAGCCATATGTGAAACATGCTGACATCCAGCGTAAACTTCCAATTTAAACCAAATGAGTTTTGGTCACTCATGTCATGTATCATAATAATTTCCTTAAGTCTATCTTCTTTTATAGTCCGGTCTCCGGTGGACCTTTTGTTGGTCCGTAGGGCTCCAGCGAGGTAACTATACCAATGTGTCGAGGGCATTTTCCTAAAAATTTTCCACCCTAGGTGGGCATTGTGCGTTTGTTCAAACCGGAGCTATGAATTTTTTAAATAATTATTTTTGAGGTCGTATATGTCCGTCGTCCTCGAGTGCCCACCATATGTTTATTTGGAAGCTTCTTCAGCGTAGAAGGGAATAACGTCGAGGTAGGCATTCTAGGTTTATTCAAAATTGGAAAATTTGAGGGGTAAAAGATCGATTTTTGTTTATAAAGGGGTAACATGACGATTTTTCGCCAAAAACTAAAAAACAATGTGCTTCATCGGAATTTTAAAAGAATACTTTTCTGTTCATCTTCCTGAGATCTTTCAATTTGTATTATTGTGTTTGTTTCTCAGAAATACGTCATTTCTGAGAAAAAACAGAGGAATACAAATTGAAAGACCTCAGGAAGATGAACAAAAAAGTATTCTTGTAAAATTTCGATAAAGCGCATCATTCTCGAGTTACACGCCAAGATAGGTTCGAAACTCCCGTTTCCACATCTTGCAAGGCCAGTATCTCAGAAATGACGCATTTCTGAGAAAAAACACAGGAATACAAATTGAAAGATCTCAGGAAGATGAACAGAAGAGTATTCCTGTAAAATTTCGATTAAGCACATTGTTTTTGAGTTTTTGGCGAAAAATCGTCATTTTACCCCTTTATCAACGAAAATCGACCTTTTACCCCTCAAATTTTCCAATTTTGAACAGACCTAGAATGCCCACGTCGACGTTATTCCAATCTACGCTGAAAAAGCTTCCAAATAAATATATGGTGAGCACTGGAGCACGACGGACATATACGACCTCAAAATTAATTATTTAAAAAATTCATAGCTCCGGTTTGAGCAAACGCACAATGCCCACCTAGGGTGGAAAATTCTTAGGAAAATGCCCTCTACACATTGGTGTAGTCACCTCGCTGGAGCCCTACGGACCAACAAAAGGTCCACCGGAGACCGGACTATAACGTAGAAATCTAACAAACAAAACATTTGTTGGACTAACAAAACATCCGTTTGTGAAACCCTTCATTTGTGATATTCACAAATTCATTTGTAAATATAACAAATTCAAGAGCCAACAAACGGGCGTTTGTGAATTCAACAAACTATTCTTTTCCGGGTTTGAGGCTCGTTATTAAATACGAAAAAGCCTTCCAAAAATCCCCAGGGCATATCTTCGACGTAAAATCGTCTGAACTTTCGAAATATGTTATGGGGATTTCTTTTTGAGGCGCTCCTGAAGAGCTACATTGAAGTTTTTGTAAGAAAAACGATTTTTTTCATTTCAAATCTTGTTTGAACGGCATTTTGACCTCTAAAATCGATAGATGTAACTCTGGAAGCTCAAAAAACTGTAGCATTGGGTCCTGAATTTGGGTCAGAAAAATTGTAAAAGGCCAATCTGGGCCCAAGATATCGACCGAAATGAAAAAAGTATTTTGAATGCCTTCTCGTCATTTAAACTTCTCAACCTTTACGATCCCAATTCTGAGCATCAGATAGCTTCTGAAAAAATATCATTTGACATGTTTCCGACGTGGAATTGATACATTGTCACTTGAGACGTCGAATTAAACTATGTCGGTTTTAGTTATCGGGACACAAATTCGAATAATTGATTTTGCAGAAAAATGGTTGAGTTCTTTTTCTGATTTTCATAATAGATTGGCCTTACTAGTGCCCTGTCATGATCACCCAAATGCTTCACTGAGCATATTCTTCATGTATTCTAACCTCTTGAACAGAATGGAACATGTCCCATTGTATAATTCCATGATTCTCACTGAGCAGCTCAACTTTGATACTGTCCCTGATTTCATGAACTATAAACTTTCTTCTCACTATAAATTATTTGCAACTCTGTAATCGAGTGAAAATTTCAACGAAGCGAGTTGTTCACTTGATCGTCGAATTACACATTACCCAAATGAAGGTTGCGATGTTTTGACTCGAGTTTCGAGTCAGAAATAACTTGCCTCGAGGACACCCGTTTCTTGTCCAGGATTCATTAGTATACATCTCAACCGATATCAAAACCGATCAAATGGGATAGAAGAATATATATTATCCCCTACATGAGTGGTTTATCCTGAACACCCACTCCGAATAACTCACAGGAACCGTCGAAATATGACTTTTGAGCGCGAAATGACGCTTTTATTGTATGGTCTTCTCGTGACGTGTATCTCCAACAACCACGAGAATTTCCTCCATTTTCAGGTCTGATAGAAACCGAGATTTATGATTGACAATACTGCAAGTTGCCCAGAATACTAGTAGCTCAAATAAATCAATCATATCTGCAATACACTTAAATTGAATATAATACCATTCCGTTCACGATCGGCACACGGAGTATCACAAGAGAGAACTAAATTCTGCAGAAAGGATGCGGCCAATCCTGCGGTCTTATCATTTTTCATCGAGTATATCGTCACATTCGTTACGCGCTGCGCTTCTCTGCGTTTCATGGTTTCCCGGTGATGAGGAGTATTGTCGGCATGTAAAAGTGCGTAAACCTGAAAAATGACGAATTTCCCAAAAAGAATCGCATTCCAAATTCTTTCAATGTCGGAAGTCGAATTTCGTACACGCGTAATCGTATTGTGTCAATTCCGCGGGAGGGAGAGTGTGGCTCGTAGAGCGATATGTCGAAGAGGGTAGAAAATCGTTGAGGTTATGGAAGTTTTCTATTGACACAATTTTGAACGTGATTCGCGAAAGAATGATATATTTTATGAACTCATCTGATATCAAGCATCCCTTCCGCAATAGATACATCCGCGGCTCGATCGCCCGCAAACTCGGAAATTCCAATAATTCCTGCAAGAGTCTGAAAAAATTCTCTTGTGCAGACTGGACTTGATTGTTTTTCTTTCTGTTAAAATCAATATAGCAGACAGATTTAGGTAACCCTACTCTTATCACAGGCAGTTGTGAACAAAATCAGTTCGCCAACTCAATAACAAAGCCAGAAGAAATTAAGAAGTGAAGATTTTTCATTCAAACTCCGCAGAAAGATTCAATTGCCCTATATGCGAGTTATGGGGTCGAGGATCTATTCATTGCAGAAGCAGGGGTGCTTAACATCAGATGAGTCGATATATTTCTTCTCAAATTAGGTTCGGATTTTCTTTCTAGACAACAGAAAACTTTCATAACCTCAAAGATTTTTACCCTTATCACACGAGCCGTACCCTCCCGCGGATTTGATACAATACAATTGTTTTGCATGCAAAATTTGACTCCCGACAATGAGAATGTAAAATGCGATTCTTTGTGGGAAATTCATGTCTGTTTTCAGGTTGACGCACACTTGGATAGCGACGATACTTCTCATCATCAAGAAATCACAATATCACGGAATACAAAAAAGCGCATCGCATAAGTATAGACAAAATAAGATGGTGGATCATGATGGGCACATCCACAAGAAAGTAACTCCTTTTGATTGAAAGAAAATTGTCTCGGGCATAAATCTACTCATAGCACTGCGTGCACATCGAAGATGTCATTATACTCGTGGCCGTTTTTTCATCAAGTTACGTGTGTAAAAATGATGGAACCATTCCAGAGGCTAGCCACTAAAATTATGAGTAAGATTGCGATTTTATCAAGTTCAGTAGTTGGGCACAGTGCTCGGCGCAAAGCAGGGGAATAGGCTAGGTGAGAATATCGAGTTATCCTGCGCACGTGGCGATTGGGATGTATAAGCAAAACTCCAACTTGACGACCCCGTCTTCAGAAAACGAGCATGATCCGTCATTTTGCATGGTAATCAACCGAAGTACTCTTGAGCGATTTTAAATTTGTGTGGGCCGAAGAATCCGAATTTCGGAAATTCGACATGCCTGGGGTTGTGAAAGTTGTATTTCTGTATACAGTTGTGGGAAATCTTCACTCGGTGCTGAGAAATACGATCTTCAGTTATGCTGTAAGAGCCATCGAGATATTTCTTGGACCTGTACAATTCGCCCATTCCTTCTCCACTGTAGAGCCTGATAACTCTGGCGCATCTCAATAATTTTCGGAGAACCTTAGCTCACTCCAAAGCTTGTTCTGAGACCTTAAAAAAATGCCCTGAAATGAGTCCAATTCACACAGACCAGAGCCGATCCATTTCAAATTTGAGTGGAACAGATTCATCATTAGAAATGTCAAAAATATACAACCTTGACGTTGTAAAGCTTGCTGGACGACCAAACTTCGCGAGCAGCTCGTAGTTGCTGCATATTGGCTGTATCTCTTGCAAATTCCATCAGACTTACAAGTACTTGGAATCTCACTAGATCCAATCTAAAAATTCCGCGATAGTTTTGTAGCGATCGAAAATCTAGCACTAATAGCCTATATTAGAATGTATGCTTCTTTCTGACTGGAGGGACCGCCGAGGCGAATTCAGTGATCGGTTTTCCCCCTGGGGCTCGTGAGTGTGAGTACATGTGGAATTTTCGAGATACCCAATATGCAACAACTACAGATTTTTGAGGTTTGGTCGCTCGGCAAGCTGTAGAACGTAGAACATGAGGGTTGCACATTTCATTACTCTCAAATCTGAAATAGATCAGATCTGGCTCGTCTAAGGTGAAGTTCCTTCAGCTTATTACGAAGATTTTGGAACAACCTTCAAAATCGACTGGTGTACGTTGGAAAATATTGAAACCTGCCAGACTCATCTGCTAAACTGCACTCGAAGAAACATAGGCAAATTATCCAGTTCCTTATTCAACCCTATATTATTTTTTTTAGAGTTTTGTAGCTCTTGCCACAATTGAAGATCACATTTCTCAGCACGCCAGCGGCAATTTTTCCACATTCAACATACAGAATCACAATTTTTGCAATCTCAAGTGTGTCAAATTTCCAAAATTTCGATTTCTGGCCCACCTTATTTTCCATGTCAAGACGGTGGTAACTTGCAGCGCTCATGAATTCAAACGCGTCACAAAATTTTCCCACCCGCCTTAGCTCATTTCATGACTCTTACTACAAACGTGTTTTGATGTGTCTGATTTCAACAAACCCCATCTCAGCTACCTCGCTCGGAGCCGATACTCGGTTTGTCTTCTTTCATCGATTTGAGACTTTCTGGACTTCTAACTTTTGAGACAGCTCGGCTCTGGCTAGTTGAAATCAAATGGACCAAAACTCATTCTGAAGCTCCAGAAATGAGTTTTTAAACCATTTTCAAGGTACATCCAAAAGTATTGAGACGCATATGAGTTATAAACGTTGGGGGCCGTTATGGTCTTGACAAGAAAAAGCTGTGAAAAGTGCTACAGCTGATCAACAAAGGGAAAAGACGAATTAAGCTCGCATTTCCATCAAGGGAGTTGCTCCGTTTCATTTGACGGGATGTTCATCCTTAGAAGACGTACTGAATCGCCAAGTATTCATTATCAGTTTTTCTCACATTACAGTTAAACCTATATCGTCCCTCCCCGAACACAGTGTGGATAAAAGTTATCCTATATGGGTATTGGTCGATTTATTTCCCTATTATTTGAGATTCGATTCCGAAACATCAAAGAGCATCAACAGCTCCAGAGAAATTAATGAAAAAAAAAAATAGCCATTGATCCTCTGTAGGACTGTGGATCTTGTTCTCGATCTTGTTCTAGAATAAGAGATGAATTTTTTGTCTCACCACCATATCTACATGTTTTCCTCATGTTGAGCCCATTCAACATGTACACCACATCTTTGCCACATGACACGCATCTCACAGCTCGGCTACATGCAATCTACATGTTTTCCACATGTGAATTTGTGTCAATATCTACATGTGGAAGCTACATGTGGGTAACATGAGGCTCACATGTTTTTCACATGAGGACCCCATGAAATCATTTTTATCTCTTAACAAATCAACTCAATAGATCTCAACCGAAGATACAGCAGTTTGAAGCAAGATATGGGAATGAATCATACGACCTCTATCCAAAGTAGGGGTTAGTTAAGGCGATGCGATCACCGGGCACTGAGCACGCTGAAAGTTATTCGCATTTTTGTCCGATGGACTTGCAATTTTCACTGAGGGGTTGTACATATATTACGTGATACGGATTTTGTCTTTTTTAGACCCCCCTCCCCCTTCGTGATATCCCCCTCTCTCATCGTGATAAAGCCGGTGATAAAATCTTGAACCCTCCCCCCCCCTCATTCGTATCACGTAATATATGCACGACCCCTAAACGAGGAGAAGAGGACTACTCATCATTATCAAACTTATATTCGTATTCTCGTCGTTTGGATCAAATCGCAAGAGAACTCGAGAAATGTGCGAATAACTTGAGCGCAGGCACCTCCTGATCTATAACATAGGCACTTTGTGATTCGCACTTTTATTCGATCCTTTTGCGGTTGAGGCTAAACGACAAGAAGACGAATTCAAGTCAGATGATAACAAGTATTCGTCTTCTCGTCTTTACGCCCAAATCGCAAGAGAATTTGATTAAAAAGCGAATAACTTTCAGCGTGCAAGGTAACCGCATCGCCTGAATGCTCTGTAGTGAAACCACCATCAAGGATGATTGGAATCCTACTCCTTCCTAGCTTAGGACATGAATCGGATCGGCGTCTCATATTCACGTTTATAGAACACATATAATGTATGTCACGAAGGATGGTGTGCCAGTATGGTTTTTGTTAGAACTAATGCAAGAGACGGCATTCTCACCCTGTTAGCATAGAAGAATTCTACTATAGCACATACTCCAAAATGATATCACTACAGATGTTCAGGACAAAGTCAAATGAATTTGTTCCCAAATTAGTCGAACTTTGAACTATTCAAGCTTACACGAAAAATTAGATGATTGACTCCTGACAAGTAGTCTCATGATATACGTTTTCGAGGAAAATATTTGACATAATCAAAGAATAAGTCCAACATCAGACGCGTCAGTTACTTTCATTCGACGCTTACCTTTCGTTTTCAAGAATTCTATCACCGCTATCATCTCATTATTATTATCCTGAATCGTCTTTTTCTTCTTCATCTTCTTCTCTATATTCTTCAAATCTTGATTGGTTACATTAACCTTGAATTTATCTCGGATCATCTTTCTCAATTTTGGTCTCTTTGGCTTTAATGCGATTGCCTCCTCGACCCATTTCAGCTGTTCATCATTCAATCGTCGAACCTCCGGCACAAGATTCATCTGAAAAATCATCTGCGTGGAAGCATTTCTAGAGATCAGCACCTACCAGGAGAGGTCATCACATCCGGATCATGAATTTGGCTGAAACCCTGGGAAAAGTTTCCCTTTTTATAGCACAAATATACGATATCCACCATCATACACCCTAACACTGAAGCGTAATGTCTAAAGATGTAGCTCGGAAATGCTTAAACGTTAGGGTGCATGATTTCGGTTTTCATCTTTTAATGCTGAAGAGAGACCATTCTCAGACTTTCGGACGATTGCGTAATGCCAGATGTCACGACCTCTCCTGGTTAGACGAGTGCGAAACTTTTTATCCTTGGGTTTGAAATTTTAGGCGTTCATTTTACATGAGTAATCTTCTCTTGGTATCCATAACATTTGATTGTGACCTTTGTACATTCAGTACAGATAAATTAGGTCTCCCCTGATAATCTGAGTGAACTGATAAACACTGAACGCGATTTCACTACTGGCGAATTATAGAAACTTCTCATTTTCCCGGGGAATAAAATTTCAACAGTCTGTCAGAAACCAGTGCAACAATGCAAAGTCATTTGCGAATGCTAATTTCTCCACTTAATGGAGATTCTTTTCAATATACTCGATCTCTCCATTTTCTTTCTACAAGTGACCGATAAGAAACTGATGGCACATATCGTTCGAAAGAGTGATTGCACCAGAATTCCATTAGTTTAGAGTATCGCTCGAGAGACCTCTTGCGCTAATGGGATAATATTTTTTAACCATTCTTCATATCAGTAGATGAAACTTACGTCAGTGTTCATGTGTCCTGTGTGTTCCAAGGAGACTTGTGATATCACCAGATAATCGCCATTCCTAGAGGCGTGAACCTTGACTCTAGCCTGGCAACCCACTTTGACAGTCCTGTTGGGTGATGGGTTTTTACGATTATTACCGAGAATGGAAATCACGAATTGAATTACATCTCTCTTGAAATACGCTGCTAGAAAAGATTAGCAGAATGCTTCTCCATTGCAATGTTCGACCATTTGCTAGACCAATAGACAGGGGCATTTGGATCGTAGATGATACCCAAGGATGTGATGAAAAGGTGTACAGTTCATTCTATTCAAATTTATGCCTCTTAAAATATACAAAATGTAAATTCTTGAAAAACTTGGTTTGATTTTTTGAGAGTGTCTTCTGAAAAGCCCACTCATCAACATTTACACAAAGCCGATCAAATGCTCATTTCGCTATAATTGATCGATGGGATGATGAAGAATTCGGTTGGAATGAATAGAAAAGAAATTAGCATGTAGTATTACTTTGGATGATGGAAAAAAGTACCATTTCAATGGTAAAATTGTGTTAGTATGAAAATTAGGCATTGACCATTACACGAGAAATTGCAAAGAAATGGTTGTGTAGGCTGCCTCAAATTGGATCAGAGAGTTGTGAGAAAATATATGTGTGAATGAATTTATTGATTCGACGAAAATTTTTACATTTTCTCTCTCTAAAGAGAAAGCTCTGTTTTCGAACCAGCAAATTTTTGACCAATTTTTGCATTCAATCCAATATTTTCTCCAACACAATTCCCCTTATCACAAAAAATGCTTTAACTATCTTGTTCTTCTCGCGAAAATCGGACGATTGTAAGTGACACTTTTTCTCCTAAAATCCTCCAAAACCTTCCAGGGACTAATATCCCTGTCCTTTCGCCTGTGTGTATGTGTGTACGTATGTCGTCTTTTTTGCGCCACGTTTTCTCTTCTACACTCCACTTTATTGATCTTTGCTTCTCTATGAGTTATGTAGAATCACTCAAAGAGGAGACCAGTGATGGGGCTGCTCTCTCGTCTCCCAATCGAAATTGATTTAGAGGTCTTCTGAGGTAAAATCGATGAAACTGTGTAATTTAATAGTAAAATATCTATTTCCAACTTGGTCTTGCGGCGATTCGGGTTACTTCAAGTGGGGTTCTTTTGGCTTGAGATATCGATCACTTAATCCCGATATTCCATTTGATCTCCAAAAATCTGAATTTTTAGGAAAAACGAAAATTTCCAACAAAAACCCCATTTTGAGCAAATTCAAAGCAATTGTATTAAAATTCCCTTTCAACCAAAACGCATGCCTTTTGCCGTGTGCAAAACATCACAAAAGTGAAGGTAAAATCCATCTACACGATGGTTATTGGCCGTTTGTACGTGATAAGAATCATATTCAACTAAAATCAAATTGGTTCATCTTAAAATAGGCGTTCCTCCTACAACGAACATGGGATGAAAAAAACCAAACTGCGATGTGATATGGATATTTTGCGATTTTAGCGGAATAATTGCAAGGAGCTGATGTAATCGTTCCCGTCGAGAATAATGTACTTGAATTCATTCGACATTTGGTGTAAATGCAAAATTGAATCTTGAGATCGAACGAACTCATTACGAGAAACGTTCCTCTCTTGTCAGAAATGGAGGCTCATCATTGGCTTTTGTTTGTGTTAATGGAACAGAAAAAGTATTAATGGAGCAGAGAAAGTACCTCGTCTGTCGGACTTTTTGTTCTGACTTGTGTTCGCGCTTTCCATGTTTGCAAACCATATTTTTTTCATGGAATTCAATTCCTTCTTTCAACGTTTTCTTTCGACCATTTTTAGGGCCATCACGAACGCTTTTCCCTGTCACAAAAACTTGTTTCGTTGCTGTCTGATATTTTCTCATGAATTCCTCGAATTCTGCATTGGAATTGAAGCTGAGACCCTTTTCTGGCTCCATTATCTGTGAACTTGAAGTACTTAATTAGATCTCCAATATCTATATGGTAAATAAAGTAGTCTAAGGTTGCCGTTAACCGAAATGTAATATCAGGTAGAAGAAGTTGGCAAAGTTCATAGATACTGGTTCTTTGCTATCTCTCTCTTTTTTTCAAGAGGAAAATTTTCTCATACATTCCTCATAACACGATGCCCTTTTATTTGTTATGAATGATCATAAAAAATTTCACGATTTAAAAGCGAAATTATCAGTATATATCATACTGCATAGAACTCATTCTTTCAAGTATCACCAGATTTATGGTATAATTCTTAAAGAATACCTCAAGAACCCCTGAAGAGCCGTGAGGTATTCTTCCGACGGTTCTTCAGGCGTTCTTTAAAGGGTTGCCGAGGAGACGGATTTGACAGGGACGAAGTTGACATCTTGACTCAAAAAAAAACTTCCACAGCTCGGCAAGTAATCGTAGACTCTTTTCCGCATAGATTGGCTCTAATGCAACCAAATACTTCGAGAAAATGTGTTCGACGAAGCGATATAGCGCGTCAGCGAGGAGCACAACATGGGGACGGAATCGACCGAAAATTTTGTACGCTATTTGGAAAACACGTTTATGTGGTGCACCCGGCTGCAGATTCGAGTTTTCGGCTGATGTTGCGCGAGGATTAGGTGTATTTGGATTTCTCGATGACAACCTCATTGGTTCCAAAGGGCTCGTACACGATCGAGAACTTTGCCGATCTCATTAGTGCTGTGCAAGCAGTTTCGGTGCAAACCCGTCTTCAAAATATCGGACAGCCGTGCTCAAGCTGAGTGCTCAATTTTGAGTCGCGAAGTGGTTGATTATGTTATTTGAAGTATTACAAATCGAAGTGCATAGCTACGCTTAGGGGTTTTTGACCTCGCTGCGCGAGGAGGCCTGGAAACAAGCTGTTTCTGCGTACAGACGTATAAAACTACATACGCGTCTCGTGCGGAAACATTTTTCCTTCGGGAAAACCAAGCTGGACGGTGCCATCGCCCACGTCCAGCTCGGTTTCCCGAAGGAAAAAATGTTTCCAGCACTCGACGCGTAATGTACTATTTCAACATTCCTGGAAAAATCAATTTTTCAGTAACTTTAAAAACTAAAATAGAACACCGAACTCCCAAAGGTTGTTTTGAAACACTTGCTTCCCATCTCCTCTCATCATATACAACATGTACTCATAGTGACAGAAAAACCTCTGAACATCAATAAAAAATCTGGTAATAATACTTGGAAGAATGATTCATAGATCTAAATGAGACAAGGAAAGTATCCATACAATTAATGCAAAAACTCTGGTATAATCTTTCAAAGAGCATGCAATCATTTGAGAATACGATCATGAGAATCAGAAGCTGTAGTAGCAAGTAGTACTATTCACTGTCAGAGAGCCAACGGTTGTACAATATTTACCTTTCACCAGACGGTTTGAAGGACAAGTAAAAAATGATTATTTTATTGGATTTCTATCTGAATTCATTTTGAATGACATCCGTTCCCTCTTATATTCTCTGCTACACATGATGAATGCTTAGTGTACCTGAGCAGAACAAGTCATGATCATTAGTATTATCGAGTGACATCAGCATATTCCTCAATTAAAGAGTTCGAAGAATGTACCAGTTACTACAGCTTAGAGGCAAGACCTAATGTTCAAAGTTTTGCTCCTTTTGCAATTGTGGTGCTCATTGAGTCACTATATGTGAGAGAGTACAGCTCAAAAAGTTTTGGTATACACCACATCTCTTATGGAATTTGTTCTCTGCATATTGTGTTATTGCAACCATCAGAACATTGAATTTGATTCAAAGCACCATTAATGTTTGTGACACATTTGAAAACTATAGTCCGAAGGAAGTCAAATGAAATCAAAAGTTTCTCGTCTTGGACTAGGTCACAGCAAGTATCGGTTCATGTAAAGTGCAGGAACAGTAGGTACATCATCCACTGGTGTTCATATTATAAGCAATTATGTATTGATGCAAGGCAGAACCCTACTGAAAGAGGCCGAGTCGGTGACCGAGACGGTTGACCGAGTCGGTGTACGGTGTCGGTGACTTTAAATTCAAATTGAAATTTGCTGAGTTACTTTTACACCCTTATGTCTATGCTTACTATACTGATGATACAATTGAGACTATGAATTTTCATTTTCCCCGGTCGGCCAATATAAGCACATCATGTAGGTCTGTCGCAAAGTAGATGTGAGAATGAACACGTTTCGTCATCTCTTTCTTCGTGATAGGTTTGAAAAAAGACAACCTGTCTCTTCGATCTTTCTCGAGCAGGACTCTGTATAGAGATAAAATTTCTTGGTTGGCCTTGGCATCGGGTTCATCGGTCATCCCTCCCTCGGAAATCTGTAAGAATCGACTGATATCGGGCGACTCGCGAGTAGCCGCATCCTAACGCTGTGTGTGTAGTTGTTATATAAGTATACCTATGTGCAAGTGAGAAGCAGTGTGTGCAGCGTGCAGCATTATCAACAGCACGAACGCCCGCCGCCGGGTGGAGGCCTAATTGTTAGCGAACTTTGCAACAGTTCCCTGTAGAAGGTACACGAGGTGAGTAATAGAGCTAACCTGGCTTACCTGGCCGAGTTATTGGGGCTGGGCGCGTGGTCGGACAACGTCAGATATATGGGGATAGAACTTGTAATAAAATCTCTAATAGGTAGAATATGGATTCCGGAGAATATCGTACTTGAACGAACATCAACGGTTATTTCGAAACGATCGTTGCAAGCACCTTTTGCATGGTCATGCCACTCAAGTTCCTCTCGAGGATATTCTGTTGCACACGTGCAAAATTTTGTTATTCAATCACACATCTCCATCCTTATTTTATGTACCGGACATAAGTAAATTATGCATGAATCTGAAAGAGCTTCAATCAAACCGATATCGGTGTCTTGATAATCGTAACCTCAAACTCAACATTACACGATTTGAATCTAGTCTAATAATCTAGTCTCAGGATTTCGATAGAAGCACTTCAGGGATGAGGAAACTTTTCCAAATTTGGGCAGAGTTCATGCGTGGTGGATTACCTATTCAACCAAGTTGTGCAAAAAGTGATTCTTCTCCATCTACAAAATGGCATACAGTAATCTATGTCGATTTTTCACTGCTCTGATAGTGTATCCATTGTAAGCTTCAGCAACACCATTCCTACGCAAAGTCTGATTGCCACAATTATCACCTTACTGCTCGCTGTAGCTGATCAATGCTGCTTTTTATTGCACCAAGTGTTGAGCAAAAGATGCCAAACAATCGAGATTTTCCATGGAATATAATTGAAACTATCAAGAATTTAAAGACTCAATTGCACTCTGATTGAACTAGAAATTTTCTGATTTGTGATTAAATTAATCAAAATGCAATTGTATGGAGATCATAATCAGTTCTAGTATGTCGAATTGTCCTATGATGTGTTATCTAGAAATGTAGATCACATGAAAGCTCAACAAACTATGGGACCTCGACAAATTTTAAATCTGTTACAAAATGAAAGTACTGAACATCAATAAGCTATGAACCATAAGCCATTGCTTATTGATATTGCAATTGTGTTCAGCGTATCCACTACAGATTATTAATTTCAGTTGTATCACTCGAGTTGTGCTCCAAGACATGAAAGCGATACTTTTTTACTTGTTCATGCAACTGTCCCATTGATACTCTTGAAATTCCCATTGAATACTGACAGCTGTTGATTAAGGCAGTTTATTGTGTGAGCTAGTTTCTTTCTAATATCTGAATGTTTCATACGCTATGC
The DNA here is from genome assembly GCA_029851415.1 of Eretmocerus hayati. Classification (NCBI taxonomy): domain Eukaryota; kingdom Metazoa; phylum Arthropoda; class Insecta; order Hymenoptera; family Aphelinidae; genus Eretmocerus; species Eretmocerus hayati. The sequence continues at coordinate 52,351,849 of CM056743.1, forward strand.
AAGGTGAATCAATTTTTTTTTGTAATTTAATGTATTCGCATTCTTCTTATTATTCAGATTCTATGACATTGTGATCTCTTGGTGAACTATTTGTCCATTGTTGTAATCCAAAGAGTGAGATGAAGGCTCAAAAAAAAAGAGATCTCAGCTCCAATTCGCTGACCATAGCATGGGCAGCAACCCATCTTGAAACATAATCATTCTCTTAACATTTTTGAATGAACTCAAAAAATTTCAACTGACATCATTAGCATCACTGTACTGTAGAATACCTGATGAAGATTTACAGCTCCACCTGATGAAAAATTTTATCATGCTATTGATGTACATTTTTCCACCGCAGAGCAAAAGTTGAACATTCCAATCGTTAATCTCTAGAATCATTCAATTGAATCCTCATCACTGAACTGAGACATTCAATGTTCCAGATTTTACATGGAGAATTGAGCATAATCAGCAGATCACCATCAGTCCTCTGAATTTAATCATCGCAGGTACATCTTTGAAACAATCAGTATGGCAGAAGTTTGGGCTACGCCTTTCAAGAAACTGGCATTGCATTGCAACTTTGCATCGTACTCGGAATTTGAAGATCTTTTTAAAGAATTCCAGTATATATACCAACTTAAATACAACAAAAAGTCATCAAAACTCATACTTAACGATCGCAGATACAAAAACAAGGGTTATAATCCTGCTATCATATATTCTGAGTTGGAATTGGTATGCAACGGCAAGAAAATCTGCGATGGGTAAGAGTCCAACTGCTTTTTTCAAAAGTATTTTGTAATGGATGTGACAACAATGCTTTCTATCAAATTTTCTCAGATTTTGTTTTCTGCTCTTGGTAAATACAGAAGTATATTGTATATGTAGATCTCAATCTTCTCAATTTAATATGGCTGAATTGTTCTGTTCCAGAGCCCATCAGCAATGCCCATCTTCTATCAAATTGTATCCTACTGAGAAATACTCTCGACTGCGGATCACAGCGGTTGATCTGACCCATAATCATCCAGTCGAAAAGGTATTTCACTCATCAGAGATGGTGGCAGGAGTAACTATAGTTCCCCTGACCATCTTTGAGTCAGAATTTGAGCCAACGGTACCCCTCTTTTTATCATTATAACTGCCAGCTAAAGGATTTTCAATGAAAATCCCAATTGAAATCTCCAATTTACCTTCCATCTTTATTGGCCCACTACAATCAAATTCAGGAATCTAGCTTTCCAGAGTCCAAAGTATATCTTCCAACCTCTGAAGAGTCTGCTCTATGTATTCAGGATATATTAGCAAAGCATACCCCTAACAATGAATAGGACTCGCGCTTTTGAATCTAAATTTCGTGACACACATCAAATATCTCTAAAAGGACCAAAATTTGTAAGCAATATTTGGTACGATTTTATCGTGACGCGGTCGAGTCTCTGAACTATATGCATGACATTAAAACAGAAACTTTTGGTTTATGCTGGGAATTAATTAAAACACATTTATGAGCAGAAAGATTAAATCAGGCTCTTATGTGCCTCATTTTCCGAATGAAGGGTCGAAGTATTCATTCGATGCTCTATAAGTTGATTTTGCTAAGGTAATATGATTCAATCTATTTCCAGAGTAATGATAAGCTTAAAGAACAAAGAATTAAGGCGAGAATAGTCACTGATAAACTATATGACGTCCTGATGAAGGTTCCGCAATCGGGATACGATTTGATCATGGCTAACTTGGAGAAATGGATTCAAGAAGAATCTGACCAAGACGATTCGTGTAACTCAGGAAGACAGGCTGCAGGAAGGTAGGCTATCATTTTCTTATCTAAATGATCAGACATAATCAACTCAATTTACTGTCTTGATCAGTGGAGCCTCGGTTACAGTGCATTTTATTTTATCATCTTGCTGTCAAAATTCTGAGTTCTGAAGAAATCTATCGCAAAGCAAGTTGAACCTTGCTATAACGCGCTGAGTACGATGGCGCCGTTGATGGGCCATACGTATTATGCAATTTTCAAGTCATATTTGCTTATAACGTATACTCAATCACAATCTGGCCAAGTCATCTACCCACGTAGCACCATAAGTTTCAGAAACGTTTCTCAACGGTTTCATTTGAAACCTGGAAACGTTTCGTAAGGAGGTTTCGGAGACGTTGCGGAAACATCATAGAAACGTCGAGATGTCCACTTTTCGAAACGTTTCCCAGGGGTTTCAGAAACGTTCCAATGACCCAGGCAAGCGGCATGGAGGGTATCCGCAGTCCAGCAGTCTGGGAACGTTTCGGGAGCGTTTGGGCCCAACGTTTCCCAAGTCAGTGCTGGAAACGTTGGTGAAACGTCTCCGAAAGAAGTATATATATTGAACCATTTTGGTAGTGTAATGCTTTGGGGATATTGAATTGATGTGTAAGCGAGATTTCCAAGCTGAAGTTGTTCATATTTATTCAAAATTATCTCATGAACAAGTCCACAATTTTATACATGCGGCATACCGCGGGCTTCATCACAAGAGATCAAAGCCACCAATTTCGCGAATCGTATTGACAAGCAGCACACACAAATGGTGGCAGCGACGGCCACGCCAGTACACACTCCCTAATTAATTTTAGACGTGATATTACATGTATTAATCACAAATTATCGAATATTTCATTATAGCTAACATATACATACGGCTTAAGATATACATACATATTTAGACGTTTATAAATATACGTACACACACACACATATATCAAGATAAGAATATCACATATCGATCTTGTGGATGGTATTGGAAATACAGAGATTAATATACATTAGATACAAATACATACATTATGATTCATTGTAGGAGTAGAACACGCCCAGCTTTTCGCTGAGAATCTACTTTTATAACCGACAATCGGTATGATTAACCAAAAAATGCGTTCCATCTCCCACATCGCACCGGCCAAGGCTCGCAGATACTATGGTAACGAACAAAGTCAAGTAAAAACTAGGCCAATTCCTTAGAGATAACGATCCCCACGAGAAATCTCAAGAATAATTATTCACTCGAACCAACTGACAAGATTACAGGAGCCGGAAACAATGACAGAAGTTAACAAAGTAAATCATTGAATTTCCGACATATGTAGTGTAAAGAACTTTCCCCATAGTTTGCTTGATAGTTATAAAGAGAAGAAACGCATGCTTTGAAATCTTGAGATATTTCTTCGCTTGGGCATTTTTCGCGTGTTCAATGGACTCATCCTGAGAATCGACCACATGACTGATCCCATATCAAAGATTTTACATACGAATATACTTCCCTAGTATTCAACGATTCTCCATGCCAGACTTCAAATTTTCAGTAACGCCATCATCCAATCATATATATCACATCGATCTCCTTATTGCATATTCCAATCATCAATATCCGTCCTCCGAACACATTTCACTTCACATTGTGTCATGTCGACGTCGGGGAATCACCAAGTGTTGCTTCGCACCATATAAATATATATAAGCGCATGCAATCGCGCAAAATGTCATACAACACACTTCTACGGATATCGCAAACTGCTGAGCTTTCCATCACATGCTCTTACTTCTTGACAGCGATCTACCAGAGTTGGCTTCCTTCTTTGGTGCAGCCTCGCCAAGCTCGCTTGCAACTTCCACCCACTCTCGCCGTATGCTTTCATTTTCCAGTGCTTCTCGTGGCACACCCTTCAACCATTTTATACCAGCATTGGCGGAATCTGTAATTCAGAAATAGTCATGGATAAGTCCAATCAGTTCACCAATTCCAGGAAATCGCGAGAAATAACGGCAAGTACAAGAACCCACTTGACACAGGTTTTATATGGTTTATCACTTCAGTGGCAGCCCCATCACGCCCATTGCACGGCACGAGGAGATAAAAATCTCCGACGATATTGCTGCTCTCGGGGTCTGCCTCTGAGCCTTGGCACACCGTCAGGTGCACCCTTGCAACACCAACAAAGCGAGCATCGGTCTTATCTGCTAGCATCTCTGGTCCTGCTGGCTCATCTCCCTCTGAAAAATAATTGAGCTTATTCACACAACAGAATAAAATCGTCAATGTTTTGTTTCTCGCGAATGAAGCAATCAAGAAATGTGGCTCAATCGAAGTATATTTTTGAAAATGCAATCGCGGATTAATTCATCAATGTTGATTCTCGTTATTTTCTTAAAAGTTATCAAGTTTTATAGCAACACCATATTCAATTCGCGCCTCAGAACACATGAACTCTTGTCAGGCCATTACGTTTGGGATGAAGGCGATTTGAGCACAAAAAAGAGTACGTCGCCCCCCCCCCCATCTGGACCTGGCATGATTTATCATTATCCAATACCTTTTGGGAATGCGAGATGATCCGACTCTGCAACAGCCTCATCAAAGCTCTCGTAGTCCGATGCACCGGCTACCCATGCGTCGGTCACGTCGAGCTCGCTGCCCATCGTCGAAGAAGAGCCCACACCAGAGTCTGATGCATCACTGTTGTTGGACGAACACTCGACCGCCAACCTTCGTCTCTTGCGAGCTTGTACGTCTTCGCCATCATCTTCGTCGTACTTTGGCCAAAGCTGGCGGAGAACTTGGGCTAGTATCGAAGTCCCTTTCCGGGTCCAGGCTCAGCAACATCCATCGTAGCCGCATCTCATTGTAAGTATCTGTAATGATTAACATAATTGAAATTAGGTGAGCGGTCGGTACCCTTCCGCATATTCTTTTTTTTGAACCTGTTCATACGCGCGCGCCAGCCCCCAAGTTCAACATTCTAATTCACCGCTCGAGCAGCGCTAGCCCTCTGATGCGTGAGAACAACGCTAGATGGAGCCAGGTTCACCATCGACGGCGCAACAAAGTTCCAATATCCCCTCTTCTCGTCGAAAGCTCAGACGCGGGGAGAAACGATCGCGATGTACCGCGCGCCGTTTCGATACGCGAGCCTAACACCTACGCACATTGCTTGGCAGATCCACCGGGCCTTTGATCGAATAGTCAAATGATGAAGGAAATTCATAGATCCACGCAAATTATATCACGATTCACACAATCAATACAAAATTTCTCCCCGGCAAGAATCTGGAGCCACACTTGATAAATTTCTGGTTCCGTTATTCAATAAGGCCGACTTGCAATCATTTTTCAATAGAAACTCGAACACTTCTTCCAACGATACCCCATTGAAGAGTTCTTTCAGCGTATAGGAATTTCTGTAAGATCGATCATCATCTCATATGATACTCGCGACTAAATAATAAATAATCGAGCAATAACGGGTTGAATGCCAGCGGCTGTGTCAAAAATGTTCGTCCGCGCCCGTTGGCATTGATGATCTCACATACTCACACGATTATACCGAGAATCCCGATTAAGACTTCACATTCCAAGCGAGTAAGGTTCCACAACACCTTTGAAGAGCACATCCTTGGATATCCGATCAATGACATCGCGGCCCTTTTTAGCTGATTATAATAGATACTCCCTACGTCGCAACTCAACGCGATCGGCACTGTACCAACGAGCCCCACTCACCTGCCGACGCAACAATCCTCTCGACGTCCACGACCTCCCAATCCTCGCCGGGTGTTTGTCGCGAGCGCACCATCCTCGCGATAGCCGGGGCCGGGGCGTACGGCGGCCACAAGATAGCCTCTGCACTGTTACCGGTAAACCATTCCTCCGGTACCACTTCCAAGTCGCCACCAGCCAGCACGACCACGAAAAACCTACGCATTTTGATGTATCAAGAGCCAGATCACACTCCACAGTAGCAGTTACACGGGAATATCGCGAGAGCAGCAGCTCTATCACGGAATCACTCAATCAGAGAATGGTATCCGAGATCACGGAGCTGCTTCACGATCTTTCTCGCAACTCGGAACAATGATGCTTCTACGTCAAGGGCCGCAGGCAGACTGCCCGGCACTTCATCGGAATCCGACGAGCGGTCCAGTACGCCCCTCCGTGAAAAACAGACCCACCAACCCGAATCACTCGCTTGGTCACGCCTTTCGTCATTCCACGAATTACAGCGCGGGCCTCTCTGCCACGCACAGCATTCCCACCACCACTGCACCGCATTTTTTGGCCGCTCGGTGGCTGCCGACCTTAATAACAGTCACCCCTCCACCCCCCCTCTCACAGGCCACTCGTGCGGGTGCTCTACCTGCCACGGGTCAAAAAAGCTTCTTGCAGCGCCTACGTTGTCTATGTCTGGCCTCACGTGCAGCCCGTCTGTGTACTTATCTCTACCATCCTTTGTTTTGTTCTAGGCACATCTGGCGTTTCTAAAAATTTTTTCACATAGCTCCGCGCATCTCGAACGAGATCATAACGATCACAGGGGCCATAACCCGGCGCCCGCCACGATATCTTGCCAAGGCCATCGGGCGAGGATAGCCGTGTTACTCGTATGACCAAATGCTTCCCACCTCGACGTACCTTACGTCGAGCGAGAGTGTCTCCGGAGAAAATATCAAAAATTTCTTTCAACTTTCCAGCGAGCCCATGACTCGGCCTCAAATAACCTGGTCAAAGCTTCTCCCCTTTATGTTCTCTTGATCGAAATTTCTACTCACCCTATCAGATGTTACATTATATATTTGAGAATGAACACCCATTTTACTTTCGCGCCCAATGCAGCTCGCGAGGGACGACAATCAGAAGAAGTCCGGAGCGCGTGTACGCCTGGTTATAATACTGAAACATCCCATGTCGAATTCATGCATCCCATAATCGAAACTTACACCCCGATCTGCCCAGGCTGTTATCCGATCACTGCCTCGCCCTGGGCTACCCGAATTTTCCGCATCGACAACAAATTTTCTGAATATCGAAGAAAAACGTCTCATCTTTGCATCACGTGGCTCACGGGTATGTACATAAATAATCCAATCTATCCCATTCTCACTTCCAGAAATCTCAGTAGCCCTAATCAACACGAATTGAATGAGAAATTTCGATGAAACCGTCCCATCCTTCGATCGTGTGTATTGCTCGTTACATGAGTGTACCATTAGATGTCGAATTTATGCATTTCATGCACGCAACTGATACCTCGATCTGCACAGGCCCTGATTACATCATATCCACGCTCTGGCCCCACCAAATCATCCGCATCACCTAGAATTTGTCCAAATATTTGAAAATAAACGTCCCATCTCCGCATGGCTTGGCGCGCCGGCTGGGTAGTTTAATCATCACGGGCGGCATTTCTTCACTTTCCCCACATGAAAGGTACCTGATACTTACAAAGCTTCGATCTGTCACATCGTCACTTTGTAAAATGACAGTTGCTCTTATCGAGGCGAAATATATTGAGAAATTCGAAAAAAACCGTCCCATCCTTGGATCGCGTGTACTCCTGGTTACAACAGTGTACCGTTAGAGGTCGATTTCATGGATTTCATGCACAAAACTGATACCCGGATCTGCACAGGCCTTCATTACATCATATTCACACTCTGGCCTCACCAGATTATCCGCATCGTCTACAATTTGTTCGTATATACGAAAAAAAACGTCCCATCTCCGCATCGCTCGGCGCGCCTGCTAGGTAGTTTAATCATCACGGGCGGCATTCCTTCACTTTCCCCACATAACAAGTACCCGATACGCACAAAGCTTCGATCTGCCACATCGTCACTTTGTAAAATGACAGTTGCTCTTATCAACATGAAAAATATTGAGATATTCGAAAAAAAACGTCCCATCCTTGGATCGCGTGTACTGCTGGTTACAACAGTGTACCATGACATGTCTAATTCATGCATTTCATTCACATAACTCATATCACGATTTGCACAGGCCTTCATTACATCAAATTCACGTTCTGGCCTCACCAAATTATCGGCATCACTAACAATCTGTCCGAATATCTGAAAAAAAACGTCCCATCCCCGCATCGCTCGGCGCGCCGGCTAGGTAGTTTAATCATCACGGGCGGCATTTCCTCACTTTCCACACAAAACATGTCCCCGATACGCACGAGGCTTTGATCTGTCACATACTCACTTTCTCAAATGACAGTGGCTCTTATCAAAGCGAAATATATTGAGAAATTCGAAAAAACCGTCCCATCCTTGGATCGCGTGTTTTGCTGGTTGCGACAGTGGACCGTTGGCGGTCGATTTCATGGATTTCATCCACAAAACTGATAACCCGATCCGCAAAGGCCTCCATTACATCATATCCACACTCTGGTCTCACCAGATTATCCGCATCGTCTACAGTTTATCCGTATATACGAAAAAAACGTCCCATCTCCGCATCGCTCGGCGCGCCTGCTAGGTAGTTTGATCATCACGGGCGGCATTCCTTTACTTTCCCCACATAACAGGTACCCGATACGCACAAGGCTTTGATCTGTCACATCCTCACTTTCTCAAATGACAGTTGCTCTTATCAAAGCGAAATATATTGAGAAATTCGAAAAAACCGTTCCATCCTTGGATCGCGTGTTTTGCTGGTTGCGACAGTGGACCGTTGGCGGTCGATTTCATGGATTTCATCCACAAAACTGATAACCCGATCCGCAAAGGCCTCCATTACATCATATCCACACTCTGGTCTCACCAGATTATCCGCATCGTCTACAGTTTGTCCGTATATACGAAAAAAACGTCCCATCTCCGCATCGCTCGGCGCGCCTGCTAGGTAGTTTAATCATCACGGGCGGCATTCCTTTACTTTCCCCACATAACATGTACCCGATACGCACAAGGCTTTGATCTGTCACATCCTCACTTTCTCAAATGACAGTTGCTCTTATAAAAGCGAAATATATTGAGAAATTCGGAAAAACCGTCTCATCCTTGGATCGCGTGTACTGCTGGTTACAACAGTGTACCATGACATGTCTAATTCATGCATTTCATCCACATACTTCATATCACGATTTGCACAGGCCTTGATTACATCAAATTCACGTTCTGGCCTCACCAAATTATCCGCATCACTAACAATCTGTCCGAATATCTGAAAAAAAACGTCCCATCTCCGCATCGCTCGGCGCGCCTGCTAGGTAGTTTAATCATCACGGACGGCATTTCTTCACTTTCCCCACATAACAAGTACCCGATACGCACAAAGCTTTGATCTGCCACATCGTCACTTTGTAAAATCACAGTTGCTCTTATCAACATGAAAAATATTGAGATACTCGAAAAAAAACGTCCCATCCTTGGATCGCGTGTACTGCTGGTTACAACAGTGTATCATGACATGTCTAATCCATGCATTTCATTCACATAACTCATATAACGATTTGCACAGGCCTTGCTTACAGCAAATTCGCGCTCTGGTCTCACCAAAGTATCCGCATCACTGACAATTTGTCCGTATATCTGAAAAAAACGTCCCATCTCCGCATCGCTCGGCGCGCCGGCTAGGTAGATCAATCATCACGAGCGGAATTTCTTCTCTCTCCACACATAACAGGTCCCCGATACGTACAAGGCTTTGATCTGTCACATCCTCACTTTCTCAAATGACAGTTGCTCTTATCAAGGCGAAATATATTGATAAATTCGAAAAAACCATCCCATCCTTGGATCGCCTGTACTGCTGGTTACAACAGTGTACCGTTGGAGGTCGATTTCATGAATTTCATGCACAAAACTGATACCCCGATCCGCACAGGCCTTCATTACATCATATCCACACTCTGGCCTCACCAGATTATCCGCATCACCTAGAATTTGTCCGAATATATGAAAAAAACGTCCCATCCCCGCATCGTTCGGCGCACCAGCTCGGAAGTTTAATCATCACGGGAGGCATTCTTTCACTTTCCCCACATAACAAGCACCCGATACGCACAAAGCTTTGATCTGCCACATCGTCACTTTGTAAAATGACAGTTGCTCTTATCAACATGAAAAATATTGAGATACTCGAAAAAAAACGTCCCATCCTTGGATCGCGTGTACTGCTGGTTACAACAGTGTATCATGACATGTCTAATCCATGCATTTCATTCACATAACTCATATAACGATTTGCACAGGCCTTGCTTACAGCAAATTCGCGCTCTGGTCTCACCAAAGTATCCGCATCACTGACAATTTGTCCGTATATCTGAAAAAAAACGTCCCATCTCCGCATCGCTCGGCGCGCCGGCTAGGTAGATCAATCATCACGAGCGGAATTTCTTCTCTCTCCACACATAACAGGTCCCCGATACGTACAAGGCTTTGATCTGTCACATCCTCACTTTCTCAAATGACAGTTGCTCTTATCAAGGCGAAATATATTGATAAATTCGAAAAAACCATCCCATCCTTGGATCGCCTGTACTGCTGGTTACAACAGTGTACCGTTGGAGGTCGATTTCATGAATTTCATGCACAAGACTGATACCCCGATCCGCACAGGCCTTCATTACATCATATCCACACTCTGGCCTCACCAGATTATCCGCATCACCTAGAATTTGTCCGAATATATGAAAAAAACGTCCCATCCCCGCATCGTTCGGCGCACCAGCTCGGAAGTTTAATCATCACGGGAGGCATTCTTTCACTTTCCCCACATAACGAGTACCCGATACGCACAAAGCTTTGATCTGCCACATCGTCACTTTGTAAAATGACAGTTGCTCTTATCAACATGAAAAGTATCGAGATATTCGAAAAAAAACGTCCCATCCTTGGATCGCGTGTACTGCTGGTTACAACAGTGTACCATTACATGTCGATTGCATGCACAAAACTGATACCCCGATCCGCACAGGCCTTCATTACATCATATCCACACTCTGGCCTCACCAGATTATCCGCATCACCTAGAATTCGTCCGAATGTATGAAAAAAAACGTCCCATCTCCGCATCGCTCGGTGCGCCGGCTAGGTAGTTCAATCATCACGGGTGGCATTTCTTCACTACCCCCACATAACAGGTACCTGATACGCACAAGTCCTTGATCTATCACATACTCACTTTGTAAAATCACAGTTGTTCTTATCGACGGGAAAAATATAGAGAAATTCGAAAAAACCTTCCTATCTTTGGATCGCGTGTACCCGCGTGTCTCTGGGAATTTATATGCATACGGGAGCATAAGTGAGTGCCCAAACCAAGGATGGGGCGCTTCTTTCGAACACATCGTATTATTCCGTGTTCATGAAAGCGATTGAGATTATCCAGGGTGAAATGCGATAGATCATGAGTGTATACGGATCGAGGTATATATATCACATCATACGCGATTCAGTCGGTTACACTTGGAAATTCCCTCTCCATCATTGGTGGTACGTGACAGTAGTGATCGGTAGAAATAATGTACTTCCTTCATAGAACGGTCAATATTTCGAATGCAAGATGACATTGAATAGTTCGGTTGATTCTTTGGTCACTCGTTACCCACCAATCATTAACCAACCTTAAGGAACAACTGCTGAAGCTACTCCATGAGATTTCTTGCATTAAAATCCTTCGAAAGCTAGCGTATGCGCGTTATACGCTCACGCGCTGAGCGCATCCTATGTAGAACAAACCTATGTTTGTTTGCGTTGAATGGAAAAAACTGAAATTCTACGTCCCGTCGTGAAATGCGAGCGCGCGGGCCCGCGCGTTTGTTGCCCTGGTCTAATTACCTGCTTCCCAATTCCGAAATTGTTTAGAGCTGCACAAAAATGCTTACGAATATTCAATCCGTTCTTGTGCCTTTGAGACGATCTCATAGAAACTTGGATCGTGAAAATCAGTTGATATTCAATGATTATCCGTGACGAATGTATGCTCATGATAATTGATTTTGATAGCCACAAAATTACTTCATATCAACCGATTATCACGTTTCAAATTTCTAGGGGATCGTCTTGAAGGCACAAGAACGGATTAAATATTTGCAAGCATTTTTGTGCAGTTTTAAACAATCTTGCAATTTGGAAGTAGGTAATTAGAGTGGTCCAATAAACTTTGGGCCCCGAACGCTCGCCCGTTTACGGCGCGACGTCGATTTTCAGCTCCAAAACGCAAACGAACATAGTTTCGCGCTGGAAGCAATGAGTTTTCATCTCGGTGCGGCGAGAGATCGTGATCAGCGCAACGAGTGACTGCATCGGCATTTTTACGATGACGGATTGTATTATAAGTATTTGGGATACACATAGTCCGGCGACTTTGAGATGCTCGGATGACATGCAAATTTTCAAATTTTCCCATTTACGAGCGCCTGATGACCGAGTTTTTTGGTAATATCGCAGGTACATCGGCGCATACTCTTTTGGCCACTTTGAATGGTATGAGCTACGTCTATATGTAAATGCATTACTTCAAATTTGCTACATTCGTTTAGAATTATATGCAAATTGGATATCAACCCTTGTTTCTGGGCCCGTATTCTAAATTATACATGCTACCACTCCCATGTATCGGACTATGGTTTTTGATTGAGTGTCACAGTAAGGCACGACAGAATATTTATCGACACACTGTGCTTAAAAGTGTACATTTCGCAGATTTTGTCTTTCTTTACTGACTTTCAATCGAAAACCATAGTTCGATACACGGGAGTGGTAACCTGTACAATTTAGAATTCGGGCCCAGAAACAAGGGTTGATATCCCATTTGCGAATAATTCTAAACGAATGTAGCAAATTTGAAGTAAGGCATTTACATATAGAGGTAGCTCATACGACGCAAAGTGGCCAAAAGAGTATGCGCCGATACACCTCCGATATTACCCGGAAACTGGGTCATCAGGCGCTCGTTAATGGGGAAATTTGAAAATTTGCATGTCATCCGAGCATCTCGAAGTCGCCGGACTATGTATGCCACAGATATACAATCCGTCATCGGAAAAATACCGATGCAGTCACCGCACCGAGATGAAAACTCATTGCTTCCAGCACGAAACTATCTTTGTTTGCGTTGGAGCTGAAAATCGACGTCGCGCCATAAATGGGCGAGCGCTCGGGGCACAAAGTTTATTGCACCACTGTAGTTGCTTACTTCCAAATTGCAAAATTGTTTAAAACTGCACAAAATAGCTTGCGAATATTTAATCCGTTCTTGTGCCTTAGAGACGATCTCATAGAAACTTGAATTGTGAAAATCGGTTGAGATTCAGTGATTATCGGAGGCAAATGTGTGCTCATGTTAATTGATTTAGATAGCCACAAAATCACTTCATATCAACCGATTTCCATGATTCAAGTTTCTATGAGATCGTCTTGAAGGCACAAGAACGGATTAAATATCTGCAAACATGTTTGTGCGGTTCTATACAATTTTGCAATTTGGAAGTAGGCAATTAGAGTAGGGCAATAAACGCTTGGTTAGGGCCCATTCATTGGGACACATTTTTAGTCGGATTGGACGAACCGAACGAAGCGGAAGGATCGTAAAGTTTTTTTGCGTTGAGACTGAAACTCTACGTCCCATCGTGAATGGGCGAGCGCGCGGGCCCGAGCTTTTATGGCCCCGCCCTAATTACCTGCTTCAAAAATGCAAAATCGTTCAAAACTGCAAAAAAATGTTTGCAACTATTTAATCCGTTTTTGTACTTCCTATACAATGTCATAGAAACTTGAATCGTGAAAATCGGTTGATATAAAGTGATTTTCTGTATATCAAAATTAATTATCATGAGCACACATTTGCCTCTGATAATCACTGTATATCAACCGACTTTCACGATTCAAGTTTGGATGACATCGTCTTGAAGGCACAAGGACGGATTAACTATTTGAAAGCATTTTTGTGCGGTTTTAAACAATTTTACAATTCGGAAGTAGGTAATTAGAGTGGTGCAATAAACTTTCCATTACTCTAACCTAAAAATGCCGTGTCTAAATAGGATTTTAGGGTTCTCGTAATGAAAAAATATGTCCGCACTTCGCTTGCAAGCCCATTTTGGGCACTGGAGGACATGTCTGTCTCGCTTTGCTCGACAGACAAACTGCCCTAGTACCCAAAATGGGCTACCGCGCTCAGTACGGAAATATACTATTGGACCCCGAGCGCTCGCCCGTTTACGACGCGACGTCCGCAAACAAACATAGTTTCACGCTAGTTCTGATCTCGGTGCGGTGAGAGATCGTGATCAGCGCGAACGAGCGACTGCATCGGTATTTTTACGATGACGGATTATATTATATTTGGCGATATAGTCCGGCGACTTCGAGATGCTCGCATGACATGCAAATTTTCAAATCTTCCCATTGACGCGGGCGTGATGACCCAGTTTCTGGGTAATTTCGCAGGTACATCGGTGCATACTCTTTTGGCCACTTTGCGTGGCACGAGCGAGGGAACGACAAGGGGCACGAGCTACCCCTATTTAAATGCACTACTTCAAATTTGCTCCATTCGTTTAGAATTATTTGCAAATGAGATATCAATCTTTGTTTCTGGGCCCGTATTCTAAATTTTACACGTTACGACTCCCATATATCGACCTATGGTTTTTGATTGAGTTTCAGTAAAAAACGACGAAATATTTCTCGACATACTGTGCGTAAAAAGTGTACATTCCGCGAGACATTTCGCGAAGTTTGTCGTTTTTTACTGACACTCAATCAGAAACCATAGGTCGATACATGGGAGTCGTAACGCGTGAAATTTATAATACGGGCCCAGAAACATAAATTGATATCTCATTTGCAAATAATTCTAAACGAATGAAGCAAATTTGAAGTAGTGCATTTAAATAGGGGTAGCTCGTGCCCCTCGTCGTTCCCTCGCTCGTGCCACGCAATTTGGCCAAAAGAGTATGAACCGATGTTACTGCGAAATCACCCGGAAACTGGGCCATCACGCGCGCGTCAATGGAAAATTTTGAAAATTTGCATGTCATCCGAGCATCTCGAAGTCGCCGGACTATATCGCCAAATATAATATAATCCGTCATCGTAAAAATACCGATGCAGTCGCTCGTTCGCGCTGATCACGATCTCTCACCGCACCGAGAACAAAACTAGCGTGAAACTATGTTTGTTTGCGTTGGGACTGAAAATCGACGTCGCCTCGTGACGGGCGAGCGCTCGGGGTCCAAAGTTTATTGCACCGCTCTAATTACCTACTTCTGAATTGCAAAATTGTTCAAAACCGCACAAAAATGCTTGCAAATAGTTAATCCGTTCTTGTGCCTTCAAGACGATGTCATGCAAACTTGAATCGTGAGAATCGGTTAATATTCAGTGATTATCAGAGGAAAATGTGTGCTCATGATAATTAACATTGATATCCAGAAAATCACTTCATATCAACCGATTTTCACGATTCAAGTTTCTATGACATCGTATAGAAGGTACAAAAACGGATTAAATAGTTGCAAACATTTTTGTGCAGTTTTGAACGATTTTGCATTTTTGAAGCAGGTAATTAGAGCGGGGCCATAAAAGCTCGGGCCCGCGCGCTCGCCCATTCACGACGGGACGTAGAGTTTCCGAGAGAGTTTCAGTCTCAACGCAAACAAACTTTACGATACTTTCCCTTCGTTCGGTTCGTCGCGATCGGTTCGGTTCGGCCGATCCAACCAAAAATGTGTCCCAATGAATTACGCGCGCTCGGCCAGTAACGACGAGACGTGGAGTTTCAGTGTCAACGCAAACAAACTTTACGATCCTTCTGCTTCCTTCACTTCGGAAGAAGCACAACTTCCAATGTACATGTTCCAACTTATCGAAATAGCCATTTATAGATAACTTTAATTGCACAACTCGATTCTTGCCATTAATAAGGTCATTTAGAAACTTTAATGGCGAAAAGTGGACTATTTTGATGCTTTATTCGGTAGTCAAAATGATCACGTCGCACATCATTTGCGATGCTTAGAGTGATCGGATTTTCGCCATCCAAGTTTCTAAATGCTCGTTTTGATGTCAAGAATGAAGAGGTGGAATTAAAGTAATTTATTTGTGGCTTGCAAAAAATCATGTATACGTCTGAAACGTGGAATAGACAATCATGATAATTCGAAAAATCGTTTTTTCGGAACTTTTGCGGAAAAAAGTTGGTGGAAAACCCCGATTTTCGGAATTTTTTATCTGCTTACGGATAAACAATTTGGGCCGTGAAGTTCCGGTTTATCTTATATTTCCCGTGCTTACGAGAACCCCAACTTTTGTTCGAGACTCGTTCCTCTCAAGTCGAACCCGGAATTTCCAGAACACGACAGGCTTTTTTCGGAAATTGAGAAATTTTCACTCGAGTTTGCCACAGGGAAAAGCGCTACAAACTTGAGGGTACCATGACTGTCACACCCTCTACCCCAAGGTATCTCTTTTCCCGGGAAATAATTTTTCTTTAAAATGAAGCCTTCCGTGTGCAATTGGAGGCCTGTATGGATGCAGGTGCAAATTTTGTGCATGACTTGCAATAACCCCGTCTGTGATGATTTATCATTCCGATCCACAGCATATACGCGATGCGAGGATGGGAATTGATTTTTATATCATGAAGACTGTCTGTCCTTCATGATGACTGAGTTTTTTCGAAGGGAGTATAGGGTGTTGCGAAGAGCTCGGGGGAATACCAAATTATTTTTATGCGTGGTAGCTGAGAATGTAACTGTCGGTAAGGAGACATTTCGTTGAATTTAGCTGGCGCGCCCAGTCCTTCTCCGCGCCGGGATCTCGCCGTTGTCCGCGCGGTTCCTGGGCGCGCCAGCGAGTTTTCCGGCTGAACACGCGATCTCCATTGGGATCTTTACAACCCGCAGATGTTTTGGTTCGAGTGCACGAGGGCTACAGTCAAAGCGAGGGTCAATACACCTAAAGAAATTAGAGCTTGTTCGATCGCTATCTCCTAAGCCGTCAAATTACGCGACATATTTTTTTTTGAATGGCGTATCCTCATTCTTCACCCCACGCTCAATTGGAGGATCGCAAACCAATTTGAATGATGGAAATTGGGCAATTACAACTGGGTGGGCTGACATCCAAGAATTTAGATTTACGATTTGTAGTTATCCAATTGTTATCACTCAAGTATGCTCGTGATCCTCCGATCGAACAGGAGGTGCAAAATTGGGTAACACCACCAGACTGCAAAATTTTTGATTTTGCATACATAACGATCGGACGAAAGACAGTAGTATTGGTGGCACGCACGGCCCGTTTACTACATCAGCTTTGATGAGCTGTGGGTAATGACGCTTGCTTGCACAGGTAGCGGCTCAGCATCTGTCTGGCCTATATTGAAGATCCGTAGAGTTTGCGCGCTCTGCTAGCCCGCGCGCCCAGAATCGCCAATGCGCCCAGAAAAGCCATCATCCAAACTGCACTCACCCGATCGTTATTGCCGCAACCTGGAAATAATCTGCGAACTCTCGCATTTGAATGATTTTACGCTAAGATCCAGTCCATGATCAATCCGAGGATCATAACCTACTTGGAATAATCGAAATCTCTCTTGGAGGCTTTGATCAATCAAGTCAAAAACTTCTTGTCAAGTTGTAATCACCCGATATTGATCATTCAAATTGGGATATGATCCTCAGATTGAGCATGGAGTTAATCTTAGAGTAACTTCGCCGATTTTTTGCAGTTTCCAGAGATAACGTTGTACTGAGTGCAGTTTGGATGCACCGGCTTTTCTGGATGGGCTGGTGATTCAGGGTGCGCGGGCGGGCGGAGAGCGTAATCTCTATACGGATCTTCACAACCCAATGACATATGCCAGACAATTGTCAACATCAATTATTTGACTTCTAGTCTATCGTATCATTCAGCCTCGACCTCGAGGAAAATATGAATGACTCCTTATGAACAAATGCTACACTCTGTCTTTCGATATGATTGAAAAGGGAATATATTCCCGGCATGTCGATAGTTGAGCCTCTTATCGCATATACTGTGAAAATGTGGAAATTGTATGATATTTTTTATTCTTCCGGAACTCTTTTCCATAAAATTTTTGGACAATATGGGAGCAGTGTAGTCAAGTAACGGAAAATAATGCACGGATATTATCATGAACCCATGACATAGGTACAGTAAATGGTATTATTCGAGTTAGAAAATATTTTGTCATAAATTTTTTGTCGCGAGGTCGAGCACTTTTCGACCTACCTGACGTCAGATCTCCGCTAAAAATGAACGGATCATTGTGAAATTCTGCACACTGGTGTTCAAAGCATGTCTTCACTTTCCCCACATAACAGGTACCCGATACGCACAAGGCTTTGATCTGTCACATCCTCACTTTCTCAAATGACAGTTGCTCTTATCAAAGCAAAATATATTGAGAAATTCGAAAAAACCGTCCCATCCTTGGATCACGTGTACTGCTGGTTACAACAGTGTACCATGACATGTCTAATTCATGCATTTCATTCACATAACTCATATCACGATTTGCACAGGCCTTGATTACAGCAAATTCGCGCTCTGGTCTCACCAAAGTATCCGCATCACTGACAATTTGTCCGTATATCTGAAAAAAAAACGTCCCACCTCCGCAATTCTCGGCGCGCCGGCTAGGTAGATCAATCATCACGAGCGGAATTTCTTCACTTTCCACACATAACAGGTACCCGATACGCACAAGGCTTTGATCTGTCACATCCTCACTTTCTCAAGTGACAGTTGCTCTTATCAAAGCGAAATATATTGAGAAATTCGAAAAAAAACCGTCCCATCCTTGAATCGCGTGTACTGCTGGTTACGACAGTGGACCGTTGGCGGTCGATTTCATGAATCTTATCCACAAAACTGATAACCCGATCCTCAAAGGCCTTCATTACATCATATCCACACCCTGGCCTCACCAGATTATCCGCATCACCTAGAATTTGTCCGAATATATGAAAAAAACGTCCCATCTCCGCATCGCTCGGCGCGCCTGCTAGGTAGTTTAATCATCACGGGCGGCATTTCTTCACTTTCCCCACATAACAAGTACCCGATACGCACAAAGCTTTGATCTCCCACATCGTCACTTCGTAAAATGACAGTTGCTCTTATCAACATGAAAAATATCGAGATATTCGAAAAAAAACGTCCCATCCTTGGATCGCGTGTACTGCTGGTTACAACAGTGTACCATGACATGTCTAATTCATGCATTTCATTTACATAACTCATATCACGATTTGCACAGGCCTTAATTACAGGTGGTCCTTGGACTTATCAAGCAACACCAAATTGGAGTGAAGTGTCAGTCGATAGAACGTCAGATCTTCTGAGTGACAGTGACGATGAAGGTCGCGAGACATTCGTCGTTCGCTCAGGACCACTGTCGGATAGTTCAAGCGACGATGATTGTTCAACGAGTTCCGCAGAGGAAGACTATTATATTCCGATGTATGGTGGCCAACGAGAGGTGACGATACGACAACAACACTTTTCAACAGATCCCGAAAATTATTACGGATGTGATTTTTCCCCTGCTCCGGACAAGAAGAGTTTGCGCCACGAAGCCGTTACGAAATTTGTGCGTGAGTGTCTATGGATGCTTCGGCTTCATAGCGTGAACCGAAACGTGCGAAAAACAGCACAAGCAGTGAGAAGGGTTCTCCCTCGATGGTCACGTCGGAGTGCTCTGAAAAGTGATTCGAAAGTATTGATGTAGTGCAGAATATTGTGTTTCTTGGGGTAATATCAGCAGAAAGGTGTTTTGTATGTTACCGCGTATTGTGTGTTTAACTGTACCGATCTATTATAATACGAACACTCAATTCCACATTCAGCTGGTGTGTACGATGACCCGACAAGAGTAGTTTTATTGTACTTTGAATTGAAATTGAATTAGTGTGTGTTAATTAACCTGTGTATGTGTTGAAGCACGTGTGGTGGGAGGTTCATTGTCTTGGCGGCACTATGATGATCGTCAGAGCTTCATTGATTCTTAGAAATGAGTAGCTGGAGTTAATCGTAATGTTAGCCCTGTGTGTGTTAGCCAATTAAGTTGTGAAAGTGTCTGAAATAAAGTGTAATTCTGTGGAAGGGGCATGTGAACCATGAGACTGTTCTTCATGGTACCATGTTGTAGACAATGAAATTATCTTGATATTGTACAGAGGAAGTCATCGTTCTATCTTGTATGTTATTCGCTGAAATTATCAATAAAGGCCAAAAAATACAGATTTTCCTCTGATTTTTCATTTCGATAAAAGTTATCCGATTGAAATGTTACTCATGGAGGATATGAAGCTCTTCAATTTCTATATACATGGGGGAATTCAAGTCAATACATCCATAACACACGAACCTACAAAATTTTTGAATCCCAAATGTTTTTTGCAATGGATGACGAAAATTGTTACCATAGCAACGTTGATGTGGAAAATGAGGAGGGCACCTGGAACCCTATACTACAATATGCGAATAATAAAACTGGTCGATTTTTCAAATCAAACATAACCTCGAGCCATTCGTTTATGAAAATTGAAAAATTAACTTTTGTTCCGCAAGTGAGGCTGACAGTACAATGCACATTGATCCACATTTTTCTGCATAATATTGTGCATTTCGTATCTTAGTCGGGAGGGAATTTACATTGCTCTACGACCTTTTAATTCGATGATACCGATTTTTATTCTTAATTCAATACTGTGCAAACACTTGCGGATTACAATATGAAATTTAGGGTGATGGTAAAGGAAAGTCTGGAGTTTATTTTCAAAGAAATTTGGTATAGATGCCCCATCGGATATATACTCCACAGTAAGTTGAAATAGATGTCGCACTTCGTTTGAATTGGAGGTGCTACCGGAAGTCGTGGTTGGGGTACTCCAGTCACGGTGTGTCATGGCTCCGCAGGAATTTAAGCGCAACCTTCGAACTAGGGTGAGCGAATTTTCTGAGAATTTTTCTAGATGATCCGTGTTGATAAGGGAAACTGAGATTTTCCGGAGTGGGAATGTGATAGATCAAGGAACTGTGCGTATCGGGTACCTGTAATGTGGGGGAAGAAGAGAAATTCCACCCGTGATGTTTAAACTACCTCGCCGGCGAGCCAAGCGGTGCGGAGATGAAACGTTTTTTTTCGGATATTCGGGCAAATTCTAGGTGGTGCTAATTTTCCGGTGAGGCCAGAGCGTGGGTATGATGTGATGAAGGTTTCCGCAGATCGAGGTATCAGTTTTGTGCATGGAATGCATGAATGAGACATGTACCGGTACACCGTTATAAGCAGCAGTACACGCGATCCAAGGATGGGACGGTTTTTCCATTTTTCTCGATTTCTACCGTTTTGATGAGAGCCACTGCGATTGGACAGAGTGAGGATGTGACAGATTGGACCTTTTGCGTATCGGGTACGTGTTATGCGGGGAAAGTGAAGACATGCCGTCCGTGATGATTAAACTACCTAGCCGGCGCTCCGAGCGATACGGAGATGGGACGTTTTTCTTCATATATTCGTACAAATACTAGGTGATGCGGATAATTTGGTGAGGCCAGAGCGTGGATACGATGTAGTGAATGGCCTGTGCAGATCGGGGAATCAGTTGATGAATGAAATTCATGAAATTGACATCTAACCGTACAATGTTGTATCCAGCAGTACACGCCATCCAAGTATGGGACGGTTTTTTCGGCATTTTTCGACTTTTTCCTGTTGATAAGAGCCACTGCGATTGGACGAAAGGAGCATGTGATAGATCAAGGACTTGAGCGTATCAGGTACCTTTCGAGTGGGGAAAGTGCAGAAATGCCGACGGTGATGATTAAACTACCGAGCCGGTGCGCCGAGCTATGCGGAGCATTTTTCAGATGTTAAGACGAATAGTTAGTGATGCGGATTATTTGGTGAGGCCAGAGCGTGGATATGATCTAATGAAGGTCTGTGCAGATCCAGGTATCGGTTGCGTGCATAAAATGCATGGGTTGGACATCGAACGGTACAGGGTTGTCACCGGCAGTACAAGCGATCAAGGATGGGACTGTTTTTTTCGAATATCGCAGTATTTCTCCCGTTGATAAGAGCGACTGTCATTTAACATAGTGAGGATGTGACAGATCAAAGCTTGGTGCGCATCGGGTACTTGTTATGTGGGGAAAGTGAAGGAATGCCGCCCGTGATGATTAAATTACCTAGCAGGCGCGCCGAGCGATGCGGTGATGGGACGTTTTTTCCATATATTCGGACAAATTCTAGGTGTTGCGGATAATCTGAAGAGGCCAGAGTGTGGATATGATGTAATAAAAGCCTGTGCGGATCGGGGTTTCAGTTTTGTGCATGAAATTCATGAAATCAACCTCAAACGGTACACTGTTTAACCAGCAGTACACGCGATCCAAGGATGGGGCGGTTTTTTCGAATTTCTCAATATATTTCGCTTTGATAAGAGCAACTGTCATTTGAGAAAGTGAGTATGTGACAGATCAAAGCCTCGTGCGTATCGGGTACATGTTTTGTGTGGAAAGTGAGGAAATGCCGCCCGTGATCATTGAACTACCTAGCCGGCGCGCCGAACGATGCGGGGATGGGACGTTTTTTTTTCAGATATTCGGACAGATTGTTAGTGATGCGGATAATTTGGTGAGGCCAGAACGTGAATTTGATGTAATCAGGGCCTGTGCAAATCGTGATATGAGTTATGTGAATGAAATGCATGAACTAGACATGTCATGGTACACTGTTGTAACCAGCAGCACACGCGATCCAAGGATGGGACGGATTTTTCGAATTCCTCAATATATTTCGCTTTGATAAGAGCAACTGTCATTTGAGAAAGTGAGGATGTCACAGATCAAAGCCTTGTGCGTATCGGGTACCTGTTATGTGGGGAAGGTGAAGACATGCCGCCCGTGATGATTAAACTACCTAGCAGGCGCGCCGAGCGATACGGAGATGGGACGTTTTTTTTTCAGATATTCGGACAAATTCTAGGTGATGCGGATAATCTGGTGAGGCCAGAATGTGGATATGATGTATTGAAGGCCTGTGCGGATCGGGGTATCAGTTTTGTGCATGAAATTCATGAAATCGACCTCCAACGGTACACTGTTTAACCAGCAGTACACGCGATCCAAGGATGGGACGGTTTTTTCGAATTTCTCAATATATTTCGCTTTGGTAAGAGCAACTGTCATTTGAGAAAGTGAGTATGTGACAGATCAAAGCCTCGTGCGTATCGGGGACATGTTTTGTGTGGAAAGTGAGGAAATGCCGCCCGTGATGATTGAACTACCTAGCCGGCGCGCCGAGCGATGCGGGGATGGGACGTTTTTTTTCAGATATTCGGACAGATTGTTAGTGATGCGGATAATTTGGTGAGGCCAGAACGTGAATTTGATGTAATCAAGGCCTGTGCAAATCGTGATATGAGTTATGTGAGTGAAATGCATGAATTAGACATGTCATCGTACACTGTTGTAACCAGCAGTACACGCGATCCAAGGATGGGACGTTTTTTGTCGAATAAATCAATATTTTTCGTGTTGATAAGAGCAACTGTCATTTTACAAAGTGACGATGTGGCAGATCAAAGCTTTGTGTGTATCGGGTACTTGTTATGTGGGGAAAGTGAAGAAATGCCGCCCGTGATGATTAAACTACCTAGCAGGCGCGCCGAGCGATGCGGAGATGGGACGTTTTTTTCGTATATACGGACAAATTGTAGACGATGCGGATAATCTGGTGAGGCCAGAGTGTGGATATGATGTAATGAAGGCTTGTGCGGATCGGCGTATCAGTTTTGTGCATGAATTTCATGAATCCGACCTCCAACGGTAGACTGTTGTAACCAGCAGTACACGCGATCCAAGGATGGGACGGTTTTTTCGAATTCCTCGATATATTTCGCTTTGATAAGAGCAACTGTCATTTGAGAAAGTGAGTATGTGACAGATCAAAGCCTCGTGCGTATCGGGTACCTGTTATGTGGGGAAAGTGAAGGAATGCCGCCCGTGATGATTAAACTACCTAGCAGGCGCGCCGAGCGATGCGGAGATGGGACGTTTTTTTCGTATATACGGACAAATCGTAGACGATGCGGATAATCTGGTGAGGCCAGAGTGTGAATATGATGTAATGAAGGCCTGTGCGGATCGGGGTATCAGTTTTGTGCATGAAATTCATGAAATCGACCTCTAACGGTACACTGTTGTAACCAGGAGTACACGCAATCCAAGGATGGGACGGTTTTTTCGAATTACTCAATATATTTTGCCTTGATAGAAGCAACTGTCATTTTACAAAGTGACGATGTGACAGATCGAAGCTTTGTGCGTATCAGGTACCTTTCATGTGGGGAAAGTGAAGAAATGCCGCCCGTGATGATTAAACTACCCAGTCAGCGCGCCAAGCGATGCGGAGATGGGACGTTTATTTTCAAATATTTGGACAAATTCTAGGTGATGCGGATCATTTGGTGGGGCCAGAGCGTGGATATGATGTAATCAGGGCCTGTGCAGATCGAGGTATCAGTTGCGTGCATGAAATGCATAAATTCGATATCTAATGGTACACTCATGTAACGAGCAATACACACGATCGAAGGATGGGACGGTTTTCTCGGAATTTCTCATTTAATTCGTGTTGATTAGGGCTACTGAGATTTCCGGGAGTGAGAATGGGATAGATTCGATTATTTATGTACATACCCGTGAGCCACGTGATGCAAAGATGAGACGTTTTATTTCGATATTCAGAAAATTTGTTGTCGATGCGGAAAATTCGGGTAGCCCAGAGCGAGGCAGTGATCGGATAACAGCCTGGGCAGATCGAGGTGTAAGTTTCGATTATGGGATGCATGAATTCGACACGGGATGTTTCAGTATTATAACCAGTCGTACACGCGATCCGAACTACTTCTGGTTGTCGTCCCTCGCGAGCTGCATTGGGCGCGAAAGTAAAATGGGTGTTCATTCTCAAATATATAATGTATTATCTGATAGGGTGAGTAGAAATTTCGATCAAGAGAAGATAAAGGGGAGAAGCTTTGACCAGGTTATTTGAGGCCGAGTCATGGGCTCGCTGGAAAGTTGAAAAAAATTTTTGATATTTTCTCCGGAGACACTCTCGCTCGACGTAAGGCACGTCGAGGTGGGAAGCATTTGGTCATACGAGTAACACGGCTATCCTCGCCCGATGGCCTTGGCAAGATATCGTGGCGGGCGCCGGGTTATGGCCCCTGTGATCGTTATGATCTCGTTCGAGATGCGCGGAGCTATGTGAAAAAAATTTTTGAAACGCCAGATGTGCCTGGAACAAAACAAAGGGTGGTAGAGATAAGTACACAGACGGGCTGCACGTGAGGCCAGACATAGACAACGTAGGCGCTGCAAGAAGCTTTTTTGACCCGTGGCAGGTAGAGCACCCGCACGAGAGGCCTGTGAGAGGTGGGGGGGGGTGGAGGGGTGACTGTTATTAAGGTCGGCAGCCACCGAGCGGCCAAAAAATGCGGTGCAGTGGTGGTGGGAATGCTGTGCGTGGCAGAGAGGCCCGCGCTGTAATTCGTGGAATGACGAGAGGCGTGACCAAGCGAGTGATTCGGGTTGGTGGGTCTGTTTTTTACGGAGGGGCGTACTGGACCGCTCGTCGGATTCCGATGAAGTGCCGGGCAGTCTGCCTGCGGCCCTTGACGTAGAAGCATCATTGTTCCGAGTTGCGAGAAAGATCGTGAAGCAGCTCCGTGATCTCGGATACCATTCTCTGATTGAGTGATTCCGTGATAGAGCTGCTGCTCTCGCGATATTCCCGTGTACCTGCTACTGTGGAGTGTGATCTGGCTCTTGATACATCAAAATGCGTAGGTTTTTCGTGGTCGTGCTGGCTGGTGGCGACTTGGAAGTGGTACCGGAGGAATGGTTTACCGGTAACAGTGCAGAGGCTATCTTGTGGCCGCCGTACGCCCCGGCCCCGGCTATCGCGAGGATGGTGCGCTCGCGACAAACACCCGGCGAGGATTGGAAGGTCGTGGACGTCGAGAGGATTGTTGCGTCGGCAGGTGAGTGGGGCTCGTTGGTACAGTGCCGATCGCGTTGAGTTGCGACGTAGGGAGTATCTATTATAATTAGCTAAAAAGGGCCGCGATGTCATTGATCGGATATCCAAGGATGTGCTCTTCAAAGGTGTTGTGGAACCTTACTCGCTTGGAATGTGAAGTCTTAATCGGGATTCTCGGTATAATCGTGTGAGTATGTGAGATCATCAATGCCAACGGGCGCGGACGAACATTTTTGACACAGCCGCTGGCATTCAACCCGTTATTGCTCGATTATTTATTATTTAGTCGCGAGTATCATATGAGATGATGATCGATCTTACAGAAATTCCTATACGCTGAAAGAACTCTTCAATGGGGTATCGTTGGAAGAAGTGTTCGAGTTTCTATTGAAAAATGATTGCAAGTCGGCCTTATTGAATAACGGAACCAGAAATTTATCAAGTGTGGCTCCAGATTCTTGCCGGGGAGAAATTTTGTATTGATTGTGTGAATCGTGATATAATTTGCGTGGATCTATGAATTTCCTTCATCATTTGACTATTCGATCAAAGGCCCGGTGGATCTGCCAAGCAGTGTGCGTAGGTGTTAGGCTCGCGTATCGAAACGGCGCGCGGTACATCGCGATCGTTTCTCCCCGCGTCTGAGCTTTCGACGAGAAGAGGGGATATTGGAACTTTGTTGCGCCGTCGATGGTGAACCTGGCTCCATCTAGCGTTGTTCTCACGCATCAGAGGGCTAGCGCTGCTCGAGCGGTGAATTAGAATGTTGAACTTGGGGGCTGGCGCGCGCGTATGAACAGGTTCAAAAAAAAGAATATGCGGAAGGGTACCGACCGCTCACCTAATTTCAATTATGTTAATCATTACAGATACTTACAATGAGATGCGGCTACGATGGATGTTGCTGAGCCTGGACCCGGAAAGGGACTTCGATACTAGCCCAAGTTCTCCGCCAGCTTTGGCCAAAGTACGACGAAGATGATGGCGAAGACGTACAAGCTCGCAAGAGACGAAGGTTGGCGGTCGAGTGTTCGTCCAACAACAGTGATGCATCAGACTCTGGTGTGGGCTCTTCTTCGACGATGGGCAGCGAGCTCGACGTGACCGACGCATGGGTAGCCGGTGCATCGGACTACGAGAGCTTTGATAAGGCTGTTGCAGAGTCGGATCATCTCGCATTCCCAAAAGGTATTGGATAATGATAAATCATGCCAGGTCCAGATGAGGGGTGGGGGCGACGTACTCTTTTTTGTGCTCAAATCGCCTTCATCCCAAACGTAATGGCCTGACAAGAGTTCATGTGTTCTGAGGCGCGAATTGAATATGGTGTTGCTATAAAACTTGATAACTTTTAAGAAAATAACGAGAATCAACATTGATGAATTAATCCGCGATTGCATTTTCAAAAATATACTTCGATTGAGCCACATTTCTTGATTGCTTCATTCGCGAGAAACAAAACATTGACGATTTTATTCTGTTGTGTGAATAAGCTCAATTATTTTTCAGAGGGAGATGAGCCAGCAGGACCAGAGATGCTAGCAGATAAGACCGATGCTCGCTTTGTTGGTGTTGCAAGGGTGCACCTGACGGTGTGCCAAGGCTCAGAGGCAGACCCCGAGAGCAGCAATATCGTCGGAGATTTTTATCTCCTCGTGCCGTGCAATGGGCGTGATGGGGCTGCCACTGAAGTGATAGTCCATATAAAACCTGTGTCAAGTGGGTTCTTGTACTTGCCGTTATTTCTCGCGATTTCCTGGAATTGGTGAACTGATTGGACTTATCCATGACTATTTCTGAATTACAGATTCCGCGAATGCTGGTATAAAATGGTTGAAGGGTGTGCCACGAGAAGCACTGGAAAATGAAAGCATACGGCGAGAGTGGGTGGAAGTTGCAAGCGAGCTTGGCGAGGCTGCACCAAAGAAGGAAGCCAACTCTGGTAGATCGCTGTCAAGAAGTAAGAGCATGTGATGGAAAGCTCAGCAGTTTGCGATATCCGTAGGAGTGTGTTGTATGACATTTTGCGCGATTGCATGCGCTTATATATATTTATATGGTGCGAAGCAACACTTGGTGATTCCCCGACGTCGACATGACACAATGTGAAGTGAAATGTGTTCGGAGGACGGATATTGATGATTGGAATATGCAATAAGGAGATCGATGTGATATATATGATTGGATGATGGCGTTACTGAAAATTTGAAGTCTGGCATGGAGAATCGTTGAATACTAGGGAAGTATATTCGTATGTAAAATCTTTGATATGGGATCAGTCATGTGGTCGATTCTCAGGATGAGTCCATTGAACACGCGAAAAATGCCCAAGCGAAGAAATATCTCAAGATTTCAAAGCATGCGTTTCTTCTCTTTATAACTATCAAGCAAACTATGGGGAAAGTTCTTTACACTACATATGTCGGAAATTCAATGATTTACTTTGTTAACTTCTGTCATTGTTTCCGGCTCCTGTAATCTTGTCAGTTGGTTCGAGTGAATAATTATTCTTGAGATTTCTCGTGGGGATCGTTATCTCTAAGGAATTGGCCTAGTTTTTACTTGACTTTGTTCGTTACCATAGTATCTGCGAGCCTTGGCCGGTGCGATGTGGGAGATGGAACGCATTTTTTGGTTAATCATACCGATTGTCGGTTATAAAAGTAGATTCTCAGCGAAAAGCTGGGCGTGTTCTACTCCTACAATGAATCATAATGTATGTATTTGTATCTAATGTATATTAATCTCTGTATTTCCAATACCATCCACAAGATCGATATGTGATATTCTTATCTTGATATATGTGTGTGTGTACGTATATTTATAAACGTTTAAATATGTATGTATATCTTAAGCCGTATGTATATGTTAGCTATAATGAAATATTCGATAATTTGTGATTAATACATGTAATATCACGTCTAAAATTAATTACGGAGTGTGTACTGGCGTGGCCGTCGCTGCCACCATTTGTGTGTGCTGCTTGTCAATACGATTCGCGAAATTGGTGGCTTTGATCTCTTGTGATGAAGCCCGCGGTATGCCGCATGTATAAAATTGTGGACTTGTTCATGAGATAATTTTGAATAAATATGAACAACTTCAGCTTGGAAATCTCGCTTACACATCAATTCAATATCCCCAAAGCATTACACTACCAAAATGGTTCAATATATATACTTCTTTCGGAGACGTTTCACCAACGTTTCCAGCACTGACTTGGGAAACGTTGGGCCCAAACGCTCCCGAAACGTTCCCAGACTGCTGGACTGCGGATACCCTCCATGCCGCTTGCCTGGGTCATTGGAACGTTTCTGAAACCCCTGGGAAACGTTTCGAAAAGTGGACATCTCGACGTTTCTATGATGTTTCCGCAACGTCTCCGAAACCTCCTTACGAAACGTTTCCAGGTTTCAAATGAAACCGTTGAGAAACGTTTCTGAAACTTATGGTGCTACGTGGGATATCATTTCCAAACGTTTCGCCAAAAGCATGAAGAAGTAAAAAGACCATGGAATGGGCTGAGAAAATCTTTCGACCCATATAAGACGTTGATGCCCGAGTTTGATTGGTCGGTTGATCATTGAAATTCTATTGAGAAAAATAGGCCTGGCAGTGGACAATATTTCTCTCCGAAATGTTGGTACCGTTAGTGTGCTGTACAAGAGTAGTTAAGTTTCCCGGAGCATCATTCTCATCCCAGTACAGTTAGTCAAATTGTTTCATCGATGGTCGCAATTCCAATGAGTGACAGCGGAAGAGCTCGGGAGGGCACTAGTATAACAGCAAGGTCCTTTGAATGTTTATTTCGAGAATCGAATTTCGCGGCATCTCATTTTGACCTTATCATAATTGAATTTCTTATTTTGAGTGACGATCTTCAGAAGCTTGTGAGGTTCCTGTCTATTCCAACTATAATTTGAAACTTCACTCTTCATGAAATCTGTGAGTGAACGTAGCATAACAGAACTTAAAAAAAAACAGTTTGAGCTGAATCCTAGCATTTGTCTAAGCCAGTCGAAATTCTGGGATTCATATGGAAGGATTTATTAACTTAATGACCTCCAAAAGTATTCTTTCATCAAGTTCATAATTTCCTTTTTTTACGACGATGCGGACTAATTATTATCGATCTGTATCAAATCTAATACAGAGATCCAGTTGGTCTAAGGAATTCTCAAGAAAATACAGGTCTGAAAATTTAATGTCTTATCATTAAATTCATTTTGCAGCTTGGAGGTCGAGCTAAACGACAGTGCACATTCATCTAGTGACGAATTTTGTTCGAAGATGGGAGGAGAAGACTCACAAATGGCTAGTCCTCGCAAGGTTGACTCTCATGCCAGTAAAGCTACTAAAAGGTGATATATTCCTTCATCCCTAGAATTTTGCTCTGGCAACTTGACTACATCACTTAACAAGTACACTTGAACCCGCGTGATTCGAATGAAATCAGTTACACGTCAGATGATCTCCGACGCATTTACGTGTGTGCATTCCGTGGTAGCAAAAAACCATTTCATACTGGAGTACATTGGCATATGTCTTGGCACAGAGAAATCATGGTTTTCGTTCATTTCGTGTCGTAATAATTGCTTATTTGACTAACAGCAACGAGAAATTTAACCAAACCTAAGGATCGACGAACTCTGATATGAGGCATGTGATTTGATCTGGCGGGATCACCGGCACCTATTGTTGAGTAGCATATTACATGAATTGCATACCTCATACTTTGTGTAAAAAAGTCGAGTTCCATCGCCACAAATTGATTCGTTCGGATGTTTCATGAGCGAAAGGGGTTCCTAACCATATATCAACCAAATTGTCCGATTCAAATCGAGCGTGAAGCTGAAAAAATGATCAAGGATTAGTATGGTGCATTGATTTGTACAAAGTTTTAATGGAGCGCTGAATTTCTTATGACACCTGAGTAAAAAGTCTTCAAAGTCGAGCCAGATGATATCTCTGAATGATTTTACATCAGCATCTTCCAAACCTCGCAAAGCTATGAGTCTGATACAGTAATATCTCGAGGTAGTCAACAATGACGCTCATAAGTACGGATCATTCCCTGGGTTCGTCCGTGTATATCTTTCTTGATCATGACGGCATTCCCCATTTCATATGAGAACCTTACAACGGCTTTTGCTCATGGTTCACTTGGAGTCGATTTTTTCAGTGATGGAATCGTTATAGAACCCACTCTCAAAGAACTTCTTAGTGTAGTTGACATGAATTATGATCTCAATTCCAGGAAGTTACGAAGCCCGTGCGCAGATGATGAATTGAAGGAAAAAAATGATGGAAAGAAGGATCTATTGAAAGTACCGTTAGATAGCCAATCCGAGGCACCGATTGTATCAGCATCAAGAACAAGGTTTGAATAGATAGCATTACGATAAATGTATGGTTTCATAAACTTGTGACAATTTCAATTGAGGGAATTGAGCTCCTATCGTGTTCTTGTTCAAGTTATCTACACTACATATAACACGATGCTTTACGCTCACAAGAATATGTGTATTTACTTGAAAAAGTCGTGTCGAATATCAAAGAGCGCTTGTATTTACATTCATTCTCAGATGGAATTTTTGTTAACATGTTCGCTGCGACGCCGTTTTTTCATGATTTTATTTCGGTCATGTTCTGGACCCCCGCATTTCGGTAGAAACGCTAATATGGGTCTAGACTCTTCTTCATCTTATCGTCTACGTTCCTGGCAAAGTAAACCTCCATGATAGACCCTTTTGGAAAATTTTTTCGAGCAAGTCTAAGTCGGAAAAATTCAAAAGATAAAAAATCGCGGGTCCCACCGGTGGGACCCGTCGCAGCGAACGTGTTAAAGAAAGACCCACTTGTTTCTTTATATCGGTAGGTGACTTGAATATCATCGCTGCAAAAGCTGCTTTGACCAATATGAAGCTGAATCATTCTGGCTTTTCCCAAGTATTTCTGCACATGCTCTGAACTCTCTTTACTATAATTTGTTCCTGTACTCTCCAGAACTTGGAGGCAGTTCTTTGAACAAGTCGGCTATGCCTGTTCACGCGATGTTGTGATAACAAATGTTCTAATTGCAGGGCATTGCGAAGTGGAAATAAGATCGACGGACCTGTAAAGAAGTCGGGAAAAGAGACTCGAGGAAAACAGAAGAATAAGAAATAAAAAACCTACTCTGAATGTTGATCACTATTGGTAACTAAGTGTTCTTCAATAAAGCGTATGCAATGTGACGAACCTGCATCTTTCTTAGATACCTTTCTCAGCTATCATCGCTCAATGGCACATAGTTGTAGTCTCATCGAAATTTTGGTGATCGGGATGAAGCTGAAAACAACAGGGTGACCGCGTTATTAGTTTCAGAGCGTTTGATACGCGACATATTCTATTCATTTGCTTCTTTCGATTCCCGTATTTTCGATGCAATTGTTGCTTTCTCCAAAGAGTTCGTTTTTACACCACCAAAATTTTTATCCAATTTTCCATCAAATCCAATATTCTCTAGAATCAAATTACGTTAATCCCCCCAAAAAATTCTTCGACAATTCCCCTCTCGACAAAATCTATCGATTGTAGGTAACACTTTTCTTCCTGATCACAGTTAGTCAAATCTTTAAGAGACTCGTCTTCCGTGCCCTTTGTCCGTGTGTGTGTTGTTTATTGCCGAGCTCGCTTTCTCTCCTAGTACTCCTTTGATCTTGATTCAATCCTCTGAAAGTTATGGATAATCAAAAATGCGAGAGACCGGTGATTTGGCAGATCTCAGCTCCTTGTCAAAATATATTTATAAGCTTTCTTAAACAAAATTCCTAAAATCTCGTTTTGTAATACTTACATATCTCCTTCTATCTAACAGAGTCTCACGAGAGTTTGGGTCTCCTAAATCATTATTTTTCAGCATAATCGATATGGTTAATACTGAAATTATATCTAATATCTATGGACCTCAAATTTCTGAAAAAATCAAAATTTCCACCACAAACTCCTATTTAATCACGTTAAAACCAATTTGATTAAATTCCGTCACAACCAAACGGTAGATATCGTCAACAAGGCCTCACTTTTGGTGTCCCAAAATCTCACTAAGATGCTTCCTCAGGAGGATAACTCAAAATAGAGGATGATATTTTGATTGATATTCATTTTTGCTTTCTGTAAAGAGAGAGCGTTGGTTCCGTGACAGCAAATCGATCAATTCTTCCATTCATTCGCTTATTTTCTTCAACCAAAGTCTTGGTATCTACAGAATGCTTACACCATTTTGTCCCTCTCGCCAAAATCTATCCATTGTAGTTAAAGCTTTTTCTCCAAGAATCATGCCAAACCAATAAGAGACTCCCGTCTTTAAGGCCCTTGGGCCGTGCGTGTGCGTGTATGTCGTTTTCTTTCCGTAAACGCTTTCTTTTCTACACTTATTAATCTGATCAACTTTTGCTCGTCTACAAGTTGTAGAGATTCATTCAGAGAAGAACCCAGTGATTTTGTGTCTCTTTCCTCCCAGTGTCATCCAATACAGAGGCTACATAAGCAAAAATTTCTCAAATTCCGTGTTTTAATGGTACATTATCTTTTTCCTCCGGGGTCTCAAGGACATTTGACTTACCTGAACTATAACTATCCCGACTTCATCTATGATCGATTGGTTAACACCGAAATTCCATTCAATCTCTGCAAACCTCAAAAATCTGAGATGAATCGATACTTTTCCCAAACTTTACTTTTTTATTTTGTTCATCTTTAAACGAACTATTTCAAGATTCTATCTCAACCAAACAATGAATATTCGTGAGAAAACCTCACATTAGATTTTCCAAAATTCCGCTCATAAGCTCCCTTAAAAGGCTTTGCCGAAACCTTGTATCTTCAATTTTGAATACGGGCCTGATATAACTCATGTAGGGAATCTCTGAAAATGTTCGAAAGACCTGAAAACTCTAAGCAAACACCATGATAATCTCAATTTTCACGTCAAGATAATGGAGTAATCGACTGATTGATTACTCTGGCGTATGAGCTGATCCGATTCTCCTGAAAATACGCTGCTAAGAGAAATTAGCAGAATGCTTTTTCTTAGCGAAACGTGCATGTATAATCATTCCCATCAATGACAAATTTAAATTGACTCACTTAATACCACAATGGTCATCCCAATTTTGACAGATATTTTTTTTATCTACACTTACTTTGGAGATGATGAAGGGGAGGCCCTATCCTAATGTTGAAGTCTGGCCTGGGAAATCACGGAGGGCTTGAGATCTGGAATCATATGTATTTTTTCGATCTCAAAACGATGGCTTAGTCAGTTTTTCAAGAAAAAAAAATTTTCGACCATTTTTGTCCATTGGTTTGCGCCCTCTCCCCCCGACGCCAAACCTATACCACATTCTGTTCAAAACCATGAAAAATGCTCCTAAAACATTTCACAGACCGATCCATCAAATTCTGTGCAAACTAGTCGACAGAAATGGTCGAAAATTTTTTTTCCTAGAAAACTGACTACGCTATCGATTTTAGATAAAAAAAATCCAAAAAAATACATATAATTCCAGATCTTCAGCCCTCCGTGATTTTGCAGGCCAGACTTCGAAATTAGGGTGGGGCCTTTCCTTAAAATGAAATTTTCGGTGAAAACTGCTATTTCTTGGGAAGAAACTTCATTTTGATTATGGTTCACGAGTGCCACTCAAATTTGGTATCGACCAGTCGATGGAAAATGATGAAAAAAGATCTTTCCAAGTCATTGAAAGTTTGGTAAATCACTTGTAGAGGAGGAAACGGGAGAAAAATGAATATCCAAAATAATGTTTGATTGAGATCGGATTTTGATACAGTTCGTTAAGGATGATCGAAAAGAATTTTTTGTTGGAAATTTCAATTTGTGGGAAAACACTACATTTCAATCATGGTTTACGAGTTCAACTTGAATTCGGTATCAACGAATCGAGGAAACTTATGAAAAATATCTACGTAGGTAATCGAAAGTTTGATGAATTTCTTGTAGAGTATGATACGGGAGGTAAGTGAATACTGAAATAAAATATTTCACATTATTTTGGGTTTTTTTCAAGGAAGCTTCTGAACAGAATTTGGGAAATATTTCCGGAAATATTTATCGTTTGGTTGAGACAGAATTTTGATACAGTTTGTTTCAGGACGATCATAATGAAATTTTTGGCATAAATTTCGATTTCCTCTGATTATTTAGGCTTGCAGAGATTGAATGAAATTTTGATATTAACCAATCGATAGATTTTTTCGAAATAACCATAGTCTAGGTAAGTTGATAGTCCTTCAGACCCTGGGAAAGAAAGATATTTTAGTACTAAAACATGAGATTTGAGAAATTTTTTCTTAAAAAGCCTCTATATTGGATGACAATGGGAGGAAAGTGACACCAAATCGGTGGGCTCTTCTCTGAATTATTCTCTCCAACTTGCACAACAGCAAAAGTTGATCAAATCAAGGGTAGAGAGAAAGCGTTTACGAAAAAAAATAACAACAATATACGCGCACACACACGCGGACAAAGGGCCTGAAAGATGAGTCTGTGATAGATTTGGAATGCTTCAGGGACAAAAAGAGTGAATTTTCTCAGCTTTTCAAAAAAAAATTAGCTATGAAATCTTAAAAACTCGCGCATGCGCAGAATATTAAGTTCTCTCGCCATTGAAATTCAAGAAACAACCAAAGCCCAAAGCCCAAAAATTCAGGGAGAATAGTAGATTTCGCACCGAGATCGAGGTTGTAGCTCGCCTCTGAGCGATTGTTTTTCGGCCCGAGCCGCGGCTGCCGCAGGCGAGGGTCGAAATAATCGCTCGGAAGCGGGGAACCTCATGATCGAGGCGCGAATGCTATTTTATGCAATTTTGTAAGTACCCAAACATCGGAAAATTGCATAAAATATTTTATTGTTGGAGAACATAACTTCTCACATGGAAGAATGTACTTTGGAATATTCCAAAAATAGTACATTCCGATACAAGGTTGGAAAAATAAGTTTTATACCCGTGTCCATCGAATACTGTTTTGTGACAAACTGTGAGAGAAAGTCATGGAAAATCAGTGTGAAAAAGTTACTTTCTCACACAGTGTGTCAAATAAAAAAAAAAAAGATTTCCGAGAAAATGAATACACGGTAAATGTCACGGAATCATCCATATATAATCAAGGTAATATAAATACCAGAACTCCAAAGTGGTTAGGTATTGATAGGTTTTCGCTCACCTTTCGGATGCGCCAAACCGCGTCGCTCTATCTAACGTTATTTTTGAGCTAAAATGATTTGAGGGTGAAAAAGTTACGAAAATTTTGCCGAAAAAAATAGGAAATATAATGTCGATTTGTGTACCAAGATTTGAAAAAAAAATTTTACAATAATTTTTTGGTGGCGGATGTTCCTTTTTCAACCTATAGAATCAAAAAACTCCACTTAGAAAAAAATCTAAGATCCAGCAGTCGACCATGCATCGTTTTCTCATGAAAATACTCATACGTGATCAAAATGTAGCGTTTTACACGCACAATTCGCTCTGGAGTATAGTTCTTGCCAGATCAAATAAATAAACCACGCGCCCATATGCTGCTGCTAAAACAAGTATTTCTGGGAGAAGCTGCAATGAAATTTATAGTCGCCCAGCCACAATCTAGCATATTGCGGCCGCGTAGACGGCCCGCAATATGCAAGATTGTTGCTGGGCGACTATAAAAAATCATATGCACCTCGTGCCACAATCGCGGCTTTCCATAACTCGTGCTCCAAACTTCTTTTGCAGCACTCGTCATGAAAATCCGCGATTGCGGCACGCGGGTACATAATCTACTAATTTGAAACGTCTTAGTGGTATCTGATTTACCAAAGTTGGAGTTACTGTGCCGAAAAAATCCAATTAGTCTCGAGTTCGATAGATTTGATGAAGGTTGACGAAAAAAATCTGCGCACTGTTGATGACATGCCTATATAAGAACAGAATCGTTTTTAATTAAAATCTTATCGGTTCATATGTGGCGATGCGAGATCTTTGATTTTAACATCGGAAACACGTACAGTAATTTAAGAATACGAACTTTTGAGAGCTTGTTGTCATTCCAACTCTGGCATTCCTCAATACTTTTCAACATATGGTTATCTCATTTTGAGGCGTATACTAGAAGCTTCGGGAAGTTTGAGGATACGGGATACCCTGGCTGAGTAGAATTTTACGATTTAATTTAACGAGAGAAAAATGACAGTTCTACCAAGAAAAAACAAAATATTGGTGTCCCAAACAAAAATACGGATTCTGGGAGCTCTAACGCTAGCAAATTTGGGTATATTCCGATGCAACTTAGCTCGAATTGGAGTTTTTTGAGTGAGCTTTACAATAAACTAGCTGAGCGTGGCGAATAATCTAGCATAACAATCTATGGTCTTATACAAAATGCAATTTTGCGTATTTAAAATCGGACATTTCCGTCTCGTCAGAAGAACATAACCTAGCTTGAATTATAGGACTTCGTGATTCACGTTTCGTTTCAATGCCCTCAGCCCAAACTTCATAACAAACCGGATACGTTACATCGATGTGTGCCAGAGTTAGAACAGCGACAAATTCCGAAGGCGTGAACTCGTGATTTCCCATTCTAGAAATGGAAAATATCACATGCCAGCAGGTGGGCCGATGCAAACTTCATTCAAAAATATCTTTACGCAGATTCTTGTAATTTGTATTCAACATAATAAGCTCCAAGGCTCACGGTGTACAAGTGCCGGACATTATATTTAAACAAATCTGAAACTCTTGATGATAATTGTGACTGTATGCTGTATACCACGGTCGCATACACCTGTATACATAAGGTAGTTGTCCACCAACTACTTGAGCCGATGACTACGTAACCTCATAGATTTTTACGAAATAATAATTTTTGCGTATTAGTCTTCTCTGCACATCGAAAAGCAAGCTAAAATGGGCTAAAATACTTCTATGATCAAGATCTTCCCAAACCAGCTGATAATTTGCGTATAAACCGTATTTGCGTGGAGGTCGTCCTGCAATCTCAATTTTCCGATAACTGCCACAACAAAACTAGACGATCAATCTTGAGCGGACTTGGCCAAAAGAGTCATCTTTGGATGAACTTTCTCCTCCTGCAATCCCATCATTTTCTGATATCTGGATCGGCTTGTGATTCCCAATAAGAGTGTGCCATTTTACATGCCCTCTCCCATAGGTGTAATGTTAAATGTGACCAAAACACCCGGTTTTTTGATGGCTAGGGCTCCGAAGCGAAACGATCAATCTTCATGAGATTTTACACACATATTCATGAATACTTGAATTGATTTCTCACCAAGTTACAAAGCATTCTGTCATTTCCTCCTAATCTCACGGAATTCCTAATTTTAATGGACAACAACCACAACTCATCAGAATGGGAATCCAATCTCAAGATTCTAAATAGCAGCTTGGGGCAAAACAAATTCTAGATTTGTGCAGTATTATGTCCGCTGAGTGTACATACGATGACACAGTTCAAGATAAAAAATTCTCTTAGGATAAAAAACTCGATAGCTGGTCGCTTATCGCAATGGCTCAGATTGAAAAGGAACTATCTGAAAACGTAAGAGTGAAAGAAACTATCGAAATAATGTCGGCGGAAAGGAAGTATCTGCGGATTTTTGATCAGAAAGGACTATCTGTGAATTTTTAGTTTAGAGGAACTACCCAATAATTGTTTTTTAAGAAGAACTACCTGTAAATTTTCCGTCAAGAGGAACCATTTTGATGGAATATTTCATATAGTTCCTTTTAACCGAAAATTCAGAGACAGTTTCTTTCAATCGAAAATCCCCAGATAGTTCCTTTCAACCAAAAATTTATAGACAGTTACTCTCTAGAATCATCTGCTTTAGATAGTTCCTTTTAGATCTGGCCTTTTTGGATTGTTCCTTCCACTATTACGTTCTCAGATAGTACCACCCTATTCTGGGCCATCGATATGATACAAAAAGGATTACATGAGAGAGCAACTGCAAAATGCAAAGTTTCATGGTTATGAATTTTGTGAACTATTCTGCTTCGGAACAGAATGTTGAAGATGCCAAAATATAGATAAAATTCCATACTTGGAGTTTCTTGGGGTCGGAAAATCCAAGCACGTCATTACAGAATGGATACCTTACAGAATCAAGAGTTCGCTTCCATTCGCAATAGCAGATGCAATATAGCGGATTTTGAGTTCGATGAAGTATGCGAACAGAATTCCCCTCACGTTCCCTTCCCTGACGTGTCTACTCAGGGATTTTCGGGGGTCTTTCATTTTGATCTGACATAGCAATTTATAAAGTCGAAATGGCGTGTTTGGGATGGTGATCATGAATGCCGATTGCTGGAAACATGGCATTCTGCGCTAAAAACAATCGCGAAGAATTTTCTGACCACTTTCGAGGGAAAACATTCCCTCAAGTTTTTCTTCAAACCCCTTTTTTTTTACTGACGAAGCTTCCGTGGAGATAAACTCATGGAACTCATTCTGATTCAAATTTCCAAGTTGGATCATTTTCACTTCGAAATTGACATTCATGGAATCTAACTCTTATCAACCCATTTACAACCGGGAGATCTACAGGCTTGAAAATGTACTCCTGCCATCACATGATGATATTCTGGTGAAAATTCGACAAAAAATGGGAAATTTGAATCTCAGAAATTTTTTTGGTTTTCATTTTGTTCTTCCTTAACATTGATCTTTTGCATAATTAGGGACCAGTGAGAATTTTCTCAGATTTTTCTTATGTGCCCCGAAAAAATAAACGCCGATTATTGAA
Source organism: Eretmocerus hayati (assembly GCA_029851415.1). Classification (NCBI taxonomy): domain Eukaryota; kingdom Metazoa; phylum Arthropoda; class Insecta; order Hymenoptera; family Aphelinidae; genus Eretmocerus; species Eretmocerus hayati. Next base: position 52,391,497 of record CM056743.1, read on the forward strand.
AATCACTATAAATAGTTGTGTCTATTATACTGGACATTGTGAGGGAATGGGTTAAGTAACCCTAAAACCGAAACATGGGGGCTTTTCGTGTCAAATTAATTTGGAGACGGACAAAATGAGGAAACTGTATGCGTGAAAAAGTCAATCGTAAATCAACTTACCTCAGCTGCTACACTTCTTTGTAGAACTTACCGATCGGTATTGCCTGACTTCTATCTACCCCGTACTTCTTGCTCTCTGCGCGAGATGAAGGTTTCTATTCGGGTACAGAACATCTTTTCATCCATTTTCTCGAGTAATCGAGTATTTTTTCCTACAAAACACGTGTAATCCTTATGAAACTGACATTACTCCCATATGGTCCAAAATCTATCAATTGTATCGGATACTTTTCATTACTACAGCCTCACAAATCTGTACAATTACGTACATAGACACCGGAATGGTTCAGCATACGAGGACGACGCATAGTCCACACAGGCCATACTAGGTGGGAGTCGGGTTCGGGTGGGGCCCGAGAGGTGGGCCCAGCCGTGCAAAACCCCCCTACCCTCAATGTCCGGTACCCGAGACATTGAGCAATCAAGAAGGAGATCCACCAATATCTACCATCTCAACCCGGAACTGCATGAGCTTTGCTTGAGGCTGAGCGGCGTCTCGCATGCTCGAGTGCGAGCGTTCCTCTTGTATCTTCTCTCTTTGGCCCATAATGAGCGTGTTTGCCCTTCGTTCTTTCTCCCTTCTTGCTTCTTTTTCCACCCTCTTCAGGCCATCATTTTCCTTTGGGAGTCATAGGTCTCTTCTGTCGGAACCGGATGGTTTCCTGTGGTTCGCCATCAGCTTCGAGGCGCTTACTTTTCTCTCTCTCTCTCTCTCTCTCTCTCTCTCTCTCTCTCTTTCTTTCGGGTCATCATCAGCTTCATGGCTAATAGTTATTCATTCCACTGATTCAGTCAATTTTCAAGGTCTCATGAAATCGGATCCATCACGCAGTAACTATCCCGAATATATGATTTGTGAGGTAAATGGCCGCAACAACACTTCACTCTTTGCATTCGTTTACAGACCCCTGATGCTCGTCTGCCTAATCAATTTCTTGAAGTTTTGTCCACGCTACTTCCTAAGTATACCGAAGTTGTCATTCACCCGGGTGACCAAAATTGGAACATGATCATAAACGACTTTAAATCTGAATTCATCCACAAAGCGTTACGCGACTACTCACTTCACCTGGTCCCGCCGGACTTCCCGCAGCACGTCCTCTCACACTTTGATCGATTTATTTATCGCGACATCGCTCGATGAGGTCATTAACTATCCTAAGTCAGATTCGTCATCCTTCATTGGTCATGACAGAATGGACCTTAAATTCCAATTCAAAAAGACTAAGAGTGAGCCAAGAATCGGAATTAGAAGGGAATTCAGGAATTGTAGTCTGGAACGTTATCTCAATGACTTATCACTCAAGGATACTACTTTCTCCTCACAAGCTAGACTTATTGACAAGATAGCCATATTTAATCAGTCAATTACGTCTGCCCTCGACCAATCGGCTCCTCTCAGAGCGTATACAATTCCCGCGCGTAACAAAACTTGGGTCAATAGTGATATACGTCTTCTGATGGGAGCACGTGACGCTCTTCATAAGAGGGCACGTATCAGTGAGTGCCCTGTGATGAAACAACGATACCGGCTAGTCAGATTCCGAGTTCAAAAATGGATTCCTTCAAAAATCACTTCGAAAGGTAAAGAATCAATGCTATTCAACCTCAATTACAAATAGGCTATGGAGCACTTTCCGTGGACTAGTCATAGTCAACTCTCCTTCGCCTCTTCCCTCCCGGACTTTCTTCCCTGGATCTATCAATGCCCAGTTCGCCTCCATCTCTAATCTCTCATTCACATCCTCAATCTCTCTCCATCAGCACCAAGTCTGCCACCAACCACGCGCCAACCTTCCCTTACTTTCACCGTCAGCAACCAATCAAAGTAAAGTCCTCAATATTATTCGCTCGCTGAAATTAAAAAATTCCGACATTGATCACCTCACGGCCAGGAACCTGAACACTTTTTGTCCAAACATACTCGGGCCACTTACTGATATTTTTAATCAAAGCATCAAAAACGCGACTTTCCTGACCTTTAGTAGCGCACTCTCATCACATCCATTCTTCGCACAAATAACCTCGTGAATCTATCGGATCTGAGGCCCATAGCGAGGCTCTCTGAGTGCTGAAGAAATCTTGAGAAGGTAGTCTCAAACCAGTTGAAACAATTTATTGAAGAAGATGAACTTCTTGACCCTTGTCGAGCTGGTTTTCGAGAGGGTCACAGCACTGAGACTGCTTTGCTAGGGGTCCTAGTTCATGTGCAAAGAGGGATAGACCAGTCAACGTACACGATTCTTGTCTTTTACGACTTTTCAAAGGCCTTTGATGAAATTCCACACGAGATTCTAATTCAAGGGTCCCGTTTTCTCAATGTGAGTGATCACACAGCTCAGTGATTTCTGTTGTACCTTGCAGACCGTGGCCAAGCTGTCATTTAATGAATCAGAGACCCCTGAAGTGCTTTTTCGAGACATTGTGCGTAAGTCGAATTCTACGTACAGTTCATCGAATTTATAGCTCGATACACGAGAGTCAATGGTGAATTCCGGTACAACGGTGTAAGAATGCTTTCTACTCCAATGTATCAAACTATACATTTTGATCGTCTGTGCACAAATGGGTGATTTGTTCACTGCTCTTCGCCTTCCATTTGCTCGCAGAAGATCAAAAAACATAGTATGATACTCCACCGCAATGGTTTTCGCTTTCTCGTGACTATTTAGACTCTTGCCTGTGGCTCGCGCCTAAAAAAGTTACTCGAAGTGCGAAAACCATCGTTTGCACCCTTGTATCATAATATACTATTTCGATGAACAGTGAGTGAAAGTCGACAAACTTTGCGCAATGCACAATTCTGAGCACAGTGTATAGGAAACCTGTTTTCCGCACAGGGAAAAAAATTTTATTACCCGTGTATTGAAATGTACTATTTGGTTATCCCGTGAGCAACAATGGCCATCGAGACGCAAGTGTGCGTGCACGAAGAGCAGATTTGCGCATTATCTGGAACAACTGCGTACGAACATTTTTCTACGCAATGCAAAAACAAGAAAACTCTGCGCCAATCCCTTCTTACGCAATGGATAGATGAAGATCCGTGAGCCAATGAGGCGTTGAGGCACGGCTCAAATTTTGTTTGCGCACTAGAATTGGGCTCTTATCAGATCATTCTACTCACCATGAGGGAGTCAGAGTCTTGGATCATATCTGGATATGAGTTGGATATTAGTTCGAAGAATTGAGCATGCATGTCGATTGTCGCTGAAAAGCGGATATGAACCCCCATTTATACATCATTTGAGACGGTATCATTATAGTTTCATCTCAACTAAGAGAATACATTCAAGAGATGGAGATATTCATAACCTCTGAGACCATCTTCTCAGAAACATGTATTCAGATGATCAATCATCATTATACGAATTCGGATGGAATATCGGCATTGGATCTGCTGAAAACTGGCGATAGTCTTGAGCAAAGTGGTGACATGCAACGATGCCAAGTGTTTCCTTTGATACAGATTTCAGATTTCCTGGAAGGGGGGCGCTAGACCCACTCCTACGCACGAATGCAGAAAAGAGAGACGGTGACAGCGTCTGGAAGATGTTCCGCAGGTTCTTGGGTGACAGAAACGAACAGAAACTAGAACGGACTACGCTCCGTAACCCACCTATACGAACGAGAACAGGCTGTGGACGGAAATGGGAAATGCCACCATAGTCGACACGGGCGGAAAGACTTGGCCATTGACACTGTTAGAAACGAAAACGGGCGAGAATTGGCTGAGCCTCGTATTTTCAATACACGGTGGGGGAGGTTAATGGCGTCATAACGGACACGGGCAAAAACAGCCACGGCCGAAACGTCAACTTCGTATTTTCCCCACCCGGGCAGAAACGGGTGATGGCATCCTACCGGACACGGTTGAGAACGGGCGAGAAGACTTAGGCGTTGACAGGAGCAGGAACCGATACGGGCGGAAGCGGATGGTGCTTCGTATTTCCCCCTACACGGACAGAAACAGTCTATGCTGATATACCGGAAACGGACAAAAACAGGCGAGAAGACATGTGCATTGCCACGGGCGAGAACGGGTGTGAAGACTTGCGCACTGACACGGGTACAAACGGACCAAGCTTCGTATTCTTCCCACACGGACAGGAACGGGTGATGGCATCATACCCGATACGGGCAAAATGGACTGAGCTTGGTATATTTCCCTCACGGGCAAAAACGGGCGTGGAGATTTTCGCATTGACACGGGTGGAAACGGGCACGGGCAAAAACGGACAGTGCTTCTCATTCCTCCCACACGGGCAGAAACGGGTAATGCTGTGATCCCGGACACGGGCAAAAACGGGCGAGAAAACTTGTGCATTGACACGGGTAGAAACGGACACGGGCAAAAACGGACTGAACTTGGTATATTTCCCATACGGGCTAAAACGGGCGTGGAGATTTTCGCATTGACACGGGTGGAAACGGACACGGGCAAAAACGGACAGTGCTTCTTATTTTTCCCACACGGGCAGAAACGGGTAATGCTGTCTTACCGGACACGGGCAAAAACGGGCGAGAAAACTTGTGCATTGACGCGGGTAGAAACGGACACGGGCAAAAACGGACTGAGCTTGGTATATTTCTCACACGGGCAAAAACGAGCGTGGAGACTTGTGCTTTGACACGGGTAGAAACGGACACGGGCAAAAACGGACTGAGCTTGGTATGTGTGGTACACGGACAGAAACGGGCAATGCTATTACACCGGACACGGGAAAAAACGGGTACGAAGACTCGTGTTTTGACACGGGTGGAGACGGACACGGGCGGAAACGGACAGTGCTTCTTATTTTTCCCACACGGGCAGAAACGGGCAACGCTGTCATACCGGACACGGGCAAAAACGGACTGAGCTTGGTATATTTCTCACACGGGCAAAAACGGGCGTGAAGACTTGTGCTTTGACACGGGTAGAAACGGACACGGGCAAAAACGGACTGAGCTTGGTATGTGTGGTACACGGACAGAAACGGGCAATGCTATTCACCGGACACGGGCAAAAACGGGTGCGAAGACTCGTGTCTTGACCCGGGTGGAAACGGACACGGGCGGAAACGGACTACACTTTGTAACTTGCCCACACGGACAGAACACGGGTAGAAACGGACACGGGCAAAAACGGACTGAGCTTGGTATATTTCCCACACGGACAAAACCGGGCGTGGAGATTTTCGCATTGACACGGGTGGAAACGGACACGGGCAAAAACGGACTGAGCTTGGTATATTTCTCACACGGGCAAAAACGGGCGTGAAGACTTGTGCTTTGACACGGGTAGAAACGGACACGGGCAAAAACGGACTGAGCTTGGTATGTGTGGTTCACGGACAGAAACGGGCAATGCTATTACACCGGACACGGGCAAAAACGGGTGCGAAGACTCGTGTCTTGACACGGGTGGAAACGGACACGGGCGGAAACGGACTACACTTTGGCTCGTTCTACATAAGATGCGCTCAGCGCGTGAGCGTACGCGCATACGCTTGCGCTCATAGCATTTGATGCCGGGGATTTTGTGAAGCAGCCTGACCAGTCATTTTCCACTCAGAATTCCCAGAAGTGAAGAGTTGGCTGATGCTTGGTGGACCGCGAGTGACATTATCGAGCCAATAAATCAAGTTTTTCCATGTTTTTCTATGAGTAAATAGAGAAAAACATCAGGGTTGACCACGCGAGCCTTTTCGGAAAGAAACTCAGGTTAAGCACGGGTTTCGCGATTCAGTATCTGGATTGGTGACCACTCGTCTTGCTCTTGCCTAGTTTCTGATCCCAAACAAAGTTACAGTGTTCGCAAACTAAGACGGGTGGTCACCAATGCCGAAACTGAGTTGCAAAAATGTTGCTCAACCTGCATTTTTCCCCGAAAAGGCTCGCGGTGCCACCACTGCTAGTTCCTCCTTCTTGTTCATGAGAAAACATGAAGGAAATTGTTTTTCTCACCCAAAAATGTGACTAGGAGACCGCCATCAATCATTCACGCGGATTTCGTATTCCACCGATAATAATGAAGGAGCGCGTAGCTATTAGGGTGGTCAAAGCTGGGGTTTTTCTCTGATTGGTTGTAGAAAAACACGAAGAAACTTGATTTTTTGTCTCGATAATGTCACTCGGGGCCCACCAATCATCAATCAACTCTTCCCTTGGGGAAATCCCGAGTGGAAAACGACTGTTAAGGCTGCTTCATGAAATTTCTTGGATTAAATGCTCTGAGCGCAAGCGTATCCACGTACGCTCACGCACTGAGCGCACCCTATGTTGAACGAGCCTTTGTGACTTGCCCACACGGACAGAAAGGGGTGTGATGTCAAGTAGGAGCTTGCAAGCACACGGACGCACGCGGGTCGTCTGGGGGCTGCATTCATAATTACGAAACGGGAGCCACACGGCATTAGCTCGTTTTACACGGCATCGGGGATTTTAGACACGGATTCTACACGGGACGACTGCGGATACCCACTTCCATGAACATCTGATTGGCTTGGCCTGCTTCAACAGCAGGTGGCCTGCTTCAACAGCAAGTGGCCCACTCTAACAGCGCGTGGTCCGCTTTAACAGCAGATGGCCCACTTTAACAGCACGTGGCCCCCTTTAACGGCAGGTGACCCGCTTTAACAGCAGGTGGCCCACTTTAACAGCAGGTGACCCACTTTAACAGCAGATGGCCCACTTTAACAGCACGTGGCTCACTTTAAGAGCAGGTGGTCCGCTTTAACAGCAGATGGCCCATTTTAACAGCACGTGGCTCACTTTAACAGCAGGTGGCCCGCTTTAACAGCAGATGGCCCACTCCAACAGCACGTGGCCCGCTCTAACAACAGGTGGCCCACTTCAACAGCGGGTCGCCCGCTTTAATAGCAGGTCACCCGCTTCAACAGCACGTGGCCCGCTTTAACAGCAGGTGGCCCACTTTAACAGCACCATATCCATTTCCTGGTTTGCGCCCCTTCCGTTGGATCGCCGAATCCATTCGACATTTTGTTCGAAATCACGAAAAGTACCCCCAGAAAGATCTACAGATGGATTCGCGAAAACCTGTGGGACTAGATACATTTTTCGGGTCAAGAATCCGAATTCTCTTGCTCGAATGTCTAAAAACTTGAAAAATATCGATTACTGCGACAAATCATAGGAATGATTTCTTGTTCAGATCGAAAAATTACATCAAAATAGTGGACGAAGAGTGTCGAGAATAGAGAAAAATATCAACAGAAAATTATATGATTATATGGGCAAATCTCAGGAACTATGCGATTTCGACTTTGAAGTTTCGAGAATTTCCAGAATGGCAGCACACTTCCCATGAACTTTTGTTTGGTCCAAGTAATGCTCAAAAAATGATGAAATACTTGCGTGAATCACTTTGGAGCTCCGCCGTGGATTTGTGTGGGAATAGAAGATTATCCCATGTATTTGGATGGGACCCTCATATTTTCGTAATTCTAATTGGCTCATGTGTATGTGAATACATGGCGTCCTCGGTGTTGGAATATAGGAAAGGAGATAAGCATAATAGTTTACAAAGTCTTCTGAAGGTCTGTGGTACAAAATGAAGATGTGCTCGAGCCGCCAAAACGCTCATCTTCGTCATTTGTCAATCCTCACAAGCCTCGCATCACGACGGAGATGAGGCTGTAGTAGGGGCAATTCTCATGGCCATCTTTGAGGTATGAGAATTAGTTGACACTTAGTTTCAATCCCAACGGAATCGAATTTTTACGTGAGCTACACAGAAAACGATTTTCTTGACTCGATTGGCGCAGAAATAACTTCTCTCATTTCAAGCCGCATCGTTATGCGGCATCGAGCACACTATCGTTCTTGGGCTAAATTTGTAGGTTTTTGGGAGTATAATAGGATGTCATTCCTACAGATACGTAATATCTACCGCCCCGAGTGCTGCACCCATTAGAAGTGCAATACAGGAAAAAATGTATGATCGAAGGTCACCCCAACGAATCATCGCCACTCTAACGCATCAATAGGCACAGCCTCGGGCGAAAATTATACGTTTCTTCACATCTCAATTCATCACATATCCAATTATTAGACGGATCGGTGAACCGCTCCGCCTGTCACGAGCTGAGGTGTAAGCGAATTATGCCCCTGTTCGGTCGAAGATTGCGATTTTGTCATGTAGACGCGTCTCCCAGTACCTTGCTAAAGGAAATAATAGACTTCTGAATGACGCAGAACTATTGAATATGAGTAGATCTTTGGAATGATCTAACGCGAGCGGCGGAAAACACGCAACTTTCCTTGTGACAACGTGAAAATAGGCCTGTTCGGCCAAACCGCATACTTCGTGAGATTTGCCCATATATGTCCTATTTTTTGAAAAAAGGTTACGAATTTTGCATTTCTTTCTTCACCAACTCGATGCTCATCGATCTGAGCAAAAAGTACCCTTGTAATTTTTTGAAATAATCGACATTTTTCGAATTCTGAGGCGTTTTAGCGACAGAATTCAGAATCTTGATCCGAAAAGATTCATCCAGTCCCACAGAATTGACGCCAACCAGGGGATGAATATGGTCGGGAGAATTTTTTCCAAAAAACTGACTGCACCATCGTTTTTAGACCAAAAGAAATACACATGAATCCAGATCTCCAGACCCCCATGATTTCTCAGGCCGGACTTCAAAATCAGGGTGTGACCACAGTTTGACAGCAGGTGGCCCACTTCAACAACGAGTGGCCCACTTCAACAGCAGGTGGCTCATTTCAACAACATAGTGGCCCACTTCAACAGCAGGTGGCCCGCTTTCAAGACATTTTTCGGGACTTGGAACCTGTATAATCAAATTAATCCGACTGCACCTACAAATTTCATGTATACAAGAGCCAAAAATTTATCAGGAGACGCATAGAGCACGAAGAAAAACATTCCCAAACGGAGTATATCAATGCATATCACCTTTTGTAATAGCTGATCCAATCAGTGGAAATCCGTTCACGTTAGCTGATGAAATCAGCTATTACTAGCTGATTCGCGCTAAGAGAGTGGATGAGTATGTTTTCTGCTAAGTTTGAGAAAAGTCGGAAAGGTAAAATTTTTCTGGTCGTGGATTCGGCAAGTAGAACTTTTGTTCCATCAATCTCTCTTTTTGGAGTCCCTATACCTCGCAATTTCGGTATCAGGTTACCTTGCTGGGAGTGATATTGACACGCGGAAGGAGTTTCCATTACGAGTTGACCAACCCGCAGTGAAGGGAGATTTCGTTCTCTGAAAGGAGATGCGCGATCAATAGGCTGGTAAAATCGCATGAACACCTAAGAAAATACATCTCCTGTTTGACGCACAATTTTATTGTGTTGGGATCAACTTCATTGCAAATGTGATGATGAGTTTGAATTCAGCGTGAAATTTCACGTGAATCTAAATGGTTCCGACTGTGAACGATAAAGTTCACAGTGACCGGTATACCCGAGACAGACGAGAAGAACGTGCTAAAATTTGTTCTTTGGTAAAAGAATGAGTTTTGACATACTGGGTGTCTCTCCACCTTGAAAATAACGATGAATTCGTTTTCAATGTGAAATTTCTCGTGAATCTAGATGGTTTCGACTGTTACTGATGGAGTACACAGCAACCGACATACCCTAAACCGGCTAGAAAAACGTGCTAGAATTTGTTTTTGGCGATAAAAATGAGTTTTAACATACTGAGTGTCCATCCACCTCAAAAATAACAATGAATCTGGATTCAGCGTGGATTTTACGGATATCAAGATGGTTTCCACTATTATTGGTGGAGTCCGCAGCGACCGATGAACCCGAAACGGACGAGAAACGTGCTCAAATTTGTCTTTTGGAGAGAAAGAAGAGTTTTGACATATTCGGCGTCTCTCTACCTCAAAAAGCACGATGGATTTGGATTTGGCGTGAAATTCCACGTTGAATTATATATCCTTGATCGTTGGTTAGACCCAAAACATTACCTCGTACGAGCTCGAACACCAGGGCAAAGGAGTCATCAAAAAGTAATTTTTGAGTCAAAATTCGAAACTTGATGCTCTGTGCGGCACTATTCAATCACTTCCTAGGGGTCTGAAGATTTGTTCCCCGTGGTTTTTCATCATATAGAAGACATTCAGAGGGGCTGAGAAGGGATCGGTGGAGTTTGGGAAATAAGGGACAGCCTAATACTCAACGATAGGATCCACCTTCGGTATAATTGCTGACGCGAGTCTTGTGAACTTGTGAACCACCTTTCGTATTCCTTTGAAAACATCATGCACCCGATTTTACAGCATGAAAATGAACTCCACCGAAATTCATTCGACTGCTTGAGGTGTCAATTTCACAGAATGATGCGGAGGCGTGGGGAACTGTCACGTTTTAATTGATCGAAAAATCAAATCGCGAGAGATTACTCAAGACTCATCTGGGAGTGCATAACTCTCTCTACGACATTTTTTCTCAGAAAAAGGTCGAATCTCACACCGAATCAAGTGTGTTTAGGATTTTCCCAAGATACTGTTTCTGAGAAAAACTAAATAGCGATCATCGCGGAATCCTTCGGATATGAGCCCACCTCCCTGGACATACTCCGAGACATGTATCGATAGGTTCTCAACTCACTTTCTGAATCCGCTCAACTGCGTGTCGATTCCTGGTATCGTGGTAGAACTAGAGCTATTTTAGAGTAAAGAATCAGCTCTCTCCTCATCGAAGAAAAATCGAAACTTACTCCTTACACTCTTTGAGGTTTCCATCAAGATTTGATCCACAACGGCTGTTTTATGAGTCACAGTAGAATTTTATTGACGACGTTCCGGTCACAATTTTGTCACCCTTCCCAAGTCACTCAAAACAAGACAGTGTGTCTATTTAAACAAATTTTTCTTTCACCTCATATTGGTGAGTGTCTAATCTTTGATCTATTTTGGAAATCATGGAGTGTGGGATGTGAAGTTACAAATGTCATACTTTTCACAATTGTTGAATTATCACAGTAGTGAGTGAATGAGAACTAGTCTGCGGTTAATCCAACTATTGTTTACATTCTGATTGACAGATGTAAACAATAGTTGGATTAACCGAAAACTCGTTTTCATTCACTTACTACTGTGATAATTCAACAATTGTGAAAAATATGACATTTGTGACTCCAAATCCCACACTCCGTGATTTCCGAAATAGATTAAAGATTAGACAACCACCAATATAAGGTGAAAGGAAAATTTGTTCAAGTAGGCACATTGTATTGTTTTGTAGACTTGAGAGGGGTAGCAAAATTGTCACCGAAACGTCGTCAATAAAATTCCACTGTGACTTGTAAAACAGCCGTTGTGAGTCAAATCATACTGCTCATATCTCATCCCAGCTTTTGAGTGCAGATTCCAAGTTGGGTAAAAAGTCTACCACACCACGTTGTCAGTGTTGCCATTGACAGAAAATTACACATGAGACGCTTATCCAATTTGTTGACTTCTCAGGCGCGAATCGAGCGGGAACTGGAAGGAGTGACTCCCTCCTCTTTTCCTAAGGAAGAAAAATTGCATGCAGAACAAAGACGGAAAAATCCACGAATACCCCCCCTCCCCAGAACTAATCCCCTTCCCAAGACCAGTCATCAGTTCCTGGATCCACCCCTGCGCCATTCTCATTCGAAACAAGCTACTGGGACCGGCTCGTTTGATAACTCGCGAGGGTTCCCCTCATTTCCCAATGTTTTGTGCATATTCAGAACATTGTGTTGGATCTTGATGGGAATGAGCTTCGAATAATGATGAACCCAGTGATTCAGGGAAAGAGCATGCGACACCCCCGCATTGGTAGGATCACTGAGTGCCAGCTCTTCCGATCAGTGGAGTTAAACATCGTTTGGCGCGGTTAGTACTCGGATGGGTGACCGCTCATTCGAGTCTGCCGTGTCAGCTTTGTTGACTTTTCGGATCGTTTGCTTGATGCTTACGACTCTGCAATGCGAGCGGGAGGCACAGGTTTGATATTTAACGATCTTTGAGGTGTGAGATCTATGCCGAATCGGTAATACGACAAGGACGCCGAGCTCTTCGAAGCAGGATTTCTCCCCCTCACGGAACTTTTCCCTCGCTTCACGGGTTAATCAATCCCGGGTGAATGCGAAGAGTCCACACACACACGCATGTACACACGTATTACACTGACACACTGTCTAATCTCGGTTTTATGCTACAGATAAGACCTCCAGCTCTGCAAGTAGACGCCATGTCGTCGAGAGTAGAGGTATCCGGACTTACAAGGGGAGTCCGGAGTCTCCGGGTCCTGATTTCTCACCAAAATTTTCTCACAGTTTCGTACTACCTAGAATATGAAGAATCTAGAGCAACTCTGTCAAATGGGCCTTCTGTTCTGAGCTACAGCCAGAAACGTCAACATTGCTAGTATATCTATATATATCACATTTTAACATGGGCCTATATGGGCAATGCTAATGTCATAGGCTGTAGTTCTGAATGGGAGGCCCATTTGACAGAGTTGCTTTGGGTTCGTCATATTCTAGGCGGTACGAAACTGTAAATAAATTTTGGTGAGATTCCAGGACCCGGAGACTCCGGACTCCCCTTGTTAGTCTTAAGTCTCGGGCACGCGACGTCACTCTGAGAGTAGTCGTCGGATGCGTCGAAAAATAAAGGGCGCAGTGCCATTCTAACCGGTGGGCTGTTCCAGGGAGGTTTTACACTGGAGAACAAACGAGTATCCTTCATCTGACAGTACCAAGTACGTAGTACAGTGCACGGTTACACGTTACGAGTTACAGAACACAACACAGATACAACTAAGTATTCATGACACCGTCAGCCAAGTAGGACTCCAAGAGAGGTCCTGAGAAGGCTTAAGAGAAGGAAAAGTGAAAAGAACATGCGGTATACCAGATAGACGAAATGTTCTTCTTCAAGGATGGAAGTCTAATACACCTGAACCAACTATGGTCCAGATGGGAATGGAGGCTCGGAACAAATAATCAAAGAATCAGTTCTGTTGAAACTTCATTTCTATTTGTATGGTACCATATTCAAATATTCCAAAAACCATCAACTAGGGTCCTCCTTCGGACTCGAAAATCGCCTGATGACCCACATCACTTTACTAGAGATCTTGGCTATCATAAATCTCGGCCATTCGTGTTTCTGGTTACGGCAAAGAGGTATTGTGAGCTTCGTTCGTAAATCACGAATGTTATAACCGTTGATGGTATGACACGGATAAGATTGATACTCAATCCTTTGTAGAATCCAAACAAACTTTCGTACCTGTGGAGGATTTAGTTACACGTTATCAAGCAAATGCAGTGCACTGATTTATAGCGAATAGGATGATCCATTTTCAATCATTAGACATGTGCTCCAGGACTTCTAGAATTCTCATTCAAAGGGATTGCGATATTTTCCACGCGGGCAATGTAGAGGAACTGGGAATGAGCGTTCATATTCAGGAAAAGTGTGAGGTCACATCATAGAACTCAAATAGCGGCCTTCAGCTCTCAGGATGGCTATTTCCATTCGCAGCTCGCCCTCGGTATGGAACCGTTCCAGAGATCATTTTGGAGATTCTTGCGGTATTATCGAGTCCACTGAGTTTGATCAAGGACCCTCTGAGTATTCTAGGTTTTCCAGTGTTTTGGAGGTGGGTTTTCCAGGTTCGTTATCAAAATTGATCACACACAAATGAGTCTTATTGTTCTAGATTGATTAATGGAATATCAATACAGAGTGAATCATTTCCTTTTAGATGCACAAGAGTAATATTCACGACATTAAGGCCAGTAATTATAGCACTCCAGCTGTGCATAGTTGACACAAGATGGTTCCATTGTTTTCGATGCAGGACAGCGTTGGAAGATGGTACCATGAAAACGAGCAATTTTTGCCCGTGCAACGGATTACAATCGTCAAATACTGCGCGATTTATAGAGCGGAATAAGTAGCTATTCATACAATTATCCCCTATCGGATCACGAGTTTCGATTCGTGGATCAAAGTGCAGGGAGACAAAATGAAACCCTTTGTGTGCGTGACTCCCATTCCGACAGAGAATTTCTATCCTGACCATCGTACAGATTTCTTCATCTACTGATATTTATGGAGATGCGATCTCTGTGTACATGAGAAGTCAGTCGTTCATGCAATAATCTTGATTCAGATCGCGAGTCTCGATCTGTGGATCAAAGTGGAAGGAGACAAAATGAGATTTTCCAGCATGATCAAATCGTCTCCTGGCCCAGGTTTCCCATCAACTGTAAGTGATTAAGATATGTACCTCACGAAGATAAGTAGCTATCCATACAATAGTTTCCTATCGGATCATGAATTTTGATTCATGGATCCAAGTGCGAGGAGACAAGATGAAATTTCTTTGAGTGCTCGACTCACAATGTGGCCGCTGATTTTCATCTTGACACTAGTATGAATTTTCCCATCCACTTGAAGTGATAAATATGTAGTAACTACGTACATTGAGAGACATTCAAGCAATTATCTTCATTCGGCTCTCGGATTTTGATCTGTGGATCGAAGTGGAGGAAAGCAGAATCAAATTTCTTTGCAAGACCAACTCGTTTCTCGGCCCGAGTTTTCATACTGACTTGAGTATACTTTTCTGACCAACTGTGAGAGAAAATATCTCCTCCACGGAGATACAGGGTGTCCGAAAAGTAAGTACCCTCCCCCCCCCCCATTTTTTTCAAACTCGAATTTTGAAAGAACATGAAAAATGATTAAACTTCTGTTTCAATTTTTTTTGACCCGGCTTGACCTTGGCGAGATAAATGGAGGTCAGCACGGGTTGACGGTAACCGCTGTCGCTCCAAGAGTGAGCATTTTGTCGAAAAATGTTTAGGATAAAAGTTGTTCAGAATCACAGTAGAGGAGAGCTAATGACCTTGTTTCCGACCTTGGAGGTCATTTCAAGGCCATTTGAAGGTCAACTCGATTTTTCTGAATAGAAACACCTAATTTCAACCTCAAATCCTGAAAAACATGAAGACTGATGAAACTTTTATTCGAACTTTTTTTTGACCCGACTTGACCTTGGCGAGATGAATGGAGGTCAGCGCGGGTTAACGGTGACCACTGTAACTCCAATAGTGACCATTTTATCCAACGATGTTTGGGATAGAAGTTGTTCACGATCACAGTAGAGAAGACCTAATGACCTTTTTTCCGATCTTGGAGGTCGTTTCCGAGGTGATTTGGAGGTCAAATGGATTTCCCCAACGGAAACACCTACTTTTGACCTCGAATTCTGTCTACTGTGATCATGAACAACTTTTATCCCGAACATTTTCCGATAAATTGGTCACTATTGGAGTTACAGTGGTCACGGTCAACCCAAGCTGACCTCCATTCATCTCGCCATAGTCAAGTCGGGTCAAAAAGATGTCCTCCTCAAAATAAAGGGTCATATGTCCTGGGGTTTTCCCGATTCCCAACCACTTCTGAAAAAATGGGGAGGGAGGCACTTAGTTTTTGGACACCCTGTATGTAGCTATCCATACAATGATTTACTATTGGATCATGAATTTCGAATCGTCGTTCAGAGTGCAAGGAATCAAGATGAACTTTTTCCCCGTACTTGACTTACGATCGGAAGTAGTATGGAGGCAACTATGGGCCGTCAAAACATCACTCCCCCCACGTACCCGTGCGGCGACGATTGTATGGATCATCACTGTACGGGCACGCGTGAAGGTTATGCAAATGGCTCATAGTGACCCCCACTCCTTTTCATAATTGCGCAATATATCAAAATCAGCATTTTCCATCTCCATGCGCTCTTCCCACTGTCGTTAAGTATTTTCCGAACAGAATTATTGATTTCGGACCGTAGAGCCTCGGAATACGTCATACAAAAGAGCCGACTTTCCGCCCAGGATTTCTGCACTGAGGGTACAATTATCAAGCAATCTCCACGAAAATTTGAGGGGATCTCACGAATACTATTATCTTGCGGATGGAATACTTATGACTTTCAAGTATTGGTCATGACAATGATCATTCAATGATCTCGATAGAAGTATGCAATTTCGAAATTCTCAATAGACCGAGATAATGTGATCGATCAATCATGGAATTTGAGAGCAAGTCCCGATCAGTTTGAGCTTTTCCAGTCAATTTTTTACGTGTCTTGAGCAGCAATCGATCGTGATACCGAGTTTTGTCATCCTTGCACATTCGATCGAGAGACCAAAAGTTCAAAAAGCAAAATGCTGAAATCGCTCGTCCAGAGTCACCACGTCTCCCATAGCGCCTCAGAACCGAACCGCACTACGAAAGGCCGATGTTCACGGCACTGTATCCGACGATCGACTGCCACAGTAACGCGCGAGTTCCTGGATCACGAGTATCAGGTTGACTAATTACCTCGTGAGTATCAGCTGTTGGAGAGGGGGTAATGGCGGATATACGACACAGTTGCCGCTCTTGAGAATTGCTGAGCATTGCATATTACTCATCGTTTCCCCCTCTACTGCGCACAACTCAAGACGTGTTCTTCATGTGCATGCATTGGCACGTGACTGACGATATTTTTCATGTGCAAAACTGACTCGACGAATTAGGCATATGAGGAAATGGTGCATTTCGATACTACGGTAGAAGAATCTCTCCTGCAACACTGTGCGCGGAATTGTAGAAGATGAGACTTCTCTCCATTATTCATAGTGCGAGGAGTAATATTGAGAAGTAAGAGTGTGCAGAAACTTCTCGCATACTCTTACATTCACGCACTAGTGGAGAGTACGTAAGTGTAACTTTCCGCTCTGATGAATTTTCATCCACGCATAGTTTCAAAATATGATGTCGTATCATCTCTGTTCGGCCTCCCTTCGAAACTTCGTTTCCTGAAATAATCTTGCTCGGACAGTGGTGCATTTGATTACAGCTTCGCGCACAGTTGCGAAGAGAAGTATACGCGAGACGTGCGAGAAGTTTCCGCACTCGTTGCGAACTCGCGCGAGATGTAACATCTACGCGAACTCTCGAACTTCTAGCACACCCAGAAAATAAGATTCACGCACGCTCGCCTCGCACTTATTCGGCAACTTGTGCGGAAATCGACATTCTCGCACTTGTTGCGTAATATACTATTCCGCGTTCAAGTGTTTGTTTTCCGGCCTAAGCCGTGGGCGGATGTCGAAATTAACACGAGGATGCGGAAAATAAGTTTCACACCCGTGTATCGTATACTACTTTTTGACAAGCTGTGAGGGGAAGTGGAAAATCAGTCCGAAAAAGTTACTCTCTCGGACAGTGTGTCAAAAACATGTTTACGTGGTTGAATTCCCAAGAATTAGCACATTCCTTTGTCACGGCTGATATATGTGAATTTCATATGGATGATTCATATTGAGCAATAATGAATGTACGTCTAATTTGTCGCTTTTGAGAATTGATAAGCATCGCTTATTGCTCATCGCTTTCCCCTCCACTGCGCACAACAAGAGACGTACTCATTATGTGCATGCATTGTCGCGTGACTGATGACAATTCTTATGTGCAATGCTGTTCGACGAATTGAGCGTATGAGTAAAACATGTTTACGTGAATATTGAGGTTCCAAGAATTGGCAAATTCCTTTGTCACGACTAATATTTCAGTAAATTTCACGCGGATGATTTATGTGCTATATTCAATGAGATACTACGCATCCTCTCTGATGCTCTACTCTGGAGAAATGCGGTCAGCATTTCCCGGATGATTCATACGCCTTTCGTATGGGCAGGTTTCATATCAAATTGCATACGAGACTCATTCGTATTGGTGGAACTCTGGACAACAGAAGGATACGAAAGTAAGTGACAGACTGGAGGATTGGAGATCAAATACTTCCGGAAGATGCTCTCCAAGCATCTGACACCGATACCATCAGAGATAATAGAAAGATGCAACTTCAACCGTGCTAAACAGGAACAGAACGAGACTGTTAATGGATTTAGCACGCGTCCGAGACAATTAGTACTCAGTTGCAGTTTTAATGATCTGGACAAAGTTCTACGCGACTAGTTCGTTCGCGGATTGAAAGATGAGTCAACTAGAATAGAGCTTTCCAAAATGAAGGATCTCAGTTTTGAAGAAGCTCTGTAAGAAGTTTTGTCAAGAGTGCAAGCTATGGGAAATGCAACAGGTTCAGCGAAGTACCTGTCCAATCAACAAGTAAAACACGAGGATTTTGCCATTGGAAAATTCTACACATCACGTTGTATCGACTACACGCCCAACCGCAGTAAGAGATCCGTCGAGACCGAATCCTCCGTGAGGAACGAAACTTGATATTACTGCGGAGGACATGGGCACCCAACCCATTCATGCAGGTTTCGAGACAAAACGTGTAACTTCTGCGAAAATAGAGGACATCTGGAATAGGCCGGCATCACCAAGGAAGAGATGTCCAACAAATTAATACAACGGGACAACAGAGAAGAGACTGACGACGGAAGCTCCAGCGACGGAGCGGCGTCGGGATCAATCATCAGGCAGGTTTCTATACGGTTGACACTCCGAACTACCATCTCATTGAGGCAAACCCTATGTTCATAGAGGTCAAAGTCAACGGGGAACATATCAACATGGAAATTGATTCAGGTACGTTTCATAAGATTGATGTAAATATTGTACGAGAGAAATTATTGACGGAATTTTCGATATTTTTCGGGTATACACCAGGTCTATATAATAAAAGAGAGATAAAATTACATGTAAAGCCGGTTACGAAACCAGTTGCACTCAAGTCAAGGTACGTGCCACACGCATTGAAACCTTCAATCGAGAAGGAAATGAACAGATTGATCGGATACGGATACTTCGTAGAAGTAGATTGAAGTGAATGGGCAACGCCCATTGTTCCTGCTAGAAAGAGCGACGGGAATATCAGAATATTTGGAGATTTCGAAGTGACCCTGAATCCATCTTCGGAAATGACTAGACGGCCTTCCCCAAGAATTCACGACATTTTCGGTATTTCCAAGAACGGGAAGCCGTTTACCCAATTCGATTTACGTGCTCATGCTCCAGGTAATTCTCAATAGGTTATTGATTAGACCCTACAAGGTATCCCTAGTACTAACGCTTACATGGATAATATTTACGTAACAGGCTCAGCTGATGGAGATCACGAAAATGATTTGACACTGGGTTGTGCGCGGCTACTAGACCGCGAACTACGCTTGAATATAGAGAAATGTGACATAGGGAAAGATAAAATGATTATATTAGGGAACGTAATTGATAGAAAAGGCTCACATGAGTCGAAAGATGAGGTGAGGACAATTTATGAAGCACCTTAACCACGAAACCAAAAACAGTTGTCATCCTCTTTAGGGTTTGTAAATCCTCACGCGAGATTTTTAAATAAAAGAGCTGACAAATTGAGACCTCCATTTGACTGTGCGAAGAGAGGTCGATTTGAGTGGGACGCTGATTGTGATAGAGCGTTTCAGTGGGCCAAGCATGGGATGATGTCACCGAGAGAGTTGGCTTACTATGACAACAATGGAAAGCTAGTGCTTTCATGCGATGCATCTCATTACGGGTTATCTGCTATCTTATCTCACGAATATGAGGACGGCTCTGGAAAGCCCATAGCATTTGCGTCGAAACGTATTCCAGAAAGAAAACCCAACAGAGCAATTATTGACAAAGATGCTAGTGCGATTGTTTTTGGTTTCACCAAATTCTATGATTTTGTTCATGGTTGCAAAATTATTCTGAGACCCGGCCATAAACCACTTGAGACGATTTTTGGACCTAAAAAAGGTTGACCGCAAACAGCCACTTCAATATTACAACGATGGGCATATTTTCTATCGGGCTTTGAGTATGATATAGAATGGGTAAGAGCGACACAAAAAGATAATTGTGACGCTCTTTCACGATTACCTATTGGAGATGATACAGAAACTTTTTTAAAGGATTCCCACTTCACCTGTGAGAACGCAAATATGATTGATTTTGGCCAGGTGTAATTAGAGACTAAGACGGATGAAACTCTATCAAAAATCATGAAATGGGGTGGTGGCACTAGTAGCCGCCCACCCCCCAGTAGCCGTCCACTTTGACGTTGTTATTGCAATAACTAAGTATTTTCGGTTAGTATAAGTATCCTAAGTGTATGGGATCATAGTTGGGCATGGCATGCATGGAATGGATGCAAAAAACCCAGGAAAAACGACGCAGTGAGTTCTGAGAATTCTCATCAGAGTCACTGTCAAAATTAGCACCATTTTGCCATATCTGCCTATACCCTTGTCAGTAAAACTACCTTCAGAAGAAACTGTCATAAGAGAAATTGGGAATATTCATCGTTCCGGAACTCAATGTATACGATAGATAAATGTTCAAAGAAGAGCTCCCAACCATGAGGAAAGACGAAGAATGTTTTCTCAAAAAATGAATGGGTGGGCAGCTACTAGCGCTTACATGGGCGATTACTAGATGGGTGGGCGGCTACTAGCGATTTCACAATAATTTCTCAATTTGCTCATCAACAATTGTTACCTCAATTTAACGCGCCGGAAAAAAATTCGACTGATTTCAGTCTTTATGCTGCGCATCTCGTTAACACACAGTACCATTGACCATGGTTCCGAGCAGGTGTTTCTAGGTCGTTACTTGTTCGCAAATTGTTGAGATCGGTGTCGAAAACCATGATTGCATGGGGAATTATTGTATGGATAGCTACTAATCTTCGTGGAGAACATATTTTCATCACTCTCAGGTGATGAGGAATGTACCTCAAATTAGGATGAAAACTTGGGACGAGAGAAGAATTGGTCATACAAAAAATCCACTTGGTCTCTTTCCACTTCGATCCACAGATCGAGATCCAGATCAAGATTATCACATGAAAGACTTCTCATGTACACAAAGATCGCATCTTCATCATTTCCAATAGATAAAAAAGTTTAGACTAGAGTCAGGATGAAAACCTTTGGTCGGATCGCAAATCAAGCACGCAGAGAAAATTCATTTTGTCTTCTTGCACTTTGGACGACGAATCAAAATTCATGATTAGATAGGAAATGATTGTTTCGGCTGCTACTCATCTTCATGAGGAACATATCTTTATCGCTTTCAGTAAATAACAAATGTATTCTCAAGTCCCGATGAGGAACTTGGGCCAAAAACAAGTTCATTATGCGGAGGAATTTCCTTTGTCTCCTTCCCATTCCATATGCTCACAAGGATCGCATCTCTATCACTTCCAAAAGTTGGAAAAGTTTATACTAGTGTAAGGATGAAATTGTTTGGTCGGATCGTGAGTCAAGTGCGCGAAAAGACTTCATCTTGTCTCCTTGCACTTTGAATGACGATTCAAAATTCATGGTTCAACAGGAATTCATTGTATGGATAGCTACTCATCCTCATGGAGGAGATATTTTTGTGCCTTACGGTTGATGAGAAATGTATACTCAAGGCAGGATGAATAACTTGGGCCGAGGAACGAGTTGGTCGTGCGAAAAGATTTGATTTTGTCCCCCTTCACTTGGATCCACAGATCGAGATCCGAGATCCGAGATCCGAATCAAGAGTATTGCTTGAATGTTTCCCAATGTACATAGCTACCACATCTCTATCGCTTCCAGTGGATGAAAAAATTCATGCTAGTGTCAAGATGAAAATCAGTGGCCGCATTGTGAGTCGAGCAACCGAAGAAATTTTATTTCGTCTCTTCGCATTTGGATCCACGAATCAAAATCCATGACCTGATAGAAAATTATTGTATGGATAGCTACCCATCTTTGTGAGGAACATATCTTGATCACGTATAGTTGATGAAAAATGAAAACTCAAGCCAGGATGAAGAACTTGGGCCAAGGAACGAGTTGATCATGCGGGAGAATTTCATTTTGTCTCCTTCCACTTTGATCCATAGATCGAGATTCGCGATCTGAATCAATATTATTACATGAACGACTCCGCATGTCCAGACATTGCATCTTTATCACTATCAGTGGATGAACAAACCTGTACGAGTGTTAGGATAGGAATATTCTGTCGGATTGCGAGTCAAGCACACAACAAATTTCGTCTCCCTGCACTTTGATCCATGAATCGAAACTCGTGACCCGATAGGGAATCATCGTATGGATAGTTTCTCATCATTACAAAGACATACAGTATCCGTCGAAATCGATGGATCATGCATAGTATTAGAGAATCGACGGTAACTTTGAACCGCTCCATCGTAAAAGAATCTTGAAAAGAGCACCTCGAAGATCACAAAAAAACCTTCCGATTCATGGGTTCAGGAGATTTTTTCAATGATTTTGTCGTGCTGATAATCGAGGCGGCCAATTAAGAAAAAAATATAATCGCAGCGGATCACTAGTGATTTTAACGGGAGTTATCTGATCACAAAAATTCCAACGGAATGTTGTAGATCGTTCAAGAACCGACGAATTTGTCATCAGAGGTTTCTTTCTACGACCCCTCTGGTCCGAGCCACATGCTCCGGCGAAAAACTTTCTAATGCATGGTTCCCTACGGAGATATGGACCACGCGCCTGATAGCATATTCAAAAAATTTAGACGATTTTACGTCGGAACCATGCAGTTTGATAATTTTTGGAAGGTTCTTGACGGCAGAACAGCGCCCGAGCAAGTGGAGTTCGCGCGTGGTCCAGTATCTCCATGAGGAACCATGCATCAGGAAGTTTCCTTCCCAGAGCTCGTGGCTCGGACCAGAGAGGTTGTAGAGGGAAATCTCCAAGACAAACTTGTAGGTTTTTGAACAATCTACTTCAACCCGTTGGAATTTTTGTGATCGGATAACTCTCGTTAGAATTACAGGTGATCTGCTGCCAATATTCTTTCTTTGATTTCCTGCTCCGATTATCAGCACGGAAAAATTCTTGGAGTTCTTCAAACCCATAGACCGATAGGTTCTTTTGTGATCTTTGAGACGCTTTTTCCGAAATTTTTGTAACATAGAACGTTCCAGAGTGATCGTTGATTCTGTAATACTATGCATGATCCATTCATTTCAACGGGTACTGCATATTCATCACTTTCAGTTGATGAAAAATATATACTCAAGTCAGGGTAGAAATTTTGGGCTGAGAAATAAGTCGTGCACGCGAAAGGAATGTCATTCCGTCTCCTTGCACTTTGATCCACGAATAAGAATTCCTGGCCCAACTCAGGATTATTATATGAGTGAATTCTCATGTCTATAGGGATCACAGCTCCATATTTTCCAGTAGACGAAAAAATCTATTCAAGTGTCAGGATGAAAATCATTGATGGTATTGTGAGTCGAACACACGGAAAAATCTCATTATGTCACCTTGCATTCCGATTCACGAATGAAAATCTACGATTCGGATGGATACAATTATATTTCAGCTACTCATCACCATGGAGAAGATATCTCTATCCCTCTCGATTGATGAGAAATATATCTTTCAGAGTCAAGGAGAAGAACCCGGGACGAGAAACATGTTCAGCATGAGAAAGAAATTTCATCTTGGCTTCTCCCATTCCGATTCACGGATCGAGATCCGAATCAGAATTATTGCACGAATGACTTCTCATGCTCGAGAATGAATTGACTTGAATAATTTGCGGCACTTCAGTCGCTCCGCGCTAGCTACCAGCAACTCCACTTCTATGGACCTCGTGATAGATATTCAGTTCTTCAAAGATATGAACAACCGCAGCGTACCAAAAGAAATTGCCATAGGAGCTGTGAACGGTGATTTTACCGATCATGGGATTCTGACCTCGCCATCATCTATAGACACTTTGAGTACAAAAATAAGGAAACAGAACGATTGGTTGTCACATTTTCATCACGGTGAGGACTATTTTCGAAGAGATATCACGTTCCAAGGATTCCAAAAGAGTTTGTGCGATCTCTCAAAGGATGCGAGGAGAATGTTCGTCAGAGGACAAGAGAAATGGCATGTCTCGCAGAAATTCATCGCTCGTGACAATATAAATCTAAGATACAACAACGAGTGCCCCTCGTTCAAGAATCTACCGTGGTGCGAGAGATATTGCCTCCTGCACGCTGTGAAACAATCACATTTGAAATATGGATGTCCTCTGAACAACGCAAACCGCTTGGAAATTTGGCTGAATAAGCACCAGGCTATCGCGAATCCTCGCGTCGAAATTAGCTTCGCACATCCTCTACGACTCTTCGATGAACACTCAAGAGATTTTCAAGAAATTGACGGCTATACCCCACCACAGAAAAGTTGTATCCCCTGCAGATCAGATCCCTTCGGCATGGACGAACCCGACAGCATTTGTGTTGAATGCGGATCCTCACATCAAATCTGGAGCCCATTGGGTGGCCATCCACCTTATTGACGACAACGATGAATGGTATTTCGATAGCTATGGCATTCCGACTCCCATACCGGACCATATAAATAGACTGCTTAGAAATCGTGAAAACTTGGAATTCAATGAGATTGCGGAGTGAAGCATCTAACGTGTGTGGGCAGTTCTGTTTAATGTCATTATACTGCATGAGTTCAGAAATGAAGATTACTGACTTCATCCGGAATTTTCCCAACAACTATACTAGAGACGCGCAATAGTGAGAATTTTTGTGAACATGAAGTTCACGATCAGCAACTTAGTGGTGCAAGGGGGTGTATCATCCGATGTTCGCAAAGTTGCGCATCTAAAATGTCTTTGTTATCACTTGATAAATCATTGCGATGCTTCAAAGCTCTGATTCGGTTACCCCCCTATAGACATGGTAATACGTATAAGAGGCCGCGAAGGTCGGCACAATACTGTCAGTTGTTCCTGGAGAGCTTCCTGCAACATTTTTTAAAATACACTCGTTCTCGCAATGGCTGCTCAAGACGTATAATACTGCACGCTGTGGAAGAATACTAGCTGACATACACCCGCTTAACAACTCGGCGAGCGAGAAGGCGTTGGTTGGATTGAAGTTCAAGAGGATGTCTGATACCGGCCGAAATTCGTCTGCTAAATTACCCCAAAATCGTATTCAAAGGACTACGGCTCTAAAACTTATCGAATCGATCCCAAATTCTCCACAGAGTTAGGAGATCCTGGTGGAAATGGTAGAAAGTCAGTGATTCCCTTGGAAAAGATCTGTGTCAGTCAAAAACTGTCTCGAATGTCGAAAGTCTTTAAGGGAGTAACCTCGGTAGAAGATCCACCGATCAGATTTTGATCAAACTTGGCAGAGAGATGTATTTGCGTGTCAATTGGACACAGTCAAAATTTCACGAGCATTGGCTACCCCTGAGTTAAACCATCAGCATAAACATTTTTAGAGGTTATACACGCTGTCTTATGGGGCATCGCGATTATTATTAGACTATAAAAGACTGACCGATCAGTTTTTGTTCAAATCTTGCTCACTTATGTATCTTAATACAAAGAACGTGCTCGAACTTTTTTTCAAGCTTTGGTTAGCTTGGAAAAAAGTTCTGATTAATTTTCAGCGTGAAGTCACGAATAAGTCACAATTAAGACAAATTCGCCCATAATCAGGGATTGATATTTCATGATTCGTGAGTCGGATGCTTATGCAAGTTTATGTGAGGGTGTATTGAGATCTGATTAACACATAAGACACACATGTAGGCAAATTTGTGAAAGTTGAAAAAAGTCGATCAATTTGACTCACGCGGTACCGAGGTTACTCCCTCAAGGTTAGGCTACTATTATACTCACAGTGTAGGATTTTTGTGAGCTGGATGACTCCATGAGGGACTTTCCACCAATCCTACGGGATTTTTCTAACTCTAAGAAAAATTTCGGATTGATTCGATGAGTTTTGGAGCCGTAGTTTTATAAATACGAGTTTGGGGTAATACGAGTAAGATTCTGTATCGCGAAGTTGAGAACTGCATTTCATAAGTTGGCAGCATTGCCGTGGTCTCTGTCTACCAGTTTGGCTGATGTCGGCTGCTGTAGCAGACGTATCGAACGTCGCAAAGCGCGTGCTGTTGCTCGCATGCTTGCTTTTTTCGATATACCACAAATCCTCGTTGTCGGCGTTTTGCGAGGGAATCGTGGCTTCCTGGTGGAGATGAGTGTCCGGATCGTGTGGACGTGAGCTAGTTACGTGTAGTTTGTACTGTGCTCAGTGTATGGTAGTGTACAATAGCGAGCAATTGCGAATACTCGCGGGGTGCACATGGAACCGTAGCCATCTCCTATGACACGGCTTCGTTATTTTTCGAAATGACAAAAATATGGCTCAGGGTCATGAAAAATGTCGTGTCGGAGCAGGACAAGGCCTTCTGCAACCGAGCAGAACAAAGAGAGAACCTGCATGTCCTGAATTTGTAGCGTGAGTTATGGTATTATTGCAGCATGTTTTTCCCATCCAATTGCATGTACTTGCTTTTGCCAGTTCTTAGATTTCCCCTCAAATATTCATTTCGAGACGGTTTGAAGAAGTTTTTCCATTCAAAATGACGGGATAAATATGATGCATTGTATGCAAATGGAATGAAGTATATTAGTTGCCTAGACGGTATTTCAGTTGAGTTGCTGAATATCGTGGTTCAGAATCCGCAAGTAGCATCAACCTCGAATATTGTCTCTGACCTCGTTATTGGACTCTTGCTATTCGCTGATCATCCATGAGCGATCTAGAATTATAAGAGAACCCCATTTCCCATCTTCACAGCTCCCCAAGATGTATTATAAGCATGTTTTCATGGCGAGGAATCATACAGTTAGATTCTTAATTGTGAGCAGTAGTTACTCAGACTTTCAGAAATAAGCTAAATTCCAAGTCATAGTGGAATGATATAATGGATAGCAAACTATTTATGAATGCTTTCCTATAATCGGACAACCGCAGCGACACGTTATACATTGTTGGAAAAGACCATGGGTCAATTAAATATCTGTCAGCTCAATCTCCCAGATTCTCGATGACGCGAGACTATACTTAGTTTTAATTCCAAATTCTTGAATCAGGCAAGATGATTCAAATTCATGAATAGAGCTAATAGCCCTCCAGAAGCTGTTCTATAGAATAATTGATTTTCTCTCAATGATGGTTTATGTAAGTACTTGGTGTGCGAACTGGGATATCTTTTTATGCCTGTGAATTTGAATGTTTCTAATAAATGTACATGGTATCAAATAAGACAATTCAATTCATGTTCATGAACATGAATGCAGATGACTATCTATAAGGGAGGATCAATCTGCTCTCCGAGGAATAATCGATTTCCTCTCAATAATGGCTCATGTGAGTACTTGGTGTGCAAACTTGGATATCTTTTTATGCATGTGAATCTGGATGGTTTCCATGAATGTACATGTTATCAGATAAGACAATTCAATTCATGTTGATGAACATGAATGCAGATGACTATCTATATGGGAGGATCAGTCTGTTTTCGGAGGAATAACCTATTTCCTCTCAATAATGACTTATGTGAGTACTTGGTGTGCGAACTTGGAGATATTTCTATGCATCTGAATTTGCATGCTTTTATATGTATTTTTCAATGAATGAATTGAGTTGATGCTGATAAATACCGATGTACATGACTATCTACTTGGGAGGATCAACCTGCTTTCCAAGGGCTTGTTCTGAACATAAATTTTGGAATTGACGGATGGTGAATTCCAAGGAGAATCAACCTACTTCCCAAGGAAACTCTAGATCCACCCCTGTCTCTGAACATGAATTTTGGAATCGACGGATGGTGAATCTCAAGGAGGATCTGTTTGAGTGAATCAACCTGCTTTCCAAAGAAGCGCTGGATCCATTCTTGTTTCTGGACATGAGTTTTGGAACTCATGGATGGCAAATTTCAAGGAGATGGATCTTCTGCTTTTGATCAGGAATCCTGAATCACTGAATAGGAACCCCATTTTTGTTGAAAAATGAGGATAACCTATTCGTCAACATAAATCTTTGAACTCATCTCGTTTTGGAGAAAAGGAGATGAATTCCCCATTTCCAACCCATTCACGTTTGTGAGGGCAGATATATCGGATGCAGGGGTATAAGTGGTGAATCCATTATGATTTGATGAAATCTAGAATATTTTTGAATCATACACGTTTGTCACCAAGGGAAGATTGAACGCTAAATTGCTCTTTTCGAAGAGTAACTCCAATTATTCAGACTTGAGATTGATCTCGTCCCAGATTTTGAGCACAGATTCTTACTCTAGCTATCGTCCACTCGTGTGCCAAAGAATCAGTGCTGCCAACAACAAAAAATTACATATGAAAAGCTCATTCTAAATGTCGCCATCTACACTTAGAATAAACTACTAGTATGAGCCCACCTGATAACTCAAGAGAAACCCACATCTTCTTAATTCGATCGAAGGGAATATATACACGGCCACCCTACGAATAGTGGCGAGTGACTTAAGAGGTGTCAGTTCAACATTGGTACAATAAAGAAAATTCAAGGAAGAAATGATTGATATTCACCGATATTTCCGAGGATTTGCCCCAGAACTACGAGACCAGATAGTCTATGGAGATGGAGGGATCGTGAGGTTTACCCATAGTCATTAACGTAATACAATCAAAATTGAGGAAGCTCGTCGGGTACCTCCATCTGGGATCATTAGGGAACGTTCCCGTCGCAGCATTCATCCACATAGGGTAACGTTTGAAGAATCGATAGATCTGTCACCGCTCATTGACTATAAACTTGAATATTTGGATCAAATTCCTGACTTGATACCTCCCATACGTGATGCGCAGATCCCAACTTGTCATCAAAACTTGCTCTTGAGTTCACTTAAGAAGATTGGCCGGGATAATGAAGTTTTCCAGTCAACATTGTCTGATGTGAGTTTGGAAAGTGAAGAATAACAGAAAGATGTTATTCTTACTAAATGCGTGGTAGAAAATGTACTTTATGGAATTTTGACAACACGGACTGATGAATTGATTGGAATTTTGAATGCTTGCTCAAAAAACTAGGGTAATATTATAACTCTATGTGTACTCTATTGATTATTTGATGAATAAAGTATCATGCTACAAAATCTTGAGTATTCAATCAAAATACCCTGGACCTCTGAAACTCCGATAATTTTCCGAAGAACGGAAGAGAGATGATGAATTCTCACGTCTCACAGATTCCCTATGAACAGCAAGGAAATATGGATATTCCTTGAGGAAGATCAATCTTGAAATCGTCAAATTCTGCTCGCGTTGTCTCTCATTTATAATGTAAAAATATAGAGAGCCAAATATAGGTCTCTGGATGTTCACTCCATTATTTTTTGCCAATTCTTAGAACTCGGCATATAAGCGTGAATATGTTTTTCTCATACTTGTTGAGTCAGCATTGCGCGTAATATTGTCACCCGTCACGAGTTGATGCATGCGCGTGCAAATAAGTTTCTTTTGCGAAGTGGAGTAGAGAACGATGAGTAATGTGCAATGCTCAGTACTTCTCAAAAGCGGCAAATGCGTCGTATATTCATCATAAACCTCTCTCCAACGATTGATGTTCACGAAGTAATCAGTCATCCCGGTACTCGTGATCCAGGAACTCGCACGTTACTGTGGCAGTCGATCGTCGCACAAGGCATCGTGAACATCGAGCTCCGGTAGTGCAGTTTGGACTTGCGGCTCCATGGAGGGACGATGCGCTAGAGCAGTCGTGGAGGAGCGGTTTTCGTGTCTTATGCATTTGGTCTCTTAGTCCGGTCTCCAGCCACCCTTCCGCATGTCCGTGAAATCCAACTTCGGAACGATCTGTCTCAAAAACTATTCGGCGAAAAGTGTCCACCTTCGTCTTGGTTTCAATCAACACACATATAGATTCGAATAAGACAAAGGTGGACACTCTATACCGTGTTTTGTATTAGATTGGTACTATTAGTCACGGACATACGAAAGGGTTGCTGGAGACCGGACTATCTTCATCGATTGATTGATTGATTAATTATTCCTTTATTGAGAGCAAAAGAAATCTTCACATATGCTCACTATACATATCTCATTACTTATGATAGGAGAAATACAAGAATAATAAGAATAATAAAAACGTGTGAAGATAAAGTGACTATTTAGGTATGATATGGTACTATCCTGTTGAGCACGAAATATCAACAAATTTTGTAATAATGAAAACGAAAGATAGACATCACAGAGGATGAATACATTAAAATTCTCACTGATTGCTGAAAGATTTTTGATGAGTGGTACAGATAATCACAGTGAAAGTGCTGATTGTCCTCTTGTTATTGCTCAGGGGGAAGGGCAATCATTCCTTCTAGTGATTACGGGTTACCCTCGAGCCGGCCCCAGCCTGCAGGTCAATATGTATATATGTCGCAGGCTCTTGGTGGAATAAGCCTTTTTGTGAGGATCATAGGCTCTTCAAGAAGAGCCGACCGATCGTGTCAGCGCTCATCCCTTTCACTTTGTCACACCATCGGCCTAGTTTTTTCGTGAAAAGGCTGGATCGTTCAGCCTTTCCATGAGACGACCAAGTCGGGCTAGGCCCTTGGTGTACAGATAGACCGAGTCATCAGTACCGCTGTCAAATAAAGTCAGTATCGTCAGACAAAGCTGTCGAATTAATTGAACTTCTCACAGTCATATTAAATTGAATAATATTATAATAACTGATCGATGGAATCGGCTTGCTCAGATAGGACTTTCAAAAATTGGCCCATTA
The DNA here is from genome assembly GCA_029851415.1 of Eretmocerus hayati. Classification (NCBI taxonomy): domain Eukaryota; kingdom Metazoa; phylum Arthropoda; class Insecta; order Hymenoptera; family Aphelinidae; genus Eretmocerus; species Eretmocerus hayati. Next base: position 52,422,270 of record CM056743.1, read on the forward strand.
AAACTGAAATGAAAATATAAATCATTGCTCGTTGTGTGTGAAAAAACTGACTCTGATCTCATTCAGTACATAGCTACATCGATCAAAAATTACGAAGAGCATCAAATATCCAATAGTTAATCAATTCACGTCGAAATTTTTGTCATGTAGAAATCATTCTATGATTTTAAAAAATTGAATTCTAACTATGGGTGTCACAATAGATATATAACACTCTTCGTAATTTTTGATTGATGCAGGTTTGTACTAAATGAGCTCAGAGTCAGTTTTTCCACATACCCCGAACAACAATTTACATTCTGATTTCAGTTCTAATGGGCTAACCTTTGTAAGTCCTATCTGAGCAAGCCGATTCCATCGATCAATTATCATAAGATTATTCAATTTAATATGACTGGGAGAAGGTCAATTCATTCGACAGCTTTGACTGCGATACTGATTTTATTTGACAGCGGTACTGATGACTCTGTCTATCTGTACATCAAGGGCCTAGCCCGACTTAGCCTTTTCATGGAAAAGCTGAACGATCCAGCCTTTTCACGAAAAGGCTAGGCTGATGGTGTAACAAAGTGAAAGGGATGAGCGCTGACACGATCGGCCGGCTCTTCATAAAGAGCCTAGGATTTTCACGAAAAGGCTTATTTCACCAAGAGCCTGCGACATATATAATGATGTGTAACTTTTCGTGTATGGACTGACTCACACGAAGGATTCACACTCCCACATCCGCACCACATGAAAGAATATGAAAATTGAGCCAAAGGAGAATATGTATACTCGAATCATGAATGAAATCTCATTCGAAAATCAGACCCACCAACTTCAAGTACATATAATTCGATATACATATGGGCCATTTCAGAGCATTTCCACGATTGCCTGCACCAGAGGGGTCTGGAAAAAATCCATAGAAACTTTTTCTCATAAGTACTAAATGTATATAGAAGAGGAAAATTTTTTTTGCATTTTTCTAAGGCCCTCGTGGGCCCTGGGGCCTATAGGAGGTCCTCTCTAGGCCCCTCTTTAACCTATTACCAGAAAATCGTAACTCTGACTAGACTCAACATTTTTGGACATACCAGGGCGCATTTTCTTCCCAAAAACTAGTACTTTTGAAAAAATCGCCCAAGGTCGATATTTGAGCCTAAAAACTTCTAGGAACTATTTCCTAAGAGCACATTCTAGCGATTTTTGGGCTTGCTTTGTAGCGATGTAGCTCCCACTAGACATGTGATAATTGACTTTCACGAGTAGTCATTTTGAAAGTCATGAGGGAAACCACAATTTGACCACTGGGGGAAGTCGATTACTGTACTTTCTATAGGAGTTACAGTCATTACAAGCTGAGCAGATTCGTACAAATGCCAAACTTTGAGCTCAATTTGAAAAAATATCTTTCTTTCCTTCGACCCCAAACCTGTGCGAATTTGTTTTTCGATACGGATACTACTCATTAGGACAATCATCTGGGTGGGATATTGAATTCTCGAGTTTATTCAGCCAATTGATACACTCTTCTTTGACTTATTTCTCAAAATGACCTCACAGGTATGGCTCGCATATGCTCCCATCCGAACTAATGTGCATCAATCTGTGTGGGATTACTCTCAAATGTACCCCCAAGAGAGCTGTTGCAAATAAGGCGAAATCAGGCCCAAACGGATTTGGCTGTAAATCACGTCAGATACAAGTTCTGGGTGTCCGAGTATGCATGTAAATTTTTCCCGCGTGAAATCCACTTCGAGCGATTTGGCGAGCAAAAGTTCCCCCCTTTTAAAATACACGTGTACGATACATTTCTGCATCGTTCTCCGAAACCGCCCAACGTCCCAAGATGGGCAGATCGTATATTATTTTACATCAAAAAATACAACTTCTCTGGGTATTTTCGTACTCGGGAAATGGTGGCCTCGCGCCCAAAACCCATCATTATAGTTGAGTTTATCGATTTTTCTGACTATGAGCGTGAATACTCGGACTGGGTGGGATTTAGCGCAAAAGTGTGGAGAACAAAAAATGTTGGCCTCATTCTAAGCTTTCATCTGGTGAGTGTTAATTATCCAGTTCCCCCTGCAGACCGTGGGGAAAAGGGTAAAAGTGTCAAAAAACGGTACTTCTTCTGTGTTTGGCCAGTAGGAGCCGAATATGAAAAATATCGAAAATACGTCTGAAAGATATTTAAAAAAAGCACAACTTTGTTTCTCATCATTTTTTTGATAGAACGCTTCAAACTCGAGCTGTGGGCCAAAAAACATGAACAATTGCCATCTTGCCCCTTTGAACCACCGAATACTCAAAAAATTCGAATGGAAACCATATTTTATCTCAGCTGAAGAAGTTGGCATTTTTTGCGTACTTTTCAATGAAAAAAAAAAAAAATTCCTTGCGATTCCACACTCATAGCTCGAGGAATCTGCATTTTCGTGCTGGAAAAATGTTTTCCCCGGGATATGAGCATTGTTATGGTTCGATTCTTGCGTATCAGGCTCAGAAAAGTGTAGTCGAACACGAAGCAAATGTTATATGAATAACTGCTTTCTCACTTTCCCCATTTTCAGTTATATGGAACTATCAGACACTGTCCCTATACACAAAAAAATCTCCCGATCGAAAGGTTTCTCTACGATCAAGAAACATGTGATCTTTGCTGAATTGAAACACGAACAGTTGGCTGCTGTGCACACATCGCATCAGTGCTCTGGTATCTTGGTTATTACAGATACCAGGATAGTAACAACAACAAATTCAACAAAGATTACTCTTCTCATGTTACTGATGTGGATCAGTATTGAATTCTTATTCAAGCAGTGATTTGCATCTTCCAAACTGGTTTCGGCATTTTCAAGAGCTGTCCAGTCACAGCGAAGCAACCGGTTATTCAATATCTCCGGAGTGATGTTGCGAAAATCCCTGTAGGTGAAGGAATTTTTCGGCGGAGAAGGAGTAAAGACGTTGATGGTGACGTCAATAACCGAGTGCTTGCCGAAACTGGGCAGGACTCTGTTTTGAAAGTCAGGTATTGATGTCATTGTCATCTACATGAATGCGATCAATCCATGTATGAGATGTATTGGGGATATGTTGATGAGTCGGGCCATGCTGCACTATCTGCAAGGCAAGTTCTTCTGTCAGTGCAGTCAGTGTCTTGGTATCAGGATGAGTAGTATCCAACAAGTCAGCGTTCAGATCTCCCATTATAATTTTGTGACTATAATCTCCACACAGTCGGCGTAATGAGCCAAACAGCCCATCATCCTTCTGCATGGCGATTTTTGGAGTCTACAGACTACCACGACTCATATTGGGGGTGAGTTGCCTTGCTGTACGTTGCAGAAAAGGAATTCAAGAACGCCAGGTTTCCCTGGCCCAAAAGCATACGACGAGATCAACTTTCCAACTTTGAAATCATTGCGCACATACGAGGCAACCCCACCACCTTCTCTGTTGCGGACCTGTCGCAACAATGAAAAACCTGGAATCCGAACGAGACTGTCATCCACATACTCATCTAAATTCGATTCAGCCACCCCAAATAGATGGTAGGAGGGATCGTTAGCAACGAGCAAGCGTAGATGCTCGATCTCATCTGTCAGGGAGTTAAGGTTGATAAATCCCGCTTTTAGAGAACCACCACTCCCTCGTCGCTCCCCAGCAGCCATATTTAGTCAAGGAGTTCTCGCAGGCTCTGCTGCCAAATTACCACTCTGCTCCGGTACGGAGGCGCATCTCTGGGTGTTGTTAGAGGACGCACTAGTGCGTTTTCGAACACTTTGACAGGCCGTTTGAATGATCTGCAGATCCGCGAGAGATTCAAACGTATGCGCTCGCTCACCATTTTTTCGCCTAACCCAGAAACGTCCGCCGCTGGGCCAGAGGTATTTTGAGCTCAAACTTCGTGCAACGGACCTCAAGCGTATGTATTCTTTGTATTTTTCACGGGGGAGCATTTCGTTCACGTAGATCTTACGATCTGGCACATGAGCTTTGGTATCGGGGTCGAGCAAATCAGGCTGGATGTTACTCGCCGTAAAATAATTGTGGGTGATTGAGCGTTTGGCATGAACCACCTCCCTAACCAAACGACTGCTGGAGAGTTGGACCACGCATGATGGCAGTGCGCGTGAATCGGCAGCCGGGGTATGAAAAGATGGATCGGATTCACTACCACGCATTGGTCCCCCCCCCCCCCCACCGACGCATGCCTTGGTGGCAGGATAGAAACATCAGCAATGTCTTCTCTCTCCAGTCGTGGAAAGATTGTCTTGAGCACTGCAGAAGAGATATTACGTATCTCTGTCAGCGAGGCTACAGAGTTTTGTTTCAAAGCACCATTAATTATTAGTTCACAGGGCTCAAGACAGTCACCGGTGAGTCCCCACCCCTGCCTCCCAGCCTGTGGTTGGGGGGATGTGCCTATCGTGGGTGAAGTAATGGAACGAGAAGATTGATGTGTCGATTCGGCATTACTTTCCTCATCAATGATGACCTTAATGTTTTGCAGAGTACTCTGGCTGTCTGTTAATAGATTGGTCAGACTGGGGATCTGGCCTTTCATAACGGAATTTTGCTTCAGAAGAAGCTGACGATCTGAGCATAGCTCCTCCAGCTTGGAGTTCTGCTTCTCAATGAGGTGCTCGAGAGATGACACGCGTGTCACCAGCCGGTCATCCACCTGGTTCACTGCCGGTGTGGGAGATGGAGACATAAAGGCAGCTGCATGTCGGCTCACGAGAGTCTTTATCTCGTCAAGCTGATTCTGGAGGTTTTCATACTGTTGATTAAAAAGGTCCAGAGTAATCTGCGATACCAGCACCCACTCGGTGTCAGAAGAATGTGACTGCGTCGATGTTGGTGGCGGTTTTATAGCTTTTGAGTTGGTGGTGTTGCTTTGTAGCGTCTCAGCATTATGCTCTGTAGATAGTGGCGAGAGCGATGACTGAGAGGCGGAGTTGGTTCGCATATCATCCTGCCCATTTTGAATATTCGCGGGCTTTAGTGTGCTTGTCTGGCGAGTGGGGACGCTGCGAAACTCAGTTGAAGCAGCAGATGGCAGTCTATGCCCCGCAAGCGTAAGCTGCGGACTCTCGGATGGATCAGAGCCGCTGTTGGTTGAGAGCTTCGCGCTATGGCCGGTGGTGGTGGTTGGCGGTGCGGGGGGCGATTTCACTGTCGACTTGCGTGAGCTTAGCTGTGTGTGTGTGTGGTAAGCTGATTATTCACACCACTTTTATCCTTCTCTCTCTCTCTCTGGATGGCTGAATGCTCAAGCGAGTAGTCAATGCCGTCTGCTTAGAGAGCGAGAGAGAGAAAGATTTTGATTGATATAACGTTTATTACGCTTAGGTCTTGGTAGACTATAAGGCGAGAGGCTTACATTGGGCGATTACAAAAGTTGAAGAAAAGCAGTGCAAATATGAAAAATTGAACATCAAAAGAAGAAAACATGCTCGTTAATAGCAGTTCTTCAATATATCAATGAATTACCTTTGAAACACATGAAAATCTTGGGAATATATCGATAATAATTCACGGACAATAGATAGGGATTCTAATGCATTAAATCATACAATTCAACATTGCGATGTATGAGATGAGTAAATTCACTTTGAATCCTGTAATTCAAGATAAGAATGGAAAATTCCATCGCATGAACAGATTCCGATCTTCCAAACTAGAGTAGAAATTAATGACAATGCCGGAGATGAACGCCAATTTAACAATATCACAAACTAGATCATCTTAGTAATATCAAATTTTGTCACGATACATATACGCTGTGATGATACATACCCGCTTCGGACCGGATATACTTAAATTTACATTGTTTCGCGCGCTGTGATGCCATAAGTCGTAATTTGTGAGTAGCTGGTGGTAGCATTTCATAAACACCAATCTGCGATTGTCTCGAACATTCCGGAATTACATTACAGAGTTTTAGTTTGCCTAAAGCTCGCTTCATTCTGAGTACATGCTGGGAAATTTCTTTAGATTTGAATTTGACCACCGAGGAACAATCATTTGCATGGGGCTCATTAGAAGGTGGACTTACTTCACGAAAATTTGAGGTTTTCGGTTCAAATTCACGAACTTGGAGAATGTCATTGCTCAAAGACTCTGCTTGTAAACTTTTGAGAATTTTCCTAGGGATATCTTCTAACGAGATTTGACTGTCGCGAGGAATTCCGGTGACTCTTAATTCCGATGTTGACTGACCACTCGCATGCATGTTTTTAAGCTGTTCGAGTTCTTTGCGAAGGAAGTGATTTTCATCCTCTAAGACATCGATTCTTTCTGACTGTTCTGTGATTAACGCTGTAAATGTATCGAATTTTTCATGAAAATTATTAAAATTTTGTGTGAATTCGATACTTTGCGATTGGATGGCCGTGTACAACAAGCATCTGGCTCGATGAATTTAGCGTTTCCAATCTTCTGGTAAATTGGGCATGATGAACATTCGTAAGTCAAACACTATGAGACACAGCACTGTCACGAGGAACACAGGACTCGACGCTTGATTTTCGACCATGCGTCTTCTGCTACGCTGAATGTCAACACTCCACAACAAATGTGGGCACAGGCTTTATATCTGTCGGGCCTTCACCAACGTCAGTCAGGCACCTATATAACAGGCAGAGTGAATCACGTGTGAATAAGGCTCCATTGTCGATAGTGAAGGTGACGGCTGGAGATGACTGCCATCTAGTTGTTTTCTATGATACTTCCCAATTCAGCGGCAGCACGAGGCAACCTAACCTCCAAATCCAATATTTCGTAGAAGAAAGAAATAGGTTGGAGTTCTGCAAGGCACACGGGTCCACAGAGTTTTATGGATCCAATGAGTGCTTGTAAATTTTTGCGTGCAAGGATCTGTAAAAGAAAGGCCCACGAGCACTTTGAGGCAGCGGAAACTGTCAAAAAATGTAGAGATATCAGGGAAGACGTGAGATGACACTTACCGCCAGAGAGAGAGAGAGAGAGAGATTTTTGATTGATTAGCGGATTTATTATGCCGTGGCCACTGGGGACCGTATGGCAATAAGGTAAATACAATAATTTCTATGAAATGAATCTCTGCTTTCACGTATAGGTCTTTCACAGAAGATAGAATATAGGTGGGTCAGATCAGTATATTTCGGCTAATCCGTGCGCACGACCCCCGCGGATCTTTTCGCCAATTCTTTACATGAAAGGAGGCACCAAAAATAGTACTTTCCCAGAGTTTCAGCCCCCAAAGAAATTTTTTACGCCCGCTTTTTGAAGTTTGCAAATGGCCTTTTTTAGCGTTTTCAGAAAAAATCGCCATTTTGACCAGAAACCTCGTAGCGAGGGGTACGAGGTCGCATTTTCTTTCTTTCGACGTCAACTTTTGGGGAAAGAAATATGCAAGACTCTCAAAGCCCAATGCGTTCAGTCTACACGACAATATATAACGTCACTCTTTTTCGATTTTCGAATGGATGCTATTCCGACGCATCTGGATCTTTCCTCATCTTTTTCATTCAGTTCTTCTTGTCTTGAAAAACCCTACAGTTTTCGTTTTTGCACGTCCCAATCGGATGATTTTGACCCGAGTTATGTCCATTAGAAGATGGTGGGTTATCGAAAAATGACCAATTTGTCAAGCTCGCCAAATCTATCGCCCTCCACCATTGCACTTCAAACTTGACACAGATGTTCTTTCAAGTGTCCCAAACATGTGGAAAAAATTTCGCACTGTGTTTCGGCCTTCCATTAGACCTATGAATTTTACAAACACCCTCATTTTTGCGGATTTTCGTGTAATTTTTGAAGCGGTTGCCGCTCTCTTCCTGCGCATGCGTACATCTTTACTGCTTCGGGAGTATTCTCAATTGATAGCCCTTGCAATTTCCTACAAAATGACCACCTGACGAAGTCTTTTTGATCCAACTGAACTAGAGATCTAGCTATTCTAAGGCAGGAAAAACTCGAAGTGCCGAAAGTACCCAAACTCACAGGTTTTCAGGGTGACAAGAAGTGGCCGAGGCTTGCCATTTGGGTAGTGATGATCTCTTTCTGCCTTGAAATAGCTGGATTCCTGATTCAGTTGCATAAAAAAGACTTCGTCAGGTGGTCTTTTTAAAGGAAATTGCAAGGGCTATCAATTAAGGATACTCCCGGAGCAGTACAGATGTGCGCATGCGCAGGAAAAGAGCGGCAACCGCTTCGAAGATTACATGAAAATCCGCAAAAATGAGGGTAATTGTAAAATTCATAGGTCAAACGGAAGGCCGAGACACAGCGCGAAATTTTTTTCACATGTTTGGGACACTTGAAAGAACATCTGTGTCAAGTTTTAAGTCGATTGGTGGAGGGCGATAGATTTGGCGAGCTTGACAAATTGGTCAGTTTTCGATAACTCACCATCTTCTAATGGACATAACTCGGGTCAAAATCATCCGATTAGGACGTGCAAAAACGAAAACTGTAGGGGTTTTCAAGACAAGAAGAACTGAATGAAAAAGATGAGGAAAGATCCAGATGCGTCGGAATAGCATCCATTTGAAAATGGGCTGAAAATCGAAAAAAGTGACGTTATGTATTGTCGTGTAGACTGAACGCATTCGGTTTGAGAGTCTTGCATATTTTTTTTCAGAATATGATGTCAAAAGAGGAAAATTGCGGCCCCGCACGCCGCGCAACGATGTTTCCGGTCAAAATGGCGATTTTTTTAGGAAACGCCAAATAAGGCCTTTTCGCACACTTCAAAAAATTCTAGCGGGCGTAAAAAATTTTTCAGGGGGCTGAAACTCTGGGAAATCACTATTTTTGGTGCCTGCTTACATGTAAAAGATTGGCAAAAAGATCCGCGGGGGTCGTACGCACGGATTTGCCGAAATATACTGATCTGACCCAGGTATAAAACATAAGGCTCATGAGATATGAAATTCATATGAAATTCGAGATTCACAAAACTAATTTATAAAAATCTCAATCACAAACAATGAAGTTTATGTTGCTCGCACACGTAGGAAACTCGCATAATCCCCGTAAACTAGGCGTACCACATTGGACATTCTGGATAAACAAGTAACACAAACTCTAGTATAAATCACACTCACACACAGCATGCAATCGACTAGGCTTCCTTGTCGTGGAAATATTTAGAGACTTCACTTTCAAATGTCTCGAAAGGAACTTGGATATCAACGGGGATGATTTCCCATAATTGAGTGGCTTGAATTGGGTTTGCGTTCACGTAAGCCATCGTACGTGTCAGAGGAACTTGGATCCGAGTGAATTGATTCCTCTCGGATCGATAGACTTCGTCGTCTAAAGGTTTGAACAAATCATTCAGATATTGTGGGGTTGCAGTCGTGAGAACTTTGTAAGTCTGCACGCTTAAGAAGTACTCACGACGACGACTTAAGGTTAACCACTGAAGGCGGTCATAAAGAGATTGCAAGACTGCATTGCGACGGCATCGGAATATAAAACGAACACAGGTATTGAGAAGACGCTGCAGTTCCGTCACCAAGTGAGCGGACATGTCATAATACACAAGACAAATCAATATGGGGCATGATCAGAGCATTAACTAGTAACTTTTTCACTTCTGTTGTCAGAAAATTTTCACGACGACGCAATTTGCGTAGGACATTGTGGTCTTAAGAACAAATACTCGAGACATGGGCGTTCGATGAAAGATCTTTCAAAAAATAACCCCTAGATTCTTAACGGATTCTTCCAACGGTATTATATCGTCACCCCCGAAGAAGAAAAACACTTGCATACTATCAAGCGACGAAGACTAACACTTGCGTGTTAGTCACCGACGAAAAGTAACACAATATGTATCAAGCGTCAAAGAATAGCACTTCTCCCGTACCCGCCTCGAAAAATAACACTCGGTCGTGATCACCGCCGACGAGTAACGTTTGCGGGATGCCCGGATGAAGAAAAACACCTCCCGTGAGCCCGGACGAAGAAGAACACCTGCTGTATGCCCGTATGAAGAAAAACGTCTGCCGTATGCCCCGACGAAGGAAAAACACTTGCTGTATGCCCGGACGAAGAAAAACACCTCCCGTAAGCCCGGACGAAGAAGAACACCTGCTGTATGCCCGGACGAAGAAAAACACCTGCCGTATGCCCCGACGAAAAAAAACACCTGCTGTATCCCCGAACGAAGAAAAACACCTCCCGTAAGCTCCGACGGAGAAAAACACCTCTCAATATCGTTCGGCAAAGAGAACATCTGGGGGTTTTTTATACTGTTACGAGGCGCTTCAACTCATATTTGAAGGAAAAATTATGTCTGGACGTTGCACCAGCAGATAGCATCATCACTTCTGCCCCAAGCCAAGAACGTCTCGTACATATCACCCATTGCATGATTCTCACTGCTCACATTCATCAAAACTACTCTCTCTCTCTCTCTCTCTCTCTCTCTCTCTCTCTCTCTCTCTCTCTCTCTCTCTCTCTCCTGAAAATCTATACGATAATTCTAGTCCATCGTATTTTTTTTTCTTTCACTTGGAACACCCCCGCAATTATTGCATAGTGTGAGGCAGCTGTATCTTCTTCCTCATTTCCTCTTCTTAATTTCATCCTATCGAAGGACGTTCAGTTCACGGTATACTTTGTCAATCGAATTTCTGAACTCGAGATCGAATTTGGGAGGTCTCAGAAGTTATTTGGTTTCGTTCTTGTCTAGATTTGTTATTACACTCCAAAATTATTAATCTTCGAAAAAGGCCGTGTCACGGTCTAGTCTATATATGGGAGAGCTTCACGTGTCGCTCACAAAAATCATATCTCAGATTCTTCTCTTGGTTCCAAATCAGTTCAAAGGTAGACAATAAGATTGCTTTTCTTACCTGTAAGATTCTATGATTCCCTTCAAACGTGCATTCGTGTATCGTTTTGGACTTACAATAAGTATTTCTAACAAGGAAAGGGGTTTCTCGGTACGGTGCGTATGCTTCGATCTTAGTTACAAGTACTGACAGGATTATTGCGTGATTCAAAATGTCTATGGCAATATTGCTTTTGAATAAAGTTTTCAATTGATAGATGCTTTCTATGGGGGGAAATGTCGGATACATAAAGAACTGATTTTCTAGGAATCCTATTCTCAACATTTTCTTCAAAGGTATGTTTTATTGTAACATATTATGTTCGCAGGAAAAAACTTCAGTTGTCAACGTTTTCTTGCTCTCAAAGTTTTGCTTTGCTCATTTTTCGCAGATTCATTGTTAGACTATTATTTCCTTGTTATTCGTTATTAGATACATTGATATTCTCTGGCAAAAAACATTGAAACTAACATTCTTTCAGAGATATCTCCGGTTATTACCACCAGGTGTTTTTCTCCGTCCGGGCATACAGTAGATGTTTTTTTTTCATCGGGGCATACGGCAGGTGTTTTTTTTTCTTGCCCGGGCATACAGTAGGTGTTTTTTTTCGTCGGGGCATACGGCAGGTGTTTTTTCCGACGGGGCATACGGCAGGTGTTCTTTTTCGTCCGGGCTCCCGGCAAATGTTACTGTTCGTCGCTACAACGAGCAACGTGTTCATCTTCGCCGGTAGTTACGAGCGGGTGTTACTATTCGGCGGAAGCTACAACCGGGCCTTATTCTTCGTCGCTGGTTAAAAATACGCGTTAATCTTCGTCCTGGGATACGGATGGTGTTTCTTTTCATAAATGCATCCAGAAGCTGTTACTCTTCACCGGTGATCCAGAAGGTGTTTTTCTTCTTCGGGGGCGACGATATGACCGGCAACAATTATTGGTGGCAGAGCCTGTGAGTCTAATCTCATGTGATGTTGAACTGAGGCAATCAGAATTCCCTTGGTTTTGGGAATGTTGAGCTGAAGTTTGAAATCTTCAGCCCATTGGACTATACGGGAAGAATCCTCATTTTACTTCGACATTATCTGGGGAAGTTTAGAGGGTCTATCTTGGATATATCTGGAAGTCGTCGGCAGAAAACATGCCTTTACAATGTCGCAGGACCCGCATGATCGGATTGATAAGTATCAAAGAAATCATAGGACCTGGGTTCGAGCCTTGCGGGAAACCCGACGAGGTGGATTCGAATTCAGATGGAGTACCATCTTCGTTAACAACGGATTGGCGTCGACCGCTTGAGTAGGCATGAAACCACCTGATAGTTTCATTCGAATAATTCATCTCGCGCACCCTCTGGAGCAGTAGCTCATGGCTAACACTGTTGAATGCAGTTTTAAGGTCAAATGAAACCTGCAGCGTTACCAGACCACTCTCTATACCAACACAAATGTCTTCAGAAATTTTCAATAAAGCAGTTTGCGTGCTGAAATTAGTACGAAACTCAGACTGGAATTTGGACAAAATTCTGTGTCGTTCAAGATATTCGACCAATTGGCTGGTCACTACTGTTTCAAAAACTTTTGCAAAGTGCGGCAGATTAGAAATAGGTCGAGTGTCTGATGGCGACAGAGAGAGAGAGAGAGAGAGAGAGAGAGAGAGAGAGAGAGAGAGAGAGAGAGAGAGAGAGAGTGCGAAGCAATCGTGGTCACAAGGCGTAGGAAGTTTGACTTACCCCGGTTTTATATCAACGGGCAAGAGATTCCACGGAAGACAGAGCTGAAATACCTCGGTGTATGGCTCGACGACAAGTGGTCGTTCAAGACGCACATCCAGGAAGCCGCCCAGAAGGCGAGCAGGGTCGGTGCGGCGCTCCAGCGGCTTATGCCGAATATCGGAGGACCCAAGGAAAAGAGGCGCGCACTTCTCAACACCGTCACTACCTCCATCATGCTGTACGGTGCACCCGTGTGGGGGAAGAGAGTAGAGAAGACCATCATCGAGAAGAGAATGGGGCCTGTCCACCGAAGAGCGGCCCTGAGGAGTATCCGTGCCTACCGCACTGTGTCAGGAGATGCGGCTTACGTATTGGCGAGTACTCCGCCCATCCACTTGCTCGTCGCGGAGCGAGTGAGGATCTGGGACCGCCAAAAAGTGATCGGAGCCGAACGAGTACTCACTCCGACGATGAAGGAGATCATCCGCGACAACGAGAAGGAAACCACCCTTGAGCATTGGCAAACTGAGTGGGATTCGCCATTTGCAAACGGCAGATGGACGCACCGGCTGATCCGTGACGTAGCCAAGTGGGCGGAACGCACCCACGGAGAGATGGACTACTGGACGACGCAGGCACTGAGCGATCATGGTTGCTTCGGTTCCTATCTAACCAGGTTCAAGAAGAGGACGACCCCAGCATGTCAGTCATGCGGGGACGAATGGGATGACGCCGAACATGCCCTGTTCAAGTGCAGCGACACCCGGAGAGAGCGCGCCGAGCTGGATGAATGGCTGGGTGCTCAACTAACACCTGAGAATCTCGTCCCGTACTTGCTCCGCAACCAGGAGACATGGGATAGACTCACCGGATACATCAAGCCGGTGATGACCCGCAAAGAGGAGAAAGAGAGGGAAGTAAGGCGCCTCGAAGCAGGCGAATTACAGTGACTCTGCCGATTGAAACAGAAGAGGCCCAAATGATTCCAGGAGGAATCTGATGCACTGAAGAGGGAAGAAAGAAGAAAGAAGAGGGAAGAAAGAAGAAAGAGAGGGAACAATGAAGAATGAAGATAGAAGATGCCGACAAGTGGCCGAAGAGAGAAGATGGAGAAGAGGAACGCTCGCAATCGAGCGCGAGACATGCCGCTCATCCTGAAGTAATGCTCACGCGGTTCCGGGATGAGATGGTAGATGCAGGTGGATCTCCTTCTTGATTGCCCGATGCCCTAGGTATCGGACATCGAGGGGAGAGGGATATTACACGGCCGGGCCCACCTCTCGGTGGGCCCCACCCAAACCCGTGTCCCGCCTGGTATGGCCTGCGTGGGCTATGCGTAGTCCGCGTAAGCTGAACCAGTCCGGTGTCTGGGGACGGATCCGAGGGATCCTGAGGCAGATTTTGCCCTCTAACCACCTTATAAAAAAAAAAAAAAAAAAAAAAGAGAGAAAGAGAGAGAGAGAGAGAGAGAGAGAGAGAGAGAGAGAGAGAGATTGAGGAATTCATTGAGTGCAGAGGGTAGACCCTATTTGCCCTAATTGTGATACATATGTTAACAATACAATATAACGAATGATATAATAGACCAAGAAGGTAGAAGAGCAGTATTGCCTCAGTCGGTAGCGGGCTAGCTTCGGAATCAACACTGCTCGAGGGGTCGTGGGTTCGATTCTCGGCGAAATCACTCGGAAATTTTTTCTGAGGTTTTTCCGACGGGAGGAGGACCCATGACTCCCCGCCTTCTTTGGAATGGCGTTTCCCCGGGATTATCCTTCAGAGAAATCCTGGGTTTCCCCATTTCGCGAGGTTCGACTAGCGGGCCTTGGGCGAATGTGAAGCAGGGGGAGGGTGGGTAACGTAGGGAGTTGATTAGCCGACCCGACGTGCTTTCCTGAGTACACGGAGAGGTGCGGGGAATGTCGGCGTTACCGGCATTGGAATTTGAGTCGCGCCAAGTAATGACCTTGCAATTCATGAAGAGGCTCTCTCCGGGGATGCTAAGGTGAAGCGGATCCGATGGCTCACTTCATGAGACAGGGAATGTCGGCCTTACCGGCATTGGAGAGAGGCATCCCATGGCTACAATCCATGACGTAGGTCACTCCGGGGGAGCTGGAATCCATGTGTAGAGGAAAAATTCGGGCATAACCCTTCACACTAAGGTGGTAAAGGGGCCCCCCGTGCTAGGCCCAGAAGGCTGCAAGGGGATCTCGAAAAACGATCTCGACTGGGAGATGCAGAAGGTATGTTCCATGACAGCTTGAATATAAAAATACGTGACAAATATCTTCGACTATATTGGAAAGTAACAATAGTAAAATAAACTGAGGGTACCGACTTTCTCACACTACTCCAGGTAGTGTAAGTTTACCTATCAATGCCGAGCTGATTAAATCAAGATGTTCTTGATGAGCTATCTTTCCAATCATGCGAGGCGCGCACAATGAGTGTCACGCGGAGAGAATGATTGAACCCGTCAGGGCTCTGCTTTGCAAAGTCCACGTCGGAAAGTCTATCAAAAGCTTCGATGTGACGTAGGTGAACGACTGGTCCAAGGCTTCGGTGCGGGGGGTTTTGTAGATGGGTCATCCGAAACTAACTCAGAGCGCGGTCGCAAGAAAGATGGAAGATTATGATGGATTATTGAAAAGGTCAATGAGCCAATGAGATATTCTCTCCGTCGTGCGGCTGATAACCAACCCAGGGCAATACGAAACGGTGTAACATATGCGCGTCAAGGCACGTTGCCATGGGCAAGCCTAACACAGCTGTTCATGAGTGTTTGCAGTTCCTGCGTTTGAGTTCCATCGAGGCCGGTCAGGAGTGTCGCGCTTTAGTCAAAGTGAGGGAGTACGAGGCTTACTGTTAGCTGTTGCTTCAGAGAGCGCGAGTGTGCTCGACTCATCGTGCGTAAGTAATGAAGGGAGCCATGCATTTCCCCGGATAAGAGGTTGATCTGCTACCTCCAATCCAAGGAAGAAGAAATGGTGAGCCCACGAAGCTTGATATTGTCAACGTAGGGTATGGTAGTACCATTGATACAGATAGAGATTGATTGATTGATTGATAACCTTTATTCGCCCAAGGGTGAAATTAAGAAAGTACAGTAGCATAATTCACATATGTTACACCTACATGATAAATAATAGAAGGTGTATAAATATTTGTCTTTTTGGTCGAGGAATATTAGAATTATCACAGAAAGTGACTAGTCATTTTGAGGCATCAAAGGATGCATAAAAGTCAAGTAAGAGAATGATAAGATACATTTTCATATACAAATATCAGTCTTCACAAGAACAATCGAGGAGGAGAAAACATTTTCATGTAGAAAAGCATATAAAAGGCTTGGGCCAGCAGAAATATCACAGGAATTACAATTCAGTGACGAAGTAGCCACGTATAACTCTTTTAAAATAGGAAATGCTGATTGGAAAGAGCCCAAACCTATCACAGTTCAGAGATTAAAATAATGCCTCCTCTTCACATCAATCCTCTGAGGAGACTGGGTCAGAAGGAAATCTTTTAAAGCCTATTCGAATACTGATATTTTCCCCAGCTGCCGAAAGCCCGGAGGGAGAAAGTTCCACAGATGAGCACATTGAACCTGGAATGATCTTCTTCCGTACTCAAGTTTCATATTGGGAACCTTGAGTACCCGCTCTTCTGCATCACCACGTGCGGGGTGTTGGGATTGGTACCTGGTAAACATCGCAGCTAGGTAGCCAGGTTCTCCAAGATGCAAGATCTTACGCATTAAAAGTGCTGCGAAGTACATTCTCCGCGAATCAGTACGTAACCAACCCAAACGTTCCCTGAACGGGGTGATGTGCTCGTCTCTCCTAAGATCAAAAATGTACCTCACACACGAATTGCTCAGTCGCTGTATCCGTTGCCGCTGTTCGTCCGTGGTGTCGAGGTATCCGACTGTGCAATAATCTAAATGCGGTTGAACTAATGACTCGACTAGGCGAACCCGGAGAGGTCTGGTGATACACGCCCTAGAAAACCGCAATCCGTAAAGGGCTCTGTTCACTTTCTTAGTTACTTGGTCAATGTGCGGCTTCCACGTCAGTTCACTATCAAGTGTAGCACTAAGACTCACGACGATATCGCTGAACGGAATGAACTTTCCTCCCTGTATCTCAACCCCTGGCAAGTCCATTCTTTTCAGATCTTTGATGTACCTCTCAGAGCTGAAGAAGATTGCCTTGGTCTTGCCAGCGTTGCGACGCAGGCAGGAACTTCTGGCCCATTCAGCAATTAGTCGTCCTACTTCTCCCAGCCGAGTGATGCCTTCCTTGATCTTAGTCTTCTCGACTTGGAGATAAATTTGAAGATCATCCGCATAGAAGAGATGATATACCGACTTTCCATCTAGCAAACCAGGTAAGTCATTAACATATAAGCTGAAGAGTAAAGGCCCGAGAACGGATCCCTGTGGAACACCCAGATTGGTTTCGAGCCAATCAGAACTACCGGATTTTGAAGTGACTATTTGGGTGCGGCCTTGTAAGTATGATAAGAAAGAGAGAGAAAGAGAGAGAGAGAGAGAGAGAGAGAGAGAGAGAGAGAGAGAGAGAGAGAGAGTGAGAGAGATTGTAGATTGTGAGCAAAGTGGGCGGAACGTTCCCACGAAGAGATGGACTACTGGACGACTCAGGCACTGAACGATCATGGTTGCTTCGGTTCCTATCTAACCAGGTTCAAGAAGAGGACCCCCCCAGCATGCCAGTCATGCGGGGACGACTGGGATGACGCTGAGCATGCCCTGTTCAAGTGCAGTGACACCCGACGAGAGCGCGCCGAGCTAGGTGAATGGCTGGGTGCTCAACTAACACCTGAGAATCTCGTCCCGTACTTGCTCCGCAACCAGGAGACATGGGAAAGACTCACCGGATACATCGAGCTGGTGATGACCCGCAAGGAGGAGAAAGAGAGGGAAGTGAGGCGCTTCGAAGCAGGCGAAATAGAGTGAGTCTGCCAACTGGAACAAAAGAGGTCCCAATTGTTCGAGATGGAACATGATGCTTTGAAGAGGGAAGGAAGAAGAAAGAAGAGAGAAGAGAGGAGATCGAAGAAAGAAGAATGAAGAGCAGGGGAAAGACCAAGGAAGGAGGAAACGAGACCTGCGAGTCCTGAAGAGAGAGCCGCTCGTTTTTGAGCGCGAGACGCCACCGGTCCTGAAGTAATGCTCACGCGGTCCCGGTCCAGTGGATCTCTTCCTTGTCCAATGGCCGATGCCAACGGGGATGGAAGAGAAGGTTTTAACCGGAAGGGGTGGCCGTATTGATGCGGATCCCAGCCCGGTACAGTGTTTGGGGGGACCACGGACAAGCCGTATTGACCGAGACCTCACCAACCCGGAGAAGCAGAAGGGTTGCTTCCCGGCAGAACGTGGTAGCATTCCTCGCCCTACAACTACCTAAAAAAATGAATAAATAAAAAAAAAGGATTGTAGATTGGTTTTTTTATTGGTACCTTGGGCTCTTACCATATCTGGTACAGGTGGCAAATTCAATTACATAATACATAATTCATTATCAAGAGTATGAGTATAATCAAAGATGAAGATTGAATAATTGAGAGGGTGAGATCGCTCATTTGATCAAAAGGGAAAGTGATATAATATACGAAAGGATGATCAAAGGTTCGCCTACAAATTCAGAGTGA
Organism: Eretmocerus hayati; assembly: GCA_029851415.1. Taxonomy (NCBI): domain Eukaryota; kingdom Metazoa; phylum Arthropoda; class Insecta; order Hymenoptera; family Aphelinidae; genus Eretmocerus; species Eretmocerus hayati. Next base: position 52,440,473 of record CM056743.1, read on the forward strand.
CAATCATGTATATTTGGTAATTATTAATAGCAGTTAAAGAATATGAAGAGGAGAATAATTCATGAAACAATATGATAACTATGGTATGCTGGAGTAGTATGTAAGAAATATTGATAATTCAGTGAAGTTGCTCTGTGCGGAGCATTTTAACATCAGATTACATAGACGAACTAATCATCATTGTCACAATATATCAAGTTTGAAATTGAGCGAGATCGGATTCTGAGAAAATTGGGACGAGTGGCCTATTATTCGAAGGTCTCGTGCATACAATCAGATTTTCAACTAGTGGCTTCTGCATTTTCATACGAACACTAACTGAGTAAGCTTGTTTCAGTAAGCTGTGCACTTCTTTCGGACACAGATAACAAAATATTCTAGAATCGTTTCCATTTCCGAAGATGTCACTGATAGATCTCATTTTCAGTTTGGGTGAGTTCAAAATAATTTTATCTCGAATAATAGTGGATGACACTAGTATGACAATTGATCGAGTATTCAGATCATCCCTTTGTGGCGAACTTGAGGTTGAGGTTAGAACGGATGAATTCGTGTTGCAAAAACGAGAACCATCCATTCTCTAGTATTTACTACGAAATTCTGCAGCTCTGGCACATCCATGGCATGAGGAACTTTACTCACTATCTCAGTTTTCGTGGGATTTAAGTCACGAGGAATGTCCGTTAGGATCTCATGAGTGATTTTGGTAGATTTTTCTCTCTCCCACATGCACTACTTTTCATATATATGTCACCTACTGTATACTGCGATTGCGCTAATATATATATGAGTGAAAAATGAGACCGATGACTCACTCCATTTACTTGTATTGACTGGAGCTAGACGTTATGTCTGTGCTCTATTACAAGATCGTTCAAAGAATATCATGACGATCTAAAGAATAACGTAAGTTGCGCATCTTAAATATTTAGACATCGATCATTTGTAAGAAATTTCATATTTTCTATCTTTATACATATGTCAAAACAGAAACCTGAAGCCTGATGAGGTCCACAAAACCTAGTGGACGAAACGTTGCAATAAAATTTCCATCATGGAAATTTGGGAATTTATTTAGTTCCCCACCGTCCTTCAAGATCGACGAGACTGAATATTCAACTTGTATATGTCCGTTAGGATCATTTCAGCTGAGTCTACCACTGATGTTTGATGAGAAAGCTGAGGAAGCTTATTACGAAGTTCTAAAACATCTCTTTCAATCGCAATGATTTGACTTTCTATCCTGTCTTCTAATTCATTCAACTTCGAAAAAAGGTTTCTTGACAAGCGTCAAAATGAGACATGAAAAGTTTGAAATAAGGTGGCATTTCATTAAGATAACCAGCGCAATCTGCGTTTGTCTCAGATTTGCGTGATTCGAGTGAAATTGCTTGATTTTGTTGAAAAGAACTCACTGTGGGTAGATTACTGGTCATCGTAGCGTGATGAGAGAATTCGAGCGATACAAGATTGAATCAGCTGTGACTGCAGTCAGGCGAGTGCCAGGGTGTTGATCAGGCAGCTCACTTGGGCGAAACACTTGGAGTAGAACACGTGTGAATCAGGCTTCAGAGTTGGTGATGCAGAGATCTGTATAAGATTGCTGCCATCTAACGTCTGACGAATGAAGTTTGTTAATCCAGTGAACTAAGCTCAATGCAGCGTGCAGACTAACCTCGAAACCCAAAACGTGCTGGTGGAAAAGCAGGTGAAATTCTTACACGGTATGTGAATTCACAGAAATCTATAAATCCGATGAATCCTTGCAAGAATTGGCGTGCAAGAGTCTGAAAAAGAAAAGCCCGGTGGCACCTTGCGTCAGAAAAAGTGGCGAAACGCAGGGAGGCACTGAAGAAAGCGTATTGGGAAACTCGCCGAGAGAGAGAGAGAGAGAGAGAGAGAGAGAGAGAGAGAGAGAGAGATTGATTGATATCCTTTATTTGCTCAGAGGCAAAAATTGAAAATTCTGTTACATATGGTACATATGTCACTCATAATAAATATATATCACATTCACGAAATTTGTCGTTTTGGTCAAGGACATTGTATTATCACATCAAGTGACTAGTCATTTTGAAGCACTGCAAGGTGCGTAGAAAGTCAAATTACACTATTTCTCATACAGGTAAAGGTAGCAAAAAAAGGAGCAAGAAAATATAAAACATTTTTGTACATATAAAAGGACAGTGGGCTCGGAAAATTATCACAGATGTTGCAGTCAATGGCGGGAAGGCCACGCATAACTAAGTTATAATTGAAAGCCTAATCGGAAAGAGCCCAAGCCTATCAGAGGTTAAAGTATCGTTTGTTATCCACATCAATCCTCTGGGATGGTTGTGATAAGAGAAACTCTTTCAAAGCTTCTTTGAAAAATGAGATCTTCTGAATTTGCCGAATGCCTGAAGTGAGAAAGTTCCAGAAGTGAGCGCATTGAACTTGGAAAGATCTTCTTCCATATTCAAGTCTCACCTTGGGGACTTTGAGTTCCTGCTCTTGTGCATCTCCCCGCACGGGGCGCTCGGATTGGTGCCTGGTAAACATTGCAGACAGGTAACCAGGTTCCCTCATGTGCATGATCTTATACATGATAATGCCTGCAAAGTACATTCGCCGCGAATCAGTATGCAGCCAATCCAAGTTTTCCCTGAACAAAGTGATGTGCTCGTCTCTCCTAAGATCAAAAATGTATCTCATGAATGAGTTGTTTAGTCTTTGTAGCCGTTGCCGCTGTTCGTCTGTGGCGTCAAGATACACGACCGTACAATAGTCTAGATGGGGTTGTACTAACGCCTCGACCAGTCGAACTCGGAGAGTCCCGGTGATGCATGCCCTGAAAAACCGCAAACTGTACAGGGCCCTGTTGACTTTCTTCGTCACTTGATTTATTTGCGGTTTCCACGATAATTCGCTGTCTAATACAACACCAAGACTCACGACTGTGTCACTGAAAGGAACGAAAACTCCATCCTGTATCTCAACACCTGGCAAATCCATCCTTTTCAGATCCTTGATATTCCTCTCGGAAGGGAAAAAGATTGCCTTGGTTTTACCAGCGTTGAGACGCAGGCCGGAGCCCATAGCCCAATCAGCAACCAGTCGTCCGATTTCTCCCAGTCGAGCGATGCCCTCCTTGATCTTATTTTTCTCGATTTGGAGATAAATTTGGAGGTCATCAGCGTAAAAGAGATGATCTACCGACTTTCCGTTCAGTAGCCCCGGCAAGTCATTGACGTACAAACTAAAGAGTAAGGGCCCGAGAACAGAACCCTGCGGAACACCCAGATTGGTTGCGAGCCAATCAGATTTACCATTCTTGGAGGTGACTAGCTGGGTGCGACCTTGTAAATATGATTTGATCCACAGGAGTGCCGAACGCGAGAAACCAAGTTGTCGCAGTTTACTCAGAAGTTTTGTTGGTGATATCGTGTCAAAGGCTTTGCTGAAGTCGAATAGTAGTAAAAGGAAGATCTTCTTCCTATCTATACCTACTCTGATGTCATCAGTCAATTTCAGCGAAGCTGCCTGGGTACTGTGGTGTTGTCTGAAACCAGCCTGGAAGCGATCTAATAATTTTTCTTTCTTCAAGTACTCCGTGATTTGGTCGTGTGCAATCTTTTCGAGAACCTTGGAGAGGAACCACAAGAGCGCAATAGGACGGAAGTCCGAGACTGATGATGGAGCTACAGTCTTTTTTAGCGCAATCAGCTGTGCTTGCTTCCAAGTCTCAGGGAAGATGCTGTGAGCGAAAGAGGAGTTGAAAATATGTACAATAAGATCACCAATCGCCGGGAGAGCTTTCGCGATCACGCTTTGAGGGATTCCATCTACCCCGCGAGCCTGTGAGGAGAAATGTTTTATGGCAAGGACTACTTCATTCAAATTGGTTGGCTTGAATTCGAAACCCTCCTCTGGAGCCACCATTACATCGTCCATTGCTTCTTCTATATTCTCGCGAGGTGAGACAGAGACTCCCGCAAAGTGAGCGTTCAACTCGTCCGGGGTGAAGCCATGAAGCTCCTCCTCTTTGCTCTTGGGCAAGAGGCCGAGGTTACGCATTTCCTTCCAAATGTTTTTATGTTGATCAAGAGCGTCGGAAAGGTGACTTTGAATGAAGGAATTTCGCTCTTTCTCAATACGCACGTCGACCTCTTCACTGAGCCGGGAGAACTCATTCTGAAGATCAGAACACTTGCGCTGGTTGCATTGGTTTCGCTCCCAGCGCCTACGTGTTGCATCTCGCTTCTTAATGAGTCCTTTCAGCTCGGGACCAATCCAAGGAGCGTCGCCTTTACGAGGGCAAATCGTTTTTTCAGGCGCTAGTTCATCTAATACAACTTTCAAGTTTTCATCGAGGCAATTAATCGCATCTTCCAAAAGAGAGAGATTGATTGATTAACGATTTATTTATGCCGTGGTCTCGGCGGACCGTATGGCAACAGGAACACAGTTTACTTTTTATAATTTTCATTTCTTACAATAAGATTTAGATAAATATTCTTAAAGCTAAGCAGGTACAGTCGATCTAAGACGATACATGATTGCATACTTCACTCAATCTCACACAGAACAAATGTGAATTTCAATAGTAACTCGACAAACACCGCTCAAAAGAGAGGCTAAGCTTAAGATAGGCTAACACACAGCACAAACTCCATTCAAGCTTCCATCTCGTGATAATAAACAGAAATGGCAGTTTTAAATGCCTCGAAAGGGGTTTTTAGACGGATACTAACGGGAATGGTTTCCCAAACCCGGGCTGCTTGGACTGAAAATGCATTCTCGAACGCGATCGTGCGAGTTACTGGAATTCGAATCCGAGATGAATGACTTCTTTGTGATCGCCGTACTTCGTCACCCAGAGGTTGAAATAGATCTGCCAGATAGCGCGGGGCAGAGGTGGTGAATACTTTATACGTCTGGACGCATGAAAAGTATTCACGGCGACGACTCAGTGATAACCAATGCAGGCGTGCGTACAGAGGTTGCAAAGCTGCGTCGCGTCGGCATCGAAAAATAAAGCGCACACAAGTATTAACGAGACGCTGCAGCTTTGCAACCAAATAAGTAGACAGATCATAATAAACAAGGCAAGCGTAATCAATGTGAGGCATGATCAGAGCATTCACTAACAATTTTTTCACCTCAGTTGTTAGAAAGTTACCACGACGGCGCAACTTATGTAAGACTCCATGTACTTTGGAGCAAATACTCGAAACGTGAGAATTCCACGAGAGATCCTTGGAAAAAATCACCCCCAAGTTCTTGACAGACTCTTGCAAGGGTATTATATGTCCGTCAACAATAACATGTTGCAAAAGGGATGTATCAATCCTCATGTGATGTTGTACTGAGGCACTTAGTATACCCTTTGTCTTAGGAATATTAAGAGTAAGTTTAAAGTCTACAGCCCATTTCACCATACTAGCACAATCTTCGTTCATCTTTACAATCATCTCGGGCAATTCAGAAGGTTTTCCTTGGATGTAAATCTGAAAATCATCAGCAAAAAGCATACCCTTGCAATGTCGCAGGACTCGCATGATTGGATCTATGAAAATGAGGAAAATAATTGGTCCTGGGTTTGAACCTTGCGGAAAACCCGAAGACGTGGGTTCAAATTGTGATGGACTTCCATCTTCGTCGACAACAGATTGTAATCTGCCACTCAAAAAAGAATGGAACCACATTATGGTTTCATCAGAAAAGTTTGATTCCTTCATCCTGCGCAGCAGTAGCTCATGGTCCACACTGCTGAAGGCAGTTTTGAAATCGAATAAAACCTGCAATGTCACTAGACCCTTTTCGACACCAACACGAATGTCCCCAGAAATTTTCAGCAAGGCAGTCTGTGTACTATAGTTCGCACGAAACCCAGACTGGAATTCAGTCAAGACATTATGTTGTTCAAGATGTGCGACCAACTGCTTGGTCACTATCGTATCAAAAACTTTGACAAAATGAGGCAAATTGGAAATTGGCCTAGTGTCTAGAGAGAGAGAGAGAGAGAGAGACAGAGAGAGATTCAAGAAGAGGACGACCCCAGCATGTCAGTCATGCGGGGATGAATGGGATGACGCCGAACATGCCCTGTTCAAGTGCAGCGACACCCGGAGAGAGCGCGCCGAGCTGAATGAATGGCTGGGTGCTCAACTAACACCCGAGAATCTCGTCCCGTACTTGCTCCGCAACCAGGAGACATGGGATAGACTCACCGGATACATCAAGATGGTGATGACCCGCAAAGAGGAGAAAGAGAGGGAAGTAAGGCGCCTCGAAGTAGGCGAATCACAGTGACTCTGCCGATTGAAACAGAAGAGGCCCAAATGATTCCAGGAGGAATCTGATGCACTGAAGAGGGAAGAAAGAAGGAAGAAGAGAGAAGAAAGAAGAAAGAGAGGGAACAATGGAGAATGAAGACAGAAGATGCCGACAAGTGTAATGCTCACGCGGTTCCGGGATGAGATGGTAGATGCAGGTGGATCTCCTTCTTGATTGCCCGATGCCCTAGGTATCGGACATCGAGGGGAGAGGGATATTACACGGCCGGGCCCACCTCTCGGTGGGCCCCACCCAAACCCGTGTCCCGCCTGGTATGGCCTGCGTGGGCTATGCGTAGTCCGCGTAAGCTGAACCAGTCCGGTGTCTGGGGACGGATCCGAGGGATCCTGAGGCAGATTTTGCCCTCTAACCACCTTGAAAAAAAAAAAAAAAAAAAAAAAAAAAAAAAAAGAGAGAGAGAGAGAGAGAGAGATGATTCATTGTGGGCGGGGGCTTGGACCCCATTTGCCCCTAAGAAGTAGTAGAAATTATGTTACATGGAACGAAAGTTCAATTAATGATAATAATAACGTAAGACGATGGAGGTGCTTATGAATAAAATCAATAATTCTGAAATATTTGAGGTAACTTGAAATATTACACATGTGAGGAAATAATTTGAAGAATGTTGCAATATTTCGACAATTTGCAAAGAGCTCTCGAGGAGAATTGAGGGTGTTGAGGAAGGATATGTAATTATGAGGGTAGAGCTCAAAAAACGTGGTCGAGGCAAGGGGGTATTGCAACTAGCCCCTCGCACGAGGCACGCTGAAACCGATCCTTGCGATCACGTGATAACAGAAAATCAGACGAGGTCTTTTTCAAACAATGTTAATTCGCGTCGAAGTTGAGCGGAGGAAGATCATTGAGGAGGCACGAAGCACGAACAGTGAAAGATTGGTTCTGGGCTTCTGTGCGAGGGATGTGATGAGTGAATTGCTTCTTGTCGCCTCTCTTTGACTGTCGAAGGCCAGGGATGTCACAAGTGAGAGAATATTTTGACCGAAGGAAGGTGGGGAGGCCAAATTTGATAATAGAAAGCGCTAGCGAACCAAGGAGGAAGTCTCGTCTCCTCTTTGTAGAGAGCTAATTTAGGCTGATCCGGTAAGGGGAAACTTCAGACTGCTTGGGGATATTACCGCACACAAATCAAACACAAGGATTGTGAAGTTGGTGCAATTTCATCGCCTGGCCTTTGTCAAGGACAGTGATTATTGCGGCTCCGTAATCAAAAATTGGTAACACGAGATTCGTTACGAGTTCCTTCTCAAGTGAACGAGGTAGTAGTAGTAGTAGTAGTAGTAGAGAGAGAGAGAGATTGATTGATTGATTGATGCCCGTTTATTCGTCCGAAGATGAACAAAGGAAAAATAATCAGTTACATATGGTAATATATATCACAGATCAATAGTGCACATTAATAGAAATAATGAAGTCATTTGGTCAAGGACAAATCTCAAGTATATCACAATTTGTGACTGGTCGGGGAGCACTCAAAAGATTCACAAACTCCATGGAATAATATAAGAATACAAAAAATGGCAGGGCTCTCAGTCATATGACAGAAAAGTTCAGTCGATTGACGAAAGGTCACACGTGTACTTATCATTTTATTCTAGATGAACGAATCGAAGAAAAAGTAAGCCTTTCAAAATTAAGAGATTGAAGTGATGCTTCTTCTCCACATCAATCCTCTGAGGAGACTGTCTGAGCAAAAAATCCTTCATAGCCTCTTTAAGTAATGATGTTTTCCCCAGCTGCCGGAAGCCCGGAGGGAGAAAGTTCCACGAATGAGCACATTGAACCTGAAAAGATCTTCTTCCATATCCAAGTCTCATATTGGGAACTTTTAGTACCCTTTTCCGCATCACCGCGTGCGGGGCGTTCAGATTGGTACCTGGTGAACATCGCAGCTAGGTAGCCAGGCTCTCCTAAATGCATCATCTTGTGCATGAACACAGCTGCGAAGTACATCCCCCGCGAATCAGTACGTAACCAACCCAAACGCTCCCTAAACGGGGTGATGTGCACGTCTCTCCTAAGATCGAAAATATACCTTACACATGAATTGCTTAGTCGTTGTATCCGTTGCCGCTGTTCGTCCGTGGCGTCGAGGTACACGATCGTGCAATAGTCTATGTGCGGTAGAACCAGGGACTTAACTAGGCGACCCAACTAGAGAGAGAGAGAGAGAGAGAGAGAGAGAGAGATCGATTGATTGATTAACCGTTTATTATGCCGTGGACTTCAAGTCCGTAAGGCAACAAGCAATATAAAGGAGCACATAGGAGAGAGAGAGAGAGAGAGAGAGAGAGAGAGAGAGAGAGAGAGAGAGAGAGAGAGAGAGAGAGAGAGAGAGAAGGATGGTCCGATGCTACCCAGGATGGTCCGATGCTACCCAGTAACGCTCTCGTTTCGCATTCTTCCGGAGCTGGCACGTTGCCGCTGCGAACTAAACTCTGCAAACAATGAAAAGAGAGAGAGAGAGAGAATGAATGAATGATAACCTTTATTCGCCCAAGGGCAAAAATACAAAAATACAGTAGCATATGAAACATATGTCACTCAAACATAATAAATACATTAAATTTGTGAAAATTTGTCGTTTTGGTTAAGGCTATTCGAATTATCACAGAAAGTGACTAGTCATCTCGAGGCATCGTAAGATGCTAAGAATCATGAAAAGAAAAAGAAGAAAACATGTTTCACGTGGGAAGGAGGGGTGATTCGAATGAATCACGGCTGAGTGATGTGAATATATAGGTTTGATGGCAGCTGAAATATATTCGAGAGAGAGATATGATTCTGAAGGTTGATACGAGCGGTCTGGCTGCCGCACGGCTCATCGTAGACGACGATAGTCCGTGCTGCAGCGTAGACCGATGCAGTGGGGATGTACTTCGCTCCGTCGAAGTGCTGTGCATCCGCGATGGCCGGCGAACCGCGAACATACGTTGCGCGGCCGCGTAGCCGTCGCGGGTGCAACGTCATCGTGGCACGAAGGGGAGAGGTGAGATCAGGCACTGATCTCCACCTCTACCCACGTGACACGAATCGTCCGTAGCTGGGTCATCCGCGTCTCCTGATGCGGTATATTATAATGTATAATTGCTGTGGCCTCTTGAATGGCCTTCAAATCATATGGTTGAGATCATATGTTATACTATGGTGCTTGCGTATGACTGAATGTGTTAAATCTTGTGAGGGCGAGCGTGTCAATGTTTGTGTGTGTCGCGTATACCATTTCTTATCACGAACTCTCTCTCGTTACAATCGTTTAAACTTAAATCATTCCATTCCCTTAATTTCTAATTTTACAAAATGTAATTTTCCACGATATCATAGTCAGAAGTATAAAAATGTTCTACAAAAATTTCCAAATTTATCAAAAATTGTTCAAAGAAATTTTCGAAAATTATTAACAATAGATTGTTTATAACTATGTTCCTCAGTTCTGTAGTTATTCTTATATGAGATTCTATATCTCAAATTGACAGAGGGAGGAAGAAAAATCTCCCAACAAGTGTTTTTTTTTGTATGAACAATTTCCCTGAATGTTGAACAATTTCAAAATTTCAATTGTTCTGGAGTTCCTCTATAATATAGTCGGATAGTTGTTGGAAAGACCTTTAATTTAGGCTTTTGGGCGTTCAAGTCGGATGAGAATTGGCCGAAATGTGGTATTTTTTGATGTATTCTCGTTTATACATGAGAGACTGTGTTCTATGTTGAATTCCACTCTACAGTGATGATACAGAAAATTTTCCGATGTCGGTCGATTTTGGGTCATATAGTATACACTCTAAAGAGTGTTCATACAAATTTTCAATGTAATACTGTCAAAATTATTCGATCTATGATGAAGTACACACTCGTTTTTGGTGCTGACGGCAAGGATTTTGATTATATAATTTATCCATCTCAAAAATTTCCTATTCGGTTTTAGGTTTCCGGCGTTAGTTTTCCTTCAAGATATTATGCAAATCTCGGTATCTATAACACTTCTATGAGTAAATTTGGAAATGAGGTGAAAAATTTGAATCTTGGCATATGGCCGTATTACGTGTTGGAAACCTGCATTTTCTGTTTGAAATGTTGTGATTTTGTTTTTCAAGCTTCTAAAGACGTTTGTGACTATTGGTATATTCAACTATATAGATTATTCATGCTAACTAATGTTTACAAAGATCATTCACTCGCAATTCGTGTCACAGTGTGAATTTGGAAGGCTAAAATACGCATATTTGACATGATTTCTGATGAAAACTTTTTATATCTCAAATTGAGATTTCTGTTCATCTGTAATTCTTCGATCAATCAACGTGATGAAAATAGGTACCCCTTAGTGTTATATAGGATACCTGATCGCTATTGGAATGAAATTTTACGTTTTTGCCTTTTTTGCTGAAACTCTGGAGTTGACTTTTTTTAATGATTTTACTTGAATTTCGGCTGTTTTCTCGACCTCGAGCTAAGTGCATGCCATAATGTAAATTTGTATGGTAGGTTATGGCCCTGTGTGCTCCTAGCGACCTCAGTGCCTCGTCCATAAGCTGGGAGTTTTCAGCTGAGGACGAGTGCACTGGGTCGTCAATACACGACCTCATTACAATAAGTATTCTGATTGTTTTTCGCAGGTTGAACTTTTACTTCGAAAAATTTTGAAATTTACCTCTTTGTTCACTGTTGATTTCGTTCGAATACTATGCTTTTGTGGTTCTAAATCGACTGACTGATTAGTTTCACGAATATTACATATATATAACCTACAGCACTATAAAAAGAATCAGGAGGATTGTATAAATTCCTCCTTGATGATTACATTCGAAAATTAAGAACATGAAATATGGCCTGATGGGCCGTAGAATACCCAAATCATATTCTTATTCACCGTCCACCCTTGAACTTTCGTGGGATTTCTCGAAAATACAATATGCCATTCGGAATAGCACGATGCTCCCTTGCAAAAGAGGAGAGAGGTGGGAATTCCTCTCGTGGACAACTAACCAAGGCGGTTTCTCGCGAGGCGGCCTGGTTTTAGAATTGATATGATTCCTCACCATTGATGAATTGATCATCAAAGAAATTTTTCTAGAGTACTCAAGTGTTTGAAAATTCTTCACTGTGCAACTCGCGTTTTTAATCAAATTCATATCTTCATCATTCACACTCACGAAGGAATTGAATTTTGAGTGGCTTTCATTATACAGCATAGGATGTCTGCCGCCGATTTCTTTCTCGTACATTTTCTGCTGACCACGAAGCAAAAGAGTATTCTCACTACTTCTCTCTGACGTACTGATTTCTGAGAATGGAATCATGCACAGAACATCGGATACAATTTCCCGACTCAAGTTCTCAGCGATCTCATGGTTTTGGATTTCAAAAATTTGGAATTCATCTTCTTTGTCTACTCGAACTTGATAATCGTCAACGAATTTCGAGCAAGAACTTTCACATGAATCTTGCGTTACAATATCAAAACTGCAATCTTCCGGTATCTCATGAATGATTTCATTGCAAGTAAAAATTTCCTCACTTCTGATATGCCCTGTTTCTCGAATACTTCAACTATGACATTCTTTTTGGGCTCACTAATTTGCAAATTTCTAGCCTCTTTATGGCGCTGAGATTGAAATTTGAGAGATTTTTCAAGTAAAAAGTGGTGGCTCTTTGGAACCAAAACGTTATATTTAACTGCTTTGAATTGAAAGTTCTTTGACGGTCTAATTCGACTATATAACGCTTAATATTCTTTGCGACTCGATGAGCTTTCTCTAATGTGCCGGGGAACTCTCTTGGCAACAACTCTTCCGTTCGGGGCTCAAGACTATTCCAAAAATTTTCAATCAATTGTCTCTGAATCAAATTAAATTCATATATAGGACTTATTTTCTCCAATGTACATTCATCTTCTCGGCTTCTCATATTTCGTACTTTGCCAGATCCACATGGATGAAATCTTGAAAATCGCATGCTCTTAATTTTTGACTGGAATTTATCAACATGATTTGGCGATTTTGTACTCGATAGTTTATCAAGTTGTGCAAGGAATTCACGTTTAGAAGCGATTCGATAATATTCTTTCAAATAGATCGCTTTGGCAAAGTTTCATTCTTCCATCTCACCTTCCACAGTTTCAGCGATTCTAATTGTTGCTTCAAGTGTCTTTAGAGGTCGTTCTGCCATATTGACGCTAACTTTTGATAACTCATTTCGTATGAATGGTTGTAAATCTGCTAAAAAATTCTCAATCAAGTTCTGCTCATACAACCATTCCCATGATTCTTTATCATTCTCCGACATTTCAAGGTTGCGATCGATATTTTCGTTATACAGATATTTCAGTCGAAGCGACGTTCTTCCAAGTTCAGGTACCGATTGCGAATTTGTATCCATTTTCAACAGTTTACTAAGTCTCAATAATGAATGCAGTCTAATCTGTATGGGAGTCCATGAATTATTAACTAGCTCGCAGGATTTGAAATAGCAATCAGGCGCTCATTGTTCCGCGTATACCTCAATAATTATCAAACACATCAATTCACTTGGTCACAGCCGGAATCATTACGACGGTTCTGTGCCTTTCATATCAATAATATTAACTTAGGAATACGCATATACATATGATGCCTTGCAGCAACTTTGCAATATACTTCCAAATCACTGCAATAATTCATAAAAATCGGGATCTCCCAATGTAGTGAACAAAATCCATCATTTTCACTGATGCATTTCAAGTAGACTTTAGTAAATCTATCATTCGCAATCGAAATCTTTGCTTCATAACCTAAGAAATACGGCAAATTATGAACTTTTAGCGTGCATAAAACTGATTTGTAACATTTTAAAGGCGAAAATACAATACTTGATAATATGGTTGGAGCTGCTGGCGGGCTGCGATGCGTTGAATTAGATGCTGGAGAAGTCCATCGAAGTTCGTCTTTTTCCTTTGTACCATGATGTTGATAATGAGAAATTGTCGTATTTATGCTTCTTGGGGAATGCAGTAACCCACGATGATGATGCCCAGTGCTTCTGATTGCATCTTCTGGCATAGTTTATCGGGCAGGATTTGGAATGATTTAGGTTTTCTCTCAAGCGATGTCTCTGAGTCCATGACTGCTGCCACTGAGTTTTGATGTCAGAATTCTTCAGTTGGTGGTGTCACTCGTCACTTGTACAATTTTCCCATGGTGTTTTATTTTTTATTTTCGCGAAAAAAATTTTCCTGTATAGGTTTTTCGCGTCCACACCTAGCACCAGAAAGCGTGTTACGTGGGAAAGAGGGGTGATGCGAATGAATCACGGCTGAGTGATGGGAATATATAGGTTTAATGGCATCTGAAATATACTCGAGAAAGAGATATGATTCTGAAGGTTGATACGAGCGGTCTGGCTGCCGCAAGGCTCACCGTAGACGACGATGGTCTGCGCTGCAGCGTAGACCGATGCAGTGGGAATGTACTTCGCTCCGTCGAAGTGCTGACGGTGCATCCGCGATGGCCGGCGAACCACGAACATACGTTGCGTGGCCACGTAGCCATCGCGGGTGCAACGTCATTGTAGCACGAAGGGGAGAGGTGAGATCAGGCACTGATCTCCACCTCTACCCACGTGACACATGAAGGGGAAAAGAAGAAAAGAAGAAGAAGAAAAGAGAGAGTGAGAGAGAGAAATTGATTGATTGATTGATTGATTTAATTCATTTACCCGGGGACAATGGGCCCCAAGGGGCACAAAAATGATACAGGAGTATGTTACATATGGTATATAACATAAAAACTTGAGACTACGAATTAAATGAGCGAAAATGAAATAAACGAACATTTGTATAGTAGACGTTAAGATTAACACATGAATGTAAAATGCGTGAAAAGAGCGATTTGATCGATTAATTCATCAACAGGAACAATATAACAAGTAAGCGTTCGATCGATCAGAAGGTCTCCTCATGAAATTACATAGAACATCAATCATCCTGGTTACAGTCAAGACTGGTAAAATAACGGATCAGGTGACTTTTGAAAACATCTCAACTAGTGGAGTCCCGTGGCAAATCAGAGAGAAAAGGTGGTAATCTATTCCAAAGTTTTGGAGCTGAGACATCAAATGAGTGTTCAAAAGCACTAGATTTGAACTTTGGAATAATGAGGTCACCAAATTGCAATCTAACTGATCTATGTAGGCCCGTGTTACACACTTCGATAATGTTCAGTGAGAGATGATTTGGTTTTTGCGTTTTGAGGATTTGGAACAATAAGCACATTGAACCTGAGAAGATCTTCTCCCATATTCAAGTCTCATGTTGGGAACTTTGAATACCCGCTCTTCTAGATCACTCCGTGCGGGGCGTTCGGATTGGTACCTGGTAAACATCGCAGCTAGGTAGCCAGGCTCTCCTAAGTGCATGATTTCATGCATCAAGAAAGCTGCGAAGTACATTCTCCGCGAATCAGTGCGTAACCAACCCAAACGCTCCCTAAACGGGGCGATGTGCTCGTCTCTCCTAAGATCAAAAATATATCTCACACATAAATTGCTTAGTCTCTATATCCGTTGCCGCTGTTCGTCCGTGGCGTCGAGGTCCACGACCGTGCAATAATCTAGGTGCGGTTGAACCAATGACTCGACTAGGCGAATTCGGAGAGGGCTGGTGATACATGCCCTCAAAACCGCAGACCGTATAGGGCTCTGTTGACTTTCTTAGTTACTTGGTCAATGTGCGGTTTCCACGTCAATTCACTATCAAGTGTAACACCAAGATTCACGACCGTATCACTGAACGGGATGAACTTTCCCTCCTGTATCTCAACCCCTGGTAAGTCCATTCTCTTCAGATCTTTGATATTTCTCTCCGAGCTGAAGTAGATTGCCTTGGTCTTGCCAGCGTTGAGACACAGGCCGGAACTTCTGGCCCACTCGGCGATTAGTCGTCCTATTTTGCCCAGCCGAGCAATACCTTCCCTGATCTTATTTTTCTCGATTTGGAGATAATCTTGGAGGTCATCCGCATAGAATAGATGATGTACCGACTTCCCGTCTAGCAAACCAGCCAAGTCGTTCACATACAAGCTGAAGAGGAGAGGCCCAAGGACGGACCCCTGTGGAACACCCAGATTGGGTTCGAGCCAATCAGATTCGCCTACTTTAGGAGTGATTTGTTGGATGCGACCCTGTAAATATGATTTTATCCACAGTAGTGCCGATCTAGAGAAGCCAAGATGTCGTAGCTTCCTCAACAGCTTTGATGGTGAGATTGTGTCAAAAGCTTTACTAAAATCGAATAGTAGGAGCAGAGTGATCTTCTTCCTGTCAATACCCACTCTGATGTCGTCAGTCAATTTCAATAAAGCTGTCTGGGTGCTATGGTGTTGCCTGGAACCAGTCTGGAGGCGATCAAGTATCTTCTAGTTTCTCAAAAACTCCGTAATTTGGTCGTGTGCGATTTCTTCCAGAACCTTGGAGAGGAAACACAGCAGCGCTATAGGACGGAAGTCCGAGACCGTTGATGGAGCGGCAGTCTTCTTTGATGCGATCAGCTGCGCTTGCTCCCAAGCCTCGGGAAAAATGCCATGAGCGGAAGAGGAGTTAAAAATATGTACTAGAAGATCACCAATAGCTGGAAGCGCTTTCGCGATCACGCTTTGGGGTATCCCATCCGCTCCACAGGCCTGTGAGGAGAAATGTTTGGTAGCAAGGACTACATCGCTGGAATTTGTGGGCTCAAATTTGAACCCCTCCTCCGGTGCCGAGTCAATATCGTACGTCACCCAATATATTCATGGGGCGGAACGGAAACTCCCGCGAAGTGTGCGTTCAACGCATCCGGTGTGAAACCATGAAGTTCCTCCTCTTTGCTCTCAGGCAAGAGGCCGAGATTGCGCACCTCCTTCCAAATGCCACACCTCGCTTCAAGCTGCGATAAGTATCTCAAAACTGACACCAAAATTCACCTATGGGGTGTTCTTCAGGAGATCGTACACAGTAAGGATCCGTTTAGATCGAAATCGTATCGGTTTACGCCTCGAAATGGCGAGTATAATCATTTTTTCCGTGTATAAGTATACGGAGGCCCATTTCGATGAATTGGTGATTTTGCCATGTTTCCTCATTATTCTTTCGATAACTAAAGAACGGCCCGTTTGATCGAAAAATGTGTGGAGAAACTTCTTGTAGAACTTTCAAAAATGTAAAAAATTAAGCCCTGGAAGTTTCTCAAACGGCGCGTCTACTTCACGTTATGAGCCGTCTTCATCACAGGTTTCATGGGTTTTCAAATATTTTCATGGTACATCATATCTCGAACCTCATATTTTCAACATACTATGGAATGATGAAGATTCTCTTGAGCTGCATCAAGCAGAATCTCAAGAACCCACGAAGGAAAGTTCCCTGAGTGATCCCTCAACATTGAGAAAGTGGTTAGAAATATGAAATTTGAGACATGAAATATTTAAAAAACCATCAAACTTGTGATGAAGACGCCTCACAACTCGGAGAGGAAGCATCGTTCGAGAAACTCTCAGAACATGGCTTTGAAATCTCTACAAAAATTTTCTCTACACATTTTTTGATAAAACGGGCCGTTCTCGAGTTATCAGAAAAATAATCAGGAAACATGGCAAAATCACCAATTCATCGAAATGGGCCTCCGTATACTTATACACGGAAAAAATGATTATACTCGCCATTTCGAGGCGTAAACCGATACGATTTCGATCTGAACGGATCCTTACTGTGTACAATCTCCTGAAGAACACCCCATAGATGGATTTTGGTGACAGTTTTGTGATACTTATCACAGCTTGAAGAGAGGTGTGAATGTTCTTCTTCTGATCAAGAGCATCTGATAACTGGGTTTGAATGAAGCAGTTATGCTCTTGTTCAATGCGTAAGTCAACCTCTTCACTAAGCCAAAAGTACTCATTTTGAAGCTCAGAACACTTGCGCTGGTACGTTGAGTCCGTTCCCAGCGCCTGCGCGTCGCGTCTCGCTCATTCATGAGTACCCTCAGCTCAGGACCAATCCAAGGAGCGTCATTTTTACGTAGATTAATAGTTTTTTCGGGTGCTTATTTATCTATAACGGTCTGTAAATTCTTATTCGAGCAGTGATTGAAAGCAGTGAAGCAAGAGAGATTGATTGAAGAATTTATTGAGGGCAGCGGGTAGACCCTATTTGCCCAATTTGAGTTACATATGAGGAACATTATGTGACTATAAGTTAATAACTGACTGAGTAGGTTGCTTGAATAATGCTTGATATATATACCTAAGAGATGCAGGAAATAATGTACAGTGATATCTAAATGTAGAAGTATCTTATAAACAACAGCGAATAACCTCAAATTATAATGACCTACGCGAATTTACCCCTTATACGTGTTCAGGCAGAGCAAGTTTTCCTGTTAACGCAGGTGGAATCAAATCAAGGTGCTCTTTACGGGCTCTCAAGACCCAGTCATGTACATTGCGTACCAAAAGTATCTCTCGAAGATGGCGCTTGAATGTGTCAGGACTTTGTTTCGCAAGATCTATTTCGGAAAGAGTGTTGAAAAGCTTGGAAGCGACATGAGTAAAAGACTGATTCGGGGCTTCGGTATGAGGTGTTTTGTACGTCATGATGAAACCCATTAGCCTTCTTGATAATACACCACGATATTCCCGCATTCTTGAGACCGCGTTTCAAGAATGCGGGAATATTGTGGTGTATTATCGAGAAGGCTAATGTTTCGATGAGATATTCTCGACGCCTCGCGGCAGACAACCATCCCAACGCAATGCGATAAGGTATTACATGCGCGCGTCGAGGGATGTTACCATAGGCAAACCCTACGCAGGTGTTGAGCAGTGTTTGCAACTTCAACATTTGTATTTTATCAAGGCCGGTTAGGAGAGTTGCACTGTTATCAAAGTAGGGGAGAACGAGGCTCACTGTGAGGTGTTGCTTTAGAGGACGCGAGAGAGCTCGACTCATCATCCGCAGTGAGTGAAGCGAGCCATGAATTTTCTTAGATAAGAGATTAATCTGCTTTTTCCAATCCAAAGAAGATGAAATTGTTAGCCCTAGAAGTTTGATGTGTTCGGCGTATGGTATAACTGTATCATCAATGCGGATGGGGGCGATGCATTTAAGATCGATGGTTCTTAGGTATAGTTCGCTACCGTGGATGATTGCAGTGGTTTTGTCCGCGTTCAGTCGAAGACCGTTGACAGAAGTCCATGCAGCCACTGCATTTGCATCTTGGTCGATGAGAGCAATTAGTCGGTTAATGTCAGCCGGGAAGCCGTGTACATATATATATACCTGTGTCGTCCGAGAAGATTTTGTACGATGAGTGACGTAGAACCCGAGATAGGTTATTGATGAAGATGAGAACCAGTAATGGACCAAGGACGCTACCTTGTGGTACACCTCCATTGATGTCAAGCTATGATTCGTGCGTACCATCCTCGCGTCGAACAGCTTGTTTGCGACCGCGGAGGTAGCTCGCAAACCAACGTATGACACGATCTGAACATCCCGAATTGCGTAGCTTTTTGAGAAGCTCAACGTGTGGAAGAGTATCAAATGCTTTTGTAAAATCGAAAGATATAAAGATCGTGATCATGCGCCTGTCAATCGCGGAACGGACATCTTCCAAAACGCCCAAGAGAGCGCTTTGGGTGGAATGATGTGGCCGAAAACCGCACTGGTTAGGGTCAAGCATGTTAGTGGAAGACAGATGGTTATAAAGTTGCTCATGCACGACTCGCTCTAAGACCTTCGATATTTCGGACCATTGTGCCACAGGCCGGGTGTCAGACGGGGATTTTGGAGTTGTGTTTTTCGAAAGTGGGATGATGGACGATCGCTTCCACTCGTCGGGAAAATATCCGGTGGCTAGAGATTCGTTGACAGACCTGGTAATGTAAAGGTGAAGTGCTGGAAATGCCATTCTAAACATGGTTGAATAGATGCCATCCACCCCGACTCCTTGGGATTTGCAGTGAGGAAAAGCGCAAAGAGTATCCTCTTCAGTGGCCCGCTTGAAATCAAATGTCGTTGCATCAACAGAGAGTGGGATGGCACACACTGCGTCAATATCCTCGTCACTCAGGGGTGGTATATTCTTTGAGACAGAGACAAAATGGCGATTGAGAATGTCACCTTCGAACAAATCGAGTGGCGAGGGTGTGCGTTTCGACATGAGGCCAAAATTCCTCAGCTCTTTCCATCTAGACTTGACATCGGGTGCACTCAGGACTTTTTTCAGAGATATGGTCATTTTTAGCTTCATCTAAGGCTGATTGGACTCCGTTGCGGACTGAACGATAAGCTGCAACGTCTTTGAGGGCATTTGTCCTGCAGGCACGTCTATTAAATGTATCACGTTGTCTCATGCGATATTTTATGTCAGCTGATACCCAGGGTTTTTTGGAGGCGTTGACAGTGAGATGCTTGATGGGTGACAGTTGATCGAAGGCCGCAATTGAGGCTCGCGTGATAGCGTCAAGCGATTCGTCGACGTGAGTTTGTGCAAGAGTCGAGTAGAGTGGGTTACTGTAGTCAGGAAAATCTTGACGAAGACTGAAATTAGGACGTTAATCTATGGGGTTGTATGTACAGGGGAAGTAAGGTTATGAATGAATCACATCAGGACTATTTACAGAGGGTGAGGTACACATGCTATAGGCTGTGTAGGGATGTTGATTCGGGCCGGTCGTGTCACTTAGCGGCATTACATTCTCAAGAGCAGAAGAGATGAATTTGTGTAGCTGAGCAGGGTCGACTTTTTTGAGGTTGCGCAGAGCTATCTTTTTAGGAGGTATAGTTGGCGGAACAATTCGATAGTCGATTTCTACAGAATCATGCCCGGCTGCAAAGGGGAAGTTTGACCTACGATGAGTGATAAGTGCCGATGTCTCGCGTATCACAAAAAAGTCAATGCAGGTTTCATGAACTGATCCATCATGGTAGATGACATGATGCGTTGGTTGAGTGTCAGCAAGAGTAAGTGAATGAGAATCTATTAAGTCGTAAAACGAAGCTGAAGCTGCTGAGTTACTAGCCATGTTGATGTTAAAATCGTCGGCAATTATGACATGACCATACATTAGGAGATGGGGGGCAATATCATTCATAAATTCATGGGGGTAGGCTGCGCTAGGTCTACGATAGACGACAGAAAATAGTAACGTTATGGATCCAATTTTTATTTCTGGAATCATATATTCTGGTACATTGGGATACACGGGATCTGAACAGGTTATAATTTTACCAAGATATTTGGACTTGACGTAAAATGCGACACCACCCCCTTCCTTCCCAATACGGTCGTGGTGATGAAACGTGTAGCCCGGTGAATAAAGTGCATCGGTTGAATCATCACGAGATAGGAATGTTTCATTTATGGAAATGATATCGAAATCATTCTGCGACACGTGATCCTCCATCAGATTAAAGTTCGCACTGGGACGATTGATATTTATATGACCAATTGTGATGTGTGCTAGCTGAGATGGTGTACTAGATTCTCGAGGCAACGACAGGCACGCTCGCTGTCAATGAGATGGATCGTGTTCCATGACTGTGTCATTCGCGACAGGGTGGAGTTTAGAGAGGTCAGCAACAGACAAAATTGGAATTGGAGTAACACCAGGACCAGGACGCATAACAACTGTTAGGTTGCGAAGACTGGGTCTCAGGTAGCCGAGCGCCTTGGCCTTAGGAATAGCAGCGCGCCAGATTGCAAACATGTCGGGTGGCAGAACAGGATTGATGAAAACTTTCTCATTGCCACCTAGTCCAAAAATAGACGGGACCGTTTTATCCCTCAAAGTCCCTTACTAAGAAAGTACAAAATCACGTACTCTCGGAGAGGAAAATTTAGCTACTACCGTGATTGATTCGGACCGAGGGGTAGCAGTGGCAGGTTGTGCAGTGGACGTGGAAGCGCTAGAATTCTAGGGGGGAGGATTGTTGCGATTGTCAGGACGGCCCCAGCGACAGACCGACAGTATGACACCAAGAGAATCTGCACAGCCCATGGCTTCAAGCACTCTAGTAATTGTAGCACGGTCGTCAAGCGGAATGATCTTAGGTATGCCCGAAAATCGCAGCTCACAGGAATCGACCTGAACGCGAGATGCAGTGAAATCGGCGCGTAAGCTTGAAATAGCTCGAGATGGCTCGGCTTGCGACTGTGAGACTTCCGTGAGTTGAGTATTGATAGACCTGAGTTGCGTCTGCACGTTAGCCTGCGGAGCAGCAAGTACAGCTCCTAATTTTTTAATGTACTCCGGCGCGCTTTCATCGCTGGCTAGATCTTGGAAAAGTTACTCGGGCGTAGACATTGCGATATCGCTATTCGCGTCTATTGTTGAACTTGCTTTGGATGTACGAATGATTTTGATGCGATTATTACACAATGATGGAGGCGATGACGCGGAGCGTTTGTGTGTGCGTGTCGATGTTTGTGGCTGTGATTGTACGCGTACCGATGCCTCTGACAGTTGCACTTGCGTCGATGTATTTTCAGTTACCAAGACTTGCAAATGTAACGAATTCGCGAGAGTCAAGTCGCGTGCGCGTGAGTTGAGGCTATCTGTGGATGAACAAGGAGGACACGTATAATCAGAGCTCACAGATGACGAATCTGGAACACATGAAGAGTGGAGAAGATTCGCGCACTTGTTACACTGGAGCGATATTGAGCCCCTTTTGATCAGTTCACTGCAGAGTACACACTTATTTTTGGACATTTGTCAACGCGCTCATAACTCACAGTCACTGGAATGTCTCTTTGTGAACGACGATAGCACAGCTGTAGCACAAAGCCTGTGGCGTTTGTCGTCTGCACTTGTTGACAGTGGTGGTTGCTCACAGCTGGAGACGTGAGTATCGTGCTGGCTCCACTTCAAGTCACAAGTAGCGTCATCTATGGGATACATCAGAAACTGACGATTGTGAACTAGATGACCGACGTGGCGTGTAGCACCGTGGAGATGTGGTGCAGACAATGCTCAAGTAGGTGAGTCCACTACTACTGATGAACAGCTCAGCTCCGCAAAAATTGGCACATAACCTCGAAATTTGCAACTCACGTATTCGGCTTCCTGGCTCAAAAATTCGAGCCTGCTGCGTATGCCCGATGCGTGGGTGAGCCAACGGAAAGCCGAGGTACGTGGTGGAGTCCACCTTGTGCGGGAGAGTTGGAAACGACTAGCGTAAGTAACAGTAACAAGGAGAGCGTATGAAAAGTAGGTGTGCATCTACTTAGGTCGCGCAAGAGAGAGAGAGAGAGAGAATGAATGATGAATGATAACCTTTATTCGCCCAAGGGCAAAAATACAAAAATACAGTAGCATATGAAACATATGTCACTTATACATAATAATTACATTAAATTTGTAAAAATTTGTCGTTTTGGTTAAGGCTATTCGAATTATCACAGAAAGTGACTAGTCATCTCAAGGCATCGTAAGATGCTAAGAGTCATGGAAAGAAAAGGAAGAAAAAGTCACGTTTTCATCTATATATACACATATCAGTCTTAACAGAAAAGGTTGTGGAAAAGAAAACATTTTCCCATTTGGGAAGACATATAAAAAAAAAGACATGGGCCCACAGTCATATCACAGGAATCTCAGTTCGGAACCGAAAAAGTCACGCATAGAAGTAGAAGACATCAATTGAAACGGGCTCATGCCTATCACAGTTTACAAATTGAGATAGTGTTTTTTCTCCACATCAATCCTCTGGGAGGATAGTGTTAACAGGAAGTCTTTTAAGGACTCTTTAAATAATGATATCTCCCCAAGCTGCCGGAAGCCCGGAGGGGGAAAATTCCACAAATGGGCACATTGGACCTGGAAAGATCTTCTTCCATATTCAAGTCTCATGTTGGGAACTTTGAGTACCCGCTCTTCTAGATCACCTCCTGCGGGGCGTTCGGATTGGTACCTGGTAAACATCGCAGCTAGGTAGCCAGGTTCTCCTAAGTGCATGATCTTATGCATCAAGAGAGCTGCGAAGTACATTCTCCGCGAATCAGTACGTAACCAACCCAAGCGCTCCCTAAACGGGGCAATGTGCTCGTCTCTCCTAAGATCAAAAATATATCTCACACATGAATTGCTTAGTCTCTGTACCCGTTGCCGCTGTTCGTCCGTGGCGTCGAGGTACACGACCGCGCAATAATCTAGGTGCGGTTGAACCAATGACTCGACTAGGCGAATTCGGAGAGGTCTGGTGATACATGCCCTAAAAAACCGCAGACCGTATAGGGCTCTGTTGACTTTCTTAGTTACTTGGTCGATGTGCGGTTTCCATGTCAATTCACTGTCAAGTGTAACATCGAGACTCACGACCGTATCACTGAACAGGATGAACTTTCCTTCCTGTATCTCAACCCCTCGCAAGTCCATTCTCTTCAGATCTTTGATATTTCTCTCCGAGCTGAAGTAGATTGCCTTGGTCTTGCCAGCGTTGAGACACAGGCCGGAACTTCTGGCCCACTCGGCAACTAGTCGTCCTATTTCGCCCAGCCGAGCAATACTTTCCCTGATCTTATTTTTCTCGATTTGGAGATAAATTTGGAGATCATCCGCATAAAATAGATGATGTACCGACTTCCCGTCTAGCAAGCCAGCCAGGTCATTCACATACAAGCTGAAGAGGAGAGGCCCAAGGACGTACTCCTGTGGAACACCCAGATTGGTTTCGAGCCAATCAGATTTGCCTACTTTAGGAGTGATTTGTTGGGTGCGACCCTGTAAATATGATTTTATCCACAGGAGCGCCGATCTTGAGAAGCCAAGATGTCGTAGCTTCCTCAACAGCTTGGATGGTGAGATGGTGTCAAAAGCTTTGCTAAAATCGAATAGTAGGAGCAGAGTGATCTTCTTTCTGTCTATACCTACTCTGATGTCATCAGTCAATTTCAACAAAGCTGTCTGGGTGCTATGGTGTTGCCTAAAACCAGTCTGGAAGCGATCAAGTATCTTCTCGATTTTCAAATACTCCGTGATTTGGTCGTGTGCGATTTTTTCCAGAACCTTGGAGAGAAAGAAGAGCAGTGATATAGGACGGAAGTCCGAGACCGTTGATGGAGCAGCAGTCTTCTTTAGTGCAATCAGCTGCGCTTGCTTCCAAGCCTCAGGAAAAATGCCATGAGCGGAAGAGGAGTTGGAAATATGTACAATAAGATCACCAATGGCCGGAAGAGCTTTTGCGATCACGCTTTGGGGTATTCAATCCGCTCCACGGGCCTGTGAGGAGAAATGTTTAATAGCAAGGACTACATCACTAAAATTTGTGGGCTTAAATTTAAACCCCTCCTCCGGTGCCGAGTCAATATCGTCCATTGCTTCATTAATATTTTCGTGGGGCGAAACGGAAACTCCCGCAAAGTGTGCTTTCAACTCATCCGGTGTGAAGCCATGAAGTTCCTCCTCTTTGCTCTTAGGCAAGAGGCCGAGATTGCGCATCTCCTTCCAAATGTTCTTCTTCTGATCAAGAGCATCTGACAAATGGGTTTGAATGAAGGAGTTATGCTCTTGTTCAACGCGCAAGTCGACCTCTTCGCTAAGCCGAAAGTATTCATTTTGAAGCTCAGGACACTTGCGCTGGTTACGTTGAATCCCTTCCCAGCGCCTGCACGTCGCGTCTCGCTTATTCATGAGTACCCTCAGCTCAGGACCAATCCAAGGAGCGTCATTTTTACGCGGATAAATAGTTTTTTCGGGTGCTAATTCATCAATAACGGTCTGTGGATTTTCATTCAAGCAGTGAATTGCATCTTCCAAACTCGTTTCAGCATTTTCGAGAGCTGTCCAGTCACAGCGAAGCAATCGGTCATACAATATCTCCGGAGTGATGTTTCGAAAATCCCTGTGGGTAAAGGAATTTCTTGGCAGAGTAGGAGTAAAGACGTTGATGGTGACGTCAATGACCGAGTGCCTGCCGAAACTGGGCGGGAGTCTGTTTTGAAAGTCAGTAATGGTGTCATTGTCATCTACATAAATGTGATCAATCCATGTATGAGATGTATTGGGGGTGTGTTGGTGGGTCGGGCCATGCTGCACTGTCTGCAAGGCAAGTTCTCCTGTCAGTGCAGTCAGTGTCTTGGTGTCGGGATGAGCAGTGTCTAACAAATCCGCGTTCAGATCACCCATTATCATTTTATGACTGTAGTCGCCACACAGCTGGCGTAATGAGCCAAACAGCCCGTCATCCTTCTGCATGGCGATTTTAGGGGGTCTGTAGATTACTACGACCAATATTGGCGGGGAGTTACCCTGTTGTATGCTACAAAAGAGAAATTCAGGCACGCCAGGTTTCCCTGGCCCGAAAGTATTTGACGAAATCAACTTCTTAACTTTGAAGTCATTGCGCACATACAAGGCAACCCCACCACCCTCTCTGTTGCGATCCTGCCGCAACAATGAAAAACCCGGAATCTGAACGAGATTGTCATCCACAAACTCATCTAGCTTCGACTCAGCCACCCCAAATAGATGGTAGGAGGGATCGTTAGGAACGAGGAAGCGTAGATGCTCAATCTTATCTGTCAGAGAGTTAAGGTTGATAAATCCCGCTTTCAAGGACTTGCCTATCCCTCGTCGCTCTTCAGCAGCCGTATCTAGTCAAGGAGTCTTCGCTGATTCTGCTGCCGAAACTCTACTCTGCTCCAGAACGGTAGTACAGCTCTGGGTGTTATTAGAGGACGCACGAGCACGTTCTGGAGCACTTCGACAGGCCGTTTGAATAACCTGCAGATCAGCGAGAGATTCGAACGTATGCGCTCGCTCACCATCTCTCCGTCTAACCCAGAAACGTCCGCCACTGTGCCAGACGTATTTTGAACCCAAACCGCGTGCAATCGACCTCAAGCGTATGTATTCTTTGTATTTCTCACGGGGGAGCATCTCATTTATAAAGATTTTACGGTCTGGCACATGAGCTTTCGTATCTGGGTCGAGTAAGTCAGGCTGGATATTGTTAGCCGTGAAATAATTATTGGTGATTGAACGTTTAGCCCGAATCACTTTCCCGACTAGTCGACTACTGGAGAGTTGGACTATGCACGATGGTAGAGTGCGCGGGGTGGCAGCTGGGGCTCGAGGAGATGGAACCGAGTCGCAAATACCTGTTGGAGGCTTCTCCCCACACGCACGCCCATTTTGCAGGACCTGGACATCAGCAATGTCTACCCTCTCCAGTGAGGGGAGTACGGACTTGAGCACTGCGTAGGCAATATCAGATACCTGTACCGGCGAGGCCTTAGAATTTTCTTTTCAAATACCATTAATAATTAATTTACAGCATTCAAGACCGTCACTGCCATGTCCCCGTCCTTGCTCCCCAGCGTGTGAATGAGGGAACTTGTCCATCCTAGGTGTAATAATAGGAATCAAAGATTGATGTGTCGATTCGACATTACTATTCTCAATTCTACTACATTCGCTATCTCGCTGACTACTCTCACGACCTATTAATAGCTCAGTCAGAGTGAAAAACTGGCTTTTCACGGTAGAGTTCTGCTCCAGAAGAAGCTGGCGATCAAAGCGGAGCTCCTCCAGCTGGGAGCTTTGCTTCTTTATGAGTCTCTCGAGAGAGAGTACACGTGCCAATAGGTGATCATCCACCTCATTCACTGCTGGCGTGAGAGGTGGAGAGGGAACGGCAACGTTTTGTCGCCTCACGAGAGATTTTATTTCGTCAAGCTCGTTCTGGAGTAGCGCATATTAATCATAAAAGAGGTCGAGAGTAGTCTGCGCTATGAGTACCCATTTGGTATCAGGCGAATCCGTCACCGTCGAAGTTGGTGATGTTGCAGGTCGTTCCAAGACGTTGAGGCTGTTGCTCTCCGTCGACCCTACAACGTGGGAGAGAGAGAGAGAGAGAGAGAGAGAGAGAGAGAGAGAGAGAGAGACCCCGTAGGGGGCTTTGGGTGTGACCTAGGGTTGCACTTGGAGCTTGAGGGAGTGACGCCCCTCCGGACCCGAGTCCTACACTTACACTAACACACACACTACACTCTACACGCACCATACTTACGCTTGCTCAAGCATTACACAGACATACCAACATTATACAGAACACGCATCACACAACACACCACACCCGTGCTGGCCTGGTCCGGGGTCGGCCAGCATGCGATTCCAGGCCCTGGAAAAAAGAAGAAAGAAGAAGATGTCCAGCATTGACGGCAAGAATTCCCCAAGTAAAGCGGGGCCCCATTCGGATCTTGGGGGGGCCCCCCAACGATGCAAAGCGCGCTACCAGTGGCACACTTGGCTGGTGGACTCACGCGTAAAGCTACAAGCGATGGAAATACGCCTCTGGCGAAGATAGTTGGAGGAAAGGACCAACACCAGAAAGGAGTAGACCTCACCCCGAACAGCAGGAAGAGGAAGGGTCCGGGTGAGGAAGTAGATAAGCGAACGCTGAAGCAATCGAAGCTCACATTCTTGAGCCAAAAAGAGAAGAACGCGAAGGTTGCTGCAGAAGCGCAAGCGGCGGCAGACAAGCTGATGAAGATCAACCCCGCGATCAAGATCCAGCTTACGCAAGACAAGAACAAGGGAGACGATACCGCCGATTCCAGCTCGGATTCAGGGGACTCTAACACCACCATGGAGTCCCAGAAGTCAGAAGACACCCTGACATCCAAGGACTGTGACCGCGGACTCGAAAGAGGTCAAAAAACACCGGAGGATATGGACATCGATCGGTTCCCCACACCTGAGAAGGCCAGTCGACAAAGAAATGGAGACAAGGCCCCCGATCTAATGGAAGGATGGAGGGACTTGAAAATGTGCCGAGAACAGATGGAGGAGAAGACTCATCTTCTCCTCGACCACCTGAACTTGGTCATAGGGATAGCCGAGTCTGCCTCCAACATCCCAGAAGGAACTCAGGGCGACATGGAAGAGCTCAAGAAGATTGGCCACGCTCTCGAAGGCCTACTTGCGGCAGACAAAGGGAAGAGAGCGGCTTTCGAGACGACACTTCTCGAAGCGGAGAAGACCCTAAAAATGAAGAGGAGTGCGCAGCCCTCTGGGCCAGCCGCGTCGGGAAGCGGCACACAGGGAAGGGGGGCGAATAAACCGGAATCGCGACAAGAGAAACAGCACAATACGAAGAGGACGCGACGCGGACATCCATCGGGAGCCCTCGAAACACCGCGCTCGACATCGACTCCTAATAGGCCCAAGCAGGACGGGCCTTGGCAGGAAGTGGTCTCTAAGAGAAATACAAAGAGGGCAAAGAAAAGCGGTCGATCAAGTGACACCGCTGGAAAGAAGGCAAAGATGAAGCCAAGAAGAGCGAAATCCGACGCCGTTCTCGTCACGGCAAACCAAGGTGGGTTAAGCTACGCAGATATGCTGCGCAAGATAAAGACGGATGACCTTAATGAAGAAGTGGGCTCTAAAGTCACGGGCATCCGCAAGACACAGGAAGGACAAATCCTCATTGAACTGAGGAAGGGCACCGACGCTGCAGCCATCAAAGCGGCTCTGACACCAGTCGTCGGGCAAGAAGGGGCCGTCCACTGCCTCGCAAATAGCATGACCCTCGAGGTTCTCGGAGTCGACTACGATGTCGACAAAACTAAAGTGCAGAAGGACCTCGCGAAGGCCCTACCAGAAAACGAGGATGGAGCCATAATAGTCAAGAGCCTGCGAAACGGCTCCCGAGGCACCCAAACAGCGGTTGTGTCCATCCCAGCGAGGCTCGCTCACCGCCTCCTGGACTGGAAAGAACCCAAGGTGGGATGAAGCAGAGTGAGAATCCGCGAGAAGGGAGGCATCCCACGCTGCTATAACTGCCTAGAGTATGGCCACAAGGCCTCAGGCTGCAAAAAAGAGAAGGCAGAGGAACGTCAACCGAAACTCTGCTTCCAGTGCGGTGAACCAGGACACCTCGCCGCTACCTGTAAAGAGAAACCAAAATGCCTCAGCTGCGTGGCTATCGGAACCAGATCTGACCACAGGTCAGGCTCCAGCAACTGCACAGCCTACCAAAACGCGAGGGCGACATATAGACGCAGGGGGGGAAGAAATGGCTAACTTCATCCAAGCCAACCTCAGGAGAAGCGGGGACGCTTGTGACCTCCTACACACTGCCGCCAAGGAAGGGGGTATCGATGTTCTGATCATCTCCGAACCGCCTCGGAAGCGCGAACTTTCCCGTTCCACGTTCGATCACTGGGGGACCGCTGTAATTCAGATCACGAATCCCGCGATCCGCGAGACTGAACCAGCTGTTAGTGGCCGTGGTTATGCTCGAAAGACCATAGGGGGCACAGCTGTATACAGCTGCTACTACCCGCCGTCGCTCAAGACGCACGAATTTGAAGACGAGCTCCACGACCTAGAAGAGGATGTGAGGCAATGGGGGGGCCCAGCTATAATCGCGGGAGATTTCAACTCCAAGGAACCGACTTGGAGCGGGGGGCCGCGCGATAGACGGGGGGTAATACTCGCTGATGCCATGGAGGCATTGGGATTAGTGCTCGCGAACGAGACGGGGGTTATCACCTATTACCGGCACGACACTCGGTCCCGGGAGGGAGGTTCATCATCGGTCCTCGACCTGACGTTCATGAGCCCGTCGCTCATGGGACGTATGACATCGTGGGAAGTTCTGGACACGGAAACACTGAGTGACCATCGACATATTCGGTTTCGACTTAGGACTGACGGACAGAGACAGACGACACGCAGACCGCGACCAACGGAGTGGCAGGTACGGAAGCTGGACGAGGGAAAATTCCGGGAATCGATAGAAACAGTCGAAGATCTCCCGATGAACTCCGCCTCGGACGAGGCTGTGGCGATGGTAACATCCGCCATCACGAGAGCTTGCGACGCGTCGATGCCTCGCAGGACAACACCATGTTTCTGGAGGAAACCAGAGTACTGGATCACCGATGAGATCAAGGCTCTCCGAAGAACGAGCAACAAGAAAAGGAGGACCGCATGGCGATCAAGGAAGCTGCAACGACCATCGCTGGCGGAAGATGACAGAGCGTACAAAGAAGCAAAGAAGGCTCTCGTTCTAGCCATCCGGAGGAGCAAAGAGAAGTGCTGGGGTGAACTGTGCGACATGGTTAACGGAGACCCCTGGGGCACGCCATATCGCGTGGTCATGTCAAAGGTCCGACCCCGGAAGGGCAACCCAGCACCGACCGATGCAGCAACATTGCGCACCATCGTGGAAGACCTCTTCCCAGCAGGAGAACCCAGAGTTACATTCCCTATGGAGAGCGAAGACCCCATCCCGCTCTTCACTATGCAAGAGCTACTCATAGCGGCGAAGAGAATGCCGAACGGCAAGGCCCCTGGCCTGGATGGCATCCCAAACGAGGCTCTGAAACTGGTCTTCAAATACAAGCCAGATCTACTCCTCGACCTCTTCAACATCTGTCTGAGCGCGGGAACTTTCCCGGACAAGTGGAAACGCCAGAAGCTGGTCCTGATACCTAAGGGTCAAGGAGGTCAACGCCCTCTCAGCATGCTCGACAATATCGGGAAAATGTACGAGAGGATGGTGCTCAACAGGGTGGAAAAAGCCTACGAAGAAGGCGGTGGGCTATCACCAATGCAGTTCGGGTTCCGGAAGGGACGGAGCACTGTGCACGCGATCGAGGCGGTCCAAGAACGGGTTCAAGCGTCGGTAGGGAACCCATACCAAGGAAGAGGAGGATTCTGTGCCATCATTGCGTTGGACATAAAGAACGCATTCAACTGCGCGAGCTGGGAGCGAGTCTATCAATCCCAAGCAGGTAAAGTGCCCCCCTATCTACTAGCCGTCACGAGTGACTACCTGCGGAACAGGACCCTCGTGTACGACACCGACGAGGGACAAGAGATTCGGGTACTGTCCGCCGGAATCGGACAGGGATCGGTCTCCGGGCCGTTCAACTGGAACACCCAGTATGACAGCTTACTGTCTATCGAACTGCCAGAAGGAGTGATAATAGTGGCTTTCGCGGACGACGCGGGACTCATAGTATGGGCTGACAACGAGGAACTCTTGGGTAGACGCGCGAACGAAGCGCTAGCCCGAGTCTACGAGTGGATGATTAGCAGGCTTCTGGAGCTCGCTGTCAAGAAGTGCGAAGCAATCGTGGTCACAAGGCGTAAGAAGTTTGACTTACCCCGGTTTTATATCAACGGGCAAGAGATTCCACGGAAGACAGAGCTGAAATACCTCGGTGTATGGCTCGACGACAAGTGGTCATTCAAGAAGCACATCCAGGAAGCCGCCCAGAAGGCGAGCAAGGTCGGTGCAGCGCTCCAGCGGCTTATGCCGAATATCGGAGGACCCAAGGAAAAGAGGCGCGCACTTCTCAACACCGTCACTACCTCCATCATGCTGTACGGTGCACCCGTGTGGGGGAAGAGGGTAGAGAAGACCATCATCGAGAAGAGAATGGGGCCTGTCCACCGAAGAGCGGCCCTGAGGAGTATCCGTGCCTACCGCACTGTGTCAGGAGATGCGGCTTACGTATTGGCGAGTACTCCGCCCATCCACTTGCTCGTCGCGGAGCGAGTGAGGATCTGGGACCGCCAGAAAGTGATCGGAGCCGAACGAGTACTCACTCCGACGATGAAGGAGATCATCCGCGACAACGAGAAGGAAACCACCCTTGAGCATTGGCAAACTGAGTGGGATTCGCCATTTGCGAACGGCAGATGGACGCACCGGCTGATCCGTGACGTAGCCAAGTGGGCGGAACGCACCCACGGAGAGATGGACTACTGGACGACGCAGGCATTGAGCGATCATGGTTGCTTCGGTTCCTATCTAACCAGGTTCAAGAAGAGGACGACCCCAGCATGTCAGTCATGCGGGGACGAATGGGATGACGCCGAACATGCCCTGTTCAAGTGCAGCGACACCCGGAGAGAGCGCGCCGAGCTGGATGAATGGCTGGGTGCTCAACTAACACCTGAGAATCTCGTCCCGTACTTACTCCGCAACCAGGAGACATGGGATAGACTCACCGGATACATCAAGCTGGTGATGACCCACAAAGAGGAGAAAGAGAGGGAAGTAAGGCGCCTCGAAGCAGGCGAATTACAGTGACTCTGCCGATTGAAACAGAAGAGGCCCAAATGATTCCAGGAGGAATCTGATGCACTGAAGAGGGAAGAAAGAAGAAAGAAGAGAGAAGAAAGAAGAAAGAGAGGGAACAATGAAGAGTGAAGATAGAAGATGCCGACAAGTGGCCGAAGAGAGAAGATGGAGAAGAGGAACGCTCGCAATCGAGCGCGAGACATGCCGCTCATCCTGAAGTAATGCTCACGCGGTTCCGGGATGAGATGGTAGATGCAGGTGGATCTCCTTCTTGATTGCCCGATGCCCTAGGTATCGGACATCGAGGGGAGAGGGATATTACACGGCCGGGCCCACCTCTCGGTGGGCCCCACCCAAACCCGTGTCCCGCCTGGTATGGCCTGCGTGGGCTATGCGTAGTCCGCGTAAGCTGAACCAGTCCGGTGTCTGGGGACGGATCCGAGGGATCCTGAGGCAGATTTTGCCCTCTAACCACCTTAAAAA
Source organism: Eretmocerus hayati (assembly GCA_029851415.1). Classification (NCBI taxonomy): domain Eukaryota; kingdom Metazoa; phylum Arthropoda; class Insecta; order Hymenoptera; family Aphelinidae; genus Eretmocerus; species Eretmocerus hayati. The sequence goes on from CM056743.1 coordinate 52,473,350, forward strand.
AAAAAAAAAAAAAAAAAAAAAAAGAGAGAGAGAGAGAGAGAGAGAGTGAGAGAGAGATTGACTGATTGATTGATTGATTCTGAGTTTATTGAGGATGGGGGATGAATCCCATCATATGCCCAAATTGAGTGATACCAGAAATTTATAGAGAAAAATATATAGTATGTGGAGTGCAGATAATTTCGAGCTCAGAGTTGCTTCAATATCATAAATGACGATTTAATCATAACATAAATAGTTCTGGAGTTCGATAACAGGTGCGAGATGACCATATTCGAACATGTTTGAACTATCTGGTTCCGGGAAGGATAGATGCATAAACATACGGGGGAGAGTGTCTCGAGAGTGTGAGTGCTAGGTCATCTCGTTCTCGCTCATGATGATGTAAGAGAGGAAGAGAGAAGATGGAATATCACGTAAGGGACGAGTTCAAGTTTCTCTCGAATGGCTCGCCTAAGCAAGTCATCGCGGATTCTTGCATTTGAAAGTCCAGTAGGTTGCGTTTGAATTGCGATTGAGTGGTTTTCTCAAAATCTATTCGTGGTAGCTTGTTGATAAGCCGCGACGACACAAGCGCAAATGATTGATTGTGTGCTTCGATCCGTGGGGTTTGGAACGTTAGGATTGGTCTTTAATTTCTGCTTAATTGTCTGAGATTAATTATTTCTGATGTAAGGGAGAATTTTGGGCCCAGGTACTCAGGCGTGTTGGTCAGGATGGTGGAGAAGGCTAGCAAACATGTTAGGTATAGTCTTCGGTGTTCGGCAGATAACCATCTGAAAGCGAGTCGGTATGGTATAATGTGCGATCGCCAGGGGATGTTACCATATACAAATCGTACGCACGAATCATGGAGGCGGTGGAATTTGAGATTTTGGCCTTTACTCAGATCAGTCAGCGAAGGCGCAGCATAGTCGAAGATAGGGAGCACTAGACTTCATGGTCCAGTGGCGCAGTGGTCAAATGACACCTGCACTCTTAGCGCAGCCCATGGCTGGCAGCACCATATTCACAAGTTGACAGTCTGTGTCAGTGGTATTGGGTGAAATGCCAGGGAATCTCATTTCACATGTGTTTACTAGAGTGCGCGTAGAACGTATCTCCTCGCAGAGGTCGGCAATCGCACGTTTATCTTCCTCTTCGTTACCGGCAAGATCTGATGAGCGACTGCTCGTGTCGGTCAGCTGACCCTGAACTGATGAATGGATTGATTGTTGAGTGGATTGTAGTGCTAGAGAACTCGGTAGGTATTCACGTCGGCTTTTGACTGAACGCCAGCCTAGTGCAAGACAATAGGGAGTAATATGGGCGCGTCGAGGGATTGTCCTGTATATGAAACGAACACACGCTTTGTTTAGACCATGAAGTTTCAGGTTTTGGGCTTTGCCAAGACCCGTGAGAGAAGTGGCATTGTAATCAAGATGAGGAAGTACCAGCGCTAATACTAATTGCCGCTCCAGATCACGTGGCAGGGAGTTGGCTACTGCTCTGAGAGTGGATGAGGGGAGTAATGTACTCTTTTGGATATAGCATTGATCTCTGTTTGCTAGTTGAGAGACTGTGAGACTTGCACTCCTACGACATTCGAAGTCGTGGCATATGAAATCGGTGTTCCAAGTACTTGGACCTGTGGAGTGTTGTTGAGCTTAATCGCTTTGAGGTAGAACTCACTGCCGAGGATCATAGCAGTACTTTCCCCGGCGTTCAACTTGGGACCATTCCTAAAAGCCCATGCAGCTACTGCCTGGGATTCCCGGGTTAATTGGTTGATCTTCTCGAGTAGATCGCTCGGCAAGGAGTGGCAAGGGATATGAGTATCATTCGCAAATTGGACATGGGAAGCTTTGGTGAGTGAATCAGGGAGATCCTTCGCAAAGATGAGAAAGTCTCTCTCTGAAAGAGAGATTGATTGATTGATTAATGATTTATCATGCCATGGTCACGAAGACCGTATGGCAATAGAAGATACACATAGCAGTACATCTCTTGAATTCAGAATATAAAATGCTAAATATGACAAAATAAAAAGTACTAGAGTTGGATGATTTATATATTTCTTAAACTAGAATTCAACATATGAGGGTTTCCATGGAACATTTGACTATTGACCCTCTAAAATAAAGAAAGAAATTTCTCATCGCACACGTTTAAAATGGGTTTCATGTGATTCTTATACCTCGAAAACATGTGGAAAAAGTGGTGCCACTCTCTTCCAAGCCGAGGTATCTGGTTCAGAACGAATTGTACGGAATTTCACACTTGAAACATTCGTGAATCAACTTTAATCGAACAGATTCGATTCAAAACATTGTCTAGACGATCGATACGGATTATATTTTGCCTGACTTGACTTTAAGATGAATTTCATCATTGATTTCTCCGAAATTCGATGTAAATTTCCAAAATCGAGTCAAGAGCTATGAGTCTCATTTCAATTTCTAGAATACACTGTGGTGTTATTTTGTTCATATTTCAGCCGTATACTATGTAAAAATCAAGAAAATCGCGATACCATCACATTTAGCGGCTTATTTAGCTTACCATCCGGATTCAAATATTTCTCTTCAGCTTCTCACAGAAATACCGATCGACAATTGCAACTCAGAACAATGCGGTTATATCCCTTCTGTGATGAAGAAAAAAGAGCACAACATTCCAATCCTGTGCTTTACGTTTCCTGAGTATGCCGTCAAAAAATGACCGTTTTGAGAGCCAGTGGCGCGATAACTTTACGAGCTTTGAAGCTTTATAAAATTTGTCCGGATCAACGCACACTCACAAACCAAACGGGATTCGATTCGTCTTCTTTTCAACTTCGAAAACTCATTGCTAAATTTTCCGTTTTGCACAAGGTATTTCATCAATTTCGTAAACAATAGCCAGAAAAAGTTTTCCCACAAAACTCAGTTACATCGATGAATGAGAGTTAATATCATAGCCAAATCAGCGCACACCTCTGAATCAAAGATTTTCTCAAAATATGAGATTAGTAGATGGATATATCATTCCACCGAAGTAGTTGAGGCATAGGTATTTTAGTTACAGCCTTATCAATTGAAAAAATCGCGTTGGTACGTTTGTAAACTACCCAAAAATCATCCTTTGCGGTCTGCTATTGACAAATCAGGATGCGTTTCAACAAAAAAGAATGTAGTCCATATTGAATGATGCCGAATACTATAAAATGCCACTCCTGCGCACTCCGAATAGTTCAAAATACTCTTGGAACACTGCAGTAACACAAAAGTTAAAAGTTCCGTGGAAACTCTCATATGTAATCCAAACGCTCACTGGTTTGAGAAGATAGCGCATACAATACACATATCAAAAACGTTATTATATAGCACGCAAGCGATTGAATCATGTGACGAACCTTCTCATATGAGAATGAAGAAATTGCATCTTTAAATGCTCCTACTAGGACGAGCAGACAAATATCAACAGAAACAGATTCCCAAATTTTGATCGCTGACCGAGAGAATGGATTTTCATACGAGGTAGTACGCGCCAAGGGGATCATTACTCTGGAAGCATGCATTCTTTGTGAACGTCGGACCTCGTCATCAAGTGACCTAAATAAATCATTCAGATATCGTAAAGTGTTGGTCGAGAAAATTTTATATGACTGCACACATGAGAAATATTACCGCCGACGAAATGATGGCAACCAGTGGAGGCGCTTATAGTAGGTTTTCGAGGCTGCATCACGCGGACACCGAAAAATGAATCGAACACAAAAATTTAGAAGACGCTGTGGCTTTGTCTCCAAATAACCAGATAAGTCATAGTAAACCAGGCAAGCATAGTCGAAGTTGGGCATGATCAATGCATTTACCAATAACTTTCTCACTTCCACCGACAGAAAGCGACCACGGTACCGCAATCGATGCAAGACTCCGTGTACTTTGGAGCATATTTGCTGTGTCCAAGTTGCTTGCGAGTGCCGTCTAGCGGCTCTGCCACGCATTAGAGAACGGAGGCACAAGAACACGTCCGAGAGATCTCACACACACACACACACGCACTTACACGCAAGTGTCGCGTCACCTTGTCGACCGATTGTCGACGACTCCGCATGCTTTTCTTCTCTGCAGCCCTCAATTTTCCGCAAAATTGAAGTGATGTGGACCCGTTGAAGACTCTGCAATGAGTTTGTAAGCTCTTAGTCAAGCTTACATATCACAAAAGTCGTAAGTATCATTGAATGCCCATAGGTTATGAATCTCTGCTTCTCAAGCACTAGTTTGATCTAACTAAAAAAACTACGTCCACGTTGCTTTGAAACACAAGTTGTTCATGTGACTGGATCAAAAGTGGCGTGGAATATATAGATTTAAAAAAACAGCCAACGACAGGCAAGAACACATGAGCTGTTGTCAGCTGTCGCGGCTCGGCGGCTCGCGATCCTGCGTGATCCCTCCCGCCCGTCGCTGGCCCCCGTTTTTTCGAGTCGTATTTGGCCACCACGAGCGCTCAAGTCAGAATTTTTCCCGCTAAATATAGGTGGACACAGCGAATACTAGACACGTGTGAGTTCCGTGAGAGATCTTTGGGAAAAAAATACCTAGGTTTTTGACAGACTCTTGCAGAGGGATAATTCAGCTGTCAACAGCAATTGGTTGCAGGGCTTGAACATCGAGTCTCATGTGGTATTGCGTCGAAGCACTCAATACTGCTTGTGTCTTAGGAATATTAAGAGTAGATTTGTAATCTAGGGCCTATTGAACAATGCGAGATATATCTTTATTCAACTGTTCGATCTACGATGGTAATTCTGGAGGTTTACCTTGAATGTAGATCTGAAAATCGTCAGCAAAAAGCATTCCTCTACAGTGCCTCAGTACGCGCATGATTGGGCCAGCAAATATCAAGAAAATGATTGGACCCGGGTTTGATCCTTGTGGAAAACCCGAAGTCGCTGGCTCGAAATCAGACAAGGCACCATCAGAATCAATCACGGCTTGAGAACTCCCACTTAGGTAAGCGTGGAACTAAGTCATCGCGGTATTGAAAGAATTTATTCATTTCATCCTCCGTAGAAGTGTTACGTGGTCGACGCTACTGAACGCCGACTTGAAATCGAAAAGAGCCTGGAGTGTCACCATACCATTCTCAATTCCTACGCGAAAATCCTCGGAAATTTTCAACGGAGCATTTTGTGTGCTGTAGTCCATACGAAAACCAGATTGGATATCGGACAGAATTCTTTTGCGCTCAAGGTGGTCAACTAACTGATTAAGGCGATGCGGTCACCGTGCACCGTGCACGCTGAAAGTTATTTGCACTTTTATCAAATTTGCTTGCGATTTGGGTGAAACGACGAGAAGACCCGCGTTTATCATCATCTAACTCGAGTTCGTCTTCTCATCGTTTCGCCCAAATCGCAAGAAAATCGGATAAAAGTGCGAATTACAAAGTGCGTATATTATAGGTTAGGAGGTCCCTGCGCTAGAGTTATTTCCACTTTTCTCCGATATTCTTGCGATTTGGGCTAAACGACGAGAAGACGAACTCAAGTTAGATGATAATAAGTATTTGTCTTCTCGTCGTTTCACCCAAATTGCAAGCGAATTTTGCTGAAAGTGCGAATAACTTCCAGCGTGCACGGTGACCGCATCGCCTTAAGATGATAATATCAAAAACTTTAGCAAAGTGTGGCAAATTAGAAATGGGTCTCGTGTCAGACGGTGACTTCGGGTGCGCAACCTTACTCAATGGTATAACAAGGGACTTTTTCCACTGTTCTGGATACTGGCATGTTTCAATAGACAGATCAAATAGGTTAACAAAGTTTGGCACAAGCAATGGCAGAGCCGATCTAAAATATCGAAGAGACAAGCCATTGTAGCTTTATCCTTCGGACTTGGGTGAGCATAGACTCATACACCTGAATACCATCAACCGGCTGCAGAGAGAATTCAGGGCAGTCACAGCTACTAGCACTCCCATGAATTGAGAGCGAGCTAGAAGACGAACAGTCTGGAGACTCACTAGACATTTCAGAATAAAATTTGTTGAGCTCACGAGCTGTGAAAAATTCTAATGGCGACTTATTTGTGAGTTTCGATAATCCTAGCTTACGGAGTACACTCCAATAACTCGATTTATCAGATGCTTGGGCTAGTGACTTCGGGCAATAATCATTCATTGCTTTCTTCTTTTTGTGTTTCAATTTCTTACGGAGTCGTTTGTACTCAGCCCACAACATCAGACTACCTGACCTTTCAGCCTGCTTATACACTTTATCGCGTTTCTTACATTCAGTCTTAACCTCACGAGTGATCCAGGGAGTAATACCTTCACGAATAGAACGCGTAGATAAAGGTGCCATTTGATTGAGCAGTTTCACAGCAGACTCTTGAATTTCACCTGAAGATTTATTTACATCGGTACAGTCACTCCACGATATGCTACTCATGATTTCCAGTTGACTGTTGAACAAGGGCGCATCGAATTTGCGAAGATCACACGACGTAATTACTGTTGACTTCTCACTCACTGTTGTGAACTTATGATCAATAACTAAAAAATTGTGACCATTAATAAACGGAGTATTTGATTTGAACTGGTTGACGATCTTCTCAGCAGAGTCAGTGAGGATGACATCAATCCAAGTATCGCTATTCTCCAGATGATGTGTGGAATCGAAGGAAACACAGTGTAAGGAATATTCACGAATTAAGTCACGCAGATGCGAAGCATAGTAATAATGTGATTGTGAATCAGAGTTCAGGTCGCCGGCGATAACTAGATTCCGATATGATTGCCATACATACGGCAGATCAACAAAAAATTTTTGTTAGCACATTCTCGTTAGAACGACGATAGACCGATGCTATGAGCATATTCTGATCATCGTGCGTCTTCACATCAAGCAGAATATATTCAGTTTCATTAATAATTTGATTTTTGACGAATCTATTACTTTATGTTCCAGGCAATCACGGACATAGGAAGCAACTCCACTTTCTTGTACGTATTCTCGTTTGCCAGCGAGAGATAGTAGACCACGATCATTGCGGAGGAATGAGTAATAGGGGATTGCAAACAGAGCATCAACATACTTGGGTGTTAACCAAGTTTCCGAAATAGCACACACGTTGATTTCGTGATCGCGAAGGAGTGCAGCAACCTCATTGAGGTGCTCCTTCAAAGAAGTGACATTGAAAGACGCTATCCTCCCTGAGGTCCTTATCAGGACATTGTTCTCGTTTTTTGGGCCCGTCTTGAGAAGGAAGTCATGCAATTCTCTCTAGATCGCTCTCAGTCACAATGAGAATCCTTGCGCTACCATCTTGTTTACGCACATATACAATTCCAAAACGAACCCACACATACTTATAATTACATTCATTGGCTCGCTCCTTGGCCGAGATACGTAGTTTATGGACGATTTGCGGAAGTATCTCCAGATGATTGACTTTAGACTTATATTCATTCTCAATCTCAGTCGGAGCAAAATCACCGAACGTTAACTCGCCATAACCTCGCTTAATTTTCATCACATGATCGCGCACATAGGTTGACTTGAATTTAACAATGTAGGCGAAAGTATCACGTTGATTAATAGGCTGTTGCTGACTAGCTCCATTTGCAGCTACATTTCCATTCTTATCATTCAATACTCAAAACTCAAGGATATCATTATAAAATTGTTCAATTTTCAAAAACTTGAAGATAGACCTGGTCAAAGCATTTGGAGGAATAGTACATGAGCGCATTATACCGACTATTTTCATCTCAGAAATAGGAGCTCCATTAGTGCGCAACATTTTCAGCTGGTCAACTTCATCACGGAGATATTGATTTTCTGACTCTAAATCGTCGAGACGCTTTTCATGTTGATGCATCGAATCAGTGAATTGATACACCTTAGAAGTCAAATCATTCATGTGCTGATCTAATTGTGCTCAGTTAGATTGAATGGTTGTGAGCACAGTGGCAATTTGCTGCGTGGAGCTAAGATTCACCCAATTTTCAGGTAAACTTGCCATTTCACAACGATCAACAGAAGTCACTAAACCACGTTTGCTCACACTGGTATTATTCGAACTCAAATTATCAGAGGTCGAACTAGCGTCAAAATTTCTAGATTTGTTGAATGAACTATCGCGAGAGGCGAGAGCCAGACGTTTTTGCTGGAATATTACGGGGGAGTGAGCTCTTGAGTGACTGGTAGCAGCAATTGTCGATCGGCTTGTTAGCAAGATAACCCTGAGCAGATGGAACTTATTTTGACACGTGTGACACTCGAGAACCTTACATACGATTTTACGGTTGCACTTTTTGCACCAATTCATGGGTAAGCTCAAATTTGCTGCTAAACGCAACAGCTGTTTGGTATGTACATACTTTCAACATCCAAAACATGAATCGGACAAAGAACTGCCATCTAGCGGCGAACACAACAACCGATTTTTGAATTGATCCGGTCAAGCAGATCACGGCTGTACCACAATGTAGTACGAGACAGCACTATTCACCGATTTTTCAAGTGATGGCGCCACCGATTATACTGACGTGATTGCAAAGGTTCACTCTACAGCGAAAGCCAGCTCACACACACATACGCAAATATATGAACACATAACGACCACTTTTCAAAACTCAGCCTGAACGTGGTCAAAATGAGTGAAAACCCGATCTCTATGATAGAACTCCGTCAATTCAGCGAGCTGCGACATTTAAATTAACACTCTGTCACATTCAATCACGTCCTAACTGAGCTTGGCCACTTCCTTGACACTGCACTCACATGTATATGCCAGGGAGATGAGCCAGACAGGTGTCTTAGGTAGCAATGGGTCACTTCTTGCACGTACAATATCTTGCCACTGACTTGAGAGAATCGTCATTCCCTGGCTCGATGAAAAACCCAGCTGTTAATACTCATAGAGTGATGCATGAGCCAGCGAGGAAACGATTCATCTCTGGTGTTCAATGAACTCAGCCGGTGATGGGCAGCTGTACAAGTAGACAATGGAGTACACAGCGATGCAAGATGGATGCCAAACATCGAGCCTGGAATTCCCACAATGCAGTTTTGGAAGGTGTCCCAGGCTCAATCAAGTATGTAGCTGTGAAATTTATGCTTCAAGGGTGCAAGAGCCTGCAGGAAAACCCCAAACTGCAAAAATTTCCCTCTCGGGGCAAAGTTTTCTCGGTTATTTTCGGGTATATTGGAAGAGCGATCTATAGACCGTGTTGATCTCCCGTCACCACCTCCATCATGCTGTACGGTGCGGCCGTGTGGGGAAAGAGAGTAGAGAAGACCATCATCGAGAAGAGAATGGGGTCTGTCCACCGGAGAGCGGCCCTGAGGAGTATCCGTGCCTACCGCACCGTGTCAGGAGATGCGGCTTACGTATTGGCGAGTACTCCGCCCATCCACTTGCTCGTCGCGGAGCGAGTGAGGATCTGGGACCGCCAGGAAGTGATCGGAGCCGAACGAGTGCTGACTCCAACAATGAAGGAGATCATCCGCGACAACGAGAAGGGAACCACTCTTGAGCAGTGGCAAACTGAGTGAGATTCGCCATTTGCAAATGGCAGATGGACGCACTGGCTGATCCGTGACGTAGCCAAGTAGGCGGAATGCACCCACGGAGAAATGGACTACTGGACGACGCAGGCACTGAGTGATCACGGTTGCTTCGGTGCCTACCTGACCCGGTTCAAGAAGAGGACATCCCCAGCATGTCAGTCATGCGGGGACAACTGGGATGACGCTGAACACGCCATGTTCACGTGCAACGACACCCGAAGGGAGCGCGCCGAGTTGGATGAATGGCTGGGTGCTCAACTAACACCTGAGAACCTCGTCCCGTACTTGCTCCGCAACCAGGAGGCATGAGATAGAGTCAGCGGATACATTAAGCTGGTGATGACCCGTAAGGAGGAGAAAGAAAGGGAGGTGAGGCGCCTCGAAGCAGGCGAATCACAGTGAGTCTACCGATTCAAACAGACAAGGTCCAAATTATTCCAGGAGGAATATGATGAACTGAAGAGGGAAGAAAGAAGGGAGAAGGAAGGAGGAAGAAGGGAGAAGAAAGAAGAGAGAAGATCGAAGGAAGAAGAGTAGGAAAAGATCGAAGAAGGAGCAACAACACCTGCGAGGCGTGAGGAAAGAGAGTCGCTCGATCTTGAGCGCGATACGCCTCCCACCCTAAAATAATGCTAACGCGGTTCCGGGGTGGGTTGGTTAGATAGTGGTTAGCTGCCCCCATTTCTCCAGTAATGGCTTGCCAACGCTGTAGGGCTGAGAGCAGAAGGTTTTAGCCCCAAGGGCACACGGGCGCTGGATTCATGCTCATCCGGTTCACCGGGTCGGCAAAATGAAAGTGCTCATGGTCTGCCGTTGGGACATCCAATAGGGATGTCCTGTCATCAGATTTTCCCTTGTATTCCACTTAAAAAAAAAAAAAGAAAAAAAAATAAGAACGTGTTGATCTACTCACCAGCCAAAAGAGAGAGAGAGAGGGAGAGATTGTAGATTGTAGATTGGTTTTATTTTTGGTACCTTGGGGTATAACCCTATCTGGTACAAATAGCAAAATTCAAATTACATAATAATATTACAATATGATGAGAAGGTTGAGTAGAATATAATCAATGAAACTGATTACTTATTTTTAGTGCTAATCTGAGGAACATTTTAGGCAGGGGATGTATTACTATATCTCAGTACATATTCGGAGAGAGATCATTTACAGGTGTTGAATGATGTAATTGCATTTTAAGTAATCGACTGAATTGAAGAATTACTATAAAGAGATTTTCGGAAAAGAAACTACTAGAGCTTTGCACTCTCCGTGTTATTTTAGTGAGCTGAGAAAAGTTCGAGATCTAGCAACTATGAAACAGTTTCATGCCGAGTTTGGAAGTCAACAAGATCGAGTTCTGAGAAAATGGGATTAAGAGGCCCATTTTTCGAAGATTTCATACAAACAACAAGGTTCCTAACCACTGGCTTCGGTATTTTCAATCTAACACTCAATAAAAGAGCTTTTTTGAGTAGATTATGGATTTGTTTTGGCCATAGAGGGCTACAGTAGATTTTTGGGTGGTTTTCGTGTCCAAAAATATCTTCAACAGATTTTTTCATCAATTTAGAAGAGTTCACAATAATTTTGTCTCGAACTATGGTTGACGACAGCTGTATCACGAGTGATTGAGAACTCGCATGCTTGGTTTTTGAAGAACTTGAAGTTTTCAGAACTGATGCATTAACATTGCGAAAATGAGGACCTTCCCACTCTCTTACGTTCACTACGAAGTTCTGAGATTCTGGTACATCTATAGCGTCAAGAATTATATTCACTATCTCATTTTTCGAGAGATTTAAGTTACAAGGAATGTCAGTTAAAATCATCTCAGCTGAATCTACTAATGTTGACTGATGAGATATCTGAGAAAGCTTATCGCGAATATCAGAAACATCTTTTTCGATCGCAATTATTCGCTTTTCTATCCTGTCTTCAAGTTTACTTAACTTTGAAAAAAGTCTTCCTTGACAAGCGTCAAAATGAGCGATAAACATTTCGAAATAAGGTGGCATATCGCCTGAATATGCAGATTTTTCTGAACTATTTTTGGAGTCAACAGATTTATACGAATTTGCCTTATCAATTTGAGAAGAACTCACTGCGAATACATCTGGTCCCATTGTAACGTTGTAGAAACACAGTCGGAATGCGGGGTCAAATCAGCTGACACTGATGTTGTCAGGCGCTAGCCGGTGTTATTCAGGCAGCACAATCAGTCAAAGAGCTCGGGGCAGATCTCGTGCGAATCAGGCTTCAGAGCTGGTAACGCAGGGAACTTGGGAGGATGGCTGCCATCTAGGTGCTGACTTTGGAATTGCAAGGATCCAGCGGATCAAGATCTGGAGAATGTGCACCTAACCTCAAAGCCGAAAACGTGCTCGGAGAAATGTTGATGGAATTTTTGCAAGATGCGTAGATTCATAAAAATTCATGAGTCTAACGAATGCTTGCAATAATTGGCGTGCAAGAATCTGTAAAACAAAAGCCCGTAGGCAACTTGCGGCAGAAAAGTGACGATATAGTGAAGAGACGATAGAGAAAACGTGTGATGAAGCTCACCGAGAGAGAGAGAGAGAGAGATGTCCTTTATTCGTCATAAGACAAAATATAACCCACATATTTTTACATATGTTGCATAATTCTAGAAAAAAAAATTCAAAAATAAAAAGAAAAGGTGTAAAATATATATAATACAAGCGATTTGGTCAAGGACAGGTACATATCACAAATTGTGACTAGTCATTACAATTGCGAATTCGCGTATGTCTAAAATCTGAGAGCATGGGTTCACAAAAGAGAAAATATTACAGTTTGCTTCAGTCAGGTGACAGAAGGTCACGTAAAACTAATCGTAAGCTAAAAATAAGAACCCAAGCCTATCATAAATTAAAATAATGCTTCTTCTCCACATCAATCTTCTGAGGAGTCTGTGTCATCAAGAGATCTTTTAAGGCCTCTTTAAACAACGATATCTTCCCCAGCTGCCGAAAGCCCGGAGGGAGAAAGTTCCACAGATGAGCACATTGAACCTGGAAAGATCTTCTTCCATACTCAAGTCTCATATTGGGAACTTTGAGTACCCGCTCTTCTGTATCACCGCGTGCGGGGCGTTCGGATTGGTACCTGGTAAACATCGCAGCAAGAGAGAGAGAGAGAGAGAGAGAGAGAGAGAGAGAGAGAGAGAGAGAGAGAGAGAGAGAGAGAGAGAGAGAGAGAGAGAGAGAGAGAGAGAGAGAGAGAGAGAGAGAGAGAGAGATTAGATGAGATTAGATCGGATTAGTCTTTATTTCAGTCACGGGATACTACCCCATCTGACCCTTGCGAAAATGTACATTGACAATTATAGTATTCATACGTGAGTTGTGAGATCCAGGTTAATTATTGCTATCATAAAAAACTGATTACGATTGAGATTGCGATTCAAAGAAGGTATCACACTATACAATGCGCTTGTGTGTGTTGTAGCGAGGAAGAATGTGGTTTCAAGAAAAGCTCTCTGAACTGAGGTAAATTTATGCCAAAATGAGATAAGAAATACAAATCAGTACAGATTCTATCTCCTATACTCTGTAAATCAGCTTCGAAACTGAGTCTGTTGTGTTGAGAGGGATCACGTTATACTAATGGATACCTTCATTCACTATCCTAGCCATCCAGTCATTCCTGTCTTTCTCCATGAGTTTCTCAAAAAGTTCTCACTTGAGCACCGTTGAATATTTTTGCTCGAGTGGGATATGTTGCATGGAGTTCGGGAGCTCGGATACCTTATAGAAGAAAGATTTTTTAAGGGATTCAGTCCTTGGGGTGGCTAGCAGGAAGGGTTGATGAGAGTTTCTCTTGGACCTTGTAATATCAGGATTCTCATCCAGAAGTGAGGAGTATCTAGTGATGTAACTTGGGTTTTTATTCGCTGACATTGAAAGCTGAGGATTCTAACAGATATTCTCTCCTTCGTGCGACGGATAACCAACCCAATGATAAACGATGCTAGCAGGAAGGGTTGATGAGAGTTTCTCTTGGACCTTGTAATATCAGGATTCTCATCCAGAAGTGAGGAGTATCTAGTGATGTAACTTGGGTTTTTATTCGCTGACATTGAAAGCTGAGGATTCTAACAGATATTCTCTCCTTCGTGCGACGGATAACCAACCCAATGATAAACGATGCGGGGTTACATGTCCATTAAACGGAATATTGCCAATGACGAATCTAACGCATGCTCTTAAAGCTCTTTGGAGTAGTAGATTTTCGCCGGCCGAAACATCGTTATAAACAATGCTTCCATAGTCAAAAATGAGGAAAATTAGTGACTCTACCAGGCTCTTCCGTAGCTCTCGTGACAGGGCATGTTTGTGGAATTTGAGAGATCTTAGCGATCTGTGAATTTTTGAAACGGTTGTTTTCACTCGGTTTTTCCAGGATAAGTCGGGTGACATGAGAAGTCCTACATTCTTACATTGCACCACATAAGGAAGCTCTTCATCTCCAATTTTCATCCTCGGAAGAGTTGCTAAGTCTATGTTGCGCAGGGAAGCAGCCCTGCCAAGGACCATAACGACTGATTTTTCGAAGTTGAGTGTGAGTTCGTTTTCTCCAGCCCACTGTGCAATTGAAAGTGCATCACAAGAAAGCTGCTTCTTAAAATACCTTCTGGAATGCAGTTTGGATAGCGGTGTAGGTATATTTGAGTGTCATCGGCATATACCATATATCGGGCAAATTTAAGAACCATGGGGAGGTCATTTATAGAAATTGCGAACAGGAGTGGGCCCAAAACACCACCCAGGGGAACACCAGACATGACTTTAATTCATTCAGAAATGCTACCATCTCCATCCACTACAGTCTGGAGTCTGTTGTGAAGATAATTCATGAGAAGCTTGATGGCTTCATCTGAGCATTTGAAAATTTTCAGTTTTTCGAGCAAAATATGATGGGAACTCTATCGAAAGCTTTTAAAAAGTCAAAAAGTATAAGAAGGTTTAATTCCTTCTCATCGATTGACTTTTGAACATCCTCCGCCATATGGTAGACCATAACAACGAGATTAGTTAGTGTCTATCTGTATGAGAGCGTTGTTGTGATATTTTTTGGTCAAATAATTCAGATCGTCCCAACTACCAAGTTTTTTGTGTACTTCAGTTTGTAGATTCCTGAGTGGACGACTTTCAATCGAGACATATGAGAGTTTCCATGGAACTTCCAACTTTTGTGTTACTACAGTGTTCCAGGAGTATTTTGAACTATTCAGAGTGCGCAGGAGTGGCATTTTATAGTATTTGGCATCATTCAATATGGGCTATATTCTTTTTTGTTGAAACGCATCCTGATTTGTCAATAGCAGACCGCAGAAGATGATTTTTGGGTAGTTTACAAACGTACCAACGTGATTTTTTGAATTGATAAGGCTGTAACTAAAATACCTATGCCTCAACTACTTCGGTGGAATAATATATCCATCTACTGATCTCATATTTTGAGAAAATCTTTGATTCAGAGGTGTGCGCTGATTTGGCTATGATATTAGCTCTCATTTATCGATGTAACCGAGTTTTGTGGGAAAACTTTCTCTGGCTGTTCTTTACGAAAATGATGATATACCTTGGGCGAAATGGAGAATTTAGCAATGAGTTTTTGAAGTTAAAAAGAAGACGAATCGAATCCCGTTTGGTTTGTGAGTGTGCGTTGATCCGGTCAAAATTTTATAAAGCTTCAAAGCTCATAAATTTATCACGCCACTGGCTTTGGAAATGGTCATTTTTTGATGTCATATTCAGGAGACGCGAAGCACAGGGTTGGGACGTTGTGCTCTCTTTTCTTCAACACAAAAAGGATATAACCGCACTGTTTTGAATTGCAATTATCGATCGGTATTTCTGTGAGGAGCTGAGGAGAAATATTTGAATCCGGATGGTAAGCTAAATAAGCCTCTAAATGTGATGGTATAGCGATTTTCTAGATTTTTACATAGTATACGGCTGAAATTTGAACAAAATAACACCACAGTGTATTCTAGAAATTGAAATGAGACTCATAGCTCTTGACTCGATTTTGGAAATTTAGATCGAATTTCGGAGAAATCGATGATGAAATTCATCTAAAAGTCAAGTCAGGCAAAATATAATCCGTATCGATCGTCTAGACAATGTTTTGAATCGAATCTATTCGATTGAAGTTGATTCACGAATGTTTCAAGTGTGAAATTTCGTACATGTCGTTCTAAACCAGATACCTCGACTTGGAAAAGAGTGGCACCACTTTTCCCACATATTTTTTTGGTCTAAGAATCACATGAAACCCATTTCAAACGTGTGCGATGAGAAAATCTTTTTCCATTCCAGAGGGTCAATAGTTAAAAGTTCCATGGAATCCCTCATATACTCCTTCATCATACAACAGAACATTCATTTTATTTATGTAATCGGACTTATTCAAACAGACAGTAACATTGCTCTCATCTGCACGAGTGGAAACAATGTCTGAATTTCGTTCCAAGAAGTTCTTAGTGAAGCTCCACTTTTCCGCAAATATTCTGTCTTCAGGAGGAATGTGCTTTTGTTTATCATTCTCGGTGCATAGAATATTTCTAATTTTGTGACGACTGTTATTTTTCTCTCTATCATTCAAATCGAGGTTCTCTATGCACTTCTCAACATTTTTTACCGTATCTCTGACATTTTGTGAGCTGAGATTGTCTCATTGACTGAAATTGGGGCCCAATGAAGATACGTCTATTACATCTGAAGGTGAATGAATATTGCTAAAATCTTCAACACAATTCTACCCTTCTATTGTGCGAAATGGCACGGGCTGCTTGATTTTTTCGAATTTTTCTTTGCTTTTATTGAACTCGGCCGCGGCCGGCCAGAATCTTGTCACTGAAATCTTCGTGAGAGTGTGTCAATGACATGCCTGGGCTTGGAATCGCGTGCATTTGTGTTAGTTTCGAGGCTCTGCGCGATTCAACATTGGGTAAAAATGGATTCGTGCGCAGCGTTGGGTCTCTCTCTCTTTCTCATTGCATATTCATCCGTGCGAGCAAGAGCCTCGCACCAGAATATCACAGCTGAATACAGCTCCCGGCGCAATTCGTCGGGCCATGGCCGTCGTATTGCTCGGTGGGGAATTACGGATGAAAATTTATCGGGCATTCAATGAGTGGTCATTGAATAATTCAGTATGCTTTCCGGAACATTTATACGAGAGCTCTATGCCAAGCCACTATTGCTGCACGCTGCTCGATTCGTCTAACCTCCTTGAGGTGCTCACCGCGCGATCACCATTACCATACGCGCGGCGCTGCTCGGTACGAGTTTCTTGAATGATCTGAAATATGAAGTAGAATGATGAGAATAGAATGATTGAAAAAACACTTCTAAAAATTGCCTTTTATATGAACTGTTGAGCATAGGTGCAACTCAAAATGTGAAAAAAATCTTAGACCCGTCGTTTGTTCCTGTCCTAGGCTTTGGCTAAGACAATTTTACGTGATCCAAATTTTTCATAATTTGGTATAGAAATTATGAAAGCGTGGGTTGTAGATATTATCTATCAAGGGTAGTTCTTGACATCCAACCAACGCTTTTATCATTTTTATACCAAATCATGAAAAATTTGGAGTACGTGAAGTTGTCTCAGCCAAAGTCTAAGACAGAAACAAATGACGGGTCTGAACCTATTTTCACATTTTGAGTTGCGCGTATGTTGAACAGCTCATGTAAAAACAAATTTTCAGAAGTATTCTTTAATCGATTTTTCCGTATGCGTAATGTCACATTCTCGAAGTAATTTCATTGATTTCTCGTAAAATTCTTCGTAGAATTTTGAAATTTTCTGAAGTCGAAAAATTTGATCATGGACATCTGGACATCCCTGATTTCGTAATTCACAAGTCTTCGAATGTCAATAGAGTTTTGACCACGGGGGTCTGTTGAGCAAGACTCACGCGAGAAACTGATGCTCTGTAGGGGCTTGTTAATGCTTCGGGCTTATGAGGTGGTAATACACCGTCGCTTCTGCATCTGTATAGGGTGATTCGGCGCGATGACGCCTCGGCTATGCGGTGTTATAGTTTTGTAGGGGCTTTCATTAGACGTGCAGTCCTATGTCTTAACCATAGGGATATTACAGATAGAGGGAAGGAGCGTAGCCTACATCTTTCTTTGCGAAAGAGAGAGAGAAAAGACGAGGAGCCCTTTTTCTTTCTCTCTCACACCTGCGCGGCGCATCGCGCAGTACATTATCCCCTCTCCGACGAGCCTATATGTCTTGGTGTCGACTGCGCAATGCGCCGCGCAGGTGCGAGAAAGAAAGAAAGAGGACTCCTTGTCTTTCCTCTCTCTCTCTCTCTTTCGCAGAGAAAATACCTCTTACAGAGAGGCCCACCTCTTGCCTCCTCTATCTGTGATATGTCTATGGTCTCAACTCCGCTCTCATATAGTGAAAGAGACCCATTTTCGGAGATGTAGTGGTGGCCTGTCTTCGATCTTAGGCCTGAGATATCATGAGAGATATTGTAGATTTTTCGTCCTTGATACATATTAAAGTTGGCGTCTTGCTGATCTTGAAGGACGGTGGGGAATTAAATCAATCCCAAAAATTTCGTGATGGAAATTTTTGATCCGACGTTTCGTCCACAAAGTTTTGTGGACCTCATCAGGCTGAGGCTTTCCGTCTTAACATATGAAGATACAGGAAAGATATACATGAAATAGTACGTACATGTGATAGATGTATGAATGTAGAGATGCGCAATTTACGTTATTCTTCAGACCGTCATGGTATTATCTGAGCTTCACCTTCAGATGTGAAGACGTATCTTCATTGGGCACCAATTTCATTCAAAGAGACAATCTTAGCTTACAGAATGTCATAAATACTGTAAAAAATGTTGAGGAAATCATAGAAAACCTTGATTTGAATAATGGGGAGAAAGATAACATCCATCACGAAATTACGAATATTCTATACACCGAGAATTATCAACAAGGGCAGATTTTTCCTGAAGCCAGAATATTCGCGAAAAATTGAGCTTTACTAAGAACGTCTTGAGGCAAAACTCAGATATTTTCTCACACGTGCAGATAAGGGCCAATGTTACTGTCTGGAACACGTAATAATTTTTTCAGTCTTCACATTAACGAAGCATTACCAAAAATACGTATAGTTTCTTCCTCATCAGAACTACGCAGAAATATCCGTCTGGAATGTCCAAAACGAAATGCCTCAAACCAAATGGCTGAACCTACCGTGAAGGAAACTTAACGCAACTCCAACGGGGGAAGTGTTGCGTGTTCCGGTTGGAAAACACAATAAGATTAATGGTACATCGCGATATGGATAGATGGCTTCTTCATTTGTCCAAAGAGAGTTGATTCTCGTGGTCATGAATGATATGGATCAATGTGTCTTTTGAAATTCCAACCCTGGGATTCTTAGAAACTCAATATCGACACTTGGTGTCACATGACGAGACAACGAACTCCGCATGTTGCACGAAAAAAAATGGGACATCAAATTCAGGTAATGATTTTTCACTGCAAAACTCTGCGAATTGACGAATGATAAAGTTCTCTAAGAAACGGAATGACAGCGCCAGGACCTGGACAACCTTAACACGGATTAAGGGAATTCATCAACATTAGCTTTGTTGCAGGGTTCGCTTATGAGTGCTTTTCATCCATTCCAGTACAACTGCTGTATGGACGACTTTGACCGTCAAAAATTGTTGTTGAAGAATTATTTTTGCACTTATTCCATCGAATAATGTTACTAGATCTTCTGAACTTCGATATCCATTCCATAGAATATGCGTTTTGCAAACTTTTTTCCGATCGTCTGTGCACAAATGAGTCATTTGCACACTGTTTGTCGCTCTTTATTCCCTTACAGAAAATCAAAAAACATAGTATGATACTCGGGCGCAACGGTTTTCGACCTTGTATCATAAGATATTATGTAGTCCTGGTATGCCCGCAGTTATGTGAAATGGCCATGTTGAAATATTGTCGTATTGAAGATCGGACGTATCTCTTGTCATGGATTCAAACAAGTAATAGGAGCAATTGATCACATGGTTCATTCCATTCAAGACCATGGTCGATAGTTTTTTCTCAGCAATCCTCGTCAATTCGGAAAGATTTCGCGTATATTGATCTATTAGCATCGAGTAATAGCATTGCGAATATTCAAATTATGAACCCTCTCCCGTTGACTTTCGGTATTACGTCTGAACATATTTCATCACAGGGACCAACCCGAGAAAGAGAAAACCTCAAAACGCTCGAACAGATATAATGTTCACCGAGTGTGCATTAGGGTGGGCTGAAAAATGGAAATTTTCGGAAATCGTTACGCCTGAGAGCCAATTTCTTGCTATTCTGCACGCAGATAATGAAACAATTTTTTGCGGATTTTTCAAAAGAACTTTCAGGTTCTGGCAAAAGCCTTGAAGATTCTCAGAAAATAGAGTGGAAACGTCTTTTTCACGCTACTTATAAGAGCAAAGTTACAGCGTGCAGAGCCTATGCAGTGGCACCAAACAGTGATCGAACAATGTTTTCTCACGTATTTTTGGCCGTAGGAACCAAAAATCAGGTTCGTTCGAGCCTCAGAAGTTAAGGGGCTTCGTAAATTGCGAGATACCGACCAGAGTAGAAGAGTGACAATTTTCCGGGAAACGCCAGATTTCTGTGAAATTGAACACATCCCTCCAAACTCGATTCAATCGACCAAAAATCATCACACACTTTATTTTCTTATGTATTTTGACCTGCTAAAGACGGTCTTGGTGGTTTCAGGAAGCTAGGACGCGTCAAAATTTAGCTATGAACAAACGTATCAGGACGATTTTCGTAGGGCTCACGAATGGGCTCGTCGCGGCCAGGGCATAGGTCACGGAGACTAGTCCTTTTTCACTCGATGCGTAATCCCCAATATCATTATTAGTCGGGGCCGAGTGGGCGCCATCATTGGGAAAACTATTCCCACGAGGTTTTGCTCCGAGATCCCCTCCAGGAGACTGTCCTGATTATGGAAACCCATGTTGCCAAGCCGAAAAATGGTCACAACTTGTTTAAACTGAAATCGTTCAAACAATTGATAAAAATTGATTATCCGAGATGGATACTATTTTTAAGAGGTATTTTGGGAGATTCTAAATCTAAAGTTACTCCTGTCATTTTTTGCTACAATCGATTCGTTTTGACTCATACACACTTTTCAATTAAAAAATCACGATATTGCAATTTTTACTAGTGGGAATTAACAACAAAAAAGTAAATAGTGCCTTTTCTGGCGATGAGAATCTATTCTTCTAACCTTTATTGACAATATCCGATGTCAGAAAGTAATGTTCCCGGTCCAAAACCACATTTTTTTACTCATTGTTTATGACGCTTCCGCGTGTATTGGAGTATACTTGATCGACTTTGAGAGTCCCCTGACGCGTTAGTACTCAAGTACACTCCAACACACGCGGAAGCGTCATAAACAATTAGTTTAAAAATGAGGTTTCGGCCCGGAAACATTACTTCCTGACATTGGATATTGTCGATGAAGGTTAGAAGAATAGATCCTCATCGCCAGAAAAGGCACTATTTACTTCTTCGTTGTTAATTTTCACTAGTAAGAATCGCAATATCGTGATTTTTCAATTTAAAAGTGGGTATGAGTCAAAACGAATCGATTGTAGCAAAAAATTACAGGAGTAACTTTCGATTTAGAATCATCCAAAATACCTCTTGAAAATAGTATCCATCTCGGATAATCAATTTTTATCAATTGTTTAAACGATTTCAGTTTAAACAAGTTGTGACCATTTTTCGGCTTGGCAACATGGGTTTCCATAATCAGGACAGTCTTCTGGAGGGGATCTCGGAGCAAAATCTCGTGGGAATAGTTTTCCCAATTATGGCGCCCACTCGGCCCCGACTAATAATGGTATTGGAGATTACGCATCGAGTAAAAGAGAACTAGTGTCCATGACCTATGCCCTGGCTGCGATAATCCCATTTGCGAGCCCTGCGGAAAACGCCCGCATACATTTGCTCATAGCTAAATTTTGACGCGTCCTAGCTTCCTGAAACCACTAAGACCGTCTTTAGCAGGTCGAAATACATAAGAAAATATAGTGTGTGATGATTTTTGGTCGATTGAATCGAGTTTGGAGGGATGTTTTCAATTTCACAGAAATCTGGCGTTTCCCGGAAAATTGTCACTCTTCTACTCTGATCGGTATCTCGCAATTTACGAAGGCCCTTAACTTCTGAGGCTCAAACGGACCTGATTTTCGGTTTCTACGGCCAAAAATACGTGAGAAAACATTGTTCGATCACCGTTTGGTGCCACCGTGTAGGTTCTGCATGCTATAACTTTGCTCTTAGAAATAGCGTAAAAATGACGTTCTCACTCTATTTTCTGAGAATCTCCAAGGCTTTTGCCAGAACCTGAAAGTTCTTTTTAAAAATCCACCAAAAATTTTTCCATTATCAACGTGCAAAATAGCAAAAAATTGGCCCTCGGGCGTAACGATTTTCAAAATTTTCCATTTTTCGGCCCACCCTAGTGTGCATTCCACACTCGGAGCACTCTCCTCATCTATCGAAATTCGAATATCGACTGCAGTAGATCCTTTTCACAATCAAGTAGTGTAGCGTGATTTTCTTCGTTAAAGTAGTTCCTTCGTAAAGTCAACCCAAAATGTTTGTTTGTATTCCATTCTGCTGGAACAAGTCCTATAACAGCTCAATTAATTAGTGACAGACATTTTCATACAGTTTACTCACCTCCATATTAGATTAATGCATTGGAGCATTCCTTGATAACGATGATGATGATCTTGTAGTCGAGCTCTTATAACCTGGTACGGGTATGTTACTGTAACAGCAATAATCTTAGAAATAGCTGCACACACAATGTATCCTTTCGTATCCTGAAATAGAAGAGGATGTATATCATTCTCCATCATATTTTCACGCTCCTCATATTAGCTAGAGCTACATTGAAACTCCAGAAGATTCAATCTCGAGAGGAGACAGATGATGGCCTTAGAGATAGTTTCGTAGGGAGGTCGATTCATTATATGGAACTACAGTCACTCCTAAGACATGTTAAGTACAACCGGAGGAACTGTTTCTAATTACTCGTCTATGACCTAGAATCTCTGATTAGGTTACCACAGTACAAGACAATACAACGAGTTGCCACTATTGATATTGGTACTCAGGATATTTGCTCTTATCCATATCGCTATATGCACTCGAAACCACCAAAACCCCCTCAACCTTATCGTGAGACCTTGACAGAAGTGTTCGCAATATCATCGCTATCGTACGGAACCACTCTGATAGATTAGTAGGAGGAATCTCCCGACCATTCTGAGAAATTTGTGAAATGATTCTTTCTCTCATGAAACGTTTTGATTGAGCTAGCTATAAATGGCTTGTAATACAGATGATATTCCCAATACGGATTCCGTTTGATTATGTAACTGAAATGAGCGGTGCGGCAAGTTGTAGAACAGAAAAGGAGGATCGTTTGGAATTGTCCTATGGACCGACAGACAATGGAAATGTGGATCCTAGCAAGAGGTAAGACTATGCTCCTACGCACTCTCTCGCATAGCCCATGACATTTTCCCCATATTGCCACGACCACTCCGGGTCAGGGTCCTGGTCTCACAAGCCCTAGGGATTGTCAGACTCATGAGAGATTTATTGAGAATACCTTCCCTTCTGGAACAATGTTGTGACGGTGTACTCTGACCAACGCATCGTAGGTACGCGATATATACGCACACACTCTGTAGTAGATTTGTTGGTTGAGGCACTCTGAAATGCGGACTTTGGAGAGAGGCTGGCGTGAAAAATTCATGAAGGCGTGTTAGGTGCAGTTTCCTCTATCTCTGGAGAGACTTTGATCTATGAGAATCTCTGGCACACATTATTCACTGCGTGTGACAGAATTCATCGTAAAGACTTTTTGTTGAGACACCGAAAAATTAAAGTATAGCTCGATGAACCGATAGAATTCATGAACAACGATATGATCCATAGACGACATAAGGTAGAATAGGAAATTTTCTGCCAAAAGCTACTTGAGGAAAACCACTAGTGGCTCGCGATTAAGCGCGAAAAATTACGTTCACGCAAACGAGAATGACAGTGCGTGTACCCGGAAAAGCGGTGCACCAGAAGATGATGTCGATTTGTCTGGATCTTGCATCGTGGGCGTGAGTGGACAGGAACAGAAGAGCTCTCTGATCTGGGTGCGAGATAACCAATCCGGGAGGTAATCATACATTGAAATAAAAGTGGCTCTTCCTCTCGAGTTCGGTTCCCACCATGACCGCTCTCTTTCTCAGACCCGGGATGAATTTACGATGAACGATGTCAAAGTGTGCTCAAGAATGATGTGCGAGAGACGAGGGTGGGCCATCGATAGTGTGGTAGAATTATTCATCCTTCATTAGGATGAATGAATCGAAGGATACACGGTGTATTCAGCAGTTCAATCAAGAATGCTAAGTTCGTATATTCATCATGATAAGTTCCCCAATCATGTATCCATAGGAAAAACGATCCCCATCTCAGGTGTTCAGGTTGATTTTTTGTAGCTATGGGAATTAAGGAGGTAAGGCATATCTTCAGGAAACTGGAGAGGAATCATATGAACATCAGCGAGACAGTTTTGAAGAAGGGAATTGCAGTTCCAGCACGACACTTTGGAACAACACATCATGGAATGGCTTTCGATAATATAAGAATATTAGACTCAGAGAATAAGCTCCAAACAAGACTTTCCTCGGGAATGTTGAATTAACATGATAGAACCGCGAGCAAAATCCCGTCCGTCTGGATATCTCCGAGCAGGGCTACCAAGTTGGAATCGTAATCAAGGCTTCCAACTTGACGAGCCAAAATATGAGTTTTGAGAAAGAGGACAGACCATATGAGTCGATCATGTCTAAGTTCTCATCTGACATAAGTTCATCGTATCATTTAAGGTCATCAAATATCATCTTGAAGTTATCTTCCAATCATCTTTTCATATGAACGTCATCTTCGAGTTATCTTTCAGTAATAGTTTTGCTATCTCTGAGTTATTTCGTCCCTCTTTAATCATTTTTCGATCGGGATTTTATTCCAGGGTTATCCTTATTCTAACGAGTCATTTCTCAGTTTTATTCCATCTTCTAGTTATTATACTTCTTCACGATGCTTCTGTGATCCTTCAGAGCTGCTATTTTAACGAATTTTCATAGATATTGTAGTTTCAAGAGCAAGAGTAGATCTCAAATGTCTTGTGTTATGATTTTATCCTCCTTCATGCACTGAATAAAAAGTGCAGCCACCGGGGAACGAACTAGCGATCTCTTGATCAAGTGACTGATACATTGTTGACTGAGCTAGTTCGGCCGCACCAAGCGGCGGTCCTTATATGTGATACACTCGAAGTGCGGGCGCCTGTGTCTCTTGCGCCCGTAACACTTGCTTATCCGATGATTTGTCTCGTCCGAGTTCATCTCATTGTCCATGATCATCTCTGTAGGGATGGAGTGATCCTAAGAAATCTCGAAGACTTTTCAAGGTGGATCGATTCAAGGGAAGTGGAAGTACCTAGGATTTGCGAGTCACAAGATTTGAGTTTACAAAAATAAACCCCCCAGAAGAAAACGGGATATTCAAAAGTGAACAGGAGGAGTTGCGAGAGAACTGCGGCGCGGGAGAACTAGTGGAAATGCGTGAAAAATGAAAGCAAAATAATTGCGCGGAGTCCAGCACTGACGCGGCGAATCAAAATGGTATATTTGCGAGAAGAACTACAACAGTGAGCACAATATGCTTGCTCTAAGCTGGACTAAACAACTGACAATAAGCCTGCGATGGCAGGCGCGAGCCAGAAGAGCAGCTCGAGGCCCGATGCAAAGGTCGTTGTCCCATCGAACTACAGGACTTTCCGCTTAATGTTATCACATCGGGACAAGAAACTTTGATTCTAATGAGCAGATGATTCTAATACCCGGACAAGATATATTATCAACAATTCATCATAATTATGATTTTATAGCTAAGAAAGATGAAATTTCCATCATTTTTCAACTTATTTTATTAGTGAAGGGTGAAATATTGGCATTCTGTACTATCGTCAACAAAACACGGAAAACCATCTGCTCTATCTTATTTAGGAAAAAAGTCGTCAATTTTTATTGCTTTTGATTTTGAGAGAGCGTATTATCAATAAAACTTTCTTATTGATTATGGAGCTCAAATATTCAATGCATCACTCTCGATTTCTTTTCTCGACTTCAACAGCTTACTGAGCGAAGATTGGGGAATTGCAAGCTGTAACCCAGTATCCCGCTGATTCGTGCCTTTTGGTAAAATATCATATTTTGCGAACAGTTGGAATTTTTCACTGACACTGAGATCGGCTCGCATGCTCATTTTGGCGAATGTTTAGAACAGAGTCGCGATCGGACAAAGACTGAGACGGAGAGACACTACGTAGATAGTGTGAATATGTCGTCAATAGAACGCCTTTCTCGCTTTGTAAACATTCAAACTAACTCGCTTAGTGGACTCGTCGTGATCCCAATATCTGAAGTTTTGAGCACAGCATCCGATAAATTTTGCATTGGTCAATATACGAGCGGGTCGAGACCAGTAGTTCTGATCACATTAAACGAATGATTCTATTATCCGTGATCACATTAAGCGGAAAGTACTGTATTTGAAATTGACCAATAATGGAAGGAAAATATCATGGGAGAGATGCAATAGACGAAGCTCATCCATCGGGTAACGAGCTGTCTCGAGAAACGTCTCGAATACTCATACACAAACGAACATACCGCTCCTTCTGCTTGCTCCATGCAAGCAAAATACAAGAGTTGTGGCCATCGAAACGAGTTACAATCACATTCAGATTTAGGATGGAATCAAGCCAGGGCATGGGCGAGCAATATGCACGGTGTCATGAGACTGGAGGAATTTTTGAAGTGATCAAGACTTCCAAGTTGCAGGAATGATGAAATCTGGAATCGAATCAAATCCAACAGAATTGTATTACGATATTGAAACTCCGAGATATAGAATGGGAACGATAGGCAGAGGGCCAGTTGAATTCGAGCGAATTAACAAAACTGAACGAGTGGATTGAAGATTGAGATTATCAGCCAACAAGTGGCTTTAAGAAGTGGCACAAAGCCCAAAATTCAAGTGATTCGATATTACAAGCATCGAATGATTTTCAAATATGGTTTGACTATAATGGAATGAATTCGAGAAATGAATGGGATCGAAGCAGTTACAAGTCTCCAAATATGAGCAGAATCGAAGTTGAACAAACAAGTTATCGATTCTCCAGGTTCAAATGATGGATAGATGACACTGATTTTGGACGTGGAAGCCGAATCCGTGCTCAGTTCCGCTCCTACACGTCAGGATTTTCTTTAAATCACAGAAAACTGATTTTCCGAATTCCTCCTTGTGATCATTCACGTATGGTGCAGAACAAGGATCAACAAGGGTGAGTCTGTTTAGTATGACCTCAAATGGTGAATATGAGGGAGTAATAGTATACAATTATCCACAAACCATTTGGTTCTTCTCATCAAGGAGGATAAGACTGAGATATCACTTTTGTGATGAATCTTGTAACCAATGAACTTGATATCTAGGCATGTACAGTAGGGTGGGCCGAAAAATGGAAAATTTCGAAAATCGTTACGCCTCAGGGCCAATTTTTTGCTATTTTGCACGTTGATAATGGAAAATTTTTTTGTGGATTTTTAAAAAGAACTTTCAGGTTCTGGCAAGAGCCTTGGAGATTCTCAGAAAATAGAGTGAGAACGTCATTTTTACGCTATTTCTAAGAGCAAAGTTATAGCATGCAGAACCTACACGGTGGCACCAAACGGTGATCGAACCGATCGCCGTTCGACCACCAAACGGTGGTCGAACTGATCGATACCGATCAGAGTAGAAGAGTGACAATTTTCCGGGAAACGCCAGATTTCTGTGAAATTGATTACATCCCTCCAAACTCGATTCAATCGACCAAAAATCATCACACACTATATTTTCTTATGTATTTCGACCTGCTAAAGACGGTCTTGGTGGTTTCAGGAAGCTAGGACGCGTCAAAATTCAGCTATGAGCAAATGTATGCGGCCGTTTTCCGTAGGGCTCGCAAATGGGCTCGTCGCAACCAGGGCATAGGTCACGGACACTAGTTCTCTTTTACTCGATGCGTAATCTCCAATACCATTATTAGTCGGGGCCGAGTGGGCGCCATCATTGGGAAAACTATTCCCACGAGGTTTTGCTCCGAGATCCCCTCCAGAAGACTGTCCTGATTATGGAAACCCATGTTGCCAAGCCGAAAAATGGTCACAACTTGTTTAAACTGAAATCGTTTAAACAATTGATAAAAATTGATTATCCGAGATGGATACTATTTTCAAGAGGTATTTTGGGTGATTCTAAATCGAAAGTTACTCGTGTCATTTTTTGCTACAATCGATTCGTTTTGACTCATACCCACTTTTAAATTGAAAAATCACGATATTGCGATTCTAACTAGTAAAAATTAACAACGAAAAAGTGAATAGTGCCTTTTCTGGCGATGAGAATCTATTCTTCTAACCTTCATCGACAATATCCAATGTCAGGAAGTAATGTTTCCGGGCCGAAACCTCATTTTTTAACTAATTGTTTATGACGCTTCCGCGTGTTTTGGAGTGTACTTGAGTACTAACGCGTCAGAAGACCCTCAAAGTCGATCAAGTATACTCCAATACACGCGGAAGCGTCATAAACAATGAGTTAAAGAATGTGGTTTTGGACCGGGAACATTACTTTCTGACATCGGATATTGTCAATAAAGGTTAGAAGAATAGATTCTCATCGCCAGAAAAGGCACTATTTACCTTTTTGTTGTTAATTCCCACTAGTAAAAATCGCAATATCGTGATTTTTTAATTTAAATGTGTGTATGAGTCAAAACGAATCGATTGTAGCGAAAAATGACAGGAGTAACTTTAGATTTAGAATCACCCAAAATGCCTTTTAAAAATAGTATCCATCTCGGATAATCAATTTTTATCAAGTGTTTAAACGATTTCAGTTTGAACAAGTTGTGACCATTTTTCGGCTTGGCAACATGGGTTTCCATAATCAGGACAGTCTTCTGGAGGGGATCTCGGAGCAAAACCTCGTGGGAATAGTTTTCCCAATTATGGCGCCCACTCGGCCCCGACTAATAATGGTATTGGAGATCACGCATCGAGTGAAAGAGGACTAGTCTCCGTGACCTATGCCCTGGCCGCGACGAGCCCATTCGTGAGCCCTACGAAAATCGTCCTGATACGTTTGTTCATAGCTAAATTTTGACGCGTCCTAGCTTCCTGAAACCACCAACACCGTCTTTAGCAGGTCAAAATACATAAGAAAACAAAGTGTGTGATGATTTTTGGTCGATTGAATCGAGTTTGGAGGATCGTTTTCAATTTCACAGAAATCTGGCGTTTCCTGGAAAATTGTCGCTTTCTCACTCTGATCGATATCTCGCAATTCACAAAGGCCCTTAACTTCTGAGGCTTGAACGAACCTGATTTTCGGTTCCTACGGCCAAAAATACGTGAGAAAACATTGTTCGATCACTGTTTGGTGCCACCGCATAGGTTCTGCATGCTATAACTTTGCTCTTAGAAATAGCGTGAAAAAGACGTTCCCATTCTATTTTCTGAGAATCTTCAAGGCTTTTCCCAGAACCTGAAAGTTCTTTTAAAAAATCCGCAAAAAATCCTTTCATTATCTACGTGCAAAATAGCAAGAAATTGGCCCTCAGGCGTAACGATTCCCGAAATTTTCCATTTTTTGGCCCACCCTAATGTACAGACCATACACCAGGAGTTGATGATATGACATGGATTGAATCAGTCTTATCAGATGACTAGCAATAGATTATACACACTTGGAAGGGGTGGAGAAATACACCGAAACGTTGTACTCTGCCACAAGATCGAAGCACTTAGAGATACTAATATTTTTTTAGGAACGAATTGGCATATGAGGATAGGGAAAAGCAAGGAAGAATTTTAAGATCAGTAGAGCAACAAGAGGAAGAAGGGAACAATGTGAGAACAGCTGGAGGAAGAGTGAGTATAGATGAATTTTGGGAAAAATGGGAGGAGGTTAAGTTAGGAGGGGGAGAGAGGGCGCAGGGCGGGGTAACAAAGCAGTTATCACGGCTGAGCAGAAATGAATAGATAGAGCAGAAATTGCGGCCGGGTGAGCGTGGGTAGATCCATTGAAAGAAGATGATTCTCTAGAACGTAGCGGGGATGTTGGAAGAGGGCCTAGACTTTTGAGGGGTTTTGGAAGACTTCGACTCCAATAGAGTCTTGGAAACATAGCTTGGGCAGAAGAATTGGAACGATCTGACTTGAAAATCATACTCAGAATTTGTCTTGGACTCTGTAGAGACCAGAAGAGTGAGCAGGAGAGGAAGAGCCAAAGGTAGATTCTCTATCGGAGTTAAGAAAGACTGAGCTGCAAATGAAAGTAGACTCATAAGAAATCTAGATGTAGTGTGTATACCATGTCTTGAATAGACGTGCATCACTCTGGGGCATTCATTCCACAACTATGTTGAATTGCGAGAATAAGAGGAGAATATGATCCAACAAGTGACATCGCAGGTATGGGTACACGGTGAGTCATTTAAGTGGAGAAGGCAAAGGTGCAGGAACATGGGATATTTCTGTGAGGTATGTTTCAGGGGTGTCTCAGGATCAATTTCCAACAAAAATCAAAATCATCCGCTTGGGGTTTTCAATGCAAAATCGATTCTCCTAATTTCAACTCTGGTTATGGGGACTATTACTCTCCAGAGTTTGATCCTCACGTTTCTTGGCCTGTAATTGATTCAGTAGAGTCAACGAGAAATACAAATTTGCCTTTTCCTTAATTAAAAATTTTCTAGAATACCTGGTCAGAAACTCCGACAAACGCAGTGGCAACGATTGAATCTTCTTGCAACGCGATAAATAATTTCTTCCTATGTTTTCTTGCAGGACTAGAGATTAAACTTCAGTGTTATGTTGAAAGTTTTTCTCTTTGGCAATGTCGGTAAACACAAACACTGTTGACATACATGAGATACACATCAGAAGGGGTGAAGAAATCAGAAATTGCCAGCGCGTCTACGTAAACAACATTCTAACGACATGTGAGGTGCGTGACCTTACTTTACTCCGTCCAACACTCTTTGACCTTACTCAGGCTCTTCGTTTCATAACATTGATTAATTCGAAGCATCAAAGGAGCTTGCAAGTTGTCGCTTTCAACTTTCGAGTCACATGAGCTCCAAGCAAGCCTCGTGGAGTTTGTCGAAGTTTTCCTTCACCGACAGTATCAAAGCGCAGCTCTGTCGACAAAGTAGAGTGTTCTTCGAATCTTGGATCTATTCAGTTATCGAACATGTTGTCACTGATAAAGTTACCATCAACCAGTATGTTTGTCACCCATACTGATAGTATATTCACGCGATTGACAATCAAAACCATTCCATATAGTTCATTATCGCGTTGACATGGGATTCAATCGTTGCTACTGCATTTGTCGGAGTTTCTGACCCGGTATTCCAGAGATCAGAATTTCCAACCAGAAAAAGGCAAATTTGTATTTCTCATTGACTTTGCTGAATCGATTACAAGCCAAGAAACGAGAGTATCAAATTCTGGAAAGTAATAGTCCCTATAACCAGAGTCAAAATTAGGAAAATTGATTTCATCTTGAAAACCGCAAGCGGATGATTTCGATTTTTGTTCGGAATTGATCCTGAGACACCCCCGAAACATACCCCACAGGAATATCCCATGTTCCCGCACCTTTGACTTTCTTGCCTCAATGACTCGCCGTGGGTGTGAGATGTGTGACGACATAAGAATGTCCAAAATCTCGCAGGAAAATGCAAAGCATGAAAGAGGAGAGAAAGTGGAATGATTGAAAGAGTCATTAAAGTAGAATGTCAGCGGGTCTTGAGTAGTGAGTAGTCGAGAGAGGAAGTGAAACACTCCAAGCTTGGGCTGTGAGAATTTCGAACAATAAGACGCATTAGAGATTTCATATGTTCATATAATTGTAGTACGAGTCCATTTCTGAGCCTCGAAGTGGCTAAAATAGGGATACATATATAAATATCCATGTCCGAAGAAATCGGAAATGTTCCAAACGAATGCTCGAAGATGTCAGATCTTGATTCACCCGAAATTCCTGGAAAAATGACAATTCCTGAAATTACCACTCTCAAAAATCGTGAGCCAAACAACGAAATATACTTGGGAGATACTTTACTGGATGAATATTTAAATAAACAACTACAGTATGACGCAATTATTGAAAACGGTGCACTCAACGCAGCCGGGCAAAAACTGGATGAAGATTTGAAATCTCTCGAGACTCAGATCGATAGAACTTCAGCTCACATAATATTTTTCGCAGATTCCCGACAAGACTGAGGGAATGAAGGTGGTATAACTGTGGCCACAAGTTTAGTCATCCACGATCAATCCGATATCAGTACCCTTCGAAATTTCCCGAAATCTTCCAAAGCTTTGATCCGACCATAGACATAAGAAGGTATAGACTGCGAGTCGCGGGTTATTGCCGTGGGACTTCGTGCGTGTGAGACGGAAGCGCAAGAGGCAACGCTTTCTTATGGAAAGGCGTGACTCTTACGTCATGCTCTCTCACTCGCACGCACGCAATCTCGACGTCCCGCTCTCCCAATCGTAACCCACAGTCTATATCTTCCTATGGCTATGGATCCGACCGTCTCATTTTAACCTCACCACTCACAAAGAGATCGAACAAAACTACAACATAATCAAATCTCAGGAAATTCCATCTACTAATTCTGATATAATCACGAAACACACAAGTAACCCACTCCAGGCACCCGGATGACATTACACTAACAATCAAATTCTATCACTGAGTCGAATACAAAACGTCGAAAACCTCTGAATCCCGAACAACTTGTCAAAACCCTCACACACCCCTTGAACACGGAAGATATCAAGAGGGAAAGAGTTACAGAATATTCTAATAACCTGGATGATATCAAGGAAATCATAACGCACCGCGACGACGATGACGACATTTATCAGTTATATCGTTTCGCTAAAGATGAGATCGTCAACACAGAGACCAAATATACAGCTAACGTGAAAATTGAATCACATGAGATAGAATTCGCAAGGTTGAAAGAGCCCACGCAGATATCTGCTGAATTTCTGACCCCACAGGCAACCAATAAATTATTAGACAACAGGACTGTCGACGAGGAGTTCGATTTTAAGTGTGAAGTTTTTACGAGTTCTGAGGAATAAGAACCTCGAGATTCTAGAGGAGTCCGGTCTATCGTTCCTACATTCCCCAGTGATAATAAAAATATGACGACCAACCGATCAGGCTAAATTCGAGAAGTGAGAGGATTCTCGATTGAGAGAGCTCTTGATTTGATTCCGTGGTTCGATGGTCAAAACATTAGTTTGACTCAATTCTTAGATGGATGCCACGATGCAAAAGAAATATTGCCTGATTATTTGGAGAACGGTTTGACAGAATTGATTTGAATGAAGCTATATGGTGAAGTGTTGAGATGTCTGAGTGGTCATAATTTTGAGACTATCGACGAGATCGGTACATTATTCGAGAATGCCTTCGGTTCACCTAAAACCTTCCACAAACGGTCTGGAGATTTAGCAATACTTGAACAGAAATCTGACGAATCCGTGATAGTTCACCTCAATCGCTCGAGAGGAATTGAAAAAGAAATCATGAACTCAGGCACACGTCAGGAACGAATCAAAAACTTCGAAGATTTTGCGGACGAATCATCTCGGGATTGTTTGAAATTCTCCCTACGCGGATTACGTTGAGAAATACGAGCAAAGGTCGCCATTTTGGTGACTTCAAAGAGGCACAACAAGTCGCTTCTGAAATCGAGAGAAAATCAGCCTGTAGTGAAGATGATGAAGTACAGGAGAAAGATGAACACAGAACTAGGAACTCAAGCGAAACAAGGAGAATCCCTCTAGTTGAAAATACCAATAACCTACCCTCAAGTGTCTGCCAGTTTTGTAACAAACCAGGTCACTTCCTGATGAATTGTTTTTCCCTCTTCATGAAAACGAATCCTAATTTCGAGGAAAGGAATGGGTTCAAAT
The DNA here is from genome assembly GCA_029851415.1 of Eretmocerus hayati. NCBI lineage: Eukaryota > Metazoa > Arthropoda > Insecta > Hymenoptera > Aphelinidae > Eretmocerus > Eretmocerus hayati. The sequence continues at coordinate 52,507,133 of CM056743.1, forward strand.
CAAATCATGCAGATTACAGATCTCGACCAACCCATTCAAATTTCATTACTTCGAGACAGTCTACCGAACATGGAAGGATCCACCGCGCATGGACCAGAATACCACCAAAATAGTCCCAATAATAGAATGCAGAATGATTACGAGAATTATAGAAATCCAAATCCTACGTTCGGGCAGTCCAATCAAGATTATACAGGACTTCGGAGTTTTGACACAAATCATTCTCGTCCTACAGATAATCTCAGCACAACTCCTCAAAATTATCTCCAGACTACTACTTCAACCAGAAATAATGATACTCATATAGAATGTAATCATTGCAAGAAAATCGGGCATTACGAACGAGATTGCTACAAATTTCGAAATGATGTACGCAATGGTAGAGTGAATCCGAGAAACGCTGCTGGTCTCCCTCAAACGGGCGTGGGCCGGGAGACTCAGCCGACTCCTCACCCAAGCACTTCGACTGGCCGAGGAACGACTGCATGATAACTAGAACTGTACATTTGAACCAGAGGAACGGTGCCCCTACGATCAATCTGGATATGTTTAAATTCAATGGGCCGTTAACTTTTATGTGAGATACGGGCGCCGGACCAAATTTGATTGAAATCAATTGTCTTCCTCAGGAGGTTAGGATAAATGACAGAAAAACATAAACTCGAGAGAAATTACCCCCGAAAACATCAAGACGTGAGGAACAATGGAAATGAAACTCAGTGATCACGTCATCGGATTTCGTGTAGTGAGCAAAGGCTCCCCAATTGAAGCATCGGGAATTCTTGGTAGTATCCAGATTATACCGATAAGGGAGATCTCATCGATATTTTGAATCTATCGCTCGATTTGATGAAATACATTTAATGGACGAATTTATCGGTTTTTCGAGCCACTGATCGCCGTTCCGATAGAAAATTAAAAATAAAAAAAAATTAAAAAATCCCTTCCTGATGCAGCCACTATGAAAGTGGAACTTCGAAGGTCGCATTTTGACATTTGTCAAACTGTGATCGCCGCCTGAGCGCGACGATTATAAGTGGCTCGAAAGAACGATAAATTCGTCCATTCAATATATTTCATCAAATCGAGCGATAGAGTCAAAATATCGATGAGATCAACCTTAGCGGGATAAATTGCATATTTGAATGGTTATGGTTCCTTGATTGACTGCATCGAAAGATTAGCACAAGAGATGAGAGAAGGCTTCCCCGAGCGAGTGAATACGTAATCGCCTCGGTGGTCGAATTGGTTAAGGCGCCGGTCCGGAGTACCGGAGATTGCGAGGTTCAAGTCTCACCCGAGGAAGAATTTTTTCATCTCTTGGTCAATCTTTCAATAAAAATTCCAAAAAAAAATAAAAAATCCCTCCGTGATGAAGCCACTATGAAAATGGAGACTCGAAAGTTGCAGTTTGACATTTGTCAAACTGTGATCGCCGCCTGAGCGCGACGATTATAAGTAACTCGAAAGAACGATCAATTCGTCCATTAAATGTAATTCTTGGTAGTGACTTTTTCAGGGAAACCAACGCGGAAATAAATTATCCTGAGAATCATATTGAAATTGACGATCAAATCTTTATTTTTGAATAAAGGACTCGCGTACACGGGAATTATTATCTCCAACTGGAAATACCGAGATAATGACACTTGACAATGGAAATACTGACTTATATCATTAAATAGTCCCAGAAGAGACTATAGGAAACGATATCGAGCGGAAAACATTTGATGTTCATAATGGGTGCCAAGAAAATCATTTCCATGGATTGGGGAACGCCAACGGATACGGGTTCAGAACCCCACGTTGGGTGCCAGTTTTTATGTTACGTTATTGGTGTTCGGGTATTGGGTTTTCCGTCTCCCAAGCGCGGAGCTGTCGTGCTGGGTGTTTGTGAAGGGGTTGGATGTATAGAATGATCTTGACACGGGAATAAGATTGACTGTTACTTTATTCCGCCGCTAGTATCTCAATGTAAAGAGACCTATCAAATGATTCGACTTCTGCTGACAGGGCCAATCCGTGGCTGCGTTTACCTGTCTCGCGTGACTGACTCGGACCGTAAGCTGCCGGGCGCGATTCCGCGCCTCCTTAAATAATATTCGTCTGACCCCGATATCCTGTCTCACGACGAGCAGCGGGCAACCGCTATACTAAATGTCGAAATGATCTTGGACAAGCTGACGCCGCGATTCTTGCTCCGTGGCTTGATTTGCTCATGATCTTACCAGATCACTCGCTCTATATATACATGACCTCACATAATGAACTTGAATCGTCCCCCTTTTTCATATTATTAGATGGTTTCTTCAATCGATCTAGGAGGACTAGGGGCCGTGTGGATGAAATGATCACGACCATTTGTGCAAATTCAATATATTTGCGACGTTTCGTCAATGCAATTCATTGACCTCATCAGGCTATAAAATAGGGAAAAGACGCAACACATATAACATTATGGGTAAACATTTGACAGACAATTCGTAGGTTGATAGTACATACCACACTTAACAAATCTTCTTACAATCACATTATTTCACAGATGAAATATTTCGAAATGTAGACATATTGGTTTACAATCACGTCAGCTGTTGGTGTTGTGCGTGAAACGCGATTGATCTGATGACAGTCAGTGTCAAGTAGGTATATGGGAAGCGGAGAGAGAAAATATATATATATATATATATGTATAAAATTACGCGAAAATTAGAAAATTAAAAGGCCGGCTGTGCAGAAATATCAGGAACAGATGAAATATAATCGTGGGATATCGGAAGCGGAGAGAGAGAAAATAAATATATATACATATGTATAAAATTACGCGAAAATTAGAAAATTAAAAGGCCAGCTGTGCAGAAATATCAGAAACAGATGAAATATAATCGTGGGATATCAGTTCATTTTAGAATTGAGCCATATATTCGGTTAAGATAACGTGTGTCAGTTTTCAAATTTATATTGTTCTCATCAGAATTGATAAAGATCATTTCACTAAGTGTTCTTTTATAAAAATGTGGCTCACCGTCTAAAATTTGAGTGTGAGCCTAATCGAAATCATGGCCCAACTCTTTCATATGAGTTGATACGACAGTGTTCGGATTCTTCATCTTCATATGTTCATCAATTCTAGTTGAGAGTGGTCTCTTGGTTTCACCCACATAGGTGGCTGGACAATTCTCACAAGTAAACTCATTGACTACTCGCGTGCTCTCGAATTTATCAAGAGGATCCTTTCCAAGTTTGATGGTATTTTGGAAACTTTTGTTGATTTTCGGAAGGGTGAGGATATTGAATTTTTTGAAAATGTTGGAGCATTTCTGGAAAAACCTATTGTAGTAGGGGATAGAGATCTTTTGTTAAAGAGCAAAATTTTGTTGGTTCCTGTTATTCGACACACGAGTGTTATTTTTCCATCTTTTAATTCTAAATTTCATATGTTTGTCAATAAACCATTTCGGATAACTATTAGTGATGAGTAGCTTATTAACTAGTCTCAAGTTTTTCTTATGGAATTTTGGATGTGACAAAGAGATTGCTCGATCAATTGAGTTATAAATAATATTCTTCTTCTGTTGTTCAGTATGATTCGAGTTGAAATTTAGAATTCTACCGGAAGCTGTGGGCTTTTGATACCAGTCTGTAATAATTTTGATATTTTCTCTTATCAATGTCAGATCCAAAGAATTTATTCTATTGTTGCTTTCCAATTCATGTGTGAATTGGAGATTAGAATGATATTGGTTGAAGGTGTTTACTACAATTTCTACCTGATCCTTTCTCATGCACATCACGGTGTCATCTACATAACGGAAATAAAAAACAAGGATGATGTTGTGATCGTTCTTCAACTTAGATAGGCAGTCAACCTCTAGGTCTTCCATGACCAAATCAGCGAAAAGTGGAGACATTGGTGAGCCCATCGGGCTACCTTCTATCTGTTGATAAAATTTTTTATCAAATTTAAAAGAGGTATTCTGGAGAATGAGTTGGACAGCTTCACGAATTTCATCAAACGGTATTCTACATTTGGTGTGTATATCATGGAAGCGTCTGTCCAAGCTTTCAAGAACAAGATGACACGGGATGTTAGTAAAGAGTGAGCTCACGTCTTGGGAAAGTAAAATGTGATTGGCTGGAATGATGAAATCTTTTAGTTCGTTCTTTAATTCAAAACTATTATTAATGTGTGAACTGGGTGATCTAATACAAGTTTTCAACTCCCAACATAGAGTTGAGGAGAAAAATTTGTTGTCGAATTGATTGTCGAAACTATTGGTCTTAATGGATTGCCGGGCTCATGGATCTTGAGTAACCCATAACATCTGGCAATAGTAGTGTTCGACAAGGTAAAGGTATACGGATGAAATTTTTTCTTCAAAAAGTTATGATCATTCCAATTTTATAGTAACGGGGAGATTTTATCCTGGACTTTCTTCAAGGGATTCGTTTTTATGGTCTTGTATACTTCCCTATCTGGGAATTGTTCACTCATTTTCCCAACATATTTCGCAACACACTCAAATTTTAGACCGTGAGCCACATTTTTATAAAAGAACACTTAGTGAAATGATCTCTATTAATTCTGATGAGAACAATATAAATTTAAAAAATGACACACGTTATCTTAACCGAATATATGGCTCAATTCTAAAATAAACTGATATCCCACGATTATATTTCATCTGATTCTGATATTCCTGCACAGCTGGCCTTTTAATTTTCTAATTTTCGCGTGATTTTATACATATATTTATTTTCTCTCTCTCCGCTTCCGATATCCCACGATTATATTTCATCAGTTCCTGATATTTCTGCACAGCTGGCCTTTTAATTTTCTAATTTTCGCGTAATTTTATACATATACATATATATATATATATATATTCATTTTCTCTCTCTCCGCTTCCCATATACCTACTTGACACTGACTGTCATCAGATCAATCGCGTTTCACGCACAACACCAAAAGCTGACGTGATTGTAGACCAATATGTCTTCATTTCGAAATATTTCATCTGTGAAATAATGTGATTGTAAGAAGATTTGTCCAGTGTGGTATGTACTATCAACCTACGAATTGCCAGTCAAATGTTTGCCCATAATGTTACATGTGTTGCGTCTTTTCCCTTTTTTATAGCCTGATGAGGTCAATGAATTGCATTGACGAAACGTCGCAAATATATTGAATTTGCACAAATGGTCGTGATCATTTCATCCACACGGCCCCTAGTCTTCCTAGATCGATTGAAAAAACCATCTAATATTATGTTCTCCATTTCTGAATTTTCGGCTATACTGCTCCATCCTCCTCGTTGACTCAATCAGTTGAAGATGATAGGGAGGAATGAGGGAATTCTTTGAATGCACCAAAAGGTGGTAAAACCATCGGTCGCAACTTACGCTGAATGAAGATTTGAGGGATATGATGGTTTCTAACTCATTGAAAAGACAACGCGTAGATAAATTCAATTGACAATCGTCCAATCAGGACAGCCATCAAACGTTGATGATTCACTCCTGGATCCGAGTCATCCAGCTGATCAAACTGCTGCAAATTTATCCCTTGGAAGTGATAGTCTTCCCGGCATTCGCGGTGATCGCGAAAGACTTTCCGAATGATCACTCGATGACGATCACTCTGACAATGATTCCTCTTCGCGGTTATCTGTTTCTGACGATGAAAGTGGCGATGAAGAGTTTGACTTGAAACAATTCTTAATAGAATGGTGTTTCTTGAGACGAGTGCCGCTGAATACTACCTCTGCTCTTTTAGTTGGGTTGAGAAAGTTTTGACCCGAAGATGTACTCAAAGATACTCGAGCACTATTGAATACACCGAAATACACTAGTCCAATGGTCAATCGAATGGGATCGGAGACCTATGCTCATTACGGACTTGAAAAATGTATCAGGAATCTATTGGCTTGTGTTGATCCTCGGACGATTCCTCTTGTAATCGAATTTGATATTCATGTAGACGGTTTGAATATTTCGAAAAGTTCATTAAGTGACCGTAATGGGATCCATTGTGAATGTTTCTCTGCTTTCGACTGCTCCATTCGTGATAGGCGCGCATCATAGGATGACACATCCAGATGATGCGAACGAATCCTCGAGTGCGTTTTTAGATGAGTTTGACACTCCATTGCATTCAGGCTTGGTGATTGATGGAAGACGGCACGATATCCGTTTGAGAGATATAATTGACGATATTCTAGCGAAAAATTTTATAATGATTCTTCCAGCCCACAATAGTAGTGGTGGTAGATGTGTTCAGACTGAGCAATCTATTTATAGAAGATATGTTCTTCTTGTCATGTATTCACCCCCTTAAACTGCAGAGAATTTTAGAGAAAATGTTCCTGCGAAGTATGTGAGTGTTCGTTCACGTTTTGAAGATCACATTGACCCTGTCAATCGAACTCCTCTAGACGCAATGAGGCAGGTGTACATGGGTGTCACTCCGAGGCATCTGGATACTATGATCGACAGTTTACAGACCTTGAATAATCCTGATCTGATGGAGATGTTGAACACGGATTATGAGGATTTCAGAGAGTGGACGCCTTCTGATTTCGTACGGCTTCCCAAAAGTTTTAAACACCTGAAACATCTCAAAGCAACTGAATTTCGCATGAAACTCCTGTATACTGGTCCAGTAATATTTTCAAAATACATGTCTGATGAAGTAATGCTCCATTACAACTCTCTGCATTTAGCTATTCGTATCCTCAATGATCCAGAGCAATATTGCATAACCATGCTTTGGCTTAATACCTCTTGACCAGTTACGTTTCAGGGATGAGGAATATGTATGGGAAATTTCACCTAGTTTTCAATGTGCACAACCTCATACATTCAATTGACGAGGTAGTGAAACGTGGTTGTTTAGATTCTTTTAGTACTTTCAAGTACGAGAACTTCTCAAGTATTTTGAGGAGATTGATTCGGGATGGAAACCACGTTCTCACCCAGATCTTCTATAGGTTGAATGAGCAGGCAATATTGACCGTTCTGCAGAATAAAAGAAGAATCAGAGCTGAAGTTCGCTCTGCTCATGGTTTTTTGCTTTAGACAGTGTTGAAAAAAGTAATTGCTCCGAACGAATATGTGAATTGCCATGAGTCAGTCGATTTCTCAACGTGTGTTTTGACGTGTCGCAAACCTAACATCTGCTGTCTCTTGATAGATGGAACCGTTGTGCTGGTCAATTACATCTGCGGAGATCGTGTTAGCAATGAAAGAATGATTATTGGCGAAAAATTTAACCATTGCAACTCTTTCGAGGACTATCCTGTCGATTCGACTATTTTCAATATCAGTAGATCCAGAGATCTCAGCGACGAATCATTCGAATGGCCTCTGATAACCACGAAGAACGAAGTTTTTATCATTCCTTTCGAAGGTTACCATCATTTCTCCCCTATCCTTCACAGCCACCACAATGTATGATCAGATTGAGGTTTATGTCTATTTTTGCAATATTACAACTCATCCATTCCTCTCAGATTCCAGCAGTTAGCAACTCCGATTTGCTTGGAGTAGATCAATGCGTATGAAATAGAATCGAGTAGAAAGTGACCTAATACATTGAGTTTTCAGTTTGTCAAGTCTCTCGATTTCCTCTGAAGAGGTCTCATCGAGGAGAGATGAGATTTTTCGATGGTCGTCTTAGGAGAGATAATTCATTACTTTCAGTAAGATTGTGCTAGTCGACGCTAGATTGAATGAGTTTTCTTTTTCTTGGTTCGCTACTACTCCGATTCGCTTATCTCGTATCTCAGCAATTTCTCATCGGGAACTCTTCACTTCCACTTTCTTTTGGGAAATGATTGACTTTCAAATCAGCCACCATTTTTCTTGAGAGTTTTGAACTCAGTATTTCGGCGTTGTGTTAGTAGAATTGTCTAGTCATCTCTCGAGGTTCTCTTCGATTCACAGCATTCAGGTATCGCTTGTATCACAGATTGTGTTTGAATTTTTTCCACTATCATTTATATATATGCATGTGCGAGCGCATAGTAGTTGAATCGTCCTTCGTCCTGCCAATTCAATGAAACACTCTCAAAAGATGCACAACAAAGCTGACTTTTACTCTGCATGCCAGCTCGGCATTTGGGATGGCCTATACCCTGTCAACTATTGGTCAAGTTGAACGATATTCGTTCAATATAGATGAGGTACTATTCTATACTCTAGAACTTCACCACGCATAAGATGCCTAACTGAGTACCCACATCTTCACTACCAACTCCTCTCGAACGTAAACCTTCCTCGGAAGGGAAAGTGCCATTGCCACCAGCCGGCAAGTCGTTCACCTTCCAGGCAAAATCGAAACTTACTGGTTCTGTGCAGCCCAAATCTACCAAAATTACTAGTGAGTTTTCGTGATGTTGTCTACTTTTTTTATATTTGTACGCTAGAAAATATACTCAATATGAGTTTGATCTACAGAGGCAATTTCGAGGCCAAATATGGTTGCGGTCTTGCCTGGAGGTGTGTTAGAACAGTTCCAGGAGAAAAATACGAAAGGAATGCCCCGCGAATCAGCTCCCGGATGTCAATTATCAGTGACATCCCAAAAAACTCTCGTTCCATCGTCGACTGTAACATCTAATGAATATTCAAAATCGACAACTAGTGGTGAGTATCTTATGAATTACTTGCATTGAGTAGAATAAGAAGATTCTAATTCTTTCATCGACATTGATCTATCATACCAGGATGAAGATCAACGCGAGTCTAACTTTTGCATTTATTCACAGCTGCTCCACGTTAATTTGTCAACAGTCGTTTCGCCCCAACTGGAACTGTTGCTGATAATTTGTCTCCACCAAACCCATCAGGACAACTCATGAACAGCTATTCCAAAATAGCTTCGACGGAAAAGCCGATCACCTTAGCTATCGGTGATATATGATCTTACTTTACACTGTTTGATTTTGCCCACTGAATCTGTATAACCACAAATTTCCAATTCTTGTCTCTTCTAGGGGGTACAACACTGCGACCTGTGGCCATGAGAGAATTAATGGCAATGTCAGCCAAAGTCAATGTCGAGCCCTCTTTTCCAAGCACATCTCTTATGATGAAGCAAGAAACTCTGCCTAACGAAGTGTCAGGGTCTGGCAGTGCATTCGATGCTCTAGAATCATATTCCGAGCCTGCTATTGCGGCACGGTGCGCCAATTTGCATTTTTTTGAGGAGAGAACCCCTCTCAGATTATTTCGGGATTCGTTTATACATCATTTGGACATCAGTTTCCAACAAGAATTAAAATCGGCGGCTGAGCCCCTTTTAGGAATCTCATTCGGAACATTTTTTACGAGTGCGCTGGGAACGCTCGAGTAATCTGACATATCCCTTGTCGCGTATGACCTTAGAATCGTGTTCATCCATTCTCTCGACCTAATTTTCATGATTTGAAGTACTTCTTTAGTTGAATCAAGGCCTTGGCCATGAAACCAACTTAGGAAATGAAAAAAAAACCGATAATTTGGCTCTCGTTTAGATGTATTAGAATAAATCACACTAGAAACTTTTTCCATGCTTTCAAAGCATTAGTTTTTCAAGTAGTCCTATATTCACATCAAGACATTGCTACTCATGCCCTGCAAACAAATCTGAAATCTTCGAAACGGGCATTCCTTCCCAAAATAGAATAGCAATGTCCTTGAAACCCATCTTAACGTACTTTTTTAGTGATTCTAAGTAAGACATAGTCACCTCCAGATTGAAGAGTGTTGAAACGTGATCAAAAAGGTGGAGAACAGCTTCCGGGCACTTTCCAGACGATTGAATAGTTTTCTTGTGCGCGCACTTTTAATTATACTTCTGAATTAGTTGCTCACGCGATTTCTGTTGAAATGACTATTTACATAATCGAAGTCCATTGAAGAAAATATCAGGATTGAATGGCTACCATTGGATGCATTTTAGCGACTCCATCATCGTATTCATACTGTGATCCACAAAAGAATGATATTTGCTTCATTAAAAGGATGTTAAAGGATTGATCCCGCTACTCAATACCGTATCTTAATCTCACTTCAGCGCTGAAAATGGGACATTTGGGTGCTCCAAAAATATAATAATGAAACTCACACGGTAATTTTGTTATCTACTTCAAGTGCCTAGTTTGCTAGCGTAAATGGAGGGAATATCAGTCTGTTGTAGTCGGCTGATTAAGTTCACTTACCTGGGAAGTGCCATGGAAGCCTTTCTCTGTCATATATTAATCATCTTCCAACACTTTCAAGAATCTTTTTTACTTGGGATCACTAAAGAAGTAAGTTTAGAGGAGTTTCAAAGACATTCCTCCTCTATTTTGGAAAGGAATGCCCGTTTCAAAGATTCCAGATTTATTTTCAGGGCATAAGTAGCAATGTCTTGATATGGAAATAGAACTCCTTGGAGAACTGATGCTTTAAAAGCATGGAAAAAGTTTCTAGTGTGATTTATTTGAATACTCCTGTAAGAGAGACCAAAATACCGATCATTTTTCCATTTTTGGGGGTGGTTTTATGGTCAAGGCCTTGATTCAACTCAGAAAATACTTCAAATCACGAGAATTAGGTTGAGGGAATGAATGAACACGATTCTAAGGTCATACGCGACAAGGGATATGTCAGATTACTCGAGCATTCCCAGCGCACTCGTAAAAAATGTTCCAAATGAGACTCCTGAAAAGAGGCTCGGCCGTCGATTTTAATTCTAAATGGGAACTGATGTCCAAATGATGTATAAACGAGTCCCAAAATAATCTCAGGGGGGGTCTTTCTTAAAAAAAAATGCAAACTGGCGCACCGTGAAGCTGGCAGACCATATTCACTATTCAGATTCTGCCCCAGATAAGTATTTATTCTCTGCACGAGTATCGAGTACAGTGAAGATTCATTACAAATTGATGCCAATCGTAATTGTTGGTCTACTAGTAAAAAAGGAGCCACCTAATGTATGCTCTCTTGTTTGCAGTGATTTGAGAATAATGGTCTGATGGCCAGAATGTGTGCCATTTTTTGTGGTGTGTGCAAGGTGAAGTGTAAAGAATGATCTTCAGATATATTGGCAGAGTCTATCATGCATCGGTGCCAGCATTAATGTTCATACATTTTATTAGTGAATTGACTTTCACTGCCTCCGATTGAGATAGACCTAACTCTGAAGCTATAAATTGTGTATCTCGAGTTCATAATCTACTGTTGTGAGAGAATTACATTGCAACCAATGAACTGTCATCCAAGCTACTTCTCGTATCTCACCAAAAACGTATTCGGGTCCAACACAAAATGGATCGTCTCTCACATTTAGATGTTGTGGGACTGGTCATTCCTATAAGTGACTGTCCATGGAACAGTTGTTGAGATATGTGCAGTTATCTCTGATGCTGCTCTGATCAATTTTATATAACATACATAACATTTCATTGCTTATTACTGTACATCTTAGTCTTGGCTACACTTTTACTCTTGATCTATGGATCTCAGCTGTCTTGGCATACCGTTCACATTCATGCTTGAGACTTCATCAAGAGCTAGTGGGCATATGCCGATTCCTAAATAGGTCTAGTTAAGGGTTGTTCAGGTTTCATCTGATCCATCAAAATTATTGTTGAGAATGTGTAGCACATTCACGCTCTTACAGAAAACTGGTTCGTTCAACTTGGAGAAATTTAGGGCGGAGAAGTCAATCAATATAGAAACTGGATTCATACATTCATCTGGATCTCTGAGGATCATTCTGTCTAGCATCAAAGCACTTCTCAGATAACGCTATTGAATCTTCATTCTCAAGATGAGTCCTCACGCAGCACTTGAAATTCTTGATGTGTCACAAATAATCAATGTCCTGGTTGGAATTTGTTCAAATTTTTTGTTTCCAAATCGTGTTGAGAAACAGATGTATTGTCGTAATTTCATATTTCATTTGTTAGTCACTCATGAGATGGTTATTTTGGTTGTTGGGATCCTCTCCTCTTGAAGAGCGGATGAACCAACTCGTGTAAGGAGTTTTCACAATCCAGAAATTTTTCATCAACTGAAAACCTTCTCCTATTACAAGTAGAGTTGAGAGTCTTGGCATCAACTCAAGTTGAATTTCATGAACTAATTCTAAGCTATTGACAACAGAAAGTTGTACTGCTTCAGATTCTGTTGCTTAGGATTAAGAAATATTCATCTTGGAACATAGCACACTGATGTTCATTGGAGGCATGACTTTTGAGAATAAGATATGGATAAGTGTTTTTGATTTTTCTACATGTTACTATTCACAGCTTATATTTGTCAACATGGGAATTTTCAATCATTACCATAGCCAAGTTTTGAAATCTTCCCCCCTCCCACTTTACTTCTTCCAAAAGTCCAACTTGGCGAGTATCACCATCCTTTTCTCCACATAAATTCATCTGAGATCAAAGGATGGATTTCAATTCTTGAGGGTCACGAGATCAGGGAAAACATGTCGAGTATAGGCAAATCCCATTATTCGCGACCTCGGTATTCGCGAACCCGGCTTATTTGCGGTTGGGCAATCAAGGACGCACCCTGCTGCTCGCGGAGGCTGACCCCGCCTATTCGCGATTTGATGTTGACCGGTCCATGATTTTTAAGGAGAATTCGTCCGACAGCTGATTCGTTCACATTTTTTTGATATTTCCTGAATCCTTTGATGACTTGTCAACTTGATGGAAATGTTCACTCAATTTATATCAGACGCATTTATTCACAATTTTCGAGGGGGTGTCAATTTTGTGAGGTTGTAAGGGAGACCTCTCACTACAATTATTTACCAGAATTGATAACGCGCTAGCTCAAGATCCACTTTTAACCCGCAGTCTCGAATTCAAACTTGATTGCAAGTCAGCTTTGATGTCTTACAGAGAATTGTATAGGGATCTTTTGCGACGGTCTAGGCAATCACTCGTAACTGGATTTTTCGCTGAAAAATTATTTTCTTTCCTTCGTGCCAACCTTAATGATGATATTTGATATACTTCACCATACTCACAATTTTATATTGGTTCATAAAACCAGTCCATTGGTTTATACGTCCACCAGATGATAAATCGTTCGTTCTACGAAATGAAGCTTCGAGAGTTGGTTTTATCCGCGTGAATTGAAGGTTTTTCTCGGATGTTGGCAACGATCTTCATTTTCCTATGAGAACAATGCCCCATCGCGGTTTTCGTATTCGCGGTGATTTTCGTGGCAACATTAATTGCGAATACCGGGGTTCACCTGTAACTTTTTACCAAAATCTAAACGTCAACCGAATGAAGAGAGATTGCAAAATATTCATCCCAATTCTTGAGAGTCATGAGATCAGGAAAAGTATGTCGAGTGATTGTTTTGCGAAATCTGAATGTGAAACGCATGAAAAATAATTGATTACATGACAATCTGATAATCTCTCTGTAAGTTCGACTCAACTCGAGTTACTTGCCATCTTCACTGACTCCCAAACTGGAACGATCAATGCTGAATTGAATCTTCTTACTTCTGTTTTCTTTTATTGGTCTGGATAGATTATTATTACCAATATATTTTGAGAAAAAGAGAGATCGTGATCAACTCAAGTTGAGTCAAACTTACAGAGGGATAATCAGATTGTGCTGTAATCGATCATTTTTCATGCATTTCACAATCAGATTTTGCGAAACAATTACTCGACATACTCTTCCTGATCTTATGACTCTCAAGAATTGAAATCAATATTTCGCAATCTCTCTTGTTCGTTTGACGTTTGGATTTTGGTGAAAAGTTACTCGACATGTTTCTCCTGATCTCATGACCCTGAAAAATTAAAATTCATACGTTGATCTCAGATGGAGTTATGTGGGGAAAGGATGGTGATACTCGCCAAGTTAGACTTTTAGAAAAAGTAAAGCGGGAGGGGGGAAGATTACATATTCGACTTTGAGGTTCAATCTGACTCAGAGTCATTTTCATCTGTAGCCACTGATTCAAAAACTCCATGCTCAGCCAGGAACTCTTTATTCGTTTGCTCATGATCGACATTGCTGACGAACGAATCATGGGTCCGGCTCAATCTCTCCCTGCGATTCTCCTGATGTCTATCATAACCGAGATACGATAATACTGAAGCGATGTGAGCACAGCAACCAACCGTTTTTCCACCTTAACCAAAGTACAAATTCACACAATATCAACAGATTTTGGCTGCTGTGACTTCCGGGGAACCCATGTGCGTGCAAGCTTGCCAGTGTTGGGCGTTGACAAATGAGGAATTCCAATAGCACCGGAGAATTTTGATGGATGTGCCTAGTTTCCGGGTCATTTTAGGGCTCTGAACGGTGATCGTGGATGAAAATTGGTGATTTTGTATGTCCGATTGATGTAGTTGTATGACTCATTGACGTAAAATCCATATGGCATGCTGGAACCATGAATTTATCTACTCAAGAGTGTTATCTGGCATGAAGATGCTTATTCCTCGAAGCAGGAACATCGGAACGCTATGAATCTTCTTTTCATTTTGAAGTACATAAAAAAAGGAAAGTCTTCACGCAATTGTCATATAGTGTTTCCATTTGAGTTTTTCGAGTATTTTGCGTCAGAAAGTTGGAGAGTACCTATTTTCGGCACTTTTTTGCTATAAACTCGAATCTGGTGCGTTCTTTCGGGAAAATTATGGAAACCAAAAGTGTGTATTTTGATGAGATTCACAAGATATGATAGTTTGTTAGTCCATTCTTGCCCCGAGATCGCCAAGAAATCCAATAATTATGGTTTGTACGACTTTTGGTCGTTTTTTGGGAACTCCGATTGATACATGCATGAAAAACCGATGCCAAATGGAAGCTTAGAACATAATCTACAACTTCGGTCCTTTGCAACTTTTCGATCAATCCCACTCCGTTCGAGTATTCCCCGGTTTTGAAGTGAAAAATCAGCATTTTTCATCTTCCAAGTGGTTTTCCGGGACCAGCGCATCATTTCCCGTCCATAAAAGACCCCTCGAAGTTGTATTTTCTGTTCGAGAACGAATTCTCATTGGAGCCGTTATAGTCCATTGGGCCAATTTTGAGAGGGACGCTAGAAGAAGCGTTCCACGTGTATTCTAAATGGGACACCTGCTTGCCCACTACTGGGAGGCGCTTCGGTTTGACGCTGAAAGAATTCATATGCATATTCAGACACCCAAAACACGCATTCCAGTGCAACCTGGACCCCCAATTCTCTGGAGCAGATCTGGCCTTATTTGCAATAGCTCCTTTACAGAAAAAGTTGAAATTTCCACCAAAAACTCCATTTTGAGTATATTCAAAATGATTGCTAAATCTCGATTGAGATAGCCCGAATGCCTTAAGGACCCAACTCAAAGAAAATAACTCAAATGATGCAAAATATTCCTCCCAATATTCATATTTTTCTCATATCTTCCTCTCCAATTAGTTCATTCAAATTTCAGTAAACTAAAATGATACTTTGAGTGCATTCTTGATCGACTAGTTCATATTCGATCTCATTGAAATTCGTTTGAACACGATCAAAATTCAATTTATTCTGAGAAAATCATAATTTTTATCAAAAACTCCATTTTGATTATCTCAACACTAACTGTATTGAAATTCAACCAAGTGATATGTCTTGCTCGAAACACATCAGAGTAAATGATTGAAATTCCTCCCAAATCATCTCGACCGTATCAGTTCATCTTCCAGAATGGCTGTGAAGGGAAATTTTCCTCTGTAATTGACGTAAGATGAGAGGTATCAGTTCAATCATGGAGCACCGTTATTCTTCTATGACTCGGAAGGAGTTCATCTTTCCGGGGAATTCTCGGACTGATTCCTCGTAGGGCATTCTAAGATGCACAGGAGGAGGTCTCCATACAATTCCTCGGAAAATCCGTCCATTTGGAGATATAGGGAATACTTGTTCTATGCATTCTAAATCTTGTCATACTTTCACCGCAGATGATATCTCGCCCTCTCACTTCACTCCCTCCAAGAGTCTAACTTGGCGAGTATGACTGTCCCTTCCCCCTGAAGCTTCATCTGGGATCAAAATGTGAATATCAACTCTTAAGAGTCATGAGTTCAGGGGAAACATGTCGAGTAATTATTTAGCGGTGTAACATGGGAAGGAAGCCTCTAAAACGAACGCAAATGATTGGGTTGAAGAATGACTTTTGTGTGCGAGAGATAATTGAGGATTAAGAGAGAGTGTGTGGATAGTTAGGTTAGTCTAAGCGGTCTGACTTGGCGAGGCCCGTCGTCCATGACGATGGGTCCGCGACGAGACATCGCACTTTGGTGGGAAACGGGCAAAGCTCCGTCGGAAACGCTGACGGTGCATTTAATGCATCGTCAAGTGGCAAGGAGAGGTGATAGTTGACCACAGGCTCGAAACTCATCACGTCACATCCGTGCCTGGCCAGAGATTTGCATCATGCGGTGACCTATATAACATATATGGTTTAAAATGAATGCAGCAGTGCTCGTGCAGATGAATGCGTGCTAGTATTAGCGTGTGTATGACAGCATGTGAGAGCGAGAGTGTCGATGTCTGTGACTGTCGCGTTCCCAAGTTCCTTATCGCGAACACTCTCTCGTGAGAATCATTTCAATTTTTGCCTTGAGTATTTTCACTTCCTCCACTTTAATTTCATGAAATGTAATTCTTCCCCACAAGATTATGCTTAAAAGTTTAAGACATGTTTGATGGAATATCCCAAAATCATAGGTTTGTTTGACGAAACTTCTGAAAATTATTAACAATCAACTAATAATAACTAATCTCCTCAATTCTATGATTATTTATATGAGCTCCTATTCGCTGTGTCCAAGTTGCTTGCGAGTACCGTCTAGCAGCTCTGCCCTGCATTAGAGAACGGGGGCACAAGAACACGACCGAGAGATCTCACACACACACACTCACTCACTTACACGCAAGTATCGCGTCACCTTGTCGACCGATTGTCGACGACTCCACATGCTTTTCTTTTCCGCAGCCCTCAATTTTCCGCAAAATCAAGGTGATGTGAACCCGTTGAAGACTCTGCAATTAGTTTGTAAGCTCCTAGTCAAGCTCACATATAACAAAAGTCGTAAGTATCATTGAATGCCCATAGCTTATGAATCTCTGCTCCTCAAGCAGTAGTTTGATCTAACTAAGAAAACTACGCCCACGTTGTTTCAAAACACAAGTTGCTCATGTGACTGGATGAAAAGCGGCGTGAAATATATAGATTTAAACAAACAGCCATCGACAGGCAAGAACACATCAGCTGTTGTCAGCTGTCGTGGCTCGACGGCTCGCGATCCTGCGCGATCCCTCCCGCCCGCCACTGGCCTCCGTTCTCTCATGTCGTATTTGACCACCGCGAGCGCTACAGTCATGATTTTTCCCGCTAAATATAGGTGGACACAGCGAATACCCCCATTCGATACAAATATTTCACAGGGTTATGAAAGCGTTGAAAAGTTCGAAAAGAATCATTAATGATAAATTGTTTATGAATAATATTCTATAACTCTATGGTTATTCACATGAGATACTCAATCTGAAATTGATTGAAAATTGTCCTAACATGGTTCATTTCTAATTAAACAATTCCCTGAATGTTATAAACAATCAATGATAATCAATGCAATAATAATTGAGGGCGCGCGTGGAAGAAGGGCGTAACCTCAAAAGGGTCATTTTGAGGAAATCAATGAAAACTCAACAGAAATCGCCAGAGACGTATTTGGAAGACTTGACCTGTTCTATTTTGAAGAGGATAGCATCCTCAAAATAGTCCGACCTGAGCGGAAAGATGAATTTTGATTTTGAGCTTTTTCTCCCGAATACAAGGTCCAATTTCGTTTCACCTTCTCAACAGACAATGAGATGAAGTCCCGAAATAGAGTCCAATCACTCCCAAAATTCACGAGCATGCTTACGGGCACCCACTGGAGGATGTTTCATAGCGGTAAAGTTGTTCAACCCATGCTCAGGGGTTCTGTACTCACGGAAAGCTCAATATGAATTAACAAAAATATGGAAGGTCAAAAAACACTATATTAATAATCAGGAACTTACTTTGGAGGTAGAAGAACATGTTCTGATAGTTTAAACCCATAGGAATGGGTTCCCGTGCAGAGGGGAGTTTTTTGAAGATTTTTTCATATGTAGTTATGCTCTTTCTCCGAAAAGTTACGCCCTTTTGATTTTGCTCACTCAGTCACTTACGCCCCACGACGAGAAATCAAAACAAAGTCTTGGTCGCCAGCAGCCATCTAAAAGCATAGGCGCTAAAGGCAAGGAATTCGCCTCGATTTCTCGCCCCTTTCGGAATTTGAGCATGTTAGTTACGCCTTTCTTTCATATTTTCGGGAAGTGATCGGACAAGTTACGAGGCTGTAATGGCGTTTACGCCGTTTTGAATTCTCTTTTCTACAGTTACGCCTTTTTGATTCTCTCCTATGCAGTTACGCCCTTTTCACATATTCCCGGAGTCTGATTGAAGTAGTTACGCCCTTTCCAGGTATTGGAGGTGAAGTACGTAGAAGTGAATTTTCTTGAGTTCCCAAGTGATTATCACCATTTTTGTGTATCGAAAGAAGAAGTTTCTCACAGTTACTTCGCTCAAAATGTCTCCGTCCAACTTAGAGCTATCCTATGAATTCCACCAGAAAATTGGAAAGCTGAGTCCGTGCTGCTGTAATTTACTCATAACTTTGAACTGTTTTAACCACTTTTGATTCCAATAATAGCATGTGAGGAGTGACTCTAAGACCTATCGGCTAACTTTTGGTCGAAACCCTTCACGTCTTTACTCGACACCTCCTGGCTAGGATACTCACAAATTGAGATTTTGATTTCTCCATCCTTCTCTTCCAAACTGTATGACGATAAAACGCACGTGTGTGAGTTCTGAGCTTCTGCTCATACTTCTCGAGCCCTCTGGAGCACTTTTTATTCCCAATAAAATCTCAAGGTACCGTCAAGCGAGTCTTTCACGCCCGAATCGAGTGTCTCAGGCGTCACTCACTCTCTCGAGATCAATACACGAACGACCTAATTTCATGTAAAAAAACACGCTGAATTAGAATTCATCCTTATTTTCTAGGTATAATGTCGCCTAACGTGAGAAAAATGCGTTTTTCCACCGAGAAAGTACCTTAAGCGAGTCTTCCACGCCCGAATCGAGTGTCTCAGGCGTCACTCACTCTCTCGGGATCAATACGAACGACCTAATTTCATGTGAAGAAATAAGCTGAATTGGAGTCCATCTCCAATTACCAGGTATAATGTCGCCTAACGTGAGAAAAATGTGTTTTTCCACCAAGGAAGCACCCTAAGCTCATCTTTCACGCGGGAATCGAGTGTCTCAGGCGTCACTTACTCTCTCGAGATTGATCTAAACGACCTGATTTTATGTAAAAATCTACGCTGAATCAAAATTCATCGTTATTTTTTTGGGTACAACGTCATTTAACGTGGAAAAATCCGTTTTTCCTCCAGAATGCACCGAAATCCACGAAGTCAACGAATTCCTGGGTAAAATTCACAAAAAGTCTGGAATCAACCAAGTCAATTTGAGAGACAGCTCAAAGTCCCTACAAACCATTGTGATTCTTAAAGAACTCAGTCATCATTCTCCACCAGAACATTTTGACACTCGACACAAATAGGGATATCATGAGTCGAAAGGATTTACAACTCAGGCATCTATTGGAAAAAAAATTTACGATATCTGATTCGGATGGGATAGTCGATATTCTTTATCACGCTTTGACTAGGGAGATGCATTTATAAACAAGAGTGGAGATATCGAGTGACTCAAGTTAACAACATAACACGAGTCCTTGACTCATAAAATTATGAAGATCTTTCCTCTTCGATCCTCATCTTTTTCAGGATTTCATGGATTCAGACTTGAAAGTATACCAGAGAGTAATTTAGGGAAGCATTGTGATTCCAGAATCTCGATCGGTTCCCCAGGGACCTACTTATTCGCAACTCACTAAAATTTTATGACAGCTTGACGTTGCTCGTCGTTAACTGCCAAAACGACCGACGTGAATCGACGCTGACAAAAGGCTGGGAGCAGGGCCTGGACTACTGGAGCGGCCATAGGATCCCATTTTCACATAAAATCCTAGGATTGCGAAGCGTGTAAGGTTTGGTTCGATGACCGGCCGCAATGCACGAGCAAGGGGCGCTACAATCTTCGCGTAAGATAGGGACCTTACCCGTGAGGGTTGGGTTAGAGTAAGCCCGATTGATCTCTTTCTGGATTAGGCGGCCGGAGTGCATAGACGTTTTCGTACGAGATACTTTTATCTCGCGCTGATTGGAGGTGATTTCAACAAGACGCCATTGACAAATTCGATTCAGCCTAGATCTTCATACGATAGTGAGCGCCTTTAGGAGTGGTTGTGGAGAGAGTTTGTCACGGATCCCGAAAATCCCATATGAGGCCAAGTGAGACAGTTTTTCGATTTTGGCAGGAACTCTCCCTTAGGTCTCTTTACAGGGATCAATTTTACGGCAGAAATGATGGTGAACTCTGATTTGGCATGGATTTGGAACGTTCGAACCATTCCTACGTGAGTCAGTGACTGCTGAGACCCTCGAATCGAACGGAAGAGACATTTTGGTCAATTCACATTAGTCTCGAGAGAGTGAGTGACGCCTGAGACACTCAATTCGAGGTTGGAAGATGCGCTTAGAATGCTTTCTGGGTGGAAAAACGCATCTGCCCCACGTTAGGCATCGTTGTTACTGAAAAATAATGATGAATTTCGATTCAACGTGTTTTTTTACATGGGATCAGGTCATTAAGATCAATCTCGAGGAAGTGAGTGAAGCCTGAGACACTCGATTCCCGCGTGATGGACGCGCTTAGGGTGCTTTCTCAGTGGAAAAACGGCTTTTTCTCACGTTGAACGTCGTTGTACCTGAGAAATAACGATGAATTTTGATTCAACGTGGTTTTTTACATGAAATCAGGTTGTTAAGATCAATCTCGAGGAAGTGAGTGACGCCTGAGACACTCGATTCCCGCGTGAAAGATGAGCTTAGGTAGCTTCCTTGGTGGGAAAACACATTTTTCTCACGTCAGGCGACATTATACCTGGTAAATAACAATGGATTCCAATCCAGCGGGTTTTTTACATGAAATTAGGTGGTTTAGATTGATCTTGAGAGAGTGAGTGACGCCTGAGACACTCGATTCGGGCGTGAAAGACTCGCTTAAGGTACTTTCTCGGTGGAAAAGCGCATTTTTCTCACGTAGCCGACATTATATCTGGGAAATAAGGATGAATTCTAATTTAGCGTGTTTTTTTACATGAAATTAGGTCGTTTGTATTGATCTCGAGAGAGTGAGTGACGCCTGAGACACTCGATTCGGGCGTGAAAGACTCGCTTAAGGTGCTTTTTCGGTGGAAAAACGCATTTTCCTCACTTTGAGCGACATTATACCAAGGAAATAACGATGGATTCCAATTCAGCGTCTTTTTTTACATGGAAATAGGTGGTTTAGATCAATCTTGAGGGAGTAAGTGACGCCTGAGACACTCGAATGAGATGAAAAAGTCGCGCTAAAAATGTTTTCCGCGTCGGAAAACGCAATTTACGAGTATTGGGTGGCATCCTAGTTCAAATGTCACGATGGAATTCGATTCAACATCAAATTTCACGTGGGAACATGTATCCCCACTTTTACATTCGCGAAGAAACACTAAGTTTCAAGAGCTCGAACATAGGGACAGGAAAATACCAAATAGCGTTATTTTTTACTTGAGTTTCAAAGCAAGATGCTCTTTGAGGCACTATTAAATCACTCTCTAGGGGCTCGGGGAGAATTTTCCCCATGTTTTTTCGGCTCAAAGAAGGTATCCAGAGGGGGGGGGGGAGAAAGGATCTGTGAAACTTGGGAAATAAGGACCACCCTAGTGTTCATAGTCACATCGCGTGATCTATAGTTTGCGGCTCGCATCTACTAGACAGCTTGGCGACAACAGCGATTTCGGGACTCTTCGCGAGCCCATTCAGTTACGTGCCCAACAGCCCACGGGAGAGTTGGCCTTCGATATCTGTCTCTCTCCCCTCGATTTCCCGCCTCCTCCGAAATCGAGTAATTTTCACCTCGACGAAGACGGACTCATTATTTCAATTTCGTACATAGTTTTTTCACATAATTTTGAATATTTCATTGCGTGCTTTTTAGTTAGGTTAGACCAGGTCTTTCTGAATAAAGACTCTGATCTTTCTATAATTAAACCCGCGAGTGGAATCATTGTGAAACCCGATCCGACATTCCTCCCCCGCTTTTGTGAGTGCAAGTTGACCATTTCTCAGAACTTGCGCCACCAAAGTGTTTGAGTGTTTACTTGGGTATCGTCCACGTGTGTGTAGAAATCGCGCAACAAAGCGACGTTCTTCGGGTAGTGAACTCAAACAAGACTCGATCCCGCATTTTGGGATACGGCGATACCCAGAAGCTGCCGAGGGGCCAGCACTAAAATGAGTCCTTAATCGAGCTGCAGAAGGCCCAGCACTATGACAAGTCCTCAATCCAGCTGCAGAAGGGTCAGCTCAGAATAAACCTTCAACATTCAACGGACCAGACTGAAGATCAGCCTCTAGAGAAGTCATTGGATTCCTAGAGTAGACTCAACGAGATTAATTGTGAGTCAAGAGCCATTATTGTGAATACTCATCATCCGAAATAGTATTAAGGTTGCATTTATGTATTTCAATAGACTCCATTTCGAATCAATTCTATTTTCTCTTGAATAAAAAACAGAGTTGTCTCTTAACGAAAAATATATATATATATATCTCTGATTCATTCCCTTATAGATGCATACATATTTTCATAATCTTTAGAGAATATTATTCAGAGAAACAATTAACATTCTTTGGTTCAACTTTGATAGATCAATATATATTTATCTGATTTCGGAATGAACAGGAATATATATCCAGGAAGAGACTGTGAGCATAAGCAAGTTCAACGGGGCAGTTCGCTCTTCATGTTCCAAAAACCCCTGGCAAGGACCAGCCCATCGCATATATGTCGAAATCCTTATCCAAAGCAGAAAAAAATTATCCTGCAACAGAGAGAGAGAGAGAGAGAGAGAGAGAGAGAGAGAGAGAGAGAGTGTCTGACTGTCGTTTATTCCGTTCAACACTTCCGTCACTTCTTGTACGGACGCCATTTCACCATCTACGGAGATCACGAGCCCTTAACCTGGATCGAATTCATCAAAGATCAGCCCATCGCATGTATGTCGAAATCCTTATCCAAAGCAGAAAGAAATTATCCTGCAACAGAGAGAGAGAGAGAGAGAGAGAGTGTCTGACTGTCGTTCATTCCGTTCAACACTTCCGTCACTTCTTGTACGGACGCCATTTCACCATCTACGGAGATCACGAGCCCTTAACCTGGATCGAATTCATCAAAGATCCTATAAGTAGACTTAACCGTTAGAGGGCTAAACTCAGAAGGTATAATTGTACCTTCAAATATAAGCCTGGGGTACAGAATACAAATGCAGATGCCCTTCCTCGCAACCGAGTTGAAACCCAGCCCTCTGATTACCCTGCACCTACGTTCGAAAATAATAGAGAGTGCTCCTGCTTATCATTCGAGTCTGAAGAGAGTTATCACTCTGATTCGTCCGTAGCATCAGTAAAGATGCTACCGTTACGTCCCAGACAAACAAAGACTTCACAGCAGCGAGCTGAGAATGCCCGCAAACAATCGATTTCAGGGTCATCATCAACATCAGGAGCTCCGCCTTAACGAGGGAGGAGGAAGGGTTCTAAGACCGAGCCACCAGAAAGACCCCCGAACATGTCCGGAGGACAAGGGGATCTGGACGGCAGTACCATCACCAAAAGACTTAGAATCAGGAAAAAGGGTGGAAAAACGCAAGACCCCAATTCCGGACTCTCGCGAGAAACAATGCAGAGCCCGTCTGACTCTCCTACCCCGAGTGAAGAATCTGAGGATATGGATGACTCTGAAGCGCCACCTATTCCCCAGAAAAATAGATCATTTTTATAGCACTGCGTGACCTGAACCCGCGTTTATTTGACGCATTTGCGGAACTTCAAAGTCCTATTATTCAACTGTGAGATAATACACTCGCTCACTTCACGTGGGTGCGTGATACAACAGATCGGTTTGTTTCACCGTAAGACGTTTAGGGCATTTTTAAAAATCTTCGCACACGTTACGTATGCAGGCATCGAAATTTGGGAGGAATTATGAAAAATCTATAATAGATTATGATTGGAGCAGCTGCATCCGCATCAATAACTGCAACGAGCAAGAAAATTAGTCATGATTCTCACACACCTGCTCATGGTTATACAGCATGAACAACATTATCATAAACATAAACACTTGGTTGAGTTTTGCACGAATATATATATGTGCTAACCTTCAAACCTTTGGTCATGCTGAATTCTCATTTGATAAACCCTCGTGAAGAAATGACAACAGATAACAAATTTGGAGACTGCACTCTGCAGTATGATGGGAGATTGTATCGGATTGTATCTCATTTGGAAAGATCGAATGCAGATTTGTAATCCTTGCGGTGCGGATGTTAACACTCAGTATTCAACTCTCAGAAAACCGTTTATGAAATAGCTTAGATAATGTCAAACTGCCAATTTGTCGGGAGTCCAGTTACTAGCGTACATTTGGAAATTGTTTTCTGATAAAGTCTGCAAGGGGAAATTTTGGGTTTTAGCCGGTATGAGGGTTGCATAAACCATCATATTACTATTATAACCAACGATAATGCTCATGACTTATTTTAGATAGAAGAAACGTCTTTACCATCACTCGATGGGTTCAATCGCAGTGGTGTGATATCTCTTTTATATGACCAGATTCTTAACTTTTTCCCAGTCGCCCCCCCCCCGCTTGCCCCAGCCCTATCCACCCACCTCCATCTTCGCGCAAGCGCTCGGGTGTATCATGGCCCACAGAAAGGGCGGGTTTATGTCACTCGATGCTATAGAATAGTGTACGACACGCGGGACCCAAGAGCCTGGTTATTACACGGCATGATCGGCACCCTCACGCAAGCGCTCGGGCGCCAACTTCAGGCCGTGTAATAATAAGGCTCTTAGGTCCCTTGTATCGTAAATAACTATCACCTGATCTCTTGGACAAGAATTGAGAATCCAATCAAACTGAATCATCATCTGAACGATCAGACACCGAGGAAGAGGGGAATATAGATACACCAGAGGAACAGGGACGAGCCGGTATCATCTCACCGTCTCAAATTTCAACTCACACTCAGAAGGAGGATAAACCATACCATGTCACTCATGATCCAGACTCTCCTTCTTCATCCGATGAAAGTTTTTTATCAGACGCACAATCTACCCAGAGATGGTCAGGAAATCTTCCAGAAGTTTCGAAACCTGACAAAAGTAAAACCTATTGGTGGGACGATCAATCTGTGAGTAAAGACACTACCCATTTGATCTTTTCGGATCCGAACCTAGACTCCTTGAGCTCTTCCTTAAATCAGTCTACTACATCCTTACCAGCCTATTTGGGCACGGAACCGGTATCAAATGAAATTGCGGAGGATTGGATGGCACACTTTTTCATACCCCCAGACACTATTCCCACACCGGACGCTATGAGGACGAAAATGTCACCATCCAAGAAGATAGTCGCCAGATTAACACCTCTCCCTCTGACTGGAAGCAAGAGAAGTGGACTTTCGAGCTCTTGGAAAACGCTCAGTACTATTGCGCAAGAAGGTAGCGAATCTGAAGATGATGAATTCCCCGATAGGATTTCGAAACTTCCCTCCAAATTCCGAAGTGAAAGAACACAAACCATGAACAACCTTGAACCAATTAGATTGAATTCCAGTTCCCTTTCACCTCAAGCGGAGAAACCTCCCAATAGTCAAACGCGGCCTAGTCCCGCTGGAGAGACCCAACTCCCTGAAGGGAGACTTGACTTTGGATCGACTATACAATCTGACCTTGAGGACAAACGGACAACGACACTGAAGGTATGCACCACACGCAAATGCCGCACATTCATGAGAGATAATATAGTCCATTCCATATCCGCAGACTTAGACTTAAGCCCTCCTAATACTGGAATATCGACTGATATTGGAGCAATTGATTATGCTAAATTGAAATCACAGGACTCTGAAATTGGCGAGATTTTAGTAACTAAGAACCGGAACAGGTTCATTCATATTCTTGTGATTTGTGATACGAAAAGCAGTCTTATTACCCCCGGAAATGTGAAACTAACCCTTTCAAAGCTTTCCAAGTTAATACAGAAGTCCGAAGTAGGATCTTTTCGCATTGCACGAGTTGGAGAGCTGACCGATAAACTTCCAAAGTCCTTTATAAAGGATGTTTTAAATTCACAGTTTGCCGACTCCGACGAAAGTAGTAAGAACTCAAAACTCGTTCATTTCCATCATACCAGGATTTTCAGACATATTCGTATCAAAAAACTTTCGTACATACATTCTTTTCCGAGAGAATCAATTGCAAGACTGCATAGACCGGGATCATACCAAACTATGTGACGCTGTAGAACCGATAAAAGTTATTCATGCTGAAGATCCGTGTGAGTTTGAACTTTTAGCCGGAACTCCACCCAGCAACTTAAAATCATGTAATTACGCGATAACGTCAGCGAACACTCCCTATTTCAAAAGATCACAATCTACAAATGAGTGGCTGTTTTCAACAACCATAGCTAAACGTATGAGACTTATTTGTGCTGACGAATCCAAAACCGAAATTGTAGTGAACGGAACCGGCATTCTCTCAATTAACGGACTATGCACTGCGCACGCTAGTAATTTCTCACTTTTTGGAATTAAAAAGATTGATATGGATTATTCATTTTCCTATGAACCAGAATTCCAGCTGGATATCACAAGCCTTTTGTCTGAAGATACTCAGTCAGCACTAAAAGACATGAATCACGGAATTTATGAAAGCCTCGACGCCTGGTTATCGAGCGGCAATTCAGTGGCACTGGGCGAGATAGGGAAACAATATAGAGAAGTAGCTAAACAAAAGAGAGGAATGAATACCTTCCATAGCTATCTGGGAGCATCACTATGCTCAACTGTTGTAGTAGCAATTGTTTTCTGCATATGTATTAGAAAAATAGAAATATGCCTGAAATAGCGGAAGGAGAGACCGAACAAACCCTTTATCATCCAAACAGACAACCCACAACATCTGTCACAGAAAAGCACAGTACACAGAACAGTAGCAAGACCACTATCGCCACCTCCCGCCATTCCAGAGTTTACTCCTGTGACCAAAGCCCTGGTACCATTAATAATCTCATTGCACCCAGCCCTCCCTGAGAATACTCAACAAGAAACGTCATTTATACATGTTTCACCGCAACTGCACCCACAATTATCTTAATTACCGACACAAGACGTAGACTATCGCACGGTTGGCCTGAACTGACTTCAACCCAAAGATGCTTGCCCCTCAGGATCGATTTTCCTCACTTCAAGTACATGATAAATGGAAGTCTTTCCCGCAAGAATGAAAATTTTTCGTCGAGCCGTGTTTGAAAAATGTGGAATTTATGGTTTTTTATTGGAATTTCCATAGTAATCGATCCATGCACGATTAAAATGCAGAATTTGTTCCTTCGCCAGAGTAACATCTAATGATTGGCGTAGTCAATTTTATTCTCATGCATATGATGAAATATTTTGAAGCAGAATCTCTGGATTGGGCGAACGTTTGTCACGTTTAACGTGAGATAACTCGAGGTTATCCCGCTTTCAAAGAAAATTCTTGCAAGAAATTGCTGGAAAATGTTGATCTACTCCAGACTCCGAATCATCACCGCATCAAGAAATTTGCTCAATCATTCAAGGATTTCAGGGAAGTAGTGAGTTTGTGTTTTGGGAATGAACTGGAAACAAGTTATAGATCGTGTGTGGGAACCTTTTGAAGAAGTTATTTAGAGTTGGAGAATCCAGTTTCCCCGAAAGTTCACGCGGTATTCTTTCACCTTCAATAGTTTTGTGAGATGAAGAGGATGGGCCTCGGATTCTATAGTGAGTCATTCATGGAATGAACAAATTTTGACTCCAACTCAATATGAAAAAATTGCATGAAGCAAAAATCCTCAATATAACGAGAAACTTGTTACAGCTTTGTCCGTGTACAACAGTATGCACAATCAAATTGTAATTTATTATTCATAAAATTGTTCCACTCTGAAGTGTGTTTTTTCTCATGAACTTCCGAGCATTGATTATTGTTGATCTATACTTTCTCGATAATAATAATACACGCAAATATGTATCAAAGGTCGATTTCGAAGCTCATCCGTGATTATTCTGAGAATAATGTTAAAATCAAGATTCAAAATATTTCAATTCGACTTCTTTCGATTGTAGCTCCGTCGGATGTTCTCATTCTTGCAGGAAACAACTACCATTTATCACGTACTTGAAGGCAAAAGGAGATATCTGAGTAGCAAGGACCTTAAGGCTGAAGTCAGTCTAGGCCGACCGTGCGACATCATTGCTTGTCTCTCGACATCGTCGGATTATGGATATTCGCCTGTACTATAAAATCGTTTCTAAAAACTATCCTTCTGATGGATTTTAACGTATTTCGATGTAATTATGAATAAATTCCAGGGAAGTCGGCCGACAACTGCATTTTAATCGCGCATGGATAGATTAGTATGGAAATTCCTATAAGAAACCATAAATTTCACTTTTTTAAGAAACGGCTCGACGAAAGATTTTCTTTTTTGCGGGGAAAACTTCCATTTATCATGTACTTGAAGTGAGAAAAATCAATTCTGAGGGGCAAGCATCTTTGGGTTAAAGTCAGTTCAGGCCAACCGTGTATCCTTAAGATCTTGGACCCATGTCGATCATGCATAACTCATGCGGACCACTTGGCCGCATGAGTTATGCGCACATAGGAGATAATTCAACACCCAAGTGACTTAAAGACGACTGGAGTGACAAAGTGCGATGTTCCAGAATGGATTCATTTCAATTTCTTTCTCTTTCTTTCTGGGGAATTTTGAAGATGAAATATGCATACGGAGGGAATGAAATTCTGCACTCCCTTCAGATCATATTTGTTATGCCTGTGGTTTAGAATATTAATAGTAGTATAATTAAGATGCATGATGTGGAATTGGTACTAGAGATCTTTCTCTTCATGATAACTTAACGAAATATGAATTAGTATTCAGTATTTAGTATTCATTTAGGAAAATTCACGGGCCTGATGGCCCAATAGAACATATACATATACAATTAAGAAGAATAATATATATATATATATATATACATGACACACTAGTAAACAAGGCGAGAATGAATATGATGGAATATGGAAATAAAAAATTTCAGAATTGTAGAAATGTAAGATATCACAGTAAGAGAGCTGAGAAATATGAGTCAAATACACAACTCAGCATAGAAATCTCTGCAACATAGTTTCAAGAAAGAAAAAAAAGAAAAAAAAACTGTATATAGAAATATATGAATAGGTAAGGTAGTTCTCAAGTTTACACAATTTTTTCCCGAGTACGAATATTTTATTGCTTGGATTTTGAAATTTTAAGAACTTGTATAAGTTTGCCTTCGACTTTTACGAATTTTGAATTGTGAGGAAAAATCCAAGTTTGCCTTCAATTTTACAAAATTTTTCTGGATGTGGCTATTCACCTTCATGAATTTTGAACTTCAAACAATTTGGATAAATTTGCCTTCAATTTTAAGGGGATATATGAGAGAAAAAAAATGATAGAAAAGAAAATGAATAAATGAATAAATAAATAAAATATATGTATATTTGTATGAAGTTGCCATAATTTTTACAAAATTTCCCTTCAAATATGAATACTTCACTTCATGAATTTTTGAAAAATTTTTGTTCGCCTTTTAATTGAAGAAAAAATCGCCTTCAAATATATCTGTATATATATACGTATGTAAGTGGATTCATATATATGGTCAAATCTCAGGAACTATGCGATTTCGACTTTGAAATCTCGAGAATTTCCAGAATGGCAGCACATCTCCCATGAACTTTTGTTTGCTCTAAGTAATGCTCAAAAAATGATGAAATACTTGCGTAAATCACTTCGGAGCTCCGCCGTGGATTTGTGAGGGGATAGAAGATTTTCCCATGTATTTGGATGGGACCCTCATATTTCCGTGATTCTAATTGGCTCATATGTATGTGAATACATGGCATCCTCGGTCTTGGAATAGAGGAAAGGAGATCAATTTGATAGTTCACAGTGTCTTCTGAAGGTCTGTGATACAAAATGAAGATGTGCCTCGGCCGCCAAAACGCCCATATTTGTAATTTGTCAATCCTCACAAGCCTCGCATCACGACCGAGATGAGGATGTAGTAGGGGCGATTCTCATAGTCATTCCTCGAAGTACGAATATCAGTTTACACGTGGTTTCAATCCCAACGGTATCGAAATTTTCGTGTGCTACACGAAAAACGATTTTTGACCCCATTTACGCAAAAATAACTTTTCTCATTTTAAGCCGCATCGTCGTGCGGGATCGAGCACACTATCGTTCTTGGGCTAGATTTGTAGGTTTTTGGATGTGGAATAAGATGTCGTTTCTACAGATACGAAATATTCACCGCCCCGAGTGCTGCATCCATTAGAAAAGCGATACAGGAAAAAAGTAAAATCGGAGTTCGCTCCAACGAATCATCGCCACTCTGGCGCATTGATAGGCACAGCCTCAGGCGAAAATTATATATTTCTATATATTATAATCCATCACATATCCAATTTTCAGACCGATCGGTGACCCCCCCCCCCCCCCCCGCCTGTGGCGAGCTAAGGCGTGAGAGAATTATGGCCCTGTTCGGTCGAAAATTGCGATTTTGTCACGAAGAAGTGTCTCCCAGTACCTTTCTATAGCGAGTAATATACTTCTGAATGATGCAGAACTGTTGAATATGAGTGGATCTTCAGAATGATCAAATGCGGGCGGCGGAAAAATGCGACTGTTCTTCTTACAACGTGAAGATAGGCCTGTTCAGCCAAAGCGCATAAAGCGCATACTTCGTGAGATATGCCTATATATGACTCAATATATAGATGAATTCATTCACACACACCTATATATATATATATATATATATGTATATATATATATATATATGAGTCATTCTGGAGCAAGCTGGACAAAACCGTCACCAGGGGGGTCTGGGAAAATTCCGCAAAAATTTTTTTCCATTAGTACTATGTTGAAATAGTACGAAAAATTTTTTTTCAGATTTTTTTGGCCCCCCTGTGGGCCCCAGGGCCCATGAAAGGGCCATTTTAGGCCCTTTTTTAGCCTATCCTAGGAAAATCATAGTTCCAACGCAATTCAATATTTTTCAACGTACTTGGGCGCATTTTTCTCGTCAAGACTAGTACTTTTGAGAAAAAAATTGTCCAAGGCCACCTAGTGAGCCTGACGACTTCTGCCACCTATTTATTGAGAGCAAATTTTAGCGATTTTTGGGCTTGCTTCAAAGTGATGTAGCTCCCACTAGACATGTGATAATCGACTTTTACAAGTAGTCATTTTGAAGGTCTTGAAAATACCTACAATTTGCCCACTTGTAAAAGTCAATTATCGCACTTTTTGTTGGAGCTACAGTCGATACAAGTTGAGCTATTTACGAAAAAGTCGAAAATTCAGGACTCGATTCCAAAAATATATCTTAATTTTTTTTCACGAAACTTATGCGAAAATGTTCTTTCAGACATCTACTTTTAGTGAAAAAAATTTGGCGGAGGTTATTTTTTTTTATTTTTTTTGCCGAGCGTTACAAAATGCCGCATTTCGTGGTTTTAGCAAAAACGGCATCATCGACCACGGTCACATACGCTCCCATCTGGACTGATGTGCACCAATCTGTGTGAAAGTACTCCTCAAAGTACCCCCAAGTACGTGTAAGAAGTTGCGGGGACGAGCCTCCACCCAGGAGCGAGCTGTAGGTTCTATTCACCGTGTCCAAAATAGGCATTATTTTGGCTATTCGAGCGTAAGCGACATCCCCGATACATATATACAGCTGTGTTTTCAACAAACAATCCCATGTCAAGTATTACACATGAGTGAAAGATCTGTTTATTACGTGCATATAGAAGGAAGGCTTGTCATTTGAGAAAGTTCAAAAATGGACAGGAACGTAATTTACATCATTCCTGATGGCAATTGCCTGTTCAGGTGTTTCGGTTATTCACTGCACGGTAATCAAGAATTTCATGAGAATATTAGAACTAATATTGTGAGACATATCTGCTTGAATTGTAATAAATTCAAAGAGTTCATAATCGGAAATGAATATTACTAGACGATTAAAACTCCTGAACAATATTCTAGGTTCATGTCACAGGACAGAAATTACGGTAGTGAAGTTGAGATCAAGGCATTTTGTGAATTGTATACAACAAACGTGTACGTACATATTGAAAGTGGGGATGAAATTATAGCTTTTGCCCTTGAAGGCAATCAGAAAATACTGAATCCCCTCTTCTCTGGAACGGGAGAATCAACTAATTATGACGTACTTGTGAGGAATTCATCTCTGTTTCCTGAAGAGTTGGATGATACTTTCACTAAAAGAAAAGTTGGTCAACACACTATGGATAATGTTTCTAAGAAGTTTAAATCTTTTCATTCCTTCCAAATCAGCAATAAAAAATTCAAGTCATCTCATGTACCACGATCTGAGATGAATCTACAAACTCGAAAAATTGATAAATTTGACATCGCTTGCAAATTGAATTCTGTAGGACTGAACAAGTCGTACAGTAGAATCAAATTCAAGTCACCAGTAGTTGAACATTCAGGGAAACACCTGGAGAGAAATGTAACAGTTGATAAGTGTAATGAAAATGATGTAGATTACACTGTTGATTTTGGGACAGTTTCAACTGATGACAATCATGGGAAAATCAAAAGGTCAAAAATATCTTATAAAACGAGGAAACGAACTTCGAAAACAAAAAAGAATGAGCAATTCATTCCTGTATCAGACTACGGAAATCTGGACTATTCATGTAGAAACTGTGGGGCTGTTTTTTGGAAACAGGAAAAGAAAAAAACTACTTGTTGTCGGAATGGTCGAATTTTTCTGTCACCTCCAAGTGAATACGATTCACGATTAAGAAAATTACTTGTACACGATCTAGCATTCAGACATTTGATAAGATTCTATAATAACATGTTCAGTTTTGCAACTTTCAAAGCTACCGTTAAAAATGAGAAAGGTATATACAATATCAAAATACAAGGCCAAGTTTGCCACACAACTCCTAATCATATCATCCCAAGCCATAACAAAAAACCTGAACTGTGTCAATTGTATATTTATGATGATAAAATGGCAACTGACATCAGATTAAATGAATGGAGGAAGTTGAGAAAAGAGCTCAATTTTGCTCCAAATATCGATGATGACTTGAGAAAGAAGCATATGAATCTGTTGACAGACGTGATGAATGACAATCCCTATGCTAAGCAGTACAAAAATTTACACGAAGTCACGAAAAATAAAAAAATCCCTGACCATAAACTCTACTTCATTAGGAAAAATAAACATCACAGACATACCCACAATAAGCCTCTCACGTCCGAATGCGGAGCCATTCTTGTTTCTGATACAGGAGTTCCACATGACTTTGATCTATGTGTTTACCCTCGAGCTGATCGAGAGAAGATTCAGCATACACGATTACACAAATTATCCCATCACGTAGATCCAATGGTAATTCCACTTCTTTATCCACGAGGAGATTTGGGATGGAGCACAGGATACAAAAAAAGACCTGATGCTGCACCAGATGAGAAACAGTTGTCAGTGTTGGATTGCTACGCTTATAGATTGGCTTACAGGCCGAAATCCAAAAGTTTCTCGCCAATTTTATATGGCGGTAGACTGACTCAACAGAAGTTCATTCACGCGTATGTTATGGTAGAGAGCAACAGAATGCGATTTTTCCGAAAACACCAGAAGGATCTGAGGATTGAATGTTATCAAGGACTGTACGATGCTGTACAAAACTGTGCATCAAATATTTCTGCGAATTTTGAAAAGAAAGAGAGGTTAGGTAACTTATTCATTTTGCCATCAACCTTCATTGGCGGACCTCGTTACAGGCAACAGAATTATCAAGATGCGATGGCGATTATGAGGGAAAAAGGAAGGCCTGATTTGTTTATCACTGTCACTTGTAATCCCAAGTGGGATGAGTTCATCAGGGTTCTCAAGAAGTTCCCAAAGGGTACAACTGTGAATGATATACCTGGCTTAGCTGTGAGGCTATTCAAAACTAAATTGGAAAAGATCGTGAAAGATATAATGGATGGAAAATTGTTTGAAAGAGCGGTAGCACAGGCCCATGTTGTTGAATTTCAGAAGAGAGGTCTTCCTCACGCTCACATATTAGTGACCTTGAATTCAAACGATAAACTGCTGACTCCGGAAGCAATCGACCGACATATCTCCGTGGAAATACCGACAGATGATCCTGAATTACGCAAATTAGTTCTGCAACACATGTTACACGGTCCGCACTCTCAAAATACACCATGTTATGATTTTGAAACCAAAACTTGTAAGAGACGTTATCCAAGAAAATTCCAGAATCATACTACTATCAACAAAGATGGTTATCCAAATTATATGAGAAGAGATAATAGATCAGAAAATCATCACTATATCTCGAAATTACCGAGTAAGAGGTTATCTGTTGATAATTCAACGGTTGTGCCGTATAACAAATTTTTATTGAAGAAGTATAAATGTCACATAAATGTGGAGTGCTGTGCATCTATACAGAGTATTAAGTATGTGTACAAATACCTCCATAAAGGACATGACAGAGCCCGTTGTTGGGTAGTGAAAGGGGATCAGAATCAAATGAGAAATCCAGAGATTCACAATGAAATCAAGGAATACATCGATGGTAGATACTTGAGCCCAATGGAATGTGCTTGGCGATTATCAAAATTTCCGTTGATAGGGAGAAGTCATTGCGTCGAAAGGTTACCCATTCACCTTGAGAATCAGCAGAAAATAGTTTTCGAAGAAGGAGAAGAGAAGTCAGCACTGGAGAAGTGGGAAACGCCATTGCTTGCGTGGTTTGAATTGGATAAAAGAGATAGTTTCTCTAGGAAGTTGAAATATGTCAACATTCCAAAATATTATAGTTTTGATAAGAGAACTAAGGAATGGGTAAGACGGGTGAGGTCGCAAAGGTTTCAAACAATTGGTAGAATATCTGTGGTATCTCCGAAAGATAGTGAAAGATTTTTTTTGAAACTGATTCTGAATCGCAAGAAAGGTGCAACTTCTTACAAAGATCTGTTGACAGTCGATGGTATCATTCACAAGTCTTTCAGAGAAGCAGCAATGGCTCTGGGATTGATAGATACAGATGAGGAAGTCTATGAAATTTTTGAAGAGGCTTGTACGATCATGTCACCATATCAATTGAGGAAATTTTTCGCTTGGTTTCTTCTTGCTGAGAAAATTCAAGGTAATGGAATTTGGGAACGATTCAAGAAATTTTTCACGGAAGATTTTGTTGAAAACGGTGATCGGCTTGCTTTGAGTCACATAAATGATATCTTGAATTCTGAAGATAGAAAATGCGAGGATTTCAGTCTACCTGCATCAGACATTTCTTTCGACGATTCCAATGGTGATTATTTCAAATTGAGTATGAGTGAATGTGAAGAGAGATTCAAAGAAATGTTTGGTCAGTTGAATGATGATCAGAAAGAGATTTTTGAAAAATTACGAAGTAATGAAAATCTAGTCAATTTCATTGATGGTCCTGGAGGTTGTGGGAAAACTTTCTTGTATAGATGTCTCATTTATTATTTTCTGTCCCAAAAGAAAAATGTTTTGTCAATGGCGTGGACAGGTATTGCATCGATTCTCCTACCACAAGGTATGACGAGTCATAGACACTTCAGACTACCCTTGGATCTAGAAAGTATTGAAAGTATTTTCTTGAAATCTGATGCTGATAAAAAGAAATTGAGGGAGGCAGATGTTATCATCTGGGATGAAGCATCAATGATTCCCAAGAAAGCTCTAGAGGTGGTGGATAGAACACTCCGTGACGTTTCTTTCAATGACTCACCCTTTGGTGGAAAGTTGGTGGTTCTAGGCGGTGATTTCAGGCAAATCCTGCCAGTTTTGACCCATGGCAATAGACATTCTATAATCCAGGAAACTATCAAATCTTCAAAACTATGGCCATTGTTTAATGTAATGAAGCTTACTAAAAATTTGAGATCGAAGGATACTGATTTTTCTAAATTCCTTCTGGATGTAGGTGAGGGCAGAATTGATAAAGTGAAAGTGAGACCTGAATGGAAAAGTAATGATGTATGTAGAACCATATTCAAAGACATTAATGAAGATATTTCTACAAATAGAGTGGTTCTGTCATAAAATTGAACAAGAGAATCTTAAAAACGTTAGATGGTCCTACATCCTCTTACTACAGCGTAGATTATGCGACTCACAAAGGTGCAGATCAAACAGAGGAGCACATTCATCTGAAATATCCAACCGAATGCCTGAATAAAATTAGAGATGGTTTACCTCCACATAAACTTGATTTGAAAGTGAATGCTATCGTGATGTTGATTCGGAATCTGAGCGTAGCAGAGGGTTTGTGTAATGGGACTCGGTTGAAGATTAAGAAATTGTACAAGCATAACATTGAAGCGGAAGTCATAACTGGGGAGAATATGGGGAAAATAGTTTTCATACCTAGGATAACACTTACCACAGGTGAGTCTTCCCTCCCATTTATAGTTCAGAGGAAGCAGTTCCCTGTGGTTTTGGCATTCGCAATGACAATTAATAAGTCTCAAGGTCAAAGTTTCGATGAAGTTGGTATTTATATACAACGGCCGCTTTTCTCTCATGGACAGCTTTACGTTGCTCTTTCTCGGTGTAGAGATCCGAAGAATTTATTTATTGAGAATAGATTTGACGGTTCAGATGAGATCGAAGATGTTGTTTGGAATGAAGTGTTTGATGTTTGATGTTTTCGTCATCTATGATATGAAATTCAAGTATATTGTTCTCAAGTTTCGTAAAGATGGAGTGGAATCCGATGTTGGGAAAGACAGTATATGTGAGTCATTCTTTTTATTATCGCCAGGTTTTGTGTCGGGGGGTCAGGGATTTTTCTGTAACTTTGGGTACATGTTGTATATGATAGAAGAAGATGGAAAGCACAGTTTTTAGGTCCCGAAAGTCACCCGCGCGAGTTTGGCGCCCTATTTTCGTTTTCAAAATTCGTGAAAAATTCGATTTTTCAACTTTTTGATTGATTTCTCACCAGTATGGAACCCAATGAAAAAATTATACGAGACACAGATTTCGACGTGAAATGAGCTGAATTTTACGAAAGAAATACTCTCAGATCCGTCAGAGATGAACATAACCTCAAAAAAAAGGTTTTTTTCAGAAAAACACAATTTTCAAGCCTTAGGCCCTATTTTATCTCAAATTCAACATTTTCATCGGATTTCTCGTCAAATTTTACGTCGAAAACCGTTTTTCAAAAATTGGGCTGAGGATGGGTTTCGCCACCATAATAATAACCTTAGTAGCAGGACCGTGAGAATAGCGCTAAATTGTTCGTTTCGGGAGGGACACTTATTACAGTGGACAACCAAATATTGGGTCAGAAGTAGCGCATTGATCAAACAATGACTTTTTCGTGTATTTTTCGACGTAGAAACCGAATCCGAAACCAGTTTTGCACCTAGACATCAGGAATTTTTTGAAACTGCGAAATACTGAGCTTCTAAAGAACTGCATTTTTAGCGTTTTTTGATGATTTTGTAGATACATGATTTTGATGGTGCAACCTTGCAGCGGGCTTTGAGCGTACCCGGACTATGATTTCTCCCATATTTTGACCTGCTAAACACGATGGAAGTTGTTTTAGAGGGCTAGCATGCGTTCGAAACAAAGGACAAACTGATTTTTCGAGTTGCTATCAGGAGAGTTTGGACGATTTCGTGATAAATCTCAAAGTGATCACGGAATTGATCAGAAACACCCTCTGCAATACCACGAGAGCGCATTCTTTTTCTATTTGCACACACACTAAGGGAATGATGTTTGCAGTCGCCTAAAAGTAGATGAGTCGAATATACATGTATAATCCCGAAAAGAAACTTTTGATCTATTCCGAGATGTATTCCTCGGGTGAGTTGAAGCCTCCTCGTATTGGATCAATGCTCGAGTTTTGGTACCTAGAAGCCACTCAAACTACTCGAACAATGTCATTTTGTTGCTAGGATATGGTATCAGAAGTTCCGGAGACCTTAACTCGGTTTAGGTTACGGAACGTCCCTGACATACCATGAATATGTAATCAACCTAGTTACATCGTTTTTCACCCTAAGCTAATGTGGGCACTGCAATGATTCTATTCCGGAGGCGAGTGAATAAGAACATCCAGCGTCAGATGTGCCATCTTGCGCTGGTTGCAAACGACTATCTATATGCACTCAGAAGTACATGAGACTGGGGAACTGCAAATTTGACTCATTACGAGAAAGCTTGAGCTTACCTCAGGAATAGATCAAAAGTTTCTTTTTCTGGATTATACATGTATATTCAACTCATCAACTTTGAGGCGATTGCAAACATCATTCCCTTAGTGTGTGTGCAAATAGAAAAAAATGCGCTCTCGTGGTATTGCAGAGGGTGTTTCTGATCAATTCCGTGATCACTTTGAGATTTATCACGAAATTGTCCAAACTCTCTTGATAGCAACTCGAAAAATCAGCTTGTCATTTGTTTCGAACGCATGCTAGCCCTCTAAAACAACTTCCATCGTGTTCAGCAGGTCAAAATATGGGAGAAATCATAGTTCGAGTACGCTCAAAGGCCGCTGCAAGGTTGCACCATCAAAATCATGTATCTACAAAATCATCAAAAAACGCTAAAAATGCAGTTTTTCAGAAGCTCAGTATTTCGCGGTTTAAAAAAATTCCTGATGTCTAGGTGCAAAACTGGTTTCGGATTCGGTTTCTACGTCGAAAAATACACGGAAAAGTCATTGTTTGATCAATGCGCTACTTCTGACCCAATATTTTGTTGTCCACTGTAATAAGTGTCCTTCCGAAACGAACAATTTAGCGCTATTTTTACAGTCCTGCTACTAAAGTTATTATTATGGTGGCCAAACCCATCCTCAGCCCAATTTTTAAAAAACGGTTTTCGACGTAAAATTTGACGAGAAATCCGATGAAAATGTTGAATTTGAGATAAAATAGGGCCTAAGGCTTGAAAATTGTGTTTTTCTGAAAAAAACCTTTTTTTTGAGGTTATGTTCATCTTTGACGGATCTGAGAGTATTTCTTCCGTAAAATTCAGCTCATTTCACGTCGAAATAGGTGTCTTGGATAATTTATTTATTGGGTTCCATACTGGTGAGAAATCAATCGAAAAGTTAAAAAATCGAATTTTTCACGAATTTTGAAAACGAAACTAGGCCGCCAAACTCGCGCGGATGACTTTCGGGACCTAAGAACTGGGCTTTCCATCTTCTTTTATCATATACAACATGTACCCAAAGTTACAGAAAAATCCCTGACCCCCCGACACAAAACCTGGCGATATTAAAAAGAATGACTCATGTATATGAACTG
Source organism: Eretmocerus hayati (assembly GCA_029851415.1). Lineage (NCBI taxonomy): Eukaryota > Metazoa > Arthropoda > Insecta > Hymenoptera > Aphelinidae > Eretmocerus > Eretmocerus hayati. The sequence continues at coordinate 52,546,848 of CM056743.1, forward strand.
AGAGAGCAAGTAATGTTGTGGTGTTTGAACGAACAGTTGGAAAAAAAAGTTGAAGAAGAAACTGAATATGAAAAATACTTGAAAGAATTGGAAGAATCTACAGAAATTGAGTGTTTGAATAAAATAATAGCATTGCATGAAAGAAAGTTTAACTTGGAAACAACTTACACGACTTGGCATGAAGTACCTCTAACTTTGAAACAGAGAGTATCAGAGATCATTGAATTTCGTTTCGATAATGGATATATTGATCGAAGCTTTCAAGAGAGTGGAACATTATATCTAGATCATCAATTGAAAGTTGCGAATATTGTACATGGTATAACACAATAGAGAATGAAAATCATGTCTTTCAGCAGTGATAAAATTTGTCGTAACTGCCCTAGAGTTGAAATTTGAAGAGATGGTGAAAACAAAAAAGTAAATTCGATTCATTTCGGGAATATAAAAATATAGAATGTACAATTAATGATTCGTTTCTCGATCTTTTTTTCGTAGAGAGAGTGGAGAAGAGACTGTTGATATCGATATAACAGTGAAATGTGGTTTTTGCGGAGTGAAATTTATCGATTCACATTTTTTGAGAAAACATTTGATGACGAAACACAAGAGTAAAATTCAGAGATACAAAAGCTGTCACAAATGTGGAATCATTGTTTTATACAGATTTTTTGAGAAACATTTGAAGACTCATTCGAATGAGAAGCATTTCTCTTGTTCGTCATGTAAACTCTCCTTCAAAACCAAATCAAATCTAGTCAGGCACAAGCTCAATCACAAAGACCCAGAACACAGATGCCAAAATTGTGGGAGATATTTCGTTAGGAAAGACTATTTAACAAATCATACTTCATTGCATAAAAATGAAAAAAAGCAATGATATTTGTGTGGGTATTTTTTGAATTTCCACAGTCAATATGAGCAACTTCCGGAATCGTAGTGATGAACCAGCACTCAAAAAGCCTAAAGGAATTGAATTGTCAAATAACGATTATTTGAAGAATAGAGTCAAAATTGGAGATGAAACAACGTTAGTAAATCAGTTTACCGTTATGTATGACTATGATTAGAGATGATGAGGATATTGATCTTACAGAACTGTAGTTGCGTATGTTGACGAAATATTTGGCAAGTCTGAGTTCAAAAAAAGGGAGGATGACAGTGAATTCACAGTGTTCAAATTTCTGTTCAGTAATCATGAAGGGAGTAAGATACAATGCAGTATTTCCAATGACGATATAAGGAAATTCGTAAAAAGTATAAAAATGAACAAGGTACATAGACAATGGTTAACTCGAAATGACATTGAGAATGATATTGCGAAATTACTTATCATATCAAATTGAGTATACGTGCTAATCATCGCCTTTTTTACAGAAATTGATCCTTGAAAAAGTTCACGTACAAAAAGTTAAAAAACATTTCAACAGAGGAAATTTAGATTATGAAATTGTTCTCAGAAATTATTCAACAATATTCTGCTGTGGCGAATACGACGTTGGGATGTACAATGAAATAAATTTTGATGATATACCTTCAAAAAGAGGGCCAATCAGTAAGTTAAAGTGGTAATGTTTCAACTATGATACATGATTTTTACATAATTTTTGTCGATTATTTAGAGATTGAAGGTTATCTGAAGGATCAATTCGTTCAACAGAATAAGAACAATGAAAATGAAATTCTTGGTGTAATCACGAACGGACGTCACAAACTCGATATTATTGTTGTGAAAGATGAAAACGAGAAAATTGAATCGTACGATCGTGGAGTGAAATTAGAGGTCTGCGGTGACTTACAAGAGAATGGTTAAACTGTATAAACTATATGAAATTCAGAGAGGAATCGTTATGGAATGGAATTGATTTCATTGAGTGGTCTTTGCAGGTTCAACGTACATGGTGAAAGTGAAGGGTGTAGATAAATTGAGATTTCTAGGTGGTGAAAAAATGGAAATTGAGAAGTTGATTCTAGGAAATGAAGTTCATGTTGTAGAAGAGTCTCCTGTCAACAAAGATATTGATTATTGAATTTTAATTTGATGGATACATTGCAAAATTTTTGTGATTTATATTTTTTTCAAATAAATATACATCCTCTCTTCATAAAACAAGCTCACCTTAAATTTTGTGATGATGATGGCAAGGAGTTAATTTTTCGGAAACTGGAGAGTAAAATTAAGACTGAGGGACCACGAGGGGCTGAGAAAAAATAAGGGGCCCTCAGGGGCCCTCGGAGGCCCTCAGGGGATCTCAGGGGAATCTCTCAGCCCCTAAGGTAAATATGCAACGTAATTTAGGTTAATTGGTCGAAGGCACTCGGGGCCCTCAGGGGCCCTCGGAGGCCCTCAAGGGCCCTCGGGGGACCTCAGAGGCCCTCAGGGGCCCTCATGGGCATTCAAGGCAGTCAAGGGAATTCAGGGGGGTTCAAGGGAATTCAGAGGAATTCAGAGGAATTCAGAGGAATCTCATTCTTACTACTATATATTAGGGGGAGATATGAGGTGCCAACCGCGGTATCTCCATAAGCAGTCCCTGAAGTACAAAGTTTTCTTCCCAAGCTCTTCACTTGGACAGGAAAGGTCGTAGAGAGAATTCCAAAACGAGGAAATTGTAGGTTTTGCAAAGATCTATAACATCCTGTGAGAATTTCCGTGATCGGATCACTCCCGCCAAAGTTGTAGGTGATTGATTGAAGGAGAAATTTTCCAGATTCTCATCGTTGACTATGGGCACTTGGAAAGGACGCAGGTAATGTTTTGAACACATGAATCTATGGATTTTTGTTTGATCTTTAAGATGCTCTTTCCAAAACTCCCATACAACAAACCATATCGAAGATATCACTGTTTTAGCGAGACTCTTTTCAGTCCATTATTTATGAAAGGCACTGTATATAATGAGGACAGGGATAACTTAATGGACAACTGAATAATTCCAAATTTTGGGGGTTGGCGAGCGGAGCGAGCAGGGGGGAACCCTTCTAGTACATGTATATGTAAATATATTGAAAACCCATTTCCCCTCCTATGGTCGCGGAGGCGAGAGCGTACGCGTGGCAAGAGGGCCTCTCCATCAAAAACATCTGAATGCAGCTGCGTACCAATCCTCAATTTCGCCTAGACACGACCACCCCCTTGGCTGCTTCCTTCCAACTCTCCAGTGGCCAAGGGACGTGGTTGCGGCCATAAGACCACCGAGTCTTCGAGAGCCTTATATATCGTATAATATCATACATACATAGAATATCATGCCGTGTCTAGGATTCTGACTTTTGTCGATTTTGGACAGGGAGCAGATTGTTGTCCAAAACTGAGGTCTCCCTTCACAAACCTACGACTGTCCCTCGTGTATTGACTACCCGCCAACTAGATACTGCGATACTGATGTATATTGTCAAATTTCAGAATTCGGGCGATTTTGATATTTTGACTTGAGGAACGTTCCGACAATCGTCCTTTGACTTATTCCGTGTTCTACATTGGGGAGTGTCGAAGACCTCCTCGTGGTTGATGGCATCCAACATCTTTCGAACTCGTAGTTTGCTGAAGGTGAACGCAGAAGCATGTACCGTACGCATGAAATGCAAATTTCGCATGCCCGCTCAGAAACTAGCCCACAGTTCAGCTTGTTGCTTCTGGTGCGGTTGACTAATCATCCTGAATCTCTAGGAGACGATGGATCAGGTATCGAAGAACCATAAGCCGTGAGCATGGGGCTGTGCCTATCACTGTGTAAGAGTGATGGCTTCTTATGTAAGGGTCCGACAACGGTCCGATTTCTCAAATATTGCCACTGTGAAAGCTTTGGTGGTTGATGCGATGAAGAATTCATCTCTCTCGATATCTCATGTTCTTAGAGCCCGAACCTACAAATTCAGCTAATGTACAAAGGTGTGCTCCACTTCCAAGGAAAATGCGAGACTGAACGGAAAATGTTATCCTGCGTGATTTGGTTCAATAGAAGCATCATACGCGTGGCACATAGACCCACTAGCTTCAAAAGAGCTGGGACCACGTGTGATCCATTCTTCACACTCGAATACATGTACCTGAATACTTTCAGGTAGATCCTCAAGCATCGGTAAAATCCCTGCAATTTTTTCAGCGAGAAGGCTTGTAGCGCTCAATTCAAGCTTAGTCACACTGAAGACCTTGAGTGGGGCGACTCTCGTCTTTGACAGCATCAAACTCGATTTGAACACACCCTCGTCAGACGTCACAGCATGAATCAACATTGCAATGGCTCTCTCCGAGGCATCACAATAGTCATGTGGAGTCCATCGTGCAGTCTTGGCAGTTCAGAACCATCGAAAGATCCTAATCGACTCGAGCTCAAGGGGTTGATTGCGGTACTATAACAGGAATCATGAATGGCTGTAGAAACATGATCACCCCTAGTCCTTGCAACCATGAGTATTGTAGGAACAGCTTCGCTCGAACGAGTACTGGTGCAAGCCAACCTCTCGGATCGAAAAGTTCAACTTTCCCTGAAAGAATCAGCCGTCTAGTTTATGATGAAGCAGCAGCAGGAAAGTAAATCCTGAAACAAACCAAATCTCCTCTTGGGATCCAACGAAGACCTAAAGTGGAGACAACTTCAGTCTCACTCAGCTCTCGATCTCTTTGGAGTTGATCCTCAGCTGGAACGCTTGGCAACAGTTCAGCATAATTTGCGGTCCACTTGTCTACTTTCATACCTGTAGGTTCAAGAACCCTTATTATTTCTGCTCTCTTCTGCTCAGCTTCCTGTAAGGAGTCTCCCCCGGCTGAGGAATCGTCATCATAGCGAGTTTTTCGGAGACATTCAGAACCCAAAGGAAATTTGAGCACTTCATCGTCAGCAAGTTGCAATAAACACATACTAGCGTGGAACGGAGCAGATCCAGTTCCATAAGTGACTGTGAGAAGCCTGATAAGAACAAGAGCATCCTCAGCAGTCCACCAAATGCGTTGCCAGTCTACATCATCAGAATGAACGAGAAACTGACGAAACATTTTCACAATATCGGGAGTGAATGCAAATCTATAAAAACACCACCGCATGATGATGGCGGTGATATCTTCCTGTAATTTAGGGCCTATATGAAGAAAAGTATTGAAGGAATTGACTACTGAGTCTCCTTGAGAGGCATTGAAGACAACCCTAATCTTGTTTTAATCCTTCTTGAAGACAGGATGATGGAGAAGATGCTAGGATTGCTCCTTTTTTACCTCATTAGCCGGAAGAATTTCCATGTGATCCGGGCTGGCATACTTATCCATGAATCGAGTATAGACTTCAGCAAGCTCTGGTCGTCTTGCGAAGCGCTTTTGCAGCCGAAGGACGCAGGCACGAGCGATGTCCTCCGAGTCGCGGAACGGAGGTGTTCCGTTAAAGGGCCAACGGACCACAGAGCGCCCGTCTGCATCACGCTCGTGAGTCTCTTTGAAATGCTGCATGCACTCCCCCCTGCTGGCGTGAGCTGAGATGCTTCTGGCCCTTTATCGAGCTCCCATGGGCGAGTCACAGCTACAGCCAACTCCTGATCAACAGCGCAATGATGCACTACAGCAAAAACTTGAGATGCAGCATCTGACGATCCTGTGCTGCCCATGAGCACCCAGCCAGAAACGGAGTTGAAAGCCACAGGTGAATTCGTGCGATGCGGATTGCATCGCTTCTCAGCAAAAACAGTGGCATCAAAGATCGCCGAGTTGAGGATGCAGTCCACTCGACTCGGTGTCCCAATATGAGGATCGGACAGCTGGAGGCCCTCTAGATGCGACCAGCCCTCGTCTTTCACCACCCGCTTAGGTAGCAATTTCGAAAGCCGGTTGAGCACGAGTGCTGAAATTGCAGAGAAAAATCAGTATTTTTCATAGATTTTAGAGTGAGAGTTACTCTAGCCTCAGAAACTGTCGGGCTACCCGCATCAGAGAGAGCGACACTTACTTCCTCCTAGGCAAGCTCTAGAAGATTGATCATATGCTCAGAAACGATACATGTTTCAGCGCAAGAGTCGAGCAAGACTCTTGCCGTTACCCTTGACCTCTCGGCAGACTCAAGGATGACGACTGCTGCGGACAGAAAATATTGACTGCCTCATGATGCCGTATACGTCCGAGTCGTATCTGTTGGGGCTGATACCGGCGCGCTTTTTGAGGTGCTGGTCTGCGATGACGAACCACGTCCATCCGTGTCACTCTCGATGTGCAGCTTGGTGTAATGCGCAGCTCTGCAGACCCTAAAATTGTACTTCGACTTTCAGTCCTGGGTGTCGTGCCGATATCCGAGGCAGTTGAGGCAACGCTCCTCTTTCTTTACAGAATCCATGCGCTGGGCTGGTGTCTTTGCTGTAAAGTCAGAGCATTTGTGAGTGGAATGATCGCATTTGCACGATGAGCAGTCATTCTTATCTCTATTATTTGACTTGTTATTGGGAACTGTGACGTGCACTGAGGCACTGGCATGAGATTTCTCTCCTGGCTTGCGTGAATTGGCAGAATTACCAGAGGCCGGTTTCTGAGAATTATTGTTGGACTGCGAGCTAGCCGAAGCAGCTCGAGCTTTGTCAGCTTCCGAAAGGTCAAGAGAGCGTATTCTCATTTCCAAAACCTCTTCAGAATTAGCGAGCTCGGGGAAAGCATTCGCCCCGCCATCCTCATCACTGTTGACCCAATCAATCTTAGTTTGCTGCGGGAGCTTGCATTCAATGTCATGCATTAGTATTACTACCAAATGTTCGACTGGCAATCTCAAATCTCCGAAAACCGCGATGCTCTCTTTGACTAAATTTCATAATTCACTGATGGGAGAGCTGGTCTCCTGGTTAGGAGTAGGTAAGGGGGACAACTCATGCATTTGAGTTGAAAATTTCAGCCAATCAATACCGTAACGTTTACAAAGCGCTCTCCACGCACAATTAGAATCAGTTGCAGCACCAGTAAAACCCCTCAGATTATCCGCTGCACTGCCCTCTCAAGCCTCAGAGAGATAACGAAATTTTAAGGAATCGTCCGAGGTCTCATCTTCCACGATAGGAGATTCGAAACGCGTTTCCCAGAAATTCCACTCTAATTGATTCCCAGAAAATTTGGAAATTCTTATGCGCTCTCGTTGAGAGCTGAGGGAATGTAAAGCATGGACTTGAAGGTGCTGTGAAGGTGAATTTCGATGGTGAGAAGGCTGTGCAAGTGTGGGGCTAGTCTCTAGCAGACAAACCGAAACCCAAGATTCTGCACTTAGATAAGCATTAAGAGTGTCAGTATACAGTACCCACCATGAATTATGGAACACGTAGAGTCTCACTCAAACATTGATATTTCCAATTCGATTAGTCGAAGGAGAATTTTGAAAAAGGGGTTTTGAAGAACACAAAAAATCTATGACTTCATGGGTTCCCATACTTTCTTACGTGCTTTTTAAGTGCCCGTCCACGTGGTTGAAAATTAGAAAAAATTCTCCTTCAATCAATCACCTACAATTTCGACGGGAGTGATCCGATCACAAAAATACTCACAGGATCTTGGAGATCGTTCAAAAATCTAAAAATTTGGTCCCTTGTGAAATTTTCTTACGAGCCTTCCCGTCTGACATAAGAGCTCCGAAAGAAAACTTTGTATCAACATAGGTTGGTTATGGAGATACCGAGCCTGCCACCTGTTTAATTCTCTCTCGCTCTATTTTGGGGCAGAATTGGAATAGAAGAATATCATGGCGAATGATTTCGACGTAAAATGATCTCATCTTTCAGAATATTCCATCAGACTTTGTCTCAAATGTGACGTATAGGAGCAAAACACGAAATGTATCAATTTTCACATCAAATTCCGAGGAATCGTTGCTACCTCGAATATTAGACAAAATCTGATGAGATATTATGGAAGATGAGATCATTTTACGTCGAAATCATGTGCCATGATATTTTTTAAATCCAAGTTTGCCCCAGAATAGAGCAAGAGAACATTATAAACAGGTGCCAGGCTCGCGGTATCTCCAATAAGCACCCTATGTTAATACAAAGTTTCCTTTCGGAGCTCGTAAGTCAGACGGGAAGGGTCGTATGGAAATTTTACAGGAGACCAAATTTTTAGGTTATTTAACGATCTACAAGATCCCGTGAGTATCCTTGTGATCGGATCACTCCCGTCAAAATTGTAGGTGATTGATTGAAGGAGAATTTTTTCTGATTCTCAACCACGTGTACGGGCACTTAAAAAGGACGTACAGAATTGTAAAACCCATGAATTGATAGATTTTTTTGAGTTCTTCGAAACCCTTTTTCCAAAATTCCCGTACGACCAATTAAATTGGAAATATCACTGTTTGAAGGAGACCCTAGGTGTTCCATTATTTATGGTGGGTACTGTATACTACCATCTTATGACAAGAACTGTCATATGGAGTTTTGGAAGGCCTAAGTAACAAGTCTCGATCCTCAAATCTATCCCAACATTTGTCGCGAAGTTGTTGCCGGTTGATATAATCAGCATATACTGAGGGATTATTTTTGACAAAGTTTTCGATATTTTTAGAGGATCGCACTTGGCGCAAGACCTCGTCATCGAAATTAATCATCCCCATTGTAAAACTGAACGTGAAAGAGAAATGGAAGATCTAAAAAAATATATGCCAGTCGACCCTGCAAAAAGCCAGCAGCTATTGAAACGAACCGAATTTCAACTTGCAAGGGAGAGAGCGTGGGTATTTTTTCGTTGTTGCACGACAACCATCCTGCGGTGAGAATATATAGTACTTCTACTAATGTAGATGAACCACAGATGTGCCGAATAGCGAAGGTTCACGCCTTTGCTGTATCGGTCACTCACACGAGTGAACCCGAAGACGCGTCTATGACTGTTGCACAGCTGAGGTCATGAAGTTAACCAGGCGAGCATGACAGCGCGATCACCTGATCGCTCGCGCTGCTGCGCGAGCGAGAATTGATGAGCTGTTGATAAACGGGCTGGACTCGTGTTCGATGCCCGCTGCCCGCACGCCGATGCTGATGAGTGCGGTGAAATGAGAGACGGGGAGAGACCCCCCGCGCCGCCCACCTTGGTAGCCTCGCTGCTGAGCCTCTGAAGCAGGAGAGGGAGACACCGAGGCGATGCCTCATACGGGTTCCGCGTGCCTCCTGGTGCTGGCGCTTGCCAAGCGCTTCTTCAGGAACTCGATGAGGACTATGCCTGATGAAGCTCGTTTACCCTCGCCGAATATGCAACGAAATGCCAGCACGCGCACTGAAGATGTGCTTCTATTGCACAAGCACTGCAATTGAGGGGGTGGGTGGAAAAAGGGGGTAACCGCCATTATGCCCTTTTCCGGACATCGCTAATTTGAGCCTCTATACCAAGATCTACCACCCTCCGAAATCCGTTTTTCATAAGACCCCAAAATCCGTCTGGCAGATAAAAGGGCGTAACCGCCATTACGCCCTTTTATCTGCACGATAAAAGAGCGTAAGTGCAATGATAGAATGTTAAAAGGGCGTAACTGCTATGATGAAATGTTAAATGGGCGTAACACTGTGATAATATTCCAGAAGAAGGGTTTAATTTTTTGCTCAGCCCAACAAGATCTGGAAAAAGGCTTAGGTACCTGATTGAAAAGATTAGGAAAGGTGTAATTACTTTGTAACAGGGCGTAAGTGAGGGCAGATCTGACAAAAGGGCCTAGTTACCGAGGAAAACTATTATAAAAATTCTCCAGAGCCTGGAAACGCTTTCCCACCTAATATAACGATGAAGCATGTTGTTTCACCTTCAAATTGAGTGTTTTCACCCTTCCCTAGTGAGAAAAATTTCTCGTCATTTTCACACGACTGATGGAAGCTTTTCGTGTCCGCAGAACCAAGGAGCATGAATCAAACCAACCCCTAGCAATCAGATATCTTCCGAAACATCCGCAGGAACACTCTCGAAAAATTTGGAGACGATTGGACTTGATCTCGAGATTCAATTCCACTTCCCGTGAGGAAGAAAGGTCGAAATTTGACCCTGTATTCGGAAAAAGTCGTGATTGCATTTCTTGAAATTGCTGAAAAAAGATCAGAATCGAATTTCATCCCCCGGCTTGGGTTGGGTTTTTTCGAGAATGCTATCTCCTTCGGAATAAGTCAGCTCAACTCGTCCAATCATGTCTTTAGTAGTTTCTATTGAGTATTTATTGATTTTCTCAAAATGACCGTTTTGCAATCACGCCCTTTTACCAATTGTGCACTCTACACGGGCACCAAAAGTTTACTTACACGACACTCACTGCACTCGCGGATTCCACGCCGTGAAATGTTTGCGACGAATGCGCGCGGAAACCCTAGTGCGCGAGTCAGATTTAGCGGGAAATCGCGATCGGGTGATGTACCCAGCTCGTTCGACTCTCTCGGGCTAAATCTTCAGTCTGAAAGCCCGCACACTCAGCCAGAGCTCTTTTCCATGGCACTGGAGATCCGGCTCGAAGGACCAGGAAATGTGTGTGCAAGTGCATCACACGCCTCGTCAGTTGGGATGGCTGAGGGCCGAGAGAGGAGAAAAAGAGCGGGGCAGAAATGATCATTCGCGACTTCACGTTATTGCGTTTATTGAAACGCCTCCACTGAATCCAACTAAATACACGCGAAAGAACTAAAGAGTTGAACGAATCACAACTTGGACTATAAGAAAATAAACTGTGAAAAAATGAACGATCAAAAAATTGGCATGCCCGAGAAAGCTCGTGTGATGCTCACAAGCGGGACGTCGGATCGCAACTGTTCCAAATTTCGCGGAAAAGGACTAAAAGTGCGGCTTGCGGGCCGTGTGCAAATCACGTGAGGAGAGGTTAACGGCACGAGCGTTGAGGAATTCAGAACTTTCTAGAAGTATTCGAATTCAAAATTGAAAATAGACGTAAGCGGCTGTAACAGATGGGGAACTTGGACGAATTGAACTCAGCAATTCTCTTGAATCGTGAATGCAGAGTCCGGTTATTGGAAGAAAATTTTGATCACAGGAAGGTGTTAATGATGTTAGACTATGTACATTTCATTGGGGAAGATGATTCGAAGAAAATATGATTAATTAGTTCAACGATTCTAGGACTATGCAACGGGAAGGTAGAGTTGGAGTCAAAATTCAAGATAAAGAAGTTTGAAGGGCCGAAATAAATTAGTAGATATAGCTCAAAAGGGACTAGGCCCGCCACCAGAGGGAATTGAACGATGCCTTGAAATTTCAAAGTGATCGGTCAGATTGGGAACGAAATTTCGAGTGACATAGAAAGCAGAATGAAAATTCATGCCTCAGAAATGGACTCACTGATCAAAATTTTGTATTGACCGATCTCCTCCGAATGATCGGGGAATACTTGGACAAGAATGAGTGTTGACGACAAACAGAAATTGAGAATAGCAGGTGCTAGAACGCTCGGACCGACAGGGCCTGGAAATGGTGTTGATATTTAGGCAATCAGCTGTACGTAGAAGAAAGAGTGATGAGCGTATGAAACTGTCAATAGACTGGGCCCATCACTAATCGATTGAGAATGAACCCTCGGAATTCCAAGAATATTGATCCAGGAATTCAGGAGCAATTGCATGAAAAAGGGAAGACAACATACAGACACACGCAGATACGGGCATGAGCAAGGTGTCTGTCAGAATAATTCACGGAGAGCGTTGTATACGAGATGGAGAGAGTATACGGATATCATTTGGAGGATTTCAGCGAGTCGAATCAACCGAATTCTGAGATTCACCCGTATATCTGTAGGAGGTTCGAAATCAACTCGGCTTCATGAATTTCCGAAGATCGATTTTCAGACATTTTATTTTTGATGATCATCCTACATCGGGAGTAACTTTGGAAAGAAGCGGTTTGAAGCTGAAAAAGTATATGTCGTGGTTATTCCGGCTCTAGAGTCTCACAATTAGTTGCTCATGGGATACGTAGGATGGACCATTTTCACTGCCTGATCTCGAATGGGGAAGATATCGGGTCATCCGGTTGTTTTTTGGGGAAAATCAGGACTATCAAAAGGTTCGTGAGGAATAATTAAAATCCGTTCAAATCGCCTCAATATTCAGAAAATTGAAGGGAAACAGAGTTATCGGTGGAGGGTCGTGGTTCTTGACCAATTTGCGACGGCCCCAGGATTTAACGTACGCTCCATTGAATACGAAAGCTCCTCATTTGCTTCGCCACCTGTGCTATAGAGCAGCAACTACATGCACCAGAAGCAACTAGGCACTCTTGTTCTGAGCAAAATCATATGCTCACACAGCTTGCGCCTGTTATAGGGGAGTGGATGTGAGACACATTCTGATTCCCAAATGAACAATGTTGATCACTCACACGTTCCCGGTATAGTATGCTTAACACTGGGTAAGTCGAACACATACCAATTTGACTCCGACTCCATTTTGCGTGGATGCATTGTACTCCAACTTCAACTGCTCGTAAGCCATGAACTGTATTACGCCATGAGATACACCAAAGAGTCCGGGCACGATACCCTGTTATAGATATGATTGGAATTAATGAGATTTTATCCATCCGCATCATCGGTATTTGATCCATTGGAGTAATCTTGGGACTTGATTGAGGATCCTTTCGTGAGAGACAACGTGATTCTCGACTCGATTCTAGACAAATTTTCAAGGTATGCCTCTTAAGGGAATGTCGGATACCAACATGCAGATTCCTGTAAAAATAATAACAATTCTGAGGGAGCAGATTATTCCCCGAAAATTGAACCGATCTTCACCAAATTGCTCGACGAGAAAGAAGGTCAGCTAAACAATCAGCGCGTGGTATGAATTGTGGGATAGGACTATGAAATCCGAAAATTTTCCGCTTCGAAGTTTACCAGGATCGAGGTTGTGCAGCTTGAATCTGATTTTATTCCAAATAGTGTCTCATGAGACCCGAAACATACAAGGCGCCGATTTGTGAGGATCTTCCAATTCGAAAGTGACCTCAGCAAGGTCGATTAATTGTGTACCCATTGAACTATTCGTAACTTCGTACGGCATGATACAACAACAGAAAATACTCGGTGGACGACCGGCAGCAACTCAAGCAGAGCAACATTCAAGTTTGCAGGCTAGCTGCCAACCTCGAATGGATGCACGTAGCTTGTTCACTTGGCTTGTGTGTGAGACTCGCTTGACATCTCAAGCGAGATTGGAGATTGGAAACCTATATTCTATGTGCATTTCAGCTTAGTGTGCCACAAAACCAGTCAATTATCGTAGCAGAGATGAGAATGAGGACTCCTCTCTGGTTCTTGGCAGGAGCTGCAGATGGACGAACAGCTGCAAAGAGCAAGCGATCATAACACATATACAATCCATGTGAAGGAGCCACATGCATCCATTCGAGGTTGGCAGATGGCTTGCAAACTTGAATGTTGTTCTGCTTGAGTTGCTGTCGGTCGTCCACCGAGTATTCGTTGCTGTATGCAGCACAAGGTTACAAATAATCCAATGGGTACACAATCGATTGATAACGTTGAGGTCACTTTCAAATTGGAAGATCCTCACAAATCGGCACCTGGTATGTTTCGGGGTCTCAGAAGGCTCTTTTTGGGATAAAATCAGATTCAAAGAGCACAACCTTGATCTCGGTAAACTCCGAAGCGAAAATTTTTTGGATTTGATAGTTCTATACCACGGTTCATGCCAGGCGCTGATTGTTCGGATGGTCCTCTTTTTAATCTCGCGATGTGGTACGGATCAGTACATTATTTGACGAATAATCCATTCTCTCAGAACTATTATCATTTTTATAGGAATTTGCAGATCGGTATCCGACATCCCCTAAAGAATCACTAACGTTACAATAACTCAGGAGCAGGTCGAGATCTCCATAGGATCTCATTTCAGACTCTTGATCTTCATATGACGTGAATGCACATGAGCATCTTCAGGAATCGCACTTTCACCATGAATGGAGAGGAATGAACATCTTGAAACTGGCCTGATATTGTTCACTAAGGATCGTTATAGTGATATCGGCTTCGAAGAATTTTCAGAATGTCATCGGACTCAGAAAATGGAGTGAGACCGTCTAATTGTATCGTAACAGTAAGGAACAAAATTTGGAATCCGGAAGGTATCCTCTAGGGGTACATGACTCCCTCGTGCATTTTCTACCGTAGAATTTGGACCCGACTTTCGTTCCGCTCCTTCACTTCACGATTCTACTCGAGTCGCAAATAACCGATTTCCCAAAAATGAGCGTTTTCTATGAATTTCAAACTGATTTCTGTGGTGGCGCATCCCTGTTATGGGACAGGGGCGTACCGGGCATATCTTTTCCTGGAAATTTTGACTTGCTTAACAAGATGACAGTGTTCTCGAACGGTTACAGGGGGTCTAAAATCGGTGAATAGCCGCCCTTTTGAGTTGCTATCGAGGAAATTTGATCGATTAGGCAATAATCTCGGAATGCTCACGAAATCAGGCAGACATCCTTTCTGAGCTCAAGGAAGCGCAAGTTCTTCTTTCTGATATATACTTCAAAGGAAAATTATTTGCAATAACTCGCCAATAGATGGATCAAACATGCGTGGACTATTTCAAAATGAGGACCGTGAGCATTTTCTGAGGTGAGATCAGTCCTGCCCGTAATAATTTAAATTCGAAGTTTTCAGGGCTCACGTGCTTATAAGGCTAGATGATGCGCCACACTGCCCGCAAGATGATATATCCAGCGGTGAATATTATTATCCCATTGCCTTCGAAAACTGGGCTGTCCGCGTGAACTGAGGATATAGGATAATGTGCTCTCTCCGTCTTAATCAGTGAGAAGTCACTAGACTCCTATGTATTTCGGATCAACTATGATTGATAATTTCAGTGTGCATTGGGTGAGCCGAAGAATGACTCCTTTTGGGTATCAGTACCCCCTTCATCGCACAAATTGGGTTTTTATATAAAGATGTGAAGAAGAATTTTATGGACGCTGAGAGATGAAAGTATAAGCTCCGGAAAGAACCATGATGTTTTCATCAAAATCAAGAAGGAATTGAATGAGAAAATACTAAGGGACCCCGCACTATAGTTGTGGGGACTCAAGAGTGCCGGTAAATCCGCTTCACTCGAATTCTTGAGCTATCGAGATGAAACAAAATGGATTTTCTTCGTAATTTCCTAAGCTACAAGATGTGCCTACCTGTTTTTTACTTAAATGCGAAAGGGTGGAGGGGGGAGGAGTTGAATGGAAAAAAATATATTAACACGGATTCTACCGAAAAATGAACTTGGGGTGTCCGGGGCATGAGTCCTACTGCCACCTGGGAAACACTTGATAGACATTCTTTGCGCGCATACCTAGAGTTTCAGCCCAACCCCGGGTCCGGGAACAAGTGCTGGGATCTCTGAGGATGAATTTTCGTCATAATGGAGTGCCAAAATGTAGGAATTTCACCAAAATCACGGTTTTGAGGTAGTTTGCGGTTCTGCTGCCATGTTGAGAATACTTGTGGTGTATTACGTCATTGACTAACAAGATTTTAAGCTCAATCCCACATCTAGGAATTGGTGCTGACAGCTTTGAGATCTATTATTAGCTCGAACTGTCCCTTGGGCACTGCCAACGTCGCTATATGACAGTTTCTAGGTAGGATTTTGATATGCTGCCAAGTCGGAAACGGTTTAGTCATATTCTGGATATGGTTAACAGAAGTTCAAGCCCAACCCCGATGCAAGGAATTGGTGCCAGAAATTTCTAGATCGATTTTATGAAAAAATTGACCCTATTTCGGTACGAATCTGATTGAAGATGATTCATTTTTGACGAGATTTTGACTTGCTGCCGAATTTGCGAACATTCTATCACATTCTGATTTGGATGAACGAATTTTCTAACTCAATCCCGAGTCTTGGAACAAGTGCTGGGATCTCTGAGGATGAATTTTCGTCATAATGGAGTGCCAAAATGTAGGAATTTCACCAAAATCACGGTTTTGAGGTGGTTTGCGGTTCTGCTGCCATGTTGAGAATACTTGTGGTGTATTACGTCATTGACTAACAAGATTTTAAGCTCAATCCCACGTCTAGGAATTGGTGCTGACAGTTTTGAGATCTATTATTAGCTCGAACTGTCCCTTGGGCACTGCCAACATCGCTATATGACAGTTTCTAGGTAGGATTTTGATATGCTGCCAAGTCGGAAAAAGTTTCGTCATATTCTGGATATGGTTAACAGAAGTTCAAGCCCAACCCCGATGCAAGGAATTGGTGCCAAAAATTTCTAGATCGATTTTATGAAAAAATTGACCCTATTTCGGTACAAATGTGATTGGAGATGATTCATTTTTGACGAGATTTTGACTTGCTGCCGAATTTGCGAAGATTCTATCACATTTCGATTTGGATGGACGAATTTCCTAACTCAATCCCGAGTCTTGGAATACGTGCTGGGATACTGGACACCAACTTTTGTTCATAATCGAATGCCAAACTGTGAGAATTTCACCAAAATCACGGTTTTGAGGTAGTTTGCGGTTCTGCTGCCATGTTGAGAATACTTGTGGTGTATTACGTCATTGACTAACAAGATTTTGAGCTCAATCCCACGTCTAGGAATTGGTGCTGACAGCTTTGAGATCTATGATTAGCTCGAACTGTCCCTTGGGCACTGCCAACATCGCTAAATGACAGTTTCTAGGTAGGATTTTGATATGCTGCCAAGTCGGAAACGGTTTAGTCATATTCTGGATATGGTTAACAGGAGTTCAAGCCCAACCCCGATGCAAGGAATCGGTGCCAAAAATTTCTAGATCGATTTTATGAAAAGATTGACCCTATTTCGGTACAAATCTGATTGAAGATGATTCATTTTTGACGAGATTTTGACTTGCTGCCGAATTTGCGAAGATTCTATCACATTTCGATTTGGATGAACGAATTTTCTAACTGAATCCCGAGTCTTGGAATACGTGCTGGGATCCTGGACACCAACTTTTGTTCATAATCGAATGCCAAACTGTGAGAATTTCACCAAAATCACGGTTTTGAGGTAGTTTGCGGTTCTGCTGCCATGTTGAGAATACTTGTGGTGTATTACGTCATTGACTAACAAGATTTTAAGCTCAATCCCACGTCTAGGAATTGGTGCTGACAGCTTTGAGATCTATGATTAGCTCGAACTGTCCCTTGGGCACTGCGAACATCGCTAAATGACAGTTTCTAGGTAGGATTTTGATATGCTGCCAAGTCGGAAAAAGTTTCGTCATATTCTGGAAATTGTTAGCAAAAGTTCGAGCCCAACCCCGATGCAAGGAATTGGTGCCAGGAATTTCTAGATCAAGTTTAGGCGAGAATTGACACGGGTTCGGTCGAAATTCGATTGAAAATGCCTGATTCTAGATAAGAGTTCCATATGCTGCCAACTTGCAAACTATTCTATGACCTTCTAGGATGAGTGAGCTCCATTCTAACCTGAATCTCGATTCTGGGGATCGGTGCCAAGAAATCTAAGATTCATTCTAAGCGGAAATTTACACGAGTTCGGTTGAAATTCTTTTGGAAATGCCCGATTCCAGATGAGAATTCGATATGCTGCCAACTTAAAAACTATTACATGACATCCTGGGATGAGTAAACTACATTTTGAGCTAAATTCCGATCCTGGATATCGTTGCCAGGGGATCGCGCATGCACTCCATGCAAAATTTGACGCGACTTCGATTTAAAAATTATTGGAGATGCTGGATTCTAAATGAGATTCCGATATGCTGCCAACTTAGGAACTATCTCATAACATTCTGGGATGAGTGAGCAACATTTTGAAGTGAATCCCGATTCCGGAATCGAGTGCCAAGAAATCTGAGACGCGATTCATGCAAAATTTGACGCGACTTCGATTGAAAAATTATTGGAAATGCTGGATTCTGGATGATATTCCGATATGCTGCCAACTTAGTAACTACTTCATAACATTCTGGGATGAGTGAGCTATATTTTGAACTGTATCTCCATCCCGGAGTCTGGTGCCAAGAAATCTGAGACGCGATTCATGCAAAATTTGACACGATTTCGATTCAAACATGATCAAGAATGGTGGATTCTAGATGAGATTCCGATATGCTGCCAACTGAAAAACTATCCCAGAACATTCTGGGATGAGTGAGCTACATTTTAAACTGAATCTCTATCACGGAATCTGGTGCCAAGGAATTTAAGACGCGATTCATGCCAAAATTTGACACGATTTCGATTCAAATATGATTGAAAATTGTGGATTCTCGATGAGATTCCAATATGCTGCCAACTTAGGAACTATTTCATAACATTCTGGGATGAGTGAACAACATTTTGAAGTGAATCCCGATTCCGGAATCGGGTGCCAAGAAATCTGAGACGCGATTCGTGCAAAATTTGACACGATTTCGATTTAAATATGATTGTAAATGGTGGATTCTAGATGAGATTTTGATTTGCTGCCAACTTAGAAACTATTCCATAACATTTTGAGATGAGTGAGGCTACATTTTGAACTGAATCTCGATTCCGGAATCGGGTGCCAAGAAATCTGAGCCACGATTGTTCCAAAGTTTGACGCGACTTAGATTAAAAAATTTTCGAAAATGCTGGATGCTAGACGAGTATCCGATATGCTGCCAAATTAGAAACTATTCCATAACATTCTTGGATGATCGAGCTACATTTTGAACTGAATCTCTATCACGGAATCTGGTGCCATGAAATTTGAGACGCGATTTATGCCAAAATTTGACACGATTTCGATTTAAATATGATTGAAAATGGTGGATTCTAGATGAGATTTTGACATGCTGCGAACTTAGAAACTATTCCATAACATTTTGGGATGACTGAGCTACATTTTGAACTGAATCCCAATTCCGGAATCGGGTGCCAAGGAATCTGAGACGCAATTCATGCAAAATTTGACGCGACTTCGATTAAAATTGATTGAAAATGCCGGATTCTAGATGAGATTCTGATATGCTGCCATCTTAGAAACTATTTCATTTCATGCTGTGATGAGTGAGCGATATTTTGAACCGGGTCTCCATCCCGGAATCTGGTGCCAAGAAATTTAAGACGCGATTCATGAAAAATTTGACATGACTTCGATTAAAAAATTATTGAAAATGCTAGATTTTGGATGAAATTCCGATATACTGTCAACTTAGGAACTATTCCATTTCATATTGTTATGAGTGAGCAATATTTTGAACTGAATGTCGATGATGGGGATAGGGCTGAAAATTATCACATGTATATTATGAGAAAATTTAGATAAGCTCAGTCCAAATCCGGTTGGAAACGCTTGATCCAAGATCGATATGCTGCCCAAACTATCATATGACATTCTGTGTGGGGTGAGCTACATTTTTAGCTGAAATCCCATTCGGAAATTGGTGCCAAATAATCCCGGATTCATCCTTCTTGATGAATGACATGATATCAATTAAGACATGATCGAGATTGTTCCTCTCTGGATGGAAATCAGGTATGCGGACAACTTGGAAACCATCTCATGACAACCTGGGACAAGTTAGCCCAATTCGGAGCCTAATCTTGATCCTCGGAATCCGTGCAAAAAAATTTAAAACCAATTTTCAGCGAAAAATCACATGAGATCTGTTCAAATCTGATCGAAAATGTTACCGTTAGATTTGTGTTCTATTTGCTACAAACTAAAAAATAGTCCGTTCAGTCTCTCTGATGAATGAACAAGATCAGAATTATGAGGGAACATGCATATTTCACAACTCGGGTTCCTCCTTATTCCCAGTTTCACTTTAATAAATCCCAGTCCGTGAACAGTTATGTACGAAAGAGATGAGATGCGCCAAGAATGAAGTACAATTAGGAATCGAAGGATAGAAAATCGGACGATAGTCATCCATTTGTAACATAGTACTTTATTCTTGGCGCATCTCATCTCTTTCGTACATAACTGTTCACGGACTGGGATTTATTAAAGTGAAACTGGGAATAAGTAGGAACCCGAGTTGTGAAATATGCATGTTCCCTCATGATTCTGATCTTGTTCATTCATCAGAGAGACTGAACGGACTATTTTTCAGTTTGCAGCAAATATAATACAAATCTAACGGTAACATTTTCGATCAGATTTCAACGGATCTCATGTGATTTTTCGCTAAAATTGGTTTTAAATTTTTTTGCACGGATTTCGAGGATCAAGATTAGGCTCCGAATTGGGCTAACTTGTCCCAGGTTGTCATGGGATGGTTTCCAAGTTGTCCGCATACCTGATTTCCATCCAGAGAGGAACAATCTCGATCATGTCTTAACTGATATCATGTCATTCATCAAGGAGGATGAATCCGGGATTATTTGGCACCAATTTCCGAATGGGATTCCAGCTAAAAATGTAGCTCACCCCACACAGAATGTCATTTGATAGTTTGGGCAGCATATCGATCTTGGATCAAGCGTTCCCAACCGGATTTGGACTGAGCTTATCTAAATTTTCTCATAATATACATGTGATAATTTTCAGCCCTATCCCCATAATCGACATTAAGTTCAAAATATTGCTCACTCATAACAACATGAAATGGAATAGTTCCTAAGTTGACAGTATATCGGAATTTCATCCAAAATCTAGCATTTTCAATAATTTTTTAATCGAAGTCGTGTCAAATTTTGCATGAATCGCGTCCTGAATTTCTTGGCACCAGATTCCGGGATGGAGACCCGGTTCAAAATATCGCTCACTCATCACAGCATGAAATGAAATAGTTTCTAAGATGGCAGCATATCAGAATCTCATCTAGAATCCGGCATTTTCAATCAATTTTAATCGAAGTCGCGTCAAATTTTGCATGAATTGCGTCTCAGATTCTTTGGCACCCGATTCCGGAATCGGGATTCAGTTCAAAATGTAGCTCACTCATCCCAAAATGTTATGGAATAGTTTTTAAGTTGGCAGCATATTAAAATCTCATCTAGAATCCACCATTTTCAATCATATTTAAATCGAAATCGTGTCAAATTTTGGCATAAATCGCGTCCCAAATTTCTTGGCACCAGATTCCGTGATAGAGATTCAGTTCAAAATGTTGCTCACTCATCCCAGAATGTTATGAAATAGTTCCTGGGTTGGCAGCATATCGAAATCTCATCTAGAACCCAACATTTCCAACAATTTCCTGATCGAAGTCGCGTCAAATTTTGCATGAATCGCGTCTCAGATTTCTTGGCACCCGATTCCGGAATTGGAATTCAGTTCCAAATGTAGCTCACTCATCCCAGAATGTTATGGAATAGTTTCTAAGTTCGCAGCATATCAAAATCTCATCTAGAATCCACCATTTTCAATCATATTTAAATCGAAATCGTGTCAAATTTTGGCATAAATCGCGTCTCTATCTTGGCACCAGATTCCGTGATGGAGATTCAGTTCAAAATGTAGCTCACTCATCCAAGAATGTTATGGAATAGTTTCTAATTTGGCAGCATATCGGATACTCGTCTAGCATCCAGCATTTTCGAAAATTTTTTAATCTAAGTCGCGTCAAACTTTGGAAGAATAGTGGCTCAGATTTCTTGGCACCCGATTCCGGAATCGAGATTCAGTTCAAAATGTAGCTCACTCATCTCAGAATGTTATGGAATAGTTTCTAAGTTGGCAGCAAATCAAAATCTCATCTAGAATCCACCATTTACAATCATATTTAAATCGATATCGTGTCAAATTTTGCACGAATCGCGTCTCAGATTTCTTGGCACCCGATTCCGGAATCGGGATTCACTTCAAAATGTTGCTCACTCATCCCAGAATGTTATGAAATAGTTCCTAAGTTGGCAGCATATTGGAATCTCATCGAGAATCCACAATTTTCAATCATATTTGAATCGAAATCGTGTCAAATTTTGGCATGAATCGCGTCTTAAATTCCTTGGCACCAGATACCGTGATAGAGATTCAGTTTAAAATGTAGCTCACTCATCCCAGAAAGTTCTGGGATAGTTTTTCAGTTGGCAGCATATCGGAATCTCATCTAGAATCCACCATTCTTGATCATGTTTGAATCGAAATCGTGTCAAATTTTGCATGAATCGCGTCTCAGATTCCTTGGCACCCGATTCCGGAATCGGGATTCAGTTCAAAATGTAGCTCACTCATCCCAAAATGTTATGGAATAGTTTTTAAGTTGGCAGCATATCGAAATCTCATCTAGAATCCACCATTTTCGAACACATTTAAATCGAAATCGTGTCAAATTTTGACATAAATTGCGTCTCAAATTTCTTGGCACCAGATTCCGTGATAGAGATTCAGTTCAAAATGTTGCTCACTCATCCCAGAATGTTATGAAAAAATTCCTGAGTTGGCAGCATATCGAAATCTCATCTAGAATTAACCATTCTTGATCATGTTTGAATCGAAATCGTGTCAAATTTCGCATGAATCGCGTCTCAGATTCCTTGGCACCCGATTCCGGAATCGGGATTCAGTTCAAAATGTAGCTCACTCATCCCAAAATGTTATGGAATAGTTTCTAAGTTCGCAGCATATCAAAATCTCATCTAGAATCCACCATTTTCAATCATATTTAAATCGAAATCGTGTCAAATTTTGGCATAAATCGCGTCTCAAATTTCTTGGCACCAGATTCCGTGATGGAGATTCAGTTCAAAATGTAGCTCACTCATCCAAGAATGTTATGGAATAGCTTCTAATTTGGCAGCATATCGGATACTCGTCTAGCATCCAGCATTTTCGAAAATTTTTTAATCTAAGTCGCGTCAAACTTTGGAAGAATCGTGGCTCAGATTTCTTGGCACCCGATTCCGGAATCGAGATTCAGTCTAAAATGTAGCTCACTCATCTCAAAATGTTATGGAATAGTTTCTAAGTTGGCAGCAAATCAAAATCTCATCTAGAATCCACCATTTACAATCACATTTAAATCGAAATCGTGTCAAATTTTGCACGAATCGCGTCTCAGATTTCTTGGCACCCGATTCCGGAATCGGGATTCACTTCAAAATGTTGCTCACTCATCCCAGAATGTTATGAAATAGTTCCTAAGTTGGCAGCATATTGGAATCTCATCGAGAATCCACAATTTTCAATCATATTTGAATCGAAATCGTGTCAAATTTTGGCATGAATCGCGTCTTAAATTCCTTGGCACCAGATTCCGTGATAGAGATTCAGTTTAAAATGTAGCTCACTCATCCCAGAATGTTCTGGGATAGTTTTTCAGTTGGCAGCATATCGGAATCTCATCTAGAATCCACCATTCTTGATCATGTTTGAATCGAAATCGTGTCAAATTTTGCATGAATCGCGTCTCAGATTTCTTGGCACCAGACTCCGGGATGGAGATACAGTTCAAAATATAGCTCACTCATCCCAGAATGTTATGAAGTAGTTACTAAGTTGGCAGCATATCGGAATATCATCCAGAATCCAGCATTTCCAATAATTTTTTAATCGAAGTCGCGTCAAATTTTGCATGAATCGCGTCTCAGATTTCTTGGCACTCGATTCCGGAATCGGGATTCACTTCAAAATGTTGCTCACTCATCCCAGAATGTTATGAGATAGTTCCTAAGTTGGCAGCATATCGGAATCTCATTTAGAATCCAGCATCTCCAATAATTTTTAAATCGAAGTCGCGTCAAATTTTGCATGGAGTGCATGCGCGATCCCCTGGCAACGATATCCAGGATCGGAATTTAGCTCAAAATGTAGTTTACTCATCCCAGGATGTCATGTAATAGTTTTTAAGTTGGCAGCATATCGAATTCTCATCTGGAATCGGGCATTTCCAAAAGAATTTCAACCGAACTCGTGTAAATTTCCGCTTAGAATGAATCTTAGATTTCTTGGCACCGATTCCCAGAATCGAGATCCAGGTTAGAATGGAGCTCACTCATTCTAGAAGGTCATAGAATAGTTTGCAAGTTGGCAGCATATGGAATTCTCATCTAGAATCAGGCATTTTCAATGGAATTTCGACCGAACCCGTGTCAATTCTCGCCTTAACTTGATCTAGAAATTTCTGGCACCAATTCCTTGCATCGGGGTTGGGCTTGAACTTCTGTTAACCATATCCAGAATATGACGAAACTTTTTCCGACTTGGCAGCATATCAAAATCCTACCTAGAAACTGTCATATAGCGATGTTGGCAGTGCCCAAGGGACAGTTCGAGCTAATAATAGATCTCAAAGCTGTCAGCACCAATTCCTAGACGTGGGATTGAGCTTAAAATCTTGTTAGTCAATGACGTAATACACCACAAGTATTCTCAACATGGCAGCAGAACCGCAAACCATCTCAAAACCGTGATTTTGGTGAAATTCCTACATTTTGGCACTCCATTATGACGAAAATTCATCCTCAGAGATCCCAGCACTCGTTCCAAGACTCGGGATTGAGTTAGAAAATTCGTTCATCCAAATCAGAATGTGATAGAATGTTCGCAAATTCGGCAGCAAGTCAAAATCTCGTCAAAAATGAATCATCTTCAATCAGATTCGTACCGAAATAGGGTCAATTTTTTCATAAAATCGATCTAGAAATTTCTGGCACCAATTCCTTGCATCGGGGTTGGGCTTGAACTTCTGTTAACCATATCCAGAATACGACTAAACCGTTTCCGACTTGGCAGCATATCAAAATCCTACCTAGAAACTGTCATATAGCGATGTTGGCAGTGCCCAAGGGACAGTTCGAGCTAATAATAGATCTCAAAGCTGTCAGCACCAATTCCTAGACGTGGGATTGAGCTTAAAATCTTGTTAGTCAATGACGTAATACACCACAAGTATTC
Organism: Eretmocerus hayati; assembly: GCA_029851415.1. Classification (NCBI taxonomy): domain Eukaryota; kingdom Metazoa; phylum Arthropoda; class Insecta; order Hymenoptera; family Aphelinidae; genus Eretmocerus; species Eretmocerus hayati. The sequence continues at coordinate 52,571,596 of CM056743.1, forward strand.
TCAACATGGCAGCAGAACCGCAAACTACCTCAAAACCGTGATTTTGGTGAAATTCCTACATTTTGGCACTCCATTATGACGAAAATTCATCCTCAGAGATCCCAGCACTTGTTCCCGGACCCGGGGTTGGGCTGAAACTCTAAGTATGCGCGCAAAGAATGTCTATCAAGTGTTTCCCAGGTGGCAGTAGGACTCATGCCCCGGACACCCCAAGTTCATTTTTCGGTAGAATCCGTGTTAATATATTTTTTTCCATTCAACTCCTCCCCCCTCCACCCTTTCGCATTTAAGTAAAAAACAGGTAGGCACATCTTGTAGCTTAGGGAATTACGAAGAAAATCCATTTTGTTTCATCTCGATAGCTCAAGAATTCGAGTGAAGCGGATTTACCGGCACTCTTGAGTCCCCACAACTATAGTGCCCCGCTCTGAGGGATAGAATTTTGGGTTTAGGTGAATTTTGTCGGGGAAAAAATATGTTGTGAAACAAAAATTCTGACCAAAAAGTTCAATGGGCTCCAAGACGGGAAATGGCTAGTTCTTCCAGGATAAATTTGATGAATATCGATCAATGGGAAGTTATAAGGTTGTCTAGAACAAGAACATAGGCTTGTCTGCGGTGTTCGAATTTGGATAGTTGTAAATGTACAATTTGAGTTTGATGTAGCTCAAGGGTCATTACTCTTGTAATAGAATTATTTTATCTCAAACCTTCGATGAGAAGAGCAGATTAATGCATGCAAAAAGGGTGATAACGCGGGATCGACAATGGAATCATAACGGCTAGTATTCTCGGGAACTATTTTTATATGGCAATCAGTGTATTAGCTATCGCCAGAGCTGGATCATGAGGCTGTGCTGACTCGATGCAACGAATACATGATATTAAGAGCCAGGATATGTTGCAGCAGCGGCTTGTTGAATAGCATCATTGCATCGCGTGAGTCTCGCGCTCTGGGTAGTTGGTAAAAGGTGTCTGATGATGCATGGCTATGCATCGAGTTATACGAAATCAATCGAAACCAATGTTGAATTGCGAGGGGCTGGTGTCTGACGAATATTTCGAGAATATGGAGATCGAATCTCATATTGCCGTATCTCAAGATCATATCGCGTAGGAGGCTGAGGGGTCGAGAGCGAGCGACTATCAAGATCGAACTTGAAAAGTCTAGTGGAGGGTGTTTTTGACGTATTCTGAGGTTGCTGAACACGAAAATGACATCGCCCTCCCTCTAAGTCTTGTTGCGTGGGCGGCTGCGGGGGTGGAGGCGCAAATCGACTGAGATCGGAGTTCGAGAGATGAGTAGGGGCGTTTTTGGGTTGTTTTGGAGATGCTGAGCACTCTCTCAGCATGAATCAGTCAGATCTCACTGACAATCAGTCTATATACACTGATCGGTTCAGTGATGTGGGATCAATTTTAACTGAATGAATCGGTCCATATACACTAGTTCATCAGTGCATATGTTCCTATTTTACTGATTCACATTCTGTTGACTGATTCAGATCTTACTGATTGACAAGTGTCACGCGAACTATTCTGATCCATCAGTATTGCAGAGCTGGCTTAACGCCCAGGGTATATTAGATGTGGTAATAATATACGTATATTTCTTATGAAAACTTTCTATAAACAATTGTAAACTCTGACATGTCTTGAGGTACATTTCTGATAGGAAAGTTGTTTATTGCCACGAGCAGTCAAAGACAAATTTGATTCATTCATTGGATTGCTCTTCTCATTTTTCACTCTGTGTAATGAGCCTCCATGAGTGCACTATAAATCTCACTTTGAAAGAATCTCCTATTCCATATTATTCATCTCTTTTGAGCATCATCTTCTACAACAGATGATATTTTGTTGAACAAATAATTCTTCTTCATCTGAAGATTATCTGCGAATGTTGGGATTGTTTGATTTGCCATAACTGATTTAAATGACCATGCTCTCAAAAACGCATTTGAAGCCGCTCTACAGCTGAAAATTGCAATCAGAGTAGGGAAGCGATTTTGATGACTCGGTACAGTGATCCCTGGTAAAATTTTTGAATGAGTTCCACATGCGTACCACATGGTATCTCATGCGTATACAAAACGATACTGATGAGATATTATGAGATACCATGAAATTGTATGAAAGATAATAAATCGTCTATTTCATGACTGAGAATTTCGAAAAAGACTGGAAAATGACTCCCTCGATCATCGGTACACTCGGAAAAGCTGAGGAAGGAGATTGTAGAACCCATGAGATACTATACGATACTGTACGATACTCCGTGAGAATTTATATACTCATGAGATACCATGAGATTTTTTGAGATACAAAAAACGAGGAAACATGGTCATTGTGACATGAACAGTATGGAAGATCATCGATATTATGGAGGGGTGGATCAGGAACATCGATTCTCGGGTTTGAACTCGGCAGAAGATGGAATTTGTGAATGAGCATGATATCGTATAATATCTCACGAGTATTCGGACTATGACTCGAGGAGAACCTATGAGATACCATGAGATACTATTCAATAGTCATTCGCAGGAACTAAACTCTATGAAATAATGACACTATTACGATTCACCTGGTCCTACGCGATACTACTGAGGAATCATAAGGTACTCATCTGATTCCATGGTACCATGATGCGATACCATCCGATACTAGTCCGATCTGATGACATACGGATTGGGTACCATAGGATACTCATCCGATTCCATGAGACACTACTGAGATATTGCACGATACTCATTCGATACTATGGAATACACATCAGATACTGTACAGTACTTGCCCGGAAATGTGAGAAAGTGATGAGATACCATACGATACTCATCTGATTCCACAACCTGCCAATGCGATACTGTACTATACTGATGCAATGATAGAGGAGGCTAATGAAATACCATACGATACTCTTCAGATTACATGGGATACGCATTTCCCGATATTAACATGATTAAATTTCACGCGGTCACGATCCCAGCGGATGTCACTTTGGGAACCAAAGGAACCGGAATATGCATGGAATTCGTCCAATTTCATACATCATCCTTTTTTTTTCTAAAGTGGAATATAAGAGAAAATCTGATGACAGGCTATCCCTAATGGATCTTCCACCGGCTGACCGTAAGCACTTTCATTTTGCTCACCTGGTAAACTGGATGAGCATGAATCCAACGCTCATGTGCCCTGGGGGCTAAAACCCTCTGCTCTCAGCCCTACGATGATGGCAAGCCATCATTGCAGAACTGGGGGCAGCTAACCACTATCTAACCAACCCATTCCGGGACCGCGTTAGCATTTCTTCAGGGTTGGAGGCGTATCGCGCGCCATGGGGCGTTCCTCTTTGGTGTGTCCGCTCTTCTGTCTTCTCTCTCCGTCGTCAATGATCACTCTTCAAGTCGTCGTTGTTCGCTATGCAGCGCCCCTTGCTTGGCGCTGCAATGCCGATTCTCGCTCTTCTTTTCGGGTGATCACCGTCTTGATATAGGCGGCGATCTTATCCCATGTCTCTTTGCTGCGGAGCATGAACGGCACTAGATTCTCAGGGGTGATCTGATTTCCAAGACAGTTCACGAGCTCCACTCTCTCCACAGCTGTGTTCATGCAATGGAAGAGTGCATGCTCCACATCGTCCCAGTCTGCCGCACACATCTGACAGACCGGGGTCTCCCTCTTCTGGAACCGCTCCAGGTACTCTCCGAAGCAGCCATGCCCACTAAACGCTTGCATCAGCCAGTAGTCCAGCTCTCCGTGAGCTCGATCGATCCACCTGGCTATGTTGTGGATCAACCTCCGCGTCCACTTCCCTTTCGTCGAGCTATCCCACTCTTTTCGCCACTCTTCGACGGTCTCCCCCCTCTCGACATCTCGTATGAGGGCCTTACGAGTGGGGTTGAGTACGATTCCATCGCTCTTAAGGGTTTCTTGGCGTTTCCATACCCGCACTCTCTCATCTACAAGCAGTCGAATGGGTGGTGTACCCGCAAGCACACAGGCTGCGTGGTCGGACACCATGCAATAAGCGCTGATCGTCCGTAGCGCGAAACGCCGCTAGACTGGACCTAGCTTTGCATCGATTACGGACCCTCTAGCTACCTGTCCCCAGATTGGTGCACCGTACAGCATGATGGAATAGCTCACGGTGATGAGTAAGGCTCTCCCGTTTGGCTTAGGGCCACCAATAATTGGCATCGGCCGTTGCAGGGCGCCATCAACCCTGTCTGCCTTCAGCGCTGCTTCTCTGGCTTGTCCCTTGTAGCTCCATTGGTCATCAAACCAAACCCCAAGGTACTTAAGTTCCCTCTTGAGTGGAATCTCGTACCCGTTGATGGTGAACACGGGATTTTCGAAACTCCTCCTCTTGGTGACTAGCATCACTTTGCACTTGTGCTCGGCAAGCTCCAGACCGTTCTCAGGGAACCACTAGCAAATGCGATAAAGAGCTTCATTGGCCACACACTCCACTTGCCACGCGGTTTCGGCGACTACGACTAATGCCGCATCGTCCGCGAAGCCAATAAGTTCTGCCCAATCTGGGAGACTCATGTTCAGGAACTCGTCGTATTGCGTGTTCTATTCGAACGGCCCTGACACGGATCCTTGAGCTATCCCTGCAGATAATTGCAGCTCAACCCTTCCCTCATCGGTGTCACATACGAGGACTCTGTCACGCAGTCCATCGCTGATGACTGCGAGCAGGTGAGGGGGACTCTTCCATCTAGGGATCAATAGATCCGTTCCCAGCTTGCTGTGTTGAACGCATTTTTCACATCCAAGCATATTATGGCACAAAACCCTCCTCCTGGTTGGGGAGCCATTGTATGCGCTCTGTGGGCTTTGTCTTGTACGCTTTCTATTGCGTGCATTGTACTGCGCCCCTTGCGGAAGCCAAACTGCATCGGGGACATCCCTCCGCTACGCTCATACTCTTCCTCCGCCCGGTTCAGGATCATGCGGTCATACATCTTCCCGATGTTGTCCAGCATTATTAAACAGCTTTAGTAGCAGGGTAGGCTGCTCTCGAGCCACTATTTTCAGGGCTTCATTGAGGAAACCGTCCAACCCCGGGGCCTTGCCATTCGCCAATCTCATAGCGGCTCGCCTTAGCTCTTCTTCGGTGAAGAGGGGGATTGGCTCGGAGATAAACCCAGGGAATGTGAGTCTGGGCTCCCCTCTCGGGTAGAGTGCCCTGGCAATCCGGAGAACTGACTCTTTGTCAGTTGGCGCTGTTGGTCCGTCTCTCAAATGCAGTCTGCTCATGACCACCCAGTACCGTGTGCCCCACGGATCTTGATCGACCATGCTGCATAGCTCCGACCAGCACTTCCGTTTGCTGCGACGGATGGCATCCCGAAGAAGGTTCTTCGCTTCTTTGTAGGCCACTTCGTCTGCTGCCACTGATGGACGTCCACGTTTGCGCGCTCGCCTCCTCTTAGCGTTTGCGCTGCGGCGAAAGTCCCTGATTTCATCGTTCCACCAGTATACTTGCCTCTCCTGGAACCGGGCTTGCTTCCTCCTCGGCATGGAGGCGTTGCAGGCTCGGGTGATGGACCAGAGGACGCTCGTCACCGTCTCCCCCGGCGAGAGCTCTTCTTCGGGGTCCTCTGCTCTCAGCATTGCTTCTTCACGCATCATCCTATTCCATGCTTCACGCTCGATATACTTATTCGGATTCGAACCGACATACGTATAAGATATTGTACGATACTTTTGGAATTTCGTGGGATACCAGTGAGATATCATGAGATACCTGTCTGATACTATCACGAAACAATGGGATATCACATTGATACTCCATCCGATCCCATGACCTAACAATAAGATACCATACGGTACCCGTCCGATTCCATGCCTCACTCATGATATTCCTTTCGATACTCTTCCGATCTCATGACACACTAATTCTTTACAACAAGATACTCGTTCGATCCCATGACATACGTATGAGATATTGTACGATACTTTTGAGATTCCATGGTATACCAATGAGATATCATGGGATACCTGTCTGATACTTTGATGAAACAATGGGATATCACATTGATACTCCATCCGATCCCATGACCTAACAATAAGATACCATACGGTACCCGTCCGGTTCCATGCCTCACTCATGATATTCCTTTCGATACTCTTGCGATCTCATGATATACTAATTCTTTACAACAAGATACTCGTTCGATCCCATGACATACGTATGAGATATTGTACAGGCAACCCCCGCTATTCGCGGTTAATGGGTATAAATAAAATGCCGCGAATACCGAAACCGCGAATACCGGGACCTTGGGATTATGGGAAAAGGGGGGTTACGTATACATACGTCGATTGTAAAAAGTGGGTGAGTGAAAAATCGACACATCATCTTTAATCAACAAATTCATGTAAAAAGCCTAGCAAGTTGACTCAATATGTGAAAGATACGAAGTAACAGTATGATACGATTGAAAAATCACTGGAATTCACTCGAAAATCTGTTGGAAAAATCCGTCCACGAGCGTGCGGGTGAAGAGCTCTGTCACCTTTGACTAGCGAGATTGACGACCATACAATCTCTGGTGAGTGACCATTGGGAGTTCTAAGAATTTCGGCCATTCTTTCCTTTAGTGGTAAGCAAATTTGACATTTCGAATTCTTTCGAAAGGCTCACAATTCATTATTACGTTTTCTAATTGACGAATAGGCGTTCTTTCTAGGCACGGTGCCATGAGTAGAATTGAGAAAGTACACAGGTACACGAGTAACTGTGCCGTATAACCAATGAATCAGTCTTGGAAAACAATAACAATAGCTACACCCTCGAAATGATAAACACTCAATCACTAAGTTGGTTTTGAAGAACACATTCGGATGAAATTCATCGAAAATTCACATTTCATGAGCTAAGTTATCTCGAAGATCTAGATCCAAACCGCGAATAAGCGAGTCAGGGCACCGCGAATACCGGGGAATACCGCAAATCAGAAACCGCGAATAAGCGAATTCCGCGGATACCGGGACCGCGAATAGCGGGGGCTGCCTGTACGATACTTTTGAGATTTCATGGTATACCAATGAGATATCATGGAATACCTGTCTGATACTATGATGAAACAATGGGATATCACATTGACACTCCATCAAATCCCATGACCTACCAAGAAGATACCATACGATACTCGTCTGATTCCACGCCTCACTCATGATATTCCGTCCGATACTCTTCCGATCCCATCACATACGTATAAGATATTGTACGATACTTTTGAGATTCTATGTAATACCAATGAGATATTATGGAATACCTGTCTGATACTATGACGAAACAATAGGATATCACATTGATACTCCATCCGATCCCGTGACCTACCAATGAGATACCATACGGTATTCGTCCGATTCCATTCCATACTCAGGATGTTCCTTCCGATACTCATCCGATTGAACGACGTACCAATGAGATACTATGTAATACTTATCGAATCCCATGACATACCATTGTGATACCGCGCGATACTCATGGGATCTTATGAAAAATCAATTAGATCCACTCTGGTACTCATCCGATCCCAGAGAGATGACCATCAATGAGATATCATACGTCACTCGACCGATTCTATGTTATACCCGTAATATTCCATCCGATACTAGCTCGGTCTCGTGTTGAATCAATGAGGTATCGCGTGATACTCATCCGATCCTACGATTTATATCAATCAGATACTGTACGATACTCATCTTCTGGTCTCATGATAAATTGACGAAGTACCTCGCGATACTCACCTGACCCCATGACCCATCGATGAGAATCCATACAATACTCATCCGATCCTGTGACATTCTAATGAGATACTATCTGATACTCATCCGATTCTAGGACATAGCAATGACATACTTTCCGATACTCATCGGACCCCACAACCTGCCAATACGATACTGTACTATACTAATCCAATGATACAAGAGACTAGTGAGATAGCATACGATACTATTCCGATAAGCTGCAGATATCTCCCTTGTGTGGCAGCGTGATTACACTGTGCAACAAAATTTTGGGTCAGAAATGTCGCATGGACCGGACAATGATTTTCTTGTGTATTTTTCGACACTGAAACCGAATCCGACCTCAGTTTTGCGTCTATACGTCAGGATTTTTCTTAAATCGAAAAAAACTGATTCCTAAAAAAACAGCGTTATTCACGTTTTTTTGCTAATTCTGTAAATTGAAGATCACTTAGCCAGGGAGTACCGATAGGTCAAAGTGTATATCACAATATGTTTTCCTACGTATTTTGACCCGCTGAACACGATCCCGGTGGTTTTAGAACGCTATGATGCAACCTTGGCGCTATATAAGCTAATTAGTCCACCTGGTGTTTGGAAAAAAGTCCAATTTTGCAATAAATTAAAAAAAATCATAACACGGGCTAGAATGGACCAATTCGAACGTTCGAGGTCGCATTTTCTTCGTTTTCCTACATACTTTGAGGGGAAAATTTGTCCAACAGTCGTAGAGGCACTGGTTTGACGTCAGGAATTTTTTTTCCAAACACCTAGTTTGGTCATAACTTTTGCTGTGCTCAAATCACGAGGAGAAAAATTTCCTCTTGCACGGGGTACCCAAACATAGTTTTCCGACGCAAAATGACCGTCTTAACACAATCCCGTGGTTCATTCAGAGCTAACACGTCAGAATTTTTTTCTAGTCGCAAAAAACCAGTTTTTTGAGGAGCTTTCTTGACCTGGACCAAATTCCTGACATGGTATCCCAAAATAAACCACCAGATCATGTTTAGATGGCTATTTTGCGTCGGAAAACCATGTTTTGGTACCCCGTGCAAGAGGAAATTTTTCTCCTCGTGATTTTAGCACAGCAAAAGTAATGACCAAAATAGGTGTCTGCAAAACAAATTCCTGACGTCAAACCAGTGCCTCTACGACTGTTGGACAAATTTACCCTTCTAAGTATGTTACAGAACGAAGAAAATGCGACCTCGAACGTTCAAATTGGTCAATTCTAGCCCGTGTTATGATTTTTCAAAAATTTATTGCGAAATTGGACTTTTTTTCCAAACATCAGGTGGACTAATTGGCTTATATAGCTCCAAGGTTACATCGTAGCGTTCTAAAACCACCGGGATCGTGTTCAGCGGGTCAAAATACGTAGAAAAACATATTTTGATATACATTTTGACCAATCAGTACTCCCTGGCTAAGTGATCTTCAATTTACAAAATTAGCGAAAAACGTGAAAAACGCTGTTTTTTTTAAGATCAGTTTTTTGCGATTTAAAAAAAATCCTGACGTATAGGCGCAAAACTGAGGTCGGATTCGGTTTCAGCGTCCAAAAATACACAAGAAAATCATTGTCCGGTTCATGCGACATTTGGGACCCAAAATTTTGTTGCACAGTGTTATCACTGCAGTCCACTACTGATCAGTTTCACCTAACATAAAATGATATGGGTGGGAACAATCCATCTCTGTACCTGGATAGAAAAGAGCAGATGAAGCACTATCGGTAATATGTGCAGAATCTATCCTTGCGATTACTCGGTGTCCGATTTTCTGGAGTACAGTTGCAGACAGTCCGAGACATCAAGTCTGTTGCATCGCTGTATGCTGTACTCCGGTGCTTTCCTGGGCCGGAGGAATTTGTTGTAGAGTTTCCGGCGTGTTTGGATGTTCTAGCACAGTTCCTGGAGAAATTCCGTACTCTTGAGGTGTTAGGAACAGGGGCCAACACTCCTCAGATGTGGACTAGGATGGACGAGCAATTTCTGTCAAAATTGAGTCAATTGAAAACACTCAGGCTGTGACTTGTGCATCAGATGAGTTTCTTCATCGAATAATTTCGTTGAATGTTAATGTAAAGAGAACCAGAGCCTTTGTGTAGAGATGAATATTCATTTTCAGGGACTCTGGTGTATCTAAAGGTGTGTAAAGTCATTGTGACAAAGATCGTTAAATAGCATAACCTGTCATATTCACTGCAGTGTTGACATTCGCCACAGTGTAAGTTACTCATTGGATTCCTTTTTTCAATTGTGAGACTTCTAGTGGTTAGATTCTGTTCTCAACTTCATAATATTTGGATTTGGTTAATATGTGCCGTTGATTTCTCTTCGTCATGACAACTCAGATGTTTGGGAGTTAGAGGTTATTATTGTTAGATCTTGGATTAAACTCAGGTTGATGACGCTTCTTACAAATCAGAACTGCAGGTCATTATTGTGGTCCACAAGTCACTGTCCCTCATAGGGTACAAGAGTATATTTGTATCATATGCGTTGCTTTGACCAACTCCTGCTTATCTACGCCGCAAACTAAATCCTTCCTCACCCAAATTAGAATCGGAAGGAACGATTTATTTTATTTCATTCTTCCAATTGGTGGGGTAAAGCCCTCACAAGATCTTACAATATATATAGAGCGTGGTAGCCCTAGTATGTACATACTAGAAATAATGAGTACACCAAAATTGAATACCAGGATTATCTACAACGCGCTTGATAACAATTGGATATCTATTGAGAGATAGAACCTGTTCCGTCATTAGACCAGGGCATAATGGATTCATCTGTGAATCTGATGTCGATACTTAATGGTTGAACAACAACTATTCGAAGGGGATGTGAATGGAATTTGAGAGCTGTCTAATCCTGATGTGCATGTGTGTTGAACTTAAACGATATCTCACTTTTAAAAGGAGGCTTGGGAGGATTCTATGGATCAAGCTATAGTTGAGACCCTTAGATGTTAACTCTCCATGCGTCCCGTATCCTCAATTCTAACTCTACTGCAGTAATGAATCCATCATCTCACTCAAATTTTCTGTTTTGCGTTCCCAATGCTGACTCTATCCCACTCATTCAATTTTCAGGGAAGAAAAGAAATGTCTGATCCTTGATCATGTTTCTCAGGTGGAATTCAAGATTCCAAGAGTGTATTGTTCTAAAACTAATGAATGTACATCGGATACATATCACTGGTTTCCCCCTAATTATTGATTCTGTCCAGATGACTTTGGCTAATAACGAAATCAAGTGGTATGCGCTAGCCTTTTGTTCGAATATATCATCATAGTTCAACTACTCTTGAACTTCAGCAGGACAAAGATCGAATTTTCGCATCTTTCACAATCTCATCAGAGATTCATGATAGTAGATGTTCTAATGTACGGCCATCTTTTGTTCAACCATAGGACAATTCAATTCCGACTTTGGTCATGCACTAATTCATATTCCTATTTTTTTCGTTTCGTCCATTAATAAGTATTGTTTTAGATTGTCCACAGTTGAAGAATCTCTAACTTAATAGAATTTCGGGAAAGCACGTTTTCCCTCTCATAGTATTGTAATATCCAGATCGGTGTTTATTCTTTACTCTCTGTCAAAACAATAACAATCATAATTATGATGTATTATAATACAATGATCGAGCAACTCACTTCAACTTATATATATATATATATATATATATATATATTGTCGCATCAACTACATATGAGTGATTCTGGAGCAAGCTGGACAAAACCGTCACCAGGGGGGTCTGGGAAAAATCCGCAAAAATTTTTTTCCATTAGTACTATGTTGAAATAGTACGAAAAATTTTTTTTCAGATTTTTTCGGCCCCCCCTGTGGGCCCCAGGGCCCATGAAAGGGCCATTTTAGGCCCTTTTTTAGCCTATTCTAGGAAAATCATAGCTCCGACGTAGTTCAATATTTTTCAACGTACTTGGGCGCATTTTTTTCGTCAAGACTAGTACTTTGGAGAAAAAAATTGTCCAAGGCCACCTAGTGAGCCTGACAACTTCTGCCACCTATTTATTGAGAGCAAATTTTAGCGATTTTTGGGCTTGCTTCAAAGTGATGTAGCTCCCACTAGACATGTGATAATCGACTTTTACAAGTGGTCATTTTGAAGGTCTTGAAAATACCTACAATTTGCCCACTTGTAAAAGTCAATTATCGCACTTTTTGTTGGAGCTACAGTCGATACAAGTTGAGCTATTTACGAAAAAGTCGAAAATTCAGGACTCGATTCCAAAAATATATCTTAATTTTTTTTCACCAAACTTGTGCGAAAATGTTCTTTCAGACATCTACTTTTAGTAAAAAAAATTTGGCGGAGGTTATTTCTTTTCATTTTTTTGCCGAGCGTTACAAAATGCCGCATTTCGTGGTTTTAGCAAAAACAGCATCTTTGACCACGGTCACATATGCTCCCATCTGGACTGATGTGCACCAATCTGTGTGAAAGTACTCCCCAAAGTACCCCCAAGTACGTGTAAGAAGTTGCGGGGACGAGCCTCCACCCAGGAGCGAGCTGTAGGTTCTATTCACCGTGTCCAAAATAGGCATTATTTTGGCTATTCGAGCGTAAGCGACTGAGAGCATGATTTTAATTGTTCTGGCTTACAAATGAGATAATGGGCTAGAATGAGGATCCAAACATATTTTTCCGACTCAAAATGACCATCTGAACACAATCTCGAGGTCAGTTTAGCTCTAGAATGTCGTCTAGTGCCTCAACGGGTCAGAACCCGTCGACAGAATCTAAGTTCTTGAGGGGCAGAGGGACGACTATTTAGAGCAAAACTGACCTCGGAATTGTGTTTAGATAGTCATTTTGAGTCGGAAAAGCATGTTTTGATTCTCATTCTACCCCATGATCTCATTTGTGAGCCAGAACGAGTAAAATCATGCTCTCAGTCGCTTACGCTCGAATAGCCAAAATAATGCCTATTTTTGACACGGTAAATAGAACCTACAGCTCGCTGCTGGGTGGAGGCTCGTCCCCGCAACTTCTTACACGTACTTGGGGGTACTTTGGGGAGTACTTTCACACAGATTGGTGCACATCAGTCCAGATGGGAGCATATGTGACCGTGGTCAAAGATGCTGTTTTTGCTAAAACCACGAAATGCGGCATTTTGTAACGCTCGGCAAAAAAAATAAAAAAAAAAACCTCCGCCAAATTTTTTTCACTAAAAGTAGATGTCTGAAAGAACATTTTCGCATAAGTTTGGTGAAAAAAAATTAAGATATATTTTTGGAATCGAGTCCTGAATTTTCGACTTTTTCGTAAATAGCTCAACTTGTATCGACTGTAGCTCCAACAAAAAGTGCCATAATTGACTTTTACAAGTGGGCAAATTGTAGGTATTTTCAAGACCTTCAAAATGACTACTTGTAAAAGTCGATTATCACATGTCTAGTGGGAGCTACATCACTTTGAAGCAAGCCCAAAAATCGCTAAAATTTGCTCTCAATAAATAGGTGGCAGAAGTCGTCAGGCTCACTAGGTGGCCTTGGACAATTTTTTTCTCCGAAGTACTAGTCTTGACAAGAAAAATGCGCCCAAGTACGTTGAAAAATATTGAATTGCGTCGGAGCTATGATTTTCCTAGAATAGGCTAAAAAAGGGCCTAAAATGGCCCTTTCATGGGCCCTGGGGCCCACAGGGGGGGCCGAAAAAATCTGAAAAAAAATTTTTCGTACTATTTCAACATAGTACTAATGGAAAAAAATTTTTGCGGATTTTTCCCAGACCCCCCTGGTGACGGTTTTGTCCAGCTTGCTCCAGAATCACTCATATACATATCACATTCGGCCTTAATCTTTGAACTTCATGAACATTTCTAGGTATACTGAAATTAGTCAAAGCTTCTACACCTCTTTTTGTCACTGAGATTCCATTTTGAGACACCATATAGCCTAGATATTCAATCTCTTGGAATAAAAATTTGCATTTTTGAATTTTGATTTCTAGTTTGTTATCTACCATCAGTTTGAATAGCTTTTCAAGAACGTTTAAGTGTTCTTCAATCGTTTGAGTTGCAAGAAGAATATCATCCATGTAAACTACAACATCACCAGAATTTATTAATTCCTTCAGTACATTGTTTAAAAATTTCTGAAATACCTGGGGTCCTTTTTTAATACCAAATGGCATTTTCAAATATTCAAATTGTCCATGCGGTGTTATAAACGATGTATATTTGATTGAATCCTCATCAACGCTAACGTGATGGAAACCATCCTTCAAATCGACCAGACTGAAATATTTTTTCCCTTGCAAACAATCGATATTATCTTCTATTAATGGTAGAGAGTAATTACTCGACTCCATCTGTTTGTTCAAACTTCTATAGTCCACACACATTCTAGTCTCGCCATTCTTTTTTTTAGTCAGCACAATGGGAGAGCAATACTCTGATTCACTAGGCCTTATGATTTTCCTTTCTAAAAGCTCATCAGTAATTTTCCTTACTTCAATTTTCTCTGCATATGACAATCTTCGAGGTTTGAAAAAAAATGGCTGTTCATTTTTCAATCTAATCACCAGTTTAGCCAAAATTTGAGGTTCTTCTGGTCTCACAGACTCAATGTAAATAGTTCGAAAAATTTCTCTCAGCTTCCTTTGTACGTCGAAAGCTATTCCGCAATTCATGATGATGTCATAAGATGCATCATGCTTGTTATCTGAGATATCAACATTTGAAACTTCTAGCTCATTTTCATGAGCCTCGACGATTTTCAATTTAAACAGTCTGAAGAAATCTTTCCCCAAAAGAATATTAGAATTCATTGTATAATCCGGTACTACGAACATACGCAATTCTTTTTCCATACCATTCATAGTGCATTTCACGTCAACAATTCCAATAATTTGTAATCTAGATTGATTGATCCCACGATAATCTTGCAATTTTTCGTCAAAAGGTCTGATAAATCGATCATTAATGAGTTGTTTTTTAATTATAGTAACCGCACTCCCAGAGTCTAATTTTCCACATAATCTCATCAAATGAATTTCTCCATTATATTGCATTTCAAGATCAATAACCTTGTGAAATTCATCTTCATAATACTGACTTTCAACTGTAGATATTTCGACATCTTTTTTTTCTTATATTGCGGACAACTAGTGATTGTATGCTCAAATGAACTGCATATGAAACAAGAACCTGGGATACGTTTTTCTTTTGGACAGTCATAGGACAAATGATTCGGATCACCGCAATTGTAACACTTCCTTTTAGGTTTACTCT
Source organism: Eretmocerus hayati (assembly GCA_029851415.1). Taxonomy (NCBI): domain Eukaryota; kingdom Metazoa; phylum Arthropoda; class Insecta; order Hymenoptera; family Aphelinidae; genus Eretmocerus; species Eretmocerus hayati. Next base: position 52,586,636 of record CM056743.1, read on the forward strand.
CCAAGTTGTCTAATTTTGAGCTTTCATAAGTATTTTTATTAGCATTTTGATTCTTGAATTTATCACTGTACTGAACCGCTTTCTTATTTTTCAATGTTATTTTATCAAATGCATCTAGTAAATCAGTCTGAGAATAGAATTTCTGCATACGAGCTTGATTTTGCAAATTTTCATCAGGTATTCCGTCGATTAAATAATCTTCAGCAATAGGCACCTTGTTCGCCAAAATGGTCTTATCATGTACGTATTCGCTAGAATTTTTATTGATTTGCCAAATCCTATTTTCAAATTGTTTGCGAAGTTTCACTCTCTCAATTCTCCGAAAAAACATTCTTTTCAAAGCATTCAACAAATCATTAGTAAATAATTCAATATTTTCTGGTTTCGAGTGAAACCAAGCAAGAGCTTTCCCTTTAAGTTTTGTGGCAATTAGAACTTTTGAGACTTCATCTGATAAATCGTACAATCTGATCAATGACCTGACTTGCCTCTCCCAACTCTCAAAATTATCATTTGACCCATCAAAATCACTCAACAAATCTTTCAAAGTGCTCACTACCTTGAGCTCGTTATTTTTCATCAAAGAAGATTCACTAATACGACTAGGAATTACTCTCTGAGCAACGGATTCATCGCGCATTCGTTCATTCATCAATAATTGTCCCTGTTCCACATCACTTTGAAACGCCAGTGTACGCGCTGCATATGCCGATCCGCTTCTATGCAACGATGACACAGCTTCCCGTCGGTGCACTGGAGTAGGCCCCGATGTGGCTTCCGCATCAAATCGAGATCCTCGCAATCCACCGCCGTTGATCTCGCGAACCTCTCTATGACCGCACTCGTTGACATCAACATTCTCGATCAATCCAGCATTCTTCGCTCCTCCACGTGCGCCACCATCAGTGCTGTCATCTGCACCGCGCCCAGCATCACTATTAGCAAGTCCATCATCCTCACCACCAGCGGCGCCGTCAACGTCATCAATCTGAGCATCCTGTACATGCTCATCTCCATTGGGAGCAATGGCTTGCTGGTTTCGAGTCATTTCAGCGAGTTGACGTTGCAAATCAGCAATTCTTCCAGCCATCTCTTGCTTTTCTGCATTCAAGCGCCGAGACTCTTCCTAAGCATCTCGCAGCAAGGGATTATTCGTTTGGCAAAACTCACGAATCCAAATTCGCTCAGGATTTGCTTCTTCTAGTCTCAATATCAACTCAGCTTTATTTCCAGTAGTTAGAAGATCTTTACTGCGAAGAATCTCTTTTAGCTCGAGAACAGTCAAATCTTGCGGGTTAGCCATAACCTCGATCCGGGCTTGAATTTTCACACCGGACCAATAATAAAGTCAGAAATTACAATCAATTCTGACTAAATGATGCACAAAGCTTCACAAAAGACGCACAAAGCTCTATATAGATGGCAGAACAATACTCGATCCCACTTCTGAAAATTGTAATATCCAGATCGGTGTTTATCCTTTACTCTCTGTCAAAACAATAACAATCATAATACAATGATCGAGCAACTCACTTCAACTTATATATATATATATATCTATGTAACATTGTCGCATCAACTTCATATACATATCACAGTATTGTATGAAAATCCAATGCCGTTCTGACGTAAATATCGCATAACATCTCATGCATATCGGGTCACTTATATCGTTTCGTAACTCATGTGATGGTAAGCTCGTATTATGACAAACAAGTCACGTATCGTAGAGAATCTCACAGTATCGCACAAAATCGCGTAGTTTAGTTTAATATCTCGTGATATCGTATGAGGATACATGGCATCTCTAGGGTGAGTATCATATGGTATCATATTAGTATCAGGCCATGAATATCAATCAGTATCGTATAGTATCGTGAGCGTATATTGTACTCGGGAAGTCGCGTATCGCACAGTATATCATAGTATCTCACAGAATCCAACAGTATAGTTTGATATCTCATGGTATCGTATGAGAATACAGGGCATCTCTAGGGTAAGTATCGTATGGTATCATATTGGTATCAGGCCGAAAATATCAAGCAGTATCGTGTAGTATCGTAAAAAGTATATTCTACTCGAAAAGTCGCGTATCGTATAGTATATCACAATATCTCTTAGAATCCAACAGTATCGTTTGATATCTCATGGTATCGTGTAAGAATGCGGAGCATTCCTGGGGTAAAAATCGTATGCTATCATATTGGTATCAGGCCGAAAATATCAAGCAGTATCGTGTAGTATCGTAAAAGTGTATTCTCCTCGAAAAGTCGCGTATCGTATAGTATATCACAGTATCTCTTAGAATCCAACAGTATCGTTTGATATCTCATGGTATCGTGAAAGAATGTGGAGCATTCCTGGGGTAAGTATCGTATGCTATCATATTGGTATCAGGCCGAAAATATCAAGCAGTATCGTGTAGTATCGTAAAAGTATATTCTCCTCGAGAAGTCGCGTATCGTATAGTATATCACAGTATCTCTTAGAATCCAACAGTATCGTTTGATATCTCATAGTGTCGTGTAAGAATATGGAGCATTCCTGGCGTAGGGATCGTATGCTACCACATTGGTATCAGGCCGGAAATATCAAGCAGTATTGTGTAGTATCGTAAAAGTATATTCTCCTCGAAAAGTCACGTATCGTATAGTATATCACAGTATCTCTTAGAATCCAACAGTATCGTTTGATATCTCATGGTATCGTGTAAGGATGCGGAGCATTCCTGGGGTAAGTATCGTATGCTATCATATTGGTATCAGGCCGAAAATATCAAGCAGTATCGTGTCGTATCGTGAAAGTATATTCTACTCGAAAAGTCGCGTATCGTATAGGATATCACAGTGTCTCTTAGAATTCAACAGTATCGCTTGATATCTCATGGTATCGTGTAAGAATGCGGAGCATTCCTGGGGTAAGTATCGTATGCTATCATATTGGTATCAGGCCGAAAATATCAATCAGTATCGTGTAGTATCGTAAAAGTATATTCTACTCAAAAAGTCGCGTATCGTATAGTATATCACAGTAACTCTTAGAATCCAACAGTATCGTTTGATATCTCATGGTATCGTGTGAGAATGCGGAGCATTCCTGGGGTAAGTATCGTATGCTATCATATTGGTATCAGGCCGAAAATATCAAGCAGTATCGTGTAGTATCTTAAAAGTATATTCTACTCGAAAAGTCGCGTATCGTATAGTATATCACAGTATCTCTTAGAATCCAACAGTATCGTTTGATATCTCATGGTATCGTGTGAGAATGCGGAGCATTCCTGGGGTAAGTATCGTATGCTATCATATTGGTAGCAGGCCGAAAATATCAAGCAGTATCGTGTAGTATCTTAAAAGTATATTCTACTCGAAAAGTCGCGTATCGTATAGTATATCACAGTATCTCTTGGAATCCAACAGTATCGTTTGATATCTCATGGTATCGTGTAAGAATGCGGAGCATTCCTGGGGTAAGTATTGTATGCTATCATATTGGTTTCAGGCCGAAAATATCAATCAGTATCGTAAGGGTATATTCTACTCGGGAAGTCGCGTATCGCACAGTATATCATAGTATCTCACAGAATCCAACAGTATAGTTTGATATCTCATGGTATCGTATGAGGATACAGGGCGTCTCTAGCGTGAGTATCGTATGGTATCATATTAGTATCAGGCCATGGATATCAATCAGTATCGTATAGTTAGGTGAGCGTATATTCTGCCCAAAAAGTCGCGTATGGTACAGTATATCACAGTATCTCACAGAAGCTAAGGGTATCGTTTGATATCTCGGGGTATCGTTTGAGAATACAGGGCATTCCTGGGGTGAGTATCGTATGGTATCATATTGGTATCAGGCCGAAAATATCAAGCAGTATCGTGTAGTATCGTAAAAGTATATTCTACTCGAAAAGTCGCGTATCGTATAGTATATCACAGTATCTCTTAGAATCCAACAGTATCGTTTGATATCTCATGGTATCGTGTGCGAATGCGGAGCATTCCTGGGGTAAGTATCGTATGCTATCATATTGGTATCAGGCCGAAAATATCAAGCAGTATCGTGTAGTATCGTAAAAGTATATCCTACTCGAAAAGTAGCGTATCGTATAGTATATCACAGTATCTCTTAGAATCCAACAGTATCGTTTGATATCTCATGGTATCTTGTAAGAATGCGGAGCATTCCTGGGGTAAGTATCGTATGCTATCATATCGGTATCAGGCCGAAAATATCAATCAGTATCGTGTAGTATCGTAAAAGTATATTCTACTCAAAAAGTCGCGTATCGTATAGTATATCACAGTATCTCTTAGAATCCAACAGTATCGTTTGATATCTCATGGTATCGTGTAAGAATGCGGAGCATTCCTGGGGTAAGTATCGTATGCTACCATATTGGTATCAGGCCGAAAATATCAAGCAGTATCGTGTAGTATCTTAAAAGTATATTCTACTCGAAAAGTCGCGTATCGTATAGTATATCACAGTATCTCTTAGAATCCAACAGTATCGTGTGATATCTCATGGTATCTTGTAAGAATGCGGAGCATTCCCGGGGTAAGTATCGTATGCTATCATATCGGTTCCAGGCCGAAAATATCAATCAGTATCGTAAGGGTATATTCTACTCGAGAAGTCGCGTATCGCACAGTATATCATAGTATCTCACAGAATCCAACAGTATAGTTTGATACCTCATGGTATCGTAAGAGCATACAGAGCAACTCTAGGGTGAGTATCGTATGGTATCATATCAGTATCACCCTTACAAAAAAATCGCATATGCTAATTACCCAGGGTAATATCTCAGGGTAATTACCCAGGTCTTTCCTGGTAAAATGAACTAGGTAAGTGCTCGGGTACTCTGCCTATGTAATCAGCCCCTCATTTTTCGGATTTTACCCAGGTAAGTCACTCAAGTGCAGAATCGACCTGGGTAAACGATGAGAAGAATTTTTTCTCCTGCATCGATTTAAGGGTCCGCGAAGAATCTCAATTTCCCAACGAATCTCCTCGATCGCCACCGATTCAATCACCCGATGAGCGATTTTTATCGATAATTTCGTATTTCTTGTGGATCGATCTGCTCGAAAATGAGCAAATTGGGGTTGGGTGACACGAAAAGGGTGTATAGGGCGCTGCAGCTCAGCGATGTATCATGTCAAACCACCTTTTGCACAAACTGAAATAGCAATTCCTACCTGATGAGAACGAAGGCTCAGAGATGCTCCTTCAATTTTTATCTGGGGAGATGGATTGGGCCCAAAAGTTTTGAGTTGAATTAGGCAGACCTGTTTTTACGATGCACACCATCGTGATAAGCTCATTGAAGGACAATGGTCAATAGAGAATATTGCCACTGCACAATTGTTATAGTTATTCTGATGTGAATGCATATCGATTGAAAATCGTTAAGATTAGGCCAGTCTGTTGAGAATCGAGATGAATTGGAGCACCTCCAGTGCTTCCAAATCTCCAAGATGGACTGGAGAGAGTACATTGATTGAATTTCATTCGATGGATAATTGCAAAGAATTTTCTACGAAATCAGCTATTTTCTTGGTTAGTTTTAATTGAGGATGGAATTTCAAGTTTTGCAAGGCTTAAGCCACATGACTTCTGATGATATCTCTCTTGAAAGTGACGTGGGTCACTGAAATGAACCATCGAGTCCATGTAGAATATGAATTACATATTTTATTGGAAATTCAAACTTTATCTCACATACTATATACAAAGACCATACTTATATAATATTCGCTGTAGTCTACAATATTCTCGGATACACGGTTCTTAGAGCAGTTCCAATTTACAATTAAAAATATGAGTGAAGGCACATTTTGTAGAGATAGCGATTCAAAGTCATCTTAGCTTTTATACACATATAATCTCACACATGTCACGAGAGATTTTTTTCATCAAATTATATTCACATTTTTCAAATAAACAGAAGAAAACAAATATCAAAGTTGGCAAAACTAAAGATTTTTTCAATCTATGTTCGTGCTGTACACTCAAAGAAGAATCACATGCCAAAATCGCCGGAGTATTTGGCTTGGGCTCGACACGTCCAACACCAACTCTGAAATTGAATGAGAACAAGAATATAATAGTCATATATGGGAAAATGGAAGGGAAAATTCGAAGAAGAATTTAGAACGGTTCTATCTTGGGATCGAATGGGTATCAAAAGCATGGCTATCTAAGAATTATAATACTGTATCGGTCGTTACCTTCCTACTGGTTTACAGTTTGCCTCGCAGCAAGTCCATTCATCTGCTGAGCCGCTATCCTCTGCTTTTCCTTTTTACGCACGTATTCGATGTGGCTCCGGGCCGCGTGACAAAATTTCGTGCGCCATCCAGATTCTTGCCCAAACCTCGAGTGGCAATAATCTAGAAATAGTGAATAATGAATGAGTTTCAAAATCCCCACATCTTTGACCACTAATGACAGTTATTTTGGCTTTGTGGTGATACTTACTCAACATCAGGTTTACTTATTTTGGTCTGATGGTGTCCGTGCAGCACCACCTTCAGCACCCCCAAACATGCTGTGAGCAACCAATTCTGCAACAGTGAACATGTTGTGGAGCAGGTGGGAAACTACCTGTGAAAGAGATTTGCCTGCGCACCATGACCTTCGAATGCTACCGAGTTTCTCTCCATCCACTGGTAAAGGATAGACCTCGTTCCTCTGTAATCAAAAAATATAGAGAATTTAGTCATAACGCAAAAGAACACATCATTCTATGATTGATTGATGGAAACCTACCCGATTCTGAGCTACAGGAAGAGCCTCGGCATGTGCATCATTGATATTTCCGCTATTCCCATCATCTGAGCTCAAGTTACTGTTGGTGCGTGTCCCATTCGACTGTAAGTAAAATTTAATATACTTCAGTTACATTTCAGTGATATTGATCATAGCTAGATATGTAGATATAGTTCTGATGACGTTCTACACTTTCCAATGTAAATCCACACACTTACACTTACATACGCACACGCGAACACACATACACACACGCGCGTGCGCGGGGAGATGAAGAAATGACGAGTACATGAGAATGAAAAATTGAGTATGCCCACCGCAATCGAATCAGGTGAATCGGAGCGACGGTTGTTGTTCTGAATTTCTTGAATGCTGCATTCGTAACTGCTTAATCTCATCCGCCATCTGCTTGGGTGTGACTGGTCCCTCTCTTCCGTTGATTGATTGTTCGTCGATGGGCTCAATATTCTGAAGGAAGGATTGATTATTTTCGCATTCATTTCCTTTTTCACGACCTAGGCCCACAATAAACTGGAAATCATCGAATAAAGAAAAATGCAAATTTTTTGCAGAATATTTAGATACTTGGAGTCGAGGGTTTTGTAAGAAAAAAGAAACTAGCATAGAAAACCAGAGATATAATCATTGTTTTGAGGCACTCGTCCATTCATGTTGAACAATTGCAATTCTCTCAAATTTCATTGATATCGATTCTCAATTTACTCCAGAAACAAAACACAATCCAATTCAAAAGATATTTCTGCATGCAAATTGGCTATTACTCTGAGAATATGGCCAATGATAATCCATCTGTACACTCGAGTCACTCAGTTTGAACAAAAACCATCTTTGTACAAGTCAGCATCAGTATCGACTCACAATATATTCTGTTTAATATTATATCAAGACTCTTCAGACTTGGTTACTTTACTCGATAATTCACAAAAAATTCAGAAGATTGATGCCTTTACATGTCATAAACTATATAGATTTCCAGGAGAAGCTTTGCAATCAAAGCTACCCCAAAGACCAGAAGCATTGTAAAATGCGTAACCACAATGTATACACAATACTGACCTGTGCATGTTGTTCATTAATTGTAGGTGGCTCAACAGCAGTCATTTGCTCATGTTCTTGCGTTACAGCAGTAGATGCAGTATTCTCGAGCACCATTGGTTCTTGTTCAACTGCTGCAGCTCTGTTGCTGCTCTCTGATGTTTCGCTTCCCCCACCAATGTCCTCCGAGTTTGAATTTTTTGATAGGTGCTGCTGACTTGGTAACTCAGGATCTTCCTCCTCCTCGCTGTCCTGGCTAATCTGATATGACAAGATAGTGAATAAGCATTGGAATGATACATAATAAAACAATATTCACTCATACTGAAAATATACCAAGACAACATACACTGACTTCAAAGCATACAAGGTACGCACTTTGAATGGATCATTCAAACCCGAATGCACTGTCTGATATAATATTTGACAGATGATGATGATTATATTGAATTGAATACTAAATATGGTACTATACTCACTTGCATAGCTGCTTGGATGATTGATTGACCTGGCATCTCAAAGTCTTTCACAGGTTTTGCGATACTGGATGTCACACCTCTCTGGTTCGCTCTCTTACTTTGTTTCTCGGTTGGGATATGATCAGAATCATCCTCAATTGGCTTCTTTCTTTTACGTAGAACCCTCCCTGACTCTGTCAAAGCACCAGATTGACTAGCTTTCATATCAGCACAGCTCTTCTTCATATGCTCTCATGCCAAAAAAAGAAACACCGTAATGAAGTTTTTATAATCGAATGACTTTTTCAACATGCTTGAGGATGCAAGCAGGTGTCGGCACAACAAACAATAGCAATGAACTTGGTTCACTCAATTGTGCTTATCTAGCTATTCCTTTGCAAGAGTTTGGTTGAATCACCCTGCAGAAGTCTATTTACAGACTGCGACTGAGACTGAAACGATTGCGTGGCATTAAAACGCCCAAAAAGAGCTTATTGAGCCACATGAACGTCTTTAAATACAATAAATTAAGCTCAAACGTTGAAAAAAACACTTCATCGCATATTGCAAAACAAAAAACTGAGTGCCGACGGGCCAGCATGAAGCGCCAGCTGATCTTACTTTGGGGAGTGGTGGCGATACCAGCAGAGTGCTGCAGTGCCGACAGGGGCCTTAGTGCCGACCTAGTGACCTACTCCTGGGCCGGCGGCTAATGCGATACAAATTAAAATTTGAACGAAGAAAAAAATCGATTATACCGAATGATTGACATTATACAAGTTGAATGCTGAATAACGATGATATTGGATGAAGTAAAACAGACAGAGGACACATGTCATATACATATTTGATTCAAAATTAGATTAAAAATACATCAACGGTACTCACTCCCTTTTTTCCTCGCAAAAACTTTAGTCGGCGAGACCGATGTCCAGCAAGGTTTTCAAGAAAAACAACTTTTTTGGCTCGAGGCGCGTATGTTCCTCTACAGGATGGAACGCACTTTGTGCGTGGAGTCTTATACTCTGTCATACTCTCACATCTGGGAGACAAAAATTAGCGCGGGTATATCACGCTGACAGCCAGAACGGTCTGAATACATTCAATTTATCATTATATTAATATGAGGACCCATAATATCCTCATTTCCTTGCGAATGTATGCAAAAGCACTATATGTATCACAGAGGTGCTTTTACTCTGTTCAGAATCGATAGAGAGCACTTGTCTCTTCGAATTCAATTCTCTCACTAAACTTCGTATCGAAGTTAGCATCATTATATAACAAGTGATGAATCGATACATCTTATGACGGAAAATTATTATTGCACGTTATTGCCTCGGTACAGGAACGAGTCATGTTCAATTTCTAAACTCCTTTGACTGCCCTTTTCTAAGCAAATATCTCGAATGTCTTGAAAATACAAACAATCTGACTCACGAATTTGATTTCATTGATCCTGGCTCCTGATGAATTTTTATTTGCGCTCAACTTGACTGGCGTGATCAGTAGAGCAGTAGTTCCACGAGCAATCGACAACTCAATCATATAGCTTGTTGAGTATTCGACATCATTAGTTGTGACCATGCGTATTTTTGCAAACCAAACATCCGCGGGAGTCGATGATTTCACGGCGTATTTTCCACGCATAGTGATGCAACGATACTTTTCAAAAATGTTGGGAAACATCGAATATCTACCATCAGAATCTATCATACAAAGCTTTGGTGTGGTGTCTCGTCGAGTGTCTCGTTCTCCAAAACCGCCATAGAAATTGTAAAGAGTCTGATTGTAGTTCTTTCAGACAGACTCGGCTCATTATAATCCACGGCAACACCTTCATTGATTGTCCGAGAGAAACGCGATGAATTCTGTAATACCTCTATCAATGAAAATACAGTCCATGCATGGGTAGAATGAGAGAACTAGAAGAGTGAAGACTATGGTCTATGCAATCATCATTCATTAAATAGCCACAGTGTTAGCATTGATTCATTACAAATTTCTCATTCATAGAACTGATATCGCTTCGTTCGATCGGCTGGACAATTCATGGGATAGTTGCTAAAATTGCGAGTGGTTCGGTTCAGATACATACTTTATGTGATAGTAAATTTCAGTCGGTTTCAACGCGATTAAGGAGAGGAATAGCACATGATAATTCATCATCTACAGGCACATCCATACATTTATTGCGAATTGATGAATGATCAAAGCAACCCATCCCTTCAGTTTGGCGAACCATTTGCCACATTAAATTTGAATCAAAGTCCCCCACGACGCACAACGCTCTTTGGGACAGATGCAATTTTTTCCCCACTATCACAAAACGTGAGGTGGTGGACAGGGCAGATTTGACACAAAAGACGGCAGCAATCCTCGCGAGCTCATTGTTCTCTAAGATGATCATATCATTCAAACGATTCTCACATCGAGTGTATGATAGCGACGTGTAAATCCTCTTCCTGTACATGAATCGATTGCAATATTCACATTCATCCGCTACAGAGTATCCCAAATGAATCTCGAGTGCACTCTTCTCTTGAGAAGACAGAACTAATTCACGTGGATTCCGAAAATTCTAAACGTATCACTGGGTTCGATTATGCTGGTTATTCTACATTTACCCATCAATTCGAAATATTGCTCCTTTTAAAGGAGCAATATTTCGAATTGATGGGTGAATGTAGAATAACCAGCATAATCGAACCCAGTGATACGTTTAGAATTTTCGGAATCCACGTGAATTAGTTCTGTCTTCTCAAGAGAAGAGTGCACTCGAGATTCATTTGTGATCTACACTTGGATGCTTGAAAACGAAAGTTTGATTCTTAAGGTATCTCAATCTCTCAACGTTCTTACATATTTGTTCCATGATATTTTGAGTCCCGTGAAACAGCATGCTTAAAATACCATTGAAATTTTCGAATGGAAAAGCTGACTAAGCCCACAGAGCTCCCCAGTATCGCACATATCTCACCATATGCAGAAGAAGATGGAGATTAAAAGTCATAAATTTTTTTCCATATAGAGGCTCAGTATCAATAGCGAATTTTTTGAATGCTCGATCAGCATTCTCTCTATCTTCATCAGTCACATCATCTTTCAAACAAAGGCTCACAGCGTACACAAATAGGAACCAGTGATCATAGTAATCTTCACTTAATATACCTCTTAAGCAAGGCAGAGAGTGATATACTATGGAATTCTTCATCTGACTTGCATTCAACTCTTTATCACAGTCTTTGATGAGCCTCGTGATCTCGGAGGTGGGTTGCACTTTCTCAAGCCTAGCATTTATCTCAGCCTTTCGGTTACCCAAATAATATGGTTTCTTTCGATTTTTGCGTGAACACCAAGCTTTGAATAGTGCTTTACCTGTCCCAAGGGCCACAGTATGCATATACTCCGGCACGTAGCCGTGAATGATATGCAAAGTGACAATACGAACCAATTCCGGACACCCTTTGAGCCCATGATGCATCTCTAAATTTTTTTTCACTAACTCAAGATCATGAAAGTACATTTTCAAAGTTCTTAGTTGCCCAAGCCCCCCCAAATATTCTCGAGAATTATCTTTTGAATTCTTATCTATGCGGCTGTAAGGTATACCGGAATTCAAACAATGAGGGCAATCATATTCACCATTGAATTGATGCTCACATTGTGTGGCTGGTCTTGCCACAGAGTCTAGAATCGCTAGAAGTGGGTGGACCTTGATCGTTACAGTTCGGGTGAGGCCATATGGTTGACGTTCTATGCCAAATTTTTGCAATTGTTCTAGCTCATCTATGACAGGTTTCATGAATGTGTTCATGCTTGGTTTCTTTTTCCCGTAGCACAAACCAGCGAGGAGTGAATTATCTCGTCTCAAACGGTAGGGTAATTCATTGATCGATATGAGGATGAGCCACATACTTCTGTCGGTGTGCTTGAACAATCTCACACCATCGGTGTTTATGGCAACTGATATATCAAAAGAAGATATCACTCCACTTCTCCTCAATCTCGAGTACATTTCACTATTCACAATATCACTCTCACTACATTCTTTACGAAACTTTGAAAACAGCTCACTCAGAAACATTTCAAGTAATTGTCTCTTGAGAGGAATATGAATGAAATATTGTCCTTCTCTTTCAAGCTTTAGTTTCGTGTATACCCTCGGAGAACCGTCTTCGTCAATACACTTACATGGATTGAAACAATCATCACTATCACGAATTGTTGAGATCATATCGCAAATTTCACAAAAGTAGTACTTAACGAATTCAGCCGATGGGAAGTTCTTGAGAAAGTTGTACAGTGATCCATGGATAGGCTCAGGCAGATGGTTATATATGAGCCGCACTTGACTTTTCAAAGCTCTATCATCAAGGTGGTGTCTGGTGGCGTGAGCCATGATAAGAAGCTCACTCTGCCGTCTAGTGATGTGGGCCTCATCATACAGAGGGCATTCCTAGAAGTCCAATAGATATATGTCAATTGGTTTAGATAGAGTACAGTGTTTTCAACCCAGTTCTTCCACGAGGAAATGATACAACAAGAAAGGGTGAACCTCGAACCCAATCAGAGTTTTGCCAAATATTCGAGTGGAAACTTGAGATGATGTGACTGCGCAGACATAATATTTTTCATTGAAAAAACAAAAAAGTGCAAACTAGTCCTGAATTATCTTATATTCAGGTGAGGGATAAACTTGACTTATTTTTGTCGGTCCTGCAAACTTTGGGCCAAAAACTGCACACTAGAAGCACAATCGAATGAATGCGCTCCGTTTGGCATAGAATTGAGAGTGAATAATCTGCGAATGTCCTACAACATGGTTAGAAAAATTTATCTCACCTCTAAAACCTCTGTTGTTGCATCATGTATCGTTTGCTCATCTTTTTCGAAAAGAAAGGCTTCTCGATTAGCTTGAACATGCTCGTCAGTGTCATCTACAAAGCTGTTCACATGTGACGAATCAGACTCGGGATCAGAGGATGAATCTTCATCTGATGTAGCGTCAGTTGATGAACCCTCATCTGAGGCATCAGGTTTTCCCACTTCAAGCGAATGAGGATTGATATTTAACAACCCAGCATCGTCAGTCAAACAGCTCAAACTACCAACCTTTTCGAGAAATCGTTGAAAATTACCGTATTTACCCGTGTATAAGACGCACCAAAAAATCAGTTTTGAGCACTCCAAAACAGGGGTGCGTCTTATCTATGGGTGCGTCTTATCTATAGGTGCTTAATATTTTCTGTGCGGAAAATCTGTTGGCAGCACTCGTGTATAAGACCGTGATTCCTCTCGAGAGGTTTGTAGTCTGGTTTCGAATAATAACGAATGTTATCCAGTGGACAATAAATCCATTGTGATATATGTGCATGAATCTCTATATTGTCCTTCTTTCTCCCGGATTCATCTGAAATTTTTCACTTCGAGCCCCGGTAAACCGGGGTGCGTCTTATCTATGGTTGCGTCTTGTCCACAGGTTCTTATTATTTTCCGATTTTTTCCCCCAAAAAGTGGGGTGCGTCTTATCTATGGGTGCGTCTTATACACAGGTAAATACGGTATATGATTACTCTGAGTGATGTCCTCGGTGAATGATATTCATTCAATATACATACCTTCGTATGACGGTTTTCGTCGATTTGATCAATCAGGTTGGAATTTCGTTTCATCGTTCTTGCGTTCCCCTGAGTGGTGTAATTGTCTCTTGCATTATCAGAGTAGCCTTCGGTTAGATAGCTCTCAGGTTCCGACGAGTCCGTACTATTATTCATTTTACCGTCGTTATGTATAAAATTGGAATCGTCTCCTGATTCATCTTCGGTAGAATAGTCTCGACATGCCTGAAACACGAAAAATAGGATGACAGTGTTAAGAAGTATGCAAGGAGCGTTTCAATGAGACGATGGTATAGACACTTCGACGCAGGACCGTTCCTCGTTCAATATGACTCACAAAGCTCACCAAGTCCATGACATTCCACTAAGATTATATGAGTCGGAGTTCCATATAAGGATAATCCATTCATTGATATTCGGGGAGGGTGCATCATTTTTAACGAGGACCATCGATTTTCAATAATTCGCGATCACTATTATGCTCTTGTTAAGAGTACCATGAGAATTCGTAAAATTGTCCAAAGCTCGAATAAACACGCTTCAACTATAACAATGCTTCTCCAGCCGTTCCCCTTTCAAGATAGTTCTGAACTAAAACACAAAATATACCAGAATGTCACTAAAGTTGGTGAGAATTCAGTACAAGTGGTAATGAACATCTGGACAGAATTTCAAAATGATTGACAGGTGTGTTTTCGGAGTGGTAGCCGTGAAAATTTGCCACTTTCAACATTGCGCTTAAATGAGATCGAATGTGAGACTCAACAGAGCGTGGACTCCCATGTAAGCGCAATGTTGGAAGTGACGAATTTTAATGGCTAACACTTCGAAACAAAATGCTCAATCGTTTTGAAATTTTGTACAGGTGTTTATCAACACTTGAACTGAATTCTCGCCAACTTTGGTGACATTCTGGTATATTTCGTATTTTAGTGTACAAATACCTTGAGAGAGATTCAAAAATTGACGAGAATTGCAAGTCTCACAGTTCATGTTCCTGCTTGTCTGAGCGAAATCAACTCAATTAAAGTACAATGGTTCAGAAGCAAGTTTGATTGACTGTACTTTAGTTCAACTGAAGTATGTGCATCAATTTAAACGAGCACCAGTGGAGTAATTTCCATAATGACTGAGAGCGGGTGTGCGTCATCTTGCCCGTTGTGAAATGTCATGGAATAAGCCCTGCATGGAATATTAATCGCTCGTCTATATAATCCAAATGATGCGCAGTGCGCCGATGAGGAGAATGAGTTCGATAAAAGTGACAACAAAAAGTGAGGAGGAGGGGGGGTTATTCTATGAGCCGTCAAGAGTAGAACTTGATTCCGAGCGCAATTGTATCAGCTCGCCGTTTGGGGTCATTGTTGAATTAGCATTCACCAGTACAAAGTGAGTAGGAAAAATTTCGACAATTCCTCGTTTTCTTCGCTTCACCGCGAATTTTTTGCAACAGCTCAAAAACAATGGGTTTCAACAGAAGATGTGAAGAATACTCCGTTAGAATTTTTTCTTTGAATCAACAGAATGATGTACTCATATCAATCAAAATATCGGGCCCACCCAATATGTAGTGAGAAATGGATTTCAAGGGAATGAGCAAAAAAGTGTGGTTTACTGAAATATCTGTCTATCATCTGAGGATGAGGGCGAATTGACAAGCAGAATAAATTGATGTCGAAATTCCTATCAAGAGTAACAAAAGAGTGCGATCGACGTTATCTGAAAATTTTGTCAGTTACAAGATCAATCAGAGTAACGGTGGAAATTTCTTCCAATTTCTGACCGTTTTTAACAAGATTCAATATCCCTGAATACTATGAGAGGAGCCTATTTTCTTCAGAATTATGAGTACACCATCTCATACACGTTTGGAACTCTAGGAGAAACTATAAGAGGAAATATATGCATCTTTAATAATCATGCTATAACATCATTTGCATGACAAACCTAGTCCTCCCAGATCGAATTACGTTCAAGAATTATTATCTAGAAGAAACTATTCCTCAAACTTTACGTCAGAACCCATTGTTTTCTAATTATTGCAATAAATTCGCGATAAAGTGAAGAAAACGACGAGATGCCGGGATTTTTTCTATGCACTTTATGATGAAGAATACTGATTCGAAAACTACTCAAAACAGCGAGCTGGTGCGATTTGGCTCTGGATGAGTTTCTACTCGTGACGGCTCGTGAAATGACACCCCTTTCTCAGTTTTTGTTGTCATTTCTGACAAATTCATCTATCTCAGGGGTGCACCGTAGACGTCTGAAAATACGATGAATTGTGCGTCTGGTAAATGGAACTGCATCGTCTCAACTACAATATTCAAAAACGAACAGTTCAATGAACAGCACGTTATCTAGACACTATGAGGCTGTCATGAGATAAGCTAATGATTGATCCATCGGGTTTCCATGAAATGGATCTGTATAAAGTGAGCACGGACTGAGATTCATGACAGAATTGCCCGAGATGCTGCGATGGAGATTTCGAAGATGGCGATCACGCCAATCTTTGAAGTACAACGCAGCTTTCCGATACAGGTGCACTCCGGACGAGGTTCCGGAGCATCCCCCGCGTGCGAACAAACAATCGTATCTTTCAGAAAGTTAGCGGCAAGATGACCATCTTGAATAACTGAGAGAGAATATGAAATCTTGAGACCTGAATCGCTGATTTGTAGGGAAGAGCGTCTGTGATTTTCATAAGCTTACCTGCCATTGCTTCAAACGATCTTGCTCCAACCTTGCCTTTTTTGCTGCTACTACTTTTCGTGAATGTAATGTCTGAGGTGGAATCTTCTTGCTTTTATCACGATCGTATGGCTTGTAGGTTCCTCTCTTCCTAGATTGCTTAGGTTCTGGCATATCTGATGGTGGTTTTAATCACTCTTACATCAGTCACAACACTAACTGATTCGTACCTGATCAGATCGGAGCAAGTGCTCGGCGACCTACGCTTACGCGGTGCGATTGGAGTGCATTGACTGCTGAGCGGCGTGGCGGCCAAATATCGGAGCAAGTGCACTTTGGAATTGGATAGAACGTGCGCTGCACCGGCCTTGTGTCCCGCGCAGTGCCGCGAAAATAGGAAATAATTCAAAATCGGAATGATTTTTCGAGAAAGAAAGAATCAACTCGCTATACATGGATTTCAACTCACTATTGCTGGAATTTGATTTGGGATGAGCATATCCGGAGACCTCTTGTATGTGGGTATTTTGTGATTGGCTAAGAGAGCCAATCACAAAATACCCACATACTGTCCAAACTGTCAATTTATTTCTTGTATATAGAATCAGACCAATCTCATGAGCAATTACGAGGTAATCATGTAAGAATGAAAAATTTATAATAAATCAATGCTCACACTGTGTCTATTTAATAAATGATGATTTCATAGACCATAGTCTTCACTATTTTAGTTCTCTCATTCTACCCATGCATGGACTGTATTTTCATTGATAGAGGTATTACAGAATTCATCGCGTTTCTCTCGGACAATCAATGAAGGTGTTGCCGTAAATTATAATGAGCTGACAAGGGGAGCACTTGAGTTCCGGATCACCAATCTTCCCCAAAATTTTTTTACAGGTTTGGTATCACCTAGAATATGAAGAATCCAGAGTAACTCCGTCAAATGGGCCTTGTGTTTAGAGCTACAAGCAAAAACATTAGCATTGCGAGTATATCTATATATATCATTTTTTACATGGGCCTATATGGGAAATGCTATTGTCATACGCTGTAGCTCTAAAAAGGAGGCCCATTTGACGGAGTTACTCTGGATTCTTTATATCCTACGTAATTCCAAACTATAAAAAAATTTTAGGGAAGATTGGCGACCCGGAAGTTAAGTGCTCTCCGTGTGAGTCTGTCTGAAAGAACTACAATCAGACTCTTTACAATTTTGTATGGCGGTTTTGGAGAACGAGACACTCGACGAGACACCACACCAAAGCTTTGTATGATAGATTCTGATGGTAGATATTCGATGTTTCCCAACATTTTTGAAAAGTATCGTTGCATCACTATGCGTGGAAAATACGCCGTGAAATCATCGACTCCCGCGGATGTTTGGTTTGCAAAAATACGCATGGTCACAACTAATGATGTCGAATACTCAACAAGGTATATGATTGAGTTGTCGATTGCTCGTGGAACTACTGCTCTACTGATCACGCCAGCCAAGTTGAGCGCAAATAAAAATTCATCAGGAGCCAGGATCAATGAAATCAAATTCGTGAGTCAGATTGTTTGTATTTTCAAGACATTCGAGATATTTGCTTGGAAAAGGGCAGTCAAAGGAGTTTAGAAATTGAACATGACTCGTTCCTGTGCCGAGGCAATAACGTGCAATAATAATTTTCCGTCATAAGATGTATCGATTCATCACTTGTTATATAATGATGCTAACTTCGATACGAAGTTTAGTGAGAGAATCTAATTCGAAGAGACAAGTGCTCTCTACCGATCCTGAACAGAGTAAAAGCACCTCCGTGATACATATAGGGCTTTTGCATACATTCGTGGAAATGAGGATATTATGGGTCCTCATATTAATATAATGATGGATTGAGTGTATTCAGACCGTTCTGGCTGTCAGCGTGATATACCCGCGCTAATTTTTGTCTCTAAGATGTGAGAGCATGACAGAGTATAAGACTTCACGCACAAAGTGCGTTTCATCCTGTAGAGCAACATACGCGTCTCGAGCCAAGAAAGTTGTTCTTCTTGAAAACCTTGCTGGACGTCAGTCTCGCCGACTAAAGTTTTTGCGAGGAAAGAAGTTTTCAGGTCAGATGCGTAATGTACTAAAATATCGAAGATATGAACAGAATGAAAGTTTATGGGCGCGAGAGGATATTGCCGTTGTATTCGCTCTGCGAGACTGAAATTTTCAAGTTGTATTTGTGAAACTGTATTGTATTTGACGATCGATCTCGGCAAATGGTGAGTTCGCTATACTAATGTCAAAAACTGCACTCTATCTGTGGATACTGTGGACGGGGAAAACGACGATTCGTGCACCAGAGCCAGCATCATCCTAATCTTATTGAAACATTTCACTCGGCATGCGAAAGAGAGTTTTGTACCTCTGAAAAAAACATCCAACGCAAATTTGATTTTAATCTATGTTCAAGCAAACGAGAACATTCTGCTGTTCTTTTGAACTTGATGAAATTCTTCGAATCTAGACATACCTATGGATTCGATTTCTCAATTCGAACCGAAAAAGCAAATTTTCGTACCTCTAATATGACGCATAGATATATTGGTTGCGATTCTTGTGACGGCAAGCTTGGTTTTTCGCGGAATTTGGTCGAATCTCGGGCGATTCATCGATTTGTGGGTGATCTATATAATTCTTATGTGAATAGATCGGTTGCGATTCCTGTAAATATTTGGACAATTTGTCGCGATGTTCGATCTATTGGTCAATTTTTGGGGCATCTACTATATATTTCTCATACTGTCTTTGGATTTTGTCACTATTCACACTCGTATCTTGTTTTCGGATCTGTTTTCGATCGCGACGGAGAATTTTTCCACTAGAAAACCCAAAAATAGTAAGCAGCTCTGATGGGAACGAATTTCCTACCCTAGCGCTTTTCTCACTTGTCAATTATTTCGGCTTGTTATCATATAGCTCGGCAATGGCTCATTCCGAGATGATGATTGTAATAATTGTCGGTGTTCATTCAGATATGCTCAGAAACTTTGGAAAAGTATGATATCGGTGCCATTTGTAAATCAGTGATTTGCCAAGCTGTACATACACACATACTTTGCTCATGGTCCGTCGCAAAAACACCGATACGGAAATTACGTGGAGTTCGACCGCCAGTTTGAGATGAATATACCAAAAAAACCAAGCATGAAAATCTCTATCCAATGCAAAAATTTTTTCAATTTAGACACTTTGATCATTTGGGCAATCAATCTACAAAGTGCTGGAAAATTACCCCCCCCCCCCCCCCCCCACCCCCTAAACACAATGAATGCTCATTATTCCGTGAATATATGACAAGCGAAACCTACGGAGGAACAAATCGGAAGTTTTTAATTCAAGTATTTCGATTCCAGCATCCAACCGTGTCATGATTGACGCGAAACTGTTCAAACAGACAGAGAAATGTCCCATATGTGAGGTATAGGTTAGCGTGTGATAACATGGGGACTGTGCGCTCTCCCCACTTTGCTGACCCCTCCGCCAAAGTCAGCACCCGCCTATACCTTATACATAGGAATTTGTCTCTGACAGGTTGAAGAATTTTGCGACTAAAATAATAAGTTCTGATGCTCAAATCGATACAGTCAAATTAAGAGCTTCGATTTGAGCCTCCGTAGGTTCCCCTCATGTATATATTCGCGGATGGATGAGCATCTTTGTGTTTTGGTGGCGGGTAATTTTTCAGCACTTTGAAAATTAACTGCTAAAACGGTCAAGTAGATCGAATTGAAACAATCATACCATTGGATCGAAGAATCTTAAAGCGCGCTATCAGCAGTGGAGCACGAAGGCAGAAAGCAAAGAGGGGGAAAATTCAGTGCCGACCGATGTACGGTGCAGCTTGCGGCCCAAACCGAAGGGCCCCGAGTGCGCGCGGACTCGTCCAGTGCCGATCGTGCCGCCTTGCTCATCGTTTGAAACGTCGCATAAATACTTTTGGCAGCCACGCGTAGCGCGGTTTCAGCGCATTGTTTTTGATAACTTTTCGTATCACTACAGCCGCTGTTTCATCTTCGCGTCTCCAATTCTAACGAAATGCCAACAAAAAGTCAGGTTCGCAGTGCAGTGCGCCTTGATCGCCTAAAAAAGCGAAATTTGGACGTGAAGGAGTCCGAGTGCATGCTGCTGGAGTTCGCCAATGTCCTTGACGAAGATGGGAAAAAGCAGCGTGATGTCGCGTACCAAGGTTTCTCCGTAGACGAAGACGATGCCGAAGACGCGGAGGATCTGATACACAGCCAACATCTGGTATCCATCATCTGGCCCACCAACTTGATCCTTGGCGAGGAGAGTCGTATAAAACCAGAGTTGCAGAATGCGGTTTTCGAAAAGGAGATTGTACGCATTCTCGCAGTAGGGAGTGAGGACCGTTGATGCATTTTTAATCGAATTTTGAATCAAATATGTATAAAATATGTGTCCTCTGTCTGTTTTACTCCATCCAATATCCTCGTTATTCAGCATTCAACTTGTATAATGTCAATCATTCGGTATAATAGTTATTTTTCGCCCAAATTTTAATTTGTATCGCATTAGCCGCCGGCCCAGGAGTAGGTCACTAGTCGGCACTAAGGCCCCTGTCGGCACTGCAGCACTCTGCTGGTATCGCCACCACTCCCCAAAGCGAGATCAGCTGGCGACTCATGCCGGCACGTCGGCACTCAGTTTTTTGTTTTGCAATATGTGATGAAGTTTTTTTTTCAACGTTTAAGCTCCATTTATTGTATTCAAAGACGTTCATGTGGCTCAATAAGCTCGTTTTGGGCGTTTCAATGCCACGCAATTATTTCAGTCTCAGTCGCAGTCTGTAAATAGACTTCTGCAGGATGTGTATCGTCGGAACCCGAACTTTGTCCGAATTCCGTAGTTCACGTTCGTAATTTTTTATTAATTTATGAGAAAGGGTATATGAAATAAAAACACAATTAATTTTGGGTAAAAACCCGGGCAAAAAAGACCAGGCAGAAGGCCTGGCCAAAAAACCTCCAAAAAACAGTGAAAGAGTTGAATTTATTGTCAAAAAGATCAAAAAAAAGGAAATGAGATTTTACATACCAAAAGTTCGTAAGATAGAGGTGTGAGCTTGTAAGTGTGCGTGTGTGTGAGTGTATGAGCGTAGGTGCAGTTGATGCACCTGCCCGGTGAGCTGCAACACTTCCGTGTGCAACGTCTGGATCACCCGTTGGTGATCGCGTTTTCGCTGCACAAATCACCCGTTGATGACTGTAGCAACGAAAAAGTGGCGGCGAGCCGTTGACCAACTGTGCGTGGCACTGGTCCGTAAGATTCTGCACGTGCGGCGAGAATCCTGTATTGTTCGTAATCTGAGTGCACGCACGTCGCGGTTGCACTCTAAGATTATTCGTTGAAATAATCAGCGTTCACGTTACACTAAAAATCGGCACAACCCGAAAAAATGCCGCGCGAGGCGTGAGCGCGCGATTTCGGAGCACCAATTTTTCTCGACCACGAGGCGCGTAAAATGAGGAGCCCGATGATTGACTCCATTATTCCACGAAGAGAGATTTGCGAAGACTGAGAAAGAGGAAGGCGCTGCGCGGAGCGCCGTGGGTGCGCGACCCTGGACATTTTTTGCCGGCAAGATTTTTACGACCTTTGGCCGCCGTTCGTTGGTTCCCGCAGCGGCGGCGGCCGGCGAACGGCTCGGTGCAAATATTATACGTTGGTTCAAATCGAGATCAAAAAGCGGGCAATTTTAAACTGACGCGGTACAACTTCCATTTCATGGAACATCCTCCCCCGTTGCGAGAGAATCGAGGAATGACTGCCGTTTTTTGGACGGAATGTGTTTGATGTTTGTGTGTTTACAAGTGTGCACATAAATACAACTGATTATGGAATTCAAATCATATTCGGAAGTGGGCACAATCGAGTAACGTTGCGTTTGACAATGCCTTGAGCAGTCTTGATGGTGGCGACTCTGATAGCGCCATCGTCTCCTGGATGAACCTCACGAACCACTCCCAGTGGCCAACGTGCACATGGCTGATTTTTGTCAATAATGATGACAACTGAATTGACCTTGAGGTTCTCGTCACCGTTGAGCCATTTTTGGCGTTTTTGTAGTTCACTCAAATATTCGAGATGCCACCGTTTCCAGAAGTCTTGACGAGCCTTCGTGACGAATTGCCAATTCGAGAGACGATTACCTGGAACCGAAGACAAATCATGTTGAGGGAGCATGGTGATTGGACGTCCAATCAGTAAATGTGCAGGCGTAAGTGCACTTGGATCGTTAGGATCAGTCGATAAAGTGCAGAGCGGGCGGGAATTCAGGATCCCTTCAATTTGAGTTGCGAGCGTGTCGAATGTTTCGAATGTTAACAGTTGAGTGCCCACC
Source organism: Eretmocerus hayati (assembly GCA_029851415.1). Taxonomy (NCBI): domain Eukaryota; kingdom Metazoa; phylum Arthropoda; class Insecta; order Hymenoptera; family Aphelinidae; genus Eretmocerus; species Eretmocerus hayati. Next base: position 52,609,646 of record CM056743.1, read on the forward strand.
ACACGTTTGAAATGATGTTTGAATGATTTTACCGCAGCTTCCCAGATTCCCCCAAAATGTGGTGACAAAGGTGGATTGAAATGCCACGTGATATTCATTCCAGCCGCTTCGGAAGTGACTCTATCTCGAAACCGCTCAGATTGAAGTAGTATGAAGAGATCGCGCAGTTCTTTACTTGCGCCTACGAAATTTGAGCCATTATCAGAATACACATGGGACGGAATACCCCTACGACTGATAAAACGACTGAAAGCATCAAGAAAGGCTTGTGTTGTCAAATCACTCACAATCTCTACATGTATTGCTTTAGACGACATGCACACGAAAATGCACCCATATACCTTGACTCGTTTGCGATTACGTTCTTTTTTCTCTTTAATGTAAAATGGACCGAAATAATCCACACCCACTTGGTCGAAAATCGGAGATTCCGTGACACGAGACTCTGGAAGATCGGCCATCTGCGGTTGTAATGGAGTAGCTCGATGTCGAATGCAAGTGACGCAATTTCGCACAATGTTTCTAACTTGATTTTTTCCATCTAGCAACCAAAATTTATGCCTTACTGCACATAAGGTGCTCTGAATACCAGCGTGGAAATTTTTCTCATGAATTTCCCGGATAATCAGTTTCGTGACGTGATGGTATGACGGTAAAAGGATCGGATGTTTATGATAAGGTGCGATTTATGCGTTGCGCAGTCTACCGCCAACTCTAATGAGACCATTGTCATCAAGGAATAAGTTAAGAGCTGCGAGTTTGTCACTTTTCAAAGGCTCCCTTTGCGAGAGTCTCTCAATTTAGATTTGAAACGAGTCTTGCTGAATCAACCGTAAAATACGTATTTCTGATTGAAGTTTTTCCTCGACAGACCAAGATTTGTTCTTGAATTGGCTCTTCGGAAGGAATCGAAAGAAGAATGACATGACCTTGACCAATTTGGCGTATGAAGAAAATCTTGTGAATGGGTGCTTCTCATCGGTTGTCAATAAACAAGTATTGGTTTTTGGACTGGGTGGCTTTGAGACCGTTATGTTAGCACCAACATGCCAGGCGTTTTCAGGCTGAGAAAGCCAAGCAGGTCCTTGGAACCATGTATGATTTTGGAGGAATTCGGAGGGAAGCTGACCACGTGACAGTTGGTCAGCTGGATTTTCTTCAGTGCGGACATGCTGCCATTCGATAGACCCTTCGAGGGCTTGGATTTCTGAAACTCGGTTGGATTCAAATACCTTCAGTTCTTGAGGTGACTTCTTGAGCCAGTGGAGCACAACTGTGGAGTCCGTCCACATAACTGTCTTTGTGATTGCAAAAGGAAGTGAAGCTCGAGCTTCGATGTAGAGTTTAGCTAGTATATGAGCTCCACAGAACTCCAGTCGCGGAATCGTAACTTCTCTGACTTGTTCCTCAGTCTGTTCCGGTCGGACGGCTGTGGGACTCTTGAGCGGTGCTACCCGAGATTTCGAACAAGCTAGTCGCGTCAATACCTTGCCGTGCGCGTCCGTGGATCGTACGTAGATACATGCACCGTATCCGATTCTAGAAGCATCACAGAACCCGTGTAACTCGATGGAAGTTGGATTGTCGATGACCAGGCGGCGATCGATTGATAAATCTCGGATGAGTTCAAGTTGTTTCGAAAATGCGGTCCATTTCGTATGTAAATCTTGCGGCACCGATTCGTCCCACTCGATTTTACTTCGACAACAATCCTGCATTATGGCCTTGGCTGTGAGAATTATGGGACCCAGCAATCCGAGAGCATTAAAAATCTTGGCAATATTCGAGAGAATATTGCGTTTCGTGATTTTAACGTTGGTATCGATGGGATTCACGGTGTACATGAACTGATCTGATTTCGAATTCCACACGACTCCAAGCGTTTTCAGAACTGAATCTTTCTCGACGGCATGATCTAAATCGAGGATCTTTTCATCCATACTATTAAATGCTCCGGGATGATTTGAAGCCCACTGACGCATGTTAAACCCACCGCGACGAGAAACTTCGATGACCTCATCCCGAATCTGTACGATTTCGTCTAGAGTATTGGCACCCGTCAAGAGATTGTGTACGTAGAGATCGCGTTTCAGGATTTTTTCAACTCGAGGAAACTCAGCTCGCTCATCTTCAGCAAGTTGCACGACGGATCTGATAGCTAAGAAAGGAGATGGACGGCCCCCGAACATCACAACCTTGACTTCCCAGACCCGTATTTTTCCGTTGTGATACCAGAAGATGCGTTGATAACGGCGATCATCTGGATGTAAAAGAACCTGTCGGTACATCTTCTCAATATCAGCTGATAGTACAAAGACGTGACCGCGGAACCGTAAGAGTTGGTTGAAAAGCTTCGGTTGGATGGTGGGTCCGACCATCAATGCGCCATTTAACGATAAACCCTTGTCGGTCTTGGCCGAAGCGTCAAAAACGATACGGACCTTTGTAGTACTACTTGATTCTTTGGGACAGCGTGATGTGGTATGTAATACCCGGAAGTACTTTCATCCTCGACCAGAGACATGTGACCAAGATCGATGTACTCTTGCATTACCTTGTGGTATTCTACTTTCATCACTGGATTGGAATTTGATTTGCGTTCGAAAGCATAAAATCGTCTCAAAGTTTGATTTCGTGAAATTCCGAGATCTAGATTTTCGATTTTAAATGGTAGCCGGACCATGTATTGACCGTTATCTAATCGGACTGTGTTCTTCACGAAATGAGCTTCACAGAGAGCTTCTTCAGCTGATCGTGGGGAGCTCGTGTTCGCGTCCTCGATCATCCAAAACTCCTCGATCTGTTTAACTAAATCGGTAAGATTGCATGAAACGGGTGTATCCGGTTCAGCGACAGATGGGCCTCCGGCTACAACCCATCCAAGTTGAGTTTCTTGTAAAATCAAGTCATAAGTATTACAAGAAAGACTGATTTGGCCAACCGAGAACATCGATAAAGTTGCTCCTGAACCGATCAGCATGTCTACTGGACGAGGAAGGTGAAACTCTGGATCTGCCAATCGAATGTTATGAGGAATTTTCAAAGTTTCGCGAGGGAAAGGCTCCCCCGGTGTGTAGTCCGTGATCTTAGGAATGGTAAGGAATGTCAGCGATTTGTTGTAATTCCCATTGACTGAACTCAGTTGAGCAGTGATACTCGACTTGGTCGAAGTGTGCATCGAATTGACAGTTCCGATCGGAATCGAACATGGACGCGTTGGTAATCAAAGTTTACGCGCGAAGGATTCTGTGACGAGGTGCGTTGTCGCGCACGTATCCAGAAGGACGCGAGCGCGGATATATTTTCCGACCGCGTCTCGTACTCGGACTATGGCACTCATCATCAGTTGTGGTCGAGGTCCGCTCGACGCGCTGGCTAGAACATCCCGGCCTAGTCAGGTTTTTGGCTGCGGGTCCTTCTTAGTCACGTGCAGAGTAGTATGGTGGTGTTTGTTACAGACCTTACATTTTATAGAGGTGCACTCGCCCGGATGAGCACTCAAGCAATTCCGACAGAGATTCTTAGCCTTGACAAATTCCCATCTCGCATTGTGGCTGAGCTTTTCGTACTCGGGACATTTGAACAAAGGATGATCTTTATTACAGCGCGGGCAGATTCGTGGTCTTGCATTAGCCATAAGGGCCCGATTACCGTTGTTGAGTTTACGGGATTTGGATGCATATGAGTGATTCTGGAGCAAGCTGGACAAAACCGTCACCAGGGGGGTCTGGGAAAAATCCGCAAAAATTTTTTTCCATTAGTACTATGTTGAAATAGTACGAAAAAATTTTTTTCAGATTTTTTCGGCCCCCCCTGTGGGCCCCAGGGCCCATGAAAGGGCCATTTTAGGCCCTTTTTCAGCCTATTCTAGGAAAATCATAGCTCCGACGCAATTCAATATTTTTCAACGTACTTGGGCGCATTTTTCTCGTCAAGACTAGTACTTTTGAGAAAAAAATTGTCCAAGGCCACCTAGTGAGCCTGACGACTTCTGCCACCTATTTATTGAGAGCAAATTTTAGCGATCTTTGGGCTTGCTTCAAAGTGATGTAGCTCCCACTAGACATGTGATAATCGACTTTTACAAGTAGTCATTTTGAAGGTCTTGAAAATACCTACAATTTGCCCACTTGTAAAAGTCAATTATCGCACTTTTTGTTGGAGCTACAGTCGATACAAGTTGAGCTATTTACGAAAAAGTCGAAAATTCAGGACTCGATTCCAAAAATATATCTTAATTTTTTTTCACCAAACTTATGCGAAAATGTTCTTTCAGACATCTACTTTTAGTGAAAAAAATTTGGCGGAGGTTATTTTTTTTTATTTTTTTTGCCGAGCGTTACAAAATGCCGCATTTCGTGGTTTTAGCAAAAACAGCATCTTTGACCACGGTCACATATGCTCCCATCTGGACTGATGTGCACCAATCTGTGTGAAAATACTCCCCAAAGTACCCTCAAGACGTGTAAAAAGTTGCGGGGACGAGCCTCCACCCAGGAGCGAGCTGTAGGTTCTATTCACCGTGTCCAAAATAGGCATTATTTTGGCTATTCGAGCGTAAGCGACTGAGAGCATGATTTTACTCGTTCTGGCTCACAAATGAGATAATGGGATAGAATGAGGATCAAAACATCCTTTTTCGACTCAAAATGACCATCTAAACACAATTCCGAGGTCAGTTTTGCTCTAAATAGTCGTCCCTCTGCCCCTCAAGAACTTAGATTCTGTCGACGGGTTCTGACCCGTTGAGGCACTAGACGACATTCTAGAGCTAAACTGACCTTGGAATTGTGTTCAGATGGTCATTTTGAGTCGGAAAAATATATTTGGATCCTCATTCTAGCCCATTATCTCATTTGTAAGCCAGAACAAGTAAAATCATGCTCTCATTCGCTTACGCTCGAATAGCCAAAATAATGCCTATTTTGGACACGGTGAATAGAACCTACAGCTCGCTCCTGGGTGGAGGCTCGTCCCCGCAACTTTTTACACGTACTTGGGGGTACTTTGGGGAGTACTTCCAGACAGATTGGTGCACATCAGTCCAGATGGGAGCATATGTGACCGTGGTCAAAGATGCTGTTTTTGCTAAAACCACGAAATGCGGCATTTTGTAACGCTCGGCAAAGAAAATAAAAAAAAATAACCTCCGCCAAATTTTTCTTACTAAAAGTAGATGTCTGAAAGAACATTCTCGCATGAGTTTGGTGAAAAAAAATTAAGATATATTTTTGGAATCGAGTCCTGAATTTTCGACTTTTTCGTAAATAGCTCAACTTGTATCGACTGTAGCTCCAACAAAAAGTGCGATAATTGACTTTTACAAGTGGGCAAATTGTAGGTATTTTCAAGACCTTCAAGATGACTACTTGTAAAAGTCGATTATCACATGTCTAGTGGGAGCTACATCACTTGAAAGCAAGCCCAAAAATCGCTAAAATTTGCTCTCAATAAATAGGTGGCAGAAGTCGTCAGGCTCACTGGGTGGCCTTGGACAATTTTTTTCTCAAAAGTACTAGTCTTGACGAGAAAAATGCGCCCAAGTACGTTGAAAAATATTGAATTGCGTCGGAGCTATGATTTTCCTAGAATAGGCTAAAAAAGGGCCTAAAATGGCCCTTTCATGGGCCCTGGGGCCCACAGGGGGGGGGCCGAAAAAATCTGAAAAAAAATTTTTCGTACTATTTCAACATAGTACTAATGGAAAAAAATTTTTGCGGATTTTTCCCAGACCCCCCTGGTGACGGTTTTGTCCAGCTTGCTCCAGAATCACTCATATACATCCCGGGAGGCAGGACGTTTGTTACTCGAATCCTCCTTCGCTTGGCCCTTCATACCCTCGACGACATTGAGAATGTCAATATACTCTTTGATGAACTCCGAAAATTGATCGAAACTTGGCAATGTATCGTGGGAAAGTTTTTCTCCCCATTTACGGCGCACGTCAATTGGGAGGGCTCTTTCTAAAATTCTTACGACGAGCCCAAGGTCCGGTTGGACGCTCAATGCCTTCAGCATATGAAGGTGTTGGCGGGTGTCATCAATGAGTTTAGTCAAATTTGCCGCCGTTGCGATAGATACAGGTGGAATCCCGATTATCGCGTCAAAGTACTTCATGACTAACACGCGCTTTCTTTCATACGTCTCGATGAGTAGGTTCCACGTCGAGTCGTATGTCAGTTGGCCTCCCTCCGTGATTTTACCTGCCGCGGCTTCGATCAGGCAACTTTTGAGGTATTCAAATTTACTCGAGTCCTCTAGATTCCGTTTATGGTTCAACGCTTCGAACGTGGCCTTGAACGGTAGCCACTTATGAACATCCCCGTCGAATTTGGGAAGCTCAATCGGGGGGAGCTTGACCACGTTGACATTCTGTAGTCGCGATTGATCTAATACGGTCGAGGTCCTAGCCGACGAGCTGGTCAATCCAACACGCGAACTGTTCGCGTCGATCTCACTGCTAATTTTCTCTTCGAGATCATAAAACTCGTCTTGGATCGGGATTAAGAACTCTAAATCGTCGTGACTCGAATTGATTATGGCTAATTCATCGTGAAATTCCTCGTAAGCGTGGAACAAATCCCTCACACGCGTAAGCCGTGTCTTCGCGTTTGCCGTGCTGATTTTCTTTTGATCGACCGAATTACGGAGGTTCGTAATTTGTCTCTTAAGGGTGGAACGTTTCTGCGCGATAAATGCAATGCGCTCTGATGCCATGATAGCAACGCGCGCGTATATATGCACTGCAAGACTCGAGAGTATACTCTATACTCGCGACAGTCGCGACGAGAGAGCGAGCGCCACTATACACTGCGCGCAGTGATGCTAGTATTGATGGGCCGTTCTATACCTATATAGCGGACCGAAGAAGGAGGCACCGTACTATACCTATATAGCAGGCCGAAGAAAGAGGCACAAGTCAGAGCGAGAGAGAGCGAAAAAATATATTCGGAATTTACTTGCACGAGAAATAATGCTGTATATTCACTGAGCTGGCCAGAACGTCACACAAAGTGAAGAGAGCGATTGACTCTCTCCCCCGCGCGGCGGATGTGACTCGCTCTGCGCGTGGCGCGCAGCGCGTGCAAAGAACGGTTAAGCCGGTACTTTCACGTTTGTGCAAGTTGATATTCGAATATATGTAAAAAGGATGGAAAAGATGGACTTATCTTGTTTTCGATGTTAGATGAATGCAGCGCAGGCAGCATTGACCCTTAGGAGTGAGGCATCCAGAATCCAGCGCTATCAGAGGCCGATGCGATGTGGCACGTGGTGGCCAATTCGCTATGTTTAGTGTAAAAAAGAGCAAACTCACACCTTTTATGAGTGCCGGATTCACATCCGGCTCGAAGGACCAATTTTTATGTATCGTCGGAACCCGAACTTTGTCCGAATTCCGTAGTTCACGTTCGTAATTTTTTATTAATTAATGAGAAAGGGTATATGAAATAAAAACACAATTGATTTTGGGTGAAAACCCGAGGCAAAAAAGACCAGGCAGAAGGCCTGGCCAAAAAACCTCCAAAAAACAGTGAAAGAGTTGAATTTATTGTCAAAAAGATCAAAAAAAAGGAAATGAGATTTTACATACCAAAAGTTCGTAAGATAGAGGTGTGAGCTTGTAAGTGTGCGTGTGTGTGTGTGTATGAGCGTAGGTGCAGTTGATGCACCTGCCCGGTGAGCTGCAACACTTCCGTGTGCAACGTCTGGATCACCCATTGGTGATCGCGTTTTCGCTGCACAAATCACCCGTTGATGACTGTAGCAACGAAAAAGTGGCGGCGAGCCGTTGACCAACTGTGCGTGGCACTGGTCCGTAAGATTCTGCACGTGCGGCGAGAATCCTGTATTGTTCGTAATCTGAGTGCACGCACGTCGCGGTTGCACTCTAAGATTATTCGTTGGAATAATCTGCGTTCACGTTACACTAAAAATCGGCACAACCCGAAAAAATGCCGCGCGAGGCGTGAGCGCGCGATTTCGGAGCACCAATTTTTCTCGACCACGAGGCGCGTAAAATGAGGAGCCCGATGATTGACTCCTTTCTTTCACGAAGAGAGATTTGCGAAGACTGAGAAAGAGGAAGGCGCTGCGCGGAGCGCCGTGGGTGCGCGACCCTGGACATTTTTTGCCGGCAAGATTTTTACGACTTTTGGCCGCCGTTCGTTGGTTCCCGCAGCGGCGGCGGCCGGCGAACGGCTCGGTGCAAATATTATACGTTGGTTCAAATCGAGATCAAAAAGCGGGCAATTTTAAACTGACGCGGTACAACTTCCATTCCATGGAACAGGATGATTCAACCAAGCTCTTGCGAACAAATAGCTAGATAAGCACAATTGAGTGAACCAAGTTCATCGCTATTGTTTAATGTGCCGACACCTGCTTGCATCCTCAAGCATGTTGAAAAAGTCATTCGATTATAAAAACTTCATTACGGTGCTTCTTTTTTTAGCATGGGAGCATATGGAGAAGAGCTGTGCTGATATGAGAGCTGATCAATCTGGTGCTTTGACAGAGTCAGGGAGGGTTCTACGTAAAAGGAAGAAGCCAATTGAGGATGATCTGATTACACCCCAACCGAGAAACAAAGTAAGAGAGCGAACCAGAGAGGTGTGACATCCAGTATCGCAAAACCTGTGAAAGACTTTGAGATGCCAGGTCAATCAATCATCCAAGCAGCTATGCAAGTGAGTATAGTACCATGTTTAGAATTCAATTTGATATAATCATAATCATCTGTCAAATATTATATCAGACAGTGCATTCAAGTTTGAATGATCCATTCAAAGTGGCAACCTTGTATGCTCTGAAGTCAGTGTATGTTGTCTTGGTATATTTTCAGTATGGGTGAATATCGTTTTATCATATATCATGCCAATGCTAATTCACTATCTTGTCATATCAGATTAGCCAGGACAGCGAGGAGGAGGAAGATCCTGAGTGACCAAGTCAGCAGCACCTATCAAAAAATTCAAACTCGGAGGACATTGGTGGGGAAAGCGAAACATCAGAGAGCAGCAACAGAGCTGCAGCAGTTGAACAGGAACCAATGGTGCTCGAGAATACTGCATCTACTGCTGTAACGCCAGAACATGATCGAATAACTGCTGTTGAGCCACCTACAATTAACGAACAACATGCACAGGTCAGTATTGGGTATACATTGTGGTTACGCATTTTACAATGCTTCTGGTTTTTGGGGTAGCTTCGATTGCAAAGCTTCTTCTGGAAATCTATATAGTTTATGACATGTAAAAGCATCAATCTTCTGAATCTTCTGTGAATTGTCAAGTAAAGTGACCAAGTCTGAAGAGTCTTGATATAATATTAAACATAATATATTGTGAGTCGATACTGATGCTGACTTGTACAAAGATGGTTTCTGTTCAAACTGAGTAACTCGAGTGTTCAGATGGATTATTATTGGCCATATTCTCAGAGTAATAGCCAATTTGCATGCAGAAATATCGTTTGAATTGAATTGTGTTTCGTTTCTGGAGTGAATTGAAAATTGATGTCAACGAAATTTGAGAGAATTTCAATTGTTCAACATGAATGGACGAGTGCCTCAAAACAATGATTATACTTCTGGTTCTCTATGCTAGTTTCTTTTTTTTTACAAAACCTTTGACTCCAAGTATCTAAATATTTTGCAAAAAAATTTGCATTTTTCTTTATTTGATGATTTTCAGTTTATTGTGGGCCTAGGTCGTAAAAAAGGGAATAAATGCGAAAATAATCAATCCTTTCTTCAGAATATTGAGCTCATCGACGAACAATCAACCAACGAAAGAGAGGGACCAGCCACACCCAAGTAGATGGCGGATGAGATTAAGCAGTTACGAATGCAGCTTCAAGAAATTCAGAACAACAACCGTCGCTCCGATTCGCCTGATTCGATTGCGGTGGGCATACTCAACTTTTTATTCTCATGTACTCGTCATTCCTCCATCTCCCCGCGCACGCGCGTGTGTGTATAGTGTGTTCGTGTGTGTGTGTGTGTGTGTGTGTGTATGTGTGTGTGTGGGTGTGCGTGTGCGTATGCGTATGTAAGTGTAAGTGTGTGGACTTACATTGGACAGTGTAGAACGTCATCAGAACTACATCTACATATCTAGCTATGATCAATATCACTAAAATGTAACTGAAGTATATTGAATTTTACTTACAGTCGAATGGGACACGGACCAACAGCATCTTGAGCTCAGATGATGAAAATAGCGGAAATATCAATGATGCACATGCCGAGGCTCTTCCTGTAGCTCGGAATCGGGTAGGTTTCCATCAATCATTCATAGAATGATGTGTTCTTTCGCGTTATGATTCAATTCTCTATATTCTTTGATTCCAGAGGAACGAGGTCTATCCTTTACCAGTGGATGGAGAGAAACTCAGTAGCATTCGATTGTCATGGTGCGCAGGCAAATCTCTCTCACAGGTAGTTTCCCACCTGCTCGACAACATGTTCACTGTTGCAGAATTGGTTGCTCACAGCATGTTTGGGGGTGCCGAAGGTGGTGCTGCATGGACACCATTAGACCAAAATGAAGTGAACTTGATATTGAGTAAGTATCACCACAAAGCCAAAATAACTGTCATTAGTTGTCAAAGATGTGGGAATTTTGAAACTCATTCATTATTCACTATTTCTAGATTATTGCCACTCGAGGTTTGGGCAAGAATCTGTATGGCGCACGAAATTTGGTCACGCAGCCCGGAGCCACATCAAATACGTGCGTAAAAAGGAGAAGCAGAGGATAGCGGCTCAGCAGATGAATGGACTTGCTGCGAGGCAAACTGTAAACCAGTAGGAAGGTAACGATCGATACAATATTATAATTCTTAGATAGCCATGCTTTGATACCCATTTGATCCCAAGATAGAACCGTTTTGAATTCTTCTTCGAATTTTCCCTTTCATTCTCCTATATATGACTATTACATTCTTGTTTTCGTTTAATTCAGAGTTGGTATTGGACGTGTCGAGCCCAATCCAAATACTCCGGCGATTTTGGCATGTGATTCGGCTGCAGCGCACCAGTCGTCTAAAAAGACTCGTGTACTAGTGGCATCAATGGGCTCATGACACTGCCCGCATCTCTTCTTTGAGTGTACAGCATAAACATAGACTGAAAAAATCTTTAGTTTTGCCAACTTTGATATTTGTTTTCTTCTGTTTATTTGGAAAATGTGAATATAAATTGATGAAAAAAATCTCTCGTGACATGTGTGAGATTATATGTGTATAAAAGCTAAGATGACTTTGAATCGCTATCTCTACAAAATGTGCCTTCACTCATATTTTTAATTGTAAATTGGAATTGCTCTAAGAATCGTGAATCCGAGAATATTGTAGACTACAGCGAATATTATATAAGTATGGTCTTTGTATATAGTATGTGAGATACAACGTTATTGTGAACTACTCGACCAGCCGGAAAATTCCGAATGTCCGGCGCGTTGTGAGTTTTGCAAAATTTTCTCCAAGTTATTCGAGTCGATTTGGAAATTCGCGTGGATGTTGGAAATTATCAGATTGTTGTGATCAGATGGATCAGAAAAGGGATCAGAGGGATCAGTCGCGCGAGGATCACATGGGATCAGCAGAGGGATCAGTTTGTTTTGCTGCCACACAAGTGGTCTGGTTCCGAGGTTATGTCGGTGCGCCAGTCTCAGTATTCGCAGCCCGAGAAGATGGTTGTCTAATTTAGTGGCGGTGTAGATAGTGAATTGTGCATCTGCCGTGCTCTTTGTCGTGTTCCTGGGCCTCGGGGTACCATAGGCCCATGTTGTTTGTGTTTGTCGCGTAGCCACGCGGTAGATTTCCTTGGTGTAGGAGCGCCGAGCACGTTGGACTCGATTTTTAATTTTGGCCGCCACTCTCAATCAACGTGCACCAAGTCGCCTCGCTCGCTGCACCAGGAAGCATTGCTTTTGCACAGCACTGAGACCAGAAAGCGGGTGATCAGTGCCAACGGCGCAAGCAGCAACTCCTCGCGCTGGCAGGTTATACCGAGCGGGGCTCGGCAGCTTTTGCTTCGCTAGCAAGCGAAAATTGCTTGATGTTGGCGAACTGAGATCTGCCGAGCCGACCCGGACTGTTGCCTGGTTGGCTAAGTCCGGCATTCTCCGTCTGTTGCGCATACTGTGAGAAGACGTCCACAGCACAGCCCGCTGTTTTGTTTACTCATACAGCTTGTCCTGTTGTGTGTTGTTGAATTATGGAACCTGACTCGGCGGCATGCAATGAAGGAAGTTTTTAATGAGTGTGATTTGTGAAAATAGTGCGAGCTGAATGGTATGGCCCCTGTATCATTTTGTCATAGAAATCTTCTCCATACACCTGCTGCAGTCAGATTAGGGTTCATTTTTGATCGTTTCATCTGCCTGCTGGCAGTATTTTATGATAGAGAGTAAAATTCAGGTGAGCATTTGAACCTGTAATAGAAAAACACCTTAGTGTCACTTTGGTCCCGTACCGGTCTTCAGCGAGTGTCGATTTGGTCCCGTTCTAGTCCTCTGCGAGTGTCGATGTGGTTCTCTACCGGTCTTCAACGAGTGTCGATATGGCCCGCTACCGGTCCCCGGCGAGTGGCGATGGGGTACCATATCAGTCCCGGGCGAGTGGCGATCTGGTCCTGTATCGGTCCTCGGCGAGTGTCGATTTCGTCCCGTACCAGCCTTCTGCGGGTGGCGATGGGGTACCATACCGGTCCCCGGTGATCGGCAATCTGGTCCCGTACCCATCCTCGGTGAGAGTCGATGTGCTTTTCTATTGGTCCTCGGCGAGTGTCGAACTGGTCCCGTACGGGTCCTCGGCGAGTGTCGATCTGGTCCCGTGCCGGTGCTCGGTGAGTGTCGATCTAGTACCGTACCGATCCTCAGCGAGTGTCGATCTGGTCCTGTACCGGTATTCGGACAGGTGTGATTCTGATTCCGCACCGACACTGGCCGAGGACCGGTACAGGACCAGAATACAAAGGCCATATCATTCAGCTAGCACTATTTTCACAAATCACACTTATTAAAAACTTCCTTCATTGCATGCCACCGAGTCAGGTTTCCATCATTCAACAACAAACAACAGGACGAGCTGTGTGAGTGAATAAAACAGCGGGCTGTGCTGTGGACGTTGTCTCACAGTGTACGCAACAGACGGAGAATGCCGGACTTAGCCAACCAGGCAAGAGTCCGGGTCGGCCCGGCAGATCTCAGTTGGCCAACATCAAGCAATTTTCGCTTGCTAGCGAAGCAAAAGCTGCTGAGCCTCGAAATAAGTGATCTTGGCACCGAAATTGTCAGCTACAGGAATTCCAGGAAAAGAACTCGATAAATTTAAAACTCCTACATACGAATTCGCGCTTAGAAAAACTCCTCTAGCCTCCAATTTTCCAAGATAATTGATAAACATGCTGAACCAAGCACCCCAGTACGTCCCTTCCACTGCACGTGGAGACATGTTCATGGTATAAAAATACTTGTCTCGGCAAAAGAAAATACCCGTACCCTCGGGAATCTCTTGCTTTCTATGAGTTTTTCCACACTGGGAATTGTTGTCCACAAGCATGAAAGTCCAGGTCACCAGCTGTCTTGTGTAAGTCACGCATGGACGTTGTGTAAGACAACGAATGATCTGGACTTTCATGTTTATGGACAACAATTCCCAGTGTGGAAAAACTAATAGAAAGCAAGAGGTTTTTGAGGACACGGGTATTTTATTTTTTCAAGGCGAGTATTTCTGTACCATGAACATGTCTCTACGTGCAGTAGAAGAGGCGTACTGGGGTGCTTGGTTCCAGCATGTTCATCAATAATCTTGGAAAATTGGAGGCTGGTGGAGTTTTTCTCAGCGCGGATTTGTATGGAGGAGTTTTTGAAGTATCGATCCTTCTTTTTGGAATTCCTGTAGCTGACAATTTCGGTGCCAGGATCACTTATCTTGAGCCCCGCTCGGTATGACCTGCCAGCGCGAGGAGTTGCTGCTTGCGCCGTCGGCACTGATCACCCGCTTTCTGGTCTCAGTGCTGTGCAACAGCAATGCTTCCTGGTGCAGCGGGCGAGGCGACTTGGTGCACGTTGATTGAGAGTGGCGGCCAAAATTAAAAATCGAGTCCAACGCGCTCGGCACTCCTACACCAAGGAAATCTACCGCGCGGCTACGCGACAAACACAAACAACACGGGCTTATGGTACCCCGAGGCCCAGGAACACGACAAAGAGCACGGCAGACGCACAATTCACCATCTACACCGCCACTAAATTCGACAACCATTGTGGGTTGTGCACGATTGGGGTTGGGTGACACTTTCGTGTCACCCAACCCCAATCGTGCTCATTTTCGAGCAGATCGATCCACAAGAAATACGAAATTATCGATAAAAATCGCTCATCGGGTGATTGAATCGGTGGCGATCGAGGAGATTCGTTGGGAGATTGAGATTCTTCGCGGACCCTTAGATCGATACAGGAAAAAAAATTTTTCTCATCGTTTACCCAGGTCGATTCTGCACTTGAGTGACTTACCTGGGTGAAATCCGAAAAATGAGGGTCGAATTACATAGGCAAAATACCCGAGTACTTACCTAGGTAATTTTACCAGGAAAAACCTGGGTAATTACCCTGAGTTATTACCCCGGGTAATTAGCATATGCGATTTTTTTTGTAAGAGTTGAGCGAAGATGTTCTTGACTGTGTTTCTCTGGGAGAGGGTCGTGACTACAAGGAGATTTGAGAGCGGAATCTCTGTACTGGACAATTTTACAGGCAGTATCTCATTCTATCTTGCGAGAAGCATGCGTACCATACAATGACCATGACCAGAGCGTGATTCTGAGCAGCGGGATCGGGAGATGTCTTTGGGAGTGTGATCCTGAAATCTCAGCTCTTTGATTCGAATCCTTGAGAAGCAGTCGATATTCATAGATTGACGGGTGGCAATCTAGATGTCAATAGTAGCAAGGAGGATATTTGAGTGTTCTCTCGCCGAATGTGGACATCCCCAGGGATTGAATCCGTCCTCCCTCAAATGGTGGAAAAGTTTTTTTTTATCTGGACTGCATACCACGAGCCTAAGCCGTCTGTGTTTGTTGGATGAAACATCGAGCAATATCCAAGGGAATGAAAATTTGATCCCCCAGCTGTGTGATAACAGTTTTCAATGACGGAATGGACTACAAATCATTTCTGTCAAGAATCTACGAGAGGTTGGTGACTGCAAGGAGATTCGAGCGTTGAATCTCTATTCTGGCTGTTTTCACGAGCAAAATCTGATCTCATATACCGAGGAGCATGGTGACCATGCAACGGCCCAGAACCAACACGTGATCCGAAAGTCTAGGGATCAGGAGATATCCCAGAACGGGCGATTCTGGAATCTTAGCTCTGTAATCAAAAACCTCGAGAACGATTCGATTCTCATAGATTTACGGGGATGAATCTAATACTTGATAGTGGCGGGTTGGAGATTCGAGTGTTCCTTGCTGATTCTGGGCATCCCTACGGGTTAAACCTGACCCCAACTAGTGGGATGACTTACGTTATTCGTCCACCATAGCACGAAACTGTGCCAAGTGTGTTCAGTGGTCGAAAGATCAAGCAATATCCTAGGGATGGAAACTACGATGATCTAGCCATGTGATCACAATCCTTGATAACAGAATGGACTACAAATCTTTTGGGCGCGAATCTACGAGAGGGTGGTGTCTGGAGGGTATTTGAGCGTCCAATCTCTATTCTGGGCATTTTCAAAAGCAGAATCTGATCTCATGTGCCGAGGAGCATGGTGACCTCCCAACGGCCTAGAACCAACACGTGATCCAATAGCCTAGAGATCGGGGGACATCCCAGGACGTGCGATTCTGGAATCTTAGCTATGTGATGAGAAATCTCGAGAATCTCCCCTATTCTTTCTCAAGATCTTGATCACAGTGCTGAGATTCCAGGATCACGCTCCCTTAGACATCACCCGATCCCGCTGCTATCAAGTCATGCTCTGGTCATGGTCGTTGCATGGAAGCCATGCTTCACGCACGATGAGATCAGATTCTGCCTGAAGAATTGGCCAGAAAAGAGATCCAGCTTCCAAATCTCCTTGCACACATCCCCCTTTCGTGGATTCACGCCCGAAAAGATTTGTGGTCCATTCCAAAATCGAGAATCGTGATCGCATAGCCAGAGGATCGTAGTTTCAATCCCTAGGGCGTTGCTCGAACTTTCGACCACAAAACACACGCACCTTAGTCTCGAGATATCAAGACAGATAACGTGGGCCTCCCCACGACTTGGGGTCAGATTTCATCCGTGAGGATGTCCAGATACAGCAAAGGAACAATCGAATCTTCTACCCGTCACTATGGAGTAGTTGTTTCACGCCCGTAAATCTATGATAATCGGCTCCTTCGCGTTATTTTTGATCACAGGGCTAACATTTCAGTATGGAACGTCCTTACATATCTCCCGATCTCTGGGCTATTCCTGAGCCGTTGTATGGTCACCATGCCTCTCGGTACATGAGATCAGTCTCTCCTTGTGAAAATGGCCAGAATAGAGATTTAACGCTTGGATCTCCTTGCGGTCACCACCCTTTCCTGGCCTCTTGCCCGAAAAGATTCGTAGTCCATTCCGTTATCGAGGATTGTGATCGCGTGGCTAGAGGATCGTATTATCCATTCCTAGGATATTGGATCCCATCCCTAGGATATTGCTCGATCTTTCGACCACTGAACTCACTTGGCTGGATTTCGTGGTATTACGACCGAATACTTGAGTCATCCCACTACTTGGGTTCAGATTCAATCCGTGGGGATGTCGAGATTCAGCAAGGAACACTCAAATCTCCTACCCGTTATCATCGAGTGGTAGATTCACGCCCGTGGATCTATGAAAATCGACTCCCTCTCCAGATTTTCGATCACAGAGCTGAGATTCCAAAATCGCACGTCCTGGGATATCTCCCGATCCCTAGGCTATTGTATCGCGTATTGGTTCTGGGCCGTTGTATGGTCACCATGCTACTTGATACATGAGATCAGATTTTCCTCGTGAGAACAGCCAGAATAGAGATTTAACGCTCGAATCTCCTCGCGGTCACCAGCCTCTCGGGAATTCTCGCCCAAAAGATTTGTAGTTCATTTCGTCATTAAAAACGGTGATCACACAGCTAGGGGATCAGAGTTTCATTATCTAGGATAATGCTCGATGTTTCATCCAACAAACACAGTGGGCCTAGGTTCGTGGTATCGAGATCGGATACCATGAGTCTTTCTACCACTCGAGGACAGCTTCAATCCGTGGGGATGTCCAGATTCGGCGAGAGAACACTCAAATCTTCTCCTTGTTACTATTGACTCCTAGTATTATGCCCGTCAATCTATGAGAATCGACTGCTTTTCAAGATTTTCGATCATAGAGCTGATATTTCAGGATCACACTTCTTAAGACATCACCCGATCCCGCTGCTTTCAAATCACGTTCTGGTCATGGTCGTACGGTGGCCATGCTCCTCGCAAGATGAGATGAGATTCCGTCTGTAAAACTGGTCAGTACAGAGATTCAACTCTCGAAACTCCTTGCAGTCACCACCTTTCCGAAGATTCACGCCTGAAACTACTTGTGGTCTATTCCGTCATTGAGAATTGTGACGACAGAGCTAGCGAATCGGAGTTTCCATCCGTAGGATATTGCTCGATCTCTCTATCAATGAACATACTTGATTGATGCTCATGGTATGGTTCCGGATGTCATAATTCTGTCTACAACATGCAACACGATTCGGGAGCTGAGAGATCTCAAATTCGTGTTCAGTGGCTCCAAAACACTCCAAAAACACCCCTTATTCATTTCTCAAGATTCGATCTCGGTCTATTCGCGCCTCCACCCCCACAACTGCCCATGGAACACGATTTGGAGGCTGGGCAATCTCAAATTCGTGCTTAGCAACTCCAAAACACCCCAAAACCCCCCCTTACTCAAATTCCGAACGTCGATCTCGGTCGACTCGCGCCTTCACCCCCGCAATCACCCACGCGTTACGATTCGGAAGCTGAGTGATCTCAAATTCGTGCTTAGCAACTCCAAAACACCCCAAAAACACCCCTACTGAACTCTCGACTGTCGATCTCCGTCGATTTGCGCCTCCACCCCCGCAACTATCCACGTGACACGATCTGGAAGCTGAGCAATCTCAAATTTGTACTTAGCGACTCCAAAATACCCCGAAAACGCCCCTACTCATCTCTGGAACTTCGATCTCGATCGATGCGCGCCTCCAAACTCGGAACAGCCCATGCAACATGATTTGGAGGCTGGGCAATCTCGAATTCGTGCGTGGCAACTCCAAAACACCCCAAAAACATCCCTACTCATCTCTTGAGCTTCAATCTCAGTCGATTTGCGCTTCCGACCACGCAGCCACCCACGCAACACGATTGAGAGGCAGGCCGATGTCGTTTTTGTGTTCAGCGACCTCGAAGACATCCTCCACTCGACTTTTCGACTTCGATCTTGATAATTGCTCGCTCTCGACCCCTCAGCTTCTTACGTGATATGATCTCGAGATACGGCAATATGAGATTCGATCTCCATATCCTCGAAATATTTGGCAGATACCAGACCCACGCGATCCAAAATTGATTTCGTATAACTCAGAACAGACATGCATTACACAGGCCCACAAAAAAAAAGTACCCGTACCCAGCGACCAGACCTATGTATTCCTACGTCAAATCGTGCGCTGAATTCGAAAATGACATCAGTTTTTATTGAACATCCCCAAAATTTTGAGAAACTTGGAAAAGAAATTTTTTAAAGCCAGATATCAGATTTTTTATCTTGGGTTCTGGGAGGGGAGGAAATTTTACGTCCAAATACGTACTTTCTAAGTTTTTCATTCTTGGTGGTATTCTTGATCCAGTATCCAGAGTGGTACTTGCGATTGGAAACTCAATGTGGTTCTCGTGATCTGGAACTCAATGTGGTATTCGTGATCTAGAACTCAATGTGGTACTCTTGATCGAGAACTCAATATGATATCCGTGATTGAGAGCTCGATTTGGTACTCGTGATCGAGAACTCAATGTGGTATCCGTGATCGAGAACTCAATGTGGTACTCGTGATCGAGTCCTCAATGTGGTACTCGTGATCTGGAACTCACTGTGGTACTCGTGATCTAGAACTCAATGTGGTACTCGTGATCTAGAACTCAACGTGGTACTCGTGATCGAGGACTCAACGTGGTACTTGTATTCGAGAACTCAATGTGGTACTCGTGATCTAGAACTTAACGTGGTACTCGTGATCGAGAACTCAATGAGGTACTCGTGATCGAGTCCTCAATGTGGTACTCGTGATCCAGAACTTAATGTGGTACTCGTGATCAACAACTCAATGTGGTACTCATGATCGAGTCCTCAATGTGGTACTCGTGATCGAGAACTCAACGTGGTACTTGTATTCGAGAACTCAATGTGGTACTCGTGATCTAGAACTTAACGTGGTACTCGTGATCGAGGACTCAATGTGGTATTCGTGATCGAGAACTCAACGTGGTACTCGTGATCGAGAACTAAATGTGGTACTCGTGATCGAGTCCTCAATGTGGTACTCGTGATCTGGAACTCACTGTGGTACTCGTGATCTAGAACTCAATGTGGTACTCGTGATCTAGAACTCAACGTGGTACTCGTGATCGAGGACTCAACGTGGTACTTGTATTCGAGAACTCAATGTGGTACTCGTGATCTAGAACTTAACGTGGTACTCGTGATCGAGGACTCAATGTGGTATTCGTGATCGAGAACTCAACGTGGTACTCGTGATCGAGAACTCAATGAGGTACTCGTGATCGAGTCCTCAATGTGGTACTCGTGTACGACAACTCAATGTGGTACTCGTGTTTGAAACTCAATGCGGTACTTGTGATCGACAACTCAATGTGATACTCGTGATCGAGGACTCAACGTGGTACTTGTATTCGAGAACTCAATGTGGTACTCGTGATCGAGTCCTCAATGTGGTATCCGTGATCGAGAACTCAATGTGGTACTCGTGATCGAGAACTCAATGTGGTACTCGTGATCGAGTCCTCAATGTGGTACTCGTGATCTGGAACTCAATGTGGTACTCGTGATCTAGAACTCAACGTGGTACTCGTGGTCGAGGAATCAACGTGGTACTCGTATTCGAGAACTCAATGTGGTACTCGTGATCTAGAACTTAACGTGGTACTCGTGATCGAGGACTCAATGTGGTATTCGTGATCGAGAACTCAACGTGATACTCGTGATCGAGAACTCAATGAGGTACTCGTGATCGAGTCCTCAATGTGGTACTCGTGATCCAGAACTTACTGTGGTACTCGTGATCAACAACTCAATGTGGTACTCATGATCGAGTCCTCAATGTGGTACTCGTGATCGAGAACTCAATGTGGTTCTCGTGATCGAGGACTCAACGTGGTACTCGTGATCGAGAACTCAATGAGGGAATCGTGATCGAGAACTCAATGTGGTACTCGTGATCGAGAACTCAATGTGGTACTCGTGAACGACAACTCAATGTGGTACTCGTGATCGACAACTCAATGTGGTACTCATGATCGAGTCCTCAATGTGATACTCGTGATCGAGTCCTCAATGTGTTACTCGTGATCGAGAACTCAATGTGGTTCTCGTGATCGAGGACTCAACGTGGTACTCGTGATCGAGAACTCAAAGTGGTACCTGTGATCTAGAACTCAATGATGTACTCGTGTTTGAAACTCAATGCGGTACTTGTGATCGACAACTCAATGTGATACTCGTGATTTGGAACTCAATTCGGTCATTCGTGATCGAGTACTTAATGTGGTCTTCGTGATCGAGAACTCAATGTGGTACTCGTGATCTAGATTTCAACGTAGTACTCGTGATCGAGAACTCAATGTGGTACTCGTGATCGAGAACTCAATGTGGTACTCGCGATCGAGGACTCAATGTGGTATCCGTGATCGAGAACTCAATGTGGTATGGAAATTCCTATTTTAACAGACTCGGATATTGAGAAAATATGAATTGATTCTTCGCTCGGGTAAGTTTTATAATATTGATGTATATTCGACCGTTCACCGAGCCACATCAAGATATTCGAATCCAAGGATTCGATACCTCCGAAGCTTCACATGAAGAGTTGATGCTAGTTTGCACCACATACTCTTCATGGAGCAGGAAATATCAAAAATATGTGATGCAAAAGAAGAATGCGAAGAGTACGTGGTGCAAACTAGCATCAACTCTCCATGTGAAGCTTCGGTGGTATCGAATCCTTGGATTCGAATATCTTGATGTGGCTCGGTAAACGGTCAAATATACATCAATATTATATAACTTACCCGAGCGAAGAATCAATTCGTATAAAATTCAACGGTCATGGACCGGAGAGTAGCCGTCACATGTTTTGCCATCTCACAACTAGATGGAGGGCAGTTTTCTGTTCCTCCTAACAAATTTAACATCCAATCCTTTATAGAACGATCAAAATTCCCAACGTATCACTTCAGTTCGATAGTTTCAGTGTCAATGACAAGTCTCTTCGTCGTTATTCTGACGAGCCCAAGCGGAGAGACTGGGGCGAAACACTCACAATTCTCAAACATCTCACTTGTAACCTTATTCTTCCTATAAATTTTCAAGATCTATTTGGATCATTTTTGATTTTTCCTGCTCCATGAAGAGTATGTGGTGCAAACTAGCATCAACTGTTCATGTGAAGCTTCGGAGGTATCGAATCCTTGGATTCGAATATCTTGATGTGGCTCGGTGAACGGTCGAATATACATCAATATTATTGAGAAAATGTCGTGATTTTGTGAAGTGAGCGCGTGTTTATGATCGCAATAGTCACATTGAGCATTCCAAATAGCTCCTTTGCATCTGTCTGTCTATGAATTTGGATGGAATCATCTTGTTTTTGCCTCTTGACTAGCTTAATATCGAACGTACCGTCCGTTCACTCTGAAACTTTGCTCTAAGTTTGTGCCTTGAAAACTGAATCATTCATTGTGCCCTATAATTTCAATATTCTCCATTTATATATTTTCAATATTTCTACTATTCATATTATGTATTTGACTATAGATATGCTCGTTGCCATACGGTCCGCTGTGACCACGGCATAACAAATTCGTTAATCAATCCAGGGGGCGGCTTACTAGGGAGTAGCCGTGGCCAATGCCGGCTAATACGGCTAGTTTTGTGGCAAATGCGTGCTACTGCGAGAGACCCACTACAGGTGCAAGTAGACAGAAGTAGCCAGAAGTGGCCTCGCTGAGACTTGGAAGAATAGTATTTGTGGGGCCATGTTCCCCTCCAAACTACTTTGCCGTCGCTGGGAGCTACTTCTGGCTATTGTAGAGCTTGTGTTGCGGACCCACCGAGCGACCAACAGTAGTCAGATAGTCGCTCGAAATAGCGACGAATGGTCCGTACAGGGTGAGAGTAGTTGGAAGTAGCCAATGTTAGCTGGCATTGGAACCCAGAGCTGGACAGCGCTACTCCCTCAACCTGTACGGACCACTCGTCGTTACTTCGAGCTACTATTTGACTACTGTTGGTCGCTTGTTAGGTCCGCAACATAAGCTTTACAGTAGCCAAAAGTAGCTTCCAGCGGCGGTGAAGTAGTTTAGAGAAGAACATACCCCCACAAATGCTACCTTCCAATTCTCAGCGAGGCCACTCTTGGCTACTTCTGTCTACTTGCAGCTGTAGTGGGTCTCTCGCAGTAGCGCGCATTTGCCGTGAAACTAGCCGTATTAGCCGGCATTGGCCACGGCAACTCCCTAGTAAGCCACCCCCTGAATCAATCTCTCTCTCTCTCTCTCCCTCCTTCCAAGCTCCCTTCTCCCCTCTTTTTCGCGTCTACTCTCTCTGGATTAGTTATGACAAAACTGAGGAATCGGTCACTGGATGATACTGTCAATGCAGGACTGGAGCAAGAACTATCGGCTGCTGCGCCCACATTGCTTCAGTTCTATGGTATCTCGGATATGACAGGTACCAGGAGAAGGTTCGGGAAAGGTTGAGCCAGGACTACTTATCTTATGTCAATGACGCTGAGCAACCAAATCCATGCGGAGAAGAGTCAGCTTGGCATGAGGTTTTTGAAACAATGCTGAGAGACGCAGAGGATTCTGACTCAGAATCAGACTCTCTGTGATTTCGTATGTCAATGCTAAAGGCATGAGTACTTATGCAACACTAAGCAGATATGGATATGATTGTTCATTCTGTGGATACGATCCATCTATAATAGCTTGTGAATGTCCTCGATGAACAATCTTCCACACTGAAGTCTACTGGATGTCACTACCACAATCTCAAGCTCGTGAGATATCAAAATAATGAATCACTGTTATGATTCCTCCTGTTCCATGTTGGAACTCGGCTCATGACTGTGCTCAGATCATTATGTATTGATTGGTCCTATATCGTATACCTCGCTTCGAAAGCACGATTTGGTGCCAAATTGCATCCCATCAATGTGTCAACGGCTTCATGTACATAAGAATTAAGATTACTCAGTGTACCTGTCCATTTGGACGATAAGAAATGTTATTAGATGATGAAAATGCAGATTCCTCGGCATAGGAGCGATGGAATCGGGTGAATTCTTTTCCATCCGAAAGTACAGAAAATTTCCTATCTTTCTACGCTGAGATAATTTATGCTTTCCATTTGAATTTTTCGAGTATTTTGCGGTTCAAAGTGGCAGAATGCCAATTTTTCACCATTTTCGGCTTTTAATTCGAATTTGAAGCACTTAAGGGCAAAAATGATGAGAATGAGGAATGTTTGTTTCATCAGATTCTATCGATAATATTGATTTATTTTTCCCAGACAGGCTTTGGCGAGTCAGAAAATGTAAGAAAACGTGATTTTTTGCTATTTTTGAGCTTTTCTCAGAGATCCCGTGAACAAATGCTAATGTAATCCACACCAAATGAAAGTACAAGGGGAGAGCAACATTTTCATTCCTCATCAATTTTCTGCTAAACCCCAAGCCGCTCGACCAATCGCCCTCCGCAGTTCAAAATTCACGGAAACCCGACAGCAAAAGCGATTTTTTGAAACCTGGCCCTTATTTCCCATCCATTAAAACACCAATGGAAGTTGTATTTTTCATCCAAGAACATGATCCAACAAGATTCAGAGTGGTGCATGTTCGTGGTTTAGAGTAGTATGCAAAAAAGCACATTCCACGTGTATTCTAAATGGGAGGCTCTTTAGCCCACCACTGAAAAACGCTTGAGTTTCAAGGGGAAAAATTTTACTGGCATATTTAGACACCCAAAACACGCATTCCAGCGCAATATGGGCCCCCAAATCCCTGGAGCAGATTTGGCCTTATTTGCAACAGGTCATTTCCTCCCCTTTCAGAATCCGAGGTCAAAAATCTGAAATCTGGCTTTGAGAAATTTTTTCCCCAATTTTCTCGAATTTTGGGGGTGTTCGGTGAGAACTGATGCCGTTTTCGAATTCAGCGCACGATTTTACGTAGTGATACATAGGTCCGGTCGCTGGGTACGGGTACATATTTCTTTTCGTGGACCTGTGTTATCGGACACCTTGCACCAACTACCCGAAGCGCGAGACCCACGCGATGCAATGATGCTAGTTAACAAGCCACCCCAGCACCATATCCTGGCTCTCAAGGTCATGTATCCGTTCCATCGAGTCAGCAAAGCCTTATGATCCAGCTCCAGCGATAGCTGTTACACCGATTGGCATATAAAAATAATTCCCAAAAATACTAGCCGTTATGATTTCATCGTCGTTGCGCATTATCACTCCTTTTGCATGCATTCATTTGCTCTTTTCATCGAAAGTTTGAGATAAAATGTTTCTATTACGAAAGTGATGACCCTTGAGCTACATCAAACTCAAATTGTACATTTTCAACTATCCGAATTCGGATGCCACAGACAAGCCCATGTTGTTATCTTAGACAACCTTATAACCTCCCTTTTATCGATATTTATCAAATTTATCCTGAAAAAACTAGCCATTTTCCGTTTTCGAGTCGGGTGAACTTTTTGTTCAGAATTTCTTGCTTCAAAACATATTTTTCCCCCGACAAAATTCACCTAAACCCAAAATCCTATCTCTCGGATCGGGGTCCTTTACTACTAGTTCATCCTCAACTTTGCTTGTATTTCTGATCCCACTGAAAATTTTTCGGAGTACTTCAGCTCAATTTGAAACTTGTTTCAAAACCTACAAAATGGGTGGAAGTTCGTCTGATTTTGATGGATCAGAGCTGATCTATCGTAATTTCTTCAAGGAATGTTTCAATCGAAATTACTTAGTATGAGCAATTTCACGTTGAATTCATATACAGTTAATATGGGAGATTGACGACCCCAAACGGTCTCAGACAAGGCAAAATCACCACCATCGTTCGCAAGAGGAAGCTCATGTAATTTTTCTGCGGGATCCCCCTCGTGAGGCTCTCTTGGTCTTAGAGGATTTTTTTATTAAGCTCGTGTTGACTATAAATTATCAGCACACGAATATATATATATATATATATATATATATATAAGTAGTTCCGTTGGGACTTTGGTATTTGGGGGCCGAAAATATGCCAACCCTAAATCTCCCTTCCGAAGCTTCTGAGATGTATTTTGCGACTTTTCGAAACATATGAAGTATGAATAAGCTCGCACACGAATGTTATCAATTTTTCCACTCCTCGGCACCACAAGGAAAACAGATAATACGGCAGCGTCGCACGGAACCTGAGATTTTGAGCAATACATGGAAACCTGACATTTGACACTGAAATTGATTTCACGACCAGACGCTTCAACCCACAGTCTTGAGGTTCTGAGATCTTCACTTGGCAATCAGATTCTCTGAAAGAAATGAATAGGACTTCCGTAGTCTTGCCTTTAAGGGTCGCACTGGTACCCTACCGAACGGACATGAAAATTCAGCAAAAGTAGATCCTCGCGGGAAAGTACTCCGCAAATGTCGAAAATCCATTTCTTCCTTAACTTGAGACGATGGAAAAGTTGCACCTGGCGATTCACTTGCTTGAAACGAGGCGAATTTACTCCCACCGAAGAGGACTGAGGAAGTAGAATTCAAGTGAAATTGCGGCACAAAATGCACGTGCTCAGCGAGCTCACAAAAAGTGGTCTCGGGGCTCTCATATCAAATAAATTTGGTACTCAATACCATCATATTTTATGTACTTGCCCACCCAAACCTCCAACAAGCCCCACACGGCGCTCCACACTCACAAAGTCCAAAGAAGAGAAAAGGTGCAACGCACAGGACTGACATTTTGATCCCTTTTTCGATAATAATTTTTTCGGGCGACCCTGGATCCTAAACCAACAATTGCGCCAAAAAAGCACCATAGAATCCGTCGAACACGACCCGTACGAATTTCTCCCCAAGCGTTTTGAGAGTGTATAGAAACAGGCACACATTATTCCAAAGTTTCCACGGAACTATTCATATAGCTATACGGTCACCACTAGAGAACTCGCACTCAAAATTTTCGAAATTTGGCAAGATCTGAGCAAGGATCATGGATTTTTGCTATTGGAATCTGTGGAGAAAACCCTAATAGACAGATCCCGCTACCGGCAATATCAAGTTCTTGCTTTGTTATTGTTCTTTTACACGTTGAAGATGTCAGAATCCGCTACTCTCAACTCGAAACTGCTTGTAGTCCAAGGATGATGTCTTGCAAGAAAATATGAGGAGACTGACATTCTGTCTCAAATAACCCAGTACATCTTTAAATATTATTTTCTGACTGAAACAAGTTACCTACTCTGGAAATTTTTTTGAATAATCTCAATTTCAACAGTTCTACACCTGAATCCGACTCAGGAACACATGTCTATGGGATCAAAAGGGTCTCGCGGAAGGGATTACGCCGAAAATCTCGATGAGCTCGCTCCAGTAACCGATACTGGTCATTTTTCCCAGACTAACGCCTTTTTGAGAGAAATTTTTCTCGACCTCCAATGCTCACTGTATATCACTTCAACGTAAATTTGGTTATACTAGGTAGTTTCAATGAATTGACAGTGCCCGTAGATCCGCTTATGAGAAATCAATTCAATAATGCATATTAAAATGAAACCTCGAGATCCCCGTCAATGAGAGTATGGTCATTCTCGCGTCCCGCTGAATGGAGACGAGATTTTCTCAATTGGAGCAGTCTTCTTTTGGTTCGTGGCGATTGCTCGGAGCACTGCAAGCCGAGCAAGCTTTTTGGCCTGTTGAAGCCCGCACGAGACCTGCTGGCGTTCGCTCTCGCTACGGGTTATGGGAGCCTTGCTCCAGGCCTGGCCACGATGATTACGGTCTATCCGCACGGGCAGGGACGGAATGCGTAGTTGATGTAGGGCAATTGATTGATTGATTGATTGATGGATTTATTGAGGGCAGAGGGTAAAACCTATTTGCCCAATTTGAGTTACATATGAGGAACAATACGTTGCAATGATGAAATATTTGACAGGGGTAATTGCTTAAGAGGATGTCGGAGTCTCACGGCATTAACGAAAAAACACTTTACGCAATGGTTTCTACATCAATTAAGACGGTGGTGGTCGCAAATGATTCGGAATTTCTTCAAGAATCGGCCTCTGGTACAACCTATGGAAATAAAAGTCTCCCTCGCTCTTGGAGTGAACCAGGAAATGCGCGATATTGCGAGTATGATTCTCAGAGATCGCGACTTTGCACCTTAGGTCGATTCTTATGACAGATGGAGACGATCGTTCTCATCATCCGCACCAGAGACCGATTTCTGAAGTAATTCCGAATCTTTTGCGACCACCCCCATCTCAATCGGTGTAAAAATGATTGCATAAAGTGTTTTCTCGTTCCGCGCGAGACTCCGACATCCCCTCAAGTAGTTCTAAATATAGACAGAAACGATGCAAGGAATGTTATACAATGACACTTAAGTCTAGATGTGCGTTATGCCATATCGTTGACCGCACTAGAGAATATAATGATAATTATGACTAAAGAGGGCAAAGCCTGTTATACGTGTCCGGATAATGAGAGTTTCCCTGCTAAAGCAGGGGGAATCACATCAAGGTGTTCTTCATTGGCTCTCAAGATCCAGTCCCGCGTATCACGCTCCAAAAGTTTCGCACGGAGGTAATGCTTGAATGCGTCAGGACTTTTCTTCGCAAAATCAACTTCAGAAAGGGTGTTGAAAAGCTCGGATGCAACGTAAGTGAAGGATTGGTTCAAGGCTCCAGTTCGGGGTGTTTTGTATGTCATAATGTGTTTGTTATGGCGCTCTGATTGACGTAAAGATGGAGTATCGGGAACTAATTCGAAGCGCGGTCTCAAAAATGATGGAACTTCGTAATGAATTATCGAGAAAGCGAGTGATCCGATGAGATATTCTCTCCGCCTTGCAGCTGATAACCATCCCAGGACGATGCGGTAAGGGGTTACATGCGCCCGTCGAGGGATGTTACCATGCGCAAAACTGACACAAGCGTTCATGAGAGTTTGTAGCCTTCGTGTTTGGGTTTCATCAAGGCCGGTCAGGAGCGTGGCACTGTAATCGAAATGGGAAACACAAGGCTCACTGTGAGCTGCTGTTTCAGTTGACGCGAGAGAGCACGACTCATCATACGCAACGAGTGGAGGGAACCATGCACGTTCCTGGACAGGAGATTGATTTGCTTTCTCCAATCCAAGGTGGAGGAGATTGTTAGGCCAAGAAGCTTGATGAGATCGACGTATGGTATGATTGTGTTGCCAATGCGGATAGGAGAATTTTTTTGGATCAATTATTTTCAGGTACAAGTGGCTACCTAGAATGATCGAAGTCGTTTTTCCTGCATTCAATCTGAGACCGTTGGTTGAAGCCCATGTTGCTACTGCATTTGCATCTTGATCGATGAGAGCAATGGCTCGATTAATGTCAGACGGGAAGCCGTGTATATATATAAACTCATCTATACAGTACTTATGACGACCGACAGTATAGATACCGTTGTTACACTTATCAATATGTTATGACGACCGGGGGTTAAAACAGTGATTTTACGTTCAAAAACTAAACCATCCCTCGTGGGAGATAACCGCCGAGGAGATAACAGTTGTTCTGCTTAGACAGTGGTTTCGCGTTCAAACACTAAACCATCCCTCGTGGGAGATGACCGCCGAGGAGATGACAGACGTGTGCTCAGACTCCGTTTTGCGTTCAAACACTAAACCATCCCTCGTGGGAGATGACCGCCGAGGAGATGACAGACGTGTGCTGAGACTCCGTTTTGCGTTCAAAACACTAACCATCCCTCGTGGGAGATGACCGCCGAGGAGATAACAGAAGTTTTCTGAGACAGCCGTTTCCGGTCGTCATAAGTCATGTATACGTAAAGAAAATTTTGGTCGTCATAAGTAGGTATATTTGTAAATGTTATGACGACCGGTCGTCATAACCGAAAATGTCGTCATAAGTGGGTATATTTGTAAAATTGGTCGTCATAAATGTCTATAACTAAAAATATATATATATATATATATACCTGTGTCATCAGCAAAAATTTTGTGCGATGAGTGACGCAGTACACGAGAGAGGGCGTTAATGAAGATGAAGAACAGAAGTGGGCCAAGAACACTACCTTGAGGTACGCTTGCGTTTACGTCGAGCCATGTTTCGTAAGTCCCGTTTTCACATCAGACAGCTTGTGTGCGATCCCTCAGGTAGCCCACAAACCAGCGTGTGACACGATCTATGCATCCGAGGTTACGTAGCTTTTCGGGAAGCTCAATATGAGGGAGAGTGTCAAAAGCTTTAAGGAAGTCAAAAAAATGAAGATCGTGACCATACGCCTGTCTATCCCGGAGCGAACGTCTTCTAATATATCTGAAAGAGCGCTTTGGATCGAGTGATGCGGCCGAAAACTACACTGATTAGGGTCAAGTATGTTGGTGGAGGACAGGTGATGAAAGAGCTGTTCGTGCACAACTCGCTCAAGAAGCTTGGATATTTCAGGCAATTGAGCTACGGGTCGGGTGTCGGATGGTGATTTTGGCGTTGCGTATTTCGGAAGTGGAATGATGGACGACCGCTTCTACTCTTGAGGAATATAACCAGAGGCTAGAGATTCGTTCGCGGTCCTAGTGATGTAAGGGTGAAGTGCTGGAAATGCCATTCTAAACATGGTCGAAGAGATCCCGTTTACTCCGACCCCTTGGGATTTGCAGTGTGAAAAGGCACGGAGAGTATCTTCTTCCGTGACTGGCTTAAGATCAAATGTTGCAATACAATGTGACTACGATATTCCTGACAAAATATACATGCACAAACACAGGGCATGGGAATAATCTTCAAATTTTGCCAGGAACATCGTGGTAACATAGTATTCACCGGGAGTGGAATGGCACATTCTGAATCGACATCTTCGTCTTTCAACTTCGGAATACTTTTTGAGACGGCGGCATAATGGCGATTGAGGATGTGACCTTTGAATAAGTCGAGAGGTGAGGGAGTGCGTTTTGACATAAGGTCAAATTTTCTCAGCTCTTTCCATCTAGACTTGACATCTGGTGCACTCAACACTTTGTTAGAGATGTGGTCATTTTTAGCGCACCGAACGATAGGCTGCTACGTCAAGTGGCGCATTTGATCTGCAGGCACGTCTATAGAGTGCATCACGCTGTCTCATGCGATATCTCATATCAGCTGATACCCAGGGTTCTTTTGATGCGTTGACGGTGAGATGCTTGATGGGTGACAGCTGATCAAAGGCACACAATGAGACTCGGGTGATGGCATCGATAGATTCATTGACCTGAGTTTTAGCAAGTGTCGAGTAAAGTGGGTTGCTGTAGTCAGGAAAATCCTGGTGGAGACTAAAGTTAAGGCTTCGATCTAGAGGGTTTTATGTACAAGGGAAGATAGTCTGTGAGTATTTCATATTAGGGCTATTTACAAAAAACTGGTATTTATACTAGAAGCAGAATGAGGTGCTTTGTTGGGGTCTGTCGTGTCGCACAGCGGCATCTGTTTTTCAAGAGCTGAAGTAATGAGTTGTTGAAGTTGAGTACAATCGACGTTCTTCAGGTTACGCAGGGCTATTTTCCTAGGAGGAATGACTGGTGGAACGATTCAATAGTCGATTTCAACAAAGTCACGACCGGCTGCAAAAGGAGAGTTTGATTTACGGAAAGCAATGATCGCTGATCGTTCGCGCATTGAAAAAAGATCAATGGATGTCTCATGATTTGATCCATCGTGGTACATTACATGATGCGTCGGTTAAGTGTAAACAAGACTGAGTGAATGAGCATCTATCAACTCATTGAATGAAACTGAAGCTGCTGAGTTCGAAGACATGTTGATATTAAAAGCACCGGCAGTTATGACATGATCATACATTGGGAGATGAAGGGCAATGTCATTCATGAAAGCATGAGGATAGGCTGCACCGGGTCTGCGATAGACAACAGAAAATAGTAGGGTACTAGATCCAATTTTTATTTCTGCAATTATATTCTGGTACATTAGAAAATAAAGGATCTGAGGTGATCATAATTTTAACAAGGTATTTCGATTTGACGTAAAGAGCGACACCCCCTCCCACTTTTCTAACTCGGTCAAGGTGATGAAACGTGTAACCCAGCAAATGAAATGCATCAGTTGAATCTACGGAAAATAAAAAGATTTCATCAACAGCTACAATATCGAAGTCATTCTGTGATACGTGATGCTCCAAAAGATTAAGGTTTGTGCTGAGTCGGTTGATATTCATATGACCGACTGTAATGTGTGCGCGCTGAGATGTTAGATCTGGTTTTGGGGACGACGGCAGACCAATTCGTTGTCAATTGTTTGAGTTCAGATTCATTGGCGTGTCTCTCACGAACGAGGTGAGTTTTGAGAGATCATCAACAGATAGGATCGGAATAGGGGTTACGCCAGGACCAGGGCGCATGACAACTGTTAAATTGCGAAAGCTGTGTCTTAGGTAACCGAGTGTCTTGGCCCTGAGAATAGTAGCACGCCATACCGCGGATACTTCGGGTGGCAGAACAGGATTCACAAATACTTTCTCATGGCCGCCTAATCCAAAAATAGAATGAACGTTCTTATCCCGCAGAGTCCCTGATTTAGAAAGTACAAAATCACGTCCAGTCGGGGATGAAAATTTGGCAACGATAGTGATAGACTCGGGTCGAGCATTAGCAGCGATAGGTCTTGCAGAGGAAGTAGACGCGGTAGAATTCTGAGGGTTGTCGTTGTTGCGACTATCAGGGCGGCCCCAGCGACGAACGGAAAGTATGACACCAACAGAATCAGCGCAGTCCATAGCTCCGAGTACTTTTGTGATCGTAGCTCGATCATCAAACGGAACATTCTTAGGTATGCCCGAAAATCGTAGCTCCCAAGGGTCAACCAGAACACGGGATGCGGTGGAATCGGCGCGAAGACTTGAGATGGCTCGAGATTGCTCGGTTTGTGACTGCGAAACTTCCGAAAGTTGAGTATTAATGGACCCAAGCTGGGTTTGCAGATTGGTCTGTGAAACAGCAAGTGCTGCCCCTAGTTTTCGCATGTAGTCCGGCGCGCTTTCATCATTAGCAAGATCACGAAAAAGAGACTCAGGTGTAGTCATTTCTATGCCGCGGCTCAGGTCTATGTTAGATCCTGTTTTTGATATACGAATGATTTTCGTACGATTGGCACACAGGAAAATAGGCGACGACGCGGAGCGCTTATGTGTACGAGCCGATGTTTATGTCTGGGGCTGCGTGCGTTCCAGGCTTACAGATTGCTGTACTTGTTCTAATGCGTCGTCTAACAGCGCCGGCACAGTTGATGACATCAATAAATTCGGAGAAGCCGAATCGTGAACGCGAGAGTTGGAGCTATAAAAAGTCTGACAAGAAGGATATGTATAAGCAGAGCTTGCATGTGACAATGCTGAAAGGCACGTAGAGTTGACAAGATTCGCGCACTTGATATACTGAAGTGAGATCGAGCCTCTTTTGATGTGTTCACTGCAGATTGTGCACTTATTTTCATATACATTTATCGATGCACTCATAACTCACTGCAACTTGATTATCTCATTATCGACGACGATAGCACGGCTGTACTGCAAAGTGAGTGGCTGTTGCTGTCGCAGTCGTCTGCATTTGTTGACAGTGGGTGCTGCTCTCAGCTGGATATGTAGATGCTGGTCCCGTTTTAAGTCACAACTAGTGCTATCTATGAGAGACACTGGGAACTGACTATTGGAATGCGAGCGATGACTGGTAAATGGCTTTGTGCTGAGGTGTGTTAGTGATGATGCTTGAATCGATGGGTCCACCTCCACAGATATCCAATTCAGCTCCGCAAAAATGGGCACATAACCTCAAAAATTTGCAACTCATGCAATCGGCTTCCTCGCTCAAAAAATCAAGTCTGCTGCGTATGCCCGATGCGTGGGTAAGCCAGAGGAGAGCCGAACTACGTGGTGGAGTAGATCTTGTGCGGGAGAGTGAGAGAAAACCAGCGTGAGTGACGGCAAGAATAAGAGCGTATGAGAAGTAGGTGTGCGTCTATTTACGTCGTCTGCTAGACGATCCGTCGGCGGGACGAACGTTGGGGCAGGTAGGCGAAAAATTCAAATTGTTTCTAAGTTCAATTGCGGCTCGGTGCCCGTGTGAAACACGAACACAACACAGACTCTATCGCTCATGACATCGAACGGAAACGCGTCACAGTATAACTAGGTCGCAATGCCGACGGGCCTGACGGCTCGAGGGTGCGTCGGTTGATTAGCAGCGTGGACACGGATTGGCCGAGTGTCGTGGAGAGTGCGCCGCGACGGCGTGTTCAGGAAAGACTAGATCACGGTGAGTCATTCAGCCGAAAAAGGTCGAGTTGGGTGAATATGAGATTTTTTTTTGAGGTATGTTTCGGGGTCATTAGTAGATCAATTTCCAACAAGAATCAAAAAAATCGGTCGAGGGTTTTCAAAATAAAGTCGATTTTTTCATTTTTTTAGCTGTTTTCCGAAAATAGTCTATTTACTTCATTACTCACTCTCGTTTCTTGCATTAGAATCGACTATCCAAGAAAACCAAAGTACCTATTTTCGACGGAAAAAGACCCAATCTTTCGAAATCCGAGGTCCGAATTGAGCCTCGATGAGATCCGAATAATTCGGAATGGTTCATAGTGCAGGGAACCCTCTTTCCACCGATAAAATTCACGGAAAATTCACGGTCTCCTGAGATTGATACTAAATAACATAAACCTCACCGAACACAGAGTCACAAACCAAAAGCAGAGATAAACCTCCTGTTGATAAATATGTCAAGATTTTGAAAATTTTTGAAGAATTCGTGAGAATGAATCTCGATCCTCAATATGTTGATAAAATGAATGATTTTCTCAGTTGCTATCTGAATTCGGGTATTTCTGTTACACCGAAAGCTCATGCAGTAATATATCTTATTGAAGAATTTTGTAGCAGAGCTGGAACTGGTCTTGGAAAGTACAGCGGACAAGTATCCGAGTCAGTTCATCACGAATTCAGTGAAGTTTGGAAGAAATGTAAAGTTCATTTTGCAGACTCTACTTATTCAGATCGTCTCTCCCGCGCAGTATGCGAATTCAATGGATTGGATATATGACTTATTTTTTCAACTAATCGAAGAAGGATATAAAATATCTCACCATTCTCTTGAGATTAAACGGCGAATGTTACAGAATATGAAATGCGAAAGTCTATCTCTTTAGTTAGTGCAATCTATGATATTTGTAACAATGATAATCGCGTGACTTTTGTTTATAAAATTTGATCATGTGAAAGCGGTCTCTGATATGCCAACAAGATTGTCCTTATTGGAAATTCAATTCGCATTGGAACAACAGTTCGAAAAAATTCAACACTTCTTTGTTAGGGAGCTATCCAGATATAGCTCCTTACTTACATTCAGAATTCCAATCGAATGATGAGAAGGTCTCGGGTATACCAGATACTAGTGAAATACGTCACTATTGATATGTACACCCCTCCAGTATTTATGAAATTCATGTCCCCGATGACAAGAGATATCCTTGAATTTAACGTAAATTTTTTCGATAAAGAGAGGGTTCTTTGCTCTATAAACCATTCCGAATTATTCGGATGTTATCTGGGCTCAATTTGGACCTCGGATTTGAAAAAATTGGTTCTTTTTACGTGGGATTTAGGTACTTTGGTTATTTTGGATAGTCGATTTCAAAACAAGAAAAGAGAGTGAGTAATGAAGTAAATGGACTATTTTCGGAAAAGTCGACTTTATTTTAAAAACCCTCGACCGATTTTTTTGATTCTTGTTGAAAATGATCTTGCGATAAGGTAACGAGCCTTTGATTAATTACCCGTATCAGCTTCATCTCAACCTGAAGAGATGAGGAATTTTAGGAAAATGGGTTCAATATGTTCATATATAGATGTAACTAATGAATAACTTTTACTCGAACACTAGATTTTATGTTGAACTGTGGGTCACCTTTCACGTGGCCTTCGATTATTTATTATAAACAAAAGAAATAGAAACCATACATAACGATATGAATATCTCGCTTCATATGCTAAAATATGCTGTTAGCTACTTGCTCTGGCTTTAGTCGCGTGAGAGAGATTTCGAACGCGCGGGAAAGAGAGACTCACCATACACACGTTCTCAGCATAACCCGGGCCGGCGCACAAAGCGGCCGAAAACATGCTTTTCGGCATAATATCTCTCCGCGGCGTATCTGAACCGATCGATATGATTCAAAAGGGATCTGATTCGTTTTCTTGAGCTCGAATTTGTTCACCTGCCACAATCCGGATATTTTGCGAATTTCCGTGTCAAATCTGACTTTGGGCCCAAATGCAAATTTCCCCTCTTTTTGAAGATTGATACCTTTTGAGAAGTGCGGAAAAAGGTCTCTCAGTACTTCATCAACCCCATAATATCTCTGTTCACTCATTTTCAAACATATTATCGTCTACAGAAGCTCTACCGGAGTATCTGAAATTCAAGAGTGGGCCAGAAGTACTCAATAGTTATTTTTCGAGACATGAACATCCTTCCATCAGGATCTCTAGCAGGTCGATAATCATGACGAAATTGATCTTATATATCATTATCCATGCATTCCGAATCCTTCACGAAGATCGTAACCGTGAACCAGAACCTCGAATTGTCCACACTCTGGTTATGTTCACTGGTAGAAGAGTTAACATGGAGAATCGGATTGAATTCGCGATGTTAACTCATTTCAATAAAATGTCTTGGTTGAGTATTTCTGGTTCAAAATGATGAAATCAACTCTGTTCTGATGCCAAAGAGGCATTGTCACTTCACTTCAAACCACGAGACTTGCGATTAACCACTAGAGAGGGAAGATTTTGATGAGAAATTTTCGAATCGTAACCATTCCTTCGAGTGGAGAACTGCCCATATTTTCAGCTCAGATATAGCGTTTGTATGATATTTATCCATTTTTCACGCTCATCCATATGGATTGAACGTCGAATGTAGTAATTTAGAACCTTTATAATCACTTTCTGATATCCTGTGCATTCTGAGTGATTCTGTTTGTGATCCCCATCAACTATACTATTATTGCACGTCATATCCAAAACAGCTCGCATGGCAGGAAGAAGTCACTTCTTCGATAACGGAGAGTACTTCGACAATATGTCCCATTGCCACATGGATTTTTGAATCGCGACAAATGGGGAGGAGGAAAATGATGCTAGCAATATCTCTCCAATTTCTACCAACTGGAATTCCGTCCACTCAAAGGCTTTGACTGGAGAACTCAGTCGAGAAAATTTGGAGAATGTCTGCTAAATTACACTTGGTTAACGCTCTCAATGAGGGAATACAAGATATTCAGAGATGTTCGTCGATCTGTCTCGTGATTTGAAAACTTATTTGCTGTGATTCTGGCAATGGTTCGCAATTGACGGGAACCTCACAAAGTGATTTGATTCAACCTTCGATCTACTTTTCCAGAGGAATGATCACGAGTTAATCAAAGTATGCTCCTGGAGACGAGTAGACATGGAATATCGTTTCATTTCCTCTTCTCTAAAACGATGACACGAACGTGAATCACAGACATTACATCGTGAATTTCATGCTTCATCTCTTAATCCTGTCTTGGCATCAATCCACAATGAATTCACCAATAAAGTCCATGAAGTAGGGGGAGCAGGCAACTTTGTGATAGAAGTATCTCCTGTGGGATCAATATCGAGGGATCTTGGGCCCTGTAACTAGCACTGAAACTTGGAATCAATGAGATGAATAAGACAGCCCAACAAGAAAAATTCCGGGTTTCGAAGACTAGAACCTCATATTTCTACGAAATCATGTGCTGAATTTCGAAAATGGAATCAGTTTCCTTACTCTCTTCGGGCACTCCCGAACTCCTGAGATAATCGAAGGGAAAGCTTTGAGATCCAGATATTGAATTATGTCGTTGGAGTCGAGGAGGCAGGATACTTTTCGGTTCAAATATGCGTTCTCGGGAAGTTGAATTCGTGAACGATTGGAAACATTCAGGAATATTTGGTTGTCGCTGTAGGATAGAGTGTCAACTGGCACCGTCATTATCATCCGCGGTTGAGTACCCGAGATGACACTCGTGATCCGGAACTTGGGGTAACACTCGTCGTTGAGTAACCGGAGAATTCATCGTGGTCTAGTACCAAAAGGGAGAGATTCACATCACGATCCAGTACTTGAGTTTACACTCGTAACTGAGTACTTGAGGTGACACTCACAGTCCAGTATCCAAGTTGCCTCAGTGCTCGATCGCGAGTGCAGGATCAGCGATCACCTTGAGTACTGAATCAATTAATGTCTCTCCAAGTACTAGATCGTGAATCTTACCCCGAGTCTCAGATGACGAGCGTCACCTTGAGAACAAGACCACGACGATCACTTCAGATACTCGACCCTTTCGCGATCACTCGAGCACCAGACCACGAGAGGCACTTTCAATATCATGTATTCAAGGTAACACCAGTGGTCCAGAACTTGAAGTGATCAAGATGATCTAGTACTCGAGATGATACTCGTGTCCCATGGATCGAGGTAACATTACTAGTCCAGTCCTTGATGTCTATGAGTACTGTATCATTACTTGAATCTCACACAGCCAGGATTCCAATTCTCGTCTCTAGAGGAGAGTAAAGGAGACTATTTCAACGTTCGAACATGTCTTCTACTCTATTATAAGAAATTTTGGAGACCAATTCTATTTGGTTCACTGTGTGTCTATATTCTTCCGGTTTCGTCCTTGAGAAACCGAAGCTAAGACGTTCCCCAAATATTTTGACGGAAGTGGAATGAGATGACAGAACGATAATTCTGTTGTTCTCGAAGATGAAACTACCACCTTAGTCCATTGCATTGAAGTGGTATTGCATCCAAAATTCAGGATCCTAACCGGAGACAGCCGATGCATCATTCAAGGGCAAGTTTAGAATCATATACACATATAACATATTTCAAGCTCCCATAATTCATGCTATATTACTGTATCATTGCGTCGAGTGAGATCAGATCGATCAACAAACTAAGAGCTCGAGAATTAACAGCCTCTCTTGAATTCTCCGAGTGAGAGCCCATCTCACTCGGAAACGAGTGAGAACTTGAAAAATGAAGGATCTCACCCGGAAGTTCGAGTGACATTTCTCACTCGGATAAAAGAGTGAGATGCTCGAATCGAATTTTGGGTTATGTTTTGCCTCTCTGGATGGATTAATGCGTAGCTCACAAAGATCAAACTGGTTGGTTTTCTGCAAATCTTGGTTAAAAAGCTGAGTAAAGAAATGTCAATGGCCTCTTTCATAAGTTTCAAACTTATACAGCTCAATATTATATCATAATACATGTTGTCAAAAAGTCTATCAACCCTATTCATATAGAAACAATGCCCTTCCACGGGGAAAATTTGATTCCCACTTCAGTAAATTCTTTACTCGAAACGATAGCTACTTTGCATATTTTTATTTTGACTTATGACAAGCACGGAGTTACACGGTGAAATCATTTCACCAGAAAGTCCTACAGTCACTTCGTTGTCAACAGCAGTAGTAGACCAGTGAAGAAGCGGCCCGACTCTTACACAAGACGACCACGTTTAAATCCCCGCACTTCCCAAATCACAAAAAAATGGATTAATTACATTACTTTGGGTGGAACTGATTTTTTTTTCAACCTTTGGATAGTTACTAATAATTTATCTACTTTATAATCCGCAGTGTATTGATCGAATGACTTTATCCAGTTTTTGCTAAATAACATTTGTATTCACTTGGATACCCCGAATGAAGAATCTCACTCTTTTTTGTGAGTGAAAGTCACTCGAATCCGAGTTGCCACGATTTCACTCCGAACTTCGAGTGAGATCTCGATCCTTTCGAGTGATTAATCACTCGGAAAAAATGAGAGAGGATCCTCATAAAAATCGATTGAGCTATGTAGCTCGACCGACTTGATGAGTAGAGCTATTTGATCTAGTGGATACTGGTTAAGAAAAACATGAAAACCAGTCACCATGGTAACCACAACATTATGGTAACCTGAATGTTTACATGCGGATCACGCATTCTGGAGTTTTTCACTTAGTGTAATAGTCCTCGATTCATTCTTCACTCATCAGATTATGAGTGGTGATTGATGGAGTATTCAGTGACATGAGCGATAAGTGTTAGTTGCATGAGGGCTAGAGCTCGACTTGTATTTGTTTGATCAGCGATCTATGGCTCTTGATTATCCTTGTATTCCACTTCGTATAAAAGGTAAGGTAATTCTATAAGGAGAAGCATGATCCTACAAATTCATCATAATATAGCATCGAACCTCTTCTTAGATTAATCCAGATCTTCCGACAAGACGCCCAGATAATTTTGAAATACTTAGAGAAATGAGAAATCGTCCCTGTGGAGTGCCTGAATGACCCTCTCTTAATCTAAACATTACCGGGCTCGGTCAAGATGGACAATTCTTCGACAAGGTGAGGTTTGGTATAATTCTTTCGAGAACAAGCTGATCTTCGTAAAATTGGGAAACATCTGCCGAATTCCGATCCTTTAGCACCTAAAATGACAGATTTCTCTTTGAATTTCGTTTCAAGTGCAAAACAGTCTTCGAAAAACATTAGAAAGCATTATATCAACGTGGAATGATCTGAATTCCCCAAGCAAGTAATAGAGAATCCCGTTCGAGGTGATTCTCAAGAGTTCAATTTAATCCATTGCCTAAAGAAACGCTTTTTAGCACCCAAAATGATTTTTTGCAGCCAAAGTTATGATTCAGGAGTTCTATAGAAGATTTATAGGAAATACTACCGATTTTTTGCGGAGCTCCCCGGAAATTGTCGGATTTCTAGCTCCATTAGTTCCCACATAAGCTTTCCGGAAAGCTCTGGGACACTCCCAGATAGTTCTGTCAATGTTTCCGGGGAACTTTATTGAAGCTCACGAATAGCTTCTACTAAAGCTCCCATAGTGGCATCCGCGTAGTTTTTCCAAATATGATTGTGCATATCATATCATGGGGTTTTTGCTCGCTACAGCCAGCACCTTTCATTAGCTCCACAAGCATCAGAAAGAGGTTTGAAAATCATGAAATCGGCCATCATTTATTCGCAAATGCAAATGCAACTTTTGATACAGATCCTGCGGTAGCATTAGAATATACTTAGGTTATCGTTGTTACTTTTTGAGCAAACAATCATCTCTTACGTAATCGAGAATATGATGACATATCGACAGCCTTCATACAATCACAAAAGAGGATGATGAATCGTAACTATTGAGTAAATTTTCCACGAATCATACGTGAATAAAACTGGAAAATACCGCAGGTATGAACATACATAGCTGTCATTAAATGCTACACGTATATGAAAAATTGTGAACTCGGTTTCGCGATCCAAATTTGTCAGAATCTCGAGGAATTGTCTCGCGAAACTTCGCTCGCAGAATTCTAATTCCCGGAAATCATGGATCTAAGTCCACAAGATGCGCGTATGTAGACAAAAGTTCTTTTGGGTACTCGTCGACAATCCTCAGACATTTGTGTTGCCGTCAGGGATATGTTTAGACAGCATCCTCAAACCTTACATCGATTGATATACATTTGGGAGATCGAAAAATCTTGTCATTGAGTTCTGAATTACAGAGTCTATGGGTCGGGGTAATTTTAAAAGACGAACCTGGGCCCAAGATATCGACCCAAACAGGAAGAAAATCGTCGGAACGCCTTTGCATCATCATCAAAACGTCCTCCCCTCTTTTGATCTGAATCCTGAGCATCAGATAATTTCTGGAAGAATATCTTTCGACATATTTTCGACGTGAAATTGTCTCTTACTCCAGATTCTGAAATCAGGATCGAGATAAGATGAAATTTGAAACGAGACAAAGTATACTTTCGTCAACATCTACTTTTTTTGATTGAAAATTTCTGATGAGATTCAATTTTCATAGTAGAAATCGATACATTGTCAGTTCAGACGGCGAAA
This sequence comes from Eretmocerus hayati, assembly GCA_029851415.1. NCBI lineage: Eukaryota > Metazoa > Arthropoda > Insecta > Hymenoptera > Aphelinidae > Eretmocerus > Eretmocerus hayati. Next base: position 52,651,190 of record CM056743.1, read on the forward strand.
TATGGAAATCATAGATCCTTAACCTGAGAATCATGGTATTCGTTCGCAGCAATTAGATCCACAATAGCATTTAATTTAATTGGTTCTCGGGTGCGCGAGTATCCGCATTGAGACTCGTCATCGAACCTTTGTTCTCTCGTAATTCGTGCCCGTCAGAATCCTTGTCATGAGTCAAATATTCTTCGGGAATTGTCCGTTGATTTTTCAGAATATCTAGTCTGAACTGACATATGATGCCATTCCGAGCAAAAAAAACTAGTATTGTCTCGACAATATCCCTTTTATCCGTCATGTAGCTTCAGCACAATTCAGACTCAAATCCGGCTCAATTCTGACTCCTTGTTCAAAGATAACGGATACTCTTACGTTGGGAATCTGTCTTATGTATATTCTCCAAGGGTTCTGACAGACATGGGTCCCGAAATGACGAAGATTTCATGACGAGTCTCCAATGCGCTTTCTTGCGAGGCCAAGTACTTTTCCGGTTCGGTACTATTCCGGATGTCCTTGCTGCATTTCGGTACTATGATCTTGAGTCTCAAAGTTCGCAGATTTCATAAATCTATTCTAAGTGATGATGTTTAAATTTTCACGATGATATTAGAAATGCCGCTCGTGGTCTGGTGCTCGAGTGATCGCGAAAGGGTCGAGTATCTGAAGTGATCGTCGTGGTCTTGTTCTCAAGGTGACGCTCGTCATCTGAGACTCGGGGTAAGATTCACGATCTAGTACTTGGAGAGACGTTAATTGATTCAGTACTCAAGGTGATCGCTGATCCTGCACTCGCGATCGAGCACTGAGGCAACTTGGATACTGGACTGTGAGTGTCACCTCAAGTACTCAGTTACGAGTGTAAACTCAAGTACTGGATCGTGATGTGAATCTCTCCCTTTTGGTACTAGACCACGACGAATTCTCAGGTTACTCAACGACGAGTGTTACCCCAAGTTCCGGATCACGAGTGTCATCTCGGGTACTCAACCGCGGATGATCATGACGGTGCCAGTTGACTCTCTATCCTACAGCGACAACCAAATATTCCTGAATGTTTCCAATCGTTCACGAATTCAACTTCCCGAGAACGCATATTTGAACCGAAAAGTATCCTGCCTCCTCGACTCCAACGACATAATTCAATATCTGGATCTCAAAGCTTTCCCTTCGATTATCTCAGGAGTTCGGGAGTGCCCGAAGAGAGTAAGGAAACTGATTCCATTTTCGAAATTCAGCACATGATTTCGTAGAAATATGAGGTTCTAGTCTTCGAAACCCGGAATTTTTCTTGTTGGGCTGTCTTATTCATCTCATTGATTCCAAGTTTCAGTGCTAGTTACAGGGCCCAAGATCCCTCGATATTGATCCCACAGGAGATACTTCTATCACAAAGTTGCCTGCTCCCCCTACTTCATGGACTTTATTGGTGAATTCATTGTGGATTGATGCCAAGACAGGATTAAGAGATGAAGCATGAAATTCACGATGTAATGTCTGTGATTCACGTTCGTGTCATCGTTTTAGAGAAGAGGAAATGAAACGATATTCCATGTCTACTCGTCTCCAGGAGCATACTTTGATTAACTCGTGATCATTCCTCTGGAAAAGTAGATCGAAGGTTGAATCAAATCACTTTGTGAGGTTCCCGTCAATTGCGAACCATTGCCAGAATCACAGCAAATAAGTTTTCAAATCACGAGACAGATCGACGAACATCTCTGAATATCTTGTATTCCCTCATTGAGAGCGTTAACCAAGTGTAATTTAGCAGACATTCTCCAAATTTTCTCGACTGAGTTCTCCAGTCAAAGCCTTTGAGTGGACGGAATTCCAGTTGGTAGAAATTGGAGAGATATTGCTAGCATCATTTTCCTCCTCCCCATTTGTCGCGATTCAAAAATCCATGTGGCAATGGGACATATTGTCGAAGTACTCTCCGTTATCGAAGAAGTGACTTCTTCCTGCCATGCGAGCTGTTTTGGATATGACGTGCAATAATAGTATAGTTGATGGGGATCACAAACAGAATCACTCAGAATGCACAGGATATCAGAAAGTGATTATAAAGGTTCTAAATTACTACATTCGACGTTCAATCCATATGGATGAGCGTGGAAAATGGATAAATATCATACAAACGCTATATCTGAGCTGAAAATATGGGCAGTTCTCCACTCGAAGGAATGGTTACGATTCGAAAATTTCTCATCAAAATCTTCCCTCTCTAGTGGTTAATCGCAAGTCTCGTGGTTTGAAGTGAAGTGACAATGCCTCTTTGGCATCAGAACAGAGTTGATTTCATCATTTTGAACCAGAAATACTCAACCAAGACATTTTATTGAAATGAGTTAACATCGCGAATTCAATCCGATTCTCCATGTTAACTCTTCTACCAGTGAACATAACCAGAGTGTGGACAATTCGAGGTTCTGGTTCACGGTTACGATCTTCGTGAAGGATTCGGAATGCATGGATAATGATATATAAGATCAATTTCGTCATGATTATCGACCTGCTAGAGATCCTGATGGAAGGATGTTCATGTCTCGAAAAATAACTATTGAGTACTTCTGGCCCACTCTTGAATTTCAGATACTCCGGTAGAGCTTCTGTAGACGATAATATGTTTGAAAATGAGTGAACAGAGATATTATGGGGTTGATGAAGTACTGAGAGACCTTTTTCCGCACTTCTCAAAAGGTATCAATCTTCAAAAAGAGGGGAAATTTGCATTTGGGCTCAAAGTCAGATTTGACACGGAAATTCGCAAAATATCCGGATTGTGGCAGGCGAACAAATTCGAGCTCAAGAAAACGAATCAGATCCCTTTTGAATCATATCGATCGGTTCAGATACGCCGCGGAGAGACATTATGCCGAAAAGCATGTTTTCGGCCGCACGCGCCTCGTATCGGGCCGACATATCCCAGACGGCTATCGCAAACACCGCATCCTGGGCTCGGACCGGACGGCTACACGGCTCCTCCTCGGCGATGTTGCACTCCTTCACTCACGCTCGTGGCCGACGGCCGGGGCCAGGGTCGAGACACACACACACTCGCTCATCGCACACGCGGATATTATCTTTTCCGTCGAATCGTCGCGACCGCTCGCAGTGATGGCTCGCGCCAAGCTAACCATCAACGGCGACGACAACGACGACGACACCGATGATGACAACTGATGATCTCTTTTCTCTCTCTCTCTCTCTCTCTCTCTCTCTCTCGCGCGCTCTCTCTATACTTTCCGAACTTCTGTCTGCTAGTTAGCTCTATTGCGTGTGGCGGTTTACCTCGTCACAGAGCCCCCCGCTAAGTTTTGAGCCCCGTGAAAAAACTGAAAATCCTCGCGATTAGAGCTTTCTGATGAGGTAACTGAAAATAAACCTAACCTCGAAAATAAAATGAATACTTCACCTGATTTTTGTTTATACAAAAAACCCTCAATATTCTTATCACGCATTTATAAATAATAGCTCCTCGTAATACTAATATTTTGAAAATGTATTCAAAATTCGTAGGAAAAAAACAAAGGCACTACCTTTCCCGCACTTTCATTGTCTCTGTCCTGCTCACTCGCGCGCTTTTTAGGGTCGCCATTTTTACTTTGATCTTGCTTCTCACTGTCTTAAGCTAACCACTTAATCACTGCCTCTTTTATAGGTCCCATTTTTAGTCACTGTTCTAGTCTTCAACTTTTTCTGGTCACTAGTCTTAAGTCTTAGAATTAGGCACTTAGATTTTATATACACTTCTAGTCACTCTTAGCTTTTATCTACACTCTAGTCACTTATAGCTTTCATATATACACTCTAGTCAATTGAAACTTTCGATTAAGATCTTGTTATTGGGTCTTTCGAGCGCTTGGGCTGTCGATCGGTGTCGCGCGTGATCTGCTCACCTGCAGCTCCTCGCGGCTTCTGCCGGCTATTTCTCCGGGCGCGTGGCGCTGCTGCGGGGCGAGGAGACTCGCCGGGACTTGACGACGCCGAATCTTCTGTTTGCTGCTGATTTGATGATTGCTCGGGCGGATTCTTTTCTGACTTCTGACTTGATGCAACGCTTGCATATTTCAGATCCTTGGTGTGGACAGATGTTTGTAATTCTGCTCCATCCTTTGATAATATATATACGTTTTCGCCCAATTTCTTGCTGATTTCATATGAACCGGTGAATTTTTCTGCCAATTTCGCTGTGATATTCTTCTCTGCTGATGACAATGGTCGATTCTTCTTCAGTACCTTATCACCTATCTTAAATCTAACATCACGCTTTGATACATTATAATTCAATTTTTGTTTTTCGCTCGCCCTTTCAATCCTATTTATAGTAGAGTCGTGTACCTCGGGTAACTTATTCATACGATCTGACCAAATTTTTACTGATTCCTGAGAAACAATGGAATCTGAATTGAACTTCTCGTGCTGAACAGTAAATTTCTCGGGCTCATCGACTCGCGAGCGCTCATTTGATTGACTTGACTTCTAATTTTCTGATTCGTTTTCTACCTTACTTCCTGAATTTATTTCTGAACTAATTTCTGCTCCGTCCAAATCTTTTAATGACTCTATTAATTCGCTTTGACTACCGTTTTTCATGAAATTCTTTAAGCTTTTCCCGAATACTTCCACGCGTCTTCTCCATAATTTTGGCGCTTTGATTTCGCGTCCATAAATCATGAACGCTGGTGATTTTCCGGTCGAACTTGAAGAATTCGAATTGTGACAAAATTGAAATTGTTGAATATGCTTATTCCACTCTTTGTGGTTATCAGCAAATATTGCTATCGTGGTCTTAATATCTTTATTAACCCTCTCAACCGGATTCGCTTGGGGATGGAAACTAGGGGTGAATTCATGCTCTATACCGTTTTCTTCGCAGAATTTACTAATTAATCCATTTTTGAATTCTAACCCGTTATCACTAATCAAAATTTCTGGTGTCCCATAATGTGTACATAATACATTTTCAAGTGCATTCTGAACCGCTTGACCAGTCTTTTTACGTAGTGGCACGCAGACTATATAACGGCTAAAAATACACTCAAAAATGAGTGAATATTCAAACTGTTCTCTCGATTTTGGGAATGGTCCCATTAAATCCATTGCTATAATTTTCATCGGTCTGTCGACTGTGCGTGTACCCATCATACCTATCTGAACGCGTTGATCTACCGTACATAACGCGCAAATATCGCAATTTTTTACGTAATTCGCAACGTCTAGGTAAATACCGGGCCAATAGTACGACTGCGCGACCATTCTATACATTTTTTCTTTGCCCATATGACCGGCTGATGGCTCGTCATGGCTTTCTTTAATTATTTTTGCGCGGTTTTCTTCTGGAACCACTAATTTCCACGCATCTAAATCATCGATTGTTTCATTTAATTCGTGATCCGGCTTATATTTGTAAATTCCACCATCCATAATCTTCCAATCTCTGTATCTCTTCGGATGTTTCAAAATTTGAGAAAATCTTCTGTTGTACCACTTATCTGATGTTTCCTCAAGAACTCCAACTGAACCTATATTCATCGTGTCGTCTTCAAACATTCTTGAGAGCGCATCAGGTACAACATTAAGTGTTCCCTTGCGGTGGATCACGCGGAACGAATAACTCGCAAGGTCATGGGCCCATCTGCCTACGCGTCCTACCGGATTTTTCTGGTTGAACAGCCACTGTAGCGCGCTGTGGTCTGTTACAACTGTAAATTTCTCTCCCTCTATATACGGCCTAAATTTTTCAATACTCCACTTAATAGCCAGACATCCTCGTTCTGTCACCGACCGAACTCTTTCTTGTTTTGAAAGTGATCGACTCGCGTAACAAACTACGCTTTCTTTGCCATCAACTTTCTGTGTAAGCATAGATCCTATCCCAGTGTCTGATGCATCAGTATGCAAGAACCATTCAGCGTCTGGTACTGGCATACTGAGCACGGGTGCAGATACTAATGCTTCTTTTAGCATACAAAACGCCCTTTCCTGTTCCTCTTTCCACTCAAATTTCGCGTCTTTTTTCAATAAACGATTTATTGGCTCTACAATCGTTGCATAATTTCTGATGAATTTGCTGTGCCATGATGTCATACCTGTGAATGTCTTCACTTGTTTGACATTTTTAGGCCTCGGATAATTTTTTATTGCTTCTGTTTCCGCGGGATCGACTCTTCAACCGTGCTCGTCCACTATATATCCTGAGAATTTGACTTCTTGGCAACAAAATTTACTTTTTTCTCTACTGATCGTAAGACCTGCCCCCACGATTCTAATCAATGATTTTTCTGATAGCTCTAAATGCTGTTCGAACGTCTCTGTCACCAGGACAATATCGTCTGAATACCTGTACGCGAAAGGCTCTAGGTCTCCGATAATTGAATCAATCAATCTTTGAAAGCAGGCTCCAGCGTTAGCCAAGCCCATAGGTAGCTTCTTGAATTGCCAGTGCCCTCTACCGGAAATTGTAAATGCGCAAATATTTCTCGAAATCTTTTCAAGCTTCATTTGATGGTAGGCCATGGATAAATCCAGCGTAGTTACATATCTCGCGTTCTTCAATTTCCTTAAGATAGTGTCCATATACGAGGTCGGATACGCATCTTTCTCAGCTAATGAATTGACTACTCGTAAATCTACTACCAATCTATGCCCTCCGTTAGCTTTTTTAACTAAAAATGCTGGGTTATTCCAAGGACTGTTCGATTTTTCAACTACATCTGCATCGTATAATTTTTGAAATTCTGCATGCATTGTTTTTTCCATTTTATCTGACAACGGAAAATATCTTTGTTTTACTGGACGTGCACTCTTCAAGAGTCGAATCGTGTATTCGATTAAATCAGTTGCTTTCAAAAATTTCTCATTTTTATTCCGGTGAGGTAAACATCTATCTAAAACTCTTTTCAGCCTGTAAGCTTTATGATCACTCAACCTTTCCAAACCTTCACCTCTCGATTGTGGCTCTTGGGTGCTTTTTGATGCTTCAGATTTTGACTCGAATTTTTCTTCTGATGTTGTTGGAATTCCAGACTCTAAATTCATTTGCTTTGGTGACTCGATGGGAAATAATTCAAATGCAAATTTCTGCTTGTCCTTAAGGTCTCCGAATGTATACTCGTCACTATCACCAAAGATGTGCATCCCAAAGAAACGGATAAATTCAAGTCCCAAAATGAGATCTACAGGTAATGGTGGCATGCTGAGAATCGGCATATTTTTGCTTATCGCAGCTATCTCCAGGGGAGTGATCAATTCCCCAGCTACCTCTTCTAATTCTCCGTTCGCCATTTGAGCGTACACAAAATTAGAGGGTTGGAGCGTTATACCAATTTGCTCTGCGATGTCTCGATACTTTCTGCCTATCATGGACCGTGCGGCTCCCGGATCCAATAATCCCTTCAATTCTATTGGACCAATTTTTACGTTAATCCAATATCGAGGATAATCCGTCGGTTTTGTCGTATCAGGAACTTTAAAAATCCTAGTCGCGTCCACTTGAAAAGTATTCGCAGTTTCTTGAGATTGTGATTGACTGGCTTCGCAAACTTTTGAGATCTGTTTGGACGTAGCTAACGCAATGGTCTCTTTTACGCCGCTGGTTTCGCGTTTCCCGCATCGACTGATGGTTTCGCCTCGGGCGCGTTATCTTGTAAATTTACTGAATTTATTGGAGCACTCTGTTGTTGTATTGGTGGTGGTTGGCCTTGGTTCTGGTAGTTATTATAATAGCCATTATTATAGTATCCACCATAACCTCTAGCGAGGTAACCCCCGCGATAACCACCTCCTCGATTTCCTCTGTAACCTCCTCTTTGATAATTATTTTGGTCTTTATCATTGTGATTGCCATTGTAACCCCTATTCTGATTCTGATATTGATTTTGACTTTGATTTTGACTGTTATTTGCGTAAAATTCACGCGTCTGAAAGTTTTGTTGCTGAGGATAGTTATTTTGGAAATTTTGAGGTGGTGGCCCTGCTTGAGCACCCTGCTGCTGGCCATTGCCACCGTTGCCATTGTTGTTATTATTGCCTCTCCTCTCGCCTCGGTCTCTACGCCGACCTCTATTTTGACCCTGTCCATTGTTTTGATTCGCATTTTGGATGTTATTACTCTGATTCGCGTTTTGACCGTTCGACTTCGGTAAGAGTTCTTCTCGTAATCTTTGAATTTGGATATTCATCAATTTTGCAACGTCTACCATAGTTGTTACTTTGACAGTTGCTAAATCTATCGTCTCTTTTTCGGAATCGGATTTTTTCCCCTTATCTCGACTTGAATTTTGCGTCTCCTTTGAATTTTGATTCGGATTTTTAGGCTTTTGCGAACTCGATTTTTCGTCATTTTTCTTTTTACCCTGAACGAGTGCTTGATTTTTGCCGGCATCAAAAGCTTTTCCAAACTCGGTAGCTTGTCTGGAAAATTTCTCAATACCCGCGTGCAAATATCGACGCATCAAAGGGTGAAAATCTTTTTTCATATTGTAATGAATCCGTTCAACTTGTTTTGATTCAGGTGGAGGTTCCGGCATCCTGTTGAAAATCAAACGCATTGCTGTGATGTATTCATGAACTGGCTCATCGTCTTTTTGTAATCGTGCGCGTGTTTCGTCTGCTAACCGTTCTGAATATTTTTCGTCCTGGTAATGCGTGCGAAAACAAATAACCGCATCTTTCCAAGATTGCCAGCTTCTACCACGTAACCGATACAAATTGAACGCTGGGCCGCTCAAAAGCACCGCTACTGCGCGTAAAGTATCATTCTCGGGCATGCCTGCCACCATTCTGTGTTCATCGACTTTAATCAAAAATTCTTCTAAACTCTGATTCGCTGAGCCCGAAAATCTAAGGTTCCATGATTTTACTGTACGCGTGAGATCTCTCGTCTCAGCTGTATTTCGATCGTTTCTATTTTGTGTGTGCGTGTGAAAATCTGAACGCGCTGCGTGTGTTGATTATGTGTTATTTGCCTGCGGTGCCTGATTGACGTCCGCTGCCCAACTCACCCGCGAATGGCCGCTGAGTCTTGGCAAAGAGGGCCTCGGATTATCCCCTTGATTCTGAGAAAATTCCTCCTCACTATCGCTGGAAGAAATCCCTTCATCGTCCTGAATTTGCCCCGTTCCATTACCCTCATACGATTTATTTCGAACGCCGCACGATTTGTATTCCTCTTCTCATAACGCTTGCTGTAATCGCTTGCGTAAAATTTGACTACGCCGTTTGGGTCTGTTTGAATCTGTCGTTGTGTGCGTGTTACTGTGTCGCTCGGCGCTTGGCTCTTTCGCTTGCCGTTGGGTATTCGATCGTAATGGCGCGCTCGATCTCGCACTATTCTGAAAACGCACCGTCTGATCTAAAATATTCTCGCGGATGATTTGATTTTCAGCATTTTCGCGGTCTGACGAATTTTTCCAACCATCCGCGATCTGCATTGGAATTTCATATAACCTGCCATTTTCATCTCGCAACGTAATAAACCTAATTGGCGGTTCGTCAGCTTTTTGAATTTCCGGGCGCGCGTCATTTTGGACTAACGCCGATCGCCGTTGTGCATTCGCCTGCACATCCGCTAATTCATTGCGTAATGAGCTTTTTCGCACTCGGTGATTGCGCCTAGTCACATTCTCATCGTTTATATTGTTCGCAAAAATGTCGTCCTCCTCATATCTATTGAGGATTGAACGTCTATCATGGGCTGTCTGTGTGGTCTTGCGTGAAAATTTTGGCAATGCCTCCATTCGCGCGACTTCTAATTCAGCCAGATCCATCAATAAATATTGATCAAAATCTGTCTCGTTGTATTTGCCGCGAACGCGTCTACGCAACCGTTCTACTCAAGCCCTAAATGTCCCTCCACGAGAGAGCAAGAGTTCACCCAAAGCCTCATCTAACGTTTCTTCACCAATGTTATTGATAAAATCGTCCAGGACGTGGCTATCTAAATGAGGTTCAGCCATTTTTGCCAAACTTTTATCTTACTTCTCCTACCACGATTGAAAATTCAGACGGGCCAGAAATCAGAAATTTCTACTTCAAAAATTCATCACTTCAATATTACGCGTGTGGGGATCACGCCGCAATTATTCATTATTCTATCATGCAAAATATTCTCATATCGTATTCTCATATCATCAAAAATTGGTCAGACGTAAGCGTGAAAACTGGTCGAGGCAAAGTGGAAATGCTAATTCTATATCTGTATTTATTTCTATATGCCTTTCAAATTTGACACGCCTCTATTCGGCTGTTGGAATTTCAAACAAATTTCATTCTCACTAATAGAAAAAAAAACTGCGATCGACTCGTGTTGACGCTTACGGAGCTTGCTATATATATATATCCGCATCACGCGATCTTATATTTACGCGTGAGGTACTTGACTCTAGCTCTCGCCAGCTAAGCTTGGCCTTGGCGCGCTTTCTATCGATTTCATGTCTCTCTAATTTTCACATGTCTTCCAAAAATTTTAATGATTTTAACTGAAAATTGACTACTTCATTCCTTTTACAATTTTTAGGCTCGATTTTGGGGTGGATTTTTAATTACTGTACTCTTCTTCATTTCCTATAACGCTTTTTTCGAATGAATTTGAGCCATTGCTCCAAAATTTGCGCGCGAAACGCGTTGAAAAAAAAGTTTCAAAGTACAATTATTAAAAAGACGTTGGGCGCCAATGCGATAAGGTAACGAGCCTTTGATTAATTACCCGTATCAGCTTAATCTCAACCTGAAGGGATGAGGAAATTTAGGAAAATGGGTTCAATATGTTCATATATAGATGTAACTAATAAATAACTTTTACTCGAACACTAGATTTTATGTTGAAATGTGGGTCACCTTTCACGTGGCCTTCGATTATTTATTATGAACAAAAGAAATAGAGACCATACATAATGATATAAATATCTCGCTTCATATGCTAAAATATGCTGTTAGCTACTTGCTCTGACTTTAGCCGCGTGAGAGAGATTTCGAACGCGCGGGAGAGAGAGACTCACCATACACACGTTCTCAGCATAACCCAGGCCAGCGCCTCGCATTCGGGACGACATATCCCAGACGGCTATCGCAAACACCGCATCCTGGGCTCGGACCGGACGGCTACACGGCTTCTCCTCGGCGATGTTGCACTCCTTCACTCACGCGCGTGGCCGACGGCCGGGGCCAGGGTCGAGACACACACACACTCGCGCATCGCACAAGCGGATATTATCTTTTCCGTCGAATCGTCGCGCCCGCTCGCAGTGATGGCTCGCGCCAAGCTGACCATCAACGGCGACGACAACGACGACGACGCCGATGACGACAACTGATGATCTCTTTTATCTCTGTCTCTCTCTCGCGCTCTCTCTATACTTTCCTAACTTCTGTCTGCTAATGAGCTCTATCGCGTGTGGCGGTTTACCTCGTCACAATCTACTAATGACCCCCAAACATACTCCAGAGAAAAATTCCATGTTCACGCAACTCGACCTTTTTCGGCTGGAAGACTCACCGTAAGATGTCGAGTGTTGGATGTTCGCTTTTTTTATAGGCAAGGTAGAGAATACGTGGCGTATCGGTATGTGGCATCGTTTGTGTATGTGGAGTAAACAAAATAACGGTGTGGCGCGTTAGTGAGAAGCGCTAACGCAGAAACGGTGCGTGGCGTTAATCGTGTAAAAAATATATGAGTGCGATGGGTTAGCGAGAAGCACTAACACAAAAACGGCATGTGGCGTTAGTGGCGTAAAAAATGTCTGAGGGATAACTGTGCGTTGCGTTAGCGTGAAGCAATAACGCGAAAACGGTACGTAGCATTAGTCGCGGTGTCGGTATATATTTGCAGGTCAATGTGGCATGGCGTTACCTTTGGTGCGAGGTATGCTAACGCAATACGGCGTTACTCTCGGTGTGAGGTGTGCTAACGCGACATGACGTTACCCTCGGTGTGAGGCGTGCTAATGCGATATGGCGTTACCTTCGGCGTGAGGTGTGCTAACCTGACATGGCGTTACCCTCGTTCAAATTAATTAAGATGCGCGCATCAAAATATCACTCTTAGGCAAAATTGAGATAGCTCAGCTCTGGACGATTAAAATAAGACGGACTTGAGCTCGTTTTGAAAATTTTGGAAAAAAATAGTGCACTGGGAATGTTCAGGTGAACCAGAAATGCAGGCCAAGTCGAGAGGGAAAAGTAATGGATTTGGCGTTTTCCCGTGTCGACATTTTCCTCAGCGCCCAGCAAAATTTTCCTCATATTTACATACGAAAACCCAACTCTTGCGCACTGGGACGTATCGATTACCGGAACATTTGGCCCACCATAGTGTACATTAGGGTGGTCCTTATTTCCCAAGTTCCGCCGATCCTATCTCCCCCTCCCTCTCTGGATACCTTCTTTGAGCCGAAAAAACATGGGGGAAACTCTCCCCAAACCCGTAGAGAGTGATTTAATAGAGCCTCAGAGAGCATCTTACCTTGGAATTCAAGTGAAAGTGAACGCTTTTTGTGATTTTTCTGACCCCATGTTCAAGCTTTTGATTCTTACAAGAGGGGACCACAGTGTTCGGGTCACCAATTTAAACCAAAATTTTTCTACAGTCTCGTATCACCTAGAAATTGGGGAATCCAGAATATTGAGGCCCAATGGGCCTTCTGTTCAAAACTACAGCCTATGACATTAGCATTGCCCATATGCCCATGTTGAAAAAAAGGTGTATATAGATATACTCGCAATGCTAACGTTTATGCTTGTAATTCTTAACAGGAGGCCCAGTGGTCCTTAATATTTTGGATTTTCAATTTCTAGGTGGTACGAGACTGTAGAAGAATTTCGGTCAGAATCGGTGACCCAAACACTGTGCCCCCCCCCCTTGTTAGTTCCTGTTCGCCAATGTGAGAGTGGATATACGTATTTCCACGTGAAATTTGATGCCGGATCATGATTTATCGCGACGTTTGAACTAGGATGGCGCCAAGTAGTCGTGAGTTGCATTTTTCGACGCAAAAAACATTTTTAGCACGTCTTGTTTGTCCGTTTCGAGGTTCTCAGGCGGCAGTCTCTCTCTCGAGATTCATCTGAATGACTCAATTTCATGAGAAAGAACACGTTGGATCGAAATTTGTCGTTGTTTCTCAGATATGATGACGCCCAGCGTGGAAAAATGCATTTTTCGACCCAGAAAGCACCTTGACAGCGTCTTTTCCGTCACATTCGAGTGTCTCAGACGTCACTCACTCTCTTGTGGTTATTCCTTACGACCTTACTTCATAGAAAATGAACGCTGGATCGAAATCCATTGTTATTCCTGAGATATGATGACGCCTGAAGCGAGGAGAATGCGTTTTCTAATCCGGAAAACACCCCAAGAGCGTCTTTTACCCCCGAATCGAGTGTCTCGGGCGGCACTAACTCTCTGGAGATCAATCTAAATGACCTATTTTCATGTAAAAAAACACGCTGATTCAAAATCCATCGTTATTCCTCAGGTATAATGACGCCCAATGTAGGAAAAATGCGTTCTTTATCCAGAAAACACCCTAAGCGCGTCTTCTACGCGCGAATCGAGCGTCTCAAGCGTCATTCACTCTCTCGAGATAAATCTGGACGATCCAATTTCATGTGAAAGACATACTGAATCGAAATTCATCGTTATTTCTCAGGTATAGTGACGCCCAACGTGAGGAGAATGCGTTTTTCACCCAGGAAGCACCCTGAGCGCATTTTTTGTCCAATTCGAGTGTCTCAGACGTCACTCACTCTCTTGAGATCAAACTACACGACCTGACTCCATGTAAAAAAACACGCTGAATCAAAATTCACCGTTATTTCTGAGGTACGACGATGCCTGAAGCAAGAGGATTGCGATTTCTCGCTATACCTGTTTGTTTCCAAATAAATCGCTATCTGAGCTCGGAAACCACAAAAATTCTAGAAATCACACGATTTTTGACCCCCCAGCCCATCTTCCCCCTTCACCAAGAAGTACAGAAGAGTTGTGTTTTTTGATGGACAACAACATCCCATTGAAATGAGCCAGAGCGATGTACATAGTTTTGAGCAGTAAACCAAAAATGTCTTTCCAATGTATTCTGAGCGGGAAGGTCACGCGCTAGTACGGGTTTCCAGGTCGGTTTCGATGGAAATGGAATACAGACCCACTTTAAGGCCCAAAAGAGATATCTTTTCTGGGACGCTTGGTGCCAAAACGTTTTGAGCAGATTCCGGCCTATATGCATAAGGTCCTTCCCTAACTTCGCACGATTGCACCAGTCATCGCGATTCTGGGACCTGAGGGAACTGTGTGGTTTACATTCGAATTATTCGCGAGGGTAATCTTGAAATCAACGTAGGGTAATCTTTGCATGTTTGGATAATGTGAATGCGAAGGATCCAATCGAAGACTCAGTTCGCGGGCTCCGGTACGCCGAAGTAGTTTCACGATTTCTGTGGAATTCCTTAGTGGGACTATGTGAGTCAGAATCTAGGGCATATGTATGTAGGCAAACCTATTTGTATCGGTGAGTAGGCGAGGGAACCTAACAAGAATTCCCTGCGATGCTGAGCTGCCAGCCATCTGCAAAGTGATTCTGTTCAGGGTAACGTGTGATTGCCACGATAGATTACCGTGAAGAATCTCTTGCATGCGTTTTGGAGCCGATATAGTCTCAGATCCTGACCCTAAGGTAGTCCAGTGGATGTTGGGTTAGCATAATCCAAGATTGACGAAACGAATCTCCGGACAAGGTGCACTCTCAAGTAAGCACTTAAGAGCATGGAAGGAGTCAAAAGAACCACGAACTCTCTCTGACATTCCTGTTACTTGGAGATCCCCATCAGGACTCATACTTACGTGAAGTCCTCATGCTCTCATAGTCTTCGAGTCGAGTGAGGTCATGCCCATGATATTGAGATCTGGGATTTGATTGAACTTGACCATTGAGATGTATTCTTCACTCCTTAGTATCACGACAAATTTGGCTGGGTTGATTCTGAGCCTACTATTCGCAGCACATCCAGGAACCACGTTAGCATTTTGTTTGATCACAACAAATTTTTCAATCAATCCAGCTGTGAAAGAGTGGTAATAAATTCAACTGCCATCAGCGTCTATCATGTGAGAGGTGTGTCGGTAAACTTTTGGGGGATTGTTGATGAATTTGAGGAACAGCAGAGGTCCCAGGGTGCTGCCCTATGGAGCTCTTCATCCATGTGAATCTAGGCATCGTGAGCGCCATCATCAATCCATACGTTTTGGGACTGATACCTCAGGTAGCTGAGAAATCAGTGGATAAATGGATTATCACATGGTAGACTCCAGGATTTGTAAGTCATCGACAATTCGTTGAAATGATTCGAATTGGCGATGCTCCCAATATAGGGAATATCTCAGGATTCATCCAAAAAGCTCAAAATTCGACGTTTTCAGTGAGCATGCCATACGGATAGAAATCTGCTATCCCCTCAATCATCTTCAATATTATATGAGTTGGGAAGAATTTGTCGAGGGAGGAGGTGATAGCTTACAGACCACTTCTCGACTCATTCGATAGCTTTCACGGCGCAGCAAGTTCTGCTTCCCTGTAATGTAGCAGTTTTGTTGAGCGTGATTGAACATAAATAGTTGGGAGAATTCTAGAAGAATTTGCAATTCAATAATATCTATGAAGGATATAGACAAATACTCTGTGGTGGTTATCATCCTATTTTCTGGGATACAAATATGTAATAGGGTCGGCCGAAAATCCAATTTCCTCTTCAATCGCTTCGCGCTAGTAGAATTTCACTGTCTTTTGATGAGAAAATACGGGAATCTTTTCGCTGCATGTTCAAAACTGAGTTTTTTAGGTGGAGTGTTGAGACCCGAGCGGAGGGCTCGGGGTAACAGATATATTATTTAGTTCGTTGGAAACAGCTAACGGTCGGACTGCTCAGTTGCACCTACCTATTCTTCATTATCCAGTTGGGTCTTCCTCTGGTGCAAATATGTGATGATATATACATTAATATATATATATATATATATATATATATACACTTTTTGTTGATTTTCTTTGGATATTCTATATCGATTTTTTTTGGAGGAATGTTGATTTATTGATTTCAGAAGAGCTGAGTTATAACTTCTGAATGAATCAATCAATTTGAATCTGAGAAGTTTCGAAATAAAAGATCTGATCATTGCTAGCTTCCCGGGAAAGAATGAGATAGAGTTCTTCAAACTGAGTTCAGATTTATTTAGATCAAATGATAAAATCTTGAATAAAATGGAACATTAAGTTAGATACTAAATCTAAGTACAATTTCGATGAGACTTAATCTAAACACACTTACAAGTCTACTTGGAGAGATGATGATTCTTCAAGGCGAGAATGTATAAGCAGGACGAATTCGTAGCTGGCCTTTATGCAGCTAAGGTGGATAACGTCGGCCTACTTTTCGACGGGATCAAATCAAGCTCACGAGTCCGCACTTCTATATGACTTTATCGTGCGTATTCTACGCGCACTTAGGTGAGTTTGAGTGAATTTGGGACACACGCAGCCTACTACTGGCAGAGCTTTGTCACAGACTAAATCGAAGAATGGACTTTGTTGTTTCAATTCATACGTGCGGACACGAGTTAATTTTGATGATTCGACTGAAAAAATGATTCTGGAACTGTTCTACTTAAGATTGTAACACATGTAACACATGTGTTACAATGCTGGCAGAGCTCTTCGTTAAATTTCCCATGGACTGTTACACATGTTACATGTAACATGTGTGACATCCAGTTACTGGCTAATGCTTTGATTCTGCTGATTTACTGACCTGCTTATACGTTCTCTGCTGATCAAGTCGGAATAATATTTCTCCACGTTAAGAAATATTATTTCAATTGTTGCGTCGTCTGGGACGCAACACCTCCCCTGACGGTTCATTTTCGTCCCGAGAATGTTACCGGGGCGGCAGAATTTGGAAAATGGTATACATAAAATATTTTTATGCTAAGTTCTTCCGAAAACAAATTTTCCTAGCTGTGGATAATCAAATCTAAAATAGGTTCTTCTGGAATAATGGATGGGACTTTGATGCTTGTACATTATGGGAATATTCGGACTTGTGAATGTCATACAATATTACTTCCAGTGTATGTGTGAAATTGTGCGCATGTGTGTGTGCGTATGTATGGAGGCACATGTGTGACTATTCTGTCGAGATTTATTGTTGTGACGGTCTTACATCTCATACACTTGAATTCGCTAACCCCGAATTTTTTTTATACATGAATACTGAATTTGGTTCTTACCGCAGCCCTCGCACGGCAACCACCTCGTTGGGTGTCCATCGTAGTGATGATTCCACGAATAACACCAGGGACCTTTGAGTTTTCCGCTCCTTCTATTTTCCCTATGTTCCTGAGTTCTCCGCCTCTGACTTGCTTTCTTCCTTTCCGCCTTTTGTTGTTCAGAACTTTCATATGACAGGTAGGAGGTCGTAGTTTCCGGTTCACTGATATCGCTATACTTTTCGGAATTGACTCGTCCTCTTATGTTTCAAATAATATCATATTCATAGATCGGCATTTGAGGACTAATTTCATTTCTCTATCAATCTCGAGTTTGAGATCGATTGATTGAGGGAATTAACGATCAGGTTTGATCGTGGAGGTTTTATTTACTGGAAGAATTGCATATGACAGACATCGAGAGAAAAAATTCGCCTGGACCCAGACTCAAACTGGGGGCCTTCTTCACACCGGAAAAGACACTCTATCAGCTGAGCTATCCAGGGCTCAGGAAAGTTTTGTCTCGATGTCATGCATATGGGAGGTTCTACAGAACTTTTGACATTAGGCGTACTGCACGCTATCTCTGAACCTTCAGAAGATTATCAAGTTGTCGGACTTGATTTGGATAGGTTCCAGGGCCTCGGGGTGTGTACTCTATTCGCTGTTCTGTCAAAAGAATCTGTCTATCCACAGCGACGCCCGCAACCCTCATTTATTAGGTATCTCTTAGCGTACTCGCGCCGTTTTTTGATTTCTTCAGCCTGCTGCAAAAATAACATTGCTCGAAAAATTCTGCCGAAATTCAGTGACATTTGAGGCATCCTATACATTGAGAAAAGATTGGTTTTAGACGCGTGCCTCCAACGCGGCATTCATAAACAAACGTCGAAGTCGCGTAACAGGGTTTTCACAAAAAATTCAGATTCCCCGCACTTGGCTTATAAAAAAATAACATTTGCGATAGTTACATGATCAAAACGGATTCCAATCGCTTGGAACAACACCAATAATATCCCGTTTGGTTTGGGTGCGTGCGACCAACTGCGTTGAAATGATAGCATCAAGAAGACGGGTCAGTTCATGCGCCCACTCGACTGAAAAAGGTCAAATTTCCACGGCACAAGAGGGAGAGGGGGGCACGCTCCTGGGATGCTCTGCCCATCCTTCTCCACCCTTTTTTTGAACAATATCCTATAGTTCCCATGTCCTGATATGGAATGTTATTTGAGTGGGAAGCATTACAAAAATTGTATTGATGGGGTTGATGTGATCGAGCCCGTCTTAGCACTTCTAATGAGGTTGCAACCGCTCATATCATCTTGGAAACAGATAAATCACACCAGAAAACCCAATTCACCTTTCAATGCCACCATAGACTTGATTCAAAAAATTTGCAATTGAAGAATTAGGGACGAGGTGCCAGACCTCGAGCAGCAAGAATCCGAGAGCTCGCGCTTGTCGTACAGGCTCATCAAACATAGACACAGCATTACGCTGTAGATGTGTATGTTTGTGCTAATTGGTAAACATTGTATAGAATTTTTGAAGTCTGTGTACGAAAAGGGGGGGGGCTTGTAGATATTTGCGCAACTAGTTATTCCCTGATTCTAAGCTCTGCTATCAATATCGGTTTCGGGCATTTAAGGACAGTTCTGTGCGAATCGAGTATCAAAACCCACTTTGAAAGGATTCTAAGTTGGATACATGAAAATAGCTCACGTGGTGCTGGATCGTCGATTGTGATAGGATACTCAATATTATTAATTCATGGAGAATCGTGCAAACAATGCTCGAGTAAAGAGGGAAAATCGAGACTTAAACGAGAGAAGCAATTGGAGAAGAAAAAAGTCGAAAAAGAAAGGCTGAGAGATTTCAATCAATCTAAGAGGAATTTGGCTGGAAGGTAGGTGTATGACGCTTTGAATTTAAAGCTTCGAAGGGGAGAAAATTGTAGAACATACCTTCCATATTGAAAAAGGAAATATTCTCATCTATCCTTCTCTTTCATCTGACGAGACAAAATATGGAGCTCTACTTCGTGATTATTACTACTCTCGCCATCAGCACCACCCTTATATGGGGCAAAACACGTCAACTGTCCCGGGTTGTTTTTTGGAGGGTGAAACATGTAGTTTTGTGCCACTTGTAGAGACCGTAGATCCCACGTTCGAAAGAATCAATGACATCATCTTCGACGTATTTTTGCCTCAGTTTTCCAATGGCCGGGTTTGTTTTTCGGTTTTGTGCCACCATAACCTCAAAAATAAGCCCTCTTTTGAGCTCTTTTGACATTTCCTATCGGAAGATCATGAAATCTTACTTCGAAATAGCTCTCGAAAGAATAGCAGTTTTTCGATTTCCACTTGGAGTGAAGCAACGATGAAAGTACGAGTGGTCATTCAAGTGCTCTTTACCTTTCGCGGGCCTTCTGGGCCGTTCAATTTGATGCAGGGAAATAATCAATCGAGGCATCTTCGACGTATTCTTATCTCATTTTTCCGATGGAGAGTTCTGTTTATACATTTCGATTTAACATAACCTCAAAAAACGGGAAATATGCATCTAAAGAATCTTAACTCAATTCAACCTACTTTTTCGTCTTTTTGATGACACTATTTGGGGAATTAATTCATGTTTATGATGGAATAGTGTCTTATAATTGATTTTCTGACTATTGCCATGAAAATGATATTATGAAGGAGAGAAGCATTCCTAATGTCACGCGTACGCCGAGGACTCAGTTATTCACTGCTTCGTTCCTCGTAGAAGCAGAAATCTAGTCATTCGGACTCTATTCCATCACTAGAGATTGTGAATTACATGAAGGATCATCAATTACATTGAGAATTGTCCATTCTCCCGAATCAGACTATCGAGAAGACGAAAAATAGGTTAGTTTGAGTTCGAACATTCTCGACTTATAATTCCCTACTTTTGGGGTTATGATGAACTAAATTAGGAAAACGGAGCTTTCCATCGGAAAGATGAGTCAAGAATACGTCGAAGATGCCTCGATTGATTATTCCCCTGCGTCAAGTTGAAACTAGAACACCCGCGAAACGTAAACAGCACGCGAGCGACCACTCGTACTTTCATCGTTGCTTTACTCCTAGTGAAAATCGAAGAACCCCCATCCCTCCGAGAACTAATTCGAAGTAAAATTTCCTGATTTTTCTATTGAAGATGTCAAAATAGCCGAAGAGAGGGGTAATTTTGAGTTATTGCCATTTCAAAACTCGATTACTAATCTTTGAGGTTATGGTGGCACAAAACCGGAGAAAAAACCCCGCCACCGGAAAGCTGAGGCAAAAATACGTCGGAAATGATGTCATTGATTTTATTCTACGTGGGGTCTACGGCCGGGGCCTCCACAGATGGCTCAGAACTACACGTTTTACCCTCCGAAAAGCAACCCGGGACAGTTGACGTGTTTTGCCCCAAATCGTCGATCGAAAAACACTCTGGGAGCTTAGTATTTGAATATATATTATCACAATCGCGATTCATAGAAAGGCGCGTTGAGATGATTCTAATTTCCAGAGGTATTTTGCATGAATACTACTGGCGGTGTGAGGCCGAGCTGGTGAGAGGTAGAGAATCGTTGATTTTCAGTCAAAATTACTCAGAAATCTGACCGGTAACCAGATCTAGCAGTGCGTGAATGATCCGATGGGTTTACATTCGACTGGGAGTATCTAGAAATCCTTTGGACGTCTGAGAACGTTTTTGGTTGGTACAAGAATAACATTCTCCCAAATCAGTGGGCACGCACTTTCCCACTCATTTTTGAGGTTATAGTTAACACTAAATCTGATTCCAGACGCGTGCCATGAAAAAAAATTCCATTTTGCAGTAGCCCAAATGTCAAAAGTTCTGTAGAACCTCTCACATGCGCGCCATTTCATTGCCGAAGGCGCCTGAAATCAGGTTACACTTTTCAAACTTGACTCGTCCTCTTATGTTTCAAATGATATTATATTCGTAGATTGGCTTTTGAGGACTGATTTTATGTCTCTATCAATCTCGAGTTTGAGATCGATTAATTGAGACAATTAACGATAGGGTTTTATTGTGGAGGTGTTAGTTAATGAGAAAATTGCATATGACAGACATCGAGAGAAAAAAGTCGCCTGGACCCAGACTGAAACTGGGGGCCTTCTTCACACCGGGGAAGACACTCTACCATCTGAGCTATCCAGGGCTCAGGAAACTCTTGTCTCGATGACATATATATGCGCGCCTTTTTTTTGCCGATGGCGCCTGGAATCAGGTTACTCTTTTCGAGCTTGACTCGTCCTCCTATGTTTCAAATGATATTATATTCGTAGATTCGCATTTGAGGACTAATTTCATGTCTCTATCGATCTCGAGTTTGAGGTCGATTAATTGAGTAAATTGACGATCGGGTTTGGTCGTGGAGGTGTTAGTTAATGAAAAAATTGCATATGACAGACATCGAGAGAAAAAAGTCGCCTGGACCCAGACTCGAACTGGGGGCCTTCTTCACACCGGGAAAAACACTCTACCAGCTGAGCTATCCAGGGCTCAGGAAACTCTTGTCTCGATGACATATATATGCGCGCCTTTTCTATGCCGATGGCGCCTGGAATCAGGATACTCTTTTCGAGCTTGACTCGTCCTCTTATGTTTCAAATGATATTATATTCGTAGATTGGCATTTGAGGACTAATTTCATGTCTCTATCGATCTCGAGTTTGAGATCGATTAATTGAGTAAATTAACGATCGGGTTTGGTCGTGGAGGTGTTAGTTAATGAAAAAATTGCATATGACAGACATCGAGAGAAAAAAGTCGCCTGGACCCAGACTCGAACTGGGGGCCTTCTCCACACCGGGAAAAACACTCTACCAGCTGAGCTATCCAGGGCTCAGGAAACTCTTGTCTCAATGTCATGCATTTTTCCATTAACTACCACCTCCACGATCAAACCCGATCGTCAATTCTCTCAATTAATCGATGTGAAACTCGAAATTGATAGAGGAATAAAATCAGTCCTCAAATGCCGATCCACGAATATAATATCATCCGAAACATGAGAGGACGAGTCAAGTTCGAAAAGTGTAACCTGATTTCAGGCGCCTTCGGCAAAGAAAAGGCGCGCATATGCATGACACCGAGACAAGAGTTTCCTGAGCCCTGGATAGCTCAGCTGGTAGAGTGTCTTTTCCGGTGTGAAGAAGGCCCCCAGTTCGAGTCTGAGTCCAGGCGACTTTTTTCTCTCGATGTCTGTCATATGCAATTTTTTCATTAACTAACACCTCCACGATCAAACCCGATCGTTAATTCTCTCAATTAATCGATTTCAAACTCGAGATTGATAGAGGAATATAATTAGTCCTCAAATGCCGATCTACGGATATGATATCATTTGATATCGTTATAGTTATTATCCATGGCCCCATTAGGTTTATTTCCCGGTGTTTGTAATTGAGTGCAAGCTGCAATCTTTTACAACACGACAATAAGCGGATCGGTATTCATCCCTTGCTCTGGGTGTGGTGGAAACAAAATGTTCGGAATTGATGAATTGTGGACTTTTGATTCTTGAATATCTTCGATAGTGATGAATTCATATTGTGGTGTGTTCTCATTGCTTGAGTGTGGTTTGCAGATGATGTATTGAGCCTCTGTCAGAGGGACATCACCCAATATTCGCAGACAGTGTACTCGTGGCGCTTGTTGTTCACTTGTATCCTGCGTTGGAGACTCAGCCATTGGAGCATCCGTATCAGGAGGGTCTCCTCTGCTTGGTGATGTTACACTCGACGTGTTTGTCGGTGAGCCATGCGGTGCGGGGACGTCGGGGAATATTGTGGGTAACATACTCGCTGTATCGTCCGTCATGCTGGCTGCGCGTGCCGAGTGTAACACGTTCCCACGTGTGCCTGTCGCAGCGGACGTTTGGGGAATCTCCTCGAGCAAGTAGCGCGGCGAGGGGGCAGAGATGGGTGGTATTGTATGTAACATACCGGCTGTGTCATCAGCTAGGCTCGCCATGCTCATTGAGTGTAACATGCCACGTGCTTGTGTTACAGCGGTCGCTTGTGGAGTATCCTCAGGCAAGCGACGTGGCAAGGGGGCCGGGGGCGGTGTAGCTGATACCCTACCTGTTGCACCCTGTAACATTATGTTACACACGCTCGGGGTATGGGCAGCTTCCCTTGGACTTGTCACCGACTCACGAGGAAAAATCATTTCACTATCACTTGTGTGGCAGGCTCTTATACCACGCGTATAGGGTTCGCTTATCATGCAGTTCATTATATTCCTCACAGAGACACTTGCATCCCGCACTTCGTGAACACTTTGTGTTGTGCTCGTAGTCGTATTCTCGTCGGTTTGGGTGGTTGATGATGAAAAAGGCAGTAATAGGTCTACCCTGCCGTCGTTGTCTTCGATGCCATACGAATTAAGGAAGGCCCTATATAAGTCTACTGATTTCTCCAAATCATCGATCTTTATAATGAGATTCTGTCGAGCTGTATTGAACAGCACTTTAGCCATTCTCACATCCTCCTGGTTGTTGCCTAGGAGAATCTTGAAGTCAGTCCTCAAGATATCGAGGTAGTTTTCCATTTCACTGTAATTTCTTGCGCGCGAGGTACTAATACTGAATGGTTCATTAGCGCCCCGTGCATTAGGCCTCTATCCAGTTGTGTCGGTGAGAGTTCTGCTAAAATTTCGCCTCAAAAGGTCCTGATATTGCCATCTCTTGGTTGCATGTGGTTAGCGAGTGCATTATCGACTGTAGTAGATTGGGGAGAAGAAATGGTGGCGTCATCTCTTGTTCACTTGTATAATATAATGCATGTCCCACGCCCTGATCCATCGGGCTATGGAACGTTGTGGTGCATTCTTCATGTTCTGCGCTAACCCGCTGAACTGTAAATTTCTTAAGTTCCTGTTCCGATGACTTGACGGGTTTTGTAAATTCATGTAATTGTGTGCATTCGTCATTGTTGTATGAATGTGTTATATAATATTAATTTACAATCAAACTGAAATTTCACATTAGGCCCAATTCAGAGAAAATTTCAAACTGATCTTTCGAATAAAAAAGCTGCAACTTGACAATGATTTTTGGAATCCATTCTCAAAATGTAAAATTTTCAATATCACTTAGTGTCAACCACAACTGGCTGGTTTTTTATTCAGAACATAATGAAACTATGACAATTGGACATTTCGGATTATCAAGACTAAATAAAATATCACACATATATTGGTATATGTTTATATATATATATAGATATATGCCTATGATATGGATATAATATGAGTATAATATATAATATGAAAATGATAAGCGATAAAATGTTATATATCTTCCTATACTATATAGTTCTTTTGCAATCTTCCGCCCCACTCCGCCCCACTACATAGAATAGCTGTACGCATGCGCGTTATACAGCGGCCAGAGGTAAGAAACATATTTTTCATCGTTCAGTAAAGAACTGATAATCAAATTTTAAGGGCTGAGCAAACTCAAAGAAAGCCTGAGGAACAATGAGCAAACACGCATCTCGCATTTCTTCGACCCCCCTCCCCTCACCCTAAAAAAGGTTTGGCAAATACGCGCAAATCGAGATGAGTAGGATGCAATTGAAGAGAAATTCTCAAGAATCGTTTTCAAATTTCGCAAATTGTTTGAAAGTAAGACAATCGTGGCCATGGACATCACAAGGTGCAAGTCATCTTGCTGTCAGGTAGTATAAGTTGATACTGTTGCAAATTCCGAGTAAAATGTTTGAGTGAAATGGATATAAAGGCCAAAGCCCGGGCTAGACTTGTTGTATTACTGGCCCGCTGCGCCTGTCCACAACTGGAGGTGGTGAAGATCATACTTCCAATATTGTGTGGGTGTCTTGAAGTGAGTGAGACACGACCGACTGATCAAAGAGTGTCACCCGGACCATGATATTGGATTTCGGACGTGAGAGTAGGAATTCACTCTTCGTCCGTAAGTCAGGTCCGAGGACCGGAGTCAGCAGGCCTTCCTCAGCTGTGCGCATGCGCGTTGCGCGTAATACAGCGCCAAGAGCTGGGAGACATGTTTTTTGCTCATTTAATTGAAAACTGATGAATTCAATCAAATTTTGAGGGCTGAGTAAACTCAGGAAAAGCTTAAGGAACAATGAGCAAATAGTTTCATGACAGTATCGGAGACATTCGGCGAGATATAGAGACTTCTAGGTGGTATAAATTGATTATTCATTCATAAAAAATTGAAGGTTGAGCAAAAAATTTTGAAAATGGCAAGAGGTTGACAAGACTTGAATCAAAAAGGGTGAATTCTTTCAAATTCTTCCTCCGATCTTTTTTCTCCCAGGGGGTGTATCAAATCATTCAAATGGTGAAGATCACAAGCTGGGGAGGTGTAGTGAAAGAACCGGAAGATCTGTTCTGTCAGGGCAGATCCATCCGTAATATGCCTTTGTTTGGACATATTCTGATGTATATTGTTTATTGATGAAAATTGTGTTGAGATAACATCATCATAATTCCTCCATTGTGAAATAAGATATTAGATACGTATTGAATTATTAGTGGTGAAAATCATCAACTCATTGATTTGATATTGAATCCGATTCTCTTTGTGAATTAGTCTGAATTTGTTTCAGTATGATGGAATAGAAATGAAGAAGAAGTGGAGAGGCACACGACTGATTATATTGCTCAATTCCACATTTATGTAAATTTACCAGTCCCAGCGGCGATTTATCTTGGATAAATGGCTGGGACGTGTAAATTCACAAGCGGCTTGTAAATTTCATCACCGGTCGATGGTAAATTTCATACGACAACAAGACTTCAGTTCGGTCAGCTGAAATTCACCATCGCCTGTCAACATCAATCTGGAGTTGGCTTCAATTACTTAGAATCAGCGCTGCTTCGAATGGCGACTCCCAAATATTAGACCGAGTCTTCGGGACTCGTTGACACTCAACTGTTGCTTCCTCGCGCCAATAGACCTGAAGCAATCTACAACACGACGCCGTGTCCGGCATAATACCTTTATCGGAATATGCTGGTTGGGAACGTTCGGATTGTTCCGACTCTCGGATCTCTCTTTCTAATGCAATGAGTAAGAGAGGAAGGCCCGAGAGTTCGGAACAATCCGAACTAATAATCGAATAAACCTAACATGAAATTTTGGTCCAAGTGTCGGCTGATCGGGGCGCTCGCAGCTGCGCGCAAACGCGAGCGGAGTGGGATGAAATTTACAAGGCTGGTGGTGAATTTACAAGCACATTTCAACAGGCTGGGTGTTCGCCAGTTTACAGTTTAAACGCAAATCAAGAAATTTACGGCAACTTTGATCGACAATACACCGGTTCGGCTTTTTATTCAACTTTGAATACCAATACTAAGAATCAAAAAATAGAGATAACACAGGCTTATTAAGAATACGTCTCTATCGAACGAAACTCGGAAGTAAAGTGAGCAAATTGTCTTCATATTCAGTCGTTGTTATTTCGAGTCTTCATTTGTAACCAATGGCAACCATTGATCGCGTAGCTGCTCCTGAAGTTCCACTTTGGCTAAAGCGTCCATGGATCCGCCTCTGCGCTTACCATGACGCGCTCCCTCTTTTAGTCGAACCAATATCGACGGGAGCACGATGCGGCCCCGTAGATCACTCAATCTGCGTGCACGCGGCCTAAGAAGATGAGACCTTTTTCGTTTCATCTTCGTGAAAACTCAGGAGTGCATTTTCGAGTTTAGTAAAAATCACATGAGTGATATAGAAATGAGTATTCGTTCCAAGAAAAGTATTTGAACAAACAATTGGTATAAATATATTCAGTAGTTACACATCATCGGGAACATACTTCCCCCTCACACAGAATTCACGCGTTATGTACATTCCCAAATCGGATCAGTTTACGGCTAGGCCTTATCAATGTGCCAGTGGCGGTTTTCAACTCAACGCTGCGTACTTGCCCATCACAACTAGAGAATACTCGTAGAACTCTACCTTTCTTCCACTCGTTGCGGAGTGACTGATCATCGCAAATCAAAACAAGCTCGTCAAGTTCAAGAGGTTTATCGAGTTTGAACCATTTCTCTCGAGGTATTAACGTAGGCAAATATTTTTTTAGCCATCTTTGCCAGAACAGGTCCGCGTAATATTGTGCTAATCGCCATTGTTTTCGAGTGCACAAGAAATTTAGATCATATTCAACCAATCTTATGGTACCTGACGATGAACCTAATAAAAAGTGATTTGGAGTCAGAGCCTCCTCGTCTTGAGGATTCAGAGATACGTGGGTCAGAGGTCTAGAATTGAGAGAATGTTCAATTTCAATCAGAAATGTCAACAGCGTTCCTTCGAATATTGATCGATTTTCGAAGACAGCGTGCAGAGATTCTTTGACAGAGCGAATGAGCCTCTCCCACACACCGCCCATGTAGGAGGCGGTAGGGGGTTAAACTTCCATTCAAATTTATTTTTCAGTGCAAACCGTGAAAGCTGGTTTTTACCTATTTTTGACATGGCT
Source organism: Eretmocerus hayati (assembly GCA_029851415.1). Taxonomy (NCBI): domain Eukaryota; kingdom Metazoa; phylum Arthropoda; class Insecta; order Hymenoptera; family Aphelinidae; genus Eretmocerus; species Eretmocerus hayati. The sequence continues at coordinate 52,678,967 of CM056743.1, forward strand.
AACCGAAGTTCATGACTCGCGCCTTTGAAATTGGTCGCATTATCACTATCTATTCCTTGTGGAAACCCTCCCCTCGCAGCGAATCTTCGAACAGCCATGATGGAAGAGTCAGTGCTCAAACTACTTGCTAGCTCTATATGCATTGCTTTTGTGGTGAGACAGGTGAACAACGCGCCCCAACGCTTCTCCAACCGTCAGCCGATTTTTACAAGCGTAGGGCCAAAATAATCCAAGCCGGTAAAGGTGAAAGAACGCATCCGATAACCGAGGCAAATGTCCGGTGAATTTGCCATTTTGGGACTGCACGGATTGCCTCGTAGAAACTTACAAATGATACAGTTATGAATGATTTTTCTCAAAGCTTGACGAAGGCCGATTATCCAATATTGCTGTCGCAGCTCATTGAGTACCAAGTTGTGATTTTTATGGTAATAGCGGACATAATAAGATTGGATGAGTAGTATCACTACTGGATGCTTACCATGCAAAATTGGAGGCATGTATTTCAAATTTGAATCGGGAAGTTTTTCAGTACGACCTCTTACACGTAATATTCCGTGATCGTCAAGGACTGGAGCCAAAGAGACGATACAACTGTTTTTTGGTACATCCTTTGATTCCTCAAGTAGTTGAACTTCTTTTTCGAAAAACTGATTTTGAATTTCTCGGAACCACAACGCTTCGGCTTTTTCGCGATATTGACATGTGAGGAATTGTTAATGTTTGGATCGTCCTCGTCTCCTCCTAACCACAGAGCAACAGCCTTCAAAACATAAACGGTACTGGTGATCAACTTAGTCCACTAAGAGGAACGAACAAACTTTGGTAAGTCAACAGCGCTCTGGGCAATGTCCATTGCCGCGCAGACTCTGAGTGTTCCAGTGTCAGTTACTTCTTCCGAATTTTCAAAACAGTCTTTGCTAGGCCAGTCAGATTCGTGTTTCAACAAGAATGAAGGTCCGGTGAATCATTTACTGTCATTATCAAGCGAGTTGGGAAGTAATCTAGTGGCATCATCGGCGGAATTGAGTTTAGATGGAACCCATCTCTATTCTGAATATTTGGTGTGCTCACTAATTTCTCCGAGGCGATTTGATACGAAAGGTTTAAACGACTTCTGCTCTAAATGAATCCAGTTTACGACTGTTTGAGAGTCTGACCAAAACACACGTCTCCGAATCACGAATTCATGTTCTTTCCCGATCAATTGAGCCAGACGCACACCCATGACGGCGGCTTGCAACTCTAAACGATGAATTGTGGGAGCCTTAAGAGGAACTACTCTACTTTTAGCCATGATAAACGCTAAGTGGATCCCCCCCCCCCCCCGAACTCTGTGAATCTGAAGTATCCTACAGCCGCATACGCTCCAATACTAGCATCGCAAAAACGTGCAATTCCAAAGATTCAAACGAGTCAGTCGAAATTTGATAACAACGAGGCACTTGGCAGGACTCCACGATAGGCAAATATTGCAGCCAATTGGTCCAGGCTTTGAAGTGTTCCGCAGACAGTTCTTCATCCCGCTCAACACCACTTTTCCACACTTTCTGCATCAAAATTCGAGCTTGAATGGTGAAGGGAGATAAAAAACCCAAAGGATCAAAAATGGACATAATTACGCTGAGAAACTCTCTTTTAGTTGGAATTTTTGTACCGTTCAGTAATTCTGGCGTTAACTTGTGATTGCTGAATTTGAAATTTAGAAAGTCTGAGTCTGTTGACCAATTCAAACCTAGAACACGCTCTTTGTGACTATCACTAGGCACAAGATCCAACGACTGATCGTTTCCATCAACTGCTGCTTTGAGTACGCTTGGAAAATTGCTCGCCTAACCATGCATTACCCAATCCGCTTTTTTATTAATCTCAACAACTGACTGAACACGCTCCGTGGCTTCTTTTACCGTACTACAGCTGTCAAGGTAGTCGTCCATATATATGTTTCTACAAATACTCTTAACCGTTTATTGGAGACGCAGAGCCGAACTCGCGCGCGTTGCGATTTTTGATGTACAGCGCAGTGCATGGAGAACATGTTGAGCCAAAAAGTAGTCGATTCAGAATACATTCTTGTGGTTCACCCCACCTATCTTTCCCTCGGTACAAAAATCTCTGCGCATCAAGATCTTCCGAACGAATTCTAATTTTCAGGAACATATCTCTCATATCTGCCTTGATAGCCACAATGAATTGGCGAAATCTCATGAGGACACCCATTAAAGATTCAAGCAAGTGTGGTCAGGAGGTCATTAAAGCTCACTTCATTTGATTTGGCAGCACAATCAAAAACTAATCTCACTTTTCCAGGCTTGTTCACATTTTTAACGCCAAAGTGAGGGAGATACCATACTAAACCTGTTGGAATTTCATTCGTTACATTTGCATAGTTAAGCTCGAATAGACGATTCATTCCTCTGTAATACATCTCCGCATAAATGGGGTCCGCATCAAGCTTCTTCTCCAAAGAATGGAGTCTGCGTAAGGCAGTTATGCGGCTATTTGGGACTGAATTTACATCATTTTTCCACAATAATCCTACTTCCCACGCATTTCTGACATATTTACTAGTGTTATCGAGAATATTAAGAGCGCGCTCGTCTTTTGGGTTCGTCCTTGGTTCAGAACTCACACCAATCGAATCCAAGGCAAAGTATTCTTTCAATAAAACATCTAAGGGTTCCGTATCTGGTCCTGGAGAATGTGAAAAATTCATATATAAATTTTGTGGAGACTGTGATGAACAGAAATTCTTGCCATGTAAAGACCAACCCAAAAGACATCGCGAAAGCAAGATATCGCGATCTTCAAGTTCAATTATTTCTCGTGTTGCTATCAGTTTGGCATTCACTTGTCCAATCAATAAATCTGGTGTTGCTTTGTAGGGTCGAATTTTAACTCCAGTAGCAAGTTCGCATCATTTGGACATTTCTGGTGTGACAATTTGCAAAGGCAATGAGAAGTTTTTGACGATCAAAACAGTTTTCAAAAGGAAATGGGTGTTGTGACACTTAATTCGAGATTCTCTATCTTTTCAGAAATGATTGCAATTGGATTTTCTTGGCTCACACCTCGCAGAGCCACATTAGACTCGACCCTGCTTTCATTTATCCTATTGGCTAGTTTTCGACTCATAATAGTGACAGTAGATCCTTCGTCTAACATGGCGTGAATTGGCTCATTTGATTTCAAGCCTCTTACATCAATTGACACATATTTGAGGAAAATTGTGGAGTCTAGTCATAATTGCTGTTTTTCTTTCGAAAGATCAGGCTGTTTTCCAGATTGAGCGAGTCTCTGTGTCAGCAGATCACTATTTGATTGATCAAGAGGAAGGTTCGGAGGATTGAGGGGATCGCTAGATACAAAGTGTAATAGCGTGTGATGATTGCGCCGACAACGAGAGCAATTCGCTTGAGAACAGTTCTTTCGCGGATGATTTGATTCAAGACATTTGAAACATAGATTGAATTCACGTACTAACTTTCACCGTTTCTTAACGGGCTCTTTAGCAAATTCACGACATGAGATGATTGTGTGGTTTTCACGCTTACAAATTATACATGATTTCAAACTATCTGAATTGAGGTTACTCGAGTCCTGAGAAGTCGTTGCGAGCCCAATAGTTTGAACTGGTTTTTTTTTTGAGACAGACATTTTCTGTCATCCAAATGATGATATTGGCTGGCGGAGTGATGAACATCAATGATCCCTGCTTGGAGAGCAACTTGAGCTTCGTCAAAAAGAAATTCAGAAAGCAACTCCAGTTCCGCTTTGTCATCTTTTTGCTTAGCTACGTATCTCGCATATTCATGCAAAATGGAACTAGGAACATTTTGAAGGATTTCTTTCGTCAACTCGGGACTGTGTAAATAACCTACACTGTTCAGAGACTTTATAGCAGTCACTGAATTTTTTAATTTTGATGCAAATTTCACTAGATCAATTTTACCGGAATTGACACTTGGTGAACTTTTTATACGGTCCACGATTTCATTCGAAATAACGCGTTTCACGCCAAACTGCATTTCCAATGTATTCATCACTGCTTCAGCACTAGAACCCGATGCGAAGAGTTCTTTGACTGAATCGCGAGCATCTTCTTTCAGGGCCTCAAATAACCTCGTTACATTGTCACTTTCCGAATATTTGCCTAATGCAGTAGAGTACTCGAAAGCTTGTTTGAATCTAAACCATTCTAATGGATCTCCCGAGAAAATTGGTAGTTTTCGCGAGCTAGCAATTCTATTTTCTAATCGAGAAATTTCTTCGGATTTTGACGAATCTTTTAGATGCATAAAGGTATTTTCTAACGCTGTGGTCAAATCGTGGATCGGTACCACCATCATATTCTGTTTATTAGTACCAACTTTTTTTGTGCTATTTGCTACTAAACCTGAATTGCGGTTTTCGAAGCTTCCGTCAAAATGATCTGAATAAATTGAATCAGGTGATGATGGCGGATAATCACGATTTGACCCATGAATATTACTACTACCTATCGATTGAGGAGTTCTTGAGGATATTGGTACGATCGCTGGATAATGATAATCATCATGAGCCGGATGATTACGTGCTTCCTCGTGACGCTGATAATCGTTGGAGATGAGATGAACGGGTCGACGAATCGGAGATCGAGAGCGATTCAGTGGAGAATGCTGACGTGGCCGATAACGTAACTCTTGATCTGCATCGTCCGTCTCAATGAGTCGTCGGCGTAGGAAGTCTCGTTCAACTGCTAGTGGTGGCGGTGAGCCGAGATCGGCCTCAACGCGACCAAGTTGTCGCTGACGAGGGCGACCTCGAGCCGCTGCTGGTAGTGGCGGTGAGCCGAGATCGGCCTCAACGCGCCCAGGGTGACAGGGGCGGCCTCGAGCTGCTGGTGGTGGTAGCGGTGAGCCGAGATCGGCCTCAAGGCGCCCAGGGTGACGGGGGGCGGCCTCGCGCCGCTGCTGCTGCTGGTGGCGGTGAGCCGAGATCGGCCTCAACGCGACCAAGTTGTCGCCGCCGGGGGCGGCCTCGAGCCGCTGCTGCTGCTGCTGGCGGCGAGCCGAGGTCGGCTTCAACGCGACCAAGTTGTCGCTGACGGGGCGGCCCCGGGCCGCTGCTGCTGGAGCCAATTGTCAACTTCGTTTCGGCACTTGGGCCCTTGGTGGAGATTTTTTTCTCTTAGTTGCCATGAATTCTCCCTTAATAGCACGTTCCTTTCAGGTTAGGATCCTGGCAGGATCGCAAAAATGTTCGCCAGTTTACAGTTCAAACGTAATCAAGAAATTCACGGCATCCTCTGATCGACAATACACCGGTTCGGCTTTTTATTCAACTTCAAATAACAATACTGAGGATCAAAAAATAGAAATATTCAACACAGGCTTATTAAAAAATACGTCTCTATCGAACGAAACTCGGAAGTAAAGTGAGCAAATTGTCTTCATATTCAGTCGTTGTTATTTCTAGTCTTCATTGGTAACCAATGGCAACCATTGATCGCGTAGCTGCTCCTGAAGTTCCACTTTGGCTAAAGCGTCCATGGGTCTGCCTCTGCGCTTACCATGACACGCTCCCTCTTTTAGTCGAACCAATATCGACGGGAGCACGATGCGGCCCCGCAGATCACTCAATCTGCGTGCACGCGGCCTAAGAAGATGAGACCTTTTTCGAATCATCTTCGTGAAAACTCAGGAGTGCATTTTCGAAAAAATGCACTCCTGAGTTTTCACTCCGTGCAGTTTAGTAAAAATCACATGAGTGGAATGAAAATGAGTATTCGTTCCAAGAATAATATTTGAACAAACAATTGGTATAAATATATTCAATAGTTACACATCATCGGGAACACTGGGACTGTGAGGCCCATGGCCCCAATCGTCTCACTCTCAAACAATTTGCGCAAGATGAAAACTATTTTGATAATTCATCTCCAATTGCAACCTACTCATCTAAACATCATATCTTATCTAAACAAGAGGCTGAAACTTACTCGGCCGAGACAGAGAAACCGCATCACTCGGCCTCTTGTTCGTCTATGAATTTTTCCATCATAGTTTTGATCATAGAAAATATAGGGATTTTACTAGATCACTTGGGGACATAAAAATTATGGAATAGTCCATTTTTAAGTATAATTGAACAAGGTGGGGGTTGGCGAGCGGAGCGAGTAGGGGTGCTTGCCCCCCTAGTATATATATATATATAGATATGCGGGTATATACATATCATCAATAGTATAGCTCCAGAATCGTGGATCTTTAGTTTCAGTTACATACATATGTGTGTATATATCTTTTGAGACATGATGTATAATCATATTTGGACCAATTTTGAGTTTCACTGCAAGAAATCGAGACTGCAATTTCGTAAGCGTGATTCCATGCCACATAAAAATGATTCTTCTCAATTTGTATATCCCAAAGGTCAAAATCGCAATGTTGCTAGAATATTGCAAAGGTTATCATACTCGAGAATTTAGATGTTAGCAACCTCGTGCAGTTTACCTAAGTTAGTGCGGTGTGGGGTGTCAATCGAATGAAAAGTTTCAGTCTTGTTTTGGAATCTTGAATTGACGGTCGTGTTTCCTGTCTTGTCGAATTTCTATATAATTATTTTGTTGGAATCATGGAAGCAGAGAATGTGTTCCGGCTCCCAATATTGCGGATAGTTGGGTGAATGTAAGTTGAACGTGGAATTTACGAAGGTTGAATGTTTCATGAGTGGCTTTACGGTTGGTTTTATTGATACAGTTTGAAGATCAGAGTGCCGTGAGAAGACACAGATCGGCGAACGGGGTTCGAGTATCACGTGGCCCTTCCCCTTATGTGCGGCGTTAGCCCCGTCGTCTATACCAACGCGTTCGTGTGAGTATATTCCGCTAATCATCGTTGGAAAATATCAAGTGAGCCTTGCAGGGACGGTTTTCCCAATATTTTATTTCATCTTTTCATTTCCAGTTTTACAATTGGAACGCCACGCGGGCGTTACGCCGGGCTGACCGGTACAGAAATTGACGGTTTGCTTCAGGTGAACATGAAAAGTTGATTCCGGCTGACTGGGGTCGACAAAAGTTTGTGCAAAGTGCCGTAGATGAAAATGATATCTTTGGGCTCCGGCGCTTGTTTTCCCACCAACGGATTGAAGTTCTAATGAGAAATAATAAAATTCAAATGGTGCATGTATGGTGTGGTGAAGTACGTTGTGAGAGTAACGTCATCATAAATTTTTCTCCAGAACTTAAGGCAAGTGATTTCGATACGGATAATGATTCATTACCAGATGTATGGTCGTCGTTGGAGATTTCATTCAGCCGATATGTATGCTAATTTTTCGAATCGGGAAATTTGTCTATTGGTAATGGATGAAATCCTTCAACTCACTTTGGTTGTGATGATTTTGGGTGAGAATGTTATTATATCTGTGCATCATAAGAAAAAAAATTTCCCACTAAGTAAAATTTAGTAGGTGACAGCAAGATTCCGAGGATATTTAGTCTTATAAAATTTGGATACGTGCTATCATTGTTGACAATTATTTTTCCGAGATTGATGTTCCTTGACAGAGGTATTGATTTTTATGTTTATCTGACGCTTTATCAATGAAGCCGATACAAAATTGACGCCTGTTATTCATGTAACATAGAGTTACATGCCAATCTGTTACTCGTGTAACACGGTGTTACCGGCGTAAGGCGCCATTATGTAACTCGGTGTTACCGATGAAACATGTTATCCTGTTACCGCCGTACCCTGTTTCAAGATTTTACTCATATGAGATGAGATTCTCAAGGATTCCCGTGCTGTTATGAATAGTCTATGCTTCGTGTAGGAATATCGACTGATTCCGTTGAACGGACCATTGGGGTATAGATGAGAGAAATTCCTCGAGTGTTCGCATTTGTTTTTGAAGCTGCCAGAGGCACTATCGCTTGCATGTTCATGTCATATAGATGTCATATTAATATGAGCACCTTTTATTCAAACATACAGCACATTCTTCATCGATCCGCATTGTTTAATAAACCACTCTCTCATTTCTTTTGCGCACGGCTAACTTGCATACACACTTACTCAGAACAAAAGCAAGTCTTATACTTCAAAATCGATTGATTGTAATATCGCAATGTTATAAATAGAGAACATGAAACGGCCGCGGGAATTAGTTGAGATTGGGACTCCAAATAAAGAGCAGCTGACGAGCAACTGATAAGAACGTGTCATCTTACTACTACTGTTCTTCTTTGCCCTAGTGAACCGGTTACATTTTGGCGACCGTGACAGGACTGGGGACGCATGAGCAGCGTGTGTAGTAAACATCAAAGAAGGAGAGTGTGGAAAGGATTGGCCGATATAATTTCGTCTACACTAATTGGGGAGACGCTCCTGACAAGCAGCTCATTGGTGAACAAAATTGCAAAGAATCCCGATACGCCAACAGCTCAACTTCACCAGAGAATGTATAAGGAGAGCGTGTAATCTTATACCACACAATCATCGTTTATGTCAGATTCAAACAATTCTGAGCCACCAAAGAGCTCTTAGACAATCATAGACAGTACTATAAACTTTCTCAGTACTATCAGACAAATTGTACCAAAAATGGCAACCACTAGTGAAATGAAGCAACAATTAGATGCGGCTTTAGAGCGTGAAGATGCAGCTAACAGTCGAGTAACGGCATTATCCAAAGAACTAGAAGAATTGAAGACTATCTTGAAAAATCATCATATACTTCCGGAGCCTTCAGCACCAACGAAAGATGAAATAGTGGATGAAACTTCCAAAATTTCCTATGATCGGCGTCGTCAAATACAAGGATTGCTATCAGAAATCCGAGAACTTAACGGTAGTGGAGATGTAGAAGCTTTCTTGTCACAAGTCAGGCGAGTGAAGAAACAAATGAGTGATGATGCCGAAACAATATGTTTCTTGAGCAAGGTTATCGCGCAAAAATTGAAAGGCGAAGCTTCTGAAGTGGCTGATAGGTTATTAGAAGTGACGCCAACTGATTTTGCTGAAGCAATGCGATTAGCTTTCGGAAAAACGGAAAAGCAATATGTGCAATTAGTCGAGGAACGAAATTCAATTCGACTAAGTGTCAGAGAGAGTATGGAAAACTATATCAAAAGATATGCCGAAATTGATAGGAGAGTACAGAAATCGATAGGTCAGGAGCCACTTGAACGTAGGATGGTTTTCCGAGGGATTAAGTTAACTGAAAGAATTGACCGGTTTCAACGATCTGTGAAACCAGAGCTCAGACTGGCAGTAAGAGCTCAGAAAGCTAGTACAATCAACGACGCATACCAACAGGCAATTCGTGAAGGAAAATATTATTTCGAAGATTTTGAAATAAAATCCCGACAGAGAACAAAGAATAAAAGTGTAAAATCTGAACCTGTGGCCAAACGTGAGTCCACAAGCTCTCAAAATTCGGGGTTAGGAAAAATCACGTGTCATTTCTGTAATAAGGTAGGACATAAAGAGGAGGTTTGTTGGATGAAGAACCTTCTCTGAAAAATAAAAATTCTCCCATAAATCGATACCAAAGCAAAGATCCTCCAATCCAAGAAATACAGGAATTCTCTATACGGGAGGAGGAGAGTGTAAACCAAGATCAAACCAGCTCGATGGGGACGATTCAATATTGTTCACCCGTATTGAAGGAAGTAACGCGCCCCACGGACTCTTGGTAGATTCAGGATCAAAGACTTCTTATATAAAAATAAAATGCATAGATCGAGAAGATAAAAATTTTCGACGATTCTCGGCCGATGAAATAAGAAGTTTCCTCATAACAGATGGATTATATGATGCAATAAGAACTTAAGAATTAGAAATATTTGGTATCAAATTCACTTTTTTTGTAATTTCTAATGACTTTCCCACCATAGCTGATGGAATATTGGGTAAAGATTGGCAAATTCGTGCCAAAAGTATTGTGGAGAATGAACTCAATACTATCACATTGAGAAATGACTCTGGGAACCAAGTTACTTTGGAACTGAATAAGCATCAATTCGCTCAGTTGGAGCCACACTCATTTGAAACAAGAGAAATAGTCCCAGGAAATTCTCCAGGTATTTATTATATCGAAGGATACAACATAGTCCCAGGTATCCATGAAATCAAGGAAAATCAGAAACTAAAGTTATATTTGTTCAACGAGTCAGATGAATGTAAACCAATATATATAGAGAATATTCATGTTACAACCCATGAAGATTTGCCTATGGCTCATGCTGTTCATCATACAGGGGAAAATTCCGAAGCTGAATCAAAGCTAACAATGAGATACATTCTGAATAACAGATTGAATGTTGAAGAAAGAAAACAATTATTGAATCAATATTATAGGAATGAGAATTTATCTAATTGTCATCACTCGCAGGAATCGAAGGAGCGCCAAGAACGCATCGAGCTGTTGAGAACGAAATTCGTGAAGGATCTTAATAATGTCTCTGAAAGAATTTCTCCAAATGTATCAAAGGAAATTTTCAACATCATATCGGAATTCAATGATCGTTTTGCCTTGCCAGATGATCCAATGCCAGTTCATGATGTGCAACATGAGATAAGATTATCTACTGATAAGCCGATCAAGACACCGGTGTATAGACATCCATTATTCATGCATTCAGAGATTGACCGACAGATAGAAATTCTTGAAAAAAAAGGTCTGATAAGACCCAGTTCATCACCATATCAATCAAATGTGTGGCTGGTACCAAAAAAATGGATGCTTCAGGTGAGGAAAAATGGCGATTAGTGATGGATTTCCGAAAATTAAATGCTTACACTGAACAAGATAATTACCCATTACCTTCGATTGGAGAAATATTATGTATACTTGGCCGAGCAAAATACATGAGCTGTTTTGACATGTCTAATGGGTTTCACCAGGTAACTGTAAAGGCCTCAGATATCCCAAAAACTGCTCTTAGTACTTTCAGAGGACACAGGGAATGGTTAAGGATGCCTATGGGATTAATCAATAGTCCTGCGACCTACCAAAGAATGATGAACTTCAAATTGAGAGGTTTGGTTGGAAAAATTTGTTTCATCTACGTAGATGATTTAATTGTTTTCGGATCAACGCCAGAAGAACATTTGAGAAACCTGCCAACAGTATTTGAACGACTTCGAGAAGCCGGTTTGATTTTGATTCCAGACAAGTGTTCATTCATGCAAGAACGACTAGAGTATCTGGGACACGAGGTATCGAAAGAAGGTATCCGCCCATTGATCCCTGATGTAGAAAAGGTTCTCAACTTCCCTGAACCAAGGAATAAGGAAGAAATAGAGAGATTTTTGGATTTAGCATCTTACTATAGGAAATTTATACCAAACTTTGCTCAAAAAGTTCATCGCCTGAATAAATTAAAATCAAAAAATGTAGAGTACAACTTCGATGATGAATGTAGAAAACAGTTCCAATGACTTAAAGAACTTTTATCAACATATCCAATTTCGAAACACCCAGATAACTCTAAGCCCTTCATTTTGTGTTCAGATGCATCAAACGAAGGTATTGGAGTCATATTATCACAATTAGATGAAAATGGCGATGAACATCCTTGTTCTTATGCCAGTCGTTCCTTGAATCCTGCTAAAAAAAACTATTCTGTGACTGAGAAAGAATTATTAGCTATAGTTTGGGGTATGAAACAGTATAAACATTTCCTATTCGGTCAGAAATTTGATGTATATTCTGATCATCAGAATCTTCGATCCATTTTCAAAAATAAATCAGACGATGTAAGTTCTCGAATCGTGAGAATGTTGACTAAAGCCACGGATTATCACCCAAACATTATTTTAAAAAAAGGAAAATTGAATACAAATGCAGATGCTTTGTCCAGGGCTTTCCATGTAAGTGAGCAAAATCCAGTGGAAGAAAATCAGAATCCGGAGATAAGTATTGCAGGGTTTACTCGAATCTCACACAAAGCAAGGTTGGTAACAAAGTACACCAATGATAACACGATGAGAAAATTCATCAATGATAGTCGAGACGTCATTTATGATGAGAAAGATACCTTAGCGGAGTATCTATCTTTATTTATGGGAGAATCCAGCATCCGAACAATGAAGCTTGAAAATTTGATTGATCTCAGCTGGAATACACTATCTCAATGGAATGCTCAAATGAAATTCCAGGAACGAGGAGATTTTTCGATCCAAGGAGTTTTATGCCAAAATAAGAGGAATATTCCCGATTTGTTTTTGAAATTGGAAAAAGCACCAAAAAATTCTGTAATCGAAATCACACATGTGTTCAAAAATGAGAATTTCGACCGCCTTTTGGGATGGATTGGTTTATATGTCAAATTATCTGAGAAACTACTCTATGTTAGACCTTTGAAGCCAAGAGTCTTAAGAGAACGGAATCCACAATTTATGAAATTGGCAGACGTTCACAACAAAAATCATTGGGGACAAGAAAAGACATTGAAAGAAATTCACAGAGAATTCACGTGGGATAATACCGCTAGAGATGTAGAAGAGTTCATCAAGCAATGCCCTACTTGTGCTAGAGTGAAAGCTGCTGCGAGAAAATATGTAGCCCCTGGTATATATGTTGAATCTGCAACTGAACCTTTTGAGAAGATGAATATAGATTTTTGTACATTTGAAAATACAGATTTCCTCATTATCATAGAAGAATTCAGCCGTTTTGTATGGATTTGGGGAATCAGTACAAAGTCTGAAACACATATAGCACTTGCGGAATTTTTCTTGAAAATCGCTAGACCACAATATATAATTCAGACAACTAAGAGATTCTCCTTTCAAAAAAAGTTCAAACTTAATATGAAACACATGGAGTGGAGTTAATTAACATTGCCGTGCGACATCCACAATCGAACGGCATTTGTGAACGAGTAATGAGAACCCTTAAAACTTCAGCAAAGTCTAAAGATGGAAACCTTTATATGGAATTATCCAACGCAGCAAAAGTATATAATGAGAGCATTCATGGTACAACAAATTATTCTCCCTATGACTTACTTTTAGGAAATTTGAGCACTTTCGGGGATTAAGACCAAGAAGAAATTCATTTCGATGGTATGAAAGAGAAACGAGGAAATGCAGGAGAAAATATAAGATGATGTAAAAAGCAAAATCAAAACATTGTGAACAGTCGACATACTGCATCAGAATCGTATCAAAAAGGAGACATAATCTTAGTAAAAACTGTTGTAAATAACGAATCTACTTGGACGGATCCAATCCCTGTGCAGAGGGTTGATGATGAGACAAAAACAGTAGAAATCATCATTAGGGATCGTCCACAGCTACGACATTTCAATGAAATCAAACATTATTATGGAGAGTTCTAGGATATATTTCATTCATAGTGAAGATACTAATTCTTTCCATAAAACCTCTGTTACAGATACTGTTCTATTTCTTCATTCTCATCATAAGTATAAGGGTACATAGTATAACTACGGAGATACTTCATTTTGTTCAAATTGACGAAGGGACTGCTCATCTCTACAATGAGGAATGGAAAATTATCCACACAACCGATATAAATGCCATCTACGACCAAGGCACCCATATAATGAGTCAGCTCCAAGTTCTACAGAATGCTTGCAGTAATCATATCAATTGCACAACGAAAGACTATATCAGTTTGGCTATAAAGCAATTATCGCGAATCAAAAGGAAGAAGAGAAATCTTAGTATGTATAGATATAAGCGTGGGCTTCTCAATATAATCGGCACGGGATCAAAATTCCTATTTGGAACATTAGACAGTGAGGATGCGGAGCTTTATGATAGGGAAATTTCTGATGTTTATAAACAAAATAACGAGGTATTGAGACTCATACAAAATCGAAGTATGTTAGTGGAAAATAATATCAAAAGTATCACCAATCATAATAGAATTTAAGACGAGAATTTCGAAAAACTGCAAAATTGGAGTAATAATATCACAGAAGCTTGGAATCATGTTGAAGCAAACCAAGATATTCTGATTCCTTCGCAAGGAATTGGGTTAGTTATGAATGAGTACGATGAACAGTTGACAAATATACAGAATGCCATTTCTCTAGCTAAAACTGGAGTAATTTTACCATCGGTAGTGACACCAGATTCATATATAAATGCATTGAATGCTATTAAACGAGAAAAGATAATCAATAATCTCATTGAATTCAATTTCGATCATTACTATGACCTTGTTAGGATTTCAAAGCTGATACACGGTCATTTAAAACTATAGGTGAGCCCGGAAAGGGTATGAAGATATTGCTTGCCCGGTTCCGATCGCGTACGTAAAAAAAAGATTCAGGGCCTGGTCATTTTAGAAATCAACTTTGAACGTTGTCTCTTTTTTACACCCCAATCGTCTCGTCCGTCTTGCGCGCGCGTTTTCCGCGTCTCTCGCATGGCGTCTCCGACCATCTTGCGAGAGCGTCGCGTGAGACGCGAGACGAGACGCTTATTGTTGTCATTTGGCGGGGTTACGTTTCGCGTATATTATCTGTTCGCTTTTTGTGTAATTTGACACAAATCGTACCTTTTCTTCCTCCGCCGAGGGTGACTAGACGCGGCTGCTGGCTGTCACGTTTCACGGCATCAACTCGCAGCAGGGACAAGAAACTGGACAGCCATCGAGTGTGTTATTCTGTGGTCCACAAGTAGCGACCGAGTATGAGTATTGATAATTATACATTACTCGCATAATCCATCGAACATCATGCAGCACCCACTGGCCAGCCACTAGCAGCACAGCGCAAGCGACGTCATCCACTTGTCCATTGCAAACCAGCTGTCTGCAGAATATCAGGCAATACAACACCGCGCGCTGAGTAGCAGCCGACGCCCGACCGTCCTGGTTTGTTGTATTAGCAGTAGATAGCAGTAGACCATGAGAGCAGCAGGCGACGACGATGCATCGCATCAGCCATCATGCAGCATTGACTTTGCAGAAACCAATGTCGCTTAATTATAATTATATTCTGCATTCGTACACTAGCTATCTCCAGATTATAGGTACTACGAATGATCTAACCCTACATCATTCCACTAGGCATATAGTATCTCATGAATTTTGAATAATTATAATTTTGCATCTCGCTGCAGGTTCTCCTTCTGTAATTTTCTTGTAACAAAATCGTAGAGTGTCAATTTCAAGTGTGAGATAGATATGTGTACAGATTACACCAGTATCAGGAGAGCGATTTTAGCAATATCATCAATATCTGCATGAAGGAAAAAAAAACAACGCGACGTAAATTTTGTGCTCTTCTCATCATGAATTATGTAGAAGACAGACCTACCTAGAGTGTGAGCTATTGAAATTTGTAAACCTCCTGTTTCCGATAGCCGGTCTGTTTAATAGTGATCGATGCGAAAACTTGGTGCTCACACAATTTAAATTCTGTTTCAAAGAATATGATTCTTCTACAACTTCCACGTAAGACTGGTTTTTGTGAGTGTATGTTATCACGAGTACATTAATTTTGTAGTAAGTATACAGTACCCTCCAAAATTTATGGATAATGAATAGTTTCAGTCAATGAACGAAATCTTTAATGTGGTTTGTCGTATGGAAAATTTGAAGAAAGCATCTTGCAGATCATAAGAAAATCTATCGATTCATGTAATTTGAACATTTTAAAAGTAGTTTTTGGTTGGTCTCAGTCGACGTTGAAACTTCTAAAAATTTATCCATTAATCAATCACTTGTATTTCTGACGGAATTCATTCGATTGTGAAAATTTCTACGGGATGTTGTGGATCGTCTAAAAATCTACAAGTTTTGTTCTCTGTAAAACTCTCCTACGACCCTCCCTGCCGGAGCCACGAGTTTAGAGAGAAAAATTTGTATTACACAGGCTGCTTATGGAGATACCGACCCTGGCACCTGTTTCATTTCCTCTCGCTCTATTCTGGTGCAAGATTGAATCTGTTTCAAATGTTGGTTGGGAACTCAACCAATGTTTTACGGTGTGGATTCCAAATGAATGTTATATGACATGTCTACGACGTAAAGTCGTCTGTTCTTTCAGACTTCATAATCAGGATTTGCACAAAATGACGTTTGAAGCGAAAAGATACGTCCCCTATTTCAAATCCACCTTTTCCCTAATCCTACGTATTTTCGATCGTCCAGAGGTGTACCGATCGATTTTTGTAAGAAATTGCCGTTCCCACACGAGTTTGATTGTAAATAATTGTATTTTTTACGGATATCCCATGTATCTCTACAGGATTGCTTGACTGAGAACTTTTTTGAGTGCTAGTTTCGCAAAATACTTCCGGACGAATTTTTGGAACCCATTGTCAACATGAATCAAAATATGCTGAATTGATATTCATTAAAATATGAAACATTCTGAAAACATGCTTCATTTCATTATCCGCGTTTCCTACTATAACTCGACACGGTATCCTTTTATGAAAGTTTACACATTATAAAATATTCCTCGATCAATGGTCCATTTTTCAACTTTCTGATGATGGTTACTTTCAATAATGGTAGAAAAACCATACCAAACTGTTCGCAAGTCCACGTGCAAGTACTGGACGATTGTAATGGATTGCGTTGAGCCGTATGGTATGAACTGATTATGAAAAAGTGTTAATACAGAATAATTCCTTATCAATTCAACTAGTGCTAGAATTCGTGAATTGAATCGCGCTCTCTCCTAATTCAAGATGATAAAGTCAGCTTGATGAAATATAATTAGTTTTATTACTAATTTTATCTATTGATTTTTTCACGACCTGATACTGGCTTCTAGGTGCGTAATCCTGAAGTTGCCACCACAAAGTAATTGGCATTTGTTGATACAGTGATTAACTATCATTTGCCGTGAACTAAAGTATCGTGGATACACCGAGACGTTTTTTACGCGTCTTTCAAGAGTTCCGTAGCCCATAATCACACAAAACACCACGAAATCCTATATGATACTGGGTTCTAGGAGCGTAATCCTGAAGTTGCCACCACCAAAGTACTCGACTTCCCTTGATACAATATTGACCTTTCATTTTCCGAAAACTAAAGTATGGTGGATACACCGAGACGTTTTTAGGGGTGATGTTTAGTGGATAACCACACTATCCATTCCGACTTCGAGTACAGAACTAATTTCTTGGAGCGTAATCCTGAAGTTGCCATCACCAAAGTACTTGGCATTTCTTGATACAGTAATTAACTTTCATTTGCCGCAAACTAGAGTATAGTGGATACATCGAGACGTCTTTTACGCGTCTTTCAAGTGTTCCATAGCCCAGAATCACGCAAAACACCACGAAATCCTCTATGATACTGGGTTCTAGGAGCGTAATCCTGAAGTTGCCACCACCAAAGTACTTGGCATTTGTTGATACAGTAATTAACTATCATCTGCCGCGAGCTAGAGTATAGTGGATACACCGAGACGTTTTTTACGCGTCTTTCAAGAGTTCCGTAGCCCATAACCACGCAAAACACCACGAAATCCTATATGATACTGGGTTCTAGGAGCGTAATCCGTAAGTTGCCACCACCAAAGTACTCGACTTTCCTTGATACAATATTAACCTTTCATTTTCCGAAAACTAAAGTATGGTGGATACACCGAGACGTTTTTAGGGGTGTTTTTTAGTAGATAACCACGCTATCCATCACGACTCCAAGTACAAAACTGATTCCTTTGAGCGTAATCCTGAAGTTGCCACCACCAAAGTACTTGGCATTTGTTGATACAGTAATTAACCATCATGTGCCGTGAACTAGAGTATGGTGGATACACCGAGACGTTTTTTAGGGGTGTTTTTTAGTGGATAACCACGCTATCCATCACGACTTCGAGTACAAAACTGATTTCTTGGAGCGTAATCCTGAAGTTGCCACCACCAAAGTACTTGGCAAAGAATCAGTCAGAAAACGATGTTCGTATCCCTATTTTCGCCGCTTATCTCATTCGTGAACTAGAATGAGTGAAACCCCACTCGCACTCGCCTGCGTTCAAATAAACGAAATAATGCCCATTTTCAACTCGTGAGATAAAACAGCCTGCTCGCATCTAGCTCGAGGCTCGCCTCCGTAAGATTCCACACATATTTGGGTGTACATTGGGAAGTAATCCCACACAGATTGGTGCACATTAGTTCAGATGGAAGCATATGTGAGCCATTCCTTTGAGGTCATTTTGAGCAAGAGTCAAAAAATGGTGTTTTAAATTGGCTGAATAAAATCGGCAATTCAATATCCCACCCAGGTTATTGTTCTGATTGGTGGTATTTGTATCGAAAAACATAGTCACACAGGTTTGGGGTCGAAGGAAAAAAAAATTATCTTTTTGAATTGAGCTCAAAGTTTGGCATTTTCACGAATTCGCTTAGCTTGTAACGACAGTAATCCCTATAGAAAGTACAGTAATCGACTCGTACCAGTGCTCAAATTGTGGGTTTCTTCAAGACCTTCAAGATGACCACTTGTAGAAGTCGATTAACACATGTCTAAAAGGAGATACATCACTTTGAAGCAAGACCAAAAATCGCTAAAATGTGCACTCAGCAAATAACTCCTAGAAGTTGCTAGGCTCAAGTGTTGACCATGGACAATCCTATTCTCACAAGTACTAGTCTTGAGGAAGACAATGCGCCGAGGTACGTCCAAAAATGTTGATCCTAGTCGGAGTTATGATTTTTCAGAAATAGGCTAATGAAGGGGCCTGAGAAGGGCCTTTCATAGGCCGCAGGGCCTACGGGGGCCTTAGAAAAAATCCAAAAAAATTTTTTTTTCACTGAATCAATATAGTACTAACGGAAAAAATTTTTATGGATTTTTCCCAGACCCCCCTGGTGCAGGCATTCGTCGAAATGATCCGAAATAGCCCATATACAGTGCACACTGGGCATATGCACTGCACACTTGCACATGTGGAGCTCATTAAATTTCAGCCAAAACTACACGAAACTCGTCAAGTTATATTTCGAATTAGCCGGTGACGGAGCAAAGACACAACCCGAGTCAAGCAGAAACTCTCACATTTGAGCCCTCCAATATTTGCCCAAGTCCGATGAGCTGCACACGTGCACGCGTGCAGTGCATACGCGCAGTGCGCACTGCATATACATCATTTGTGGACGCACCCTTAGGGGACCATCATAGGGGTAAAAGGGAACTAGGCTGGATGCTGCATCAGCTCTGACTCCAACCGCTTAATTCCGGATCCCCAATTGTCTCTCACCATCAGTATCATGATTTCAAAGCGTCACAATGGCCAGCTCCACGGTACCAAGAATGGGAAAGGGCAAACAAGAGCTTGCCTTTGTCAAGTCACTCGTAATGAGAGATCTCGTTAAGCTTCTTTATTAGCCCTAACGTGGTACCATTTCGACACTCTTGCAGGACCGTCGCAGCACTGAAACGTGACTATTTTGGATTCTGTGTGAGATTATCTCGTCGATGACCCATTTCAGACCCCTAACTGTCTTTCACCATTTAGATCCTGAATTTGATGTGGCGAAACCTTTTGTAAATTGCCACAAACGAGGAGACAAGGGAGATGAGAGCTTTACTGGTTCAGCGTTGTACAAATATGGATTACGGTAAAATTTATCACTGGGACCAATAGTTCACTATTTTGGATCCATTCAGGGACCATAACTGGACCAGAAGGTGACCTGGGTGGATTCTAGCGAGATTCTCTCATCAACCGCCCATTTGCGTCACCATCCATTTCTCACCACCCTCCCCCCGACGAGGAGTGAGTGCCAACGGAAGCTCGCCTTCGCTGAATCATGTGCAATGGCAGATTTCGTTGAGATTTAGTCACTGTACCGATTTGGTATCTTTCAGACACTATTAGGGGACCATGATGAGACCTTTAAAAGAGAACTAGAGAGTCTCTCGTCGATGTTTCATTTCGGATCATTGACCATCAATGATCATCAATCATCACCATCATTTTCAGTAAACGTTGAAATTTCAAAAAATTTATCCATTGATTAATCACTCGCATTTTTGACGGGACTCATTCGATCGTAAAAATTCTCACGGAATGTTGTAGATCGTCCAAATATCTACAAGTTTACTTCCTTGTGAAATTTTCCTGCGACCCTTCCTATCTGACACACGAGCTCCGAAAGAAAATTCTGTAATAACATGGGGTGCTTATGGAGATATCGACGCTGGCACTGGTTCCATTCTCTCTCTCGCTCTGTTCTGGTGCGAAATTGAATGAAATAAATATCGTAGCACATGTTTTCGACGTGAAATGATCTCATCTTTCAGAATATTTGATCAGATTTCGTTTCACATTTGAGGTAACAACGATTTCTCAAGTTTTATCGTCTAAG
This sequence comes from Eretmocerus hayati, assembly GCA_029851415.1. NCBI lineage: Eukaryota > Metazoa > Arthropoda > Insecta > Hymenoptera > Aphelinidae > Eretmocerus > Eretmocerus hayati. Next base: position 52,699,270 of record CM056743.1, read on the forward strand.
TAGAGTAATTTCATGTTTTGTTACCATAGGTCACACTTGAGACTCGATCTGGTGAAATATTCTGAAAGATGAGATCATTTCACATCGAAATCACGTGCCATGATATTTTTTCCATTCAATCTTGCACCAGAATAGAGCGAGAGGAAATGAAACAGGTGCCAGACTCGGTATCTCCATGAGCAGCCTGTGTAATAAAAATTTTTCTCTCTAAATCCGTGGCTCCGGCAAGAAGGGTCGTAGGAAAATTTTTACAGACAACAAAACTCGTAGATTTTCAAACGATCCACAACATCCCGTAGAAATTTTAACAATCGAATGTGGGGTATTGTGGAGAAGGTGTGAAGCACTTGATGAGATCGGCGTCTAACTACTTTATTAAGTATTGGTATACAAGGGACACGGAGCCGTTTGTATGGCTTGTCGGTCGTGTGCCGTCTGACTGGCTATACAGTGGGTGCATCTTTTATATCTCTGTGCTGTACCAGCTCGTACTTGGCTGTACCTGGCTGTACCAGTCCGTGCTTGTTACAAACTCCTTTCACCAGACTTCAAATTACCATATATGGTTCGATGCGTATTTGCTATTAATATACTATGAAGATCTTTCTTGCATTTCTTCCACTGCGTGTCATCTTTACTCTGACGTGTAACTATTCGCAATACACTACAGAATGAATTCCGTCAAAAATACAAGTGATTGATTGATGGATAAATTTTCAGAAATTTCAACGTCGACTGAGACCAACCAAAAAATACTTTTAAAATGTTTAAAACACATGAATCGATAGATTTTCTTATGATCTTCAAGATGCTTTCTTCAAATTTTCCATACGACAAACCACATTGAAGATTTCGTTCGTTAACTGAGACTATTCATTATCCATCAATTTTGGAGGGTACTGTATACTTACTACAAAATTAATGTACTCGTGATAACATACACTCACAAAAACCAGTCTTGCGTGGAAGTTGTAAGAGAATTATATTCTTTGAAACAGAATTTAAATTGTGTGAGCAGCAAGTCTTCGCATCGATCACTATTGAACAGACCGGCTATGGGAAACAAGAGGTTTACAAATTTCAATAGCTCATACTCTAGGTAGGTCTGTCTTCTACATAATTTATGATAAGAGAGCTCAAAATTCACGTCGCGTTGTTTTTTTTTCCTCATGCAGATATTGATGATGTTGCTAAAATCGCTCTACTGATAATGGTGTAATCTGTACACATTTCTATCTCACACTTGGAATTGACACTCTATAATTTTGTTACAAGAAAATCACAAAAGGAGAACCTGCAGCGTGATGCAGAATTATAATTATCCAAAATTCATGAGATACTAAATGCCTAGTGGAATGATGTAGGGTTGAATCATTCGTAGTACCTACAATCTGGAGATAGCTAGTGTACGAATGCAGAATATAATTATAATTAAGCGACATTGGTTTCTGCAAAGTCAATGCTGCATGATGGCTGATGCGATGCATCGTCGTCGCCTGCTGCTCTCATGGTCTACTGCTATCTACTGCTAATACAACAAACCAGGACGGTCGGGCGTCGGCTGCTACTCAGCGCGCGGTGTCGCATTGCCTGATATTCTGCAGACAGCTGGTTCACAATGGACCAGTGGATGACGTCGCTCACGCTGTGCTGCTAGCGGCTGGCCAGTGGGTGCTGCATGATGTGCGATGGATTATGCGAGTAATGTATAATTATCAATACTCATACTCAGTCACTACTTGTGGACCACAGAATAACACACTCGATGGCTGTCCAGTTTCTTGTCCCTGCTGCGAGTTGATGCCGTGAAACGTGACAGCCAGCAACCGCGTCTACTCACCCTCAGCGGAGGAAGAAAAGGTACGATTTGTGTCAAATTACACAAAAAGCGAACAGATAATGTACGCGGAACGTAACCCCGCCAAATGACAACAATAAGCGTCTCGTCTCGCGTCTCACGCGACGCTCTCGCAAGACGGTCGGAGACGCCATGTCCGAGACGCGGAAGACGCGCGCGCAAGACGGACGAGACGATTGGTGTGTAAAAAAGAGACAACGTTCAAAGTTGATTTCTAAAATGACCAGGCCCTGAATCTTTTTTTTACGTACGCGATCGGAACCGAGCAAGCAAGATCTCCTACCCCTTTCCGGGCTTACCTATAGTTTTGAATGACCGTGTATCATATATTGAAGGGTAACAAACTAATTTTCGTCATCAGCACGCCTATACCAAATGATTCCAAATACCGTTTGATCAGTATTTTTCCACTTCCCAAAAGACAAAGCGCGACGGTTTTCAAAACAATCATTTCAGAGTATCATACATTGATAGTCAGTGAAGGGAAAGTTTCAAACACTTTCAAATAAGGAAAATGCATTGATTTCAAACCAAAACAAAAGATTCGTAAGAACACAAAGCCACTAATGAATGTATATAAGGAAGATACATGTTATTCAGACATAATAAGAGATGAAAAAATTACTAACTGTCAATTTGGAATATACCAGCAGAAGTATGATCATGTGAAACAGATCGACAAATTAAATTTATGGCTGATCATGCCAATTGATACCTTGGTTTTCAAAATTTGGTGTAAAAATGATCATAACATTTTGATCATAGAAAAAGATACAATCCTCCAGTCGAACGAAACCTCTTGCATTTTCATGAAAGAAAAATTTCAATTGCAACTACTTACTCATGATTTTTATAATGCAAGAATAGAATACTTGACAATGAATCTATCGACAGACGTAGAAATCGAGAAAGAATACTTGGAAAAACTAGAACTCTCAAAATCAAATGACAATTTGGAATCTAATTTTGTAAAATTAAGCAAGATTCAAGAATATATTAACGAGTTAGAATACAGAGAAGAAACTAAGAATTGGAGAGATATCTTCTGGCGATATGTAGATTACGGAGGAAAATTAGCTATAATATTATTAATGATATTCAGGGTTTGTAACTAAACTAAATTAAACGAAATTATTGAATATGTTTCGTTTCGTTTATTGGAAAACGAAACTAAACGAAATCAATCATAATTCCGTTTATGAAAAACGAAACTAAACGTAAACATTATATCCACAGAATAAGGTAAACGAAACAAAACATAATTATTCTGATTTTCGTTTCGTTGAACAGAGATGGAAACATATTCAAAAGCAATTGAGTTTCGTTTCGTTCATTCAAAAACGAAACGAAACGAAATTGATCCTGATTTTGTTGATGAGGAACGAAACCAAACAGAAACGAATTACGATTCATTAGTTATGGAAATTGATTCCAACCGAAATTTTGTTGAGATCAACGAAAATAAACGAAATCAAAATTGATTATGTTTATGATAAACGAAACTAAACGAAATCAAAATTAATCATGTTTATGATAAACGAAACTAAACGTAATCGAAACAAATCAACATAATTCAAAACGTTGAGCCAAGCCAACCCCCCCCCCTCCATCAAATCTGTGCAACACTTCGGCGCAATAATGGTAAAGAACAGTATATACGTGTCGTGTGATACAGTTTGATTTCGGCCAGATCGAATGAACAATGGGGATGGCCGAATGTGTGTCTGTGTGAGAGTGTGTAGGGAGGGGGGTGGATAGGGAGCACTGGGAGGCTACAGTGTGATAGCTGTGGAGTCCTTCCTCGATAAAGGCCTGGAGTCCTCGTGCTGATTTCGTTAGCACACAACTATTATTTGGGGGGCTTAGGTATGCCAAGAGGGGTCACCCAGGACCGAGCCGAGAGTGAGACAGCAATCCATTGACCAAGAAACGGAAAATATCGAAATTCCACGAAACAAATTTGACCGCACAGTTCCTTTCATAAACAGTGTATCATTCCAAAGGCCATTGAACCGGAGATTTTTTCAGGAGGTTTGGAATTAGAGAAAAATCTTGAGTGAAGCGTCCCACACATTGTAAAATATCCCATCGATTTGTGTATCCAAAGGATTTTCTTTGATCCATTTTAGGGTAGTCATAGGGTTCGACGATAAAGAGGAATCCCTTGGGGTGGGCCACTTCTAGATGCAACAAAAATCTTCCCATCCAATGGAATCATAGAAGATATTGTTGTTTGTTCCAAAATCTGCAGAGTTAGGTTCATGCGAATCATTTCAGGTACATTCTACTCCAAGTTGAGATCTCTCGGAAGAAGAGGGTTCAAGGTTCATTCGAAGATCCATTTTAGGGTAGTCATAGGGCTCGACGATAAAGAGGAATACTTTGGGGTGGGCCACTTCTAGATGCGACGGAAATTTTCCCATCCAATGGAATCATAGAAGATATTGTTGTTTGTTCCAAAATCTGCAGAGTTAGGTTCATGCGAATCATTTCAGGTACATTCTACTCCAAGTTGAGATCTCTCGGAAGAAGAGGGTTGAAGGTTCATTCGAAGAGCCATAATCACGCACTCCTGCGTTATGTAGGGGTCAACCTAGATAATGTCGTGGGAATTATGATTGATTTTGTATAACTTCACCGATTTCTCGTATTTATTTATATTCAATTGCTCTCAAACTTCTACAAGTACGATACATTTACAGACAAATCAACATTTACTGAAAGACAGAACATTGGGATACAGTGCGAAAATAAGTCCTTCAACGAAAATACAAATATTGTTGTTACCGACCTCATAATGAAATTTTTAGAGCTGCATTACTGGTATCAGCTTGATGAATCCACCAATTAATAAACTTGTAGATCTGTATGTCAGTGATATCTAATTAATTTTGACACTCGATCGATATGATCGGATATCTTATTTATCACTCGCGGGAATTTCAAATTATAAAGATATAATTTTTTCGGTCTTTGCGAGCTGAAGTCAGCAGATATTGCTGACGTTTTTGGCATCAATCGAGAATGGATTTTACTCCACTCTCGATCAATGCACCTTTAGAGCCTCGTATGGTTCCGAGGATGCATCTAAAGGATTTTGATGGAAAGGAATGAGAAGTAAAGATGAGAAATGAGAAACTTTTATGAAAAAATTTTGGATTCTACGCCGATGTTATGCGTGTTTCGCCCTTCTCTCATTGCTCGGGCTTTTCAAAGTGGTGGAAGAGCAATGAAAGTTTACCACTGACACGCGGCTCAAGTGGCCGAATGTTCGATGGTTTGGACGCCCTTATATACGAAAGTTCATCTTTGTTAAGCGCTTGCGAGAAAGGTCATTTTAACCCGCTATTTCCATTTGATTTCTCAACATTTTTACTTTGGCAGCTCTTCGGCCTTCTGCCGGAGATATATCTAATTAATTTTGACACTCGATCGATATGATCGGATATCTTATTTATCACTCGCGGGAATTTCAAATTATAAAGATATAATTTTTTCGGTCTCTGCGAGCTAAAGTCAGCAGATATTGCTGACGTTTTTGGCATCAATCGAGAATGGATTTTACTCCACTCTCGATCAATGCACCTTTAGAGCCTCGTATGGTTCCGAGGATGCATCTAAAGGATTTTGATGAAAAGGAATGAGAAGTAAAGATGAGAAATGAGAAACATTTATGAAAAAATTTTGGATTCTACGCCGATGTTATGCGTGTTTCGCCCTTCTCTCATTGCTCGGGCTTTTCAAAGTGGTGGAAGAGCAATGAAAGTTTACCACTGACACGCGGCTCAAGTGGCCGAATGTTCGAATCAAATGGAAATAGCGGGTTAAAATGACCTTTCTCGCAAGCGCTTAACAAAGATGAACTTTCGTATATAAGGGCGTCCAAACCATCGAACATTCGGCCACTTGAGCCGCGTGTCAGTGGTAAACTTTCATTGCTCTTCCACCACTTTGAAAAGCCCGAGCAATGAGAGAAGGGCGAAACACGCATAACATCGGCGTAGAATCCAAAATTCTTTCATAAAAGTTTCTCATTTCTCATCTTTACCTCTCATTCCTTTCCATCAAAATCCTTTAGATGCATCCTCGGAACCATACGAGGCTCTAAAGGTGCATTGATCGAGAGTGGAGTAAAATCCATTCTCGATTGATGCCAAAAACGTCAGCAATATCTGCTGACTTTAGCTCGCAAAGACCGAAAAAATTATATCTTTATAATTTGTATGTCAGTGAGGTTCGATATTGCTCGGATACAATTATTGTGCAGGAATACCTAAGTGGGATGTAAGAAACGCTCTATTGTAGTTAAATCTACCTTGCTCGAGATTTGTGAGAATGTTTACAGTACGCATAGCTGGAGCTGCGACATTGTCAGTCTCGTTTTGTTGTTGACATCAAAGAATAAGTAATGTACACTATAGCACGTGAGAACAAATGAGACAGCAAACTCTAAAATTCAAAACAATATGGAGGCCTTGATGTCAACGTTGAAGCAGATAGAGACCCGCAGAACACAATTCCATTTTTCGATGGAGTTTTGGTAGTGACTGTACTTACCTATCCAAAGCAAATCAGCAAATATCCTTCCTAAGAAATATCGTATAATCCTGTTATACTGATAGTTTTCTAAGCTATCGTCGCATTGCAGCGAACTCTGACAACTGATGTCTCACTCCGATGCCTCAAATCGATTTTACACTCAGGAGTTCACGGATTCTTCGATCATCCGATACTTTTGTATCCCTCAAAACTTTCAATTGAGGTAACGAGAGTCACGTAATCTGTCTGCAATTGACCAAGGCATAACGATGTGAGTGGATGCAAGTAGCACAGTAGCACATTGCGGCGGCCACCTGTGACACTGTCGGATCTGTGTCTTTGTGGCGTGCTGCGTATATGGCTTGTGAGAAACTGTAACACCAAAGTTACTAAAAGATTGATGGAACGATACAGACTAACTGATCACGTTGAGCGCAATCGGAAACCAAGTTTTTCATAATTTGTACACACCTGAGTTCTTTCAAAAAGAGATTGGGAAGTTTTTAGGTGCAAAGAAAATTCGGGCGATTTCTTTTGCAGCAATCGTGGTGTTACTATCCGTACGAGACTTCTGCTACCGTGAAGTAAGTTCTCTCATGTCCCCAAAATGATCATTATTGTATGAGGTGCTCGATGAAAGAGCTCGTTAGTTGCCGCGGAGCACGAAATCATACAAGGTCCAGTCAGGTGGTTTCACTGAGACCACAATCATATGAAGAAGGTCTGCTGCCTCCGGCGCTCAGACTCAGCTCACTTCCTCGCGCAGCCACTGGAATCCAGCATGGCTAACCCGGAGGGCGCTCGCAGATTGGCCGGTCGCTTTCACCGTCTCTGCTCTCCTTCTTCTTTGCGTTATTGGCCTGTGGACTTCAATCCTCTCGCCTAGGGAGGGTAGAGAGACCCTCCCCATCACCAAGTGTTGTGCCGTTACTAATGCAACGATCGAACGGAGATGGTGCAGTGGAATGCAAATTCGTGTAACTGCATTAATGCTGAAATAATAGAAATGTGTCCAATACTGATCCCATATCCTATCCTCACTGTTGGTTCCCAAAGCACTCAGGTCTGTGTGAACCCCAAATTCCCAAATCCAAAGACTCCTCTGGGAGCTGGCAGCTCATACGCGCTGTTGAAGAAAATTTCTGAGATTTCACCAATCATCACATTTACTTGACAGCCCTTGTTTGAATGGAATACTATTAGATAGTATACTAATCAGATAGTACATTTCCCATAATTTTTTTGCAAACTCGGGTGCCCACGTCACGAAGCCTTGTGGGTCATAGGGTTAGGATCGTCGCCACCATCGTCGTCTGTTGTTGTAAATTTTTCGGATGCTCAGACATGCACGTCGAGACATTTCGAAAGAAATTCCGATCGACTAGCATGGGTGTTGTCCATTACCTACCACTGTTCTGCCGAAGTCTTGCCGAAAGCGGATGAAAGGCGGGGGGGGGGGGGTGGAGGAGAAAATTTGCGTTCGCTCATGCAACCGTTCCTGTATCAATACGCTCGGCTTCCGTTCCAAATGATGTTTACTCATATTGATTACGTCTGATGTCTTATATCATAATTGAAATATATTCCGTTTAGTTTCGTTCATCATGAACATAATTCAAATCAATTTCGTTTGGTTTCGTTCATAATAAACATAATCCATATCAATTTCGTTTAGTTCCGTTTATCATTATCATAATCGAAATTACTTTCGTTTAGTTTCCTCCCCTCAAACGAAATAGTTCCGTTTGATTTCGTTTGGTTTTCTGACGAAACATATCGATTATGTTTCGTTTCGTTTATTGTAACCGTAATTATGCATGATTAACGTTTTGTTTCGTTTCTCTCACCGACATTTTTGTTGGGATTCGTTAAGTTTCTAGCTCAACCATAATTCGTTTTTGTTTAGTTTCGTTTCTCATAAACGGGATGAAAAACGTAATTCAAATCAAATTATTAAGTTTAGTTTCGTTTATGGAAAAAACAAAACTAAATTCTGGAATTTTGATTATGGTTATTGAAAAACGAAACGAAACTAAACATTATTGAAATTTCTCCAAAATAAACGAAACGAAAGGAAACATAAGTTTCGTTACAAACCCTGATTATATTAGGCTTGAGAAAATGTGGAGTGCATGAAGCACTAAAATCATCGGTGAAAGGTTTATGGCAGAAATCTCATTGTTGTAAAAATAGTCATAAGGAAAATGATACTGAATTGTACAATTCACACACCTCACAGTCATCGTCTCTCTCTCAAAATTCTAGATCAAGAACACTATTACACTTAAAATCAGGAATGTAACGAAAAATTGCCAATTCTGGAAATTTTTCTATCCTGATGAGCGAGGATGTCATATAGATGTCATATTAATATGAGCACCTTTTATTCAAACATACAGCACATTCTTCATCGATCCGCATTGTTTAATAAACCACTCTCTCATTTTCTTTGCGCACGGCTAACTTGCATACACACACTTACTCAGAACAAAAGCAATTCTTATACTTTAAAATCGATTGATTGTAATATCGCAATGTTATAAATAGAGAACATGAAACGGCCACGGGAGTAAGTTGAGATTGGGACTCCAAATGAAGAGCAGCTGACGAGCAACTGATAAGAACGTGTCATCTTACTCCTACTGTTCCCCTTTGCCCCAGTGAACCGGTTACATTTATATTGTCTGTAGGTGGCGGTGATGGTGAATGTTGCGGTCTTGTTACGGGATTCACGTCTCTCCGTGACCTTAGCTCTATTTCATGTTTACTTGTGGATTTACGGCGATGTGTTTGGATTTTCCTGAATTTCAGCCAAATTTCTAATTTCCTTATAATAATGCAAAAGATCATTGCTACAATGACTGACGAGAAGAATGAGATACCGAAGTAGCTGTGAAGATTCTCTGTTATTATTTTTCGTTGACCTGTTTCCCGATATTGTTTTTCTATTTCATTGAGTGCGATCGAATTGCTACCAGACAGCCAATTATCAAGGCTTCCAGATATTTCGTGTTTGTTATTCTCTATTGCTGATACAATCGATTGCGAGAGTAACTGGGTAATATTAAGTTGAGATTCCGATTCACAAATGAATGTATAATCGAGAGTTTTTTCATTGATACCATAAAGTGTGAAGTTATCCGCATGGGCTGTGCAACGACCGTTAACTGATAATATTCCTATTCCATTAAGGATAACCTCATTGGTGGTCCCTTCAATGCAAACTAGTCTCATTCTGACAATATTTGATGTTGAAAATAGCCATTTTCTAGTAGATTGAGGTTGAATCAAGTATGGTTTCTTGCCCGAGGATAGCACGTAATTATAGTCACTTAATTTACTGGGCACGGTGTTTGCAAAGAATTGGGATTTGCACGGATTTCCAGCGTGGCTTGAAGATATAGGCTCCCTAGGTTCGCACAGTTTGGAGTTATTTCTGTCAATGCAACTTCGTATCTCACTTTCCTAAAACAGTATATATGATCGAAAATTCTTTGAGACGAACATGTCTGAGAACTTCGGTTGGATTGATATGAAAGTGTTGTGGTTTTCAAGGTCGCTCGTAGAAATGGGAAGTCTATGAATACGAAAGTGTGAGAATTGGATAATGTCCGCTAATGGAAAAGTGAAAGTTATGAAAACTTTCTGGTTAGTTATGTACACAAAGGATTTCGATTAGGGCTGGGACTTTTATCCGGATTTTTTAACTATCCGACTATCCAGATACTCGGATATCCGGGTTCGGGGAGAAAATCCGGACGGATCCGAATACCCGGACAGTATCCGGATATCCGGATATTTGGGTCCGTCCGAGATTCATAGCCGAATTGAGATATAACATTGGTAATGAAAGCATAGACGAAGTGATAACGATATAAAACAAGTATGTATCAGATCCATACGATCGGTTCCAGCCTATCATTACTCGCAAGTTGTCGACCGGTATCTCTGTCTCTCCCTTCGGTCCTCTCTGTTTCTCGATAACATGGGAGCTTCTATCAATGACGTTCGGGGGGATTCCATTATTTCAGACCTCCGTCTCTCTAATAAGATTTTCCGAAAGTAAAATTGCTCACTCACACATGGAGCGTGAGAAATCGGGAGACCAACTCTTCCCTTTCCTCCTGGAATCCGTCCGTTATTTTTGGTATTCCCTATGTGATAAGCATGCATATCCAAAATATCAATCGCTCGTAATTCTTGGGAAATCCAATACCGGAACGTGTGATCCCCATCACGAAACAGATTTGAGGGTTCAGATGCTATTCGAAAATCCGGATGACCCGGATTGTCCGGGAGTATCCGGATATTTGGATCCGGATAGTCGGATACACTGTAAAAAATCCTGGCGTCAAATCACACTGCTGAGCAGTGGAAAAAAGAGGACCCTTGCTAAGCGAGGTGAATATACAGCGCCGTGCGATGTAAGGTGACGAGCGGGACTGTCAATTCACGAGCCTATCTTCAATTCGCCGGCGGCGGCTATGTTGACTGTGCTCAACCAATGAAACCTGTCGGTAATTTCAAAATCTTTCTCTCGCGCAAATATGCATTTTATCCATTCAGGAGGTACTCAACAAATCGAAAATAATGTATAGAACGCATAAAAAATAAAAAAAATTTGATCGAAACACTTGGGTTGTTTCGGTAGTGCCACGAACTTACAATCTTTGAATCACGTGTCGGACGTCTTTCCCCGGGGCCAGCGAGGAAAGTTACATGTGATGATACAAATGGCTTACTTGAAGTTTGGATATAAAATATGGCATGTTTGCTGTTTTGTTATTTTTTGTTGATAGCAAAATTTGGTTCAAAGCTGCAAGAATATATATGTATACTGTACGATGTTTATCTCTCGCGGCGTTCATCGCCTCGACCGCATGGTTACTGATCGTGTTTCAACTTGTTTACCTCGTTGTTTACAATTCCGCTCTCGACAAAAAATAACGAAGTGGTAAACATGCTATATCTTCATCCAAACTTCAAATGAGCCATTTGTATCATTACATGCAACTTTCCTCGCTGGCCCCGGGGAAAGACGTCCGACACGTGATCCAAAGATTGTGAGTTCGTGGCACTATCGAAACAACCCAAGTGTTTCGATCAAATTTTTTTTATTTTTCATGCGTTCTATACATTAATTTCGATTTGTTGAGTACCTCCTAAATGGATAAAATGCATATTTGGGCGAGAATAAGATTTTGAAATTACCGACAGGTTTCATTGGTTGACAGGGCCGTATTTACGCCTACGCCAGCGACGCCATGGCGTAGGGGCGGCAGCCCGTCAAGAGGGCGGCACAATATGCGGAACCGAAAAATTTTGAATGCTTTTCTGAAATTTTGGTATGATAGAAAGGATGTCAATAACGACGCAACGATAGTCCATTACGTACTACTACTCTATTTGGATACTGATCTTTCTAATCTAAACATGACATCAATTGTGTAGCGTTCATACCACAACCTTTCTCGCTTTTTTCTCCGCAAATTGATCAATCAATGAACCAAAATCTATTTCACACGTTAAGTCCGCATTTATACATAGAACAGCGAAATCATTCAGTTTCTGATCACCCATTGAAGACCGCAACCAGGTTTTGAGTCTTCTCAATAGGGAAAAAGATCTTTCTCCACTACAATTACTCGTCATCATGCAAGCAAATATTACGAGGCTCATATGAGCATTCGGATATATTTCTTGGAAGTCATTTTTGATGATCAACTGGAGCATTTCTTGAGCAGATAAATTTTCGATTTTTTCAGAAGTTAGATAAGCAGAAGAATGCCTTAACTCGAGACCAAGGTTAATTGTTAGGTCTTTAGGGTACTTAGTCACAAGGACTCCTGCTTTTTCGAGGATCTGCTCATCCGTCAAGGCTTGGTGTTTTGGAAAAAATCCGAACTTTTCTTCTAGACGGATATAACTCTCACTACGTTGTTTCAGATTTGCAAGAAGTCTGTCCAAGATGACAAAGTAGACTTGGGTACGCAGATGATCTCTTCTTGATAGATATGTCTCATCTGAATTCTCGTTCTCGTCACAACGCCGCTTACGTTTGGTCTGACAGGAGCTTTCAGAACTATATTGATCCTGTCCAGATTTCGTCATTGCTCTTCTTTCGTAATCTTCGAAAGCTGAGTCACAGCGCAATCTGCCCACGAAAACTTCTAATGATTTGTATAAAGTTATAACCTGAGTCAAGTCAGATATTGGTGACTGGAGAGATTTACTGACAGAGTTGAATCTGTCCAAAATATCACGCCAGAATATAGCGACGAAACAGCTCTCGAGAGAACTAAGAGATTTGATCAGACCTGAAGCTTCAGCTCGTGCAACTGGTTTCTCTTTTTCGTTCTTGGTGAAATTAGAAAGAACTCTTAATATATCTTCTCTTGAATCACAAAAAGCATCACAGGCATCAGCATGGGCGGACCATCGGGTTTCAGAAGGATTCTTGAGCGTTCGAGCAGATTTTTGAAGTTCTCTCAATTCCTTCAGGAATAACTGCCATCTTGGGGCACTCGCAGTGCAGAAATTGTACAGTCCTTGCATAGCACAGAAAAAACGAACTGCTTCTGGGCACGAGGATGCAGCATTTTCACCAACGAGATTCAAAGAATGCCCTGAGCACGGGATGTAATCAGCATCAGGATTCACCCTTCTTATCCAACTCTGAACTCCCAAGTATGCTCCTGACATGTTAGCAGCATTGTCATACGACTGGGCTTTACAATCCATTATATCAACCCCCAAAGTTCTCAATAGAGCTAATTCGGCTTTGGCAATTTGTTCATCTGTGTGGCCGCATCTTGCAATGAAGCCAAAAAAGCGTTCAACAGGAATTCCCAATGAATTTATATGCCGAATGATGAAAGTCAATTGGTCGGTGTGGGAAATATCGGGAGTAGAATCTGTACTTATAGAGTAAGGGCCTGCTTTGCGAACTTCATTGGCAATAGTTTCCCGCACATTTTGTGCCATGAGACTGATAAACTCATCGCAAATAGTTGCCGATAGATAAGAAACGGAGCCGGAGCCCTTATTGGCGTACTTTTCCATATGCGATCGTAAGAAAGGATCATACTCTGCCAATAGCTCGAGAGCCATCATATAATTGCCATTGTGCAATGACCCGAACTCACTATCACTCCCCCTGAATGGGAGTCCACGGCTAGCGAGCTTTCGAATTACTGAGACGACTCGGTGCAAGACATCTCTCCGATATCTTTTTTCTTCACTTATTTGGTGACATAGAGCTGTATCGATAGCCCTCGCGGACTGGCAACGGGCTAAGTATATTTGACAACTCGTTCTATGTGAATCAGAATTTTCATGCTCCTCAAGTCTTCTATAAATATTACTCCAGTTGTTATAGCCCTCCGCGAGTGTTGACTCTTGATCACCGAATAATTCACATGGTCCACAATAAACTGAATTGGTTGATTTTGAAAACAGCAACCAGGACCGAAGTTTGCTATACTTCCCAACAGTTCTGTAGAAGACTGATGTAGTCAAAACTCGGGGTCTTTCGTAGATAACACGCTTCGTAGAAGAAAAATCAGCATTCAGATTCTGATTAAAACCTCTCTTTGCGATGAGAGTTTTGAAAGTTTCATCGATAGGCCAATTCGCAGGATCATCCATGAGGAGATTCTGTTCGTGTGATATATCAACTGAGATATCGATATCATTTCGACTTGAGTGTGGATGTCGATGAGTGGATGCCAAATCTGAATCCCGTGAAATCTCTGAATTTGGTAATTCACTCGCTTTGTGGAGAGGGCGTTGAAGTTGATCACTAACGATGACGTTGATAGATTCTCTCTCGCTTTTATCTGTAGAAGAATGATGAATGAATGCAACTTAGACCGAATCATAACGAAAAATTGAACCAAAATCAACGCGCATATGGTTGCATCAATCGGATTCTCGAGATTGCAAGCAACGATGCGTTTGGCTTGTGTACTCAACCAATCAACAAGTGCTAAGATGGCGTGCATGCACTAATCAAATAAGTCTGAAGAACAAGCCTATAAACCGTGACGAAATTTTGTGAAGATTGTTGGAATGAAGAAATGCATCCGCGAGTAAACTCGTTACGATCTTCTCGAGATGCGGAGTATAAAAAAAATGTCAATTTTACATAGATAACGGGAAAATCGTGCCCAGTACCTGCCCTAGCAGACCTCGATTCCGATTTCTCCGACACTTGGGCATGCTCAGCTATATTTACATCTTGTGTGCTTTGGTGTGATCTTGCTTCGTAGTACTCTGTATGATTTTCTTCACTCGGAGTGACGCTGATAGAAAAAAAATTATCCAACTTTGGAGTTGCATCCAAGATCTTCTCTTCTCTCATATGCTTTTGCTTTGCGTTATTTTTATATTGAGCTCCACTCAACTTATCCCGACGTTTATTCATGGTCACCTACGTAAACATGGAAAGTGTTTTTGGTCACTCGGTTTCTACGTCGAATAGTTATGATACACACAGCAGTTGCCTTCGGTGCATCAATAACATGCTCGTCCACAACAAAGAAGACCGACTGAGAGGTTAATGATGTTACTCACGTCTTTTCTGCTAGATGATGACACAACTCAAAACTCACTCAAAACAACACGGATCAGCGTAATTTCGAACATTTCATAGCCAACTGGATAATGTCTAATCAGGTGTCTAAATGCCAAGTTTTTGAAACACGATCGTGCTTGCGTTGCACCACTACCAATCTTTGTGTACATCAGCTGATAGGCTCTCAACATGAACTCGAAGCGCGTAATACGGAAATTATGGTGGCAGCCATGCGGTCACAGATCAATCGGATGATGGAGTTGGTATCATGGCGAGGGCGCGAGAATTGAAATCGTTGAATTCTGATCCAAACAGTCTCGCATTGTAATCGAACACCAAGTTCTTTCAGAGGACTTTTACCAAAACGAAGATGAATATCTGGGATGAACTATCACACCGATAACCTCTACTTTTCATTTTTAGATGCATATCAGCTGTACGGTAGATGAGTGCTTTTAGCTCCCAGAGATACAAAAACCCGCGCGAGTCGTCAAAATGCCAATGTGCATGTATCAAAAAACAATTCATGCCACCGTCACCAATTTCCGTGTACCACGAACACGCACGGATTCTTTCATTCATCATAAATCGCAATCGTAGATAGAAATTCCGAATTCCTCAAGTGGGCGGCACTACCGTGGCGTAGGGCGGCACTAGCCGTAAGTACGGCCCTGTTAGTTGAGCACAGTCAACATAGCCGCCGGCGGCGAATTGAAGATAGGCTCGTGAATTGACAGTCCCGCCCGTCACCTTACATCGCACGGCGCTGTATATTCACCTCGCTCAGCAAGGGTCCTCTTCTTCCACTGCTCAGCAGTGTGATTTGACGCCAGGATTTTTTACAGTGTACTATCCGGATAGTTGGATCCGGATAGTCGGATACTATCCGGATAGTTGGATCCGTCCGAATCTCTTCAATCTGAGCGGATATCCGGATAATTATCCGGATATCCGGATCCACGGATATTTCCAGCCCTAATTTCGATATGGAGAATAGGTATTCTGGAGTGATTAGTTCTTTTTCCCATGGAAGCGCGTGGCTAGATTTATAATTATTAACGTTGTGTAAAATATCTTGGAGCTGGTCGTGACTGAGTACAAGAGGATGTAAGTGTCCTTTTGCTGTTGTTTCGACGGCGTTAATAAGAGTTTCATAATATGAAATAGAATGGAGTAATGCCATTTCGAATTGTAGAGCCCAAATTTCCATATTTTCCCGTAGTGTTAAAGTGTCAATTGTGTTTGATGCAAAGGCAAAGTTCCTTGACAGGACAGTATGCAATTTTTCTACTTTGTTTTTATGAAATTCATAAATTGTGGATATTATCTAATCCGATCCGAGAATGTGGGTCCTTTCCGAGGCTAATAGGGATATATTCTGGTTCCGTTCATAATGGTCAATTACTTGTCTTGTGATGAGATCGCGATCATCAGCGTCCATGGTTCCAAATAGTTTTCTGTTGATCCAGCCAACAAAGTCTAACGGGGCTCCCCTTTTCCTTAAGTTGCGCCCGTTAGAAATATTTGGAGGAGGTATGTATGGCAAGGAGAAAGAATGTGTCAAGCCCTTTTGTAGTGTTTCGAATGTGTGCATCATGGCGTCTAGTTTTGATCGTGGAATTAATTGGTCACAGTCTGGAAACTTGCGCGAGCATCTTTGTCTCATTGATATCAGCTGGTTTCCTTTCCAACCATCTTTCTCCATCAATTCACCACAATTGCTCTCTCTCTGGCGCTGTGAGTATAAGCGGTTTACTTCTACTGAGCTCCGCTGATTTCAGCTGATCTAATCCGATTTTTGTACTTTCCCGAGCGGAAAACTTTTTCAGGTGAATTGGGCACCTGCTGGCTCCTGCAATCGCGAGCATATACGGCTGGGCTCGCGAAATTCGAGCCAGGGTGTCTGATTCACCTCAGAATTTGGAGGTTAGGAGTGATTACGCGATTATCATCTGTAAATATGTGTTGAGAATCCGTGCCGAGAGTGTCTCTATATTGGTGGTTCTTATAACTCGTCGACAACGTACATCCAGTATCGAGCATAGCGCAGGCGCCAAACTGTCTGCTCTGGTCAACCAAACCTCGCATGAGCAGCATCCATCACATTGACCACCACTTTCCATCTTTCAGCATAGATGACGCCACAGTGACCAATACGTGCTTCATAATCGTCGATATACTTATACGCTGAGTGACAACGTTGTGTAAGTGATCAGCTGTTAGAGTGCGTATTCCATCATCTATACCTGCGATTTGTACCAGCGTCAGCATCGCGCTCTCACAGCTGGGATATTAAATGTGCAAGAGTGATGAACACAAACACTAGTACTGCGAAAAGTTCATGCTCTGTGTGTGATGCTGTAGTGAAACGTGGAGAGCTCTGGTATCGATGCAGTGAATGCGCCAGTCTGACTCACTCCTCTTGCTGTCCTGATATCAATAAAATTCAACTCACCGGTTTTCAGTGTAAAGTCTGTGCATTATCCGAGCAAGCTCCCCTTGCACATTAATTGACCCCGTCGTCTGCTACTAGTGCGAGACAGCGCAAGCGGTCTGCTTCTTCGCCACCTGAGTTATCTAGCTCGCGTATGAAAATCCGTTCGGTTTCTATAAATACAAGTTCCCATTCACTTGTTGAACTAAATATGCCGCAATCCTTCGATGCCGAGGCTGAAAAATTTCAAAATGAACCGACAGTACCCGAGCACCTCAAGAAGCTTGGCAGCCTATTCCAATCGTCTCACTCATCACTCCAACCGCAGCTTAACACGATTGACGACCGTATGACGGTGAATGAGGCGGGAAATGCTCGTGCATTTGCAAATTTGCGTGCTCATATTATTGCAACCCGTACTCAGGTAGACTCATGTGAAGTGCGTTTTTCAGGCATTCCTTCGTCGGTTAACCTGTCAGATCCTGATGTCATAAATGCCATTTTGCGTGCCATTGATTCCGCTGATCCAGTGGGGACGATTTTGTCGACGCGGCGATGGCCGACACAGCCGGCTCGTCCGCGATCTCAACCTCAGGCCCCTCATGCTAGTTCCGCACCTGTTGGTAGGCAACCTCAGATAGATAATACCGACAGAATTGCCCTCGTGGCCAAATTTTGCTCGTCCACCGTTCGTGATTTTGTCATGTCACGTGGATATCTTTTGAAAGATAAGAAGGCTCAAGACATATTCGGCTCGGGTGGCGATGCCAAAAAATACTTGAACTCTGTTTTACCAGCCCCGGTCTTCAAAATATGGCGTGCTGCGCTTGCAAAATCTGTTGAGCTAGAATATTTACGCCCAGTTGTCCAAAATTTGACGGTCATGATGCGTCCAGCCCCCAAAGCTGAACTTATACCCATCGTTACGGTAGAAGATTTACTGCCTCTCAAAGCTAATACTGCCCCATCTCAGGCGGAGGTGGACTATTTATCATGAGATGCCGCCGGTCTGTCACGGAACCCATCCACCATCGCTCAATTGCAAAGACCTTTTATTTCTATTGGGCACATCAATTTGAATCGTTTTTCCGCAAATTTCAACCTGCTCGAGGATAAAATGGGTGATGATTTTTACGATATCGTAGCCATATCAATGACTTTCCTCAAACCTAGTGACTCTTTCGATCCGTACATAATCAATGGTTACACTTTCATCGACACGATCGAAATGGTATGGATGGCGGAGGAGTGGGCTTCTATGCTAGGTCTCATTTTATAGTTAAAATATTGCATCATTCTGAAACTACTTTTGTCAACGAGCCTGAATATCTGATTGCTGAAATAAATTTCATGAATGTTAAGGTTCTTTTTGCCACTGTTTATCACAGACCTCCAGCCGCATATCCCCATGACTTCATGAACACTTTGTCCACCCTCGTTGATAAATTTCCTTCAAAATCTTTGAAGAGATTATGTGATTCGAATTTACTACACCTTGTCAGCTCAGCTCCAGCTCATCACGCTATTGGCAATGATGAGATGTTGCATCATACATGCATGGACTTATTTTTTGTACAAAATTTATCAGTTGCCATGGATCACAAAAAGTCTGATTCGCCCTTCGCTGCTGGGCATGACTTCATCGAGATCAAATACGGATTAAAATCCCCGTCCATCCCACCAAAAACTGTTTCTGTACGCAACCTCATCATTCAACTAAAATTCATCCCGAGCAGCTCTTGAACATTTTGAACTCATCCCTGTCTCCTTGCCTCCTTAACCCAGTCGTGGCAGATCCAAGCAACATATCTATTGTTAATCCCTCCCTGAACTTTCCTTTAAGACAATTGGACTTAAGCGAACCGATATATAAAAGTCTTGCCAAGGGCGATATCGATGACGCTGTTCAAACAATAACTCGAGTAACACTTGAGGCGTTCGATCAGCTTTCACCCGTTAGAAAATTCAAAGTCACCTCTTCAAGAAAACTCTGGGTTACAGCTGATCTTCGACGCCTCATGAATGACCGCGACACAGTTTACCGTCGCGCATCTCAGAAACAGTTTGAATCGGATCTCACTCAATACCGTGCTCTACGCGCTGAGGTCGAATCAAAACTAGACACGGCCAAGAATGATTACGTAAGGAACAAAATAACTTCAGCTCCTGATGCCAAGTCTAGATGGTCTCAACTTCGAAAACTGGGTATAGTTTCCCGGCCTCGAACTTCACCTCTACATTTTTCTAATGCCAAGATCCTGAGTAACCATTATGCAAAGGTAGCAGGAGTGGGCGATCCTCTCTGCGACACTGACATCGAACGTGTTTGTTCCATAACACTTCCAGGAACCGTACCTACATTTGATTTTGTCTCTGTTACTGAAGTTGATGTCTCGCGAGCATTTGCTGCTGGTAAATCGAAAAGTATTAATGCAGATGGAATATCGTCGTCGATGACTAACCTCGCTTTTCCTGCCCTTTAACCTCACCTCACACGTTTAATCAACGACTCGCTGTCATCCGGGTATTTCCCCGACGCTTGAGAATGCGCTTCGATCGTGCATTTGCCCAAATCAACTGCCCCAAAAACCCCGTCCGATACTCGTCCAATCGCCCAGCTATGTGAACTTCCAAAGACACTCGAGCATGTAGTCCATCTTCAGCTGCTCCACCACCTCTCCACACATAATCTGCTCAAAGAGCGGCAGCCAGGCTTCAGAACTCACCACTTAACGCAAATTGCCCTATTGGGAGTCCTGGTAGATAGCGGAAATGCCATTGATCGGAGAATGCTCACGATTATGATTTCATTTGATTTCTCGAAAGCTTTCGATACGTTGCCACATGTGGAACTTTTAATAAAATTGCGAAAACTTGGCTGTAGCGATCGTGTGATTCGCTGGTTCGCCAGTTACCTCAGTGACCGATCACAAGCTGTCCGCCTTGATGACAGTACTCATTAGGCCTGGCTGCCGCTCATCACAGGTGTTCCTCAAGGGAGTGTGCTAGGCCTCTTGCTCTTCTTAATCTTCATAAATGATCTTCCTGAGGTTTTGAACCACTCAATGTCTGCCATCTTTGCCGATGACTCCCGTATTTATCTTCACTGCCTTCCTACCGACCTCCTCAGCAGCATAGCGCTCATAACTCAAGACGCCCAGGCTGTAGCACGTTGGGCCTCGGACAATGGTCTGAAGCTCAATGCGGCTGAAACCACAGAAATGATCCTTGGCAGTGAAAATATCTCAGTGACATCAACCTCAATCAACTCTCCTGTATTCGAGTTATGGGTGAAGATATCCCCTACTCTAACAACATCAAGGGTCTGGGGATGCTTCTGAGTCCTTCTCTTGACTGGAGTTTACAGATTGCTCAGATTTCTCGGCGTGTACACGGAGCCTTGTACTCTCTCAGAGCAACTGCACGAAATTTACCTCGCCAACTCAGACAAGAACTTGTAACGAGTTTAGTCCTTCCGTTTTTTGACTATGGTGCTTCAGTGATCACTGGGTTGAACAAGACACAGATTCTAAAACTGCACCGCCTGTATAATGCTTGCGTCAGATTCGTCTATTGTACCATCCCGAGACAATCTGAAGTTACGCCCTACCGTATCAGCCTAAACTGGCTCTCTGCAGAGAGTAGAAGAGAGTATTTGCTCGGCTCACTCGGAATATCCATATCGAATCCAGACTCCCAACATCCCTCCGACCCAAGTTCTCCCTTACATCAGAAATCCCTAATCTACGCCAATCAGAGAGAGGGTCCAAGAAAAAACAGCTCACATATCACGCTCCTCGCACTGGAGCCCTCAATCAATCATATACTATCCACGCCTCGTATCTTCTAAATCAGCTTCCACCCCTTGATTTTGAGATGAGCTTGGATGCATTGAAGAAATCCCTGCTGAATTACCTGCTGAATCGAGACCGTGACGACTGGTTCGAGCGTGCCACCCGCGAGGACCTCATAGCCGTACCACAATCTCTCATACATGCCCTTCAACCTCCTTGCTAAGAGTCACCGTAGTTTTATCACCGTGAAAAATCTTGCGAGAGCTCTCGACGTTACCCTATTGCCAACTGTCTATTCACGTGAGGAAAGATAGGAAAATGTATATACTGCACCGATTTGTTATTTCGTTGTGTCACCTCGTATACACTTCCATAGTTTGAAATTGCCCAGTTCCAACCTCATGTTTGGTCTTATTCCAATTATTGTTAATTGTACTATGCCATGTATTTCAATTTGGGGCAAATGGGGTCTAACCCCCCGTCCACAATAAATATTCAATCAATCAATCAAACAATCAATCTATAGTTACTGAGATTCTCCACTCTGACCGTATTATTTTACCTTCACCAACATATTCATGGTAGATCCCAGGATTCATCGTAATTGGCTTAATTATATGTGTTACATTCATGTTCCCTGGGGTGTTCCCAGGGTAAATGATGATCCATGAAAGAATCCAGAGTATCGTATTGTAAGATGCCATATTTGCACCTGCAACAATCAAGAGTTGTGTTTCCCGTTAGACAAATGCTCGCTCTACTCCATCCACGTGTTTCAACAACCATTTCCCGAGGGTCGATTCTAATGAAACATTATTGTTCCAATGAACTCCTACTACTTTGAATTTTCCGTTGAAAAATTTGTCCTATTTGCCTTTCCTAGATTCTCACAGCACATGAACTCCCATCCCTACTTGTGAGTCTTTTGATTTTGTCTTTTTGTCGTATTGAATTTTTGTTTTTTCCTTAGAATCTTCCAGGTTATCTCTAGCAACTCTTCTCATCTTAGACTAGGCGAAATCACCGCCATCGCTGGAAAAATTATTCTGATGTAATTTTTTTGCGGACCCTTCTGAATCCAAAAATCCATGTTGCCAGACGTAATTCTGGTGCAAAATTGTTCAAACTGAAATTGCTTAAACAAATTAGCAATATCAATTTTTTTGGTCCCAAAGCAACTTTGTAAGGTTACTTGATACATTCTGGAAAGGAAATCTCTTCTGTCATTTTTTTCTAAAAGTCATCGTTTTCGAGCTGTGCGCGTTTCAAAGTTGAAAAATTGCGAAAATTGCGATTTTCAGCGATCGATTAGAGTGAGAAAGACGTAAAAATCTCATGTTGCCAAAGCGGAAGAATGTTGATTGAGATGTCCTTAACAATGTCCAATAGCAAAAATTCATGTTTCCGAGCGATAACCCATTGTTTTTTCAATGAAAACAATGTGTAGTTGCGCACGATATAGCCATAGAGATTCAACGGTGGCGGCGTCGCGTCGTCTGCTTCCTCGCCGTTGCTGTAGCCCGCAAATCTACCTTTTGTTAACATTGAAAGAACAATGCGTTATCGCTCGGAAACATGAGTTTTTGCTATTTGCTATTGTTGCGGACATCCCAATTAACACTTTTTTGCTTTAGCAACATGAGATTTTCACGTTTTTCGTACTCTAATCGGTCGCTGAAAACCGCGATTTTCGCGGTTTTCCAACTTTGAAACGCTTTCAGCTCGAAAACAACGACTTTTAGAGAAAAATGACAAGAGAGATTTTCTTCTTAAAATGAACCAAATAACCTCACAAAGCTGCTTTGGGACCAAAAAAGTTGATATTGCTAATTTCTTTGAACAATTTCAGTTTAAACAATTTTACACCAGAATTCCGTATGGCAACATGGATTTTCGGATTCAGAAAGGTCTTCTGGTAGGGAACCCGCAAAAAAATTCCATCAGAACAAATTTTCCAGCGATGGCGGTGATTTTGCCTAGTCTATCTCAGCAAGGGTTCTAATGAGAATACATAAATATGAGTTGCATGTCTCGAGTTCAAATTTGTCTGGATACTTGTCCATGGTTCGGGCTTTTCGGCCGTAAGTGATCTCGAAAGGGGTGAAACCTGTCGAACTCTGAAGTGAGATATTACATTCGAACATTGCGAATGGGACAATAGTGTCCCAATCTAATTTTTCAGTGGCTTTTGTCCGTATGTAGCTACCAAGTATGGCGTGACTACGTTCTGAGGAGGCATTCCCTTGAGGATCGTAACTAGTAGTTGTAATGAGTTTGATACCGAAGATTTAAACAAGTTTCGCTAGTAAACGGTTTTTGAAGCTAGTACCTCTGTCACTTAAGATCACTTGGGGTACTCCGAAATTACTTATGAGATAGCAGGCTATTGCATCAGCGATAGTAACTGCTCGAATGTCTGGCAAGGGATGGCTAGGCAAAATTTAGAAAGTTGACATTGCATGGTTAGAATATGTTCGTTACCTGATGGAGTAAGGGGCAACGGCCTAACCGTGCCAACGGTCACTTTTGAAAAAACTTCTAAGGGAGTATCAGATATGATCATCGGTACTTTTGTCCGAATACCTATCAATTTTTGTTATTGACAAACACAGCATCTACTGATGAATTCTTCGACATCCTTTTTCATACCTTTCCAAAAATATCTTTCGCGGATCCTTCTATAAGTCTTACCGGACCCCCGATGTCCGCCAAATAGGCTCGGATGGAATTCTCCTATCATAGAACGTGTTCTTTCTGTAGGAGGAATCGTTACCGCAAGGGGGACACCATGTCCTGGGGTGTGACGACCCTCCGGCCCCAGTTACCGCCCGCCGGAGCGAGGAGACCGCACATCTCCATCCGACACCACGGGAGTGGGTGAGTCTAGGGACTCAAATTGGGATCGCCCTCGGGCGATAACAATGCGAGCCCGTAAGACTCATCCATCATCCCGAGGGACTCTTTGGGCTCTCAGGAAGCCTAAAAGAGTCCCAAAACCCCTCACCGAGGGGTGGGCATCGGCCTTGTGCTGGGGGCCGTGCCCGAAAGTCGGTAGTCGGGGCGGAGGACTGAGTCATCACCGAGCCTGGCTCGGTGTTGGTCATCCTCCAACCCGACGCGCTGGCAGGACGTATCCCTGCCCCGCGCCCATGGGGGCAACCGGGGTTGAGCCGAAAGGCAGGGACCCGGTATACAAAAGCCAATATTCCAGTAGGAGGAATCGTGCAAGTCCCATAGCAAGAAGTTATTGTCAAGGGAAAATCTCTGAATTCTTCCATGAATGCATGTTTTACCGTTGACTCCGGAAGTTTGTCAGTTCTTCCGCTCTTCCAACGCGGAAAGAGTAGATATTCAATTTCTGTATTGACTCAGAAAGATTGTGCATGCATGATTCCAAGTTAGACGGGGTAATGGGGCTGTTATCTTTCTCTGGAATGACTTAGCTAAGAATAGATCGGTTACGATTCTTGGTCACAATCACATCTCCTACGTCCGAGTTCTGTGCTTTTAGCTTGGCTCAATCAACTGCTCCGATGTCTTTGAGTGATTCATTGTTAAATGACGTTAATTTACAGTCGAAATGAAATGGACAATGTTGTCTTTGATGTGAGTGATGCACTCTCGAGTTGTTAGTCGAGGTCAGGTTGTATATTGGATCCTATTTCATAGTGGTTGTCCATTTTGATAGGGGGGAGGGATTGTAGTGATGGAACTCTCAGGAGTTTTTGCCGGTGTCTGAGATAAGGGGGTGGCCAAATTGGAAACTGATTGATCAAAGCCATTGGTGGGCTTTTTGCTAGATACTTCACAATTTTCCGATTCAGTCATCTGTTGGTTCGTGCCTGAAGGGCATGCATCATTTTCGGTATCACTATTTTCTTGGACTATGGTGCTTAGGGTTTTCCAAAAACTTGGCAATCTATTCCGGTTACTACCGGTGAGCGGAAGAGGCGTAGATTTTGCGAATGATTTTCTTGAAGACGACATTTTTGTTCTCATAGTTTCTGGTATTGGGATCGTTACTGGAGGAATAGAAGATTCAGCTACCCATTCTTTCACAATTTTGTTGGGTACGGGCTCATTTCCTAAATGAACTGGTAAGGATGAAGTCGAATTGTTATGAATACTGTCAGAAGAGTCTATCTGTATATCGGAAAATGTCAAATGAGTTGGGTCTACGTCTTTTCCATGGTCCCACCAATATGTATCTTGTTCAGTTGGGGTCTGTTCTGTCAAGTGTAAATCTTTGGACCATCGTCTCGTGGATTGGGCGTAAGGCCTGAACTCGTCGTCTAATGATGAGGGGGAGGAGTCTGAGTCATTTGTTAATTGATAGGAAGAGGGTTGTTTTCCGATGGGTTTAGATGTTGAAGGTCCCGGATTCTCGGGTTGTGGAATTTCCTCTGTTTCCGTAGTCTCAGGGCCGTCAATCGAGGGCGGATCAGTGGAGCATGAATTTTCATAATGTTGAATTATTTTGTCCTGGTCCAGTAAGTCGGGTGAGAAGGACCTATTTTTAGAAGGGAGAGGGGTTCTTCTGGATTAGTTTCAGATGTATCTATTGAATGGTTATTGGATGTTTCCGAGGAGGTTTTTTCAAGGGTTGGAGGGGCGGGCTAGATCCCGATCAGGAATTACCCCGCGTCAACAGAGCTTCTCCGCGGGGCAAATGTATGGAGAAGCATATACAGGTGTAACGCCTTCCCCGCGGGGCCCCCGCAGGGCATCCTCGGGGCAATATTCGCACAATGTCCATGTGATTCCTGATAGAGAATTTGATATATTTTTGGGCATGTTTGTGATTAAAACTGCTGCATTCCTCCAAAACTCAAGTAAGACTGAAAAAACGAGAGAGAACTTCGGTAGATCTTTCTGTAGTCTGTGTTTACCTACTTCTGCTGTGAGGAAATGGGACCTGGACTTTGCAGGTTGGTGGCGAGGAAAGTTCCCTTCCTGGACTGGAATTTGAGTTAAAAGCGAATGCTTAATGATTCTAAAATATAGTGTGATCACCTGGTGGAAATTTTCCTCGCACATCTGCAGAGATGAGGTTAACTCAGGAGCATTACGCAGGGATGTTATACTAAAGTAATTAGATGGTTTTCGCTCTCCATGTGACAATTCTCAGATTCAACTTAAGTTTCACAACCAAGACCTGATGCTCTATTACAGGTGATGTACATACTCAGCAAATTTCTACTTCTCTGTAGGATATTACATGAAGTGCATGTTATCATTACATGAATATGAATGCTTCTCATAAGCATTCATATTCTGTCATGAAGTTTCTTCAGAGCTTGAATATCTTCCTATAAGTCTTGGCTCTATAATTGTAGAGTTGAGCATGATGATGAATCAATCATGACCAGAATATTCAGTCGAATAAGTATGTCCCAAGCTATCTTACTTTGCTATGCCACAAAAATTAATCAAGTGCGAGCATTTAGTACTTGTCAAAAGGAAGTAGAGATTTGGGAATGTAACAGTGAATCAATTCTTGATGGCATTCATTGAATATTCTTCTGTTTTCCACCATAGGAAAGTCAGATATTTTGGATGTCCATAACTAAAAAATGACTGTGACTATTCTGGTAATGTTGAGTTATCATCATGTTCATCTCTCCGATTAGTATTCTACAATGTAAAGTCAGTGTCATGAAGTCAAGACTTGTAGAAGAATATTCGAGCTCTGAAGAAACTTCTTGACTGAATATGAATGCTCATGAGGATTGGAGTCGAGAAATACTCTAAGAGCACGGTGAAGATGCTGTGACAATTATTCATATACACACTGTCACTCTGAAGCAAAAAGCATTCATCAAAACTGGGAAAACAAGCTCAATAGTGACAGATATAACTGAGCGTACATTTTTTTCCAAGTATTTTCACTATGCCTGCACTCCATGTAATATTCTGCAGAGAAGTAGAAATTTGCTGAGGATGTACATCACCTGTAATACATCATCAGGTGCTGATTTTGCAACTTGACTTGAATCTGATAGATATCACATGGAGTGCGAAGAGCATTCAATCACAGTAACATCCCTGCATGATGTTTCTGAGTTAACCTCATCTCTGCAGATATGTGAAGAAAATTTCCACCAGGTGATCACACTAATATATTCTAATATCATTAAACACTCACTTTCAACTCAAATCACAGTACAGAAAGAGTGGGAAGAGCACTGTCTTCATTACATACTGCAATGTTAAGTGCCCATCTCCCCACAGCAGAAGTTAACACAGACTAAAGTAACATTTTGGACTCTCCTAACTCCTCATAGTATGGCTCTTTTTCATGCCTTAGATGATTTTTCTGTTTTACTTGAAGATGATTCAAGTTATAATGACAAACATGTGCAAAAGTATATTGCACTCTTCATCCAGAATAACATTTACTTAAGCGAGTTTTTCCCCGAGGATGCCCTGTGGGGGCCCCGCGGGGAAGGCGTTACACCTCATATGCTTCGCCATACACTTGCCCTGCAGGGACCCCGCGATCTCCGGGGCAAGCCCCGCGGGGCCCCCGCGGGGAAGCCACCGGAATTTTTGATCGGGATGGGTGCATGAGGCGGAGGTCTCGACTCATGCACAGGTTTCGAGTTAGGGCGAGCCTTTCTCTGTCTCAAGCGTTGGGTGATAGTACTGCCCTCTAGGTCTACCTGTCCTGCTGACAGATTCGCTGGTCGTTCTGGAGGGTCTATCCTAGAACTCTTTTTCCGGCCGCGTTTTGTAATCAGAGTTTGAGTAGATGTCGATGAAGAATCCGAGTTGGTTCTGACTCGAGCATTAGCTGCTCTCTATGTTTTTGTGGGCTTGGGAACGATTGGCAGAAGTCCCACGGAGGTTGTTGATGAATCTGAATCGCTCTCACTACAATCATCAGGAGAAGTGCATGAACAATGTGATGGTGGAGGACCCGGCAAAGGCTTT
The DNA here is from genome assembly GCA_029851415.1 of Eretmocerus hayati. Classification (NCBI taxonomy): domain Eukaryota; kingdom Metazoa; phylum Arthropoda; class Insecta; order Hymenoptera; family Aphelinidae; genus Eretmocerus; species Eretmocerus hayati. The sequence goes on from CM056743.1 coordinate 52,727,403, forward strand.
TCTGGAAAGAGGATGTCTACAGGGTTCCTGGAAAGGGAGTCTGCATTGGTATTCAGGCGGTCGGGTTTATATTTTAAAGTATAGCTGCCCCCTTTCAGCTTAGCCCTACAGCTATTCGATCCACTCATAGGGTCTTTGAGAGATTCTATCCAGGTTGAAGGTTCATGATTGCCGTATATAACAAAGGGTTTGCCGTAGAGGAAATGGCGGAAGTGTTGAACTACACTTACAACTGCGAGACATTCTCTCTCAGTTGCTGAATAATTCTTCTCGGCTTTGTTTAACGATTTTGATATATACGCCACGGGTTTTTCTTGGGAAGGCTCCCCTTGTGAAAGTACAGCTCCAATAGCTACGTTCGATGCATCCACAGTCAAGGTAAAGGGCTGATTGAAATCAATAGGAGCCAGCATAGAGGCTTCGCATGGAGCTGCTTTCAGAATTTCAAAACTTTGTTGTTGTTCGTCCTTCCACTCAAACTTTTTGCCCTTTAGAAGCAGATCATTCATCGGCTTGGCTTTCCTAGAAAAATCTTTGATGAACCGTCGGTAGTATTTTGCTAGGCCTAGGAAGGATTTTATATCTCGGGGATTCTTGGGAGTCGGGAAATTTCTCACGGCATCTTATTTCAGAGGGTCTGGTTGTACGCCGTGTTTGCTGATTACATGGCCAAGATATTCCACCTCTGGGGTAAAAAATTCGCATTTTTCAGGGTGAAGCTTCATTCGGGCTCCTGACACTTCCGCCTGAACACTTCCGTAATTTTGTCCATATGTGATTTTATGGACTCTGAGAAGATTAAGGTAACGTCCATGTAAATGAAAATTTCTATACCTTGCACACCGGACATTATACTATCAATAGCTCTTCGAAAAGAAACTGGAGCGTTACAGAGACCAAAGGGCATAACTACCCATTCAAACAAACCATACGGCATTCTAAAGTCATTCTTACGGCGATCTTCAGGCTCAACTAAAATTTGATGGAAACCATTAACGAGGTCGCATACTGTGGAATATTCCGCTTTTCCGATTAGCTCCAAAATTTTTTGAATATTGGGCAGGGGGTATGCCTCAGGTATAGTCTTTTCATTCAGTTTTCGATAGTCAATCACCAACCGGTAGCGTTTCTTTCCATTGGGGCCCGGTTTCTTCGGAACAATCCAGAGAGGGCTTACCCAAGGACTATTTGACGGTTGGATGGACTCATCTTGAAGTAATCTGGTAATCTGTTTCCTGGCTTCTTTGTGAAGGGTTGGTGGATATCTGTATTGTTTGGAAGCAGTTGGTCTATTGTCGGTGGTGGAAATTTGATGACAGACTCGAGTCCAGGGTGGTAAGTCGCCGGGTAACATAAACAAGGGAATCTCCGGACGATTCTTCTCAAATTTTTCTTTCCGTGGACACTATAATTTCGAAAATAATTGGAACCCAAAATTATATCGTATTTCACGACACAATCGGGAGGAAGGACGTGTAGCCGGATCCCTTAACCGAATATGCAAGTTTTAAGGACTCCTAATGTAAAAATTGGATCGGTGGGAACTCCGGTTACTCTAATGATACGGGATACGTCCATTTTTACTTCGCGTTTCGAAGATGTTAATGTAATTGGGCAAATGTCAGCTCTTGTGTCAAGGTACACAAGCTCTGTTTGGGATTTCAAGATGTCATAATCAATCTGGACCATAGGACCTATTCCTGGACTTTTTGCGGAGTGTAATTTCCCACGTTCATGCTTTTCATCCGCGACTGTACCGGCTTGCCCGCGATCATTTCCTGACTGCGGGCAGGCTGGGAGTTTAAATGCTGTCTGTCAGGGGGTTTTGGGTACCGAGGCTGATTTGGGTGCATCATGTGGCGGCCCGTTTCTGTCTCGCAAGGACGGGTCTGTGTGGTATGGGAAAGGGGGGAAATAACTTGGATACATGGGTTGTTGATAAGGATGAGCATGATAAGGGTAATACCCTTGAGGAGGATGAGGGGGATAATACATAGGTGTATAGCTTTGATATGGAGATCTTTGTCTGTGGGGCGAGCTAGAGCGATTGTACGGAGAAGGAGAGCGTTGGTAAGGGGAATTAGGTCGAGGAGCGGGAGAGTTTGGTCTATTAGGTTGACTCGGTCAACCTTCAGGAAGTTCAGATAAGTAACTCCAGTTGGGATGTGCTATTATCCTTCCGTCACGGTCATATCTCAAAGGCGGAGGAGCAGTGACGTCAGTTCTGTCATAATAGTGTGGTACACTGTTCCTGTCATACATGCTAGGATCATTTCTATCTAAAAACGTAACTTGTTTTTGCTCACTTTTGGTACCCTCTGTGTTCGTGATTTCACTGTTTTCGTCGGGATTATGACTCGTTGTGTAATGTAATTCCGTGTTGCTAATATTGAGGCTTTTTGCAAAACTTCCTGCTATTTCTGCCCATTCAAGGGCTTGAGCCATTGTCTTTGGGGAAGAGAAAATGATACCACTTCTCATACTATCCGGTAGGCGCCGAATAAATGCATTTAACCCTAGAACTTCTAATTGAGTGCGGTAATCTACACCTCCATTTTCCCCCTCTACCGTGGTTTTTGAAGCAGCAATGGCTCCCCAAATAAATCCCTTGATTCGATTGTGAAATTGTCGATCACTTTCGGTTTTCTTCATTTTGATATTTATGATCTCATTCGCATAATAGTCATACGGTTTCCAAGGAGAAAAGTTTGATTTCAAGATTTCTTCTAGTCGCTCAAAAGACTGGATGTCTTTGTCCCGTAAACATTTCTGTGCGTCACCACGAATTTTGGTGAGTAGTCCCCGTAGGAAAATCCTTTTTTTGATTCGCTGGTATAGTATCTTCAAAGTTTTTGACGTCTTGCGTGAAATCCACTAGAGGTGTAGTTCCGTCATAGTCCCTGATATTTTGAAGAGCAGCCCGTACGATACCGTTTTGAGAAGAGACCAGTAAGGAGTCATATGTGAGTTCCGAATGCTCTTGATTGTCTATGCTCCTTTGGGCGATATACAGGCGTAACCCGTTATCTGCGGATGATACAGATCGGAAAGGTGCCGCAGATACCGAATCCGCAGATACGGAAGCATTGTTCTTATGGGAGAAGGGGGGATACAGACTGTGATTGGAAGAAAGTTCGTTCGAAAAAATTTTAGTGTAAAAATAATAGTGTTTATAAACGAAATAAAGTGATATAAATAACGATCTCTATTACAAAATTGATAACTGATCAACTTTTTGAGAAAAAATCGGTCATTTGGGTTTGTTTTGCTCGGCTGATAGTGTCCGCATACAGCTCGCGGTACCCCTTTAAAGCGATTTCACAATGGTGCTTGAACTGAAGACTTCGAACCATCACTGGGTCACTGTCCATAGCTTCATCCATAGCATCTTCGATCATCTTGATGATTTTTGCTATCGATTTGGCTTGGAATACGGGAGGCTGTGATTCTTGAGTTTCATCCTTGGATGCTTCGTCGGGCTCGTTGAGGATGATTTCAATTTCATCGATTGACAGAGGCTCAACTATGGGTTCCACCAATTCTAAGATCTCATTTTCCTCAACATTTGAGAAACCCTCGCCACCAACATGTCCAGCAAGACCAATAATTTCGTGCACAACATCACGTACAGGCTCAACTTGAGAAAGCTGACCATCCACAAGACCTGGCAGTAATTTTTTCCAGCACCCAATCAAGGTTGACGAGTTGATTTCATCCCATGATTCTTTGACGTATCCAATAGAATGAAAGATGTTGAACTGCCTCCAAAATTTCTTTACTGCAGTTTTCGGGTCATCAGTGCTTACCTCTGATTGACTGACAACGTTCAACATCCTCCTCATCACACGCCTGAGATAGTAGGCTTTGAAGGTTGCAATGACGGTTTGATCCATTGGCTGAATGAGGGAAGTCGTGTTCGGTGGTAAAAACATGACTTCAACATCTGGGTGCAACGATTGCAAAGTTTTTGGGTGGCTACCTGCATTGTCCAGTAGCAGTAGAATTTTGAAAGCAAGATTTTCCTTCATTAGTTTCTCTCTTACTTCTGGGATGAATGAATTTTGAAACCACTCCGTGACATTCTTTTGCGTTGCCCAAGCGCTTTTATTAGATTTTCTCTCCTTTCTTCAAGCTATCCAAAATTTCTAACTTTTGAGCCAGATTTAGCACTTTCCGATTTTGTTTCTTTGCCGTTGTATCTTTCTTTGAGGGGGCCATTTTAAGAGAAATGTAGAAATATTTACACTCAATTTTGAACTTGAAATTCAGCCAGCCAAAATGTCAACAAACTGAAGTTGTTGACATTCCGTTGTTCGCCAGGGAAATTTTCAAAATCGAAAACCATCTGCATTTACGGAATTTTATACCGCACATAGCGGGAAGTGGTCTCATCGAAAAAATCCGCACTCAGCGAATCCGCAGATGCGGAAGCCGCAGATAACGGGTTACGCCTGTAGTCCTAGCCGCTTCTCGGCCTTTGGAATCAGTGATAAGATTGAGCCGTTGGATAGATTCATTGAGGTCATCCATGATGAAATGAGAATAAAATTGGAATAACCGTGAAAATTAGAATCATTTCCCTACTTGATCGATATGATCGATCGTGACTTCATCGCTCGCGGGAATTTTAAATCATGTGATATATGAATTGGCCATTGCAAGCTAATTTAATCAGCGGATGTGCTGATTTTTGAACATAGATCGATATTGAAATCAATGTATGTACCTTCAAGGCACCTCTAATGCGAGGTTGCAACTCAAAGGCTTTTGATGAAAATGAATGAATTACATGAAATACTCGAAAAATTTTGATTCTACGCTTGATGTTGGTGCGTTTCGCCTTTCCTTGACAGATCTGGCTCTTCAGGGGGACTGAAGGGATCTGGTCAGGTTTTCAATGCAAGGCCGATGAAAGGTAATGTTTTATTCCTTGAAGCGGAATAATAACTGAAAATGATTCCTCTATTTCAAAATTCATTCAGTTTGTTCGATAATTATATCGTCACTATGAATATATAGAGGATACGACGTTAGGTGAGGAAAAGTGGGGTAATTTTTAATCAAAATTATACAATGAAAATGAATTAAATAGGTCCATTTATTCATGAAAACGACTCTAACATTCTAAGAAATAGATATCTTCAAACACGCAGTGATCAATGTGTTAATTGTGACAAATCTACCAATTTGGCATGCATATTAACAATGAAAAATGCATAATGAATTCATCCATGACTTACTCTTTGCAGCGAAGAACAATTGCCTATCTAATTAAAATGACTTTGAAAAATTATTACTGACTCGACAACTCTTATCTGAAGATATAAGTGGAAAAAAATTAATAAAAATACGCTGCTGAAAGAGATTAGCAGAATGCTTTCTCAAATCAAATTTATGAAATCGACACTACAACTATCGATCATCTGAAATTTGAAATATTATGATTTTTCATTATATAATAAAAATGATTTCATACGTTCATTCAAATTTTATTATAAAATCCATTCACATATACTTTTCTATTGTATCCTCGAATAATATCAAATGAGAATATATTAATAATCTTAAAATAATACCCGAAAAAAATTTTTTGAAAAAAAATTCGAGGAAAAACGGAATAATATGGCTTCATAAGTAACACAAAAACTCAAAAACGCTCAGATATATTGTTCTCAAACTCTGTGGGTGGATTCGGAATACTCTTCCGCTGAGGCCAGTGAATTTTGAGCATTATTCGATGAGTATTTTTCGACTTATAAACTTTTTTATGACAAATTTTCGATTTTTATCAAAATAGCATATCTCAAAAATGATTTGGAATTCCTAGTCCTACTTGAAAAAATTTTTCAGATACGTCATTCTGATGTTTTTCGAAGTGCTACATCAATAGGTTAATACGGAATTTTGTTGAAACGTAATGATCATGATCTTAGTGATCAGTGTAAAAAGGAGTACGGGGAAGCTAGAATATAGTGGGAAGAAACCAAAATTAAGTATTAACCAATCAATTCAGCACCTGAAAAAACCTTTATATTGAAGGACTCATATTTTTCAAACGAGGAGGAAGATTTATAGATAGTTTTCAACATATGGAAGAATGAGAAATTCTCAGAAAGAATTTCCTAATTCGGGGGATAATGGTCGGGGGGTGCTCAAATTGTAGCGTTCCCATCTACAGATGACAACGAACATGTGTACAAAATTTGGAGGTGATTGGTGAAAACAGTGAAGAGTTTTGCTGCGACATAGAGGGAAAATACATATGTACACACAGACACGGTCAGAACACTCGAAAAATGAGGTGATAGTGATTTTCCAAGGCGTTACCAAGGAAAACTGTTATCTACAATCGATAGATCTCGGGAAAACAAAGAGGACAGTACAATTTTCATGTATCCAAGAGCTTTCTTGGAGGAGAAAAACATTTTTAAAAAAAAAATTCGAGGAAAAATCTACTACCATCAAATGAAAGCTTTTTCTTTTGGGAAAGCAAAACCCAGCTAAACCCGAAGCACATGGTGCCTGCATAAAGCAGTGGCCGGTGTGCTTGTGAAGACCTTCAGACGTGATTTCTACTAAAAGCAGTGGCTGGTGTCTGATGACTTTCGACAAGATAAAAAAATCCATTACCTGCTCAGGGCAGGAAGGATTAGTGAAATCAATTACTGACTGGAAGTCCGATCTGAGATGCCAAATGCCGTCAAAATCGACGGTAATGGTTGATATAGACATATAATTCATATGCGAGTAATCTCGTAAGCCACCTATCGGAGGATTATCAAACATAAATGGAAGGTGATGTTTCATTCCGTGAAGCGGAATATTAACTGAAAATGAGTTCTCTAAGAAAATTTCATTCAATTAGTTCGATAATTATATCGTCACTATAAATATATAGAGGATACGACGTTGAGTGAGGAAAAAAGTGGCCGGTGTACTTGTCAAGACCATCAGACGTGGTTTCTACTAAAAGCAGTGGCCGGTGTCTGATAACTTTCGACAAGATGGAAAATCCGTTACCTAGAAAGGTTATGTTTTATTCCGTGAAGCGGAATTATAACTGCAAATGAGTTCTCTATTTAAAATTTATTCAATTCGTTCGATAATAATATCGTCACTATAAGTATATAGAGGATACGACGTTAAGTGAGGAAAGGTGGGGTAATTTTCATTCATAATTACACAATTAAAATAAATTAAATAAGTTCGTTTATTCTTGAAAATGACTCTAACAATATAAAAAATAAATATTTTCAATCACGCAGTGATTGGTTTTATTAATTATGACAGATTTAATACTTAAGCATGCGCTTTAACGATGAAAAATGCATAATATATTGTCCATGACTTACTATTTGCAGCGACGAACAATTGCCTATCTAACAAAAATGACTTTGACAAAGTACTATTGACTCGACAACTTTGATCTGAAAAATAAATAAGTGCAAAGAAATGATTAAACAAATACTAGCTAAACGCGTAGCACATGGTTGCTGCATATAGCACTGGCCGGTGTGCTATATAGAACATCAAGGCAGGTTGCTGCGTATAGCAGTGGCCATTAGCCTGATGTCTATAATAGACGAGAAAAATTGCCATTACCTGCAGAAGGCAGTATGGTCCAATGAGCAAAGCTCTGACTCTGAGACTGCTGGAGACTTGAGTGACGATCGCTACCACAGAGCCCGGTAATCTTTCATATAGACGTATATTTTACATAAGTGTACTCTGGGTAGCCATCTGTTGGCAGAATATCACGAGAGATGCAAAATCTGAATTTAGCGGGTGATTTGAATAGGTAATTACATATTTCAATAATGACGTAAATTTCCATAATTAAATATTGATGAGATTGATATTAGGATTTCTTCTTTCAGGCTGCAACAGGTCTGGATTATTTACACGATGATCCCATATTATTCCCATAAGAAATCTTCATAAGAGAGTTCCATAGATTTGAACTTGGCGCCCTTGAGCATGCGCAGTATGATCAAGCAGTGTAGCCAATCAGAAGATGGCAATATACAGCAGACTACATCAAGATATCCAATGCATCAATCATATGGTTTGTAGTTATGACAGGTGTTTGTTTACTTCCAACAATCAGCTGGATATTGTGAGTATTGCAAAATAATCATAAATGAACAGCAGCAGTGGGTAAGTACACCTGAAACATAATTCTAAAAGCATGTGTAAGCATATCATGGGTGTTAGTACTCATGGTATGATGTAATGTAAAATATTAGTGTATTGGTGATGGATGTTAATGGGTGATTTTGGTAAATAACAAATCAACTATTGTTTTTGCATGATAGTAATGTTATATGAGTTGGTTATTAATATTTCATGTAGTGCTGATGTCAGAAAACTTATTCTGTATGTGGTTTTACAGGAAAACATGATGCGTCAACTGGAAGGATGGCCCACGTTGTGGGCCAGAGGCATCAGTTGAGCTGCGTTGGACACTCACCATCATCAGATGGGAGCCAAGGTGCAGAATCTACATCATTCCCTCAGGATGGATGGGATTCTAGGATTCAGAGGGAAAATTAGGTATGGATTTTATTACTATCTTTGGCCATTCAGTGTAAATTTCTGTTTTATTATTTATATATGGACTTGCTCAACTATAAATGTTGAGTGAGTATAAAATATGATCAGCTGATGGCTGTCACATTATATGTGCAAGTATATGTACTGACAACTGTTATGAATATGGTCAGAATGAATGAGACTGAATGAAATGGCTTTCGCATGAATTCTTTTCTATTACTAATGTTTCTTTTCTTACTAATAGAGAATGAAATATATTATCATATACTAATTCATGTCTTTGTTTCATGCTGCTGATACTACCTGATCCTGGTTTGGCTTCCTGACTACCTGCTAATTGCTCCAGTATCCTGCTTTTGCATTTGGATGTCATTCAACTGTCATCGATGGAACCATAAAATACACCAAGGAAGTATTATAGGATTGGGTAACTATGTATCAGCCATGCTTCTAATATTAATTAGTGTTAGTCTACAAAAAAAAGGATTGTTAATAACTAAGATATTTGTTTTAGGCGCTGACCACTAGACCATCAAACTCTAAATAGACAAAGTTCCATTCGCGTAACTAAGTTTTATGAAATAATTAAATAATATTCAAAATTGCCCAAACGTGAGCGTTGCAACCTGCTTATGGCAGGAAGGATCTATCGACTTTGGGTAACAGTTTTTCTTGATAACGCCTTGGGAAATTACTATCACCCCATCTTTCGAGCCCTCTGACCGTGTCTGTGTGTAAGTGTACATGTATTTTGTTCTCTATGTCGCAGCAAAACTCCTCACCGTTTTCACCAATCCCCTCCAAATTTTGCACACATATTTTGTGTCATCTGTAAATTTTCATGATGGCGAGCTCTCGATTTTGGTGGGTGTCAATAAGCAGACCATTTTGACAGAACAAAACCATGATACCAGTGGTGAGACTAGAGAGAGAATCCGAAAAATCAATTGAGGAGATTTGTCTCGCGCAGCATCCAGTCCAGTTCCATTTTGGTGCCGCCCGTATCACCCAACAGTGTCGAAACAGTACCATATGAATACTGTGATGAAATTCTGACGTGATATTTGATTCAATACGATCCGACGCCGACGAGCTCTTGGTTGCGCTCACTCCTAGTTGTTGTCGAGAATCAGACTATGATGTCTCAATCAAATTATCATACGGATGATGAGACATTGTCGGGGATCGAGGAATCAGCGGTTGATGTGTGGGCTTCACGCATCATCCGGCCTAGTTTCGTTTCGGTTCCGTAGTGGTCCCTCGAGTGTCTAAACGGTAGCACTTTGACACTGGTCTCATTTGGTTCGAGTTGATGATGGCAATCTCACAACTTTCGTTGTTGTGAAAGAGAAACAAGATGAAAAGATACCTGCCTGAGTGCTCTGCAGGATTATCGCATGGATCAGATCAATGGATCGACTGCACGGAGACAACGTTTAGAGAACTTGGGGAGCAATTTGAGGGTAGCGGGGATGCCGCCTTGCGGTGGAACAAGTATATTGTAGAAGATTAGTTGATTGAACCATTGCCAATCGATATGGATGTAAAGCCACGCGCGGAAAGTTTTTCAGCGGATTTTGGAGATAGTTTCATCGAGATTGGTGCAACGTTGGGTGTTTACAATTAGCAAAGATTGAACGGATTCTGATAGCTTGAAGTATTACTCCCCAACTTCTCTTGATTATGCACCAATCTCGATGAGTTTCTAGGGCATCGAGAATTTTGAATGGAATCGGTGGAAGACTGAGCTCTTCAACTTGATGGAGGCTTGACGGACAAGTCCAAAAATGAACAGGATATTCCCGCGAAGGTGCTGAACTGGGTTTCACACGATCTCAGTGAGATTACTATTTAAATTCACTGGGAGATACCGTGGCACTGACAATGCATTGCAAAACTTTTTTTCGGACTGTTTTCATGGAGCAAGTCGATCTAGTAGTGCAGTGGTCCTCGATAGGAGTAGATCTGCCTCTATACCAGCACTCGGCGAGTACCGATATGGAGTCCCGTACTGGTACTTGGTGGGAGTCAATTAGGTCCTATACCGATTATCGGCTGGTGTCGACGTGGTCCTGTACCGGTCATCGGCGAGTGTCGATGTGGTCCCGTATCGGTGCCCGGCGGGTGTCGATCTGGACCCGTATCGGTCCTGTACCGGTCCTCGGCGAGTGTCGATGTGGTCCCGTAACAGTCATCGGTGAGTGTCGATTTGGTCCCGTATCGGTGCTCGACGAGTGACGATCTTGTCCTGTTACGGTCATCGGCGAGTGTCGATCTAGACCTGTATCGGTCCACGGCGAGTGGCGATATGGTCCTGTAACAGTTATCGGCGAGTGTCCATTTGGTCCCGTATCAGTCCTCTACCAGTCCTCGGCGAGTGTCGATGTGGCCCTGTAACAGTCAATGGCGAGTGTCGATTTGGTCCTGTAACGGCCTTTGGCGAGTGTCGATCAGTTCCCGTCCCGGAGCTCAGCGAGTGTAGGAGATCAGGAAATATGTCCTGGTTCTCCAGATTACCACATGCTTGCGCACCACGTAGCAGACGGTAGCCAGCAGCCGGTCGCACATTTCGCGACACAGCTGAACAGGATGCTGATCGCAGGCCTCAGCCAAAATGACACGGGAGCGGATGGAAACGAAAAGTCGAATCAGCCTCGTCCGGGGACAGAATGCATTGGCCAAAGACACTGCTCACGCGCTTTCACGAGAACAGCTACCGGCCTTTTTGCTTTCTCGAAGAGAAAGTGTTGTATCGGTGCGGAAATTTTTGCAAAAAAATTTTCCGAATTTCCCATTTTTGACCCTTTAATTGGAACAGTAGACAAATGAAAGTTAGTCCATCTTATTCTCCTCGCCGAGATCTATGAAATGGTACCCCTATACTTTCCCCATCTCGAATACAACGCTCTCTGTGAAATATTTCCAAACACGCATTGCTTATGTCCGTATGTATGTGTGTCTGTATGTTGTCTTTCCTTTGTCACGGGATATCTCCTGAACCCCTGGATCAATCTCCTTCAAACTTCGAGGGTTTGTTCTAAATTGATCAGCGATGAGCCCAGTCTCTTGACAGCTCTATACTCTTAATACTCCCTCTCCCACATTCAACTGATTGCCTAAATTTCAACACCATTTTCAGACCTTGTTGGTCCAAATGTTCTAACACCTCCGATTCTCAATATGAACGGTCACTCATTGTTGTCCAAGTATTCCTTGATCATTCTAGAGAGATTGGTTGATACGGAATTTTGATAAAAATTTTCATTTTTTCAAATTGAATTGTTTTATTTCACGTTCTATGTCACTCGAAATTCAGCCAACGCCTGTATGGATCTCTCTGAAAATTTGATACATTATTCAGCTTCATTGGGCGGTGGGCCCAGTCATTTTTGACGGTTATCTGCCGATCCATATTGATACAAATAGTCGTTTTTATATGAATTTCACTTTTCGTCTTCAAATTTTCCCATGAAAAATTTTTGACCTTTCCTTTTTTGACCCCCTAGCTCAATCCTTACCTAAGCGAACATTGATTTACTTTATTCTACTTGCCGAGATCTATCAAATGATACCCCTATACATCCATTTCCGATTACATAACACAGTCACTTAATTATTCAAAAGTAAACCTTGTGTGTGTCCATTAGGCTGTATGCATGTTGTTTTCTCATTGTCATCGTATCTCTCCTAAACCCTTCTATCAAGGTCCAAAAAAAATTTCAGGATTTGTTCTCAATGTATCAGTGATGTCCCCATTTCAATGTCAGCTCCTTACTCCTTATAATCCGTATATTAAGAAAAATTGACTACAATACATCAAGAATTATCATTGGACCATATTTGTCCAAACGATCCAGCATCCAATCATCGGCATGAAACATTTCCTGTGATCGACTTAAAATATCTCTTTTCATTCTAAAAAGATTAGTTAATACGAAATCTCGATCATAGTTTCCTTTTTCAAAAAAAGTAATTCTTTAATTTCTAGTTTCATGATACTTGTAATCTTACAAAGGCCATTCGTGGATCTTTTGGAAATTCTGAGTCGTCATTCAACTTTCGCGTTCCATGGGCGCTGTTGCTTCCAAGAATCAGTTTTAGATCCAAATTTACCCCAGAAATATTTCTCACTTCAATTTGGGAATTTTCTCTTACTACAAAATTAATGCGTAGTCATTTATTGGAAATAATAGAATCTTGAATGATAAGTGAATTCCCATGCGAGTAATTAATATGAATATAAGGTTTATGATTGATATCACAAAGGTGAAAGAATTATATCTGATAATAAAAGTTAATGACAGAAAGTTGGATTTGAATTCGAATGAATATCAAAAATTAACTCATACAAGTTTTTTTGGTTTTAAATGATTGAACGGTTAACAGGAAACGAGAAAGCATTCTGCAAATGTCTTTTTGCAGCGTATTTTGTTCATTTTATGAATGATAAGCGACGAATACTGGCTTCTACACGGGCAGAAATCTCAGCTCTCGAAGACAGAAATTTCTTGTGAATCAATCAAAATCAGTCCCATTGATTTCAGATTTTTCGGACTAGCTTCTCCGATACACAAAAAAATCTCTTAATCTCTTATACCAAAAATGGAATGTTGCTACTTCAAGAAACAGATTCAAGAAGTCTTGGGAAAAGAAATCGATAGCGCTGAAGTACGGTCAGATTGGTTGCACCAGAAATTTTGGCACCGGTTTCACGAAACGCAATTCAGTCAATAATTTCTAAAGGAAGGAAGCCCGAAAAATGCAGTAACTCACTGTGTGTTATAAGGGAGACGCAGGAATCGTCGGGGTGAGTTCAAGTCAGTAATTTTCTGATATTCCGAGATGACAAAAAAGAAAAGTGAAAAAATTGCACGAAGGTCAAGGAGTGCCCATCCTAAGATCGGCATATGGAGGCATGTTGGGTACAGAGGCAAGTCGAGTACACTTACATTATATTAGAAGTTGTATTACTTACACTGACAAAGAGAACTAATTCCGTAGTTTCCGAATGACGTCTACTTTGGAATACTGTGCTGAGGATTCTATTTCACCCATTTGCTCTCTTGAGAGCTGTTGAAATTGAAAGACCAGTCTTCTTCACAAGACCTCATGATCGAAGTTTTGAAGAAAGAGAATTAGTGAAACTGAATTCTCAGCAAAGCATTCCAATGAAAACGTCTAATTACTAACAGATACATGCATGCGTAGTTCCGAAAGTAGTTCCATAGAAATTTCGAAATTCGATGGTCGAATATGAGTTAACGAGAAACTTTGACTAGGAGAGTAATTGTATTCATGAATGAATCAAGTGTTCCAAGTTAACTTGTACCATTGTTTTAATACATACTTAGGCGTAAAATGTTGTGTTCTTTCGAATGCCGCGGTCAGAACTTCACAATTCTCCCAGCAAAGGCCCCAAAACCCCATTTACCTAGAAAATGTTGTTCTTTGAAAAACCAAGGCAACCAAAGAATGTGTCTTGAAAAATACAAGAACTTTGTATCTCGCAAAAAATGCCTCAAATCGCTTCCCCTAAAGTTTCAGGAGGTTTTTCAACGCTGTTGTGCAATTTTGGGGCTACCTCTCTGTTTGGCTGTTGTGAAGCTCACAGCATCAATCCATTAAAAATTTTCAAACCACATATTTCGTCGTAGAATCTTGAGCTCTTTCGCTTGCCGCGATCAGAATACCAAAATTTGTTCAGAAAAGGCCCGAAAACCAACATAACATCAAAAAATGTGGTTTTCTAAGAAACTCGAAAGTGAAGCCACTAATACTGTGTTTTTAGCTGATTTCTGCGTTTTGATGAATGCCACTACCGTACGAGTTATGGGTGACCCTCGAGGAAAACAGATTCATCTCCTGGATGAGAAAACCTACAATTTGATCTTTCGCAAAGTCTCGATATCACCTGTTCAGTGGATGAGCATAACTGTGCCAATTTGCAATTCTTTTTCCCACCGTGCGACGCTGCGACTGCCGCTGGTGCAAACGAGGGTGGAGCTGTTGGATATGGAAGCCGAGAAAGCTCACGTGCAGTTGGAAATGTCAACGCCACCAGCGGAGAGGCTACATGATCCCCCTACTGAGTCCCTCAAGGGTCCCACTTGGGGCCACCATCATTCTGTGTTTACATCAATGATTCAGTAGGAAAAATCAAGTACTGCAATGCTCTATCATATTCAGATGATTTGAAGCTATTCTCAGAGATACAAGCTGATCCAGACGTGATAACATTATGGTGCCTTGAAAACGGACTTATGTTAGATTAAATATTCTAAGTGTGGAATGATCTCCTTTCACAGAACTGGAAATCCTCAATCATTCGATTGTGAGATATCAGGTGAAATGTTAGAGAGGATTACTGTTCTCGAAGACTAAGGTGTACACTTCGACTCAAAAATGAATTTTCACTATCATATCGACCATGTTGTGAGTAAGTGCTCCAGAGCCATTGGGACGATCAAAAGATTATCGCGAGATTTTCCTCATGTCAATTGCATTGTTCAATTGTACCGTAGTATACGGAATACGGAAAATCTATTTCGGTGGAATCACTAATATGAAATCGAGCGAGTCGAAGCATCCAGAGATTGGAGCTGTTCTCGTCAATCTTGCATACAAATAAACTGCATCAAAGAACAATATCTTCCTCTTTCAGTGTCCCTGTACACCCGATTCTGAAAATTCCATGATGAATTCTCCGGAGTCACGACGGGAACACCAAAGCATGTCCGTGAATTTCCAAAATTGAGCATTCATAGACCGGGTACTTCCCCGTCGGCTCTATCCCGATTGTATTCATGGACGTAGTGTAGAGATACACACTACTAACGCGTCGGCTTCAAGAGCAGCCATTTCCAATAAACGTGCGCGACTCGGCTGTGGAAATGGCTCGTACTAAAAAATCACCCTGCCCACATTCAGCACGAGGCTCTTAGACGTTTCGTCCTCTCGTCAGGAAAGCTAGAGTCACATTTGGCTTCCTGGACACGTGGCGAAGAAATGTTTGTGCGCTCTTGTAGAATGATCAACGCGGGAGAGGAGCTGTAATTATGCTACATCTTTTGCGCATGTGTTGTATCAAGTATCCCACATCGCCCCCCCTCCTGCTCCAGAGACATAGTGTTCAAGGGATGATTTTAACTATCTATTGATTGTGCTCTTCCGTCTTCCCCGTAAACGGTTGCTTCAGCTACGAGTGCCGAAAGTGGCTCAGAGTCTGATTCCGCATACCCCGCGTGCCCCAAGTTGCAGTGCCGAGTTACTGCTTCAGGTCTATCAGTCCCACGACGCTCCATGCTAGCGGCTGGATGTGGGAAGAGGAGAACTTTCCGAATGTACTCACGACGAGTGTGAGCTGAAATTCAAATTTGGTCTGATTCCATGGGAGTTGCATTTCAATGGTGCCACGAGTCATTAATGTGGGAATGGCTCGAGGCTCACTTCTGCTAAAGAATAACTTGACATGCTATAGGCAGGAGGCTCCTATACACTCATTCCCCTACCTGCAACCTGGTACATCGTAACTGGACTCATCAACAGGGCTGAAGTGCCCGAATGCTTGGCGAGAGACTGCCTGCGCACTCTCATCACAGTGCGCCTGAACGCAATTTTTTCAACAGAAAGAGACCTGCTCGTATTATTTTGGGATTTGCTTCATCATTAGGACATCATTTTCCAATAAAAATTGGAGCCACCGGCCGACTTTCTTTTTAGGAATGTCTTTTGACTCTTCGGGTCAAGACTGAGAAACCTAAGAAGATATAAATCCATCCTCGTTGAGCATGATCACGAAATCAAGTCGCTCGTCTTCCGGAGTACCATTCTCACAATATTCAACTGTTTCTAGGACCGTCGTGAGACTCCGGTTATTCATGAGGCCCTAAGAAACCGTGACGAATGAGAAAAATCAATATATGGATAATTTGCGCCAAACTCTACCATGGGTGTACGGGTAGCGTTATATTAGTGTGTGTCCACAAATGAAGCGCACGCACTGCTCACGGCTCACGCGCGCCATGCGCTGCTCATCGGATTTCAGCGAGGATTCTAGCCGGCAAGTGATATAGATCTTTCACGTCACCGGCTGGATTCAATACAGAACTCCAGCTTAATGCCCGGAAATGATAAACCATCTTCTAATAAATCCATGTCTCTCCGGCTAAAGTCCAATAAGCAGCGCATGGCGCACGTGAGCCGAGGGTATGCGCTGTGAACCATGAGTACCAGTACCATGAGTACCAGTAGTAACACCGTGCGTACGTTCTATTTGTGGACACACTCTCAAAGGAAGAAATATTCCGATGTGCCCATTGCTCGGCTCAGGACCTTCATAAAAGCTTTAAATCTTGGAATACATTCTTTGTTAGTCAATCGAATATAAATGTATTCACACGCAACATGACTTGTTCTTTGGGTTATTTAATATGGGACAAAGCATTCTTGAATCCGAATGACCTAAGAGTAATCGTCAGTTTGGGTCTCCCTAGTTGAGAGTGAATACAATTTCTACCGGAATGTCGGCCTGATGGACGCGATTTAATGATGGAGGAGCATAAGAACTAACAAATAAATCCAACGCCAGGAAAAACCGAGGCCTCATATCCTTGATATTCTCTCCACATACCTGTATTCGGTCTTCCCCCGGGAATGATATTTTCCAATTCATCCGTAAAATCACAGAGAAACGAGCAAGGGTTCATTCACATAATGATGTGAGTTTTTTACAACAGCGGTTCACGGAAATTCTACTCGCTCCTGAATTTTCATGCTATATTGCTGAGTGAAAAGGATTACATATTCGTATCCCAGAGAACAGGATGATAACCACATCAAAGTATTCTTCTATATGCTTCATAGATATTATTGAATTGCAAATTCTTCTAGGATTCTCCCAACTATCCATGTTCAATGACGCTCAACAAAACTGCTACATTACAGGGAAGCAGAACTTGCTGCGCCGTGAAAGTTATCGAATGATTCGAGAGGTGGTCTGTAAGCTATCACCTGCTCCCTCAACCATTTTTTCCAACCCATGTAATATTGAAGATGGTTGAGGGGATAACAGATTTCTATCCGTATGGCATACTCACTGGAAACGTCGAATTTTGAGCTTTTTGGATGAATCCTGAGATATTCGGATCATTTCAACGAATTGTCGATGACTTACAAATCCCGGAGTCTACCATGTGATAATCCATTTATCCACTGATTTTTCAGCTACCTGAGGTATCAGTCCCAAAACGTATGGGTTGATGATGGCGCTCACAATGCCTAGATCACCATGAATGCAGAGCTCCATAGGGCAGCATCCTGGGACCTCTGCTGTTCCCCAAATTCATCAACAATCCCCCAAAAGTTCACCGACACACCTCTTACGTACTGATGGCAGTTGAACTTATTACCACTCTCTCACAGCTGGATTGATTGAAAAATTTGTTGTGATCAAACAAGATGCTAACGTGGTTCCTGGATGGGATGCGAGTAGTAGGCTCAGAATCAACCCAGCCAAAACTGTTGTGATACTAAGGAGTGAAGAATACATCTCAATGGTCAAGTTCAATCAAATCCCAGATTCCAATATCATGGGCATGACTAAACTTCACTCGAAGACTATGAGAGCATTAGAACTTCACGTAAGTATGAGTCCTGATTGGGATCTCCAAGTAAGAGGAATGTCAGAGAGATTTCGTGGTTCTTTTGACTCTTTCCATGCTCTTAAGTGCTTACTTGAGAGTGCACCTTGTCCGGAGATTCGTTTCGTCAATCTTGGATTATGCTACCCCAACATTCATTGGACTAACAAAAGGCCACAATCTGAGACTATATCGGCTCCAAAACGCATGCAAGAGATTCTTTACGGTAATCTATCGTGGCAATCACACGTTACCCTGAACAGAATCACTCTGCAGATGGCTGGCAGCTCAGCATCGTAGGGAATACTCGTTAGGTTCCCTAGCCTACTCACTGATAGAAACAGGTTTGCCTACGAACATATGCCCTAGATTTTGACTCACATAGTCTTACTAAGGAATTCCACAGAAATCGAGAAGATACTTCGGCGTACCGGAGCCCGCGAACTGAGGCTCCGATTTGATCCTTTGCATTCACATTATCCAAACTTATGCAAAGATTACCCTACGTTGATTTCAAGATTACCCTCGCGAATAATTCGAATGTGAACTACACAGTTCCCTCAGGTCCCAGAATCGCGATGACTGGTGCAATCGTGCAAAGTTAGGGGAGGACCTCATGCATACAGGCTGGAATCTGCTCCAAACGTTTTGGCACCAAGCGTCCTAGAGAAGATATCTCTTTTGGGCCTTGAAGTGGGTCTGTACTCCATTTCCATCGAAACTGACCTGAAAACCCGTAATAGCGCATGACCTCCCCGTTTAAAATACATTGGAAACGACATTTTTGGTTCACTGCTCAAAACTATGTACATCGTTCTGGCTAATTCCAATAAAACGTTGTTGTCCATCAAAAAATGCAACTCTTCTGTACACTTTGGTGAAGAGGAGAAATGGGCTAGGGCGTCAAAAATCGTGTGATTTCTAGAATATTTATGGTTTCCGAGCTCAGATAGCGATTTATTCGGAAACAAAGAGGTATAACGAGAAAGTTCCGCTGATAAAAGTTGTTTATTTCCAATTTTTTCTCACAGATCGATTAGATATATGAGCCCAACATTACTGACAAAGCCTCAGCCAATTAGAAAGAGTAAAAAAATGATATTTCCTGCATTTTTAGGCCTCAAAACGTCAATACACGGAAAAATGAGTAGGAAGTTTCGAAAGGCCTTTAGAACATACCGACTCCTTACTCCTGTCATTTTTCCGAAAAAACCCCTTCTCTTCGAGTAGTAACGCAAGGAAGGGCAAAAAATACGATTTGAGCACTTTGAACTCGCAAAAGCTTGGAAAATTCAAATGCAACGAAATTATTTCAGCCAAAAGATAGCTCCTTTTGTATACTTTTGCATGGAAAAAAATTTTTGCCGGTGGGCTAACCCAGATCAAGTTAATGCGTTTTTAATGCAATAATGATACTTTTGCCGCTCAGTTACGATGTTTCGGCCCTCATTCATAACACCGTTGTGTATTTGGGGATGCAAAATGTCCTAAATGACTAAAATATTGAGCAACGAGATGCAATAGGCAGTGGCGATCGTTATGTGATACCCCAAGCAATGATCATCTCCATATTCAACGTGCTACCTGGAATCACGAGGACACTAGACACATGGAACTATCGGATAACATAACCCTCAGGAAGTCTTCGTGCATTCTGTCTCACTCGGGTCTTAGAGCATACATACTCAGGCACCGTTTTATGACCAGGTGGGCCTTGATAAATTCTATCGACAGTGTGATTACGTGAAGCCTTACACACCTTTATCAGACGGAACTGTTTCTGCTCCATTAAGTTCTCCTAGAATCGAAATTCATGTGCCAAGGCTCCATCTTTTGGAACTCTGACACATGTTCACTGAGATTCATTATAGTTTGAACTTTGATTGACACAGGATTCAAGTCTCCTCAAAAGTCTTCTTTATTCGGAATCGGTACTGCTATCTTCGTCATTCAAATTGGCAGACAAAGATTCAAATAGTTGGTCATCTTCCAGCAGTTATTCTTCCTCATTATTATCGAATGCGTGGGTTATGGAATTTCGATAACTCTGTCTTGTTCTAAGTCTACCATCGTCTTCATATCGATGATATCCAAGAAACCACAGCACAGATGTAATATGTGCACAGCAACCAACAGTTCTGGTTCCAGCTCTACATTGACAATATCACCCCTTAAGGCGATGCGGTCACCGTGCATCATGCACGCTGAAAGTTATTCCCACTTTTCTTCGATATTCTTGCGATTTGGACTAAACGACGAGAAAACCCGCGTTTATTATCATCTAACTTGAGTTCGCCTTCTCGTCGTTTAGTCCAAATCGCAAGAATATCGGAAAAAGTGGGAATAACTCTAGCGCAGGCACCTCCTAACCTATAATATACGCACCTTGTAATTCTCACTTTTATCCGATTCTTTTGCGATTTGGGCTAAACGACGAGAAGACGAACTCAAGTTAGATAATAATAAGCATTCGTCTTCTCGTCGTTTAGTCTCAATCGCAAGAATATCGGAGAAAAGTGGGAATAACTTTCAGCATGCACGGTGACCGCATCGCCGTAATAGGTTCATCTCCTTGATCATATTGGATCCACAAACTATGTCCTCATGATTCCAGGTAGCACGTTGAATATAGGAATGATTATTGCTAGGGGTATCACATAACCATTGCCACTGCCTATTGCATCTCGTTACTCAGTATTTCATTCATTTAGGACGTTTTGCATCTCCAAACACACAACATCGTGATGAATCAGGGCCAGAACATCGTAACTGAGCGGGAAAAGTATGAGCATTGCATTAAAAACGCAATAACTTGATTTAGGTTAACTCTTCGGTGAAAAAAATTTTTCCCTTTCGGGAGTATAGAAGGAAAGCTATCTCTCAGAGCTGAAATATTAAGAGGGTTGCATTTGAATTTTTCGAGCTTTGGCGAGTTTAAAGTGCTCAAATCGTATTTTTGGCTATTTCTTGCGTTATTACTTGAAGGGAAAGGGTTCTTCCGGAAAAATGACAGTAATGAAGAGTGTGTATGTTCTGAAGGTCTTTCAAAACTTCCTACTCATTTTTCCCTATATTGACGTTTTGGGGCCTGAAAATGCAGGGAATACCATTTCTTCACACTCTTTGATTGACTGAGCCTTTGTCAGTAATGTTGGGCTTATAAATCTAATGGACCCGTGGAGAAAAAACATAGAATGAACCATTTTTATCGATAGCAATTTTTCGTTAAACTATGTTATTCCCGAATAAATCGCTATCTAAGCTCGAAAACCACAAAAATCCTAAAAATAACACGATTTTTGACCCCCCAGCCCATCGTTCTCCTTCACCAAAGTGTAGAGGCAAGTCTCATTTTTCGATGGACAACAACATCTCATTGGAATTAGCCAAGGCGATGCACATAGTTTCGAGCAGTTAACCAAAAATGTCGTTCCCAATGTATTTCAAATAGAGAGCTTATGCGCTACTACGTGTTTCGAGGTCGGTTTCGATGGAAATGGAGTACAGACCCAATCTGAGGCCCAAAAAGGCTATGTTTACAGGACGATTGGGGCCAAAACATTTGGAGGAGATTTCAGCCTATATGCATAAGGTCCCCCATAGCTGATCACGACCACGATCGCACACCTCGTCCCGTTTATGCCGTCCTAAGATAAAACAAAATGATACTCCTGGGACTCGCATTAGTGGGATACTCCGCTACAAAGATAAGTCGTGAGAAGCGCATGACTTACACATCTATGACGAATGAGAATTGCATTCTATAGAGTGAGAAATATCATGCTGCCCTGCTACATATTCCTATCAATGATTCAATCATTTCGCACTATCTACATGCTACTATGATCATGTTGATTTCATGTTGTACTACAACTCAATATCCGGACCCTTCATACCTTACATCAAATCCCTACTGTACAGTTATAGAAAATCCTCACTGTAACGAGCAATCTGGGCAGATGGGATTCATTTCCGCTCTCAATAAGCTCCAATCAATCAATCAATCAATCTCCCCTCTCACTAACGAGGAACACCCAGGGGTTGAGGAACACGGATTTTGCTGAAACTTTGGGCATAGTTCTCTTTTACCGCGAGAAAATGAAACCCAGAGCTGCACTTGCAAACGCCCAACCGTTTTCGGGCTGCAGCTCATAACATTAGCATTACAAGTATGTGTATATACATATATCTTTCTTGAACATGGGCCCATATGGGCAATGCTAATGTCCTGGGCTATAGCTTGGAAACGGTGAGTCATTTGCCAGTGCGACTCTGGGTTTCACCTTTTGGTGGTAAAAGAAGACTATTTCCAGAGTTTTAGCAAAATCCGTGGCCCACAACACCTGGATCCTCTTTGTGAGTGGGCTTCAGACCACCATAACGGTCTCAACCTTGATGCATCAATAAAAAACCCTCATAGCTCTGGGTAGCGAACTGAACCTCGAAAAGATACATTTGAACTAACTGCCACAAGTGCAAGTCAAGGGCATCGCCAAGCCCTATACGAATACATCGGGAAGTCTTGGGATGTTTATCGACTGATCAATTGATTGGGGCAAACAAATCAATCTGATGAATTAACGTGTCCATGGATCCTTCTACTCTTTAAGAATAGCCATCTTGCATCTTTTCTGACCCCCTCAAGTAGAAGTTGGTCATTTCTGAGCAATTTCAGTTGAACATGGTGCAATTTGAGGAAATCCCCATCTTAAACACATTGTGTGAGGGGTACACTGTCACAGCCGGAAATTGGGATGTCTCTCGTCGCCTTCTCGAGCCAACGAGCCAAAACATTTAGGTATTGTTGACCCCAATACTTCCTTTTTGTCGAGGTGCTGGCTCGAGAGGACGATGACGGCGAGCGACGGGAAAGATGAACGAGATGCTGCGGTGCAGGCGTGCCTCCGAGTAGGTAGCCCGTCTTACACCCCGGACAGCCACTGTAGCCGTAAACTAGGCTGCCACCGGGTGAGCAGCCGACGGATCGCGGTTTTGACAGCTGGGTGGCCCGGAGGGCTTTTTCAGGGCCCCGGAACCCTGTCTGGCCCCTACACTGCCCTCCCACAACTCACAGACATGTTGCCCCAGGGCATCATATGTGTGTACGCATCGGAGCGCAGACGACGCACAGTGGGGCCAAGAAGTTCTTGGATAATTCGCCTTTACGTGAATTTGCAACCAATCCACATATGCGCAGACGGAGGAGGTTGTTCTCATCCATTCAAAAGTCTTCTGTTTGCGCATATGTCGATTGGTTGCAAATTCACGTAATGGCGAATTATTCAAGAACTCCTTGGCCCCACTGTGCGACGGTGACGACGGGAACGGACTAGGCCCTCGCTCGTGGGTAAACGAGGGTACAGAATTGTGGTGCACAGCACGTATGTAGATGATGCACCACATGCTGGGTGAATGACGGACCCGGTGCTGCGCCGACAATACACACTGATGCTGCATTCGAGGAAACGATGCGGATTGATACGCGGACGGGGCGATGGTAGCAGCAGGTCTCAGCTGAGGACGTGTTGGTGTTGAGGACGCCCTGCCTGGGCTGCTAGCCATAGGGTGACTGCCCTATCCGCTGCAGCCAGGGTAGACGTGCATGCTGGTGGGGATGGGGTTGTGTGGCACACGAATTGCCTGAAGCACATACTCCACGGATGCGGGGTGCACCGCACGTACACATACCATCACCCTGACACTTGAGAGGTCCTCGACACCGGTGACCACACACGGACGCGGGTGGGCCCGGGTGACCCAGTAGTAGACTGTGACGACGGAGAGGCCGGTGCACGCGGTGATGTGCATACGACGGACTGACAGACTAATGTGGGGGCACTACGAACATGCAAATCAGGGCCACACCCGGGCAGCCGTGGCTACGGAAATCCTGCGGACGAGTACCTGGACATCGGCTGCTGGTACAAATTGGGCCTTGCGGACGATGCACACAGTTATGTATGTGCGTATATGAGGATATCCCTGAAACTTTCAACTTTTGCTGTCACAGCTCAACCAAAGTGATTGTAGGACGTTACTTCAGGTCTAACTTGTTGAATTATCTTCGTTCGAATGTCCTGAAAGTGGTTAAGAAGTGACAGATTGATTGGTGGATGTGGGCAGATACTACAGTCAATCACGTGCGAGAAATCACCCGAAAATCGAGGAATTCACGTGTCACAGCGTCAGACACTTGAAATTTGGCAGGCTCTCGTGAGTAGAGCGTTTCTGATCAAGTTCTGTAACTTCTCAGACTGATTCTTGATGATCCAGAGTTATGATTTTCCTAGTGGAAGGAGGTGTGCCTCAGGGCCTCGACAGAAAGTGCGCACTTTCTCTTTTCCTCGTTTTCTCTTTCTCCCCTTTCGTGTATAAGCATGAGCACCGTAGTTCCATTGCGCGCCATAGGTGGACAATGGCGCGAGTTCCACGGGGGAAAAAGGACAAATGCGCCCCTTCTGTCGAGGCCTTTACTGTGCTCAGCCGTGACACGTAGAGATGTGAATAACACAGATTTTTGGGGAAAAAATCTTGATTCGCTTTAGAGGCTACAGCTTGTGGAGCGTGATTTAGAGAGGCTTCGAAGGATACTTATCGTATTCTTCACAAAAAACGAAGAAATTGAGCTCCTGTGGACCTGTGTGCCTTGACGGGAAAGCCAGGGAAACCGGACAAAACGGAAAAGAGAACGTGTGAACAACATGCCTCATCGCACAGCTCCTTGGAAGGCACGCGCGCGATGAGGGGGGGGGGTACACACCTCTAAACACTGTGAACGTGTTACAAATACCTTCAGAAAATCATAACGATATGAAACTGACATCATTCCGGGAAATGTTATGTTTTGGAAGTTTGTGGCAAAATAGATATAGGAAGAAGAAATTGAAATTCTTACGACGCTTCTATGGTTTCCAAAACATCATTGAAGTTTTGATAATTCGAATTGGCACCATCCAATATGGCGGTGGCCGCACATATGCCGCAAAATTTGTCAACTGTTGTGGTGTCATTTCTCATCGGGAATTTCCATCTGAATCACAATCGCGAGCTTATTCCACTCAAATGATAGAAGTTTGCGGTCGAATAACGCAGGTTTGCCTCAGAATTATCGTGAAAGACACGCTAAAGTTACGTGACTCATGTGCAGTCGCCGCCGTATTGAATGGCACCAATTCGAAATTTGAAGACTTCAAACTCGCATTCAAATGACGTCTACTATAGGGAATTCCCAAATTTTCATATATCTTGACTCTTCCAACGTGAACTCCCATAATATGAACATTTTGGAATAATCTCGTGATCCTGTCAGTTCTCTATTACCCTCCGCTGAGACTCCAGACGCTTCACGAGTATCATCCGTTTGAACGAGGGCTGTGCAGCCCCAATTTTGTGAAGAATGCATCAAAAAATGATGAGACCATTGGTGGAGCGTTCAGTATATTCCAACTCTGACTCTCGTCACTATATTCTAACACCTGATTGTATACAATCCTCATACTTGAACCAACGTGCTTGCTCAATAACAGGCTCTAGCCGTATATCTCGATTTCCACCGCTGTGACACTTTTTGAGGCCGAAAGTCAAAAGTTTCAGAGATATCCTCATATATCCAAGTATGATGCACTGGGATAATGCATAGCGCATATATTGATATACTGCTGCAACAGAGACTCGATATGGGTGGCCTTTGGACGACAGCGAGTATATATAGATAGACTGCCACCACAAGCACTAGATATAGATCGAAAAAGTCGAAAAGAAATATTCCGCGCCATTTCATCATAGGACACAGAGAAAAATTTTTTTTCAGATTTTTCTCCGACCCCCCTGGTGACGATTTTGTCCAGCTTGCTCCAGAATTCCCCATATACTGCCACCATACCGACTATATATAGGTATATTCGGACGGGTATAAAGACTATATGAGGTGAAAGCATGGAGTTGCGGTAAGCGCGAGTGCGCGATGCCTCCGCGCGTAAATGAGCGGTGCATGCGCGTGAGTGGGTCAGAATATGATCTGGGCGGAGGCATCAGGACCGTAAATACTGCATTTGATGTGCTTGCAGTGAATTTCGTAGAATGTGAGCGACTGTATGGGACGAGTAAAGTGGACCGATTTGAATATTTGGCGTGCTCAGCCACCAGTTGGTGCTGCCAGTGTTCCGGTGAAATTGAACGTACCAATGAGAGAGCTTCGAAATCTTGGCTTCGCCTCAGTAAAGACAAAGACAAGATTTTGGTGACGATGAAGCGGTCATTGTGCCACTTGAGGATCAAACCTCGTGCCAGCCATACGTACCTGTCACTGACGCGGCCAAATTGGGAGCACGTGCCAGACGCGAGTCCCCCAGGAGTCCCAGCGGACCCGGGTGAGCAGTAGCAGCAGTAGAATTCGTACGAGGATTGAGTGGACGGATTTTTGGGAGCAGTGATTAACGAGGACCATGGAACTGAGAGGTGAGTGGCTTTGCCACCTTCAATAAATTCTTTCGTCGGTTGTGTAAAGAGCCTCGCGCGTCGTGAAGGACAATCGTTGTGCCCGTGGACTAGCCGGACTCCCAGGGGACCTCGCGATCTCACAATGCGCCGACGTGAACAAGACGTCTCTGAGAGACGTACGCGCGCTAGAGAAATCGCACCTGGGGACCCTGGACTTCAACCGCATCCCGTGGGAACTTTCGGAGCAGTGGACTTGTGAAGCTTTGACCGCGAGCACGAGGACAAGTCGTCTTGTGATAGACGTATGCACGCTGAAAATTATTAGGGTGGTCTCAACGAACTTATGTGTCTTGAGCGCGGTCGTAGACGAGATGTCCCGCGGAGTAGGCGTACGTGCGGTAACGATCATATAACTAAAAAGTGAATTAGGAGCCCGGGATGTGATTGTGTACCTGTTGCTCGAAAGCGTGGGATAAGAGAGCATCGGAGCGCAAGCCATTCTGGGTGTTTGTCGTTGTGCGCGCGTTGCGAGAGCCGTTGAACAGCCGTTAAGGATGGTGAGATTTTGGAGCACATTGTCTTGAGAAATTTATCCGAGCAGGGATCGGACAAGCTGTACTGTAAGTGTTGTATATTTCCCAGGAATTAATACATTGTGAGATTCGATTAATCGATTTTTTGGACAGATATTCGAGCAATCCGGACAAATGTCGGTTGTGAATAATATGTCAAAATTCATGTATCGTCCGCGTAGAAGCAACGTAAAGAATAGAAGCCAAGTTGTTTTATCATAATTCGGGTTGATTATTTATGAGCGTGCGCCCTTCCTCTCAATCTTCAGATTCCGGGGTAGAATCACGGTAGGTGTTGCTGAGTAGCAGAGGAGCTCAATTTGACGGAGTCGTATCGCCGTTCGCGCGCGTATGCTTGCGCTTAGGTTAAGAGTCCTAATCTAAATATACAAGAGGTGTGCTCGTGAAAATACGACGCGACGAAAGATAACCCGTGACAGGACTGCGGCTTCAGAAAAATTCAGATAGAAAATTTTGCGGACAAGACGCGAAGCGCCGCGAGTGTTGAATCCAGACCGGGAAATTCTCGATTGATTGGACTTTGGGAATTCGCAATGTTGGACAGCTTCGCGTGCGTGCGAGGCTCTCTGCGTAGTAGTAGTAGTGCGGTGCCCTCCCTCACACCCTGATCATATTGAATGTTTTTTTTGTCTTATTTAAGCAATTTCAATCTTCTTCAGATTATTTTGCATATCATATTGAATGTGAATATTTCTCTCCGTATGCAAGTATTCAGAGCCCCTCTGCAGCCCTGCTCCATAGGACACGTAACGTAGTTGCCTAAAATTATGTTTTGCGAGAATTTCCACCCGCGTTGAATCACTTTGATAGCATCTTGCTGAGGTTTCTGGACAGTACAGGGAGTTTTTTGGACTTGGGGAAATTCTAGTGGCCCCTATGTTTGCAGATTGATTCTCCCAATGCATGGTGAGATGATTGAATAATTTTTAGATATATGATTTGGACTATACATGGATGATGATCTTGGCCCGTTCCATTTCCGTGTAAGTACTCTCTCACCCCGGAGAAGGGAATTTTTTGGAATTCCATCCTACCCAAATCCTATTTTTGGACTCTGGCAGGGTGTTAGGTATTTGTTGTGGCAACTTCGACCATACGTGGTTGGGAAACATTACGGACAAGACTCAGATAAGCTGAATAGGGTTTATATTGATGTCTCGGGGGTACTAGAAAATCGGAGAAGACTCAGTTACTGAGTACTAGGTTCCCTAGAAATTCTCCTAGGACCTCTGGATAAATTTGGAGGTGCTACATGATTGGACAAGGCTCAGTTGCTGAGTTATAGGATCAGTGGAAATTTTTCTAGGCTTTTTGGATAAGTTAAGAGGACGGAGTGAACTAATTCGCGGATGATAGAGGGCTGTTCACCTGCAGGTGGGGATATTAGAGGACTGTGACGTGGTTTCATTCGTTCTCGGTTGGACTGGAAATTGAATTTTCAGATTTTCGGACGGGTGGAGGATGAAGAGAGGTACATCCCCCGGCAAGAGTAATAAATTAGTTGAAAAACGAACACTACCGTTGCCTGGGCTCCTCAAATGTGGGGATCAGGACCTGATTCGACTCTAAGAGAGGAATGGACAGTATTTACTTTTGGCTAGATTGATTTGGCCACTGGACGGTGAGCAGATCACCACGCGATTGCAGGCTAAAGGACTGAACGCGCGCGGAA
This sequence comes from Eretmocerus hayati, assembly GCA_029851415.1. Lineage (NCBI taxonomy): Eukaryota > Metazoa > Arthropoda > Insecta > Hymenoptera > Aphelinidae > Eretmocerus > Eretmocerus hayati. The sequence goes on from CM056743.1 coordinate 52,756,298, forward strand.
TTTGAGAACGGACTCGATCACGGTTATGAGATCGGAAATTCGTGACTGTTTCCCGGACGAGGACTTGCAGTGGGACCCTTAAATGGACGAGGCTGGTGGGGTAGACCAGCTAGCTCATCTAGAAGATTGGCGTCGCCCACCAGCGACCTTGCATAGCTTAGCTCACGTGACTTTTACTGAAACTAGGAGTTCAATGGCCATGAACCCGACTCAAGGGGTGGAGCTCACGGGGGTTGCGAGTGCCTCAGCCCGCGATATTCAAAGCTCGGACGGACAGGTGCGGGGGCTACTCGCTCCCGTAATTCCGGTAACTTTTTTGACCGGTGTAATGAGCCTGTTGACGACTGTGAATACGTCAAGTTCCACGTCTAGCTCAGCGTTTCGATCGACGAGTAGTATACCACGTCCAATCTCTTCGCCAGATGCGGACCGCTTACCGTTACAGTGCCAGCTACAACGGCTTATCATCTCTCCCCAACGGGGTATCACTCGATGAGCCGAATGGCTGCGACGTGTAACGCTATATTGGCAGAAGCAGCAATACCGCACGCGCCCATTATAACTTCTGTTCAGCAGCCTCGGACTTGGGCGAGGGCGGATGATATGCTACTGACTCCCGAACTAGGGGATCCAATGCCACGCCGGACGAGAATCACAAATTCGATGTTCTTACAGAGACACATGAGTACATCGGCTGCTGATGCCGTTGGGACTGGAGTTACGGACCAGCGTCAGCAGTTTGGCCTAGAGAGCAATAAAGGGACGTCAAGCCCACCGAGTCAGACGAGTGTGAGTGATCCGCAACCCTTTCCCGAGTTTTACGTTCCCAAGCGACCAAGTGGGGCTCAGTATTCGCGACTCCTCACGACGGACTAGCGGGACATGGGAAGAGCTATGGGAAATATCCCGGAAGCAGCTCACAGTCTAAATGGTGGAATGCAACGATGGAATGGGACGATGGGAAGGCACGAAGCCCCGAACGAGTCATAGTCGCTGTCGAGACTCGTCTCATAGACGCGAACGTGTCGTGACCGCTCTCGGAACGACGACCCACCTCCAGTTCGCTCGTATACTAGGAATCGATGTACAAGATATCGCGATGTTTCAAGTGATAGCGGGCGTAATTATACGGACCGAGCGGGAGACTAACCAGAGCTCTTATGTTGATGCACGCCCGCGATGAAAAGAGCATGCGCCTGCAAGCCACCCTGCAGATATTGGACTAGTGCATGTACCTGGACACAGAGAACCTGCCTATCAAATCAGCATCCACCCCAGGTGAGGGACGTGAACGTGGACCAGGGGCCTCTCGAACCCCCACACAGTGGGGCTAGGAACCGATTTCGCGATAAGATTCAGCGCCACGCGAATTCTCAACCGATCGAAATAATTTGAACGGGCTTTCTTTCGTTGTTTCCCACTCTACTAGGAATCTTCCCGGAGAACTTTATTCGGGAAGCTCTGGAGGCACAAGATCGTGTTGGAGGTCGGTCAAGACGAGATGCAGAAAATATCAGCTTGTCCTGACAAGTGATGAATAATTCCTCCTTGCTGCAATCATTCCCAGATCCAGTTGGGAGTTTTCGTTGAGTATTCAAGGTGGCAGTTAATACCTTTGGGGAACATTTTGTGGAGCTACATCGACATATACCCCAAGAGGTCGTCCATATCGAGGATATTCGAATACTAGGTGAGTCGGGAAGATATTGCGGAGTTCTGAAGCCCTTGTATCGAGCTCGCGCATTCCTTTGACATGGATCGCACATTGTGTATCTCTAACTTATAATTTGAACCCGTCTAAAACTCCACACACTACCGCCAAGATCGAAGAAAGCCGACTTCTGATGATTGGAGTTGATCACCAAGGTAGTTGAGGCTCAACTACGGATTAAAAAAGGGTTAACGGAGTTTTGCAATGATGAGAGTATTCCTCTCATCAAGTGGAACCAAAAATACGTATTGGACATCAACCACTGACTCATTACAGATGATCGACAAAAATTGAAGTCTCCATCACGATGAACATGAGTGATCAAACAGATTCCCATCAAAAATACGTCTTTTGTGCCCAACCAGGGAATCGTGCATTGTCGCCAACATCGAGGCGACTCGATTTCTGACGATTCTTGGGTGACCGTCTAACACGATTCTGACCCCGCAGTTTTCCAAATCGAATTCTCCGGGGAGGTATCTTGTAGAGTGGCAAAAAATGGAAAAGATCCCGCTTCAATCGTTTCGGTTGGTTGAGGATCCGCGTGGCGCTGAATGTCGTCCCGAAATCGGTTTTCAACTCCACAGTGCCCCAGTGGTCAGTCGCTGCCCCCGCAACGGGCCAGAGCCGGCTCGGGTGGAATGGGCACGCCCCCAGGGCTGCTGACTCCAACGGACGGGACTAGAACAAGTCCAGCGTGAGCGTGACCGCTTTGGTGACAGCAGACGTAGCCGGGTCCACCCGTCTTACTCTCAGAGAGCGCGAGATCATTCTTGAGGAAGTCGGGGCCGTAGAGATTCCTCTCGAGGACATCGGAACAGACGTGAGCGAGAATCGTGGAGTTGGCGCCGGTCAGCGTCTTTCGGGTGACAATCTTGATAGGCGGGAAAGACTAAGAAATGCGGACTGATGGCGCGATAACCGTCGCAGCAACCATAGGGACTGCTCTTGAGATAACTCAGCCCGGCAAAACTCACGTCGTGGTCGCAGGTCTGAGTCTGATTCGGACAGATCCAGGTGCCGAGGCGGGCGTCAGGGATTGAGAGACTCACGTAGGGACAGACGCGATGGAAATAGAGACCGCGCACGTGATAGTAGCAGCGACTCGAACTATGACACGTCGGATGGTGAATCAACCCGTAGTCATGGCGGACAAGTAGCGGGCCGGATGTTTCAAGTAATTAAAATGTTGCAGAGCATGCATATTAATTTTGGTGGTGGTGAGAAAGATGGACCAGAGGACTTTATGGCCAATCTCAAGGACTGTAGGCGTATGCTACCGGTATCTGGCAGGGGAATGCTCTCGGCAGTGCCAACAGCCCTGAGAAAGGAGGCTCGCCATTGCTAGAAGACTCGCCAGGACGAAATTAGGGCTTGGGTGGATTCCAAACGTGCTTTTAGGACTCAATACGTGAGTCACTTAGATCGCCAGGACTAAATGGACGAGCTGTTGCAACAGACTCAAGCGAAAGGCGAAAAAGTGGCCAAGTATCTGACGTGCATTAAAATCATTCTGGGACATTTTATGAGGCCACCACGAGACAGGGACGTTTTTTAGATCAAGCGCAGAAATCTACTGCTGGAGTTGCGAAAATACTTGGACAAGAAAAATGTGCGGACTCTGGACGATATTCAGTACTACGGGAAGAGGTTCGGAAAGGACAGGGACTTGGCGCTTGATGCGTGGCGTCACCACCTAGGGACAAGGCACGCATACCTGGAACTGCATATCAAGGACCCTCACAAGCATCTCAGAGGGGTAGATCAGGGAAAACGGAGGCTGACGCAGTGGAACAAACGGAGTCAGCAGCGCCCGAGGCATTGAAACCAGCTCCAAACTCCCAGAACACGAATCAAGGTCGTAACAAGGGGTGACTGCCAAAAATGGAGCAAAGAGCGGACAAAACCACACCATGCCAAGTGGCGCAGCGACGCCTAGCGCCCCGCCCGCCACGCCACCGAGTGCTCCGACTCCGGTCACTGAACTCTCACCTGCCCCTCCGACACCCTGGAATCCGGACGTTGGACAGTGGCCAATGATGTTCCCTCGGTACCCATACTTCCCCTCCCCGGGGTACAGACCACGGAGGTCACTAGTCAGCGGTCAATTGCGCCCACAGGTGGATCGTACTGATAGAGAGGAACAGTTGGCCAAGGGTTAGTGCTTCGACTGTAACGAACCGGACCACTTCGCAAACGTATGTCCAACCAGACGATGCTATAAGTGCTCTGCGCTCGGACATACTGCGAATGAGTGCCCAAATGCAACGAATGCTGCATTGTAGTTCCGGTGGAGGACAAGTGCCAATTACGCAACAGAGAGGGTGTGATGGTGCAAACTTGCCCGGACTGCAAGTATCGACTGGAATATGTGGGAAACGGACCAGCGGGGGCCCAGAGGGACCCAAGTGCTGTGCCCCCGCCTAGATAAGTGAGTTCTTGGTAGCGGACGAGAAACCTGCGGACCTTGTGGAAGGCTCGCGAAGTGATATATGTCCGGGGATCCAAGTAGACGAGAAGCCCGTGAGCCTTGTAGGGGGCTTACGGAGTAACCCCCGGATGAGAGCGATCCCGAAGGGTTGGCTGACAAGTGGGATCCAAGGAGGAAGCCCGATTTCTTCGAGCTATCCCCGAATCCTGCCGATTACCAAGAAGCTGAAACCCTATGAGAATTGGCGCAGTAACGTGGCGGAGACGCACCCTTGCCCAGCCTTCCGGACCCCGAGGGATGACCACCGTGGAGGCCCTGGACGTGTTGATGGAATGGTCAAGGAAGGTGAACTTGGCAAACACGCGCTTTGGATATTTTGAGCGCGAAGGCATGCTCATGCTGTCCCAGGTAGCAGCACCTCCCGTCGCCCCCACCGAAAAAATGAATACCAAGGAAGCCACGGGCACACAGGAGCCGGGTCCCTCAGCTCACAACACGGACAAAACGGAGGAGATGGAGCCGGACGAGACAGGCCTAGTGGAAGAGACCCCTCCCCTGGCCTGTGAAGCATCGAGCTCAGAGGCCCGGCGTGTACGCTTCGATGAATCCGAGCTACGCGTGACGGTGCAACCCCTCACGGAGGGAGAGCTGGCGGCACACCGGGCTCGAGGGGCTGTCCCTCGAGTCCCGAGTAGGCCGAGCCAGGCCGAGTCGGGACCCACTCCGAGAGATGTTGTCTCGGGTACCTCAGCGCCGTGCCGAGAGATAGAAGAAACATCCACCGCTGGTATAGTAGCTGCGGACGCCTCAGAGTACCACGCCGAGGATGAGCTGGTAATCTTGAACGATTGGTCCGTGGAACTTGGACCAGAGGATGGGATCCCGGAAAGAGAGAAGGTGACCTCGGCGGATCTGATTCGGATGACGACTCCAGCCCCACCGTACCAAGATGCCGCGAAGGCAGGATCACCGTCTCGACCCCCACCCCAGCCGGACACCAACGCTCGTCGGAAAGAAACACCGGACGTGATTTATGTGGGCCCTCGATGTCGCTTCTACGCCTCCGGACTGACTATAAACAACTCTGCCGCGAATCGAGAAGAGTTCCAACCGATCTCTCCCCCAATGTGGCGAGGAGAGCCACCAAACTCGACGCCGCGAGCCACCCTGGATCCACCGCCATGGACAGGGCACGATACGGGCATCAAGTTACGCCCATACAACCCCCGTCGTTAACTTACGAGTAACGATTATGAGGATGGGCCCCCTCCGTACCATCCTTGACGAGTCGTCGACGAGCTTGGGCCCAGCCAACTGGTTCGTCGGCTTCCATTGGAACAGACCCCGAGAGACGTGCGGGCAGGGGGGGGGGAGATTCGTCTAGGGCTAGGGCGCGAGACAGATGACCATCAGGCAATGCACGAACGACCAGGAGCCCCGCCAGCACTCGCGCACCACCGGGGCGATCGCAGTGGAGTTCAATGAAGCCAGGTACATCCGAACGGAGCCGGAGCCCTGCTGAACCGGTTCCGGTGCATAGAGCAGATTGCCCATTAATGGAGCCCCCACAGCCGGCCCACCGACGCCTCAGGCACCTGCCAGTCAAGACAACAGGGGTATTTCCCCGGAACCTCCTGGAAATAGCAATTGGCGAGAACTTGGACCCTCCTCTATTCGCATGCCTCAACTGTTGGGCCCCAAGGGGTGCTCACCGATTCACCCACTGCCGGAAACCTCAGCGTCGGCATAGCAAGAGTTTTGAGCGCCGGGGAGTGCCTTTTTCTACGTGCCCTCGCTGCGCTGGCCGTTGGATGGATCGGGAAATCCAGAGGAATCACGGACGAGAGGCGGAGTACACGCGCCATCGAGAGAGAGCTCGCACAGTAGGGCCAAAGAGTTCTTGAAGAATTTTCCATTACGTGAATTTGCAACCAATCGAGATATGCGCAAACAGAAGACTTTTGGATGAATGAGAACAACCTCCTGCGTCTGCGCATATGTCGATTGGTTGCAAATTCACGTGAAGGCGAATTGATTAAGAACTTCTTGGCCTCACTGTGACCCGGGATGAGGCACGAGGTGAAGGCACTCAGCGACGGTGCCAGGAGATTTCACGTCGGGATGACAGAGCAGGAGAGAGACGCCGGAGGGAGCGCATCCGGCGCGGAGAGGACGAAGTCCGTGCCGCAGAAGAGCGCGCCAGACTGGCGGCAGAAGAGGCAGCGAGGATGCAGGCGGAGCACCTGAGGCTGCGAAGAGAGGGAGCCAGGGCCCAACAAGAGGTCGAGCAGGCTCAAGCTAGGATTGCAGCTGATGAGGCTTGGAAAAGAGAACAGGAGGCGGCTCAGGTGCGACCTCTCGGCTCTTAGTTCATCCAGATACTTCGAAAGATTCACGAGGCTATTCGACACCCGTCACAGGCCGAAAAAACCGCAGTCTTGCGTAGCTTCTTTGCTGTCTACAGAGATGCTGACCCACCTGACGCTGGGTAAATCCACGGAGCAGCGACTCTGCCATCGCGGATCTTCTGCTAGCAGGAGATGACATAGTCTCCACAGGGTGGGTCCCGCAAACCCGAAGCCGGTGAGCTAGCCACCATGCTAGGCCAAGAGGCCGGAAGAGGACGAGTAAGAGAGCACAGTTTGAACACACGGCAAAGATTGAAAATTGAAAAATTGTGAGCCCCACCGGTGGGGCCCATCGCAGTGAACGTGTTAACCTAAGCAGCATATGAAGGGGCATCGTGCGATAGCCCAATGTATCAACCATGGCTTGAGAGATGTTTTGTTCACATTCAAATCCGCGGATGCACCTGTGCGTGGGAATGTAAACAGACGCTACTTCGAATAATTCTCTATTCTGATGTCACTCCCGCCACACCTATTGCTTGGGGATATAGAAAACTATAATATACGCAGCATATCATTCGTCTTGTGTTGATGAATTTTCCTCAGTCTCGAGATCTATATTGGTGATACTACCGTGAGCAAAATTTCTTCATAGGATTCCGCGAGCTCAAACAGGCTCTCTCTCTCTCTTCGTGTCTTCCGTTCTCTCTCTCTCTCTCTCTCTCCCTCTCTTCCTCCTTTTCTCCCCTCCCCGTTTATTCTCGTTATCAATTCCAAAGAACAAGGATATACCCAACATGCCACCCCCCGTCTATCACGACTTTTTCCCGTGGACTCTGGCCTACTGCAATATTTTTGAACGTAATTCAGTTCATTGCAAAGCTTGTTCCAAGACCTACTATTAAAGATGGAGTGGAGACAACTCTGACCAACCAGAGCTAAGCTATCTGAGTTTTTCAAAGAAAGGAATCGTTAATATATTCGCAAGAATATGTACTCAACATACCTTAATTGTGAACAAGAGTCTTGCAACTTCCGGGATGGAGGATTCAACGTGTTCTGTGAGACTTTTGTGGATTCGCGATATCTCCGCCTCTAGATACCCGGACGGACTCTTCCAGAGCCCATGTTACCGGTTTCTCACAAATTTTTCATATGATCCTCAAGTTTCTCATAAATTTGTGACGAATAGAGGGAAACGTCGAGTACGAGGAATACGGGCAAGTTGGATACACCCTCAACGTTTTACAAGTGGTATCTGTATTTGATGAATCGACCCGGATCCGGGGTTCGAAACTTTAGATGGAGATTCTTAAAGATCTTAGAGTGGCAAATTGAAATCGTAAGTGGAACCCAACATCAGACGGACGGAAAATTGTAGACAGAGTTCCTACTGACGACGATACCTCGGTTGTGCAGACACGGATCCAACAATATTCCCATATTCCGTCAGTTGAAATGTATCGAGGAAATATTTGTTCCTCCTGAGTGAGGTACATATATCGCTTCAAATTTTGCCCTTTCTCTTGATGGGGGGGGGGGGGTGGCTACGTATTGGGACTAACTAGAAGCTCACAAGTGACATGACACGTGTATAAATCTAGAACTTTGCTGTGATTCATAATTCATTCTGAAAAAAAATATCAACCGTTCCACTCATGAATAATTATTGGTGAACATAATATTCATGTAGATACTTCACTCACGAAGATTGTCGGGATATCCCGACAACCCTATGTTCGGTTCATGACAAATGAATCGTATCATTTGAGAGCACAGTTGATGCTACCTGGGATGGAACAACCGTTTGAATGTGACGCACCCTGATGAGTCATTCCGAGGAGATTTCAAAATTATTTATTCGACGTAAAATTTTGCGATCTCTCCAATGCCGATGTTGGAATGGTGATGAACTACCGGAAGAGCTGGAATGACCCCGAGTTCGAATTTTGAGGTTGTACCGATACAACAACAAAATTCGGACTCCAGGTTGGATCCGAGGTCACCACTGAATTTTCCATTGCAATTGCGTAGAGTTTGCCTATCAATGACAATAGTGAATTTCTTATCCCAGTTGAGTTATTGGCGTTTTCGGGCTGAAACCTGGTCCGGGCGTCATTGAACCTAGTGGCGACCTCTGCACATAAGTTTGTAAAAGTTTGAAAATACATATTTCGAGATAAAATTTTGCGTTCTTGTCAATGCCGATGACAAAATGATGATGTGACCCTGAAAAAATGAAATAACCTCGGTATAGCCTTGGATTCTGACCTCAAGGTCAAATTGAAGGTCACCATTGGATTCATCGTTACAAATGCGTGGAGTTTGACCATCCATGACATTAATGAATTTTGCAACCAGTCGAGTTATTAAGCGTTCTCGGGCTGAAACCTGGTCCGGGCGTCATTGAACCTAGTGGCGACCTCTGGACATGATTTTGGAAAATTGACGTCAAATTCTGCGGTCTTTTCAATGCCGAGGTCAAAATAATGATATAACCCTGAAAAAGTCGAAATGACCTCGGTATAACCTTGAAATCTGACTTCAAGGTCAAGTTGAAGATCACCATTGGATTCCTCGTTGGAAATGCGTAAAATTTGCCTATCAGTGACACTAGTGAGTTTTGCATCCCAGTCAAGTTATGGGGCGTTTTTTGCAGATCCCCGGCTGATCAGGCGCACTACGGGCTCCCCGTGTCCACGCGTGTCCCGCAAGCTCCCAAAGGGAGAAGGATCCCGATTCTACATGCTCTGACCATCAATTCACGCTATTGCAAGTCCCTGTCCAATCCTGTCTTCGAGTGAAGGTTTCTATGACCTCCAAACACCCGTTTTCCCGCATTGTGGGGCGACTGCCCTATCTGCTGCAGACCGGGTAGACGTGCATGCTGGTGGGGATGGCGTTGTGTGGCACACGCATCACCTGAAGCACATACTCCACGGATACGGGGTGCACCGCACGTACACATACCATCACCCTGACATTTGAGAGGTCCTCGACACCGGTGACCACACACGGACGCGGTCGGGCCCGGGTGACCAAGTAGTAGACTGTGACGACGGAGAGGTCGGTGCACGCGGTGATGTGCAGACGACGGACGGGTAGACTGTTGTGGCGGCACTACGGACATGCAAATCAGCGCCACACCCTGGTAGCCGTGGCTACGGGAATCCGACGGACGAGTACCTGGACATCGGCCACTGGTACAAATTGGGACTTGCGGACGATGCAAACGTCTATGAGTGTGCGTATATATCCAAGTATGATGCACTGAGACAACGCATAGCGCATATATAGATATACTGCTGCCATAGAGACTCGATATGGGTATACTATGGACGGCAGCGAGTATTTATCGTACGACCACTCTAAGGTGGACATCCCTTGACATTCCTTATTTTTGCAAGGTACAAATTGTGTCAAAATTGATTCTCACATAGTTTGACCCTTTGCTTTGGATGCTGGTGTGAACAAATCGAGGATATGGAAAATCCTATGCAAACGGGGAAATTTTCTTCGAAATATTGGAGAAGAATAATATTACAACACGGCATCGTGTAGCGCTTCAAATTTGGAGTCCGAAACAACTTGTCGGATAATTTTTTCATTGCTCAATTTTCCAGGGAAACTGATGAAAAATTGTCAATTGTCTATTCGCCACCACAATGGTCGTAGAGGTTAGTTGCACCAAGTTTCAGGAAATGTTATTGTTTTGGTGTAATGCTACGTGCTCTTGTTTTCGTTCAGTGTTCAACCCATGATCACGAGTGTATTTCTGTAAGTTATCAAGCCCCGGCATCCACAACCGATACTCGTGATCGAGTAGGCATGTCAATCGGCTAGACTTTGGAAGATATTGGAAATATCGAGACTCTAATCTCGTACCTTTCAGTCCAAGGGTCCATTAATGCGTGAGGAACTATGTAGCAATCATGCGATCAAAATTCTCCAATATAGTTCGAAATTTGAATAATCCCGCATTTGAACTTCTCGGACAATAGTAGTGCCTAACACATTCAGGTGGTGGTTATCAATTTTAGACACTCTATCACCCAAACTCTGACCACAAAGATTGGAAAGAGTTTGTACCGTGGACGGTGAAGATGTTATGGACGCGAGTTGTTAGAACGGTATCTTGTAGCTGGAGAAGTGAGAAAAATCTGAAAAATCGTGCCTTTGACTTTGTAATCAGATTTAAGTTGACATAACTTCTTCAATCAAAATACAAAACGCGAATCTGCTTGGTACCACCAATCTCTTCAGAGTAGTTCCGCGTGAAACAGACCTACGAAAAAGGGTCATGTCTTGAATTTTTTTCTTGACTCTCTCATTCTATTCTATGGTAGAAAATATGAACTTTCCACTACCTATGGGGCCTTAGAAAAATGTTCCTGGTACCTTCAACGTACATTACTTTGTTTTTTTGAATTATTTCCGACGACAAAGTTAGGCTATTTTTTTCAATAAGATGAATTTTCCTCAAATTCGTTCACAGATACAGAGATGCGGTCTGCGGCATTCAAGAGGTCTTTTGAAAACCTATTGAAATCGGTCTTGTGAAGTTAATTTTGATGTTTTGGGGGATTTTATCGGGCAAAAGAGTGGAAAACATAGAAGATTAAATTTCTCGGAAATCCAATTTCTCAAAATTTTGAAAATCTGATAATTCATGTGAAATTTTGTGTTCTTCCAAAAAAAAATAGTCCCGAATCCCTTTTTTGCGTTCTAACACCTATTTTGGCCAATTATCACAAATCCATTTCCCAGGCTTCTGGAAATCGTCTGTTTCCTGTGCATGCGTGGAAAGTTGGATCCTTGAAACCAATTCCATTGGAAAGCCAAGGAAATTTCCTTCAAACTGACCCCTTGCCAGAGTCAATTCCATGCATTTGAGCTATAGAGTTGCAACGTTCAAAAGACCACTGAATCTTGATAGATCCTCAGAGGTGAGTCGGAGGTACTGGAGACAGCAGTAAGGAAAATCCGCCCCCGTTCAATGGCGTCCATCGACGTGTCGCACTCGAACTGGAGGCTCATCTTCCATATCATGTAGATTCGGTTCAAATGCATGAAATTGACTTCGGCAGGTGGTCATTCTGAAGGAAATTTCCTTGGCTTCCCGAAGGAGTTGGTTTTGAGGATCCAAATCCCTGCGCATGCGCAGAAAACAGACGATTTCCAGAAGTCTGGGAAATGGATTTGTGATGATTGGCAAAAATAGGTGTTAAAACGCAAAAAAGGAATTCGAGACTATACTTTTCTGAAAGAACACAAATTTGAAAAAATTAGGTCTTCGAAAAATTTAATTTTTTATCGTGATGTCGAGTACTACACGACATCTTGTGCAGGATAGAGGAAGAATTCAAGAGAATTAAGATAATGAGTGGCCCTGCAAATGGGCAGGACGAGTGTGGATATAGCGGGCGGGCGCCAGAAGGGAGGGGCAAGTTGCACCTCTCGAATCTAAAACGTTGAGACAGGGGCAGGCGGTGATCCCTTGCTATCCTGTCTACAACCTGCGGGGCCGAGACTTGCGACTTTTCCTCTCGAATTCTTCTGCACCGGTCCGGAAAACTGGCAACGCTGCTGTCAGTCTGGTGGAGGAAACTCAGAAAAATGGCAACACCGCGGCTACCAAAATCTATCGCTTAGTCTCTGCTTTAACAGTGGACCCACAACATATCCCTGCATTGGTGTTGGTGAGGTGCAACGAGGGTCCGGAGACTGTGAGAATGAGTATGAATGACACAGCCGGTCCCCTTTGCGTTGAACTTGTCAACTCCAAAGGGCTTCTCGTCCTTCTCTTTTCCCTCATTCTCGAAAATGTCGGTGAGCCCCGATCATGCGCAACGAGCAAACTCGCCTCGCGTGGTCTGCTACATGGTTGAGTCGCGTGGTTCGAGCGAAGAAAAGAGAAAGAGAGAGTGAGAATGATGTTGCTCACTCTGGCTGTTGCGCGCCTATTGCATTTTCATTACCTACTTCAGGAAAACAGCTGTCGATTTGTACTCACACGATCCCACCGGGTCCGCTCTAAAATTATTGGATCGTTGAGAGAAATATTCATGTAACCATGTGTGTATGTGTGTGTGAAAATATCATTAGTTAACTTTAGATCAACATTCAAGGAAATCCACTCACAATATTTATCATTTGCATTAAGAAATTAGCACTCTCACGTGCCCGGATTTTACTCCGAAAACTACATAGAGTTGCAAGGTTTGGCGAGCACTTATGAAAAATATTCGAAGCATAATATCATTTGGTTAAAAACGCTTGAAAACATTTCTTTGCAACTATTTGTGACCATTATACTTCCGGTTAGTTCTGTGTGCGTGTCATCATTTTATAATTACTCATTCATCAAATTGCATGTGGGTTTCGGCTAAAAATAAGATTATTCGTGAAACTTTTATATGTAAATCAAGATGACCTTGAAATAACTAAGTGGAAATATTCAAGACAAGTGTAACTAAGGTTATTAAGAAAACAATACAGGTAGTTAGGAAACATATTAGCCAGTTAATGTCTGGTTCAGTAAGTATTTTTAGCACTGTAGGGTGCCACTCGTCGGGACAGATAATATACTTAGTATCGATATACAGCGCAATGAGCGCCACTTAACAGGACCCAAAATATTCATAGTACCAACTTTTAGCGCAACAGGCGCCACTTGCTGGGACCAAATTGTCCGTCCCACCAGGTCCCTCTCCAAGATGCTGCCGCCCCCAAACTATGAGACTCAACCCTCCTTCTAAACTCATGAATAGGGCCCACGCCCTTTCTATTGATGTCAACTCCACTTTGGGCGTTGAAGCCCGGGCTAACAAAAGACTATGAACACCGATTACAGGGCAAGATTCTACCCCGCCACTTAGCCCTTTTGTTGAGCTTTCCCTCTCCGGGAAATGCAGTTTCCGCCCAAAAATCATCGGGTCTCCGCATAAAAGCCCGCTTTTCACTCTGTTCCTGGACCTCATCTAGACCAGTCGAGCAGTTTCTCCTCGCGTCTTTCTAGAATCGCTAACGTCTCAATTTCTTACTTGTGCCTCATGACTTGATCATTCTGCGCGCATCAATTCGAAAATCCAATTCCAACGGCAATCTAATTTTTCTTTCACGAGCAACATCTTGGAGAGGAATTCTTGGAGCCTTGATCATAAAATGTTTACACCGCAAGTTGTAACGAGTGGGCCCAGGGACCATCTGGAATGAATTGCCAATCATCACCGTGACAGACAAGTGAGTTTTCGTGTATTCCAACATCATTTTCCTTTCCGTGTCAGAATCAATTTTTGATAGAGTCGTCTTTCGTCATCTAGAACCAGTGTCATCTTGGCACTGCGTCGCGAGTGAAGCGTGATTTGCGTAAGAATGACACCTGAGATCACGTAGCTCCTAATGATTGTGGGAGGCGGAATACTCGAGAGTTTTGTCTGAGTTATTTTTCCAGAACCAATCATTGAGGAGCTTGTTAGGCTCAAGTGTGTGGATAACTCGCCGCAAGTATGAGTCTGAAGTTAGCAGACAGATGGCAGACAGATAGCAGACAGATGGCTCTTGCGTATTTGAGGCAATCTACAGTTGGAATAAAGCATGTCCATCCTTTCGTATGACGAGAGAAACCCTTCTGAGTGACCAATACAGCCTACAGATATGTTGAATATTCATCAAACAAGATATTTGTCAATTGAATTGATTATCCCCTCTGATCAGACAGTTCGTAGTCTTCGAAGTTGTTTGACGTATTCAAATTCCCATTTATCGGAAAACGTCCCATATTAGGGTGTTATCCAGGTAATATTGATGGTGTACAATATGTAGGTATCTCTGTAATTATGTGTGTAAATATATATGTATATACGTATGTATAGGTGGATATATGTATATAAACATACACACATCATCACGAATTCTCTGTAACTCTGCATACATGTTCAAAATGGTCTTCTCTAACACATATATTGGATCCGGAGAATGGACATGCTCCAAAATGGCGCTGCGACCCGATTATGGCCAGCAGACACTTGGGTGGCCATCGAGGTCGACACCTCAGGCCCGATCTAGAGATGTCCATCTTCTGTCGTTCGGCATATATGTTCAAAATGGTCTTCTAAAACATATATGTCGGATCCAGGGAATGGACTTGCTCCAAAATGGCGCTGCGACCCGATTATGGCCAGCAGACACTTGAGGGGCCATCGAAATAGACACCTCAGGCCAAATCTAAAGATGTCCATTTTCTGTCACTCTGCATACATGTTCGAAATGGTCTTCTCAGACATATATGTCGGATCCAGAGGATGGACATGCCCCAGAATGGCGCTGCGACCCGATTGTGGCCAGCAGACACTTGGGGGGCCATCGAAATAGACACCTCAGGCCGAATCTAGAGATGTCCATCTTCCGTAAATCTGCATACATGTTCAGAATGGTCTCCTCAAACATATATGTCGGATCCAGAGGATAAACATGCCCCAAAATGGCGCTACAACCCGATTATGGCCAGCAGACACTTGGGGGCCATCGAAATCGACACCTCAGGCCGAATTTAGAGATGTCTATTTTCTGTCACTCTACATACATGTTCAAAATGGTCTTCCCTAACATATATGTCGGCTCCAGAGAATGGATATCCCCCAAAACCAGGTTTTGATGAGAATTCTGCTCAAAATATTCTTTTTGCAGTCGTAGAGATCGATTTTCCCGCACAGATGAACTGAAAGGCGGGTTTTTCTCGTCGTGTAAGTGTTTCCGAACAATTTATGACAATGGAAATTTTCACGTTTTCCATCTGAAAACGTCATCCTCAAGTTAGCTCATCTGTCTGCTGATATCGAAATTCTACAAGATGTCCATTTCTTCTTTTACGATTTTAAGGAATGGACATCGTCTATTTTCTCGATTATATGATCCTACGCGTCACTATCTCATCTGTCCGCTAACTTCAGACTCACGCCGCAAGTTAGGGTTCTTCTCCTTTTCGCGACAACATTTCTAGTAGCATTTCAAGGTCCAACTTTTTGATATCCAAAGGTTTCCCGAGCCAATGGGGGTCACTCCCAGACTCGAAAATAAAATTTAATTCGGCGTCAAAAATATGCAAATTTAATGTACTCCCGATGTAACACTATGTTTTTCACTTTTTTGCCCGATAAAATCACCCAAGACATCAAAATCAGTTTTACAGAACCAATTTCGATAGGTCCTTAAAGACCTTTCGAATGCCGCAAACCGCGTCTCTGTATCTGCGAACGAATTCGAGAAAAACTCATTTTATTGGAGAAATACCCTAACTTTTTTGTTGAAAATAATTCAAAAAAACAAAGTAATGTATAATGAAGGTACCTGGAAAATTTTTTTGGGGCCCCATAGGTAGTGAAAAGTTCATATTTTGTACCATAGAACCGGATAAAAAAGTCAAGAAAAAATATTCAAGACATGACCGTTTTTCGTAGGTGTGTTTCGCGCGGAACTACTCTCCTAGGTTAATGTTTCAAATTCATACAAAACCCTCCTATCCTTCAGAATTTCGATCCCATAGGTGAGGCAGTCAAAGCCACAATTTTTTCAAAATTTCTATACTCCCCAGTTACGGGGGTACTGATACAACTCGTGTTCATAGTCTACCTTTGATGCCAACTTTCCTCAAACTTCGTAGTCAAATCTTAGCCGACAGAAGTCTTATGATCGAACTCGAACGCAGAACTCGAATCTGCTTCGTATTGCCATTCTCTACTAATTTCACGTTTGGAATTCACGCGAAACCCACCCATTTTTCTAGCATTTTGATCTCATAGGTAAAGACCGGAAGCGACAATTTTTTTCAAACGTCTTTCCACTCCCAAGCCGCATACCGCTTCAATTCGTGTTTATAATGCATCTCCGACGCCCCTAAGTTTGTTGTCAAATTTTAGTAGACAGGACTTCTCAAAGGAGAGAACTTTTAAGAACTTTGATCTCTCAACTGGACGGTCGAAGCCACAATTTTTCGTGTATTCATCCACTCATTTATCATGAGATCTGTTCTAACTCGTGCCTATTACCTATCTACCTACGATGCAAACTTCTCCCAAACGTTGTGTTCAAATTATCACTGGGAAAATGTTCAGAACTCAAAGGCAGTATTCGAATCTGCTCGGCGTTACCATTCACTAGTGGGTTGACATTTGTAATTCTCGGAACACCTGCCCACTTTATAAGATTTTGATCTCGTGGGGGAGCAGTCAGAGCCACAATTCTCCAGATTCTTTCCATATCCCCAGCTACAAGATACCGGTCTGACAACTCGTGTACATAATCTCTTAACCGCATACGGTACAAACTTTTCCCAAATTTTGTAGTCAGAATTTGGTCGACAAAGTGTCTAAAATTGATAATCACCACCTGAATGTGTTAGATACTACTATTGTCCGAGAGGTTCAAACGCGAGATTGTTCAAATCTCGATTTATATTACAGAATTTTCATCGCATGATTGTTACACAATTCTAGACGCATTGTTGGATTATTGGACTGAGAGGTTCAAAAACACATCTCGATGCTTCTAATATCTTCCAAAGTTTAGCCGATTGACATCCCCACTCAATCACGAGTTTCCATTGTGAATGCCGTCCCTATTGAAAATTCAGACATACGATCGTATACGCGATCGAGCACACGATCAAACATACGATCGTGCATACGATCGTCTATGAGATTTACGGACACGACCGCATGCACGGTCGTATGCCCAATCGTATGCTCGATCGCGTACACGACCGTACGCTCAATCGTGTGCACGATCGTATTTGATGAATTCCACGCCAAAGCGACCTACGGAAAGGGGTCATCTCTCAGATTCTTTTTTAACCGTTTTCATTCGATTCTATAGGACCCCAAAATAGGAACTTCGGACCACCTATGGGGCCCAAAAAAAAATTTCTCCCCTCCATTGCACGCACATCCGTCAACAGACCGAAAATTTATCGTGTAAAAATCGATGCTCTTCTATTCACGAAAATGGGAATATTTCGAGTTTTTGAATAGCTATCGATTTGCGGGTTACGGCATCTGAAAGGGCATCGAAAAACCTATCGAAAAAATTGTCGGAAATTCCTTCTCTGTGATTCGGGGGCCTCCTGGAGGCAAAAGAGTGTTTTTCACTAAAATGTTGATTCCTCAAAAAGCCATTCTTGTTATTCTTTTAAAATCATTTTTTTTGACGTAAAATTTTGCGTTCTTTCAAAAAAAATGGGTCCCAGAGGAGTTTGGGGCGATCCAAGTGACTTATGAGCCATTTTTTGAAAATTCGATTTTTTCGGTTTCAGAAAAAGGCGATTTTCTGCGCATGCGCACAAACGTAGACTTTCGGCGCCACTTCCAATGGAGAGCTGACAAAATTTCCAATAAAATGACTACCCGCAAAGTTGAAATTCATGCACTGAAACGCGATCTGCAAGGATTAATCATGTCGAATCGAAATCACATGAAAATTCAGCCCATTAACGCCTTTGTGGCGCCTGCTGAGATGACACATTCACGGGATCTTCTCGGGACTCAATTTTGAGTACGGAATTGACCTGAAAAAGATTCGGACCACATGGTTTCAACGTAAAATTGTATGAACTTTCGAAATATGTGATGAAAGAACCCGTTTCAGCCGAACCCGAGGTGCTACATTCAATTTTTCGCAATTTTGAATGTGAAATATCGTATTATCTGGCAAAAAATTGAATGTAGCACCTCGGGTTTGCCTCAAACAGGGTTTTTCATCGCATATTTTGAAAGTTCATACAATTTTACGTTGAAACCATGTGGTCCGAATTATCTTCAGGTCGATCTCGTGAATATGTCATCTCAGCAGGCGCCACGAAGGCGTTAATGGGCTGAATTTTCATGTGATTTTGATTCAACATAATTAATCCTTGCAGATAGCGTTCCAGTGCATGAATTTCAACTTTGCAGGTAGTCATTTCATGGGAAATTTGGTCAGCTTCCCATTGAAAGTGGCGCCGAAAGTCTACGTTTGTGCGCATGCGCAGAAAATCGCCTTTTTCTGAAACCGAAAAAATCGAATTTTCAAAAAATGGCTCATAAGTCACTTGGATCGCCCTAAACTTTTCTGAAACCCATTTTTTTCGAAAGAACGCAAGATTTTATGTCAAAAAAATGATTTTAAAAAAATAACAAAAATGGCTTTTTGAGGAATCAACATTTTAGTGAAAAAAACTCTCCTGCCTCCAGGAGGCCCCCAAATGACAGAGAAGGAATTTCCGACATTGTTTTCGATAGGTTTTTCGATGCCCTTTCAGATGCCGTAACCCGCAAATCGATAGCTATTCAAAAACTCGAAATATTCCCATTTTCGTGAATAAAAGAGCATCGATTTTTACACGATAAATTTTCGGTCTGTTGACGGATGAGCGTGCAATGGAGAGGAGAAATTTTTTTTGGGCCCCATAGGTGGTCCAAAGTTCCTATTTTGGGCCATAGAATCGAATGAAAAAGGTTAAAGAAGAATCTGAGAGATGACCCCCTTCCGTAGGTCGCTTTGGCGCGGAATTCATCATTTAGGAAGGTACATTTGATTATGACACTCTTATCAAAACTTGGGAGGAGACAGAGAGCCACAGTTGCTCGCTAAATCAAGTTGGTATTATCGAAATAGTTTGATGATATTCCCCGTCATGTTCCCAAATATTCCGTCCGATATCTGTCAAGGATAGCCATTCCATTGGAATAAATTGGATTCAGAAAGAATGTATGAGAGTGTGCTATTTCATTGTCTTCATTCGTTACATGGACGTTTCAATCTCCACCAGTTTGTGAGCAAAAAGGACTTTTCACAAAGATTTGTACATAAGCAGATAAATACGCGCTTCACAGGAATTCATTTGTTCATACATACATGTTCAAAAATATCACATTTGAACATAGTACAAAGTTCAACTGACATACTCACATATGAACATCAAACAAAATCATTAATATCTCTCAACTTCCCCCTAAAGATATGATGACTGAGTTATAATCACAGTTATGTCATGAAAATAAAACATTTCAGCTACATGTATCAGAACAATGAGTAATAAATCAGAGGAACCACTATACCCTCTCATTCGTGAATTCCTTTCCACGATTTTGAGAGGTCTCGTACCAATTCTTCATAGATGCATACAGAATGGCTCTAGAAAAATCTAAAAGGAGGAAGAGCCACTCAAAAAACGGTGCATCCATCCGAAACGACACGATAATCTCCTCATTGATCCATTTTATGATCTACCTAATCATAGGATCTCTACGAAAATCATATCAAATTATATTGAATATTCGAGACTTGAATCAAGTTATGAAGAAAGAATTCGGCAAGTAGATGGTTTTCCAACACACCCCATACTGATTGCCCACTCAAGAGTCTCGAGAAGTTTCCCCAAATTCCTGGAAGAGCACTAATATCCCAATATTGGACGAATCTATCACAATTGATTAGTAGTTCTGCCCACAATTGGCTGTCTAGCTCAGGCGAGGATAGAAGAAAAAGGAGCCGCTCCTCATGAACACTTTTTCCTCCACTCTCTCCTCGATCCTCTTACCCCGGATCCCAGTGTCTACACCAAATCAAAAAGGCGTGAGAAGTCATATCAATGGATAATGAGACAATGACATGAAATCAACAGAAGTCAATATTCCCACCCCATTGTGAAGACAGCACAGATTTCTGGCAATATGGTTGGAACACCTTGTGAGTGGTATAGAATTATGACTATCAGAGTCATAATTCTATACTGATTGTTAATGAATGAAATACTTGATCCTTACTTCATACTGATACTGATCCATACTTGATACTGAGATGACTCCTCTATAGCCGGTTTGACTAGTTGGAAGCTTGGAATTTCAAATTGATCTCCGAGTATTATTCAGTTATAGTACCGGGTACGGCTCATACCTGAGTTCAACATGGAGTATATTCCCAACACTAATATGGAATAATAATTTCGTTCTAGTTCGTTATAATCTTCCAAACTCGTAGAAGAGTATTTCCGCATGAGACAGTACTGCTTTGATTTATCGTGGATTATTCTCATACATAAAGATGGAATGTTTCATTTTGATGACATAACTGTCATTATAACTCAGCCATTATATGTTCAAGGGAGATTTGAGAGATATTAATAATTTTATGGATAAGTATGTCAGTTCAACTTTGTACTACGTTCAAATGTGATATTCTTGAACATACATGTATGAACAAATGAATTCCTGGGGAGCGCGTATTTTTTTGCTTATGTACAAATCTGTGTAAATAGTTCTTCTTGCACACAAACTGGTGGAGACCGAGACGTCTATGTGATGAATGGAGGCTATGGAATATCACACTCTAACATAAATTCTTTCTGAATACAATTTATTCTAATGGAATAGCTATCCTTGACAGATACCGGGCGGAAAATTTGGGAACATAACGGAAAATATAATCAAATTTCTTCAATATTATCGACTTGATTCAGCGAGCAACTGTGACTTTCTGTTTCCTTCCAAGTTTTGCCAAGAAATTCATCATCAAATGTACGTTCGTATATGAGTAGTTCCACGCGAAAGCGACCCACGAGAAAGGGTCATGTCTCAGATCCTTTTGTTAACATTATTATTCGATTCTATGGTACAAAATATGAACTTTTCACTACCTATGGGGTCCCAAAAAAATTTTTTGATCTCATGGCGAGAATCTTCGAAAATGGAGTAAAATACATTTTCTTAAAATTCTAGCAGCTTTTTTGCACTAAAATGCAAACAGGTCGAGTTTGCTCCCAGATAGAGATATGCGGTTTGCGGCATTCGAAAGGTCTTTCAAGAACCTATCGAAATCGCTATCAAAAAGTTGATTTTGAGATTATGGGCAGCCTGTACGAGCAAAAAAGTAAAAATCACTGAACAGTGAATTTCTCAGTTGCCTATTTTTTTCATTTTTCGAAAATCACATGTTTGATGTAAAATTTTGTGTTCTTCCAGGAAAAAGTGGTTCTGATTCCCTTTCTTGACGTCTAAGGCCTGTTTCTTCAAATGTTCGCAAACCTATTTTTTAGGCAGTTTGGAATTGTCTGTTCACTACGCATGCGCAGGAATTCAGACTGTTGAAACCAATTCCATTAGGGAGCCAAGAGAATTTCCTTCAAAATGATCACTTGGCAAAGTCGATTTCATCAATTTGGCTCGGAGCTACAACGTTTGAAAGACCACCGAATCCCGATAACCAACAAGAGGTGGATCGGAGACACCGCGACAATAGTAGGAGAATACGGGCACGATCTCTGGCCCGATGTATCGTTTGCCTATTGACGCACTCGAGCTGAAGCTTCATTTTTTGTAGGCTGTAACTCCGGTCAAATTGATGGAATTGACTTTGCCAAGTGGTCATTTTGAAGGAAATTTTCTCGGCTTCCCAATGGAATTGGTTCTAACAGTCCAAGTTCCTGCGCATGCGCAGTAAACAGACAATTCCAGACTGCCTAAA
The DNA here is from genome assembly GCA_029851415.1 of Eretmocerus hayati. NCBI lineage: Eukaryota > Metazoa > Arthropoda > Insecta > Hymenoptera > Aphelinidae > Eretmocerus > Eretmocerus hayati. Next base: position 52,778,283 of record CM056743.1, read on the forward strand.
AAATAGGTTTGCGAACATTTGAAGAAACAGGCCTTAGACGTCAAAAAAGGGAATCAGACCCACTTTTTTCTGGAAGAACACAAAATTTTACATCAAACATGTGATTTTCGAAAAATGAAAAAAATAGGCAACTGAGAAATTCACTGTTTAGTGATTTTTACACTTTTGCTCGTACAGGCTGCTCATAACCTTGAAATCAACTTCTTGATAGCGAATTCGATAGGTAAAACCGCATATCTCCATCTGAGAGCAAACTCGACTTATTCGCATTTTAGTGCAAAAGAGCTGCTAGAATTTTAAGAAAATGTAATTTACTTCATTTTCAAAAAATCTCACCATGGGACCAAAAAATTTTTTTGGGACCCCATAGGTAGTGAAAAGTTCATATTTTGTACCATAGAATCGAATCAGAATGTGAACAAAAGGATCTGAGACATGACCCTTTTTCGTCGGTCGCTTTCGCGTGGAACTACTCATATACGATCCGGCATATGATCGTGCACACGATCGAGCATACGCTCGGGCATTCGATCGTGTGCTCGATCGTGAGCAGCTCGATCGCATATCAGGGTTTCCACGGAACTTTTGACTTTTGTGTTACTACAGGTGTCCCTCGAGTATTCTGAACTATTGGGAGTGCGCAGGAGTGGCATTGTATAGTATTTGGCATCTCCAAATATAGACAATAGTCGTTTTTGTTGAAACGTATCCTGATTTGTCAATAGCAGACCGGAAAAGATGATTTTTGTGTAGTTTACAAACGTACCAACGCGATTTTTGGGATTGAAAAGGCTGTAACTAGAATACTTATCTCTCAAATACTTCGCTGGTATGATATGGTCATCTACCGATTTCATATTTTGAGGAAAAGTGTGATTCAGAGGTGTGCGCTGACTTGGCTATGATATTAGCCCTCACTCATCGATGTAACCAAGTTTTGTGGAAAAATCTTCTCTGACTATTGTTTACGTGTTTCTTCGAAAATCAGTAAAAATAGTCTTCATGTATTAGCTATGAGTGGAACTTGGCTTAAACCAAAAGATTCCTCCCAGATATATGATGTGCATGATTTCAACCTAGTAAGGCGTGACCGTCTTTTTGAAGGTGGAGGTGGGGTAGCTGTCTACGTTCATTCTTCCATTCACGTCCGTGTTTTAGATAGTTCAACGCAATGCGATATGAGACCTGAATTTCTGCAGGTTCTGTTCCATGCTGGAGGTACCAAAGTACTTTTATGTGTGGTTTATAGTCCTCCGTCTTGTGGGCACTGGTCCGCCATTGACGAAGCTATTCTTAACTGTAACTGTTCGTATGATCATCACATTCTGACAGGAGATTTCAATATTAATTGGGACAGTGAAGTTTTTTCGAGGCGAGAAAAATTGTATAATTCTTTGAAGGCATTCGGTTCAGAAGTCATACCTTTCGGCATAACTCATCATGTAAGCAGAGGATCGTGCATCGACTATACATGCACATCTGATATATCGCAGATGACAAGTTATGAAAAACACCGTCACCCTGAAATCTCTGAACATGATCTTATTGTTGCCGAGTTCCATTTGATTATCCCCAAAAAACGCACAGAGCTGGTTCGCGTTAGAGATTTCAGAAATTTTAATGCTTATTGTTTCCAAGTCGATCTCCAAACTATCAATTGGAGCCCGATTCATTCCTTGCAAGGTGTTGACAACAGAATGACTTTATTCACTGCCAATCTGATTGCTCTGTATGACAAACATGCCCCGTACGTAACTTCCACTGCCAAACCAAAACAACATCCATGGTCTGCATTGCATGTCGAAGAACTCAAAAAATCGCGCAATCATGCCTGGAGCAAGTGGAAGGAGTCGAAGAAGCTATCTGATCAAACATCTTATAACAAACTTCGTGATGAAGTTCAACAGGCAAATCGAAATGCCGAGTCATAATATTATAGGAATAAGATAAACCAAGCGAAGGATCGGCCGAGCTGTGGAGATGTGTTGATAAACTAGGACTGAAATCACGATCTGGAGCGAC